>CM032345.1:2925695-5905695 GCA_019022885.1 Schlechtendalia chinensis | reverse complement strand
AATAATAATAATAATAATTATGTTTATTATTTGTTCTGTGGTAATTTTTTTTTTTTTTTTTAGTTAGTACAATATGAATATATATATACGTTGTTAGTGTGTGATCGGAACAACTACGTCAGACTAAGATCATTTATGTCAGGCAAAATTTGTTTTGAATTTACATACCTAACAATATTATTTTTGGGCAGATTTTGATCCATTGGCCTGAAATAAAATATAAAAAAAAAAAAACAAAAATCATAAAATCATAAAAAAATAATAAAAATAAAAAAAACGTAACGGAAACAACAAGAATAAAACCGGTATATAAATCATATAACACACCCGGGTGGGACGACACCGGGTTGGGGGGGGGGGGGGTGACTCTGTAAACGAAATAAATTCATGATTCGACGACCGATCGTCGTCTTCCGCCGCGAAGACCGCTGGGCGATTTTCAGTTTTTTCAGGCCGGCATCGGGTGCGAACGGGGTAAACGTTTTTCCCCGGCCGGTCGTCGTCACACGTTTGTGCGGATAAAAAAAATTGTATACACACGTATTGTACACAATCGGATACGGATCGGAATCGTGTGAACGGCTCGAGGTGTTGTTGTTGTTTTAATTTTTTTTTTTCATTATTATTGCGGTTTATATAGCGACTGCTGACACGGTTGTCGTGTCGGGTTTTTTTTTTTTGCAGGCGGTTAAAACGCAGTAAGTATCGTACGATTGTTGTTATGTGTATATAATTGTTACACACACACGCACGCACACACGACAACTCCGACGCGTGTATTTCAACGCCTATTCGTGTTTTCAACTTAAAAAACAAACGTATGCGCCACATATCAAACAATTTATTACAAATCCAAAGACAATAATAACATTTGGCTTAAAAAATAATAATGTTTGTACACTAAGCAGAATAGTAAATAATAGTTTTTAATTATTGTAGTAATAATGATAATAATAATAATAATAATGATGATGATGATGATGATAATAATAATAATAATAATAATAATGATAGTAATAATGATACATAATAATAAACGTGTATCGGTATACAGTAATAAAATATAGGCCAGAGAACGATTGAAATACATAAAAACGGATGTAACACAGCAATGAGGGAGACTAGAAGTACGTAGAACAAAAAAAAAAAAAAACTCGCAACTGTACATACATATATTTCTATTGTATTCATATACATACATACATACATACATATAAATATATATGTATATATGAGTAGCAGTGTCATTTGGATTTATTTCGTTCGTTAAGTCATGTGCCAAGCGAACGAACACGTGTGTACAGTATTGTCGAATATAAAAGATCATGGAAAACACGAGTGAACACGTGTATTGGAATTCAAATTTAATTTTAAAAGAAATAGCAAAAAAACGCGATCGACACGAATAACGGAGAGGAAATAATAAAAAAAAAAAAAAATTTTTTTTTTTTTAATAAATCGTGAAAAATTCTCGTCGATCGGAGCAGAGCGAAGAAGACGACCGGACACCAGATACTATACATACATACACATATATATATATATATTATATAGCGTTTTATTTACACGCGTAAGTACACGAATAAAACCGCAGTACTCAAAACCGTCCGTCCGTCTGGGAGATCTCAAGCGTGTGTCGACGGCGTCCCGGCGTAATTGTCTCAATATAACACACCACAACACACACACACACACACACACACACAGGAGGAGGTCAAGTGCGCCCACACACGTTTCGCTCGTCTTCTCCGTCAATTTTAGCGGGCGGCGATGGCGGTGGCTGTGGCTGTGGCGGCGTCGGTGGCGGCGGACATGCGGCGTGTGACGTGTACGAACGGCGGACGTATGCGATTTTTACGTTTGGCGTGATCGGTTTTTTGGATTTTTCGGTATTTTTTTTTTTTCGTTTCATATTAGTGGGGAGTGGTCCTGCACGCGTACACACAAAAAAACAAAAAAAGAAAGCATGGATCACAAACGACGGAAAATACGAAGAGATATTAAATATATATAAAGAATATTAAAATGTAGAAAGAAAGAGAAAAAAAAATTTTTATTATTAAACGTTTTTCATGTTTATACTAATAATCTGTGCAGGGACCGTATCTGTGTGAAAGCTAGCCAGTAAACAAGACGATATATTACGTTGTCAAAATCGTTATAAGCGCCGCCTTTTATTGAGACAATTAAACGCACGGTTCGCTGCTAATAATAATAATAATAATAATAATAATAATAATAATAAATAATAATAATAATAATAATAATAATAATAGCAATAATAATAATAATAATAATAATAATAGCAATAATAATAGTAATAATAATAATGATAATAATAAATAATAAATAATAATAACACATGTGATTAAAATCGTTATTTTATTGAATGATATGTGGCACACAGAATTTCCCTAGACATACGCTAAATAAAACTCGAAAGAATAAAAAAAAAAAACCAATTAACTGATTATAAGACAAGCTTTCACAAGTAAGGCCTCTGCGAGTAAAATGCAATCATCGTCAACGGTGAGTGTATATATATTTTTTTTTAAAATTAGCGTTTCCGTTTTTTTTCAAAATTTTTTTTTTTGCACAATTCAAAGGCGTGTCGGCAATAACGTTTTCTTACCGTCGCGAGTACGTTCCGGCCCCCCCCCCCCCCACGGGATTTTCGACGGAAAAGAGATAGGTTAGCCGAATCGGCCGGCTCGCGGGTGTATTTGTTTACGTTTATGGGGATCTCGGAACGAAAACGAATACGATTATACCGTATTGTGATACGGTCACACGTGTCGTGCCGCGAACGATCTTGTGTCGGGTCGGTTTGCCGGGAGCAAGGAGTGACGACGACGACGACGACGGCATTTGAACGAAAAAAAGATGCGGAAGAGATGAAGGAGAGAGAGAAAAAAACAAAAAAAAAAAAAAATCGACAAATAATCGATCGCGCGTCACTTACCGTTTAACAAACTTGGACGATATTTTGGAAAAAAACGACGGCCTTTGCGCGGACGGATCGTGCGGGCTGCCGGCGTTGTTGGTGGGCCCGACGCCCGCGGTGTAACCTCTGTGTCTGTTCTGTCCCGAGTGAAACGTCTGGCGACTGGGCACGTTCCTCGGGAACGGCTGTCGGCTGCTGTTCACTGCAGGCGACGCCGGCGACACGGTAACGCCCCTGGACATGGCAACAAAACATTCGAATTACGTACCGAAAGGCATCGCCGCCGTATCGTGTTTGGTTTGGTTTTTTGGTTCCCAACAAAACGCACAACACGTCCGCGATTCGTAACGAGACCAAGGTTCGGATTTACATAACCGTATTCGAAACGAGATCGAATATGGAAAAAAGCTCGGCCCCGGCTCGGTTTCCGAATCGATTTTCGATCAACACGCGATCGGACCAAACAACACCCTTCCGTTTTTCGATTCTTCCACAAAGACCGACCGACCGACGAAACACCGCGGTTTCCGGACACTGGAAACGCGTTTATCTATTTATATAGCGCGAGACCGTTCTCGTCGATTCCGACGTCGCCCCGGACAACGTTGACGGACGTCTTTTTACCACGGTCTTCGGCGCGGGCGGCACCGAGATTCGGATCGGACAAACAACGTACGCATGTAAATCCGAACCTTAAAACGCGTAACGTTCGACGAGATAACCGAACTAGAAAACTGGACAAAATCGTTTTCACCGAACACGTGTCGCGGCTCACGGTAATCGTTGACATTGAAATACATTTTATGCGGCGAAATAACAAAAAAAAAAAAATTATATATATATTATCCGTTCGTACTATGCATTTCATTTGAATTACAAAACGAGACAATGATTTTTTTTTTTTTCACAGATATGTTATACGGTATTTTTAGTCTCGACATTTTTTCCAGTCTCGTAGCTATGGTATATCGTTAGTCGAATCACGTTTAGACGTACATTTTGAAATTCCATTACCAAGACACTAATTTGATATCAAGCTAAATATAAATACATACATAAAACGACACTAGTAAAACAGTCGACAGTTAATGTTTTTCTGTTAATTAGAAGCAACAACAACACGGAACAACAATTATGATATATACATACAAATAAATAACATCAAGCACACTTACAGGCTAAATCGTTAAGAATAATGTTTCGACTTATCGATAATTAAAAAGTTTGAAAAAAAAACCCCCCCCCCGGTATAATTATCAAACGTAAAATGAATTAACATAGCGACACAAATTACAAAACCGTTTATAGGATTAGTTTTAACGACCGCGAGTCGATCGGTCGGTACAAATTTCCAAAAATAATTATCCCGAGCAATTGTGTCGGACATGCAGCAGCGGATTATACGTTTAAACCGTGATAGCAAGCAAGCGAAAAAAAAATACAAACCCCGGACACAACAAAACCGATGAAGTCTACGGAGCGATTGTTAGTAAAACGTTTTGGAACGATCTCCCAAAACGCGACGGCAAGAAGCGAGCAACAGACAAAAACGATGAAATCGACCGGATGGGATTTCGCTGGAGAGAAGATAGCGAGAGTGAAACAAGACAACGTAACCACTATCCGATCGACGCGATCCGAACGAGACGACCACAACGCGTGTAAAAAAAGCAAAACGGCGGTTTATTAATAGACGAACGGGAGGAAAACAGTAGTACCTCGGGTGGACAGGAGGTTCGGTGCCGTGTTGTTCTGTGGCACTAGACACAGAGGCGGATTTGACGTGACCTTTGGAACGCGTATCTCCACATCCAGACCCAGAGTTAGGTACAACAGCCAACGCACTAAACCCGATTACCAACGCATTGCAAAACATTAGTTCAAAAATTATCATCTCACCACCAACGACGACGACGACGACGACGACGACGACGACGACGACGGCGGCGACGGCGAGTAGTAGTAGTAGTAGTAGTAGGAGCGACACGCCGTGTAAGGGGTGTGGGGGGGGGGTGTAAAGGTGAGTTAACAACAATTGTAAAGAAAAATAATAATAATATACGTTCACGACGGAAGATCAATCGTTATTATTAGTTTATTAGTGATGATATTTCGAGGAGAGAGAAATGAAATAAAACGACGAGTGGTGAAAAACGTTCACGCGCGCGGACGTTAATCAACACGATCGAACGCCGATCAAATATAAACGTGATCAATACGATACCTCACGGGATCCATTACGGCGGGTGGCGGTGGCGGTGTGGACGCGGCGGCGGCTTTCGCGTCGTAACTGATCGTACTCCTCCGGACCGCCGATCTGCCGGCAGCCAACGACGACCGTTGTTTCGTTCCTAAACAGACCAGAGAATACCGTTTTGGGCGGGTGGCGCACAACGGCAAACGACAAAAATCGGCCGTATGACGACTACGCACCTATCGTGTTCTCCGGTCGGGAAGAATTCAGCCGGGCCGTGTTCTCCTTGATGCTGGCCGCGTCGATGGTGTTCTGACGCTTGAAGTTGGTGCCGGTCGGAATGGCCGCCACGTTGTGATTGTGATTGGCGGTCGTCGAGTTCCCGGTACCTGCGAATTCTACAAGTCAGGCGAGATAATAATAATAATCCGACGGTCGGCGAAGAATCGATATCGGTGACGGCCAGACAACGTTCGCGGTTCTCTCCGGGAGCGACGAAGATCAGCGTCGGGAAAAACGACGATAATAAAAATGGACGGATAGCGGCGGGGGGCGTGCTATCACGAGTGTGTAAGCCGATCGGGGATCTACATCGCTGTCGAAAACGCACGAGTGATCCGGGGCCGACGACAATAGCGAGTGTACGGGGTAAAAACGCGGGCGACGAGGAAAAGTCAACCGACCGAAACGGTTACGCGAGGAAAGACCGCGTACCCGAACGAAGAGGAACCGTGGGACGCCGCCGAACCGATAACAACAACACCCGATAATTACTTGTCTTGTTGGACGGGCCGTGCGCCGCCGTCAGCTGTTGTTCGTTCGTCGCGCCGTTGTTGTTGGCGGGAACGTTGCCGGAATTCGGATGGTTCGTCGCGGCGGCCAGCGCGGCGGACGTCTCGCCGCCGGACGAGGCCCTTCTGCTGGGCTTGGAATTGGTGGCGGATATCGACCTGTGCACGCCCCGGTGGGACGGCGACTGGCTGGCGTTGTTCGCGGCCGCGGCCACGTTGTTGGCGGCGTTCATGTTCATGTTCGCGGCCGCCGAGTTCGGTCCGGTGATGCCCCTCAGCGACAACGAGCTGCCGGACCGTGAACCGTCGCTTTCGGGCTGCGGCGGCGGCGATGGACGGACAAAACGCGGTTATTTACACGCGCATACACGCACACGGACGGTGGCGTACTTGGACCCGGATTTTTTTTACGGAGGAGGGTTAAGTTTTGAATAAATTAAATACCCGTCCGTTATTAATTCGTAATTTAATATGATGCGCGTTGAGAAGTCGATCCCCAACCTCCACCCTCGAACGAATTCCTCGAGTAAAACTTCAAAAGTTTCAACGACAACCGTGACGGGGGAGGAGGGGGGGGGCAGGCAACGTAGCGCCGGTTATCGAACGTCGGTGTAGTACTTCGGGGAACGGCGAAAGTTTAATGAATTTATTTTGGTTTTCCGTTACGCGTCTCGTAAATAAGCAATTAATTTTTCCGTAAAAAATTTCCGCGGGTTTAAGTACGCCACCGTACACGGATATCCGTGTCTCGGCGGACCCGTCAAAACCGACCGGGCGCGTTTCCGCGGTCCGCCGGCCGCGACGAACAAAACAATACTCACGTCGTTAGACTTCCGTCCCAGTAACAGATACGTGGCGAATATGTCGTCGTATTTGGCCTGAGACAGGCTCTCTTCTATTTCTCCTCTACTGTAACCCATACCGACTAATATTTCTGTAACACGACAAACTGGAAACCGTATAATTCAGCGAGTGCTTTCAAAAAAATCCCCTACGGCGTTCTGCTCGAAGTGAACGACAAACAAGACGAGAATTTTTTTTTTTTTTTAAACCACCCCCCTCAGTCAGTCAAACGCATCCGTTAAAATAGTGTGGTCGTCGAGTCATCGTCACTTCGGGCGGTACAAATGTCTGAGAACGTACCTATTCGCTTCGGTTCTTTGAAATCTTGTTCCGGTTCTACGTACGGTTTCAATTCCTCTTCCTCGCAACCCAAGTTCATCCATTTGTCCTTCATGATAACCTGAAAAACGAAATCGATCCGTTCGGTTCACACGAACGAATGAACGCGTCATTGTTTTCGGTCTTACTTCCAGCGACGCCCTTTTCAGCGGATTCAAAACGAGGAATTTTTTCAGTAAGTTTTCACAGTCCGTGGACATGTAAAACGGTATTCGGTATTTGCCACGTAACACCCGTTCTCGCAGCTCCCTCAGCGTGGAACCGTCGAAAGGCAGAGAACCGCTGACCAATGTGTACAGAATAACGCCCAACGACCAAACGTCGACTTCCGGCCCGTCGTAACGTTTGCCTGTCGATCGAACAAACGAAAACAACAAAATAAATAAAACATTCGTACGCACACACACACGTGTTACCTTGAAACAGTTCGGGCGCAGCGTACGGAGGACTGCCACAAAACGTGTAAAGTTTACCGCCGGGCGTGAACTCATTGCTAAAACCGAAATCTGCTATTTTTATGTTCATTTCACTATCCAGTAATAAATTTTCAGCCTGAAACACAAAACGTCGACGATCAAAAAATACGTAAACAACGAATACACGCGAAAAACATCGCGTGCGACAACAAACACACTCGCCTTTAAATCTCTGTGTATGATTCTTTTTTGATGGCAGTATTGAACTGCTGAAACAATCTGCGAACAAACACGCGGGCGCGCACCGGGTGTGCGACGTGTGCACGTGATTAAAATACGAATTGAAACGCGCGCGCGCGCGCGCGCGAATGTGTCTAAACTATCTCGCACGTACTTGTCTAAATTTGGCTCTTGCTTCTTTTTCTCTCATGCGCCCGTGCAACACCAAATAGTCGAACACCTCGCCGCCGCTGGCGTACTCCATGACCAGGTACAGCGTTTTCTCGGTTTCGATCACTTGCAGCAGTTTAACTGGAAACGAAAAACGAATTCAAATCCAGAATTCGGACGGCACCGCCCAAGTCATCTTACCTATGTTCGGATGGTCCAACATCTTCATGATTCTGACTTCTCTGAATAGCTACGAGCGGGGGAGGGAGGCAAAAAAAAACAATTATTACGGTTAGGTCGACCACCAAACGGTCGTCGGACAAGAGCGTTCAACAGACAACGTACCTTCTGCAGGCTCCCGGGCAACAGTTGCGTTTTGTCGATGATCTTGATCGCGACCTACAACAGACGCGCAACGGCCGTTATTACCGTGCGGGGGGTGGGACGACGACAATCACTCACCTCTTTGCCGGTAGGCACGTGCTTGGCCAGTTTGACTTTGGCGAAATTGCCTTTGCCGATGGTCTTGAGCAGTTTGTACTTGCCGATGTGCGGCTCCTCGGACGAACGGCTGCGGGACGATCCGCGCGAGACGATGCCCGCGGAGGCGGCGCTGCTGCTGCCGCCGCCCGCTCCGACGGCGCCTCCGCCGCCGCCGCCGCCGCCGACGCCGCCGCCACCGCCACCGCCACCGCCGCCGCCGCCGCCGCCGCCGCCGCCGCCCGGTCCTCCCACGGTGGAACTGCTGTTGGTGGCCGCATCGCTGCCCTGCAAAAGAGAACACGACCGCGTCTGTTATCATCACCGCGATACACGCCGCCCCGTCTGTCGCGCGATAACAAACATCTCGTGTTACGCGCGCGCGCGCGCGCGGATAAAACGAGAAAAAAGTGAAAGCGCTCTCGGCCGGATCAAGGCGCACGGCGGTTACGTCACGTGATTCGACACGCGCGCGCCCGCGACGAAACGAAAGCAACATCGTTTCTTCATCCGGGTCCACCGTTCACGTCGTTGTTTTGTTACGACCACGCGAAGGATCGATCTCTCGACGAGTGGCATTTCGGATCGAGTAAAAACCAAAAATCAAACAGTCGGGCCGCTTACGCGTCCTCGGTACGATTTTGCGCACGGTGTAGACCAACGATTCGAGCGTGGGGAATACGGTAATAATAGGTAACGCGGAGTTCAAGGTATAAGGTAATTCATAGGCATCCGCCGGCATAATATAGTCATCGAATTGGGCGGGGGGAGGGCGACGGAGCTTCCCAACTGTTTTAGATAGAAACTACGCCCGAAATAGTTTTTCACAAAACGTATGTTTAAAATTGTCGTCAATTTTACGATTTCAAATATTTTTCTATAGTTTGTTTACACGAGACAATATTAATAATATTAATATTGCTCGCTGAGAACGCAATGTTGTTATCACTTCCAGTCATCACTGCTATAGTTTTCATTTATCATTAAAACGATAAATTGACGTGGGAGGGACCGTGTCCAAATTCACTTGGAACGCAGTTTTCAAATCGTTAGGTTGAGCTGCTCTACTTACGTTTTCCCCCATTCGAGCACTGCACTATTATTTTATACTTCACTGGCCGCGGAATAGCGAATACCGCCCCCCGCGATTCTCTTCAAGAAAAAATACACTCGGTCTACTATCTCGTCGCGCACGACAAAAAAAAAAATACGAATTTGTTGTTCGCCGCGGTGTATGCACATATTTGTTACGCGCATGATACAAACGCATCACACGCGACGACATCATCATCATCATCATCATCAACAAGTTCATGGTGAAGTCAACCACGCCTTTTATTCCAAGTCACAGGTTACGGTCCAAACTTGCGCCAACGGACGGAACACCAAAATCGACGACAAGAAAATGCATTCAACAGAACACGCACAATTTCCAACCCGAACACACTTTTTCCACTAGTAAAGGCTTCCAGGCTGGTATAGTAACAGGCGTCGGGCCGCGCATCAAAGCAAAGCGAGTAATACAAAACGCGGCGTTTAGTAGGATTGCTGGCGTTGACACCGCGAACGCGCGAATGACGCGAAATGCAACGCGGGGGGACGTACGGACGGCAACGAAGCAATCCGGTCGACACACACGGTATACAAATACGTCGCGCGTTCGAAAACAACGGTGACGAACAACGATTTCAAATGAGTAAAATGATAATATTGAAAAAAATTGTCCGAATTGCCGTCCGCAGAACAAACGAGGGTGCCGGTCAAACAAGTGAAACCGTCCAGACCATTACAAATGTCGTCGATATCCCGTGGATTTGACGAACAAAACGGGGCGTCCCTTTGTGCCCGCCACGTGTTCGTGGCTATCCGGAAAACCGACGGGACGACAACGTGATAAAACGACTGAAAAAAAAAAAAAAATACGCGATACGATTTCACCGCATTCTTCGCGTACGCGGGCGAGATAACGCGCGCGCTGCACCCGGGAGTACGTTACAACACTACGTCGATGTTAAACACGCGCGTTCGCGTACATTTTTTTCTTTCTAAATATTATCAAACGAATGGTACGCGTTTTGGGTACGGCGCGCACAGAGCTTATCGTGGAGGGAGGGGTGGGGGCGATTGATAGTATAAAACAATAAAACGCACGCGCGCGCGGAAAGCGGAAAGCGGCAGGAGGAGGAGGAAAAAAATAAAAAATAATCACTCGAGAACGGCGAACGACACGAGATAACAGTGTACCGCTGTTATTACGACAGAAAACGGACGACGATATCGACGAGCCCGGGGTGACAGCGGCTTCTTGTCGACAAGCCGACGTTGTGGAAAAGAAAACACACACGGTCGACTGTGCGCCAAAAACACGGACCGACAGGGAGAGAGACCGCGTGAAAGTCTCACGACTCGAGAACGCGGTTACGACGAACCGGTTGACACGGCGGTTTCGACGTTACCGACCGAGCGAAGAAACGCACACCCGTTCCGGACCGAGCAATTATCAAAATATCGTTCCCGGCCGACAAACGTTATCGTAAACGAGTATTAATGTATAAAAAAATAAAAACAATAACGACAACAACAACGCGTCACGTCGGCACGTCCTGTAAAATGTCCCCGCCCGCCCGACGAGTGTTTCGTGATCCAGATAATTGGGTTTTTCTCATTGTCAAAGCCCGACGATTATTATATTACACGTCGTCGTCAGCGGCGGCGGCGACCGAAATTTCGGTATCTCGTCGTCCTAACCAATAATAACCGATTGGCTATCCGCGGCGACCTCGTTAAAATCGCGACTGGTTTTTTTTTAAATTGTATTTCTTTCCTCGCCGGCCGCGGCTCTCTTCGACCGACAAACCCGCCGCACGGAACAACACTACGCGTGGGTACCGTTATAATTAGTCGGCGAATCTGTTGATATCGAGTAGACGGATAAAAAAAATAAAAAAGATCGTGCGCACGTCGTTTTGTTATATCGTAACGCGGACGTCACGCACGCGGTTTTTTTTTTCTACGACAAGTACGGCGTAGGTAAAAAAACATCCCGACGAATAGAGTGTGTGCGCGTTACCGGTTTGTCGACACGATGGCCGTAACGTACGATACCCATCCATTTGCTCGGTGAAACGAAACGCGCAGTTGAAAACAACGGGGGAATTCGGAAACATTGTCATTGATGTTACATCAAGAAAAATACATTTTTTGATAATAATTACCTACGATCGTAGGTCATTCAGACCGTGATATCAGAATTACATTTTTCTGAATATTTGATATTTCTTTAATATTCTTCACATTTTCCGGCTCAGCTCGCCCCCCGAAGAAACGGCTGAGCGGATAGTATCGGATACGGGAATAAAAAAAAACCCCCCCACCGGCTAAACGATGAAAATAAGTTTCGTGCCACGTACGCGATATTCTACGTCACAGACTTCACGGAGCGCGCGCGTTCGGAAAATATGTGCTTTTTGGGAAAAAACATAATACTCCCCAAATACGCGATTATTTTATCATCACGACCGGGTTATTTTCTTCTCTCTTCGTCCCGTGTCGGACGAACCCGATCTACATCTTTCGTTATTTACGGACGCATTGTGTCCGACGCACAATACACGACGGCCGAAAGATAAGTCCAAACACGTGGGAAAAAAAAAAAAAAAAAAACCTTTATTCCAAACAATGGCCGGCGCGAACCCGACGCCGCGGTTTAACAAACATCTGGTCGCGGGGTAACGCGGGGTCCGTTGCCGTATTCCGCAAGAGGACACGACGACGACGACGGTCATCCGTAAACTCGCGTTGTTCCGTGAAAAACGTGTCGTATCCGGGATAAAACGAACAAATAATCGTTTTCGGTTGTAACACGGTGCGTTCGGTGCGTCCGACGCGGTCGGGTTGGGTTTTCGAAGAAAGAAAGGACGAACGATCGAAAAAAAGGACGAGAACCCCCCGACCGGACGGAGCGTTGTCGGGCGCGAACCGTATTTACGGGGAGGAAATACAAAACGACATGGTCCCATCCGCACGTTCTCGGTACGACACGGTAAAAAAAAACCAACCGTGTGATAGATATATTACGACGACGACGGGACACGTTTTTTCTTCTTTTTTGTCGTGACGAACGCCGGACGGATTTCCTAAAATTAACGAATAATAGCTAACGAACGTTTTTCTCCGTCGCGTGACAATAAATAATGAAATTATTATTATATTCAAACTTTTGCACAGCAAGCCGACGCCAAGCAAGACGGATCTTACGGAATAAAAATATGGCGACCGGGGCACGTACGCGTCGTGGTTTTTACGCCCCCGTGTGTGTGGGCCCTGACAGGATGTATTTTGGTCAAACGCGCGGTCAACTATTACTCAGTTGTTATGTTCGCGTGCGCGTTTGTTTTTTGGTTTCGCGAGGCTCGGCGGGAGGAATCGACGTTGTCGAAAACCGTCCAAGACGAATGATTTTACACGCACTCGCGTCGACGTCAACGAAAGCCGACCGCGGAGAGATCGTTTCCAAGCGCGTACTTTTACGTGCCGTAACATAGACCATTCTGGACGGCGTCCGACGACAACGACCGGAGGTCATTCAACAAGACTCGAAAACGTGCGTCGAACTCGCATTTCATTCGATCGCCCCCCCCCGCTCATCATCGTCGGGGCGTGTTAGGTTTTTATTTATTAATATTTTGTCTCGTCCGCGGTAAGAGTCGAAAATCGTCGACCGTTCGTTATTATTATTTTTTGATAAATAGTCTAAGAAGAGTAGGACGGTCAAAAAAAAAAAAAAAAATACGTAATTCATTAACTCGTCTACCGCCCAACGTGGCATGCATGACGATCGGTTTTTGATCCGATGTTTTGTTGAGTGGACGCGAAAAACGAACCTAAAAACACCGCCGAACGATATAATAACAATGAATACGGTCTGTTTCGACCTTTTCGAATCCATCGTCGTCGACACCGATATGTGTGACGCGCTATATATCGTACGCGGTCCACCGGCGAATAGTGTGACAGGTGGTGGGGGTCGGGTCGGTGGACGACGCGGCGGGGCAGACCCCAGCCGGCGCGGCAACACGCACGCACGCGCACCGCGCGAAACAGCGAAGTGGCGACGACGACGACCGTACGTACACACACACACCGAGCGTAACTGTAAAAACTCGGATCCGTCGATGACGCGGACACGCACACAAAACCATACCGTCGACGTGTGTTTCGCGAGTACGCGGTCATCACTTATTATTATCATCGTGATATTTAATCGTGAACGCTGAAAAACGGAACCGTTCCGGTACGTGGGTTTTCGGTAGGAAACGAGAGGCGAAATAACAATGGTATCCGCCGGCGAGCGGGCGGGCGGGCGTGCGTGCGCGCGCGCGCGCGCGTGTGCGTGTCGAGACGAGACGACAACGAACCAAAAAACCCCTTTCCGACCGGTTTATTTTTCGCGTTCGTCCGCTAGACCAAAGTTCATGGAAAAGTCGGATCGTAATCGACGCGACGACAACGACGTCTCGTTCGTACCGTTTTCGTGATCCGTTACGTGTTTATACATATATATACCAACGACGACGCGATGAACGTCGAGCGTGACAGATCGGACGACGACTTACCGCGGGGGCGGCGACCGCGTGCGGCGGCGGCGGCGGAGGCGGCGGCAACATTATGTTTGGCGAGCGAACGTGTTGATGATAGTGTTTTCTCGTCGGCTGGTTGAGCGGCGTCGACGTCGACGACGACGACGACGACGACGACGACGACGGCGGCGGCGGCGGCGGCGGCGGCAACAACGTCGCGAGCGCGTCGTACACGGACGCCGAGGTCGTTTGCGACGTCATCGTTTTCGGCTGTTGTTGTTTCGGTAGCTGAGACGACGTGGACGACGACGGCTGCTGCTGGTGATGTTGCGACGCGGCGGCGGTCAGGTGTTCGACGACTGGCGGTAACGACACCGGACTGTCCGTTTGGTGCATCCAAGTGATGTAGCTGACGCTCATTTTGTCGTTTGCGACGGTCCGTCGCACCGGTCGGTCGCGGCGCGATTACGGCGACGACGCGAATGACTCATCCGACACTGTTTCTAATAACGGACGTGACGACGTCGGCCGGTCATGTCGCGCGCGTTTTCGTGTTGTTGGCGACGACGAGGAGCGGGAAGAGGTCTGTGTCCGGAACGACCCCGAGACGCGGACGCCACTTGCACTCGGACGGGCGGACGGCGAGAAACTGGTCCCGCCGACGCGCGCGCGCTTCCCGGTCGTCCGCCCGAGCTGGTCACCGCCGGCCCGACTGAACAGAGCGCGCCGCTGTCGCTTGCTCCTCCTCTCGCCGCCTCGTCATAGTCGTAACCGCACCGCTCTCGGCCGGCCGCAGAGAGAACGTTGCCAATTTGACGTTTGTTTTTTTTACCGCCGCCGCCGCGAAATGCCGAAGAGAAGGGGACCGATGAGGCTACTCCGTGGGTTGGAAAACCGCCGCGCGCGCGAAAGAGAAATTTCCGGTTCGTTCTCGATCGCGCGTACACCCGCACACACCGCCGGGCAGTAGTCGTCGTCGTGCGAAAACGCAGAAGATGAACGTCCGCGCGAAAAATGCGATTAAAAAATAAAAAACTCGTCGTCGCCGATTCGCGCGTTTCGTTTCCACTCTGATTTTGGTGGGGCGCGCGGACCGGGACGAACGAAAATCGGCCGACCAGATATAAAAAAACGTTCGTTTAATTTGTCGTTTGACTTTCTCCACGCACACCGCGCTGTGTGCGAAACGACACTCTGACAACGTCAATCGGTTTTTCGCCAATTGTTTCTACGTTTGAGAATTAATAATAGAATTTAAAAAAAAAAAACGTGTTTTCCCGTACAAACGAGATTCGTTTTCATCGGTAAAACACGAAATCGCTTAAAACAGTTGAGCGTAAGTGGTTTTTTGTTTTTGTTTTAAATGCGTGAAATCCATAGAAAAAAAAACGTCCAAACACTATACTATTAGAAAGTCACCCCGGAGCCGGTTTAAACGATCGTACAAACGTTCATTCTAACGACTTGTATTAACTTGCGTAAAAAACAGTGTGCGCCTGCCAAAACTTATCTGGATCCGTCACAAGCTCGCCGTTTGTTTTTCACGAAACACGTTAGAAATCGGACACGTTCACGATTACGAAACGTACGACACTAAACCGTTCTTCTTTCGCCACGATTATATCGCACGCCCGGCGACGCGAGTCAATAAAAATTTGACTTTTTCGGATTATGTAAACACCAAGAAAATGATTGTTTCTCGTTTCGTCCGTGGTCAAAACAAACCCGTCTCTAAAACAGTGTTTGCGTACACGTGTCGATGTAGAAAAATGTTCGTGAAGACTGGCATACTACACGTAATGACTTCTAATTAAAAATCGTGCCCCGGTTTATCACGGCGAATTAGTGTTGAATAATATAACTCCGCAACGACTCGACTTAATCGTACTTTGTTCATTATGGGCTTTATCGTCTGACTGTCCGAGATCTGTCTAATTTCGCTATCACGCCGCGTGCGTTTTTCCGATTTCGCTATTACGACAACAGTATTAATTAGTGAGTTTCGAATGCGTTCGTTGGCGGTACTCGTCGTGTGTAATTGTCTGAGTGACGTTCATTTTTCTCGGTTTTCTTCTTCTTCTTCTAGTGCTTTAGGTTTAATTATATTGTGCGGAAATGACATCTAAAAGTGAGAATAGACATCTCGAAGTGACAAGTGATTATGAAATAGTTAGTAGTGATTTCGATGACAGCGGTTTAAGTTCTGACTGGGAAACGTTTTAAAATATATGATCATATTACTACGAGACGAAGAACAAAATAATCGTTTACGGGCACTATAAAACTGGTCATAGTTAATATTAATCAATTTTCTTTTGTTGTTATTATTGTTTTAGGCGAGACGTGATTATCGTAACAGTACAAAACCTTTCGAGAGCGTACGGAGTTCAACCTGAAATTTCAAAACCCAAAAGAAAGAAGTACCACGAATTTTATAACTCACCGTAATGAGGAATTATTTTTAAAATCATCAGGCGTCATTTTTAATCGTGAAAATTATTGTTCGACCCAAGTGGTCATTTACGTAACTCAAATTTTTTGTTAAAATAATTATGTTTTTGAAATCTTTAATTGATTTTCTATTTAAACATCAAGTTTTTCGCCTTTTCCCCGCAAAAATACCTTTTATTTTTTTTACTCGTGTCATTATAGTCGCCGTGGTTCGATATTTCATGACAATTGACATTAACCGAGGTAAAAATAATAAAAAATACAAATATTTTGCGTGGAAAATTCGACACATTTTGCAGGTGGAAACGACGTTAGTCAGTGCGCGCTTTCGTCGTGTTCGAGTACACCACACCGCCGCCGAAGTACGTTTTACACATAGTGTTTTGCGTGTATCGTGTCTTTTAAATTAAATCTTATTAAAAAAACAAAAACAAAAAACCATCGCACGCGCGTGCAGTCGTTTTTAGGTTAACGTATTAATTGAACGACATAGTACGCGATCGAACCGATACACGCGATTTACATGTATCCGAGTAAGTTGGATTCATAATGAAGTTGTGCCGTTTAACGTAAGTATTTTTTTTTTTTTTTTTTTTAGTTTCGACGTCGGAAAATTGTGAACAAAAAAAAAAAAATCAATCGACACGTTTGATACGGTGCGCGGGGCACGAGAAGAGATCGACTTCGATCGTTTTGTTAATTTAATAATAATCGAACGTCGGGAGGAATGTTGTGCGCGCGTGTTCGGATCGCGCGCGTCATCGGGTCCGAAAAACTTAAAAAAGGTCAATCAACAGGTCTTGGTTTCGATAATGAAACCGATTCGATACCAACGTCTCCGTCGCGTTAAAGATTTAATGGATTTTAATTGCCAACCACGTCTTCACGAGGCGTACGAGAAACAATCACCACGCAACAACATTATTTTGTCGACAACAATTAGTAAACTTTTAAACGCGACATTTAAACATGGCGTTTTTTAAAAAAAAAAAACAACCGCCCCCTCCCCCCAGGTACAACGATTTCAAAATAATAAACACACGTGACATTAATATTGTCTTGATAATATTGCACATGCTCGGCGCCCGGCCGAATTGTCGTAGAAACGAATTGGAATACAGAGTAATACACACGGGTCGATTAAAAATAAAAACTCGCAACGACATACATTCATATTCATATATATACTATATATATGTGTGCGTGTGCGTGTAGATAAATGAGTAATCGAATTAATCCGTACCGATGATAAAAACAAAACGAGGTTAATGAAATTTCCGATTTCGTAATAATAATAATTAATAACGCGCGCGCGCGCTTCCGTAAGGATACGACAAAACAATCTATATCGGAAAAAAAAACTTCAATTAAAATTCGATCGCAGTCAATCAATCGAAAAAAATCGATCAGTCACATTACATTTACGGAATAGGTATAAAACGATTCGTGAACACATGAACGATTTATATGCGAAATTGTCTTATTACACCGGACACCAACACAAAATAGACGACATAACTATTTTTCAATTTCAATAAACGAAGGCAATACTCACAAAACAAAAAAAAAAAAGGAACGAAAAACCGGATTGTTAATAAATCACTACAACGATACATAGCTTGAACATTGTAGGTCACACGGAAAAAAAAAACCGATGACCTGTAATTTCGAGATAAAAACGCTATTGGTTTAATTCTAAACGTCGTGGTTCGATTCTCAGAGTGGTCGCGAGTAGGTTAATTAGAAAAGTATGAAGAAGCGTAAAAAACAAAAAAAACTAGGTAATTAACTGCGTAATGGACGTTCACAAAAAAAAAAAAATCGACAGTTTACAGTTTTGACAGAATTGTTAAGTACACGTACGGCAAAAAAAAAAACCGATAGTATACCGTCACACACGGTGTCAAACGAATTTGACACCATTTCAAATCAATCTTTTTATTATTATTATTCGTATTCGCAATTGCCGCAGTTGAACCAACTTCTTTTTTAATGGCCAAGTACACGTGAACGCACAACGGTTATTGCTACATGTTCAAATGAATTACGCGCATAAATACTAATTGTACGTATTATACAATAACGTTTTATAATGTTATGATTTTGCGTTTTTAACGTGTATGTCTATAAAACACGTCTGGACCGTATATATATATATATATTTAATTATTCGGCTCAGTTTCTAAAACGCTTAACGTTTCCTAACGCTTTTTTTTAGCTCGATAAAAAAAAATCATTCAAATATACAAAATCGGTACATCGTACGAATCGAGTGGTTGTACCATAATATACATACGTACAGGTGCCATCCACGGAGGTCTGTCGAATGCAACACAACTCTTGTTTTTATCAAATTTTTAACGTTTGTTTGAATTCACATACGTTTATGGCGGTCAATTAATAAAAAAAGGATATTCTCATAGACTTCGAAAATCGAATAACACTTAACGATTAATCTTTTGTAAAAAAAAAAACTAGACATCGAAATTTTGTTTAAAAATAAATTTATAAAACGGCTAATTTGGATTTATAAAATAATAATAATAATCTAAAATTCAATAACTGTACTGCAGGATGTGCTAGTAATTATTAAAAAATTTAAAAACATCGAATAGAACAAAAGTCATTGGCATTCGTCAGATCTCTGCGGGACAGTTGTGTGCCAAATATAATCGCATATAATAGAAATAATACAATTTCAGAAGAAGAAGGTACCTACCCCAAACACACTCTCTTATTTTATACATATGTAACGTATAACATAAAACGAAACGATTATGCTAAGTGCAAAAACAAAAATAAAACACGCCAACATTTCATGCTATACACGAGCGAGTGTCGTAAAGTATTGAATGGCTCGTTCAAGCACTTTTATTCTCGCGTAGTCGACGGTGTTTTTTGTAAACTTATATTTTTAGAATCGATATATTAATCACTCGTATCGAATCGACTCTCAACTGGTGTAGAATTTTAATTTTAAGTACCAAGAGTTTATATATATATATATATGTGTGTTGACTTCGCTGATCAACGACCAACAGCTGTTGGTGATCGTGACGGCGGGGCGATTATCGGTCGAACGAAAATCGTTTTGTTTTTGTTTTTTCGCAGTCGACCGCAATTCTCGATACCGGCGATAACAAAACGTACGTTCGCCGTTACCGGGGCAACAAATAACGACGGCGTTGGCTTCACGTCATACACGCGTGCCGCGCTCTTGCGATCGACGTGTACTACACAAAACACGTGTTTTCCACCGCGTTAATCAATTGCGAACGCACCACGTTACTATCGCGTCGTTACGCCGCGAGCAATAACGTAATACGGTACGCTGGTCGTGTACGAGCTGTACGAACGCGTTCGCGGACCCATGAGGTTTGTCCCAAGAACACGCGGACTAAATACAAAAACTGTCACAGAACCGGCGGGCGCGTGTGCAGCAGTAGTAGTACAATTTTCGCCGTCCCAACAAGTGTTCGAGATTTGCGGGGGTGGGGCTGAAGTCTAAATCCATCTCCAAACACTCTTATGAGATTTTCATATCAATTCAAAACCCTCAAAAAAAAAAGTTACAGTGACAGTCATCAGTTTTTTGGAGGGGCTATACAAAACGTATAAGGGAGGTCAGCCTCCTCTTTTTATTTGCGCCTATGCGGACGGTAGTCCGGAGACGCTGTTATCATTTATTCATACCGCGCGGATTTATCTCTTATCTGTAACGTCCGAAGTGCGTTGAAACAGAGCCAACCGAGTCCACCAGTTTTCTCCGACGACCGCGTCGTTTTCAAACGTCCGGGGGCTTATTTTCACGTTTTCGTCCTTAAAATAATACACCGCGCGAATTCCACCCCGAATTCGCGTATACGAGAAACGGACCGCGTTCACTACGATCTCTGGACGAAATTCGCAAACATCGTGCCGTAAAGGCGCGCTCGGCGATTTCAAATCGCATAATAATAGCACGGAGGAAAACTCCAAGTATAAATCACTCCGAGTCTTAACAAATAACAACTACGTTTGCACAGATCATAATCGATTCCAATTCGTTGTTTACAATAAAACTGGCCGCGCACGGATCGCGGACGACTTAAAAAAACTGCGGCGAGGATAACGGCGGTGATGGTGGTGGTGGTGGTGGGGGGGAACGTAGTAGTAATAAACGCGGTAAAACAATACGTCACACACGACGTCATCGACTCGACATCGACACGCAACGTATTGCAATATCGCGTATCCGACCGTACGAAAACACCCGAATAAAATCAAAAATACGAGAGTTATAAAAGAGCGATCGATTAACAGTGTACGAATACACATTTCGAGGTCTTGTGCAAAAAAAAAACACCTTCTAAACGCGTAAATCTTTAACGAGATTAAAAATAATAACGCGCGTTAAAGCGTTACCCATACACAACACATATATTTTCGTCTACACCTAAACATGTAATTTCGTAAACGCAATATCCGTACGGCTAGTTCAAATACGTTCAAGGCCCGGGTTATTTGGAAAAGTTAAATTTCGTTGAACGCATCGCGAAAATCGTGTACGTTATATTTAGGTAGGCGGCAACACGATAATAATATGGTAGCTTACCGGAGGCCGTTTTCGCGGCCACTTTTTAACCCCGACGGTTCATGTTTTTTTCTTTTCTATTCCGTTTTGTTTTGACGCGGCTCAAACCAGTTTCTAGTCGAACGGCTTAACCTTCCTTCCTCCTTCTTTACGACGTACACAACACATGGCGATCGGAGAATCGCAAACTGTGCTTTACCTTGGGGCGCGCAATCGTTTGAAGAAGATGATATATATATAAGTGTAACGATAATTAATAACACTTTGATAACTCGTTAGACTACAAAACACGGACTCGAGTCTCATGCTGTGCGATCGTGTTTAATTGTATTTCATTGTCCCCGTTTCTTTTTTCGTGTTGTGTTTTAATGTCGTACAAAGTACAGAATAAAATACGGACGGAACGGATCGATTGATGATAAACACATATGCCGACACGACCACGACGACGGTTTTCGCCCGGTTTACATTATTCGTCATCGGGCGTCGGTTTTGTTTGGGCATTCGCCGCGACACGTTCGATTCGTTCCGGAGAAAAAACGACGGCGGGTGAAAACCGAAACGAACGTTTTTTCTATTTCACGCGCTCGCAAATACGCAGTCGGCACGTTTGCGCAACGCCGCGCGCGTTTATCAAACTTTTTTCCGCTCGCGTTTCACGATTTCGCCGCGATTACGGCAATTCGAATGCAATCGTCCCGTTTTCTCGTCTAGTGCACGTAAAAAACACGCTCAATCGAAAATCATACGCGCGTACGGTTTTTTTCTTTCCTATTGTTTTATTATTCGTTTGTTTCGTTGTTCGAGCGCGTATGACGCGCGTTTCGCGTACTCCGCGTCGCGGGCCAGCGGCGGATTATTTATAGACGTTGCGAACATCGGAGACCAGGAAACGCGGTACGTACGGACAACGCGCCTGAAATACGCCGAGTCAGGGTCGGGCGAACGCGTTTCGTACCGATAGACGGACGGGCGAAAAATATCTTTCGGACGGCGCTTTGCGTTTGTCCGACGACCGCGGGCGGAAACCGCGTTGAAAAATCCGACGTGATTTTTTCCCAATCTATATATCGACGCTTTCTCCGCGGTATAACTGTGCGATTCTCGCGGCGCCTTCGTTTGCACGGTTACTCCGACCGCCGGGAGATCGGGACGGACAAAAAGCGAGGACGTGAAAATCGTTCGACGCGACGCGAATTAAATTCACCCGGAGTTTCAGACGGGACAAACAACTCGCTTGATATCATTTCCGCCGAAAATGGATCGAACCGCCGCCGGGCGGGTCGCGTTTTCTTTCGTCTGTATTATCATACATTACTACGTGACACGCGCGCAGAAACGTTGTGAACGCGAAGACCGCGACCGCGTCGCGTGCGTGTGCGACATGTAATTTTAGTCGGAATACCGTCGCGACGAGCGACGTTGTTGCCAACCACCGCGCGCGTCCCGATCGTTTTTTTTGTTTTCTAGTACGAAAATAAAATCGTACGCCAACGAAACCGGCCCCACGTGCGCACCGCGACGACGGTTTCGTGTGTCCGAAAAAAACGTACCTACGCTAGCGAAACGTGGCCAGGATTTCGAAACGGGGGACCAAAATCAAAACGGATCGATAACCTAATCCGTTAGCGAATCATCGAATCCGCTCTTTGCAAATTAAACGTCCGGCCCATCGGCACAAAAGAAAAACCCAGCACGCCACCCCGAACGTCCCGACGATTTTGCTAGTCGAATCGTTTGCACGGTTTTTTGCGTTTGCGTCGGAGAGACGTGAAAATAAGTGCACTCGCGGAGACGGCAATGTTTTCGTCACGAACCCACTGCAACAAACGCGTGCGTGTGACCTACTGACAGTCATTTAAATCATCATATATCTGCACACGCGCGAAGATCGGAAGACGAGCGATTTTTTTTTTTTGAATACTAAAAACGAACGATCGAAACCGGGATCGAACAAAGCAGACACAGATCACACGTCGGACGGTTAGGGTCGTGTTTTTTTTTTTTTGCGTAAAACGAAATTATTCTCGTATGAAATACGCGCCGCAAAGGCGAAACGGGCAAAAGGGGACCGCCGTCGCGCGCGCCCTCGTCCGGCAACACAAACGTCCTCGTCGTCGTCGTCGTCTCGTCGTCGTCGTCGTCGACGTCATCTGCGGGGGGACTAATGCGTGCGCGCGGCGTGGCGGCGGCGTTCGTTCTCAATCGATACGGCGCGCGGGCGCGTTCCCATACGACGGACGTACAGGCTACGAACCCGTACGGGAACCGTCTAAAATTTTTCACGTGCGAAAAAACGACGCGACGACTGGGTACGCTCTCCAACGACAATCGCCCGAGATCGGCAACGTTTTCGACCAAAGGGAGTCCAAAGCGTGACGAACAATCGCGCCATTCGGACAACATAACACCACGAGCAAAGGCGGTGATGAAATCCGTGTGACCACCTATGGTCGTGCTATGTCTATTCGTGTTATTTTAACAACGTTGAAAAGTCGGCGATTGAATTTATTTCGAAAACGCCTTCACTCGGCATTTATTCGCGCCGGTGTGGTACATACACGATGTGGGTTCGCACTCACGTTAGGTCGTCCCTCACATTTTCGAAGAGAAACGGGGGCCCCGCCCTCGTGTAGACGTTCCGACCCGGAAACGAACGGCAAACACGAAAGTTCACTCTTCTCGCCGGCTTATATTTTGAGTTTAAAAGCAATAACGTATAATTAATACGTCGAAGCGTTAACGTTTCGCCGAGAAGTCACTGAATATTGTGTTAACTCGATTGACATTTTGCGTTTTAATTTTATATAAATATATATATATTGTTTTTTTAAATCGATTTGTCGTCACCGGTGCACGGCGGGAGGCTTTATGCGAATTTGCATTATTTAGATCGTTCGTTTGTTAATTCTAAGTAATTTCGTAAGCGCTTTTTGAAGGACGTCGTGAATGAAAATAAGTAACATTCGTTTTGTTCGAGTTCTTACGATTTATACTCCGTTTTTGTTACGAAACGCGTGGGTTTTTTTCTTCTTTTTTTTTTTTTAAGAACAGAAAAAACGTCGGTTCCCATGTGACGTAACAACGTAACGGAACAAACAGTATGTCCAACGACACGTGTACAAACGAGGCCGTTCACGTTTCCCAAAGATCTGCCGACGAAACGTACGCGCCTGACGAACGCACCAAAGCGGATTAATCATTTATCATTCGGATTACGCGTTTATCGGAGTACAACGCGCGCGCCCTCGGCCCGCTGCAGTCAAAAGTGCTGCTCTCGTTACACACGGGAAATGGAGATATTTTCAAATAACGAAGTGAAAACCTAACCCTACGTTTCTTTGTGATAACGTGCACGCAAACATGATAAGTCGCCGTATATAATAAATCGATCGCGTGGGTTAGATTGGTTGAACACGATTGGAGACGACAAACGAGACATTTTATGTTTTAGACAATATTTCATTTTCGATTCGAGCGCAAACCGCTGCATCAAACCATGGCGAGTGTTTAATTGACAACGACGATTAGAAAACATTAACGGTTACACGCGCCGCGCAAATAACGAACGTGGAATGAATATTATTTTTTCGTTTTGTAACAACGTTCAAGGGCGCTATTGAATTGCCTACGCAAAACGCCTTCTAATGTGATATTTATGTCGGCCAGGACCTTCGAACTTCGTGCGTGGTAATAATAATAAAAAAAAAAAAAATTTACGATAAAATCGACAATAAAAATAATAATAAACAAACGTTACTTCAATTAATGAAAACGTATTTAAAAAAATGACATTAATGCGGAAGCGCACGTTTTTATTTCTATTTGCGCGCGCGCGTTAGGTTATAGTTTTCATGGAATCCAATAATAAAGAGAACGTCACGTCATCAAAACGGTTTTTAACTAATTAAATTATTCATTATACAATTGCATACGTGTACCGTAGTAGATAACATTTCATGGTCTGTACGACTTATCAACGAACTGTGTACGTACACGCATATCGGTTTTATCGTTGAAACAACAATAATTGTTGACGGGAGTATATTTAGTTTTGATAAAACACATTTATGTTGATTCGAGAACGGCATACGGCGTGCGATACGCCGAGAAGGAAACCCATCGTTTTCGCTAGGACAGTGATGATAATAATAATAATATTTCGCGAAAAGGTTTCGGTACACTCGCTTGCCGGACAAACCCTGATGTTATCAGCGTTGGTGTGTAATATTTCATAGGACAGTGCAAGCGAACTCGAGATCGCTGAAAGGCGTTTATATACATATATATATATAGGCACACGGCATAAATGCCGAAATTCTTGGACGATCGATTGAAACTCTCTCCGCGCGCTATCCGTGTTACGTTTGACCGGTATAAAATACGTACGTGTTTACGAGCCCGTACGAATGCATCGAACAGTTGTGTTGTTTGACGCTAATAAATAAATAAATATACGCTAACCGCTATCGGTACCGAATAATTGGTTGCAACGAAACTCAATCGCACGCGTAAATCCAACTTAAAACACGTTGACGACACGTGTTTTTTCGTCGGAAATCGTTTGGCCTGAAAATTCCAAACGGATTGCTACGGACGGTGAAAAAAACTCAACCTCGCGCGCGCGCGCGTGTGTACACAAAAACAAACAAACAAACAGACAAACAACACGTACACGACAAGTCCAATTTACACGTTCTAATGAAGTTCGTATTGTACGCACGAGTTGTACGCCGATAACTTCGGAACGGTCTTGTTGTCCGGTTGTCATATCAATTAAAACCGATCGGAAAGAATGACGCACGCGAATAACAACGACAAATTAAACGACAGACGTCACTGCGGTGTTCGGTGTGTGTGTGGGGGGCGGCGTCGTTCACGTGCTTCCATTAGGTTTAGTTCTAGCGCGTTTTGAAAACAGCGTGACAGATTACGACCGAAGCGCGAACAAAATTAAATCGCGTCGAGAACATTTTTATTCGTTTCTTTTAAAAAATATATTACGCTAAAAGCCAATATCGGATACTGTCGTTTTTATATAGGTCGATTACCGGACCAACATTATATGTTACAGGGAAAAAAACCCCAATCCCCCCAAGGGATTTAAAATAAGTTCACGTATATATATATATTTGTTTTTATTATTACTGTTATTAACTTGTCTATAAAGCAAAATACATCGTCGTCCAACGAAAACATGTTACACGCAAACACGCTGTGGTAAACAACTGGATCGGTGTGTATTTATATATATTGTGTTGACTTGGAAAATATTGACGGAACGACGACTACTACTACTATCCCGCTCACATAATAATAATAATAATTCAACGCGTTAGTAATTCAATAGTCGTGATCGACGGACGATTATGATTTATACACACACATTATATATATATCGCTATAAAATAACGTTATTATATACAGGCGAAAACACATAACGTTTTGTCGATCGTGTCGAACGCGGGGGGGTTTAAGTATCGTTCGAATACCGACGGTATTCGAGAACCGTTTCAAGGACGCCGTCGTCGTAATAATACATACGTACACGGACGAGTGTAACTTGGCAAACATTTGCGTACGCAGTAAAGAATCGACTGCGCGAAAACGAAAGATTGATTAAAAACAACATCAAAAAAACGAACACGCGCGCACGTTCGAGATTTCGGATAATCGAAAATTGTGCGCTTGCGACGGGGGATTGTGTTTTTAATGTTTTTTTTTCTGCGCCAACAAATTATTGTGTACACACACGACAGAGCGTCGGCGTGACGGGCACACGTTTCCGGTCGTAGGGCGCGCGACGACGCGAAAAGAAAACATCGACGTCCGACGTGATCTCTCCGAAGTCGTGCGATAGAGATTTATACGGCGCGATCTACGACAACGAAGATCATTATCGTTATCACGCTCGAGCGGAGGACATTGTCGTGTCTTCGCGTATCTACCGAATTCGAGTTGTGACGTTCGGGTCGAGTTTTAAACACGTGTTATTATCGAATTTCAGCACTTCGTTGACGATTTCCACGAAACGTTGCTCAAAACAAAGACTTTTTGTGCTTTCGAAACGTGAAAATAAAGGTAAACCTTAAAAAGTAGCGAGACTTCTTCGACAAACGATATTTTACGGAAAGAACGCGTTCGTAGGAAATATTTGTTTTCTTGAAAGAATTTCGATTATACACATACGTGTTGGACGACAAAACCGGGTAAAATCGCTCGGAAAGATTAAAATAATTGACATTGGTATACCGATAATGTTATGTCGGGTAACGTTACAAGCATGTGGAATTTTATTTACTTTTCTCGGATCGAACGACGACCGCGCGGAACGTTTGGGGTTCCGTTGAGAAAACGGCGAGTTTTTAGAACGTAAAAATTTCATTCGCTTCGTCGACCGTCGTGAATTCAGTAAGCGACGGAGAGAACGCACAAAACGCATTGAAATTTAAACAATAATAATAAACGACAACGCGGGGCAACAAAAAATATAAATATTTATAATACGAAATTTGATATCGTTCCAGAAACGTAACGTATCGTATTGGTTTGTTTGTTTTCGTTTCACTCGCGGACGTTCGAAATACATTAATAATAAAAGTCGTGTACGTATACTCGTACACTCGATCAAATGCCAAATGATTTCCTTCGAAATGTTTTCTGGCCACAGGCAGATGCGAAAACTTCAAAGACGACGGCAAATATCGATTAATGACGTTAAATCGGATTCCCTCCAAACCGCCCCGTCGCGCATAAACCCCGCGATCTCAAACACCGTATCCGTATTATCACAGGACGGCGGTGGTGGCGGTGGTGGTCTTACCTGCACGACAACCGCCGGATCGTAGATTACAACGAACCCGGCTGATTAAACGTCGTCGTTTCGGTCGATTTCGAGACGAGATTCGAAATGTCGTCGTTTACATAACCGACGGGAATGCGTTGTTGTCGGAAGTTCACCAATTCGAATTTCGGTTTTTTTAAAAAAAAAAAAAATAATAATCCAAAAACACCCGAACAATATTTCAGTACGAAAGTCGTGTTTATAATATACGTCATTAAAATTAAAAAAAACCAAAGGCAATCGTATTCTATCATCCGGATTTCAAGAAGTCTTCAAGGGGAAGTCGTTTATTTTCGGTTTTCAAGGGACTCCGGGCGACACGACAAGGCGGCGGCGGCGATTCCGAAACTCGCGGAAAACGTTCGGAAATAATCGTAACAATAATGCACGCGGCCCACGCGACACTCGCGTATCGCACTACACAAAAGGTTCTCGGTTAGGTTAGGTGGGGAGGACGACGACTTACACTTAACCGTTCGCTATTCCGAACCAAACACCCGAGGAAACGCATTTTATTTATTTATAAACGCGTGTGTGCACGACGTAAGGAATACGGTGGGTGTTCGTTCTCCGTTCCGGCCCTTTTCTTCCGTTTCCGAATCGTCAATATTTAATACACTGTCCCGAAGTTATCGGTCGTTATCGTGCAGTTATACATCGACGACCGTCGCGCGTAGTGCCTCGTGAACAACGACAACATTAAATTTATTTTCTAATCCAACTCCGAAACAGGGTCCCGGTCACCGAGACGTACGAGAATACGTTTTTTTTTTTTTACGCGCGATTCGAATCACCGGACACGAACACATTTCCATCAGCACGAGAGTGCCGGCGGTCGAGGGACGCCGTCGAACACCGACACCGGACTGCCCGGGTTCGGGGATCTACGGTCACGGACCCTCCATCCCTGTGCGGGTATTCTCGCGCCGAGAAGAAAGGAACGCGCGGGGACCGTCAAATACCATTACGACGAGACGTGGACGTGGACGTGGACGTGGACGGAACGAAAGAACGAAAGAAAAAACGACGATCACCGTGTGTGTACAAAAACACGACAACGGACGGCGTTCACCTGCAAACGGGACGCGCGCGCGCACATTTTCTTCACACCGCGATTGCACGGAACACGGGTGGAGGGGGGGGGGCGCCTCGTTGTCGCGGCACACACGCGCACGCGCGCACTAAACGCAGCAGGGACCGCGTCTTGTTAGAGAAACACCCCCGGTCACACGCCGTCTGCTTTTTTTTTTTTTTTATTGCAAACACAGACGAAACGAAATTTCAAAGAATAAACGACGACGAGAACGTCTCAAACACGTGCCCCCGATTCACAATGGCGACAATCAAATTAAGCGGCGCGTCAAAACCATTCGGCGACGGTATTTGAAAATCCGGTGCGAACCATTTTGCGCGCGCGCGCGTCCGAGTTATTTTTATATTGCGTGTAGCCACACGGCCAATATCGATTTCCGCGGGTCGTGCCGCGATCTACACGCCGGGCGGGGTTTATCGTTTATCGTTGTAACTCAGACGATGACCTACTCCGAATCGATACCGGCGGAAAAACAAAAAAAACAAAACGATCTCCGTCTCTGTCTGTCTCTATTTTTGTTGGCACGAGAATCGCATGTTTCCGTACAATCACGACGGGCCGGGCGTTTGACGATATCGACTAGACGCGCGCGTTCCCGATACGCCCCCGGTTCGCTCGACGCACGACGACGTTTGTCCGACACGTGCGTCGGAATAATAACAACGGGAACACGTAACAATTAATATGCGCGCGCGCGCGCGTCGTATCGATTAGAAAGTTTCATTGACGCCCACACACACACACACACACACGTCTGTCGGGCCCGCGCGCCGCACGAGTTTTACGTCCGTTGCAGCAGCCGAAACGGAAAAAACGATGAAAAAGCCGTTCGTGGTCACGAGACAAATCGGCGGAATTCTCGCCGAACGACGGAACTAACCTAACGGAATCGACGGCGTGTTTTATCCGGACGGGCGGTATATGTTTTCCTATTGACGCCGACCAAAGCCGTTGAAATTCAATATCGCGCGACGATAATCAAACGGGATCGTCGTCACAGCCCCGCCGAGAACGCAAAGGCTTCTCACCGTCGCCCCCTCATGAACACGGCGTGATTGGAATTGAATCAGTCGTCGCGTTCCGCACGCAACACACTATCGCGTGCGGTCGGAGAAACCCCGTATTTGAATATCACGCGGCCGTTGTCTACGGAAAGCGGAACGCGCGCGAACGGAAAAAAACTACGATTGTTTCATAGACGACCGTTTCGCTTTTGCAGTTTCCATTCGTCGACAACCCCGTATTATCAACAAAGACGAGGTTTCCGTTATCCCGGCGTATTCATGGACGGCAATCGTCGCGGGCATCACGTTTTCGGGGGCGACAAATCTTCAAGGGTTTCTCGTTCGAATAACAATTACTGACTACTCGTTTTCGAAATATTTGATATTCGACGTTTCACTTCACAGTTTGGGCAATGTACCCCGCGTGTATGAATCGCAACGTTATTAGTTTATGGTTATAAACATTAACGTCGTATTGAATTGCATGTAATCGATTTATTATTACTTTTACGTAAAATGTTAATATATGTCTTAGAAGAGAAGGGGTTAGATAAAATGCTCGGTAAAGCATTTTTTTTTTTTTACATGCAGTAAGAAGGTCGGAGCGAACAAAATTCTAAACACATCACTGCGCCGGGTGTGTTGTGTCGCGAGTCGAAAGAAAACAAGAATTCTAAACACGTCAATTGAAGAAACGACGAAACAATCATTCCGGGGCAAACACGAACATTGCGTAAAAACGTGTAATTTCCGCGCTAAACGATTTTTAATTCAAACTCTCTCCGTACATATATATAATTGAATTCCTTAAATCCACCCGTATACAACACGTGTGTGTACACCAACTCTAAGACCGTCCATTATGATTATTTCTGTTTATTTATTCGATTAAACTCCCCGCGTAACGATCTTGGTCCCACCGGATTCGATTCAACGCGACGTTATTATTCGATAAACCACGCGCGTACGACAATCAACAGGAAAAAAGAATTTTATTTATTATTCGACTTGTTTTTTTTTTTTAGTGTGGGGCAAAGGGAGGGGGAGTACGGTTTTCGTTCAAACACACGGTTAGTCGGCGCAAGGTAAAAACGTAACACGCACTTCAGAACAATAATTATAATATATAATGTACGACACGTTATAATACATTCGATAACCTTGATTGACCCTGAACCACGCGGAGTGGTGCTATGCGAAAAAATATGTATTTGTTTATTATGAACTCTGTTCTAAATAATACGATAAACGATATTAGTCACTAATCCGTTTACGACGGATTTGAAGCGTTGACGAGAAGTCGCTTACTGAACAATACAGATCCGTATAGAGCACATTGTGTGTGTGCGTGTGTGTGCGTGTCACTCGACGTTCTAAAAAAATATTGTACGATTGTCATTTTACCTACCCGACGCCGTCAACGACCGACGACCAGGCCACTTAATTACGAAATGATAACACCTAACGGATAGTACGCAGGGCGAAACGTCATACGTGTATTTGTTCAAGACGATAATGCCTCTCGTCCGCATCAGGCGATACGACGTTAATAGGAATACGTCGAATGAGTGGTTCGGAAAAAAAGTCGCACGCATTCGACTCGAATAATTTCGCAACGCTGTACACGATACGAGCAACGCTATAATGCCCGTCGAGAATGGCGCAACACAAAGATAAAGCTGAATTCATAACGCACAATTTACGAAGGTCGTTAAAAGTATTTTCGACGTTGAAACTTTCGACGGATTTACTTGGGAAAAAAACGTTCGCGATCGGCGCACATAAAAAATATTTATATTATTCGACGGAACTATAAATCGCGAATAAATGATTTCATAGTTATTTTCGCAGTCGTGATAAGCAGTAAGCGAATACGGACTTGACAATTGTTTTCGTTTTATGTACACACAATTACGTACGTGTTTTTTATTTTCAATTCCATTTCGTATAGAGTATACACATGGACGCGAAATAAAAATTTGTTATTGCACATTCCTACCCACAAATCGCATGTCGCAACGTACCTAATTACCTTATTATTTTTTTTGTACCACGGCGTATATTTGCGAATATAAAGAACATTATTATACCTGAATGAACGTTCAAAATTGAGACGAAAAAATGTTTGCGAAAATAAAGGGTATGTATAAAAAGAGAGAGAGACGCGTGCGTTGTTGACGAATTTGATTTACGCCGTAAGGTCGGTCGGCCGGGGGGAAAAAAAAGAGATGACAGAACGCGATTTTTTTTTTTTTTTTATTTGCCATTATTTACTTAAATAATCAAACAAATGCGTCATAGCGTCGCCGTCCGCGTTTACGACGTTTCTCGCCAGTACGGACAATAATAATAAATAAATAATATCAAAACACGTTATTTTATTAATGTTTTTTTTTTCACCAGTCTAGCAGCTTCTAGTACTAGGTCGGAAGTGATAAAAAAAAAAAAAAAAAAAAGTAAAGGCCAAACCACGATGGTCACGACGGTCACGTCGCGGTAACGACCTCACACGCGTCTACGTAAGTATAAATGACGTAAACACACACAACACGTGTTTACGGCAGTAATGATAATAATACGAAATAATCAACATTGTTCCGCTTGTTGTTGTTGTTGTTGTTACACCGTAAGACCGCGAAAGAGAGAAAAACGCAATTACTGTTGTGTACGTACACCGGTGGAAAACCCGTGAAAAGAAAAAATACCAGGGGAACAGGTGGCGTATTCGGTCCCGGCCGACCGAATACAACCGGTTGCACGTATTGTCACTAAAAAAATGTTTTTGAAAAAAATAATGATAATAAATACGGAACGCTTCACTCAGCCAACCTCTCAAGCGGCTATCCGACTCCTCCTCGCCGACGGTCCTCACACCATATACTACAACGTGAATAATATATTTAACACGAGCCTAATGCCTGTTAAAAAAATAAATCGTCTTCGAAACACACTGTCAAACCGTAATGTCACGGTCCTATTGTCGTACACACGACCGTCGATATAAAAAAAATACGTACGCGATACGTGGACGCAGCACCACGCACGCCGGCCGGTTTTCGTGTTTTAATGTTATTTAAATCCGCGTTGTTGTTTTCGTTGCACTCGCAAATAATAATACACGTATTGCCTATGAATTACATAGCCGCAGCGTTGTTGAATACGACGACAACGACCTTGCCGACGACGACGACAATATATACTTAACTAATCGCACGGATAAAAATAAAAAAATTAAAAAAAAAATCCGCAACGATAATCGTACGACCGTGTTCTCGAGCACGTCGCGAGCGTATGGCGAAATCGGCGCGCACGTGTCCGTGTCTGTACGATTTCATGTTATTTATAATATCCCGCGACGATTTCAAGACGATCCGTTTTCGGAGCGACGTCGCCGTTTGTAAACCGAACGAACGACGAGACCGACGTCGTGCACCAGGACACTAGCGAGACCCGTACAAAGTCTCGTGCAAGAGGCGGCTCTTTGTCAGTCTTGCCGACCGGCGAACGTTTCCCTATTACGCGTAAAACGAATCGCAACAATTCCCTGCGAATACGGCACGGGACGTTCCTTATCGATTTCAGTTCCGAGTTCGTGAGTTCACAGCGGGTCGGTCGGCACGATGGCTACCACTTCGTATCGACTCTTGGAGAAACACAAATGAAATCGATTCATCATTGCTAACAACGACTAGTCGTCGAGTAAACGTGAACAATACATTTTTCTCGATTTTAATATTACGCGATTATATTAAACACGAAAGTCGTGCCAACCAGATTTCGATTTTTTTTTTTTAAACTAACCTAACCTAATTAAGCGGTAAAAAAGAAAAGGATGTCGTAGCTTTTGGGTAGTACATTTCCATGAGTTTTTAGCGGCTTCACGTTTGTTCGTCATTGTTTCGAGCCCGACCAGTGCAAAACCAACCGTAACACCATATCATCGTATAAGATATAACCTAGAAAAACGAAAGACGACGAGACGTGGATTTCGCGCTCGTTTTCCGACCGTAATAATAATAATAATAACAACAACAACAGAAACAATTTTCGTACACGCGAAACAGAATGCGCGTTTTGTGGCCGTTTTTAGAACCCCTCGAATCCGTCACCGCGCGAACGCGTTTCTAAAACTTATTCAACCAGCGGTACGATCGAAACGCGCGTAAAACCGACGTCGCGGGGGAGCGACGGCACAGTTGTCGCGTAACAATGATAATAATAACGAGGACGTTTGGAATTCGACACGGCGTACACAACGGAAACATGAAAATGTTCACTTTACACGCCGTCGTCGGGAACGCGGGTCCGCTAACGTTCGGGCGACGAGACACGCGAGGATATTATTACACGCGCGCGGTCGCGTCGACACGCGTGCTAAAAATAAAATTAAAAAAAAAAACGAATCGCCGACATGATTCGGGTCGGTCGCCGCGAGAAAAATACCTACGTAGGTACTACCGGTCTACGAGAGTCCGTTCTAGAAATAGAGTGAAACTAATAACGAAATAACTGAAATAGCGGACGCGTTATTGTTGTTGTTCACCTCGTTTCGTAGCGACGAGCAGTCATTAAACCGACGGCGTCAAAAAAAAAAACCCAAGAAAAAAAGACGGAAAATATCGTTATCGTTTCATGGCAGATTAAACGCACGCTCGCGCGGTTGGCAATCGTCGAGTCCGCGCGGAGACGACGACGTATTTATCTTGTGCAAAATTTATTTTTTACAATTACGATTCGAAACGTGCCCGCGTTGACACGCGCGACTTCCACATATCGCGACGACGGCGACGACGACGACGTTTTCCGACCGTACGGCGTCCGCGAATTTTCGACAGTCTTGGGTCGCGCTAAAATCCGACGCTGACCGGCGCACACTTTTCCCCGCGATTCGTAGCCATTTACAAAATGTCGAAAATAAAACTGTTACAATCGTCACGTGGTTCGTGGAGATACAGACGCACGTTGGTCCCTTTCAATCTCAAAGAGAACGATTATCTTATCAAATGAGAAGACGTGTTGCTAAAAACCGTGTTTGCTACAAAACACAAATGGGTGTGAACGAATTTGCAACACTTCACGAGTACGAACTATTTGAATTTTTAATAAAAATCTTGCGTAATATTTTGTGTGTCGATTTGTTCGGTTTTGGAAATAGCTGCGACGTCGTGATCGATTTAAATAGCTCGGACTTCGATGCCACAATAAAATGCGTCTAACCGAAAGAAACTATTCAAAAATTTTGTTTCGCGGTTCGTGGATTTCGTATTTGAATCGCGAAATCATTGTTTTAATTGGGTTTTACCTAGAAACGGGTGAAAAACGCGACCTAACCAACGCGTCCAAAAGACAACCGATCTAAAGAGCCGTTTTAGAATTCGGTAAGTGATCTTACATTGAATTGCGGGTAGGTAGAGCGTGTGACCTACAAAAATTTTTTTTTAAAAATATCGATAAAAACACACGTCGTTCTGATTTGCCGGGGAACAAGCACAACGATTTTGGACGGGGGTCGTGGACCTCACGAAATCCGTCCTCCATATCGACGGTGTACAGTATATACACTACACACGTGCCACGCAGACTTGTAGATCACCGTTCACGTTATTGTAGACCGACTTCAAACCGTCGTCGGAACGGCGTGTACTTGAAAAGCATCGCGTTATAAACGTTAGCAGCGCGTTGCTGTCGTTATTTGATATTTCGACGACGCGTGAGAAGGGGTATGGTTAATTTTCGTATTCACTACAAGCGATTCGATCGTTCGCGCACGATCTGGTTCCAACGGCCGGTCGAGTGTTCCCAGACGAAAAACGTCTCGAACAAATCAAACGCGTCCGATTCATCAGACGCACACATACACAGTTCGTATGCGAATCAATTAACATTTTTAAAACTCGTCAGCTTCGCGCAGACAACGGAGTAGCGTTTTTCGCACCCGTTTTTTGATTACGTTCCGTCGCGACACTTGTCGGGAACTGTACACGGGCGTGCGTCATCGAAAATCGAACCCGCGCTCATTTACCAAACGGGGGGCGAGGGGCGTTGATCAAACACACGTTCGTCGCCCGACCGAGTCACGTCGTGCACGGTGAACGAACGCGGCTAGGCGACGTTATCGTGTTCAGAACGTAATGACGATCGTTTCGGGGGCACAAACAAAAGATAGATTCGCGAGACCGATTTTCGTCGGAAAACGGTTGTTCGGCGCGACGTAAACCACCGGTAATCTCGTTCGCCGGACGGTACGAACAAAACACATTTGTTTAGTCGCGTGTGTTCGCGACGATAACAACAACCAACAACAACGGCGACGACGGGAGGACGTTCCTGTGCGTACACGTCGTCACACACACGTCGTCGGGCCAATAAACATACACTCGTCGTAGTCGCTGCCGCTGCTGTTGCAACCGCGTTTCGTAACTACAAACAACAATGACTCGCCAGTTGTACACGAATTGGCGCGGACGTTTTTTCTCTCCAGAGTCTCCCCCCCTCGCGACGGATTTCCGTATTCGTCGTTTCATTTTCTACTACTACTACTACTACTACTGATAAAACGAACTGCGCGACGCCAAATGACGTATAGTAGTAGTGGTTTAGTCTCTATTTAACTCGGTTCACGCGGCGCGATCGGAACACGTTGCGTAACTCGCCGCCCCGTCCGGACTAATTTTCGACCGCACCCCCCCCCCCCCCCCCCTCATCCCGTCGTAGACACGCGCACGCGACTACGACGCCGTATCGATTGGCGAGAACGGCGGCGGTACCCATTTCGACAAAATCACGCGCAGAACAAAACGACACACGACTAATCTTTTACGTTTCCGCTCGTACGGCGGTGGCTTACCGGTGCGACGTTCGTGGAGGTGCCGCCGGGCGACGCGGACGCCCGTTGCTGTTGTCTGGTCCTGTTGGCGGCGGCGTTGGACGCGCGTTGTCTCTGCTGTTGTCTGGGCGACGACGACGACGTCTGTTGTTTTGACTTGCCGGCGTGCTGCTGTCTGTTGCCGTGCTTGTTGTTGGCCGGTTTGGCGGCCGCGACCGACTGTTGGCCGGAGCCGGCGGCGGACGACGTTTCGGAGCTAGTGTCGGCCGACGACTTGCGCCGGAACGCTTTCAGCCAGCCCAACCGTTTCGAGTGCGTCTCCGCGGCCCTGGAACCGACTTTCCGCGCGGCCGACTTGTCCTTGTTCCCGTCGTCGCCGCGCAGCTGCTGCTGCTGTTGCTGTTGCTGCTGACGTTTACCGCCGTCGTCGGCCGTCTTCTCCGCCGCGCCCCCGTCGCTCTTGGGCGTCAGCAGCTGGTGCTTGGCCTCGTGCTCGCGTTCCAGTTTCTTCAGCTCCGACTCGACCATGGTCAGCTCGTTCAGGTTGCTCTCGATCATCGGCAGCCCGGCGGGCAGCCGGTCGCTGTCCGTGTCGCTGCTGCCGCTCGTCGACGACGACAACGGCGCCGGCGGCTTGGGCGACGGCCGTCTGGCCGCGGGCCTGTCGTCGATCTGCACGAGCGGCACCACTCTGAACCGGCTCTTCTTCACCTGCACCCCGGCCGCCGACGCCGCCGCCGCCGCCGCCGCCACGGTCGGCGACTCGTCCACCGCGGCGGCCGCTTTCAGTTCGCCATGATTCCGGGACGACCGTTGCAACGTCTGTTTCAGCTTGTCCGGCGCGAACTTGGCCCACGCCGTCGACTTCCACACGTCGTCCCACGTGCGCATGGTCAGCTTGAACCGAGATTCCATTATTGACTTCTTGCTCCGCAGCCGTATCAACGGCGTGCCGTCCTTGGTGGTCAGTATGCCGTGGTCGTGGTTGACGGGCGGCCGTTGCAGACCGCCGTCGTTTTCGACGCGGCCCGGCGGCGTTTTCTCGTCACCGTCCGCCGCCGCCGCCGCCCGTCGTCCGTCGTCTTCGCGGCGTTCACGTTCGCCGTCCTCGTCCGCCGTACCGCCGTTGTCCTAACCGAACATATACACACACGCGCACGCGCACACACACACACACGTGGTCAATACACCGTCCGCGCGTGTCTTGTGCACACGCGTCGTCACAGACTCGTTGGAAACGTGGAAGAATAAACAACAACGCGCTTAAATTTCCCAATGTCGTTCGCACGGGTCCGATTACCTGCGAGCGTTCTAAACGCGCGCATGCCGCCGCCGCCGCCGATCTATTGTTGTCGCTGTCGATTTACGCGCCGCGCGCGAGTGTCACACAGTCCGCCGTCAGTTATTTCCGTTGGGACGATTGTTATTACAGTCCTACACATAGATAACATAGTGTCCCAAGGTCACGGCGAGAAATCTCGTCGTCGTCGTCGTCGTTTTTAATAACGTCTGTTTGTTATTTAATTTTAGACCCTACACACTGTTTTTATACCCGTGTTTCATACGCGAACGCGTATTGAACAATAACAATAACATCGACGACGACGACGACGACAAACAACAACAACACCACGTCTTATGCCGGGCGCGGTGGGGCGGGGGGTGGTCAGATTTTCTCCGTCGGCCGTACATATTTTTTTACTACACATTTCGACGTCGTTCCATTTTTTTTGTTTTTTTTTTTTTGCAATGCCAAACAAACGCATCCACGTATTACTGCAAAACTAAACGCGCCGGGTGGGTGGTGGGTGTGGGAGGGTCGGCGGGGCGGCCGGTGAACCAAAAACGAGATAAGCGAAATTCCAACGAGTCTGTAACGCACACCAGACGACGGTTGACTCGGCGATGGGGTACCTCGTCGTCGGCGTTCTGGTCGAATATCCGTTCCAAATTCGGTTTGGCCTGATGCGAACAGTTGCCGGCGGCCGGCTCGTCCATCATGACGGGCCCGCACGTCTGCGTCTGCTGCGACGGCGCGTCCGCGTCCGCCGGCCGGCCGTCGCCCTGGTCGCCGTCCCCGTCCTGTTCCTCGGTCAGGTTGTGCATCTCTTTGGACTTGCTGTCCAGCGGTTTGAACAGGTCGCGGACGCTGACCTTGCGCGTCGGGTCCGCCATGTCCAAGTACGGGCCCACGGTCTGCGTGCAATCGTTGGAGAACCTCGTGTTGATGTCGTTCACCAGGCTGGTGGTGCACGTGGCCGCGGCCTTGGCGTCCTCCGGCGGCTGATCGCCGTCAGCGTCCCCGGCGGACGACTCCTCCTCGGCCACGGCCAATAGGTTGTCGCACTCCTTGGACTTGGCGCTGAGCGGCGCGAACAGCTCGTCCAGCTTGACCGGGTTCCGCCTGTCCATCACGGGGCCGCACGTCTTGCTGTAATCGTCGTCGTCGTCCATCATCATCATTGTCGTCGTCGTCGTCGTCGTTTGTAGACACGTCTATTTCATGACGGACCCCGCCACCGCCGGTTTTCGTCGCCGACGTTTCCACCGACGGACGGTCGGAGAAAACGACCGTGTTCGCCGGTCACACGAGTACAGCACCCACCACGACGGACGCGCGAAGAAAAAACGAACGGACACGACGGCGACTGAACGCGCGCGTCACCGGTACGCCAAATGTGAACAACAGCTATTTTATGATGACAACGACGCGGAACAAACACACCGAATACGCGCCGACACGCGGCGTGTGTGAAAACGGACTGCCGCCGCCGCCGCTGCTACCGAGACGCCGCCTTCGAGCGGTCGGTCGTTCGGACGACCCGCCGCCGCCCGCCGCCATCACCGCCGCCGCCGCCGCCGTCGATGATAACGCGCGCGCCACCGTACACACGCGGCCACGGCGTTGTTGCCCGGACGGCCCGCCGCGCGCGCGCTCGGTCGCCGCCACCCGATCACGACCACGACGGCCACACCGCACGACGGCCAGTGTGGCAAATGACTAGAATTTATTATCCCACCGAAAACGCGCGCGTTTCGTTAACACACACATTCCGTGGACGGGAAATTGCGATAACAATTCGACAGGACGTTATCATCATCATCATCATCATTATTATTATTATTACTATTATTTGAAATTTTTAAAGCGATTAGTCGAAAAACGATCGATTCCGTGCGACGGCTACGGTCGGCAGTACGTCGACCACGGCACGTCCGCGAAATAAACGAATTTCATAAACCGATCTTTTACGAATGTCGACATTTTATTAATTTTGGTAAACGTAAAAAAAACACTCTCCCGGGAAATTATTTTCAAAATTCAATATTTAGCCCCGAGTTGGTAAAATGTTCAAATCGATTGTTTGTAGTTTTTCGTACTTCAAATACGTTTTCAAATCATACAATTACGGAAATAATATTATCAAAACCTAAAATAACTAGTAACTGCTCAAATAATTTTAAAACTAATTAAGTGTCCTCAAGTTTTCTCATTTTTAATTTTTGCGCGTACCATAAAGATGGAAATGCAAATTTTTTTTTTCGATAATTGAAATATCATTTTCGACTATAACGAAATAAAACGAATTATTCGCCAAATCTAAAATTGAAAACAAGTTTTCATAAAATATATATGAACTATTTTATGACGATCGATTACCCTTAACGCGATAATAATTACGACGATTTTTGTAGTTTTTAGTCAGAAATAATCGGGAAATGTCTTCGTTGACTATATATTTCTATATTATTTTTACAGTGTAATTTTCGAACCAAATCATTGAACATTACGATTTTCATAGTTATCAATAGTACAATAAATTGGACACTAAACGAACGCGTGCGAATGGCATTTTTTAAATTTGACGATGACGTATACCACTGCGTTATCGCACATAATACAATATGGTAGATATATTATATCAGCAAAATGCGTGTAGCATAACTTTGAAGTTTTCGTAATTTCTGTAAGACAGCGAGAACTCGTATTAATAAATAATAAACAGATCAATATTTAGTCGTTAAGGTTACGAACAAAGTAACATGAAACGCAAAATGAAAATAATTTTCCTAGGGACGTTTCTGCGTGTTTTTCGTAATTCTTACTCGAGTTTTACTTAGACATTTCTATTTCATAGATTATGATCACGATAACCTTCTTCTATGTAATCAAACGTTCATCAAACGTAGAAATCAACAATTGTGAATAATTTTGAGACAATAAACTAGAATCTGCAATATGTATTATAAATGCGATAAGACGGTGGGGATTTGGTGTTTGAAATTATCTGTATTATTTTAATGGTGTCAATGTATAACCCGTAGAAAAACCACTTATCTACAATGTCTTTCGTTACAATCTGCTGTTAAAAATCATTATTTATACAATTATTATTATCACCGTTGTATGTAATAATTCTTATTTTGAAATTGAATAAAATTAAAAATAATAATTCGAAAAATTGTACGATAAATAACAATTTCTCTCTTTTCCCGCAATAAATTAAAAATGGGCCTCTTAAACTTATGATTCCGTTAAAAATTCACGTGCGTTTTTTCACGGTTACACTAACCGAAATCTTAATAAAACATTTTTTTCCTTTTAAATCCGCACCTTCATCAGTGTTTGTTTTTTACTTCTAATAGTTTGGACTATACTATATAAGGATATTTTTCCGGCGGCAAACAACTATATTATCGTGACTAACAGATATATAAGTGACTTAACGGTAATAATAATAATAATAAAAAACGTTTGTTTACATTTACACGACATCTGCACACTATCGTTAGCCCTAAATTTAAATAAAAACTGTGTGGCGTATAACATAATAGATATTATTTATGTCGGCTCATTCTTCGAAACCAACGCGTATACGTCTCGCGGTCCCACGCAGAATTTTATCGTAAACAAAAAACAAACCATACAATTATATTTATATATATATATATATATGTCCCGATGAAAATTATATACTGTTTTTCAACGGTACACACAGAACAAATAAAATCAAAACGTAAACTTATGAAAATAATGATAGCCGACGGTCATTTTTCATGTGGCTCGATCATATTATGTTTTCAATCTGTTATAATTAATATAAAATTATATTATTTAAATATATATATACGTATGTTATAAAAAACGATTAAAACATATATGACCATAAACGTTCTGAAACTAAAAATGATAATACTATTTATCAATTTTCTGAACGACTTAAAGACAAAACGCAATAATTGAATACGCGAATCTCATACGTTAATTGTTACGAGACTACGAGAAAGATAATTTTTTAGAAACCAACTGCCGATTATATTGTTATATAATCTCATTATTATTTATCGAGGAGACATTTTTCTTTTATTTAAGACATTTTTCGCAACTATATTTCTTTTGCAAATGTACGTCGCTGCGCAAAGACAATTTTAAAATAGACATATCATAAATAATATACAGTATGTTCTTATACATTTACATTGAACTGTACTAAAAATTTAGTTTACGAATATTTACTGTCGGAAAGAATGCCCTGTGTTCGTTAAGGTTAAACTTGGCGTATACATACGACAATGACGGCGAAAACTTTTATTTTGTCCAAAAATCGTTTGTATGCGACTTTTTTTTTAGCTTTTATGGCAAACAACTATATTTTTCATTATTCTGCGACGATAAAAATTTCTCTCTCCTCCGGATCTCGATTAAACGGAATATTATTATTTTATTATTTTGTTTTTAATGCGACGGCAATACTCAATTATATTAGATTTGAAGTTTAATATTCATTAAAAAATATTATATCCATACGAAAACATAAAAAAACCCAAGACATGATTGTTAATAATATAACAATATATTACGATCGGTTTCGACAAAAAAAAAATAAAAATAAAAATCTATCGTGACGCGGTAATAAAACTTTATCAAACGAATGAAGATACAGAAAATAATAAAATAATTTACTCGACAAACAATGAAAAATATCGTTTGAGAGAATGATGAATGCGACACCATAAAAGTGTGAACTATAACTATATATGATCATACAGTAACAGACCTTAAACTGTATGTACGTATATTGTGTAATGGTGCCTGATGATGATTATTATTATCTAAAAAGTGTACTATATGTTAAAATGTCATTTACACAATGGGCTTGTACGAGTTTAGAAAATTACATTTTTAACGTTCACTTGCAGGCGGTGTATGTACGCGAGACACCGAATTGACCGCGTGCACATAATTTTCGAAAAGGACGTCCATTGTTTCTAATGAACGTTTTTCTTTTTCTATACACTAACACTATAAAATATCAGTGGTCTAAGACGAAGGTGCAGTAAACCATTTTCCGAGTCAAATGCCGAATAAAACATGTAGATAAAAAAAAAACAAAATAACCAATAACACAAATTTGAGAACATTTTCAGACATTGTCTACCTTCCTCTCATAAAAAAATGTAGATAATTGATAATTTCGGTAAAAAAAAAATTATTATTGAAATAGCTCATTTAAGTCGGGTTTTAAAATTTCGAGAATTATTTTCAAAGTTATATTCATAAAGTGTACAACACTTTAGGAACATTGGACGTCATTTCGATTCCATAAAATCGGTGAGACCTTGTCTTTGAACAAAAATAATATAAAATCCATCGACACTTTTTTTTTGAAAGTAGTAATATTAAAAATTATTTAGCTTACATGAAAAGCTTTATCAATCTACTTCGAAATTAGAAAATTCACAAATAATATATTTATATATATAATTATGCGTAAAAAAAAATTAAAAACTAAAATTCAATGCAGATTTTCATTACAATTAAACTTCTGGAGAATCCGCAAAATTTATTTACACGCTGATGTCGAACGAAATTTTAGCAAATGCAAGGACACATTAAGATTAAATTTTATCAAAATTAAATGCACGTTTTACTATTTCGTATTGCATTTAAATGTTGTATTGCACACAACACAGAAAATATTTACAAGGAATTTATTTTTAATTTGAGAAAAGTATTATTAGGAAACAAATTACATAGGAAAACATTTTGTAAAATAAGCATTGAGAGCATTTTGCATTTCTGAAATTTATCATACCGAATTTCATTTTCCTGTAGGTATATTTCCCGTTCAATACATTCCGGAGAAATATTTTCTCCGAGATTACATTTTTCCCATTACACGTAATTCTAGAAAATTATTTTCCGGAATAATATTTTCGGCAAAACACCTTTTTGCGACTTTCAGTTTCTCGTGCAATACTTTCCAGTTTATTGTCGTTCCTGTTAAATACATTTCAGCGTTTTATTCCCGCGGTTTATTATTAGGGAGAAAAACGATACGTATTTCGTAGTTATTCATAACGCATTTGCCAACACACGGCGACACATAATAGTATTTTCATGTCTCGTTAGGTTAGGTTCATTATTCGCCTTACAAAACGTTATTATCGTTGTTAATTAAATAGAATTCGTGCCTACACATATATATCATAACAGCGTACATGCGCGAAGAACGACCAAGGAAAAATAATTATGTTTGCGAAACGCATTCTAATAATACGCGCACACGAGTGATACGATATCTCGTATACGATACCGTACGCAATCGTGTACAGACAAAACGTTCTCGTTTTAAACGAATTCTAAAGAAAAAAAAAAAGAAAGAAAAAAATATCCGTTCAGCGCGCAAATACACAGCACAACACAGTTCACGATAAACTCTTATAAAAGATTATTAAGAATATAAAAATCAATAAAAAAAAACGAAATGTACCGAGATAGTAGAACGGTTGTTGTTCGTACTTCGTACATGATATATATATATATTATAAATACGGAATTTCAAAGGAATCGACAACGGCCATAATTATTCCGGTAAACGAGTACACACGCACGAGGCCGTGCACAATACACAATATACTTGTACAAATAATAAGCCGTATAAAACGACGAGGGTGGGGGGGGAGGTACCGAAAATGCAAACAATGTAAGTCATACTCTGTGCGTAACGCACGTTCGCGTGTGTGTGTTTTTTTTTTGTATTTTGTTATATTTTTTTCATTTTTCCATCGAACGCGTATGAAAAACACAGGGCGAACACACACCCACGCGTATTATTTCGCGGCGAACGGTCTTATTATAATTTTGTTTTATCGGGTCACAGAACGACGTCAAGTTACGAATTACGGCGCCTAACACGACTAACGGAGCGGTTATTGCCCGCCCCCCCCCATCCCGGTGCTCTCTTAACGTACGTATTGGATTTTAAATTTAAAAAAAAATCGTACTCGGATAATTTAACGTAACCATTGCGCAATCATCACCATTGCGGCGGTCTCGCCAAGTACATAATATTATCGGTTTAATATTTATTATAACTCATCGCGTGAACTAACGTACGAACGCTGTGCAAAACGAATTCAAAGTTCGCTTATATTGTGTTTAAACGCAATGATATTAATTATGATTATTATTATTATTATTATTTTTTTTATAAACCGAAAAAACACATATAAATGCTCGCGTAGATATCGTACATTATTCCTGGTAGTACTTAGTTTATAGTTAATAGTACAATTAAAATTCAATTGCTTTTGAGATAACTAAACCTTGAAAACATAAAAAAAAAAAAGAACTAGTGGTATTAATACCGTTGTTGTTTGTCAAGAGAAATAAATAAGTTATTTTTTCGGGGAGTTAATTTCGCGACGGAATTTTTTTTTTCTAATCAAACTAGTTGCAACAGAATGTACGAGTCGAACGATATTTATGTGATTTTATGCGCACACGTTATATTTTAACATAACAACGCGTTACGAAATCTATCGAGTAGTAGTCGTTTCTATGATAATTTATTATTAAACACAGAGAGGAAATTATCACACAAACCGCAGTTTATCTGTATTTAAAACGATCAATATTTGATTTGAAATAGAATATCTGTCGTTTGTACACACCAGTAACAATACACATATATACATGTTAACTTTTTGATGCTGATAACATTATAACATGTACAAAACAAATAGCGCGAATAAATAATAAAACGATAATATTCGAGTTGGAGAGTAAATAAAATTTAAAAAAAAAAACCTAATTAATTCCGTTTTACAAAACTGAAATTACCAAAACAATTGTCTAAAAAATGAAACATGCGAAAATACCATCAAATTGTTATTTATTGCGATTTTCAAGGTGAAAAATAATAAATTCGTTGTTTATAATTTTGCGTGACATTTAACGGACAATAATTAGAAAATGTTGTCAACATACACACAAAGAACAAAAAATTTAATTCATTTAAATAATATGGCGGCGCAGCGTAACGATAAACATTGCAATGCGATTAAAAATTAACATTGCACTGAGCATAATTGTTATTTTAATTTATACGTCGCTGCGGCACTTATAATATATAATACGCAGTTTTACGGGAGGCAAAAAACAAAACAACAAAACAGAACTGTCCGACAAATATGTCACACGGTTTTCGGGTAGTTTTGAAAACGCCACTGTACTGAACTCGAGTGCATTTCGCAAATTTACTCGTCGCGGGGCGAGATTATGTGGTACGGGAGGAGGTGGTCGGTAATCGCACCGATTACAATTACAATTAATATTTTATTCGCGCGACGTCAGTGGATCTAGGTCGTCTCAAAGATATCTGCACGTATTATCATACGTTCCGTACGTTTCTCTACGGGAGATTATTAACACGCCCGACACACGACGCGCGCCGTCCGGACTTCGGCGATTTCGTTATACTCCGCGCTGCACTTTTGCGTCCGAAGGTTACGACACTCGGGCGACCGATCCGGAAAAGAATTGATTAAACACAAACGTCAGCTAATCGACGATCGTACGTTGAGAGTCGACAAGCGCGTATCGAACGTCGGTAACCACGTTGATAACAATACCGCCGCGGCCGGTACGAATACTACTAAAACGGACGGCCAAAAATATGGACGATTCCATAGACGGACGTTAGTTAAAATTATTGTTCGCGTACACGACGGGCATCGGGCGCGTGCGGAACGAACACGACAAATCCGGTAAATCGTAAAGACACGACTGCCGGCGGTTTGTTTGTCGATCGTTTGTCCCGTTGTTCGTTCTTACGCGAATCCCCTCCCCCGGGAAACCCTATTCCTCGAACGACGTCGGTCGTTTAGATTTCATATTGAACGCAAACGGGTTTTGGCTTTAGCGGAGATATAGGTTTTTCGGCAGACCCGGGAATCACGGGTCTCCTCGCTCGCCAACAAGCATTTACGTCACGGTGATTTTGGCCGGAGACGGCATTTTCAAGACGAATAAAAAAGAAAACATTACGTAACGTTAATATCGTGTTCGGTCGACGAGGTCGGACAAACGCATTTACAGTTTCGTTTATTGCTAATTACCGTTTTGCACTGTACGAGTAGGTCGAATCGATAAAATCGTGGCGGCCGGAGTTTTTATTCGACGCGGCAATATTTTATTGTCTACGCCAGTGGTTCCCAAAGTGGACGATACACAGTCCAAAGTGGCGTCAGTACGGTTCAGGTGGGCAATAGTTCTGTAAGCGCGATTCGATGGCCTTTAATAGAAAAAAAGAAAAATGTTCCTCGCACGAATAGAGCCGAACGTTAATAAATCGATGAAAAAACCCACCACCAGCCAGAAACATCGTTCTCATCAAAATGTATATTTATTTTAATTTTTATTAGAAATAAGTCGCTAAGATATACGTACAAAACTAAATAAACGCGTATGTTGTATTTTTTTTCTCTTATACTTAATAACTGATTAAGGTAAAATTCTTTGATAGGGTGGGGGAGGGCGGTAAGGGAAATAATTTTGGGAACCCCTGGTCTACACGAATGACATTGTTCGTGGAATTTCTGGGAGGGATATTATAACAGCCGACTTCGTACTTTATTCCGTTCGGTAAAACATACGTGTGACATCAAAACGGAATATTTAATGAAATTTCGTTGCGCGATGTAATTTCGATGAATATTAAAAAGTTGGGTTCTGGAACTCGGCCGTCGTCCGGCGGGCGTACATACCTAAACCGTTCGCACACGGTCGTGCAAGGGTGTGCCCGGCGGGGCGCCGGCGGGGTCGTTTTAAAATCACGACGACGACGCAAAAAATATATATATACACGTGTGTGTGTATAGTTTACGAGGAGACTACACGTCATGTACACCTATCCCCATATAGACATTCGAGTACATAGATCGGCGCCACTGATCGATCCGTCTGTCGCGCGCGTACGACACCGTTTCGCTTAATAATACATAAACGTTACACGATTGCGGGATGGGGGGCCGGGCAAATAAATAATTTTGTAAATATAATAATAATAATAATAATAATAATAAAAAAAAAATGTTGGCGGAGAAATCGTTTTGTGCGTGTGCTCATATCAGTGGCGGCTCGTGGGTTTTTAATAAAGCAGCGCACGTTCGAATTGAATACACATTACATATATGCATATACTATGGATTATACTGGTGATACTACGATAGGTACGATAGCGAGGCAAACACAGTGAAATATAAAACAGAAACACGATTGTTATTTCGAATTTACGATAATAATCGACGTACAATATCAGTCTGATAATCGGAATATCCCATAGACGAGTGCGAGTAAAAACAAATAATAATAACCCGTCACTTGACGGCGACGTCCAAAATAATCGACTGATAAAAATGTAATCGGTTATGTGCACATCAATTCCATTATAAAGCCGGTTGCGTGGTAAAACGTGTTTTATATAATTTTTACACTGTACAACGGTGCACAGCGACAAAACCTCATCCAAATACATTTTCATGTCATGAATTTCTACGTATTAACATTAAAATTTTAAAAATAATCAGCGTAACGCTACAGGAACTTGGTAGCATCATTATGGTTGTACGTTTTCAAATTTTTCTCGAGAGTTCGGGTAGGTAGTGCACGTGCACTTGTGCACATATATACGAGCCGCCACTGGGTTATCATACACACATACGACCGTCGACACGGTTGCGGGGTGAAGGAACAAACAAACAAATACGCGCGTGCATCGTACAAATCGCACGTCGCGACATGAAACGGCCACCGAGCGCGGGATACGGATTCCATTCGGTCGCGCGCAATCGGAAACAATAAGACACGGATTCGCATCGCACGCTGAACACGTTTTTTGTCCGTAAAACAGTCAAAAGTTCCGGCGACATCGCGTTCGCGACGTCCTCGTTAGAACGCAACGAATTCGTCTTGTGTCCTCGAGATAATTCTGTTCTAACTCGGAGACGGCCGCGTCGTCGTCACTATCGTAGGTTAGGCGATAACTCGGCGAACGTCATCGTGTCGTGGAAGACTTGCGTAATGACCGCACGTACTGTCGTCTGGTGGTTATTTGCGAACGAAGAAAGAAACTTTTGATTATATTCTAAACACTACACGACCTAACACATAACCTGCGACGAACGTCACGTGAGTGATAACTTGAATCGCTCTGACTCCGCGAACACACGTGCGTTCGTAAATTAAACGAATAAATTGTTCAGTGTCCATTTTCGACATTTTTCGACGCACGAAAACTTATAAAATCCGAACAAGTTTTCGGATTGTTTTCGTACCATCGTTTTCGACGAGCGCATCGCGGACGATCCGAACCTTTGGATTTCGAAATCCACGTGCTGTTAACACGAACGCGTTCCATTTTCGTGAGCATGGAAAACGAAACCTCTGAATATCATTATCACTTACATACCGCGTGGCACACGACATGACGACTGTTGCCCAATTCCCCCCCCCAACTACCATAGGCGACATGTGGGGAAGAGAGACCATTCTGTTCGCGTAAGATCGTACATATTAAATCGAAAATCTGCGTATCGAAAACGGTCACGTTCTCCGCCGTCTAATGCTTTAAGCAATCGCTTAGTAGGGACCCAATATTTCCCTTTAAAAGTATATGATATAAAAGAAAAGTCAAAGTCGTCGGAAATCCTTACATTTTTTTTCAAAACGAATTTTTCCCGGATAGGTATATTAAAAAAAACGTATAAAAGGAATAAGCCGTAAAATATTACATATTCATACACGTGTAAATAATATATATATATATATATATATATATTAACATACATAATCGTAGAGGAATAATAATATACATTTTTCACGAATAAAATCGAAAATATACACCTCTATCATTTCACGATTATTAGTGTCGCGCATTTGAACATTCGACAAATTTAATCACGTCTAATTATTCGTTAGATCTATTATTAGATTCACTATGATACTCGAAGAACGAAAAACATTATCAATAAGATGATGATATTCGACACTTCGTTTATATATAAGACGTTTACGGTTATGATTTTTCTTTTGCAAAGCAAACCGTTGATCACATTTCCGATCTTAAGGTTTCTATATCGCGTATCACAACATCGCGACAGTTAAAATCTAGCAATTTATTTCCCGTCTAAAAAAAGAAAAAACAACACGCTATCGATTTGGAGCGAGCAGAAACAAATGTCATGACGGATATTAGGTGCCGGGACGTAAAAGAACCGATATACTGGGGGAATGTGCAGTAAAAACGAAATCGGAATTTAATTATTTATCGAGCGAATTTTCAATCGAACCACATTGGAAATTGCGAAATCCTTTTCACGGTGGAGATAGACCTCTCTCTCTGTCTGTTTAAAATAAATGGGTCAAGCGTCGTAAATAACAAACCTATAACAATAAATCATCGATTGTATGTGTGTGTGTGGTCGTCACACGCTCACTTATATCACACGAATAATAATTATTTTGTCTGTAAAATATATTTTACAATTCAATTACATTATGATAACGATCTATACAACAATATATAAAATCGCACAGCGATATTGCAAAACAATCCGTTACTGTTCCAAGGTTATCGCAATCAGTAAACAACGCGCGTGCAAAATGAACGGGTATTAATAGCTAGATAGCGCCAGTGAATATTGAAGTAACATTATTGTTGACGTGCTGTCGGGTTATATAGATCCTCGCAAAAATTCGAAAATTCTCGACATCAATCGCGGTCGTTTTCCTTTTTTTTTCATCAAATAAAAAGTATAGGCACGACACGACGCAGATACGATTTGTAAACGCGACGTATTATTATTTTACGGAATATATCAATATATAATGTACCCAACTCAACCTTGTCATTAATAACAAAAGTCAAAGATTAATCGACATTCTACGACGGTACACGTATGATTCGGTATTTTTAAAACTAATTTTCTACTACGTTTTTATCAGTACAAATCATATGGGATAACGTCGAATATGGCGAAAGACAACGGTTATATTTGAGACTCGTGCGTATAGGGGATATAGTATTAAATCACTTTTCTACGTGAACCATTAGCTTTGATGTAATTTCGTTCGAGACGTGGGCATATTTTTATTTTACAATAAAAACGTGATAAAGTACAATCGTGAATATTATCGAAAAAAAAAACAACAAATATTGAACGCAGATAATAAAACACCACGTTATTGTTTATACAGTGATTCACGATTTGCCGATGACTGAATAATAACACTGTATGACATTTTATTGTTACAGGCCGACAACATTTTCATAAAACATGTTTTCGGCTTTTAGAAAATTACAAAATAAAATAATAGTTTCGGTAGAAAGAACATGAACAATAATTTACGTTGACATATTTTTTGGAGGGATTTGGTTTATATAGACGGTATGAGAAAAACAAATCATCTGCGGGTTTTTTTTTATTCCCACCTCTTTTATAATAAGTTTTCAGATCGTTACACCCAAAAAAATACTTGTACTTATTTACTATTCACGCATAAATAATCAATTAGTTATTTATTCAGTCAGGCTACTATCCTTTATTTATATAAATTATTATTTAATATCCTAAATGAATAAGACATATTTGAAAACAACGAATTATACAAGTTTTCCGATAAAATTGTGTACATTTATTTTTTGAAAATTTATTGTCTTTACTCGAAATAGATGTGTCTTCGTAATGCAAATTGAAATGGAAGACGGTTTCAAATTTGATGAATGTATTTTACAGATGAATACGCATACTATATGGTGTGTAGTATTATACGATTTTTGTTGTTTAATAATGCGGACATATAAAAATATATCGGCAACACGCGGCTGTTTATATAAAAGAAATACAAAAGACAATACGTTTTTTTTTTAAAGAGAAATATACGAACGCTGGCAAAAAACAAAAATGAAATAAATATATCTCGTCCGTAGACACAAATATGTGATATTGAAGGGCAAGGCTATTTGTGCGCACGCGACACGTGTTTGCAATTTAAATCGTCACTAAAGAATACATATTGTCAGATAACAAGAACATAATATATACATATTGGTTACATTTTTCAATTCGTGTTATATTACGCAACGCATTGAATGATTACTTTTCACTACTCAAACAGACACATTTCAATAAAGGTTATAAACGAATAATTGTAAATTTATTATTTTTTAAATGCAAGTATTTGGTAGAAATTAAAGTTTATAAAATCACATTTATGTATCAGTACAATAACAATCAGCCATATATATATATATATATAAAGATACAAAAATAAAAATAATTTTCGACTTGAATAAATATTTTTAAAAAAACCGAGTAATAATATGAGCTGAAAATGCATGTTCTCCCTCGGATATCACGTTAAAATAATAATAATCGACGTTTCATACCGGCCTCGATCACAGGTGTATTAATGATTTATACGTGACGTCGCATTGATATTTATATATAGAGGGAAGACAAAATATATATATATATTAGTTTATCGAGCTTCCTTATTCGTCTGGATTGTGATGAACGACAATCGCTAAGTAAAAACGCGTCCACGCGATATATTATTACGTCGTCGAGATACGACGACGTTATAGGCGAAAAAGCGAATCGTCAAAAGCGTATTTTTATATAATGGAAGGCTTGAACAGGTAGGTATAGTAATACAAAACATATACGATTGTGACGCGGTGTGTGTGCGTTTCGATATCCATTTGTGGTAGCCGGTACGATCGCGTCAAGGTCGACAACAAGCCGTAGGACAAAATATTTTTCTCTTACAAATTCAAAGCAGAATAATAGTAATAATAATAGTAATAAAACACGCCTAGCAGGACGGACAGTAGGTAAAATTATAATAAAATATATTTATCATCGTATCGACAATCACGGAATTACAAGAGGGTACTACAATATAATAACATATAAACGAGACGGTTAACAGACGTTTAGGTCCAATGAATTAAGTCCAATTTTAATGTAGCTCGATATTGACTTTCGTCCAAATGTTTAAAGTTCATTATTTTAAATGTCCATTTGTTTATAGATCCGTTGAGACCCACATGCCACAAATATCTATCAATAAACAGTAAATTAAAAAAAAACACTACCAACGGTTCAGTTCATATTTAAAATTTGAAACCGATCATTTATTATAAAATAAAATATTTTCACTAAAACAAACATACATGTGTATAATATTCTACATTTTCTTCGTTATCGCGTGAATTTTAGTGTGCATTTTTCATCGGTAAAATACAACTGATTTCGGATAAATTCTAAATTCATAGTTTTGGATTATCCGCTTAGCACTTTGATTGGTATTTATTAATGTATATTTTGTTGACGGCGGAGATGTGTAAATTATGACCTACTCTCGTCCGAATTACCAGTTTTTTTACAGAATAATTGTGAAAACTTCCAGTAATGCACGTCATTCGAGAAAAAAAACGTTCCATCGTTCATAACGCAAACACGACAACAATGATGTGTATCGTATGTACGTCTAAAAAATCTCGAGTTGATATAGCGAATTATCGGACGGACTGACAAACCGTATCGCTAAATCCTATTTATCTCGACAATTTCGATTCGATTTGACAGGGACAAGAAGAGAAAAAAAGAATAATTTCCACTACAAGGGAATAAAAAACATGCCGCACATGTTTATACGCGAACACTGCGCCGCCGTGTATTTGAACGGAGAACAGTATATGTTTTACCCGTAGCTGCGTGTGTTGGTCTCACGATCAGTGTTTTGTACCTTTAGACGAGTGTTCCATACACGAGGAGAGTCTGTCGATGACGTGGTAAAAAAAGTTTGACAAAAAAAAAAAAAATCGGAAGCCGGAGGAGAGAAGAATCCCACAATCGCAAACACTCGACGACGGTCGATGATCAATGTGTACACACACGCGCGTGAGCGTTCGACGAGCGCAGGAAAATGTTTAACCGGAGGATTTTTTTTTTCTTTTACATAATACAATGTATTGACGTCAAAAATAAACAAATATACATATATACATGTGTAATAATGTCGATAAACCGCCAGCCAGACGTGCCGAAATATCCGGACGACGATGACGACACAACACCGGCGGGGCGGCATTGACCAACGCGAGATTGAAAAACAATTTCAACGGCGTATCGGTGATATACCGCGACTTTCATCGAATAAAAATAATATTAAAAAAAGAAAAGAAAACACGATATTGTTGTTGTCGACGGTTCGGAAACGAATGTATAAAAAAAACCGTATTATTTATTTAACACGTCTCGACATTATGCGTTCGCAAAACGTTTATAGGTGTACCTACGAGGTTTTCTTTCTCCGTAGTAATTATTATTCGACACGTAATCCCATCCATACATACACATACGAAATAATACGACCGTATGGTGTACGATGACAATCCAGTCTGCTAACGCGGAAAATATAAAAACAAGTTTGGAATAATTATACCGTGCGTTATACAGTCTTAAGCGGGCAAACCGCATATTAGATAGTTCACTCTCGAACGTCGAAAAGACATATATGTACACTCGATTAGCGAAAACCGTCCAACCGATGTATTATGTAATATACAAAATGATTTTTTGTTTTTATCATTTTAGAAGTTTCTTGCACCTTCCGTGCTAACAAACGCTAATATTTTTTAATAACCATAGGCATGGCATGTTTCAGCGGAAACTAGGTACTACTATTGAGGTAGATAATTCAAATTCGCTTAATCGAACGTTTTTAAGATCCGTAGTTAAATGTCCATTCTAATCAGTTGTTATCACCATATAATATCAATCGAAAGGAGTATTTGCATTGGTTTATTTTTGTTACGAAAAATACGAATGTAAAAAAAAATATAAGTCGCCATTTGACAATCAAATGTTTACGTTTGTTGAAGGCGTAGTTTTGAAAATGATCTACGAATAATCATTGAACGATTGAATGATGAATAAAAAAAGAACACAGAAATAAAACATGTGTAAAATCTTAGCAGATAACCGCTAGTTCGCGTGATAAAAACACCAGCCTGTTTACGAGTTGTAAAATAATAAAAAATAAAACCAATCGCAGACAACCGATTATAGCGATTTATTACAAAACTCGATTAAACTACGTATACGCAGTGTGTTTCAAAAAAGTAACGACTTTAAGGGTATGTGACCTATTTTTCACGCTCACACCAAAATACCGTTGATGTACCGTAATATCAGAACTGTTACTAAACGCGATACGACAAGTTTTCCACAAAAATATACAATTTCCACTGATGTTACAACAATATTAATAACATACTGTAACTGTAATTCATTGGACCCCCAATATCTACGGCCCCGAAAACACCGTGTGTTGTACCGCTAGAGAAATTTATTAATATATGCGGAAAAACTGCGAAAGAAATTAAACTGACACGCGTATATTATTCATCACGAGAGAATATTTATAGTTACAATTGAAACGTTCTTGATTCACGACCAGAAGAAAAAGCAACTGTAAATTACTGTTACGACTTTCTTCGCCGTTTAATAGAAACGCGAATTATGATTTAAGAGGAAAAAAATCTATATTTTATTAACGCATTGTCGTCAGATAAAAAAACCCCCACTCGTATACATTCGACACACTGTGTAACAGTAAAAATTGAACAATAATATAATAGATAAATAGGTACGTGTACAAAAAAAAAATCAGACAACCAATTTCATCTTGCACACATCACATATATTGATTATTAAACTACTTTCTTCGTTCGAATAAGAGAGGATACCTTATCCAATCGGATTTAACACGCTATACCGAAACCTTGGCTTGGTTGACACACTCAAGTTTTTTTCTTTTAATAACCACCTCATTCTCATTTGTGTTTTTCATAAAATCTTGCGTGAACGCACATCAATCATTATACTCAAGTACATATTTTCGTGGTAAAAGAAGAAAAGCAAACAAATCCAATTAAGAAAAAATAGTTTGTATTTTTATGTACTTTTTTTTAATAATAATAATAAACATACAATGGATGTTGATTAATTATCGAGGGAATCGAAAACACTTAACAGAAATCACAAAATTGCGACACAACCTGAGCCTGTACCCAAGATTCGCGTCGGTGTACCCAATTTCGCAACAGCTCTCAACAAAGTACGTCTTTCGTTTTCGATCTCAGAGTTCCTTCGTATATACACAGTTTATGTGAGCTGCAGTATTTGAGCGACAATATTTTAAATACTCTCATGTATTTGTACACTATTTATATAGTACGCACTGTTTGGTTGCAACATAACACCGACTGCAACAGACGCATTTAACTGTAGTAAACGTGCACACACACGTGAATGGAACCACAGCTGTTCCACGCTACGCCTTCTCTACGTAACGTGCGACCTACCTCTCTCTCACACACTCGTATTCAACTTTCAAACTTGGCCTCTTTAAAAATACATAACCTATTGAGAAACAACTTTATTACTCAACTTGTATGTCATAAAGGGAAAACATTTTTCTATAAGTGCGTACGGGAGTGTGGTTTTCCTACAAAATAAACAAACTACTTTAAATTAATTTTTAAAATTCCCGAAATCTCTTTCATCCGCGGGAGGTAAAAACCAAAGCGTTCATCACATTGTGTAATTTATTTATAAAACAAATGAAACAATACGATTTATAACGAGGGATTTGTATATTTTAAACAACGAGTTCTCGTGGTCGTATACACACGCACGCACACACGTTATCTTTAAGAGATAATTAAATTCCGACTAATGGTACGTTGTTAAAAACAGATTACTATATAATATAATATAGTGTAGTTTATGTTTGGTATATGTAGAACAATGGTAAAAATATTGCCAACAGCACTACAATATCGAGGGATCACGTTGTACATACACGCGGCGATCAACCACAAACGAACTGCCACCGCGATAGTTTCGAGCGTAATACGTAGCACGGACAAAATGATAGAGATATCGTTTTTGAAAAATGCACGAAAAATATATGTATCCAATAAGACTGTTAAGTCTTGCACAGGTTCTTACACACGTGTATGAAGTACAAACAAATATGAACGACTAGTTTACCAATAAGTTGAAATCATTATTTGTAGTATCATAAGATATTTGTATATTGAATTTCTAAATTTAAATATTAAAAATATATGAAAATGTACAAAAAGAGCACCGCTAAGTCCGTCGTACCATTCGAATCAGTCCAAGCCAATTCACGCAAGTCAAACATCGATTTAAATTGAACACATCATATATATATATACATTCGTCAATTCGTCTATTAATCTGCGAGTGCTTAAAATTAACTTAAAATTACATTACTTAACTTAATGCAATATCTACAAGAAAAAAAAAATTCTTATATTTTACAACCATATTTCCTTTACGTTCAAAAGGAAAAACCATAAAAAGACAATAGACTCACGTTGGGACAGATCCAATATGTGACCTACCGTTTGAAGTAGAACTGCCGTCAGATTTCTTTGTGGTACAGTATGTGACCTACCGCTAAATTTGGCCTAACCATTTGGTTTTCTACAATACATATGATATATAAACCATACATATTATATGACAATGTAAAATGGGCAGGACCCGATTGTATCATATAAACCGATAAATCTTTGTTCCGATGTAAACGAAAATGTCACACCGTGGCCGGTTACGGCGTGGCAACAGGTGTCCAGCTAATTGAAATTCCGATACTGACAGTAGACTTGGATTCGGACAATACAATGTGTATTATTCGGATTGTATTGACGGCATTTTGGAAAAGGGATTTTTTTTATAGTTAATAACGCTTCTTCAAGCTGAAGCAGAAATTGTTGAAAAGCTACAGTTCTTAGCAACAAGGGCTTATCTTTGTCTAGGAATATCGGATATAGGCCCAAAATATAGTGAACCATTAATAATATTTTATTTAGCTACAAAACAACGCTCATGAGTATTAGGTCGAGACCAGCTAAAGCTAAAAGAAAGGTAGTGTGAGACACTATTTTTGAAAAATACCCGACGTGGTATATTTAAAACACGATAAAAAAATATCGAAATGAATCAAGGTGTGTATTGATGAATTTGTTTTGGATACATATACAAAAAAAAAATGTTATGGTAGGTGTCATATATCGGATCTGTCTCGGTACGTCTGTTTCCAGAGTACACTGTTATTAGGATTCTTTGATTCCACCACCTCGGTAATCCCTTTATAACGAAACAAAGGATTATACTTTCTTATTTAATCGCACGACATTAAAGCAGTCAAAATAAATTCATGTAATATCCACTTTAAATTTGTCGACGTGCGCAGACGGCAACAATAACGACAGACGTATTGTTATTATAGATATAATAAATAACAAATGATATTACCATTCGGTAAACAACAAAAATAACAAACGTCCGACCGATATCCAATTGAATTGAATTCACGATTGTATTTGCGGCACAATAAGAACTGCAAATTAATAGTACATTTACTGTGGTGTTGTGCAGACGGAAAAAACGACGTTTAAACAAACGAAAACGCGCGATAACAGTACATTCATGTTGCAAATCCCTACGCGATACGTGGCGCAAGTGAAAATGCTACATTAACACTATTGTTAAAACAAATCAATTTTTACGCAAAAATGTTTGGAAGCGGGGACCAGACTTCATCCGCACGGTCGGCAGCGCGTTTATAACGACCGGACGTGTATGAATCGTCGATCGCCCGAATTTTCTCGCGCGTTATCGTACAGATTGTCTTCCCGACCGTTAACCTAGTGTGCAGCTGCTGCAGCCACCGCGGCAGTCGATCGCGTGCAACGAATCTCTCGTCCAAAACCGTAACGGTTACCGCGACGTTTGCGAGCGTTGTACTACGGGGGGGGTTTCGTGCTTACACGTCGTCGGCAGACAACGCGATAGCTGGAAACGCGAAAACAAACGTTGTTCCGCCGGCGCACACAACCGGTGGCGGGGACGAGCGAGATCAGACGGAAGGAAAACAAGGACCTGACCTGTTTGGTTTTTCTCAGCCGGCGGGCCTGCGAGTGCGGCCTGTACCGGCGACGCTGTTCCAGTTCTTTGGCCCGCGTGGTCGCGGACGGGGCGCAGGACTCGACCATCGAGTACCTGTTGTTGGCCGCGGCGGCGGCGGTATCGCCGCCGGCGATCCTGCCGCAGCCGACGGGAGGGGCGGCCGCGTCGCCGCCGACGCGTTGGCGCGGGTTCGCGTTGGGTATGACCACGGTGTCGGCGGCGGAACAATCGGATCGGTTGCTGTTGGACCGCCGGAGCAATCGCAACATAATATCCGGACGGTTACGCGTCGCGACGACGTTGTAACGCGGGTCCGTCGCGTACGCGTACGCGGACGGACGACGGGGTGACGCGCGCGAGAAACGCAGAGCGTGTGTCGTTTATTAATAAACGGCCGTTATTCACGGACGCGGCGGGCGAGCGGGCGGACGGACGGACGGGGCGGGGCGAGAGAGCGCGAGACGGCGGCCGGTGCCGATCTCGGTGGACGCACTGACTGGAGGAAACCACGCCGCGTCAACACTGAGGTCCGCGGCGGTGTAAGGCTGCCGCGGGGTGGCCGGTGGGAGACGCGGACGGACGCGCGCGCACACGTCGCAAGCAGCAGCCGCAGCTCACCGCCGTGTTGTGTGCGACGCGACGTACGCCTCTCGCGTCGCGTTTCTCGGACGAGATTTCGCCCGGCGCGGGGGGGCACACGTTCAAATTGGACGGTAGTTGTTTCACCCTCCGGGGCGTGTAACCGAACATCGACGTATAAGTGTGTGTGTGTAGGAAATATGAATCGCGAAGGCGTCCTTCTCTCGTCCACGTTTTATATCGAGAAACGTATTATTTTAATGATTGGAAAATCTCGAGGAGATTTCGGAAACAATTTTTTTCGGGTAGGGGTTTTCGTCACCCTGATGACGAACTCGGATCGACGTGAACATTTTTATTCGGTTTAAACACGACTTTAAATTCTCAAGAAAAAAAGCGAATACGTCTGAATGCGTAGTAATTTTTTGATTAAATTAAAGTGTTTGTAATTTGTTTTAAAGTCTTGTTAGTGCTTGTGACGCGGAGACCACGAGAACCGCCAACGTCTTTCGCTATTATTTTTCAAACGTGTTTGCTACACATTTACTGAAACGATTTGTATACCACCTGTAAATAATTTTAACCGCATTTGCCATATGATAAACCGCGCGATCGGTTAGGCATCGGTCAAATTATTTATTAAAATATTTTCATAAAAAAAAAACAAAAATTCTTTTTATACTACTTATAGTTATATACATTTAAAATTCAAACTCAACCGTTATTCCGTTTTAAATTGTATACGGTTAATAATCAGTTTTCTTAGGACTTGCTTTGGTGTTTTTGGGGGACTGCCCTGCTTTTTTAAAACAGTGTATCCCATACTGTGGTGTAACACACACACTAGCAGATCGAGTAAAACTCATAGGCGATGTTTTCGTTCGTATCGATTTACAAACCGTTATCTCCGTACGTCATGATTAGGGTTTGGATTTGTATGTTACTAACGAATCGCATTGTACACTAATAAAACGTAGAAATGTGTAAAACGGCCACAAACAAGAACGGTTGATTGTAGATTTCATACAATGCAGCGCCTATGTATACGAATTATTATAGTTTTACAGAAAATACTTTTACGGGATATAAAGGAACAAGCCGATTGTGACGTTGCGAGTTTACTGGCGCGGAACTATCATATATTTTTCCAAATCGTTTTCACAAAATTGTTCTAGATACTTCCCCAAATGTCATATATATGATGAACAGCTATTATTTTTTTTTTTTTTTTTTACGCATTAGTCGTTCCTGACGAGAAAAATTGAAATAACGTATTAATATATCATAATTTCTAAAGCTAAAGATTTACTCGGCATAACAAACTCATTTCGACGTTTCGCTTTGATATTCTCTATCTATTTCGAATAATCCTATTACCGCCTTTCGGCTTTACGTCATATTCAAAAATTAACATACGAAACGGTGCTAAGTAATTTCACTTTTAGTTTTACGTTTAATATACGCTGATGGAAAACGCTAAGCTCATCGAAAATCGGTAATTGATACGATTGGTCTTTAATTCATTTTAATTAATTATAATTTAATATTACTACTATCCAATTATGATTAATTATTATTAATATTATTATTATTTACTGTGTAAACGTCTTTGCGGACGGCAGAAGTTTCGTGCAAACGTAACGAAATCCTTGCGTGTTATGTTGTTACGTTCAATTATTTTGGTGACCAATAACCAAATTTGCTGAAGTTTTATTTTTTTTATCGAGTTTTTAGATATTTTGTTTTGAAAATTGTAGAACAGCATCGTTATACGATATCCAAGTCCTACAATGTGGACTACCCGTCAAAAAAAAAAAAAAAAAGGTTATCTAAATACGCCCCTAGCAACGACAGAATTATACATAATGAACACAGAACCGTTAAGGACCAAAGAGGGTAACGAAGCAATGGGACGGGTTGAAAATCGCACGTTGAGCGTTTTTGTATACCGTTGTCTGTATATAAATAGTAAGCGAAAAGAACGCATAGATGCACCGAAAGCCAACTGTGATATTATAATTGTTAAAATCCGTTTTCGTATTGGGTTACAGGGGATCGTAAAATTTAATAACGGAAAAATACACGAAAACATATTCAAACAATAAGCGGCTATATACATTATTCATACATTGTTCGAATTTTGCAAAAAGTGCGCTTTTGATCATTGCCAGACAAACGATTAAGTCGCGCACCGGTCGTTTCGACAGTGCAGTTGCCATAATTAAAACTGGAACTTTTGATGAATTTTTCATTTTTCATTTTTCATTTTTTTTTTAACGGTTAGTAGTTGAAACGCGTGTTTTGAACGTCATATCGAATATTCTGATATTTTGCAACGTTTCGACTTTTCACTGAATATTTAGAGGGTGAGAGGATGATACATATGAATTACAGCGAAACTGAACATTTCCATCGATTAGTTAAAACTATTTATAAAACGTAATTACTTTTTATGTCAAAAACACGCACGCTGAAACACGTCTTTACAAGTATATTTCCATGAAAAAAAAATATAATTATCAATGATTTTTATGATAGAGTGGTGTACGCGTGACTTTTGTTTTTTTTTTTTTTTTTTGAAATACGTTTTCTGCGAATTTCCACGTCATCAAAACGCGTCATCATCCCTCGGATAGTAATACGATAATAAACAGATGACAGTATTACCGACGTGGGCTGCGAATACGGATTACCGCAGACCCCGTTCTGCTGTTTATGACGGGCTCTCGCGAACCGTTCTTCCGCCGAACTCGTATTTGTGTTCTCGTACACGTAACGTTGTTAAAATTAAATTAATAACGTATATTCCGGAGGCGTTAACTTTTTTTTTTTTTTAGATTTTCCCGATTCGCTTTTACGCGTTTCGCGGACTTCGAGAGAAAACCCCGTCGAAATCCCCGCACGCTCGGAACATCATTTATATAGATGACAATATACGGATGAGACGATATTTTCTCGTCGTTGTCGTTATCGTGGGCAGACTCCGTCCCGAACCTATTGTCCGAGCACGTATGCGTGTGCGAGGGCGACGGAAAATTCGCGGATAATCCGAGGAGAGTTCGCACATAATAACGTCACGAGTATTGTGAAATCATTAATTATTCTGCACATGAATGCGCAGTCTGAGTAATAATAATATTGAAACATGTTTTCGTTCGCAATCGAACAAAAGCCTTTTTCGCGATATTATTTTCGAACATTTTTTTTTATTTTTACGTATTTTTGAAGTTATCTTTACACTCAATATACGTTTGAATTGTGACGATGTATTTGAGAATATTTTATGGGTTTTGTGTCGCACGTAAACGTGTCACGTTTCAAGCGTTAGAGGAGTTCGGACGCCGTGTTTTAGAAAATTTTTTCCCCATTTTTTTGTTTTTATACCTTTCAGTTTTTAAGTATACCCAGCTCTCGTCTTCTAAGAAATGTAAACAATAAATTTGTAATGCATTTTCGTAAGTTTCGCGCGCACAATTATTTCAATTGTATACAGATAATCACAGTTGTTGACCAAAAAATGTCAGTCACCAGAGAAGCAATGCCACAAACACTTGAAGAAAGAATAAGACGTAGACGCGACAGAGTAAAAAAGATGAACTAAAAATGAAACTGCTATCGAAAAATATTACAGTTAATAAATAATTTTCCATAATTGCAACCCAAGCAAAGTTATAGTGAACGTGCGTAAGTATACATAAAAAAAAATAATAATAAAAATACGAGGAACGAATGATAAGTAATGCACAATTGTAAATTTGTCGAGAATGGAGAAAAGTAATGGAAATTAAAAAATAAAAAATAGGTACATTTCTTTAGTTGCAAATGAACACTTATTTTTCAATATAGTCATCATTTACGGATACACATTTCTTCCAACGAGTCATAAGTTTCATTAAACCGTCACTGAAATATGTAACCGGTCTCTCTTTGATCCAAAATTTCACTGCTTCTTTGAGGTCTCTTTTAAGGTTTGGAAAGAAGTAGAAGTCACAGGGTTTCAAATCGAGTGACTACGGTGGGTGTTGAATGATCTCGAAAATCAATTGTTTGAGAGGGGCTTCGACGGTTTTTGTCTGTCACAATTGCAGGTCGCGTGCATAGTGATGTTTATCTAGAATATCCATTTTACCAGATAGTTCAGATAGTTTAAACTTTGATGCCCAACATGGAGCATAGTCTCCGATCAACAATTTCATTACCGCAAACAGTTTGTATACGACTATGAATGTCTGTCAAATTAACCTTTTCGGCAGTTAAAAACTATCACAACTCGTTTTAATCTCGTTGACATTACGTTTGTACTAAACTCCATTCACACGTACTTATTAAAAACGAGTCGTGATGTTTGAGGCCAATTAACTAATTGTAAAGGATAATAATAACTATGTTTCGACACAAAGTGGAAGTCTTTATCACATTTCGATTGTGATTTATCAGCGATTGTGCATTATTTGTCATTCGCCCCTCGTAATAACCGTATAAATATTATCCGAGTCTGACGTTTCGAGATCAGATTTCGTTGAAATTAACATTTATTTATTTACGAATCAAGTTGTTAGTATAAGAGAAAACGTGACTTTTGTTCGGAAATGTCATAAGTTGGAAAAGATTTGATGTTTGAAAATGTGTTCGATTTTTTTTTTAAATACAAGACGAATGTTAAACAGAGATAATGTCAACTTATTTAGGCTATGAACCAGGGTGAGTTTGACGTATGATAAAATACACGAGTGGAACAAAATTATATGTAGATTATTTGTTAATAGGGTTAGTTTCAAAACGAAAAGCAGCACGAAATAATTAGATCAAAGAAGAATCAATAAACAATTTAATGAAACGCCAAATAAACATAGTAAACGAATCAAACGTCGCTTGAATTTAATACTTTGTACCAAGTATCTAATAACATGTTATATTAATAAAATGTAAATACGTATAATATAAGTAGTAATGAGCATTTTAATACATTTTTTAATTTGTTTCCTAAGATTTTTCGAACAATTGATTTTTTTAACTGATGACATTTCCTATATTGTTTGTTTAAACCTTCGAACAAAATACCGCAAACATTAATTTCTATGCTACATACACGAAGTGTGTCCCAGCACTTTAGCCTTGAATAACAGGAATTTTGGAACATTTCTAAAAGGAAAAATATTGTTAAGTTTTCTGTAAAAAAAAAAGAAGAATAAGTTGTTATTAAAAAGTTATAACTTATGCTATAAGTTCACATATAAGTTATAATCTATCACATACATTTACAATGCTTTTGTAATAAAACCGAAAATTCGAATATTTGTAAAATTATTTCAGATGAATATTTATTTAGAATTGTTTTTCTCTCCACACTAAGTATGGTAAAACATAAATGTTAATAATACAACTTGATTTTATATATTGCCTATTATCTTCACTAAAATTAACTACTAAACTATTGTATTGTTTGTATCTAGTTTATTGATTGTCGTTATTTTTTAATTAGAAATGAATTGTTAAAGATAGAGATGCGATGAATGCTGATATATTGATGTCAGACTAATAGATTGTAAGTAAAAAATATGTTTTCGCGTTTAAACACACGAGGATTTTTTCTTGTACCTTAAAAAGTGAAATTTGTTTTTAAAGGCGAATAAAAGTGATTAGGTTTTTAGAAATGTAATAAATTGTTTACGTGAGTAGTATTAGAGCACACGCAAGGATAAAAATTTATTTGACGCAGATTGCAGAATATATTTTAAGAAAAGAAACCTCTAGCCAACGGCGACACTCTAGATTTCGATGCGGGTTAGTTTACGAGAAATTTTGAAAAAATGAAATATTTACGCTCAAACCACTGTATTCGCATTCCACTACTGGACCACATTCGCAATGTTTTTAATCTAAAATTGTTACAAATAAACGTGTATATAAATTACATTGATCCGCAACTCTCTCGTCGGTTAATTTAATAATTTAATTTACAATATACATTAATATTTGACACACTAAATCAATTTTGCAGAAAATTCTATTAATATTATTGTTCATTTATAACTAATATTACTGTTTAAATTTGACCATGTGTAATCTAGTAAGATAACTTATAATCAAATTACATTATTATCACTATAAAGAAATACGATAACAAGGATACGTGCATATATATATATATCTGTTTAAATCGTGTACATAGGCGAACACTGCAATGATAAAAACTACTGAAGTTTGCTGCGCGATAAAAAAAAACATTAAATAATTAAAAAATTAATTGTCAATTTACACAAGTACGTTTGATAAAATATATTTAAATTGTTCTAAATTTTAATTTATCATTTATCGAATTATATGTGATCTTCCAGATTTTCGATCTACGTTTAGGAAAAAAAAAAGATAACAATGCCTAATTGATATTATTAGTTGATTTGCCTGTAAGAGGAATTACGGATTGAAACCGGTTTGAAAAATTATATTACCCGTTATGGAATCACGAGGACAGACAAATGGACGACGCGACCAGATAAACATACGACTTTCAACGCGTCTCTTAAAAGATATTATTATAAAACAATGATTATATCGGCACCAATCGAATAGATTTTAAACGCGAAATAAAACTGAGTAAGGGTAAAAAATATTAAAATAAAACCATTTACAAATAATTGTGTAGAATATATAATTGTTAGCTGTACGATTGTATATTATTCAGTATTTTGGCCTTCGTGTCAAATAAAATATTATATAATTATTATTAAATATTATTTTATTTATGTAAAATCATATTATTTATCAGAGATACGTTAAATAACGATTATGTTAACGTTATACGTTTACGAGATAACAGTACACGAATTTAATTGCATTATTGAAAACGCCCATTTAAAAAAAAAAATTATTTCCATTGGAAAACGATTTAACTACAAAATATTATTACAAATACTATTATAAATTTCGATGAATTTAATAATTGACAATACGTTTTAACGGAGAACTTGTTGTTTTATGTATTATTGTAATCGAACCGAAGTCACAGTAAACGCTGTGTAAAATACAGTTGAATTTTAGATTTAGGATTTACCTGTGACTTTATATAAAATAATATATTTACATTTAGGCAGTAAATTTTATAGAAATATTTTCGAAACGGCAATCTTTTGGGACCATCGAAACCAAAATAAATTAATTGAATTTCAAAAATCGCATAAAAATGCATAGCTTATTGAACGCGAGTTTTTTGCGAGTATATTAAACACATAAACGACTGCGGCGTCTGTATCGAGAACATTTTAGTAAATAACTCTAAACATAAATTTACATATAGAGAATAAAACATGTGATTTTCTTTCCGACACGCGTTTTCATACATTAATTATGTAAAAATTTAATATGACAATTACGGTATATATTTCTAATACATATATTTTTAAAACTTACTATAAACTATACTAAATAATAAATTTTATTATATCGAGATTTAGCCAAAATGCATTTATTTTATTGATAAATTTAATTGATTATTTGCCGCGTGTAATACATACTAATTTTCTAGAAATATCTATAGAAAAAAATAAGTTAAAATATTATGTTGGCTATCGAATTAAGGCTGTGACCAAACACATACTACTTTCATATTCAATATAATAAAAACGCAATTTAATATCCCAATTCTGTGTGGAAAAATAAGGTCATGTAATACAATACTAAAAGTAAACAACAAATCTGAGAATCATAATCATTTTTATGTAGTTAAACACTTATGTTCAACTACTTTTGATATTATTATTATTACACATACATAATGTTAGTTGTATTTGAGTGTTATGAATACCGATTGTCGAAATTCGATACTAACATTTCAATACAGCATTCACTTTTATTGTGAAAATACTGACTTGGCTAATTTTTTACCTAAATTAAATGCATAATATAAAAATAATTTAACATAACCACTATTAATAATTCGAAATTGAGTACTTTCCTGTACTGACTACATGAAAAACGAAAAAAAATGTTTAATCTATAAAGATATCAAATCATAAAACCAACCCTGCAAATAAATCACTTGCACATCATGTATACATTCATAATTAAATCAAAATCGAGATCGGGGAGGAAGGGGGTGTGTTGTTTTTTGTTTATTTTCCTGGTAAAATGTCGAATACTTAAAATTGTCCAATGTATAGTTTTTTCTGAATTATAATATTTACATGAACGATTATGAATCCGTTCGTATACTTTTTTGACTAGAATACGTATATATTTGTTTATAGAACAACTTAACAACCAAAGTTTAGGAAAAAGTATACATGTTTTTCTACCTAAGCCTTTTGTGTTGTAGAAAATAGTTATCTAATAAGTTATAATAAAACCCGTATTTATACTTATTAGTTACAGTTGAATTTACTTGTAATAAAAAGAAGAAAAAACAAACACATAAATACACATTAACTAACTTAACCTAACCTACCAAGTTAAATTAAATCGATAAAATAATATAACGATGTTTTATTGACTTAATTTTAAGACCTAAATATTCATTATATGTTAGTCAGTACGTGTAAATATTTCTTTCGTTGAAAAAATAGACGCGCCATGCATGACGTTTTAGAAAAACGAGGTTAAATACAACGAAATGGGGTAGAATTGAAAATTTCACTTTCTGTGGATTCAATGGGTCAACACAATATTTATAATATTGTACTCAATGATGATTAATATTTCATTTAGGTTAAGTAATTAAAGTAAAATAATAATTAGTAATTTTAATAGGCATGCAAATTTTAAATGACGGCCCCTTTTATATACTTATAACTTATAATTAACGTCAATAAAATCGTAATGATTTCATCAAAGATAAATGTCTACTATAAATGTCCCAACATGAATTTTTTTGTTACAGAGAAATTCTCAAAATAATTAAAAGTACACGGAAACATATTGGATAGAATTTCTTTCTCAATTAAAATGTAAAAGATGTCATTTCATAAAAAGAAAAATATAATAATTTACTTATAGCTAACCTACAGGCACCTGTACATGTAATACGAATTGTATTTAAAAGTTAAAATTCGTCATATTATACGACAAATAATTCCCCCTAATACTTTTAACTGCAATTAAAATATAACAAAGCTATTGATCTAACGACCCTTTTCTCTTTATGTATATATATATATATATGTGACTTTGGCTTTCAGTCAAATTACAATTACCTTAGCTAAACGTGGGTTATCAAAATAAATAACATTATGAATACAGAAAAAAAAATTAATTTTGTTTTAATTAGATTAATCTGTCTGAATACTTTTAAAATGCAATTCACTCACATAACGATAATTGCATTTTTATAATTTTGTATAAATACTATAATTAAAAATTAAACGTATTTTTAAACTTCGCGTAACGTAAACTAACTGATAAACTCTTGACTTTCCAAATTATTCTCGTTTACTCTGACTGTACCACGAACAAATTTGAAAATAAAAAAGCTACACAAATATTTACGTTTACGATTGATTACTTTTTACTTCCGAAATGAACTTAAAATACAAATATACTGCTATTGTTCTTTTCATAAAAAAAAATATTATAAGCCAAACTTTAAACGCTATTAACAATCGTTTTTTCGTTTAATATTTCGCAAAGTCTAAAGTAGTTGCGTTAATATATGTTAAATAATAATACTAACAAAAATGTTCCTATATTTAACATATAGGGCAAGTAAATATGTTAAATATTTTATTTCGTTATCAAAAATATCGTTTTATTTGCTGACCAAATAATAACAACTACGTCCTCTCCATTAGACCGATAATACTTATCTACCAGTAAATATAAATGTATTACACTGAACCATTAAAAAAAAAAGATTAACAAGATTAAACTCAGTTGATTGCGAAAATACGCCAAAAAGTTTTAAAAATAATGTGATATTAGAGAATTATTCGAAAAATCAAAATAATAAATAACTATACACAGGTAGTTGAAAACGGAAAATATAAAAAAAAGTTTTTAGTTTATAACATTATAACTGATAGCATAAATAAATTAAAGTTTTTATGGTGTACTCCAAACAAAAAATTACATTGATAACCACTCGAGACATAATTTGTTAACATTTTGTTATGTATTTAATTGCGATTTATATGACGAAAAACCTATTCGTAAATAAATTATTTATAAAAAATTGAATAAAAACCCTTTCATGATATAATCAAAATTTGTCCATTTTTTTTTGTATTATCTATAAAATGTATATCTACATAAATACTAATTTCTCAGAATATCAATGTTAAATTTTTTGGTTATTTTATTAAACGCATAAAAAAAATGTTTTACTAAGATAGGTAAACAAAATCGTTTTTTATTAATTTAAACACTTACCCCATATACCTACAATAAATAATGTTTGTATAATATATCAATTCGGTAATATAATAAAAATAATGTAAAATAATAAAATAAAATACATTATACTATTCATATATTATGAACAAAATCCGAACACAAGAAACTATATGATTGTAAAGTATGACAAATTATTTTTATCCTTTACATATTTCCTGTTTCAAAAATTTTAGGCATGCCAAAAAATACTATTTCAGAACCTCAAGCCAAAAACTAATATAATATTTTATTTCATCCACTTAAAAATATGTTATCAACTGGATTCGCCAATTTTAAAATTATAAATTAATTTTGCATCATATAACAAGCAAGTGATCTTACCTTTGAGTTGGTTACGTGGTCAGTCGCAAGCGATTCTGGGACAGTTTGTAATGTTGTTCTCATGGCGGAAGACATTTCTTAATACATTTGAACAAGTTTTCTTAAGATATCCAGCCAATTTTTAACTGAAAGCATACAAAAAATCACTAATAAGTCAAATAGTTATATGCATAAGGTTTAAAAAGAAGACATTTCATTAGGTACGTTTACAGATTATTTTACAGCTCATATTAAATACTACATTTGTACAAAAATGTACCTATCGAAAAATCACATTATATATATATATATATATATAATTTGATTAAAAAATTTAACGACACTAATTTACATTAGTGTTAAACTCTATTAACTAATGGCTTGACCAATATCTATGCATACACGATTTACTGATTACTTCTAATATAACAAACTGAATAAAATTAATCTATTTACCCTACAGAGACAATTAATGTGCCCATGGATCATAAGCACATAAACAGAAGAGACTAAAATCATAATGTAACCATCAGATAATAATATGCTGGCTATACCCATTGTGCAAGTGAGATAATTTAAGGTTCCATCCTTTGTACATAACTTCAAACAAATGAATAGTACAAGTTTAATTAATATTTATCTACATGGAAATAATTAACTATAGGTACTTATGCATTCATATAACAAATTTAATAGCATTAAAATACAATAACTAGGTGTATTTAATATTAAATTTTTATTTAAATTTGCAATAATTAACTAAACAAAACATATAGTAGAAAATATAATCATTATGCTATTATTAATTGCTATCATAATTAAACATCTTTAACATTTTACTGTAAAATAATAAATGGTATGAACACTACCATAGTTTAAAAATCAAAATATATAAAGTATAATTTTATTACATAATAAATTACACATGGTAAAGACCAATTTCTATAATAAAACAGTTTAAATTTTATAATTTGTGCAAAAAATGCACAAAAAAATCGATTTATTGGAAATATATCTAATTATAATGTAATAAATAATGATTACAAGAATTTAATTCAATTTGAATAAAAAGTTTTGGTTTTTAATAAAACCAAAATTGGCGTATATAATAAAGTCTTATAATTTAGAAACATAATTAAAACATTATATTTAAATATTACTTAAAATTAAGCCAGTTTAATGACATTAATCCAACATACATGATTAGAATAGTCAAACTTATACAAAATATGCAAAAATGTTCATAGTGATGGTATAAAATAATATAATTATTGAATTCAAATTTAAATAATACTTTCTAAACAATTATCCATACATATTATAAAGTAACAAAATAAATTTTAAAAAATGTATTAAAAAATTGATTATACATAGTTATTATTTATGTTCTGTATTATTTATTAAATTAATTACTGTAAAATATTGTAAAATAATATTATAATAAAAGAAGCGAGATGTTTTCAATAATTAAGGAACTACTATTATTCTGGGTGAACACAAAAATATATTGTATTTAAACAAAATTTCCAACAATAAACAAAATTTAATTTCCAAAAACAAAAAACAATAACAACTTACAGATTTAAAATATGAAAATGTATAATTATAATTTTTGCATATAAATGTCATATATCATTATGATTTAGATTATTATGTTTTATGAAAATATAATTGACTGTTTTCTATATACCAAAATAATAACAATTATGTAATATTATTTTAAATTTATATACAACAAATGTTTAAAAAAAATACTATTTGTACATATATAATATATATAATATATATATATTTATTTATATTTATTTTTGGAGAAAAATGCTACGAATAATAATGGCATTTTTTTTTTTGTTAAAACTTAGTTTAAAATTTAACCTATGATGAATTTTATGTCTATAGATAAACGAGCATTATAAGAAATATTATTTATTCAATATTTCGTACCTACATTTATAAAAAAAAAGTGATTATAATGTAGAATATTCGAAACTCAAAATAGATATGTAGGTAAATTAAACACCAAACACTTGACAAATAGTTTCTTTAGATATTATTATTTATTTAGACAATTTTACTCGTTTAATGTTTATTTAAAACAGCTTTGAACCTAAAACATAATAAATTTATCCAGACTGTGTACTTAACAAGAAACTCTAAGATTGGGTATTGGTTCGATTCTATATTGAAATATACTTAATTTTCTTTGTCACATACATTTTATCACCTTTCCACTGATAAAATGTATTCAAGGTTAAACCGAAATTGATTGAGTACATACCCAGACTAGACATATCGAATATCGTATCAGATAAACAATCCCTAATAGTTTTTAACTATTTAAACTGCTTCAAACTACCACAAATAAGTAATTAAATCATCAAAAATTTGCATAACTAATATTAATTATTGCAGTATTTGTCATCAAACACATGCCATCATCAGTAAACCAGATCGAACATTTACCTATTAAAAACATAATTTATTTTTGACAAACAAATATTGATAAATTCTAAGTCAGCAATTATAAATATAATATTTTCCTTTATAGATGTACCAAAATACCAACACATATTGTCAAATGTAAATGACTATAGTTCATGTTATAATATGAATGTACTTATAAATTACCTAATGCATCCAACATTTCAATATAAAAGAAGATTTTGTAGGTATAGGATAATATAATAATAATTAAAAGAAATAATAAATTATATAATTTTAATTGAGCGGGATTTAGGGAGGTCATGGAGCTAAAATAAATAATCATCAGCTTCTAATGGATAGAGAAGGCCCAAAAATCAATCGCAATAAATACCTAATTAAAAAAATTCATTAAATAGATCATAATTTATATTGTTTATTCATTACACTATTGCATTAGTTATTGTACACTAACACTGTGCCATAGTTGAGTTTACAATAGTTTATAGACAATATTTTTTTTCCATAAAATATAAGAATAAGACAGGTACACAACAGTTTCAAATGAAAAAAATAACCGAAAAGTATCAAACACATTGTTTCTTTCACAAATATTTTATCATAATACATACTGTTAATCGTAGTCTACCAAGTCCAAAGATTTGATTAAGAAATTTACAGAGAGAGAAGCCTAGAAAGAAGTGTTGTAATCTGTATACACTAATTATGATTATTATATTTAGTTAGATATAAACAAAATTAATAATTGAGAAAAGAGATATTTTATACATTGATTTGACTAAATTTCAACAAGCAACTTGAACATTTGCTTCCCTTTTTTAAATAGAGACAAAGCGCTAATGTGAGATAAAGTAATAATTTTCTCCAATAATGACCAGGATATGGTCTATAAATTTATTTTAAAGGCCTATTTGATTAAACATATATGTCTGATCGTTTTTTAAATACTTATCTATAAGATATTGGGTAAAGCACATTTTAGAAATAAGACTGAGAACTATAATTTGTATTAATAATAATAAACTAATAATAAATATGTACACATATCATGTAGGTAGTTATAACAAAAGTTTATTTTTTTAATTGTGAATAAAGTAGATGAGTACTTACACAATTTTTGTTGGTTAGTATTAAATGATACGCCGATAAGCTTATAAATTAACATTTCAGTGAGGTTATTAGGTATACAAAATGTATGTTATTTAGATTTTACAAACTATTCTATTAAATGGTAAAAAAAGCAACATAATATATGTATACATTGTATTATGCTAAATTCATAACATAATAACCAACAAAACTATTTCATAAATGCTTTTATCTAACCTACATATATTGAACGAAATTTAAATTAAGAACTTTTCAATTATTGTGCTACCATTAAACATACGTTTATAACCACCTACCTACCAACATTAAACTTAGAATTAAACACTTTTACAAAGATCAACAATTGATTTTTATCAAACGAAACAATTATATAAGACACATAAGTTATGTCCAAGGGGGGCATATGCTGTCTAGATATCCAAACATTTTTTATTAAATACAAATAAAAACACAGAAAACCTTAACACTTGACACCTATATTATAAATCAAGTTAGAAGTTAAAACACGTATCACTGTATCAGCATATATAACCAAAAAAATTATGACTCACAAAAACTGTTAAACAAATAACTACTAAGAAAATGTATTTAAAACGTAAAAAATACATCAAAGAGGGTTTTAACAGTGCACCAATATCTCAACACAAAATTAGCCAATCAGAAATGAATTCGATTTATCTTTCTAATGTAAGCAATATAGTTGATGAATATTACCTCAGATCACTTTTAAAACTGTTAATTTACATATCTATGCACAAGCTCATTAATGATTTGTAAATATAATAATTGCATTTTGATAATATTTAATAAAGACATAATGTACGTACCAGCATGCAACATCCACAACAAACCAAAGGAGAATAACATTTCAAAAAATTGTGAACACTTAAATTAACTTTTTCTAATTTGTCTATTACCATGCTAATAATTAAACACATACCAACAGTAAACATATGTGTTAATAATAAGATCAAACGATAGGTGGGTAAGTCATGAATTTTGATGAAATTAAGTTAACACGGCAACATAACTAATGAGATTCACATCAGACTGTGTTGAATAGAAATGAACGGTTATACGGTTATATATGTACATGGAAGAAAACAAAAATTCTAATCGTAATAGATATTATCTGGTATTAGTTGTAAACAGGTAATTTGATGAAAAGTTTTCTAATTTGAGATAAATTGGTAAGAGTATAATATGAAACACAAAACGATTTTAGAAATCCAATATAATTAGACGTTGTAAGTTTACGTCGTATAGATGTTTACGTTTTAAGATTTTCAATTAGACACCATTGAAACCACCGAAAAAACAAATTGTAGATTATTTATCTTCATTAAAACACAGTTGCCACGAAGCAATTATACTTACAATCGCAATTACTGTGGGTAATCCAATTATAAAAAAAAAAAAAAAATGATTATTATTATTATTATTAATAACAGAAACGTAAGACGACTAGCGAGGAAAAACGGAACAAGTACAAAATTCGAAAATTCGAAAACTGACTAATAATAGTAATAATGAAATTCAAAAACTACGGAAGACTATGACAACAAGTCAAGTCCAAAACACACAATCGGTCGTACGACGGACGTTCGGTACGACAACGGTACCCGCGACGACGGCGGGAGGAGGGCGTTCAACGAGTCCGGTACCTACTGGTGGCCGTCGCGGACGGGCGTCCTGGTCATGTTTTCGTGGCGGCGTCCAAAACGGCAACGCGGCTGCGGTCACCGGAAAACGGTAGACGTCCCGTAGTACGCCGGCGTCCAAGTACTTTGGGTCGGTCGTCGTGTCTCGAGCGCGTCGTACACGTCGTCGTCGTCGTCGTCGTCGTCGTTGTCGTCCTCGTCGTCGTCCTCGTCGTCGTCGTCGTCGTCGTAACGCGCGCGATGTCGGCGACGGCGGACAGCGGACAGCGGGCGACGTCGGCGGAACGGACAACGCGGCGGCACCGGACGAGAGCGATACGCACACTCAGGTAAAGGTAATACAATACGCCGGGCGGGGTGGGGTGGTGGGGGAGGCTCTCCCGAGTCGTCGTCGTCGTCGTCGTCGTCGTCGTCGTTGCACACCACCGCGCGTATCAGTACGGCACTCGGCACGTCGGACGCGCACGCGCACGCGCACGGGCCGGACACGGACGGGCACCCGCGCGCGCGCGCAGAAACGCGGCGATCGCTCACGCACGCACGCACGCACGGAACGGCGCGCGCACCGTGTACTATCGTGTTTATAGCCGCCGCGGCCAAGCAGTCGGTTCACCTGTGGGGGAAAAAATATTCGAGAACGATTTTTTGCGGAAAACGCCGGCGTCCCCGCCCGTCAACGAAGAACCGAACGTCGAGTCGGAACACACCCGGTGCCGTTCGTCCGGTACAAAGGAGAAAAAGGCTACGGGAAAACGGCCGTGTCGTTATCACGCGCGCGCGATTTCCACCTGATAACGATTGACGGTGATAAATAACAATATTTAAACCTCCACCGCGCCGACAGAACGCGAAATAACGAAATGTTATTTACTGGGTTTTTTTTTTTTTTTTTCTTTGGTCGTTCCTTGACGTATCGCGCGCGCGTACGAATTCACGTACGTGAAAAACATCGCACCATTTTTTTTTTTTGGCACACGTACACACACGTTATCACGAATTAATCGCGCGAAATAACGGTACCGTCGGCGAGTGGGGGGGGCCAACAGCGGTTTTTCGCCGAACGTCGCGGGGGCATCGACGAAACGAGGTCGGACGAGACGGTGTTTTCGAACGGGGCTCATCAATTATTATCACGGCGGTCGCGGGTAGGCGTACACGCGTTGGCACCGCCGCCGCCGCCCGTCCGTCCGTCCCGCGGAAACCGACGTGGCGAATCGAGTCCAGTACGACGTGCCACGCCGGTGGTGATTTCACGCTGTCCGCGGTCGTCGTCGTTGGGATCGATTTCCCGTTGCAACGACGTCCGTTATTTTTAGTCAACGGACCGTATAAATAGCGGAATCGCGTGGCTTCAAAAATAGTTTCGTCCCCCCCCCCCGTTGTTGTTGTTGTCGTTGGAAATCGGCATTTTTAAAACGACGGTCTAGGGGGAACCGTCACAAACGTACCGGCCTACGAGTCGCGTCGTTTTTGTTTTATAACCTAACGTAACGTTTGTCACCGTCGCCGGCTATCGAACGGGTCGGACCGAACGTGAACGTGGGGACGCCGGTCGGCTATACGGTACGGAACGATTACGAAAGCGCTCGGAACGGATCGGCGCGGTTTTCGTTCTCGTCGATCACCACGAAGTAACGACGAGCCCGAGTGCCAAGGGTGACGACAGCGGCTATGGTGCAAAGGACTATTGGCACTGAAACGTATTAGGATTTCGAACGTTATATATATTGCGAAACCGTGGTCCGTATGAAGTTCGTTGATACGAGGGGGGGGGGCAAGGGGCGATCGCCCCCCCCCCCGTAGACTCTTGTTAAATTGTTTTATTAGTATCGTTTTATAATTCTAACTCTTATCTATGATACTATAGAAAGACAATTTAAAATGAAGTTGTAGCAAATTATTTTCAATAAAACGTTTTGGAAAATATTTTATTATTTGATGCGACAAAATGAGGATTAAAGTTGTTTTGATTAAGATGCCCCCCCCCGTAAATAAGTTCTGAATCCGCGCCTGGTCCGTGTGAAGTTCGTTGATACTGGTTTATGTCGTTCGTAAGGCGGGCGGGTAATTGTAATGTTACTCAAACTCAAAGACCGCGTGGAACACGACGAAAGCATTTCTTGGAGGAAAACGTAACGTAACGGTTACGTGCGTATAATCTATTTCATATACACGATTCGAACCAATCGAACTAACGCTGTACGGACACGTTGATATTTTCGAATGCAATGTTTATCGCGTGTTAAAATACCTGGTGTTCGAATACGTCCATTTGCGAAACTCGATACCGGCGTAAGGCTGTTCGTTTTCTGTATGGGAATTTCTAGTGAAATTATACATGCCGGATGGCCAACGAAAACCATGGTTACTCGTAGCTATGTTTCTGTGCTCGTGGAAAAACGATGTTCGCGCCGCGCTAAAAGAGACCGTCCACGTTTCTATTTCTCGGCTTGCGGAACGGACTCGATATATATATATATATATATATATACTTGTTGTAAAAATAACAGTAGCTGTTATTTTAATCGTATTTATTTAATAAATAACAGTCGTCAGAAGTTGCCGTCACCGTGTACACGCGACGTCGAGTACTCTCAATATTTACCTGCCCCCGCCCCTCCCGCGTGGTATTCGACGGTCGCGACGAGATTCTCACGCCACTGATATCAAACGCGAACGCGGTTAGTAACGGTAGCACTTATCGCGTAACGTGTAATGTTTCGGACTCGTGACGTTCTTTTCATTTTTTGTTGTTTCAAATATACGTTAGATTTATGATTTGGGCACGAGTTCGACGGCCGGGCATGATGCCCGTCGTGTCGTCACGCAGGCGCGGATCCAGAACTAAAATTCGAGGTGGGCGGGTCATTTTTTCGAGAGGACAAAAAGATAATAATACACAATACGGAAAAAAAAACGAAATCCCCGTGAAAAAAAATTAAAATCGCAATCCATGCGTATATCGGTTTTCAAGTAGACATAAAGGACCCCTGCTGATCTTGACGTTTGTTGGAGGGATGGGGGGGTGGGGGGGTTCATCCTCCTGGATCATCCTCCCTGGATCCGCGCCCGTCGTGGCGATAGTGTCGACTGCTCGGAGCAAATGTACCGTACGGATTTCGATCGATTATCGATGTTGTAAACGTGTCCGTAACAACACGCGGGATGTCCGTACCAGACTCGGGGAGAATACTTTTACCGGTTTTCGGCAATACGAATGTTGAATTATAAGTAATTCTATTAGTATTCGACGGAATCAACGCGATATAGTCATTATCACGTAACGAGATTATTAGTAACGAGATACAGTCGATTATCTGAAACGCCAGTGTTAGCGAGATTATCGATAAAATAATTGACGTCGTTTTAGATACCTACTGCTGCTATTTGCTGTTCGTATTTCTTTTTGAAATTATTAAGTTTTTTGGATTAAAGTTGTACGTTATTGTGTTTTGGTTCAAGACTTAACGGAAACATTTTGAACCCATTTAATGATTTACAGTCTGTTACATTCTGTAATATAATATGTGATCCCACACCACTAATTATAATGTGTATGATAACAAAACAATATTAATAATAATATATTAACGGACATGATAGATACTTTAAAACTGTTTTTTTCATCAAAAATAATATGAAATATCATGTGGGTACTAATATAATTTTTTTATAATCACGTAACGTAAACGGTTTTCACTAATAACTAATAAATAAACAACAATAATTTAATCGGTTTTGATATCTGATTAACTAATTTTAAAAAATTTATGATATAAATCCCTATTTTTTTGTTCGGTTTCTGCGCTAAAACGTCAATAATTTCATCGGGATTTAATTTGGTCATTGCAACGGTTCCTATTAAGGTCAGCACGTAAGAATTAATTTTTACGCATATCACAGCATTAACAACAGTCAAGTGAATTCGTTTTTTTTTTACCTCTCCCCGTGGTGCTTCTGAGATACGGTATAAAAAAAATATGCTCTGCGGGATTTGTCCCTCCCTACCCCCCCTCCTGCCAATAATTACGCCGCTGGCGTGATAGGATTTCATAAATGTAAGAACAAAAACTTACCGCGCGTCTCGTTCGTAGTATTTCATAGTTTGTAAAGGGTCGTTCATGATCCGTTTGTCCGTGAAAAACACAACTAGGTTTTTATTTATTCGCATATACACTCGTACAAAACAACAAAGGTTCGCGTTCAATTCCCGACCGTTTTGTGATCGATATTTTTCGTGAATTTCGATTTAAAAAAAACAAAAAAAATAAATAGTAATCGACATATCGATTCACAGTCTCCAGAGAACAATACGCTGCTGCTGATGTACTAAAATTTGTTTTCAAGACTCTCTCGACGTGCGACGACGTCAGTTTATGTCACACCGGTATGATATTTCGTCGCGTTTTATTATGGCATTGATTTCACGAGATTTTTACGTTTTCAATATACTCAAAAGTCGTAGCCATAAGGTAAATATCGTGTTTAATGTGTTTTCTTTTTTTTTTATCGACGAATCGACAACGCGGAACACGCACAAAGCGAACGGGCGTCTGTTATTAATATTCGAAAAGCTTTTTTTTCTCCTTTTTTTTGCGAATCTAACCTAACCTTCGCTCGTGTCCGATACAACGCAACGCGTACATAAGTCTCGTCTAAACATAAACACGTTGGACATAGCAAATGAAGTCCCGAACGGAAACATGTACTCGGTAGTGTAAACGTTAATAATAATAATAACACTAAAAACGTTGCGACTGCATATAAATCGCGGGAACTTGATCGATTTGAATTGAGTTCTGAACGGAATAAATCGTTTTCAAAACTTTCATTTATCAATCGGTTATAAAACCTCTGGACCGATATTCAATTCCCTCTGCCGAGAGAAAACTGTGTATGTGCTACAACCAAAACGCCTTTACATATCTCTGTGATCGACGAACCTAAAAACAGTCCGATTGTTTTCGAAACGAGTACGAAAGTCTGTGGCGTTCATAAAAAGTTCAAATAAATAATCGAAATCACTTTTCCGGATCACGACGAAATAATTGAAATACAATATTTGTTCCGGACGATTTCCATGGCAATGTCATTGTTATGGTTTTTGATTTCGAGAAATTAAATAACATTAACCTTGTTGAGATCTCGAAACGAGTGTGTCTGTGTACAAATATCACGTTTTTAATCGACTTGAGAGTGGCGATTTCATTTTCTGAAGCGTTCCTATTTCCTGTCTAATCTGCGCAAAACGCACGATTTCTTTTCAAAATTATTATTTTTTTATTATAAACCCATTATATCCTGGGTTATTGAATTTTTTTTTTTTTGTTATCGAAACTTTGTATCAGTACAATTTGTTTCGACAATCACATAAAAACACAGAACAAAAATAAATACCATATCTGTACACTATACTATCAAACTATTATAATGTTACAACGAACGCACACTTAAATTATAAAATTAGTTTCCTCAAAGAAATGAATTGAAGCGATTAAAGTGATTATTAAACCGACACTCACGTACACTGATATTTGTTTTGGTTTTCCTTATATTAACGAAAGCACGAGCATTTCGTAGATACCTCTGTACGTGCTGAGTACGGACATAGTTTTCATTTTCATTTAATTACATAATTAGTGTGTTATCGAATAACATTTTTAATTTCATATTTTTAAGCGTGACGAATTATATTGGAAATTTTTTTCAGTCTTTAGTTCGAACTCGTCTGAAAATTCCCAACACAAAACTATGTGCGATAATCAACGGGTTTTCGACACGTTTAGAAAAAAAAACATTTTTTTTTTAATTAAAATAATAACAACATTGAACGGTGAAATTATTTTTACGTAAAAATATTGCGATCGGTCGAGCCACGAAAAAAAAAAAAAAAACGTTTTTTTCTCAAACCAGACTAGAAATGACGAATAATATTAAACAATATCTCTCTCGGTACCTACTTAAAAAAGTAAAACGCAACATGCTACATTGATTTAATCACCAAAATCATACACGGAGGTGCAATCTGGATCCGACTGATAAGTGATACGTACATCGATGAATGATAACTACGATAGTAAGTTTATTAAAGTGATAACAGTCTGAAGGCGATTTTGGTCGATATAAATTCACAACGTTCACAATCGGAAATGACTGGCGATTCGAATGGTCACGACAGTAAGTCGTATTCACCGTACTGTAGTATGTTTTGTTTGTTACGCGTGAAATGTATAAATCCGAAAATCACAATTTCTCTGTTAAATCAGGTAAACCCATCCGTACTGCGTGTACGTCAAACCGTCACCAACTTATTGGCGGACCAGTCTTGAGCACCGTCGATTGTCCATTCAAATCAAAACTGGATCGCGGTCAAAGCTGTCCAAGACGTACGCTTCTGTACCATCGTGGGAGCTCCTCACCGTGATTGCTGACACATGATCTTCTTGACCACCGCTGACTTACAAGCGATCCTAAAATGCTTACGCAACTTCGATCGCACGACCGAACATTCCGTATTACACACAAAATGATCCGTCCAATACATAAAAGGCAAACTGCCCGTCATGTGAATATAAGCCCCATAGGTACCACCCAAATCCTTCTGAAATAAACATAGGGTTATCTATTTTAATTGATTTTCACAGAAATAATCTGTGTGCATAGCTTAAACTATTGTCCACAGATCAACGCGTCAAGAGTGAAAATTATTTTCTAAAATACTTTTATTTGATGTTTTATGATTTATTTGTAAACAAACCTGCACGTAATAATTTCCCAGTACCTGCTTGCAATATTCCACTATTATTCTTGTGTTTCGTTCAACGTTTTTCTAACAGTAGTCGCATATGTGCACTTCTCCTGGTCGGTTTCAATTGTTTCAGTGTTCATGTGTTTCAACATAAAATACCAAATAACCAGTATAATGTTGAATACTATTTGAATCTGAAATTACATTCTAAAATGTGCTCTAATCTATTTACTTACCTAAATAGTGTTTTTCAAACATGTTTCTGTATGATTATACATGTGTGTGAATTATATATATATAAATTTTATAATATTGATAACTATTTCCAATAAAAAGGTATATTGTGTGTAAAATAATTTTAACACAATATATGGCGTAAACATAAAATAAAAGTGTGTTGTACGTATTTAAAATTTTTCATTTTTTATTATAAACTTCCACAATGATATATCATTAGTAAATATTTTATATAGCCCAAATATATATGAATTAATCATCTAAAAAAAGGTATTGGTTTTTTTTTCATACAACATAGAACTGCCCATATTTTATTACTAAATGAAATTATAGATTTAAACTTACACTGTTATCGGTTTTAATCATATCATTTGTGTTTTCGATCACCAGCGCTTAAATATTTATTTCTTAAAAATTGTCACAAGTCACAAACAGCATACATTAAGAAAGTCAGACATATATTATTATTAAATATTGAATTTACTGCCTGTCCAATATACCTACAATATACTTTCATTTTTATTTTTTTTTTATTTTGAAGGATAACATTAGGTAGAGGTAGATGGAGTACTGCTATTAGTCAAAAATGTGTTTTTAATGAATTGATAATGTGTTTTGTTAAGCACTATTTTTATTATGTCCATTATTTCCTTTCTGTTTCTAACTTAACACATAAGTTATTTGATGTAAATTGCAATAAATAACTCATATTTTAAAAACTGACCCATTATTATTTGTTTTTTATTCACATTATTAATTCATTTTTATTATTTAGAAAAAGAACACGGATACAAGACCATTGATGTATTTATCAAATTATATCGATGATCAACAAACTAATGACTTCGGATGAACTAGTCAGTCTAGTGGAAAAATGACTACGACATTGAAATCTGTAAGCAAAATATTTCTAATTCGTTATTCTAATACATATTTATTGGAATATTGGTAAAAAAAAAATAAGTTCAGTAAACAGTTGTGTTGATTATATTACAATGGTTAATGAACATCTTGTAAATACTTAATTATTTGTTTTGTAATAAGTAGTAAGGTATTTTGATTAAAAAAAAAAAAATTAAAAATCACATGTCTTGTACACACTTGTACACATTGTACGTTTATAATGTGAAAACATTTATTTCATTATGATGTCATATATTGATTATTTAATATTACAGATCGTTGATAATCATATAGTATTTATTTTAAATCTATTATTTGATTGTCATTAATAATTTCAACAAATTTTAATTTAATTTAATTTTCAAATAAAATCCCATTGTTGCAATCGGTGTAGTTATAATACTAATTATTTTAGTACTTTAAATTTTAGAACTTTTTTTTTTAATTAATACAAATTATTATTTTATATTTTACAGGATATGTCGAGAGAGATCGTTGAAACTTCTCAAGAAAATATTCACATTTATATGAAATGAAAATTCAAAAAAATAAAAATTCACTGTGCAATGACTTAGGTAGTGTTATAATAACTATTAAATTAATTAATTATTATTATTACATTTTTGAGTAAATTTCATATCTAAAAATGCCTTAGTTAATATATTAATATCATATTACCCATATTGAATAATTGAAGTCTCAGTAAATATATTTAAGTTATTATTGCATACAAATTAAATGTGTATACAATTTTTTTAACACAAGAATTGTTATTTTATTAATCAACAACTCACAGTTTTTTAAAAAAGGAAATAATATATTATATATTCTTTTTTTATCGACATTAAAATCAATTGATTTTTGTATACTGATTTAGTTATATGTAAAATGAAAACAATTTTTTCAATATTTTTATTACATAATTCTTTGTATGAATTTATGTGTCATTATTAATACAAATGTGTGTTTTGATTTTGATTTTTATTTTCACTGTATGAATTATCTTAAATTACAGACCACTTGATGATAATTGAAATTATATATAATTATATTATATTTTAATATTATAGGGCCTTATTAATTCAAACCAAATTAAATATATTTTTGTGATTAAACAAAATATTAACTTTGTATTATATAATTTAATGTTTAAAATTATTTACTATAAGTCAGTATTAATCAAACTATTCTTTGTTACACAAAACTAATCCAATTTATTTTCTATTTTAGATTTTGTATGGTATTATTGCTGTATGTTTATGGACAATGTGCTATTCTTATTATGATTGGAATCAAGTATCTGGCTGTAACATTTTCATAAGACCTGTTTATTGGAGATTGAAGACAATTAGTTCTTAGAGAAGTCAATAAGTCATTATATGAATTCTTTAGTAATTTATGAAAATATTTTAAAAATACAGATAAACTATATGAAACTAAATTTGCTTGTAGTAGGTAATTTAATTGTATTTATATGTATTAATTAAATAATACAAATTTGTATTCATTGTTATACAATAAATATAACTAGAATTGTTTGAAATTTAAAAAATGTAAAGGAAACTAAGAGTTTTCAGTTCTAGTTCAGAAGTGAATTTTGATTGAACATTTTATTATTCAATGCTTGCCACTTTTAGTCTCATAATTTTTAATTATAATTTATAGATTTGTATCAAACTTGTTTTTTGTTTTATGAATAGAAGTTAAATACTTTAATAGTTATACCTGTTCTTAATGAATACTGTTATAATATTATTTCTTATTTTGTATTTTTTTTTTATAATTGTTGATAAATACCTAAATAAGTTTTTAGTTTATATAATATTTTGTCTATAAAAAAGGTACTTATTAAGAATGCCTATTTTTAAATTGTTCCTGTATTACTGTATCTTGTATTTTGAGAGATTTTTTTTTTAAAAGTATTTAGCATCTAAGTATTTTTATCTTTTATTTATTTTTATTTTATTGTGTAAAAACACAAAAGATAAATGATTACTTTTTAATCATTTGTATAACATGTTGTTAACACAGATTTTTATTTGTGAACACAACAGATGAATGTTATCTTCTTAATTATGTGTTGTAAATTAATCAAAATATTTATTTTGTATGATATTCCTTCATGGATTTATTGAGCTTAAAAATTAATGCATTTATTGTTACGAATGGGTAAATTGTTGTTTGTAGTATATAAAATCATGTTAACAGTTTTGATTATGTCTTGGGGTCAAAATCAATATGTCTTATATGATGTGTTCACATTCAAGTATCTTGAACATCTCTGTAATTACACTCTTGTGTAAACCAAAAACTGTTTGTTACAATTGACATTTCGTTATTATGATCATCTAAAATTATATTTTAATACTGTGAATGTCACTATACTTTGAAAAGTCAAAACATTGAAATATTATTTTGTTATTTACTGTCAATTATTATAATAATTCATTATGAGGAGTTTACACACTATACTGAATATATAATAATGTATTAAAATATAGTTATACTTTATGAGGTTTTTTTTTTTTTGTAAAATTAATGTCCAAGTGAAGAGTCTGAGGAAACATTTAAAATAACATTCGGTAAATTAGGAATATACTTTATTAAAGACAAAAAAATCAAAACTTAATTATAAAATTATCAAATAAATGAAACATTTGAAACAATGTTATAAAAATAGAAATAAATGTGTATAGGTATAAATATGTAATAGTTAATAAATATGATGAAAAACAGTAAAAATGTATTTACAAAAATAACCAATGATAATTTTAGTAGATATAAGTTTACAATACTTTAATTGTAAAAAGAAAAAAATAAATAAATGGGAATAAATGAGTATGTATATAAATAGTTTTTGGGAAGAACATAATTTCTTTAAAATATGTTTCTTAGATATTTAAAAAAAAAATTATATAATATAAATAGTATGTGCTTATTATTATAGTGTATAAATTTAGGTATTACATTTTTTTGTTTTTTAAACAAACGCTCAAAACGTTCTTTCTAGTGTTGTGAATAGAAATAGTTAAAAATGAATATAAAATAAGTTATTAAAAATTAAATGTTGATTGAAACAGTGATAATAACGAACGGTGTTCTATTGTCGGTGTGAATTGAATTTATCGTAGACCGGAAAACATTTTAATATGACTGTTGTTAATTGAATTTCGAATGTTTAGATACTCGTGACGACGACTGTGAATGTAATTTTTGTTTTATGTACACGTTTCCGACGATTTACTTTCGACCTGTATACAATGTAAAAAAAAAAACACAACAATCAATCAATTAATCAATTAGACACGAGTAGTAAACACGTGGTGGTGTGTCGGGTGTTGCGGAAGAATTCACGACGATTCGTCGAGAACGATTCGGAACGCGATTTCTGCACCAGAAAACCAGAACACTTTTCATTGTGCGCCTCATGTGGCTCGATCCAAGAACGGAACGTACGGATTTCACGACTGATAACGAACGAAAACGTTCGACGTACACGGACGAAATCGGTCGGGTTTGGTGTGCCGGACGGTTGTCGTTGGTTCTCGGGTGAATCCCGTGCAAAGTCAAATCCGTTCGGACGAGTTATTTTCGTGCCGAATGCGTTAGACTCCGCGATCGAATCAAAGACCGACGTTTTCGGCCGCAGAAACTAACCTATTTTTTTTAAACACCTACGCGTTTTACGGCGTGCGACGAGTCCGTCGACCGAACCGTGATTCGAATTTCACTCGTAATTCGGATTACTTTTGGATCGAGGAAAACTAAAAGAAAAAAAAATTTTTTTTGGCCGTGATACGTACCGAGACGACGTCGGGCGTTCAAGCGCGGACCGTCGACCGCATGCGGTCGATCTGCCTCTGGAGCTGCACGTAAGCCATCTCGAGCTTTTGCTTCTTGTCGGCCATTTCCAACTCGATTCCCTTCTTCTTGATGCGGCTGTTTTTGGCCGCTTCGTTGTTCTTCTGGCGCTTCGCGTGATAGTCCGCCGACCCGGCGCCGCCGGACGGTTTCGAGTTGTTCATCGTAAGACGACGGGAGACGGATAAACAGGAGACGCGCGGTCCGTTCGAAATGGCCGAATGAAGCGGACGCGCGCCGTGGGAAACGGACGGGCGAGAGCGAAAAAACGTCGTCGGACGCCTAACGACGGTTTAACGGTCAGACCGTTTCCGCCGGGTGTACTCACCGTCCGTCACAATGGAAAACGCGGACGGGAAACGATTATAAAACGTTTAGGCAATTAGCGACCGGGACGTACCTGCGTGGTGGAGTACGGTTCGCGCGGATCGATTGAACGCGATCGATCGACGGACGGGTCGAAAACGTTATTTTTCGTCCGTAATGAACATTCTGTTCGGCTTTCCGGGTATCCTGTTTTCGCGTCGTCGTCGTCGTCGTCGTCGACGTTCGCGGAAATCCGTTCAATTAACACGAGTTGTTTTCGTTTTCGTTGTGCGCGCGGTCGTTTTTACCGAAAACGTCCGTAAACGACGTTTATAACGTACGGGGACACAATCGTACTTTCCGAACGGGCGTTATCGGCATTACGGTTCACAGTGTTCAAACATTATTTATTATATATCGGACGACTCATTTTATCGTATTTCCCCCCGGGCCCCGGGACCGTAGTGCTCACTATGGAACCGCTTTGTTGTTGAGGGGGGGATCTAATGTAACTTAACCTGACCAGCGATGATCGTGTTTGAAACGTTCAGAGCACACGGGTGTGTCCATACCGAAAACAAAAGGAAAAAAAGAACCCGAGTTTTAGATCGCGTAATTGTACTGGTGGGGTGTATTTTGATGACGCGTGGCACAATATAAATGTTTTTACAAAACAAATTATTTTATTCTCGTCCGCCGTTCACAGGGGGATTTCCGGTCGTCGCCGGGACGAAACGGTCTCGAACTTGCCGGTCGCCGTTTTCGTGATCGCCGTGTACGGTTAAACAGGAAACGTAGTACTTAACAACGTTCCGTTGATGTTTTTCGAACGTCCGTGTCCGTCGCTAACGGCCGTGGCTAATTGAAATAATCCGTTGAACGCGAATGCTCTCTAAACGTATTTCACGTGTGCGTCGATACGATATCTCGTCTAATGTTATTATTTATCCGCGTTCCATCGATTTTATGCTTTTCGTCCGAGTTTGAATCTAAACACGCGCGTGTGTTTTTGAACGTACGTTATTGAACTTCGATTTTTCGCAATCACGTTCAAACGTATACAACCCAACGATTGAAATTCAGCAGAATTCGTAGTTTTGTTCGTCTTTGAGTGTCGACGGACACTCGGCATCTCGGCTTACAATTCTGTACGCGTGGTGAACATCCGTACAACAGACAATAATTTTTTTTTAAGAACCACTAGTTTCGTCACTGAAAACAATTCAGTGTCTAGTAAAGGAATGCTTTTGAAAACGGATTTGGGAAAACGGTAACGGGCAACGCGTGTCGTATTAGGTTTTCGAAAATCGTGTCGGAAACGTCGCGAACTCGACGAAATAATAACGCGCCGCCGACTTGGGTTCCGGCGATCCGATTCAATCCGATTTGAAAATAATAACAATAAAAAATTAAAATCAATCAAAAATACAAAAAAAAAGTAAAAATCTAACACCGCGATTCGCAACAGTCGGACGACGGCATCGACGTTTCGCGGTGTGGGGGAGCATTATTTCTTTCCGGAAATCACAACCACGTTTTCGTATGTCTCGCGCCGTCGTCCAGGAAACAATCAATACGTTCTCGTCCCGGCGCGGTAAGTTTCGTTGTCGTCGAATCGTCCCGAAACCGTAAGACCGGGTCGAACGGACGTAACGGCGCGGGTCCCGACCTTTCGGATCCGTTCGCACGAATGTTCGCGACAAAACGGATATCGCATCGGACGCGTCCACGTGACATTATTCGTTTCGTTTCACAATTCGTATTGTGTTGATTACGATTCACGCGGCTTACGCCGGGACGCGGCACTCGGCCGAAACAAATCGCTAATTTTTGTTCACCAGAAAAATGTCACGCATAATACCATTCACTCGTAATTCCGATGCCGGTTCCGGTTAACCGGTTTACGACTGGAATTCAGCAAGAACTTAGCAAATTTAGGAATACGTTTTGGCATCGCTGCTCCGGATGTTCGAAACGACTGTCGGAGATTCGTACAATTATTTCCTGTGGCCTGAGAACCATAGTGTGACTTGTAATTTTTTTATTTTGGCCGGAACAGTTTTTCTCATCATAGTATTGTCTTTATTATCGGAGAAACTTTATCGAGTGTGAATCGTGGTCGGAGCCATTCTCGTACAATTGGTAAATTCAGTTTCTTTCTTGTTCTTTTATCAAATCCAATAATTCCTGACTGATGACTGACGAGCAACGTTTTGACGATAATTTCCGTATTTTTGCTTTGTCCATTTAAAATAAATTTTAGTAAACATATGTATATATAACACAAAATTTTAGTTGATACTTAATCGCGAGTTCACAAAACAACAATCGTCAAAATTATAAAAAAAAAATAGTAAAATACGTGAATTGAAATATGATCTACATTTACACAGTACACATTAATCAATTTTACCGTACTGTGTATGGACACTTACTCGACGCAATTCAGTACTCAATTTAGAAAATTGAAAAAACCACTTAAATTACATACGACACATACGACTTTTTTACAAATCGCGCGCGTCGGTCCTTGCTCAGATACAACGTCGAAAATAAACTTGAAATTCGACTCCGAGTGTACTAGCCGTAAGTTAATAACAAAAGTACGTTAAATACGTTTTTTTTTTTTTTTACATCCGAATGCTTTTCCTAACACTTTTTAAACACATGGCCGTACACTTATTCCAAGTGCTTTGTATCGCGGAACGCTCGTTGCAATAAAAACCAACAAAAATATTAATCTGTTACGCGTACAATACGTGCATTCGAAACCGACTGAAACAAGTACATCGAACGCCCTCGTCCACATTGTTTCGGCCGTAACGTATAATAGCCTACGTGTGCTCGTTTGAAGGACGATTTTTGTTCAATATTTCATTTTCGGGTTCTCTACATAAACGTGGATTCTCGTGTCGCCGTTTTTGTCATATCGACTCGTTGCCGCGGTTACCAATATTGGTATCCTAGTATCCAAGGGCGCCCGTAGAAACATCAACCGGCGCAATACTTATACGTTATATGCATATATATATATATATATATCAAGACCGTCCGCAGGGGTGGCGAGTGGAGCAATGGCCTCCCCCTCGCTATTTTATTTGATATTTGTTTAAATTCAATTCCTTTTAAATGTCAAATAATTTTCAGTGTTTTTTTTTAAAAATTTTACGTATGATAAAACAAACGATTATTATTTCTACTAATCCCGCCCGATACAGTCACGGCTATAGACAAACAACGTTATAGAACACCTATTGTAACACGTGATGATTTGTGCTCCGTGTTCTGTGATTGATATGTTTTTAGTTATTATGCTGATCGTCCGGACCCCTTGGAACGTATAATAATAAATTAATGTCATAACATTCTCACAAAACTCGTATAAATATTTCGGTTCCGTGGTTATGACTTTTTGATTTTAAATTTGTAAGCTGGAGGTAAATAAAGTAATATGTCGATGCGTTATCAAAGAATGAGACATTATATTAAATCACCCGTAGCGCTGAAACGACAAAATCCCCGTGTGCACCGAAATCACTCCGTTCTACACCTCGCGTCGTGTCGACGTGCCAGTCCATTGAATTTCGATTTCCATTGTTTGAGTTGATTTTAAATCAAAGTACACGAAACAAACGTGATACTATGTTGTAGCGATAAGTGTACTAGTTCTGCTCAGAGTCGTTCGATACACAGTATTTCAATTTTCGTTCGTATTTCACCGTATAAAACCACGCAGTACGTGTAAATTGTTAGAAATAAGGCGCTGGTTGCGACGCCACAACGTTAATTTGTAATTTTTTCCAACACTTTCGATACGATATAATTCCACACGGCGTGCATTACTTAGATTGCCGCCGGGATTCGTTGATTTTTCGACACGAACTTGAAAACGTTTAAGTCGTAATTTTTTTTTTTTGGGGGGGGGGGGCAATTCGTTCGACACTCCGTCCGCGGCACAAAAACAAATCGACACCGAAATGCGCGCGCGGTCCGATCGGTGTCATGTAAACAAAAACGATCCGCGTCGATGTGACGTTATCGGGACACGCTCGGGGTCTCGGCGTCACGCGCAAACCCGTCCGGGCGATACCGCGACGGCGGTCGATACGTTACCGCGGATAACGCGCTCGCCGTGGAAACCGTGGAGGGCGCCGCCGGCTTGTCACGCCGACAGTGGCGTGCCCAGGAATTTTCAATGGGGGGGGGGGATGTTATGAGTAAATAGTAATAATACGTTTTAATGAATCGTCATGGTAATACCAAAAACTCAAACGTTTATGTTTCAAGCTGTCCATAATCGTTTCTAGCTCATAGCCGTGTACATTTGTAGATTGTTCTATGATCGAAATGAATTTAAATCATAACACACTAATACCAAGTTGTTCGATTAACATAACGCCGTTAAATTGAAAAAAATGTATTTTTTATGTTTAAAAATAAAATCAAAATAAAATAAAATACGCGGAAAGTAGATTGCTCGTTCCAAACGGGATTTCAACCGCCTAGCTTTTGTACTTGTTCGCCATTAACTGATAAAAAGTATTGAGCAATCACTCTGAAACAGCTCTTATTATAACTGATAAGTTGTTTTCTGTAGATCAGCGAAATAGACAATGGAGGTTGGGGGGGGGGGTATATAACCCCTAACCTCCCCCCCCCTCCGCCCCGTAAACCCCGACGGCGACGTTCTGTCGGTGTTTGTGTTGTCGCGCGGCCGGGTTGCTATGCGCGCGCCTACGTGAATCGTAACACGCCGTGCCCGCCTAACCTAACGCGCGCAACGGAAGAGGGCCAGTCTCGTCCGGATCGCTGCTGACGGACGGCGGATATCTCGCGGACGTGCCGGACCGGTGCGGAGGACACGCGGAACCTCGCCAACCGTCCACTGCCCACGGAAACGTCCCCGGTAACTCGCGATCGTTTTGCGTTTTGGTGTTCGGGCGGTTTTATTTTTTTTAAATTTTTTTTATTTTTAAAACCAGACACGAGGACGGTCCGGAAAGTTTCTGGCCGCGGGCGAACAAATCGGATACACCGCGTCCGTGAACCGATTATTCGTGAGGGACATCGCGTTCGTGAATCGATTTTGCCAGAAACTTTTCACACCATCCTCGTAAATGTACACTGATACACGTACGAGACCGGCGTGCTCTAGCGGGCGTTCGCCAATTAATTCTTTCGCTTAATGCACGTTTTTTTTGTTTTTTTTTTTTTTTTTGATTATACAACTGGTTTTCCGCAACCAATTCGACCAAAGTGTTTACTAGAAATGACGGCTACGATCACGTTATCAATAACTGTTCTATCGACGTTTTAAAAACGCTTCACGGGCGCGCCACTTGTTCGCGGTTGCGTTGTCCGACCGTCTTGAACGGCGTTCTTCCGCCTTCGTGGACACACATTCGGTTCGTTTTCGCACTCAAAACATGTTATTTGCCGGGAAAAAAGTCGACCGTCCGTATGTATCCGTGGTTGTTGTCACGCGAACCACTCCTGTGACGTTTCGACGTGCAAACGTTCTGCGCGCTGTTTCGCACGTTTCGCGTTTTTCCCGTCGCGATGCATTCGTCGACGGAATTACAATAAAAAAAATCATTAAAAACATAAAATTCTGAGTACGGTGCGTGTGGAGTTCTCGCAACGAAACAGATTGACCGACTGCACAAGTCGCACTACGAGCGCACGAGATCACAGACATATCTTACGTAATGATAAATAATCTGAAACGTGCGCACGTGACCGTATTTGACTTTTTCTTGTTCTCTCCGAATATTTGAATACGCAAGGAAAACGAATTCATTCGCACGTTCAATGATGGACAAAATAACGAAAAACAGTTAGTTTGTGAAAACCGGGGGATTGGCTCCGGAATACAATGAAAATACGTTCAAATTGAAAATAATAGTACAAAAGCGAGTATTTTTTTTTTTATTATTATTCAATTTTAAAATGATGAATATTTAGTCTGCTCTTTTTTTTTTTTCAAACGTGTTAGTTTATCAATGACGTTTGAATGTTTTATCGTTGTAATAAGTCGGTCATGGGCTCAAGTTTTAAATCAAGCGGAACAACAACCTCGTTCGGGCATCGGACAAATTAAGTCCGTACTTCCTGCCGTACCTGTAGTTTTCCTACAAACGATTTGATTTTGCCGAAAGGTAAATTGGCGTTTTTATAAGACACGCTTTATTGATTACGTTCGAAGTTGAAAAAACAATTGTAATTCTTGTTGTTATCGTTTTTTCGTACTACGTAGTGATTTCATTGATTCGATTTAAATTTATTAAACAAATACACGATTGATTTACTTGACTCGCAAGGCGGCGCGTGTTAAAAACAAAAAAAATGCTACAAACCAATCGACCAAACTAATGTACTCGTGTCATGATTTTATTCAATTATCGACATTAATATCCAAAGCAGTCGCAAACGATGATGTGATATAATGTTCTATCGTGTTTTCCTAACCGTCCGATGTTGCGTTTCACAACATACAATGAGTGTTTCGTGTCGGTCGTTTACGAATATTATTTACTGTTCGTCGTTATGCACGCGTTTAAACGTGATTTAATATCAATTTTACTGTTGTGACGTCGTTACCAACCGCGATCGGTATTTGTACGCGACTTGCGTTGGTTACCATTTTTTTTAAACGAATTATTATTTTTTTTCTTTTAGACCTACTCCCCCCCCCACCTCCCCAGCACTTGTGTAGGAAAAATATCCGTGCGCGATCGAGTTGCGCTTTTGTTGCGCGTACACGTCCGGCGACGGGGACCTTCTCCACGCGCGTCGTTTTCTCTCGTCCCGTCGACGCGTGTTCAACAAGTACGCGAATCCGTGTTTTTGCACGCGCGTCAATAAACCCGGGGGTCGACGTATAACCCAAAATTGAGATTTATATCGTATGGGTTCCCGACAACATCAGTAAATCAATATTTATACTGTACGGATTATTGAAAACATTTATTTTAATACTATGTGGTCAGCCGTTGAAGAACTGGCGTCCAAAGATCGTACGACTATATTTTACTTCCGTGTGTGCGATCGGGATTCGCCAAATTAATCGACGCAATCGCCTCACCGTTCCTGTCAAAGCGCGTTTCGACACTGTTCCGAGTTCAAATATCTACAGTCGTGAATGTTTTACGTATAACTGAAAAATAATGCACAAAAACAATGGCCGGGGACGAATCTCGGGTAAACGGAGTTTCGGAGTTTTTGCATTAAATTATTGTGCTGGGCGCAACAAACACGATCGCATCAAGACCAAATAAACAAATGCGTTTTAGATTTTGAGGGGAGCGAGGTCAAGGGAACGTGTCGGGTTAAACAACAACGTTTCTATCGTATCTGTAACAAAACGAACAGGTACGATGGCAAGTACACGGGAACGTGTAGGCCCGCAACGGAGCGGAAGTTTTCGGAAGTTTTCGGAAGTTTTGGGTGAACGGCCTACGTCGCGTGAACGCGCGTCGGCATGTCCGTTCGCAGTTTGCCGGGCCTATCCGGCGCGCGCCAACCCGTCCCTGGCACCGACGTTTATGCACGCATTGCACGTGTTCGCGCTATCCGCTAACGCCTCCCGTTCACCTGGGTACGTTTTTTCGTCGTTATTTCGTTTTCGGCGTTTTATCACGAGTAAATACGACGCGCACGCGAATGCACGGGAAACGGCACGGGAAGTCGTACGATTCGGTTTTTATTGCTCGCCGCGTACGCACAAATAAATACGCGTTTTTTTATATTTTTTTATTTACAATGCCGTTCTCCCGCGTTTACGCATATCGCGCACTCTCCGTGAACAGTTTACACGCCCGTGCAAAATCGTCGGTCGACCCGGTTTCAAAACGAAACCGAACAACGACGGTGCGTGTGAAATCAAATTGAATTCAAATTACGAACGGTAACGGAGGGTGGGGGGGGGGGTACCCGAGACCTAACCTCAAGCCCTGCCCAAGATATTTGATTTTTGATTTAGCCTTCGATTGTTATGCTGTGTGTTAAACAGTACGTTGGATTTGTCGAACCGTTGGTTACCTTTTTTTTGTCCGACGAACTACTAAAAACGTGCGCCGGCGACTACAGACGGCGATGACGAATGAGTTAGTTGTTCGGTGTTCTTGTCATTTCGTATCGATGTTCGGGTGCGGCGGCCTTGGGCAAACGCACCAGCGCAAAATGATGATTTGTGTACGTTCAATGATCTATCGCCTACAATAATTGTTACGTTCGGTATGTTTGATTTTAGAAAACTCCGAAACGTAGACAATGAACAAACACTCGACGCTTTTACCGAAAAAGAAAGAAGGATACAGCTATAATTTTTTTTTTTTTTAGAATTTATTAATGCATTTATGAAAATAACAGTACTCGTTAGTTAATACACGATGTGTAATTGTTTTGCGTTTGGACGTCGAAAGAATCATGTGTACAAAGAGGAAGGGTGTCATATCTCCACCGTCTAATTTTACTCTAAAACCTATTGGGCTCGAAAAACTCGGCGGAATAGTCTGAATCGATACCACCAGCGTTGGTCATAGGAAACGTGTGTTTTCGATACGGTCAAACCCGTTGCGCGGTGTAGTTCCTGACGGCTCGGGGAAAACGAGTTGGGTAATTATTTTCGACACGTATCCGAAACCTTTACGCGCCCCGACGGCCGAAAACGTATTATTTTTTTTAAAATTTTTTATGTTTCGACAATATCGCGCGTGTAGAACAGACTCGTTCATAATGTTGTTAAATTTTCATTCAATCGTAATTATACGCGTCATAGTAATCCGATTTTAACCAGACGCGTGTACGATGGGTGGGAAAGACGGCCCGAGACGTGTCCCCGCGTGTGCTGTGTACGAAATAAAAGTAAAGTACTACTGAAAAAGAAAATAATAAATAAATACAATTTTCCATACAAACAATAATCAAAAGTAATAATGACCTGTCAGTCGTATTCGTTGAACACGAAATCGCCGTACGTTTTGAAGAAATCATAAATAATTTCGCTAAAAAAAAAAATCAATAAAAGTATAAATGTTATTACATATTTATTTGTTGTTCTATATAACGCTTTCTTAAACGTTGTATTACATTTAAATAACTTATTAGCTTATGATTGAAATCGATCGCTTTTGCTTACGTTCACGAACATTTCACTGTGAACAACACGAAATATCAAATGATTATGCGTGGTCGGTGAAGTGGTCGGCACACGTTTAGCGGAATTCGTGCTTGATATCAGCTCCAACGAGTGCGATCCCATTCGATTTGATTTTAGTAAATTTTAGAAAATTGTATCCCTCGTCGTAAGTGGCAATATTAATTTCATATCATATTCGTCGGTATTACAGATGAACAAAACAGCGGCGGTCCAAATAATACGTATGGTACATTTTAAATCTCGGTTTTGTTTATTGATTATTTGTAAATTGTAATCATTTTGGTTCATCATTTACTTGTACGATACAAAAGGGATTTTCAAAATATAACACACGATTAACAAATCAGACCTAGATGCGACTTGATCTGAATTCGACTAGAAAAAAATAAAAAATTACTACTTAACTGTAATAAATAATAATAAAATGACTTACCGATGTTAATTGATTGTTTATTAGCTATTAGTGTAATACTGTAATGCCATTTAAACAAATAACGTTACTTATGATATCAATTATAATATAATGAATTGTTGGTATAATTGTAATTCGTGACGTAAATATTTCATGTTATAAAATTGTATAGATTCGTGTTGATTTTTGCTGTACAGCAGATTGTTTCTCGTTTGAATCTAAAAATCACATTTTTCCTCGTGCCACAAACTATTCCTATAAATTATAGATTATTATAAAAATTCACTAAAAAAAAAAAAAATGTACGAAATAATTTTTGATTCAGTTGATCGGGGATTGCTGCATTGTACTCATATAACCCAACAATTCTTTTCACTAAACAAACACATAACATGACCCAATTACTTTTTATTTATTAAACACAAGTCTCAGACTATCGAAAACTTTTCGTGCTTGCGCCGAGTTTGGTCAACGGTCCGTCGAGATCGCTAACGAGGTTAGAAAGTTTTCCAAACAGTGAAATCATCACCGCGTCACACAAATACCAGTGATGTAAATCTGTACGACCCATACGATTGTCTTGGCGTTTAGTTTTTAGGGTTAACAGAGCGCAGTTGGTCGTGCGCAATGGTTTTTTGGATGACAAAAAAAAATAAATAAATAAATAAAAACAGCCCGTCACTCGACGCGTTACGCGAAAACGATTGTCACCGACCAATGACAAATGTATTTTATTTAAAATTATTAATATGATTTGGTTTTGTGATTTTGTAATGAATAAAATTGAAAAATCTGTATAAAATATATTTTTTTCCATTAAATGTCTGTGCGCGGCCCGCGTAGTAAGCTATTCAATATATTTGAGTTTGTCACCGACTAAATTAGATACTGGTCGGGCGGCGGTGTACTCGTCGAGCCCACCGTTCGCGTCCTAACCTAACTACTAATATTTCGCGTTGTTCCGCAGAGCGTCGGACGCGGCCGTCCGCGGTGCCGGCACATGCGGTACGCGTCCGTCGTGGTACGGCCCGCGGAGACGATCCGGCCGTCGGCGTCTGGCACGCGCACGCGGACGAGAAAACGCTGAATGCCGCCGACCCGTCAGCCAATCGTGACGGCCGCCGCGGTCGCGGTCTTCGCGGCATGTGCGTCGCTGATGTGCCCGGCGCACGCCGCCGCCGCCGCCGCCTACGCCTACGCCTGTCTCAGCGGTCCGTGTTCCAACGGCGTGTGCGTCGATCAGCCCAACAGGTAGCCGCCGGACGACCGCGAAACGTCACGTCGCGACGGGGTTATCGTCACGCCGTTTCCGTGTCGTCCGGCAATCAATGATTGTAGTGTTTGCGCGTGCGGTTCGATCCAGCGTAGGGTCCCCCCTTTTTTTATTTTTTTTATACCGGCATCGTACATAACGCAAGTGCTTGAAACGTAAGAGATTCCATCGACGTATTCGATATATTAGTCGTCTTGAACCCGTTTCATCGAATGCGTTAGTATAATTTGGGATTTATCACGTAAATCCATGTTTTACGTTCCCGGACGGTGAAACGACGACGAAAACAATATTTAATCGTAACGCTCACCGGGTATGGTTTATAGAAAAACGAACAATACAAGTCTATGGGTTCACATTATCGCAACGTGTTTACCAGTGCTCGAATTGGTGGGGGGGGGTGCAGGGTACACGCAAGGGGACTGAGCTCCTAAGTACCTACCTGATAACGGTAATTTATTATCTTGTGTATCACAGAATAATATTCGTACATTTAGACTTACCCACAGACATACGAAAAAACTGTATATCCGCGGGGCAGTACGGATTGTCGTTAATCGGCGAACCGTTTTGAAAATCCTATTTTATCGGCTGCATACGAATTGCGTCCCCGATGTAAAAATTGCGATAAGTGACATACTAATTGCGTCCCGGTTTTTCTATACGTCTATACTAATTGCGTCCCGATTATCAGATATCAAAATATATATATGATGATTTTAATCTCAATTCAATTATTGATACGACTTTATGAGTACTTATGATATAAATGTATACGGTTAGTATGTCTTTCGATTGTCTCGTTGAAAATTGTGTTATTCTGTTTCTATATAATTATTGTTAAAAGTTAAAATATGAGTTCAACTATGAGTGACGTTATGATCAGTGAAAAAAATAAAACATTAATTTTCATAAACGGTTATAAATTTTGTTTTCATAAATTATTGAAAAATGATATACAGCGTTGGAAGTGTTTCAAAAAAACATGTAAGTCATACACTAAATTAAACGAAAAAATTATCGGGACGCAATTAGTGTAGTTGTTAAATATTATCGGGACGCAATTCGTATGAAAAAGGGATCTTGGGACGCAATTCGTTTGCTGCGATTTTATCACGTGAACTTATTGTAATTTTTTATTTTTATTAAGTCGCGACGACACACATTAGTTGTTTATTAGTTGTTTATTTGTATCGAACGTCGTAGAATGCTATTCAGTTAAGAATCGCGTGGAGAAATATGTTCGATTGGGAAAAAAAAGGAAAACGTATACGGTTAGAAACGCGGTGGGCTCGGGGGGAGGATAACCACGGTCTCGAATTTTGGAACGTCTATTTGCCCCGAATTCGAGCGCCGCGTGAGAGCGCGAACGAAACACGCTGACACGTTCGGACGAACGTTTTGTTCGTACAGCACGTACACGTGTTATTGCATCGACGGCTACACGGGCGTCCGGTGTCAGACCGACTGGGACGAGTGCTGGTCGTCGCCGTGTCTCAACGGCGGACTGTGCGCGGACGGCGTGGCCGACTACAACTGTTCGTGTCCCGACGGTTACGCGGGTACAGTAAGACGATCGTTGTCGGTCGCGCATCGCGATTACCGACGGAATCCGTCTGATTCCAGGCCGCGACTGCGAGTCCAACGTCGACGAATGCCTGTCGAACCCGTGCCGGAACGACGGGACGTGCACGGACCACGTGGACGGATTCGCGTGCCAGTGTGCCGCCGGATACGCCGGTCAGTTTGTCTCGCACGTTCCGTAGGTCTTTGAACGGCCGAAACAAATCTGTCGGGCCGGACGGACTTGGCGAACACGTCGCCGTCATCGCGGGCGGACGCGAATAAAAAAATACCCGTCGGTTTTACTATGACGCGGATCATTCGGTCGATCGCGTTTCCGGGCCGACAAATCCGGTATCGACATCACGGTTTTTTTGTCGTGTCTCAACGCGGTCCGTCCGATATCGTTTTCCGGCCCGACGAGTTTTCAAGTTTAAAAAAAAAAAAAAATCCAATTATAAATTAAATCGTGTGATCGCGTCAAAACCGACGGACGGTGTTTTGACGAACTTCCTTTCCAGGCACAAACTGCGAAGTCGACTTGGCCGTGTGCAATTCAACCGGCGAAACGCGGTGCAGAAACGGCGGCGAGTGTGTCGAGGGTCCCGGCGTGTCGTTTTCGTGTAACTGTTCCCCAGGTAAACCGGCCGCCGTCGTGTCCGTATCCGTCCGCGTTCCATTCGATCGATCGTCGCTCGGCCGTGCGTTTGTTCACGCGCTCGTGCACTCGATTTTCGTTTCAGGTTGGGACGGACGGACTTGCGAGCACGAGATCGACCAGTGCGACTCACGTCCGTGCAAGAACGGCGGCGTGTGCGTCAACCATCGAACCGCGTATTCTTGCGCATGTCTTTTCGGTATGAAACGTTTTCACGTACTTGCGCGCGTTCTCCGGGGGGGGGGGATTTATGTCACGGGGACGACGCACTCACGACGGTCCGAAACAATCGAGGCACAGACCGACGCGGTCATCGGTTGTTGACCACCGTTGTTTTAGTCGCTTGCTGGGTGATTCCGTTCGAAACGTGAATTCCGGGGTGCGGGGTCGACGTCCGCGTTATCTTTGCGTGAGGAGTAAACGTTCGTCAATATCGTCGTGTGCCGTACACTCATCATTCCCCAACACGAGGGAAACGCATAATGCGCGAAGCTTTTTACACGCGATCCGTATCAAGAAACCAGTTACGCGTCTGTCAAGAGAAACTGAAATAATAAAATTTCAGTTTCATTCGAACGCGATTCGACGAATCAATAAGTGTAAAAAAAAACGAGGACAAACTCCGTTTGTACGTGAATCCGACGACGGATTTCAGAAACTAAAAATCAAAACAGTTGCAATCGGATGACCCCCCCCGAGTCGGGTCGCGCGGTGTATGTGATGACGTGGCGTAGAACGTGGACGCGCGGGTGTCGTTTCCTAAACCCTTTGAGTTGGGTCCGCGGGCGAACTGAAGTTTGTCGCCCCTCAGCATTCAAGTTAAAAGTGACTACCATGACGGTGGGCATCCGACTCAGTGGAACCTACAGAATTCTGATATTACGGACGAAAGCGAAAAATCAACAACAGCAGAATGTACGCGACACTACGACTCACCCGCCGACGAAACGATGGGAAAACCGATCGACTTCTGTACCGTTCTCGATATACAGTTCGCCGTTCAGTCGGACGCGGCAAATGCGGCGTCTCGTTGGCGTTCACACGTTTCACGGATATTCTAGTGTTTTCACGACGATACCACAAAAAAAAACATACGATTTACCGACGACGACTGACGCGAAATTTAATGTCGGAAGAACTCACCGTCATTCCGTAACACACACACACACACGTGGTTTTGTCTAACGATGCGATTCCGTTTACGGACACTGGACGCTGGTCGCGTAACAACTCCGTGGTTACCTAGTTTATAACGTATACCCTATAGACGGTAACGACTCCCCCCCGGGTTCAGACGATACCGGCAAGCAAACGTTTTCGGTGCGTCGAAGTCCGGCGGCGTGTTTAGAAGAGAACGGAAACGCGCGGGCGGTGACCGTCGGATGGCGTGGAGGGCGTCGGAACGTTTGACCGACGTGTCCCGGGACGGCGGCGACGAGGACGCCGCGGCCGTGCGCGTGCTGCCGGAGGACGAGCCGAGCGCGGCGGCCCGGTCGCGGCTTGTGTTCCGCAGGCTGGCCAGGGCGCCGGCGGGCGGCGGGCCCCAGACGTTGGACGTGTCGCTAATGGCCGAAGCGATGGACGAGTGCGGGCTGGACGGCGGGACGTGCGCGAGGATGTACGCGGTGAGCCGGTGGGCGGGGACGGGCGGCGCGGTCGCCCGGCTGGACGCGGCCCGGTTCCAGACGGTCGTCGAGCGTTTCGCCGGGCCGGCGCGGATGCAGAGACGACTCCGGCGGCGGGTGGACGAGCGTGCGGCCGGCCGCGGCAGCGCGGCCGAGCCGGCCGACTGGGACGACGTGCTCGACGGGCTGGCCGACCTGGCCGTGTAGCGTTCCGCGTTGGCGACCCGACCCGTCAAATACAACCCTATTCGTATTCCATTTTTGATCCGGGTTGCCCGGTTTCGCGACGGAACCCCGTCGGTTGCCGACACCGGCGTGCTTGACCAAGCGAAACCCTGGACGACTCTGTGCGGGTCACGCCTGACCTACGGACCGGTTTTGCCACGTTAAATCTCTGACGCTAACAGTGACTTCGGTACTTCAGTCGCAACAGCTGAAGATAATGTACGGAATCGCGTTATTGTCTTGGTTTATACGCGCACACTTCACAATCACGGTTCCCGTGATTCAAATCAATTTTAAGACATCGATTCACGGGAAAAAAAACGACACGGGTATTTCGGTGTTGTGAATCGAATCGTTTTGAACTTAGAAAAAGTATCGGGTTCGTATCGGAATAAAACAAACGAGAACGAACCAGGGTTGTCGATCAGATTGCGACTGTCCCGCACGTGTATGGGTGGACACGAGACTGTAAAACAGTGTAGGCGAAACACGTCCAACTGGTGACAAACCGGTACCACGGGCGAGGGGTAAGCGCCGGCCCGGTCAAGAGCAGACCCGGTCTGGGATCGGTTGCGTGGTGGCAGATTAGCAGGAGCGATCTACGTGGTAAACGGCCTCGCGAGCTAGACACCGGGCACGCACGTCGGCCGAGGAACAGCTCCGAGAGTGCGGAATGGCGGGGCATGGCTACGCTATCGATCACGCCGGCCCGCATCCTTAAGTGAGACTTGGAAAACATCCCCGTGTGCTAACCTGTCGCCATACCGGCGTGGTTACGACACCGGAGGGTAGGTGTACCCCATAGTACATAGGAGTCGGTCCCCACCGCGGGATTGGGGTAACCGCGCGTGATAGCGGTTGTCCGAGCGGTACGAGCGGGGTTCCGACTCTCCGGAGTCGGGTGAGTGGTCCGCTCGTCGCTCGTGGTTCGGACAAACGACGCGTGACCGTTCGGTTCGAACAACGCTCATGCACGCTTGTCTTCCGACGTTAGTCCCCAGGACTACGAATCGGTCGAACTACGGGTGTCAAAACCCGGGAATACGGATTACTCAGTGTCCCGCACGCGTGTCAACGACGCGAACGTGAAAGCTGAATGAAAACTCGTCGCGGAAGTCGATTTCCAATCAAACGTGGTATTTTCGGTACACCCGGTTAGGGAGGGGGGGGCGACTAATATGTTACTCTCGGAAACGTTTTGCACGTTCGACAGCAAGCGAAAAATTCCGGTTCGAGTGTATTGAAAAAACGACGAACGGACGCGCTCACGGTTTTCTACAGGTTTCACCGGCCGTGACTGCGACGTGGCTTTGCGTTTGTGCGACCAACACGAATGCCGGAACGACGCGCTCTGCTTGGTCGAGGACCAGACGTCTGTCTGTTACTGCGTGCCGGACTTTCACGGGAAATACTGCCAATACCAATACGACGAGTGTCAGCTGGGAGCCAGGTACGTTCACCCGTTCAGGACCTTTAAAAAAAAAAAAAGCGCGCGTTTACGCGGAGACGAGACGATCGCGACGAAAGCGTGTGCTTGGATCGCGTGTACGGCCAACGTGCCTACCCGTTCGTCTTACAACACACACACCCCCTCTCACCGGCGCGACATAATTTTTGTAGAGGACATTTTCATGTCTAAAAGACATCGTTCGTCATTACACAGAAAGCACGTGGTTCGCGTGCGTTCGATTTTACCACACAGTCACTTGTTTTCACGACGTCGACAATCGTTTCGTTTCCCGAAAAACCGGCAAACTTACGAACTAAGTCGCCAACCGGGTTCGCCGAGCTAAGAAATTCGAACGTTTTCTTTTTGACATTTTACGTCTTTACTTTGGCACATTAAAATAAAAAACCGTCACGAAAAAGTGTCCACCAAAAAGCGTTACAGGAAAAAAACCACCTAAATCTCCCTTATGGTTTGTTTCCATGGCAACCATTGTTTCGGTTTTGAAAAAAAAATTTTCACACATAAAACATAAAATGTCTCGCTTAACGCGGTTATCTCCTTCTGCTTATCTCGACGATTCTTTTTTTTTGGTCCGCGCTTGCGACGTGCGCCGTTTGAATGAGACGTTTTCATCCGTTCCAAGGTGCGAGAACGGCGGAACGTGCGTGGACGGCGTGGACGGTTACGCGTGCGCCTGTCCGACAGGCGTGACCGGCGAGTCGTGCGAGTGCGACGGCCGGACGGCCGCCAACTGCAGCAGCGCGGGCGTGGCCGTCACAACTCACGGTCACCACGTGGACGGCGACGACGAAGGGCGGACGACGCCGACGAGCGGCACCGCGCCGGACGTCGGCACGACCGCGTGGACCGCGTGGACCGCGTGGACCGCGTTTCGGACGTCCTCCGACCGGTACACCGTCACCGCGGCCGACGATTCCGGCACGACCGACCGCGGACGGACCACGCCGGTCACCGGTCGCGCGGACGACGACGACGCGGTGTCGGATCCCGGCATGACGGACACCACCGCCACGGCGGAACGGGACACCACCGCCACGGCGGAACGGGACACCACCGCCACGGCGGAACGAGACACCACCACCACCGAACGGGACGCCACCACTACCGAACGGGATACCGCGGTAACGGTGGGAACCTGGTCGACGACCACTTCGAGGCCCGCGATCCGTGACTATCCGCCGCGGCCGCTCGTCACCACCGAACAGGACTCCGACGCGTACTACACCACTCTGTTCGGCGGGAACGCGTCCACCGACTTCGATTACGACTTCACGGGCTTTGCCGTGCCGGGCACCGACCGCGCGCCGAGCGCCAAGGGTTGCGACAGCGTCACGTGCTCGAACGGCGGTAGATGCGAACAATCGAAAACCGGGCCCACGGTGAGTGCCGGAATGAATGTGTTGTGTCGCGCGAAACCTAGCGGAACTGACTCGTGTCCTGGATTTGATCGGCAATAAAAACGTGTGTCGCGTACCGCGCTTACCGATCGGGGTTACTGGATAACTTCGCCGGCGGGACGGCCGTCTCGTTATCGTGCATCCCGTTTTGACGGATAACACGCGATTCTCTCGAATTCTGTAGGGCCGGTATGCGATAGGCGCGCGCGAGCAGTTGAAACGTTCTAAAGACAATTCGTTGTCATGCTATATATTTCGTAAGACCGCGACCACTCCGCCGGGGTCTTGGTTTTTACACGCGTTCACGCGTTTTCAGTGCAAATGTACTTTCGGATGGAAAGGTGAATTATGCGGCGAGAGAGTCGCCATCAAAGTGTCAGCGTTCACAGGACAGTCATACCTCAGCCATCGACTTTCGAACCGTTCTGGCGCGGAGATATCAATGGAGATACGAACCTTAGCACCAAATGGAATTTTGTTCTACGCGCAAGTCACAACGCACATGTACATGTGTCTGTATTTACAGGTAGGTAACAAAGAAAAAAAATGTCGACGTATTATCGGAGGAACAAACACGATAATACTTGAAGTCGTCGTGGTTGAATCAACTTGTATATATATATATATATTATGCTCTATGATCACAGGACGGTTTGTTGAAGTTTCAATTTTCTTGTGGAGTGCAAACGATGTTGTTCAGTGAAACCAGATATCGGGTGAACACGGGCCACCGTCTGTTGCTGACGGCTGCGTAAGTTTTTATTTTTAAGCCACTGTCGAGTTGTCATATTACGTTTAATTTGAAAACAACAATTAATCGTATCCGAAATGAAAAACGATTCTGAACAAAGCTCGGTTAACCCATAAAAGTTTAATGTTCATAGTTTTTAGATAATTTTGGCGACTTCGGTGATTTTTTTCATGAATGGTCTTCAAAATGGCTTCTTTTTCACAAAGGACTCGGTATCAAATCTACGAAAAGGTTTATAAATTATTTGTTATGATTTTGCTGACCAAAGTTTGTTATCAGAGGCGTGTCGAAATCGAAACGTAGACACGGCCCGTTTACAAATGCGATTCGATCAAGAAAAAAAATCAGAAGGTTGAAAACTAATTTAAAAACACAAAACATTATCCCGAGAACTGTATTAATCAATACAAATTTACTATAATCGAATAATCGAGAATGTCGTTTATAGAGTTAACGAAACGTTCGTAATGCCGTTGTTTGAATCGTAAATTAATATCTTTTACGAAAAAAAAAAAAATGAAGCCGAATTCGGTACGGAAAACGTCGATCGTTATTTAGGTTAGGCCCGTCCGTTATCGTTATGAGATCGCGGGGCTTCGCTCGGAATCGAAAACACGAAAATACGAACCTGACCGTCCCGTTTTCAGACTGGAGCACGCCACGTCGCATTCCATGTCGGACCATTGCAAGGCGTCGCTCAGAGTCAACGAGACGTTGGCCATGAGCGGAGAACAGGCGGCCGCCGACGCGTCGTCGGGCAAACCGAAGAAGGTGGCACTGTTGTATCTGGGCGGGCTTCCGGCCGGCCAAAACTCCACGGCGGAGCTCCCCGTCGCCGTGGGCATCACCGGATGCATATCGCACCTGCAAGTGCGTCGCGACAGTCCCGGAGCCAAACGGGCCGAGATCAATATACCGTGTCGTCGCGATTTTATCGTCCGTGTTCGCAGATCGACGAGGTGACGCACGGCGTGTACGAGAACGCCACCGACGGGTACGGCGTGACCGAGTGCGCTTCGCTGACGTGCTTGTCCAGTCCCTGTCAGGGTCACGCCACGTGCGTGGAATTCGGCGACTCGTGGAACTGTCTGTGTCCGTCGGGGTACGTAGACGCGCTCGCGTAACCTAACCGCGGCGGAGTCGGCCGTTGTCCGTCTCCGCACGAACCCCCGAGTCGAAAATAACATTTTCCTTGGTCTTGGTCTTGGTAGGTTTGTCGGGAAGAACTGCGAACGGTCGGTGTGCGAAAACAACCCGTGCAAATTTGGCGCCACTTGCGTGATCTACCCCGGAAGCGGATTTATTTGCTTGTGTCCGCTCGGGAAACACGGAATGTATTGCGACCACGGTAAGTGTTTGCTGGACGACCACGTCGGTTATTACGCGCCCGGATCACCGCGTTAGGTTACAGTCGGATGGACCTCAACCTATGTGTGAGTGTGTGTGTGTGTGGGGGGGGGGGGGGGTGCCACAGGGAGACGTGAAAACTCTTAAAGAACCACGGAAACGTTATTCCCGATTGAATAATTACGTTATCTTCGATAACGCCGAGAATACCGTTGGGTTATAAACGCTATTTAATTTGTACTTAACGGTATTTAGATTTAAAATATAATATTTAAGAGAGCCAATATAAATACTTTGTAAAAATAATATTTTTTTTCCCGTACAAATAAATGCGTTAAATATTTAAAAAACTACATTGAAGTTATTGATTGTATTGATCCGATAACCGACATACGCCGTATATGGTATATTAATCATACTTCAATGTTATAACGGTTGAGGGCGACGCGACCTCATACAATAGTATGAAAGGGGGAGGGGAGGCACGGGCCTCAAAAGGTCCAGAACCTATTGGATTAGTTTTTGTTGATACGATAACGACTGTTGGATCCGGGACAATATTGAACCGATCGGACCCGACAATATAACAAATCATGTTTTTTTGATCGATCGTCGGCAGACCTCGAGATCGGCGAGCCGTTTTTCCCGGGCAGCGTCAGCGGGCTATCGTCGTTCGCCGCTTATTCCATACCGGCGGAGATCCATCAGCGTTTCGAGCTGTCCATGCACTTCGCGCCGGACTTCATGGACCAGATCGCCCTGATGATGTACGTCGGACACGACGCGTCCACTGATCACGTGGCGCTGAGCTTCATCAAGGGATACATCGTGCTGACGTGGAATCTCGGGGCCGGCGCGCGCAGGATTTTCACGCCCAAGCCGATCAACTTTCAGCCGAAGAGATCGCACTTCCGTGAAACTGGGCCGGGACGGCCGGACCGCGTGGCTGACGGTGGACAATTTCCCGAACGTTACCGGCCAGTCGGTCGGGCGTCTCTCGCAGCTGAACACCAAACCCGTTCTGTACCTCGGTAACCGTTCGCAACTGTTCCGACAGATCCGAACATGGGTCACGACCGCTATTGCCTTTTCGGTCCACCCACCCCCCACCCATGGGCGCCCATTGGGGGGGGGGACATGTCCCCCTCCTGGAAAATAAGTATAGTTGCTGAAATCGGTATTTTCACATTGCATTATTCTGTTTTTTTTCAACATAAAAATATTTTAAGTAATTTTTAATATATTTGTTTATTGAACAAATTTCCCTTCTGTGATAATACAACAGTTTTATCTATTTTGTCCCCCCAACCCGTTTCCCTTGGAAACCGCGCACAAAATCCGTCGGCGATCATTTCGAAAAACGTTCGACCGTCTTACACGACGACGTGACCCGTCCAAAAGCGCGTACGTCGGAACAAAGTGAATTTCACCTCAATGAGCGACCCGAAACGAACCCGACGAGTTACACGCGTTACGCGGTTCCGACCTGACGCCCGACCGCCGTTCCAGGTGGCCACGCGTCTCCGGGGATGGCCGACCTGCCGCACGACTTGCCGCTGCACGCCGGTTTCGTGGGCTGCATGAGTTCGGTGCGGCTGACGGTCGGACGCGCGACCGTGCCGCTGAGCCTGTCCCGCGGCTACACCGCCGCGAACGCCGGCCGGTCCGTGTCCCAGTGTTCCGCCAGCGAATGTTACCGGAACGACGTTTGCCAGCACGGCGGCGCGTGCGTCCAACACGGCTCTTCGCTGGCGTAAGTGGCCGCGTCCTCCGAAACGTTCTAATTGTTAATCGTTTCTCGTTTCTCGTTGTATCGCAGCTGCGTGTGCGCGGACGGCTGGTACGGGCCGGTGTGCTCGCACCGGTACAACGCGTGCGACGCGGACCGGCACGACTGTTCGGACGGGTCGACGTGCGTGCCGACGGGCGCCGGCTACGAGTGCGACTGTCCGGCGGGCCGCGCGGGCAGACGGTGCGACCGCGACGAACGGCTGTCGGACGTCCGGTTCCTGGGCAGACGGTCGTACCTGTCCGTGGCCGCCGCGCCGAACGCGCAACAGTTCGCCGTCGAGCTGGAGATCAGGCCGTCCGGCGAGCACGGGGTCGTGTTGTTCGCGCAGCACGACGTGACGCGCGGCAAGTTCCTGTGCCTCTCGCTGTACGGCGCCGTGCTGGAATTGAGGATCTCCGTCCAGGGTACCGTGCACACGATAACAAAAAGTGATATCGCGTTCGTTTTCGTCGCCCCGTAATGCACGTAACAAAAAAAAAGAAAAAATGCTTTACCGAGCACGATTTCCTGTTACGTACACACAACCCCTTTTTCCTTTCGGGTATTGATGATACGTAAACGTTTATGACCGCGAGATAACAACATACAATTGGGTATGTGTATACACAGGGTCGAAAACGTCGGATATCAATTATTTCAAGAACAAGTACCGCGACTTGTAGTACGACGTCACGTCGAATCGCACTCGTGTAGTCTAGACGGTCTGGAAAAGTAACGAACGGATCGGGTTTTCTTTTAGCCGGCGAAACGCGACCACAAGACGACGTTCTAGTGGTACGCAGTGGACGGGTGTTGACGCTGTCGGAATGGCATAGCGTGCGAGTGGGTCGGTATCGTCGCAAGTTGTACTTGTGGGTGGACGGGATGGTCAACTACGCCGTTCTACAGCCGTCGGAAGGCATTTCGGACTTTGAAAATCTTATCTACTTTGGTGATTTATTTTTTTTGTCAACGATGTTCCGCCTGCGTCTGGATTCCGAAATGTCGACGTCTCTCTGTTTTCGAATACGATCTAGGAGGTTTGCCGGATCTGTCGCGCATGCCCCCGGGGTCCACCGCCGGATTGCCGGTGCCGTTCGCCGGGTGCGTCCGAAGGTTATCGATCGATTATGACACGATACCGCTGAATCACTCGTCGATCGCCGCGGCTAGGAACATAGCAGATTGCGACGGGACTCCGTGCGGTGGCGACCTGTGCCATCACGGAGGGAGCTGTTGGTTGGACATGGACATGCAGCCACACTGCCATTGTCAACAAGTACGCTAAATGTTTATTTCCTGCCGGGTCAACCGACTTATTTGTTCTGTGGATTGCCAAGGAATTCACCGGAGAATCGTGTAACAAGCAAGTGCCTTGCACTGAATTCAAGTGCCAAAACAAAGGGCGCTGTGTGAGTGAAAACGGCAACACGTCATTTGTGTGTGAATGCCCTCCGGGATGGGATGGCCCGTTCTGTTCACAAGGTACGGTTCACAATGTTATCGGGATATCAATCAAATATTTGAATTTGAATGACGGTCATTCGAGTACCATTTTACGCATATCGAAATCTAATGCACCATACACATTTACTTTAAACAATTTAATTTTCCGTTCGTGCACATTTCGGATGTCGAATTGGTCAACGCATACATTCCGTACAGTTCAGAAACCACTGACGCACGCGAATCATTTCATTCGTTTCCAAGATACTTTAGTAACGTTCAACCCAATATTTATGTTTTTATGAAATAGCTTTAAACCAATTGATTAGTGTGAATGAGGAAAGAAACAATGACAAATGTGCGTATAAGGCACGTCGCAAAAGTAAATGAACTAAGATCGTTATTTGAAAATAATCGAAACGACCCGACGGGAAATTACGCAGTAGTTACATTATTCGTTTCATTTGGTCGTACCAATATTTGAAGTAATTTTTCGTAAGATTCGTTATGAGGTTCGACAGTAACGTGGTTTTTGGTAATCTCGACAACGAAAAACACGTTATGATATTGAAACAATATAATTATTGTTTGTCACTGACCCGTAATGATGACCTTGGATTTTAATTCGGGGAAACATAGCGGCTACATATCTGAACTGTAAGGAGAATGTGGAACGGTCGGGGCATTTTAATCGAGACCGTTGTGTGAGCAGGTGCGTTCTCCGACAATGGTGTAAGGCAATAACATTGACGTTTATTTCTAGAGCTTCCGACTGGTCCGCCGTTGTTTAAAGGACACGGGTATTTAGTCCTTAGCAAACTGTCGTCACTCACTAAAAGAGAAGGCAACGACGGAGTAACTGCGGACAATGAGACGCAGTTCATAAGCTTAAATTTTTCAACGGCATACGAGAACGGATTGCTCGTTTGGACGGCACAGGTATCACGTACCCAGTCGCGTGATAAAATAACTCGTGTTGAATGTATTCCGTTTTCGTTTGAAGGAGGAATGGTATATGGGGTTGGGGATGATCAATGGAAAGTTAACGGCGACGTGGGCGCAAAAACATGAAAAGCCTATCAATCTGACGTCACCGGTGTTGAACATAACTAATAGCCAGTGGCATACCGCGAGGCTGAATGTAACGAAATCACACGTGACGTTAGAACTAGACGATTGGATATCGGATCCGTATCAACACAATGTAGAATCGTTCGATCTGAACGACAACATAATTTATTTAGGTAATGAAAACGTTCCGTGCATCGGTTGCGTCGTTTTGACCAAGCGAATATTGTTCACAGGAGGTGTTCCGGAAGAGAAATACTTTTCGAACGATAGACGAGATTTGTTCAATGGCAATTTCCGAGGGTGCATTGAACAACTAACCGTCCGAGAAAACGTTATAACCGATTTCAAACACTATGAGAGTGTAAATGTAGATGTGTGTGATACATGGTAAAACCGTGTTAGTCAGATTTTACATGAGCAAAATAATCAATTATAAAGAATTCAATGTCAATCAGTCAGTCAATACACTTGTGTTTATTATTAACGTTTGTTGTTTGTTATTACGGGCCAACTGGTTTTCCTATCGTTCCCCTTATGAGAACATTTACTGGAAAATAGTTGTTCTGTCGTAAATACTGTTTTTTTGTAATAGAAAATCGATACCTAATAATCAATCGCCGAACTAGTCCAGCACTATTAGGTGAGCAATCGCGGACCTGTCAATACAAAGTATTAATATCAATACAAAAAACCGTTACGCGTCGTTCGATAACGTAATACTACGCATTTTAAATTTTATACGAAAAACCGTTACCGTCAAACTCGATGAAAATAGGACGCTTAGTCCTTTTAGAACTGCTTCAGGACACGTGCGATAACGTGAATTTGATTTCGTGTATTTTTATCACGCGAGATCTATGGGTTGTAAAGCAACACGTTTATTTAAGTGTATGACCTGCTACAAATACGATTATTTTTATTCGATAAAAGTTATATTTTAAAAAATTCGTACGAAATAAGAATGTTGTTGTTGACCGGTGTAAAAACAGCGGATCTATTAAGATATAGATATTAAAAAAAAAAAAATTAATTTAATTTAACTTACTTTTGATGTTTCAAACGGATTATAAAATAACTTCGGATATTTGGGCATACGTGTCCGGGGAATCACCCCATTTCGCGGATAAACTACTCCGGGAAAAGTTTGATTTTTTCGTAATAGCATAAATCAATAAAAAACAAAAACAATCCAAGAATGTTTAGCGAATATTCGTAAAAACTTGAAAATCTATTCGAAATTATCATTTTTTTTTTTTTACCGTACCTAGAAAAAAAGCTACGCGATCTCAGCAAAAGCACTTGAAGACAGTACCGACTTACTGATGAACGACCAAAACGAGTTAGCTTTCCCGAGCTACGTCCAAACCGTGTGCAGACTAACGCGACTGGGTACCGCACGAGGAATTCGATTAAAATAATAATTTTTGACGTGTTTTGACAGCTGAAACTGTCGAATTCTCTATATAGAATAAAAACAACGGCACGAAATCCCCTTTTTTCATGGGACATTCATGCGAAAACGTTGATGTGAAACCTAACCTAACCTAACACGCCTTATACCGATGATATGTTATTATTAATGAGATCAATATTTTTTGTGTAGCGCGCGGACGTCCAACGTACGTGCTTACGAAAAAGTATCACACGGCACTCGTGAACCGGCCGGTGAATTCATAGCCGAAAAAACGGTACGCGCCGCGTAAAAAACGATAATTATATTTCAATATCAAACAAACAAACAAAAAAGAATGTCTTTCTCGGTTTTTTTAAAACGACGGGTAATTACGTCGGCGGCGTACGCTAGTCGCGACGGCGGCGCTTGCGGGAACAGTGTCCAGTGTCGCGCGCTTCGGACGCGGTCCCGGTCGTCTTGACGAACCGGACGCGACGGCGACTCCGGGCACGGCGGCGATGGTCGCGCCCGTCGACGGTCAAGTCCCGGGAACTGCCTTGACCGCCGTTGGCCGGCGGCACGTCCCCGTTGTTCCTCCTGGGTCGTAAACGGTCTTTCCAGGGACGTCGCGAAACCGACTCGTCTTCTTCTTCTTCTTCTTCTTCTAGTCGTCGTTCGTTCGGTCGGCGGCTGTCGGTCATCGGCGTACCGCCGTTCGTGCCCGGCCACGTCCGGTCCTCCACGACCGCCGTCGACGCGTTTCCTCCGTCCGTCTCCCGGCGCTCGTCCCGTTCCGGTTTTGCGCGGTCGTCGTCGCCGTTGCTGACGACGTCCGGCGGCACTTCGGCACGTTCGTCGTCCGACATGACGACGGCAGTGGAAATCGGTCTGAACTCGCGCGATCGTTCACTCGCGACCAACAACCGACCGCCGGACCGTTACCGGTCGTTACCGTGCACGGTTGTTTTGTCAACCAGCCAGTCCAGTGCGGTCGGCAACAAAACAAAACGGGATCCGTAGGCAACCAACCCACCCTCCCCCCCGGGGGAAGTCGTACACAATAAAGACGAGCGTCCGTATTTGAGAAACGTCCGGATCTCGCCCAAAGCTAAACGTTTAACGTGGCTGGTGACGGATCTTCGCATGTAAATTTATGCTATACGTGATTTATATTTTTCGTTCAGATCTTTTCGCCGGACAAGTCACTCGCGAATTATCGTTGTTGCCGTCGAAATGAATGACTGACGTGCGGTTAAATATATAGTGGTAGCCACGCTAAGTCGTTATTTTTATTCAATGTGCACTGGAAAACGAGGTTATCATTTGTTCTCCTTGTGCTGGTGTCGCGCTTGATATATAACAGCGTTGTGTAGTTTTGTTGATTTGCGGAAACGAAAAACTCTGGGACCGTGACAAAATGGTAATGACCGCGTGAGACGTTTGACATGGAATGCCGAATTTTCCGCGGAGCTTCGAGGACGCGGCATGACGTCGAACAACGGCGGTACGAGAACCGTATTAATGAAATAACAATTTTGTTTGTCTACGATTTTGCCATCCCGAGACGGAACTTTGATGTCCGGATTTGGTCTAAACGAACACGACGACGCGGACCCCGACGGAAGACGACCCAGCAGCGGTGACTGAAATGCAATCATCATGACGTCATCGTCCGTTACAGACCACACCACGCCGTAATCTTGTCGACCGGGTTAGGTCAGACAATTCTCAACACGTTCAGACGCGATTGAAACCGGCCTCGCGGTCTCCCTTCAACTCGTCCGTCTCAATTGGATCCGTACTGTATGCACACCGTTTGGTTTTTCTTGACGTTTTCCATCAACTCGGATCCGTGTTAATAATAATACGCGTTGTCGCCCAGGACGGTCTCAATAATCGCATCGAGTGCAAATCGTTACACGCGGGGGCGGAACGTCAAAATGAGTTATTGTTGACCTTTTTATACGGACCGTTATCATCGCATTATTTATTTGTCTTCCCCAACAACTCCTAATTGTTTTTAAACTATTCCCGATTTTTACACGAATTAAAAATTATTGTTTTGATGTATGAAGAATACTAACGATGTAACATACTCTACAATACTTATACACGTACGCGGATATTGACAAAATAAAACAAAAACCTATTCCGAATCCAACAATAAATAATATTTCCACAAACGACATCAAAATCTCTATACGAAAAAAAATTATTTCCATACGACCAGAATCTATAAAACGACCGTAACATATTTTTTCAAATCGATTAATTCACTGGAAACACTTTTTCCAAAATGAAACAATATATTTATTTATATTTTTGATGTAGTACGTGTACCGTTGCTTAACAAATATTTCACTGTTTAATTCGTATGATTTTTATGAATTCGAAAGTATTTCTAAGAGTGACATATATTTTGATCGTTTTAAATCTTAAAAAGTTAATCATTGCTTGTATTTATTGATTTGTTGAGTTGCCTACCGATACAAATAAAAGGAGTTTCGTTGAAAACAAAACCATGAACGAAAACGGCACAATAATTATCGTGCAAGATCAAGAAGAACTAACTCAATGTCAACTGCAATATTTGCTCGAGGTAACACTTCACGGAACGGTCATTCAATTCGAACTAGACGAATCGATAAAACTACTGTTATAAACAATTTGATTTGTTTGGATTCGACTTGTCGTATTTATAAAAAAAAAAAAAAAAAATAGTGTTTCAAAACGAAATAACAACATTTCATTTATATTATCTATTCGTAAATACGTTTGGATTTCCATATGTACGTGTGTTAATTGTTTGTCAGGGGCAATATTTTGGCGAACGCGTACGTTCCCAATGGGCACGCGACAATTATTGTCTGCGGCTGAAACCGTCAACAGTCCGACAGAAAATCATACATAAAGACAGAGAGATAACGAGTTTAGTACGAGAAAAAATAAAACGTGAAAAAGAGCTTCGGTTAGAAAAAACTAGGTAAAAATAATAAAAACGATTTTGATGTCGTATTATTACACTCAATTGCAACACGTGATGCGTGTATTTATAGGCTATACAATATTACGGAAAGGAATAAAGTTCAGGAAAGACGGACGAACGAATATGTTCGTCAACTCGAAAACATCATATTGGACCACAAACGAGAGAATTACAGACTTTGTTGCGAACATTTACTAGTAATGATTGCAACTGTCAATGTTAAATATTTATTTAAAACCGAAACTTTAAAAAGCATGAAAATCATTACGGTACCGTAGAACAGCAGTAGTGCTGTTCGTTATCTTCTGTTACTACTTATCGGACATAATCTATTGATATTTTAATTATAAATTCAAAAAAAAAAAAACATCGTATTTTATAATTTCATAAATAATAAATGATAAATCGTAAGATATCACTATAGAATGTAGCGTTTTATTTAAATAATTGAAAGATTACTATTTTTATTTGAATTTACTTTATTTCTTTGATGAAACTCACCAGAAATTTAATACAATTGTTTTTATCGTGTTCCCAGTTTCCCAGTTCACTTTTTTTTTGTGAACTTTTCATTGTATCTATATTGTTCGGAGATCTTATGCGACGAAAAGTAACTGTAGTTACAGTGATATGCGTGTTTGATTTTGAATTTAATTTTCATTTAGTAAAATGTCCATTCAAGTAAAATAAATCGTATTTTATATTTACAAACTATATAAACCAATATATGTAGTGTGATAACAGACAATTCATAAACATTCTCTTCTTAATTAACGGGGAGGTTTTTTTAAAAAAAATCAAATTCAAAGTGATGATTTTTTACAGAACGAAACCCAAAAACAAATAGAACTGTTTATAGAAAAAGAAGCGATGTTCAACAACTTCAGACACGTACAATACTTGTTCGACGAATTACAACGGCAGTACATGACGTTCGTTGATTCGTTGTTATTGGAAAACAAGAACCTACGAACCGACATCGATAGAATCGATGCAAATTATTGTCATCAGTTGGGTAACTTGCGGTCCGTCAACAATGAAGTAAACGGTTTAATGGCCGTCCAAGTTCGTAACGAACGAAATCGGTTGAACGACGAACGTTCACGGTTATTACGAAGTCAATCCCGTGAAGTTCGAGTGTACGACGGTTCGGTCGTAGCGGAACGCAATTCAAACGTGAAGCTGAACGGTGAAATACTACGTTTACAAGAAGAAATACGCGAAAAAGACGAACGCGTTAAAGAAGAATTGTGCAATAAAGCGAAAGAAACGCAAAACAGAATAACTATTTCGAACGCCCTCTCAGAATTGAAAATGGACAACGAAAAACTAGTAGTCAAATTGAATAGAACGCAGTTTCAGTTTGAAAATGTTTTGATTTCAGTACAAAAGACGAACGTTAGGTTACAGAGCGTAACGACGCGTTTAAAAAATGACAAACATCACGTAAACGACGTGTCGAGTAAACTACGAAGTTACGTCCGAACGATAGCAGAAGCTTTTTCATCGTTAAAATCGAAAAACAACGAACTGACTGCGTTGAATTCGAACCGATATGTGCAATTTAGAGACGATTTCGAAACGGGACGAATAGCCAGGGTCAAGTTACAGGACGAAATAACGCATTTAAAAAACGAAAAGCGCCGCGTGAGCGATACACTAAAACATTTAGAAGAGTATCTTCCAACGATCGCGAAAGTTTTTCTGGAACTGAAACTGACCAACGAGAACTTGACTACGGCAAATACAGTGAACGCGAGCCAAATGGTTCAGCTGGAAAACGTTTTGGCGACAGAGCAGAGAACAAACGTTAAGTTACGAGACGAAGTGTGTTGTTTAAAAAATGAAAAAAACCGAATAGACGATCGGTGGAGGTTAGAGGTAAAAAAAAGAGTTGCCGAAACAAAACACGAAATGACGAGAGCCAGTAACGTCGAGTTGAACAGATTGACTAAAACCATTGAAATGTCAGTGAAAAGAGGTAATTTAAAGACGATCGTTGTTGACGAACACGCTCGCGATTTAAACGCTATTCGGGTCCTCGGACTTGGAAAGTCGAAAACATTTCATTATTGATACGTCAAGACGATTATTATAATTATTTTCTTTGTCGAGCTTGAATCACGTTCCGTCAAACACGACCACGTGTATCCGACGTGTCCATCAATCTATTTTAATTCGTCATTTCTATCGAATTTATTAACATTTTCGAAGATTTGTTTTGTTTTTTTGATGTTTTATAAATAAAATTGTAATCGACATTTCCAATCCGTGGACGACGAGATGGACAATTTACGATAACGTCGTCGGTCACGTATGAATTTTTTTTTTATTATATTTAATACGTAAATAGTTTATATACTCGAACGAAAGTCTAAAATGTCGTAAAAATTAATACCCGTGTTTTTTTCTTATTGCAGAACAACGTCTTATTGAAATGCTCGGAGAAAAATCTTCGAAATCTTCGCGCTCAGCACAGTTACTGGAACGGAACGGCCGGTCGCGGCCCGCGGTCGACGGTTCGGGCTGTCGCTCGGCGGCCCGTCAAAACGCGGTCGTGGCGGGAAGCGCGGAAACGAACGACACGCGGTGAGCCGGCGCCGCGCCGTGTCACGCGAAGCGTGTGCCTAACCTAAATTCGCCAACGAGATCTGTTGAACCGCCTCAGAACCGGTCCGGCGTCGTCGCGATCGACGGCCGCGAACAAGTGTTCGGGCGATCATCACGCGGAAAGCGGACAACGTCGTCGTCGTCGTCGTCGTCGAATGGACGACGCGGACACGACGCCTTCGTCCGCGGACGGACGACGCTGCGGGGCTTTGCCGAGACACGTCGTCGAACGGCTCGTCGACGAGCTCGCCAGTAAGGTCGAGGGCGTCCGCGAGAACCGGTAGACTACGGTGTTGACGTTCGGAATCGCGTTCGGTTTGCCCGGACGTGTTGAATAAATATTACCACGAGCGCCGTAGGCCGTTGTCTATTATCTATCGACGGCGGCGAGAAGACCGATTGCGCGCCGGGCACACGCTCTCGCGGTCCGTCACCCGGCGACAAGACGGTCGTCGTACTTATCTACACCGAGTGCTTATGGCAAATTCATGGTCGTCGATGACCAGTAAGTGTTACCTGAGTGTTCAAGTTCTGCAGTTGCTCGCACGTTTTGTGAACGGCTCCGAGCAAGTTTGTTCGGGTTTAATTTTGTTCGGTCTCCCGTCTTGGCACAAATCTCTTGTCTTACGCACAAAAAAATTAAAAAAACGATACAAATACCAAACGTGATCAGCTTTCGAACGGCCCCGAACAATAAACGTGGAAACCACCGCGGACCATATACTTTGAATCAAGGTCAGTAATTTACGCACCGCCTGTAATGATAACCATTACCGTGTTAATTGAAAAAACATAACCGCGGTTGCGTTATAACCACGATTTAAGACCTTATAATAATATAACTGATATTATTTTATTTTACATACGCGAGATGCGTTTATATGCTTTACGTCATCTGAGGTCATCACTATAAATCGGTTTAGATCATTATTGATGAAATAAATACAATGTAACGGATAAAAGTATTTACATATAAGCACGAATCATATCGACGGTCCATAAGGGTGAGGGCAATGCCCACCCTGTCCACCACCCTTAAATGACGCCACTGAGTTCGTGTGCTTGTCGCGGTAGTTTTGAACAGTATAAAACATTAAGACAATAGCAAAAAATATACGTAAGTATACGTACGTTTATAACAAACGTTTAATATACAGTCGGACTTGAAGACGTCAAGAAGTTCGAGTTGTCCGAAAGAACGGTACAGTGTTTATTATAATATGTATACACTATAATTATTTTTTATATCATCAAATTTATTAAAAATTAATTGAAAAAATTATTGGTCGCCCCGCATTTGTTGTGAATCGCCTCATTGCTATGTGTCTGTGTTTGTGCAAACGTGGGCTTCGGTTTCCTTTATTTTCAATATAAGTCGACAAAGTACTAAGTAGCGGAATACCGAATTCTTTAGCTTCCCGGATCGCGCGTTTTGAAATGTACCGAAATTGCGAACGAAACCATTAAGTTTTACTTTCGGAAAACCTACGTGACGGAGTACACTGAAGTACGGCGAGAGGCGCGACACGAAAATAACGAGACTTTCTCGATAAAACGCGAACTATTATCTGCTTGGCGATTATTGAAATATCGTTAGGAAAACGTTTATCCGTGAACACTATCGGTTTGTTCGTCTTACGTTTATTAATATCTCCCGGAAACGTGTTGGAAACAATAATAATCGGCATGTCGACATCAGATTTCTTGCTAAGCCGAGCAAAAACCGCCGCGGAATCGTTACGAATGTGCGGAAGAATAACATTGTCGGCGTGTGGTAGACCGCTATTGTGGTTACAAGAGTCGGACGAACCACTAAACAATAAACCTATTTTCGACGGTAAATGTACATAGACGGGGCGGCGTGATCTTAGCCGACAGGCCGAGACGCGACTGATGACTCGTCCGGCGTCGATAGAAACCGTCTTAAGAACGGAACAGCGGCCGAGGCGAAGGTCGCTCGAGGCACGTCCTGCTATTGACGCTAAAGCCCCGTCACGGGGACACGTAGTCGAGCCTGGCTCGTCCCGGTGGGATTCGTACGGGCTGTGTTTCGTACGGGATGGCTAAGCCCTCCGGCAAACCGCGCCCGTGGGTGCGCACCGACGTGTGAATGCGGTACGAGGTCTCGGAGGCGCCGGGTCGACTTGGTCCTGGCGTCCTTTGTCCCGATCCTCCTAACAGCGTCACGTTGCTAACGGAAGGCTCGTGGTATGTATGCTGGCCTGTCTCTGTGACTTTTTTTCTTTTGCGTTGTTTAAATAGGAAATTCTAAGGGCCGTTGTACTACGAGTTCGACCGTACGTACTGCTCGGCCGCTCCGGGTTCAAATTCGGGTGGTCGGTGCACGTGAATCGACTTTCAGCGTACACGAAAAACGTTGGTCAGAACACGGGACACTCGGGAGAAAACTGAAGCCAGAAACGTTTTTTCACGTATTTTTACGGGAAAAATAGTCCGCTGCTCGTGTTTAAAAGGTTCGCCACGCCAGCGGACGGACGGGCGGCCAGCAAGTGATATGATAACCTACGGCCAAATTCACCGACGCGAGCAGTTCGGCTCCTAACCGGTCGTGATGACGGTGACCGGCGGTGGGCGCTCCGAAGGTAATTTTGCGAAAAAAGCGACGACAACGGTTTAGAACACCGCCCGACACCCGGTGGCGTCGGGCGGCAAAAAAAAACAATGCGTTTGCATGAACGACGCGTGCAAAGTATATTCGAGTACGGCGAAGTCTCGTGGAACAGAACACGCGCCGCAGCGTCGGACGTCTTGTGTGAAGGTCGGTCGCGGACGTTAGCTCGCACGTCGTTTTGCCGAGCCGAAAACGGTATCTGTCCGGCCGAGAACCCGTCGAGCTCGGACTGCGTTCCCTCACCCGTTCGTAAAACCGCCACGAGCAACGCGTTTTCCGTGTTGTTTGCTGGACGGATTGCGCAAGTCACGTTCGATTTGACGGACGGCGACGGAGTAACCGGTCCCCGCGGCCCGTGCTTTCCGCAATCGTCGTCCTCGTGTCGCCGTCGTCAACAGCGGCGGTGTATTCGGAATTTTGTTTTTGTTTTTCGTTCGGTGTTCACTGTTTGCCGGTTTATCAACGTTCAATGTTTAATGTTCGTTTTTAATGATTACAATGTCTACGACAACAAAACAATAACGTACAATTCGTTATAGAAAGTTAACGTCCGATGATATTTGTTTTCCAAACTGTGAAACTTAACGGTGGAACATCGAATACTTCAAACAGAACCCTTAAGAAGTTGATGCCCCTTGGACGTCCACTATGAAGTCAATACTCCCCCGTGACTCGTGGTGAATTTAATTTAATTTTTGTTTTTTTGTTTAATTCGTTTATTTTATATCGACAAAATCTGTTTATCCCTTTTGCTTCAGTTGTTACAGACACGATTAAAACGTTCCAAAAAACGTTTGGATTTAATATTTTAAACATGAAATTTTCAAATAATATTTTCAAAAACGCGTGCACTCTGTAATCTGCATTGCTGTTGTGTCCGAAATCGTTTTTAAACCGTTCTGTAATAGCGACATTACGAGATACGAGCGAACGAGGAGAATCCGCCGGACTTGCCAAACAAAAAAATCATCGCGTAAAAATACGTTCACGGGAAATCGTGTTTTATTTTTAATACACCCTAATCATCGTTTAATAATAACCTGAATCTCGGTAGGCGAATAATCGTTTCTTTTTCTCGTTTCCGGAACGCCCTTCTTTCTCCCCGTGCGTATGAATCGTCGTTAAATGACTCACCTCTTCGCCCTATTCATAACTCCAAAGCTGTGTGCGATATCCCTCGTCTGATTTTTAGTTGCCCTTTTTTATTCCCTCAACGTCAAGCCTTTTTTTTTAAATTAATTTGAACTCCCCAATCGATTTTCTCTTCACGTTCACAATGTCCCTCTTCGATCAGTCTGGCTTTGTGATTCAATGTCATTTGTGTTTCGTGAATTATCGTTTTTCGTTCTTGTATAATTGTCTAATAAATAAACAAATAAATAAAAAACCTACGCTCATCGCGTGTTTTTTAAATACGTCGTACATACACGTATTGTGAAACGCAAAAACCGGGCGCGTTCAGACAAAAATGTCTACTCGAAACTCACCTGAAAATCCGATGCGCGGAACGCGTAGCCCTTCTCAACGTGTACCGTGGTGGATATTTACGACGAGTTTTCCCGAAACTTGGTGTCCACGATCGTTACTTGTTGGTTGCTCTTGTAGAACGCCAGCCAACGTAATACATGGTGCTGTGTCTTGATACAAATCCAAAACGTGAAGAAGAAGTCCGCACACATTATCGTGGAACCGGCACAAAACGACGCGATTTGATAGAGCACATTCAATTTCTAAACAAACGGCGTGAAACAATTTACGTGCACGCGCATTCAAACGGACTTCTGATCCACAGGTTAGTATAATACTGTTAGCGCGTGTGTACACATTTAAAATGTAATTTCGACTTTATAGCCGTCTGACGAATTACGTTGATCACGTGTAACGCGTACGATAGCGTTATGTTTTGGAACTTACCGGTCCCTGGTCGGAAATATAATTGATTATGTATAGTGTCAAGTACGTCAACAGGAACAGTATCGGAAATATCATAAGCAACAACCATGCGTCGCACAGAAGTTCTTCGATCTCTTCCCGTCTGTCGTCGTCAATCAGCCACATTCTAATTGAACCAAGTATCGAATATCTAACATAACACGCCGCAAGATAAAATTTCCTGCGCGCGATTTATGCCAACATCGATCGATACCAGTGTACACTCCTCTCTGTTGTGGATATTGATGGCGGTGGTGATGGTGGTGGTGGGTGGGGATGGTAATGCACTCAATACGAAATGCATCCGAGATGCATTGTGATGCTGTCTGACCGACTGATCGGTTAAAAATATGAACGAACGGTTGAGAATTCACTTATTCTCAGGTAGGACGGATGGGTGTTGTTTTTGTGCAGTTGCGTCTTCGCTTATATTCGATGACGATATCAATTGGACCGCGGGCTTTGAAAAAAATACGAACCGTACTCGGTGAAGCTGGTGGCGCAAATGTACAACGATATCTGTCCGTCGGCGTGTACACTGTGCGTACGTAACTCTGTGCGATCGTACACCGGACGTAATTACTTTGTGATCCGTTTTGTCTTGTACTTGAATTTGCAAATTTCGCAATCGTCCGAGTCGGACTGTGCCAGCCACGTCTCCAAACACGCCTTGTGCACCTTGGACATGGTTCCGCGGCAAAAACACGGGCTGATGCATTTGTTCGATTCGTCCAGGTCGGCCTGTAGACATATCCTGCACACGCTGAGGCACACGGCTGTTGATTCATCGGCCGACACGACGCGTTCAATTAGACACCGGACACGGACGCCGTAACACGTAACGGCCGACGCGTTGCACACACATTTACTCGGGCCGCGCGTTCTCTCGAGGTCCGACGACGACGCGGTAGTTCGCGCGTTCGTTTCGTTCGTACGGACCGCGGGGCCGCTCGAACCGTTCCGGTCTGCACCGTCCGACGCCCGGACTCCTGCGTTCAAATCCGACGTGAGCGACCTAACCTGACCCGCGGTCCAAACCAACGTCGTTTACCCGTGTTCATGTTATCCGCCGTTTTCCGACGTGTGGGATTTCGGTCGGTATTTGTTTTCAGCCGAAACGCTCGCAGTTTAAAATCGTTTGTTTCCGTGTTACTTGTTGGTGTTGTCTCCCAAAAATTGCCCCCCGTTGGCGTAGATACGTTGTTTCACCAACGTGTGCTCGTCGCGCTCGTTTCTGTATGGTTATTGGCCGTTTTGTTTCTATTGACCGTGTACAAACATCCGACGTGGCCCACGGCCGTCGCACATGCCCGGGGGGCGCAAAACAAGCGTTTAAGATACTTACCATCCCACGAGCGTTTGCTGCAGCGTTTAAGATGACCAAACGGGTTTTTATTGTGTTTCCTGAAAAATTTAATTGTTTTTTTTTTTTTTGACGCGGCTGGTTAACGCCGAGCTCCTTGCATCACATAACCTCTTACCCATAAACGTGTCCGATCAAACGGTACATTTGATTTGAGAACATTTAACGAAACGTTGCGGCCACATAAATATAAATAATAAAAAGCTGTTCGGATTCAAAAAAAAAAAAAACACTGAATATTATTATAAAGCACACACTAAATAAATACCGTTATAATAGTAATATCGTTATTATTGTTAATGTTATAGTGAATGCACTTATCATTATGGTACGGACATACTATTCGCAATAATTGACAACCTACTGCAACGAGATATATTTACTATATGTGTACTAACTAAAACAAGCATGTCTTAACGTTAATATTAATTTGATTTTTTATAGTTATGTGACGGGATACACAATGCAAAATTTAATAAGTTTTATTCCATAAAACCGTGTAAACTAAAGAGATTTAAAATTGTTCCACGGAACATAATGTACAACATGAACAATGATAATTTGTATAAATTACATGGAATACCTAATAACAAGTAAAACATAATCGGGATTGTCTATCGATACAAAAACTAATAAAAAATTATATTAGTACAATCTGTAGAACCATATATTAAAAAAAAAAGAGGTACATTTCAGAAAATAAAAATTACTATGATAATGATCAAGCTAATTTTACAAAAACAAATAAACTTCTAACAATAAATCCTATGCACAAAAGATCCATTGCTTTCTCGTTTTATACTAATGTACAAATTTATATTTAATTTACATTCACATCGTATAAAATCGTACATTTAACAAAACCAACATGACGCACACAAATCAATAACTTTCAATCTAGCACGCTTTCGAATATATTTCAGTAACATACTAATATACTGTAAAAAAGTAAAAACAATTTGTTTGAACGTTGATACAATAAACAAAATAATTGATAATCGGGAAGAGTTTGTAAATTAACTAAAGAAAAAAATTATTTACATAAAAAAAAAAATACATATATTATATATAATATAATAATACTTTACAATGTCCAAATAATATTGTGGCTAACATTGCGAAAAACATCAAATAAAAATCTCTACTTGGAAATTTTAAATTTCTTTAAATAGTCATCATATAGAATTAATAAAAATAATACTATTATATTCTGTACATTTAGAATAAATAAAGATTGTTTTAAAATTGCTTGAAATAAATAGCTGAAAAAAAGATATAGGAAATATAGAAGATTCTTGGATTGATATAACACTCATTTCCCTGTACTTAAACTATAAGAATATTAAAAAGAGATTCTTGAACAATTCAAGATTTACGATGCTAATTTAAAACACAACACCCTAATCAAATATCTTGTGCACTATTTTTTTAAATTAAATTAAATAAGATAAAATAGGTCGCGTAAAATTACTCATGCTCGTATATCTAATAAGTACTGATGGTATATTAATACAAAACCTACGAATTATAACATTTACATATATTACATTTTTTTTTTTTTAAATATGATTATGGAACACATGATAAATAATAAAAATATTAATACGAGATCTCATTATGTAAACAAAATTCTGAAAAATCACTGAATGCTAAGTAAAATATAGCAGACTTTTGTTTCGTTGAAAATACAACAATAAATTATATCAATATGAATTGTCTGTTTAGGTATTACAATGATATACAATACCTACGTTTTCGAATAAAACAACAATACACTAGGTAAAATAGTAATTTGAACAATTCTCTATCTCTACGATTTTCATCCGAAAAACAAATTACCGGAAATGATATACAAACAAGTTGATTAATTTAAATAATAGACTTGTCTAAATCGGAGTCAAATAATAAAAATATAACTATTCAACAATTGTATGCAATAAAGAAACATCATCTATCAAACAATGAATATTATAATTTAAAATGTTGTCAGGAAACGTAATTTTAAGAATTGACAGTTTCAACCCAAGTGTTTTTAATAATTTCTCCTAAATTTTCAGTTTCTAAATTGTAACCGTCTTTTTCAGAGGTGCTTGGGATATTAGGAATACCGAGCGGGTCAGTACTCTCAAAACTCTGTAAACTGTATGGTTGCAATAACTCAGGGTATGTTTCCGGTTTGTCTATAACAGACGATCCTCTTATCAGTCTATCCTGTGGTAAAGGTACAAACGCAGATGAGTACGACTGATATGGTTCGTATAAGGCGTTCGAGTTATTTAGTTGATAATTGTTCAATGTATTATTTTCAGCGGCTACTATATGATGGCTATCATAAACGGGTAAAAACGAATGGTAATTGTAATCATTTAAATTGTGTTCATAATGCTGTGGTGGATAATACGGTTGTATGTGTCTGGAATCATGATACGAAAAATTGGAAATAAGTGGTGACGCCATTGCTAATTTTTTACAATGTTCCTCTTCTTGTGCTTCTCTTTTTTTGATTTCAAGCTTCATTATGGTATGAATGAAATGTTTTCGAACTCTTGCCGGATTGAATTCTATACGGCCAACAGAATTTCCGCAACCATCTATTGTACAGCCACAAGGAAAATTCATTCTGTCAACCTAAAACACAACAAATAATGTAATTTTTGCTTGAAACACAGTCGTATATCTCATCCTGATTCATTCCATAATAGATAATCAATTTTATTTAGAAAACAACGAACAATGAATTTGTTATGCATTTCTCCTGTGCTTTATCAATCAGTTGACCAATATTCAAAGATAATTTACTGGTTCAATTCTATATACGGGTAGATTTTTATGTAAATTTCTTAATATGATTACATCATTGATTTGGTCATTACAATAATAATAATAATTGACAAAGATAATACATACTTGACAGGTTATACCGGCTTGAAAACAAGCACAAGTATCAGGATCACAAAAACCACGACACAGACAACCGCAAAACTCCCTTGAAAGTCTTATGTTTTTGCAATCATCTTTTTCTGACGAATCAATTTTGTCAACACCAGCTGCCTTCAATAAAACACGTCTTTGTCGTGTAGGCACAGGCTATAATAAACAATTAATAACTTCAATTAAAATGCCCCTTTTCAATCGTTTTAAACTTAATAACAGTTTACACATTTACCAACCTGTAAAAAACTTCCATTGCTGTCAGAATCCATATCGGCTTCAGATTCTGAATAAGCATCTGCTGCTCCTACGTCACTGTCACTGTCATCAGTGTTTGTCCCAGACACCTCAGATTGATTTAGTTGGATCATGTTTCGACGTATTCTACGTTGTTCTGCAATGTATTCCGGTAAAGAAAAAACGCGAGACGCACTATGAACTCTTGTCATTCCAAGTGTTGAACCACCCTAAATTAAAAAAAAAAAAGTTATATATATATAAACATAACAAATAATTATAAATTTTAAAAAAATTGTCCCTAATCGTTACCTGAGATGGAACGCATGTAAATCCTTGAACTCGAGGAAAATAGAAAACTGTAACATTTGCAAAATTAATATTTCTACGTTTCTTGACGGTTGTCATCTCATCCGATGTTAAAATACCATAGTCCATTAGTTTGTTACGTTTCAGAATGCCTTTAACAACAATCCCATATTTATTACTAACTTCTAAAGGGCTTGTATCTAAAATGGAATCTGAAAACTTTGGTTTTAATACTTCCATTGCTGACAAAAATTCATTTGATGTTCTTTGCAAATCCTCAAAACTTGATTCTTGATTCAATGTGAAATTATTTTTGTATAATAAACTTGATGTCGAAACTGCTATGTCTAAACTAGTACTATTTTTGTCTTCGGCCAGTTCCGATCCAAATCCAGAATCGCTGCCATCGTACCGCTCTTGTATACAATCAACTTCTAAATCATTTTGAATGCTAGTAAATCCTGTGTACATTTTATCATTTTCATTTGAATATAAAGTATTGTTGAACACTTCAATTTTTTTTTCTTCACTAGACACCTTTGTAGTACATAATTTTTTTACCGGAGAGTCAAAATAATAGCTATTACTTCTTTTAAAAGGTGTTAAATTACTTATAGCATCTGGTTGCTCACTTAAAAAGCAAGTATAATTGTTGGAATATATTGACATGCTTTGATTACTCTGAGACGTTTCGTCTTTACTAATTTCTTCAATTGAAAAACCTTGTTTTTTGCTAGCAACAAAAGTGTTGTTTATGTCTGAATAAGTCGCTTCAACCGTACTTAACAGAGCTTGAGTTTCATTAGAAGTATTAAAAGTAAAGGTAGAGATGGGTGAACAGAAATTTACATTTTTGACATCACTATTGTAAGATTTTACATTGCAATCTATGTTGGACTTGTCATTAACATCTGTTGAACTAATTTCATCAGATTTCATATCAAATAACGTATTGTGAACTAACAAGTCTGTATCAAATGGTGATTTTGGATTATCTAGGCACTGAGATATAGTGTCCACGATAGCAGGTTTTTCATTACTGATTACTTGGTTAATATTTGCAATAACAGTATCTTTGATGTCAACAAAATTACTATCGTTTTTATTATTTATATTGTTTTGAAGTTCTTTCACTTCTTCAGTTTGCAACAATGTAAAAACTTCATCAGATTCTTTTGTTATTGAAACTTCCATCGTACTAGTTTTCCACCTGTAACAGAAAAATACAACAAGTTTATAACAATAATTAAAGAACAATGTTTCAAATGAAAATATTTTTAAACATTAAAACATTCCTATTATAATAAAACAAATAAGAATTTGTACAAAAAAGTTTATTTTAAATAATTTATAAGTGTTCAATTTCAATTACTAACACAACTCAATTGTTTTGTTTATATATTTTAAGCAAAAAGTCGTCCAAAAGACCACAATTTAGTTTCTTCAATATTTTAATAGTGATTTCAACATGTTAATGAAAAGTACTACACAAAATATCACGGATTGGCCTAACCTAACTTGATGATTTGAACATATATTAATATTTCAGACTCAAAAAAAAATGCATTAAACTTTATATAACCAAGTGAAATCGATGAAATACATACAGTGTATACCTATTAATAAATAACTGTTTGAAAACTTCAAAGTATAATATTTGCGGAATAATTGTAACGAATCGCAAATCATTAAAAATAATTATTTCATACAAATTACATTTACTCGTTGACCAAACTAACAATATCAGATAACACAATGAAACGATTATCCAAACCAAACAAGATGAAAATCGTTGAAATTATAAAAATGGATAAATAAATATACAGAATTGAATCTTGGAGAGCGATCTACAATAACAAGCAGAGAACACGAAATACTACGCGCAGGGTACGGCAATTGATTTGTTAGGTTATATCGGTAAAAGAGCTTTTGCTATTGTCGGCGTACTGACATCGTTTCGGTCGTGTCTATCATAACACGCGATTCGTAAATAGTTCTCCTGGTGGTTCGTAACGGTTTCGAGTCGACAAAAAAAAAAAACACCACACACCGATCGTAAGACGGGTAGTTCGTCGACGATCCGGCGTGGAAGAGAGGAAAACAAAAAAAGCACGTCCGTATCCCGGATACACGGACTACGGGCCGGTACGACGGTCGCACGCGCGTTCAGGAGGCAAAACGAGGCTTCGTCGGTTTTGTTCCGGGACCGTTACGCCTCCACTCCCGTGCAACGATCACGGCCGACGGTCCGAAAACCACGGTCACGGTAACGGACCGGCCCCCCGGCAAGCCGTCCACAGGTGTACCGGCGGTTTCATCGCGTCCGGCCGTCCGAAAGGCAACGACGGTTAGGTTTACCTGGCGACGGAGTCAAACGTTTTCCCGGGACATTTTCAAACGGCGTCGACGAAAACAAACGGTACCGATCACGACACCGAAAAAACGGACGGACGAACGGACGGACGGACGAACGGACGGACGGACGAACGGACGGACAACGGACGACGACGGACGCCGTAGTAATACTGGTTCGCCGTCGCCCGTCGTTATTAGGTTGTTGTAGTTTTTTTTTTTTCCACCCGATTTCGTTTCCCTCTTTCTCGCACTCGTGCGCGCGCACGCAACGCGCGCACGCACGCACGCCGCCGTGACGCCGCGGCCGCGCAACGACACGCGCGCGGCCGACAATGTCGGCGGGGCGGCCGGCGGTACTGATATGAATGACGACGTGCGTGCGTGCGTGCGTGCGTGCGTGCGTGCGTGCGTGCTTGCGGTGCGTGCGTGCGTGCGTACGTGCGTGCGTGCGTACGTTGGATTGTCGCCGGGGTCGCGCGCGCGCACAACGCGAACCGGCCCGCGTCGTCCGGACATCGCGTTACGATTGAATCCGTCCGAGAACTGAACCGACATCTCGTCGGGCGAACGCTTTGACGTTTGCCGGAATAAAAAAACGTGTCCGACAACGGAAACAAACACGGGACGACGGCAACGTCACCGACGGACGCGACCCAGCTCGCCGTCGTCGTCTGAACGACGGAGACGCGCGGGGGCAAATACCAAACCTGACACCCGTCAAATTTTCGGATTCGTTCGAACGGTCCGGAATCGGCCGCGCTCGTGTTTTTCTGCCGTTTCGGTCGGTGGTCGGACGTGGTCGACGACCGCGTTTTGTTTTGTCCGATCCGAGCGAACGACCGCCGTACCAACAATACCGACGCGTGACGTGGTCGCGATCCAGACGGACAAACGAGCGCAGCGCGTCGACAACGGTATAATAATGGTGGTGGTAATGCGTTCGCGAACTTTTCTTCGCGTGCACCGTGCACGAGTTTCGTTCTTCGTCTTCGGCTTCGTGTAGGACGCGGGCCACACGAGCCGATCACAAGCTGAAGTCGTCAACCCGCCTTACCGCCATGTCCTAACCTAACGGCTAACCCGCCGCTGCCGTGGAGCACACCGTACAACAGGCCGGTCCCGCGCGGTCCGAACCGCAACGGTACGAGGTTTGGCTCGCGCGTTCAAACCGTGTGCTCGTTCGTTCTTTCGGTTCCGAAAGCGTTTCGACCACTCGCCGGGATACCTGTCCGATAACGTTGTTCTCTAACCTAACCCACGAAATTCTGCCCGAACCGACCCGACCGTTCGTCGAGTATTTTCTCGTTCTTTCGGTTCCGAACGGGATCTCGTTTGACGACGATGAGCCCGTGTGTTTGCACGTAATTATTTGTTGACTGGAAAATATTAAATTGATACATGAACATACCCGTCGTCATACGGCCATATAATAATGAAATTAGTATATAATACACACGATAAAATGTACATTATCTGTATGATATATTTGTGGGTTAGGTTAGAAGCGTTTGTAATAGTAATGAAGCCCGTAATATCAATAATGATCTGTTGAATTTGAACGTAGCTCGATGAGTCCATAAGCTTCAGGTCAGCGAATTACATCGTTGGATGTTGCAATTTCATTAGGTATACAATTCTGACAATCGGTCGTTATTTTCGGAGCGCGAGTCCTAACAGTTGATTATAGAATATAATTGATCTAACGGAACTATAAGTGTGGTTTTTCACCTGTTAAACAATACGTTAAAAATAGTACGTACGCTTCATGAAAACGATTCATAACAATAGACCAGATGTTTCTGTTAGCTCTGTCAGACCCGAACTCGCATGACCGACTCGAAAATACATATTCTGTCACTGTGTCTTGTCTACTGAGGTAGACACACACGATTTCGAAAACTGTTTTCATTCCCCCCCCACCCACCCTTTTGAACCTAACCTGGTTACGCCGCTGTCCGTCGGCACTGATGGCGAGTAAGGGTGGGGGGGGGAACACAAAAACCCGTCAAAACGAATTCGATCGCGACGAGATACATTTCGCAATATGAAGATCGTTGAACGTTCGAAACACGTTTACGGTTAGCATTCGTTGGTCAGGCCACTACGGACGATCCTGGTTGCGTAAACGTGAACATACAACCCGTTAGGACATCCGGCGGAACGAACGCGGACCGAGTGGACGTCGACGGCAATAACCGGCACCCGTTCGTGAGGCACGGAAGTTTTGAAAAAAAAAAATAACGTCTTCGCCGCGACCGAAACGGAAATCGAACGCGAACGACGAAAAAACGGTGCGCAGATCGGCGGACGGGACGATTGGAACGTCGGAAGACAGTAATTGTGGTCGTGATTACGAAAACGACCGGACGATACGGCTAATACGATTTACAGGAACACAATCGACGGTGGCGGGGAATGACGCGTTATAGGTGAACACACCCGGAACAAGAACGACACCACTGGAATATCACAATCGATGTGAAAATAACACTTTGACGTTAACACTGTTCGACTGAGACTTGTGCACTCCGTGAGACGCGTGCGTCCTACTAATTCCAAACGGTTGCCGAGATATTATCTCGCGTGTCGATACGTGAACGGAGGCGTTCTCGACTGTCGTGAAACGAGTCGGCGGGGGTCGCGGAACGGGTTCGTTCTAAAAAAAAGCCGCACGTTTTATGACCTGCGCGAGCATAGTCGAGTATAGTTCGCGACGATAACGTCTGCCCGCGGAAACAGGATTTGATTTTTCGAATTTCCGACCGACGAGAAATCGTCTCACCGATACGTTTTCGCGTTTCCTGTGTTTACGTTGAACGGGGGTGGTGGTGGAGGTTCTCGCTCGCGACGTCGAGTGTTACGATTCGTATGTTTTTGTGGGTTGGGGAACAAAATTGTAGACGGGTCTGGTCGGCGAAAGAGTTTTCGATTTTATTCGTTTTTGGTTCATCGACTCGAGCAAACAACGTTCGACCGTACACGGTACAGGTGTGCGCGTGTCGTCAGACGAGTCAACAGTGTGTGTGTGTGTGTGAGAGAGAGGGGACTACTCTCTTTCGAGCGCATACCAAACGTTTTTTTTTTTCTTTTTCTTTACAACTGTTGCGCGCAATGATAATAATAATAATACGCCGTCCATAACGCGGTATCGTGGTCGGGACACAGCATTATCTATCTCCGTCGTTTTTATTTTCGTAACGCCATTATAAATAATAATAATAATAATAATAATATAACACGCGCGCGCTAGCCGCGTCGGGTCCCCGGGTCGTTGGCCCAGCTGCGAACGTAACAACGACGTAATATCTATACACGTATTTAAATGCGTATATCCTACACAACGGCGGCGGCGGCGGCGGCGGCGGGACGTTTACCTACCTAACCTGACGAGTGTGTACGAGTGTTTTTTGTTCGCGTGCGCCTCGTGCGAGCCGTGTGCGCCCGCCGCCTACGACGAACGTGCCCTCGCGCACGTGTCGTTCCGAAGATCCGAGACCGGGCGACGTGGTGCGGGGGCGGGGGCGGGGAGCGAACTTCCACGCGTCTTTCCCACACGACCCGATCCCGTTCCAGAATTGAAAACCGCGCGCGGTAACACCAATGTACGCCCGGTGGTCGTGAAGCTGAGCGTTTTTTTAATGATAACGGCGGCGGTTGTATCGAAGTGTTGACGGCGGGGCGAACTCGACGGCGAGCCAACGGCCTTCCCCCCGTCGACCATGGAGCTGGACCTGACCGTCGGCATTCGAAGTTTTTCAAAAAAGTCCGAAAACTAATTACGGACGTTTTAATCGAAGGAAACAGATCCACGTGATGACAACACTTTGTTTACCAGGCGCGTATTCAAAACTAACACAAAACGGTTGAATATCCGATAGACCTTGTATTTTTTCGATAGTCGACAGCACTTGTCTATGCTCAATAGAAAACAAAATTATTCCATACATATGAACATGAACGTTACCTATTATTTTACACGAGAATTTACGACGAGAACTCCGAGGAGGAGGAGGAGGAGGGAAGACGCCCCCACCAAGCTCGTAGTCGCGTTTAGAATTTTGTTTCTAACCGTTCCTCCTCGAACACGCGCATTTGCGCGACGTGTAAATGTTTTAAATTGTAAGGGATAGTGCGTCCGGTCGCCCACCCCGCAGGAAAGATTGTTTGTACGTGTATATATATTTTTTTATGAACGAACGAACGATGACGAGCGTTGTTCAACGGACTTTCCCCGTCCGTGTTGCCGATTAACAAAGAAAAAGCCTTCGCGTCCGCGCGCACGTGTCGTTTCGAAGATCCGACGTTGGTCGGGGGTGGGGTGGAACTTAGACGCGTCTTTCCCACGACCCGATGCCGTTCTGTACCGTGGTCGCGGTCACACGTGCCGAAAAACAACCGAATGAGACCGGCGGACGGTTCTTGTCGCACGGTTTTCCGACGGTTTTATTTACGACTAACTACCGGGGAAATCGAAACGACGCGCACTTCGTTGCGAAACGAATTGTACTCTCGGCTTGCGATCTGACGTCTCGACAATAACGGTTGTTAGATCACGTCCGCCGTCTGTTTTCAAACACGTGTACACGCGTACGAGACTTTTGTGGAATCGCGTTCAGCCGCGCTTCGGCTTCTATGTGTATTGGTTATACACATTCGAGTCGGTTCCGAAACGTTTGTTACGCGCGGTTTCGGTGGCGATGTGGGGGGGAAGACGAGAAACCGTCGTACAATTATTGGAGCTGTTTGTGGATAGAAATCGTTACAGTAGAAAAATACAATCGACAATGTTACGTGTTGAAAATAACGTTCGGAAAAGATAAGAATGTTTTTGGTATAAAAAAATGCATTATTAATATTGTCACGGTACGGGAATTATCGATCCCTCCTCTCCCCTCTATTATTATCGTCAGTATTATTATTTTAATTTTTGTATGCTTTTTCCCAAGAAAAAAAGCAATATTTTAAACAGCGACCTATAATTTTTAAACGTTATTGATTTGGTAAAAAATTTGAAAGCCAGAATTTTAAACTACAATAATCAATTACTTTTATGTTTTAATTTTTTTTCTTGGCGTTATAACTTTGTACTAGTTTCAGCCGCCACGGTCGTTGTTTTCCAATTGTATTATTCTAAATTCTAGATTTTTGAACATTTGTTCATCTTGTTCGTCTTTCCATTTCGTTTCGTCAGTTTCGAATAATATGTGTATAAAAAGCTCAAGAAATTCAATATTAATTGTTTAATTTTTCCATTTCTTTTCTGTGTGTTTCATTGATTTTCATGTTTTCCGTTTTTTTTTTTTTATTTACGTTATTGGAAAATTCCCATTGAGAACCGATACGGGAGAACCGTCTTGGAATCGTCAAGAATCACTCTTTGCCAATAAAATCGACAAAACAACATAATTTTCAAATACCATTTTTTTTTTTTCGAACATTGTATAATCGTAATTTTTTATTCGTTCGCGGCGGTCGTTCGACGACTACTAAGTGCGGTCGCGCCCAAACCATATAAAACTTATATATATATACATGCGATGTTACGCGATAATGTCGTCCGATAATCATGATAATTATAGTGTGACAATTTACTCGTGCCCGAACTCTCGCCCGGTCATCGCACGATGACCGACAAAAGCGTTGGGGGTGTTCGCGAAAACGTATCGATCGTCGTGTAAAAAAAAAAAAAACGGGTCGCGCTCGTACGAAAACGGTCGTGTTAATTAACGTCCTCGGGATTTTCGACTCGAAACGCCATTGCCCGTGTGTTTGCGCGTGACGAGAGAGACCGTTTTTTAGCCGGTGCGTGCACGCGTTGCTTTCGCCGCGCCGCGTATTTAAACGGCCGAGTGTAGCTTGCACGTGACGATCCATCAGGAGGAGGATATCGACACGTTCGGTGGGTGTTTAAAGAGCGACGCGATGATCAGGGATTTCGCGACGGCGATGAGAATCGGGTTTCGACATTGAACGAACCGCGCGGCGACAAAGTTCAACGCCGACGACAAGTCGATCGCCCCCCCCACCCGTAGACTCTTGTTAAATTTTTTTATTAGTATCGTTTTATAATTCTAACTTCTTAAGACAATTTAAAATGAAGTTGTTGCTATGGGATTTTTCGGTCTTAACGTTGGTCTGATAACCAATAAAGATATTGCAGTTTAATTATTGAACGATACGTGAACCTTAAAAATCGATGGGTCACACATAATATAATATACCTACAGAGTATGGCTCTTAAATATCTCGAACGTATCCGTAGAGGACAATGAATCGTTCCGATAGCAGCCGCGATTCGACGTTCGATAAAGATACACAAAGACAGACTTTATTGTTTTATTTCGGTATTCGGAAAATAATTCATTACTCGATGCGACAAAATGAGGATTAAAGTTGTTTCGATTAAGATGGACCCCCCCCCTCCCCCGTAAACGAGTTCTGGATCCGCGCCTGCACCGTGCCGTCATAGAGACACAGACAATTATTCCACGTAACGTTCGCGGACGAACACCGTTAGTTGTGTGGTTGCCCGACAGTGGAGGTCGGGCTCGAATCGAACGTTAGGTTAAGGTTAGGTTAGGTTAGGTTAGGGTTAGGTTCAAAAAAAAAACACACACGTCGGCTCGAAAATCCGTACGGGGATTACCATCAGCACGTCCGCCGAGGCGAGACGTCGACACCGCGTCGGACCGGCGTTGGCCGTCATGGAAACCGCTCGTATTTTTAGATACCAAGCAGAACGAAGTGGAACGCGTCGGCGGATCGCTTTTCAAAACGCGTTATTTCTATTTATTCGTCCGCGGCCCGCAAACAGATTTTCGAACGGAGTAGCGCTCCGTAGACGTTTCGCGGCAGCCCACTATTTCGATCTACAATATCGTAAATTCGACGCAGATGGTACCCGCGGGCCAATCGTTTTTGGAATTTCTTGGTGGTTTTCCAGAAAACTACGAGAACCCACTGAAAACGACGGAAGCACGCCGTCGCGTTTTTAATAGACTGTATATTGTCTCGTTTGTTTGGCGGGAAGTCGGACGGAAAATTACGATCCCGGGAGACGTGCGGTTTTCGTCGACCATTTAATTTTAGTATTTTTATTATTTTACGCCGGCAAGCCATGATATATATTTAATGTTTGAAGCGTGTTGGTTTTATGATTTTCATTTATAAAACATGATGTTCTCTTCATTCTCTCGACAATACCAAAGTCAAATAAAATTCCTATATATTTATAGAGATTTGGCTCCATCGACTTTCTTAGCGTTAAAAATGTAAATCACGTTGTTTGTTTTTTTAAGTCTTACAACTATACATTATTAACGAATCAGTTAATACATGAGTGTAGATCGACTTTATACAACGCAATATGTTTATGATTGGGAAATTTTTACACGACATTGAAAGCAGGTTGCGGTTTGTTCAAGGATTTAAATTCTAACCCAAGGTGACGGGTGGATACAAAGCCTTGCCAGTTAAATACGAGTAAAACATACGCGTACCAAGTTTTTCGGTCGTCTTCCGATTCGGATAACGCGCGCATCACGTTCAAATGAAAAACGATAACGACAATAATACAGCACCGTAGCTCGGGCCGGGGCCGGAGAAAATACATTACGTTTTCTCGTCGTCCTCGCGTTCGAAACGTTCCATTGCGAAATTCAGCGGACACCGACACAACGAGATATTTGATTATTCTACGGCGTGTCGTCCGAACGAGGACGACAAAAACCAACACCGCGGACGTGCAAACGCGAAAAAACGAAACCCCGCGGATTCAACGGGCGACGTCGTCGTAACGGTCCCGCGACCCGACAAACAGTTCACGCCGGGAAGATGAAAGAGATGAAGGACGTGTCGACACGTGTCGTCGAGAACAAACACAACGGACGACCACTTCGTTGCACGCCGCGACAATATCGAATTTCGCCGATACGTACGACTATGTCATTTATTGGGGTTGGCGTGGCTGCTGCCGCGGTACGACAAACGTAAGTAACGGCACGTTGTTATCATCATCATCATCATCATCATCGACATCGTCACACGGAACACGTTGAATACGCGAGCGCGCGTGTACGCGATTATCGAACATTATTTGATGAAATCTAACGTGTGTGTGTGTATGTGTGTGTGTGTGTGTGTATGTGTGTGTGTGAGAGAGAAAGAGTGGGAGAGAAAACGCACGTAATAAATGTAATACCGATGACGTACGTAGCGGTCGTTGTCTTTGTATGTCGAGTGCCCGCGAGGTTAGATAAAAATACGATACGTGAATTTTTCGTTAGTGCCGGATAACAGACCGTCTCATTACGTGCCAGGCGCGGATTTGTGAGGGGGGGGGTCGAAGGGAGGGCCACTTTTCCCCTCTCGTAGGCTGTGTTTAAAAAATGTAAAAATATACTTGTTTTCGACCATTGCACCGGCAGAACGCAATTTTTCGTCTCTACGGCGGATAAAAACATGGATGAGATCAAGGTTATCGGTATTTTTATTAAATGCTCATCGTGATATTGTAATAAACTCTGAGCATGTGATCGACGTGTTTTTTTATTTTTTAAATATTTGTAATCAGTATTAGTTTTAAGTTTACTATTTGGTATTCGTAAATTGATTACAATGTTGTAATTAACGTGATAACATAACTGTTCCGCGTAGGTTATTTCTGAAAAACACACGCACACTTTATTTTTGAATATCGAACGATTAAAAACACGGAATATAAATCCGAATCCGCACCTGTACCACCGTGCCGTCCGTTTCATTACAACCGCGATCTCATTTCGCACGTTTCTTCCCGTGTCGTCGTACGAAGCGGTCGCACTTTACCGTTCGTTTGGTTAGATTAGGTTAGTCGGGTTACTCGGGCCACTCGGGCAGTACGGTGTAGCGAACGTACAGATTTATAACGTAACGTAACGGCGGTTGCGAGTTGAACTCGCAAAAAAGTCATTTGATCTCTTTCTCATTGCGCTCTCTCGTATCGCGTATTTCTAATCCGATATTGCCGGGGTCGTCACGAGACATCACGTTCGAAAACCGAATTTCCCAACGAACCGCGCGAACGTGTTTTATAATTCGCACACACGCCGCATGCCGCACGGTAGGTTAGTTACCTGATGATTATTGAAAACGGGCGATTTCCGGTGTAATTCTACTGATAACCACGGTTATTCGTTGTTATCATGGCCACCGCGCTATTTAGTTCGTGGTTTTAGTTCGCGGCTTAAACGAGAAAAAAATAATGGTTTAGTATATACTTCTCGCGGGCGTAGAGTTGTATTGTTATTTCGAAACCGATGGTCAATAACGTTGCGTTCGGAAACGATTCGAATGTAAATACGACCGTAACCTATTATCTAATCGTGGCGTTAAAAACCTGTAATTCGTTTCCACGACGAAGAATATTTATTAATTGATGTTTATCGCGCATCAGACGGAAAGAATAATAATAATAATAAAAAAATTTGGTACTGGTTAGCGATTTAAATCGCGAGTTCATTTGTCGTCGGTTCGAGTTACATCGAGCTAAAAAATAAATACAAATAAATCGTTCTGAAAATCGACTCTAAACGTATCGTGAGACTTTACAATGTGTTTGCACGCGGTTTATAAAACCAACTGTTTTTCGTACGGGATTGTTCCCGTGGGAATCCGATAGGTACTAAATGGTTAGGCTAAAGCGTTTCGATTGTTTTGACCGCGACGAGTTCGCCGTCGTGTGTACTAATCCGTCCGAGTGTAATGACTAATAAAAACAAATAATAAAAAACGTGTTCGTGGTACGTTCGTTCACACACGGACGTCAGTAATTATTGCGAAAATGTCGTGCGTAACCTAACCTAACCTAACCCCCGGACCCATTAACGTATTATCGGTCGGATGTGAACTTGTTCCGCGTGCAACAACTCCGCCGTCGCGCGATGTAAAAACTATTTGTTTATCGTGTAATTCATGCAACGACGTCGGGTACCCACTACGTCCGTACATTGTCGTCGGACGTTTTGATTTCAGTGTTTATGGTAAATACGTTCGCCGTTTTCGAAACTACACTAGAACGTTTTCTGTTCATTTTTTCACTCGAACGATTGCGAATTCAACGCACGGCGGATGACAATTTTAGACCGCCGCGACGAATAAAATGAATTACCAAACGCGAAAAAAATACGCGCGGGCGAGTATCGCAACGTTAAAGTATATACCGATTTCGGGGCGTCGGCGGGGGCGCGTCGTCGCGGTTTTTTTTTTCCAAAAAATTTTTAACGATCTCTATTCGGCCCCGGGACTGTGGTAGCTACCGATGAGCCATCGTTTTGAGTCTACGGTCCACGGGCAGAAAACGGCCGAGAATCGAAAACAGCCAATTGCTTTGCCGTAGACCCTGTCTGTTTGTTGTCTCGGGAGAGAACGACTCGGAGTCTCGGAAAAATCTCAAAGGTCCGCAAACAAGGCCGGCGTTTCAAAACGTTTGCTCCCTCTCCCGTGAACATGATTTCAACGTAAATATCACGCGATCGCGCGCGTTAATTATACTCGATGAGACACCGGCGTCGTTCCGGAATCGTTTGCCGAATACGATGGCGGGCGTTTTCCCGTCTCTTTCGTTGACAAAACAACAATACCACTCGGAAATGTCCGTCCGAGCACACGTGTCCGACGCGCACGCCACGCCCGTTTTCCCTGTTTCACGTTTTTTTTTCGACAGTTCTGAAAAATGAAATTCGTACGCTAAGGAGAGCGGGGTTAACGCAACGACAACGACGACGACGACGACGACGACGAAACCATATCCGCAAGAAGAGAAACAAAAACGCGTCGGTATCAAAACGACCGCCGTCTATCGAACGCGTCCGTTCGAACGATTGCCGTGACGAAACACAAGTGTCCGCCGCCGGCCGAACAGCTCGCATTGCTAACCAACATGCGTACCACCGCTGTCGACCAGAATCGGAAATTTTTTATGCTCACAATTGTTTCCCCGTATAAATTAACCATAGAAAAGGGTGAAAAAAAATTTCGCGGTTGGGGGACGCGTATACCTCGGGTGCCGGAAGAGCTTGACGCTACGGATCTGCGCGTCAACCGAGTAAACGAGTTAACCGGATGGCGTTACGACCAGTAAAACGACCAAAACGAAATACGTTGTTCTCGATCCGCGTCGGATCACGGGCCGAGGATCAATCCGAACGGAACGTGTAGAATCACTTCCAGAGATTCGAACGATCCGTACAACGTAAGGGGCATTGCCCCGTTTCCGTAAAAAACCAATAACGGTTCGACGTTCTCGACGGTTTCATCGAGCGCACCGGAAATTACTACTGCTAACACGAAAAAAAAAACCCCAATGCGATCGTCCTACACGTTTTTTTTTTTTTGGTTATAATTCCTAAACCGATATTTCGAAATACTTGCATTTTTTACCGGTCGTCGTTTATTTTGACAATGTTTTCACACGATTTCTGAAAGAATCACGTAGATTTTTACGGGCTAAACGTCAATAGTTTTCAGTTATTTTATGTTTAAAAACGTATAACCGAAAACCTGAAAATCGTATACAACATTTATCTTATAATACGATTGCCAGAATTTTCATTTTTAAGTTTTCAAAGTACACGTTTCGGAAGAATCGGACGACTTTTGTATTTGATTTTTTTTTTTAAATTCTTAATAGGAGCAACTTTTGTATTTAAAAGCTAAACATTCAACATAACGTTAAAGATGTACATATACAGTTCTGTGTAAATTTCTAAAAATTTCTAAAATTCGAATTGATTTTAAACAAATGTTAATGGCGTTTGTTCGTTCGATTCTACGTGTTGAGCGATGTACATTATATTCAGTCCTCAATACGATTGGAACCTATTAGGATTCGCATGCAATTTTCTCGTGGACGGGGGGAGTGGTTGAGCCGCCTCAAAGGCTCGTAATAAAAATTTAAAAAAAAAAGGCGCGCGTACTAAAAATGTTTCACCTACGATGTATGCAAGTGATCGAGAACACAAAGTCACAACACATAAATAATAGCGGTTTACAACTAACGGGTATCGTTCTGAAAGTCCGTAACATTTTTGCCCGCGAAATGTTGTCGATAGATGTAGCATTTTTTTTTCATTTTTTTTTTTTTTGACGGGCGCACGCGGGGAAAGGATTTGACATAAGTTAACATTATACATCCTTTCTGTCGGTCTTCATAGATCGTCCTTCGCCGTGCGAAGTGAAAACTACCGCGCGAAAACATTACGGGTACGCGGAGATCGTTCGCGAACACACAATTCTCTCCGCGACAATACGAGATATATGACGATGTATTCTATTATGTATTACCCATGTCGTTGCTATTGCACGTGCATACGGTTATACGCAAGCACTAGTTGATCTACGACAGTATATTTTTTTATATACAGAGACACGCATATGCGTTGAAGTGAAACGTGGAGAAAATATTAAACGGCAAAAACTCCCCCTCCCCCCCCACAAAAAAACGAACGTTATTTGTGGTTCTAATTATTAACTACTTTATAATAAACTAAAAAATTATTGATCTTCCTTTGAAAAACACGATATCTTTTTATGTCCCTGGGAACGAATAAAAACGTTGTTTTTAGAATAATTAGTCGGTATGTAGTCGGCGAAATAGTTGTCTCCGTAGGTTTGTGGGTGGGAGATGGAAATAAATCGTTGATTTGTTCTACGGCAAGAAGCATTTACTCGGACGAATATCATTTTACATTCGAAGCCATAATGGCGTATGACGAATACCGTTATCACAATGTTATTCATTTTGTATGAACGCTCCTCTGAAAATAGTTCGGTGACACGTTGTTGCGCGGTTACGCTCGAATAACGACAACGGTTATTGAATAATTTGATTTCGTTTCAATCGTTTTTAATCGATTCCTAACATTATTTCGTCACTGTATTTAATCGTGTGTCGGCAACGCACCCGGGAGTTTTTCAAGGGAGGTCCTAGAACAATATGAAAACCCGATTTGTACAATAGGGATAATTTTTATTTTTTGTTATTGAAATTAAAATCTACAGTTTAAAAAAAAAAAATATACACTTTTTTGTGGCGTTTGAAAATCACAAAACTGATTATGAAAAATCGAATGGACGTTTGTCTGTTGCCAATAATTAAAATTACCTTACACAATTTTCCACTTTAGAAACACGCGAAGGAAAGGGGAATGTTTTGGACCCCAGGACTAACCCCTTGGTTGCGCCACTGTCGCGTGTGCATTGTGGTTGACGTGTTGTATACGATTTTAAAATACACAGCTGGTATCGTTTGATAAACTCTATGTAGGTACGCTAATCGCGGACGCGTGTCGTATCCATATAATACATGACAATATATGTTGTTATTATTATTATTATTATTATTATTACGGTTAACGGTAAGCATCTAACACGTTCGGGACTTATAGATTTTCGCGTTTATTTCGTGAACGCCGGTACGGAATTATTATTATGCAAATGTTTAGTCGTATAAGCTTGTGTTCTACTACGCGTTCTACTACGCGTATGGTTTTGCATGTTTAGACCTAACGTCCGAAACCTACGTCCATTACGTACACTCGTACGTGTTAAAAATACAAAACGTAATTTAGCGAACTGTCGAATGTTGAAAACGTCCCGTGTGGCCCCCAACTCACGTGAGTCAAAGTTTTTTTAAATACCTGCGTATTAGGCAAAATGTCTGAAAACACAAAACTATTTGACAACTCTTTGAAAAACATTATAACTGTTTTATTTACATATACATGTCGTCTATCGACTGTTGCACGTTACGTACAAGACAGCGTGATCTGTTGTATGACTTCTGTTAAAGTACATTACAATACGACAATGCAATGTCAATATGTATTTTGCATTTATAATTTTATTCGTGTATATTTTTGTTTGTTTCGTAATAGCGCGCACAGTGGTGATATCGCCTATACGTCATGTATCGTCGTTATGAGCAAAAATTAAAAAAATAAAATAAAATAAATAACGTTTAATGATTTAAATATCGTAAATTATATTTGTGTGAATAGTATTCGGAAAAAGTACACCGTGAGAAAAAACAAAAACATATTTTAAATATTCGGATATTTTATTTAGTTTCGGCTTATCGTTTAAACACATATTTTCGATTGAACCGTTATACTTGTTTTGTCGCGAAAAAGTTTTCTTCTTGCTTCTTTTCTTCGTCCACATAATTCGTCATCGTCCCCGCCATTCCCTTCTTCTTATTCGTTCTCATTAAAAACGACATTGGCGACATATCGATCGCTTAACACTCCCGGAGTTACCGACGCACTGTGTGTTTCAACGTGTTGTTCGAAATCGGGCATGGTCATTACAAGTAAATTATGTTCCCGGTAGAAAGCGGCGTGGACGCGATTTGATCGGTTAAAAAATCCGCACGCCAAGAGTAACTTCGAATTGATGACCTCGGGAGTTCTGTCTGAGCGTTCGGTCGTTCGGCGGACGTAATAAAACATTAAAAATCTTAACGGGAAACATGTGACCATCGTTTGATGAACTTTACTTGTGCGTTATATAAATATCATAGGAAATCGCAAGTCTACGACATTTCCGCGCCCTAGGTCTCCGTCCTGGCCTACGCTTTGATTTTTTCGAAGTAAAAAAAACATTTTGTCTTCTTTCGGTCTACTCATTACAAAAATCGTGCTCGTGAACGGTATTTGTCGAGTTTTGAAAAGATCGAGACAATCGTACGTGCGCGTTTCCTTACGTTTCGTTCGGTCGTGTTCCTTTGCCCGGCCGGACGCGCGAACAAATGTTCAAAGTCGCGTTTCGAATGAGGTTACATGCGTCCGACGGGTTTGAAAACGGCGTCGTGCCCGTTTTACGAACGCGCGGCGGCAACAGTTGGCTAGCGCCGACATTGCCGCACATCCGATAAGCGTACGATAAGGAAACGGGTCGACAATATCGTTCGATTGTCTTCCGTTAAAATAAAACCGACGGCGGCGCGCTTTACCCTTCCTCACACTCCTATCTACGGCCGCCGTAGAAAAAAAAAAATTGTTACGTCGCGCGTGGGTCGGTCAGGCAGACAGACATTTCCAGTAACACGGTCGTTTGGGGACGTCTATTGAACACGCCTAAACGGAAGTCGTTTTTGGTTTCTGATCGTTTCGATCCAAATGCGCAATTTTTCGTTTTATCCGTAGCGGATTTTCGAAAATTTTCGGGGGGTGGGTCCAAAAAAAAAAAAAAAAATAGTACATCAAATCAATATAAAAAAAGTATTGTAGTATATTTGGTACTGGAATATGGATCACTACAGAGTGTCTAGTGAGGGGGGGGGGGGTGGGGCCCACGGTAATTCCGTCACTGCGTACAATCATCGTTATCGATTAGACACGTCCGTCATGTCGAGACCTATGAAATCGCGCCGGTCGTTCGTTCGGTCTCTTTCGTCCAGTCGTCTAAAACCATATATATTTATAATAATAATAATAATAACCGTAAATATGACGTTACGATTGTTTTCCTATAGTAAATCGATAATATCTGTCGAAGAACGAAGAACGCGCGGTTTTGCGTTTCCATTTGTTCCGAAGTGTCAGTGAACACATCGCACATGCGCGACGTACGGCGGGTCATTGCTCAAAATTAAATCGAATACCGTAGTTTTTTTTTTCTTTGACGTCTCGTCGACTCTTAGAACTATTTTACTTTGTGAATTGTAATTCGGCTCCCGCTGTACAACTGTTGCGGTTTTCCTTCGGGCGCTATTGATTTTTATCAAAGCCACCATTTTGCGAGACACGCGGACAGAGTTTGTACGATTTTAGCGAAAAAGGTTGTACAATATATATACATGTGTATTTATAATATAAAAATTGTAACTTGAATTAACAAAATTTTTATAGTACCGATTTTAAACGTCTCGACGATACGTAACGCGATATTCGTATTGTTTTTGGTTTAGCGGAAAACATCTTCGAATTTTCACAATGTATTTATTGAAATTCGTAACGTTATTAAATGTTAACTTAGAGGAGCACGATGACACAAAACGTTTAAAATTACTCACGTTCAATTTGTTGACCGTAAAACCAGTCTCGGAAATCGACGTTGATGAAGTTTTAGTAGAATTAGAAAACCAACCGCGCTGGCAAAGAGGCCACTTGAGTGTTGAACTTTGCTCGTTACAAACAGTGTTATAATTACGTTTAAATTTAATTAATTAATTGTTTTTTATTTTAGACAAAAAAAAATTATCGTACAACAAGAAATAATAATTACATAAAAAAAAATTAATGGGGGGGGGGGGGGGTACGATTTGTTTTCATTGCTTAACTCGCCCACGAAATCCTGCACACGTCTATGTTACGTATACAAACAATACCACGAGTATACGGTGCCAGTGACGTATCTCCAGACCAAGTCTGTGGGAGGGGTTTTGAATTTTCATACATTATTTTAAATTAACATTTTGAAGTAAGAATTACGATTGCATTTATATATATAATAATAATGATAATAAACGATTTTGTACCTAAACGTCTTTAATTTATAATTGTTATGTCGTAGAATACTAATGAAATAATGATACCTATTAAAAACCGAAAAGTATAAATCTAGTGAAAATTTAATTTTTCTTTTATTATTTGTTAACTCGTCCAAAACACGATTTTCATCCATCTATCGTTTTCTCTATCGGTTTTTTCCCCATGGTATTTTTGTAAATACGTTTTTAATCGTCGCAAAGTGAAAAACGATCGTTCTGGGATCGTTCGAAGTCTGCTCGTAGAATGGTTTCATTGCGAGTCTCAATAAGTGTTGAAATCGCCGTAACCGTTCCCAGAGCATAAATTTACTGTTTATAAACAGTCGTAAAAACGTGTATTTTTGATTACAATTTCCAATGACCGGGCACTGACTGATATCGGAAAGTTACTTTGGTCACCGATTACCCCGTTTATACGCTAGTGGGCTAGCGGGCGATATAACATAACGACACGTGTCCGAATGGAATTACGTATGAATTTTTAACGCGTTTGCGGTCCGTGATAGAAACATTACACCGATTACGGGTGGTTTCCTAAAAAAGCCGCTACAAACACGTTTTGCGGTTTCGAACGAGTTTTCGTTTCGTATTTAACGCCGGGCGAGAGGTCCTACTCCGGACGAGAGCTCACGAAAACCGTAATCGACGGACTTTAGTTTTGTGCCTGGCGCTCACGGGCGCGCACGAACACGAGACCGGAACGGTACGCAACGGCACGTGTTCGTCTGTCTGTTTTGTATAGGACGCACTTACTATTTCCGTTTACAGTGGATTTGGATTTCCGGCGCGGCGGCGCGGCGAACGAAACCGGACGACGGGTTTGCCATTTCCGGACGTGGTAAACGCGGCGGTAGCGGTAGTCATGTACGTCCGGCGGTCCGAGTCGTCGTCCAAGTGGTCCGCCGAGTGGTCCGCCGAGTGGTCCGCCGAGTCGTCCGCCGGGTCGTCCGCCGAGTCGTCATCGTCGCGGCCGCCGGCGAAGCCACTCTGACGCGCCGTTCGCGAATTACGTGCCCGGGGGCCGACGCGGACCGACGGGGACGAGAGAGCGCGCGCGCGCGCGCGCGATTCCGGGAACGGCCGCGAGAGAGAGAGAGAGCGAGCGTGAGAGGTCGGCAGAGGTCGGCGCGGTTCGGGCGCTGAGCAACGACAACTCGAGCGCGCAATATTGATCTTGGCATATTTTTTTTTCCCCCCGTTTAATTTTATTTGATTTTATTTTTTGAAGCCGCGCGCGCGCGCACGGTTCGCACGTGAGGCCGTCTCGAACAATCCACCGGCGACTTCCGAAGAATTCGACGAAACGTTTTTGTCGTCACGCACAGAACCCCGGATGACCGCGTGAAAAACGTTCCAGTTGTGCCGCAGGACACGCTTCTGACCCGTACGGGCTTAGGCCGCGCGCGCACTGAATACGTTTTTTTTCCCGTAAAACAGTCAGTGTTTAATGAAATCCGGACAAGTTCGGATTGTTTTCGTACGTCGGATTTACACGTGCGTACACGTACGAACAAAAATCGCGCCCGGTTCGCGCGCTCACAATAGTATTCGGTATAGGTCGTGTACAAGTTCGCACCCAGGATTTTTTCAACGGGGGGGTCTAAAAAACTACATTATGAAATTTTGACAGAAAAATATGAACGTTGTATCAGAATTTGGATTTTCATCAATAAATTTAAAAGTATTACACAGGTCAAGGGGGGGGTCCGGACCCGGAGTCCACCCCCTTGAAAAGAGATCGTTCGTGCGCGTACGTACTAGTTCGCACGGATCAAATTCGTACGAAAACGCATCCCCGACGTGCGCGCGGCCTCACGCGTTCGCGTACTCTCTCGACGAGAGGTCTCGTTTCACACGTGTTCCGCGACTACCGTACAACCGGGACCGAAACCGCTATTGCCAACCCGACACGGGTGGCGTTACTCGCCCGAGTCTGCCGTTTGTTTCCAGTCGTATCGACCCCGTTCGTGCGGTCGTTGTTTGATCGTCGCTGCGAAAACCAGCGAACGTTCGGCGAGCGCGTTAAACGCGAAATCGTTGGAAAACTTCCGCCGGACACCGCGAACGGCTTATTAACACGTGTCACGTGCCCGCCATCGTGTGCAGACGGACTCTCGAACGAGCAACAATCTGCAGCGGAAACGTCGTGCTTTCGTTCATAAGACGTTTTAGTAACGACGATTTCGTTTGGTTCTCGTTGTTACTAGCAGTACATACACAGTCGTGTCAGTTTTCGGGGGGTTTTTTTGTTTTTTTGAACGGTATTTTATTATCGGTGTTACGAATCCGGACGAGAAATCGATTAGCAACGATGAATGTCGGCGGCGCGTCGTACACTACCGTTGATTTTTTTTTATAGTCATTTATTATAAACGATAAATTTAAAACGTAACACCTCATCTCGAGGGATCGTTTTTTTTTTTTTTTTACGTATAACAAAAATCGATATTACAATTTTTATAAATGATTGATAATATCGTAACGACGTCCAACTGTTTTTGTTCTCCTCGATACAAAACATTATTCGAAAATGGGAGAAACGAAAATAGTAAAAAAAAATAAATAAAAAAAAATACCTATAATTAAAATAACACATTTTTCTCATTTCAGCCGGTCGTCGTCGTGTCGTGCCCGTGTACGATCGGTCTACGCGCGTTTTTATTTTTTATTACCGTCTGTGTTTACTCGTCGCATAGGATATGCCGACGAATAATTTATGCAGCTCTAGCGGTAGTAGGCGAGACATCGAGACGTTTACTTACAACGTAAAAATACACCAGCGCTGGTCACGGCGACTATGCCCGGTGGTTGAATCGGGGTGAAAAAAAAAATATTAGTGGCATTCTGAAGGCTTGCAAAATAGTCGCGTGTTCAATACATATATATATTGTTTGTTTGTTTGTGAACGGTGCGGGCACTCGAAAAGTCACGTTCGCCAATGATTCGAGCGTGGAAAACAGGGTACACAATGGGTCGTACGAGTTGGTCGGCGTCGTGGTTTTTCAGCGAATTTTACAGCGTCGCGATTTTACTCGGTTCAAAAGAAACATTCCGGTAACCTCGGCCAAACAGTGTTCGGAAAAACGGGCCCGTCCAAATCGAAATAAAGCGCAAATCACAAGAGAATAACACTGTGTTTCGCGAAATGTAATTTCGACGCACACTCGTCAACGGGCCGACGGAATAAATCGCGACAACGGGTACTTCCGGAGAACAAGAAGACTCGATAAAACCGACAGCGGAACAACAACGTGAACGGACCGACGCTTCAGCCAAGTGATCGTGTCTGAGTCGCGTGTACCGATTTTCAGATCTATTATCACGACGTTCAAACGCGCACAATTATAACGTAACGGTACCAAAACTGTCGGGTATACTCGTGCGCGCGCTTGGTCTCGACGGACTTGGTTCGTACGCGTGTAGCCGGCCAATCGATCGGGATCGGAAATGTGTACGTACACCGGAAGGGTTAAGAAAATACGGTTCAAACCGTCCGTCCGGTTCGAAACGATTATCGTAAGCTTTTGAAACACATCGGACGAAAAAACGAAAAACACGACCAAGCAAGTAAATGGAAACGACATTAAAATAATTGACCGCAATTCAGCTCGGGACACGGCGACGACGTTGCAAAACGACGTCTTAAACAATACGTTTCGTCGAGCGGGCGTGTTGACGACGACGGATAATAATTATGTTTGTCATTACGAGACGGGCATAATTACACGTTACCAAGGGCGTTGGAAACAATACGGTTTTTTCCTTCTTATTCTTCTTCTTCTTTTTTTCGTTTTTGCTCGCGGACGTGCGTCGACGACAATAAACGCGACGGTCGATTTATATTGTTCGCCGACGGCGCACATAGGAGTATTTGAATGAAAAACCCGGCCAAAAGTGGATATTGTCAAGTTTGTTCAAATTTCCCCAGACCTTATCTCCCGTTAAGCTTAATAACAGGTCTGTCAGATAGTATCAATTAAAATACGCCCGGGTTTTGTCCCGTTTTGTATAATCAATCGAAATGCAGTCATTATCAGAAATAGAACTTTTGACTGCTCAAAGAAGAGTAGTTAGTCATATTAATTTTTCTATTATTTTTGTGTGGTTAAATTTTTAGAAAAAATCTTTTTTGAACATGGAAGAAGGAGGTACGTACTTTATTTTATACATTATTTTATTAATTTTAAGCTTACATAATATAGGTTTATGGATAATATTAAAATACCTATAAAAATTAGTCTTTTCGCCGCGGCGTTTGGTTTGTGTGACGTCGCTCGCGCGCGGTTATCGGTTCGGCCGATTGTCGATCGTCGTGCTCGTATCTCGTGATTGTTTCCGCACTCGTGATCGACCGGCGACAGTAGGACGAAACCCCTTTCTCCCTATCCCCCCCAACGCGCGAAATGGTAGACCTTGCTTTTGGGAAAAAACTCAACTCGACTTATTTTCAGCCGATTATTTTTAACGTCTAACATCTGCATTTACGTGTATGAACTCTTATCGATACAGGTCCGTGTTCCGACCCGATTGGTATTTATAGTGAATTTTTTGGAGGGCGTGTAATCAAAATGATATCGTGTGTGCAATGACAAAACACGAACAGTTTCAGACACCGCGCGAGACGACGGTTTTAAGACGACGATTCCACGACGAAAGCGTGCCGCGCACGGGAACGTTCACAAAACGGATATAAATAATTGTAACCCAACAGCGTATCATCACCGTAATAATATTGTGTGTGTGTGTGTGTAATATCGGTTGGCAACGGTTCAAATCGAATATAGACGCGAGAACTGGGTAAACACATAGTCGCGTTTTATACTCAAAACGTTTAAAAACTGTTATCGATGAAAAAAATGTATTTGAAAATCAAAAAAAAAAAAAAACGCTGTATGTACACAGCTGCACGATACTTCTCGTTCCCAGCAAACTAATACACGAATTGGTTTTGATAGTTCTACGCTTTGATGAATTATAAACTATGTTTCGCGGGAAATTCAATTAATATTTAATATTATTTAAAATCGTATTCGTTTACTATAAATGTACATGGAAATATGTTTTTATCGCAGTTACTATAAATATATATATATATATATTTTTTTTTTTTTTTTTTTTAGTTATTGTACGATCTGTAAAGAAAAGTTTTTACAAATGAATACAAAATGATGACGTAGAGTTACATAAAATATAAGAAAAAAAAATTAATTAAATTAAATTAAATTAGTAAAGTTTTAGAGACCGAGCACTTGTGTGAAGGAGCCGTCCATTGACGAGACTTCATAGCTTTATATAACTATTACATTATAATAGAATAAGACTAAAATTTAAAACGAACAATTGTTAGAAAATAGTTTAGCTACAAAATCTAAAATATCTGTGTCTTTTGAATTTGTGATATAGTTATAATTTTTTTTTTTTAGAACTATTTTATAGTATAATATCTTGATGGATTATTTTAATGAATATAATTGTTGATGAAAAAATGCCCATCAAATTTGGTCTAATTTTTAAAATGTCAATAATTGTCTGTTTTTGTACGCATAACAAGAGTAATACGATTTTTTAATTCTACAACCGTACACGCGTCGATCTAACAGTTGTTGAATATTAAAAAAACCGTTAGTCGCGATTCGTTTTTTAAACGTTTGCAGTTCAAAACTCGGTGCGAGCCGGATAATTTTTACGTGAAATGACGATTTCGGAAACGTCTCACTTGAACCCAGCTGCGGCTCGTTATCGTTATTGTGTGTTCGTTTTCGGCGGGACAAATCAAAGACGAATTTGAAAACAATATCGCAAACGATCTGCGGGAGGACGCTAAGTCGCGTACGGTTATTGTGATTATATTTCGACCGCGCTGCTAAGTGCCGAACACACGGCAAGTGGTGTTTAAAACGTTTAAAACGCGACGACGCTGTTCGCCGACAGCTGTGTTACGTACGTCCCAAAACAGACGGGAATGAAAACGAACAAAAAACTAATCGTTTCGAGTTGAACGAACGACAGAAAAATAAAAATGAAAAAACAATATTGTGTTTAGTCACGTCAGACGTCGTGTGAAATCGAATCTCCGGCGCGGTCAATCATCGACTTTTACTGTGTACGTTTAATGCGAGTCGTTTGAAAATCTCGCCTAGATCACCAGCCACGAAAAGTGAACAACGTGGCTTTTCAATTATGATTTCGTAACGACGAAAACGTTTGTCCGTGCGGATTTACCACACCTCAATCGACGTTTTCGGTAGAATATCGTGTTCGACACATATGATTGTAAAACGTCTCGGAGGATGTTCGACGATTATCGTCGTGATGAGCTAAAAGAAAAAAAAAACCTATTAAAAACCGACGACGACATTATATATTCATTGGTTGTATATTTTATAAATAATGTGCTTGTTGTATTAATACGTATTTTTTTTTTACGGGGAATGTATAATGAAAAACGAGTATAATGATAAACGCAATTTTTCAATGCGAACCGCAATAGGTAACGTACATAACTGAACCATAGATATGTTTAAACGTCGATACATTATTATCAATAACTCGTATTTATTTCCACTATAATAATACGCGTGTACGCACGTACTAATTTTATGTCTGTCGACGACTCTAGAATATCCGAGTAGATACGGTGTACAGGTTATGTTACGAAACCGTCGTCCGTAAAAAAAAAAAAAAAATGTTGATATGAAATCGATCGCGTATACTGTGTGACGTTCTAGAGGCCGAGAAAACTTCGCCGTTACACAATTCCGTGCGAAACGAAACGAGTGTGGTTCGGACCGAACTTGTTAACTGTAAACCGTGTAATTGCAGGTGTACGTGGGAACGACGGTCGGCTTCCGAGACCGCCGTCCCGTCGAAAACCGCAAAAATAAAATAAGTTCCGTTCCGCCCGTTCCACGACTTACGACTGGGTGTAAACAACCGGACGTGTTCCGGGAGCAACGCACACGTATTTATGCGATAAGCAGTGTTCACAATAATAAATCGCATACGTGTGAAGACCGCAGGGGAAAAACGTGTTAACTAACTGAATGTTCTAATAAACGGTTTTCGTAACCTAGTAATTTTTATGAATCATCTGTCTACCAGGGAATTTGAAAAATCGAGGATAGTAATTTTCTGATCGATAATAACGATGCAGCGAGTCTATAAACACAAAAATTGCTCTCCTGAAAAGTTTGAAAAAATCGAGTTAACAAGTTTATCCCCTGTGGTCTTCGTATATATATTGTTTACTGCGGGGGTGAACAACGTTTGAACCACATCATTAAGGACGATTGCCCGTCTCTCGTTTTTCCTCGTCGTAACTCATTCCAATTTTTATCCCTTGACAACGTCTCCCAAACGGGCTGTCGTACTAATATTCTTAACTCTCATTCCACTCGTGTAATATTAGCAGTTCTCCAGTTTATTTGAAGCTGCCGGGTACTCGATTTAAACTTTGATTTAATTGTAACTTATTGTTTGCTTGTTTTTTTTTATGTTTTTGTTCATATAATTTTTCGTTCGACGCTTATGTGTCTGTTTTTAAACAATTATAGGTTATTAGTTCAGATAATCGTAACAACTAACGTTTAAAGTTAATAAAATATATATATATATTGACCAATGTTATCACGGTAATTAATGTGTTGACGTACATTTACAAAATTAAATATTTATATATATATAACTAACAAAAAGAAGGCGCGTATAGTCGAATTACGTATACGATTTCTCGACCACTTACCGTGGTCAGGTTGGTGGAAAATTTATCACGTCGCTCATCATTTTGATCAGTGGTTATAAATCACTTTACTCGCCATGGCCACTCGTCATCACGTCATCCAGCACTTCGATGTGCGCCCGGGCCCGACAATATAACAGCATATCGGCGTACCTGAATTGCCTATCCAAAGTGCCGTGCGAATTATTTCCGATACGTTGATGCGATGATATTTAGAGCCCTTTCACGTGTAGCCACTCAGCAGCGCATCGCAAAAAGGCTGCTGATGAAAACACACGAGTAGAGATCGGAATAATATTCTCTTGAAAAAAGCCAAAATAAGATGATAATATTCTCTTAAATAATTGAAAACATTCTTCTAATATTCTTTAGAAATCGTAGTAAAATATGCAAAAAAAAAAAAATTCCCAACCTAACTGATGTTTAAAGGTCATTCAATATAAATCAATTTGATAATTTACTGAAATAATTTTTTTTCTTTAATTTACCAAAAAGTATTAAAATATGTTATTGATATTATTGCTAGAAAATTTTACAAAATAAAAAAGAAACTGATTTAAATATTTAATAAAATATAGTATAGCTTTAAAAAAATATCTTCATATTCACATTTTATTCATTTAATTAAATTAAATTAATGATGTGTTTTTAATTTAAGAAATTCTCCTTTTTGAAAACAGTTAACAACTATGTTTTGTTCCGTGTGCTCTGGTGTCATTTTATACGACGGTCCGTTAAAATGTTTTTATAAGTACTGATAGAACGTTCGACATCAACCGAAGCCACAGGAGCATGCTGCAAATATCAGTTACCATAGTCGGTGAAAAATCATCTATAAGTTGTACTTTATTGTTTCCATTTAAAACTTTTGCTACGTTCTTCAAAAATATAAGCCCATGATTATTTTGTTGATGTTTATCAATTTTTCTTTTTCATTTTATTTTCATTTTCTTCTGTATTTTTCGAAGTTCAACAAATTTATTTTCAATTAGGTTTATCGAATCAACAAGAGACACATTCGACTTTTCTAAACTCTTGACGGTCGATAGAAGCACAAGAAAATGGGTCTTAATACATATCGATAATCCATAAAATTAATCGATATATTCTCTAATAATCTTTATTTTACGAAATATTCGTTTATCTGAAAATTGCCATTGATTTATACGATTCCCAATTCATATAAATTTCGAACCCCCGTCTGACCACATAGACTCAAAAAAAAAATATGCAAAAGAATATTATTCCGATAAACGGACCGTTCCACACACGATCACAGTCACAAATTGGAAGCGTTACAAACGGCGACCGTGGTAAGGCTGCCTTCGCCACAAAACGCGGCGTCTGAAAGTGGCGCTGCTCGTATCAAAGTATATTTTTAAATTGGACGTTTCACACGTGGCCGCAATCGTGCGACTATTTTTAGCATCGCGTTAGCATGAGTAGCATCGACAGTGTTCTGTCGATATCATTCTATTATATTATTTAATATAATATGATTACATCATACCGTACACCATATCGTTGGCGCGCAACGATTCACAGCGAGATAACAGGTCACTCAACGAGTTCGTAGGATGACTTGCTGTTTGAAGCTGTTTCGCCGCAGTAACAAGGATTTTTTCATGCGTTATGTGACTATGGACAAAACACGGATCGATCACTATGCTCCAGAGTCAAAACGGTATTCAGCCGAGTGGACAATAACCGACGAAAGCCGTGCAAAGCGACCGGGAACGCAAATGTCAGTAGGTAAGGTTTTGATCTCCGTATTTTGAGATGCCCACGGTATTTGGTCCGAATATTATATTGCGTAATTAACGCGATTGTAGAAAGAAATTGCGAAAAACGACTACAAATGAATCAGAAAAAAATACTTTTTCATCGAGACAATGCAACGTGTTCAATCGCAACAATGGCAAAATTGCCCGAATCGCACTTTAGATTGCTTCCTCGTCCACCGTATTCTCCAGAAATGGCTAATCGTCATGTTAGAGAAGCGTTGGTAATGAATATATCTCACCAGTGAAGAAGACGTTGTTATCGATTTACGGTATAATCGATGCGGTGAGGAGTAGGGAGGCGAAAACAAAAAAACAATTTGTAGAACGGATAATGTTCGTGACGCGTTTTCCGGTGTGGATCGGACGTCCGCGGCATCGTTTTGGACGCGTTCCGCGGACCCGAACAAAACAGCCCTGCGAAACAAACAGACGTTATTCAAATCACAACGCGGTGAAGCTTATATGAAAACTATAATTTGGCATGATTGAAACGTACGAACGACAACAGCGGTCAGTGTCCCATCCCCAGCACGTCGCGGTCGCTCGTCGGACACGCAAGTCGTGTGAATATTATCGGGGACGATCTAAAACAAAAAAAAACCCTGCTTTGGAGAGGTGTAGTCGTTAAAATCGCCCACTAGAATGTTGAAATACTCGATTTTTCTCAACAAGAATAATAATTATAATTTATCATTTGTGATTATAAAACCATATACAAAATTGAAAAACTATTGTAATAATTGCGTCGATCAATCGATTTTTTTTTTGATTTGATTTAATATTATTATTTACACTTAAAGAATTATTCGTTTCGCCAAAAAATTACATAATACCACGTAAAATTTTATGGAAAAATACCACGCTGTGAACCGTGAGTATGTGATAGGTTCTAATGTCTACGACCGCTATGGGAGCAATGAATTGTCGATTGAAATCAACCACACCGAGAAACGCGGAACGTCGATAGAATACATATATATATATATATATATACACGTAGTAGGATCAAAAAGTTCCCGGAATTTATTTATAGAAAAAAAACTATTTTTCTTATCAAATATCTGATTATTAGAATTAAAAGTAGACATTATTAGCTATCTGTAGGTTTTGTCGTTAAAATTACATTAGTCTCGTGTGAGCCGTAATCGCGTCCATACGAAACGGAGTTCACGCATATTTACGGAACGTTCGAAAAGTTCAGCGGCAATCAATTTTCTGTTTTCCATTTGGTCTTCGGTCAAAATGCGTGGAACAAAGTTCGCACAAACGCGCCGCATTCCTAAATCATCTTTCGAAATTTTTTGAACTGAACCATACGATATTCCTAATGCGTTTGCCATATCTTGAATGCGTAAACGACGATCTGATCGCACCAAATTTTGAAAATACGCGTAAACTCCGTTTCGTATGGACACGATCACACGAGACTAATGTAATTTTAACGACAAAACCCACAGATAGCTAATAATGTCTACTTTTAATTCCAATAATCAGATATTTGATAAAAAAAAATAGTTTTTTTTTCTATAAATAAATTCCGGGAACTTTTTGATCCTACTACGTGTATATAGATGTGTAGATGTGTAGGCGGGTTCTTATTTATAGTTTAACGGTAACCATGACACTATCACTTTTTCTCGTTTGTAAATAATTTTTCGGAATATTAGCGTAACTCGGTCGAACGAACTCACCGTAGACGCCGCCAAGTAGATGCATTATTTTTTTGCTTAATGCACGCGTGCTCTTGATCGTGAAACGTGTTTTTATCGTGTTTGAACCGTGTGGACATTCGGTTATGGATTTTCGACATGATTCATAAACATCATAATTTCACTGAATCGCATATCGGACGTTATCGATAACTGTTTTTTGTTTTTTGTTCGACGTTTTCAAACATTTAAGACGGTCGACGGCTGATTGTTATCTGTCTCGATCGTTTGAGATTTCAATTCGACGTCACTACGGTCTATTGCGCGTCAAAACGTTTTAATGTTTTACCCTAACCGCCAAAAAAAAAAAAAAAATATTTCACAAGTACGCCGATGGCCGAGTTGCCCCGGCTGCGGGGGGGGGGGGGGGGGGGGGGGGAGGGGTGACACCTGAATATTATATAATACGTATCGCGACGGAAAGCGTGTGCGTGATGATGTTATTCGTGAGAAACGCCACGCGGTTTATGTTCCAATACGGACAGTCGCACGCGCCCGCGCGTTGCCTACACGTCCCTACATATACATAACACACACACGCGCACACACACATATATATGTATAAGTGTACTACTCGGTCTTCGAATATATACGTATGTATGTATGTATGTATATACACGTGTGTGTGTGTGTGTGTGTACAGAGCGTGAGCGTCGGGCGGCAGTCGACTTGATCAATAAAACGCGATTCGGCGGCGGCGGCGTGGATAAGGGGGGGAGGCGGCCGTCGTTTCCGTTTTGTCGTCGCGCGGCTCCGGAAAACGTGCGTCGCGGTACGTTCAGAAAGCGAGTTTTCATCTCCTTTTTAACATTCCGCTCCGCCGACTTGGACGGTCGACATCGAGTCGCCGTTTGTTCTCTGCCGTGACGAATAAGTTACGTGTGAGTTGAGGGTGTAACGCGTGACGAAAACCCCACACAGGTCCCGGACTCACGTTATCGAGACGCGCTCACGGCCGCTCGTTGCGAACACTCGCTTTGCCCAACTCCATAGACCGGAGGTGCTGGGGACGGCATCCGAGGGGGGATGGGGGGGGGGCAAGGGGCGATCTCGTTAAGTTTTTTTATCGGTATCGTTTTGTGACTCTTATCTATGACACAGCTATGGGATTTCTCGGTTTTAACGTCGGGCTGATAACCAATAGAGACAAACACCTGTTTTTGTCAAAGTACATATAATTGTTTTCATACACATGTATCGCAGTTTAATTATTGAAATTAAAAATCGACGGGTCGCACATAATGTATTATTAATGCCTACAGAGTATGGCTCTTAAATATCTCGAACGTATCCGTAGAGGACAATGAATCGTTCCGATAGCAGCCGCGATTCGACGTTCGACAAAGATACACAAGGACAGACACTATTGTTTTATTTCGGTGTTTGGAAAATATTCCGTTACTCGATGCGACGAAATGAGGATTAAGTTTGTTTCGATTAAGATGGCCCCCTCCCCCTAACCTAACCTGTCCGGATGCTTCATTGTCCGGCCTGTGTTCGGACGGCATTCAAATATACGCTGTCGCACGGTGTTGAATGAAACACGATCGATAATGCTCGTGCCGTGTCGTTTTGTCACGGATCAGAACGTTGAGCGCCACTGTAGACGATCAAATCTTTGTTCGAATTTGCCGATAGTGTGCAAGCTCTTTTCACGTGTTTGATGGAAATTTCGATCGACGGCGTGTTTGACACGATTTTCGCGCGTATATTTCAATCACTCTCTACCGGAACTTTTTTCCTTTTTTTAAGGCCGAAAACGCCTTATCCGTATTACTCGTCGTTACGTGTAAACGACACGAACGTCACTTCGCGGCAAGGAGAACAAGCCCGGAAACTAGTTAGACACATTTGTTTGATCCATTGGTTTGATTGGTATGCGCTCTTGTTTTGATGAAAACACGGAGTTTGACAAACAAGTCTGACCGTGTACAACAGGCCGCTTTACGTCTCGCCAATTGTACGAAATCGGTCGATATTTGAGGACTTCGCCGACCGAAAAACTTGCTACGGTTTCCCGTGCGCAAACACGCGAATACGAACATTCTAGTTTTTATGATTATGATTTTTTGAAAAAAAAAAAAATCGATCGTTCGACGGGTGCATTCGTCATATAAACAGTACACCTATCCGCGGCAGTGCTTTCACCACGTTAACGAAATACAGAACCGTCAACGACGACCGACAAGCATTTTGTGTTAACGAATTACGTCGTTACGTAACGTGTACAAATAAATAAAATAGATGTAATGAGATTACTGGGAGCATCACTCTAAATATTTTGTTCGAGAATACACCTTTTTTTTAAAAAATTTACTCAATCACTTTTTAAAAGCGTTGTTTACAGCTCTGATCGTACCTTGATAACCCGACAACCGGACCGTGTGTGTTTTTGCGATCAACAATTATCTAAAGGCGTGGCGCACACCCCGTCGAAACGTAAGATTGGTGGTGGGGGGGGATCGAAAAAAATTAATAATCTGGTAGTCGATAAACGTGTACATGTTATGAAAATCGTTAAGACCGCAGCATGCTTCTTTTGGACGAACTTAAACTGTCACGCGACCTGAAAACGTTACAATAACGTTTATTAAGGTCCACGGTACGTTCAAGGGCGTTCTGTGCGAAACAAAACGGAAAATAAACAACGGAATCCGAAACATAAAATACTACAATACCGAATGACACTTGTAAACGGACGACGGAACAAACAAAATACCAGTATTAAATAAGTTTCTCAAACAAAAAAACACTGGAACACATAAATTAATGTTCTTTTCATCGAACGGTACACAAGGCTCGATTCGGTTCTACTAGGCTGTTGTTTCTATTTTTTTGGGTATGAAAATGCAAGTTCATTCCTATAAACTTAACAGAATCGCTTTGCAAAATACCTATTGAAATATTGAGTTTTCATCACAGGTTTTTTTTTCTTCCGAGGCTCAAACTCAAAACAATTGGCTATTTTGAATACATATATATATATAACACAGAACCAAAGTAATATTTGCCGGTTAACACACTGTAGAGTACTTGCAGAACGTTCATGAATTGATTTTTTCAATTGAAAACAGTTTTGTATTAAAATTATTTATTTGCATCGTTTTACATTTCATAACATGTTATTAAAATATTTTTAAAACCAATCCAACAACACACTTTCTAAATGATGTTGAGATTGCTTGAACAGACAAATGTATCTTCGTTATATTAAATTAGATAAGCACTGCGCTTAATAATTGGCTTGTACAAAATATTTGAACTCTCAGTAGTTTCGCACTGTTATTTTTCAAATTAATTACACAGTATACACAATTATTTTAATATTGACGATCACATGTTGAACTGGCGGTCTGATGCTTATAAATGGCTAACACATTATTTTGTACATTACGATTCGGTTTGGAAAAATTAATAGTATACAAAAACACAATGCAATAGCATTAACAACGTCAAGAATGTAATGAATAATATGTAACAGTAAGGTCAAGTGTGATCCTAAAATATTAATACACATGAGTAGATTAGGTACAAGTGTTAACATTCAAATATTTTTGTAAAAAAAAAAAAGTTAATTATATAAATTAAAATATATTTCCTGTTGGTGTTATTATTACTTGAGATATTATTAAAATATAATATGATATAGTATATAAATGTACTAAACTTAATTTTTAAATTTAGTTCTGTTATCATATTTAATGTTATCTTAATTGCTGATCGGATTTAAACTGCAATCCATTGTTATAAAAATTAAAAATTATTGTATTGATACAAACTTAAAAATTATTTATGTACATTTTATTTAAGTAAAACAACAAGTATAAATCTTTCACTATTATTATTATTATATTTATGTATACAAATACAAAACCAATTTAATATTTTCATTTATTGGCGATTTAGGTTTTACCTATTAATAGGTAGGTAAACATTACAGCCATTTAAATATTTATGGACATTCTACATAAATTGTTTGATTAAAGAAATCTAAATGAACATTTGATTAATTCTAATGAGGAATGATAAAAATATATATCTAGATACAACACAATGCTTTAATAATACTCAATCAATACTTTGACAGTGTCATCGCATACTGTTGCATATGAAAATCTTAAGAAAAAAATTATGTCAAAGTTCTATAGAAACACTTTAAAAATCATTTGTATGATTATCAACACTACATTATTTCATAATTTATATAATTTTAAATATCTTAATATATCAAACATATTATATGATTTAATTCAATTTAGAAATACCATATTTATAGGATATGGCATTTGTATATACAATATGCACATACATTATTTTGATAAATTCAACATAAGGCATTGAAACTTCAAATTATTATTATTCTAGTTGGTATATTATTAATAAACATAAATCATAATTTCTTAATTACATTTACAGAGTTATCTTTAAATACAATTCACACAACAGTGAAATCATAAATTACTAGAATTATTGAAAAACTAGAACTACTTTATTTCACAATTGTGTATGAAAGGCCAATGAAATGATAAACCTTAAATAATAAATGTTTTCCATGTCCGGGTGTTTTCTAAATCCTCAATCTAAATATTCATATGTAGCTGAGACACTCTGAAACAGACAAAACAAACAATTTTAATACAATATCCATAAAATAATTAGTTATTAAGCTAATATTTTACCTCCAATTCTGGTTGACTATCATGGAGATGCGATATATGACACAATCTGCATAATAAATGAGAGTTCAATGGATAACATCTTTTATCCGGCTCATCTGTCAATTGCATTCCACATTCCTGAAACAAGATATTTTTGTCTTTTAGTTTTTATTCACAAAAAAAAAAAAAAATAGTTTTCTGAACTTTTTAATACTTACTTCACATATGAAACAATCAACATGAAAATCTTTGTCCATTGACACAACTCGTACGGTTTCCTCAGTTCCCTACAACAAAAACTCGTTTACAATAAAATTCACAGTTTGTAAAAATAAATTGGAATAATAATTACTTCAACTGGTGTAATTCCTTTCCCACAAGATGCGCATTTAGGAGCATATTTCCTATAAGAATAAAGAAAGATTATTAAGAATAGTACATAAGTAAAAACAAAAAACAACAAAGTAATTCTCAATTTTAAAAATCATGCAATTCCACCAATCAGCTTTAAAAACATAACCCCCTATATTGGAACTACTTATTATATACAATTATATATTTAAGGGAATTTAAATTATTTGAAAAGAAGTGAACCATTTTGATAAAGTAACATCACTTTCAATGACATCAAATTTTTAGTCCCAAATATCTATTATTTATACATACAATTTGTATTAAATAATAAAACATATTTAATTTGAAAATGCAAGTGTGATATGAATTTGACTTAACTTAAATGTATTAAATATGATAAATTTATTTTGATTGCTATATTAATATTAATATGTTTTAATGAACAATTGACAAACACTAACTGTAATGGATATTGTGAATTTTTAATAAATTAAGGGAAAAAAATATAGGATAGACTAATTAGATTATAAGTGTTTAACATACTATTGAACTAATCTAAACTATATTTAAACTAAACAGGCCACCTTTAATTTGATAACATAAATAACAATTAAATTAAAAATATTTTTTAAAATTGTAACAAGAATAGAAAAACATATTTTATTTCATATTTTATATGAATTACTCAAACAATTAAGTTAAATATATTTGAAATATTATTATAAACAATTTTAATTGTACTTATAACTTGTAAAAATAAAATATATATAGACTAATAATTTATATTAACAAATGTAATCATAAGCATTTTTTTTTTTTTTTACAGTACTAGAGTAGTGGAGAAAACAACTATTCAGTAATTTGTTTTATTTATATTATTATTATTATTATTATTATTATTATTACTAAGAAAATTATTAGTTTATATTAATGATTTATTATATTAAATGTTGTTCATGGAGCACTGTAACATTAAAATCAAAATTTATATTAACACTTATTGATATTAATAAGTAATCAACTTTGGAAATATCAATATTAATAATTTAAAATAATTGTCTAACACTAATAATTATAATATATTATATAAACAGATATTGATTAAGTTCAACCAATTAGTAAATCATAGTGCTAACCTATGGTAATCAGCGACACAATATATCTTATTATCAATGTCCACTGTAAATGGTATTCCGTCTAAACAACCATTACAAACACAACAGCGAAAGCAGCCAGGATGAAATGATTTTCCCATAGCTTGTAAAATCATTTCCATTATCAAATGTCCACAAATTGAACATTTCTCAGCTGTTTGTTGGAAACCTATATACTAAATAAAATAATAATAAAATTATTATCTAAATATTATTATAACTATAATATAATATTCTAATAATTTAAATATTATATACCCTAATTAAAATGTATAGAATAAATTAAATTTCTAGAAATTTAATTTTAAAATATATTTTACATACAAATATAACTTTTGTTTTGTTTTGGAAAATGTATCAGCAAAATTACATAAAATCTTAAAACTTAAACTGGACTGTTGGACTGTGAAGAGCATCCATATTTGAACTAAATGTATTAAATTAAAAATTGGAAGTTACAATTTTAATTTACCATATACATTTAATAATAATACTAATAATAATAATGATAATAATGATAATATTATTATTATTATTTGTAAACATAATTAAGTCATTAGGTGAGAAAATTTACATATAAATTGCAAATTAATAAGTATTAAATTGTTGATGAATACCATGTAGTCTTCTTCACAATACACTCTTCCATAAACATTATAGAACGCTTTGCCTCGAAGTGCACGACCACAAGCACAACATATAAAACAATTGGTATGGTACAAGTTTCCCATTGCTTGACAGGCTTGGCCGGCGCCAGTCACTTTGTTACCGCAAGTATGACATATTCCTAAACAAAATTAATCGTAATTGTGTATAATTATTGGAATAGTTGTTTTATTTGATCAATACATACCAAAATATTCTCCACCAGCAGCAACTTCTTGAGTTTCCATTTGTTCTTCGAGCTGTCTAGTTAATTCTTCAATTTTCTTTTCGGCTTCTGTTGGTCCCTGGAATGAAAAAAAAACATTATTCTAACTATGAAAATTTATATGTACATAAAAAAAAATAATTTGTAATTTAACAAACTATAAAATCGTAAATTGTTAATTTTAATTATACATAAGTTCAACAAAGTATTCTTAAAATGTTATGCTATAAAATAATGAGGATTACATACAAAATTAATACAATCACTTATCATTCATGTAATGAAAATTTTTAGAAGCTATATATTAATAGAAGAAATTAGTAATTACATCACGATCATTAATGATAATGTGTGTTGTTCCGAACAAGCCTTTATCACGGTTCAACCATAAGAAATACACAGTCAATATTTTTTTAAACTTCATTCAATTATTTAATTCCCATTAATTAGTTTCTAATTTTTTTTTATGCCTCTTATAGTTTTGTATGTATATCAATATATACATATTGATTCATTAAATTTCATATTAAAATTCAAATAATTCAAAATGTTTATTTTTATTGAACTCATAACATGAATAATATTAATAAAAACATGTGTTTTTACTGGTACTTTTCAGTTACCTGATCGAAGAGAAGAAAAATTGACGATGGTATTGAAAAATCTATCGATGATCACTACCCGGATAATTTTTCTATGATTCAGAATACTAACTGTGATTTGAAAAAACTCAAAATAAGTAACCATTTATGATATTCTGTAAGTTACTGAAACCTGAACCTATATATGAAAATTCAAATGATAATGTATATTTACCCCCATTAGAATCTGTACTTTTTCCAAAAAAATTCCAAAAAGGCTATCAATAAAAAATAAAATAGAGAAAAGCTGCAGACACAACTGGCCAATAAAAAAAAAAAAATTGTTCTTCTATAAACAGTATAGAATTACAGCAAGTAATTTCCATACAGTCTTGAAATACATTGATCAAAACACAAATTTCCACCATTATTCTTCAAAACACTTTTAGACAATTGTAATCTTGATTTAGTAAGAGCTATTCAATGAGGTAAAAATCATGAACAAGTTGTATTAAATTAATTTAAAATTAAATCTGTATATATCTATTTCTGAATCTTTTTACGTAAACGATTTTTTATAGTAAAAAATTATATTGACCATACACATTATCGTTGAAGATTATAACACCACACTAATCTCATCTATAATTATCTAAATTATCTAAAAAAAATCCTATGATATCATGTATGAATCAAAAAACAAATTTCAGTCCACGACCAACTGATTGGCTAAAGACTAAAGAAAGTATTTTTCAAAAATATATGAAAATAATGACTAAATTGGTACATTTGTTAATCTATTGTTATTTAATTGATATTAATGTTATAAAAACCTAATATTACGTAACAAACGTAACGTGCTTAAATGTATCATTTTTTTTTTTTTTTTTTTTAACGATTCTTGATCACTAATACAATGCTAATAAAATTACCATCGGCCGCGGCGGAGTGACGTTATACGGTAGGAGATTTTTGGCCGGCAGTTTAGTTTTAATAGGCACGTGATGAGGTGTCGGAGACGACCTCGTTGACACGCTGTGTACCGGCGACTCCCGGTGATACGCCGATACCGTTTGGAAAATTTTCGGCATCGGATTCGACTGTTTTTGAGATCTGGATTCGGCCAGCGACGGTTGCCCTACCACACACATTTGCGATGATATGGCGGTCGGTCTCACTATCGGTTTGGCCATCACCGTCGGTCTCGTCGCCACCGGGGGGTCTTGGGAATAGCTCGCGTTACTGGCAGAGCCGTACGACGACCTCGCGCTGTGCGAATTCGTTTGTGACGAATAGTCCGACAAGGGTTTCATCGCCTGCGGGACCGTGGTAGGTATCAGTTTCATGTACGGCGTGGCGTGTTGAGCGGGGTACCGGCTCATATGGTCCATGGACTGCACGGGCACTTGAGGCCCGGGCCTGGCCGGTTCGTAGCTGTTCGAACCCTTGTTGGTTTCGGCCACCGTCTCGTAGACGGGCGGCGCCTCGTAAGGCGGTACTTCTTTTCCCGCGGGCGCAACGTATTTGGGGTAGCCGATCGCAACCTGAGGCTGCGCCTTGCGGTAAGTCGATTCGTACAACGCCGACGAACCCTCACAAGAGACTATACTGGTCCTGGGACTGGAATGCCTGGAGTCCTGAGACCCGCCGCTGGAATGTGAACCGGGCCTGGGTCTTTGGTGGAAGTATGTAGGAGTTTGAGTCAACGTGCGGCCGCCGTTATAAAAGTCGACGTTCTCGTACAGTGGCGACGATCTGAACTCGTTACTAACTGACCCGATACTCGGACGGGGACTTGGTGAGTCTCGATTACTCGCCGACGACGAGTAGCACGGTGGATTTAATAACGACGATTTCAATATCATGCTGCTCCTAGCATATCTATCCTGATCACAGCTGGAATGTAAATTGCTAAAACCATTCGTGCTATCAATTGAATTATTACTGTGTAGTCTGTCTGTAACGTTTGATAAGTCCATTGATTTGAATGGAAACGACTTGGAATGTGTTGGAGATTTTTGATCGCTAACTTTCAAATTTGAAACGCAATTTAAAATGTAATTATTTATATCTTGGTCGGTCAGTACAGCTGATTTATTTGAGTTGATCGAATCAGTAACTCTGTCATTCATAATGCTCGATTCTGTTTTAACTAAAATTTTCCCATAACCAATGTTGGATAGCAATTTTTCGGTTTCTTTGTCAGGACTTGTTTTTTCATGTGTATTTGGTGAATAATTATTTCTCTGGCGTCTGTCCATAATTGTTTCACTAAAAAAAAAAAAAAAATTAATTTGATTACTATTTGTAAAAGTATATTATTATTATATTATCTAGATAATAACAGAACATAACAATTAAAATATCATATATATATATATATATTATACATGAATTTAAATTATATTAATAAAGGGCTAAAAAATATATGTAAAAACGTAATGGTACAAGACATTGATTGATTTTGAAAATTTTGATTTAATTATATAACATTTTGTGTGCCTATCTACTATTTAGAATATTACAACATTTAGAAACATATGAATGTGTGACATTTTTCATCTATAATTAAATATTGTTTAATAAAACATACTACCCATATCATAAGTTTTAAAAATATTTTCTATCATTTATACATTAAATTATTATTATTATTCCTACCTGTTTATTTTGTTTAGATAATTGTATTTTTTTTTAATTCAAATATTAGTAAATAATTACAAAGTTTGTAATTTAATGAATTTGTTATTAAGTACCTACTTAAGTTGTAATGTTTGATAAACAGAATAAAATAATTTAACAATAATTTTAATAATATTATTAAAATTACTTTTGACCAATATTTAGATTTATTACTATGATTTGTTCCAATTAATACATACACACACACACATATATATATATATATCACTTTTTTTTATCAGATAAACCAAAAGCCAGAAAAAACATTACATATTATAATGATATATATATATATATATATATATTTAATAATATTTAATGACGTAATTATTCTCAGTATTTAAGATTAAAAAAATATGTATGTGATGAATCATCAAATAAATACAAATACTATCTGGCTCTGTTTTAATGAAATACTTACTAACATAAATATTTATCATTTAAATCAATGTCTCATATCTGATATTCAAGAATACACATTTATGTATAAATAATCTAAGTATAATTTTGCTCATATAAGACATTAACTATGCTTATTTTATAATAACCTAAATCTAAAAGAAACTGTTATTATACAGATAATTTGTGTTATATAATAATAATTATTTATTTATTCACAGTGTTCAACTATACATTCAAATCATAAAATCATCCGTACAACAATATATTATTGATAATGTAAACAATTATTTTGAAATATGATTAACTACAACATTTTTTTTCTTAATTTTTTAAAATTAAAATTGGTAGTTATAAAAGTTACAGACAAAAGGTGGAACGTTAGTAAATTGGCAAACTGAAAGATTTTAAAAAGTTTGAGTAGGCTGGTAAATTAATTTTTTTGATTTTATGTAACTGTTCCAATTAAGTATCTTGTCCAGATTAAAACTTAAATATTTAACAGTGTTGAGAGAGGGATAGGTAAATGATTTACAGTAATGTTTGGACAACGATCGCGTTTTAGAATAAAAGTCAGTCGTATGGATGGATTTATTGTGATTTAATTTCGTTTGCCATTTCGCATTCAATTCAGACAATGGGATTGAAAATCAGCCGGGGTAATTACAGGGTTCTTGTGAATTGATAGGATGACTTTGTTATCGGCATAGTCGGCGACAAGAGTATTTTGTGTTGTGGGCTGATCAGAAGCATAAATGTTGAACAGAATAGATAAAGGAATACCTCTTGAAGTATTCTGGCATTAATTATAGCTTACGTCTGAAATTGAAGAACCATAACGTATACGAAAGTGGCAGGTATGATTTAATAAAAAAGAAAAGTGTAGAGTAAAAAAATTCAAACCTAATATTTATGTAAAAACCATTAGTTTTATGGGACAGGGTGTTTTTTGTTTTGTTTTAATACCTAGACAAGTTTGATTAGTACAGTAATTCTTGTAATAAGTCGACAATTCTGTCTACGATTCAACGATTCACGACCGGCATTAAACGTAAACGCGTAAGGCGTTGAAAGTGTTTTGAACCGTCTTAAGTCAACCGCTAATAATAACAAGCTCAAACATAACAAATATCTATTATTATTAGGTTTGTTGACCGACGATTTCATTCATTCGGACGACAAGACCGATCGTCGGCGAAGTCGACAACGACGTTACCTGAGACGGTTTTGTACGGAAGACGGCCTAGTGGCGGCTGTCGGACGACGGCCGTCGGCGGTCGGCGACGGGTCGCACCATTGTCTACTGTTGGACGACGACGACGACGACAACGACGACGACGACGGACGACGGACGATGACACCGTGACGACGACGCGCGCGAGCTTTAACGTTTTACTATTTATTATTATTCTGATAACAACGACGACGACGACGACGACGATTAATTACCGGAGAACGAGACGAGAGTACGCGGCGGCGGCGTCGACGTGCGGGTGTGTGCGGAATACGACGAGTTGCGTGGTGTGCGCGTGCGTGCGCGTGATATGATCGTATTGTACGTTGTTATTGTATGTCGCGGCCTCGGAGTGCGGCCGGGTGGGGCAACGAAACGACGAGCGGGCGGGAGGGGAGCGGTGGGCCCGCCAGGTGAGACGTACGACGACGACGACGACGACGACGGTGAGAGGCGGTTGGTGGGCCCCCAGAGAGAGAGAGAGAGCATGCGAGAAGGTATGAAAGAGAGTGGGAGAACGTGAGCGGGTGAGAGAGCGCGAAGAACGGAAAGACGACGCTCGCCGCGCGCCCGGTAAACGGTAATAACAATAATACTACGGCGGCGAAGACGAATAACAATAACGACAATAACGATAACAATGGGTGACGTGGCGGACGGGACAGGCGTCTTCTCGACCGATAACGAAACCGACGGGAACAGGAAAATGAAACGTTCGACCGGCGCGCCCGCGATCAGGCGAAAACGCAATGGCGTTCATACCGCGCGACACGACCGAAGTGGTTTCCCTGCGAGCGGTCGAAGTGGGTGATGGGTGGGTGGGGGGGTCCATTGTATTTAAACTTACAAAGATTCATGAAAACCGTACATTTTTTTTTTTGTTGTTGATACGAAACGAGTACGTTTATCACGTTTAAATTTGCCCGAAAAGCCGTGTGGGGGGGGGGGTCGTTTGTAAAAATTTTATGGCGACGAGATTTAAACGTAAACACGAACGCGTCAATTCTGGCGATCGAGTTATTTATTTATAGACCGTGGTCGATGGTAAACCCGTAAACGCCGCGACCGAAACGATAAACGAACCGTTCACAACGTAACGAGTAAATTCCCGACGACGTATTGTTTTTCACTGGTCGTTTTCGGCGCGATCGACTGTTCGCATTAAAACCCGTGCGGTTTTAATCGACTTCAGGCCGCACAGTACTACTGGTAGCAAACGCCGTTGGTCGGTCTCTGTTCGACCGATTGACGACCACCCCCGAGCACAAATACAACACCCCGACCGGTTCGGAATAAAAACGTAGGCAGCGACCTGCGTACGCGACGACCGTTCGTATCGATCCGACCACAACAAAAGATCGGTCGATTTTCAACCGTCAGATGTCGACGGAAGTCCGTGGCACGACCGCCGGGGAAACTGAAACCGAAGACGAAGAAGACGAAGATAACGGACGTACGTTAAGAGTTTTTGGTGTGTTTTTTATATACCCTGACGCCGAAGAAAAAAAAAACGAATTTCGATGAACTTTATCGGTCTATAAGATCAGAAGAAGTGTGTATTATTGAATCGTCTACGATACGGTATTTATCGTCCGATCATAGAACATACGGACTGCCCGATATCTGACTAATGATTTTTCGTTGTGTACAGCCCAATGTTAACATTATCAAGTCACGTTTTTATCACGGTTAGAACCACCGTGTCGGCGTTTAGGAAATTTCGCTGAAATACGACCACAGATTCTTCTCATCGGTAACATCGGTGATCGTTTTGCGTTCATTACGTCTACGTTTAAACGTCACCGTTACTCGTTCAATTCCTTCGTGACTGAATATAGTGATGTTATTCGAACCGATAGGTTTTCGTTTTTCGTTTTTTTTAATGCTTCGGACGACACGTGGTTGTGTTAAAATACAATCGCGTGTAGTTCAAAAACGTGAATATTATTTTTTAATCAACAAGGCATACCTTCGGTATGAAAACGGATTGAACAAACGTTATACACAGTCAGCGGTCGAATTGTGGGGAGGTTTTTTTTTTAACGTGTCCCTTCTAATTTTTCTTAATGTGACGCCAAAGAACGCCTTAGAAGTCAATAAGACGTTTCACACCCCCCCCCCCTCCTCGCCAATGCGTGTTAATTTCGTCGTATACGTGTATTGAAACGACAATTCAACAAAGTAAAACGAAATGTTGTAAACCGTGAAAATTATTTATTTTTTTCAAACTCTAAACCACGTTATAAACGCCCGAGTACGTGTACACTTTATAAGTGTCGTCCGGTCACCGCGGCCGCTGGAGGGAGTTAAAAAAAATAATACATATATATATTTATATATGTATACGATACAGACATTCGTGGTTTTTCTTCTTCTGCGTGTCCGTCGCGTCGCAGTCAATACGATAAGCGGAAAAGAACCGTACAGACAAAACGGAAAAAACCATCCACCTCGCGTTGTTTTTGTCGTCGTGGCGAAAGGGAACTTGTCGGGCGTGTGTGAGTGCGTTACGACATTGTGTCGTACGGGAAAATATATAAAAATTTTTATATATATTTCGTTTTCTTGTCCGTTTGACGACACGTTACGAGTTCGGTACCTTCTGAACAGAAAACGCAAAAACTAAACCCACGGTGACTAGTGTCGCATAACGTACGGCGGATTTTTTTTCATTTCCATACGTACAAATACAATTATATATTCGTTTATGAGTATCGATTACGTGTACGTGTAACTTCGCCGGATTAGAAAGTTCCGATCACGTTTTCAGCGACGACGACGACGACGGCGCACGAACCGCTTCCGATCAATACCGTTCTCTAAAACACATATACGAGGTCCGTTCGAAAAAGTACCGGGTCAGATATTATTACGACTGATCTAGACACGATGACGTTTTGAGTATACGAATATATGTATGTATTCTCCGCGTATTAGTGAACATTTTAAACAAAACCCGAAGTCTCGTCTAGGTTTAATTAATTTTTTGATATGAAATCAAATAATCGGCCGAGTGATTTCTGAGGTCTTGGAAAATGAACGTTGTTCATTGATTTCGGGACATTGTCGCCAAAACGCCGAACGAAACAAACCGACTCGATTCAAACTACGCGTTAAGAAGTTAAACCGAGATGACGTGACGACTTCGGGTTTTGTTCGAAATGTTCACGAATACGCGGAGAACACACATATATATTCGTATACTCAAAGCGTTATCGTGTCCCGGTACCTTTTCGAACGGACCTCGTATATTTAGTCGAATTCGACGTGATTACTGTATTTTCGCGCCGGACGCGTTTCGAAAACGAACGGTTTGTCGTTATCCCGTGTTATCGTACTGGGGGATTTTGTTTTTGTATTGTTCTCGCGACGAACAACCAGCGCACTCATAACACGCCGCGCACGCGTTTCGAACGTATGCTAAATAATTTCTATACCGGTCATCGGAGTCGTTTATCGCGTTTCGGCATTAGTCATCTCGTCGGGGTCGATGACTACTAGAACGTGTGCGTGTGTGTGTGTGTGTGCACATCGACCGCACCCGAAGTCAGTTACTATATATGTTTTCGTGGATTAAATATACGTCGGACGTGAACACGAACGAACGCGTTTAAAACCTGGCGTGACTCGGTCTCCGAAAACTCCGTTCATTTGATTTGATTTGATTTATCGTTTTTTTTTTTTTGTCTTCTTATACTTTATGTAACTGGTACGTAAGTCGTCTGTACTCGCCGTGAAAGCTTTTTTTTTACACGTCGTACACATAAATAAATAAATAAATCAAAAACAAAAACGTTTATATCATTCGTTCGCAAATATTACGATCGTGTAAAATCGAATTCTACGCCGTGTTTACGTGAACCTCGTCGGACGAACAAAAAACAAAAAAGGTCACCGTGTAGACGACAAAATATTATTGCCGATCTCATACACGCGGGAACTCGTAAACTCGGGTAACCTCGTCTCGCGCGGTCAAAAGTCTCGCGATAATCCGTTAAATTCGTGTTTGGTCTCCGACACTGTTTTCGGCGTTGCGGGCAATAAGAGTTAGTTCTCGGTCGATTACTAATGAACGTGTTGTAATCGGATTTTGAAAACAATCGGATTGTTTGAACAAATTCTTACGTAGAACGAACAAAAAAACAAAATCGTTTTAATTACGAATATCCGGTAATAATTTAAACAGTGATTTTGGACGAAAAATATTATTTTTTTCAAATTATAATCAAATAAAAAAAAAAAATTGCTTGAAACACAAAACGAATTACATTTTTGAAAATTAAAAACTCTAATTGCCGTAAGTAGTTTTTATTTTTGTATCCAACATTGAACCGTGTTCGATGTTTTAGATTATTATTTGCCCGAACCCCGGAACAAAAGTAGCTTCCGTCCCTCCGGCGAACGTATGGAAAAGAAACGAACGCGGAAAACCGAAAACGCCGGCGCGACTGACATAACAACAACGTTATCATATCCGTGTTATCGCGTTATCGGGTGTTCGTTTATCGCGGCGACGAATTCACGATTTCGGCTTATTTCTCGGGATTGATTTTGCCGCCGAACGATGTCGAGGAAGGATATCGTTTTCGTGACGGGCAACGTGAACAAATTGGAAGAAGTGGTGCAGATATTCAAACATTTCTACAAGGTTCGGTTCCGTTCAACGTGAGTAGCGACGCGTATTCCTTCGTCCGTTCTTCTGTCCGCCCCGTCGTAAACGCGACCGCGCGCGTTCGCGTCCGTACGTTTCGGACAGTAAACGAAAAACGGCGTTCGCAAACGTGTGTGAAAATCACAAGGCGCATCTTCTTGCGACGTAATTTCTGTTGCAGCTGTCCAACAAGAACGTCGACTTGCCCGAACACCAGGGCGAACGCGACGAAATATGCAAGACGAAAGCGCGGGCGGCCTACGACATCATCAGAGGCCCGTGCATCGTAGAAGACACCAGTCTGTGCTTTAACGCGATGGCCGGTCTTCCGGGTGAGTGATCGCTGCGCTCGTTTTGCAACCGTCGACAACGTTCGATTTCCGTTCCAGGCCCGTACGTGAAATGGTTCCTGAAGGCCGTCGGTCCGACGGGTCTGCATCGCATGCTCCTCGGGTTCGACGACAAGACCGCGGTGGCCGTGTGCACGATCGCGTACGTCGATGAACGCGGCCAAGTGAACGTATTCAGCGGCGAGACAGGCGGCACGGTCGTACAGCCGACGGTGGCCGAGACTTTTGGATGGGACTCGTGTTTCATGCCGGACGGTTACGACATCACGTACGCGCAAATGTCCAAAGAAGAGAAGAACCAGATCTCTCACCGACTGAAAGCAATGTTCAAACTGAAAGAGTTTCTCGACCAACACGTCGTGTGACCGTGGGCAGATAAGGTTTTTTTTTTTTTAATCCAGACTACTATTGTTTTTGCCTCTTATTTTACCTTGGTGTCTATTTAATTGATTGCGTTACTCGCATATATTTTTTGTTGTCGTTCAGACAACTCTTACAATAATTTGTCTCGGCATAGGTGATATTTGTGGTGTTCTCGTTGGAAAAGAACAGGTGGCCATACATTTTCTATTATGAATAAAAAATATTAACGTGTGGTAACGTTTTGTTCCACAGTTTGTTTTTAATTTTTAATGTTAGATTTAATTTTGTCTGACTGATCGAAACAAGTGAAGTGTATGTACTGATACCGATCCAATCGTTCGACAGTGTCCATTCAGTCGTGCACAACGCTAATTAAAACATATGATATTTATTTTTTATCAATTATTCTATTAATTGTTTTTTTATGCATTAGGATTCTAAAACAAGCAAATCTATTTTGTAAAATAACAATCAAAATAAAACAATTTCTTGTACATAAATAATATGTTGTTTTATCTTTATTCGGTTTTCAAATTAATATCGTATTTGGCACAGTAATTTTTTAATTCATTTTTTGAGTGAAATTAGTTTATAAATGCCTATAACATCATAAATAATTTTGACAAGTAATTCAATCTAACCATAAGCTAAGTGTGACAACTGCACTAGAAATTGAAATAAGCGTTTTGTTTTATTTTTAATAATTCAGTAGATTCATGGCGTTTTCATTTTTTTTTTTATAGTTAATGACTGTTTACAATTGGATTGGATTCAAAAAGGATATACATGAAAAGGCAAATATATATATATGTATATTAATTTCCAAACATTTAATTTGACTAAAGTCATAATAACATTAAGTAGTGTTTAATATAAATTTAATTTATAAAAATAAGACTGTATGATTTGAATAGATCGGGTTTGTTTAGGAACAATATTTTGTTTGCATTACAAGCGATTAAATATAATTTTGTCATTAAAAAAAAAAAAATTATAAAAATCTTGGGGTATTAATGAAATCATTATTGTCTATGAAGTGTTTATTGTGTTCGATTGACTAAAAACGTACAATTTTAACATGATTGTTACAATCTTATAATTAAATTCTTTGGTGACAATTACAATACGAAAAATTTGATGACTAAATTATTGACTATTATTATCTAATGTTGATCGATTCCGACTGTTTTAATCCATATATGCACACCAAGAATTGTATTCAATACGTTTAAAAGCAGTGGATAAATATTTATAATAATAAAAGTTTTGGCAATATTTTGTATGTTATAAAGAAAACTCGCTAAAAAAAAAAAAAATTAACACATCAATTTGTCAGTTTTTATTGATAAGAAAATATGAAAGTAAAATAATGCAATATTAACTTTTATAATGTATCATTTCATGCGGTTTAAAAATCAATTTTCCATTAAATCGAGTAATCTATCTCTGTACAATTTACCGCAATAATATTATAGTTAATGTTCCATTTTAACATATATTCTATATTTGAGGTGAGTGAAAAAAAAAACTCAATAGAATAATATTACTGTTGTACGGAAACATTTAAGCGAGACATTAATGTTTCATAAAAATTAGATATTAAGTTTAACAGTTCATGTAATACCGTAACAATTACCACAATGGAACAGAAGAAAAATTATGCTTTTCGATTGAATAAATATTAAAACGCTGTTACACGTATTGAGGAAACAGTCTAATAATAGAAATATATAACTTTTAATATAATACCAGATCAATTGATTAAGTTCATAACTATCTACTAATAATTAAAAATAACAATGTTGGTAAAACATAAATTAAGTATGCAACATTTAATACAATAATAAGGAAAAATGTTTTAGAAATTGATTGAAGCGGATTGTGCAATTTAAAGCGAAATGAGTAAAACTTAATGAATTTAAAAAAAAAAAAAAAAAAAACAGAGTACAATGAACACTTTGTTTTGGGTGTGTTTCGAACGAATTTATAAAGAACATGGTAAAACAACAAATGTTGAATAATCTAGATTAATCTAAGAGAATTGTTTAACAGGAATGTAGAAGTAAAAAATGCGACGCACAAACGTGGTTTTAACCTTGGTTTAAAAGCCTAACATTGCTTTTATAAACTTTTCCTTTTTGGATTTTTTTACCGATAAAATAGTTTGAACCGATGTCTGAATTTACATCAATACTAATGATCTGTTGAAAAAAACAAAACAATTATTCGTGTGTGCCGTTGTAAGACAGTGAATGTGGGGATAAACGTGACTAAAATTTATATTATACTTCAAAAAAAAAAAAAAGAAAAAAAAAACCGAACCAACTGAATTACACGGGAAACAACGAACACGACCTTTGTAGACATGAATAACTTACTTCCCCTGCGCTTAATCTTAAATCGTTAGCGTCACGTGGTTCTTGACTGGTAATAACTTTGGCCTGTTGTATACGACCCAACGCCGGAGTGTCGGGTGACAATGTGGCTACGTTGTCTTGGTCCGTTGGAAATCTATAATCAATGATTTAAATTAGAAGAAATGTTGGGTGGCGGAGAACAAACGCGTGCGCGTGTCCACAACGGACATTCGAAGAACTCGATTTTTCATTTTGCGCACCATGAGTAAACAATAAACACTTATTTCGTTTGCAATACAAGTGTTTAGGCTAGAGCAATCGGATAGAGTTACCAGACGTCCAAGCAGAAGTGGTAATCGATTGATTCTATACCGAGTTGGTCAAAAAAATCGTACGAAAACAATTTATGATAATAATATTAAAAAATATAGACAGTGTACTTTTTTTTAATTTTATTTATATACCTTTGATATTTAATAATATTTTTAATTACTATCAATTAATATTCGTACAATTGTCTGTCTGTCATTTGGGGTCTTATTCATGTCCATCACATGAGAGTACTTGATGTAACATCGTATTTATGTTTTCACACAATAATCCAGACTACTGAAATAGAATTACAAATGTTGTTCCATAAGTGTTTACCTACCCAGAAAGATCTGATTGTAGATTTATTAACGATTCGTGACATTTCAAGTAAAAAGCGGCTTGTGTGTCTACGAAATCTAATAAATGCTGTAAATGTTGCGGGTGAGCACTGGGAACACCTTCCATCAATAATTTCGTGATTTCCGCCTGACGATCATATTCTTCTTGGGCTATCTTGAGATCGTGTTCAGCCTAATGACAACACCGTGAATTAGAAATGCCGTTACGATAAATCACACGGTACAGCGAGATAAATAATAAACAGAAAATAAAATGCTAAACAGTAAGTAAACACACACGGTTCGGTTCGTCACAACTAATTGTTCGCGTTTTACCTTTTCTATCAACTCTTCAATACTAGTGCCTGAGTCGTCTTGCTGCGTGTAAGTATTTAAAAACCAGTTTAATTAGATTAAATCACTTTAACCGTTCAATAAATAATCAATTTTTGTTAATTTAACGTGAGACAATAATATAGTATACCTTGACTTTGGTCGTTGCAAGCATTCTGCTCTTGCGGACTCGAGTTTTGCAAGCATCTAAGTCAAGTCTACATATAATATAATAATTAGTAAACTTAACAGGCGTTCAAGCAGTACACGTATTTAATAATGTTAATTTGCCTTCTTTTTTCCAACAGCGATCGTTCCTTGACAATAGTCTTCATGTCGGTTTCTAAATATTTGTTCATCGGGTTCACGAAACAATCGTTAGCCGATTTAATGAATTCTCTTTGATTGAGCCCCAATGTCTGCTGAATATTCCCAACTTTTATAAGTGCACTACCTAAAAAAAAAAAATGCATAAAATATTTACCATGTTTGTTCAAAAAGTTATTAAGATTCGATAGTTTTATTACCGTAAGCAGTATCTGGACCGAAATCGTTTCCTGCTTCCGTCATAGAAAGTCCTAAATACTCTAAGCTGCTGAGTCCAGATTTTTTCTTGTCCAGAAAAAAAAGATTTTCAACTCTCATGCCTATAAATGTGAAATCTGTTATGGTATACAATAGTTCAAGATTAATACTGTTTAAGCAGTAAATCATTCTTACCAGGATTTGCATTCAAAATAAATTCTATATTCTTCAATATCGTTTCAGTGTTTTGTTTTGTATTATCACAAAAGGTGACAAGTTGTTCAAAATTTGGATCTAGTTCTGTCTTCTCTGCTTTGCCCAGTTTTTCTTCTGTAAACTATATAACAAAAAAATACAATTACAAAATTTTACAAAAATAAACATTTAGAAGTTACAACTTATTCATTTCATAAATTATATATATAAATATCAATTGTAAATTACTCAAAATAATTTCCTGTTAAAATGTAATATACAATTATTATTAAAATTAAAATCACTATTTAAATTCATTTTTATAAATTATAAATGTATATTAAGTGTAATTTTGAATAAAAATTAAGTATGTACATTCATTAATGGGGATATTAAAGTTGACCACATATACACAACTGAAATGTGCACGTATGTTTTCAACAGGAAATTGGACAAATGTAACAAATTGTTTTTATAATTTTATTTTTGTTTTCCTTTACCTATTACTCAATGTTTTATTTTAAAATTGAAATGGTTTAAAAAAGAAAATCAAATAAAATTGTTAAACAAAAACAAACAATATGTATGCACTGAATATTTATCACCAGAACTTGGTAATAAATCATAAAAACACACATTAAAAAAAATGAAATATGTTTAATGTATTAGTTTTTATGTTATACGATATAACAATTTGTCTTCACGTTAAATATTTTATAACTGTGCAAATAATGACTACAATCAAATAATAAAATTTCAAAGGAGCGTTTGGAGAAAAAACTAAAACAATGCAGTACGCATGTTTAAATTTCAAATCTAGACACGTAATACCGAAACATCAATAGTTTTAAAAACGCGACCTCGAACCGAACAGAGTACACGCGTTAAGGCAAATTGATATTTACTCGGGTCAGGAACTACGAAACGATAGTTCGTTGCGACCGTGGTTGTGATTCGATACGTTAACGTCCACGGGTATAGGTTCAAAAAAAGGGTACGACACGTACGTCGTATAAAAACGTTAAACACGAATCGACGTCGAACGCCACGAGACGCGCGCCACAGTGTATTGCCGTTGTGCTGTCGACGACCGACAACGCGTTCATTCGTCGAACGGCGAATTTTCCGACAGCTGTCGACGACGAGCCGCCGCGGCCAAAACACCGTTTCGCAAACGGTTCAAAACAATATCACGACGTTCACGTACTTGGACGGCTCTGCTGAGCGCGGTGCCGGCGTCTCTGAATATCTGCTTCACGTTTTCCATGTCCATGACGACACCGACGGTTTACGATTTCCCACGCACGTTCGCTGGTCGACCGGCGGACAGACGCGGCGGTTCGTGATTTATCGTTTGTCACGACGGATATCAACTAGGCAAGTACACACAGGTCGGACGACGACGACGACGGAAATCCGTTCACTTCTCTAAAGTCCGTGCGATTGATTCAACGACGCGAGCGTTGACCGATGATAAGCGATGACCGACGGTCGGACAGAGTTATGCTGATAACGACGGCGTCGTCGGCGGCGGCGGCGGCGGCGGCGGCGGGAACAGGCCGAGAGATAACGGACTACGAAACTCGTACTAATTGTTTCGGTTATTGTACATTAGAAATCGAAATAATAATAATAACATCGAAATACTTTTGATTCGTGAAATGTTGTTCATTCTCTACGATGTTGTTTTTGTCTTTATGATTTCAATACCATACAACTACGGTCTAAGAGTATTAAACAATTTCGATTCGAACCGACGTCACCAAATGAAATTGAATGTCTGCGATTACAAAATATACATCGAGTGTATCTCGCACGTACGTAACACAAATCTGTGATCGGAACCGTTGTATTCGAGAGAAATCCCCCCCCCCCCCGAGTTTAATAATAACACCGATTTCAGAAATGTGTAATCGATTTCGATAACAATCGCGATACGCAACAATGCGAATTAACGTGGTCCGTGAAGCCGAAACACGCGCGTTTTATTTTTTGTGACGTTCCGTAAGCTAGGCACGCGGCTCTGGCCGGAAGTTTGCACTCCGAGTCCTGTGAGTAACTGTTTGCTCGTTTAGTCAATTACATGCCGTCGGTGATACGGATTCGGTTTCGGCGAAAGTCGGCGACCGGGCCCGCAAAACGGATCGAACGACGCGTCGCACTCTCACTCGGCTATGATTTGTGCTCGGAAATCGAGTTAACGCGTGATTGCGATCTGTTTCTATGGATAAATCCATCATCATTATTATCGCGGCGTACCGCGTGCGATCGGATAAACCCAAAGACGAAGAACATTACTTCGTCGATTTCGTGTTGTCGACATTTTTAAAGTTCACGTTTTCCCAATTCGTCGACGACATTTCGGTCGTTACCGTCCTCCACCACCATTCCGGTAAAGAAAAAAAAACCGTACAAAAAACGAATAGTCTCGAGTGAGGTTAGGTTTGTAACGAGTTTGTAATGTTTAACGTTTCAAACGTGTAGAAAAAAAAATCATAGGTTTTTACTACTGCCGTTGACGGACGTCCCCTTAAACCCTCGGAGCCTAAGGGACCGAAATACTCGTGCGTGTGTACACATACAGATTCCTAATCCGGGTCTGTCGTTAGCATAACTAATTGCGTATTACGTCGTAATATTATAGAAATAATAAATAGACGTGTACCGTCGGATTATTATTCGTTTGAACGTTCAGAAATGTCCGCCGAACCAGCGTTCGAATTGGAAATTTAAAAACACCGTTCCAAATGAAATATTCTATATCACGAAACCCGCGGTTATCCTCCATCCCGCGGTCCACCGCCAATGTAAAACCTAACCGTATTCTTTTATTTTCAATTAAAACAAAAATGTCTCCATACAGTTCTCAACAGAACAGTATTCTACAACATTTGACACGAACGACTCATCTCGAGTAAACAACGGTGTGATCATATAGAATTTTCAAAACGGTTTGCCGATTGACGGACGCACGTTGTTTACGGACGATTTGTGCTGCCTCACAGATATACGGTTTTATGGTATTCATACGAGTCTAAAAATAATCGTCGCAGAATATCACGAACAATATTCTGCGACGAGTGACGTACTCGACATAACAATTTTTTTAACATTCGATTTTCATCTACGGCGCCCAGGTACACCGGCGGTGGTCATGAGCGGTCACCCCGCGTTCCTACGCGAAAACCGTGATAAAGGGCCACGTGTCTCGATTTCGATTTGATAATAATTAGTCTTCCGTACGGCGGACGTGTGTTGCATTTTTTGCTCCAAGTGCCCGTGGTGCATTTGCCTAAGTCGCAAACATAATTTTACACGGTTTTGCCCGTACGACGAAAAACCGGACGGCGATATTATTTTAGAGGCGCGAAGAAGAGCATATACGCTGTCGTGTTACACGGTCACGGTAAAATGCCGTCGCATTTAATACGGTTTTATTCGTACGACAGAATTCGATCAGTCACTTCGGGGCACGGTATTAACTCAAACATTAAATTTGTTAGACCAACAACAGTAATATGTTGTTTGAATAATGGCGGAATTCGATGTCGAATTTTCAATTGCCCTCGTCGCGCAAGAGAGACCAGTGTTGCGGGACAAGGTTAAAAAAAACCCGAAAAATACGATTTTTCTGTTGCCTTTGGCGGTGACGATTGTACGACCATAGTGCAATAATTTGTTTGCGGTTACTCGAGTGTTCTTATAAGACTAAACCTGTACAAAAGTGTACTGAGCATGGGAACCGTGCATAAATCGTGTATATTACCGTACGGTCAAAACCGTGTAGTGTGAAACGGCTCTTAGTCTCAAAATAATATCGTTTTTCGATCGTTTGACGAGAATCTCAACGCTTCAACCGCGTTCCGTTTGCCACAAGGACAGACGTAGAACTTGACGAAGTCACGTGATTCGAGTCCCGAGACACGATTATACGATTTTCTTTTTTTTTGAAGTGAAACTTCTTTACGGAGGTTATAAAAAAAAAAGAAAAACATTTTTCGCGAGATCGGTTGCGCGCGCGCGCGTCGTCTCATTTTAGTCGCGGGCCAATAGCGGTGCGAACGAAGTGGTAGACCCGCTCGACTCTGTCTCCCGCCAATTTTCTTGAGATCGGTTGCGCGTGCGCGTAAAGTTCTTGTTGCGGACAATAGCGCGCGAACGGGACCGCTCGGCCGTCCCCGCACCAGTTTCACCGCATCCGTGCGCCCGTTCGCGCGACTGTCCGTATGCGAAAGTGCCCCGCCGCCGTCGTCTTATTCGCGTTGACCGTTTTTCGCGTGTTCAATTATTTGCTCGATTTACGTTAGTACACCACACTCGGGCCGGTCGGACTTACGATTGGTAAACCAAGTTACCCGTTTCAAAGTACATAGCGGCGGTGACCAAGTAAGCAATCTATTGATAAACGCCCTCGGCTCGTACAGTTCCGATATGTATTTACCCAGCGGAATTGAGAATATTTAGTGACTTTCGTATACATTTTTGTTTATTTTATTCCAACACAAACCTAATGCTCTGAAAGAAGTTTCACTTCATTCGCGCGTACTCGTAACACGCGCGATTTTTTTTGATTTTTTTAATACTCTAACGTACTAAATTAATTCTCAACCCGTCTCAACCATAAGACTATGGTCCGAACGGTTGAGGTTTGAAGCTGTCGACCCTCGCGGCACACATTATTGTCCGATGCCGTCAAATATCGCGTTTTGTTCAAATATTCGATTAATGTATTCGATTGCGGTCCGCACTCGTGCAACGATGTTGTTAATGATTAGCAGTTGTGGCGTACATTAATTGTTTACGTTCATTTGCACCACCGTTGGCCTACAATTATGCCCGACGTCACCGACTCGACGCTATATCCAGTTGTTTTTGGAAAATCATCGCGAAATCGTTAATTATATTTGTGTAGTTCGACCGCGCCAGATGACGGTGGACGTGTTATTTATTTATTTGTGGCGTGCGTGGCAACCGATAAAACGAGATTCAAACGCGTACACGTCGTCAGCGAACGGCCGAAAGTCGTTTCCTGACGTCGCGTAATAATAATAATAACAATAATCACTTTTCGTGGATTTCGTTCCGATTCGAACACGTCCGTTCGCACCGTCCGGGACATGTCGAACGACAACGAGCCGCCGTCGGACGAGATACGTTCTCTGGAGCCGAAGTTCATACTCGGCTCGACCGCCGGATCGTCTAACAACTGTTTTTTCCTAGACAATAAGAAAATCGTTTACCATGTTTCCGGCGTCATTGTCGTGCACGACCTTTCCAATAATTCGCAGAAGATCTTGTGCATGAACGAGCCGCAAAAAACCATCACCACAATGGAGTTCAACAACAGCAAGTACGACGTACACACCAACGGTTTAGACGGTTTACACCCCCTCGCTCCTAGATATTTAACATTTTGATTTTCGACAGTACGCTGTAGTCGTCTTTCGGTTAGTTTGGAGTTGTACAAGTTAAATAATAAATTCTGCTTTGGTGGTAATTAATGTTCTTATTTCCGCAGAAATAAATAACGATAATATAACCGAAATAATGAATTCGACAAGGCTGGGTTTTTCATCCCGAATGGCCTAAAGACTACGTGGCACGTGTGCGTCGATATCGGGTTTTCCAATTACACTTATTATCATAAGGCCGCGCGTGTTGAAATATATTAATACGGATTTCCTATAAATCGTTCACGCATATCGTTCGCCGAAATGTTCTTTCCGCGCGTCCATGTGAACCCGGCCTTATATTTAGGTACTGTACGCAATAAATCTCGCGACTTGGGTTTTCACGTAAATAATAGCACGTAATAGCACGTATGCGTTATTGTAAAATGTAATATATATTACGCATATTTAAACGAGTGTAATTATTCGAAAATAATTTATAGATACGTAATTTTATAAGATAAATGTCATTAATTGATGATAATAGTAAAAAAAAATCTTAAATCTCGTTTACTTGGAAAAATCATTTATGTCAACATGGTGGTCAGGTGTACGGCTTGAGCAAAATGTTGTTAACAGTACTTCGACTGGGCAAATATTTTCAGACGCCTATTATCCTAAGCGTGTAGGATATTTTTATTTTAATATTCTATCTTAACGGGGATTAGTTGTGCGCTGTTGGTGCATTTTTTAAATAAAAGTGTATCCTGTTTTCCAAAGTTTCATTAATTTATCATGTAACTATTATTTGTTTAAGATAATATGACGAATTTTAATTTCTAATATAGTTGACCTATATTTATTGTACTTACTATTCGGTTTGAAATCGTTTTATGTTTGTTGCACACAAACCGCGGTTGTTATGTCCCGTAATCGAGTCAACTATTTTAGCTTCTGCGCGGAATATTAGGAAAATTACACAATAGGAGTTTTTTTTTGGTTGAAAAATTGTGACAATTGCCACAGTTAGCCAAAATCCGAGACGACGATTATTACAGCGGCGGTGTATTGTACTCATTTTTATTTTACGGTTTAGAAATCTCTTGGCCGTGGTCGAAACGGGCAAAAGACCGACCATTAGTATATACGATTTGGTGAAGTTCAAGCACAAACGTCGACTGATGGCACCACTCGAGATGAAATCCAACAGTTTTATCAAAATACAGTTCACTCCGGACTGTCAGTATCTGGCTGCGCTCACCGACGAGCCCGATTACATTATGTACTATTTCAACTGGGAATTGTCGAAAGTCGAGAGTCACGTCCAAGTCATTCATCCTCCGACCGTCGTTGGACCCGTTTCTGACGTGATTTGCATACACCGATACGCGTCACCCGACTCTCCCGGTCGAGTCGCGCGTTTACGATTAGTTTACCCGCGGGAGCAAAGATATAATTCATTTAGGAACATGGTTTTATGATTATATTGATTACTAAAAGTAAAAAAAAAAAGGGGAAAAAATTACCGTACAATCGTCTTTTCCAAGCATGTTACCCATGTTATAAATTCTTTTTCCGCACAATTACATGTAACTGATTAAATTATGTTCGTTTAGGTTTACTCAATTTTTCGAAAAAGAGTGTTTTTTTTTTACGAACTTTTCAATGAAATTCGCGTTATTTGTCTTCCTTTAGTAACGTCAAGAAGCAACAAAAGGTTACTCGAATTAACTATTTTCTTACCATTTTTTTGTGGACCAAAAAAAAAAAAAATTGGCATCTTTCAACGTTCTTCTTATTTTTATTTTTCAAAATGTTGTACGCAAAGTTTTAGATATTAGATAATACATATATTAAATTAAAAATATATGTTCGATAAATGTCTTAGTCAGGGTTAGGGGAGGCGAGTTTTCGTTAAAACGAAACGTCCAATGTATTAAAATCGATTATCGAAGAAAATTCGAGGGAACGCAATTTATAAAATCCGGAGACGATTCGAGTAATCTTTAAAAAACGTATACATAAATGGCCATACGGGAGGCAGTTCTTGTGCGTCGCTTTTCTGTTATTCCATCCCGTTCACCTGTCGTAATAACGTCGCTGCTTCGTTTCAAAACATTTAAAAAGAAGAAAAAGTACATTTCAATTAATATTCTATGCAAAAGGAAAACGCGTCACGTTCTCTCAAAGGAGGACGTGCTTGCTTTTAAATACTAATACTAACGTAATACATTTTAAAATCATATTATTTTATCAGATGGCGTTGAATCCGAACATCAATGGGGTGTGTTGTTTCGTCGGCAAAGGATTGTTTCGTTTAATGAAGTTGGGTGAACTGGTATGGAAGCAATCTGGGTTTTACAAAGCCACCAAATATGAATTCACCTCCGTGTGTTGGTTGAACGAAAACATGTAACTTAATACGATAATATAAATCCAACACGATCGTTTTGGTCGGACGCAAACCGAAAACACGTAACATTAAGTGCACATTATTATTTCGTTTTCTTCTTCTTGAGATACGAAAGCTTCAGCTGTGTACGAATTAATGCGATTATCTAGCCGAGCGGTAGGTGTTACGGTTTTGTATTGAATCGGCGAAATTTTTTAAAAAGATCGTTGTCATTCAAATTTTCCGTCAGTGCTTTACCGACAGTGTTTAGACATTCAACAAAATGTATTCTTCACTTTTATTATACTTATACTTTTTCCATTATGTTCGTCTTAACGCGTATAACTTATTTTTCTAACCGGGACGAATTCGATACAAATCGCCTGAACACTTCAAGTGGTTGATGTTATTGAATATATTGAATTCCATTTGTTCGTTTTCAATTTGAATCGACGTCTCCCGCAAAACGATTTATTCGTGCATATTTTGGCGTCAGCATTTATACGCGAGTTATGCTCTACATACTTGTATATCCATTGTCGAAAATCCGGTCATATCACAGGGTGGCTAAAATTTCATAAAAAAATGTGGAATATCTATCAGGTTCGTTACTAACTAATTTGGTTCTTATTTAAAGAATAATATGAAATTAACATATATATATATAGAACATAGTCTAAGTTAATCGGGCATAAATCGGAGCAAACGTGTTATGTAAAATCGTCCGGTGTCACAAACGTTACAAATCGTTCACGACGTTCCGACAGCATTTTAGCCGGCACCGCGGACGGACGACTGTTCTTGGTGGACAACGGCGAGCTGAAAGCCGTTTATAACGTGTGTACGCTTACGGATTTCGACCTGCAGAAAACGATGAAGAACCCCCTGGAAACGAAGCCGGCGATTGGCGACCCGGTCTTGAAGATCAGACTGTGTTTGCCGACAAAACACGGGCTGATGCTGGTCGTTAACAGTTACCGCGTGTACTACTACAACATGACTAAAAATTTGAGGTCGGTGACACATGGTATACGCGCGTGATCCGCTTATTTATTTTTTGGGGGTGGGTTCTTATGCCACAGTCTAGTATTCGGCTTAGTCTCAAGTCGGCGCGCTTGAAATAATAATTATTGCTAATACGTTATTTGTCATTAATATAAGTCGGTCGGTACGTCACACGATCGTTTGCCACAGTCTTGAAAAAACCGAAATGACGTCACTTTTGCAAGCGTACAATAAATGTTTTATGACCAGGAAAACCGCAAAAATCACTCGACGAGATCGTCCGATTTCAATTTGAACGACATATTTGAATTCTTAAGTAATTTTTTTTTTGGCGTTTGTAGGAAAACTCGAGTTTTCGAGTTTAGTTAATTGGGTATGGTATGTTATTATGAGTTTGACGGATAATCGTCATAATTCGATTACGCGCAACGTTAACTTTCGTTGTTATGTGGTGTATCAGTAAACACGATTACGAATAGACAAACATAATGTTTTGTGTGGTGGATCAACAAACATAATAACACGGACATTATACTTATGTGTAGCGACCATGCTTTTTGCATAAACCTAACGTTTTTGTTGACGATTAACGTAACAATTTGATTTTCGACGATAGTATATTTTAAACAGTGCATTGAACAACATTTTCTTGAAATTATCTAAAAATATAATATTCCATTTAATCAATAACTTGACGACTAAATCAAATTAAGTGTTTGCAGTGAGGGTCGGGCGGAAGTGCCTACGTCCTTCCCCCTCTTCTATAAATCCGTCTTTGCTTATGTGGCATAATAGTTGTTTTATTGTTTACTTAAGAAACAGCATATTTACCGAAAATATTATGTTCGGAGTAATACACATAGAGTATTTATCCGAATTGTGTTTTTAATAGAACAAACATTATTATTAATTTATAACGAAAAGTATATTTACACAATTTCCCCTCCTTCCCGTTCGTCTAGATATTATTACTCCGTATTTTCAAATATAATAAGACGACAAATAGCCTATGGCAGATTTCGACAATTTTGTTGGTATTAAAAACATTTTGCTCATTGTAATTTTGATAATAATAAAAAGAAAAAAAAGATTACTGACGATACTGAAGTCGTAAAATCTCTTCTAGTTAGTTGTTAACGTTTTACTGTTTTAAGTAGTTTGTTTATGTAATCATAAAATTCTTTACAACACTGTTAAATGTTTTATTTCAATATTTTTGTTCAACTGTAGTTTAAAATTTGAAATTAACAGTTCGGCGAGTAAATATTTCGAATTCGTCCTCTTACCTGATATTTTGCAAAAATAATAATTTAATAATAATAATATTTTATGATGGTATGTTTTAAAACTATAGTATTATGATATGGTCATATAATAAAATTGTAGACTAAGATCAAAATCATAAAAGAAGAAACGAATTTCATTAATTACTATTATCTTGGACGGTCCCAGTTCAAAAAAATCTCTAAATCCGACACTGAACCGAATTCATGTTTAATGTTAATCAATAAATGAATGTTGATTAATTAAAATAAACCACTAGCGTTAATCAGAATCGTTTATCAAATACAATGATTTATCATTGATTTCAAATTAAAAATAATAATACAACTCTCTAAAATCGTTGGCTAAATTTATGCAAAATTCACAGCACTTACGGCTGGCTACCTATTTTTTTGTTGTATTTAAGGTCTGAACATGTATTACAAGGTTAGATATTTAATATTTGAATAGTAATTATAAAATTGCTTGCCGTAACATTTTTTTTAAGCGTTTGAAGTTTGAATTTCAAAAGAACTATAAAGAATAATAATTAACAGAGTTTTGCTCGGAATTGTTTCTCGAATTCAACGTATTTTATCATTGATTTTAAATTTTAAACAACACCCGACCAATCCGACGTCCACAGCGCTTTTAGTTGTGGAAATGGCCGAATAACCCAATCTCTAAACGCCTTCTCTAGTCGCACCACTTATGTAACTGTATGACAGTAGCGGACTAATTATTTTATTTTTAACTGTTTGCTTGACGAAGATATACGAAATATTCCGTGTTCCTGATTGAACGTGACGAACTTCTGGAAAGTATCGACGAGGACCCCGAGCTTCACGTAATTAACACGCTGGCCGTCAATCCGGAAGACAAGATTATGGTGTGCGTCACCAAGAGAAATCAGCTCTTTTGGTCGAAAATTCGCTGGAAGTCTGAACACGAGGAAGTATGCCATAATAATATATACAATTATTAAAAAAAGTATGTATAAGCGTCAGTTGTCATCCATAAAATCGATCTTTCCGTGTTCGCCAAACGAGATCAAGTAAAGCATTTTGACGGGCCAATATACAATAAGGGGGTTTGTAATGGGATTTTACGAAATCTTTGTTAAAGTTAAAAAACTTTTTATTACTTTTCGATCGAGTTTTTTTTATTCAAAGTTTTAGTAAACAAGGTACCTTGCCAATAGAACTATTGATCGATTAGATAAAAATATACTGATACAATAAAAATATGAACTCTTTTAGTCCTAAAGATTTTTATATTAAAAAATAAGACTGTTTACATGCAAATGAAATTCATAGTATAATAGTGTTCAATAATATTCTAAGTATATTTTAAACTATTCTGAATTTCGATTCATACGTATAATTGTATGAAATTGATCATGAGATGCCTATATTGATAGTAAACATCAAATAAGTAACGATTTTATTAATTGCATCGTATTATTTGAGTATTTTTCCCATAAATTACAATGTCATATTATGTCAAATTTCATATTTAGTTAGATTTTTCTGAAACAAAGTCATCTAGAATAAAATTCTAATATCTTATAAAATGTAATAAATTCGATATGCGTGTCGGCAATAATTTGATCGGTTCGCTGACATTTTCAACACTTTCCTTCTAAGACCTGTCTGTTTCATTCTTTATGTTCCTAACAATTTTTGCCCAAACATTCCATTCTCGACGTTCCATTTATAATGTAGCCTTTCAAAGTGGTTTTCTACATCTCCTTTAATTACGAGTTTTACCAAGCCATATTGTCATTATTTGCACTGTCGTCTTCTATGGTGTTCGACATTGTGTTATAGTTGAAGCTTTTTATTTTTCTCGTTTTTCAAATGAACCAAGCACAAACATTGTTTATGATTTCGGAACGTCAATAAAACTGTCGAGTTCTTATCAAAGCGATTCCGAGTGCCGACGTCCCGAATTCCGTGACGACCAGGCGAAAAATGCGTTCTCCTCTCTCGGCTCTCCTGGCACGATAATTGCGCTTCGTTCGCGGCCTAGGATTCGCGGACCAAACACCCAAACGTGACCGTCTGCGTCCATCTGGACTTTCCGCTAGCGCGTGCCAATCAGTGTCCCGGGGTGGGAAATCTGCAACGTGTCGCGCGGCCTTCCTATAGGTGTTCCTATACTACCACTCGCGGGACCGTCTTCGCCAGTGCCCGCCAGTGCCCAAGACCGGGGCCGGTTCCAGTCGTTTCCATCGCGTCTACTTTAACACGCGCGCGCGTATCCGTCCGCCAGGCGCTGATCAGGCCGTTCGGCGAGACGCTGCACCACGGCGGCGTGTCCGGCATGTCCGCGAGCAGCTGGAAGCCGGTGTTCATGACGTGCGGCAAGTGGGACAGGACCGTCAAGCTGTGGAACTACGAGAACCGGTCGCTGCTGCTGTCGGTGGACTATCCGGAAGACGTGGCGGACGTGTCGTTGCACCCGACCGGGCTGTACGCGATCGTGGCCACGGCCGGCCGGGTGGCGTTTCTGCGTCGTGTACGCGGACGCGCTGAGGCCGGCGAGGACGTTCGACCTGGCCGGCTGCCGTCTGGCCCGGTTCAGCAACGCGGGTCACGCGTTCGCCGTGGCCGTCGACGGCGGGAACGTGCTCGCGTACAGTTCGATCACGTTCCAGACGCTGTTCGAGCTCGGCGCCGGCGACCGGTGTACGGTAATAACGTTTTGCGCTCTCCGCCCGTCACGTCCGTCTCGTACCGGCGACTGGAACCGGTTTTCCTGAGGGTATTTCCGGAACCGGAACCGCGTAGAATCGTGAAGTGAAAATGTTCGGTTCATTTGCGGTTCCTAACGGTTCTCGAGTTTTTTTTTTTTGAAGATTAATTTCTATCTGTTCGTCCGGTTCGATATTTTGAAACCGTTTTTTATTCAGACTTCAGATTTCATTTCGTGGGTGTCCATCAATTAAAACAATAACGAAATCTAGAGTGAATTTCTCGTCGAATAAACCTAAATTATTGGAGCAATCCTTTAGATACAATTTTTGGTATAGACATTAAAGAACAAATTAAAATAACACATTATTGTAAGACTTATACATTCCTCGCTAATCTCAGAATTTGAACTATTCGAAATCAAATTGTCAACATTGATGGACGATAAGAAGAATATTAGAAAAAAATATTCTCACTTCATCCACGCGTACTTGTACACGCACGATTTTTGTTTTTTTTTTTGTTAAGAAACTAACCGAAACCATAACCGATAAAATCGTTAAGGTTCCAGTCCCTGTTTCGTACACACACGTACACGTACTCGCTCCCACACGACTCTTTCGAGTGACGCCGCGTTCGTTTCTTTTAATATCATATTTTAACAATATTTAAAAATCGTGGTTCCAAGAGTTTAAAATTTAAATTTTGAAAAACTACAAAAGAAATCCACTCGGAACGGGTTTTTTTCGAATGCAATGATTTTTCTAACGAACAATAACAGTTCGAAACCACTCGATCATCTGTTTTATTCGAATCGATATCCCAATCATCTCTTTTGAATTATCATAGAAGAATATTCTATATTCATACGTTCAAAATAAGAATTAACGATTATATTGTATAGTGTTTTACCACGACGGTTTAAAGAAATAAGTTTATGATAACATCGTAGTTACAAGGATGTAAGTTTACGAGACTTAAGGTCTCCGTACATAAATATAAACCGAATCCCTTAGATTAACCACTCCCCTTTTTATTATTATAAATAAGCGTCGCTCATAAAATATTTTTACTGTGTTTCAAAAGTTGCATTTTAAAGTAATAAAACAACATAAACTAACGTCGTTTTAATCAAAACCTGCGTTAGGGATTTTATAGGCGATTTTTTTTTTTCGTTTTGTTACCGAATGTTATTTTGGATACGTCAAAATTAAACATAATAATAATAATAAAAAAAATCGTGTAATATTGTGTTCAGATCACGGATTTGTCTTGGGCTGCAAACGACTTGAAGCTGTACACGTGCGACGACGAAGGTCGTATACGACAGTTCGACGTAAACGCGGGCGAAATCGAATTTGAAATATCGAATCAAATTGTGTCTAGTATGGCCGTGTCCAAAGACTTGAAACAGTTCTATATGGCCTTACAAGACGGCACGTTAAAGGAAATGATCAATCAAACGGTTCGTATGCGCACGTTGAATACCAGTATAATTACAATATTTCGACGGGGCCGCGCGTTTGGGAGACGTCTAGGATCAAATAAACCGTAGACTGTTCTTACAGCTGTTGTTATTATTACGCATTTGTATATATATATATGGTTTGAAAATCGATATTTAAACATTAGTATATTATGATTTTTTTTTTCAAACAACTATTTAAATTCTCTGCAAGATAACTACATCAAATAATAGTTAGTAAAGTTATAAATACTATAAGTAAATAGATAATATATGAACTCGTTACGTAATTTTATTATTGAAAATTCAAGTTTCGAAATTTCTTTTATATATATCATTAGTTAATTGGGCGTACGCCATTTCGCCTCGTAAGATACACACTTTCGTCCAACAGGACGCATTTGTCATGAGTCAATTATTTGGAATTTTTCGCTAATACGATCGGTAAAATCGAATTTCGTCTAAAAAATTGAAATTCAGTTTTGAATTACAATAGAAACCCCATATAAATAAATGTATGAAACGTGTGTGACATCTATAAAACATCTGTTTAATAAGAAGGTGCGTCGTTTTTAATAACATCAGGTTATTGTAATTTTCCTTTCAGTAAGTATAAAAAAAGTTATACAAACATGTTATCTAAACGTGTTTCAACATAAGTGACATTATATTCAGTTTCGTTTCACGTTATATGTTGTTTCTATTCAGGACGGATCGATACTTTGCGTCACGCGATAGATCAATGATAATTAATTACAGGTCTTGGAATATTATGATCTAAAATGATAGTTTAAACCAAGTAGAATAGAATGTGAAAATTCAAAATACTGCAAGTTCTTAAAAAATATTGTTGTATTTCGAATTATAATTAGCGTTTAACGATTGTTGAAATTTCTTTTTTTTTATTTACTAACAATTTCTTATAAGTATGTAGGTAACGTCTAAAGTTTTTTATTTAGATAAATCATTTTAGAATATTATTATTTAAAAATCAATTACAATTTTGTAGCGAAATACGAATTTTGTTTTCGTTTGTTATGAAATTGATCAACAATAAGTAAAATATGAGTACTTACGAGTTAATACACAAATATATATTTTAATCAATATGTTATGTTTATTTCAAGCGTATCTTGAAAATGTTATCGATATTCATTGGCCTTGTAAAGGGTAACGATTCTTTATTGTTTACCAAAAGTCTTTCGGAATCGTGTAGCGTATCCATTTTGGGAGACATAAAATAAAATAAATGGATAAAAACAAAAGCCAAATATTTTGTTATTACGGATAAAAGTTAAACATAAAATATCGTTTAACGAGGTAATCGATTATAGTCAAAAGTATGTTTTTCTTTCGATAACGTCGCATAAAACATAATAATTATAATAACAAAATGAATATTTCACGATCGTACAAATTGAATTACACGAAACATCACCGCACGTAGAATTATACGGCTCGTATTTAAATCGTATTAAATTTGAATAACAAAACACGCGTTTTAAACCGTTTATTCAATTTGATCCGACACGTAGGTTTTTGCGCTTTATTTATTTAAAACATTAATTGTTAAATGTTCTATGGTTTAAGTATTTTAAATGTATTAAAACGTTTTCGTCGACGTACATCAATTTGTTTTGTAAAACGATTTTCGTGTTTTCAGACGCGTAACATCAATCTAGACCATGGCCCGTTGAATGTCGTAATTCTGTCCAGGTCCAATTCAATGTTATTCGTCGCGTGTCAGAGCGGCGTCATATTGTCACTGAAATGTCCGATCAAGTCTGACGTCAAATACAAAGAATTTTCAATGCACAGCACTGCTGTGACAAAGGTAAAATTAATACACAAGTGTCTCTTCTTTTTCTTTGTTTATTCAGTGTATTTTTTATTGGTTCTATTGGTTCCACAACTGTTAATTAACGTCGAGTTGAGGGTTTTTTTTTTTATAATACGCGGACGATTATTTCAGTTTTTAAAAAAAAAAATATATATATAATAGATGCGACTGACGGTCGACGATGCCACGTTGATCAGTTGTTCCGAGGACGGTGTCATTTGCATATGGGATGTGAAGAACCTCGACGAGAAAACTAACCATTTATTTGCAAAACAACTTTGTGGATAACATGCTTATTCCGTCGAAAATTCTGAAACACAATTCCAACCATATTGTCGCACTCAATTTAAAACTGAACAAGTTGAGAGATCAGTTCGCGGACGATCAAGTGAAACTCGCCGGGGCCCACGAAAAACATTTGCAACAGCTGATCGATCAACATTCCACGAACGTGAATCGATTAGAGAAAAAAATCAAGGTAAATAATCGATTTGAATCAACCTTTTTTGGTTATCACTGAAATACTTTGAAGTGAAAAACTCGGCTTCTGGTCGCAACCGGCAATAATTGATATTAACTGCCACGAACGGTTTTATGTGAATGTTTAAGAGAGCGAAACATAATTTTATTTTTTAAACAAATTTCTTCTCGACTTGTTATCGAATTTTGTAATATTGATTGTACCTAATCCACTCACCGCTCTGAAGAATAAATCAATGGTTAATATATCTTATTATACGACTTGCAATTTGTGGTAACCACCAAAAATTAATTTTTCATCTTGTTTTATACTTGCACATGCATATTTGTGCACGATATTTAATTTTCTGTCGCTGTCCTAAATAATTGTTTTAATTTCTCGCAGTTCATGTGTCTTAACACGATTTAGTGTTTAAAGATTATTATTATTATTATTATTTGTGTGTACCGATATATCATGTGTGCACGATTGTGGCGGAATAATTTTAAGATATCAATAATTATTTAAGGAAATGGCGGCAATACATGATGATAAAATAATAAATTTAAAAAACAAAATCAACGATGTGAAGACGGAACACGAGGTAAATTTAAAAACGTTGAAGGAGAATTATGAAAATATGTTGATAAACGAAGACGAAAAGTATGAAAAATTAAACAAAGAGATGTTTAATACTGATGGCGATCTAAACAAGTGAATTCATTAATATTTTTTAAAATTTTGAATGATTATTAATTTTGATCAATCAAATTTTAGTGAAAGAAAAACACTCGCTTTAATGCATAGTAAAAAATTACAAGAATTAGCTAAACAGTTTGATAAAAATATAAAAGAAAAAGAAGAAATTATCCAAAAAGTATGTATAAATAAATCACGTATCCGAGGATAGTTTGTCATTAGAAAAAAAAATACTTATAGTGTAAAGAACAAATGAACATCGAAAAAAATCAAATGACTATAGAAATTGATAAATTCGACGATCAAGGTGATCGAGAAATGTTGGAATTAGATATTAGTTTTACATCTAAATCTCAAAAGTTATCAATGAAAATTGATATTGCTCAAGAGCAAGCTCAACAATTTCAACAGAAAGTCAACACGTAAGTGTTTAAAAAAAAATAAATAAAAACATTAAAAAAAAAAAAAAACGTTCGTCACAGGTTAATTAAAAGAGAAGCAGATGTAACGTATTTGGTCGATAAGTATCAAAATGACATTAAGGAATTGGAAATTGCGGAAAAAAAATTCGAGGAGAAGATAATGGACAAGAACGACAAAGTAGCTAAATGGAACGAAATTATACAGAAAAAAGATGACGAGATGTACAATAAGAAATCAATGATAAAGAATATGGAAATACAGAAATTAGTGTTGCAATATAATAAAGAAGAACAAGAGAAGGTTATAGATCCGTTGAGGAATACAATACGAAACATGGAAATAACTATCGAGGAAGTGAGTACTCGTACTTGGGCCATACAACTAAATGAGTTGTTTCATTGTAATCGATAGGATTAAGAAATACACGTGTTGCAGTAAATATCCGAAATCGTTCCCATCTAGAATTTACTCGTAACGCCAGTTATGTCGAAGAATTTTTGTAAGAACGTCTTTTTGAATAGTAATAGGTTGTGTAATTTCGAATTCTATTTACACGTAGTTTTTCCTGAATTTTTAGTAAAAACTAATTTATACTTTATACAAATTGTGACCTCACTATTATCGTTGTGGAAACAAAAGAACGTTGTAAAATTAGTGCATATTTTAATATGTTTTTTTTAACGCAGTAGCAAACATATTTACTGGAATTAATTTCGTTTATGAAATAATTTGATTAGAAAAAAAATTAAAATATACAACACTGGTTACATTGTGGTAACACTCAAATTATTTTTTTCTTAATGCAGTACAGTATACCTAAATTGTTATTTATTTGGTATGAAATACATTATTGTTCTTAAATATATTTATAATAAGTAATATTTCGAATATTTGTTTAGTAAAATATGTGTTTGTTATTTGCACAGTGTTTGTAAATTTATAATAACACTGACGATATAATCAAAACTAGCATTTATTAAATATGACTAATATTTACAAGGTAGTAAAAGTTACAAATCAAACCGATTTCGGGTGTTTACTGCTGTAGTATATACTTATTATTGTATTCTAATGTAAAGATTTGAAAAAATATTCGGAACACGTAGTTTTAATACGTTAAGAATATTTATTTGTAATAAACTTAAAATAATTACGGTTGGTGATTTTTAAAGTTAAAAACTCGTAAACAAAAGGGGAAATAAATAAAAAAAGCGTTTTCGTAATACTTAATTTCAAACAAACATTTGTTTTAAGCTAATATCAAATAAAAACCACTCAAATCTTGTACTGAGAAGTAGTCGTATCGTATTTAAATAAACATAGAAACGAAATAAATAATCGGATTTTCATTATTCGAATACAATGTCCGAAATGTATACGAATGCAGATGAAAAAGCAATTGTGGAATACCGATGTCAATGTGAAATATGTGATGCTAGAGTGCGTCAAGTGTCAAGAAAACACGAGATCGACCACGAAAGAAATACAAAAATTTAGGAACACGGCGATGAATCAGTCCATGTACATCAAAAATATAATAATCGATTTTCACTTCGGGTTTCTTAACACGAAGAGCACGGAGAAACTGAAAGATTTCCTTCGGGTAAATTTCAAACCGACAGAGTTGGACAAGTTACCGTTTTTTTTTTTTAAATTTAAACTAGTTAACGTTAAATACATTTATCCGTTAAAATGCCGCACAAAAACGAGTTGTTGAGCAAAGTATGCCACTATCGTTTCTCGCGAACCATTCTAGTATTGAGTTGTTGCCTACCTGAATGGATAAATGTAATGTAAAAGTTTAACGAAATTTGGTAACTCTGTAATATTTCGAATAAAATATAACAGAGTTATAGCCAAGAAAAACAACTTTTCGATTCGTTAATGTCCAGCCTCGCGAAACGAACACTTGTATCGAAAATATATATATTATCGTTATTTTAGAATCGTTTCTATTTTTAGGACATGTACAATAAAAATTTCGCGATCGCAAATTCATCGAACAGTCTCGGCGTGAAATCGGATATGCTCAGGGAGAAGGAGTTTTTGGAGAGGATGAAGGCGAATATCTACAGCCAAAAGACGGCGGCCGTCATGAAAAAGCCGATGTACATGAAAGCGACGGAGAAGAACAAAATGCTAATAGAGAGGATCAACAGTCTGAAAAAAGAATTGGAAATCAACCGGGCCAAGTACCGAGGTAAGGCGATACGTAATGCGCTCGCGATGTGTTAGTGACGTGATGTGACCTAAACCACGCGATAGCGATTTAATTGTCCGCTGCGTGTCGCGTCTCCAAAATGGGAAAGGCAAAACGCGTCGCGGTCTTTTCACGTGTCCGTGCGACGGGTTTGCGTTTTGTCGGCGACGGTTCCGAGTCCGCAACGGACAATCGTCGTTCAAAATTTCAATTTGATACACTCGTGACCCCCGGTTTGGTCTATAGTCGGGCTGACGAAAGCTGAGCGCTGACTACAGCGTTTCTAATGAGTGATTACCAAAACCAACTGGCGCGCTTTTTAAAATGTTTAACGTACGTATGTTATTGTTTTGAAATATTAAAAATAGTTGTATCAAATGTACAATTTTTTTTCACGGATTTTTTATCAATGGACCCCAGGTATAAGCGTTCGGCCGCGTTCCTTTGAAAATCGTGGTAAACATACGCTAATTTTTTTTTAAAATGTAGTAAAGAAGTTCGCAATGTTTTTAAAGAAATTGTATTAGCATGACTTAGTAGTAGCGCGATATCCGAACTGCGCTCATCGGCCGCCGGCGCTCAGTTTTCGCGAGCCCGATTATAATCGATTAACGACACCGGACGATCGCGAAAACGACGTTTCGTGAATAAAACAATGGGGGTACGGTTATTTTCTTGTCATACGTTTTTTAAACGGTAACGTTCAGAGAAGACGGTCGTGTCCAAAACGTAGATATTATTTTAAACCGAACGCACAGGTCGGTAATAAATCGAAACCGTGAGCGAGCTCTCGTAGTGAAAACCCATGTGGAATTCTACACCGGGAGTTCCACGAACGAGACGTAAGCACACGTAAGGCACGGATATAAAATCGTATTCGGGAAAAAAAAATGTGCAACACGCTCTCGCTCGAGTATAGTTCCAAAACGTAAAGCAATCACGTTTGGCGCTGACCAATTTGGGCGAGACGGAATTAGTAGGAAACAAAAAAATACATCGCACCCGTTCGAAAATCGGCGTACTAGTTTAGAAAAGAAAAATCAACGAGATTGTTTTACACAATGGTATCGGTAATATATCCCGTAATAATAATAATACATTGCGCGTTATTCCGGATCAGCTACTAGCCTGATTTCAAATAATACAACCACGCGGTTTTACACAAACGACAGTACTCGGACTGTATAAAAACGCAGCGGAAAACGCGTAATTTTTTAATGACCACATGTCGGACGCAATTCGGATTTCGCAGCGATATCCGATTGACAAACAAACGTTATATGAAGACGGTTCGATTTCCTGTTTACAGTCGTATTTTTTCGACTATAAATATAACGCGATCCACACGCGAGAACGACAGCCTACAATAATGACTTACACCTTTTCACCCGTCGTTTCAATACGTTTCCGACTTCGAACTTCTGGCATACACGGAAGAAAATATAAACATTCTGCAAATAAAAATCAACCGTCTTCGATGTGGACTGCGTTAGGTCACGTTACGAAACGTTCACGAGCCCAGATTTTCGTGTTCGAACCCGAACCGAACCATTCGTGAAAAGTTCCAAGATCGATGTGAAAGTCGAACGATCTAAATAATTCATTATCGATCCGCGAAATAAATAACGCGCGCGTTTAGCGCTCAAAACCAAATTCGTTTTGCTACGTACGATATACGCGACTATTTCGAACGTCATTAGTATTTTCCACCGTGCTCGTTTCATATATAACATCACGTAATTGAACACCGTTTCAGAAATCAAAACGAAATGAGAAATCCCGGTCGCGACGGACAAAGGAAAGAAAGCAAACGTTAAAAGCATTCGCCGCCACGCACACGTACAAACCATATGATATTTTGTCGCGTTTCGACGCAATTAAATCGACAGCTATGACTTAGCCGTTTTGTCTGGACAACCAAATTGGTTATCTGTCCTAGCACGGCGCACGACGCACCAAACAAACGACTACACGATGTCGCGTTTATACAACGGACGATTTAGACACGCACGGTCGGCGTATCGGTGAAACAAAAACATTTGAACACTAACCGTATTCGAATCACATGATTGTTATTTTCGAATCAAGTCACACGAGTAGTCTGTTTTTGGACGGTTCCGATCGTATTGGTTTTACGAGGACGTGCTTATTATTTTCCGAGTGTCTTCTGAGCGTTTTCTAATCTCACTGTTCGGTAGAAAACCGTATCCGAGCCCGATACGCGACACGTTTTTCGATTTTTTCCAAACAGTTTACCAAATGGATACCGGGAGGGGGGAAAGACTGATCTCTCTTTAGGATTGATTTTCGTTTGAAAATCTGTATTTTCTCTTTCAATCTGGACAACGAAATTTGGTCGTCAGTCCCAACAGACACGGTGTGCACGACGCATCGTATTTATACATTTTGCGTATGTTGCGAACGAAAGACCGATGGCTAGCACGACGATCTCGGACGGAGTTCGATGATAACACGGTCATTACGGTTTAGCGTCGAAAAATTCACGCTGCTGGATATGATAACGAAAAACGTTTTATCAACAAAAAAAAAAAACCCCTAACGACGCCGTTCACGAAACGAGTTCTTACACACCGGGGCGGTGTTGTGGATGTCGTCGTTTGTTGCACACGTCATTTTTGTGCGCGCGTTTTTTACACACAAACCCAGCTCGTTACATAACCGACGCGCGATCAAAATGATTTTCCACGGACGCACACAAAACGGGTTTGCAGAGCTGTGAAACATCGACATCGACACGGTTCCTATACGTGCAGCAATGTGCGTTTTTAATTCGCCAATTCAAATGGTTGCTTGACAACGAACTTGGCGAAACGCTGTTGTCGGCGTTCGCTATGATCGAAAACCGTTTCGGTCAATCAAATCGTAACGGTTAGGTTAGATTAGGTTCGATGTACCTGGTGAAATATTTTAAACGAACAAAAAAAAACACGCGATATCCTGAAGGCACAAGTTCGACGAACAACATCAATCGATTGTAAATAATAATAACAACGAACACGGATTGCGTTTATAAATATATTTGTTTTCATATAAGTACCACTTCAATGTATTATTTACAAACAGTTGTCATAAAAAGTACCTACGTGATTTGCTTAAGGGCGTTAAATTCGTTTATTTCACGGTAATTACAATATCTGTATTTTTCAGTCTTTGTTTTGCGAAAAAAGAAAAAAAAATACTACACTTGTTATCATCGTCTGTATTTTAGAATTGCCGATTACGAATAGTGCATCGTTTACGAAACACGAGGTCGATTATCATTATTGTCAAAAAAAAAAAAGAAAAGAAAAGAGAACATTGAAAGTAAAATTGGTTCTATAATGTAGATAAGGCATGTAGGTATTGCGTGTTACAGTGTAAAATCAAATACAGTTAAACATAAAAAACACTAATCAAACTAAAATAATAAATTTAAATACGCTTAATTATATTTGTTGTAAGAATTTGATTAGAATTGCATGCACAATACGGGTATAATATTAAGTATAAAATTATGATTATTTTTGGTGATATAATTAAACTTCAAAAACGTTCGTATAACGTAATACATATATATATATATATATAATCTATAAAATCAAATGTTTCAAATAATTATTAAATAAATAAGTTAATGAAAATTTAAATACTTAAATAAAAGAAAAAAAACCGGTAATGTTATGTACATGTACGAATAAAAAAAAAAAAACCGTGTCAAACTATATAAAAGTATATTTTTTTTTTGGGGGAAACGAACAAATACATTACGTAGGAATAATATCGAACGGTTACTGATTTTGGTTTTGTTAACGCTTTTTTACACGAATGTTTTGTGCGGACGGATTTTTTAATAATAATTGTCGACCGATGTCCGGCATTGAAACGACGACGGCTGCGACGACGACGACGGCGAACGTTGTGAACCGCGAACCGCCGTACGCGGACGCGCTGCCGCCGGACGGACGGCCGTCTTCGGACCTCGACCCAGTGCCGGTCGCGCACACCTTGTTGCAGTCGGAGTCTTCGCAGATGTCGCACGGAGTCGCCACCCGGGGTTCGTAGAATGCTCTGGCGCGTCTCGCTGTAGATTATGGCACACAAACAACGAGACATTCACGTGTTAGATCATCATTCGTATCAGTCGTATTATCGATTCGTTTTCGTTCGAACGCGCGCGCGGACACTCACATTGATCGTAGTAATCGTACACGGTGACGGGCGCCGGCTTCTGTTTGGCCACCTTGTGCGTTCGGAACGCCGATATGGTCGGACAGTATTCTTCGGTCTTCATCTAAAAATATTTAAAAAATATCCCCCCTCAACCCCGTGAGAAATCTCATCGCCAAACCACGAGAACACACTAAACGATTTTGATAATGAAACGTTTGAAAATCGTCCGAAGAGCGTTTAAAACGGATTTATACAACCGGAGTCGGTCGGGTCTTGAACGAATCCACCAAGCCGGCCGATAATCTCCCCTCCCCCTCATTCAATATCTCTACTAGAACACACGCGTACCTTGTCGAAATACAACATCACGACGGAATCCCCGTCCTTGGTCTCGACCCGTTTGACGTTGTTGGACAGTTGAAGGCTGGGCAGCGCGTCGCTGTCCACGGTGTAACCGGAAGGCAGTGTCACTTCCATCACGACCATGTTGCTATCGTTGCCTCCTCGGAATCTAAACACAAAACGTCGCCGATGCCGTCATTTCCACTAGTGCACGTCGACCGCCCGGAGCGGAAGAATAATAACCCTTAACACGGGGCGGTTTTAAATGAATTGGCAATGTGATTTTTTTTTTCTGCCCACGCCTCAAAACTATTAATCGCAGTCACCAATAACAAAAAAACGTCATGGTGCGTTGCATTTACGTTGCAAATTGTCGGAGCATCGATAAACAGTATGTTATCGAACGAGGAAAAAGCCGAATGTGGATTCCGCTCGGAAAAGGATATTTAACCGCACAATATTGTCGTTCGTTTCCGATCGAAATAATAATATATTAGTTTTTTTTTTCACAACTGTTTATGTCAATCAATACTAGATGATTTACAAAGTCAACAAACATTCTTTAGCGCGTTGGTCGGCTAGATAATTCGCGCGACATACGAAATGTGCGGCAACACAGTTGTGATTTCCGGGGGGTAGGGAGGGGGGTTACGACGTTTTATTGATTTATTTTTTATACCGTCGGAATAAAAAATATGCAAACACAAGAAAATACAGACGGGTATGAAAAAAGGATAGTTCGTGACCGGGGAGGCCAGGGGTCTTGAAATTAACTCGACTCGGCGGCAGTTCAGGACAGCCCGTAGGACCGCGTCAATGGGGTTGAAAGTCACGAGGTCTGCGGTCGACGTGCCCTATACCCTAGGAGGGTGGGTGCCACCCGTACAACAAACGGCACACGTTCCGGAATTGATCTGACGCGTTGAGTGGCGCAATCGAATCGAATTCACCGGGGGACCGTTTCCCACCCACCATAAAGTCACCGCGAGAGCACGTATTCCGGACGACCAACCCCCGGCAAAACGCGAACGAATGGAAGGAATCGTACCCGGAACAGACGGACAGCTGCAAGTGGTTCGCGTCCGAGTTCTTGTCCACCTGCGGGTCGAGCGTGAACATCGGCCAGGCGCCGGTGACGTTCACGTTGTACCTGTACGACACCCTGACGACGGCGAATCCGGTGCCGGTGGCGGTGATGTTCACGGTGCGCGTGCGTCTCGGGAGCTGTACGAACAGAGAAAACCACACACACTCCGTGATCTCTGGGAACGCCGCGATCGTCCGTCGTCGTACGACTCACCTCGATCAGCTGCAACACCATCGCGTTGTCTTTGATCACCTTGAGCTCGGACTGTCCGTTCCTCATGTACGCGAACGTGGCGGACAGCTTCAACGACCCCGGGGTGATGCGCTCGGCCATCTGGGAGAGCGCGTACAACGTGATCACCGTGTCCTGAAAACGTCGTCATCGGTGAACGGGAGTTGCGGCGGCGGCGGCAGTTAACCCGGAAAACGCGCGCGGGCTGCGCGTTACACCCACCTGGCTGGATGCGAATCCTCCTTGGTCGTTCTGTTGCGAGATCAGCCAGTGCAAGATCGGCAGACAGTCCTCGACGAGCCCCCTCTGCAAGTACGTCAGCATCGCGTACGCGGTCATCTCAACGTCCACCGAATTCGGCTCGCCTAACCACGGGTTCTTTTGGTCGTCGGCGCGTTCCGTGCGTTTCCACCATTTCTTCTCGTCTGAACACCGACAGTGCAACAACGACGTTTACGCGTTGGAATGTCAACGTCACGCCACAATGTACTTACCGGCGACGGTGGCTTTCAGCTCGAGCAGGTTAAAAGCGACGTTCTTCTCCGGATGATCGGCCAAGTGCAACGCGTACGAGCAGACGGCCAACGCGTACGGGTCTTCCACCCCCGGCAAGTTTCTCACCACGTAGTCGATGGCCCTGTTGATCGTGTTCCGGTATACCGGGACGGCCTTCTGGTTTTCCAGAAACGCTATCAGCGTGTAGGCGGTCAGCGCCAGCCCTCTGGCCGACCCGCCCTGCATGGCACTGTGACTGACCTTGCCCACTTCCGGGAAACTGCCGTTGTTGGCTTGGTTGTTGGACAGCCACTGGAGACCGTCGACTATCACCTTCTCTTCGATGGGTATGTACGGTATAGCTTGCCGGAACGACTTGACCACGTAAGCGGTCAACCTAGACGAATCGCATTTGTATAACAATCGTTTCGACATGGTAAAATATGAACGTTAAAAACGGTTATAATATTAAACTAGTTTCGTATTGCAAACGACAATGAAATACACATAGTGCTGGTCCGTGGATTCTTCGTACAAAGAAAACAGAAAACCCACGTGGTTTTCTAATCATCTTGACTTTACTACACCGGTTTTTTAATTTAATTTAATTTACTAAACATCGTTTATAATCTTTTCGTTATGTTTTTGTTTCATTCTATATCCAACTACTCGTATGAATTTTGGAATTGTCCGTATTGACCAACGTGACCCTTCGACAAGTTCTCTCCGGTCCTTAAACGCGGATATATTAATCTATTTATATATTAAATTATTAAATCTATTTTTTGTTTTTGTTTTACCAATTCATCCAATACTTCATCTGTGGCTGGGGCAAACCCAGAGCACCTTTTTATTATTTAATAATATAATTTTTTTTTTTACTATTCATAAATAGGCAATAATAACAAAAAGAGGTCATGGGGGGGGGATATATCTCCTCCTCCACCCACGGTTTGACCGTTACTGCGCGCGCATTGAATCGCACCGATCCGGTCACGGGATTCGTCCTCGACAATAAATCGTCACGCACACTCACCATGTACTGCCGCTCGCGTCCGCTGAACCGAAAGCACTGAACGAACCATCTGATCTGCGGTACGTCAATTCTTGTTGGTAACCGGTTTCCATGAACTTCAGCGATTTGCTTTCGACGGCGGGCGTCAGTTGCCGCGTGTTCTAAAAACCGCATTAACACCGTCGTCACGACGTTACGAAACAACGTCATCGTTAACACTACGACCCGATAAGCACGCACCTTCAAGTAGTCCAAAACGACGATGTTGGGCACGAAATTCAACATGTTTTGTTCGCCGCATCCAAACGGCATTTGGATCAGAGACGCCAGGTTCATGGTGCTCGGTCCCAGGATGTCGCCTGTTCGGAGATAACCGTTTTAAACGCGAACCGTCGATTATCCGCGGACGAGATAATAGACGTTTTTACGTACCAACCGCTCCGATCTCGATGAACTCGGAATCGGGTACGATGTTGGCGGGAATGTCCAACGTCACGTTCTTCTCGAACGACGTTTCTCTTCTGAGGTCGACGAAGAACGCCTTGTTCTTGTAGATCGTTTCACCTTCAGGCTGTAGTAGTAAACACGAACCCGCCCGTCGTCCACAAGAGTTAACAATCGTTCGTGTAAAATACGCGAAGCACACGCGGCCCGTCGCGGTCAAAAACATTCGTAGGTAACTCACCTTGACCAACAGCTTCTTCTCTACGGCGTCGCCGGCCAGCTTGCTGGTGGCGGTCAACTTGAGACTGATGTATCCCAAGTCCTTGGTTTTTATAAGGAACGACGTGGGACTTCCGGTGTTCGCTTTGATGGTCAACGATTTCCGCTTGTACAATTCCAGTTCTGTAAACAATTGCGAATACAAACAGTCGGACGCGTACAGCCGTACTGGCCCCGGCCGAACCAGTTTACGTTTTACCGTGGTCTGTACAACTCACTCGAGTCTTTCACTTCGTTGGAATAATCGGCGAAATCGAACTGACCGATGTTCTCCAATGTCACGTCGGCCGTCACGTCTTTGCTCAGATAATTGAACACCACCACCGGGACGGCGACGATTTCGCCTCTTCTCACCGAGTACGGCAAATCGACGGAGATGAAAAACGGTCTGAACACCCTCAGCTGCAATGCGATAACATCCGTTCGGGTCAGTACCACGGTAGGAGACGGACGGCAATGCGTCATCGAAATCCCCCAAAAGAGTATTCGTCAAGTTATCCGTTCAAAAGCCGAACGGGATAGAAACGTGTAAAACTCGCGTCACCGTCTTTCATCGAAAAACAACAGTCGCCCACAACGGTTCGATAGGTTCGTAATTTTTTGAACGACTCGCGAAAACATCGATCCCGCTGAAGTCCGGACGAACTTTTACTTGACTAAACCCGAAGTCCGCGGCCCTTTAAATATTTGAAAAAAAACAACGTCACGGAGTTATAATTTCGTTCTCAAACTTTCGGAAAACAACAATTTTATCTTTCGAAATTATTCACACATTATTAACGACCAACAGCGATATCATTGTACACAGTTTAGAAAAGCATGCACGGGGCGTACGTTTCATTCGGATTGTCGTAAATCATACCGATTCCCTCGTGTCTTATGGCTCTTATAACAGAACAAAACTTTGACGAGCTATATATATATATATATATATCTGGTATAGCTCGACACGCCTTACAACCCGAAAACTTAAATGAAATACGTTTTCGTTCCATTTGCGACGCGTCATACAGAAACTGCGACGAAACGTCGTATCGGTCGTCGGGTATAAACTATAACACGATGTTTCGTCGAACAATTGTCGTTTGAACGTCGCACGAAGTCGTTTTCTCGCAAACGAAAAAACAAAAACCATTAAAAAAACAACAGCAGCAGATACCGACCGGGCGTTGCGGCCGCGTTTATTCGGTTGGTTCGGCGTCATTGTCCCGATCGAAATCGTGACGATTTCCGTGAGCTGAAAATGGTAATTGGGTTTACCTTTTTGGGCGCGTCGAGGAGACCAAGACCGTAGAGCGAGTCGACCGAGAACGCTGTGATCACCCACGACGTGATCGTGTCGGGCACTTTGGGCTTCAGGGACGCACGTCCGTCTTGCCTTTAACACACAAGTCAGTTGTTAGTATTGAAACATATATATGTATATATAAAAAAAAAAGAAAAGAAGAAATCGAAGAGAATTTAATAATAAAAGCACTTTTTTTTTTTATTATACGGGTCGTAAAACGGAAACTTTTCTTATATTTAATAAACGCGTTTACTTCTATTAGAAAGTTGAAATTTATTTTTGTTTTGCTAAAACATTAAACAACTTTTTTCATTAAAGAAATCTTAAACTGCATTTGTGATCGATAGACGAATAAAAATTGCGAAACAAATGTGAAATAATTTCCATTAATAAAGTACTACCGTAAAGTGTAGAGGCGATAAAAAAAACGTTCTCGGTTTACATTTGAAAATTGAAATTCGCCACGCCATACAAAACCGTAAACGACCGCGAACGACGTGCGTTTATGCGAGCAATCGAAACGTTTTTTGACGAAATACGTTCGAATTGTGAAAACCGACACACGTTTTGATGGTCACATGGTTTAACGTTTCGGAAAGCTCCGTCATGCCGAACCGAATTGATTTTGTCCGGCGGATTTAAAGCGGAAACAGACAAAATCATAACTGTAGTTTACCCGGAGATACGATGCACGCACGATGCAAGCCTACGATAATTGCGTTCGAAACGTTCAAAAACATGTAAAAGCGTGTGCGTGTAAACGGATGCGACAAAAGGACGGTGAGTGCGTGGCTTTTATTTGGAACGGACGACGACCGTTATTATTGTCTTATCGTCGTGGTAACATTGCGTGATGTGCGAACAGTGGATGATAACGGACAACGTGGAATACGAGTGTGTTTTGTGCTTTCGTCTTTGACTTGGAAATGCGAAACTAGCATTGACGCCGTACGGGTTAGTGAAGAAATACCGTAGAAATCGAGTACGGACCGAGTTGCGGGACACTCGTAACGAAATCCCAAGAGGATAACCATCGTCATCGTCTCGTACGGTGTATTGAGATTTCGCGTCGGACGGCGTAGTACGAGAAACGGAAAACAACGTTTTCGATCGCACACAGAACTCGACCACCGATGAAGAAGAAGTTCACGTCTAAAAACCGACCGAGCAACAACGATCGGTGGCGTGGCGGCGACGGAGTAGCGAACGGATTCGGCGTTGCTCGACATTATTGGTCGGAATCCAGAAGACAGAAGAACTTGGAAGAAATGACAGATGGTCCCCCCCTTCCCCCCCGGGTGTTGGGAAAAATAGTCTCGTCTCCAAAAGGTTCGCCACGCCACCGATGGAAATAACAACAACAATCAACAAACACTAGTAGTGTCGTGTGACCGGAGGAATGTAAACGAGAATTTCGCGACAAGTATTAACGAGTGCTTATCAAATCGGACCACCACCACCACCATCACCACCACCTCCACCGTCACATCACATACAGAGATCGAAGTGGCGCTAAAAACAAGCGGAGCGATGTCTCGTCCCCACAACTCCGACACACGCGTCTGTCGCCAATAAACACGAACACCGTCCTCCGTTTCTTCCGTAACACCCCCGGCGGTCGTCGTGAATCGTTTTCACATTGGCTCCGGCGTTTAAAAAAGCCCATGCGCGTGTGTATAGCGAAACAATAATTTTTTTCCCGAAGCTTTTTGGAAAACGAAACGATGTTTTTATCACAACGGTGCTCTGCTGTGCGGGAAGAATCCTCCCTCGCCGGGACCTTTTGTTCTTTTGCTTTTGACGCGTATCGATTGCGTTCGATTACTACGATCACCTTTGCCGAAATCCATTGCCAATCCACGCACGTAGAAAAGACAACAAACCGTTTTCCAAAAAAAAACCGGCCGCTGCGGCAGAACGACGAGTGCGCGTGCGCGCGCCAGACAATCCGTACCGTGTGGTTAGGTTAGCGAATAGCCAAGTGTCCTGCAGGGCGTGCCTTAGGAAGACGCGCGGCTTGTTGTTCCACAACGGCGCCGGTATGCGAGAGAACGCGTACGGGCCGGCCAGCGGCGGCCGCGTCACCGGCCGTACGACGACGGCCGGCCCGATGTCCGGTTTCACTACGGGTTGGCCGGGCGACGGGATGGGCCGGTTGGACGGCCGCGGCTGAGCCACTAACAGACTCTTGCCGGTCGGCACTGTATACAACACACAACACAACAACAAAAAAACGGTACACAATGATAACACAGCAACGCGGAGGCGGAGAAGGGGTTCCGGATGGGAGGACGCGTTTAGGTTCCGAAACATAACCTAATAACCCGAAATCGCGGTCCGTCTCGATCGACGAACAACGCGACGATTTTTTGTGGCCGATAAAAAAAATTAGCCCCCGCACCCCCAACCCGTATTAAATATATCCTGATTTTTTGATTTTTTTTTTGTTTTGTTTTCCAGAGGGACTCGAATCTCCGCGCGTAAATAAGAGCGAACGGAACGCTTCCAGAAGACTTTCGAGAAATGGCCAGATCGACGGGACCAGACTACAGTGTCTTTGAATAACGTGCCACGTGATTTTCATGACGATTAACAACGAATTCTCGGTACTCTTTGGTAACTTAACCTCCTAAACGCCGCGCGGTTTCGATCTGGACTCGAGTTATTTGCCAATATATCGTACAAAGACGTGGCGGCACGATTGATTTTTATTTGTCCGATTTCAATCGGTGGTAACATAATGCTTGTTCCCCCCTCACCCACCCCCATTGAGGGGCCCTGGACGGAGACGACAATGCGAATGATCGCGCGCGGTCGGGGGAAGTCAAACGACATAAGACTACGCCGTAAGAGTCACGTTTTCGAGATAACGTTATCGCGGCGGTTCTGCAGGTCGCGTTTCGGACCGGGAAAGTGGAATTCGTGTTTTTTATCGCGTGCCGCGTCACACACACACCACGCGCCTCTCCACGCGACGACGACGACCTGAAAACACAATCCGAAAAATCTTCCGGACGCCGTGCACACAATTATTACGACATTACGGCCTTCACCCTCCCCCCCACCCCCTCGTTCGGTGCGCAAATCGAGATTAGGTCAGGTTAGTAAAAAAAAAACAAAACCACCACCACCACCAACGGTCATGCAACAACGGGCACTGGCGGATAAGCGTTATCACACGTAACACGGTCGATCGTACACAAGTTAGAGCCCCGCCTAATCATCTATCTCGTTATTTCACGTGCTCGGTGCACGCGCGCATGCGGTTTCCATTCTCAAAGAAGAAGCCAATCCTCCGGACCGACCGGACGTTGGCGAGGCTCTGACCCGTACGTGTCCGCCGCCGAGTAAAAGGCGTTATGCGATCCCGCAGGCAACAAATTTACCCGGACTCGACGGACTCCCACAGCCACGTCTCCGGGAAGTTCTTGCGCACTTTGACGGCCGAGGACGTAGCGCCGCCGTCGTTCTCCGCCGGGGCCATCGACTGCACCGGCGCCATGTTGTCCGATATCTCCTGGTCGTCCATCACGTTCGACCTGAAGTAAACTGTACACACGCGCACACGGTCCCCGACACACCGCCCCGGTTAGTCGATTGGTAACGTATTAATTTCTGTGTGTGTGTGGATTAACGTCGTTCCGAAAACGTATTCGGTTTCGGAAATCTCGTGATACGGTCTCGTTACGAGTCGAACTCTGTTGAGAAACGCGCGTCAAACCGGGACGTTTCGACGAGAACACGTTTCGTTTTTTGTCCATTTGGAATTCCATTAATGTCGGTCGCGATGGCGTGTTTTCGTACAACGGGCGGATGGTTTGAACGCGTGGGATTTTCGTTTTGTTTCGTCTGCTTTTGATTTTGTCATTGCGTTGTTTTTTTTTTTTTTTGTTGATCCGATATCGAAGAGTTCGAAAAATCAAAAACGGTTTTTGAACGACCGTGTTCATTATCGTGACGATAAACGAAACGTTTGAGTATCCGGGGGTTTTTTTTTTAGTGTTATTTTTACCGCGATATTAATCGAATCGTTATTTATACATATCACAAGCATATCATCAAAACGGGTTCATCGTGTTCGTCGAAGACGAGTGCTAAATTATTATTATTATTATTGTTGTTTTATAACCCTAATGGTTGGTTGTCACATGGCCAAGACGTATTCGATATTGGTCGACCACTGAGAAAACGATATAAATCGGCATTCTTGCGTAACCCGATGCATTTGTTAAATCCTTAAGAAAACGCGACGAATTCAAACGAAATTCCTACAGTTATGTATATATATACATAAACGTTTGAAGTTTGAACGCGTACACAAAACGTGAACGACGTCTATACGTCTCGAATGTGATCAATTACGATATATTTATATGTATTTTCCAGTGGTCTCACATTTCGGAATTATTCGTATTATTATTTCAAGCGACTAATTTTAAACGTTATATTTTCATCGGTCAAACAACAATTGTTATTATTTCATTGATTAATAGTGTGTTATGTGAATTCATTATAAAGGACGGACGTCATGCGTGTACAGGATTTGCGCTGGTAAAACACGGGGGCTGGACAGTGTGATGCATATGTCTCTTTTGTCGGCAATAGAAACACTTCAAAATCTCACTCTGCCGTTTGCGTAGGTGTGTGTTTTACAAAAAAAAAAAAAGGTCGATAGCAATGTCGTCAAAAAAACCGGGGAACAGTCGATGTGTACGGCGCGTAACGACGAAATGTGTACTCACTCCAAGGCGCGTAATCGTGAACGTAGCCGTTGGTCAGTATGGTGGCTCCGGATTTCTGGAAGAACAGAAAAACGTTTACGTGGTGTGACACCGTGCGGTTTAAGGTGGTTGGTGCGTGACTGCACGACGCGAACACGTACGTCGAACGCTTCTTGGGCCGTGAACGAGCCCGGCCACCAGAACATCGAACGTCTGTCCATCGAGTTTCTCAGATACGGCATGTAGCTGGATTGTTCCGCGTTGTCGTAGGTCCTCAGCTCGTCCAGCACGTTGTCCTGACAAAGCAGATCATTATTCGGTATAGCGCGTTAAGAAACGTATCGTGTCGACACACAACTCACGTGCGATATGTCGTTGCCGGTTCTCAGCAACAGAACGCTCTGGTCTATTCCCGTGACACCGATGTACGAATTGGGTTTCGCTTCGAAGCCGATGTCCACCGACGTATCCGGTTCGGCTTCTTCGCGGCTGATGTCCACGTTGATCTGCGAACCGAGAAAACCCGGACGTGAGTACGAGTCGATTGCGTCAAACACACACACACACACACATGTCGTGTAAACAGTCTTTGGTGGTGATAAAAGGTTAGCGAGTCACTAGGGAAAGAGTCGCGTTGGTATTTTCGAAAGAAACGATGGAAGACACTCGACCAATATAGTCGGGGCCGAGGCGTCCGACTTTAAAAACAGGTTCTAAATATCATTGGTTTTAGACGCGCCATTCAATGAACACCGAACAGTAGTGGAGTGATAAACAACGCGCTTTCGCAGAGTCCATTTCAACCTCAAACGGCACGAGTCGGCACTGTCGGCTAAGGCTATTGAAATGTTGATAAACTACACTGCGGGGAAACACGGGCTCGGCTTTGAAAACGAAGCCTGAACGAGAAAAAAACGCGTTTGATTTATCCGAAACGATCCTACGTTGGAATTTTTTGTGCGGGGCGGTATTTAAAATGTAAAGTCCACGCACAGAAACCTCGAGACTTGTCGACCAGTACACCATTGGAAGTGATAGCGGAAAACACACGAGGAAGATTGTAGAAGAAGAGACGGCGGCCGTCTTAAGGAACTGATTCATAAAAAAGAAATCATATCCCTCAAGCCAACAGAGGTTTTGCAGCTGTGCGTCCTCCTCCACCCGGTCAATAGCAAATTATACGTATTTGAACTTTGAAAACCGACCGTTTCAGTGCGCCGCCCTTCGTTACGATTCACGGCCGATCATTATCAAAACGGTGACCATCAGATGACATGGGTGGGGGGGGAGGGTTTTTTTTAGATATCGTTTATCATACGAGCGCGTTCACCGAAATACAACAACAGTATATACGGACGACAACACCGTTCTTACGTAATTCTGCAAGACTCCGTCGAGTTCCACGTCGATCGCGTCGGCGACGATTTCACCGCCGTCCTTGACGAACTGTACGATCACGTGGGCTGTTGGCGCCATGGCGTACGTGGCCAAGAACCGGATGATCGCGGTGTGCTGACCGGCGTTCGGAATCTGCACGGTGCTGGCGACGATTATGTCGCCCCGGCCGAGTACCTGGTAACTGATGTATTGCAAACTTTCCGTAGAGTTCACTTGTATCTCCACGTCCTTGTTGACCTGGAACGCAACGACGAGACGGTATTAGAATATCGTCGACACTCGATAGTAGTAACGTCCGAAGGTGTTCTTCGTGGCGAACGACAAACGTTTTTTAATTTTTTTTTCAAAATTTAAAAACGATTTCACGAGGAACACACGACGACTTAAAACAACGTCGGCACATTTACAGTTTATTAAGGTCGGAATGATTTATAAAACGGTACGCCGTGGCGGTTAGTGATTTGCGAACGTACGATTTAGGTAAAAAGTTTAATTGGAAAAAACGCACGTTTTGAAAATCAAAAAGAACAACGACGTTCACAAATATTGACCTGTGTTAAATAAATCTCCATAAAAAATATATATATGTATAATTGTGGTAAACCGTCTTGAACTTACCATCGGACGTTCGGTCAGAACAGTGGCTTGGACGAAGGTGTTGCTGGGCGAATTCGACGCGCTGATCGTGGAAAACCATTCTTTCAGGTCCAAGTATTCCGCCTGAAATCACGAGAAAGAAAAATATCTTATTCCGTTTTATTCGTGGACACGGACACGTGTTTAGATTGAGAACTTGACCGTAAAATACTCGCCTCGATGCCGATCGTCGTCGCGTTTGTCGGCGGATAAAACACCAACGGGATCAAACCGTTTCTGGGCAACATGTGTTTGTTTTCCTCGTACTCGGCGCTGTTGTACGTGAGACCGTGTCGGACTTTCACCGGGTTCCTGTCGTCGTACACCGGCGTACCGTCGTGGTGACTTAATTTGATCTGAAACAGGGAGAAAAAAAATATATATATATTAATTGAGAAAACGAATAAGTTTTCAAATTATATCCGCGCGACTTGACAATTATTATTCGTATGGAACTCACGAAAGCTGAGTATCGAAGTCCGGGCTTGAAGTATTCCGACGTCTTGATGAGATCCATTTTGTACTTGTGTTTGTGCAGTATGATGTTGGCCGACACGTTTTGAGATCTGCCGGTGAGAGCTTCTTCGACGGTAACGTCGAATTTGACCACTCTTTCGTACTCGTCATTTAAACTGTAAGAATTATTTTGCTTTTAACACGTTATTCTTCTTCTCTCTGACCACTATCTCAGCTATTTGGGGGTCGGCCGCCCGCGTCCTAAACATCTTCTTGACACGATCTCCCACGATCACTGCCGATCGCTTCTCTTCTTCCTTCCACGTTCATTTCAATAACCGTTTTTACAGCATCCGAATTTTCTCTCTTCATAACACGACCAAACCATCAAAATCGGTTCTCTCTCATCTCATCCACGATCGACACTACCTCTTACATATTCATTCCTTATCCTATCTTCTCTCGTCACTCCCACTCGTCCATCTGAGCATACTCATCTTCGCTACACTCATTCTCTGTTCTATTCTCTTGTCAACCGCCCAACACTCCGAACCGCATACAACAATAGTCGGTCTCACTACACCCTTATAGAACTTACCTTTCAGCCTCGTTGGAATTCTCTTATCGCACAAAACACCAGACCCTTCTCTCCACTCGATCCACCCGCACTTAATCCTACGTTTGAAATCCTCGTCAAAACCGCCGTTCTTTTGTACAAACGACCCTAAATACACGTAAAAAAAAAAAAACTATTGATAGGATAAATTGTACTCACTGTAGGTCTTTGACGATGTCGAATTGCACAACTGTTTTGCCGTCGATCGCTACGACTTTCCTCAGCGGGTGTTCATATAAGGGCTGGATGAGTTCGCTGTACGTGATCGGATATACCGAAATGGTAGCTTCGCCTTTGACGGCTTTACCGTACGTGTACCTGAAACAAATCGCGATCAGACGGGGGGGAAAAAACAAACATTTGGCCGTTATTATTATTCTAGAGGCGTTTACTTGGCGTGGACGGTCGCGGATATGACCGACTGTTTGAACGTCGAGTGTTCGGGCACGTCTACGGTCACCTCGAACTTGGGCAAAACGTATTCGGCCACCAAGAACGACTTGTGGAACACCTGGTCCAGCACGGTGACGGTCACGTTCCAATCGCCCAGCACCGGCGACTCGGACAGTTGGAAGTCCGCCGAGAACACACCACGGGTGGTCAGCGCTCTGCTCCAGTGTTTCACGCGGTTACCTTTACCGTCCTGCACACGAACACACAACGGTATAACACGACGCGGTACACGGACGATTGTCGCGGGCCTCGATCGTGTACGAGATGTCGACGCGTTCGAAAAAACATTCGAACACATTTTAACAAATTTAACAAGAGTTTACGGGGGGGGCGATCGCCCCTTGGCCCCCCCCTTGGATCCGCGACTGTTGACGATTCGCAACAGTAACTTTGAATTGTCGGGCTTAGCAGCAACGAACACGACGGCGGGAGTAGACGAAATGGTAATTTCAATGTTTTTATTAACAGTCTTAGTACGTCCGGCGGGACGAATAGACGGGGGAACAGACGCCCCGGAGAATTTTTTTTAAGCAAATAACAAATTCGCTTCAACGGTACTATATAATTATTAAAATTATATAAAAATTAGACCAATGCACGTCATATTATTTGTACAGGTTTTCCATCGGGTTGGTCTCTGAATTATGTTCAACAACATTATCGATTTATAACGATGGAAAATAATGTAATTAACAGTATATAATTGTATATACGCATAGTGTATATTTATTAGTCCGGACTTTCCAATAACAATCCCCCGCGCGCGTGTCGGATTACAGAGCTTACACCGTTCGGCAATGTACTATTTTTATTACACGCGAACGATACCACAAAGATATTTTCTCGAAAAAACCGAAGAAAATCGGGGGGTTTTTTGTTTTTTTTTTTTGGTCCGACGTATAAAAAAACCGCGTTTTGTATTTGTAAAAACGGTTCGAAACGATTTTCGAAGCCTTTGCGGTAGGAAACCGTCGTAGTAAAAAAAATAAACTCCCGCGAATGCTCGCGCACTAACGTCAAATAGACGTACGAACAGTTTTCGGTCCGTGATTCTTTTTTTACTCGACACTAGCCTAACCAGCCTAACCAGCCGAGACCGCGGACGTACCGTGATGAAAATGTCCAGAGCTCCGGTGACCGTGGGTTTCAGATGAGAGTTCAACACGATCGCTCGGAACTGCACCTTGTGTCCCGGTTTGTAGATGGCCTTGTCGGTCTGGATGAACACCGAGTAACTCTTGTGCACGTACTCCAACGCCGTGGTGTTGAAAAAGACCAAACCGCCCGTTCCCCGGGCCGTCAAGTTGTAGCTGCCGGGGCCGACGTCGCCGATCTGAACGGGAAAGACAATCGCGATACAGTACTACGCTTTTATTCCATAGGAATCGTGACGTAACGGAAACGCGTTACGTCCCCACCACGCGACTTCTATTGAGAATACGGGTTTCTCTCGCTCGCTGTTTCTAAATTTTTTTTTTTTTTGATTTACAATTGTTCGCGGTTTTACATCACGTAATTGGAACCTACGGAATTTATCACGAATTACATTCGGAATGGAAGAAAAAGCGTAAGGAAGTTCGTTCTTGACGGGGTCCCCCACCCAGAGCGTATTTCGCGCGTTAAGAGAACATATATGTATATACTCCGTCGTTTTAATTACACTGAAAACCCGTAAACGTATACATATAAAAATAATTCCAGATTGGACACTAATAAAAAACAAACTCAGAAATCACAATCTAAAACAAATCGTTTTGCGCGCGATTGTTTTTTCGACGATAGTATTCGTTTTCGTTTCGATATATATATATGTATATAACGCGATCTTCCGTTTCGCGTGCGAAAAAACCACGAGGACCGGAGGGCGCCCCGCTCACTTCGAGTCTGATTATCCTGGTCGTGTACGGGTCGACTTTGACGAACTGCGTGACTTTCAGCACACCGCCGCTGTCCTGTTTGCCGCCCACGTCGACGACTACGGTGGTGGCCGAAGTCGTCCCTTGCACGCCGACCGCGACGTGATATTCCGAGTTCGGTCGCAGCACTTTCGGGCCCACGATCGTGTAGAACCTGTAAAAACGAGATCGTTTTTGCCGTTGTTGGAGAAACGCACGCCTCGCGACGTCCGCGAGAAGTGAAAAAGAAAAAAAAAATGGTCCGTGCGCGCGAACGTTCAATAAACACTTGTGAAATTTGATGATTTTCGTTTAGAAACACAACGCGCGGGCCGGATAGAAAAGGCGCAACTCTTTTTACTCGGATCTTTTCGGCGGATCGAGTGTGATTTTACCGTGATTTCATTGTTTTTTTTCTTCCGTTTTCGAAACCGACTTAAAATGCACAAAGATACGTATGGTCAATTGTATTTGTGATTTAAAAACATACACAATGTACGAAAGGTTCGAAAATTCTTCAATTGCGCGCCGTGCGTAATAAATTCACATATTATACAAATTTAACACACTAATATGCATGTTACTTCTTATGATTTATATAAATATATGTGTATATACACAGGCTCTAGGGGTGCCTGAGGGCTATGGCCCCCTATAAATTCCCCCCAAAAAAATTTTTAGTATAGTTTTTGTTTTTTAGCGATAAAAACGATATTGTACGTACGCCCAACAGTTGTCGACCTTAATTATTATTTAGAAAAAATAAACACTAGAGCCGCCACTGTATATAAGTCTTGTGTTTGTCGTCGTCGTCCGGAAAAGGACCGGGAGCATTGTCATAAAAAGTTCGCGTAAAGGCCGAATCGTCCGGCGAACTTGTCGACCAAAGCCCGGAGGGGGGGCGGTCTCGACAAAACGTCGCGAAACGCGAATCTCGTTGTGTTCCCAGTGAATAATATATGTGACACGGTGGTCGGTCGTGAGTTATAAACAACCTCTAGGGACACCGCGCGAAAACGTACGATCAACAAACACGTAAATAAATCGCCGCGTCTTTTCCGACGGTAGCGTATTTCGCGTCGCGTAAAAACGATTAATAACCACCGGACCGGACCCGGACGGACGGCGTCATACGATAATAAATATCCGGAACGAATCTCACGTCGGAAAACCGCCTCCAACCCACGGGGGGACGGGAGGGGATCATTGATTTCCTCGGCGTACACAGTATTTGACGTTGTGTATCCGCGGCGGCAAACGAGTAAATCGTGAACCACCCCACGTTTTGACGGCCGATCCGTTGTTTCACATGTCGGGGACAGGGACAGGGCGAACACAACGTCGGAACGGAATTAAAACGCATAAGAAAAAAAAAAACGAAGCGTCCGTTTAACCGCCTCGGAATAGGTCGACTAACACGTTCGTCGGCCATCGACACCCAACACTGGATAAAGATAGACCATCAGCCGCATTTCACCGGGTGCTCGGTAAACGGAAAACGGACGTCCCCGGCCAAATCTCGGAAAAAATTCAACGCGACCACGTCAGTTGGCTGGACGGACCGATTGCTCGCTTTGTCGATACATATACACGATCGTCATGTTTATCAGCGACTGCAGGTGAGAGGACGTAACGTAGCCAGGCGATGCCATCCGGCAGGTATGACGGACACTGATGATGGCTATGTTGCTATGTCGCCGGAGCGCGCAAGAAATCGATTCACCGACCCGCGGCGGAAGTACGGGAACAATCGCATCCAGGTGGATATAGTAAAGACAATCCGTTACGTGGCGTTCGAAACAAATGAATTATGAAATTCGAAAACCGCTGTTTTATCAAATACATACGCGTGATTTTCGTCGGTTGCTCTTTCTTAAGACCAACGTATTATACTCGGCGCGCAAATCTTTTTTCGGATTGGCAATGAAGTTCATTAAATGGACAACAGTGGTCGCGGTCGAGCCGCGAACTCGTAACGACCGCGTTGCGTTGCGATCCGATCGAAAGGAAAACAATAATATATATTTGTGGTGGTTTGTCGAGTAAACACGGTTTCCCCGTTTGTTTTCCGAACAACTCCCGTCGCACACCATTCGAAACGTGTTTGAGATCGGGTAGCAAGGGAATTCCAAATAACGTTAGACATTATGGACAGTGGACATGACTTGATCGAAAGTGACATTAGGCTCTTTTACACTCGAGTGTACTCGAGAAACAAGCATAAGATTTTTTTTTTTTTTAATCGACGCGTATAAATCCTAGATTGCCGTCGAAAAATCTAAAATCGATTGTTTGTTCAAGACGATTCAAGAGCAAGAACAAATTTAAATAATACAAAAGACACGGAGCATGCAAAATATTCTTGAAAAATAAAATAAATATATATATATACACACAAAAACGATTTCCCGAGATAAGCCTGCACACATAAATCATTCTATGTACGTGGAACGTTCAACGGCACGCCGAAAATATGGTACGAATATATTACTTTGAACACAACTCGTTTATGGATATCCGATACTATATACAGGTGTGCATACACGATTTTCGTTCGTTCCCACACATTTGGATTATTCAAATTTTTAAATCGGAAAGTCGATTTATTCACCTTCTGCTGACCGTCACGAAACGATTGGAAAACCGGAAATTCGCAAAAAAATCAAAACGATCAAGACAATCTCTAAACACCTGCTATACATTCCACCGGGAGTAATCTAAAGTAATCTATACAAAAACACACGCTTGAGATCAAGCCACTGGATTCGTACCGAGACGAAAAGCGATTGTACGTCATTTCGCGTACGCGCAAACAATACGTATGTCCAACAAAACAGTATCACGCCGAGGTCATTGAACAACACGGAGTCGCCGTTTTCGGTACTCTTTGCAAAACACGGGCAGCCATGGGGTTCGTGTCGCGCTCATGCCGCGGGACAAATAAAAACGTCTCACTCCGGACGAAGTGTACGGATGCTGTTTACGAAAACGTACCGAAGTTCACGTCGGCACGGGAAACGCGACCTTTCCGTTGTCGATTCTCTCACTTCACTCCACTTCGACCGTTGCCGACAACGAGACAATAGACCCCGTCGATGATTTTGTATTTTTACTTCTCTCGTCCGTAACGCGGCGTTGTTCGACCGCGAAAGAACGGGCCACGAGCGATTATCTATCATTGGTCGTCACACGTTATCACTGTTATTATTTTGTTTGACAACACGGGGAGAGTTCGCACGCCCGCGTGTCGAAGTGAGAAAAACGCACTAACGGACGATGAGTTCGTTGATCCTGCACGTGCGTGTGTAATCGAAATCGGATTCGCGTATTCATTCCCTGTATGGGGTATATCAACCACACTTTTCGTATTTGAAACGACGTCGAAAAACGATCGGCGCGGGAGAGAGGTCGACGACCACGAGAGAGTTTTGGACCCGTTGTAAACAAAGAAAGAAAAACAAACGTGTTGGGAGGAAATCGTTGTTCGGGAAAACCGTCAAAACGCCTATTGTCGTGTTTAAAAAAGTTGTTTTCCGCGCCTACCTATAAACGGCCGAAACAAACACAGTTCTACGGTGTTTCAACGGATATCAAAACATTAACATTTGTCGCGTAATCGATCGGTTTCACGTATAATTTAAAAAAAAATCAAATCGTGGCTACGCGAGCAGTGTTTTCGTTTCTAAGCTGTCGTCTCGCCGACGAATTGATTTTATCGTCGTCGGACAGACAGCGAGTTAACGAAAAATAAATCCGACGACGGTCCCGGGCCGTTAAAAAGGGTTCGACCGCGGGAGATTGAAAAAAATAGTAAATAAAACGAAGAAACGGCCGAACAACAACGAGCGCGGATTTTTCGATTTTCCCGAAGTAATTCCAATCGGGGGAGAATCGAGCGGAGTAGCCGGTGGTCGCCGAAAGTTTACCGAAAACACGACCACGACGACACGAGGAGCTTCGCGCGACATAGCACAGTAGTGACGGACGTACACACAGTGAGAAATAATGATATAAACGAATAAATATTCCCCCTTTTCCCCCGTAACGTTTCATTATTCCGCACGATTATTACGCGGTCAAGCTCCCGGACGGATCGTCTTACTACTACTAGTCACGGCGATTTCAGAATTCGAGACGCGGCCTTCAGCCGCACGGCACAACATACCAACAAAAAACACGTATCACGGACCCCTTTCGTTGGGAATCGCAATGCCATCGCCATTCAATGATCAACAGAAGAGTTTTCGTCCGATTAATTCGTTCGCGGACACAACGTTTATGTTCCTGCCGACCATGAACGTCGCGTTTATACGTGTTTTTGTTGATAATCGAAAAAAAAAAATATTTACCAACCAACCTCGTAAAATCGTTCCGGACGCGTCGCACGTACCAGTAAATAAAAAAAAGGAAGGAAGAATTCGTTAGCCTATTTCGAGCACCCTACCATCCACCGATCGATGGATTGTGAATCGTACGACGTCGAGAGCCCCGGAAGCGTTTCTTCGATCGGGCAAAAGACGAAGAGAATACATTTCGTTTTTTTTTTTTTTGGTTTTACGCGAGATAAGTTATTTTTTTCTTTCTCGGCAACGCATAAAATATATGTATTGCTCACGGTCGCGATTGCGTGGCGTAACATTATATCAGAATAATATAATACGTATTTTATTGGATGTAGATACAGCGTGCGAGATCGCGTCGGTTAATTCGTTTGTTCGTCGCGTGACGACGATGTGCCCGGGGTGTGGGGGCACGGGTAACACAGAATAACGGATTTCAACGACGAGAAACGCGATCGAGTTTCGGGAAAAGGGGGAAGAAGGAAATACAGATTTTTACCGACCTGTGTTTTTTTTTTTTTTAGCAAGGGACACTGTTCAAGACCTTGAAGTTGCGTCCTTCCCCCCGTCCGTCCGTTAACCTTTTTCGTGGCTTATCCGATTTGGATTTGCTTTTTTATTATTATTATTATACGCGAGCACATGCGTCCGGTCGAATACCTTTTCGATCGGGTGAAAATATAAGTCGGCGAAACTGTGCAACGCGATTTCAAGGCCAAACGTTTTTTTTTTTACATTAAGTTAATTAATTTTTTATTGCGTGTCACGTTTTGTTTGTTTTTCCAAACGTAACAACGGTTACGGATTTTCTAGTCATAGCGAAAGCCGATGTTTCGATCGACATTTTAAAACGGTTTTTCGAGTCGATTGTGTTTGACAAGAGAACATTGAATTTTTATCCGACACGTCAAGCCAAAAAACTGATTTCGCTCGATATCAGATAAGTCTCGATTTCGAGAGCGTCTTCCTATTTTAACGTAAACACAGAAATGACCGAAGCGTACTTCCACACATTTTACGAGTGAAAACAGTCATTACGGTGTGTTCGGTGAGTTCGTTACGCTGTTGAACACGCGCTTGTGCGCGTTTCGGATTATCCATTTACGTGTCTCGGGCCGCTCTTCCGCACACAACGAATTTCTGTGGAACTTTCATCAAGAGGAATCGCCGACTTCGGGATACCCGTGGGATTCGACCGCGCCGGGTTTAATGCGCTTTTTGTGTACCGCGCGATTTCCACAGCAAACCCGTGATGATTATTGCCTTTTGTTAGCCGTCCGCGGGCTATTGCGATAGTCGATAATCACACCACACCACGACGCGATGGCCCGATTTCCGAATGAAAAACTATGGCACAAAGGGAATTCCACATCGTTCCGTTAAAAAAAAACGTTGTCGTCAACTAACCCCCCCCCCATACGTGCACGCGAATAAAAAACAAACCGCGACAAAGTGCGCACGTGTTCGAAAAATGGGATCCAAAGATGTGGTGAACGTATTATTATTATTATATCGGCTAGTCAAACGCGTTATAACCCAATATGGTATTTTCTAATGTGATTGAAACCACGGAGCAAACACGGGGATTACAAAAAAATAACGACAGATTTATTTTTATATGAAAACAGAAAAATATAACGTGCCGTTTGAACTTCACAATTCGTCGACGTGGGGAACGAACGTTAAGGTTGTCGTCGTTTACATTTTCTGCCGGTCTAGACCAGACGTTTTTAGTTGTTGCGCACGGCGGAATACGTCGATCTTTTAATCGGTTGTTTGCTAAAAGTTCGCCGGGGACGCTGGCGAGTGTCGTCCTACGCCACTGTCCACACGGCACGCGCGAAAATGAATAGTATCGACTTTCGCGTCCCCGCCCCGTCTCCTTCCACCCCGGACGGTCCGTTAATTTTGCCCACCCCGCGCGCGCGCCACAACAAACGGAATACGGGGTCGCGGCCGACGGAATGAAACGAGACGGCGCGTCGTGAGAAATATTTTGCAAACCCATTTCGTGTACTCTCCTAACGGTTTTTTTTTTTTTTAATAATAATTATCCGTCCGTGACAACGTTATTGATTTTATTTTCTCCTCGCCGCGTGGTCTTTGGACGCGAGCACACCAAACGGGTTTCGAATTCATTATTGTTTATTTTCGTTCGAACACGAGGCGTTCTAATTTCACGACAACCGGGAAACCGATGGATTTTTCACCGGCTATTCGTGTTCCGAATCGTTGTACGTAACAATTTTCGGGGGGTTTTTTTTTTTACGTCTGTAAAGTCGTTAGAGGATCGTGTGTTGATTTCGCGCGAATCCGGCCGAGTACCTATCCGACACGTCGTTCGTCCTCGTCGACGTACCCCGGCGGGCGACTCGTTTTTATTTACGAAAACATAGAAAGTGGTTTTTATAGAGTTGTAAGTTAAGTTTAACACTGAACGTGTGTACACAGGCCGTCAAATAATTCGTCATCAATACGCAAACGGAATCGCATTACGCAAACATTATTCGATCGGGTCATTGTTTCGGGACTGGCGTTTTCGGACGCGTGTTCATTCGCCAATAATCAATCGTTGTCGCCGGTAAAAAACCGACGAAAATAATCGCCGTCCGCGAACAAACAGATGATCGATTCGTTCGAGATGACGAAACGCCAGAGGTGTTTTGTGTCGTTTTCGAAACGATCGGAACGTAAAGACGGACGCAGTCATTCGCGATTCTGGTGAGAAAACGTGCGAACTTTTACCGTCGCCAAACCACACTCACGGCGTGGTGTTCGTTTTACCTGACGAATCCGAAACGTTCGCGGGTGAAATAATTAAACAACGGTATCAGTTTCAACACGTTCACTGTCCGTGTGTTAAATTAAATCAAAACTGATCAGTTCTTTGACCCATACGTGGTTCGTTTCATACGTTTATTTCCCTGTAGATTTATTTGAATGGACTACATTGCCAATGAAATTCATAAAATAACACAGTCGGACCGGGGAGATGATAAGCTTTTCAATTATATACGTTCTTATATTTATATTATAATAATTGAACTTTATGAACTTAAATTTAAGTTACGATATCATATACAATTATACATATATAAATTATTTATTATGTATTATATTTTATTAGATGTAGCTCTTACTCTGGCACTCCAAATATAATCAAAAACAATCTTATCGAAGTGGACTAGCGCGTGCTGTTTATCAATTTTCAATAGGGACTAATCAAGAAATAAACCATGAGCCACAGGATCGGACAGTGAACGTGTTAACGTGTCTGGCCGGCGGAACGTTTTTCGATCGGTCGTTGAAAGTACGTTTTCCGTTTTTTTTTTCATTAATTACACGCATTACGGGACTATAGAAGACAACAACGATTTCGGTATTATCAAAAGCTATTCTCCGATGACGATCTGAAAAACGAAACACGTTTTGTTTTTCGTTTCCACAAACCAAGCCGGGACACGATTCAACGATTTGCACGCGTACCGAAAAAGCAATTAACTGTACAAACGAGATTTCACGACGAGGGGAAATACGATTTCGCTGGCTTAATGTTTAACATTTCAAAGCCGTGTGAATAATTTAAAATTCGGTTCGTTTTCAGTGGGATGGACTCGGGAGCCAGTTAAAACACACTCTTGAGCCCCGTTCAATACGATTTTTTCGATAATCAGTATTTTTTTTTTCTAAGGCGACGGCCAAAAAATCATGTAACACGCAGCAAACTACATTTCGTTACGAAACATTTTCCGGTCCGACGAGATGGGTATTAGACGCGTGGGGTTTTTTTTTTTTTTTAGATCATAACCCTCGTTCAATAAAAGCGTATTTCCGAATTCAATAACGCGATGGCTTATCGTAAATTCGAAACGTTATTCGGCAACGGAAATAATAAGGTTAGGGTGTATATGCTAAGGACGAAAGGTCACGTAGGTTTGCGTCGGACGTACGTTAACACATCCGTTGGCGACACACACACACACACACCTGCTCATCCTACTTATTCGAAGCAAATCATACGAATTTTCGAAAAATACTACGACCCGCCGAATCCCCAAGGAAATACGTTCTGCACACGTTTTCGCGGGATCGTAAAACGAAAAAAGTACATCTATTAAACGCGCGTGCACGCTCGAGACCGACGGTAATAATATATAATTATTACCTACGGAATCGCATTAGCAGCCAGTATTTGTCGGTTGTCGTGGTGCGCTATCGTAACGTTTTTCGGTATTTATATGCTTTCGACGAGATATTCGTTTTACTTTAATCATAATTGAGCGATCGTAAAAAATAATAATAATAATAATAACCTAGTCTAGACGTTTAAAAAAAATTTACAATCTACGAGAATAAAAAAAAACACAAAAAATTAAATTCCATTACGGCAGATAACTAAAAATATAAGTGTTTTTTTTTTCTTTTTAACTGAATTGTTCACCGTGGTCATATTGAATCGTGATACTATTTTTCGTAATTGCTGTATTTTTTTTTATTTAATCATTTTATATCGCAAAACATATTAAGATTATTAAAATAATCGAGCGTGTTTTTCGGCGGAGACAAGTTATGAAAAATCAATAAAAGCTCGCATAACGTGAACCGTTCGCGTGTTATACTTTATACACCACCTCGAACCACCCCACCCTTCTATTTCAGGTCTCGTATTAATAAACACGCGTAAAAACAGTTTTTGTTGTCGAACATTGTTTTTCCAAGTCACGAGGAAAAAACCTAAAACGACATTATCTGATAAATCAAAAAAAAAGAAAAAGAAAAAGAAAAAGAAAAAGAAACGAAGGATCGAAAAACGTTTCGACGAGCGCTTTCAAAGTACTTCTAACGGAATATTAACGACGTTATCGAAAAATTCATAAACACATTTACGTGTTCTTTATGTGAATGATTTTATCGGACTTATACAAAGTAAATGTATAAAACATTATAATAACGAAATCAACGAACTGTATTCGTGTACGATTATACTTGTGAATTTAAGAAACAACACGAACACAACGATTGAAATGTTTAATGTTTCATGACAACCAGTAAAAAAAGTCATCGAATAAATTGGTCAGGAATTCGATAATTATTGTTCGATATTCAATTCCGTCAACATTTTATACCACAATAGTTATAAAACATATAATTTATTTTTTCAATATTCCGAAACCAACTAACACATTTTCAAGGTGACCGACCGAGGGGGGTATTATCATCTCAACCGAGTGCCGGTCATCTATTTCTACATTGGCGTATTAGTCATTATTTCATATTTTAAGTTACAAAACACCAAAATAAACTCGACGGGAATTCGAATTAAATTCAAGGTGAACTCAATTTGTTTATCAAGTTTTTTCTTGTTTATTGATGAAGATGTCATGGTGACACTTAATGCGACTTCATACTCGACACACTCGAGAATACGGCCAACGGGCAAAACACAATGAAACAATTAACAGTTCGCGAAGAGTCAAAACGTTATGATTTCGTCGACTGCGGATTTCTAAATTTATAACGCAACACATAATTTACAACGTTTATTTTTTATCGTTTTATTTTATGCTACTGGCCTTTCAGAAAACATTAATAACGCATACGTTTCATTTTTTTCATTTTACTTTTCTACGCAATATTTTTATCATCGTCCGTATTTGATTCTCGCGTGTACACGTATTGTATACGTGCGTCTGTGTGTTATATAATGTATTATTTCCCCGGTGTTAAAGTATTTCTTCGGTTTTACGTTTTCAGTTCTCACGTGTTGGTATACGTTTTTGAACAGTGTAATTGGGAATGACTATATGAACCTAAAAAAAAAAAACCCATTACAGTTCAATATTTACTCCCCCCCCCACCCCATCGACGGTTTGATACGTACCGCGTGACGCTAATCTGGTGGTGTGATGACCGTTTTAACTCGTTGTTTCCGAAAACCAATTCGTTGTTATTCGCTTAACCGTTTGCTAACATCAAGGAAACGTAACGAGATACTCTCGGACAACGACAGTCGTTATTTTCTAGACAGCAATGAAAGTTAAAAAAAAAAACTAAAAAAATACGGACGGACTTCCAATTTCGTACAACTCCAATGTCCGCCATACCAAGAGGAGGCGGCGTTCCGTGACTTTAACCTTATCATATTTTCAACCGTCCTTCTCTGCCTTCCCTGACGGACACCGTATTTTTTCACGCTTATCCTCCCTAGGCTTTCCCCGTCTCCAAATGCGTATCATGTGCTTATTGTTATTTATCCAATCGTCAAGTTCACCGTTGGACGCTGGCTTCCCGATCTAATAAAATCGCTGTACATATTTGTGTCCATAAACCGTTTTATTTTTCCTCGCACTCTAAAACACCAACGTGCTTGCCGTTGTGTTAACGGGAGGGGGTTTAACGAAAGCGAAAATAAAAACAAAGTCACACGACGAGAACGTGATAATAACAAAAACGCGATCATCGTTTCTACGACGACTCGGATTTCGACTGGAAACCGAGATAGTGTTTATCGTTGTCATAAACACAAATTAATACGTAATAGAACCGAATAAATCTCCTATGAATTCGTACGGGCTAAAAGTTAGTCGTCCAAATCGACGGCCTCCTCCGTCGGCGGGAGGAGTTCCGTTGTTTCCTTCACGGGCGCTAACCTCCCACAAACGTTATAATATCGGCATAACACACACCGACATCATGACACTAATAATCGGCGAACACGACATGATCGCCGCCGCGGTCCGGTTGTCGGTTCGCTGCTGGTACGAGAGAGGTTAGGACACTTTTTTTCCGGGCGAGAAAAATCGATGCGGCCACAGGTTTCCGTTTTCCCGGGACGCGGTTCCATGACGAACGATTAAAAGCGATCGCCGTATTCCACGCGCTTCCGGTGTTTGTCGTCGACAACCGCGTTGTTTAGTTTCAATCGATCGGGTTTTGGCGGAAGATAAAACTACCGCTGCGCGCCGCAATAAGTCATCAAGAACCGTTTTTTCAATGGACTTTCCGATCAAATGTCCGTGACGAACACACGCTTCTCGGTGTTCACCCGGTCTTAGCCGTGTACGAGGAGTCGAGGAACTCATTTTTCAACGACCGGACACGCGTGGAGGATATTATAATCGGGGGGGGGGCTCACTCGTTCAGAACGATCCGATTGGAAAAAGACCGTGACGACGACGTTGGAGACCAAAAGAAAACGGTCGTAGAACCGAATATACCGCGGTGACATTTATTTGGACGGCTGCTGGCCGTTAAGGCCGAAACCCACGAGAAGAGAAATAATACATATATCGTGCACGACGAGGGTCTACGTGATTGCTGAACAGAATTCGAATTCGTACAAGAAAAAATAAAACCCCGTCCCATAAAACCGTACACGACGATAAATAAAAAACGCGGAAATGTCGCGGATCGATCGAATAATAATCAGATTAAATTTGGTTTTTTTTCCGATTTTGACGTAAACGTTGCGGCGGTTTTTTCCCCGGTGGTAATTTGGACTTTTTTTTTTACCAAACGAACTCGTCATTTGCGTAATGTACGCAACGGAACTAAAGGAAGTGCCTTCCCTGGCGAGGGAGTTTATCGATCGTGCGGTTATCTCTCGTAGGAATAACACGCACACGTTCTCGTTTTTACTTACGTTCGGTCGAGATTTATCACCGATTCTCAGTTCACTTTGTATTCTATCGCTGCTGGTCCCCTTTTGGTTTTGATGTTTCGCCTCTCGTTTGAAAAATTCGTTCTCCCGTTTATAAGTCAGACAACGAGCACGAAACAGTTCAATTTCTGTGGGTTCCCGGGCCACGTAGGCCTTGCTTATACGGATTTATACGCACCACAGTCCATTCGGTAAAATATCTTTTTCAGACGTAATGCTTCATCATCGTAAAGTCATATGGAAAGCACGGAATTCCGATTGGACAGCTTCGCAAAAATCCATTTCCAAGTGATATTATATCTCTCTTTTTTTGTTTCACGGGTCCCCCGCCACGGTTTCGCAATATTAATCTACAGGACATAACCTTATTTTTGGACCTGAACTCGTCACATCAATGAAGTAGCGTGTAATTTTCAACATATTATGTTTGACCGTGAAGATCCGACGGACAGGGGTTTAACTGAATCTTTTCCTCTTCTGAGGTTCTTAACCCGAAATATCATGTTTCAATATTTTTGGTGGTTTCTTTTGTTCACGAATCTGGATTTTTAATTTAAATTCGATTAGAATTTGTTGTTATTTTTAATCTTATGCATTCATGTAGACTTTACTGTTCTTCAGATTCAAGGTATCGTTTTCGTTGTTCTGTTTATATTTTTATTACGATTGGCGAACTACAACGCTATACGTGACTTTCACGACTAAGTTTATATATATATATACACACGTAAAAGTAGTAATCGAAGATTTTATTTAATGTTTGTCATCCATTCGGCGTTTTTCGTATTGATATTGACGAACATAAATCACGATGTTCTGCCGATGCGATAGATAGCGTGTAATAAAATGTAATTCGTATTGTTCGTAACTTCGACGCGAATCCCCTCAAAAAAAAAAAAAAAATGACTTCTAACATTTTCTATTTTATCCATATCTGAAAAACAAGAGGAGTAAAAAATGCCGGGGAAAAAGCGATATTATAGAAACTGAAAATTTACGAAAACAAAATGTTTGTAGTTTTAAAGGGAGTCGCCTCTTTTTTAGATTAATCGATTGTTGAATAATAAAACAACACCGACCACACTGCCGAAATTTCAAACTGTCAATGAAAATCGTCACAATATAAAAGCTCTCGTTGTTTGGGCATTTTCGCAATCAAATTCTTTGTGTTCATCAACAATAAAATAATAAAATAATTTTAAGTGCATTTTCGGAATGTTATGGTCACGAATATATTTTTGTGTTTTATCGTTTAGGACAATAAAATCCGAATCCTATTATATACATACTATGCGTAAAATCCAAAACGTATTTATTTCCAGAAACACAATAATAAAAGCGAATTTAATAATTCACAAGATTAGAAGCCAAAGTCATTTCACTCACGCCATACGTTCGGATCTATTATGTCAGATAATATTGTTTTCGACAATGAAAATTGATTCTGTTCAATCAAATAATAATAATAACCTATAAACGTATCGATTTATCGGAAGCATTAGATAATTTATAATTTAAATCGTCGTGATATTTGTCGAAAAAATATTTTTAGGAACAGTTGTCGGTGCGCCGAAATCACATTGTTTTTCATATTTATTCGAAAATCAAAAGTACACGTGTTATACAAAAGAACGACGACATATACGACCGGACAGAGGGGCAGGGAAGAACCGAAGTGAGGTCGTGGGAGGGTGTTACACCTCTCCATTCGGCAATAATGGATTTTCGGTCGGCACTCGGTAAATGTTTTAATCATTGAAATATACTAATATTCCAAATTATTTTAATACGAGAAAAATAAAAATATCTTTAAAACCTCTGTTACTGCTAAACTATAAACAAGAATCATTCGTTCGTTAGAAAATTTTTCGGGTACAATATAAATTATTTCCTGAAATGATAAATAACGCGAAAATTAGCAGAAATTGAAACGCTGTTGAATCAATGCGATGAAAAAAATGTAATCAACACATTCGAAAAATCCATTCTTCCGTTGGTCGTTTAGCAGCAACTGCTCCAAAACGAAAGAATGTTTAGTAAATTGAAACGAATAGAAAACAGAAAACACCCAACGTCCAAAATGGACGATCAAATGCACCGATCATGTTTAGTTGCGAAAAAGACGTAACGGATGATTTGGATATCGACGAGTTCATATGCGAAGTATAATTATTAATACTTTATGATTCGACCGTTTTGTGTATGGTTTTATAACCGTGGCGGACGCGCGTTAGTATCAGTCGTCCAATTACGATTGATTAACGATAAGGCGACGTTCGTTTTCGTTTGTCCCCTCCGTCGCCAGTTCTCTTTCCTCCGCCACGTACACGTCACCGCGCGCGTTAGATTTCATATACGGAATTAATAAATCGAATGCTCGTCCGTTCCGTGCACTAGCGTCCCGATTGTCGCGTCTGTATCGTTTCACTAAATACGCCGTATAATCGTCGTCTGTAAATACATCAAACCACGACGACCAATTCGATCCCTGACAATGACGACGAATTATAATTATTGTTCTCGTTAGCGAGCGTCGAGTGTTTTCATTTCCAGTCGGCTAAACTAACCTAACCGACCACGCGGGAATTTTCTTTTTTTAATAATATACGTCCGACGAGAAGGAGATCTGTGCGTGCCGTTTTCACGATTCCGTCTCGTACGAACGTCTTAACTACGGACGGCGGACGTGAAACCCGGAGCTTAATCGGTATTGTAACTGGTGGATTTCAAAACGAAAATATTAGACAATCGTATGTGTTGCAACGTACTGGCGCGGTTCTCTGCACAATAAATTTCCTATTTATTTATTTATTCGATTCATTCCAAAAACCTTCCACTACACCACCTCTACACGCCTCCCCGTCGTAAGCCAGTTGTTCTCCGTCTTTTATCCCCAGGAGCTCTTCCCCGACCCGATCAATCCACCGCTGTCTTTTTTGTACGACGACGACGACGATAACTTTCCGAATTACGTCATCGGCCTTCTACCTAACCGACGGAACTGCACACGACAAACAATGATAATTAATCATCGTGTGTGTGTGTGGAGACGAATCGTAAAAGTGAAACACGGTGGAATATATACAATATATTGAAAACAATAGACTGCGCAATTGTCACAGTGTGTCGGACGCGTGTGCGTTTTTGTATAGAGGAGCAGAGTAGGGTACCCCCCCCAGCTTGAAAAACTAATATAATTTCACTTGTTCTCTTCGTTTTGAAGAAAAAGAAAAGCATGAATTGACGATGTTTTTTTTCTTATTTATTATATAAATAGAAAAAAAAATAGTGAAACGAGATTTAAATAAACAAAAAACTGTCGACGCTGGCCTATACAGAGTTCCATACTTTGGGAGATAAATCTTAGGTTTTTTTTTTTAAATCTTCCTCATGTGACGGGCGGGGAAAATCGCCTTTAGCGTGCACTTTTCAAGAAATTTAAACACATTTAAATTCTTCAACAACAAGAAAATGATACGATTTCATTTGTTCACTTCGTTACGAAGAAAAAGAAAAGCATGAGTTCTTTCTTCAAGTCGATGCAGTGGAATGCTAAAGTTGAATCAGCTCCAAAGAAGGCGGAAGCTGTTGCGTCGGCTGGAAAGGTAATGATAACGGTTTTTTTTGGGGGGAAGGGGGTTAGGGGGATTTTAAAGAGATAATTTTCAAATTTGAATTAATTCCCCCGCCTACCTTATTCGCCAGACCCGAGACGAGGTTCCCAAACTAAAAAGAAAGAATGTAGTCGAAGAGACATTACGTTGAAAAAATGTGTTTTTCTTTGTTAGTAGGCCAGAGAAATCATTCAAAATCACCGTCGTGTCGTCGACAGGATTCACGAAAACGAATTACAATTCTCCGAGTTGTCCGGCCGTTGTCTTTTAACAGTTTTCGCGGCACGACGAACGTTTAGAAACGGCTCGGCAAACGAAAACAAAGTACTTCCGGCCCCCGATCGGTTCGAGTACCTACCGCCCGCCGTAATACGCCAAAGACCGGAAGGCGATACGCTTTCATCCGATACACCGAGCGAAGACAAATAGTATCGGAGTATCGAGATTCGAAGTCCGCGTGGTTACCGGATAGTCCCTCTATTGCTGTACGGCGATATCAACATGAATATAGAATTTTTTTTTTCGTTCAAAACGTCGTTGCAGTGTTCCGTACGAGAAAAAGTTTAGACTTGAACATATCGATCGAATTCTATCCGAGAAGTACAAATTGTACGGTACTGTTTTGCGTACCGAATGCGTATGGAAAGGTCGACGACGAGAAACCGAACACGAACAACATTCGACAGTTGGACAAATAACCGAGAAAACGTACCGGTTTGTCGGTTCCGAACGGTCGAAAGCGCGCCGCCGAGGAGAAGAATATGATGTAAACGCGCGTTTCGGATATAATCCGTTTTTGAAGTACAGAACAAAAAAACGACCGTTTTTTACGTTTAATACGTTTCGGAGAGCAAGTGTGACGTAGAAATTACGGGACCGACAGAAAACACACAATAGTCTCGAACGATTCGAAAACGCCTCCCTTTGTTACGAGCCAACCGGCCGGAAACGGGGGAATCAATAATTTACGAGACGACTGCACTCGACGTGACGGGATCGATGCACGTACGTATTTATTAAATACCGAGTCTAGGCGGAGGAACCCCGTTCTCGTGACTAGGTCGGCCGTTCCGCGTTTCTCTTTCGCGCGGTACGCCGTCGAGATTTTCCGTAGTTTCTGTTCTGTGTATAAATGTTTCCGACTGCGGCACACGCGAAACCATGAAAACCGACACAAGTCGTTCTCATTACGTTCACGCGCATAATAAACATACGGCCGGGAAAATACGAGAACTCGCCAACCCAACCCAAATCGTTATGTTCGTCACGTACGTACGGACTCGGGAAGGGACGGCCTACGCGGTCGAATCGACCGTTTGCTACCGACTCGTCACGCTAGACAGGACGACTCTGTTCACAAATGGACCCGACGAACGGCACCGTACAAGCGTTCTTGATTTACCTGTCTGCCGTCGGCCGAACGTGCCCCGAGAGGTCGCCGAAATCCGACTTCTCGCAGAGCAGTATGTCCGGCAGAAGAACGTTCGACGTTTCAAACGTGTTATTTAGGAATTCGACGAGCGCTTCGTCACGACGAATCCGTCCGCCGGTTTGTTTAGCGCGCATTGCGATTTGGTTTTGTTTTCGAACTTCCGAAATCTACTCTGAAAACAGTCACGCCGATTCGAACAACAAAAAAACCCCCCCGACGTGATAATTTAAAAAACCGAGAGAACCGAGACGGGCAGACATTGAAGCAAAGACCTCAAGATCCTCAACCAGGAAATGATCCTTATCACGTGGTTTTTTGAAATCTAAAGTGTTTATCCACAAGCCGCGAACACGACTGGCAGTTCAAAGAAAACTGCAGACGGGAAATCACAACCGTCGACGTGATTACGTTGCAGACAGTTACGGGCAATATGCGTAAGCTGAGTGCAAAGAAAAAAAAAACGTAATTTTTTTTTTAATATAAAATTTTGTTCGCGACATTCAAACATCATATTTTTCGCGAATAAGATATACTTATTATTTATTGTTTCTAATATTTGATTCACAACCTCCTACAGGGTACGAGTAATATTCGGTTTGTCGTCGCCGCGGGGCCGCCCAACCGCGTGTTCACTGATGTTGTATCGATTAAAATAAAATGTGTACGATTAAAAGGTCTTAAATCGCGGTTATGTGTTTTTTCAATTAACACTATGAGGTTATTATCATTAAGAGCAGTGTGTAAATTATTAACCTTGATTCAAAGTATAATGGTGGTTTTCACGTTTATTGTTCGGGCCGTTTGAGAGCTGATCACATTTGGTATTTTATTTTTAGTTTTTACGCATCAAAAAAAAAAAAAAAGAAACAACGTGATTTCAAATGATGAAAAAATCGAAAGGCGGTGCAGTCAAAACGAGAGAGAGAGAGAGAGAGAGAGAGAGAGAAAGAGAGAGAGAAAAATTAAAGCCGAACAAGCCGTTTGTTTTTAGACCAGAGCTGCTCACAAAACATTTATAACACGTCCGATGTGACGAGAAGAGCAACTCGAATGTCGGGCGATACTAGGCAATATTAATGATCCAAGCAATGGATTTCTATTATTATGATTATTATTATTGAAATTTCGTTGGATTGGCCGGCCGAAAAGGTTTACGCCCGCGCCACCCCGCTCCGTTTGCAAAATGAAATGAAATGACGCCGCTGGTTACAAGTATTGATCGTCGTCAATCGAATTCGAACCGAAAAATAATGATAACAATAAACGTTCCGTGGCGCGTCTCGTGTACGAAACCCGCCGCGGCGTTGTTAGTTTCGTAATTGTTTAGATGGATGATGACTTATACGTTTTTAGATGCCGTCAAAAAAAAAGTTCGATACAACACGAAAACATTAAAATAATTGGGCGTTGTGCTATTTTAAAAAAAGAAAAAAGACGATAAAAACCCAAAACAAACGAGAACACGTTAACGTTCGTTTTTTACCTTTTTACCGCGGAACACCGTATCGAGTATAAAAACAACAGGATATTAAATCGCCCGTTCATTAATCTATGGATACGTCGTCGATTCGTAAACTTATCTTTTCTCGTAACCGTATACGTAGTGAAACAAAAATATTTCATAGCGTTCCACGTAAACATTTTATTGTGTTTTTCTTCTTGTGTGTTTGGTCGATAATAAATAATTACCGTACTTTACGCGCTGGGCGTGTGTATTTATTAGAATAAAAAAAAATAATAATAATACGCGTATCGCCCGAGTCGACGATTAACACAAAGATAGTATCGAATTATTAAAAAAAAATTATACACACATCATGATTGTTATTAATATGTATTTTTATAATCGGGTGATAAAACTAAATAATAGTTTATTGTTATGCAGGACGGGGCATTGTCTCGGAAACTTTACACGTTTATAAAACAATAAAACCGGAAATTAAAGACGTAAGGGGGGTATTATAATAGTGTTATTGGATCGGTAAATTCGGCCGACAAAAAGTACAATACACCGAATATAGAATAAAATAAAACGTTACACTTTTTTTTTCACCGGACCGGTCAAACGTAACGTAACGTAAAACAACAAAAAAAAAAAAAGACGATCGTTTACAATTGCTCTTTTTCTATTTTGATACGACAATTGAAAAAAATAATGCCGTTAAGATTCTACTTTTTATTAAACGTATATATTTGCGTTTTTTTTTTTCGTCGCCCAACTGTATAACGTCATATTTTTTATGGTGTCGCATTTTATATATTTCGTATAAAAAAAAAAAACCTCCCGTGATATTTTAAAACGTATATATTCGTTAGATTTCCCATTCGTCGAGTGCACACAGCACCCGTCCTCCATCAAAACGCTCGTGCACGGAGATAATATGAAAAAAACACCGTTTTGCTGCTGCGACAAGAGTGAAGGAATATTAAAAAAAAAAAAAATAATAAAATAAAAATAAAACGAATTCTTATACGGATATCGATTTTTTTTCTTTTTTAACTTCTTCATTTGCGTTCGCTTGATGTTCGCGTGCGACTCGGTTTGCTCTGAAAACGACCGAGAAAAACGGTAACGGCATTGTACTTTGTACACGCCATGCAGGTTTTTCGCGAACACGAAAGACACGACGGCCGTTGTCTCTCGACCGAGACGGCAGACGTCAAAATTGTTTCGTTTTACACAAGGTTAGGTTAGGTTAGGTTAACCTAACCTAGAGACAAACGGCGCCCAGCTGCTAACGGGGCACGGCTGTTTTAACGGTTTCTTACACCGTATCGGCCGTGCTCCGGAGAGAGGGTGTTCGCACTGCGTACCACCCGACTCTCGCAGCGGGGAGGATGACGACGCGTTTCACACGCTCGTTCGCTGCGAGGCGTTCGAGCAGGCCAGAGACGACCTTATTCGCGTTATAGGTCGTTTCCGGCCAAGTGGGAAGCGGTGACTCGATTCGCATCGGCTTGTATTGCCGGTAAAAAAAAAAAAAAGAGACAAACGGCGCAGATGCGGCTGACCAGCTTGCAGTGCGTCTCAGATCGACTCCAGTACTAATACTGGATATCGCCGAATGGTCGGATGAAAAGGACGTGCGAAGAGCCCTAGCGGAGATCGACACAGAGATGGAAGGAGTCGGAGTGCGGCTCAGCGACAATGCCAGAGGAGGGAAGTCAGCTCACTTGACCGTGCCCATGAAACTGGCTCAGAAGTTAGCGGAGACCAAGGTCCGCATCGGATGGACACTATGCAGGGTCAAACTTCTGGAAAGGAGACTTCCAACCTGCTACCGGTGCCTACAACCAGGACACCTAGCCGTGTCATGCGAGGCCCCGGAGGGTGTGACTAAGTGCTACCGGTGTCGCAAGCCAGGCCACAAGGCTCGGGATTGCTGCGCCGGCGGACGCTCGAAGGATGTACGAAACGCGGACAAGGAGCCTGCTGTTCCGGAAGAGCAGCCTCCTCCGACAATTCCGAAGGATGCCGCCGAGCTTCGTCGCGGAAAGGGAGAAGTTATCACACGTGAGGAAGCCGGAAGCTGACATTAACTAAATAGTCATATGTTGTGGGCCGAAGGCCGTAATTTTAGGATGGTGTAGGGCCGTCCAATTCATTATGTTAACTAATGTATTGATGTATGTATTGTATTATCACAATAAACGATGCTGGTGAGCTGAAGAAATTCCGCCCCAGGAATCACCGGCCACCAGCGATACCGGATGAAAAAAAAAAAAAAAAAAGGTTAACTTAACCTAACCTAACCGGCAAATAGGTCCAGTCGAAAACGCCCAGGACCGTGCAGTCCCCTGGAGGACCTACTATGAGAGTCAAGCTGAAGGCGAGGGCTGACACACTGCGGCTCTGGTGGAGGGAGTGGAGCGCCTCGACCAAGGGTGCATGGACCAGGAGGATGGTCCTGGACGTGAGTCGATGGGTGTGTGACTCTAAACTAGTGACCATCTCCTACCACATGGCGCAGGCGCTTACGGGGCACGGCTGTTTTCAGAGCTATCTTTATAGCAAAAAAATAGCCGTGGACCCCAGTTGTGTCCACTGCGGAGCTCTAGAAGACACTGCGGAACACACCCTCTTCGAGTGCCACTATTGGGACATGGAACGAGCACGCATCGAGGGGCTGCTTGGCAGAAGGATGGTGGCGGGGGATGTCCCGGACGGAACTATTACCAGCCGATGATGGGGCCAAGCGGAGGATCTTAGAAGCTGCGGAGAGGCAGCTACGGGCCTTCTCGGAGATGGTGGAACTAATTATGGACAAGAAGGAGGAGGCGGAAAGGCGACGGAAGATAGTGCAATCGACTAGTTAAGACGCTTGTGCTGTGGGCCGAAGGCCATGTTAATCAGGGTGGTTAGAGGCCCCCACAACTTGTATTACTTTATTTAAATTTTGTTTTGTTTGAGTGTACATTGAAACTTGATGTTATGATGAAATAAACGATATAGGGCCTGGTGACAGTAATGTGCAAACGTCTTCCCACCAGGTCCTATGTTTAAACGCGGAAAAAGAAAAAAAAAAGAAAAAAAAAGGACCGTGCAGTATGAACGAGAAACGAGATCGGCTGGCTATCCAAGTCGGATCGAGAAGTAAAAAGAAGCTGGTAAACGTTTGCCCCACAAACGAACCACAATCCATTATTTTGTATTCATTGTGCTAGTCGTTAGAAATAAGTAGAAAATTTGTTATTGTATTCGAAAGTTAATTGTATATCTTAATTTTATAACTGTATTTTACATATTGTATCATTGCATAATAAATGATGGCGGCACCTCTTCTCCCCTCGACGAAGTTCCGGTGGAATGTTCCGAGGGGGGGATTTGGTGAATATTGCCGATAACAAAAAAAAAAAAAACCTAACCTAACCTGTAATCGCACCGGAGAAACACGGACGTTACGGTTTCCATATTAAAACGAGTGGATCCAAAATCGAAATAGAAAAAACCGCATTTTTCTTTATCTTTTTTTCTTACGGATTGATGAAGATCACACATCAGTGGCATTTCAACGTCAGTATTATACGTAGTAATACCTTTACAAAAAAAAGGAAGGTGAAAAAAATTTCGTGTTACGATTGCTCGCGTATTTTGAACCGTTTCGCTTTGAAAGCATATCTGTGCTATATTAATAATACGAGCGATTCAATATATTTCACTCCCCCCTCCTTTTTTTCCCCGTAACGTTTCGACAATCGATTCTTAGGCTATTTTATTTGGCAACGGCTATTCCAACAATTTTATCCCTATCCATCGGATTTAATCGATCCCCTTTCGTCAAGCTATTCGAGTTAGCGTTTTGCAATTCAGCACACACTCTTATTGTGCCAACAGGTACGGATTGTATATATGAAATAATAAAAAAAAAAAAAAAACACTCGAAACGTTTACGACCGTTTTCCAAACGCGTGGATACGGATATAAAAGTACGAGCACTAAATTACTGTGACAATTCGTCGGTAGCGTAGGAATTTGTCTCTCGGCTTGAATCGACCGAGAATAAAAAAACCGTCTACTTTTCTATACATAGTACACACGCGGCTACCGATTTTTATTTCTAAACTATTTATTTGAATAAATAACTCAACATTTTGAGTTCCATGCCACCGCCTTTCATACGATTAATATACGGATACTATATACACGTCATGACTTATGTTGGTTATTGGATCAACATAAACACAACCTCAGTGTAGTCTTAGTAAACATTTAATGAATTTATTTCTATAGGAAAAGAAAAACATCATTAGAATTTCTAAACCGAAGCGTGTCATAATATTACATTGACTATCTTGGATATTAAATTCTAGATTTATTATAACCATATCATAAATACAACCTCATTGTAGTTCAGTAAACGTTTAATGAATTTATTTCTATAGGAAAAGAAAAACATCATTAGAATTTCTAAACCGAAGCGTGTCATAATATAACATCGACTATCTGGGATATTAAATTCTACATTTGTTATCATCAAATACGAATCGGCGTAATCGTAATATGCGCGTACAACTATCTAGGCGTTCCAGAGAACGTAACCGATATGCATACGCTATTTATACAGCGCACGATACGTATTATGTCGACGTTTGTGACTCGACAACGCCCGATCAAATATCGATAATCCGGAATAACGGTTATCGTGGTATTTCAAACGAAAAAATTTCACGCCCACCATCAGAGGTCGGTTCTTTGACCGTCACAGTAAGAGTAGAAATGGCGTGAAAAAAAAAACGTTTTTCTTTACATTAACTATCGGCGGCGTAGCCAGGACATTTCTCTGGGAGGCTAAATACGTTTTTGCCGAGTCATTAGCGCAGGACAAAACGTACAGAGTGTTCAATAGCATCAATATGGATTCTATTGTAGGTTAGAACAGGATGTTTCTGAACTGAATACCGTGAACGCGTACACACAAGTGCTCTAAGTGTGGCGGACGTTTTGAATTGCTGAGAAATTTGTATTCGTTGAATTTCGACATGAACGTGAAAACGAATACACCGCGACGCTCTGATAAATCATTCGCTTGGACACGATAAAAAAAAAAAAAACCCCAAAGAAATACGAACACGGACGTTAAAACGTTGTTCTTATCTCTTGACGCTCTGTTGTCGTGCGCGTTTCAACGCACCCGCGGGCACGAGCCGTCGAACGGACACGTCCAAAACGTTTCGCGAGCTACGGTGTTTTTATTACAATACGACGACGACACAGTTATCGCCGTGGCCGCCAGTGCGCCAGTAACTCGACGAACGACGACAATATTATCGTTTCGTCGGAAAGTTGGCCGCGCCGGACCGTCTACTTCGGGGGCCGAAGTAGGTCGTCGTCGGCACGTCCGGTGTCCGTAACCGCGCGGCAACCGGAACTCTCGGGCGACGAAAAACGTATTGTCACGAGAGCGTTCCGCAATGTCCGGACGAAAGCAGCGTTTCGGTCTTTTCGTTTTCGACCGGTCCATTTTGGAGAAAAGCTGCTGTTCGTCCGACTTCTAACCGATCGGTCGGGTAAAACACGCGCGACACGCGTACCGTACTTGGTGGGCGACAGTTCATCAGAAACAAAACCCAAACGAAAAAAAATTCCCATTTGTTAAAGCCGTGCTAAAGTTTACTATCGAATGTGGCTTTAGAATCTAATGACTATGGGCTCTGTCTTTCATCGTTACGTGTTGTATTACTATTATGGCGCGCGCGTCCAAGTTATATACAAAAAAGCCAATCATTATTACGTTGATTGTAGGAAAAAAATGTATAAAAATTGTTGCGTACGTGCGTTTATTGCTACCGGTTTCGATACAACGTCATCGTCAGGTTAATACAAATCATGTACAACAACTGAGAAATAAATTAAAAGTAAAATCGATTAGAAAATATTGCATAGAGAAATAATAATAACAGTCATATTACACAGACAATATTATGAACATAACAATAAAAAGACACGGAGTAGAAGAGAAAAAATTAACTTAATTAAAACTTCTAACTTCTTAGATATAATTAATTGTTTAGCTGCAATAGTTTTATAAAAAAAAAAACGATAAAACTATTTAAAGGTCAATTTATATACGATCTAGAGTCCAAGTCCGAAATGTTTTATTAATTTTTTTAAATATCTTATTTTATTGAATACGATTTCACGTTTAATATAAACGACTCGCGTGATCGTTTGCACATAGACTTACATGTTACGTACGTTTTATTGTCACTAATTTTTAAATTTTTTTTTGTCTGCGATTCGGATGGAGCCGTTTAATGTAGCTTGCGACCGAAGGGGACACACTTCAGAAACGATATCCAAGCGTATGGTTTTTTTTTTTTGTTGTATAATCGTTAACTTCGTCGAAGGTTAGAAGAAAACAATTTGAGTCAGTATCTTTTGTGAACACGGACACGCGCATTCGTATGGTAATAATAACCACATTTCCGCAATGGTATAAGAACTCTTCGGATTTGAAACGAACCCAGAGACACAAATTAAGAGACCGACCGGTTCTCACAATTTCGTATGCTTGGCAAGTTTATAATAATATTCGCGTGACGAGTAGTCGGTGTAATTATTTTATCGATGAACGTTCTCACGATCGGCGCGTATTGGGTCGAGTATGCAAATATTTAAACTTTTTTTTTTTTTCAGTAAACGGTGTACAGAAATGACGACGTCTTTTATTATCGCGCGAGATGATCGCCGAATTCATACCCAAGATCAACTGGAAGCTGGCGTCCGCACTTAACAAACGCTCGGCAGACGTTGGGTTGGTGTAGACGTGTCTCCAAAGAAATTCGTTTGTCGACAGCCCAAACACAAAAGAGAGTTACCGCTTGCCGAGCGAACATTACAAGCAAACATTTTGGAGAATTCGTACCTATGTGTGCCGCGATGTACTCACAATTAATAATGTTATAAAATAAATAACTAGACTACCCCAAAAAAAATGTAAATCGACTTGACTAATATATATAAACATGATACTATTATCAAACAAATATCAATACGGGACAGTCTGCCAACACTAAAATAACACGTATAAAAACATAATGACATTGCGTGGAAAAATACATATTTGATAATTCGACAACTGTTGTTTATTGAAATAATATTAGAATCAGTGATCGGTCTTCACGTGAAACCCGACAAGCTCAGGTGTTTTTTTCCCCGATCGTACGAATAATATCAAACAACAAATCCGGCATTTATATTTGTCACGAAAAAATGAGTGATAAGAAAACATAATGCGTTTAAAATATTTCAATAATAAAATATTGTCAACAACCTTAACTGCGAGACGAGAAAAAATGGTTTTGGTGTTCAAATAACGTCGAACGATGGATTAAAAAACACCGCGAGCGATATGCTCGTAAGTATTTTCATTTTTTAACTAAAAAAAAAAAACACTCCTAGAATCACGCGATCTGATAGCGAAGAAGATGGCGACATCAGTAATCCGATTGATTTCCTCGGAACAGAATCACCGGGCGATAGTCCCCGATAGAGATGAAATTGAAAAAAATCCCGAAAATTTTACCGTTATTATATGCATTACAATGAACTGCGAAATGGTGTTGACAACAACTTGTCCTAGACAAACGCGTAACGAACAGGTAAAATCATGGACCAACGACGTTTGTTGTGTATCGATTAAGACGTTCGTCGTGTATCTCGGCGTTCCGACAACGAACGGTACAACAACCAATCGGCCTTAAAAAGTATTTCTTTTCGGAGTTTACGGTTTACCGAGACTCAGGTCGACGTGAACCGCTTTACGACGGTATATGGTGGGGAGGGCTGGGTGTAAGTGTATTCAAATAATCGTATTAGCATAGCAACGACAAACAGACTGCCGGAGGTATTTTCGTGTTTAATTCGGATTACAGTAATAATAATAATAATATTTGGTTTCGGTCACGGTCGTTCCTACTAATTTTTATCCTTGATCTCCTCTTTTTCTGTACAAGGCGCGACGGATCTTTTGTTTGCAACTCCTCTTCGACTGTCAACGGTCCTTTCCCCGTGTCCCTCACTACAGACCGACAAGATTTGTTTCGTTGTTTTTACAACGCGTTCGGTATTTCGTTCCAAATAAATCGCACCAACACAACAATATAATACGCAAATGTAACGCAGAAACAAAAAAAAAAACAAGTCAGAAACGGCTTGGAAAAGTACAACAACACGAGTCTCGGGTTTCATCCGATTATTATTATTTATTTCCCCGGCCCCCCAACAGTTCGAACGTAACATTCACCACGAGATCGTGTGACACCGAGTCCAGAACAAATATACGAGAAAACACGTATAAAAATCGCGGCGATAAATGGATGAACGTCTCATTGTTTCCCGGCTCGTTCTCTTGCAATGTTATATTCCTTTTACTGTCTTACACTCGTACATCTTTTCTTTATGTCCAACGTTTTCGTTATTCGTTCCGTATTAGATTTTCCTCGCCCGTCCGAAAGGAAATCGGTTGTCTTCGGTTGATTAATTATTTTCTGCCGAAGCAGATATTCGTTGAACGACGTCTTCGATGAAAAATAAAACAACGGGATTCTTTGGAAACAGTCGCGTTATTGGACACGTTTCACGGGTTGTCCCGTCTAGACAAATCGACAAAACTATCAGAAAATTACCGCCCCCGTCGCCGTCTTTGGCCCGTGATCGATATCTCTACCGGAAGACAAAATAATACACAAAACGAATAATAGACTACGGGTTTCGTTCGATCCGGGTTCCCTCCCCCCCACTATCACGTAAGTCCATCATTGGTACGCGAAAATTGAAAAAAATAAAAATTAATTTTGATTTGACCGGTTTAGTCATACGACTGCTTTTGATTCGATTACTACGCCCACTCGCTCGCTTACGGTTCGGCTACACACACTCGGGGAAAAAAAAAAACGAAAATTTCCGAAATAAAACACTAATAATCACAACGAACGCGTAACGATAACCTACACAAAGACCTCCAAACTGATAAACTGTGCGTCTCCATAGTTCACTTGGTAAATCGACTAGGCCCACTTCCTCTCCGAGACGCCCAACACGTGGCGTGTAAATTATTATTACACTGTTGGTTCATAATTTCCGACCAACATTGAGAGTACGTTTCATTGTGTTTTGATCACTGTTATTATGATCACTTTCATGTTAAGACCAAAAACCTAACCTGTGGCCGTGTCTTATTTTACGAATAAAAAGAGAAAAAAAAAGTCATACGACTGTTGCTTTACGGAACGATTTCTGTCCCGACCACGAGGGTACCGTGTCACACCACATCACTTTCTCGTCGTGCCCGACAACACTACACTGTCAGAACGGTTCCCAAAATTATTCGATTTAATGTCGAATCGTCTTTACCGTGAACTTAAACCCCCCCCCCCAACGTTTTCGTCCTACGTCGCCTAATCGCGTATAATCGCTTCGTCTCGTTTCGCGAGAATCCTCAGGAGCCGTTTGGAAAACGCGACAAAAATACATTTAAAAAAAAAAAAAATGCGTGTACTGAAGAATTTAACGAACAACACGCTAAACCGACGCGACGAGCAGTGTTAGGGGTTAGGTCAGTACAAAATTATTAGTTATTATAAAACAGCCGATCGAACGAAATGTTTTCGGTTAGTCATATGAACGCGTACGTTTTTTTTTTCCGTTCACGACGGCCGAACCCTGGTTATTTTATTTTTCCGCGTTGTTCTCGTCCGACGATAATTAAACAATGAAAACGTGTCCCGGCGACCTCGTGGTCGGTAATTTTCTTTTGTTATTTTTTTTTCGATTTTTCGGGTTTTCTGTCGAGAACTTTTGTTTCGACGACTCGCGTTCGAATCGTTTGTTAACGCGGGGGGGGGCGGGGGGGCTTTTACAGACAACGGCGGTCTTTTTTAATTTCGCGTCGACGAAATGACGAAATCGTCATCGAGTTTTTAGACGACCCCCCACACCCACCACCACGAAAAAAACCGAACGGACGGGAACACAATCAATATTTGTTCGGTCGCGACGACACAATGCGGCTGCTAATTAACGACGCGTCGCACAAGTCGGTACTTACCCGTTGACGTCCGTCTGGCCGAAGGCCGACGCGGCGAATGCGAAACACCACAGCAACGCCGCACGCACCATGTCCGGTCTCTGGTTCTGCGAACAACAGGAATATAACAAATGAACTTGTGATTACACACGCATGGTATATATATTTATTGTTTTTTTCAAAAACAACTCGTTTATTTCGACTGTCCTCGAGGGAACCGACCAGGGTCTCTCTGTTTACGGTACGGATTTTTAAACGACAAAAAATATCCGTCTATCTCGCCCAATTGTTTCTCGTACTTAACTGTTATTGTGAATAGCGGTGAGAAATACGATTTTATCTACTATAATCGAAAGGTTTCGGGCGGTCCAGGTGGCTGAGGGTAAACTATTGTCCGAGACTTGATCTTAAAATCAGAAAAAACTACCCAATTCTCAACTACTTTTCACAGAATTCATAATAAAGTCAAAATTTAAATTTCTCTCGCTTGCAAACTTGTCAACTCGACGAGCCGATAAGAGCGCAAAGGCCTGGATCCAGTAGTCGTATTCGTTAAATGGGTATTTGAAAAACGAGCGCACCGCTACTCACACGGTTAGTGTCTTATCGGCGGCACTTCCCTCAACGTCGTCGCGTACACGACAAGGAGAAGAGCTGTTGCGACAATTATTATCGCAAAAACATTACGTCCTACTTACGGGGTTTACCGCGTTTCGTACACGAGCTCGTCGTGTTATTTTTCCCCCCCCCCGAATAGTAAATTATTCTCGTGTGACTCGACGTTTCTCAAACTCGACTAGACAAATCGTAATGTTAGTTTTTCCGTCCGTCGCGCATCCGGCGGGAAGAAAACTCGTCATCACGACTAAACACGTAGGAACAGGTGCCCGCCGCGGATTCCCATTATCAGCTGCACGAACCACGACACACCGTGTTCGTGTCAATTAACAGGTGAGGTCCTCTCTCCGTCACTCCGTGTACATATATATATATAAACGTGTTCGTTAGGTTTCGATACGCGGCATAGGGGATTCACGGTCCGGTAGAGTGGAAAATTAACACGTTCGGTAAAAGAGGTATCCCTCGATGACGCGATCCCGCGGACGAAGACACGAAACGATTGTACACATACAGAGCGAACAATCGCTTTCGCGTGTTCGTTTCCGTTCCGCGTCCGCGTCAACTGGAAATTGTTTGGCGAACACGAGCGCCGAAGTAGACAAAATAAACGACGTCGGAAGGAAACACGTGCGTAGGCCGTTCGATTGATTACGTCCGGACGATTACACGCACGCAGATTGCCGATAAAACATAAAAGTTTTTGATTGAATTCCCGGTCGCACCAAAGGCCCGTCAAGCTCAACGACCGCGTTCTTCGACGACGTGTGGGGTTATGTCGGAGTTCGACCGATTCTTGCGTGGCAACAAACAGTTAACGCGTCGACCGACGTCCACATTTCGTGAATTCAATTCCGGACAGTCCGTCCCGAACGCACTTACTGGGTTAGCGCGAGATTCGTACACCGATTCACAAAAACAACAGCGAACACAATGCACGTTGTTCGTAGAGGAAATCTCGTCCGTCGGACACACGCCGCGCCGCTGATTTCGCGACGAACACAATATTGTGTGTCCGTGTTTCTCCGGGATGAGCAAACACTCCGCGCGCCTTTTTCGAGGTTAGGTTTACTTTGGTTTACTTGCTTCGCACTTGTTCTACACACACACACAACGGATTTCCTCCGGATTCATTGCCGACACCGGCAGGCGTTTTTACAAATGTCGGAACGTCTCCGCGTTTTCACGTCCGCCAAAGCCGATCTCGTACGTATCCGTACCGGTAACGTAAAAATAAATACATTTTGTTGCCCGTTATGAACTACCGTCCGCTCTCCTTGGATTTTACCCGACGAACGGAGGTTATATCAAGCAGTTCGTGGTATTGGGGCGTTAAAGACGGTTCCTTCGTCCCCGGGGACAGAAAAAATATATATATACGTGTGTATAATAAGATTGATTATTTCCGTTTTCTTTACAAAAACAGATATGTGATTCGGAAGAGAGAGAAAACGACGAATCGTTTTTAATGGAATCTATTGTGGAGGCGGTTTCGGATTTCGAGGCCGGGGATGATATTTTCACGCGCGCGTTATATTTCGTCGGGGGAAAAAAAATAATATTAACGTTCAAACGAAAGAAAACCCTCTCCGGTCGTTTCGGTTCGAAATCGTGGAGATCCGATCCGGCCCGCGAACCGTCGTCATTGATACGTCTGCTATACCAATATCGAATAATCCGATTACATACAGCAGTAATTTCATTCCCGTAAGACGGCATGTGTATAGAAAGTGTCGATACTTAGTATCGAAATACCTAGTGCTCCTCTACTACGGTTTTCAAAGGAACTCGGGGGAACGCTCGTGACCGGTATAATACCTGGGCGTCATAGATAAAAAAAAAAAAAAAAATCCTTTTATGGCTACGTCAAGCCACCTAACCTTGATAGTGGCGATTTATTATCTTGTCTATCACGTGTCGCGGAATATCGTTCATATAATATTATTTGACGATTATTTTTAGATTCACGGTCGTTTTATACGTTTTGTCGGCGCCATATTAATCGACTTTTACTATTCTTACTTGAATTTAAACGGGCCTATAATATTTATGTGGAGAAATTTTTATTTTTATTTTTTGAATTGAAAAAAACAATACGGTCAGAAATCAGATCATATATCGGTGGTAAACCGGGGGTTAGGTTCGTGACGCAGAATATATTTCGTTATCCGTGACGTGTGTGTTTTGCGTCGTTCTCGCGCCGACCGACACAACCACACTACGTCGGTGGGGTGCGTTCGCTCTAATTGATTTTGCGCGTTCCGACGACCGGCAAACGATCGTTTTTCTCCGGGCAGGCAACGCGACGAGTCGACGAAAATTCGTTCGTGTATGTATATTATTCTCGTGCCGCGATCTGAAAGGTTCTGTTTGGGGATCACACACTTACAGCGAATGATCAATATCGTTTACGTACGAAATGCCGTCGACGGATATTTGTTTATCTTATACTTTGTGTAAACCGACACAACGTCATTTGTACTTATTGTAAACACTTTTCTTTACAGACCGTACAGTCACTGAATTTAATGTATATACATACGGCGCAATAAATAATACTATTGTTAGTATAATTAGTCTAGAATTCAAAAGTGTGTTATACTAGAGGATATCAGAGCCGGCCATTTATTACGGAGTGAAATCCAAGTAAGTCTTTTCATTTGAAACGAGAAGACTTTTTCAACGGGTCACATTGAACTTTTTTCGTTAAATTTTTAAGTAACGCCAGGAAAATACGTTAAGAAATCAAAATCTAACGATTTCCCGTAGGAGGCAAAGCTTTTGTCCCAAAAACGCATCGGCTCCGGCCGACCGGATAACGTTTTTTTTAGGATAAATATGGAAGTGCAAATCGGATATGATGACGGCGTAAAAAATATTTCACGAAATGCCGGATGGCAGATCGTTTCTCCGCGAAACGATGACGGTATTCATTTTGAAAGCGACGGTAAGAATAATATAGTTACGGATTTCTATGCATATTCCAGCACTTGTCATGTCCATTAATATTTTAAAATTTAAATTTAAAAAAGTATTATCCGGTACGCTCCGAAAACGATTAAACGAGGAATCAAATCAAAAGCCATCCCCTCTCGTTTGTGATTTAAACCTAATTCGGTTTAGGAAAACGTTCGCGGTTCTCGGCCCGCCAAGGACATAATATAATAAAACGTGTGTTTCGTTCGTTTTCGTTAGGAGGAAAAAAAAATACGAAAAAATTCTCGGCTTCCACTACTGCGGTTACGAGTTCCAATCGATCGAACCGACGACGGGATTTTAACGTTTTGCCGTGAATACGGATTGTTCGAGTCCCCGACTTCCTGTACGCCACGCAACCCGTCCAAACAAACGGACGGTGTAAACGCGGGAGGGGGCGTTAAGTAAGAGAAACCGTCGAATTGTTCGAGAATGATAATAAATTAAATAAGATATTTCACCGTATATATATATACATGAACATAATACACACGAGAGAAACGGACCCGGTGTTGTTCTTCCTTTTGTCTTGTTTTCTCGTTTTCACCGTCGGTTCGTACGAGGGCAGAAAAAGATAACAATTAACGGTCCCGTCGAGACAGAGAGAGAGAGAGAGCGTTAGGTTAGGTTAGAAATCTTTATTTTTTAATTATCGTCACGTCGCCACGGTTCAATAACGAGTTACGTTCGTTTCTTCTTCTTCTTTCTCGTATTCAACAAAATATATTTATAATAAATCTGTTTTTAATGATCTCATCGATTAGGCCGCATCGTCAAAATATATAATTTTCTTTACACCGTACGTACACGAACAAATACCAAGTACGCTATTACATCATGAAAATATTCCTAACCGTATTTCCGCGGCAGTCCAGGATCGTGAACGTTCTCGGTATGTTATATTACCGCTACAATAATTGTCGAATTTTAATCGGTTTTTTTTTGGTTTTTTTTGACTCGGGAGTCCGGATCGACCGAAAAGTACCAACGATCGAAAAAGTCAACCGTGTCCAAGAAGATTAAGTGCGTATACACGGCCGTGTTGTTATAGGATTTTAATTATTACTAACCACGTGTAGAGTTCGATAATTTCAAGTATATATATATATATTTTTTTTTTTTTTGAAAACCGGTCGGTTTAAATGTTATAAATATCACGCGCAAGTCTTTATGCGAACATCATTTATTAGAAGAAATAAAAACTTCGGTTTTCACGCCGTACGAAGTAGTATGTATCAGTATGGATACGTCGAACGAACAGGAATTTTTTTTTTATTCAAATTATCGTAGTTAGAGAAAACAATTGTTGCTGCGTGGGTACCCACGTTAAAACATCAATTGTACGGTAAATAATTTGCATTTTACATTTAGGAAACTGGGTTAAAAAAAAAAAAAAGACCCAGACATAAATCACGTGTTTTTTAACACCCAATACCCTCGAACACAATGAATTCGGGTTCATCGCATTTTTTTTGTTGTTGTTGAGAACGTTTCGGGGACTCGCGTTAATTATCGACGGGCGTAAAAAAAAAGTCGAACTCTCGTAATTCTCGAACTGCTAACGTTTTTATTTTTTTCGTTGAAACCCTAAACGATTTCTCTCGCGCGATATTCAAAATCGGCGCGTTTCTTTTTCGGTTCGATTATTACCGTTTTTTCGTCGTCGTCGTGACGACGTCCTACGCAACACAACTCTACTCTCCGTCCGCGATCGACTGCCGACCACAAGTCGTTCGGTTCCGGTCAATGTACTTCAATGACGTTGCGCTAAAAAAAAATCCTACAAACCAGCCGCGTTTAACGCGGCACGTTTCCACATTACCGCCGTACGCCGGGGACGAGAGCACGCACGTCGTTCGGCATTCGTCCCGGGGGGTCATCGCGGGTTCTCGAACTCGTTTCGCCCAACCGCCGAAACCCGAACGTGTCAAAAAAAACTCGTGTTGCACAATCGTATGCCGCAATAGTGTTCTCCGGGCGTCCTCGGGGGAAAGAAAGACCGGTCGTCTCCGCGTGTACGATAATTGTCAAAAACAAAACGATCACGCCGGCGTGTCGAACGACGTCCGATGAAAACAATACCGCGTGTGCACGAACGGACCAGCGGCGGCGTTTTGGAATCCAATTTTCATAAAGAAATCGTCCGGCCGGTCGAGAAAGGGTTGTTGTAACGCCCGTCGCATGCGTGTTCAAACTCGAGCACGACGATACGTCACATACGTACACAACCTAACCTAACCTAACCTAACCTAAACCGCGTTCCGTTCACCGGATCCGCCGGATGTCCACGTCGTGCCGCCACCTGACGGGGGACGGACAAAAAGCGCGCGTTCACCAGACCAACCATCGAACTCGATTCCAAAACTATCGCGTTGTTTATTTTTTCATACGGATATGTTTTCGGGCCGGTTGGTGGTCGGCGGCCAACGGTTCGGACGCCAAAAAGCGTACGAACGTGATAAATCAACTCCGGGCTACCGGTGAACACTCCAACGTGTCGAATCCGAGCGATCGATCGGTTTTCTCCGGTTCGTCGCGTGGTTGCTTGCTTGTCGTGTCCAATATTGGCATTTTTAGCACCGGTGTTGGGCACAATTAGTTCGCTGTAAAACGATACAGCGTTAACAGAGGCACGCACCACGTGAAGGTTTCTGCCAAGCCCCCTTCGTCGCGGTAAAACTTGTAATCATGAATCGATACGACGCGCACACTCGTTCGTATCCGCTAAGAAGCTAAGAAGCGAAGAAATAAAACGATATTGTTTTAAAATCATTGTAGTAAATGCATTTGACGGATCCATAAAAACGCAGCACGACGATGCTTTAGATTTTGTCTACGCGAAACGAAAAGTTTAAACGTTGAAACCGTCCCGGAACTCCACCACGTCGGTATGCAAGGGCGTTTTGAGATTCTGGTCGAAACGTATTCGTTTTCACGGCGACGACTATTGCGCAACACGTTAGTGTTTTTTCGTTAAACCGTCCCGTCCGACGGACGAGGTGGCCGACGAAAGCGGAGTTAAGTGAAACCAATCGCCCTCGTTTCGGTCGTACGAAAGACGCAGTTCCGAATCGGCACAACGGTTTAAACCACAATCGTCAAGCCCGGTCCTTACGTTGGCGGAGTACACAACCCGACGTTTTCACCCGTTCACTCTGCGCCCCCGCGGACGTTCTACTTACGGCGTGTCCACACACGAATCCGGTCGCGGCGAGCTACAAGGACGTATAAAAAGTACGGCTGACGTATGAACACACACACGAACAGTAGTAGTAGTAGTAGTAGTAGTAGTAGTTGTACTCGGCGCCATCGTCAAACGCCGTCGGACCGTTTTTTTTTCCCCCCCGGTTTGATAATCATTGATCAAGCGAATTCCGGTCGGCGGGATGCGTCAGAACGAATGAAACCACCACGCGTTTTCGAACGGCTGTTGGAGTCACGATAGACGCATACCTATTGATACGACGTGTGATGTCATTGATAATAACACCTTCGGATCCCTGTGTGTGTGTGTTCGTAAAATAAACGACCGTCGTCGTTCGGTCGCGTTTCTTCGGTTACGCCGAGTTTAAGTGAAATCAACGACGCGTCGAAACCCATTTGGACTCGACTCGACCGATTTGTACCGCGTCCCCCACTCGCGTCGAGTCATAAACGGTGTCGCCGCGCGCCGAAACGAGAATGATCTCATCGCCGAGGACCGAATCCGAAAAAACCGACCGAGGTCACCGAGCAGACGGACTCGAAACGTTATTGTTTAAAAAAAAAAAGTGCTACGTAGTTAATATAATTCACGGGCCGGGCAAAAAAACAAAAATAACCGACAACAAATATCGAATTAAAAAGCGTGTCTACATCGGAACAAATTGAATATCGCCGATTTCGAAATAACTTAGCTGAAACAACATCAAATTAAAAAAAATTAAACCCGACAACGACGTTTCTTATAACGGAGGGCGGTTTTTTTTTTTAATAAAATTAATTCCTCGACATCGTACACGCGCTCGGAGTAAAAAAAAAAAACGAACGCAAGCCACTCTATATTTTAAACACTTTGAAGTGTATAATGTGAATCGAAAATCGAGAAACTTTCTCCGGATACTATTTTTTATATATTATAAAAATATTGCGCGCAAACACAGTTTATATAAGCAAAAAAAAAAAAACACTACCTACTCACACAATGATATCAAGTCACCGCCACTTATCTAAATAATATTTTGTTCGCGCGTGTTCCGTCACTGCGCGTGCCCAGCATTATAAAATAAAATAATCATAAAAATATGGGCGGGTTTTGATGTCGGACTTATAGTCAGATTCAAATTATTCGCGACGAGTAGACGAGTTTCAGAACGTGTCAAAAAATCATTTTTTCGAATTCAGTTTGAAGACAAGGCGACCGATAACATAAATCGACTTTAGAAAACCAAATTGCACGGACTACGGAGTCGAGTAACGAATTTTTCAAATTTTCAGGCCTGAAATTTTCAGGCGATTAACGAATCGCCTGAAAATTATTACAAAAAAAAAAAAAAAAATAATTAATTATAAAATAAGTTTAAAAAAATATACGAGCGAATCGAAAACGATTTTAATTATAATCTAAATGAATTTCTTGAAACCGTTGCTTACGATTTCAGTTTTTCCAAATTATACCACGTATAATAATTTACTAATTGTTTTAAAAAAACCTAGATATCATTACGGTTTATAAATTATTCGCGTTTTTATGATATGATTAAACGATTTTCTTTTTTAAAAATACAGTTTTCTTTCTCTTCGGCTCCAACGCAAGTAGCGTGGTGCGAATCTATATTTGAGTTCAAACAAACACATCCTCATTAACGACCACTAATCGCTCCGTAGCTTTGGCCTACACCTCTCGCCACGACTTCGTTCTACGACTGATTTTTCCTTCTCTCGTTCTCGAATCATACTACTAAACGCATTATATCGTTACGCACTTGATTGCAATGTTAGATCGTCTCTCCCCCCCCAAATTATACCTATATAAATTTATGCCGTTATCTGATCCATGTTATCGTCGGCCAAATTTGTAATAGTTATAATCGCGTGCGCGCGCGTATGTTATTCGTATAATGATGTGCGTAGGTGGGTCATTAAACAATTGCAAAATTAATTCTCTAGTCCACGTCTACTATTAGCGTAAACGGCACGCGGTGCGGCAACGGACGGTCAATTTTCAAGCCGCGAAAAGAGCCTTGAAGAAGCCGGCCAATGTTGACTATATATTTTTAGCAGGTGTTCCCGCGGTACCAACGCACTAAAATTTATTCTGTTAACCACAACGGACGTCCGACGGTCCGTGCGGCCTAAACATTTATTAGATTCGCGACGACGATTCGTTCGAAACGAAAAGGTTTTATGAATTGTTTTTCAATAAAACCGAAGTTAAGTCCGCGACAAACGAAGTTCCCGATGAAGAGGAATGACAAAAAAATACATTATCAATCGGACAACGATTAATTTTCTGGCTACGGCGTTGCTTGACGACGTATCGCTTTGCGTACAATATATTTTGTGAACAGTTTTCAAAGTCACACGGTTTGTAAAACCCGCCGTGACACCGCACCGGTCCGGCGAACGCGACTTAGTTGTCGTACTCGAACACGTCGAGAACGGACATCTGCTGTTTCTAATAACCACCACATTCATATTCATTAGTGGTCTATTTTTTTTATTTTTTTAATCGCGACGATTTTGGCCAATTTATTAATGCTGTCTCGTCGTCGACCCGCGATCGTTTACGTACGTTTTGTTTTTTTTTCCGCAAAAAGCCGTGTTAAATAGTAAAAAAAAAAAGATATATAACTACTTGGCGTCGTGCAACGCGCTCTCCGCGGCACGTGACTTACGACTTACGACGACGCTTTGCACGAAAATACGTACGAGTCGATGCTGCCATAAACCTAACCCTACGTCGCACGAGCATCGTTTCTGTAATCTAACCCCGTTATTAAACACGGGTTTATCACCGACAATCCAGTCCGCGGACTTTCTCGTGACTTTATTAATCCGTTCAAACGTTTATATTAACGTTCGAATCACGTTCGTCGCGTCTAACCGACCGGGTTAGGAAAAAGCAAGCGAACGTTATGTAGAACGATCGTGAAAACAATTGAACAATCGTAAATACGGTAAATACGGTTCAACACAACGTCCGTGTCTAAACCAGTGGTTCCCAAAGGGGCGCTAGTATGATTCGAGCGGGAAGTAGTTGTGTAAGCGCAATTCGACGGCTTTTAATAGAAAAAAACAAAACAAACGAACGTTGCTCGTACAAATGTATATTTATTTTTATTATGAACACGAGTCGTTAAAATAGAAAATTAAACACGTTGTCGCATTTTTTTTTCTAAGCCGGCTAAGGGAATGGATCGGGAGCCGCCCGGTCCGAACGAGACGTGCGTGTATATTTACGTCGTAAGACCGTTTTCGGAACAGATTTCGAGACGAGCGAGAAGACGACAAAACGTCGTGTAACGGGAACAAACGGTAGAACGCACTCTTGTCCGTGTGTTCACCGCCGCCCGTCGTCGAATAATGGACAACGACGATGACGACGATAATAACAACGATAACGCGGCCACGCAACAAAAGACGAGTACACGTGTGTTCTGTTTCGACGTTGTGCGCGCGCGCGCGCGTTCGGAATTATTATTATTATTATTATTACAATTCACGACGATGATAATAATAAAAAAATATTAAGAAAATATGTTACGCTGCCCACGCCACCGCGGGTCCCGTGCCCATCTATTGTGCAACGAGTGCGCGCGTGGATCGCCGAGGCGGCGGCGGCGTTTGCCCACACGAGTCCGCGTGTACGCCGTCTCCCGCCCACGACCGCGGTATACGGTTACGCGCGCGTACCATAATAACGATACGCGCCTTGGTCGGGCCCACGTCGATCGCCAAGACAACGACAAAAACCACCGTCGTCACGTCTCGTGAACCGCGAACAAAAACGTACGACCGAAAAACCTAACGGTTCCCAAACGGACGGCCAAAGTCGCCAGAAAACGGTACGGACCGGCGGCGGCGGCGGCGACGAGAAATCGGAACGGAAGCACGCGCCGAAAAATGAAACGTTTAACATTTGAACCGACGCACGTTATCACGTTATCAGTGCGTATCGATTCTATTTCGGAACGACAACGCGCCGAGGTTTCCTCCGGTGGTCAAAAAAACGCGGTCCACGCGTAACGACGAATTCTTCTTTTTCCGCTTTGAAATCGCAGGACGGCGCGCTCAACAGCACACGTCGCGTCACAAATATTATTTTTTTTAAACACAAAGCAATGTCGAAACGCATGCCTGTGATTTCACACAATCGTCTCCGTCCATTAGTTGAACATTACGTTCACGGTAAAACACGATCAACGCGGTTTCCGTCAGACGTTTGTACGCAGAGTAAACGGAATTTCACGCATAACGAACGAAAAAAAAAATGCGCGCCAAGTGTCCAAGTAACCGGCCGTGCAGATTATGTCGAACAAAAAAAAAACGTACGATCAAAATTATCGTAAAAGCCGGCGGAAACGTGCGTTCCGAGACTATCGACGACGTATTGATACGCATTAATGATGTAAATCGTGTATAAATCATTCCCGAGATAAAAACGTTGTCGTTATCGCGCGCAAAGTTTTTATTCTCGTTCTATCGTACGAATATCAAAAAAAATATCACGACTTCCGTCCGGCAGTCTACGACAGTCGCGCGTGATTTCTGTAACGACACTACGACGGGGTGGTTCGGACCCCGATTCAAATCACGGGATACGTTCACTCGAATTTTGTAAATCGTCGCGCATAACAAAAAAAAAAAAAATGTACGGGAGTACACCGGGAATGTTTTGTGAAATACGGACTGTGCTCTCGTCGACCATTCGAGAATCGGGAAGGGGGGAAAAAACAAACTCCGTCTCCTCTTTTCAAACCGATTTTCCGGGCCGTTTACAAATCGGATTTTTCTTTTCAACGCGTCTGTCTCTCCCTAGTGCCGTATATCGATTTTCGAAATATTTCCCAACTCCCCCACAACTGCGCGGTGGGAACGCGAGCGCTGCCGCCGCCGCTGCTGTTTAGTCGCTACTGCCGACGGTGGGAAATCTGTTTTTCACTGTTTCGTCATTCGAACGCTCGCGCGACACCGAACAAAAAACAACGTTTGGCAACAGTCGGTTTTTTCCATTCGATTCTCGATCAAAACGGATACCACGACTTTTCACCGTGTTTTATTTATTTTTTTTTTTGGAGTCCTCGTGTTTCTGGCTGACGTTAAATACGACAATTATTCCGACTGTTGAAATGCAAATCGATACGCGGGCGTTACAAAAAGATAGAACGCTTTTATGGAAAAGGGAATTTACAAAACGAATGAACGAATGCCTCGGATTCCGCGCGTTTTTCGTCGTAAGGTCTTCGTAACCACCGCGGTTAAGGACGTGAACAATTTCAACATTGTCTCTGTCTATCACGACGAAAAGTCGAAGGAGAGTGCACGGCGCACGTGCAGACAACAAAAAAAAGAGCCGTTTAAATGCGGTTTTTTTCTCGTACGGTAAAATTTACAACGACTTTCAAAACGCGTTATCGACGAAATCGTAACGTCGAACTTCCCGTGTCATCCAATTGTTTCCGCGGTCGTGATAATCACGTGCGTCCATGAGATCAGACACGAATCGACCTACTAGTCTTCGCCGTTCTCAAGGCGCGTGCACAAAACGTATATACGTGTACAAATACGGCGTACGAACAGGACGTCTGAAGAAGCCGTGACGACGAATACGTTTGAAAATATTACGTGACGTTATGCACACGTCGTCGTGGATCGGTTAGTCATTCCACACGACACGACACTCCATGAGCAGTACACTGAAAACGGACAAATGACTAATCGCGAATTTCTCAGATACCGAGTCTCACGGACAGATTCGACATGCGCACGTGTTAAATCGTAAAATTCGATTACGACACGTCGTCTCGTCGGGATTGTACGGATTTGAAATTCCTCTAAAACCCTAATGTCCATATGATATCTAATCAACGCTCCATTGTGCCGCATTTTACAAATGAATTTTCTGATATTTTATTTTTATAGTACACTTTATTGCTACGACGGCGATCATTACAAAAATAATAACCGACCGTGTGTTTTAACGTTAAACATATTCTCCTGGCCTATTGTCGGTTTATGTTTTTGTATTCGTTTGGCGTTTGTTCCGCTCCCCTAAAGTCCAACCGTCTGGACAGAAGTCCAAAGAAATACCAATCTATATACTGCGATCGTCTGTGAATGGTTTACTATAGTTTTTATTTTTAAAAGAGAAAATCCTGTGCTATTCGATCATTCATAGGTTACACGGTTTAAAACACGATCATAATCGTAAAAAAAAAAAAACAACAACAAAGTCTGTGTATCCGGACTGGGGCTGAGGCGAAACAACACGGTTTACGGCGTCTTCTCTCGGCCGAAAACGTGGCACGAAATCGTGCTTCGACGTGACTTCTAACCCCTAATATTATAACGTAGACGTCCGTCACGGAAGTCCATATTATTATCGCACGTCGTACACGGATCGCGTACGGATCGCGAATTAACGATTCCGAACGTCGAGTTCGTTAACAGTCGGATTCGGCAGTCCTGCGACCCCCGAAATTGAACGAGTATTGTGTTTTCAGTGCTCTCGTCGCCAATCAAGTCCGTGTTTGTGTGTTCTACGCGTAAATACACGGCGGGGGCGACACGCGTTACTCATATACGGTGAAAACGACCAAATTAAAAAAAAGTGAAAAACTTGTTACGTTTCGTCGAGCATTTCAACGTCCGGACTTCAAAAAACCATTGGTTTCGTTTATAACCAACAACTCGATTTGTATTATTTTAGATACATCGCGTATCAAACACACGTCTCGTGTTTTTAACTAACCCGAGCTTTACAACGGAACTGTCTCCGGAATACTCCGAGATCGTAAAGGGGGATCATAATTCCATTTGACATTTTTCGGTTTCGACATTGAACGAAATAAAACTTTCGGGTAAAAAAAGAAACGACGAAAATACATCGCTTCAAAAGCGTCGGGGAAACGTAACGTAACGTGTATAGGCGACGGGCGTAGGACGTAAACCCTGTACACATACAATACCCGATAATAACTCTTTATCCCTCTCGGCTTTACAATGCCGGTGGTCCAAGAAGATTCAAAGTCCCTTTACGCCTTTCCGAAAATAAAAATATATATATATATAAATCATTTTAAAACCCACGCCAACGCTTTCGAGAATTCGGTGTCGTACGTTTTCGGTGTCATGACAGAGAGAGCTTCGGTGCTTCGTTTGGTTTTTTAGCGGTTATGTTCCCGACGGACGCGCGTCATATCGCACCGCCTTCGAAGGAACAGCACCGAGTAGGCAAAACGAAACGACATTGGGTCATTGGGTGTTATGTATTTGGTAAACGTGACGTACACGTTTACGAAAATAATAACAAAGCGAAACGGGAGAAGAAAACCGGAACCGGTCACTACGAGATCGCCGACAACACCGAAGTAATAAACGTATACGAAATAATTATATTCCCCGTATTTACGGGGGGGGATGGATTTCCTCCCTTGAGATTTTTTTAAATTTTATTCATACGACTAGTTTGTTTTCATTTTATTATCAATAATCTCAATTGATTATAACGCGAAACTCTATTCGAATTCGAAAAGGAGAAAACCACATAGCAAACGGGTCGACTGGCAACGCGTGTACACGCCCAGTACGAGAACGGCGGTAAGAAAAAAGGTTACGGAAATTCTATTAATACGGTTTTCGACAATCGACAGGCGTTTTCGAAATCGCGCGATTCATTTGCTACGCGATGAGTATTTAGGGAACGGAATTTAGCGCGGACACCAGTCGTGAACGGCCGACGATTTGTCGGTGTCGAACGCATTCGCGGCCGGAGAAGAAGAAAACGTATAACGTGACGCGGCGCGTTCAACAAATAAAACCCCGTATAGTTTCTCGTCTCAGCTCGTCACAGCTTAAAGAGCCACCGCGCGCAATCGAAACGGCAACGGCCGCCGCGTTCGCCCACGCAGTGGTCGACTCGAAGTTCCCGTCCGATCATTGTATGTGCGACGTGATGGTGAACACGTTCTTATCGATTTGACTCTCGGCGGTCTATGTGGTCGACATTTCCGCCGGCACGAGACGACGTTTACTGGGCACAAGGTGTTTGAGAAATCGTCGCGTTCCGCGTCTGCCCGGACGAATCCGAAAACCCGGGCGAATCTTCCGACACGGTACGGTCGCGCGGGCTGAACGGGCACAAATCGAGTGGCACGAATGAACGCAGGCCCACACTATCGGTTTCACTGACGCGCGTCGAACGGACCGTTGAAGCCGTGTGTTTTTTCTCACACGTGCAATATACGACGACGACTCGAGTCGGTTCTCGAGGGTTCGGGGTCACCGCGGCCGTTCCGAAGTCGGTGGAATTTTCACCCCAAAGACAATAATATAAGGCGACGTTACTAAACAGAGCGTCAGCGCGTTTCATGATATGACTCGTTCGCACGCAAACCGCTCTCCGATACTTACAGGTGTGGGCGGGTCGACAAGGCCGAAAAGACATAAAAAAAAAAAAACAATTATCGTTTCTGTCGCCGACGGACGGACGAATGATGAAATAATGGTTTTGAAACGTTTTACCGCGGGGGGAGCGGAAAAAACGGCGCTCGTCTGTGCAGAACGATTGGCAACCGATTGCTAACCATCGCGTTGTAACAACAACCGCGAATCGTTTTCCCAACGGGAAAAGAACAGTAATGAAGGAAGGCCGGCTTGAACGAGTTACTACAACATTCCGTTTCGACGAATCGTGTCGGAAAACATTGGACTAATAATCCGTGATACGGACCCCGCCGACCGGACGCAGAACTTAAACTATTGTAACGTTCCGGTTCTCCGAGCCACTAAGACGAGCCGTGCGACAAAAAGTGCCGGCCGACGGTTGAAATGCAACGATTAAATTAGTTATTTTTTTTAGTAAACAACTCTATTAATTGTCAATTCAATACGTCTTATACGATACTTATTAATCGAATCACGTTGTTATCAATTCGTTATCCAAATCGCCCGTTTGAAATTAATAATAAAAATTCAAAGGACTCGTGTGTGTGTGTATATATATATATGAGCGCAAGCCGGTTTTCAAACCGATCCGATATAACAAAAAAAATCAAATGATATTTGTCCGACCGGTTTCGCGGTCTATGCGAAAAACATAAATCGCGCAGCTCCGGACGAGAACACCGTTACGTTAAAATCATCGTCATGATTTTAAAACAATTTTCGAGAGATAACACGCCGAATCGAATTTTCTTTCTTTATCGTTGTCCGGTTGTGTTTTCGTGAATGTTTGCGCGTAAACGTTGCATTCTCTAGTTATCTCGTGAAGACACGAATATATTCACTTACCCACTTGGATCGCACGGTAATAACGTACGTTCGAACGAGTCGGACGCGGCGACATTTTCTATTCCGGGTGCTGACCCGGTTCAACGAACGTCGATCACGGTGATCGTCGACGATCTAAATTATTATTCGAACACGGTCGCGTGTAACGGTTTCGACGGGACAGAATCGCCGACACAGAAAACGCGAAGACGACCGCGTAACGTGTACACATCATTACGTCACGCTGTAGAACGTTTAATGTTTATTTGTTATTCGTAGAGTGTTTTTCTTCGGTACAGACTACGTGTTTTTATGGACGCGTTGTTTTTTTTCTTTTAGAAATCGGTCTCCGGCCGAGAGAGCACCAACGGGCGTAGAAATAACGTTTATTGTTTCCCGATGTTTTTTCGTCGACGTGCACACTTTTGTTCGACAATATTGGTTTTCCGCTACAAAACAAACATCGACTGTCCGGAACCGGGTCAAATACCAGATACACGTTCATCGTAACACGGTTTCTCGAGGAAAAACGGACTTCATCATACCGGCGGCCACACGTCGTGTTCTTTTCTTTATTTAGTTGAATAATGTTATTAAATACAGTTTTTGAACACGTTGAATGCCGGGCGCAACATTTACAATGCATTTCAAACGAATCAAGGTATAAATTGAATTCCGCAAACCTGTTCGCGACTGTGATCGATCATCGAGTAATAGATCTTTGTTGATAAAAGAGTCATATTGCGTGTGCGTGTGCGTGCAGTTTCCTTGAATCACATAAAATATTTTCACACCACCCGCCCGAAAAATTGTTAGGTTAGGTTTTAACACAAAAACAACACGTATAACCGCACTAAAATTAAACGTTCGGTACACATTAGTCAGTATTCAGTATTTCGACAACAAAATTCCCTAACAGACATTAAGTTATTCATTATTATTTATAATAAGACGTTTAAACATTAAAGCGGTTCGTACGAAATGTTCTAAAATCCCGTGAACGTGAACTGGGCGCATTGGTGACTGGCGGGTTATCAAAATACCGGGCAGATATCCAAAAAAAAAAAAAAAAAAAATGAGTGGAAATTTCCGTGGGTGTATATGTACTATAAGCAAACAACCGACTATTAAAACAACGTCATTATCCAAACATAAGGAGAGAATTTATTTCGAATAAGAAAACCGTGTCTCCAGCCGAAGGTAATGGCTTCCAACTGTATACGGTGGTATTATACATTTTTTACGACCGAATCATCAACATTCGTAAATCGACTTACTTACACTTACTCTTCCCGGTACCCGGGGACACCCCGTTAACAATTTTGTGAACCGCTGGATTCAGAACAATCTCCTTCGAGCCGCCATCGGGCGCGTGCGTGACATATGTCTACTGTGCGTCATCGGGTATTTCGAAGATCACGTTACTGACGCGTCTCTCCCCGGCCGACCGTCTACGACTGTGACCCGGATGCGGCCAACACACGTCTGCGACTTTCAACGAAACCAAAGACACGTTCGAAAACGTCGCGCGTCTGATGGTCCACGCCTACCTGACCAGCCCCCGACCGGGCGGACGAGAAGTCCTAGAGTAAAAAAGCCCGCGCGTGCGTATTCGCACGAGATCGTTATTATCACCGAAATCCGTTTTTTTGTTTTTACTTCCGCTCTCCGTTCCGATTCCATCGGGTCGTGGGGTTTCATGACGGACGGTTTTTTCGCACGCGTCTCGTCGACTGCGATTGAATATGCATGAACGGACGACAATAAAAACACTCTCCTAGTCATTTTAAGTTCTGGATTCGCCAGATTACGTTCAATCAAAACCCATTCAGCAGTCGAAACGTGCGCAGTATTTCGATTTCACCAGTAACGCGAACGAACGTGTAAAATGTCCGAAAACAACAGTTGACGTCGACCGTATGTGCATTTGTTTACGATGTTCTGAATTCTGCACTCTTCTCTCTTCTCGTTTTGATAACAACAGAAATATAGATTTTTTCCAGCCTTGCGCCGTGCACAATACTACACACGCTCATACGGCGGCGTTCGAGTTTGAAGGTCATAAGGAACGCTTACGCCAACGGAAAACACGTTGGCGGCATAATTATTATACATACATACATATACATGTACCTGTAGATACGTTTCGAAGTAAAAAAAAGAAAAAAATACATGTATATAATGATATTACGACGTTCGAATTTCGAATAACAAAAGATAACAAAAGTGGTAACAGTCTGAACACAACATTCTGCGCGCGCGTGTGTGTATACGTACGTATATATAACTCTGAATTCGAGACATATTTGAGAGTTGACGCGTGTACGGTTTTATTATGTACGCGCAGTGGTGGTTCGGGACAGTAAAAAAACACAGGCGCGCGCACACACGCACGCATTTTTATAGTTTACTGTCGAAAACGCTGAAAATCAATTCTCGGTTTACCGACAGAACGGTCTCGCGGATCGAATGCGCTTACGCAATAACAACAATCCGTCGCGAACACGATAAACAAAACCGTGTTCGTTGGCAACCGCATTACACAGACGGCGCACGCTACGTTTTTCGAAAATCAGAACATCGCATGACACGAAACGTATATCGCGTGGCTAGAGAGAGCAAAAGAACCGAATGGGCCGCGAGTTCGAATGACACTGTTGAACGACAAAACGTTTACTTTTGAGAATCTAAAAACCGAAGACGGTTTAGTTTTATTTGTTGTAGTTCCGGGTAAGGAATTTTGGAATTGCACGCAGTCTAACCGCCGCCGTTTAGCAATAGCTTAGAATTGAAAAACAAAAATATAGTGGTTCGCGAAAAACTTAAACGTAAACACGTTTTCTGGTATTTTGCAAACCTTACAATATTTCAAAACAATTGAATGCCCTACGAAAACGTGCGAACAGACTCGGTACGTTTTGACGTGTCAAATCGTTTTGGCCGATCGATTCGAGTAGCACGGGACAAACGGTATTACGGTCCGTGTTGGAATCGCCAAAGTGAAATATCCGTTCAAACGCGATCACGAAACACAAGTAATAATAAATAATAATAACGGGGGATCGCGACGACGAACAACATTTTACCCTCACCGGGGACACGGACAACTTTCACGTCGTCAAAACACACTGTCATGAACTTTGTAGGTGAACCGGGCCGAAAACTTATCGTGACGACTGGTGCGGGAGAGACTGTGTGACTAAAAGCCCGGCGAACACACACGCCAAGCTCGTTCGTCACGCGACAAGTCCTGAGGGGCTTTGTTTTCCCTCGCGTTCGCGGCGTGTATTCTTCCAATTACAGTCATGTGACATGTCACGGGCCGAACGAAACTAGCTTCCGGCCTTTAGCGCGAGTGAAAACAAATCCATCAGCTAATAAACCGAGTTTTTTTTTAAAAAAAAAACCCACCGTTTTCAAACTACGTAGAAATATTGGCTTCACTGGCGGCCAGTCGCGTTTACGTTCGCGGACGTTTTATAAATGTGTAAAAATGGTCACGCGTAACGTCCGTCCGTTAGTTGAAACCGTGTTCTAGGTTTCAACCCGCAACCTTCCAAAAATAATAATCGAATTTCATCACCAAAACGATATTTTATTTTATATCCTTCGATCGTTATAAAACAATCGCCCATACACGTTCATAGTTCGTGTTTATCTAAAAACCGACAGGTGAAAAACAGTAAAAAATACGTGCACAATCGCGTAGGTTAGAATATATTCGGTTCCGTCGAAACGCGAACGGACAATGACGCTCAACCAGCTGTCGTAGAGCAGCGTCCGCGTCGAAAATAAAAAACAAACCTACGAGAGTGCCGACGATCGGGGTCCTGTAAGTAAACCCTGCGTACCTTCCGAATACATGTTACACAGAGATTATATGGTCGTGGGAGAAGAGAGAGAGAAGCGACGACGTTCCACGCTTTGGATGGAAAAAAACACAAAAACGAAACGCGCTCACCTGTTTGTCGTGGCTCGTGATCAGCAACGGGCACGGCGCATTACCGTCCGGGCAGGAGGAGAACGAAAACCACGAACTTTCGTAACAACGAACACACACACACACGCACGCACACACGTTGAGAACGGAGACTTGGTTGCGTGCACGGTGTCTTCGGAAGACTGTTTGTGTGTTTTTTAATGCGCCTCGACTACGACTGCGACGAGTCGTTGTTAATTAGGCATGACCGTTTCGGTCGGGAGGTGGTGGCGCGGCGCGGCGAGTTGGTGGGGAACGGCGCGCGCGCTCGCGCACACACGACGGTCAAACCTGTTCCGCGTCCGCACCCGTCCCGGCGCGTTTCTCTTCGTTATCGTCACGATGATAACCGCGACGGAAACACTTGTTGCTCGATCGCGTACTGGCGACCGGGGGAAAGCTGTCCGTGACCTTAATAACAACAACGCGCGAGCGTCTCACACGAAGAACGCGTCTCTCGGCGGGGCCTTGGCCGAGCTTTGCGGACACAACGTTTCCTCGGCCGTTCCGTTACGTTGCCCGGGGGGGGAGGGCCAGGTAATAACCGATACGTGTATTTTTTCATGACGTGCCGACGACGACTAACCCCGTTTGTTATTTTTACCATTATTCTGATACGTGAACCGCTGTACGAGTACGGCTCACGGACGGCGTTGTAAAAAAAAATTATCTCACTCAACGCGCGCGCCGGGAAGTACGCGTCAATAATACCCGTGATCCGTTATATTGTTTTTGGTTTCAGACGGCCATGGCGCAGCACAGTCGGGTTCGTCGTTTCGCTATTATTTCCTCGCGATGTGAACGGATAAAACGAAACGTTCCGTCGTTCACGTCGGTATTTAACGCCCCGCCGAGAACCGCTCGATTTTACTGGCCGACGCGAGTTCCGTAATCGATTTCGTAATTTTATTCTGTTACGCATCGTCGTATTGTTTTCGACTTCGACGGTAAATCCGGATTTGATGACACGACGATTGTTGTTTCGCTTCGAATCGATCCATTCGCCCCCCCCCCCCCCGTTCATTCATGGTGTAGAATATCCTCGTATTCGCGGGTGACCTTAAGTCAAATATGGTCTGAATCTATACGTGAACAAATGCCAGCGCATGTCTCCCTCGCCAGACGTCGTTCCTTGGTTAAACACGCTTGCTCGATAAACGACATAAATATATTACCGGTCAGCTGTAAAAAAAAGACCCGGGAGTTCTTCTATCATTGGATCTTGGAAGAACAAATGCAGAGCCGAGGGCCAACGTCCAATGCGCCAGATATAGTGGGAATTCTCAAAAACAGAAGGATAAGCTGGGCTGAACACGTCTGGTGGGCGAAGGGTCAAACATTACGCGAGACCACAATATGGAGACCAGACGGAAAAAGACCGAGAGGAAGACCAAGACGGCGGTGGATTGATCGAGTCGGGGAAGACCTCAAGCTCTTGGGAATAAGAGACGGAGAACAACTAGCTAAGGACCAGAAGGCGTGGAGATGCGTAGTAGAAGCGACTAACATCCAGACGACGTACACAGTTATCGGTTACTATTTAATAACAATATCAAGAAGCTGTGTGTTTTATGAAGTGCTGCGAATGGTTCTTCCTAAATTCTACAAGTTATTGTAAATATAATCAATATCAACATTCACTCTTAATGTGCTATGCACAGATCGTGTAATTTACCAAAGAAAAAAAAATTGTATATACATAATGTATTGTTATAGTGATTTAAGGAGGAAGAATTCATATATTTTTTACTGTGATAACCCGCCGGATAATGTTTTTTTTTTTTTTTTAAAGATATACATTAACCGTAAAATATTGACTTGGAACAGGGCAGAGGACACAAACCGTATGTATTAAATGTAAAAAACGATACCTTTGGAAGTAATGCGAAAGCGATTCCCCAGGGAATATTCAAATACTTTTAATCATTTGAAGCACTCGTATTCCAAAACATAGTTGAAATATTTTAAAAGGGAAAGTTGTAATTTTGACGGAAATCATTAATGACCGATTACCCAACAACCCTTTTCCCTTTACGCCAAACCGAAAAAAAAAAAATAAATAAATCTACCAGCAATAATTTTTCTTAAATTTCATCAACTTAAAATATTTTGTTGAGAAACAGCCCAGAAACAATTCAATGTACGAATAGCAAAAAAAAAAAAATCAAAAGTTTAACGCGAGGTATTCATCGACGTATAGTAAAAAAAAATAACAATATCGTTTCAGCTTCGAACCGAACAATGGCCAGGTGTATTGTATAACAATTGTTAAATAGTTATCGGTTTGTCTTTGTTTTATTTTCTATGCAATGCACGTATTGTCATCATGCCCGCAGGCAATTGGTTTTTCCGTTTCCAAATATAATATGTACAGTTTCTATAGGACACAATATAAAAAAAAAAACAAAGCGGTCGGTCACAACAACTCGTTGAAAATTTAAATAAATATGTAATAAAAATAATAACGATGAAGTCGTAATGAAGGTTATCCCAGTCCCCTCTCACTCACAAGTTTCGCTGACGGTACAATAATTTTAGAGACCATAAAAATAAAAATATTCGCGTGCCCAAAAATCGGCACGTGAAAATGTTTGTTTGTATCGGATGTAGCCGCCCGTTTCAATATTATACGTGGAATTTATTAACAAAATCGCAATAAAATTGAAAAAATTGCAAAACGATACGTTTAGAAAAACTACGATACGCAACAACCCCCGAGGTCACAGTTAACAAGTATTTTTTTTTTTTATTATTATTTTTTATGAAAATCATTTTCAACGAAACATGCGCGATTTATTCGTCGTTGTTTACTCCAAGTGATGGATCGGCAATGAAATATTTTGTTTTGTCAGTTCTTTTGCTCGAAAACAACGTTTCCGGTGCCGTCATCCGTTATGGCCATTTAGGCCGTGATCGTGTCGATGACTCGCGGAAACTTCGAGCTTTTCGGCAAACCCGAATTCGATATTTTTTTTTTTTTTTTTGACGTTCTCGGTATTTTATTTATATTGGCAATCAAACTTGTGATTTGGTTTAATTTTAACGAAACTTATAAATTCAGAACTAGGCACGCGCAGCAGTCCTGACGGAGTTCGTTCGCAACCGTCGTGTGTACGTTAGAGAAATATGTTCTCGTGTGAATCGAAACGTTTTTTTTTTTCCCCACCCGGCTTATTTCAAATAATCGTTTATCTAGTTTTATCGATGAGACACTCGGCAAAATCCCATTTCGAGCAAATCGTATTTATTATAAAAAAAAATTGTTTTTTTTTTTTTGGTGAAACATCCACCTTCGAGAACCCGCTATGGTTTTTTACCCGACGCTACGCGAACGCGTTAAAAATGTAACGTCGTTGTCCGTAGTCTCGTTGTTTGTGGCATTTTCAAGAGACGACGACTGCGTAGGAGGCACCAGGGTTATCCTTTTCGTGTACAGCAAATACTCGGCGATGTCCGTCAGCAGGTCGACGTTGGACTTCCGGCGGAAATGTTCCGGTCCGTATAGCCGGCGCAGCTTCCGCTGTAGCACGTCCACGCTAACGCCATGACGTTCCGACTGGACGATGTCCAAAACGCACGTGGTCAGACGATCGAACTCTTCTTCGGTCGGCATCCCGACGTACCGTCACCACCGCGCGGCAATATTGTGTGTGGTTCGTTGATCGCGCGGGGTCGTTTTCGGAATCGTCATTTAACGGCCCGAGACGATGTTATTTCCGGGTTACCCCGGGGCACGGTGAACGGTAACCATGCGTACAACCGTGTATGCATACCGGAGAGGTCAGTTGAGGAGTGCCGTCGAAAAAATCCTAAAAGATATTGACGTAAACCGTCGACAAACAAATTCGCCGGTAAGAGAACGCCGCGAAATATAACCCAGTGGCGTACTCGGACCCGAATTTCGGTTTTCCGATATTATCGACTAAAAATAATATACGTCTCTCACGAGATACAATTGATACTTTTAGAAAAATTTTTCACGTGTCGATCGGCGGCGGATTCGTTCAAACGCGATTTCCAGAGCGATCTTCCGCCAAACAATTAACCCCCCGACAACGCGTGAAGAACGAACACGTTTTACATTTTTTTTAATAATAATAATAACAATTCCCGTCAGACACTACTTTCAGAGTGGTTCAAAAACCGTACCCCATTGTTTTTGGCGTCAAAACATTATTCCGTTGTTGTTTTATACCACCGGTACATCCGTGTGGTTGACTTTTCATAACGAACACGATGGACTCGGCGCTCAACCCACCCACCACCCCAGGTAATAATAACGCCACCAAATTTCCGCCTACGAGCGCTAAATATACCGATAATATCGTTTAAACACGCGATCAATAAATAGAGGCGTCTGCACACACATTCGAGAGCAGGTGGTTTTTTTTTTCCGAAATCCACACGGGACTTATTAACAACACGCCGGCGATGAGTTGTTAACGCGTTCTCGGACGAAATCAGCCCGGAACACGGGCTGCGAACCCTACGGAAAAAACACTCGGGTCGATTACACAATATCTTTCTTTGTTTTTTTCCTTACCGGTTCATTTTCGTCCATTAAAATTACACCGACACGACGTTCCCCGTACGATTTATATATTATACATATATTTATTGTGATATTTTTCGGACAATAACGACGACGGCCTGTGTGGACTTGTCGAACGACGTTATAAACGATTAAAACACGATATCAACACCGCGTGGTCAAAAACGACGGTATTTATGAACACGTGACGCGGCGCGAAACAAACCTTGTCGGCCGGGGAGCTATCGCGGCGTCGTCATAATCATTATCGATTGTATCGCAAAGTGTTTTCTTGGCGTGCGGATGGATGACGCCGCTCTCTCGTCGTCGATACGTTACCGCCGCGTATTTGGGTGGTTTTTTTTCGGTTCGTAAACTCTGCCAGCATTGATTTAATATTCTCTTTTGTTTAAATTTCTTTTCAAATTTTAAAATAGTGATTTTTAACGTTTAAATCCGTATTCCGTTCGGCGCTAAACGCATAGTTTCGTCTCCCAACTCACCGGATCCCCGCCGTTTCGTACTTTGATTCACCTGGTTTAACAGTTTTCCATTTATTTAATTAATTTTTCTTTTCGTGTCCCCCCCCTGACGATGCGATTCCTAATATGATTGTCGGGGCTCATTGTATTTTCAAAGCAAAAAAAAAAAATAAATGTTTATACTTGCGCGTCTTATAACTGCAGCCCCATTCGTCGTCAACGAATTGTTTTCAAAGGATATAACTTTTAAAACAAAATTTTGTATACGATTTGTTTTTTTTTTTAATTTCGTGTATAAGAAATGTAACAAAGTGGTACGTTTCTTACGGAACCAAGTCGGTTTGTATAGATGAAACCCAGGAAAATCTAAATCATATTCGGCAGGTACATTTGGGATAGTTTTCTTCGGGTTCCGAGGGCTTAATAGTACCTATTGGGAAAGGTGAACATTATACTACACTGGGTCTGGAAAACGTGGTTTTCGTAAAAGATTCAAAACTCGTCAGGTCAATCGGACGGTCGACACCCAGATGAGGAATTATACCGTATTTGAATCCGAGTTTGTCGCGATGTTAGGACATTTGGAAGAGCCTGTGCTCTAGTCGTGGACAATGCGACTTACCGTTCAAGACTAGCAGAAGACGATTTGGTTGGACGAAATTACCGTCTGTACAAAACTAAACGATTATTATTGAACGATATTTGTGTACATTTCAAGTATAAGAGGAAGAGGTAAAAGACTAGTTGTCAGAATAACTCGGAAGCCTTAATAAAACATTCGCATAGGTTAAATTTATTCTTAAAATATAATACGTAAACAGATATAAATATATAAACAGATGTTTAGACATTTTTAATGTTGTTAATATTTTAATAATAAAGATAAAAACTATTCATAGTTCAATTTTATAAATTATATTTTCATTTCTATAAGTTCTAAACTATTATATTTATCTCATAATGTACCTTTAAAACTATTAGTGAAAGTTGCTCAGCAATAATAATTTTAAAACAATGTCATTTTAAATTATTAAAAACAATAAAACAATTAGTACATTAATATCATATTTAGTTTAATTAATAATAACATAACTAATAATAATTATAAATAATAATGATAATATTAATTATATTTTTCATTAGATTTTCAGTTAAAGTGCATCAGTAATAAGTGTAGAAAATTGTTTCATTAAAATGTTGCAACATTATATATTTTACATTTTTTTTTTTTTTTTAGTCGAAAACATTTTATAAAATAATAAATAAATAGGTACATTAATTTTAAATTTCACACATAGCTTTAAAATGTTCGCTGAAAACCATGGGAATATAAAATCCAACGCTTACTATCTTATTTTATGTATAATAATTGTTCTCCTGAAAATAATATAATTATTATATTAACAATATTTGAACATAATTATAATAAAATTAAAAAATTAATATATAATGTGCACGTAGGTTTTGTCGATCACATACTTTTTTTAAAATAATTAATGCCTTCCCACACATGTTAACTTTTAACACAAATTAAAATTATGTAATGTTATTTATTTACCTGCGTCCACCACACCTCAAACAGATTCGACGGTCTTCGAGGATGAATGTCCCTCAGAGCAGATGTTATCTAATAAATATTAGAACTATTATTGATGACATAAATACTTAAATAATATTACTTAAGAGGACGCCACGCCCGTGTTTATTGTGCTCGTCTACAGAACAGGCAATGTAGCAAAACAACATTATGTAGAATTTATATTGTGGCGTTCGGGTTAAACTTATAGTTTAAACACTTCAAACCAAATTTAAAGAGGTGATTATCCTCTTTAGATTCAGTAACAAATATTCTTACTCTAAATTCAATCCCAATACCACAATTTAAGTTTTACGTAATGCTCTGTATTGCTCGTAAGATAGAGATAACATATTTTAAAGATGTGATGATAAACTTTATTTGAAATATGAAAAAAGCGAGTAATTGTGTAGTTGTAAGTAAAAAAAAAAAAATATTAATCGTTAATATTTTTTTAACGTAAATGTTTATAACAATAATGTGCAACAAACCAATAGAATACTATTCAAATAGAATTTGAAGACGAAAGAAATTTTACGAGGAAAAAATGAATTGGTGTTACATCGGCCAGGGATTTTAATATTAAAATTATCATACTGTAGACATATTTTCGAAAACTTTGATATAAACAGGTATCAAGTACACATGATATGAACCTTAAGTGTATTTATTTCTGCACACGGTCAATACACATCACATCATACATTAAATACGTCAAGGAAAAAGAGAACGAGACTTGTGGTGTTATTGACGGCTGGTTCTATCAAATCTAAATTAAAAACCCTAAATTGCTAAAGGAAACGAAGTCTCTAATAACTATTTATACCATAATAATCAGGAACCAAGGAGATTTTGAATTCAGAACGGAAAACATACAAACGAATGGTTCAAAGCGAAGTAAGAAATTACATGGACGATTTATTGAGTAATACGGAACAACAACAGGATCATTCACTAGGAAGAGTTCAAAACTTCGTTACGAAACAGAAAAAGTACAAAAAATGCAATACTATCTTAAAAGCCGTTAGAGATTAAGTTTAAATGGAACGTGTGGAAGAAGTAACGAGATGGAAAGATTAATTCAAAAGCCTGTCTGACGAAGAGGTACCGGAAAAACTTGTGACTAAATTGATAGACCACAAAGTGTGCACAACGAAATAACGAAAGACGTGAATAGATAGAGAGAAAAAACTATGGTAGATAACAATCACGGTTCTCATAAACGAAACAAAAACAAATTAATTAATAACGATATCATAGACAACATAGAAGTAGGACATGCATTAGAAAAGGTCGGCCGATTCAAGTATCTCGGTACAACCGGCGGAGCTTGTGATTAATTTTGCGGACGATATTTTTTACATTTCAACGGCCGTGATTTTTTCGTGGTTATTAAGTCCTGCTCTCTCTCAGTTTTCACGTTGTTGTTTGTTTCATTTATGTTGTGTATATTATTCACCTATAAATTGTATATATGTTTACAGGTTTTATTTTTAATATTTTCAAGTTATTTCATTATTGTTATCGTTACAAACACGAATGACGAAAAACTTATTGAGTCAACGCGCGAATATCCCGTGTTGTATGAAATCCAAAACACGCGGACACGGAGTTCAAAAATGCACTAACCGACGACGGATGAAACACCGTCCATTTTGAATAGAGGAATACAAAGAAAATGATTGATAGACAACGTAAAAAAAAAAAACTGATTTAGCAGCGTGGGAACTGATAGACTGTGAGAAAAGACCGAGAAAAATAGAATATTGTATCGGCGATAATAAAAAACTTATCAAGAATTATAAAGCAAGGCGAAGAAAAATTATACGGAGGGACGTTTATGTATGAAAAAGTGTACGGGAACGATTTACTTCTTGATATATTTTCAAAATGATGTCTAGTTGAAATTTTTTAAAATTATATTTATATATATAAAATGCTAATCAAATAAATCCCGTCAAAATTTTATGTTCCTAAAGTTATTTCGGAATAACAAAAAGAAAGTACTTATAGTTTTAAACCAACATATGCGTGTGATTGGATATCGATTTAAATACTTATACTGATTGTCCTGACTTTAAATGTACATAGGATTGAACGTTTTTGATGATCCAATGAAATATCGTAACTATATAAGTACGAAACATTTCAAGACTTTATGAACAACATTTCTGATATCAATGAAAGTTATACATGAATTATTTAACCAGTATTATGTTAATTAAAATTAAAATATGTTCCAAGATTCACATGCGAAAGAACGTGCAATTTTCGTACCTAAATCAGAGGAAATAACTGAAGATCATAAATGGGACCATAGTTACATATTCTATTAGAGAGAGTCTAGATAATTTCATTTTATTTTTATTTCTATAAAGTCACTCGAGATTTTATCACTGTGATTATTTTTGTTTTATTTTTTTTCTTTGCGTTGTATCATAAATAGTTTAAAATCTAAATGTCTTATAAACTTGGTAGGGTAAGTGTAAACACAATGATATTCTTCTCGTAATACATTTTCGTTTAAACAATGTTATCATTGTCACGCAGTTAAATATCATGGACCACATATATATTTTTCCGTGATAAGTAAAACTAATTTCGTAATATAATTGAATCAAATATACTCAGACTTCATGTTGAGTTAAATTCTTCAATTCCCTAATAATTTTCAGTTGAACTCGGATAATTAAATAAAATAATTATTAAAATAAACGCAGACATCTGCCAATAGGATCATAAATATGTTTATATATATTTTTTTTCAAATTAAATTATTTTTCGAATTTAATTCAAAAACTATTGCGCACACATAAAAAATGTTTAAAACAGTTGGTCGTAGGACCTAGAAAATGACTTACCAGGACTATCGGTGTATTCGTTGCATCCCGATTGATGTATACCCGTTGTTGAATGACAGTTGCAAATGCCGTATGCACATCCGCTGGTGGCACCTTCTTCGTTGCTAACCACCGAATCTTCTGGAGATTTGGAGATTTCGTTCAGTTCGTTCGTTTCGCTTATCTCGGACGAATCTAGGTCTTTATTTTTTTTCCGGCTTTTAATGGATGACTTTAAAAACAAATCGGTTATAACCGAATAAGTAATCCGTCGAATAAATTTCGTTTCTTCGGCAAGTTAAAAACATTCAATTCCATTTTTTTTCTCAAGAAAAACATTGTTATTTGTATTTGTAGTTATTAGTGTTTACATATTTAACGTTAGTATATATTTTAACCAATTAAATTATATAACTGTGCAAAATAACACATGTCAAGTAATCACACGATAAAAATATTTAACTTACGATTAAAAATAAATGCAATTTACCAGACTTTCATGTTTATTTCCGAAAAAGAAACATACAATGAAAATTGTTTTTTATATATTGATTAAGCATTGTCCTTTATTTTTGTTCGCTCAAATAATGAATTGTTAGACAAAATTATTATCATGAAAATGTTTATTAAATAAATAATAATTAAAAAAAAATTTGTTTTAAGTTATTTTCAATGAAACGGGATTGAATGTTTTGTACCGTCTATTTAAAGGGAAACAGCTATAGATTTAAAAATCAAAAACGTTTTTATGAAACCAACTACGACTGAACCGGGTCGTAAATAATTTAACATTAAGACGAGCAACATTATTGTCAATGACTGAAATGTATAAATAATAGACATATGAAATGCAGTTCGTGTAGCTGATTAACCTAAACATGTGCCTAGTTAGCTAAGTTGTCGTACCTTATCTTTGCTTCCTTTCTTCTGTATCCGTTCCGAGTACATAGAAAAAAAATATTTTGTTTTTATTTTATTCAACGAATCAATACATTTTTCCACTTCTGGTTTCAGCTGGCCAATTTTAATTACCTGTAATGAAAACCGTCTATGTGGCAATTTCTTTCCACCTTTTCGTTTAGATATATGAGGGTTTTTCTTACATACAGTTTTATCCCGTAACATGCCCATTTGTATATACACGCGAGTGAATTCGTTCTAAAAATAACGAAAATTAATATACATACATATATATATATATACGTCTCAGCATACACGACGATTTATTATTTTTATTTGTTTTAATGTTCGCTATCGGTTTGGGCCGGTCCACGATCTGGCGGTACTTGGTATACTATATTATACATATTTTCCCCAAAACGCATAAAAATAAATACAAAGTGAATAATTTAATACAGTAAGTGATAACTGACGACCATGGATAAGCCTCGGGGAGCGGGCAAACACGGGCGACTGTCATACCAATTTCAGAAATCAATGATCACTACGACAGAGACAATGTTTTCGTGGTTCGTCCGTGTTATGATGAGGAGGACGTGATAAAATGTCGTTTTATATTTATACCCGTTTCACTTGACGCTGCACAACGTTATATACCGACAGCGAATTGTATACCTCCCCCTTCCCCCTCGGCGTGCTTGCGAAAATCATTCATATCGCAACGCGTATGATATTCAAGTCCGTGTGACGTCCGAATGGCGTGTACGGATTGTGCAAGTTATTGGAAATCGTAAATGTTCGTTACCCTTATTTCGTCCGCAGTCATTTCCGAGATGTTCATTTCCCTTAGGTCTTTATCCGCCAAGTCGGGTTTGAACGATTCGGACAGTTCTTGGTTCACGGCAGAGTGTTTGAGTTCGGCGTTCACTTGTTTTTGATACCATATCTATTGTGTTGTTAAAACATTTCGTGAATATAATTATATTTACGCGCAAAATACATAATTCTCTCAGAATTACTCGTGTACGGCACAGTCGAACAGACGACCAGTTTTTTACAATTTTTTTTTTTTTTTTTAAATACAATAGGAGATGAGATCATATCTATAATTGTTATTACGACGTTTCGATTATATTCATACGTATATATACATATCACGGTCAAACTGTACAATTTGTGAACAATGCTCGTCAACAAATCCGTTTTAGAACTTCTATAGGTTACACAGTGTCCAGTTGTTTGTGGTCAAAATATAAGTTTGCAGTGTTTCGTACAGCGAAATAAGTAATTATGATGGGCATTCGTCACGAACGTGTCAACGGTACCGACGCGACGTGTTCGACGTGTACAAGTTGTTTTGACGAATATCAATTAAAATGTTGGTGAACACGAGGGACGAACGTTTTTGAAAATACTTTTGCGTTAAAACTAATTTTCATCGCGTATATCAAATGTTACGAAAAGACAAGTTTTTAGTTTTTTTTTTTTTTTGTTAATTTCATTAACCAAACTTCGTAATTGTTTATTTCTCGAACAGCGTTAACTAATTTTGAAATGGTGAAAAAAAACTTTTTTAATCATTATACTTTCTTTTTTCTTTTGATATTCAAAAGTGTGATATTAACACAAAACATAATATTTATTAACGTCCATAAATAACAATGAAACGCAATCACTTACGGGTTCAACACTATAACGTATCTTACAATAAATATATGATATAATGCACACTCGTGTGTTGTTCACAAAAAAAAAAAAAATGTTTGAAAACTATTCGGTTTTCCCATTTAAATCCGAAACGTATTATACGCGTATTCGAAAAAATATGATTAAACACGGATTAAAACTGTACACACGTTCAAAAGGTATGTTGAATCGTTTCGCCTGATAGCGAAAGTCTGAACGAATATCGCAAGAATTTCACGTTGTCGCACAAAAATAAAACGGAACGTTACAGAGCTACATTGTCCGGCACGTACACGTGTCGCGGACAATGCAAATCAACACAACCCGACGCTTTACGGCCAGTTTCACAACTGTCGGTTTAACCCGAGGAGTCCGGCTGAGCCTGGTTCGTCAACTCCTACGTCCTGGTCTGGACTTTGTTGTCGGCATTACAATCGCAGAGTCAGAAATGTGGTTCGAGCGAATTGTCCGTGATAATGGAATCAACATGGCCGTATGACGAATACGGCACCGATTTCGTTTAATTTATCGTTTTAGTGATTGTCTGAACGTTCCACCGGATCGGCGTTACTCACACGGCATTCGTACGAGAAATCGCCGTTAATCGTAACGCGAGTGTCCGTTATCAACGTGTTATCAACGGTGGACCACGGCGGCCCGTGTAGACTCTAGAGCTCGGACCGGACGTCTGAGAGACCCCCTGTGGGCACCGGTCCGAACCGTGGTGGTGGTAAGACGCGCGAGTTACCTTCGGCGCGAAGATGATGAGCAGCGCTAGCGTGTTGGTGGTCAGGCTGCGTAAAAAGGCGGCCGCGAACGTCGCGTCCTGGTGGAACGGCACCGGGTAGACGGCGCGGACGGCGTTGAAGATCGAACCGAACGTCAGTTCCGCCGTGATCGCGTAGAAAAGGAAACGCCGCTCGTCGAACTGCACGCGGGCGTTGCGCGCCGAGTTGCCGTAATGCAAGCCCAGAGCCAAGACCATTAGTTCGCCTGCGCGTGAAAAAATAAACAGGCACGTTCACACGGTTTGCGTGGCCGGGGCTCTTTGAAATTTTGGGAGGCAAAGCAAAGCAAAGCAAAGCAAACAATTTTTTTTTTTTTATGTATTATTAAACAACCGTTTTTCTTCTCAGACAAATTGATAAAAACACAAACGGAAAACAAATAAAGTCATCGTCAATATATATACGTTTTTTTTTTTTAGATAAACATGGCCACCGGGTACACTCAGATTTGCGTGGCGTACCCCGAGCGACGCGAACACGGACGTTTCCGTTTGAAATGGTCCGAACGAAGGACGTGGTCGTACACACTAGGGGGACTGAAAACGCGTGCGACTCGCCAAGCAACGGGGGCCTCACTCAGTTTTTATCCAGACGTTTTGTTTGCTTAACCCGACGTCACGCGGTACAGTAATGATAACCCCGGACGATCGCGCCAATTCGTGTTGACGGTTACTCGGTGACAACGGAACCATATCACTATACGCCCCGTCTCGTCACGGTTCGCAACAAAACGAATTCATTGTCTTGTGAAAGTCTACGGGCAATCGCGTGAAACGACGCTCATACGTTTTATTCGCTTTAGTTTCCCTTCCAAATATAATGAACGTCACACGATCATATACGCGTACGTGTTTTTTTGGGTGAGGGAGAGAGTATATTAGCGTCCGAGTCGAATAAAAAAATCGGATGATGATCAAATTAGTTCTGTAAAACGAGTTTCGAAAAACTCACCGAATTCCGTAACGTGGTTCCACCACTGGGGTTTGCACGTTGAGTAATAATCGCCTTGGTCGGTCTCCAGGTGTATCAATAGATCCCATCCATCGTTAAAGAAGTTCAGACTGACGGCCGTCCAGGCGGCGAGGTAAACAATTACCACGACGACGGCGTAAAATAAGTATTTGAGTAGGTCTTTATCACTAACCGTCCAGCAATGTGCTTTCCTGGTACGGAACTGCATCAGGATCCTTAACGGCGCACGGAAATGTTAGCGAAACACTGTAGGATCGATTAATGCCGACCGACGATTTACCTGTAAAGTTTCAGGTCGACTGCGCCGTAAAATATGATGAACCCTAATTCGCGTAGCCATGGAAACAACAGGCACAGCGGCAACGTCGGGGCGAAGAACTGGAGGAGCACCTAGAAATAGGACGTACGAACACGAAGGCACATGCATCATCATCGTCATTACCACAAAATAATATTACCCGATCGAAAAAACAAATCGTACGTAAATATATTTTATTTTCGACGGCACGTCGTTTAAATAATAACGATTACGTTTATAATTTTATAAAAAAAAAAAAAAATCCGTGATCAGAGTGTTTAGACTGGCGAAACTTAAAAATAAAAAGTATGAACAAGATGATACCAATAGATTATGATAACGGATTAAGTACATTTAATTTTAATGACTTCTGCACTAAGCTTACAATAACCATATTCTCTGCGTTGCGTTTTCCCGATATTACATTAACATATTTAATGAAAAGTTTTCGTTTTGAATATTTGAAATGAAACAACAAATGCACACCACACATCATGACCGGTCGTCATTTTCTACCAGAACAAATGAAAATCTATTATTGCCAGTGTCTCGAAATATCGCAATTCAACCCTAATTGTGTATAACCTCAACGGATCAATGTTTATTATATTATATGTATGAATAATTACATCAGCTTTATGGAAATTAATTTTTATACACGCAGATATAATCAATAAAAATTCGTCCAAACGTCTGTTCAATATGATTATAATAAACTTCGACTGTTTTTGTTTTCGGAAAAATATTGTTTTAAAAACTAACTATTAAATACTAAATAATAATATTTATTAATAAATAATAAACTTACCTCAACGTCCAATATTATAGAGCCGATTATGATAGTTACTAATAAAGTCCACATGCTGGTTGAAATCGTCTGAAAACCAAATACAAACATTATTATTGTTGTTAAAATCAACAATAATGATGATAATAATAATAATAACAATGCATGTAAAATACATAGAGTGTGTGTAGGACGTTCGTATCACCTCCGTTATGGGGATGTGACAGAAAATTTTTATTACGTATCATTGGTTTAAATTTTAAAAAAAATCTTTGAACTTCCGTTTAAAAATTTATCTAGTCTTTTTTTTATTCGCAGTGCTTATCAAAATCTATTTAGTTGAGATTTTCTAAATTTTCCACGAATGGTAAAAACATGTTACGATTAATCTCATATTAATTATAGTAAAACTCACTAAATATTTTTAGATTTTAGATTAGGATGCATACAAATAATAATTTACAGCGTTTCGTTGTGGTCAAAAAATATACTATAAATAAAACCAACAACCACGTAATATTGGGTTTATCTGAAGTTTTGTGTCGATAATAAATAACAATTACTGACAATCAATATTTACTAAGTTTTATTACAGTTTTTCTATACCGTTGTCGAAACGCCATTGGATAAGATTAATTTATGAATCTCTTAATTTATGTTTCAACGACATTTAAAATATTATATTATCGACGATAAATTTTCTAAAACGAAATCAAATAATAAATATTTAAAAAAAAAAAAAAAACAGAATCATATCATACTTTGCATTTTCTTTTAGTGATCACTACCACCAACAGGCCCAAAGTCAATGCTATGATTCCTAATTGGGCAACCAATAAACATGTTCGAAGCGTCACATTTGATTTTTGAACCTTCATTTTTTTCCAGCTAGTCGAATCTGAAAAATAGAATGTTTTTTAACAATTAATTTCAATTTTATACTGACATCACAGTATAATGTTTCACAGTCAGAAACCTGAAACTTGCGCCACGCGTATCATTTAATACTATCCAGGAGAAACATTTTAAACAATTGTTGGGACTATGGTTGGAAAAATTGAAGCCGCGTTAGAGTTTTAGTTAAACATTGGTTTCATCGATATCATCTTTACATGTGTTGAATCATACGCATTTATTCTTTTATCCAGTTCGGTAGTTAAACGATCAATTATGATATAATAAATTTCGACCTACAATTATTCTACTTCTAAAATAATCGAATCGGCTTCAGTCGCGTATCATACGGTATTTTTTGTTTTTGACCTTTTTTCTGTGTTGTCAAATACGTTATTTGACAATTCTATATTGTTTAATTTTGTTCGAATAATTAAACTTTTCTCTTATTGTGCTAATGTAAGTTTTCAAACCTTTCAAGACATTAACGGTTGTAAACAAATCCAAGTCTGGCTTTTGGAGGTATCGACTAACATTATTAAACTTTGATAATATTTCACTCCATACTACTATCATAAACGCGGCTTAGAGTTTACTATTTTTATCATTGCTTTGGCTTGAGAATAATTTTCAGAAATTTTCCTTGTGGTGCACACATAATAATTAGGCCATCACTTAAATATCATAGGCGTGTTGTTTAAAAATAATGATTTTACACGGTTCAAACACGACACTCTACCATCTGGTATTGTTTAAAGTTTTGAAAACTATTATTGTTTATTCAGTTCTGAGACTTATCGCTTAATGTTATTTGAGAGATGCCAACGGGACGAAAAATGTTAACATCGCGGATCGCAAAAATCCAGCTCCGAGATATGCCCGAGATTATAAAAATGCACGGCGGGCGCTATTATTGAAGCGTTACGGCGTAATTAATAATTTTATCGTTTCTGTGATGTTATGTAAAAACAACATTTTCGTAATGAAGTACACCGCGATATTATTTATCTTAATTTTCAAACGAAATGCTTTGCATATTTAATTGAGACAACGTGTTGTTGTTGTTTTTTTTTTCGTCACTAGAAATTCTTCACGGCAACAAAATATTTTAATCGTTACAAAGCCCACGAGATAAACGAGTTATTTTCAAAACCATGTTCAACCACGGTTGGTTAAGTTGTAGAGTTTTCGATCGTTTCAAACACTAATATTAGGGGCATCAAATCATATTCTATTGTGCGCAACGTAGATACTTATAGTAATCGTTTATTTACATAACGCGTTTGGTCAAGGACCGCACAATTGTCACAACGCGGTCTCTTCTATTTTTTTATTGTCGACTTTGCGTTTTTGATTCTGGTCGAGATTAGATGGTTTTCCCTCATGATTTCTTCGGCCCGTCTCTCTTGGTTTATGGCCCAGTTCGATCTCTCCACCGGTCTTTGGCCCAATGACATCTCGGGACATCTGGATTTCACCGCGACGATTTTACTCCTGAGCCTTCGGTTTTGCGCGTCGATGTCGAAATTCCGTTGTTTGGTCCACGAACGATTGTAGTTATCCCCTCGTTTGCTTGGCTCGTTGCTCGACGACGATTTCACAGCATACTCGGAGAAACGATTACTCATCTCGTTCACGAGATTTGTACGGGACTCGCTTCGACACAGACAATGTTCGAAAACGAACGCGGCAAACGATATGGTTACCGACGAAATTCGAATAGACCAACAACAGAACAAACACGTTAACGTGATTGGATACATAATACGATAAATAAACAAATATGCGCCGTGGGTAATTAATTATGTTACAATGTATGTTCGACCAGTTATAATCTAGATATTATTTTAATTACGATTTTTGTTTGGTCCAACGAAATTATTCATAAAATTTATGTTTTGATGTATGTAGTGCATTAATAATTGTCTCGTACATAATTTCGTTGGCCCTCGTGCATTTATACTCAATGCACTTTATATTTGTTGTCAGCAGAATACACCACAACAATGATCGCAGTCATTAGATTTGTAATGGCGATGGACGTGGACTGTAACAAGGAACGCAACAGAACAACGAAACAAGATAAACAAAATTTTTATCGAAATTAAACATCGTAAAATATTTCAATACACCGATAGTTTCGGGCATTCAAAAACCATTTTATATACTCGTATATATATATATATTATGACAGAATATTGTATCGCAGCAAATCGAGCAGTTCAACAACATGATTTATACATCGCGACATCATTTTCAACTGTACGGGGTTAAACGATAAATCCATATATATATAAATATATACACGTTGAAACAAAGAAATGTAGCGAAAAAACGATTTCTCGTCAAACGAAATTTTGTCGAGCAAAATTCGCCTGAAAACAGAAACTGCTGAAAGAGACAATTTATCAGAATGAATGATAACCGAAACAGACTGTATGCAAGTCACGATGATAAATGAGAACTTTTTTTTCTTACGAGATTCCCAGTCAATTTTGAACTAATGGATGTTGTGTATTGTATCCTTACTTTAAAACTATTATTATGTTATGTATTGTATTTTGTTATTGATAACACAATAGTTTAGAACATGTTTTGGATTTATCGTCTAACCCCGTACAGTCAAAGACGTCGCGATACGTAATTCATATCGTTGAACTGCTCGATCCGCTACGACACAATATTCTGTTAAAATACATCCATTGATATACATATATATATATACTACAAAAAACTTAAATTACCATAAAAAAAAATATAAATGTCGGTTACATAAAATAACTCGGTGAAAGTAGGTTTTTGTAATGCGAAATCCCTCGTACAGAAAAAATGTACGACAAATACACGAGTACACCGGGAACGTTTTAGATTAATTACGGAATCGTATTTTCTCTTGAAACTTCACGTATTGGATTGTTACGCGTACAGTATTCACTTCTATACTCGACGGCAATTCACGTTCGTCCCCCGGCAGAGTATTTATTTTGCGAACCACGGCGGTTGTGGGGTAGAGAGGACGCACAACGTTTCAAAATTAAAACGATCACCATCCATCCCACGTTTGTGTCGTGACAATATCGTTCGCCGCGTACCAGCGATAATTAATGAATGACACACGGACGGGGTTGATATCTGAATGCCTTGGTGTAATTCGTTTTGTGTCGTTGCCATGGCGAAACGCTGACGAGTAGACGCCGAAAGCCGACGGGCGGCGTGTTAAACGTATCCATCTCTCTCGGTCTACCCCCGTCTACCTCTCGTGTCGAGCGAAATCCCCGAGCAAACAAATGATGACGTACACGCCGCAACGCGAATAACAAAAGCAACAGAGTTTCGAGACCGGAATTTAATCTGTCCGGGGACACCGGGGCTTACAAATCGCACGCTATTATCGTCGCGTACGTGACGGCACTCGTGTCATGCTCGCGCCCCGGCGAATTCAATTCGATTGCGTCGCCATCGTCGCCGAACCGAACAACAGCTCTCTCTCTCTAAATCTTACCCCACTCGGTACGCGAAACCGTTTGCGATGGTTACCGTTTGTAAATCGTCGTCGAGGGCCGAAACAGCCGCCTGCCGGAACGGCGAAGACAAACCGACGAGAGCAAACATGTCAACCACACGAACACCGTGGACTTGGACGCACCACCCCTTTAGCAGTAGTTATCGTAGCACTCTACTATCGCGTTTCGTTTTTTCGTTCAATTCAATAGTCCCATAATCTCATGTACTCGGTGTCTAACGCGACGGACCGGACGTTTTAATACCGGACTGAAAATGTACAAGAACGACCAGTGAAAATTATTAAATGATTTTATTTAAAGTATTTGGTCGTACTTGCGTTTTAAAACATCATTTTCTCGTTTGTTCTCGTAATATACGTAAAAATTTAGAAGCATTCGATTATCCTAATACATATTGCATGACATTGAAGTACGTTTAAACATCACGTTCAAAGTGTAAACTATGTAACTACAAGAGGGAAAAATGCGTATAAAACAGTTAGATTTATAAATAAGTTCGGATACATACTCTTATACGATTAGACGAATCGATGATTTCTTTCATTAAATATACTTACAATATATATATACATATATATTCGCGTCCTGTGTGGGAAAAGAATGGTTAAATATGTCAACCGAAACTCGATGAAACACAATGTGTACCACCACGGTCCCAACCGCGTAAAAAATACGTCCATCGGTCATCGTCCACCCGATGAAAAAAGAACGACCTAACGACCCTGCTATGTATGTATCTGCTGTGGAAGAGCCCACTTTTACCGTGAGACACTTAAATTCCGGACGTACGTGTCGGACGCCCTCGACCCAAAGACCCTATCAAAATCCAGAGGAGGACCGTCAACCTCTTAATCAGGACGGACCTCCTCGTAAACGATACAATGTACATACCGATATAATTCCATATCTGTAAATGTAAAAAAAAAAGTCGTGCCCGATAACCGTATCAATAATTAACAACATATATAACATTATATTTAATAATAAAAAAAAAAAAAAAATGGTACATAAAACGAATTGCTTAGGTGACCACCGATCGATAAAATTATTGATTAACATACCTGTAACACATACACACACCACAGAGAGACTTCGAATCCCGTTAATGGATAATCATCAATAGAATACAATTCATGTGAAGTGCCGACGATTACTCTCTTCTGTTGCTGTCGAACATTCGTTGTGAAACGAACGCACAATCAACGTCGATGTGAACCCCAGTAGTGCTCGAATTGGAAATTTAAAAATAACGTTATAAATAAAATCGTCCACGCCACGAAATCCCCACACCCTCCAGAGTTCATCACTAATATATAACCGTATTCCTATTTTTTTTTCAATTACAATAATTTTTAATAGAACGGTATTCTACGACATTTATATGTAGACAAACGAATATAGCACAAACCCTATTGCAATCTACGTGAGAATTAATTAAAAACGTACGAATCGATTACGATGAGATGATAATACCGCCGCTATATAATGAATAAAAACAGAATTACAACGAATCCGAAAATAATCATCAGATAATATCCCGCGGTTAGCGCTATACGAGTGGGCCACTCGCCATACAGCACAATAACGTATTATTGATGATAATAACAATCACAAAACAAACAATTGTTTCATGATTTCCCACTGTCAATGGTGTCCTTGGCGGGACGCCGGTAAACGCGATACGAACGTTCGAAAGTCCGGCGTGCGGTCTCGCGCAAACGTAACGTGACGTGACGTGACGCCGAACTTAATACGTACAACAAACCGTGACGTGTATTTACCGAAGTGCATGGCCCGCGAGCGTCGCGAACGTGTAGGCGTGGGTGGTGCGCGCGACGGCGTACGATCGGCTGAACACTGAACGTCGTGCCGGACGGAGAAAACGCCTTTGACGACCGGCCGTTGCCGAGGGGGTGCCGCCGGCCGCAGCCCGTGCCCGCGCTCTCCATCCGGACGTGCGGGAACGATGACGACGCGCGCCCTCTGCCCGTCCAGAACGGGCCACGACTCGGGAGCGTTCGCGTTTTCCGAAACACGTCCGGAGGAGGCATTCGACGAATACCAAAAAACCCGAAGAACGACGTGTCGCGGCGATCGTATTCGAAAGTAAAACCACGCGCGGCGACCGGCAACAATTCTTTTGTTTCGGACGATATTATTTACGCGGAAAATAAATATTATCAGCCGTTGACAACACCCCTAACACTACAACGAGTCTAAACGTTAACGCGCGTCTTTCAAAAGTGAAGGGTCGTGTGTGTTTCACTCGGAACAAGCGTGAAGAATTCTTTTCGACGGCAACAACGACAACCGCGCACGCAACGTACCGGTCGAATTCTGTACCGTCATTTATTGATCGTTCGAAACGTCCAGAGAACTAACTATTCATTGAACTCGTGGAAATCGTAGACGGGTGCATTCTCGCTTGTACGATTATACAAGCTAAAGATATTATCGAATCGAAACGTTAATATATATATTAATACGGGACGAACGGTCATCACAAGGTTATCCCGTCAAACTTGCGCCGCTTCGGTGTTTTTTGCGCTGTTCCCCCCGACCGTTCGAACGTGTACCGCGGAAATATATATATATATTTTTTTTTTTTTGGTGGGGTAGGTACCTTTTACGTACATTACTATTGTTATTATTGTTAATTATTTAAGCAAAAAGCCATTTTAGTAGCCATCATTATAGTATTGTGTCAAACAGGCAGTAATTGTACTTTTCAACGTCTGACTTTCAATATTTATATTAACACTTTGAAAATTAGTTTGAACGTGATAATAATAATAAATAAATTAAAAATTGGTCCGTTTTACAACTTTAAAAGTGCAGCGTACACTGTCAGATGTTCGTCATCGACTCATATAGTGTAAGATATAATAATAATGAATATTTTGCACGGAATACGTATCAGTAAAAGTCACATCAAAAGCCATCAAGATATTAAAAGTAATTTGAATGGAAAGGAAACCAAAGAGATTAAGAACAAACAACAAATGAAACTAGTAAACTCAATCCGAACCATTGTAGTAGTTGAGTATTTGACAAAAACCAAAATAATTTGTATGAATATGTAACAGGCACTTATTTCATGATATTAAAATTTCTTCACAATTAATGATAGCGTGTGTAACGGTGGCAATTCTCTTTCCGTGCAAATCAAGGACACATTACTAATGGAAAAATTAATATTCACAGTACTTCTCGTTTCAAATGTTGTTAGGGTTACAAACATTTTAGTATTTGTTTACTATAAACTGTGTTGTTGTGCGTCGTTTCGCAGTCACGTCCTTGTGCCGCGAAGACGTGTTGTTCGCCCACCGACGGTTTTGAAAACCGCGGACAACATATTGTTATCACAATCATCCGCTGTAAGTAATTGTTAAATGACTAAACTATTAAGCAATCGTTACTGTACAGTCTGTACGCATCGTGTACGTTTAATTGTTCACCTATAATTGGAGTTACCGATACAGTCGTTCCGACGAGGAAACCCGAGGAAGAAAACCGATTGGAATCGCACGTGAAGACCATGGGCCTGTTAACCGAAGGGCAACCGCTCGCCTGGGACGAGACGAAACAGTTGGCGGACCACGTGAGACAGCACGGCGTTGATCAGTTCGTCAACCAGTACCGTCGGCTGGTGGACCGCAAAGGAGACGTTTTGAAATGGGGCGACGAAGTCGAATACATGATCGTCCGGTTCGACCACGTCAACAAGACCGCGAAGGTTAGACTGTGCGCGCAAGACATATTGAGTCGAATCAACGAAAAGGAAGTGAACGACCCAGACAACGTTAAATCGCTGTGGAGACCCGAGTACGGATCGTACATGATCGAGGGCACGCCCGGCAAACCTCACGGCGGACTCCTGGCCCGTTTCAACGACGTCGAGGCGAACATGCAGTACCGGAGGAATGAAGTACAAGAACTGCTCGGCCCGGACGAGGTGCTGATGACCATCACCAGTTTTCCCAGACTTGGGTGTCCAGAGTTCACGTGGCCCGTTGATCAGCCGACGCCCAACGACGGCCATTCGCGGTCGTTGTTCATACCCGACTCGGCGATCTATAGGGGACACCCGAGGTTCACCACGCTTACCAGGAACATACGGCAGAGGAGAGGCGAACGGGTGGCCATAAACATTCCGGTTTTCAAAGACAAAAACACCCGGAGCCCGTTCGAGGAGGATCTGCGCGCTGTGGGCGCGGACGCGGACAGTTTGAACGCGGCGCTGCCCGACCACGTGTACATGGACGCGATGGCTTTTGGCATGGGCTGTTGTTGTCTACAGATGACGTTCCAGGCGTGCTGTATCGACGAAGCGCGGACCCTCTACGACCAACTGACTCCTCTGTGCCCGATTTTGTTGGCTCTGACGGCGGCGTCGCCCGTCTTCCGGGGGTACCTCACGGACGTGGACTGCCGGTGGAGCGTTATATCCCAGTCCGTGGACTGCCGCACGCGACAGGAAAGAGGCCTGGAACCGCTGACCACGGACAGGTTCGTCATACCGAAATCGCGGTACGACTCCACTACGTTGTACCTGTCGAGCCAGGGCGAACGTTTCAACGACATGCCGTTGGTGTACGACGACGCGATCTACGAGAAGCTCAAGAGCGCCAACATCGACCATCGGATGGCTCAACACGTGGCCCAGCTGTTCATCAGAGACACGGTGTCGTTGTTCGGCGAGAAGGTTCACCAAGACGACACCGTCGAGGTTGATCATTTTGAAAACATACAGTCCACCAACTGGCAGACCATGCGGTTCAAACCTCCGCCGGCCAAGTCCGCGATTGGCTGGCGCGTCGAGTTCAGACCTTGCGAGGTGCAACTCACCGACTTCGAGAACGCCGCGGTCGCGTGTTTCGTCGCACTACTCACCAGGGTCATTCTGTCGTATCGGCTGAACTTCATTATTCCCATCAGCAAAGTCGACGAGAACATGTCGAGGGCTCAAAAACGATCGGCCGCGCTGACGGAACAGTTTTGGTTCCGCACGAACGTCAACGGTGCCCACGACGACGCCTCCACGCACACGCCAATGTCCGTGGATGAGATCGTCAACGGGAAACCCGGCGAGTTTCCGGGTCTCGTCCCGTTGATTTACAGTTACCTGTCCGGCATGGAAGTGGACGCGGACACGCGTTGCACCATCCAACCGTATCTGGAACTCATATCGAGACGTGCTTCTGGCCGGATCGACACGACCGCCAGCTGGATACGACGTTTCGTCCAAGAACACCCTGCTTACAGACACGACTCGGTCGTCAACGACCAAATCAATTACGACCTGCTGATGACCGCGGACGGCATTCAGTCCGGTCGCGTATCTTGTCCGCGGCTTTTGGGAGATTGTCTGTTGTCGGCCGGCTCGAAAACGACGGAGACGATACCGCCGGCCGTACAGAAGGTACACTCTTAAACACCGCGTAGAAAACGACAATAATCATCATGATATTGTATGTGACCGGTTTTGCCCGTCACATCTCTCTCCGTCAACTTTAGTTATCGGCGGTTATTTGATCGGTTCGTTTGTATTTCTTCAAGTGTCAAGTTTTAAACCATAGGGAAATCTGTTCAACGCACACCGTCGTCATACAATATGTATTTATAACGCGTTACGTTCGCTGTAAATCGCTATATTTTGTTGGAAATTTGAACGATTCTGAGCGTCGACGTATATAAACGGACAAATTTTCATTCTAAACATTCTTAAAAAATTGTAACCCGTCTTAAATAGTCAACGAGAGTTCATAGCGTTTGAGTACGTTGTAAATCATTGATTAATTATTTCAGTGTAGTCGTTGTGTTTCGTCATCATTTTATCATTAATCGTATATAGTTACTGACAATTTTTTTTTTAAGCGGGTGTCGTGCCCGATTCGATAAATTTACAGTGATTAAAGTTATCACCGGCCGCTGACGACTCTCGGACTAAACAACGAATGTATAAACGTATAAATAATGCAGTAATCGCGAATGCGTGATTAGGCTCAAGATCGTCGAATATTTCGAATTACGTGAAAATAAGATTTACCTTAATTTAATTTTTATTTTTTCTGCGACCGACGACGATCCCTCGGGAATCGCTTACGCATTATTTTCAAGAAATAATATTTACCTACGGACTGGCCGACTGAACAGAAGACATTCGTCAGTCCGTTTGTAGCTGTTTTACGCATCGCGACATCATACATAGTACGTATTATATTGTACATTTATATACGTATGTATTATAACGTCCGCGGAGGGAGAGACGGTCTAGGTATACTCTAGGACCACGAGGTGAGTAGAGCAAAAATAATTGTTTATTGTTATTATAATTATTTATTTTTTTATTGGTTTTGTTTGCACTAAAACGTGTCAAAACACAAATTTGTAGTCGTCTCTCCGACGACTACGAGCGTTCGGAAAGCCCCTCGCGAGATTAACTATAGTAGATCACGTTCGTTATTTTTTCTATCGCTGATTGTTCGTCAGTTATATATTCGAATTGTCATTGTTATTGTTTTTGTTTTATTATTTTTCCAAGACAGGTTTTAAATGCAGGAATATATATTTCCATGCTTTTTCTTTCGCCAGCATAAGTTATTTCATTTTTCTCTTTTCTCATAAATATATTTCGTTCAACGTCTATAAATCAAAAACAATTGTCATATTTTATGTTCCTATTTTTTTCTTCCCTATTTTCGTGGTTTTATTTAAATCCATGTCCTCCGGTCCCGCGGATCTCGGTACATGGTTGGCGACCCTTCCAAATGAAAAATGTATGGAAGGTAGGTAGTCACTCGGCGCTCGATCACGAGAAAGTTATCGAGATGTCGCACGATGTTCAATTTTAAATTAAATAAATAATTTGATAATGTATAACATAAAAGAAAATTTTAGGAAAAAAATAAGGCGTCGAAAAAAATGCACTACTAAGTGTGAAATAATTCACAAAAATCTTGTCGAAGTCGGCGACGGATTCCAAATTGACACAGTATCTTGCTTGTATCACTCCCAGACCAAATGTTAAAGATACTTTATATTTATTTTTCAATTACGCTTTACTCAAAAAAAAAACGCCGACTCCGACAAGATGTTTGTGAATTATTTCAAAAAACATTTTAGTGCATTTTTTTCGATTTTATTTTTTTTTTCCAAAATTTTTTTTATTTACAAGTGTTTTGTTGTTGTAACGGTTTGATTCAATTGACATGATAATATAATAAAGCTTTCATTTGAAATATTAGGTATTATTTTGTGTAGGCCAATAGGCCATTATTAAAATATATAGCTTGAGGTCCAGGTACAAAATTTCAAGAGGGCCTGAGCGGGTATACGTCGTATTCCCAGATCCACGTTTTCGAGTTTTCGCGTGTATACCTTTCAAAAAAAAAGTGAAAAACCTTATGGGTATACGCTGGTTAATTTACCGTCGAAATTATCTAAAATGATAAGCAAGGCTCGGAACTTTTTTGTGCTAAAAGTACTGAAATGTGTGCGTCAGAAAACGGAAAAATATGCGGTATGATATGCAATTTATTGTTTGAACTTTTATTAACAAATGGAGAACATTCTAAATTAGAATAATCGTATTATTTTTATGTATTTAATTGTTTTTTTTAGAAAAACAATTTAATTTGCATGGGTATTCATAATTTCACGTATGCCTACATCGGTTTGCGAAATAGTTTTATTATCACCGGAAAACACATTTTCATCGAGCTCTGAAATTAAAGACAACGATTTTTTATCTTCAAGTATTGTGACTGTTCGGTAAAGACACAGTTTTCATTGAAATACGATAACGATATTCACAATACAATGCGTGCGCACTATGACGGAAATGCATTTACATGAAAACACTGACCAAGATAATAGTTCTCAGAAATTTAGAAACTGTAAATTGTGTCGTGTACACGTTGTTCCGATAATCGAAATAGCATTTGAAAAAATAACTCTGTCAATAAAACGTAAAACGTAATACTTTGGTCGTCTTATAATTTTTCTCTCTCGTTAAATCAAAAAAATATGCAGTTATATGTTTTGAAACTTAAAACGTGCAAATCTGTATGAAAATAACAAAATACGCAAAATTATGCAACAACAATTTTTGTATTTGAAATCTAGGTGTAGTAATGAGACGAATTCGTATCGAACCAGAATTTCAATATGCACTTTCCCGACAAATATGCAAATACATAAAGTTGTGAGACTCGATTATTAAATTGTATGTTTTTTTTATAACAATAACCTAACGCGACTGTATTTTATAATAATTAAGATTATTGAAATCACAATGAATTACGAGTAAAGTTTATTTATATTTTATGATCTACCATTTAATTTACATCTAGGTGAAACTAATGAAAATAAGACTATAGTCAACAATGGGCGAATAACGGTTTGAAAGTCTTATTATTTTAAATTGTGAAAAGGATATAGAGATAAATATTGCAGATGCTATAAACAGATTTGGTTGTTTTTCAGATTTGCTGAATAACACCTTATGTTTCAATAAAATAAATAGACAAATAAATAAATAAATATTATAATCACAATATTAGTTTAGTTATTTACATTGTATTTTATAAGAATTCCTATGTAATATCATTTAGTTCATTCGTATAACTCTGTATGTCAAAAATTTTTCGAGTGGGTGATGTAAAAATAATTGAACAATATTTTAATAACAACTACTAATACGGACACAGCCACAAAAACACAGTTTGTTCGCACGGCCCGTTGCTACTTCTTGATCAGCGGTCTCGTCGTTGTCGGCAATTGATATACATTAATATCATTTTACAATATATAATTCGTTCGGTTAATCCGTTTGACAATAACGACGTCGGCATCTAGTGGCAACAAAACGAAGTATAAAAATTGTCGCCATCCCCTTGGGATCGTGGCTGGCCCGTCTAAACGAATTCAATGGACAATACACTATCGTACGAAATAAAAGAAACGTCGATCACCGTAATCATCTATATCACTATTTTACGAGTAGGAAGTTAGCAAGAGGCTCCCAGCAAGTGATAAGAAATGTACACAAATAAAAAAAAACATAGACGGCGCGACAAATATTTTATACAGGTTTATCATAAAAACAGATATAATTCATTACTTAACTACAGCAGTTTTTACCACTTGCTGGTATGTTCCGGAAGGTGTTGTGCCACCTTACACTATACATATTCGGAAAGCTGAGAAAATTTCCTATTAAAAAAACAGTCTTTTAAAACGGTACTCCCGTAGGTTTGCTATTCATTTGGACACTCTCAAATAAGTTAGTCCCACGCGCCGTGTTGTAGTAGCCGAGAGCCGGCGGCCGGTCAGTTTTTACCACTTGCTGGTAACCTATGAGTTTAGATTTATAATTTTATTGCTTATATATAGTTTTATGTTTTGTTTTAGGGAAATAAATATAATATTGTAATTTTACTATTTGAGTCTATTAAGCAAAACTAATGTAGGTAAAACAAAATATTATTATTTGTCCCACAAAATGTTTTGTTTTCGTGTTATGGTCCAAGGAAGTATGTGATTTTAGTTTTAAGAGTCCTATCACTAGTAAAACTAATGTTAAACAAAATTAAATTACAGGTATTTGATAGTATGTGTAAATACTTTTACTAAGCATCTGTATTTATACTCGAATATTTTTCCACCTTTGTAGCTCAGCTAAAGTAATACATCAACATGTATGACCGACGAATACTTCAACCAATGTTTTAAAATTTATTAAAATTTACATTCCTATTTAAGCGCATGCATGTATTTTACAGAAATTAATTAAACATTTTAATGCATTTTTTTTTTTTTTTACTTATTTTAATTTATTCAATTTTGTTGAATATTGTTGTTTAAATTAAGAATCTATCTCATTTTCGACCCTGTACACACGTGAGGTTTTTTAACGTGCGGCACCGCTACATTATCGTATTTGCGGTTTGTTTTACACATAATACAATGGTTATACACAAGCACGATGAACCAACCTTAATTCCGGTAACGCGATAACGCAGCGGTACCGTACGTCAAAAAACCACGTGTGTACCGGGCATTAGTATAAACATAATAGGAATCGTATCATAACAAGAACAAAACGTATATTTATATTTTCTTGGAAGTTATTGTCGGACAAAAATAGGTATTATTTCTTCACAAAAAATTATGAAGTGTATGGGGGTTGAGTTTCCGCTAGTACAATTAGTACTTGATAAAATGATGATCATAACGATATGACGTACTATATTAATACCATTATTAATATTAGTAACAAAACTAATCCGCACACCAAAATCACATTTTAAAAAAGCTTTATTAAACCAATGTGGTCGTATGGTATTCAACTATGGGGTGCGGCAAAAAAGTCTAATATTAAGGGGACTACAGACGGTACAAGAAAACACGTAAAACGATCCAATAGCTAGACAAAATTGACGTCCGTGTAACCAGCTCTGAAATCCACTACAATCCTTGTGTCACTATTTAGTACTGGGCTAATGTCTTAACATTTAATAATTTATAATTATAATAAAATTAGTGTTGGGATTACTTATATTCGGAAAAAAGTAACCACGGATACACAATTCATGTTATTTATTATTTCGAAAATATGGTCGGGACCGAAACGTCGCCGGAGACATTCGCCCGTGCACACTTTTCAGTATCGTTATTCGGCCGATTATATTGGCGTCGCGTGTTCTAGAATATTCGAGTCCGCGATAGTATCGGAATTCCCACTCGATAAGGGTATTCTCGAATATTCCAGAACACACGACAATGAATTCCAACAGTTCGGCCTGCCTGACAATTGTTCGTCCCGAACAAAACAAAACAAAAAAAAAAAAAAAATACAATGTTCAATAGCAATACACAATAATAATGAACAAACACTAAAATTAATGTATAATAATTAACAAAATCGGCATAATATTCTTACTCGTTATACAAAATTTACATTAACTTAAATAAATGACAATTAAATAAACATACATATTAACTAAATTATATTAACAAAAAAAAATTTATTTTATTTTATTGATACATTTGATACCTGTATCCATTTTTTCATTTGATCGGGACCAATTATCCCTTCATATGGTCGTTGAGTGATTTGGTATCCTTCGATATCTCCGACAACATATCTATCGTTATCTAACACCTTCTTTACAACATACGGACCCTTAAATTTCGGTATTAGTTTTTTGTTTACTCCACAAGTGACATCAATGTTTTTTATCATAACGTAATCGTCAATATTATATTTTACGGGTTCCTTTCGGCTAATGTTGTACTGTTCTTCGCTTTTCATTTGAGTTTTTACGATTTGTTCAGACGCCTTCTCTCGTATTCCTAATAAATCAAGTTTGTATTCGCTACTTTCTTCTAACACACGTCGTAATTCGTCAGTTATGTCTCCTATCTCATTTATTCCAAACAATAATCTACTAGGTGATTGTCCGGTCGATTTATGTACCGTATTATTGATCGCAAACTCGACTTTGTACAAAACCTCATCCCATTTGTTATTCGACTCTGTGATTTTTGCTAACATCGGTACTATTGCACGATTAACAACCTCAACCTGTCCGTTTGCTCTAGGCGTGCCGGTTGCTACTAAAACATGTTCGACTGACTCAGACGATAAAAAGGTTTTAAAATCATTCGACGTGAAAGCAGTACCCCTATCGGAAATAAGTCGCTTTGGTTTTGAATAAGTATGGAAATAATTTTTCAAATGTATAACTACTTCTTTAGATTTTGTTGTCTTACTCGGATAGCATCGTACAAAATTTAGAAAAACTGTCGATAACAACTAGGACGAATTTATTATTGTTCTTAGTTTTTTCTAACGGTCCTAAATGATCGATGTGAACAGTTAAGAATGGACGATCACCTTTTGGAATACTATGTAAATATCCTTCACGCTTACCAGTCATAGGAGAAAATTCGATGCACTTCAAACAATTAAATATATAATTACGAATTTTTTCTTTCATATCTGGGAACCAATAAACACGCCTGACATTTTCCATCACCTTGTGAATTCCCACATGGGCCATGTCATCGTGGCAACTTCGAATCACGTTATTTTCCATAGATTGTGGTACGTAGAATAATAATCTTCCCTTTTCTTTGCGATAAACGAGACCCTCTCGCAATTCGAAATTCTTATTGTCTTTACCCTGTAAGCTATCTCGAATTTGAACAATATTTTCGTCTATTCCTTGTTTTATGGCTAAAATTTGTTCGAACGTGTTTGCTTCCAAAATGAGAATACCATGGCACCTACTTAAAGCGTCGACATGCCCCATTCTTTCTGCTGGGCGGTGAACAATTTCGAAATCATAATTTTGTAGGAAAAAGGGCCCACCTGGATATTGTAGGATTAATAGTTTGTTTGTCTAATGTTAATCGGAAACTATTACAGTCAGTTATAATTTTAAAATGTATACCAGCCAAATAAACATGAAATCGTTTAATTGAATACACTACAGATAAACATTCTAACTCGAAACTGTGATAACGGGATTCGGCTTGTGATGTTCGTTGACTGAAATAAAATATTGGATGGAACTTTCCTGTCGTCTGTCTTTGTAACAATACTGAACCATAACCACTCGAACTAGCATCACAATGTAATTCCGTTTCTGCGGACGGGGAATATATACTAAGTATAGGTGCTGTAGATAATTGCTCTTTTAATGTATTGAACGCATACTGTTCGGCATCACCGAAAACAAAACTAATATCCTTTTTTAATAACTGGTGTAAAGGCTTAGCAATTAAAGAAAAACCTGGAATAAACCGTCGGAAATAACTGGCTAATCCAATAAACTGTCGTACCTGTTTTTGGTTCTTTGGGACTGGATAATTTCTTACAGAATCTATATTACTGGGACTAGGACGTACACCTACTTCATCTATTATGTACCCTAGATATTCTATACGATCGTACAAAAACGAACATTTATCTAAACGGAAATTTAAATCGAACTTTGCAGCGAGGTTAAACACTTTTTTTAATATATAAAAATGTTCTGAGACGGTTTCTGTCGCAACCAGTATATCATCCAAATAGATTACTATCTCTTCTCTCTTAATTAAATCGGAAAATAAATGTTGTGTAAACCTCGAAAAAACTTTAGGTGCGTTCGTCAGTCCAAATGGCATTCTTAAGTATTCGTATTGTCCTAACGGCGTTACAAAGGAGGTATATAGTATCGATAATTCATTCATTCGAACATGGTGAAATCCGTTTTTTAAATCTAAAAGCGAAAAATATTTTTTTTTTTTTTAGTTTGTCGATTTGATCATCAATAAGAGGTGAGGGAAAATTATCTTTAATTGTAATTTTATTTAACTCGCGATAGTCTACGCATAATCTTAAATCACCTGTTTTTTTTTCTGACGAGTACAATTGGACTACTATAAGGACTTGTACTTGGTCTAATCACACCCTCTCTCAACAAATCATTTATTATGATTTTTAGTTTTTCTCGATCACTGTACGATATACGTCGCGCTCGGTAGGAGATTGGTTGGTCGTGTTTTAGTACTAGTATCATCTCTAAATTAGGATCAATATTAACTTGAGAACACCGTTCACCTAAAACATACGCGTTCTTATATAAATCTATCAATTCATTTCTAGACGCAAATTCTACTTTTGGATTAATATTTAACATTTCTTTCACACTCTCAAACTCGTATTTATAATTCACACATAAAACTTGATGAAGATTGTCTGTAGTTCCATTCATGTGACCACGATCATCCGCTACATAAGTTTTATAGCACCATTCTCGAAGCATAAACTTACACTTGGTTTAGTAATAAAGTCTCTTCCTAAAATAGCATTCACTACCATAGTGTTTCCTGGTACCACATAAAAACGTAAGTCGACTCTACAACCGTTGACCATAAATTCGGCTTCAAAAATACCTAAAAATTCTAATTTGGTTCCATTTATACCGGAAAAAATACAATCATCTTCTAATGGTTTGATAACATCAAAATTACTAGGTAATAACTCACGTTTCATTATACTAATTGGACTTCCAGTATCGATGATCGCGACAAACGTAATTCCGCATAATGTGTCTGGATCCACGGGAAAATTGCACGTACAGGTCGTCGCTTTGTATGGTTCTGCATGGTTCTGGTACAAATTCGGCCGTTCCGAAATCACATTCATCACTCTGGTCTCGCCTTCGGCCATTGTGCTCCTTTCTGATGTCTCCCCTTGCTTTGGTATCATACGTCCCAAATCTGGACATTTTGAACGTTGGTGTGTAATTGATCCACACTGGTAACATGCACCCTTCTTGATTCGTGGTTTCATGCACGACGACGCAATATGGGACTTCGAACCACAATTAAAACAAGTTCTACCGGGTCCACTGATATCTGAACTCGGAGTAGTGGGCTGTCGTATAGATGTGGTACGCATGACCGTCGGTGTCTTAGGAATTGGCTGTTCTTTCTGAGCCGACGTAGACTGTCGTATACGAAACGTACGTGACATATCCAAGCGTTCAAAATTAACAATATCAGTCAATAATTCATCGGTGTCGACGTGGTCGCGACTTAACAAATGTACACTTAAATCCTTTGAATATAATCCTTCAAGCACTTGCATTTTTGTTTCTTGAAAACTTAAATTAAGTAAAGAACATAAGTGTACCTTTTCGTGAAAATATTCGAGTACATTTTCACCCTTACGTTGAATACGATGTACCATCTCTTTCCATCTGTCTCCGGCTGAAACTTCACCAACAAACGTTCTTTTAAACTGGTTTTCGAAATCGACCCAACTTTCAATGTTACGCGACAAAAACCAATGTTGGGCGGGTCCTTCCAAATTTGTGCGTACGGACTGTAATTTGAAATTATCCGGCCACCGGTTTAAATTAGCTACACTATTAATAGTTTTTAGCCAATCGAGAGCTTGACATCCGGGATTCAATCCATTAAATACAGGTATAGACTTATGAAAATCTGGCGTAAACGGTACTTCATCATTCGACTTACTCTGTTGTATTTTTAGCAACTCCATCAACATCCGGTTCTGAACCATCAATGTTTCCAATATTTGATCCTTTTCCATTATACATCCGGCATTTGGGAATGTGGTAGTATCACTTTTCGATGTGGTGTCCGACGACATATTATGAACTTTTGGCACCTCGGTTGGTTCATCCACTTCAGATAAATTCTTCATATTTTCGACAATTCGACTATTTAATCGGCTTGTTGCTAACGTACGTGATCTCGTCACTATTCTTTCACTTTCGTTAATCATGTGTTAAACGACACTTACTGTTCAACACAGATTAAAAAAAAAAACTTACAACAAACGCGGAAAACACGACGACGCGGTACGTTACGGGCGTGCGAGAATTCGATTAGATACACTTACATATGTAATGTACCCCACACCTGAACTGTTGGGATTACTTATATTCGGAAAAAAGTAACCACGGATACACAATTCATGTTATTTATTATTTCGAAAATATGGTCGGGACCGAAACGTCGCCGGAGACATTCGCCCGTGCACACTTTTCAGTATCATTATTCGGCCGATTATATTGGCGTCGCGTGTTCTAGAATATTCGAGTCCGCGATAGTATCGGAATTCCCACTCGATAAGGGTATTCTCGAATATTCCAGAACACACGACAATGAATTCCAACATTAGAAAAAAATGTTTGTTATAAATATGAAATAAATATTTTTATTTAAATTTAACAAATGAATTCTTGTATTGGAGGACGTCTCGTCCGCATTCGTTGTCTTCGTCTATCTTATGAGAAATATAGTAAAAATTTTACAGTATGTGAAACAATAAACGTTGCGTCTACGTCGGAATTAGAGTTGAAACACCTAATACCGATTTCGAAAAGGACAATATTTTCTAGTGAACGTCATATCATTTTTGTAAAATATTGTTTAACAATGAAGCTACAGTGTTTTAAATTTTTCTTTCTTTTTAAAAGCTGGTTAGGTTATTAATCATATTTTTTTGCCGTGAACACAATAATCATGTATTTATAAATGAAATTAATAAACGTAAAGCCGCGTCCACACAAACGTGACAAAACGGCGAACATGTTACGATGTGTATGGACACGTGTATCTACGAACATTTCCATGGACACAAAAATAAAATATCAATTATTTTTATTTTTACATTTATTAGTTTACAATAGTTTAGTTGACAACTCGCAACCCGTAAACTCATTATCTTTCGTCAGAATATTTAACTTAAATTAATATAAACTTAACCATGTTTGTAATTATGGCGGATTGGACTAGAGAAAATACCATCAAATTCATTGAGATATATAGAAATATATGAAATTATATGGGACCCAACAAATATAAACCACTTTAATAGAATAATAATAAATAAATAACGGGGATATATTTCTACTTGGCTCAACTTTAGTATTTTCGTTATAACGTAAAAAATAATGTTGTACAAATTCATACAAATAACGTACTAAATAGCAGGCGCGGATCCAAGAGGGAGGGAGGGGGGGGCAAGGGGCGATCGTCCCCTCCTACCGTAGACTTTTGTTAAATTTTTTTATTAGTATCTTTTTATAATTCTAACTCTTATCTATGATACTGTTGAAAGACAATTTAAAATGAAGTTGTAGCTATGGGATTTTTCGTTTTTAACGTTTTTGATAACCAATAAAGATAAATACCTCTTTTTATCAAAGTACATATAATTGTTTTCATGTATGTATTGCAGTTTAATTATTGAACGATACGTGAACCTTAAAAATCGATGGGTTACACATAATATAATATACCTACAGAGTATGGCTCTTAAATATCTCGAACATCTCCGTAGAGGACAATGAATCGTTCCGATAGCAGCCGCAACCGCCACGCGATTCGACATTTGATAAAGATACAAAGACGGACATTATTGTTTTATTTCGGTGTATCACAAACGATTTCCAATAAAACGTTTTGGAAAATATTTCATTACTCGACGCGACAAAACGAGGATTAAAGTTGTTTTGATTAAGATGCCCCCCCCCCCCGTAAATAAGTTCTGAATAAGTTCTGAAGTCTGCTAAATAGAGACATAAAGATTGTAGTGAATTTTTGAAAAGGGGGCTGGTGACACGGACGTACAAAATTATGAAGCTTGTGTTAGACCGATTTTAATTTTGAAGCAGATATGGAATTCTTCGTCACGTCTTCCAGGATTTAACCATGGCGATTTTTGTTATTAAATTCATTGAATACGTAGTTAATTACACGAAATATGAAAATTAAAATTTTTTTTAACAATGGACAATTTGACAATATGTTTTAACAACAAAAATCAAATAATTGTATTTTTAGATACTTTTGGAATATTACATCGTCATACTGTACTAAATGTTTCAGTATAGTTATGTAATACAGTACAACGATTTATTTTGATTATTAATTACGGGTGTGCGAGCGGAATACGTGAAAAAAATCAAAATAGATTTGAATAACGGGGATTTCCAATGTTAAAACGATAAACGGACGTCTATTAAAACATTTGTTTCCGCCCCACGACGACGTCTGACGTTATCGCGTTTACAGAGAATTTAGCTCATAACGTTATATTACAGCACTAATTTTAAAATCTAATCATAAAGCGTCTAACCATCGAGTAGTAAGTACTATGTTCTTAATATTCTTTTCTGTATACTATGTAATACTAAGAATTGTTTTATATACATTTCTTTCTAGTATACAGTGGTGTACTAATATTTATTGTATTTATAATATATTAAATTATAATTCGCATGTTTGCCATAACAACAGCATAATTTTTCAGAAAATTTGTATGTCTATAATCTATAGTCAAAATTACGAATTTCGTATTGCGATTTCAGCAAACAATTAATGTTGACTTTAATAAATATCAAATATTCCTATTTAATTTTCCTCTATTTAATCCTAAATATTATTAAATAATATTATAAAAATTATTTTTCTTATATTGTACTAGTTTACTATATTATAGATGTATAAGTTCGAAATAAATAATTTTGGTGGACGTGGCAGACGTGGCGGACGTGGCGGTCGTGGGCGATCGGTCGCCCCTTCAGCTTTTTCGGGAAGTAAGTATAAATTTTAATTATATTATTAAAATTTTAAGTGTGATATTTAATTTTGAATTTGTAAGCTTGTCCCAAGTTAACGCAATTTTAGTACAATATAAACAATTATAAATTCAGTAGGAACAATGAGTTATATAAGTATTTAACAATTCATTTTTTTTTAACAATAAGTAAACACAAGATCTTAAATATAACAATATTAATATATCACCATATCAATCTTGACATACCTAATTGGACAATTATTTACATAGGTAAATTAAAATTTTTCAGGAAATTCGTACGTCTATAATCAATCTAGTCAAAATTACGAATTTCGTATTGCGATTTCAGCAAACAATTAATGTTAACTTTAATAAATATCAAATATTCCTATTTAATTTTCCTCTATTTAATCCTAAATATTATTAAATAATATTATAAAAATTATTTTTCTTATATTGTACTAGTTTACTATATTATAGATGTACAAGTTCGAAATTAATTATTTTGGTGGACGTGGCGGACGTGGCGGTCGTGGCGGACGTGGCGGTCGTGGCGGTCGTGGGCGATCGGTCGCCCCTTCAGCTTTTTCGGGCAGTAAGTATAAATTTTAATTATATTATTAAAATTTTAAGTGTGATTTTTAATTTTGAATTTGTAAGCTTGTCCCAAGTTAACGCAATTTTAGTTACAATATAAACAATTATAAATTTAGTAGGAACAATGAGTTATATAAGTATTTAACAATTCATTTTTTTTTAACAATAAGTAAACACAAGATCTTAAATATAACAATATTAATATATCACCATATCAATCTTAACATACCTAATTGGACAATTATTTACATAGGTAAATTAAAATTTATTTAATCCTTTAATGAAATAAATTATTTAATCGAATAGTCTCATTTGTCATATTAATCAATATTTTTTTTTATTTGCTTAAAAATGATTAATAAGTATTAACAATCTCGCTGCCATGTCGGTCATATATGACTGACAAAGCGCGCGAAGATCAACCATAAAAATAAGCTTGGTAGTGAGTGTATTAAAACAATAACTTTTTCAACAAATGATGTCAAACCCTTAATAAAAATTAGTGTGAAGTTTTCAATAAAAATAATTGCTAGAAATTAAATGAATGGAATGCACTATTGAAAAATGGGTAATTGGGTCCTTGTTTTTATATATCACTCAATTGTGTTAATTTTAATTATTTATTACTTTCATTTTTTCAGAATGCAATTTTTGCACAAAGAAGGGGCACCGGGTCGCCCAGTGTCTAGAAGTAGAAGTTTGTAAGTATTTAAATTTTTAATAATAAAAAATTATACAAGTTATATTACAGTTTTATCTTGTTTACAGTGGAATTAAAAAAAATAAAGGAAGTGGCGGCAGCAGCAGCAGCAGTTGCTGCGGAGGAGGTGCTCCCAGCGATTGCGGTGGCGGTGGCAGAGGTGTCGGCGGTAGAGGAGGAGGCGGAGGTGGAAAAATAAAAATAAAAAAAATTTAATTTATAACTAGTTTGCATTTTTTCTATTATGAGTGTTGTGAAATTTTGCTAATTCCTCTAAAGTAATTGAAATATTATAAATATTCCAGTAGAATCTGTTTTATTTCTTAGTTGCTGTTCAAAATATGAGAAAGTATGTTGTATAAATGACAAATATTAATTATTTCTTTACCAATGTTGTACACATTCACTTCAGTATCAAGTCAAATGTACTTGGAGTATAAGTATGGTCGATATGTAAAATCATGAGGTGTAAAGTGAAAAATAAAATTCAGTTGCATAAATTTATTATATATCTGTAATGAATAATTAGTATAGGTTTCAATTTTTGACAAGAGTTTAAATTTAAATTAAAAATATTTTTTAACTACAAAATGCAATATGAACTTATTAAAATATGTTTAACACTGTACAACTGTGTCATTATTACAAAAGGAGTATTCTCCATATTTACGAACAGCGTTTATCTCTCACTACATCAGTATTGGGTACATGCTTTGCTCTGTGGGTGATATTAACCTATTTGTAAGTAGGCTCAATCGTTAACTGCATAAGGGTAAAATAAAAGAATAATTTACTTATTATAATATGCTTGCAGTAATATTGTAAAAACTATATATATAATCATTTAACATATTTTACAAATAAAAACTATTATTCATATAAAAATATCTAAAAAGCACCTTAAAAAAAAAATTTATGTTTCTATACATGAAGTATTAAAAAAATAATAATAAAATAGTGAAAACAAAAATAAAATTACAAAAAAATAAAAAATAAAAAGAATGTATAGAAAAAAGATAGAAATAAAATAAAAATTATATAATAATAAAATTTCAAACAGCAGAGAAATTGTGTACTTAATGAAAATACCTATGGCATAATATTAATATTATCTAATATAATATAATAATAATATTATATTATATAATATAATATGTTTAAATAAAACGTTATTTTTAAAATCTGTACATTCAAAATATTTTTAATTTATTATGTTTAATTTCTTTATAAATATGTAAGTCTTCCAAAACAGAATTGATATAAATATTACGTTGTATATTTAAAATTTCTAAGTCTATCTATATTAAAAGTAACAAAATGATTATTTTTGTAATACGTGTTTTGCAAAATTTGAATTTGGATTAGCTTTTTTAAATCTTATTTCAGAGATGTGTTCTATATATCTTGTATTATCATTTCTATTCATTTTACCAACATAAAATTTATTATAACTACATTTAAGTTTATTTAAATAACAGGAAATTTAAATTTATTAAAATTATTATTTGGAAATTTATTTGTTTAATTAAATTATTAATAGTATTGAATGCAATTTTAATATTATTTACATTAATATTTAAAAATTTTGCGAATTTTTCTGATATTATATTTTGATATTTCATACTACAAATTTAAAAAAATTAAAATCTGCTTTCTGCATGTAAAATGATGATTTTTGTATATGTACATTTATACAGATATTAATATTTTTAAATATCATTAATAACATTACAAAGATTTGTTTAAAAATCAAACATTAAATAATTTTAATACTAAAAAAAGAACATTATTTTTAACTTAATTATATTGCCTATTGAAATTATTTTTGAATTACAAACAATTTTATTATTGTTAATAACACTTCATAATAAAAACAGATCGAACACAGAATAATATATACCTAGGTGTATAAATTAAATGATTATAGTGAATTACATGTATTATAATGAAATAAAATACAGGTACATTTGTATTAGTTGTATCCTATATATCCATAGGTTCGGTTATATAAATTTTAGAAAAAAATGACAAAAAATAAATTTTTTCCTTGTAGACTGATTGATGTGATGTTTAGGATTTGAGCACATAAAAACAAACTTTAATAATTAGAGGAACATAATAATTTAATTACCAATTATTTAGAATTATGAGTTCTAATGTTCACGAATAGTAAATACTTACTATTTCAGTTACTTAATGAAAACCATAACATGATTAATAATCTGATAAATATTTGAATAAAATTGTTTCTCTCTGTAGTATGTTCTCTGGCATTAATTTTCATCTTATATATACAGTGCTATCTATCGTTTTCTTATAAATCTGCACAATAGCCTTATCAGTGTACATTTAGAGTTAGGGGCTGATGGTAGGCAACTCAATATACGTTTTACTTGCTGGACCTCTTGCTAACTTCACACACGTAAATTTTAATAATATAATTAAAATTTATACTTATACTGCCAAGGAGGTGCTTTTAGAAGGTGACCCCGATGACTCGCGTCGTCCTTGTACAATTAATCTTACAGTTTGCCTGGATCCCACAACTCAAGCGGTCTTCACGGGATTTGACGCACCAGCGTTCACCGCGTTCGACAAAATTTAACGCACACGCATAAAAGGTACACAAAAGGCGGTACGAAAGACCAATTCACGAAGACAGCACAAAAAGACCACGCCACTTCGACGACCGTACTCTCACGATGTCGTATACGTGGACGAAAACCGGTCGTCGCCCGACGGATACTCGCCGGGTTCTAATCGAAGTTCTAGGACGTTCCGCCGCCGCCGTCGTCCGTTATCGCGAATTCGATCGTGGACCTTCCACCAGTACCAAACAACATCTATAACATAGTAAACTATTACAATGTAAGAAAAATAATTCCTAATCATTATCTTTTAATTAGGATTTAATTGAGGAAAATTCAACAGGAATATTGAATCTGTAATATGTAATAATGGTCTCTGGCATTAATTTTCATCTTATATATACAGTGTAAATGTAAGAGTTAGGGGCTGATGGTAGGCAACTTAATATATGTTTTACTTGCTGGACCTCTTGCTACTTTCACACACGTACTATTTTCGTCATGGCAAGACATTTGTATTACCGATTGGGTCGATTTCGTCGTTCGGTTTCGTCGCCGCGAACAGTCTCCGGCCGTACGGATCAGGAGCATCAATACGCGGTATTTTAAAATGGAAACTTCCCTGTATTGGAACAAAAAGAAAGGCGAGTTATTACAATTTTTGATATTATTTTGATTCGGGCATTGCAATGATCGATACGAAACCACATATTTAATTACGTACGGCTGTAAACGTAACGAGCACAGGATAATATATATATATAGATAACGTGGCGCGTATGGAATTATATGACGTTCCCTCGAAAACCGGCGTCAACCGAATCAAAAGGCCGATTCCCACTTGCAAAATATTTTAATATGTGTTTAAATATAGGTAATTCACATTTGAACGTTCCGTTCCGTTCATACACGTACCGATCCGACAGCGTCCGTTCGAAATTCCGCGCGAGAATGTTTTGTCGGAACACAAATTTTATCCGTCTGCCGTCATTCGCTGGCACACTATCATATTTTCTTACGCAATATGCAGGATTCGCGCCTTAATGGTTGGGACCTGTTCGATTGGCGGAACGATTAGGGTTAGGAGTTTATCTCACTGACCAACGTCCACCCCGAAAACTCCATGTCTCGTGTTTAAAAATGGCTCAACCGACAGAAGGACACGCTGAGGGTCATATTATACCTCAGTGAAAGTATTAAGAACCCATCATTTGATTCATCCCTCTGTCCAAGTTAGAATGAACAAGCGCGCAACAACGCCGGATCAAAACTCCCGATCACCGGCTACCGGTACAACTACCGGAAAAAAACTCCCGGCGTTGGTAAGAAACCAGCGGGAGGGGCAACTTTTGCTCCAGGATCTTGGAGGACGCTTCCAGGAGTACCCGTTGACCCAACAACAGGTCCGCCAAGCAACCACAGGGGAGTTGCAACAGCACCCGATGTTGTGGGAAGCGTTCCTGCGGGGATGGCAGGCTTGCATCAGCAACATGCCAGCGCCACCCACCCCAAGAGGAACAGGGTCATTGGGGCAGCGACAAGGTCCAACCCCAGATCCACGGGTCCCACATGATCAAAGACCACTAGTCCCGTGTCGAGCTGGGACAAAAGATTATTCTCGTGTCTCAAGATTATACTCAAGCGCCTGGAAATCAGCACACAACCACATCGGCTACATCGGCGGCGAAAAGGAGATCGGCTGTTCAGGTAAGTAATTTCCGACAAAAAAGGAAAATGGAGAAACGCCGACGGAGCGAGGAAGAAAGAGCTGGGCCATCGCAGCAGTTCCGGCTGGCAAAGCCGGAGGTCGTGCTAGCCGAGACGCCCAACATTCCCGAAACCGCAATAGGAAAGGAAGGGACCAACCCACCGTCGGTAAATGAGGAGTCAAGGATGGAGGTGGATACAGGAGAGGCCAGAGACGACCTCGAGGAAGAAATTACCGCCTTCCTCGACCTACCCCCGACTCCTTAACCCTTAAGGGAGAATCTCTTACCGAGGTTATACGAATCCGGTTCTATCGAACTCGATAGAGCCAAGCGAGTAACCCTGAAGCCCGCTGACTCTATCATTAGAGTCAGCGATGCATCTAAGAGATAGATAACCCGGTTTCGCAATCCTCCACGCTTCTATGCGATATCGCGTCCCAGGTGGACAGTTTGGGAGGGGAGAGTTGACACGGCTCGTGTATGTGTAAACGAATCGTTTACACCACCGAGCCGATATTTATCAACTGTCCATCCCTTTCCGCAAGTAACGCTGAACGAAAATACTTTACCGCCGTAAATACATTACGTGCGATCATAAGGTATTTTCGCCACCGGCACGCCGACGTAACAGATAGCGAAATATTCCTATTTATAATAATACGATTTCGCGATATGGTAATTAAGCATCAGCTATTGATTACCCGCAAATCATATTTGGGTATTATAAATAGGAATATTATATTTATTTAAAATACGATTTCCCACGAACGACGACGATTTGGATATGTCGAACCGATATACTCGTCCAGTTCGCTCGTAGCCGTAATTAACGCGCACATTTGACATTGTCGGGAAGTCAAGTGTTTTCTGTTTTTACATTTTTTTTTGTTTTAGTTGTATAAAAATATATAGTGATTTGTAACGCGTACCCTTCTTGTCGCTGTTTATTTTATATAACTATTCAACGGTATTTCCGCCATCCTTACAACCCGTCACAAGAACAACCGTTATTTATAATGTATACGGGGGCGGGCATAATTTTTTCGCCCCTGGCCAAGGCGGCGTCGACGGTGACAGCGGCGGTCGTCGTGGTGGCCGTGCTGGCGACGGTCGTCGTAGAAGTGGCGGCCACCGTAAAAGTAGGTTTTCCGAATAGTACGTATGTGATATAAAACGATTTTCCGTATTGCTTAATGTCGATAAAAAATAATAATGTAATATTATAATAACGGTAATATTAACGTATTTTCTGTTTGCAGAATGCGTAATATGTGGATCAATGGGCCACCGGGCCAAGTATTGTTGTGAGTACAAAACAATGGTAAACAGTGTTCTAATAATAATCGTCACATTCCTTTACAGGGAGGAGACCCGGTGGCCAAAATAATCAGTGTGATTGCACTACTGCAATCACACCGACAACAACAGCAGCGACAACAGAAGCAGTAATGGTAGAGGAACAGACGCGGTGAGATTAAACCGTATCTGTTCCTCTACCATACATTTTTATAAAAAAAAATAAAAATAAAAAAAAAACAATTGTAGTTATTTTTTTTACTTTCAAATTGTAGTGACTTTTTTATTTTCCCTGAATAAAATACTAATGACAATGATAATGCATTACAACATATATACATATATATATAAAGTGAATGGATTGAAACAATAATAAGTGCAGACTTCTACCTTTTGCATCCACCAACAAATTAACTACTGTATATATTTATACATGTATACATAAAAAATTTCTAATACTTATAGAAAAGTCACAAAATAATGTATATTTAAAAAACGTATACGATTTTAAAATCGGTTAGATTTTGTCTATTAAAAAGCAAGTCGGTCACTGACAACTAAAATTCAGCTATGGTTGACTTTTTACAAAATTACCCGGAATCACGGGTTTGGTTGGGTATAGCCCCCCAGGTTACATATATATTCGTTACCGTCGTAACCGAACGCGTCGGCTTATTTTATTTTTCAATTTTTTTTTTCGTTTTATTGTTTTTTTTTTTTTTCATTTCCGCGTTCGGTAAACTTTTCGTTTTCGGTTACCGAATGGCCGGCCTTTATTTGGAAAACGACTCGCCGGAAGTCGTAATCGTCGGACCGGAAAACGCCGACGAATTCGATGCGCCGGAGGACGTCGACGTGATCGTTGTCGACGTCGAGGTCGTAGTATTGGGCGTGGGAGACCTCGACGGACAGCCGTTGAGACACGGCGGCAGCGACGACACGAACGCCGGAGGTACCCGTCCCGAACCGCCTCGACACCGTGAAATAACCGCGTATCCCGTGGTGGAGCGCTTGGCGACCGTTCGATCGGAGCTACCGGAAAGACACTGCGTCGGGACGTTGACCGCGGTCTGCAGACATTGCTCTGCCAGGCACTTCCGGGCGGAGAGCACGGCCGCCGGACACTACGCGATGTGTTGCAATAACGGCTTGGTAACAGCCTCGGACGAACGCGCGTTGAGACCGGCGCCGGAAGTGTTGATTGGGTTTGCTGGTGGACGATTGTAAATCGTCGCAAAACACTTCCGGAAAACCGTCCGTCGGTACAACAGCGCTCTCGCCTTCGCTTCGTTTCGTAACGTCGATCGGCGAGTTGTGCCCGGTCGAGGACCGAAGTTGTTCACCGTGCACGGCCAGACGTATCATTACGTAAGTAACGACTTGATGCGCGACGACGGACAGCCGCCGCGATATTGCGAGCTGTATTTCATGGAGTCGGCAATGGCAAACCGAACGCGCGCGGAACAGCGTACGGACCGTGACCAGCCCTTTGACGAAACGTTGCTCCGCGAATTGGACGCCATGATCCGCCGTATAAATCCGTACGCACAGGCGTTCGGGAACATGTATGGCAACGAGTACTTCAACGATCGCGCGACAATCCCGCGTGTCGGCTGAGGACCGTTACCATGCGTTTCGTGACCGACGGGTCGACGGACCCGCGCAGGTACAACGCGCCGACCGCGGACGAAGTGGCCGCGGTTTTCGTCGGTGACGACGGACGCCTATATAAAAATATATAGTAATTTGTAACGCGTACCCTTCTTGTCGCTGTTTATTTTATATAACTACTAGATGCTTCGCATCGTCGCTCAAAGCTCAAAAACCTTACTGAAACTAAATTTTTTCATTCGTTTTACAAAAAGTCGTTTTTTTTTTTTAATTTTTTAATTTGTTTTTCATGTATTGGGGAGGGGGGGGTTTATTTCGCGCCTTCGGCGCTATATAGAGACACTCTAGAGGTCGGTCTCGCATCGTCGCCCAAAAGTCGATCTGCTGCGAAACTCGGTGAAACCTTACGGTCTTTTCTTCAGTTACGGTCTCGTATTCATTTGTGTTTTTTTTTAAATTTTTTCATTCGTTTTTCATGTATGGGGGGGGGGGTTTATTTCTCGCCTTCGGCGCTATATAGAGACACTCTAGAGGTCGGTCTCGCATCGTCGCCCAAAAGTCGATCTGCTGCGAAACTCCGTGAAACCTTACGGTCTTTTCTTCAGTATCGGTCTCGTATTCAGTTGTGTTTTTTTCTAATTTTTTCATTTCGTGTATGAGGGGGGGTGTTTATTTCGCGCCTTCGGCGCTATATAGAGACACTCTAGAGGTCGGTCTACGATTTTCGGGTGTATTCTATACTTTACCTGTTCAAAAACAAAAAATTTGGGGTTCTTTTTTTGTACAATGAGGTGTTTCAACGTATCTAAGTACTTGAATAAATAGATAAATAAATAAAAAATATATATATCTATACATTTTATTGTGGAATCGTGTAAGTTTCCGCACCACCTTATATTATATAAGGATATTATTGAATAACGAATATAGTTCTACTACTAAAACTATATATCAAAATAATGTCATTGAGGTATTACACATGGCGCGTTTTTTTTATAGTGGTATCCCCAGTAGGCCTAATCCACTTTTTTAATTTACGCGTAAACACTATACACGCGAAACTTACAAATATTACATATAAGAGGCGATAACAGCGACAAACGGGCAAGTCGTCGTCAAGACGCAACGTCTGGTGGTACCTCCGGATGGTTCGCGCCTACCCGACGGTCGGATGCCGCTTTGATTCTCGCGGCCATACCTCCGTAGGTATTCTTCCGATCATCGAGCGCACTAGAAGAACACTGAGGTCATCCGAACGATATCCAGCAGTTGGATCGACCAACAGGTGAGAGTCAAAACCGCAAGAACTCGGCGAATCAGGCGGGATGTGAACGTGGCATGGACAATGAGGCTGATCCCGGACCTAGACAAACGGACTACGTAGAGTACATATAGGATTATATATGTCATGTATATAATTATTATATTACTTTGTATATATATAATGTATTAATATATATATATACGTATAATATATAGCTTCGCATCGTCGCTCAAAGCTCTGAAACCTTACTGAAAGCTTACGGTCTTTTCTTCGTATTCGGTTAATTATTCGGTTTTAATTTTTTCATTCGTTTTTCATTTACGGGGTGGGGGGGGTTTATTTCGAGCCTTCGGCGCTATATAGAGAAGGTCTAGTTTCAAATAACACAAATTTTTGTGTTGTATTTAGTTAGGTTTTTTTTTAATTTTTTCATTTCGTGTATGTGGGGGGGGGGGCTTAATTTCGCGCCTTCGACGCTATATCGTTAAATGAGTCGACTGTGACGTTGTTAACATATTTAGAGGAGTCGACGTACTCACGATATTCTGCGGATCGTCCGAACGAAAACCATAACTCTCTTATTCCTCGATGTCGGCCGCTCGAAACCGATCCGCCACACGAACATTTCCGACCGACCACATACCGTTTCCCCTAAACGGTTTGTTCCACGTAATCCATCTGGTGGTCCATTCGTCTGGTCGACGAACGCCCGTCTGAAATCGAAATAAAAATTTACGACGACATACGCGTTCCGTTGTCGTATACGTACCTCGTCGACCAGGGAGAGAAACTCCGTTATCGTTGGATCGACCGACGATAACGGTGACGATATGAAACAAATATAAATTATATTATAGTATAAAAAAAAAAAAACACGGAGTCGCGTCTATCCCCGCGCGTCACGGAGCGGTGGGGACTCGCGTCTCAACGTGTGACGACGTTTGTAACTCATTTGGAAAACGTCTTGACGTCGTCTGTCGATCGACGCCGTTTGCGAGTCGGCGGACGGAGTCGCGTCTATCCCCGTGCTACGACCCGACCGTCAGGGAGCGGTGGGGACTCGCGTCTCAACGTGTGACGACGTTTGTAACTCATTTGGAAAACGTCTTGACGTCGTCTGTCGATCGACGCCGTTTGCGGAAGGTTAGGTTAGGTTAGGCTAACCTAAGGTCCCCCTTAGAATAATTTCAAGAGAATAGTTTCATCTATTGGAGAATAGTTTCATCTATTGAGAATAGTTTCATCTATTGAGAATAGTTTCATCTATAGAGAATAGTTTCATCTATTCACTTTATATCCTACGATTTATGTGAAAAGCTTTTTAAAACTAAGAAACATACACTAATTTACCTACTACAACCCACTAACCACGAGTTCCTAGCCACTTCAAAATGGCAAACCCAGAAGTTAAAGCATTTGATAACGCCGTCGAATCTTCGATTCAAAGCTCAACATTAAATGTAATAACCGCCAGTAACGACATCGTTCCAGGCCCCGACAAAACTTCTAACACAGAAGTAAAGGATAAGATAGTTCCTAAAGCCGATACGGACATACAACCGAAAAAGCCAATTATCGCAAGACTTGCTGAAAAAGACAAGATAGCGACAGCTTATTCACGATTCCCTCTAATTCCAAGACGGAGATTAAACGTTTCGACCTTTACCCCAACTCTTCTTAACTATTACACAGCCGTCCATTATATGGATTCACTAATAGTTGACAATCTTTACTTTGAGCGAACAGGCCAATTATGGCACCCATTCATATCAAGGCTCTACCTTGGTGCTCTCGTCTATATCCAGACACTCAGAGCAATGAATTACGCCAAAATCGGATCTCTAGCCACCAGACAGCTGATAAACCAAGTACTCACCGAGATACCGCCGGAAAGACTTCCTGTACCAGGACCAATCCTGCCTATCCTTAAAAGTATTTGCGCTACCCAATCAGAAGATCCATTATATGGATTAATAAAATCCCCCTCGTGGAACTCACCTTGTCGTGGTGAGGGGGCTTGAGCGGTCGTTCAATGAAGTTTAGTACTATGCCAACGGTAGTTTATTCTACCAGCAGGGTTTCCCATGTTGGACAGGACTAAACCGAGAGCTTCCCGACTAAGAGTTCTGAGCCGGATCTTACTTTAATTAGTTGGGTCCGGTAAGGCCTGAGCACGCCTTTCGCTGATGATAAACTGGCTCTCCTAACCCCCAACTCGTCAAGGGGGTCACTTGGCACGGGGATAGTGACGTGTCCACGAGGACCCTGTGTGGTACCTGGCGAACCACACAGTATGTAGCCCACTCCGGGGTAAGCTGTATACCGGGGTGACACAAGACAGCATTTACTCGTGGGACCAAGATGGATGAAAATATAACTTTAAAAAAGAAACGGACTGAGAAAACGGAAAAACCGAAGAAAAAGGAAATCAGCAAAACAGGAGTTAATGAAATTGGAATGGAAGCAGGGGCATCGGCGTCTTCGGCTACGGACGCGGTGTCAGAAACACGTAGCGTCATGGAGAAGCGGTCGCTGCGCGAGCGTCTGCAGCAGTCCCGTACACGTGCTGCTGTGCGTTCAACTGCCGAAGAGGAGGAGGAAAGAAATCTTCAACTCCTCGGAGGCATTGTATCAAAGATGCTGACGTTCTGTGATAAAACACGGAACGTCCATAGGGAGCTAAAGGACGACGTCACGACCGCTGCTGATGTCTTAAAAAAATTGGAGACACTACGCGGACGCCGGTTGGCCGTTCAGGCTGCAAAGGCCGGTGCGAGCGCGACTGTGCATACTGTGTCTTCGTCGGTCGCGGCGACGAAGCGTCCTGAGAGCAGGGACACTGGCACCGATACGCCGTGCTGGTGGCCTGCTATCGGGGCGATCAACGTGGAGCAACAACAGAAGACGCAGCAGCAGCAGAAACTACAACAGAAGCCGAAGCTGCAGCGGCAGCAACAGCAGCAGAAACAGCAGCATCAGCGGAAGTCAGCGAAACAGCCCTCAACAATTCGCAAAGAGGAGACCGCAGTCCCGACCCGACCTGCGTTCGTACCCGTCCTCGGTCAGACCCCATGGGTGGAGGTCGTGAAGCGGGGACGAAAGAAGCTTGACGAGGAACGCCAACTCGGGCCGAAACCAGCGGCGAAAAACAAACCTTCACCCCTGGAAGCGAAGGCGGCACTAGTGCGGAAGCGAGTCCCTCGCACCTCGGCGGTTACCATTGACCGACCGTCTGGAGAGGGAGTGACCATCGCTTCCGTCATGAAGAAGGTGGCCCGGGAGGTAGAGATTAAGTCACTGAAGGTGGAAATAATCGATACCAGAACGACTAGGGCAGGAGGCATACTTCTTGAAGTCGGCTCGGTGGGGGAGGCAAACACTCTCGCCGAGAAGATAAGGACGGTCGTCGGGGGTATGGCCAGAGTGAGCCGCCCGGAACGCCGTACCCCGGTTTTGCTGCTGGACGTGCCGTCGTGGGTGGAGCCGGAGGACGTGCAGAGCGGTCTGACGCGCGCTGGTATCGCCGCCGGAGACCTGGTGGTAGGGGGGAAATCAATGGTTTCCCTTAGGACAAATCCAGGCGAACGCGGCGATAGGGTCGCCCGGCTCGACCTACCGTACGCGGCGGCTGCGAAGCTCGCCGAGTCGCGGTATGTCGTCGTCGGGTGGACTAGGTGCCGCGTCAGGCTGCTCGAGAGGAGACAGCCGACGTGCTACCGATGCCTGCGCACTGGACACCTTGCCGCCGGATGCAAAGGACCGGATGCACCCAAGCGCTGCTTCCAGTGCAAGGAGGAAGGCCACCTGGCAAAGGACTGTGGCGGCGGGAAGGAGAAGCCGGCGGTCAAAAACCGCGCCGAGGAGAAGGCGGAGGGACAGCCGGAGTTGCCAGCCCTCTCGACACCGGTGATCGATGGAGCTTAGGTTAGTACAATCTAACCTAAACCATTGTAGGGACGCCCAGGACCTGTTCTGGGAGTTTGTCGGGAGCGAGGGTATCTCGGTAGCGCTCGTCAGCGAGCCGTATAACGTCGACCGTCCAGGCTGGCGATGCGACTCGTCTGGGCGAGCTGCTATCGGGGTCCTTCGTGACGGGCTCTCGCTCGCGGACGTAGAGATCGGCGACGGGTACGTGGCAGCGACTGTGGGCGGCGTTTTGCGCGTCTACAGTTGTTACGCGTCTCCCGCTCTCGCTCCGGCCGAGTTCGAGCGGTTCCTGGGGAACCTCGAGGTAGGTGTGGCCTCATACCGCGGCACGGGAGTCGACCTGATCGTCGCGGGAGACTTCAATGCCCGGTCTGCGGTCTGGTGGGACCACCTCACCGACCGTCGAGGTCATAGCCTCTGCACGCTGGCGGACTCGCTTGGCCTCATCGCGGTCAACAGCGGGGGAGTCCCCACTTTCTTTGGGCGGGGTCGGGGGTCTGTCGTCGACGTTACGTTCGCCTCCGAATCCGCCTTCGGGAGGCTTCGGGGGTGGACCGTGCGGACGGACGTCGAGAACATGAGTGACCACCATCACTTGTGTTACTCGTACTGTGCCGAAAGCGCGTCCTCGCCTATGTCGGGCAACGCCACAAGGGGCCGTCGGGCAACGCCACAAGGGGCCGTCGGGCGGGCCGGACAAGTTCGGGATGGAGAACATCCCGGATGGACGCTGACCTGCTCGCGGCCGCGGTGGTAGTGGCCGAGTGGGCCGGGACGGCCCTGCCCCCGGAAACGTCACCTCAGGCCGACGACGCCGAGTCCAAGGCGGGGCGACTCGTTCGACTGACGACCGCGGCCTGCAACATGGCCCTCCCACCAAGAAACCCCCCTCTTGGTAGGAGACGTCCGGTCTATTGGTGGAACGAGGACATCGCCGCGGCTCGGACGGAATGCGTCAGGCGGAGGAGGACGGTCACTGGGCTCCGCGCCCGCGGCGACGACGGCGTCGCCAGGGTCGCGGCGGAAAGTGAATACCGGTCGGCTCGCAAGGAGCTGAAGCGCCGCATTCGTCGATCGAAGGCGAAGTGCTGGGCGGAGCTGGTCCGTAGCGTGGACGACGATCCCTGGGGCAAGCCCTACAAGGTCGTCCTGAGGAAACTTCGCGGACCCGCTGCGACGTCGGCGATGGAACCGCGCGCCGTGCGGGACATCGCCGAGGTCTTGTTGCCGAGCCGACCACCAGGGGTCGGTGACGGAGAGGCGCCATACATCCGGCGGATTCTCGAATCGTATCTGGGCGGCAGGGTACTGCACCTGTGCGACGACGCCCACGGGGAGCCGATCACAATGGAGATCACCTGCGGCGTGCCGCAGGGCTCCGTGCTCGGACCTCTCCTGTGGAACGTCGCGTACGACGCCGTGTTCCGCCTTCCCCTGCCCAGGGGAACGATCACGGTCGGCTACGCGGACGACACGTTGATCGTGGCGGAGGGGGATACGGTGGAAGCGGTGCAGGACCGCGCCAACGACGCACTCGCGACGGTGTCGGAACACATTCAGGCCTTAGGCCTGCGGCTGGCCGTCGACAAGACGGAGGCCGTAGCGTTTACGAGCCGTCGCGGGACGGCGGAACCCCGGTTACGGCTTGAGGGTCAGGCCGTACGACTAGGAGCGTCCCTGAAGTATCTAGGAGTGATCCTAGAGAACAAGGGGACGATGTTCGGTGCGCACTTGCGCGCCGCTTCGGCGAAAGCCGAGCGGGTGATGTCCGCCCTGTGCGGACTCATGCCGAACGTGGGCGGCCCCCGGGAAAGCCGTAGGCGTCTGCTGGTGAGCGTCGTGCAATCGATCCTATTGTACGGTGCTCCGACGTGGGCGCCTACGCTGGCTTATAACCCGCGGGGCGTAGAAACGTTGGCGAGGGTCCAGCGTAGGGCGGCCATCAGGAGCGCCTGTGCGTACCGCACAGTCTCCCGTGACGCCGTGCTGGTCGTCGCGCGGTTACCCCCTATCGACCTCCTAGCGGTCGAACGCGCTTCGGCGTACGACGCGAGGAGGGCGACACCGCCGGCAGCGGAAGGACGGCCTTCGGGAACTCCGGCGACGTCGGGTGACCTGAGAGCCTTGACGACGGACGAGTGGGCGGGGAGGGTAGTGAGATGGGACGCTCCCGTCGGGAGCGGACGGGACTGGACCCGGACACTCATACCCCCCGCGCTACTCGATCGGTGGGTGAGGAGATCGCACGGTGAGATGACGTTTCATCTCTCCCAGCTGTTAACGGGGCACGGTTGTTTCAACCGGTTTTTACACCGGATCGGCCGTGCTCCGGAGAGCGGGTGTTCCCACTGCGGACAACCCGACTCTTACAGCGAGGAGGATGACGACGCGTTTCACACGCTCGTTCGCTGCGAGGCGTTCGAGTGGGCCAGGAACGATCTTATACGCGTTATAGGTCGTTTCCGGCCGCGTGATCTCGTTGCCCAAATGCTGGAGTCCCCGGCGAAATGGGAAGCGGTTGCTCACTTCGCTTCGACCGTGATGGGTCTGAAGGAGGAAGCGGAGCGGGAGAGGCAGTCCCTGCAGGGGATTGCTCCATCGCGTGGTTGGAGGAGAAGGAGGCTGGCTACTGGTCGCCCAATTGATATATAAGCTGTGAGGGGAGGAGCGGTAAGCATTTGCTTTATCGCTCCTCCCTGCTAAATTTGTAAAATCTTTGTGAGGGGTGGCTTGGCCGGGGATTGTCCGGTCATCCACCCCATTGGAAAATTGTTATTTTAAAAAATAAACGATGGCGACCCACTGCCCTAAGCACTGCTGAACAGGCATGCAGGGCAGTGGGTGTATTGCCGATAAAAAAAAAAAAAAAAAAAAACCTAAGGTCCCCTCGTGGAACTCACCTTGTCGTGGTGAGGGGGCTTGAACGGTCGTTCAATGAGGTTTAGTGCTATGCCAACGGTAGTGTATTCTACCAGCAGGGCCTCCCATGTTGGACAGGACTAAACTGAGAACGACCCGACTAAGAGTTCCACCAGGGGTGTTTACACCCCTGGCTCGCACCGACCTGGCTCTGGGCTTGGTTGACTGGGGCCAGGAGGCCTGAGCATGCCTTTCGCTGACGAAAAACCGGCTCTCCTAACCCCCAACTCGTCAAGGGGGTCACTTGGCACGGGGATAGTTACGTGTCCACGAGGACCCTGTGTGGCTCTGGCGCACCACACAGTATCCAGCCTTACCGCGTCATTCGGGGCTCTGACGCGGTGGACCCACATTCCCTTGACACTCGTGGGAATAAAATGGAAAAAAACTTGGAAAAAAGCAAACTGGATGAGAAGAGCGGGAACACGGACAGAAACATGGATACGGCCAATCAGACGAAGAAGGATGTGGATTCGGATGCAGGAACGTCAGGTGCAGCAGCGGCTGCAACTGGCACCCCGGGAGGTCACCTTAGGGAGAAGCTGTTTTACAGCTATTCCCCAACGGTGGCCTCGATGTGCTCCTTGGAGGCAAGGGAGGAGAACTCCTTCACCCGCGTCAAGGAGCACATCCGGGCCGCTTCCGCGATCGTCGCGGAGAAAGGTGGAAAGGGTGTCCATAAAGGCATCCAGGAAGCCATCCGCGGCGTCGAGCGGGAGCTCGCAGTCCTTCGGGACTGCACGGCCCGCATAAGGGCTGCCAGGGCCGAGGCGGTGGAGTCGGAAAGGGACGACTCGATTGTCGCCCCGGAACGACTCCCCGCCAAAAGGCCACGGACAGAGGCTACCCCTGAAAAGGTAGCCTCCTCTCTTGCTCCAGTTGCTGGGGACACCACAGTGCAAGGCTCTCTGAGCCTGGTACTGGAGGCCCTTAGCAAGGTCCAATTGGACCTACTGGAGCAAGGGAAGGCTATCGCGAAGCTCACGGCTGAAAACCGTGAGCTCCGGGGTATGCTGTCCCAGCCGCTGCAGCAACAGCAGCAACGGCAGAGACAACAGCAGGACCAGCAGCAGCCGAAGCAGCGGAAGCAGCAGAAGCAGCAGCCGGAGCAACAACAGCAGCAGCAGCGGAAGCCGCCGCCGCCGCCACCACAGACCAAACAAAAGGAGTCCCCGCAAGAGGAAGGGATGGAGGAGGCCGCAAGGTCGTCCCTATCTGCGCCTGCTACGCACCCAAATCCGACCTCATGGGTTGAGGTCGTGAGGAGGGGACGCAAAAAAGCGGAGCGCACTAATGGTCCGGAGCCGGTGGCGAAGATCAAGCCTTCGCCTATCGAGGCAAAAGTGGCCCTCATACGGAGGCGTGTCCCCCGAACCTCGGCGGTCGTTATAGACCGGCCGACCGGTGAGGGTGTGACATTGACCTCTGTAATGAAGAGGGTCGCCGGCAAGGTCAATCTCGACGCCATCGGCGTCAAGATTCGGACCACAAGGACGACGAGGACGGGCGGTATCCTCCTCGAAGTCGACGACGCTGCGGGGGCTGACATCCTGGCGGACAACGTCAGGGCCGTCGTGGGGGTCGACGCTCGGGTCAACCGACCCGAACGCCGTACACGGGTCCTGCTTCTCGACGTACCGGAATGGTGCGAAGAGGCGGACGTTGAAAGCGGCTTGACCCGCGCCGGCCTCGTCCGGCGGGACTACGCGAAGGACGGCTCTCTGGCCGTCTATTTACGTAGAAACCCGGGCGGGCGAGGCGGAATGGTCGCCCGGCTCGACTCAACGTACTCGGCAGCTCTAAAGCTCGCCGAAGCACGTTGTATCATAGTCCGTTGGACCAGGTGCCGGGTCAGGTTGCTGGAAAAACGCCAGCCAACCTGCTTCCGGTGCCACAAGCAGGGCCACATGGCGGCGGCCTGCAAGGCGGCGGCGGCAAAGGTCGTCATTCCGGCAGCGGAGGGGGCTTGTCCGACTCCTCCGACGGCGGTTGCTCCAGTAGATGCCGCGGTGAAGATGGACGTGGCGGAGGACGGGCGGCGACAAGACGCCCCCCATCCTCCTTAGATAAGGAAAATGTGAGGGGAGTAGCGGTAGGCATTGATCTGCCGCTCCTCCCTTGATATTAAAAATTTGTAAAAAAATTTTTGTAAGGGGTGGTGTGGCCGGGTATTGTCCGGTCACCCACCCCAGTGGCTGATTGTTATATTGTTTCCAATAAACGATGGCGACCCACTGCCCTAAGTACTGCTTAACAGGTCTTCAGGGCAGTGGGTGTAAACGCCGATTTGAAAAAAAAAAAAAAAAAAAAAAAAAAAGGCTAACCTAAGGTCTGTTTGCAGAATGCGTAATATGTGGATCGATGGGCCACCGGGCCAAGTATTGTTGTGAGTACAAAACAATGGTAAACAGTGTTCTAATAATAATCGTCACATTCCTTTACAGGGAGGAGACCCGGTGGCCAAAATAATCAGTGTGATTGCACTACTGCAATCACACCGACAACAACAGCAGCGACAACAGAAGCAGTAATGGTAGAGGAACAGACGCGGTGAGATTAAACCGTATCTGTTCCTTTACCGTTTACATTTTTGTAAAAAAAATAAAAATAAAAAAAAAACAATTGTAGTTATTTTTTTTACTTTCAAATTATAGTGACTTTTTTATTTTCCCTGAATAAAATACTAATGACAATGATAATGCATTACAACATATATACATATATATATATAAAGTGAATGGATTGAAACAATAATAAGTGCAGACTTCTACCTTTTGCATCCACCAACAAATTAACTACTGTATATATTTATACATGTATACATAAAAAATTTCTAATACTTATAGAAAAGTCACAAAATAATGTATATTTAAAAAACGTATACGATTTTAAAATCGGTTAGATTTTGTCTATTAAAAAGCAAGTCGGTCACTGACAACCAAAATTCAGCTATGGTTGACTTTTTACAAAATCACCCGGAATCACGGGTTTGGTTGGGTATAGCCCCCCAGGTTACATATATATTCGTTACCGTCGTAACCGAACGCGTCGGATTATTTTATTTTTCAATTTTTTTTTTCGTTTTATTGTTTTTTTTTTTTTTCATTTCCGCGTTCGGTAAACTTTTCGTTTTCGGTTACCGAATGGCCGGTCTTTATTTGGAAAACGACTCGCCGGAAGTCGTAATCGTCGGACCGGAAAACGCCGACGAATTCGATGCGCCGGAAGACGTCGACGTGATCGTCGTCGACGTCGAGGTCGTAGTATTGGGCGTGGGAGACCTCGACGGACAGCCGTTGAGACACGGCGGCAGCGACGACACGAACGCCGGAAGTACCCGTCCCGAACCGCCTCGACACCGTGAAATAACCGCGTATCCCGTGGTGGAGCGTTTGGCGACCGTTCGATCGGAGCTACCGGAAAGACACTGCGTCGGGACGTTGACCGCGGTCTGCAGACATTGCTCTGCCAGGCACTTCCGGGCGGAGAGCACGGCCGCCGGACACTACGCGACGTGTTGCAATAACGGCTTGGTAACAGCCTCGGACGAACGCGCGTTGAGACCGGCGCCGGAAGTGTTGATTGGGTTTGCTGGTGGACGATTGTAAATCGTCGCAAAACACTTCCGGAAAACCGTCCGTCGGTACAACAGCGCTCTCGCCTTCGCTTCGTTTCGTAACGTCGATCGGCGAGTTGTGCCCGGTCGAGGACCGAAGTTGTTCACCGTGCACGGCCAGACGTATCATTACGTAAGTAACGACTTGATGCGCGACGACGGACAGCCGCCGCGATATTGCGAGCTGTATTTCATGGAGTCGGCGATGGCAAACCGAACGCGCGCGGAACAGCGTACGGACCGTGACCAGCCTTTTGACGAAACGTTGCTCCGCGAATTGGACGCCATGATCCGCCGTATAAATCCGTACGCACAGGCGTTCGGGAACATGCGAGAAGTCTGGCAACGAGTACTTCAACGATCGCGCGACAATCCCGCGTGTCGGCCGAGGACCGTTACCATGCGTTTCGTGACCGACGGGTCGACGGACCCGCGCAGGTACAACGCGCCGACCGCGGACGAAGTGGCCGCGGTTTTCGTCGGTGACGACGGACGCCTATATAAAAATATATAGTAATTTGTAACGCGTACCCTTCTTGTCGCTGTTTATTTTATATAACTATTCAACGGTATTTCCGCCATCCTTACAACCCGTCACAAGAACAACCGTTATTTATAATGTATACGGGGGCGGGCATAATTTTTTCGCCCCTGGCCAAGGCGGCGTCGACGGTGACAGCGGCGGTCGTCGTGGTATACCGTGCTGGCGACGGTCGTCGTGGTGGCCGTGCTGGCGACGGTCGTCGTCGTGGAGGCGGCGACGGTCGTCGTAGAAGTGGCGGCCACCGGAAAAGTAGGTTTTCCGAATAGTACGTATGTGATATATAACGATTTTCCGTGTTGCTTAATGTCGATAAAAAATAATAATGTAATATTATAATAACGGTAATATTAACGTATTTTCTGTTTGCAGAATGCGTAATATGTGGATCAATGGGCCACCGGGCCAAGTATTGTTGTGAGTACAAAACAATGGTAAACAGTGTTCTAATAATAATCGTCACATTCCTTTACAGGGAGGAGACCCGGTGGCCAAAAGAATAAGTGTGATTGCAGTAGTCAAGATACTACTGCAATCACACAGACAGCATCGACAACAACAGCAGCGACAACAGAAGCAGTAATGGTAGAGGAACAGATGCGGTGTCATTAAACCATATCGAGAGCGCTGTTGTACCGACGGACGGTTTTCCGGAAGTGTTTTGCGACGTTACAATCGTCCACCAGCAAACCCATCAACACATCCGGCGCCGGTCTCAACGCGCGTTCGTCCGAGGCTGTTACCAAGCCATTATTGCAACACGTCGCGTAGTGTCCGGCGGCCGTGCTCTCCGCCCGGAAGTGCCTGGCACAGCAATGTCTGCAGACCGCGGTCAACGTCCCGACGCAGTGTCTTTCCGGTAGCTCCGATCGAACGTTCGCCAGGCGCTCAACCACGGGATACGCGGTTATTTCACGGTGTCGAGGCGGTTCGGGACGGGTACCTCCGGCGTTCGTGTCATCGCTGCCGCCGTGTCTCAACGGCTGTCCGTCGAGGTCTCCCACGCCCAATACTACGACCTCGACGTCGTCGACGTCGACAACGATCACGTCGACGTCCTCCGGCGCATCGAATTCGTCGGCGTTTTCCGGTCCGACGATTACGACTTCCGGCGAGTCGTTTTCCAAATAAAGGCCGGCCATTCGGTAACCGAAAACGAAAAGTTTACCGAACGCGGAAAAGAAAAAAACGCGAAAGAAAAAAAAAAACAACAAAACGAAAAAAAAAATAATACGACGCGTTCGGTTACGACGGTAACGAACGCACTGCCAACATTTCCCAAAAGCTCATGTCAAGAATATAGGCGGTGATATGTATAAATATATAAATAAATTTCGGGATATACCCGACAAAGTCATCGGCGGTAACGGTGTCGCATCGATTTCGATTACACCGGTTTTGCGATATTGTATATGGTACATACACTGTATTGTTTTGAAAATAACCCTCAAATAATTTTTGTACTTCGGCCTTTGCCGCGTTCGTACGTTTCTCATAACATCGTGATGACTCCGCCGCATGTGAGTATAATTTTTTACAACTATTCTCTAATATATTTCACCTGGTATAATGTACATAATTTTGTTTATGATTTTAATTTATGCAATAAATTTTGTTTAGACAACTATCTACAAAGTGTACGGGGGCGTTAACAATTTTTTCGCCCTCGGCCAAGGCGGCGGCGTCGACGGCGTCAGCGGCGGTCGTCGTGACCGCGGCGGCGACGATCGTCGTGGACGCGGCGGCGACGATCGTCGTGTCCGTGGCTGCCACCGGAAAAGTAGGTTTTCCGAATAGTACTATGTGATATATAACGATTTTCCGTATTGCTTAATGTCGATAAAAAATAATAATGTAATATTAACGTATTTTCTGTTTGCAGAATGCGTAATATGTGGATCGATGGGCCACCGGGCCAAGTATTGTTGTGAGTACAAAACAATGGTAAACAGTGTTCTAATAATAATCGTCACATTCCTTTACAGGGAGGAGACCCGGTGGCCAAAATAATCAGTGTGATTGCACTACTGCAATCACACCGACAACAACAGCAGCGACAACAGAAGCAGTAATGGTAGAGGAACAGACGCGGTGAGATTAAACCGTATCTGTTCCTTTACCGTTTAAATTTTTGTAAAAAAAAATAAAAATAAAAAAAAAACAATTGTAGTTATTTTTTTTACTTTCAAATTGTAGTGACTTTTTTATTTTCCCTGAATAAAATACTAATGACAATGATAATGCATTACAACATATATACATATATATATAAAGTGAATGGATTGAAACAATAATAAGTGCAGACTTCTACCTTTTGCATCCACCAACAAATTAACTACTGTATATATTTATACATGTATACATAAAAAATTTTCTAATACTTATAGAAAAGTCACAAAAAAATGTATATTTAAAAAACGTATACGATTTTAAAATCGGTTAGATTTTGTCTATTAAAAAGCAAGTCGGTCACTGACAACCAAAATTCAGCTATGGTTGACTTTTTACAAAATCACCCGGAATCACGGGTTTGGTTGGGTATAGCCCCCCAGGTTACATATATATTCGTTACCGTCGTAACCGAACGCGTCGGATTATTTTATTTTTCAATTTTTTTTTTCGTTTTATTGTTTTTTTTTTTTTTCATTTCCGCGTTCGGTAAACTTTTCGTTTTCGGTTACCGAATGGCCGGCCTTTATTTGGAAAACGACTCGCCGGAAGTCGTAATCGTCGGACCGGAAAACGCCGACGAATTCGATGCGCCGGAGGACGTCGACGTGATCGTTGTCGACGTCGACGACGTCGAGGTCGTAGTATTGGGCGTGGGAGACCTCGACGGACAGCCGTTGAGACACGGCGGCAGCGACGACACGAACGCCGGAGGTACCCGTCCCGAACCGCCTCGACACCGTGAAATAACCGCGTATCCCGTGGTGGAGCGCTTGGCGACCGTTCGATCGGAGCTACCGGAAAGACACTGCGTCGGGACGTTGACCGCGGTCTGCAGACATTGCTCTGCCAGGCACTTCCGGGCGGAGAGCACGGCCGCCGGACACTACGCGATGTGTTGCAATAACGGCTTGGTAACAGCCTCGGACGAACGCGCGTTGAGACCGGCGCCGGAAGTGTTGATTGGGTTTGCTGGTGGACGATTGTAAATCGTCGCAAAACACTTCCGGAAAACCGTCCGTTTTGCGATATTGTATATGGTACATACACTGTATTGTTTTGAAAATAACCCTCAAATAATTTTTGTACTTCGGCCTTTGCCGCGTTCGTACGTTTCTCATAACATCGTGATGACTCCGCCGCATGTGAGTATAATTTTTTACAACTATTCTCTAATATATTTCACCTGGTATAATGTACATAATTTTGTTTATGATTTTAATTTATGCAATAAATTTTGTTTAGACAACTATCTACAAAGTGTACGGGGGCGTTAACAATTTTTTCGCCCCCGGCCAAGGCGGCGGCTTCGACGGCGTCAGCGGCGGTCGTCGTGACCGCGGCGGCGACGATCGTCGTGGACGCGGCGGCGACGGTCGTCGTGGCCGCGGCGGCGACTATCGTCGTGTCCGTGGCGGCGACGATCGTCGTGTCCGTGGCGGCCACCGGAAAAGTAAGTTTTCCGAATAGTACTATGTGATATATAACGATTTTCCGTATTGCTTAATGTCGATAAAAAATAATAATGTAATATTAACGTATTTTCTGTTTGCAGAATGCGTAATATGTGGATCGATGGGCCACCGGGCCAAGTATTGTTGTGAGTACAAAACAATGGTAAACAGTGTTCTAATAATAATCGTCACATTCCTTTACAGGGAGGAGACCCGGTGGCCAAAAGAATAAGTGTGATTGCAGTAGTCAAGATACTACTGCAATCACACAGACAGCATCGACAACAACAGCAGCGACAACAGAAGCAGTAATGGTAGAGGAACAGATGCGGTGTGATTAAACCATATCTGTTCCTCTACCATACATTTTTATAAAAAAAAATAAAAATAAAAAAAAAACAATTGTAGTTATTTTTTTTACTTTCACCGACAACCGACTACGTCTCGCACACATACGTGTCACGCATGAACCGTGTGTCTTTCGAATGAAAAAGATAAAAAACAATTTCAATAACACAACACTATTGTTATGTTTGAATGTGTTTGTACAGTTTAATAAAACAATAGCATGCGAATATAGAAAAGTAAAAGTAAAATGAATAAGTTTAGGTTTTTTTTAAATATGTACTAATCAAAAGAATTTATAGGTAAAAAAAATATTAAAACACATCCTTGAAATAATACTAATAACAATAATAATGCATGACATATATATACATATATATGTTATAAAATATGGTTTGGATATAAGCATATATTATTATAAAGCGTTTCTAAAACTTATAGAAGTCACAAAAAAATTAAAAACCTAATTTTAATTTCAAAAATGTAAAAATGTTTGTAAACGGAAACAGCATACATTATAATTACTATAAAGAAAAAAATAAAAATATAATAATAAATACCAATAATAATAATAATAATCCAAGGGATCTATATATATATTGTGAGTGTGTGTATCTTTCTAAGACAGAAGTCACAAAAAAAAAAAAAAAAATTTATAATATAATATATGAATAAGTTAAGGCATTTTTCATAAATATGTACTAATCAAAAGAATTTTTAAGTAAAAAAAAACTTTAAAACACATCCCTGGAATAATACTTGACAACACATATATATATATATATATAATGATTGGATTGAGAAAAAATGAAGGACAGATTCCTTCCCCTTTGCGACCACCACCAAATTTACTACAGTATATAAATATATATAAATATATCTATAAATGTGTATACATAAAGCATTTCTAAGACTTAAAGAAGTCACAAAAAAATTTAAATTTAATAAATTTAAACGACTATAAACGTAAACAGCATAATAATAATAAGAAATGCTTTAACCTATAATAAAAGTAAAACAATTTTTAAAACATCTTATTTCTTATTTATTTATTTGAACAACAGTCATCCTATTTCATGTTTTAAGTAAAAAAAAAAATCTTACACCAACGATCTCAAAAATAAACAATAATCCAAGACATATATCGTATGTATAAATATGTGTGTGTGTATCTCTAAACATATAGAAAAGTAACAAAAAAATAAAATAATTTAAACAACATATAGGTAAAAAATAGTTTAAAACACATCACCGAATAAAATACTAATGATAATGCATGACATAAAAAATAAAAAATAAATATATTATAATAATAACATGTAGGTAATTCGATAATAATAAAAAAAAAAATAACACCCGACCGTCTATTTAGCCGAAACGGGTAGCGAATGGTACACTCGTATACGTATGACCGATCGAAACGTAACGTGTCTTTTGACGACCGATCGCCGACGTAATCGAAAGTCTACGCTTTCGGTTCGGACGGTTCGACCGGGAAAGTCGGCCACAGACTTCCGACTTCTCGACATCCCGACGCGCTCACGTCCGACCCGGGCGAGCTTAGACCGCGCCGTATCGTCCGTTCTTCGACCGCCGAGCACGAAACAATTCTACCGAACACACAATCGTTATAATCGTATGAGTCTTATCGTTTTCGTACAATACACAAAGTCGTTAAAGTGTTGTTAGCCAATATATAAAAGAAATCGTCATACTCACGTTATCGCGTGCATCGTCCGAACGTTAAGGACGGCGCGTAGAAGTTCGACGACGAAACAGCATCCGTCCGTCGAGCGTAGAACCGAAAAACATATTCCTGACGGTTCGTTCCGCGTAAAATCCCTCGAGTCGTCCGTTCGGAACGGCCGTCCTGAAAATCCTGAAAACAAAAAATAAGAACTACGACGACACGTAGACGTCGGCGTCGTATTATACGTACTCGGCGGTCGGTGCGCGAAACTCCTTCACCGCGGACCGGAACCGGAACGATACGAACCAATACGGAAACGGTCGGATGAAAACGCCACTGCCACACGCATTATTCACTCGGTATTTTTTTATTAATATATAGACGTTGTCGGAGACGAATTCGCGTAAACGATATCGTACGTGACGGCGGTTCGAAAAACTTATATTATCGTTATCATCGTCGGGAACGATAACGGCGGCGGCGGCGGGAAAAAACCGCCGCCGCCGCCGACGGAATATTTTGCGGGTGTTATTATTAAACGTATAAAAAAGTATTACAATAATAAAATAATTATTAAACGTATAGAAAAGAATTACAATAATAAAATAATTAAAATATGTAAAAAATAAATAAATAAAATGAAAATAAATAAATAAAACGAAAAAAAACAAAGTCGGATCTCGGAAAGGCGGCGGGCGGCGGCGGCGACTGATGAGACCGACGGAACCGAAACGGCCGGAGAATCACCGCTAAAAACCGCCGCCAAAGAAAAAAAAAACAACAAAACGAAAAAAAAAATAATACGACGCGTTCGGTTACGACGGTAACGAACGCACTGCCAACATTTCCCAAAAGCTCATGTCATGTATATAGGCGGTGATATGTATAAATATATAAATAAATTTCGGGATATTTCCCGACAAAGTCATCGGCGGTAACGGTGTCGCATCGATTTCGATTACACCGGTTTTGCGATATTGTATATGGTACATACACTGTATTGTTTTGAAAATAACCCTCAAATAATTTTTGTACTTCGGCCTTTGCCGCGTTCGTACGTTTCTCATAACATCGTGATGACTCCGCCGCATGTGAGTATAATTTTTTACAACTATTCTCTAATATATTTCACCTGGTATAATGTACATAATTTTGTTTATGATTTTAATTTATGCAATAAATTTTGTTTAGACAACTATCTACAAAGTGTACGGGGGCGTTAACAATTTTTTCGCCCTCGGCCAAGGCGGCGGCGTCGACGGCGTCAGCGGCGGTCGTCGTGACCGCGGCGGCGACGATCGTCGTGGACGCGGCGGCGACGATCGTCGTGTCCGTGGCTGCCACCGGAAAAGTAGGTTTTCCGAATAGTACTATGTGATATATAACGATTTTCCGTATTGCTTAATGTCGATAAAAAATAATAATGTAATATTAACGTATTTTCTGTTTGCAGAATGCGTAATATGTGGATCGATGGGCCACCGGGCCAAGTATTGTTGTGAGTACAAAACAATGGTAAACAGTGTTCTAATAATAATCGTCACATTCCTTTACAGGGAGGAGACCCGGTGGCCAAAATAATCAGTGTGATTGCACTACTGCAATCACACCGACAACAACAGCAGCGACAACAGAAGCAGTAATGGTAGAGGAACAGATGCGGTGAGATTAAACCGTATCTGTTCCTTTACCGTTTACATTTTTGTAAAAAAAATAAAAATAAAAAAAACAATTGTAGTTATTTTTTTACTTTCAAATTGTAGTGACTTTTTTATTTTCCCTGAATAAAATACTAATGACAATGATAATGCATTACAACATATATACATATATATATAAAGTGAATGGATTGAAACAATAATAAGTGCAGACTTCTACCTTTTGCATCCACCAACAAATTAACTACTGTATATATTTATACATGTATACATAAAAAATTTTCTAATACTTATAGAAAAGTCACAAAAAAATGTATATTTAAAAAACGTATACGATTTTAAAATCGGTTAGATTTTGTCTATTAAAAAGCAAGTCGGTCACTGACAACCAAAATTCAGCTATGGTTGACTTTTTACAAAATCACCCGGAATCACGGGTTTGGTTGGGTATAGCCCCCCAGGTTACATATATATTCGTTACCGTCGTAACCGAACGCGTCGGATTATTTTATTTTTCAATTTTTTTTTTCGTTTTATTGTTTTTTTTTTTTTTCATTTCCGCGTTCGGTAAACTTTTCGTTTTCGGTTACCGAATGGCCGGCCTTTATTTGGAAAACGACTCGCCGGAAGTCGTAATCGTCGGACCGGAAAACGCCGACGAATTCGATGCGCCGGAGGACGTCGACGTGATCGTCGTCGACGTCGAGGTCGTAGTATTGGGCGTGGGAGACCTCGACGGACAGCCGTTGAGACACGGCGGCAGCGACGACACGAACGCCGGAGGTACCCGTCCCGAACCGCCTCGACACCGTGAAATAACCGCGTATCCCGTGGTGGAGCGCTTGGCGACCGTTCGATCGGAGCTACCGGAAAGACACTGCGTCGGGACGTTGACCGCGGTCTGCAGACATTGCTCTGCCAGGCACTTCCGGGCGGAGAGCACGGCCGCCGGACACTACGCGACGTGTTGCAATAACGGCTTGGTAACAGCCTCGGACGAACGCGCGTTGAGACCGGCGCCGGAAGTGTTGATTGGGTTTGCTGGTGGACGATTGTAAATCGTCGCAAAACACTTCCGGAAAACCGTCCGTCGGTACAACAGCGCTCTCGCCTCCGCTTCGTTTCGTAACGTCGATCGGCGAGTTGTGCCCGGTCGAGGACCGAAGTTGTTCACCGTGCACGGCCAGACGTATCATTACGTAAGTAACGACTTGATGCGCGACGACGGACAGCCGCCGCGATATTGCGAGCTGTATTTCATGGAGTCGGCGATGGCAAACCGAACGCGCGCGGAACAGCGTACGGACCGTGACCAGCCTTTTGACGAAACGTTGCTCCGCGAATTGGACGCCATGATCCGCCGTATAAATCCGTACGCACAGGCGTTCGGGAACATGCGAGAAGTCTGGCAACGAGTACTTCAACGATCGCGCGACAATCCCGCGTGTCGGCCGAGGACCGTTACCATGCGTTTCGTGACCGACGGGTCGACGGACCCGCGCAGGTACAACGCGCCGACCGCGGACGAAGTGGCCGCGGTTTTCGTCGGTGACGACGGACGCCTATATAAAAATATATAGTAATTTGTAACGCGTACCCTTCTTGTCGCTGTTTATTTTATATAACTACTAGATGCTTCGCATCGTCGCTCAAAGCTCAAAAACCTTACTGAAACTTAATTTTTTCATTCGTTTTACAAAAAGTCGTTTTTTTTTTTAATTTTTTCATTTGTTTTTCATGTATTGGGGGGGGGTTTATTTCGCGCCTTCGGCGCTATATAGAGACACTCTAGAGGTCGGTCTCGCATCGTCGCCCAAAGCTCTAAAACCTTACTGAAACTTAATTTTTTCATTCGTTTTTCATGTATGAGGGAGGGGGTTCATTTCGCGTCTTCGGCGCTATATAGAAGCACTCTAGAGGTCGGTCTCGCATCGTCGCCCAAAAGTCGATCTGCTGCGAAACTCGGTGAAACCTTACGGTCTTTTCTTCAGTTTCGGTCTCGTATTCATTTGTGTTTTTTTTTTAATTTTTTCATTCGTTTTTCATGTATGGGGGGGGGGTTTATTTCGCGACTTCGGCGCTATATAGAGACACTCTAGAGGTCGGTCTACGGTTTTCGGGTGTATTCTATACTTTACCTGTTCAAAAACAAAAAATTTGGGGTTCTTTTTTTGTACAATGAGGTGTTTCAACGTATCTAAGTACTTGAATAAATAGATAAATAAATAAAAAAAATATATATCTATACATTTTATTGTGGAATCGTGTAAGTTTCCGCACCACCTTATATTATATAAGGATATTATTGAATAACGAATATAGTTCTACTACTAAAACTATATATCAAAATAATGTCATTGAGGTATTACACATGGCGCGTTTTTTTTATAGTGGTATCCCCAGTAGGCCTAATCCACTTTTTTAATTTACGCGTAAACACTATACACGCGAAACTTACAAATATTACATATAAGAGGCGATAACAGCGACAAACGGGCAAGTCGTCGTCAAGACGCAACGTCTGGTGGTACCTCCGGATGGTTCGCGCCTACCCGACGGTCGGATGCCGCTTTGATTCTCGCGGCCATACCTCCGTAGGTATTCTTCCGATCATCGAGCGCGCTAGAAGAACACTGAGGTCATCCGAACGATATCCAGCAGTTGGATCGACCAACAGGTGAGAGTCAAAACCGCAAGAACTCGGCGAATCAGGCGGGATGTGAACGTGGCATGGACAATGAGGCTGATCCCGGACCTAGACAAACGGACTACGTAGAGTACATATAGGATTATATATGTCATGTATATAATTATTATATTACTTTGTATATATATAATGTATTAATATATATATATACGTATAATATATAGCTTCGCATCGTCGCTCAAAGCTCTGAAACCTTACTGAAAGCTTACGGTCTTTTCTTCGTATTCGGTTAATTATTAGGTTTTAATTTTTTCATTCGTTTTTCATTTACGGGGTGGGGGGGGTTTATTTCGAGCCTTCGGCGCTATATAGAGAAGGTCTAGTTTCAAATAACACAAATTTTTGTGTTGTATTTAGTTAGGTTTTTTTTTAATTTTTTCATTTCGTGTATGTGGGGGGGGGGCTTAATTTCGCGCCTTCGACGCTATATCGTTAAATGAGTCGACTGTGACGTTGTTAACATATTTAGAGGAGTCGACGTACTCACGATATTCTGCGGATCGTCCGAACGAAAACCATAACTCTCTTATTCCTCGATGTCGGCCGCTCGAAACCGATCCGCCACACGAACATTTCCGACCGACCACATACCGTTTCCCCTAAACGGTTTGTTCCACGTAATCCATCTGGTGGTCCATTCGTCTGGTCGACGAACGCCCGTCTGAAATCGAAATAAAAATTTACGACGACATACGCGTTCCGTTGTCGTATACGTACCTCGTCGACCAGGGAGAGAAACTCCGTTATCGTTGGATCGACCGACGATAACGGTGACGATATGAAACAAATATAAATTATATTATAGTATAAAAAAAAAAAAAAACACGGAGTCGCGTCTATCCCCGCGCGTCACGGAGCGGTGGGGACTCGCGTCTCAACGTGTGACGACGTTTGTAACTCATTTGGAAAACGTCTTGACGTCGTCTGTCGATCGACGCCGTTTGCGAGTCGGCGGACGGAGTCGCGTCTATCCCCGTGCTACGACCCGACCGTCAGGGAGCGGTGGGGACTCGCGTCTCAACGTGTGACGACGTTTGTAACTCATTTGGAAAACGTCTTGACGTCGTCTGTCGATCGACGCCGTTTGCGGAAGGTTAGGTTAGGTTAGGCTAACCTAAGGTCTGTTTGCAGAATGCGTAATATGTGGATCGATGGGCCACCGGGCCAAGTATTGTTGTGAGTACAAAACAATGGTAAACAGTGTTCTAATAATAATCGTCACATTCCTTTACAGGGAGGAGACCCGGTGGCCAAAATAATCAGTGTGATTGCACTACTGCAATCACACCGACAACAACAGCAGCGACAACAGAAGCAGTAATAGTAGAGGAACAGACGCGGTGAGATTTGGCTAACCTAAGGTCCGGCAAGGTCAATCTCGACGCCATCGGCGTCAAGATTCGGACCACAAGGACGACGAGGACGGGCGGTATCCTCCTCGAAGTCGACGACGCTGCGGGGGCTGACATCCTGGCGGACAACGTCAGGGCCGTCGTGGGGGTCGACGCTCGGGTCAACCGACCCGAACGCCGTACCCCGGTCCTGCTTCTCGACGTACCGGAATGGTGCGAAGAGGCGGACGTTGAAAGCGGCTTGACCCGCGCCGGCCTCGTCCGGCGGGACTACGCGAAGGACGGCTCTCTGGCCGTCTATTTACGTAGAAACCCGGGCGGGCGAGGCGGAATGGTCGCCCGGCTCGACACAACGTACTCGGCAGCTCTAAAGCTCGCCGAAGCACGTTGTATCATAGTCGGGTGGACCAGGTGCCGGGTCAGGTTGCTGGAAAAACGCCAGCCAACCTGCTTCCGGTGCCGCAAGCAGAGCCACATGGCGGCGGCGGCAAAGGTCGTCATTCCGGCAGCGGAGGGGGCTTGTCCGACTCCTCCGACGGCGGTTGCTCCAGTAGATGCCGCGGTGAAGATGGACGTGGCGGAGGACGGGCGGCGACAAGACGCCCCCCATCCTCCTTAGATAAGGAAAATGTGAGGGGAGTAGCGGTAGGCATTGATCTGCCGCTCCTCCCTTGATATTAAAAATTTGTAAAAAATTTTTTGTAAGGGGTGGTGTGGCCGGGTATTGTCCGGTCACCCACCCCAGTGGCTGATTGTTATATTGTTTCCAATAAACGATGGCGACCCACTGCCCTAAGTACTGCTTAACAGGTCTTCAGGGCAGTGGGTGTATACGCCGATTTTTAAAAAAAAAAAAAAAAGGCTAACCTAAGGTCTGTTTGCAGAATGCGTAATATGTGGATCGATGGGCCACCGGGCCAAGTATTGTTGTGAGTACAAAAAAATGGTAAACAGTGTTCTAATAATAATCGTCACATTCCTTTACAGGGAGGAGACCCGGTGGCCAAAATAATCAGTGTGATTGCACTACTGCAATCACACCGACAACAACAGCAGCGACAACAGAAGCAGTAATGGTAGAGGAACAGACGCGGTGAGATTAAACCGTATCTGTTCCTTTACCGTTTACATTTTTGTAAAAAAAATAAAAATAAAAAAAAAACAATTGTAGTTATTTTTTTACTTTCAAATTGTAGTGACTTTTTTATTTTCCCTGAATAAAATACTAATGACAATGATAATGCATTACAACATATATACATATATATATAAAGTGAATGGATTGAAACAATAATAAGTGCAGACTTCTACCTTTTGCATCCACCAACAAATTAACTACTGTATATATTTATACATGTATACATAAAAAATTTCTAATACTTATAGAAAAGTCACAAAATAATGTATATTTAAAAAACGTATACGATTTTAAAATCGGTTAGATTTTGTCTATTAAAAAGCAAGTCGGTCACTGACAACCAAAATTCAGCTATGGTTGACTTTTTACAAAATCACCCGGAATCACGGGTTTGGTTGGGTATAGCCCCCCAGGTTACATATATATTCGTTACCGTCGTAACCGAACGCGTCGGATTATTTTATTTTTCAATTTTTTTTTTCGTTTTATTGTTTTTTTTTTTTCATTTCCGCGTTCGGTAAACTTTTCGTTTTCGGTTACCGAATGGCCGGCCTTTATTTGGAAAACGACTCGCCGGAAGTCGTAATCGTCGGACCGGAAAACGCCGACGAATTCGATGCGCCGGAGGACGTCGACGTGATCGTCGTCGACGTCGAGGTCGTAGTATTGGGCGTGGGAGACCTCGACGGACAGCCGTTGAGACACGGCGGCAGCGACGACACGAACGCCGGAGGTACCCGTCCCGAACCGCCTCGACACCGTGAAATAACCGCGTATCCCGTGGTGGAGCGCTTGGCGACCGTTCGATCGGAGCTACCGGAAAGACACTGCGTCGGGACGTTGACCGCGGTCTGCAGACATTGCTCTGCCAGGCACTTCCGGGCGGAGAGCACGGCCGCCGGACACTACGCGACGTGTTGCAATAACGGCTTGGTAACAGCCTCGGACGAACGCGCGTTGAGACCGGCGCCGGAAGTGTTGATTGGGTTTGCTGGTGGACGATTGTAAATCGTCGCAAAACACTTCCGGAAAACCGTCCGTCGGTACAACAGCGCTCTCGCCTCCGCTTCGTTTCGTAACGTCGATCGGCGAGTTGTGCCCGGTCGAGGACCGAAGTTGTTCACCGTGCACGGCCAGACGTATCATTACGTAAGTAACGACTTGATGCGCGACGACGGACAGCCGCCGCGATATTGCGAGCTGTATTTCATGGAGTCGGCGATGGCAAACCGAACGCGCGCGGAACAGCGTACGGACCGTGACCAGCCGTTTGACGAAACGTTGCTCCGCGAATTGGACGCCATGATCCGCCGTATAAATCCGTACGCACAGGCGTTCGGGAACATGCGAGAAGTCTGGCAACGAGTACTTCAACGATCGCGCGACAATCCCGCGTGTCGGCCGAGGACCGTTACCATGCGTTTCGTGACCGACGGGTCGACGGACCCGCGTAGGTACAACGCGCCGACCGCGGACGAAGTGGCCGCGGTTTTCGTCGGTGACGACGGACGCCTATATAAAAATATATAGTAATTTGTAACGCGTACCCTTCTTGTCGCTGTTTATTTTATATAACTATTCAACGGTATTTCCGCCATCCTTACATCCTTCTACCTTTTGCATCCACCAACAAATTAACTACTGTATATATTTATACATGTATACATAAAAAATTTCTAATACTTATAGAAAAGTCACAAAAAAATGTATATTTAAAAAACGTATACGATTTTAATTAAAATCGGTTAGATTTTGTCTATTAAAAAGCAAGTCGGTCACTGACAACCAAAATTCAGCTATGGTTGACTTTTTACAAAATCACCCGGAATCACGGAGTTGGTTGGGTATAGCCCCCCAGGTTTATATCGCACGCGTGCAATCCGGACTTAACCTCGGGTACATAGTCTTTAACGTGCAATACAAGAATAAAAATATACTAGTATGATATACAGGTATAGATAGTATGCGAGAATCGTTTAACAGTGTGATCGACCAGAACCCATTCGACGTGTTCCCGAGATAATCGTAACACGTGTAGCTCGATTAGTATTTGTATTTAATATTTAGATGACAGTATGACGAGACGGTGTACGGCCAGCTAGATAAATGCTATTGAGTTGGCTGCAACATAAACGTCACGTTCCGGCGTTTGACCCGGTGGTACCGGTCGGTTAGCGAAAAGGATCAACCACCCAAATGACCATTAAAAAAAAAGTAAACTGTGAATCCTAATAAATACGTTTTAATGTTTCGGTGACAATTACCGATTGGGTCGATTTCGTCGTCCGGTTTCGTCGCCGCGAACAGTCTCCGGCCGTACGGATCAGGAGCATCAGCACGCTGTATTTTAAAATGAAAACTTCCCTGTATTAGAACAAAAAGAAAGGCGAGTTATTACAATTTTTAATATTATTTTGATTCGGGCATTGCAATGATCGATACGAAACCATATATTTAATTACGTACGGCTGTAAACGTAACGAGCACAGGATAATATATATAAAGATAACGTGGCGCGTATGGAATTATATGACGTTCCCTCGAAAACCGGCGTCAACCGAATCAAAAGGCCGATTCACACTTGCAAAATATTTTAATATGTGTTTAAGTATAGGTAATTCACATTTGAACGTTCCGTTCCGTTCATACACGTACCGATCCGACAGCGTCCGTTCGAAATTCCGCGCGAGAATGTTTTGTCGGAACACTTCTGACTGATAAGTGTGAATGAACAACAGACAAATTTTATCCGTCTGCCGTCATTCGGTAAACACCATCATATTTTCTTACTATTTATTTAAATTTTTAAATTAAATTAATACTTCCATGGACTTAGAGTTATTAATTGAACTCGTTGGAGGACGAGAATGCCTCTATGCATTGTCACACAAAAAATATAGTGACCATGTGTATAAAGAATCTTGCTGGAATGAAGTTTCAAAATCTATAGGCATGCCTGGTAATATTAACTAATTGTTATTATTATTATTATTACTAATTAAATTACTACATTGAATTGAAATGTTGACATGCGGAATATTTAAAAAACTTTTCTTCGTGGTCACTTAACTGTTTATACAAAGTGACGAATTCATCTACGATGTCTGTCGTTTTAACAAGATTTCATGAACCCATGTGTTTCGTCGGATATTTTCTTGTTCCCCATCGTCTAGAGCAATAGCAATCATTGCCAAATCACAGTTCGTAAATTGTTTAAACATATTTCAAATAGTACAAGGTAAGGTTGTTGAAAACGAAACGATGTTGGATCGAAAGTGTGAGTACAGTATGTCTGTGTCGGAACGGTGTCTGACTAGTGTGAATCGGCCTTTAACCTCACCGTAGACGACTTCGCTGGTCAATCGTTACGGAATGCCCGGGTCGGGCCAACTTTTGTAAAACCCCGTTCTTTTGGTTCTAGACGCCCATCCGTACACGTTGTACACGACCGCGTGAATTATAAATATTTGTAATTTTTCATTTTGTGATTTTTTTTTTTCGTCAAAATCGTCACATAATCGAGTAGATCCGCAAATGATCTCTTTCAGCCGGTGCCATACAATCGGCGAGATGGGTAGATGACGATTATCTCACTCCCTAAATCACGTCGTCTATGATCGGGTATGCGTATGTTTATTTTTTTATAACGTGAGTTTTATACCACAACGATAAACCCGACATGGTAAAGCCATAAGGGGGGAAAAAACAAAACACGGTGTCAATTATGGCCAAGAAATCCTAGATCTCCTTCGCCGGTATGATGTTTTATGGATTTAGGTTGGCGACTCGACACAAAGCAAGGCGTCAGTAACCGTAGAGCTACACGGTAAATAAAAAAAAAACCCCCGTACACCATCTGAACAGTTCAACTGATTAGATGTCGAATCGGAAGAATAACCGATAAGGTAATATAACTGGGCTTTACAGAAGTATCGAGCGGAGGACGGTTCAGTACAAGGTTAATTTGTTATTCAATTGAATCTGTGATCACACGAATAATTAAAATAATATAATATTTCAAATTTTATATGCATACATGAAAAAAAAAACAACTACTCTGAAATATTATCGATTTATATTGGTGTTTTTCATAAAAATTGTATTTTTTTTCACAATGATTTTCTAAATTGGTTTAACAAGAAATACAATGTTTATTTATTAATTTTTTTATATGAAACAAGTATTCTTATCTCATTTGAATTGGACCTATTGACGCGTAAATATAAACGCCATTTCTTATAATTTTATGTTGATAAGAAATTCTATATATGAATACAATAAATAAATAAATAAATATACAATCTATATAACTTATCACACATGAATACTGATAACGTATTTTTTCTTTTACTTATTTTAGTATGTTTATTAATGCATTTAATTATATTTATTAGTATTTAATGTACCAAAATATTAAATAGGTAGTTATTAGTGATTTATTATTTGCTATTTGTACAGTTTTACTGACTTAAAGTTACAGTATTAGTAGACATGTCTTTATTGAATTGGTTAACTAAATCGAACTCAAGTATAAATAATATTAGCACTTCAGACTAAGAATGTAGGCATCCCTCCACTTATTATTTGGAGCCACTTCGATTACTGCATATAGGTATATATTCACACTCAATTTAAATTATTTTAAGTATGGTTTTAAAAATATTATTTTTAATTGCAGGACTGAGGACAAGATTTTACCACAAAGAAATTACATATCAAATGCTTGATTATAGGCAAATAATTAATATGAGAAGTATTATTTTAACATTCAATCAACATGATTATTGAGGTAAAAACTGTCCTTTTATGAGATGCATGATACATGTTAATTTTTTTACTAAATTGAACCTGTGATCAATTGGATAATTAAAATATCATCATTTTAGTTTCATATGGAGTCAGCCTTGAAAAAAACAACTATGACTTCTGAAAGAAAAAAAATTCGTATTCGACATTTATGCAAAAGTAATGATTATTGATTTTAATATGTAGATAAAAGAATTAAGTATCAAATTTGTATTTTACCACAGTTTCTGTTACAGGTTAATACGAAATCCATTCTTTCAATTTTTCTATATGAAAATCCAAAATAAATTGTCATTGTTAATAATCATTCGATGGACACAAATATTTCATAAAGGCTTTCATGCTTATGATTTAATAATACTTTAAAATATGAATTTAAAAAATACAACGGTCTGAAATATTTTTAATATATAGAGAGGATGGATGTCCTACATAATCTCATATTATTAACCAGTCATGATGTTTGGAAAGAATTATTATCATAATGAGGAACACGTTAAGGTACATTTACACTCAGCATAAGTTTAAGTCTTTAAGTGTTGTTTTTAAAAAATTATTTTTAATTGCAGGATTGAGCAAGATGTCACTAAATTATAATCACATCATATGACCAAACAAATTTATATATTCAATAATGGTCATAATAAATGCAATATTATTAAATTGGCTACTATGAAATGTATGTACAAAGGTTATTTTTTATTTAATTAAATCTGTGATCACATGAATAATTAAAATAATATCATATTTCTAGTTTTATATGCATTCATGAAAGAAAAAAACAACTACATTGAAATATAAAAGCGGAAACTCCGTATTGCGCATTAATATATGCAAGTAATTTGTATTGCTTTTAATATTTATATATAAGGATAAAGTAACAAATTTTTATTTTACCATTGTTTTTCTTGTAGATTAAAAAACCAATTGTTCCCATTCAATTCATCCATGTGGAAACCCAATGCAGCAATTTATCACTGTTAATAATCATTCAGTCCCTACTGATATTTCATAAAGGTGTGTATTCATGTTATAATAACTATTTCAAACCATAAATGTAAAATATACAATGTTTTTGATCAATAGGGAGGATGGATTTTATACATTATTTTGTATTTTTAACTAGACACGATGAATGGAATGAAATATAAAACTACAAAAAGGGATCTTGTTCAGGTATATTTTAATAATTTTAGATAATTTAAGCATTGTTAGTGAAAATATAATTTTTATTTCAGGTTTGGAAAATACGTTACCACATTCAAATCAAACACTTATAAAAGGCAAATAGTTAATATTAACAGAATGATTTAAGTATTAAATCTTCTTGATGGATGGAGTAAAAGTATGAAACTGGTTTTTTTTAACGCATTTTCAATATTAATTTTTTATTAAATAGAATTTAAGAACAACTGTATACTTAAAATGATATCATATTTCTAGTATTATATGCAATAACGAATAAAATAATTATGTTGTAATTTAAAAGAAGAAAAAATTCCGAATTCAGCGTATTCAAGAATTTATAAACTAAAATAATGTTTCTCGACTTGCTCGAGGCATAGAAGATTTAACTATTTAAATTTGTGATTAAGTAACAAATTTGTATTTTGCTACAATTGTTGTAGTAGGTAAAAAAATAATTAGTCTCTTTCAATAACAAATAAATTATGCCTCAGTAAATATACAAAAAATGAAATATTTATGCTGTGCAGCATATTGTCTTACATGTAAAAAAACTAATTTTGTTTAATTTTTGTAACATTTAGCGCCATCTGTTGATTATTGAGCTATAGTTCATTCTATATCATAGAGTGCATGCAGTCATGATACACCTTGAGGGACTAAATTTTAAAAATATATTTAAAATACATTCAATGAGAAAAATCTTAACAAAAACTGCAACACATTAGAAGATTGTGATGTCTTCTATCCATGAATCAGAATTATATTACAACTATTGGCTGAGAACTATATATTTTTTAAGTGTTCGTACTATGGGTAGGACATCATGTCTAAACTGTTATTATGTTCCGTTAAAAAAAATTATCATTATAATTATTAATTAGTTGTAAATTAAAAAAAAATGTTCGTATTTACAATGTAAACATAACAATTGTAGTTTTAGTTTTTACACTAAGAATTTAAATTGAAATCATTTTTTTTTTTCTAATAATACTCTAAATTACACATACAGGTTCATTCTTTTAAAGTATGTTTCTTTGCTATCAATTAAAATAAAACTTATTCTAATTAAATAAAATGTTTATCCTCATGTACTTACTAACGCACAATCATTAACGTCCTGCTGATAGGAAATACTGTAAATCCTTCAAATTAGAAATTATCATGTTTTAGTTTTTACGGAAAATTTTTAAAGTAAACCATTTCAAATTTTGAAAATGAAAAATCTTAAATTGTGACTGAAAGGGGTATAAAAATTGGAATGACTAACTATTATATAATAATTTAAGGATTAATTGTACATATAGAATGTTAAATTCAAAGAAATATTATCATCCAAAAATTTGGTAATTTAACAAGAAAATGGGTAGTCTTAAAATTAACTAAGTACCAAAAAGCCTTAAAAGAAATTGGTAGCAATTAAAACTAAAAAAAAAATATGTGTATACTAAATAATAATAAACAGATAGAATGAATTTAAAATTGGTTTGTACGTTAAATAAATTAGAGCGTTGAAATTTGGTAAATACAAATTCTATTCTTGTCCAACATTTATTTTCACAGTACACAAAGTATCGTCTTCAATGTTGACTATATAAAACGTGTTAAGTTCAAATTAATCACTTCTGCAAAATCAATAATCGTATCGCTGTTTCATCAATTTCTGTAATTTAACATTATTTTTTCTTTTAAATAATAATAATAATTGAATTCATAAGGAAGAAAGAAAATATAGTTTTAAATCAAATCATTCTTGATCCATTAGAAAAAAAAAACATTAATTCTCCACAAAGTATTCAATATATATATATATTATTGTAAGTAGATTTTAACATTAATAATTAAACGTGCATAATAAATAAAAAACTAAAATTAACTATAATAGAGAGAGAGAGAGAGAGAGAGAGATGAGAATACGATTAATCGTAATAAAACTACTACACGGAGTCCAGCGGAAAAATAATTAACGTACAACTTAAATTTCAAATGGACGATTATGGTACGTTATTAATATCATTCGACGCGTATCGATAGAAAACGGTAGTTTAAGTCCGTTGGGTTCGCGTTAGTTTAAAACTAACCGAGTTTTAAAAAAAAAAAAACCCGAAAATCATATGCGTACGTTACTGGCGAATAACTATTCAATCCGCAGACACGTTAATTATTACGATGACGATTGCCCGAAACGTTTCGATCACGAATATAAAACAACACCGTCATGGAAGAAAGAATTATCAGTCGGTTTTTCTGCCACGGACGGGACGGTGACGCCGACTCGGTCTCTCTTGCTCGACGTGAACCGGGCTTTTCACTCTCTCGCTCCCGTACTCGTTCCCGGTCCGCAGTGCGTCTTTCTGCGTCGTAGCGTTTGTCCGGTTTCCGATCGTCCTATTTTGTTCGCGACAACGTCACCAAAAACACCGTTGGCAATCGATTCACAGGGTCCCGCGACATTGTTGAGACGGACGTCGACACACCAAAATAAGGAGAAAAAAACCCGTCCGGCCGACGACGACGACGACAACAAATCGCGCAGAAGAACGTCGGCGTGCTCTTTTCGTTCGTCGATCCCCGCTCGTAATTGTCACGATGAATACCGCCGTACTCGCCGTTCTCGGCATGATCGTTCATTCGGGTGAGCACACGTCGATCAATAAATAATTAAAGACGTCGGTTGTTATTATTAATCCCGTGACCGGCGTCGGTCGTCTCGCACTGTTGATTTTTACTTTTCTCGTTCGGGCGTTCGGGCTATATTCAATTTATTCGGACAAATACGGTGCACAGAGTATTGCGGCACGCGTACTAAAAAAAAAAAAAAAACGATTGTACAACGTCTATAAGTATACATCTCTGGGTGTTTGATTTGAATCCGGTGGTAAAATATCAACGTTGACGACACTCCGTACACTCCACGGAAATGTTGTTTATATTTACATTTTTCATCGGTCGAAAAAAATTATATCGATTCTCTAAATACCGAACGGCTCATAGTTTCCATGAGATATTTATACTTATATGTATATAAATTTTAATTAACAATACATAGAGTCAAAACAAAAAACTTACGTATGACTTGAATTAAAATCAAAATGCACATTATACTATGGTTATTAATATTATTAATGTCGTAGAAATTTTAAACATATTTGTACCAATGCGGCTTTGGACAAATTATGTATTTACAAATAGGTATTATTTCTTTATTGGAGTTTGCATTACCAAGTTTTCTTTTTAGTTTCTTTCTATTTTGTCTTTGACCAAGGTTTCATTCTCTAAATCAGTGTCTAAAATTTAAAAATAAAACATTTAATGAAATTAAAATTAAAATTATTATGAAACAATTAAATATTAAAAACATTTGGTATTTGTCTTATGTTTATCAACTATCACTTGATTATTGAGCAATATCGTTAATTAATATATCAGTCATATACTTAATATACTTTTCATACGTATTCACCGAATATTTATTCATACAAATACGGAATACAAAATGTTATTTGGCATTAATGTACAATGTTTTCCATTACCGCTAGGCGTTAAATTTGAATAGGTTTTAATATACTAACATTTACAGCCTTAATTCATGGAAATATTATTTATATTTGATATTTTCAATGTTAACTTATTCTGTAAATAATGAGGTACAAAAAATGAATACCAATCTACACAAAAAAATTTATTTTAAAACCATGTGCTACAAATTGAAGGAGAAAATTAAAATAATACGTCTATGTATTTAATTTTAACACGTTACACACATTTTTGGGTTAAATATTTATTTATTTTTATTTTTTATCTTAGTATATGCTCAATCAGATTACAATGAACTTGGTTATAATGTTGGACAAACTAATATTAAATATGAAAATGGTGGTGCAGAATTAACATGTTTTATTTCAAAAAAAACATACCCTGTCCATTGGAATAAAATTGATATAAATGGAATGAATGATCCAATTGAAATTTCAATTGGAACAAAATTAATCATTCAAGATTCAAGATTTTCATTACACATACACTATACGGGCTTGCTTTTTACAATAAAGGTATCAAAACATAAACGTATACTTGTCATTGTAATGTGTAACAAAAAACAATGTTGTTGTTATAAATATTATTTATATTTAAAAATGATTTCAGATTGAAAATATTAGAGAAAGTGATGCTGGTGTTTATCAGTGTTCAATAATACCTAAGTATGGAAGAAAATTGGCTTCTATAAAGTTGTTAGAAGTGCCTCATCCTGCAAAAATTTATGACATCACGATCAGATCATTGGTTTTTAAAGAAGGCGAAGAAGTGACATTGGAATGTTATGCTGCAGGTCATCCTATGCCAAACATTACTTGGAGTCGACAAAATAATACAATTTTACCTGCAGGGGGATTAGTATACAAGTAAAATGAAAGTAAACTATTGATGACATTTGTTTTAAAACATTAATCTCATGTTTAGTGGTAATGTGTATACTATTCCGAGCATAACAAGACATGACCGTGGAATATATTTTTGCATTGCGGAAAATGGTGTTGGCAAACCGGACAAACGTAATGTTGGTGTAGAAGTAGAATTTCTTCCAGTTGTAAATATTACTACAACTAAACAGCTAGTTCTACACACTGATTACGATATTTCTTGTAAAATCTATGCATTTCCTCTACCAGTCATCATTTGGATAAAAGATGAAGTTCAACTAATAAACACCCAGCATTATAAGTATATATATTTGTAATTATTTTAATGTATGTATATATATATATAAACAATGATTTAATATTATTTATTTCTAATATTTAGAATATCACAAGTTGCTACTGTGGACAAATGGATAATTTCTACAGTACATGTTATTCATATTGAAAAAAAACACTATGGTAATTATACTTGCCAAGCATCTAATGAAATTGGGTCTGCGAATGACACTATTAATATACATGGTAAATATTACTTTGGATTATGATAAAAATAATTTTAGTTTTTAATTTGTGTGATAAAAGTTTTTGTTAAAGAAAAAAGTAAAATATTTAATGAAATTGGATTAATCATTTATATTTTAAATAGAATATGTGTATCATTATTATTGACAGTTAATTTTATGAACTATAAATGTATAACTACTTATTCATGTAAGATTTGTATTTAAATTATAATTTCTGATGTCTACATAAATATTTTGAATTGTAAACAAAATATTAATATTAATTATAATACATAATTTATTTTATAGATTCATAAGAAATTGAAAATTCAGTACTTCATCAAGGATCAATTAAAATATAAATATGCAAAAAAAATGGCCAAAGGAATTATTCATATATATATATATATTTTTTTTTTTTTTTTTACAATATTTATTTTCATATTATACTTTTAAATACAATTACAATTGCTTTTTTTATTATATATTAATGTATACATTTTTAAGGTTTATTCTTTTCTATGCTGTGTTATACTATATTAGAAATTTAACAAAAACCCATATAAATGTATATAAATAAAATTTAAAAAAATGTACTTGGACTACCTTGAGTTTTTTTATATATTTTTAAAAATATAAAGATTACTGTACTTTTGATTGGTTTAAAGTTTAAGATAATAAGTAAGATAAGTCCTAAATGTAAAGAACAGATTTCTTTAAATAAGGTATGTATGTTAACTCTGATATGGAAATCATAATCAAATTATCCCTGTAAAAAACTGTTTGATCCACACAGATGTGTATTATTGTTATATTAATTATTATTTTAAATGATAATTGTAAAAATACAATGTATATAAATGTGTTTGATTAGTAGATAGTAGTCATTTCATACATAATTTCATAATTTTAAAGTGTCATGAAAAAGGAAAACAAATACAGACAAGTGAAAGGATATATTTAGTTATATTTCTCACAATTAAAGTTAATTTAAGTATTGTTCCTAGACATTTATTTTGTATTGCAAGATTGGAAAAGAGTTTACCCCATTGAAATCACATATAATAGACTTGACTATGAAGCAAAGTGTTTTAATGAAAATTTTCTTATTATTTTGAATTTGTGAACAGACGAATAGTTAACATCATATTATATGTTTAGTTTTATATGAAGTCAAAAATAAAACGAATACTCTGAAATTTGAAAGAAAAGATTCTGTATTTATGTGAAAGTAATTCGTTTTAATATTTGGAGATATGAAGATTAAGTAACCAATATGTATTTCACAACAGTTTTTCTTGTAGATTAAAAAAGAATTTGTCAGGTACAGATATCTGCTGACGAAGGTGTGAATTAATCACACATTATTTAATTGCATTTGAAAAGGTAAATGTAAATAATACAATGTTCTCAAATGTAAACATAATAGGATGTCTATAACATATAAAAAAGCGTTTATGTTATATGATTTAAATATATTTTACAATATAAATGTAAAAAACACATTGATTTAAAATGCTGCTCTTCATTAAGAATAAGAAAACCGAATGTCATACATAATTTTTAATTTTTAACCAGTCATGATGAGGTATATTTACACTAGGTTTAAATTTCTTTCAGTATTGTTTTTAAAAATGTACGTTAGGACTGAACAAGATGTTATATCACGTAGAAATAATACATCAAGCCCTTGATAAAATAAAATAGTTTACAGGAACAAAATAATTTAAACATTCAAATAATGATCATAGGGAAATTGTGAAATAATAATGTATGCCCAAGGTTAATCTTTTATTCCATTTAATCCGTGATCACCTGAATGATTAAAAAAAAGTAATATCATATTTCTAGTTTATGCGCATTCATGACAACAACAACAAAAAAACAACTACGTTGAGATATGGGAGAAGTCCATTAAATATTTAGTGTTTGGCTTTATTTGCAACGACCGTTGTCCCGGGAAGAACTCGGTATGAAACACCGATACCACACTATAAGACTTGTCTTGTACGTTTTATTCGTGGAGTATGAAACAAATACGACCGCCGGCGGCCTATTAACGGCGCGTAGGTAATATTCGTTATCTTCATACGCCACTTGACACAGCCGGCTGCCATAACACAGAAGTGTCCACCGCGAGTCGTGTATTACATTTTCATTTTTCATTTTTTTGGTCGTATTTCCGACTTTTTCAAACGTATTTTTCACGTCCAAAGAAAATTAAACTTCCGGAAATGATTCGTGCGAGGCAATTACTGAATGAGAATAACGATGTAGTTAGTTTTTATCAAGCGATTTCGACGAGTCAGATGAGGACGGACATTTACGCAGCTGACATTTTTTTTTTGGACGCTCAACGTAATTCGATTTATTTGAATTTATTAGCAGTGAAAATAAATAAAGAGTAAAAAGGATATGCAAAAAATAAAGAAGAATAAACGAGAATTTCGAAACAAAACTTTAGATTTGAGTAACGAAACGAAGATCGAAGGTACGCGTTGAGTCCACTAATTGAATAAAAATGTTAAAAACACACTCTGGTACATATATCAGTGGTATTGCCACAGACGAATAACGTAGTGGTCAGGTAAAAATAAACTATAATATTGTGTTGTAAGAAAATTAAATGTATAAAAATGGCAATAGAAAAATTGTAAATCGAGATATTTTTAACTAATAAAAAGACTTAAAAACTAAAATTATTACATCTGCATAGAAGTTGAAAAGTTATATATGTCGTCAATTTAATAAACTATTTGGGAAATATTTAGTTTCTATGACACACATATATATATATATGCAATTTTTCTAAATAGTTTTACTTATGAATCTCGCATTTGGTACCAATAATAATTTTAATTTTCCTGGTATTTACATAATTAAACGTGCATTTTGTCTTTTGTGATCCACGGGCCGGACGGATTTCGTACATGATTTCACATTGCTAACCGGTCATGACGATCGGAACGGATTACAACGTTTGTATAGGTCACTGTAGTAGAGGAGTTTACGTTTGTTAGGTGCCGTTCACGAAGCGCAATGAAATAATAATAACGTCCGTCTCGACGACCGCCGAGTACGGCGCGTGGTGGCGGCAATCGGACACACAGAGTTTTCGGGGGGGAAAAAAAATCATGGCAAAACAACCCATAATGGGGAGGGTGTTTTTTTTCCCCCGTCAGGACGTAGTTTATTGTTCTCGTACACGTGTTAGCCGGCGTCACGAAAACGATCCCCCCCGGTGTGACCAAGTCACCGGCGTGGTAGCGAATATTCTTCTCCTCGGCGAGCGATTGATTGCAGTCGGAGGTACACCGGTTTTCAATAACGCCGCGACGGTCGCTGCCATTAAATCGATACGACATCGAAATCGTTTTTTTTTTTATTTTGAAATAAAGCGGGAATCCATTTCTCGTTGACGGTAATCGAAACGGAGGTTTTCGACTGTCGAGACGGGTGACGATGATTGCGATGATCGCGCGCGTCGACGGAAAAAAAACAACACGTAAGTCGAGCAAAACGTCGTCGTAACCATCGAAACCGGTGCACGTCGGAAACGCGCGAGCAATGACCGCGGTCGGAGGCCCGCGAAAGTAAAGGACCCAACCCTGTACCAGACGTACTCGCGTCCGTCAGGGTGGCAACACCCGCGTGTGTCAACGGGCGGACACCACGACTCTGGCGATGTCGCCCGTCAACGAATTCGATAATCGAATAAACACGATCGAGCCCACCCCGTAGCCGTAATCGCGGGAAGAAAGAAGAATCGCTCGAAAATTTGTTTATACAAGCGCACCCCTCCGCCATCCCCTAGCGATACGCCAACAAACAAACATTTCAATTTCGCTTTTGATTTTCGAACCGTGTTGCGAATTATGTAATCGTTCGAATTATAATAATTCCGGCATAACAATGACCGTATTTTCAATTAGTGGGCATTTCGGGACGTTTTCCATCGACTGGTTTAAAATCCTTTAAATTCTTAATTACAAAAAGAAAAATTTTACGAAGAAATAGAAAAATTGATTTAAAAAAATTAATTAAGTGCATCGACAGTGCACTTAAAACGTTTAGAAAAAAACGAAAAACAATTTATGAAATTTACTCCAGATTACTGAATAACGGTGAACGAATAAAATATATTTATAACGAGCGAGAATCCGATAGATTGACTATTGAACTAAATACGTGTTGTTGTACGGTAATTCGAATATAAAATATACCTAATTCGAAACATTCCGGGATCGAGAGAGAAATTCGTCTAGTTTACTATTTCGTAATCGACACTCTCTATTTCGCGATACGTTCGATTATATCTATCAAAATCGATACGTCTCGATTGTTGTAATCGAGATAACCTCGATTAAAGTGTCTCGATCGTGCACGTCACTGTAGAAGACGACCATTATACACGCACACGCACACGAATCGTACGCATCTGACGAAATTTTTTCCATTTATTTCGTCTCACTGTTCTCCTGTCTCCAAACACGCGCACGCACACACGTTTTCGCTGGACAAGATGAACGTCATTTTCGTCTACGCTGTATTCGCATCGCTCTGCATTCACTCGGGTAAGCATCGCAATAGTTATTGAGATTTTTGTGCGTTTCGTCCGCGTACTAATGGCGTCTACCACCCTTGCCACAAATTCGAAAAACGTGTTTTCCATGTCCGCGACTTGTTGTCACGCGTACGTCCGGCAAAAGAAAAACTACCCCGCGTGTGCTTTTTGACGGGCGCGTTGTCGCGATCTACTAAATACAGGGGGTGGCTACCACAACTCGCTTTCGTTTTCTTTTTTTGTCATTTAATAACAATTAAGAGGACAAACTCAGAAGTCGATCTCTCAGGTCTCCTTTTAGAGTTGGTCGCCTATGATCGAATACGTCGTTACGTTATAAAACCAATGCGGTTATGGTATTCGACACGTGTCCGAACGCGTTATTCTAGTTTAGTGTATTAAGGCCGTCCACACGTTTACACCGTTTGTATCGGAACACAGGTCAAAATATGGAGCTGCAAACGATATGAACGTAGTTTAAACGAAATAAGTTCTTCTGTCTATTTCTAAATACAATTGTTGCTACGAGTCCCGTTGCTTTATTTAATATTTATTTCCGTAGACTATTCGTGTACACACCTGTTCACCGTGTGACGTAGCGCCGAAATGACTGCACACCAATGTACCAAAACAGTAAACTGCCTTTTAGTACTGTATTGGCTCAACTAAACGTAACGTTCTGATCGCTACGATAAAACGAGTTGTTATTACACAATTCCCTATGTACAACCGTCATGATGTTCACGATATCATTTCTCGGGTTTTCGAACGGCTATCTTTATTTTTATTCCAGTCTTCTCTGGCTATTTTGCTGAAAATGTTTTACGCACAAAATTACACGTTCATTTTATTTATAAAAAGTGCGAAATTGTACGTTGCGAAAGGGTAAATGGCTGCTCAAGTAATATATATATATTATATTGCATTATTTTTCGTTCAAGATTATTGTCAAAAGCCGGCAAGTATATCCGATGATAAACCCGTTAAGGTGATTGGCGCCACGGCGAATTTAGTATGTTTGGTTGTTTCGCCGGTGGAGCTCAACATTTCATGGGTCAAGGACAACGGAGACGAAATTCTCAAGCCGACCGTGTTAACGTACGGAAATAGAGTCGTCGTCGACGATTCAAGGTTTTCATTGCAAAAGGAAATCATCAGAGAAGTAATGAACGGCAATCGTTATATATTGATGGTATGAACACACGACGAAGACGCATCAAATCGTTTGTGACATACTCGGTTTTCAATATAATTTGATGTTTCAGATTTCAGATTTGATAAAACCCGACACTGGTTCGTATCGTTGCCAAGCGTTATACCGATCGGAAAATCTAATATTTAATAAAATAGAGTTAATTGTGCGCGAGTCAACACCGCCAAGAATGTTTAACAATATGACCACTACGTCAGTCGTAATGGAAGGCAGACCATTGATATTAGAATGCTATGCTAGCGGGTTTCCCGAGCCGACAATTTACTGGGGACGGGAAAATAATAAAGTTTTGTTTACAGGTCGACTGACTCATAGGTATTATATATATGTGACACATTTGTTTTCGAAATATTTATTTAAATTTTTTTTAGAGGTAACATATTTGAAATTCCTGTCACAAAAAAAGGAGACCGTGGAATCTATTATTGTTTTGCTGAGAACGGTATTAGACCGAGTCCCAGACGTACGATTAGCGTGGTAGTAGAATTTCCTCCTTTCGTATCTACATCTCAACTATTCAATGGACAAGCTTTAGGGTACTTCCTGAATCTCGATTGCCGTATTGAAGCATGTCCCCCCGTATCAACTGTTGTTTGGATGTATAAGGGTTTACGACTGACCAACAACCGATATTACAAGTAATTATCATTACACTAAATTGTAGTTTGTGAGAAACATGTACATCTTTGGTGTAGGTACGTTTTAAAAAAGAAGTCCGGGTCAGTCGGTACATTACAGTCTTGATAATTTAACATGAACAGTTTTTATGTTATTTATTGTTTGTTTCTTGTGTTTAGAATATCAAATACTGCTTCGTCATCAAAAGAGGTTGTAAACAGTAACTTGCGTATCAACTTAACAGATGTACAACAGTATGGAGATTATTTCTGCAAGACATCCAATATGTTTGGAGATGCTGAAATTGCTATTAATCTCCATGGTAATTATTGGGTTGTACCATTAAAAATGTAAAGATTTTTTATGTAAAGGAGTAATGTAGAATATTTAATTAACATTTGAATCCAAAAACAATTTGGCATACAAAATGGGTATTGACTAGTATTTAAAATGTTCTAGTGTCCAATAACAAACTATTGTAAATTTTAATAACTTTTATATATTTTATTAATTATGTTTATTTGTTTGTTGTTTAGAAACCAGAAATAAAAAGTGCCCGCCAGCTTGTGAATAAGAAACCTACAAATGAAAGTGCTGAACATCGAAACACCTCATGCAAGATTCCATTTATTCTTTTTTAAATATTTTATTTACTTATTTCTTTATCATCATTATTTCAAATTACTTCTTTTGGAACAAATTAATATAATTGTTATTAAATTTTGTATTATAGCAATTAAATAGGCACTTATTATTAGTTTTAGTTTTACATTGGTCTATATTTACATTTATGTACATTTATATTCATTAAGTTTTATTACATAATATAATCATAATTCATAATCGAATACATACAACATGCGGCAGTAATTATTATTAATACCTATTCACACAATCCATATTTATTCTATAAAAACAAAATTAATTTATTAATGTGATATAATGAATTTGTTATTATTGTTTATGTACACAACATGAATAATGTATTTACTAATTGTAATGGTTTTCATTTTTATTAGACAACTATGTCTATCTATCTGGATTCAAACTCATTGATTTTTAATTAAAAACTGTAAAGACCAGAAAAAAAAATCACTGACAACTTAAGTTCGTGGTTCGTCATTGTGGGTGTATAATATGTTCATGCAGTTTTATCCTATTAAAAAGTGTGGATGTGTGTATAGAATCATAAATATTTGCTCAGAATCGTTTGTTAAAAGTAAACATTTATTGTTGTTTGTTCTCATATTTAGAATAATAATATAACCCTTGTAAAACCAATTTAAATGATCTACAGCATCTGTGCATCCCTATTTTATTCATGACTATAATGCAATAAAGTAATATAAAACCGTAAGTGAATAGAATTTTTATAAATCAATTATTCTAAATCTTATATATAAAAAACATTTAAATTAAAGCTATCAATAAATCATATCATTATTTTAAATATTACTTTTCATACGTATGAACGTGACGAAATATATTTAAATTATACTGACGTATGCACTTTATTTTAAAATTTTTAAAATTGTTTATAACCACTGACTACAGAATAAATAATATAAGAACACCCAAAAATTGTTTATTTTCAAATGAACAATTGATAAAAAAATTTACAACATATTAATATATTTTTAAATTATATATATATTATAAAATATACATACATACATTTGGATTATGAATAAATTTACAGTTAAATTAATCATTTAATAAATAATAAGTAAAATATCAGCTATAATAGAAAAACATACACTGTATTACAAACTTGAATTGTAGTTAAGTAAATTATATTCAATATAATTGATACACACACATAATCTCAAAAGTCACTCTGAACTATTTAAAGATATGAAAAAAAACAAAATGATTATAATGCTACTTACTCATGAAACTATTACTGACATCTAAATATATTAACGATTCTTTAGCTCATTTACTTCATCGACTTAAATATAATTAATATTATAACAAAATGTTATCCCTATAAAGATATATTATTTAAAAACAAAACTAATATTGTAGAAAGAATGAGTGTGACACCATATTTTACACAATATTTTATAATAGTTGCATCAGTAAAAATGTTGATGTCTCTAAACATTGAGCATTGTATTTGTAATTTGTATAACTAATTACATATGAGACTGCATTTGTAAGGATGGACTACTAGGAAAGTATGAAGAAACTTCTTTAACTTTTAATGAATATTATAAATATTATGTAATTGTTTATTGATTTAAGGTAGTTTGTCATATTAAAATTAAGTGTATATAATATACCTATATTTTTTTTTTATTTCTTTTGCTTTCATATTTGATCACATATTGTGAAACAAGTAAAGGACAAATATTTGATAATGAATAAATTTCATGTAAGGATCAGAAATAATTAGAATAGTCTGTATATAATATTAAATTATCTTATTGTACTATTAATATTGATTATTTCTAAATAGTAAAAAAATTAACTTCAACCCATCATATTCATAGATCATTGAAATTTTGTTTCTACATTGTTGATAAATTAGTGATGTCTTGAGATTACATTTTTTTTTTACAATTAAGGAATAAGTTATCATCAACACACAGTTGGATTAAATATTAAAAATGAAATGAATTGAATAATTTTATTACAAATTTGTTGTATATTTAGAAGATTTATAATATTGACATATTAATTCAGAATTAGAAATGATGTAAAAATAAATTACATACATAATATATAGCTTAAGTACTTTAAATATACACATATAAATATAAATATAAAAACATATATATATAACCAAGTCAGACTATACACAGGAATGTTATCAGTTGATATCTGCTCACTACAAGCAAAACTAGTGTGCCTAATAACAAAAACCATTATGATGAATTAACTTATCAATATACAAAATATATATGGTAATTACAAGGTAGTATATAGTATTATATTTTTTACAATTATAAAATACAATATTCATATAATCGAACACATTTTTCTTTTATGACATTTTTAAAATATATATAATTTCATTATTCTCATATACATAGTTTAAAAAATGCAATAAAAGTATAAAAAAAACAGTGTTCTTCGATCCATAAAGTATTGATTTTATTAATAAATATTTATTTTGCTTGACCTGCGAGTGGTTTAATTTCTTATGCTTTTTATTTTCATAAACCTTTTTCAATAATTCCAATAGTTTTAAAAGATAGAATTTAATTAATAATAAACAGTAGTAAGGAACAAATAATTATTATTGTATGTTTTATCTATTTATCTTAAAATTACAAATCATACCAAGATAACATCGTACATACACTAACAATGCATTTCGTATTCCTCGCCAATTTATGAACAAATTAATTTCGTGCCATCATTATCACTATTACTTTGTCTAAAATATCACAAAACGTGTTGTCGTACAGTTATTCGAATATTAAATATATTTAAAGGAAAACATTCCGGGATCGAGAAAAAAATTCGTCTAGTTTATTATTTTATTATTTATTATTTAGTAATCGAAACAATAATTTGAAATAGATAATCGCGATTGTCTCTATCAAAATCGATACATTTCGATTGTTGTTGTAATCGAGATAACCTCGAATAATGTGTCTCGATTGTGCACGTCACTGTAGATGACGACCATAATACGCGCACACGTATCGTACGCGTCTGACGAAATTTTTTCCATTTACTTCGTTTCACTGTTCTCCGGTCTCCAAACACGCGCACGCACACACGTTTTCGCTGGACAAGATGAACGCCATTATCGTCTACGCTGTATTCGCATCGTTCTGCATTCACTCGAGTAAGCATCGCAATAGTTAATATAGGTTTTTGTTCGTTTTGTCCGCGTACTAATGGCGTCCACTATCGCCGCCACCATCACCCCTCTACAGTTCCAGTCACACGTTTGAATCTCGTGTTTTCCATGTCCGCGCGTCGATGTCGACGACTTGTTGTCCCGCGGACGTCCGGCCAACGAAAAACGACCCAGCGTGTGTTTTTTGATGGGCGCGTTGTCGCGATCTTTTGGGGATCGGTTAGGAAAACGTACGATTATATTATCGAGCGTTTTAATAAATACAGGCGGGTGGCAACCACAACTCGCTTTCGTTTTTTTTTTTTTTTTGTCACTTAATAATAATTCAGAGGACAAACTCAGAAGTCGATCTCTCAGGTCTCCTTTTAGAGTTGGTCGCCTATGATCGAATACGTCGTTTCGTTATAAATCCAATGCGGTTATGGTATTCGACACGTGTCCGAACGCCTTATGTTCGCGCCATTCACCACCACCACCACCAATAAAAGCTTTCAGTGGAACCGGTTTTGTAGTCGCCGTTGCGTTACATCGCCGACCGCTTTGCGCGTATGGCGAGGAGTTGTTGACGGTGCGCGACGGTCCGCGCGCCACGTGTATACTGTAACAATTCAGGGATTTTGGGCCGTATACCGTAGGTGTACCCGTTCAACTGATTGTATGTTTCGGAATCATTTACTATATATTATCACCGTGATCAGTGAAGTGCGTCAGTCGGTATCTTGGGCGTTCCAAGACCGAAATTGTCATCGGTGCGAAGTCGTACGCGTCCGGTGACCAGCGGTCAGTGGTCGACTTTGTTTCGTGTCGCCTTGTATACTTCCGTAACAACTTGTTTTCATGCATGTTTAAGCATTTAATACGGACATATGCCCGATTGTGCATATGCTGCTTCATTATCATAATTCACGTGTATTTTGTATGATTTAATTGTTTATTATTTATTATATTATATCTATTGTCCTTTTCCATGTACGTAAGATAATTTGTTAATCGTAAGAACAAATCACCCGTCCTCGTCCACATCGTATATTTCGTCTATCGGCGGTAACACCTTATTTTAGTTTAGTTTATTAAGGCCGTCCCACACGTTTTCACAGTTTGTATGAGAACACGTGCCTGTGTATGGAGCTGCAAACGATATGAACGTAGTGAAAACGAAATAAGGTCTTCTCGTGTCCATTTCTAAATACAGTTGTTGCTACGAGTCCCGTTGCTTTATTTAATTTTTATTTCCGTAGACTATTCGTGTACACACCTGTTCACCGTGTGACGCAGCGCCGAAACGACTGCACACCAATGTACCAAAACAGTAAACTGCCTTTTTGTACTGTCTTGGCACAACTAAACGTAACGTTCTGATCGCTACGATAAATCGTGGTGTATTACACATTTCCCTATGTACAACCGTCTTAATGTTCGCGATCTCATTTCTCGGGTTTTCGAACGGCTATCTATATTTTTATTCCATTCATCTCTGGTGGGGACTATTTTGCTGAAAATGTTTTACGCACAAAATGAGACGTTCATTATACATATAAAACGTTCGAAATTGTATGTTGCGGAAGGGTATAGCTGCTCCACGAATAAATATATATATATATGTATGTATATTATATTGTATTATTTTTCGTTCTAGATTATTGTCAGAAGCCGGCAAGTATATCCGATAATAAAACCGTTAAGATTATTGGCGCCACGGCGAATTTAGTATGTTTGGTTATGTGGCCGGTGGACCTCAACGTTTCATGGGTCAAGAACAACCAAGACGACATTCTTAAGCCGACCGTGTTAACGTACGATAATAAGGTCGTCGTCAACGATTCAAGGCTTACATTGCACAAGGAAATCGTCAAAGAAGTAATCGAATGCAATCGTTATACATTGACGGTATGAACACACGACGCTGATGCATCAAATCGTTTGTGACAGACTCGGCTTTCAATATAATTTGATGTTTCAGATTTCTGATTTGATAAAATCCGACACTGGGTCGTATCTTTGCCAAGCGTTATACCGATCAGAAAATCTAATATTTAATAAAATAGAGTTAAATGTGCGCGAGTCAACAACGCCAACAATTTTTAACAATATCACCACATCGTTTGTCGTAATGGAAGGCAGACCATTGATGTTGGAATGCTATGCTAGCGGTTTTCCCGAGCCGACAATTTTCTGGAGACGAGAAAATAATGAAGTTTTGGTTACAGGTCGACTGGCTCATAGGTATTACATACATACATACATACATACATACATACATATAATATATATATATATTTATATATTGTCCAGTAATGATTTTGTAAAACATTTGTATTTGAAATATTTATATAAATTTTTTTTTAGAGGTAACATTTTAAAAATTCCTGTCACAAAAAGAGGAGACCGTGGAAACTATTATTGTTTTGCTGAGAACGGTATTAGACCGAGTCCCAGACAAACGATTAGCGTGGTAGTAGAATTTCCTCCGGTCGTATCTACTTCTAAACTATTCCACGGACAAGCTATAGGTTACTACGTGAATCTTGATTGCCGTATTGAAGCATGTCCCGTATCAACTATCGTTTGGTTGTATAAAGGATTACAACTGTACAACAACCGATATTACAAGTAATTATCATTACACTAATTTGTAGTTTAATTATATTCATATGTGACATTTTAAAAGCACATTTAGAATAATGCATAACACATTTAAAAAAGTAGTAAAAGTAGTTACGTCTTACCAAGTATTTTCTGAGAAGTGAGAAACATGTACATCTCTGATGTAGGTACGTTTTAAAAAAGAAGACCGGGTCAGTCGGTACATTACAGTTTTGATAATTAGACACGAACAGATTTTATGTTAATTATTGTTTGTTTCTTGTGTTTAGAATATCAAATACTACTTCGTCATCAAAAGAGGTTGTAAACAGTAACATGCGTATCAACATAAAAGATGTACACCAGTATGGAGATTATTTCTGCAAGGCATCCAATACGTTTGGATCTGCTGAAGTTGCTATTAATCTCCATGGTAATTATTGGGTTGTACTATTAAAAATATAAAGATTTTTTATTCAAAGAAGTAATGTAGAAAATTCAATTAACATTTCAATCCAAAAACAATTTGGCATACAAAATAGGTATTGACTAGTATTTAAAATGTTCTAGTGCCCAATAACAAACTATTGTAAATTTTAATAACTTTTATATATTTTGTTAATTATGTTTATTTGTTTGTTGTTAAGAAACCAGAAATAAAATGTGCCCGCCAGCTTGTGAATAAGAAACCTACAAATGAAAGTGCTGAACATCGAAGCACCTTATGGAGGATTCCATTTTCTTTTTTAAATATTTTATTTACTTATTTCTTTATCATCGTTATTTCAAATTAATTCTTTTCGAACAAATTAATATAATTATTATCCAATTTTGAATTAGAGCAATTAAGTACGTACTTATTATTAGTTTTAGTTTTACATTTGTCAATATTTACATTTATATACATTTATATTCATTACGTATATTACATAATATAATCATATATCATAATTTAATATATACAACATGCGGTAGTTATTATTATTAATACCTATTCACACAATCCATATTTATTCTATAAAAACAAAATTAATTTTTGATGTGATATAATAATTTCGTTTATTCAAGTTGATATTACAGAAATGAATCAAACTAAAAAGTTATATACAATTAGTATAGTTTAATATCATAACAATATTTATGGGTTTAAAATAATTATGCGTAAAACTGAAAAACAATTTTAATTTTTTATGTACACAACATGAATAATGTATTTACTAAGTGTAATAGTTTTCATTTTTATTAGTCAACTATGTCTATCTATCTGGATTTAAACTTGTTGGTTTTTAATTAAAGACTGTAGGTACAAGAAAAAAAAACATATATTGTATAACAAACTAGAATTGTAGTTAAGTAAATTGTATTCAATATAATTCATACACACACATAATCTCAAAAGTCACTTTGAACTATTTAAAGATATGAAAAAAAACAAAATGATTATAATGCTACTTACTCATGAAACTATTACTGACATCTAAATATATTAACTATTCTTTAGCACATTTACTTCATCGACTTAAATATTATAAATATTAAAACGAAATGTTATACTTATAATTATATATTGTTTAAAAACAAAACTAATATTGTAAAAAAAAAGGTTGTGGTTCAATATTGTACACAATAATATTTTATAATAGTTGCATCGGTAGAAATGTTGTTTCTTTAAAATTTAAACATTGTATTTATAATTTACATAACTAATTATATACATGACTGCTTTTGTAAGGATGGACTACTAGGGAAGTATGAAGAAACTTCTTTAACTTTTAATGAATATTATAAATATTATGTAATTGTTTATTTATTTAAGGTAGTTCGTCATATTAAAATTAAGTGTATATAATATACCTATATTTTTTTTATATTTCTTTTGCTTTCATATTTGATCACATATTGTGAAACAAGTAAAGAACAAATATTTGATAATGAATAAGTTTCATGTAAGGATCAGAAATAATTAGAATAGTCTGTATATAATATTAAATTATCTTATTGTTCTGTCATTATTGATGATTGGTAAATAGCAAAAAAATTTGCTTCAACCCATCATGTTCATGGATCATTGAAATTTTGTTTCTACATTGTTGATAAATTAGTGATGTCTTGAGATTACAATTTTTTTTTACAATTAAGGAATAGGTTATCATCAACACACAGTTGGATTAAATATTAAAAATGAAATGAATTGAATAATTTTATTACAAATTTGTTGTATATTTAGAAGATTTATAATATTGACATATTAATTCAGAATCAGAAATAATGTAAAAATAAATTACATAAAAAATATATAGCTTAAGTACTTTAAATATACACATATAAATATAAATATAAAAACATATATATATAACCAAGTCAGACTATACACAGGAATGTTATCAGTTTATATCTGCTCACTACAAGCAAAACTAGTGTGCCTAATAACAAAAACCATTATGATGAATTAACTTATCAATATACAAAATATATATGGTAATTACAAGGTAGTATATAGTATTATATTTTTTAAAATTATAAAATACAATATTCATATAATCGAACACATTTTTCTTTTATGACATTTTTAAAATATATATAATTTCATTATTCTCATATACATAGTTTAAAAAATGCAATAAAAGTATAAAAAAAACAGTGTTCTTCGATCCATAAAGTATTGATTTTAATAATAAATATTTATTTTGCTTGACCTGCGAGTGGTTTAATTTCTTATGCTTTTTATTTTCATAAACCTTTTTCAATAATTCCAATAGTACTAAAAGATAGAATTTAATTAATAATAAACAGTAGTAAGGAACAAATAATTATTATTGTATGTTTTATCTATTTATCTGAAAATTACAAATCATCACAAGATAACATCGTACATACACTAACAATGCATTTCGTATTCCTCGCCAATTTATGAACAAATTAATTTCGTGCCATCATTATCACTATTCCTTTGTCTAAAATATCACAAAACGTGTTGTCGTACAGTTATTCGAATTTTAAATATATTTAAAGTAAAACATTCCGGCATCGAGAAAAAAATTCGTCTAGTTTATTATTTTATTATTTATTATTTAGTAATCGAAACTATCATTCGAAATAGATAATCGCGATTATCTCTATCAAAATCGATACGTCACGATTGTTGTAATCGAGATAACCTCGAATAATGTGTCTCGATCGTGCACGTCACTGTAGATGACGACCATAATACGCGCACACGTATCGTACGCGTCTGACGAAATTTTTTCCATTTACTTCGTTTCACTGTTCTCCGGTCTCCAAACACGCGCACGAACACACGTTTTCGCTGGACAAGATGAACGCCATTATCGTCTACACTGTATTCGCATCGTTCTACATTCACTCGAGTAAGCATCGCAATAGTTATTATAGGTTTTTGTTCGTTTTGTCCGCGTACTAATGGCGTCCACTATCGCCGCCACCATCACCCCTCTACAGTTCCAGTCACACGTTTGAATCTCGTGTTTTCCATGTCCGCGCGTCGATGTCGACGACTTGTTGTCCCGCGGACGTCCGGCCAACGAAAAACGACCCAGCGTGTGTTTTTTGATGGGCGCGTTGTCGCGATCTTTTGGGGATCGGTTAGGAAAACGTACGATTATATTATCGAGCGATATACTAAATTCAGGCGGGTGGCAACCACAACTCGCTTTCGTTTTTTATTTTTTTGTCACTTAATAATAATTAAGAGGACAAACTCAGAAGTCGATCTCTCCGGTTTCCTTTGAGAGTTGGTCGCCTATGATCGAATACGTCGTTTCGTTATAAATCCAATGCGACTTTGATATTCGATACGTGTCCGAACGCGTTAATCTAGTTTAGTGTATTAAGGCCGTCCACACGTTTACACCGTTTGTATGAGAACACGTGTCTGTGTATGGAGCTGCAATCGATATGAACGTAGTGTAAACGAAATAAGTTTTTCTTCTGTCCATTTCTAAATACAATTGTTGCTACGAGTCCCGTTGCTTTATTTAATTTTTATTTCCGTAGACTATTCGTGTACACACCTGTTCACCGTGTGACGTAGCGCCGAAACGACTGCACAACAATGTACCAAAACAGTAAACTACCTTTTAGTACTGTCTTGGCACAACTAAACGTAACGTTCTGATCGCTACGACAAATCGAGTTGTTATTAAACAATTCCCTATGTACAACCGTCATGATGTTCACGATATCATTTCTCGGGTTTTCGAACGGCTATCTTTATTTTTATTCCAGTCTTCTCTGACTATTTTGCTGAAAATGTTTTACGCAAAAAATTACATGTTCATTTTATTTATAAAAAGTACGAAATTGTAGGTTACGAAAGGGTAAATGGCTGCTCAAGTAATATATATATATTATATTGCATTATTTTTCGTTCTAGATTATTGTCTGAAGCCGGCAAGGAAATCTGATGATAAATCCGTTAAGGCTATTGGCTCCACGGCGAATTTAGTATGTTTTGTTGTTTCGCCGGTGGAGCTCAACGTTTCATGGGTCAAGGACAACTACGACGAAATTCTCAAGCCAACCGAGTTAACGTACGGAAATAGAGTCGTCGTCGACGATTCAAGGTTTTCATTGCAAAAGGAAATCATCAGAGAAGTTATGAACGGCAATCGTTATACATTGATGGTATAACCACACGACGCTGATGCATCAAATCGTTTGTGACAGACTCGGCTTTCAATATAATTTGATGTTTCAGATTTCTAATTTGATAAAACCCTACAGTGGTTTGTATCGTTGCCAAGCGGTATACCGATCGCAAAATCTAATATTTAAGAGAATAGAGTTAATTGTGCGCGAGTCAACACCGCCAAGAATTTTTAACAACATAACCACTTTGTCAATCGTATTGGAAAGCAGACCATTGATATTGGAATGCTATGCTAGCGGTTTACCAGAGCCGACAATTTACTGGGGACGGGAAAATAATGAAGTTTTGTTTACAGGTCGACTGACTCATAGGTATTATATATATATATATATTGTCCAATAATGGTTTTATAAAACATTTGTTTTCGAAATTCTCATTTAAATTTTTTTTTAGAGGTAACATTTTAAAAATTCCTTTCACAAAAAGAGGAGACCGTGGAATCTATTATTGTGTTGCTGAGAACGGTATTACACCGAGTTCCAGACGTACGATTGGCGTGATAGTAGAATTTCCTCCGGTCGTATCTACTTCTCAACTATTACACAGACAAACTTTAGGTAACTACGTGAATCTTGATTGCCGAATTGAAGCATGTCCCCCTGTATCAACTGTCTTTTGGACGTATAAGGGTTTACGACTGTCCAACAACCAATATTACGAGTAATTATCATTACACTAATTTGAAGTTTAATTATATACATATGACATTTTAAAAGCATATTGAGAATAATGCATAACATATTTAAAAAAGTATTCAATAAGTAGTAAAAAGTAGTAAAAGTAGTGACGTCTTACCAAGTATTTTCTGAGAAGTGAGTAACATGTACATCTAGGTACGTTTTAAAAAAGAAGTCCGGGTCAGTCGGTACATTACAGTTTTTATAATTTAACACGAACAGTTTTTATGTTATTTATTATTTGTTTCTTTTGTTTAGAATATCAAATACTGCTACGTCATCAGAAGAGGTTGTAAACAGTAACTTGCGTATCAACATAACAGATGTACATCTGTATGGTGATTATTACTGCAAGACATCCAATGCGTTTGGAGATGCTGAAATTGCTATTAAACTCCATGGTAATTATTGAGTTGTACTATTAAAAATATAAAGATTTTTTATTTAAAGAAGTAATGTAGAAAATTCAATTGACATTTTCATCCAAAAACAATTTGGCATACAAAATAGGTATTGACTAGTATTTAAAATGTTCTAGTGTCCAATAATAACAAATTATTGCAATTTTTAATATTAACTTTTATATATATATTATTATTTATGTTTATTTGATTGTTGTTTAGAAACCAGACATAGAATGGGACCACGAATTTGTGAATAAGAAACCTACAAATGGAAGTGCTGAACAATCACCTTTTGCAGGATTTCTTTTTCTTTATTAAATACATTATTCACTTATTTCTTTTTCATCGTTATTTTAAATTAGTTCTTTTAGAACAAATTAATATAATTATTATTATATTTTGTATTATAGCAATTAAGTAGGTACTTATAATTAGTTTAAATTTTACATTTGTCAATATTTACATTTATATACATTTATATTCATTCAGTTTTATTACATAATATAATCATTATTCATAATCATAACATTATTTATGTGTTTAAAGTAATTATGCGAAAATCTGAAAAACTATTATTATTTTTTATGTACACAACATGAATAATGTATTTACTAATTGTAATGGTTTTCATTTTTATTATACAACTATGTCTATCTATCTGGATTCAAACTCATTGATTTTTAATAAAAAACTGTAGGTACCAGAAAAAAAATCACTGTCTACTTAAGTTCGTGGTTCGTCATTGTGCGTGTATAATATGTTCATGCAGTTTTATCCTATTAAAAAGTGTGGATGTGTGTATAGAATCATAAATATTTGCTCAGAATCGTTTGTTAAAAGTAAACATTTATTGTTGTTTGTTATCATATTTAGAATAATAATATAACCCTTGTAAAACCAATTTAAATGATCTACAGCATCTGTGCATCCCTATTTTATTCATGACTATAATGCAATAAAGTAATATAAAACCGTAAGTGAATAGAATTTTTATAAATCAATTATTCTAAATCATATATATAAAAAACATTTAAATTAAAGCTATCAATAAATCATATCATTATTTTAAATATTACTTTTCATACGTATGAATGTGACGAAATATATTTAAATTATACTGACGTATGCACTTTATTTTAAAATTTTTAAAATTGATTATAACCACTGACTACACAATAAATAATATAAGAACACCCAAAAATTGTTTAACTTCAAATGAACAATTGATAAAAAAATTTATAACATATTATTATATTTTTAAATTATATATATATTATAAAATATACATACATATATTTGGATTATGAATACATTTACAGTTAAATTTATCATTTTATAAATAAGTAAAATATCAGCAATAATAGAAAAACATATATTGTGTAACAAACTAGAATTGTAGTTAAGTAAATTGTATTCAATATAATTGATACACACACATAATCTCAACAAGTCACTTTAAAATATTTAAAGATATGATAAAATACAAAATGATTATAATGCTACTTATTCATGAAACTATTACTCACATCTAAATATATTAACGATTCTTTACATCATTTACTTCATCGACTTAAATATAATTAATATTATAACAAAATATTATGCCTATAATGATATATTGTACAAAAACAAAACTAATTTAGTAAAAAGAATGAGTGTGATACCATATTTTACACAATAATTTATAATAGTTGCATCAGTAAAAATGTTGATGTCTTAAAACATTGAACATTGTATTTGTAATTTGTATAACTAATTACATATGAGACTGCATTTGTAAGGATGGACTATTAGGAAAGTATGAAGAAACTTCTTTAACTTTTAATGAATATTATAAATATTATGTAATTGTTTAGTGATTTAAGGTAGTTTGTCATATTAAAATTAAGTGTATATAATATACCTATATTTTTTTTTTATTTCTTTTGCTTTCATATTTGATCACATATTGTGAAACAAGTAAAGGACAAATATTTGATAATGAATAAGTTTCATGTAAGGATCAGAAATAATTAGAATAGTCTGTATATAATATTAAATTATCTTATTGTACTATTATTATTGATTATTTCTAAATAGTAAAAAAATTAGCTTTAACCTATTATATCCATAAATCATTGAAATTTTGTCTCTACATTGTTGATAAATTAGTGATGTCTAGAGATTACAATTTTTTTTACACTTAAGGAATAGGTTATCATTAACACACAGGTATATATATTATTAAAAATGAAATGAATTGAATAATTTTATTACAAATTTGTTGTATATTTAGAAGATTTATCATATGACATTAATTCATAATCAGGAATAATGTAAAAGTAAATTACACACCTAATATATAGTTTGAGTATGAGAGACAAAATAAGTCCCATATATATACTCAAAACATTTTACAAAATAGTTTAGTAACTTTTGCACATTCTATAATTTGTCATCTTGATTTGGAGTTAATAAAATTCGCATTTATTTATTACATAATGTTGATGACTCACAATTTTGGAGCACTTGATTTATATAGCTGTTTTCAATTTGAAAACTTTATGAAAGTTATTGTTATGAATTGTAAATATTGCACATTTAATTGCAACAAATGAACCCACTAATTATTGGTTTTAAGTTTAAATCTAATGAAATATTTCAAGAAAAGCCTTTAAAATCATCAAAAACAAACATTTATACTGTCTATAATATCTCTAATAATTTAGAATAATAGAAAGTTACGAATATTCAGTCAAAAATGATGATTCTGCCTTTTGAAAACAAATATATTGCTATGCCTCTCATGCATTCATGTGATTAATCCATTCACATGAAAATATGTATTATGTAAATATGTACTTATTTCCTTATATTTTTATAATAATCAAAAATACAAAAATAATACTTATAGGTAATTTCATTATTAGCTACTACTAAATAGTTATTTTTAAAAACATTTAATTTTATTTCAGTTATTAATTTGTAGATTGTTGTCATTTTAACTAATGACAATTGTGTAGCTGCTGTACCACATACTTGGTTTCACAATGGTTTGTGTGCTTGGCCAAAAGATAAAATAAAAAATAGAAGTAAAATGATTAAATTACAATCAAATCCTAATTCATCAGAGTTTAATTACTATCCTGCTAGAAAATCATCATCTAAGATTTATGGTGTGTAGTTATTACGTAATTATAATTTTGTATAATTTAACCTTCAAATCAAAAAAGATTCAGTTTTTAATTGTTTTTTTTTTATATATAGACTTATTTTCATGATGTTTTAAACTTTACAATAGAACATTCTAATAATTATATTTTAATATTATACTAATATGTTAAATTAAAGATATATTATGTACTAGTACAATATAGTATTAACAACAAACTAAAATTAATATTCTTGTGCAATATCAAACAAAAAATATTTAGGGGGAAAATTTATTTTTGTAGTGAACACAGTACTAACATTATAAAATCATAAAATAAACACAATAACAACCATATTATTGATTTAATAGTAAATGATTAAATTCTAAATTATATATTTTGATTATTCATGAATAGGCACTTAAATTATCCAGACTTGTGGGCAAAAACATTACGGACACTGCGCGACGTATAATGATGATAATGTTTAAAGATACATTTCTCAAACAATTTTCATATTTGGGTTTCAAAGGAAAAAATAAATTTAATAGGTTTAATTGTTGTCAGTTAACTTTTGGTATGAGTTGAATTAATTAAATATAATTATGTATATATTATTTTATTCAGTTGGCTATTATTTAATATAATAAATATTTTTGAAAAAAAAAATCATATATATATATATTCAACTGAAATATTGAATATTTTTAATTGTTCATTATGTGTATTCCAATGTTATGTTTAGATTATTTAAAATAAGTTGTAGTATAATATTTTACATTATATCTTAAAATAATAAACATAATTGGTAACATAATCTTAGTAAAAAATTAATTTTAGAAAAATATAATTATAAAGTGAGTTCTTATAATGATGTTTAATTGTAATTTAAGAAGCCATAAAAAAAGATAAAAGATATTGGCCAAATCCAGACTGTGACATATTCTCATCTATTGCTAAGTAGTTAGCACAAGCAACAAACCGCATAAATAAGAAAGCGAATAAAATAATTACACCTCAAAATGCATTAACTAATAATAAAAATTAATTGTATCGTGAACAAGTTTTATAAAATAATATGTTACACTGTGTAAAATTAATGTAACAAAGATTAATATATTATTTATTAAAATAAACTGTTGAAGATTAATAAATTATTTTTAACATGAGAATTTATTGATGTTATAGTTTTAATATTTTTAGTGTGTTACAAAAATATGTTGTCGAAATATTATAAAAAACATGGTCACAATATACTTAAAACGTATTGTAGTAATATTAAAAAGAAATATGTTTAACACATTTACTTTGCTGCCATTAGTCTTGCTTACAATGTTTTTGAAATATCGTTAATTCAAAAATCATCATTTGAAAACATATTGTCACAATTTAAATGTGTTTTATAACATATTTTAACAATGATTATGAAATATGAAATTGCTATCTGGGCATTCATATAATCGTATAAATTTTTTTTTTTTACATTTTTCAAATGTATTTAATTTCATTATTTTTTTAATATATACACAGATTAAAAAATGTAATAAAAGTATAAAAAAAAAACAGTGTTCTTGGATCCATAAAGTATTGATTTTATTATTAAATATTTATTTTGCTTGACCTGCGAGTGGTTTAATTTCTTAAGCTTTTATTTTATTTTCATATACATTTTTCAATAAGGTCAATAGTACTAAAAGATAGAATTTAATTAATAATGAACAGTAGTATGAAACGAATCCATTATTATCGTATGTTTTATCTATTTATCTGAAAATTACAAATCATCACAAGATAACATCGTATATACATTAACAATGCATTTCGTATTACCGGGCCAATTTATGAACAAATTAATTTCGTGCCATCATTAATTCTACTGCTATGTCTAAAATATTATAAAACGTGTTGTTGTACGGTTCTTCGAATTTTAAATATATTTTATGCGAAACATTCCGGGATCCAGAAAAAAATTCGTCTAGTTCATTATTTTGAAATCGAAACTATCTTTCGAAATAGATAATCGCGATTATCTCTATCAAAATCGATACGTCTCGATTGTTGTCGTAATCGAGATAACCTCGATTAAAGTGTCTCGATCGTGCACATCACTGTAGAAGACGATCATTATACACGCACACGCACAAGCACACGCACACGTATCGTACGCGTCTGACGAAATTTTTTCCATTTATTTCGTTTCACTGTTCTCCTGTCTCCAAACACGCGCACGCACACACGTTTTCGCTGAACAAGATGAACGCTATTATCGTCTACGCCGTATTCGCATCGCTCTGCATTCACTCGGGTAAGCATCGCAATAGTTATTGTGGTTTTTGTGCGTTTCGTCCGCGTACCAATGGCGTCTACCACCCTTGCCACAAATTCGAAACACGTGTTTTCCATGTCCGCGACTTGTTGTCACGCGCACGTCCGGCAAAAGAAAAACTACCCCGCGTGTGCTTTTTGACGGGCGCGTTGTTGTGATCTACTAAATACAGGGGGTGGCTACCACAACTCGCTTTCGTTTTCTTTTTTTGTCATTTAATAACAATTAAGAGGACAAACTCAGAAGTCGATCTCTCAGGTCTCCTTTTAGAGTTGGTCGCCTATGATCGAATACGTCGTTACGTTATAAATCCAATGCGGTTATGGTATTCGACACGTGTCCGAACGCGTTATTCTAGTTTAGTGTATTAAGGCCGTCCACACGTTTACACCGTTTGTATGGGAACACGTGTCTGTGTATGGAGCTGCAAACGATATGAACGTTGTGTAAACGAAATAAGGTCTTCTTGTGTCCATTTCTAAATACAGTTGTTGCTACGAGTCCCGTTGCTTTATTTAATTTTTATTTCCGTAGACTATTCGTGTACACACCTGTTCACCGTGTGACGCAGCGCCGAAACGACTGCACATTAATGTACCAAAACAGAAAACTGCCTTTTTGTACTGTCTTGGCACAACTAAATGTAACGTTCTGATCGCTACGATAAATCGTGCTGTTATTACACAATTCCCTATGTACAACCGTTATAATGTTCGCGATTTCATTTCTCGGGTATTCGAACGGCTATCTATATTTTTATTCCATTCTTTTCTGGTGGAGACTATTTTGCTGAAAATGTTTTACGCACAAAATTACACGTTCATTATATTTATAAAACGTTCGAAACTGTACGTTGCGTATGGGTATGGCTGCTCCACGAATACATATATATGCATGTATATTAAATTGTATTATTTTTCGTTCTAGATTATTGTCAGAAGCCGGCAAGTATATCCGATGAGAAATGCGTTAAGGTTATTGGCGCCACGGCGAATTTAGTATGTTTGGTTATTTCGCCGGATGACCTTAACGTTTCATGGGTCAAGGACAACAGAGACGAAATTCTCAAGCCAACCGAGTTAACGTACGGAAATAGAGTCGTCGTCGACGATTCAAGGTTTTCATTGCAAAAGGAAATCATCAGAGAAGTAATGAACGGCAATCGTTATACATTGACGGTATGAACACACGACGCTGACGCATCAAATCGTTTGTGACGGACTCGGTTTTCAATATAATTTGTTGTTTCAGATTTCTGATTTGATAAAATCCGACATTGGATCGTATCGTTGCCAAGCGTTATACCGATCGGAAAATCTAATATTTAATAAAATAGAGTTAAATGTGCGCGAGTCAACAACGCCAACAATTTTTAACAATATAACCACTACGTCAGTCGTAAGGGAAGGCCATCCATTGATATTAGAATGCTATGCTAGCGGTTTTCCCGAGCCGACAATTTACTGGAGACGGGAAAATAATGAAGTTTTGTTTAATGGTCGACTGGCTCATAGGTATTATATATATATATATATATATAAATTGTCCAATAATGATTTTGTAAAACATTTGTTTTCGAAATATTCATTTAAATTTTTTTTTAGAGGTAACATTTTTAAAATTCCTGTCACAAAAAGAGGAGACCGTGGAAACTATTATTGTTTTGCTGAGAACGGTATTAGACCGAGTCCCAGACGTACGATTAGCGTGGTAGTAGAATTTTCTCCTTTCGTATCTACTTCTGAACTATTCAATGGACAAGCTTTAGGTTACTACCTGAATTTGGATTGCCGTATTGAAGCATGTCCCCCCGTATCAAATTTCGTTTGGATATATAAGGGGATAGAACTGTCCAACAACCAATATTACAAGTAATTATCATTACACTAATTTGTAGTTTAATTATATTCATATATGACATTTTAAAAGCATATTGAGAATAATGCATAACATATTTAAAAAAGTATTCAATAAGTAGTAAAAAGTAGTAAAAGTAGTGACGTCTTACCAAGTATTTTCTGAGAAGTGAGAAACATGTACATCTCTGGTGTATGTACGTTTAAAAAAAGAAGTCCGGGTCAGTCGGTACATTACAGTTTTAATAATTTAACACGAACAGATTTTATGATATTTATTGTTTGTTTCTTGTATTTAGAATTTCAAATACTGCTTCGTCATCAAAAGAGGTTGTAAACAGTAACTTGCATATCAACATAACAGATGTACATCTGTATGGAGATTATATCTGCAAGGCATCCAATATGTTTGGAGATGCTGAAATTGCTATTAATCTCCATGGTAATTATTAAGTTGTACTACTAAAAATATAAATATTATTTATTCAAAGAAGTAATGTAGAAAATTCAATTAACATTTCAATCCAAAAACAATTTGGCATACAATATAGGTATTGACTAGTATTTAGAAGGTTCTAGTGTCCAATAATAACAAATTATTGTAAATTTTAATAATAATTTTCATATATATTTTATAATTTATGTTTATTTGATTGTTGTTTAGAAACCAGAAGTAAAATGTGTCCGCCAGCTTGTGAATAAGAAAACTACAAATGAAAGGGCTGAACATCAAAGCACCTCATGCAGGATTCCATTGATTCTTTTTTAATATTATAATATTAATATTTTATTTACTTATTTTTTTATCATCATTATTTCAAATTACTTCTTTTGGAACAAATTAATATAATTGTTATTAATTTTTTTATTACAGCAATTAAGTAGGTACTTAATATTACTTTTAGTTTTACATTTGTCTATATTTACATTTATATACATTTATATTCATTAAGTTTTATTACATAATATAATCATAATTCATAATCGAATATATACAACATGCGGTAGTAATTATTATTAATACCTATTCACACAATCCATATTTATTCTATAAAAACAAAATTAATTTTTTGATGTGATATAATGATTTTGTTTATTCAGTTGATATTACAGAAATGAATCAAACTAAAAAGTTATATACAATTAGTATAGTTTAATATCATAACAATATTTATGGGTTTAAAATAATTATGCGTAAAGCTGAAAAACTATTATTATTTTTTATGTACACAACATGAATAATGTATTTACTAATTGTAATGGTTTTCATTTTTATTAGACAACTATGTCTATCTATCTGGATTCAAACTCATTGATTTTTAATTAAAAACTGTAAAGACCAGAAAAAAAAATCACTGACTACTTAAGTTCGTGGTTCGTCATTGTGGGTGTATAATATGTTCATGCAGTTTTATCCTATTAAAAAGTGTGGATGTGTGTATAGAATCATAAATATTTGCTCAGAATCGTTTGTTAAAAGTAAACATTTATTGTTGTTTGTTATCATATTTAGAATAATAATAAAACCCTTGTAAAACCAATTTAAATGATCTACAGCATCTGTGCATCCCTATTTTATTCATGATTATAATGCAATAAAGTAATATAAAACCGTAAGTGAATAGAATTTTTATAAATCAATTATTCTTAATCTTATATATAAAAAACATTTAAATTAAAGCTATCAATAAATCATATCATTATTTTAAATATTACTTTTCATACGTATGAATGTGACGAAATATATATAAATTATACTGACATATGCACTTTATTTTAAAAATTTAAAAATTGTTTATAACCACTGACTACAGAATAAATAATATAAGAACACCCAAAAATTGTTTATTTTCAAATGAAAAATAGATAAAAAAATTTACAACATATTAATATATTTTTAAATTATATATATATTATAAAATATACATACATACATTTGGATTATGAATAAATTTACAGTTAAATTAATCATTTAATAAATAATAAGTAAAATATCAGCTATAATAGAAAAACATACACTGTATTACAAACTTGAATTGTAGTTAAGTAAATTGTATTCAATATAATTGATACACACACATAATCTCATAAGTCACTTTGAAACTATTACTGACATCTAAATATATTAACGATTCTTTAGCACATTTATTTCATCGACTTAAATATAATTAATTTTATAACAAAATATTATCCCTATAATGATATATAGTACAAAAACAAAACTAATTTTGTAAAAAAAATGAGTGTGATATCATATTTTACACAATATTTTATAATAGTTGCATCAATAAAAATGTTGATGTCTTAAAACATTGAACATTGTATTTGTAATTTGTATAACTAATTACATATGAGACTGCATTTGTAAGGATGGACTACTAGGAAAGTATGAAGAAACTTCTTTAACTTTTAATGAATATTTTCAATATTATGTAATTGTTTAAGATTTAAGGTAGTTCGTCATATTAAAATTAAGTGTATATAATATACCTATTTTGGTTTTTTATATTTCGTTTGTTTTCATATTTGATCATATATTGTGAAACAAGTAAAGGACAAATATTTGATAATGAATAAGTTTCATGTAAGGATCAGAAATAATTAGAATAGTCTGTATACAATATTAATTTATCTTATTGTACTATTATTATTGATTATTTCTAAATAGTAAAAAAATTAGCTTTAACCTATCATAGCCATGGGTGATTGAAATTTTGTTTCTACATTGTTGATAAATTAGTGATGTCTTGAGATTACATTTTTTTTTACAATTCAGGAATAGGTTATCATTAACACACAGGTATATATATTATTAAAAATGAAATGAATTGAATAATTTTATTACAAATTTATTGTATATTTAGAAGATTTATCATATGACATTAATTCATAATCAGGAATAATGTAAAAATAAATTACACACCTAATATATAGTTTGAGTATGAGAGACAAAATAAGTCCCATATATATACTCAAAACATTTTACGAAATAGTTTATTAACTTTTGTACATTTTTTAATTTGTCATCTTGATTTGGAGTTAATAAAATTCGCATTTATTTATTACATAATGTTGATGACTCACAATTTTGGAGCACTTGATTTATATAGCTGTTTTCAATTTGAAAACTTTATGAAAGTTATTGTTATGAATTGTAAATATTGCACATTTAATTGCAACAAATGAACAAATAATTATTGGTTTTAAGTTTAAATCTAATGAAATATTTCAAGAAAAACCTTTAAAATCATCAAAAACAAACATTTATACTGTCTATAATATCTCTAATAATTTTGAATAATGGAAAGTTACGAATATTCAGTCTAAAATGATGTTTCTGCCTTTTGAAAACAAATATATTGCTATGCCTCTCATGCATTCATGTGATTAATCCATTCACATGAAAATATGTATTATGTAAATATGTACTTATTTCCTTATATTTTTATAATACTCAAAAATACAAAAATAATACTTATAGGTAATTTCATTATTAGCTACTACTAAATAGTTATTTTTAAAAACATTTAATTTTATTTCAGTTATTAATTTGTAGATTGTTGTCATTTTAACTAATGACAATTGTGTAGCTGCTGTACCACATACTTGGTTTCACAATGGTTTGTGTGCTTGGCCAAAAGATAAAATAAAAAATAGAAGTAAAATGATTAAATTACAATCAAATCCTAATTCATCAGAGTTTAATTACTATCCTGCTAGAAAATCATCATCTAAGATTTATGGTGTGTAGTTATTACGTAATTATAATTTTGTATAATTTAACCTTCAAATCAAAAAAGATTCAGTTTTTAATTGTTTTTTTTTTATATATAGACTTATTTTCATGATGTTTTAAACTTTACAATAGAACATTCTAATAATTATATTTTAATATTATACTAATATGTTAAATTAAAGATATATTATGTACTAGTACAATATAGTATTAACAACAAACTAAAATTAATATTCTTGTGCAATATCAAACAAAAAATATTTAGGGGGAAAATTTATTTTTGTTGTGAACACAGTACTAACATTATAAAAATCATAAAATAAACACAATAACAACCATATTATTGATTTAAAAGTAAATGATTAAATTTCAAATTATATATTTTGATTATTCATGAATAGGCACTTAAATTATCCAGACTTGTGGGCAAAAACATTGCGGACACTGCGCGACGTATAATGATGATAATGTTTAAAGATACATTCCTCAAACAATTTTCATATTTGGGTTTCAAAGGAAAAAATAAATTTAATAGGTTTAATTGTTGTCAGTTAACTTTTGGTATGAGTTGAATTAATTAAATATAATTATGTATATATTATTTTATTCAGTTGGCTATTATTTAATATAATAAATATTTTTTGAAAAAAAAAAATCATATATATATATATATTCAACTGAAATATTGAATATTTTTAATTGTTCATTATGTGTATTCCAATGTTATGTTTAGATTATTTAAAATAAGTTGTAGTATAATATTTTACATTATATCTTAAAATAATAAACATAATTGGTAACATAATCTTAGTAAAAAATTAATTTTAGAAAAATATAATTATTAAGTGAGTTCTTATAATGATATTTAATTGTAATTTCTGAAGCCATAAGAAAAGATAAAAGATATTGGCCAAATCCAGACTGTGACATATTCTCATCTATTGCTAAGTGGTTAGCACAAGCAACAAACCGCATAAATAAGAAAGCGAATAAAATAATTACACCTCAAAATGCATTAACTAATAATAAAAATTAATTGTATCGTAAACAAGTTTTATAAAATAATATGTTACACTGTGTAAAATTAATGTAACAAAGATTAATATATTATTTATTAAAATAAACTGTTGAAGATTAATAAATTATTTTTAACATGAGAATTTATTGATGTTATAGTTTTAATATTTTTAGTGTGTTACAAAAATATGTTGTCGAAATATTATAAAAATCATGGTCACAATATACTTAAAACGTATTGTAGTAATATTAAAAAGAAATATGTTTAATACATTTACTTTGCTGCCATTAGTCTTGCTTACAATGTTTTTGAAATATCGTTAATTCAAAAATCATCATTTGAAAACATATTGTCACAATTTAAATGTGTTTTATAACATATTTTAACAATGATTATGAAATATGAAATTGCTATCTGGGCATTCATATAATCGTATAAATTTTTTTTTTTTACATTTTTCAAATGTATTTAATTTCATTATTTTTTTAATATATACACAGATTAAAAAATGTAATAAAAGTATAAAAAAAAAACAGTGTTCTTGGATCCATAAAGTATTGATTTTATTATTAAATATTTATTTTGCTTGACCTGCGAGTGGTTTAATTTCTTAAGCTTTTATTTTATTTTCATATACATTTTTCAATAAGGTCAATAGTACTAAAAGATAGAATTTAATTAATAATGAACAGTAGTATGAAACGAATCCATTATTATCGTATGTTTTATCTATTTATCTGAAAATTACAAATCATCACAAGATAACATCGTATATACATTAACAATGCATTTCGTATTACCGGGCCAATTTATGAACAAATTAATTTCGTGCCATCATTAATTCTATTGCTTTGTCTAAAATATTATAAAACGTGCTGTCGTACAGTTATTCGAATTTTAAATATATTTAAAGCAAATCATTCCGGGATCGAGAAAAAATTTTGTCTAGTTTATTATGTCGTAATCAAAACTATCTATCGAAATAGATAATCGCGATTATCTCTATCAAAATCGATACGTCTCGATTGTTGTTGTAATCGAGATAACCTCGAATAAAGTGTCTCGATCGTGCACGTCACTGTAGATGACGACCATTATACGCGCACACGCACACGCACACGTATCGTACGCGTCTGACGAAATTTTTTACATTTATTTCGTTCCACTGTTCTCCTGTCTCCAAACACGCGCACGCACACACGTTTTCGCTGAACAAGATGAACGCCATTATCGTCTACGCTGTATTCGCATCGCTCTGCATTCACTCGGGTAAGCATCGCAATAGTTATTATAGGTTTTTGTTCGTTTTGTCCGCTTACTAATGGCGTCCACTATCGCCGCCACCACCCCCCTCTACAGTACCAGTCACACGTTTGAATCTCGGTTTTTCCATGTCCGCGCGTCTATGTCCACGACTTGTTGTCCCGCGGACGTCCGGCCAACGAAAAACGACCCAGCGTGTGTTTTTTGATGGGCGCGTTGTCGCGATCTTTTCGGGATCGATTAGGAAAACGTACGATTATATTTTCGAGCGATATACTAAATACAGGCGGGTGGCAACCACAACTCGCTTTCGTTTTTTTTTTGTCATTTAATAATAATTAAGAGGACAAACTCAGAAGTCGATCTCTCAAGTCTCCTTTTAGAGTTGGTCGCCTATGATCGAATACGTCGTTTCGTTATAAATCCAATGCGGTTATGGTATTCGACACGTGTCCGAACGCGTTATTTTAGTTTAGTTTATTAAGGCCGTCCCACACGTTTACACAGTTTGTATGGGAACACGTGTCTGTGTATGGAGCTGCAATCGATATGAACGTAGTGAAAACGAAATAAGGTCTTCTTCTGTCCATTTCTAAATACAGTTGTTGCTACGAGTCCCGTTGCTTTATTTAATTTTTATTTCCGTAGACTATTCGTGTACACACCTGTTCACCGTGTGACGCAGCGCCGAAACGACTGCACACCAATGTACCAAAACAGTAAACTGCCTTTTTGTACTGTCTTAGCACAACTAAACGTATCGTTCTGATCACTACGATAAATCGAGCTGATATTACACAATTCCCTATGTACACCCGTCTAAATCATGGATGGCCAAACTGCGGCACGCGTGCCAGTTGTGGCACATTTGTTGTTATGGAATGGCACACTAGAGTCAGATAAAATAATATATAATTTTTAAAAAAAGTATTATTAAATTAAATTATATTATCGCAGTGGAATTTTCCGATTATTATTCCGATAAGAGAATTGTTACGGTACGTGTGTACTAGATTACTACAATAAAGTTAGTCGTATTAGAACCGTGTTGCCCCGTTAAAAGGGCCCCTTAGCACTGACTCCGGGGGCCCTTCTGTGTCTAGATCATTGTACTCGTAGTATGATCTTGTGTTTAAATCAAATATATATTATTGAAATTATCGAAAACATTTATTTTTACATTATTTTATCAGTTGTTGAAAAACGGGCCTCCAAAGATTGCACAGTTATTAAACTATAATATTATTAATGTTGTAGTTATTTTTATGTGTGTGATTGGGATTTCCCAAATTAATTTTTGTAATCGCTCCTCGCCTTGAAACCGTTTTTGATATTATATCATTACATTATATATCCATATACGTAATACTTTTTGCACGTTTTCTACACACTAAGTAGTGGTTCGAAACAATATTCTTAAACATGTAACTATTAAGCGTTGTTAATAATGTCGTTTCTTACATCATCAGTAAACTATTTATATATTCTATTGTTTACCGGCGAAATTACAACACATTTGATGAAGTGAATTTGTGAAAATATTTGTTTACCTTTTTCATTATTTTCTACGACTTACAACTTATAAGTCATAAGTATTTAAAAAAAATATTATTTGTAAATTTTAAAATGTATAAAAAAAAACATTTAAGTGGGGCTGAAAAGCGAAAACTTAAAGAAAAACAAAATGAATTTACTGCAAAATTAAAGAAAATTACTGGATTTTTAACAAATCCAATATCGTGTGAGTATTAAATCATATGAATTTTCTGATGTTAGTTATTTTATAATATATTTATTATGATTTATTACTTTGATTTAATGGTTCAATATAATTATGACTAGGCAATGAAGAAAACTGTACCAAAAGTAACAAATCATTAGAAAATATTAGCATTGAAAGTATTATTCAACATAACAATGTTTCTGAAAATGAAGACCGTGGTAGTATGAGTGTTACAACAGATCCTGTTAAAGGTACAAACCTACTATAAAATTTATATAAGTACATTGCATTTCAATATGTAGTTATAATAATATAATAGATTATATATTACTATAATAATAACTGTATTATGGAAGTTTAAAGTTTTTTATATAAAAATATATTTTTCATTAACACATTAGTACCTATACCTATTATAATGTAGCAAATTAATTTTAAATAGGTAATTGTATTTAAACATATTTGGTTTTAAAATAAAATAAAAAATATTTTATGTATAAATATTAAATTTCAATAATAAAAATATTGATAATAAAATAATAAAACACCTGCAACTTGCTATTTATTATTTATTTTATAATTTGTGACTATAATTTAATAAACATATTTTTTTAACAATGTTTTATATACTTAAATAGGTTTTGATTTAACCAAATTTTATCCTACTGACCGAGGCTATTTTGAAGAAACAATTATTAACAGTGTCTTGAAACGCATTATTTTACAATATGGCCCATGTAGACCGAAAATTGATTTTCCATACACAAAAGACGGTATTGGTGTTCCTAGAAAATTTTCAGTTCAGTACTATGATAAAACAACCAAATCAGGACTCAGAATTCCACGCTTATGGATCTGTTATTCAGTCGTACTTGATTGTGTTTATTGTGAAACATGTTGGTTGTTTGCTGATAGATACAATGGAAATTTTAAAAACAATTGGATTTCAGGCATTTGTGATTGGCATCATATTAATGATAAAATTAACATTCATGAAATATCTCAACAGCACATAAATGCAACACTTCTTAGATCTTCTTGGTGTAAAAATGAAACAATCGATAAACATATAGAAGAACAGCTTCTGAATGAAACCACATTTTGGAGAAATGTACTAACTAGAATTATTAAAATAATATTATTTTTGACAGCAGGAAATACAGGAATTAGAGGAAACGAAGGCAGTAAAAAAAAAGGTGAACACATAATTGAAGGAAATTTTATTAGAACTGTGAAATTAATGGCAGATTTTGATCCAGTGTTAAGTAAATTATTGAATAATGAAAATTTGAAAACTAAATATTTAAGCTGGAAAATCCAAAATGAAGTTATAGATCTATTAGCTTCAGAACTACGAAGTATATTTAGTACTGAAGTAAAGAACTCAAAATTGTTTTCTATTATAGCAGATTCTACACATGATATCACAAAATTAGATCAATTAAGTTTAATTATTAGGTACATTGTAATAGACTATAAAAAAAAAAGTTTTGAAATAAAAGAAACATTTTTTGGATTTTTTGAACTAAAAAAACACGGAGCTGCAGATTATGTAAATTTAATTTATAACATTCTACAATCATTTACTCTTGATATTCAAAATTGTCGTGGTCAGGGATATGATGGGGCATCTATCATGAAGGGTTTTTATAGTGGTTATACAACAAAGAATTTTGTCAACAGTATCTAATGCACCATATGTACACTGTTGTGCACATAATTTAAATTTAGTGTTGTGTGATGCTGCAAAGAGTTCGAATGAAGCTGCCAATTTTTTTGAAAATATTCAAGCAGTTTATAATTTTTTCAGTTCCAGTTCCCCTAGATGGGCAACTTTAGCTTTTAAAGAACACTATGCAAATAAAATTCACGCAAAAGTTTTAAAAAAAGTTTGTCCAACTCGTTGGGAGGCACGACATCAATCTTTATCAACATTTAAAGAAAGATTTATTGATATTTTAAGGACACTCACAACGATTAATTTAACAAGTAAAAAGCCTGAAGAAAAGAACATGAGTCTATCTTTAATGAAAAAAACTGAATCTTTTGATTTTATACTAATGTTATGTGTTTGGGAAAAAATTTTGCGTCCATTACATGGTGTATCAATAAATTTACAATACCAAAACACAGATTTACAGAAAGCCCGTGATCACCTGGAAAGCACATATCAATCAATTCAAAAATTAAGAAATAATTATGATAGTGTTGTAGAAGATGCTAAAATGCTATGTAATAAATGGGGGATACCAACCAAATTTAAGTCAACTCGACAACGTTTTGCTAAACGACAATTTTATGATGTGGATGGAGACCGACGATTACAAATAACTGAAAACAATTTTAGAATTAAGGTTTTCCTTCCTGTCGTTGACACTGTATTAAGTCAATTGAAAATCCGTTTCTTAGGCTTACAGAATGTATGTAATACATTTGATTTTCTCAGACCTCAATCAATTATTGAGTCTGGAGAAAATGAAATTATTAAAGAATCATATGACTTCATACTTAAATATTAATCAGATATAGGTTCTGAATTTACTAGTCAACTTCTTTCTCTTAAAGAAATGATCATAGACAAAGATTTAAAAACAATTAGTGAACTTGCAACATTTATCCTTCAAAATGATTTTTCTGTTAGCTATTCTGAAGTACTAGGAGCTTGCATGTTGTTTTTAATATTACCAGTTACAGTTGCCACTGCAGAAAGATCATTCTCCAAATTGAAACTCATAAAGAATTTCTTAAGAAATTCGATAGCACAAGATCGTCTAAATAATATAGCTATACTAAACATTGAACAACATCTGAGATAAATTTGGATAAAGTCATAAATGAATTTGCTAATTTCAAAGCAAAAAAAATGAATTTCTATTCTTAATTTGTATGACACTTTCACATGAGTATATTATGATTATACATATTATATTATATTTTTGATGTTTAAAAAAACCCCTATTTTCGTAGTGAATGAACAAATTGTCTAATGTATAACACCAATACTTCAGTAAACAAACACTATTGTTTTAATTTATTTCATCTTTCATTGTATACGTTTCAGAACAAAATTGCAACATATTTATTAATAAAAACAATAGTAACATTTAATGTGATTTATTAAAAGATTGCATGTGAGTGTCTAAAAACTTATTAAAATGTATAAAATTAACAATCTATTTAAGTAGGTGACTTTCCTATTAAAAAAGTAATATAAATGAGTATTAAAACTTATTAAAATGTATAGAATTAACAATCTAATTAGGTAGGTGACGTTCAATACGTGAAATTGCTTAACGGTGATGTTTAGCAATATCTTCATATTAGATTTTTAAGATTATTACAAAAAACCGCCTTTATTTATTTTTGTATATCTTATGAATTATAGACCTTTGGGCAATAAAAAAATATACATCTATAAGCCTTAGGGGCCCATAATTTTATTGTGTCCTGGGGCCCCAAAACACCTAGTTGCGGCACTGGCGTTAACGAGTAGTTAGTGTCGTTGTGTGTGTGTGATCGTGAAATGGCATCTAATAAACCAGGAACTTCAGGTTTAGGCGTAAAACGAAGTTATAAAGATGATATTTCTTCGCGAATTTTTAATACAGAATGGATAGAAAAATTTTTATGTATAGAAGGGAAAAAATCTAGACCGACAGGTTTAGTATGTAACTCTGTAATTGCAGTTCCAAAAAAATTCAATGTTCAACGGCACTATAATAATCACAATATTATTGAAAAATACTCCGAGGGTTCTGTAAAGAGGACAGAATATATTAAAAAGAAGACTAATTCATTGTTAACTCAGCAATCAATTTTTACTAAACAATCAAATGAAAAAAAAGACATGGTGTTAACGTCTTATGAAATCGAATTTTTGCTAGTCAAGTGTGGAAAACCTTATTCTGATGGCGAAATCATTAAAAAAAGTTTCGATATTTTTGCAAAAAATTCAAATGATTCAAAAATTTCTACGTACGTAAATGACATTTCTTTATCACGTAATACAATTATGAGAAGAATTGACGAAATTTCCTCAGATATTTCAAAACAAATTTCGTGTAGTACCACTAATTCTAAATATTTTTCTCTTGCGCATGATGAAAGCTGTGATATTACGGACAATCCGCAATTAAGTATATTTATTCGAAGTGTGAATTCTAAGTTTGAAGTGACGGAAGAACTTTTAGGACTTGAAGTACTCGAAACATCGACAAAAGGTACAGATATTTTTAATAAACTAAAATGTTGTGTTGAAACTTTGTTGTTAAAAAGTGACGATTTAATCTGGTCAAAACTTGAAAGTGTATGCACAGACGGTGCTCCATGTATGATAGGTAAAAATATTGGTTGTGTAACACTATTGGAAGAGTTTTTGAATAGAAATTTAAATAAATATCACTGTATTATACACCTAGAAGCCTTATGCGCCAAAATTTTAAAATTTGATCATGTATTAAAACCAGTATCTCGATGTATAAACAAAATAAAAGCTCGGCCTTTAAATCATCGATTATTCAGAACTCTAATTGAAGACGCCATTAACGAATCTGGTGAACTATTCTTATTTTGTGAAGTAAGATGGCTTGCAAAAGGAAAAGCATTAGAAAGATTTTGGAATCTAAAAGACGAAGTTATTGAATTTTTAGAAAAAAATAATGAATTGCCTGATGAATGTGAACTACTGAAAGATAAAAATTGGTTAATCAACCTTGCATTTTTAACTGATATTCTCGGACATTTAAATATTCTCAATAAACGACTCCAAGGTGAAGGAAATTTATTTCCATCAATTGTAGGTTCTATAAATTCTTTCATGTCTCGACTTCGTCATTTCGAAAGTAATTTAGGAATGGGAAATTTAGATCACTTTGTACGGTTAAAATCTATTTATCTACCGACAGATATTCCATTGACGATTTTTAAAAATCATATTTCATCATTAAATGATAATTTTCAAGAAAGATTCAGCAAATTTAAAGAAGAAGAAGATTTAAATAACTTATTTATTAATCCATTTATCATAGAGACACACGATCTCCAAAAATATAACCCTAATATGCAATTGGAAATTATTGAACTTCAAAGTTCAACAGTTTTAAAATGCAAATATAAAGAGTCATCTGAGATAATAGAATTTTGGAAATGCCTACCCAAAGAAGATTTTCCAGAATTACATAATGTAGCGTTGAAATTGGTTTGCAGATTTGCTCTACATATATATGTGAGAAAAGTTTTTCGCGGATGACTTTCATTAAAAATAAGTATAGAACCAAACTAACAAATTCTCATTTGAAAAATTTAATGCTTCTATCTTCAACTAAACTTAAACCAAATTATGAAGAGATAATATCCATGAAGCAAATTCAACATACCTAATCATTAAAAAAAACATTGCAATTGAACTGTAATAAAAATAGTACCTATGAAAAAAATCTAAAATTTATATTTATGTAAACTTTGTAAACTGTAAAGAAATAAATATTTTTTAAGGCACATTCTCAATTTTGTATACATTATTTGGCACAATATAAAAAAAGGTTGGCCACCCCTGGTCTAAATGTTCGCGATCTCATTTCTCGGGTTTTCGAACAGCTATCTATATTTTTATTCCATTCTTCTCTGGTGGGGACTATTTTGCTGAACATGTTTTACGCACAAAATTACACGTTCATTATACATATAAAACGTTCGAAATTGTACGTTGCGGAAGGGTATAGCTGCTCCACGAATAAATATATATATGTATGTATATTATATTGTATTATTTTTCGTCCTAGATTATTGTCAAAATCCGGAAAGTATATCCGATAATAAAAGCGATCAGATTATTGGCGCCACGGCGAATTTAGTATGTATGGTTATGTATCCGGCGGGGCTCAACGTTTCATGGGTCAAGGACAGCGGAGACGCAGTTCTCAAGCCGACCGTGTTAACGTACGGAAATAGAGTCGTCGTCGACGATTCAAGGTTTTCATTGCAAACGGAAATCATCAGAGGAGTAATGAACGGCAATCGTTATACATTGATGGTATGACCACACGACGCTGATGCATCAAATCGTTTGTGACGCACTCGGTTTCCAATATAATTTGATGTTTCAGATTTCTAATTTGATAAAACCCTACAGTGGTTTGTATCGTTGCCAAGTGTTATACCGATCAAAAAGTCTAATATTTAATGAAATAGAGTTAAATGTGCGCGAGTCAACACCGCCAACAATTATTAACAATACCACCACTTCGTCAGTCGTAAGGGAAGGCCATCCATTGATATTAGAATGCTATGCTAGCGGTTTTCCCGAGCCGACAATTTTCTGGAAACGAGAAAATTTTAAGGTTTTGGTTACAGGTCGACGGGCTCATAGGTATTACATACATATATATATTGTCCAGTAATGACTTTGTAAAACATTTGTATTCGAAATATTTATTTAAATTTTTTTTTAGAGGTAACATTTTAAAAATTCCTGTCACAATTAGAGGAGACAGTGGAAACTATCATTGTTTTGCTGACAACGGTATTAGCACGAGTCCCAGACGTACGATTAGCGTGGTAGTAGAATATCCTCCGGTCGTATCTACTTCTCAACTATTCCACGGACAAGCTATAGGTTACTACGTAAATCTTGATTGCCGTATTGAAGCATGTCCCGTATCAACTGTCGTTTGGATGCATAAAGGATTACAACTGTCCAACAACCGATATTACAAGTAATTATCATTACACTAATTTGTAGTTTAATTATTTTCATATGTGACATTTTAAAAGCATATTAAGAATAATGCATAACACATTTAAAAAAGTAGTAAAAATAGTGACGTCTTACCAAGTATTTTCTGAGAAGTGGGAAACATGTACATCATGGTGTAGGAATGTTTTAAAAAAAAAGTCCGGGTCAATCGGTACATTACAGTTTTGATAATTTAACACGAACAGTTTTTATGTTATTTATTGTTTGTTTCTCGTGTTTAGAATATCAAATACTGCTTCGTCAACAAAAGAGGTTGTAAACAGTAACTTGCGTATCAACATAACACATGTATTTATGTATGGAGATTATTTCTGCAAGACATCCAATAAGTTTGGAGATGCTGAAATTGCTATTAATCTCCATGGTAATTATTGGGTTGTACTATTAAAAATATAAAGATTTTTTATGTAAAGGAGTAATGTAGAATATTCAATTAACATTTCAATCCAAAAACAATTTGGCATACAAAATAGGTATTGACTAGTATTTAAAATGTTCTAGTGTCCAATAACAAACTATTGTAAATTTTAATAACTTTTATATATTTTATTAATTACGTTTATTTGTTTGTTGTTTAGAAACCAGAAATAAAATGTGCCCCCCAGCTTGTGAATAAGAAACCTACAAATGAAAGTTCTGAACATCGAAGCACCTCATGCAGGATTCCATTGATTCTTTTTTAAATATTTTATTTACTTATTTCTTTATCATCATTATTTCAAATTACTTCTTTTGGAACAAATTAATCTAATTGTTATTAAATTTTGTATTATAGCAATTAAATAGGCACTTATTATTAGTTATAGTTTTACATTTGTCTATATTTACATTTATATACATTTATATTCATTAAGTTTTATTACATAATATAATCATAATTCATAATCGAATATATACAACATGCGGTTGTAATTATTATTAATACCTATTCACACAATCCATATTTATTCTATAAAAACAAAATTAATTTTTTGATGTGATATAATGATTTTGTTTATTCAGTTGATATTACAGAAATGAATCAAACTAAAAAGTTATATACAATTAGTATAGTTTAATATCATAACAATATTTATGGGTTTAAAATAATTATGCGTAAAGCTGAAAAACTATTATTATTTTTTATGAACACAACATGAATAATGTATTTACTAATTGTAATGGTTTTCATTTTTATTAGACAACTATGTCTATCTATCTGGATTCAAACTCATTGATTTTTAATTAAAAACTGTAAAGACCAGAAAAAAAAATCACTGACTACTTAAGTTCGTGGTTCGTCATTGTGGATGTATAATATGTTCATGCAGTTTTATCCTATTAAAAAGTGTGGATGTGTGTATAGAATCATAAATATTTGCTTAGAATCGTTTGTTAAAAGTATACATTTATTGCTGTTTGTTCTCATATTTAGAATAATAATATAATATAATTCTTGTAAAACCAATTTAAATGATCTACAGCATCTGCTGATCACTATATAATTCATGACTATATTGCAATAAAGTAATATAAAATCGTAAGTGAATAGAATTTTTGTAAATCAATTATTTTAAATCATATATATAAAAAACATTTAAATTAAAGCTACCAATAAAACATATCATTATTTTAAATAATACTTTTCATACGTATGAATGTGACGAAATATATATAAATTATACTGACATATGCACTTTATTTTAAAAATTTAAAAATTGTTTATAACCACTGACTACAGAATAAATAATATAAGAACACCCAAAAGTTGTTTAACTTCATATGAACAATTGATAAAAATGTATATAACATATTATTATACTTTTAAATTATATATATTATAAAGTATACATACATACATTTAAATTATGAATAAATTTACAGTTAAATGTATCATTTTATAAATAATAAGTTAAATATCAGCAATAATAGAGAAAAAAACATACACTGTATTACAAACTTGAATTGTAGTTAAGTAAATTGTATTCAATATAATTGATACACACACATAATCTCAAAAGTCACTTTGAACTATTTAACGATATGACAAAAAACAAAACAAAATGACTATAATGCTACTTATTCATGAAATTATTAATCACATCTAAATATATTAATGATTCTTTAGCTCATTTAATTCATCAACTTAAATATAATTTAAATTATAACAAAATGTTATCCATATAATGATATATTATTTAAAAACAAAACTAATATTGTAGAAAGAATGATTGTGAAACCATATTTTACACAATATTCTATAATAGTTGCATCAGTAAAAATGTTGATGTCATTAAACATTGAACATTGTATTTGTAATTTGTATAACTAATTACATACGTGGCTGCATTTGTAAGGATGGACTACTAGGAAAGTATGAAGAAACTTCTTTAACTTTTAATGAATATTATAAATATTATGTAATTGTTTATTGATTTAAGGTAGTTCGTCATATTAAAATTAAGTGTATATAATATACCTATATTTTTTTTATATTTCTTTTGCTTTCATATTTGATCACATATTGTGAAACAAGTAAAGAACAAATATTTGATAATGAATAAGTTTCATGTAAGGATCAGAAATAATTAGAATAGTCTGTATATAATATTAAATTATCTTATTGTTCTGTCATTATTGATGATTGGTAAATAGCAAAAAAATTAGCTTCAACCCATCATGTTCATGGATCATTGAAATTTTGTTTCTACATTGTTGATAAATTAGTAATGTCTTGAGATTACAATTTTTTTTTACAATTAAGGAATAGGTTATCATCAACACACAATTGGATTAAATATTAAAAATGAAATGAATTGAATAATTTTATTACAAATTTGTTGTATATTTAGAAGATTTATAATATTAACATATTAATTCAGAATCAGAAATAATGTAAAAATAAATTCCATACATAATATATAGTACTATAAATATACACATATAAATATAAATATAAAAACATATATATATAAACAAGTCAGACTATACACAGGAATGTTATCATTTGATATCTGCTCTCTACAAGCAAAACTAGTGTGCCTAAAAACAAAAACCATTATGATGAATTAACTTGTCAATATACAAAATATATATGGAAATTACAAGGTAGTTTATAGTATTATAATATTTTTTACAATTATTAAATACAAAATTCATATAATCGTATACATTTTTCTTTTTTGACATTTTTCAAATATATATAATTTCATTATTCTCTTAATATATATATATATAGTTTAAAAAATGCAATAAAAGTATTAAAAAAAAAAACGGTGTTCTTCGATCCATAATGTATTGATTTTATTATTAAATATTTATTTTGCTTGACCTGCGAGTGGTTTAATTTCTTATGCTTTTTATTTTCATAAACCTTTTCCAATAATTTCAATAGTACTAAAAGATAGAATTTAATTAATAATGAACGGTAATAAGAACAAATAATTATTATTGTATGTTTTATCTATTTATCTGAAAATTACAAATCATCACAAGATAACATCGTACATACACTAACAATGCATTTCGTATTTCTGGCCAATTTATGAACAAATTAATTTCGTGCCATCATTAATTCTATTGGTTTGTCTAAAATATCACAAAACGTGTTGTCGTACAGTTATTCGAATTTTAAATATATTTAAAGCAAAACATTCCGGGATCGAAAAAAAAAATCGTCTAGTTTATTATTTAGTAATCGAAACTATCATTCGAAATAGATAATCGCGATTATCTCTATCAAAATCGATACGTCTCGATTGTTGTTGTAATCGAGATAACCTCGAATAAAGTGTCTCGATCGTGCACGACACTGTGGATGACGACCATTATACGCGCACACGCACACGCACACGTATCGTACGCGTCTGACGAAATTTTTTACATTTATTTCGTTCCACTGTTCACCGGTCTCCCAACACGCGCACGCACACACGTTTTCGCTGGACAAGATGAACGCCATTATCGTCTACGCTGTATTCGCATCGCTCTGCATTCACTCGGGTAAGCATCGCAATAGTTATTATAGGTTTTTGTGCGTTTTGTCCGCGTACTAATGGCGTCCACTATCGCCGCCACCACCCCCCTCTACAGTACCAGTCAAACGTTTGAATCTCGGTTTTTCCATGTCCGCGCGTCTATGTCCACGACTTGTTGTCTCGCGGACGTCCGGCCAACGAAAAACGACCCAGCGTGTGTTTTTTGATGGGCGCGCTGTCGCGATCTTTTCGGTTTCGGTTAGGAAAACGTACGATTATATTTTCGAGCGATATACTAAATACAGGCGGGTGGCAACCACAACTCGCTTTCGTTTTTTTTTTGTCACTTAATAATAATTAAGAGGACAAACTCAGAAGTCGATCTCTCAGGTCTCCTTTTAGAGTTGGACGCCTATGATCGAATACGTCGTTTCGTTATAAATCCAATGCGGTTATGGTATTCGACACGTGTCCGAACGCCTTATGTTCGCGCCATTCACCACCACCACCACCAATAAGAGCTTTCAGTGGAACCGGTTTTGTAGTCGCCGTTGCGTTACATCGCCGACCGCTTTGCGCGTATGGCGAGGAGTTGTTGGCGGTGCGCGACGATCCGCGCGCCACGTGTATATTGTGTAACAATTCAGGGATTTTGGGTCGTAAACCGTGTGTACCCGTTCTACTGATTGTATGTTTCGGAATCATTTACTATATATTATCACCGTGATCAGTGAAGTGCGTCAGTCGGTATCTTGGGCGTTCCAAGACCGAAATTGTCATCGGTGCGAAGACGTACGCGTCCGGTGACCAGCGGTCAGTGGTCGACTTTGTTTCGTGTCGCCTTGTATACGTCCGTAACAACTTGTATTCATGCATGTTTAAGAATTTATTACGAACATATGCCCGATTGTGCATATGCTTCATTATCATAATTCACGTGTATTTTGTATGATTTAATTGTTTATTATTTATTATATTATATCTATTGTCCTTTTCCATGTACGTAAGATAATTGTTTGTTAATCGTAAGAACAAATCACCCGTCCTCGTCCACATCGTATATTTCGTCTATCGGCGGTAACACCTTACTGCCTTTTTGTACTGTCTTGGCACAACTAAATGTAACGTTCTGATCGCTACGATTAATCGTGCTGTTATTACACAATTCCCTATGTACAACCGTTATAATGTTCGCGATTTCATTTCTCGGGTATTCGAACGGCTATCTATATTTTTATTCCATTCTTTTCTGGTGGAGACTATTTTGCTGAAAATGTTTTACGCACAAAATTACACGTTCATTATATTTATAAAACGTTCGAAACTGTACGTTGCGGATGGGTATGGCTGCTCCACGAATACATATATATGCATGTATATTAAATTGTATTATTTTTCGTTCTAGATTATTGTCAGAAGCCGGCAAGTATATCCGATGAGAAATGCGTTAAGGTTATTGGCGCCACGGCGAATTTAATATGTTTGGTTATTTCGCCGGATGACCTCAACGTTTCATGGGTCAAGGACAACAGAGACGAAATTATCAAGCCAACCGAGTTAACGTACGGAAATAGAGTCGTCGTCGACGATTCAAGGTTTTCATTGCAAAAGGAAATCATCAGAGAAGTAATGAACGGCAATCGTTATACATTGACGGTATGAACACACGACGCTGACGCATCAAATCGTTTGTGACGGACTCGGTTTTCAATATAATTTGTTGTTTCAGATTTCTGATTTGATAAAATCCGACATTGGATCGTATCGTTGCCAAGCGTTATACCGATCGGAAAATCTAATATTTAATAAAATAGAGTTAAATGTGCGCGAGTCAACAACGCCAACAATTTTTAACAATATAACCACTACGTCAGTCGTAAGGGAAGGCCATCCATTGATATTAGAATGCTATGCTAGCGGTTTTCCCGAGCCGACAATTTACTGGAGACGGGAAAATAATGAAGTTTTGTTTAATGGTCGACTGGCTCATAGGTATTATATATATATATATATAAATTGTCCAATAATGATTTTGTAAAACATTTGTTTTCGAAATATTCATTTAAATTTTTTTTTAGAGGTAACATTTTTAAAATTCCTGTCACAAAAAGAGGAGACCGTGGAAACTATTATTGTTTTGCTGAGAACGGTATTAGACCGAGTCCCAGACGTACGATTAGCGTGGTAGTAGAATTTTCTCCTTTCGTATCTACTTCTGAACTATTCAATGGACAAGCTTTAGGTTACTATCTGAATCTGGATTGCCGTATTGAAGCATGTCCCCCCGTATCAAATTTCGTTTGGATGTATAAGGGGATAGAACTGTCCAACAACCAATATTACAAGTAATTATCATTACACTAATTTGTAGTTTAATTATATTCATATATGACATTTTGAAAGCATTTTGAGAATAATGCATAACATATTTAAAAAAGTATTCAATAAGTAGTAAAAAGTAGTAAAAGTAGTGACGTCTTACCAAGTATTTTCTGAGAAGTGAGAAACATGTACATCTCTGGTGTATGTACGTTTAAAAAAAGAAGTCCGGGTCAGTCGGTACATTACAGTTTTAATAATTTAACACGAACAGATTTTATGATATTTATTGTTTGTTTCTTGTATTTAGAATTTCAAATACTGCTTCGTCATCAAAAGAGGTTGTAAACAGTAACTTGCATATCAACATAACAGATGTACATCTGTATGGAGATTATATCTGCAAGGCATCCAATATGTTTGGAGATGCTGAAATTGCTATTAATCTCCATGGTAATTATTAAGTTGTACTACTAAAAATATAAATATTATTTATTCAAAGAAGTAATGTAGAAAATTCAATTAACATTTCAATCCAAAAACAATTTGGCATACAATATAGGTATTGACTAGTATTTAGAAGGTTCTAGTGTCCAATAATAACAAATTATTGTAAATTTTAATAATAATTTTCATATATATTTTATAATTTATGTTTATTTGATTGTTGTTTAGAAACCAGAAGTAAAATGTGTCCGCCAGCTTGTGAATAAGAAACCTACAAATGAAAGGGCTGAACATCAAAGCACCTCATGCAGGATTCCATTGATTCTTTTTTAATATTATAATATTAATATTTTATTTACTTATTTTTTTATCATCATTATTTCAAATTACTTCTTTTGGAACAAATTAATATAATTGTTATTAATTTTTTTATTACAGCAATTAAGTAGGTACTTAATATTACTTTTAGTTTTACATTTGTCTATATTTACATTTATATACATTTATATTCATTAAGTTTTATTACATAATATAATCATAATTCATAATCGAATATATACAACATGCGGTAGTAATTATTATTAATACCTATTCACACAATCCATATTTATTCTATAAAAACAAAATTAATTTTTTGATGTTATATAATGATTTTGTTTATTCAGTTGATATTACAGAAATGAATCAAACTAAAAAGTTATATACAATTAGTATAGTTTAATATCATAACAATATTTATGGGTTTAAAATAATTATGCGTAAAGCTGAAAAACTATTATTATTTTTTATGTACACAACATGAATAATGTATTTACTAATTGTAATGGTTTTCATTTTTATTAGAAAACTATGTCTATCTATCTGGATTCAAACTCATTGATTTTTAATTAAAAACTGTAAAGACCAGAAAAAAAAATCACTGACTACTTAAGTTCGTGGTTCGTCATTGTGGGTGTATAATATGTTCATGCAGTTTTATCCTATTAAAAAGTGTGGATGTGTGTATAGAATCATAAATATTTGCTCAGAATCGTTTGTTAAAAGTAAACATTTATTGTTGTTTGTTATCATATTTAGAATAATAATATAACCCTTGTAAAACCAATTTAAATGATCTACAGCATCTGTGCATCCCTATTTTATTCATGACTATAATGCAATAAAGTAATATAAAACCGTAAGTGAATAGAATTTTTATAAATCAATTATTTTAAATCTTATATATAAAAAACATTTAAGTTAAAGCTATCAATAAATCATATCATTATTTTAAATATTACTTTTCATACGTATGAATGTGACGAAATATATTTAAATTATACTGACATATGCACTTTATTTTAAAATTTTTAAAATTGTTTATAACCACTGACTACAGAATAAATAATATAAGAACACCCAAAAATTGTTTAACTTCAAATGAACAATTGATAAAAAAATTTAAAACATATTATTGTATTTTTAAATTATATATATATATATTATAAGATATACATACATATATTTGGATTATGAATAAATTTACAGTTAAATTTATCATTTTATAAATAATAAGTTAAATATCAGCAATAATAGAGAAAAAAACATACACTGTATTACAAACTTGAATTGTAGTTAAGTAAATTGTATTCAATATAATTGATACACACACATAATCTCATAAGTCACTTTGAAACTATTACTCACATCTAAATATATTAACGATTCTTTAGCACATTTACTTCATCGACTTAAATATAATTAATTTTATAATAAAGTATTATCCCTATAATGATATATTGTTCAAAAACAAAACTAATTTTGTAAAAAGAATGAGTGTGATACCATATTTGACACAATAATATTTTATAATATTTGCATCAGTAAAAATGTTGATGTCTTAAAACATTGAACATTGTATTTGTAATTTGTATAACTAATTACATATGAGACTGCATTTGTAAGGATGGACTACTAGGAAAGTATGAAGAAACTTCTTTAACTTTTAATGAATATTTTCAATATTATGTAATTGTTTAAGATTTAAGGTAGTTCGTCATATTAAAATTAAGTGTATATAATATACCTATTTTGGTTTTTTATATTTCTTTTGTTTTTATATTTGATCACCTTTTGTGAAACAAGTAAAGGACAAATATTTGATAATGAATAAGTTTCATGTAAGGATCAGAAATAATTAGAATAGTCCGTATATAATATTAAATTATCTTATTGTTCTATTATTATTGATTATTTGTAAATAGTAAAAAAATTAGCTTTAACCTATCATATCCATGGATCATTGAAATTTTGTTTCTACATTGTTGATAAATTAGTGATGTCTTGAAATTATATTTTTTTTTTTACAATCAAGGAATAGGTTATCATTAACACACAGGTATATATATTATTAAAAATGAAATGAATTGAATAATTTTATTACAAATTTGTTGTATATTTAGAAGATTTATAATATTGACATATTGATTCAGAATCAGAAATAATGTAAAAATAAATTACATACACAATATATGGCTTAAGTACTATAAAATACACACATATATTTATATATATAAGCAAGTCAGAGTATTCATAGGAATGTTATCATTTGATATCTGCTCTCTACAAGCAAAACTAGTGTGCCTAAAATTAAAAGCCATTATGATGAATTAACTTATCAATATACAAATTGTACATGGTTATTACAACGTAGTTTATAGTATTATAATATTTTTTACAATTATTAAATACAACATTTATATAATCGTATACATTTTTTTTTTTTACATTTTCTAATGTATATAATTTTATTATTCTCTTAATATATACACAGTAAAAAAAATGTAATAAAAGTATAAAAAAAAAAAAAAAAACAGTGTTCTTGGATCCATAAAGTATTGATTTTATTATTAAATATTTATTTTGCTTGACCTGCGAGTGGTTTAATTTCTTATGGTTTTTATTGTCATATACATTTTTCAATAATTACCGTGGTACTAAAATATAGAGTTTAATAAATAATAAACAGGACTATGGAAGTAATCATTATTATCGTACGTTTTATTTATTTATCTGAAAAATACAAATCATCACGAGATAACATCATCATACATACATTAATAATTCATTCCCCACTCCCGGTCAATTTCTGAACAAATTAATTTCTTGCTATCACTAATTCTATTGCGTTGTCTAAAATATTACGAAATTTAATTAATTAACAATCTGAATAACTGTTGGAAGAAACGTACATAATGTTATAATAATTAGTTTGTTGTTTAGTCATTTTCATTGGTTTTTTTTTTTTTTTTATGTATATAAATTAACCTAACCGTCTTTTTGTTGCTAAAATCTGTTCTCGTTCGTGTATAATGTCCGCTCGTTGAAGTTGAAGTCTGATCATGAATTTTGTTATTTGGTCCATATTGATTATCAACAGTTCCTTGACATTGTATTTCCGTATTTGCAGTTCGTCAATCAAGTATTTCAAATAAACGATTTCACGTCGCGAATCACGGGCCTTGTTTGATTTCAAATGAAATTTTTGTACCATCAAAGTCTTGATCAGTCGGTCGACTTCTTTCTTCATGCCTCTGAGTTCTTTGACTTTGGCGTTCTGTTCGACCAGATGCCGTTCGTATAAAACGGAATCGCGATATCTTCTGATGAGACTCATCTCGTATAAACTCATTGTGTACCGATCACGGGATATTTATATATAATATATATATATATATATATATATATATATGCGTACACACAAAAGAACAAAAGCGCCGGGAACAGAGTTTCACGCGAACACAGCAACTGCCCGAGTAAACAAACGGTCGGTTGTTAGTTCACGCCGAACGATACTATTATCGTCGGTACGACGGTGGTGGTCCGGTTGGAGGAACGCGCGCGCGATACGGTCGAAACGACGGGAAACAGTGGTGACGGCGGGGACGGACGTCGTGAATGTTCTTTACTTTGCCGTGCGGACGAGAGAGATAAAAATGAAAAAAATAAATAAATAAACAAAAAGTAAACAAATTTGCCCCGTACATGGAAAAATCAATTGATCAGCCGACGACCGACCCTAGCACGTGTTCGGGAATTACGATTAGCGACTTCGTGGATGTTGGCACCGGTTGGAAGGTCCGCGCGGCCACGGGTTGACGCCCCCCCCCCCGCGACAGCCGCCCGTCAGCCCATTTCGACGACGCGGTCGAAAAACCGCACCGGTGTGTGTTTCTTCACTCCGGGACGACGCGGTCACCGCCGTCGGATTCACCCCCCCCGACCAAGTGTGACGTCGTCCCCGCGGGTGTTTCGAGCAGTGTCGGTTTTTTATAATCGCACGCATAACGACGACCAGCCGCGGTTGGAACGAATGAATTCCAGACACACGGCGACGATAACCGTAGTAGTGGACGAACGCGGTTTTTAACGGTCTGGTAACACGCTCGTATTGTAAAAAATTCACCCGCGCGGAACAAGTTTGAACGTGCTTGTTTGTTTTGTTTAAAAAATCGAAATTATTATTATATATTATTTCTTCGGGAACAGCGATCGGGAAGGCTCATCGGTTCTCAACGTATCTCGTTGTGCATCATACGAGCGTGCGACAGAGTGATGCGCGACGGCGGTGTTCCAAAGGTTAATTTCGTCCATCGACGTCTTGACGCTCCAAACGTTTTTCCCGTTACGAAACGCGTTTTGGTTTTCGTGCAGACAATCCGCCGGCGTCGGACGCGTCCCCGAGTCGGCGGCCCCCGTGGCTATCATACCGTCGCCGCGGCAACGACGATAAGTTTTATCGGACGCTGAACTTTTTTTTTGAAAAAAAATTTTTGCCGTTAAAAACCGCCGACAAAAACAATAATAACGTTCTCCGCTGGAACGCGCGTACGCGGCCTTGAAAAACGAGCGAAAAAAAACAAATCGCCATTGAAACGGTCGAGAACAACAAAGTGTTTTCTCCGTTTGTTCCCGAAGACGTGCGCCGGGACGGTTTATTTTTTGTAGATGGCCGGCGGTTTGCGAAAAAACCGAAACGCGCGTGTCACTTATGATCGCCCTTCTTTGAATCCGTTCGCGTTTCCGCGCCGTCCGTGTACTTACGCGAAAAGTGAAATCATATGTTATAAAATTTTATAAAAAAAAAATCGATGACACAACCAGTGGCGGCTCTAGAGGACAAGCGCCCTACCCAAATTTGGTTTTGCCTCACCTACCCCGTTGAAGAACAAACGAAAATTTAAATTTCAAGTATTTACGTGTTTGCTGTGTTGCATATGTTTCTCGCCGTGTAACTCGTATTTATTTTTTTTTTTTTATGTGCATTCGTTTAGATAATACACCGCGGAATACATTACCGTTTAATTTGATTTCGAAATTCATTATATTTTATAGGAAAACGCTATTAATACAGTATTTACAGGTTTTCACTGAATTCCATGATCAATTCGCCATGGTCTTGGCCCCCTCCCCCCCTAGAAAAAATGTCTGGTGCCGCCACTGGACACAACAATAGAAGCCGCAATTTTTTCACGCAGACTCTATCTGACGACGTGGCGCGAAATCGAGAGACAATGTGACTAAACGGAGGAGAACATCACAATCACAGAATCCACTACGTGCAAAAAGAGTTTTTTAATAACAAGACGTCCGTACATTTCAATGCACAGCCCAAGTGATAATCATCGTGTGTTTACGTTTGGAAACCACAGGAAAATTAACGTTTTGATTCGTGTGTGGAAGGGGCATCTAATAATGAGTTATTTCAATTACACATGAGCATGTGAGGACAATACCAAAGAAACGTTGTTATAATTTTGCTGTTTTTATTATGAAAAGTGTTTTAATATTTATTTGATTAATTTTGGTTTTATGTTTTACGTGTCATAAATTTAGCAGTTTAGTTATGTTCATCGCGCCGTGGCAATTGATATCATTTTATAAATTATAGTTCGTTCAGTAAACACGGTTTACAATAACGACGTCGACATCTAGTGGTAAGAATAAAACGGATTATCCTGTCCGCCCATAATAAAATCTATAGTAATACGGTATGTACAACAAAAAAAAAAAAAAAATCGTTGATCACTGTTGTGAAAACAGTAAATATCACAGAACAAAATAACCGATAAAATATAATACGATATAATTCGAAAGTATATGAAAATATCTGTGTATAATAACCGTGACTTAAACAGCGAATATACTCAAACAATACTAGATAGCGCCAGCACTATCTTCTACCATTGCTTATAAAATTATTTTTACTATCATGAAAATTTACCAGACGATATATGCACTTTCATACGTATTGTGTAAGGTCGTGTACATTATTTGGATTCGCGACAGCAGACACGATACAAACCGCGTTCCAATCGGTCCGCGTATTCTCGAATTACCCGAATTTAAATCCAGAAAGTCACCAGATATCCTAGACGTATTCGTCTCTAAAATACCGAACCACCGATTTAACGCCAGCACAGAAAATTTATCAAATCCCCCCATTCGGACCACTCACTCCAGTATTACTCGACACCCCTCCATCAATGAGAAAAAGACAAACCCTTCGCCAATCAATGGAATAACAAATTGGGAAAAATTTCAATCGACAATTTCAAACGATGTTAACTCGGAACATAAGCTTAAAATCCCCAAAACGAACTAGATGAATCAGTTCAACGTCTAACAATCATCAATACAAACCTTGTAAACCAAACACTTATAATTACGATCAAAAGAATCACTTACAGCATGTCTACTTGAAATTTCTTATGGTTCAAAAACGACGTGTCAGAGCAGCCAGGCAGAAAACAAAATATCCCGCCGGTACAACCAAATGCAATAACTTACGCACACTTTTTAAGAGACAAATGGCAAAACAACGCTCAGAAGACTTAACCAAACAAATCAGCTTCCTCTCCGAAAAAGATGGTTTACCGTGGAAAACTACTAGGAATATCTTAACAATTAAAACAATCTCTTTTCAATTTTTCCTAAAAACAATTTGGCTACTTCTGATGTTCTTATTTCAATTTTGAATTCTTCGCCTAGTCTGTTGTGCAAAATACACTTGGTCGAAGCATTATTTCTAATTTCGCAACAATTCAACTAGAAAAGTTTAGTTTAAATTTTCAAAAAACATTTTCGACGACCGTGCTTTAAACGTAAGAATAAAACGTTCCATCCGACAAAAACGACTCGTGTGTATGCGCGCGAGTACGCGATATACGGCCACGACAATAACGTTCGTATTCTAAAGATAATATCACAATCGCAATCCGGGCTAAGTTACATTATGTGTTTTAGATATTATTTCATGCTAATGGACCTACACGCGTGTTTACACATATCGTCAATGTTCATCATATTTGTGCTGTGCCAGAAAAAACAAAAACTAAAAAAAAAACTATAAGGGTAGTGTGAAGTACAGGCTATATTTGAGTAAAATAAGAATAAATATAAAGGCAATATATATATACTGTGTGTTCAAGATTGAAAACTTATTGTGTTGGTCGCATCGGCCGACCGCGTACCGATAGCTATATTGTTATTGTGAGTTATCTTAAAGTTTATAATTGGTATTACGCGGGAATTATCGTCGTCGTTCGTGAATTTATATCCGTTCGTTGCTTATCGACGTACGCGAGTGTGTCATTGTCGAGCTCGCGGTGGTACTCGTGCTCGTGTTCCACCGTGGCGGTCGCGAAATATATCGTTTCCGTTTTCTTTTGATGTATGCGTTATTTTTTGTGTTTTTTGTACCGCGAATCGCGAGAGTTCGTACTTAATTCCGAGCGTGCGCTCAATCGCCACGATTATATCGTGTGAAAATTATTCTGTAATTTATTGATTCTAGTTTTATTATTATTCATATTTCATTATTTTGTATTTTGTTAATTTGCATTTATTATTTTATATTCAGTAGAATTTAGTCTTGGGTGGCGGCTAGCTAGTCTACGCTTCGTTACGCGTAAGTACATTTGTATATATATCGTCAGTTGTTGAATGTTGATTACAATAATAATGGCCAATATTATATAGAACATAGTTGTTACACTTTATTTCGTATATATATATATATTTTTTTAAATTTAGAACGCTCGTTTGAGTCGTAAACAATACCACCCATTACAATTTATTCTACGTCGATCATATATTAATAACTTACGCTACAGGTCGTAGATTTTATTGTTTGAGAAATATTTATACAGTCCACATAACGATCGGTACAGCCCCCGTTCCCCAACACTGTGTAAATTACAATTTACGGAAATCAAACCGGGAAAAATGAACATCGTGAACATTTTAAAGACCTTGTGTAGTAAATTAGCGTTGCAAGTGGTAATTTGGTTGCTGCGAGGTATACATTTATTTATTTATTTATTTTTTTTTGGGGGGGGGGTTATGAAGAGGGGTTGATAAATGAAGGCGTATAATATTTAAAAACTAAACCGAACTCGAGTGTTTCTTCTGCCTCGTTGTGCCCATACTAGTGTGTCGGCGAAAATTCAGATAAATAAACAATTATTGTTTGGACGAACGTTCAAACACTAACATAAGCGAGACGAGTGTTAGATGTCGGTTCGCGGCAAAAGTCTTCGCGAGTGCATTCGAAATGGACATCAGTTTTGATTCGTGATTTGTGTACGATATCATGCGCTTTACTAATCATATTATATCAAACAGATGTGGTCTGTCCATAAATACCTGACGGAGAACAATAGCTTCACAGCGGGATTTGTTTTCATCACAATGCCGGCGGGGTGGCTCGAAAAAGAACCCCTTATATATTTTCATTCATATTTCCTGCTTGATCCGGTCTCTTTCTCTCTCTCTCTCTCTCTCATTCGTTTTCGCTTTGGTCATTACTATTATTATTTCCAAGTCAAATATACGGACGTGTACGTACATACACACGAGCTGGTCGTGCGCTGACGAACGGCTGTCAGTAAGAAAAAAAAAATTGATTTTTTTTTTTTTTACCCTCCCAGACAATTCAATAGTCATCCTACGCCCCAATGACTTTTTTTCATTAGTGTGAACTCCAAAATAAACAATCATACCGAACTACTACTACTACCACTATTAAAACGGACGGACCAGTGATTTCGATTATATGTACACCACCTTACACTCGATATTTGTTATTTTTTCTCATTTGTTTATTTGTTCGGTTTATCAATCGGTATTGTAATCATAATATACACCGAAATAAACCCCCCACCCCTCTCCCCTCCCCCGATTCATTTTTGATGTATTAATTTTAATTGTTGGACTACGCGGCTTATGGCGCTGTATGATTACAATCGATTACCTCCAACACAATCGATACGTTATTGATACAAACAAGGCGAATTATTAGTTAAAATTAAATGGTTGCTTTATTAGATAGTTTACCAAAAAATTATAACGGACAGAAGTTTTCAAATAAGTACTAATGAAAAACGCGAACACCAATTTGTAGATCTTTTTCACATTTGTTCGATCGCAGTTTATTATGGGATTACAAGAAAAACACATTAATAATTTAATTATGTACACAATTAACTTATCGTATTCCTGTATTTTTTCTTTAATATACTTGTATATATATATGAAAAAAATTAAACGATAAAAGGCAACTTTCGTTAACCATATATACTTCATCTAATGACTCGTATAGTTAACATTAATACTCATAAACTCATTAGCGAAAGAAAAATACAAACACTGATTTTGCCTACTGCATTTTTTAGTCATAGCAAACAGATAAGAATTGTTAAACACTTGCATTTAAAGGTCGAACAATTTGAAAGTGTAACGTATGAAGATAAACGATATCCGATTGAATCTGGTCGAGTTTTAGTGTATGTCATACTATCGCGACCGAGTTTACAACCGAAAACATAATCGCGGACAGAGTGGTTTACATTCGACCGCTGCAAAACATATTTTTGTTTGAGGTTTCTAATTGACAATTATCCATAACAAAAATCGACATGACGACGTCTATTATTCAATATAATAATAAAAGTTTATTGAATTACATTTTTTAATGTTTGAAATAACTATTTTTACTTATGATAAATTTATATCATAAACTATTTATTATAAAATATATTATAAATATGCGAAATAAATTTATTTCGTCGCAAATATTCAAATACATCATTTTTTAAAATTTCTCGACATAATGATAAACGAACTTGGGACTTTTGCAAATATGTCGGGCTATTTTTATGGGTTATCGTGAAAAATGCCTGCATGAAAATTGATATATTCAACGCAGTTAAAATCTAAAACTTTAGCTGTTCAAAATGTATTATGTAAAAGACGAGAAGATCTTTCAAACTGATGATTTACACTTTTTGAAAAACTTAAAAACCCTAATTAATATTCAAACACGTCGATCATAAAAAAAAAAACGTATAACACGGGTCCTTACAGGCAACTTTCATATAAAAATATGTTTCTGCGTGATACCCGACGATTTTAATTTGTCGGTTACATTGTTCGTTTCGAGTTTACGTTAACGTCAATGTAGAAAACGTTTCTTCACGTTCGTCAACTAGTCGGTACATCGACCCCCCCCCCACCACAAACATAAAACAACAGTGTCGCGGCGGCGTTCGATCACTCTGAAAAACCGTATCGAACTACAACAGGTGCTGCGAGCGATTTCTCGCGCACAACGTTTCTTTTGCTCGCGAACGATCAATTCTTTTGACAACACGGTGGGGGGGGTGGGGGTGCGGACGAAAAACGTGTCTGGGCGAAGTGTGTGTCTCGTCGACCGAAAAAAAAAACATACGCCGAACAACGGGACCCCCGACGGACGTTTGTTTCTCTTCGGTTTTCGTCGAGCCACGAAGCAACGAAACAAGGGGACCCCGCGCGTAACGCGATTAAGAACGACAAAAAAACTCCACCACCCGAAACGAAATAAATAAATAAATAAATAACCCCCCTCCCCCGGCTCGTTTATTATTTTTTTTTTTTTTTTTCGCACGCTCGCGCGTAACGGACACCTCGGCGAACGACGGCGGCGCGTAATCTCAGGGACGCGCCGCGGGACGATAGAAACCCGGAGACCGTAATTCGATTAGCCGGCGGCCGGACGGCCCCGTGCGCCTCTCCTGGGCTTTAAAATTGACACGATTGAAAATAATGTTCACGGCGGGCACTAGAGACGACGACGACTAGGACGACGACGACGACGACGAAAAACACGGTGCGCGCCGCCGCCGCCACCCCGCCGGGCGCGAGACTCGCGACTCGACGCGCGCGTATTGATCAACGGTCCCCACACTCGCCCGGCTCGCCCACCCGTTCGCTCTTCATCACCACCGTCGACTAGTGTGGCGCGCGCGTCCTCGTGGGAGGGCTGGGTTTTTTTTTTTGGATCGCCGGGACCGGTAAAGTCGCGCGGAACCGACCGCGGAAGACAAACGGGCGCGCGCGTCCGAAATCACGGCCGACACCGTCGCTAAACGTTCCGCCGATCGCCGATCGTTCGTCTCTTCACCGCGCGCAAATGTTGATTTCCTTCTTCTCCCGACGCGCGAATTCTCCTCCCTCGGGATCCGCGACATTTATCCAACTCGTCTTCGACTGTCCGTCCCCCCCCCCCACCGACTTACTGACTTACTGACTCCTACACGACCGATTTAATACGAACTAAAATAGATTTTTAACACTCCCTTCGCCCATCGAATAATAATGCATTGCGCGTTCGAGTAGATGGATTAGAATGGTCGTATTGTTTGAAAATCGAAAACAACATAATAATGACGTTCGAACGATATTTCCCCCGCCCACTGGTTCACTAATATATGTTTTTGAATTGTAAATGATCATGCGAGAGTTCAAAATATTTTATCCATCAATACATAACGAACTTGAATCAAAACGTCGAATAAACATTTACACGAAGAATGTTAATGACGAATAGTGTAAAAAAAAGAACCCTCCGGCATATTCATACAAACGAATCGAGATATTGGTAAAACACGGACACACAAAGCAATGTTCACCAGCAGTGAAGAATCTCGAAATTTTCGAATTCCACGATTCGGGTGGTGTTTGAAATTTGATGGTTTGTAACGTAAACCGCGTAAAAGTGTAGTTGTTTTTATGGCTTCTAATTGGCAATAAAGTCTGATTTTAAAAGGTTTTCATTAGTCATCATCGATGCAGCTGCAAAATCAGATACCGTACGATTATTACAAAATAATAATTTTCTTTTGTTTTGTTTTTTTTCCCGTCGACGCCAGCTGCTTCGTATGCACTAATTTGTACACTCTGCATACCACGCACACCCGCCGCCATCGGACATCTGCAACAATAAACGGCGTTATAATTTTACAAACATATTATTATAAATAATGAGAAACTTTGGAAAGATACTGAACACATACATCGCGTATCGATTTTGAAAAAAAAAACATCGAATCTTTTCGTTTCGGTTTTCTTAACAGAAATGGTTTTTTGTTTTAAACAGATTCGCGCGTTGGTAACCAGCGCGAAAACATTATCTCGCAATATTTAGGAACCGAATTCGAAGTTCCGCGACGTACAGAAATATTAAATGTATTGCACGCGCACGTGTCGTAAACAAATAGTGCGGTAATAAAATGAAAAAAAAATTTTTAACGTAACACGGTCGTGGCAGTACATATATGGGGTTATAATCTGTACGATAGGAGTTGCATCCATATTAAATAAGCAATTATTGTACTAATGATAAAATAATTACGTACCAAGTATATATTATAAACAGTGAAGTATTGGTTTGGTTTAAAAAATATCAATCAAATCGTAATATTTTTTAAAACGTTTAAAAACTATCCTTTAAATTTAATAAAAATATATCAATGAGATTGAAACATGTCTAAAGTAGTATGCAAATTGTACAAATGGTTTTTTTTTTGAACTTTTGATTATTTCATAGTATACATAAAAATAAAAAAATGATTATCCGTACCATCTACAAATTTCGAAAAGGATACTTATGGTTTTTAATGTTTCAGTAAATATGAACTGGTTGAGTCATGATTCAATTAAACGAAAACATGGAAAATTGGCTATTGTTTACATTTTGATTTTGATATTTTAATCGCATACATTTTAACAATTGATTATATACATTAATAACATTTTACTTATACGTAATTAATGTAAAACATAATATTTGATTTTTTTTAAATTCAAAATTAAAATAAATTATTCCTTTTTATATAAAATCGTAAGTGATTACTAACGAAAAATGATTAATCACTAATCATTGTTTTTTAATTACAACTTACGAAGTATAAACTGTGATTTAAACAAACGCGATTTATTTGACCTACTCGATTTTTATACTTAAAAATTATTTCAGATAAATATCACAATGCACTAGTACTGGTCAACCAAAAAGCTATAGATACTAAATATTTTACTCGCGAATAAAATGTAAAAACTTTTACGTTTGTAATAACTTTGACAGATCGGAATAAACAGTATATATGTCTAAGAGTATAAAAAAAATCCCCTTTGATTTACCACTGGAACGCACACATCGTAATAATTTGCATGCGACTTTAGTTGGCAACAGTAAAAAACATCCACCAAAGTTTTTGCGGTGATCTTTTCTTATGAATATAATGCACCGAGCAAACTTTACTGTTCTGAGTTTTGAATACTGACGGTTTACACGTCCAGACTTTCGTCCTTCTTTCGTTTAAATGTAGTCCCCGAGGAGCCTTACACTTGAAAAGTAAGTATATTTTTAAAATATTTTAGTCGATGGTGTTTGATAACAGTCAACATTTAAGTTCTATTTGTGAAAATAAAAAAATCATGTACACATTATTTTATTAGTCTTATACTACCATTTGATATTTCTGAAAAATATTAAATTGAAAAAAAGTCCAGATAGTAATATCTAAATACTTCCGACTTGTTAATGAGTTAATACAACAAAACATTACGTCTACAACATTATTTTTTAAAACATTTAATTAAAATGTTTATAAATAAATGTCGAAATGCCCAAGTTTAACTGAAGAAAGTTCATAACTTAACCCAACAAACCTAAAAGACATCCTAAAAATAGAAAATTTACCTTCATTAATATATTTCTTAAAAAAGACATCAATTAATCATTTAAATTAACCTTTAAAATACCTATGATATAAACTATTATTATTAGTTTCGTAAATATTATTAATAGTGTTATATAAGTAAATATGAAAATGAAATTTTTGATTTTGCACCTGCTTGCAATGACTCTACTGTTGAAACCGTAATATATAAAAAAAAAACCATCAATAGCTTAGAAAAGTCAAATGTGTCTCTTGTTGATTCGATAAACCTAATTGAAAATACAATTGTTAAACTTCAAAAAATACCAGGAGAAGATGGAGATAAAATACAAATAAAAAAAGATCGATTTTAACAAAAAAATTAAGGGCTCATAATTTTAAAGAACGTAGCAAAAGTTTTGATTGGAAACTACTACAATAGCTAGTGGATACGAAATAAAAATCGACGAGTTTCGAGAATATCCTTATAAAACTGCAAAATATTTTGTAGGGATATATATCCACGGTACAACATGTCTCCCACAATGTACAAGTTCTTTATGCGTGAACCGGAAATAATTGAATCTACTTTGTTGCCATTTGATTGAAAAAGCTCAAGAAGCACGAAATAAAGATTTTAAAAAATGTCGAGAACACAACTCCAGAAAACGCGATCGTGAAAAAACCAATTTAGATATTTTTAATTGGTTCTTATTAAGTTCAGTTTCTGTTATTTCAAGTAAAAGAAAATTGCCCAAGAAAAAATTACGACCAATATCCGTTAACGCATTTGCTTTATTAAAACCGTCGGTTGACCCAGTCTCTCATCGATATACTGGTGATGATGACGATGAAGAAAATAATGATGAAGAAAATAATGATGAAGGAAATTATGATAATGACGATAAATTAAACTACTAATTTCAAACTTAAAACCTTACATACTTATATCATAAAAAAAAAAACCAGCTATTTCTTTAAAAATAATAAATACCGTATGTTAATATGTAAGCGACTTTTTATAATATGTCTGATAGACAATACTAAAGGAAAATGTTCATTTTAGAAATACATTTTTTAGCTCTATTATATTTAATGCCGACTTTGAATGCTCATTGCCGTGTGACGTTCCGACGAGCTACACCTCCTCGTAATTTGATATACTCTTCAGTCTCGTACAGAGTCAGTTAAATTTCGTGTCGTTTTCCTCTCCGTTTTTTTTTTTTTTAATCAAACACATTACGGAGTAGAGAACACACTACGACAGGACAGGGATATGCGCTGACGCGTCATACATTTTTATTGACGGAGTGTGTCATCATTCCGTCTGAAACTATTCCAAAACGAAAATACAGCACAATGCGCCCCCATAAAGTTCCTACAAAATCTGGTTCATACATCGAACTAACCGATCCCAGTGAGTAAAAACCTAACAGCGGATGACAAGCGCAAATACAATATAACGATTATAAATTTTTTTTAGTATTTAGCTGCGTGAAGCCAAAACGAAAAGAAAAATTTATACGCGGCATCAAAATTCCTGCGGACGTAAAATAATCAAAAACGCCTTACACGCCGTGTATGAAGTGTCGGCCGGGTTTTATAGCGGACTAAAACATTTTGCGGACGTAAAAAAACAACAACAACAAATGAATTTAAAAAAGATCGACGGACACGTCACGACGTCTAGGAAAACAAATTTTAAAAAAACTCGAATACGACGGTATCGTACCCGTCTCGTCGTGTATACGATTTCGTCGACGGACGGACGGACGCAATCCGAGCGCTTTGACTTTTCCGTGACGCGCGCGGCGTCGGCAGAACGCAATAACGTAATGAGACGGAACGATAAAACGTTACGCGGAGCGGGTGAGCGGGGAAAAAAAAAAATGCAAAACGAGCAAAGGGCAGCGCGACGCGGCGACGGAGAACGTTTTGGGCGGCTATTGTCATAATTTTCCCAAACGTGTCGTTGTGTCCTCGCGCGCTATGCGTGCGGCCCCCCCTCGTATTCCCCGGGGCCTTGACCATATTGATGTCGTCGGCACGTCCCAAGCGAATATCGTCGGGTTGGTTTTTGGCAGCGGCGCCGACTTATTGAAAAAAATAACGCGCGCACACACGCACACGCGAGCTTATTGGAAGTTACGTCGTAAATCATAACGATAAAAAACGTTCGTCAAAGACGCCGCGACGATAATTCGAATACAAGACGAACGACTAAAACTCGATCGTTATCAAGTCTTTTTTGTCCTTGGTGTCTTGTCCATACTGATTGTACTTTTATTTACGGTTCAAACGATATCATAACGGACGTCGCACTTCGGACGTAACACAACTAGCGAATAAAAAACACCACGTGTTTAGTTATTCCGTGTTTTCATTGTCCGCAGATTAATTAGACACCTGTATACGAGTAATGCTATGTGTGTGTGGAGCGTACTTTTATTATATGGCTGTGAGACAAGGACCGTCAGCGGACAGGACAAGAAGAAGTCAGAAGCCATTGGAGATGTGGGGATATGGAGAAGACTGTTGAAAGTCAGCCGGACAGAAAAGAAAAGTAACGCAGAGGTGTTAAACCGAGTAGGGGAAAAAGAATCCTGTTGAACACCGTAAAAGAAAGGAGTGGGAAAACGTTTGGTCACCTACAAAGGCAGAGGCAGACACCAAGGAAGACGTATATAGAAGAACAGTTAGATATGTGGACACGAAGAGACTAGGTTGTAACCGAGAAGAATGGCGAACCGGATTTGCAACGACAGGGCGAATCTTATTTAGTAAAGAAGAAGACAGAAGACACCTGAAACGCGACGGCGCGCAATAGTCCGCGTCGTGTCCGCGATCACGATAAACAACATGGCACGTGTACGCGCGCGCGTTAACTAATCCACGACGAACAACGTTCAAACATTATCGCCGTACGGTGTTGTATGTTCTCATATCAGTCGAAGAAGACGAAGAAATGATAACAATGATAATTTTTGATGATTTTTTTTTTTTTAAACGCGGAAAAAAATGTAATACGCGTATAGTAGTTTATCAGCTTGATAATCGGAAATATTGTGACGTTTGCAGACGGAATTCTTCTCGATAATCGAATCAAAACGCATATGGAGTCATAACGGTGCGAGCGTAATAAATCTTCACTGTCGTCTATCCGGAACGCGTCAGAGTTTCAACAACCCCGTTTCGAACGCGTAAAATTGTATCTCGTATACGGTCGGTTGCGTACGGTGTCGTTTTTTTTTTTATTTTTTTTTAGCCGGGTGTTCACCATCCAAAACAAATCGTTTGCTTTCTACCGGTTCCGGAATGATAACACACACACACACACCCCCGCGAATATTATGTTCGCCCTGTAATTCTCACTTTTCGACGAATGTATTTTTCTCCAATTCCGTCGAGTAACAATTGGTCGTGTAATATAAATACGAAGTTCGTATTCGTGCGCGTATTTCAAACGTTTAATAAATTTATAAACAACAATCGGCCATTCAATTGTTTACATATTACACCGTAATTGTAGATCAACGACTTGATTGGTTCGTCGTACAGGTTTTATTCTGTTTGCCGGTTTTCCAGCTGTATCGTTCTTCCCGAAATTAAATCAAATTAAAACACTATTTTCAAACACCGTGAAATGTGCGGAGTGTAGGTGATGGTTCTATTCCGGGAAAACATTTTCAACGCGCCAATTCGATTATTCAAATCATAAAAGTTCTTGCAATTAAGAAAGAAAAAAATTCAATTTCATACCAAAATAACACGTTGATTATAATAGTAATTGACGAGTTCCAACACACGTTTCACTGAACATACATATTTTTGGTAGAAATAAAAAAAAAAATGCGTTAAAATGCATCTTGTAAAACACTTAAAAAAAAAAAAAGATTCAAATACTCATATAGTTTAATAATCAATAGCTATAAGTTAAAAAAAAAAAAAAAAAAAATAATAACCAAATAACTTATAGTTAATTGAATTAAACTCAAAAGTTTTCGTATAATATCGTTAAGTTTTACAGTAAATCGTAAAATGGAGAATTAAGAGCTTTTCCCCTGAAATCACCTGTAAAAGACCCTATTGTTAAATGCCATTTTCTTTAATCGTTGTATTGTCGCTAAATTCGCGGAGATAACAGGCAACGGTGTTTTAAAAAATAAAAACGATGTCAATTTATTTAGAGGACCGTTTTTCGTCGAGGTTTTAGTTCATTGTTATCAGACTACTTACGTATTGCACGTATTCAACCCCGTGTACAATTGTTTGCCTAGTGATATTTATCATACTTCATTATTATTATTGTTATTTGTGCGAGTGCGGGCAGGTCCAAACCATCAAAAAATACGTATGCCCCCTAACAAAGTATGAGGGTGGAATAGAAGGGCTCCACAAAGGAGACGGTGAAGCACAAGTTGTCTACGCGGCGAAAAAAGTTCGCCTTTAGATCTGGAAACGTGTGTTTGCTGTTACCTATATTCGATACTCTCAACGTTTCTGTGTTACCGCGGTCGATCAATTCTATTTTATTTATATATCTAGTTTCGTAGTTTATAAATCATTGAGCATTAAGTCAAGTTGTTTGTTGGCAATAAAGAGCTCATAAATGTATTTCGTACGATACGCCGTACAAAAGAAAAAATCAAAATCATAATAATAACCGAGTAACTAAAACTATAAATGTTAGACGAAAGTCTTCATTCAGAATCTATATCGCTGAGGTATATTATTACTAGACCCAGCCATACGCCCGCCCTGACTGAACGTTATGTAGTCGCGTGACCAATATGCGTTTAAGCAACACACATTAAACATTCTCTGAAAATCTGCACGTTTACTCGTACGGTACGCCATACATAAGTGGTCCGTTGAAAATTATCGTCAGATTCACATACTCGGTACAAGTTCGAGGCTAGCAATTGACCGGGTAAGCTGCGATCGTGACGTGGAACGCGCACACACACCTCCGGGCGCGGTTCATAAACGTTCGAACACTGAGCCCGGACGTATCCCGACGTCCGATCGAACACGAACGACATTCAGAAGTCTCGAGAAAAACCTAACCTGCCGCGTCTCGTTCTACACGTGGTCGTACGGATCGTCGACGGCCACGTAGTGCAGGCCCGGACCGTTTGCCGTGCCGGTTGTGGAAAACGCTACGTTTCTGAGGAAGTCCGTGATTTTCGTCGGAAAGTTACAAGTTCTGCGCGGACACGTGGACGATACTGGAATTCCGTTGGAACGTCCGGCGCGTGGAAACGGATTGTTGTCGATCTCCAGTGAACGCAGCCCTCGGTCGTGGGCCTAACCTAACCCGGTACGAAACGCGTGCCGCCGACGTCGGTTATGTTGCAGCTGCGGACGCCGGACGCGGTTGACGACGACTCACGACCTAATAAACCTCGTCATCGAACGTGCTCAGGGTCCAGCTCGACGGCCGCCAGCGACTCGACGTTGCCGCGCGGGTTCACCAGCCTCAGGCGGCCCGCGGTCTGCAGGTAACGCGCCACGGACCTGGCGAAGGCGGCAGCGCGACAGGTCCACGGTCTCCACGTCGTCCGCGGTGAGGTACACGAGGCTCACGACCGTCTCCGCCACCAGCCTGGTCAGGTAGTACGCCTTCGGGCCCGTCCAGCGTCTCGACCGGGTGGTACGCGGCGTTCGCGGCCGTGATCGCGTCGAACACCGTCCGCGCGTCAACGAAGTGCACGGCCACGTCGTCCAGACAGAGCAGCGCCAACGAAATCCTCGGACCTGACGGCACCGCGTCCGCCGACGGCGCGAACAGCTCCACAACGCGCACCTCGGCACCGTGTGCGGTAATCCACATAGCAACGCGACGCGGTAATCGGACGGAACGCGGTCGCGGTTCCAACCGAACGTTAGTTAGTTAACGAAAACGGTCACGACCAGAGACAGGACGCCGCGCCGGAGAACTATTCACGGACTTTTTTAACCCCGTGAACATCAAGACGCAGAAAGAAGATCGAGGACCGCCGACGCCCGTCGGCTTTTAAATGTCTGTCACGTGATCCGAACGTTTCCCGCGATGAACGACACATTAACTTTATTAAGTGACGTACACGTATCGCAGATTGACGGAATCGACGGAAACAACTTAATGATATCGTTTTACGAGACTGACGGTAATCACGTGATTTGTTATTAGGTTTGTAAAAAAGAAAAAAGATTCATATTTATTCGTTAAAAAATGATCGTCTGAGCAATCCAAAAAGAAAAAAGAAAAGTTTTTCGCGAGGACTGATGATTTCCATTACACCGACCCGATTCGAATACGTTTTCACTCTGTTGTCGACAAAAAGAAAAAAGAAAACAGCGTCGTCAACGCGTTTCGATCCGTAAACAATAAAAATATAATTGTCCGTCGCGTTTCCACGAGATATCGGTCCAACGATCGTGTCGGCACGCGCACAAAACATTCGTCCGGCTGGAAGCGGCCGTCGCTATACTATATCGGTGTATCGCAACGGGTGGGCGGGTGTGGTGACGAAAACTCTAGGAAACGCGAGGTCATCTCGTGGGCAACTCCGCTTCCCGGCCACTCGCGGTTCTGTCCGAGTGCACACGGACCGTTTTTTGCGTCGCACTGTAACGCTCAACAGCCGTCCCGACCGAAAACGTGTCGGGGGTTTTCAAAAATTTAGAGAAGAGACGCGCGTGCAACGTACCCACCCCCACCCGTGCCTTTTTCATTTACATCGATTTTATTATTTATTCGAAGCGTTTCTCGTTTTATGTCCTCCGGGCGGCGGCGGCGTCATTTCCGCCCCCAACGCGCGGTCGTTGTCTTTCTTTGCGGACGTACGTTTCCCCCACGAAAAAATACGGTAAGAAAAACGCCGTCGGAGATGTTCAGAGCGGGCGGGCGGGCGCGCACGCGCGGCGGCCCCGAGCACGATGGCGGTAAAAACTCGTCGACGAGGGACGCCGACACTTAGCGAAATTAAACCCTTCGCGCGATGGGGAAGGACGACGGTGCGCGCGCCGGCGCCCTGCGCGCGGCCCTTCGCGCGCGCGCGCGCGCGCACGGGAGTGGCCAAACCCGCGGCCGCCCGAAACAACAACCGTGGCGCGCGGCGATCCCTCTCCTTCTTCTTCCCGTCGTCTTTTCTTCCCGTGTGTCGTTCGCGGCCGAAAGTCCGACGCCGCGCAAACGACGTACGCGCGGCCACCGGGGAGGGGGGACACGACGCGCGCGTTCTGATGACGTCCGCCATCGCGATCGCCGCCGACGCCGCCGCCGACAGTACCGCGGGCGGTTGACCGCCGCCGCCGCCGCCGACCTCGTCCGGGCATGTCGACGGCGCTGCGACAGCCGCCGTCCGGAGGAGCGCCGCGTCCGTCGCTGTTGCCGCACCTGCACGGCCATCATCATCATCATCATCTGCAGGCCGCCGCGGCCCACAACCCGGACGTCCTGCTCGCCCTGCTGGCCAGGAACAAGACTCTGGAAGGTAAGCAAGCACGCCCGCCTAGGGTTCGAATTTCGACGGGGTCGGGAGCGAAACACCTCGCTTCGAAAAAACGCGTTAGTTGACGGAGGCGTTTTTGAATTTCAAACGCTGATGTTCGTCAACGTGATGTTCGCATCGAAAATAAAAGCGAACGAACACAAATTAGAATGCGTCACGGGGAGTGGGCAAACCGTACCCACACCGAAGTACGCCGCCGATAATCTCGGGTTAGGTATCTCCGCGCAATCGATAGACTCGCCGATATGTGCGAACCCACGGTGATTTTTTTGCCAACACGCATCGGGTTAGCAATATTCGTGCGGACGACACACACGACAACAACTTCCCGTCCGGCAAAACAGCCGTGGTCGGTAACGTGTTCGATGTACGACGTCTCGTTTTGGACTCACGACGACGAGAAACGGAAACACTACTACTCGATCCACACATTGTATACGTTCGTTTCGATCACGTTGATATGCTGACGATCGTCTGCTTCAAACGGCCACGGACAAATCCGACGCGCGTTCAGAGCGCCAAGATGATGTTTATTCGTGATTAACGCCACCACGGGGCCCCCAATAACGTATACACGTGGTTTGCGAATGGACTGTCGCGTCGTGCGTATCGAATGAGATGTCGTTCGTTTGCAAACTTAACTCCTCGCGTACACGTATTCACGTATTATTTTCGCACGCGAATACACTATAAAATTAGCACGCGCTCTCCGACATCACGTTCGATTTTTCTTTTAGTGATTTTGTACGAATGAAATCCGACTGGATTACTTATCACAACAACTCGGGGACAACCCATTTTTGTTCCGTGCACGAAAAGAACAAAATAATATATACTAAAACGGGATTCGTTTATTTGTCTAGACGGGTTTATGAATTATTGATACAAGAGTTTCTGGGGGGAAAAAAAAAAAAATCGTAACGTTTTATCTGCTCACAAATGTTCGGTTGTTGTTGGAAAAATGTCTATGTGGCCCAGCAGAAAGTGACTCAAATGAATCAAACCAAGTTGGAAGTAACGCTCGGGATTTTCACTAGTTTATAAACGGAAAATGAAATGCATTTAGAGAGCCGTCCGGTAATTCACATTTTACTGTCCAGTGAAAGTTTATCATTTCACGATTACGGGTCTACGTTAAATTGCAATTCTCATTATATGACCCATGCATTTGTGGCAAAGTATGAGGACCTAAAATGTCATCGGACACACTAATATATACATTAGTTACTAAACTATGATAGTTAAACTGTCGAACAATATAGCAAGTGCGAATGAAGGATGGGAGACGATGCGAAATGCAATTATTAGAAGTGCTCTGTTGAACTGTATTACACAGCATTGACATCTGTATCCCCCCCGTATGTGCATTTAAAGTTATCCATATTTTCTTCCCATGCGATTTATTTATTTCCACGAGATGAAAAAACGAAACTATTTCTCATGAACTTTAATTGAACCAATGATTTCTTTTACACCTCTCGAAACATCGCACTGTGTCACATACGCGGCTATATTCTATTTATCGATTCGTTTTCAATCAATAATCGTTATTATTATTCCCACAGATTAAATGTAATTAAATGGTACGTTACAAATTCATTCGACGCGAGGGAGGGGGGAAACAAAAAGAAAATCATATCGTAAACATACGCGATTCGTAAAAGGATTAGATTGCTGTTTTCGGCGAGATTTACTCGAAGACACATACTGCACGCAATGTTTTGTCGACGCGTTAGTTACGGTTTGCTAGGTCCTAAGTACCGGCGAAATGGATTATACGGGTCCTGGTTGTTTCCCCTTTGCGACGTTTCGCGTGATCATCCTCGAAACACAATAAATAATAACAGTAATGATAAAAACGGGACACGCCGACAGAGCGAATGATAACCATCGGCCGTGACATACGGCGGCACTCGGCGTCACGCGGGAAAAAAAAATAATAAAAATAAAATGACCGTCCGCGTCCAGTCGAAATAATAATAAAAGGACCGACAACACGGTGGACCACCTGTTCAATATGGATATTACCATGATTAGCACCGTGTAAACGATAGGCCACCCTCTACACGGCGACGCCCGTTACTATTAGTCATCGTTATACCGTGTACGCGTGTCGTAAAACAGTTGCATGTAAATGGCTATGGTCATCATACGGACTTGAGAAGTGCATCATCAACCGCCATCACGCGAACGGCTTTTGTGACGAACACGGCCGGCGGGCCACTTGGATTTTCAAAACGTGTATCGCCGATGAATACAATAGGACGCACAATCTTGAGCGGACAGAACGCGACTCGGGCTGTTTTATATTTTCTATTTCATTTATTCTCGTTTTCGACAGACGGCAAAGGCGTGATAAACAACGAATAATGTTCTAACGCCGTCTTCCGTGAAAACGTGTCCGAAGTAACGGGCTTACCCATTATGACACAACTATTTCATTCAAATGTATTAACCCATTTATTTAGTCGTGTAATATTGATCAATCAAATCACACGGATAATAATAAGTCTTTTCCAATCATTTTAGTATTTAATTTCCGTTGGTTATCATCAAACGGACAGTCAGAGTTATTAATTGTTTTTGAAAATTCCAATAAGGTTTCATCGAAATTTCTTGACAAGGTTTCTCCTAAGGATTCTGACGATATCATTATTATATCTTCCAATATTTTATTCTAAGGAAAACGTAGGTTTTCCGATTTAAAGGACAATTTTAAAAAATTTATCTTCTCCTGGAGGTCGGTTTTTTTCTTGAATGTAAACGGATACTTGTTTTCACTCACTATCGAGGAGATAGTGCTGTAATCTTGTTTACTCGAAACCATAAAAAAAAGGCCAAAGGTATACGATGCAAGTTTCATTTTATCGAGTCATTTCGGCGCTTTAATATGTTCTACTTAAAAGCACGAGGGCTCCCCCCCCTGTTCGACCCGCAATTAAAAAGCTTGGAAAGGTTAAACACACTTGCACCAACCTTTAAGTAATGAATGTTACTGTTTGTTCACTGGTGTTGATTAAAACTTACAAAGACCTTTTTGCACCTGAGACTTCCTTTTAGTATGTGATTAATTCTTAATTTCTTTTTCTTAGTATTTTCGAGATTTCTTTTATATTCTTTACGCATAACGTAGAAGGATAGAAACACGGATAATACATTGTTTCATAATGGTATAAAATGTGTGCTACATTCTTAAGAAAAGGAAAATAATTTACAACTTAAAAATAATATAATTGATTATATCAAGTTAAATGAGCTGATATTATTGAATAAATGTTTTTTTATCTATTTTTATTTTATAACTTTTTGTTGTTGTTATTTTTCTTATACTCCGTAATACACAAGAAAAAATATTTAAATTCATGGAAATTCAAAATTGAAAATTAGATAACATTAAACTAATATCTTCTTGGTGCCCTCTCTGGCTAGTCAAAATAAACGAAAATATATCAATTCACACAACTTTTACGCGTCGACAACGTCAATCTCCAGCAGTCTGTCTCGCTTTATCACAAACCTACCCTTCAGCCGGACACTTTTAAGTACCGGGACTTACTACTTGATGAAACGTTAACCCGGACCAAGCATTGTTTATGAAACATTAACATTATTGTATCCAATTATGGGGCATAGCCGAAAAGCAAAAAACATTAATGCAATTCAAATCTTCCAGTCGATAACCCTCATCATCTCAACCACCCCCTATTACGTTTCAAACAGCTCGCAAACACATACTGACTTGCAAGTACCCACGATAAACGGAATTAGCGCCAACATACACTATAAACAATTTCACAAACGAACAGATAACCGCACAAACCTAATTCAGTGTAAATTGAAATCAAATCATTATTTATTCTTATTGTACATAACTGTGCACGGATTGTGTAATAACTAAACACAAATCTAAAAAAAATATATATATAACATTATATTCCGTGCTCGTTCCACTTGGTTTTATAGGATTAATATATCGGTATAAATTAATGATACGTGGTTGTTAAAAGGTTAAAAAAAAAATATGTCAACGATTTTTTTATGTTTAAATTAGTGAACCCGAAAATACAAAACGGAAATCTAATAAGTAATATTGGCGAATAAACATTATTGTTAATAAATTGGTAATAACATACGGATTTTCGTGTTCAAACATTATTAAATAATAACTATACAATAACAAAAATCGAATAAAAAAAATTTAAATAATAATAATAATAACAACGGACGGGATGGTTATCGTTTCACTCACGGGCGTTGGGTGTATTATTACTATTTGCATACCAATGCATCATTACTTGTTCCATTTTTCAATAGAAAAGTTCGTGACATTCGCGTGAAACGTATTTTACCGTTGCACTTGATACCATGCGTTTGGTTCGGTTCGTCGGCGCCAAACACGGTCACGGATGACTAGTGGGATAGCGGGAAGGGGGGGGGGGAGAAACGAAACAGAAAACCAATCAGCCGATGAAATTCGTCCGAATGTTTCACTTAGTCCAAATGCCATTTTACTCCCCTGCAATAGCAAAACGGCCAGCAGTTAAAATCGGTCGAGGGATTACCATTGATTATCACTAAACCTTTCCCCATAGGATAAGTCACAAACGACGATCGACGTGCTAAGGATCAACACTATGAAAAGGGGACATGTATGTTCGCATGCACTACGTTCCGAACACTTGGAGGGTGCGGATTACCATAAAACGCCGATGTACACATAAAGAGAAAGAATAGGAATTAGCCATGACTAAATTTCGTAAATGGGGTTGTGGGGTTGACAAATCTCTCAAAACACCCATACCACTGCTATTAGAATGATTAACTGAAAGTCTGAAACCGAATCAATGCATATTATCAACAACGAACAACATGTTCATGAACAATGTCACTCACTCCACGGTTTTTTTTTTTGTTATTTATATTTTACACAATATTTGTGGCGTTACGTTCAATAGTTGTAGGCAATAATGTTTTCCATTCAAATCGAAAGATCGGAACTTCAGACATTTGTTTGGAAAGTGCATATTGAAATCCTGGTTTCATACAAAAAATGTTTATTCCATAATTTTGCATATTTTTTTGATTTAATGAGAGAGAAAAACATATAAGACAGCCGAAGTATTACGATTTACATTGTTTGATGAAAGTAATATTTCAGATCTTATTGTAACCGCGCGTGTACATGACACGATTTACCGTTTCTCATGTTCCTGAGAGCTATAACCTTGGTCGGTGTTTTCACGTGAACGCATTTCCGTTCGGAAATCCTAGAATACGCTACGAGCCGCGAACGCGGAACGACACACTAGTCGGTCTCTCTCGTCCGTCACAGCGCGCTCGCGTTTTATTGAGAGTATCGTTTATTTTTATTATTCCGTATTTGAATAAAAACCACCATATCTATATATATATATATATTCACTGAGTAAACACAATGCCCGAAGATGCGTTTCCCGCTAATAACAAAACTTTATTTTACAAACCGATGTAGGAAAAGAAGAATTAAAAACAAGTACCCATGCAAATTAAATTTTTTTTTTCTAAAAATATCAACTATACAAACAATATAATTTTCCTATTTTAAAATGTTAATTTCTTATTTTTTACATTTTTTCTGGAAATTCTTACGATTAAATAATTAAACTAGTCGATGATTTACGAACTAAACGATTTTATCGACTAATAATTTATTTTATTTCATATAATTATTTTTTTTTTTTTTGTAGCGAACCCCCCTTCCTTCCCGTAGTTTCTATGTTTTCAAAAATGTTTTACACTGTGCGGATCGTATTGTCATTTCAACTGTATGTCACTTATTTTAATAGAGTTTTGCGTTCTGTGCACGGTTTTCAATTTTTAACCCGGCTCGAAACACGCTGACGAGTTGTTCAACTGTTACAGCTACACAATTTGTTTCCATTCGCTATTGTATTGTAAAACAATCGCATATTAAAAAAAAAGAAAAAAAAAAAAAAGGAGAAATTCGTTTGATTTCCATTAGAACACGCCCAAGCGTATTTTATATCATCACCCGAAAGATGGCACGTGACTTACGTTGTCATTGTTTGTTACTGCCATTGTTGGACTCGCGGGATTTTACATAACATTCATAATACTATACACGCGCTTTTGAGACCTTTACAACAATACATACAATCCGTACAAAACTCGCGTATTGTAAATGTTTCCCTAATGTGTTTCCAAAGAGTGAATGAGCTTATTTTTTCCTAATATTTTCCTTGCTTTCACGCCTTCAAAACGCAAAACAATAACGATACACGTGCCGACCCGATCCCTGTGACAAATCGTCCAACGACCGACGGCGGTCTTGTTAGAATCATCAATAATGGTAAACGAAACGAACACAATAGCGAAAAAATAAAAAAATAAAACAAAAGTATCCGACGGGTGACAACAAAGAACATTATAATATAAAATCCGAGCCACGAGGCCAAAAATAATATTTCGTTTTGATACGTGTTGATTTTCTTGTTGTCAAAAAAGTAAAAAAAAAAAAAAAACATTACAAACTTGTTCAAAATGGATTGCTTTCACGGATAAAATAATTTATATCATTGCGAAGGTTAAAAAAAATACAAAAATAGGTTATCAGTAAAAAAAAAAAAAAAAAAAAAAACACAAGTTTACTTACGAGTTATTATTTTATACCGCACGTGTTTTCTAAAGTAATCACAACTTTTTCGTCTGTCGATAAGATATCGACGAACTACGACAGACAGACATCACGAAAACGTTTCAACGTTTCAAAAACATTTTGAATACGCGTAGGACGTTACAACAACAACAACAACAACAACAACGCCTAATATCAAATACCATGTAATGGTGTTAAAGCCGTATCGAGAATATTGGTAATAGACGTAGGTATCATATTGATTTTCTCTTTCGATAACACGTACGTTCATTTTAAAAAAAGAGTGTATACGACAATTTATCAATTTTTATATTCCGTTTTAATCATAAAAACGTATTAAAAAAAAAAAAAAAAAAAAAATATAACCAAGTACGCCGAACAATTATGACGCGGAGAATTATTCGTGCATATTTCAAACTCGTGCGCGCGCTTGGCGAACCATAAATAATACCTACCCGAATTTGTGTTTGCCCGCCGGCTCATGGTGCTCATATTCATACTCACCGCAAATAAACACGTAGGGGCTTATATTTTTTATGATCCCACAGGATTTTTTTTTTCTTTCTCCTCTTAGTATTTGCTTTGGCGTCCATCCTCTGGGAATCATTTTTTTCTTCTTTTTTATCGAGTATATTTGTTCTTTATAACAACCGCGTGCGTTGGGTAACCCTTAAATTTTCCTTTACCATCACATATCATCCACTTCGCGTTTATTTATTGTGCAAATATTAGGATTTCCAATACCCGACTAACTCCGTATGCATAATTAACAGTTCTCGGTGTGTCGTATCGATTGTTTTGTCCACAAAAACATTTAAAACCACGAGACTTGTTCAATGAGTATTTCCGCGAGAACATCTAATTATCGAACAGTTGCGTTCGTGGGAATCGAACGAATAATTCGCAAATCTATAAAACGTTTTTTTTTTAAAAATATAATATCAAATAATTGTACACCTAATTGTACACACGATGCGTTTGTAAAAACGTAGCATTCGCCTCAACTTTGAGACATTTTTTATACCAAAAAAAAAAAAAAATAGGTCGTCCTTATTTTCAGATCGCTTTTAACACGTTGCGGTCGACGAGAATTCGCCGGCACGGTCAAACGACGAAAAGCACAAAATGTTGATAAAATAATTTTTATTCCGTATGTCGGTAAAAAAAAAAAAATTGCTGCTACTGCTGCTGTTCCGCACCGCGACGACCGTTTCCGCGAGCGGTTCTTCGATTCGAGCTAAAAAAAAATACCACTCTCGTCGTACGGGGGAAATAACATAATTATTATTATTATTATAAATCGTGTTGGCCGGACGGATCGTTTACGGGGACGGACGGGTCCCGTCCGTTTAATTTGTTGATTGAAATATATATGTATACGCGGTGGTGAGTGCTACCGCGTGGCACACACGCCAGCCAAACCGTTCGGTACAGCAGCAGCAGCAGCAGGAAGGGACCCCGTTGTGGCTTTGCCGGTTACCCCCGCGTCTTAACCATCTGGCGCGAGTACACCACCACGCGCGGTAATCTCTCTCGCCCTCCGCCCTCAATTACCGCCACCTGGAGTCGGTGCGCACGCACCCCCGTCCCGTCCCGTCCGGACCGTATACGACGCGACGGAAAACCAACTCGACGGACGCGCGCGCAGCACACTGTTTATCGAATCAATAAACACAGACGGAGCGCGATGTATAATAGCGTGGAGAGTAACGACTGGGACGACCGACCGACCGCGCGAGATGATATATGCGCGTTCCCGTTTTTTTTTTTCCCCCTACCCGGTCGTGCATATATATATATAATTACGACCACTTAACAACGCTGACGGCGCGCGTGTGGGGGGGCTCCGGGTTCCCGAGTCTCCCGACTTGACCGGGACGATGATAACAACGGCGTGAACCGTTTCCACGTCGTCTTCCGACGGAACCCAACGGTCGTCGTCGTCGACGCCGGTGTACGAACGCGCGCACGCGCCTAACCTAACAATCGAAACTTTATAGGCCATCTGTTGTAATCCTATAGGCGGACCCGCGGTAGGGTTGCTGAGAATAGAAACCATTGTGCCGTTTTGACCGTCGTCATTCCCGCGATGGTACAACACAATGCCGAGAAAGTGTTGAGTGCGGGCGTTTCGCGTATCGCTCTGGCGGAAAAGGGAACGCGAACAAATAACACACTCTTTCGTTTCATCGGACGTTTCGAACGAGTACGCGCGGCGGCGCTCCGTTTGCGTGGATTGACCTGTTCGAACGAATGACTTGGAACGTCCGCGTGTTATTTCGGTATTTCACACGTCCCCGACAAGCGACGGTTCTCTCGTTATAATATCACGAGCGGTCGCGGACCGATCCCTTTCGATAATAGCTTTATAAAAAAATAAAAATAATCACTCGAGTTTTTTCGTTCGTATCGGCTCTATAGGAGCATCCGACCAACGGCGGCGGATCTGGAACGAAATACAAAAAGGGATACTGAAACACCCGTCGTTAGATATACATTTTAATGCCTAACCCCATCCCCCTACTTTTTTATTAGCGTTTCGAGAATTCACTTCAGATTGTTTACAATCGTTACTGATAAATACACACACACACACACACATGCATAATACTCGGACGTTCGTTTTTGTTTTTTTCATAATTCATATGCTTTTAATATATTCATCATGTAGGTTACATTTAAAAAAAAAAAAGAAAAAAGCGAATGCGACATGCCTTTTTCGTTATACGACTGGTATTACGGTTAACAACAACAAAAAAAAACCTCGCCCGTTCCGTTTTTGAGGACACGCGACGATTCGTGTTCCGTCCACGTTTATTGTTTTTAACGTCTCCTCTTATCAAATGTACAATAATGACGATAAAGTTTCGATACGGAAGTCGTCCGTGTCCCCCGTGCGCGTCGTCCGGATAATAATTCGCACGTCACCAGTAACGTTCCCAGATTTGCACCCTCTCACGGACTTTCAATCGTGTAATTATATCGGATAGGAAAAAAAAAACAACAACAATAATAATATCTAAAAAAAAACAACGACTGCCACCACCGCTACCACGCGCGCGTATGTAATATCAATACAGTAACCGTAGTCGGGTGGCTGCTAAGGGTGAATTTCGATAACGGTGGGAGTCGGCGGACGTTTACCGGCGGAACGCGCGCTATTGTTCGGCCGGCAGCAGCACGTGAACCGCACGCGTTCTGCGGGACACGTCCGCGAGGAATATAAAATATATGTACGTACGTATGACGTGTACGTGTATAAACAAAAAAAACAACGACGACGACCACGCAAAATGAAAACCTCACGTTATTTAGGCGGTAAACGTTTTTAAACAACAACCCGTCGCCCGAAAAAATAATACGCGTTCGGGAGGGCGCGACGGGAGAGAGAACGTGTGCGCGTCGTCCTTTTTTTTTTTTATGTATATACGTGCGTAAGTTAATATCGTAATGGACATCGGACATGCTCGCCGCGTACATTTCGGGTCTCGTTTAACAGGTCGGTGTCGTCGTTTTGCCATTTTTTTTTAATTTTTTTTACTTTTAATTTTACTTTCTTTTTTTTTTCTGCGTTTCATACAGAGTAAATATTGATTTACCGAAATTTTCGGTCCTAACGTTTTTTACTTTTCTATTTCACGTGTTGTCGATCACTTTTACGAGTAAAACGCGTTCGGACGTTAACGTCCACTATAAAATGCCAACAGACACATACGCGTTCCGTCAACCCTTCCGTCTTGGGTTAACACGTATTTTATATCTCGTATGAGATACCCGCGGTTGTCTCGTGAAGTATCACACACATAGTTATGAGTGAAATTTTAATTTTTTATTGAAATCCAATGTTGTTTCGAATTATTGATTGATGGAACCCCGTTTCGAAAAGCAAATCGAAACTATTGCGTACACTTCACAAGTCGTGTTCAATTTATATCGTATGCCGTCCGTGGATTGAATTGTGGATTTGGCGTATTCGATAGGTGTCGTCGCTGTTCACGTGAACATCATTATATAATTTGCGCCGACCGAATTCCGAGCGCGTTTTTAGTCACGCGCGAAGGGAGTTTTATGAGTAACAATCAACACTAACCGGGTACGTCGAATCACGTGAATCGTCATCATCGTGATACTCTCGTTCTGGCGTCCGTTCGAACCGCCGGATCTGTTCAAATATATAAACTCGTCGCGATGGCTTGCCGCCGCCTAACTGTAAAACAACAACGTACGCGTTTGAAACCCGTTGAGACGACAATGTCTCGTACGGCTCGGATCAAATGCATATTATAATCAAATGTAAATACGTCACGTTTTCGAATTAACCAAACCGTTGGTCAGAACCGACGTTTTTCAAGTAGCAGTGGATAGTATATAACACATCAATCGAAAATTTCGTTCGTCCCACTCCCGACGACGACGACGACGGCTTTGATGTTGTTACGAAAACGATTTCGTGCGTGTGTCGCCCATTACTCTTTCCCTGGTTTGTGTTTCGGACCAACGTTCCAGTAATTCGATTTCGTATCGTACGCCCGCCACGCGGGCCCACGGCTGACAAACACACAACGCGCTGCGCAGCAGCCCGTAGAAAAGCGAAGCGGCGCAAAAACAAGAGAAATATAAAGAAGAATAACTGTTTTCGAATCACGTGCCAAACCGATCCTAAGCGCAAATAATAATTAGGTTTGATGGATATCAGGCCGTCGGGCACTCTTGGGGTTTAGCCGCGCACGCGACCTGTCCTGGGCGGTTGCCGCGCGCCACCGACAATTCCCGGCTTTTCTCTCGGGGATTACACTGTGAAATTATCCGACGGTTTACATCCGCATTATGATTATTATTATCTTTTATCATTATGCATCGGTTTCTTTCTTTTTTCTTTTTTTTCCCCACCGTTTTTGTATATACGCGTGTACGTGTGTGTGTGTGTTTGTACTGGTACATCTCCGGTTCTTTCGGGTAATTCACTTTGTGTAAGACTTCCCGCTGGTATTATCGTTGTTAAGAGCCCCTTTGAAACGGCCGAGTAGTTTTTGATTAAATTTCAGTTGACCCAAATGACCGTTGGCGCGATGGCCCGGGCACGTCGTTCCGCATAAAAAGTCCCGTGCAGAATTATGGACGCGAAATATACACCGCGCGTCATTTAGTCGTTCTCCGACCGCTTGCGTCGCCGCGGGTTTTTTTTTTTTCGGTTTCGGAGTTAAAGCCAAAACCGGACGAGAATTTCCAACCGAAGGCACACGCCGTCGCAGACCCCGAGATTCGTTCAACCAGTTTTTACACGAAAAACGTCAACGGCCCGAGGCGGAATTAATCAAATTTTTTCGACCCGCGATTCGCACTTTTCGTTTCTCCTCACCACATCCTGGCGGCTTTCAAACCCACCTCCGCCCCGTCAACGCGTATTTACTTGCTCGTTAGCTATCACAAGTCTAACGTGAACGAAATATTTTCAGACCGGGCCTCGCGGCGGCGCGTTTCTCCGTGCCCTCCGCAACGTTGTCGAATAGCGTCGTCGGTACACGATATTATACGTTGAAATAGCGCCAACCCCGCTCGGCAACGGACGCGCGCGCCATTGTTGTCACAGTCACGATCGGCCGGAACGCGTTTATTAACCAACAAGGAACAGCTTTGTTACTTTGTAACCTAACCTAACCTAACCTTCCCGAACGGCAGAACCGTCGGCGGGCGAGACGACGTGAGAATTCCAAACGCTCGTGTTATTTTTTTGATCTCGAACGGTCCGCGGCCGCGGCGATATAATTAACCGAACCGACGACGTTCGCGCGACACAAATAATGTCAAAAATAACAAGCGGACAGGTGCGGCGGGCGGCGATCCGTACACGACCCACGATCGTTTCGACAAACAATCGAACGACGGCCGGCGGTGGTCGTAGTCGTCTTCCAAAAACGTTCGCACCGAATCGTCATAAAAACACGCAACGTGTTATATATATATGTGTGTGTGTAATAAAAAGGCAGTTCCCGATAACAATACGAACGCGACTTTGGCGGCCATCTGTCGCAGTCGGACTCGGCCGACGTTACAATACATTTCGCCGTGGGTTACTGGCAAAGCGGAGAGAGTTGGCCGGTGTGCGCGTATATCCCTTTTGTTCGCGTAATTCCTCTAATGCGTGCGCGCGGCCGACACCCGAAGCCAGTGACTCCGTATTTATTACAGGGCGGGTAGTAAGTTAAGTAACACGGCGATGATATCGTCGTCGGAAGCTATCGTCGGTGGCCGTCAACAACCGTGCGGCGGCGTCCCGGGTCGATTACGCAGGCGCCGCCCTTTTAAAAACACTCCGACACACACACGCACATGTTAGAAAAATGTAATTTCGTTTTATTATTATTGTTGTTATTGTTTTTTTTGAAAAAAATGATCCCTCGACAGACGCGTCGGTATAAGCGACGATTTTTCGGGATATGCGTAATTCTCGTATGTTTTCGCGTTACGATTCGTATGGAATTTCGTATGACAAACCCCGCTCAAATAAACGTATATGTCAATGAACATAGTTCAGAAATTCCGATTCCAATGGGATTTCATCGGTTCGATACGCACGTTGTTATTCGTCGAGTTTATTCTGTTCGTTTGCCATCACGAGAAATAAGAGTCTCGGGACCGAACATTCTCGCCGATTGGTATTGGCTTGAGAAAGGAGTGCGCTCTTCCCGTGGACGATTACACGTTGGGTTCTACCGACTACCGGACACACGTTTTGCTACCTTCAAACATTGAAGCTTCGGCGTCAAGTACGGACAATTTTACTCACTGGTATTTGTCGAACACAAATATAACCATTTGAGCAAACAGCTACGCGCCAATTACAAGCACAGTGTTAGTGCCCTCGGTACAAATAAATGTGCGATTTTATGATTAATGTCTAATCTAAAAATAAAATAAAAATCAAAGTTAAACTTAAATCTATTAAATTTCTTTTCAATTTTTAAACACCACTACGCCGGGTATTAAATAACGAAATGATATAAGTGGTGGTATTTTTTTCGGACAACGAAGTGTACGGGGACAGCTATTAATAATGATAATGTAAAAAAAAAATACTTTATACCTATATGAAAATATCGAATTTTAACCAAGTAAAAATAATCGATATCAAAATTTTCACATTTATAACTGTAGGTATACAACACCGAAATCAAACAATTTCGAAGCATTGCCGGCCGGTTTAAAATAATTCAAAAACATTATTACCATAAAACCCAAGAAAAATATTCTATAAAATATGGGAATATAAGGTTATAGTATTGAAATATGCAGTTTCGCTTGTCAATCTCTATTCAATTCCACAATTTGTTTTGCTAACCATTTAAACAAAATTAATTTATAATTCAAAAATTTACATACATGTCCTATATTTCTTATTTTCAATAAATTCAATGTACTAATCTAAGCCCAAATGCGAAAAACATTATTCTCCATTTGAAATATTGACTTTGGTAAACCGTGTGATCTACCGGGCACTTTTATCAAGTTTAGTGTGTGACCTACAGGGAAAAAATAAAAATTACAATTATCTATTACATGAATATCAAACGTGATTTTTGTATATCTTTTAAAACATATAATATTAATATTAGTGAATAAATGCAATTCAATTAAAAAAAAAAAAGTGTTTACAAAATAAATTATACAGTTGTTATAAATCAACCTATATAAATTATGATTACCCACTTCATAAAACATAAACTTATTTTATAATATCGACCCACCCCCTCAAAAAAAAAAAAAAAACGTACGAATAAATTGTTGCGATTTGTTATTTTGAGCGATACCGACATTCACATAATCTTATCTTATCGTTCACCCCAATTAACGTTATCCTGACCACGTGTGGCAATGTGGAAATAATCGGCTGTCACAAATATTACGTCACCGTGGAACCACCACCCAGTAGGATCCACACGCGTTATCAATGCCGAAATAATATACGTATATTCATCTATTTGACCAAACTACTAAAAATAATGAATATTAAACAATACACACAAAATTTCATGTTGAAATTTCGTTCAAACAAATACCAAAAAATCGTTGTTGTTTAGAAACCAAAACTAAATGGGGTTCCACGATGTTCAAATATATATATACAAGGCTTGTTTAGATCATTTTTAGATTTTAAATGTACACGACAGTTTCAACAACAGCGACATACAGCAGGTATTTCATTTCATTTTTTTCCGTGGAGAGTAAATCTATTATTGTAGAAATTCCTGTATACAAATAATACATTTTTAGTGTCTACTTACTAAAACAAGTGAAAGGAAAGATTATTACCGATTATTGTCGAACTAAAATGTCCTACATAATTTTTAGGTACGTTTGACGCTTGTTTTTTTATCATATAGAGAATACACGAATAGCCATCATAATGTTTATCTACAAGCGTGTTATTAACGTCCGTTTTTCAATCCATTCGTTAAGACATTTGAATTACGTTCGTTAACGTTATGTAATATCCACAATTCTTGATGTTTTCGTCGACGTGAAAAAATTGATTTCAGATTCCGAAGGAAACCCAGTCATGTCGGTACAGTGTTGTCATAATAACGGTACCGACAAAAATCGTCTGAATTCTAAAAACGTAAGTTTCGTCGAAAACTATAACCTCGAAATAATGTACACAAAGCGAACACGTAAAATTGGTTGTTCGCGTTTAAACCGTCCAATCGTTAAATTCCTATTGTTCCACATCATAATTCAATTGTTTGGCGGACACGTACCGTATTGGTTACTGTTCGGCAAAACAGATAAATAAAAAAAAACGAAATTAAACGGAAAATATATTCCTTCCGTCTCCCCAACAACGTTCTAATTTACATTTCTCCACGTATTTCTAAACCACTAACGTGTTCCTGCTACTTTCCGGTTTAAAATTTTTTCCGTTCGAGACGAACATCTGTAATAAATTTAAAAAAACAAAAACGAATTAAAAAGCTCTGCGACGACAACGCTGCTGATAAGATACATTTAGTATTATCAATCGCGTCGTGATAAACGACACACGGAAACGGAAACGGACGCGTCGTCAGCAGGTTCGCACGAATAATTACGATTCATATTATTGTCGTTTGGTTTTCTCTTGTCCGGCTTTGGAGAGCCTCCGGAGTCCCTCCGGGGGACACGGTAAGTGTTTTTGGCTTCTTCCAACACTCTCCACAAGTAATATTTCTTGTCTTCGGTTGGTTTTTGTTTTTTTTTGCTTAACCCCACACAGTCTTTTTATCGTTTGTTCACTATTTAAATTCCATAGTTTTGTTGTGTATTGCACGTCTTTTCCGTCTAGTCGATGAACGATCAGCGTTTATTGAAGTTTTGTTATTGCAGAGCGTACGTGTAGTAATCGTTGAGGTTAGGAAATGTGATTACCGGCACGAAACTTCATTTTTTTAAAAAGACAAAAAAATCATGACGCACGAAAAAACCGGCCCGTCCGCGAAACGATAATCAAACGCGGGCGGCGAGACGACATCGCAAAGCGTGCGTGCGCTTTTTTTCCGGTCGTCACGGAATCGCGCGCGCACAAAGAAACGAAACAGGGGAAAAAAGAAGAAGAAAAAAAAAGAAAAACCGTTGCCGCGGGCGGAAAAACCCGAGGCCCCTCCGAGAATCTGGTTTTTCCCATCGCATTCACGTGCACAAAAGCCCCCCTCTCCACCCCCGCCGACCCACGCGTACCGCGTACGAATCAATTTTCCGCTCGCGCGAAAGCCCCCGGCGGCCGGCGCGGACTTTTCGCGGATTACCCGCGCGCGCCGGCCACGCGGGGTCGTACGCGGCCACGCCCGCGTCTCGGGGTGTGGTCGGCCGTCGCGAATGAGAGCGTTCCCCGCCGCGGCGCTCTTATCGATCTCGCCCCTCCGCGTCCCGGTGTCCCTTTTTCTGCGGCACCGCACCCGCCGACGACGCGAAACCCCGTCGCCACCCCAAACAGTGTTCGAACGTACGCCGATCGTCGCGGTCGCGCCGGTTTATTTTATTTGTTTTATTATTATTTTTTTTTTGGTTCTTCCGTTCTCTCTCTCTCTCTCCATTGCCGTCGCCGCCGTCGCCGCCGTCGTCTGCGCGATGATCACCAACACGTAGGTTAGCATGTCCGGTCCAACAACGGTCGGCGAAAAATGATCGACTCGTGTTTGCACGTGAACAACGAGGAATCGGACACGGCCGACTGGCTGCCCAACTCGTTTCTGAGATTCTTCCAACAGGACCTGAACAACATACCGGTCAAGATCCTAGGTAACTATCCGACGGACAACGGCGCGCGGGTTTTTTCGACGATTCGTCGGACTCGTCGGTTCGCGGGCCATCGACCGTAAGGTAGAAAACGAAAACGCGATACACAATTTGTTTACGGTGTGGGCGAGTGCCGAGAGACCGCCGCCGCCGCCGCCCCGGAGACGAATTTCTCGTTAATTTTTCCGTTTTCAATATCGTCAACGAGACGTTTTCCGTTTTCAACGACTTTTATATTTTCTTCTATCGAATAGTTAGTTAAGTACACTTACATATATATTATTTCAACGTCGAGTATACATTTTTACTACTAAAAACGGCCTAATTTTCAGATTGTCTGGTTTTTTTTTTTTCATTCCGTATGTCTGTGAAAATAAATACGTCTTTATCCGAAACCCCAATAAATGACGGTTAAACGTTTTCGAAAACGGTAAAAAAAAATTTCGCGGCGGCGTACATTGCAAATTGCCTGTCCTATTCTGTTCGTCAAACACCACGACTAAAATAAAATGATTATGATTTTTCTGTATCTTTTCAAAAAGCACTCGTATTTCTAATTTAGTAAAATGTACACGGTTCGAATCGTTTTTAATATTTTGATGTCGGGACGGCGCGAGTGTTGGATTCTCGTGGACAGAGGTGACACGAATAAAAAATTAAAACTCTTGAGGACCACCGGTAAATATAGGAATATTCGAGACCGCGGTCAAGGGTCAGGACGGACATTTCGCTCTCCCGACGAGGTCCATATTTCAAGCAGCATTTTTTTTTGCGCGCGATGTCGAATCGTTCGAATCGTCCTCACGTTCGAGTCAAAATAAATCAATAATCAGCGACGACGTCTCGACCGGTCTTTGGTTAGTCGTCAACTGCTTATACCGGTAAACTGTTCGAAGTAACGGGGATGTCATATTCCGGGGACGTTGCTGTACGTACGCACTTCATACGCAATAATCACTCGTATAGGTTGTGTACGGATCAATATGAAAACGTATTATTTATCGTTCCGACGAAGCGTCATTCACACGAAAACCGATCACGAGCGTTCGGAATGATATCATTTAACAACTCCAGTTATTTTCCGCCAGTCCGTACACCGTATACGTCCGTATTTACATCGGTCGAGCCAAACCGAAATTCTAAACGTGTCTGGAAATTGATAGACGACAACGTCGCACGCACATTTTTTGTTTTTGTTTTTGTGCTCGACCGGGTCGTTAAAAAGGTCACTCGATAAGCATTCGGGATACTGCGGATTGCGGACCGCGGGCTAAGGAGACGTTATCGCTGTCGAAAACTCCGGCCGTACGGACTCATTTAATGATAAACGAGGCGGCTTCTGTTGTGTTCGGTTTTGTTACACGTGTTGGCCCGTCGGCTTTCGTACCGAGAACTTAAATGATACGCGTTTTTAATTTCGATTAACGTCCGTCGCCGGAGAACGAAACACGTTTCCGATGAAATCCTCTTAACAAAAGTATTTCGAGAAAAATGGATCAATAATTATTATTAGTTTTTTCTTCATGATTAGACAAAAAGCTGTACGTTTTTGTTTGTCGATTGCCGTGGTGAATGATCCCGAACGACATGAAACCAAACGTGCTTGGGTATATGATTCATGGGCAGCTTCGATTTGATAAAATTTCGTCTTTAATGAAAAATATACCCAAATCGGTATCAAACTTACTGAGAAAAATTCGAACCTAGGTAGAATTGAATGTTAAAGTTAGCTTAAGCAATTCCCAAGAAGTCGTCGGCGACACATGAATAAAAAAAGTGTCAAAGTTAGTTAAATCATAACCGTATACTGATGGAAAAATAAAAAAGAATGCGCGGAAGCGACCTCCGAAATTGTACGTTCATTACGAAAATCCGTTCCCGTCCGAAAAATCACTCGAATCCACTTATATCCGCTCCTGCGTCTGACACCATTCCTGGTAATCATCCTCGTAGACTAAAAAGCTACTTGAATCCTATTTGACATAAATTCAAAACCATATTCAACACGACCATCCTATAATAGAATGTCGCCCCATTGGGTGGCTGCTTTTTTCATGTGCGTCAGTGTCATAAGGCAGATCCGCATGCATGCTTATTGTATGTTTTATGAAAACAATACAAAAATACAAAAACGACTGTTTTCAGAAAAAGAGCCGCCGTAACTAGGCGTATAGGAGGACACAGCGCGACTGAGAGTAACTTGAAAGAAGTAATACAACACACATCATGTGCGCTTGTCGAAATACAAAATAGTTCGACAGAAAAATACGTAGAAACAATTTTTGATTTAAGACTCGAGTTAGGTTCGAGAGGCTCATAGATTTCCAAAAACTAATGAAGAGTTGTTTAATTTGTCTTCAATTATATTTTCATCAACAGTTGAATGTGTCTCGGAAAACATGCAACTGGAGCTTATTGATTTACAGAGCAATACTATATTATAAGAAAAGTGTAATAACGTTGAATTTTCAATTTATTACTCAATGCATATAAACACGGAGAAATATCAAAACTTACGAAACCATTATTTAAAAATGATGTCTTTATTTGGCAGCAATTCCAGTTTGTGAGTAAATTTTCTCACGAATGAAAATTGTCAAATCAGAATCTAGAGAACTCAGTTAACTGACATTCGCTGAGAATTGCGCATCGTTTCAAACGCAACTAAACATAGAAATATTAGTGATGGAAAGAATAACAGTATCGAATATATCATAAAAAATTAAACTATTTATTTACTTGTAAAACTAAACGTTGTAATTTAAAATGTAAAACTACATATTTAAAATTATAAGTTTTAACTTACGTATATGAAGCACGAGATTTTTTAAAAAGGTTAAAGATGTGTCTACCGGTCGTGCTTGTTATGCATTAAAAACTCTAAATTTGACTTTATGTTATCAATTATCGCGGTTCCTATTATTTGTTAAATATTAATATTAATAATTATTTTTCAACATTTTTATCTCTATATTTCATATCACTTTTATCAGAGAACAAATATTAGTAACATATAATGTATAACAATTTATAATTAGCGGTTTTGTACTTTTAACATCTGGACCCTAATCTATGATAATTGATAATATGGGTACTATCATATTATTCCAAGGTACTAATTTTAAGTGCAGTAGGTATTGCAGATATTATATAATATTAGTTCTTTACGATATAACGACAAACAACAGATTGTTCACCATCGATAATAGTTAGCTCATGAAAATTGATAAATAACGAAACATGTGCGAATAAACCTAAAAGATAATACGATATCTCAGATCGATTTCATGTTTATAATGTATTTGTGCCTGTTTAATAATTTTAAAATTGATTTTTCGATAAATGGAAAAAAAATGAATAATTAAAAAAAAAATTGCGACTTTTTTATAAAGAAATCTTTAAGTTCTAATTCCATTAATAAGTAAACAAATTATATTAAAATTATAATATGAATTATTAAATATTTGTAATTGTAAAAATTAATGTTTAATAAGTATTTCAAATAACCTTTGTTTCAAATAACCTTTGTAATTATCGAATTAATATCTATTCGATTTGTTTAACTTATAAAAATGTCAGCACTTTTTCTGTTTATCCTTATAAAATTAATATTGTTTATGTTCTAGTAAAAAAGAAAAGAAAATGTTAGTTACTATTTGTATTATGATTTATAAAGTAATACGTTTTTCAAAAATTTAGGATCGAACTTTATTTCCATTTTTTAGTGTCACGTTTACCTTGAAAACGACCGGCTCATAAGGTCTGGACACGTCTATGCCTTGCTATAAGTATTTTATATTCAAATGCAAGTTGTTAAATTAATCGGTCATGTCCTAATATTAACAATCGGTTGTTTATCATGACTTTGATAAATTATATTATGATTATGGTTTTATAATGTGTTTTGGTGTAAAAGTTTCACTAAACACACACTATAACATCATCGCATATGAACATGAAATATCGGTTACATCTGAATTGAAAATTTTCTAGTATTTATTGATGCAAACGCAGAAAAATCGTTAGTAAAAAGATTAAAGTTAAAAGATTAAATTATTAAAAAATAAAAGCAACGTAAAGTCGTTAATACTCTTAGTTCTCGTCTTTTAGTAAAACGACAAGGTAGGTAAAAATGCTCTAAAGATATAATTTGTCTCAATATTTGTATTAACTTTTAATAAGTAACTTATATTTTTTACACTTTCAACATTGTTAACATGTTATAAAATAAAATAATTGAATACAAGTATATAATGAATTTTTTTTACTGCATGTTTAATATCATTTTTAACTAAATATAATTAACTAATAATTTTATCTAAGTTATCATATTTTATGTAATTTTACACGAATATCATTGTTAAACAATACTCTAGAAAATATTATCGCAAATTCTAAGAGTCGCTTTTTTATAAGAGTTTTTTATTTTTCTAATTATTTGTACGTCATTTACGCATCGTATATAAAAACACAATTTTGTTATTATCACATAATAATGATATCTCAAAAACATTATTTGTAGGTAATTAAATTTGAGATTTTAAAATACACAAATCATATTTAAGTACTACGTGTGCGTATTATGATAAAGGCATAGCTTTTAATTTCCGTGAGACTATAATATGTTAAATATTATCGTTATAAACATTTAACTAAAAGATTCTTAAATTTTATTTTTGCAGCTAGTATACCAAAGTGTGGCGGCTGTCAAGAATTAATTCTCGATAGATTTATTTTAAAAGTATTGGAGCGTACTTGGCACGCTCGTTGCTTAAAGTGTAACGAGTGTGGAGCTACGTTAGCCGACAAGTGTTTTGCCCGAAACGGAATGTTGTTTTGCAAAGACGACTTCTTTAAGTAAGTACAATGTATGTAAGCGAAAAAATAAAAATAAAGAAATAACAAGACAGTTAAATTAAGAGCGTTATAATTATTATAATCATTATTTGGTGTAATTGAATCAAACGCTTATAACTTTTACAGTTCGAAGGTATTGTAGTTGTTCTCTCAGATTTGTTATGGGTTTGATAATAATCAAAAATTACAAATTACAAAAATTAAAAATTGAATTCGACGTCAGCACGAAATTGTATTTAATTGCTGATAATTCAGTTGAGAAATATTACATTATCGGTTGAATTATATAACAAACTTAAAAATAACCTATAAAAAGTACTTTATTATACATGATCTTCTATTATAAATCAGATTTTTATTTTTCTTAAATAAAATATAATTAATTTACATTCTAAAAAATTAGTTTGTGGTTACATCATTTTAACTGAAGAACATAATATAAAATCACATAACATATGTAACGTATCTAAATGTTCGTAATAAAATAAAAATAATTTATAAATATCACTTATTTATTTTATATTTAATTTTGTTCTTATTTTAATGTATTACGCTCATATTTATTATATTTCCACATTTGCAAACACGTTGACATGCATTAATTAACAAATTCTTCTTAAATCTAAGTAGAAAAACAATTTTGTTTGTCAGTTAACAATAATTTTTAATTTTTAGTCACTGAACAATTTTTAAAAATAATAAAGTTTTTAAATACATAGTTGGAGACTAATTTTTGGTGTTTGTCAGAAGGTACGGGACCAAGTGCGCCGGTTGTGATTTAGGGATCCCACCCACGCAAATCGTCCGAAGAGCACAAGATCTTGTCTATCATTTGCAATGTTTCGCATGCGTCATGTGTGGCAGAACATTAAACACTGGAGATGAATTTTATTTAATGGAAGATCGGAAATTAGTGTGCAAACCTGATTACGAAGCTGCAAAAACTAAAGGTCTGTATTTCCTATAGGCATTACGGTTTCAAAAAAATTTTCATTGAAAAAAAAATTATTTTTAATAACAACTATTGTGCATTTGATAATAATAATTAAAAAAAAAATATTTAGAGGGCGGGTGCCTAGATGGTGATCAACCAAATAAACGACCAAGAACGACTATTACGGCCAAACAGTTGGAAACATTAAAAATGGCGTACAATAACAGTCCAAAACCGGCAAGACACGTTAGAGAACAACTAAGTCAAGACACTGGATTAGACATGAGGGTAGTCCAAGTTTGGTTCCAAAACAGGTAAATAAAATTATCAAATCCTAAACGTGCTTACCTGTCAGCCATTTTTATTTCTACTAATACCCTTTCAATACTAATCATATTTTCTCCTCCCAACAAACAATTAGTATTCTGTCCATTTTATTATTATTATTATTATTTTTTTTTAAACTATTTAGATTTCATAATTTAATTTTATATTTTATTCTCTCAACCATGTAATCCCCGAAATAATCGTTGAAGTTAATTGCTATCAATGTCTCGATAAAAAATTATCAAATATATTTTAAAATGCTTCGAATGATTCATTTTACGTGAAATTTTTAAAAAGTTATTTCTCGTGTGAATAATCACATATAATTAAAAACTTTAAAAAAAGTTTAATTTTAACCTAAAAACACAGTAAATATTTTCAAATGACTTAAAGCATTTAAGCTATAATCCGTAAAGCATATTTTACATTAAAGCACGGATAATGGTGAAAATGTATTGGTTATTTCATTAAATCTAGTAAAAAAATGTTTAAATATCAATATTTTGCGTCGGCTTTAATAGATTTTTATATTTATTACATATATTATACAATATTAAAAGTATAATTTTAAACATTAAAAAATAAATAAATCTTCAAATATTTATTTATTTTTTTTATTTAGACATCGAGTTTTTAGAGCTTATGTGTGTGATGTAAATATAGTATATATGATAAGATATATTGTAAAATCATAGATTATATCTATATTTATACAAGACCTAGTACCTGCTTTATGTATTTAAAAAATAAAAATGAATGAACAAAATAATTTTGAGTTTTGTGTACAATATATTAATTTAAGAATAAAATACAATGATGAGGTTTAGTTTTTTAATACTTATTGTACTTTATACTTTAATGAAAAAATATATTAAAATCTTAAATTAAAAAAAAAATAAAATAATAATGATGATAGGAAAAATAAATCAAAAAATTTAATAATTAAGTTTTATAAACCTTTTGTATCTAAATAAGCATATTGTTGACAAAATATTTATTTATATTTTAGACGTGCCAAGGAAAAAAGGCTTAAAAAAGATGCCGGGAGATCACGTTGGAGTCAGTATTTCAGAACAATGAAAGGTTCAATATCACCCCGAAACGACAAAGACGACCTAAAAGTTGATCTCGATTCAAACTTCAGTCATTCACACGGTATGTTTACGGACCATTGAATGTGTATAGTTCGTTTCGTTTAGTTGATGACAAATTATTTTGTTTAGATTTAGAAAGCAATGACAGTTATGGCACGAGTACGTTAACCATAGATCAAGAGCACAGCTCTCCTTTGCCCGGTGGTCATCACCATAAGTTTTTGCCCGGCAACTCTTCACCATCGTCGCATCAATACATGTCATCGCCCACTCAACACGTCACTACGTTTACGGCTGATAATGGTTACATTACCGTAGGCAAGTTAAAGAATCGATCTCTTGACTGTACAAATATTAAATAGATCGTACTTAGGTAACACGTATAGTAATGCATGTATGCATTTCCAATCAAAATAATTGCATAGGACAGATTAAGATTAACCATGGGTGAACAAAAATTAACGGGTTCGGATAGCAGAGGAGTGTGCGAGGTATTCGAGAATCACCTTTTTTGAGTTTGTTAGCGGTATCGAGGTTCAGAAAGGCATATTCCTATCCTCGCCTAATGACAAATAACTATAAATAAAAAGTATGTCGTCCGGCTACAATATCGTGTGCGATTTCACCTTTTGTTCATTTTAGTCGATGCTGAAAAATAATGATTATTACCAATTTCGTACTTATGAATTCTATTCGATTTTCTTTTTAGACACAATTATTCTATTTGTATCACTGTTTTTATCATTGTGTAAGTCATTTTTTAAATATGAAATACAATTAGGTAGTTTAAAATAAATAAACTCGCAAGAAAATTCTCACACTAAATATTCAATTAGATGTCAATAAATATGCTTATATAATTGTATAATTTGAATTCATTAAAAAATTAGATCATATTTTTCTACATAAATTAAAAAAAAAATACATTTTTTTAAAAGTTTTCTTACACATAATTTCTTTGTAAAATGTTTCTTTGATTCTAAAGAGTTTTTAACATTTATAATATTATTGTCATACACTTTGAAACAATTTAATTGTTTCATAAGTTATTAATAGCATCACAAATAATCATTATTTATTTTAAATAATATTTATTTGTCAATAAAATTGTCGAGTACAAACGTCATACAATAATTTAAAACTAAAAACAAAAAACAAAAGTTTTCTGTATTTGAAACATTACTTATAAAAAATTATTCTGAAAATAAAATATGTTCTTTTAACTAGGTCCTGCACATTCTGCTCCGTCAGAATTAAGCGACAACAGTAGTACACATGGTTTCGCAGATTTCCCACCAAGTCCAGATTCATGGCTGGGAGAAACGCCACACAGATATTAAAAATAAATTATCATTAATTAATATAACATACCTATTTATGAAGTACAAATCAAATATGTTCTTTTTACCTACCGAGTTCTAACAAACTGACTGGGTGAGAGCTTAGTACATAAATATATATATATATTTTTTTTTTATTAACAATTTGTTATATCATTCTGTACATAAATCATAAATAGTTTAATCTTATTGATATGATAAATCTTCATTGTAACTTAGATGAATTTTTATTTATTTTGTTTCAGGAGAACCAAGTCTATAAATGTTTAGTGAACGTTTTATTTCCTGTATATGTGTGAAATATCTATCATTAGTTCGCACGACGGTTTTTATGGTATTTGTATTATTAGGTTTTTGGCAAAAATCGTGTTTATAAGTAGATATTTTTCTTTCCTTTTTGATCTCGAATTTATCTACTTTTAACTGTTATCTTAAAACAAATCAAAAATAAATTTTTATAGGTTACGACATTTTGTGTTAACTTAAAATACGTTTCCACGATCAAAATTATATAAATATACATAAATATATATATTATATGTGTGTATATAATATAATAACCATTAAGGTTACATTGTATCATTTTATGTTAAGTATTATCCATTGATGGACTAAGTTATGTAACAAATATTATTTTATCTCAAGATATTTTGAAGTGTATAAAATGTAAAATAAGCTTTAATAAATGTATCGTTGATAAAGATTTGTTTGAAATTGCCTTAATATTTATAAACTAAACATATAGTTACATAAAAAAAAAAAAAATTATTATAATGTAGTTCATATTTTATTGTATATTTTAAACCGGCAGAATCACCTAATACGAATCAACAATTTTTTTTACAATTTTGATCATTGTTCAATTATCTTTTACAAAAAATTAGATGATGATATTATAAGTGTGCTTATTACTATATTTTCCTCGTACATTTTAATTTATACTTTTTCAATGTGCAATATATATTTTGTTTATCTATATGTAAAATTTAACTAAAAATAAATAAATAGTCTGAACGATAATGATTGAAAGGTACATTTTGTTAAAATGTTACATGTACAGTTTAAAGATAACATAAAGTACATAATATTAATCGATACTTTATTCGACACACGGTTTTCGAATTTCCCGACAGTTTCCTTAGGGCGTAAACAAAGACGACAGACAAATCAAATCCAACCGGTAAAAGTGTTTAGCATCTTGGGTTAATTTAAAACATTATGTATCATTACACATAATGGTTTTCGGCGTGGTTATGGCACCACCCTCTCGCACCCCTTAGGTACTCTGCTGCTTGTAAATCTAACAGTGACGACTTTAGGGAGGAGCGAGGAGCCATGCCTCTTCCCCCCAAATTGCTAAAAAAAAAAATTGATATTGTTCCCATTAAGACAATTTATACGGGTTTTTTTTTTTTTTTTACTACCGTAAGTCATATACGATACGTAAACTTGAACGTTATCGTTAATACTTGTGTGCAGTAATGTTGTTATTGTTCTTTGAAGACGCGGTTGCTACTTGTAGAATTTTTTCGTTATTAAAAATTCTAATTCGGTCGATGTATTTGTCGTGACGACTGACCACCACGTTGTCGCTACGAAGCCACCGCGGCGATGTTGTGTGAGCGGACGATCATATTCAAAATGGGACACGTGTCGTATTATTTTTCGCGTAATTTGTTCGATCCAAACCGTCTGTTCCACCGAGTCTTATCAATTGTCACAGTGCAGTGCTTAATAAGACTAGGGGGGGACGGTCTGTAGTCGTGTACGACGGCACCACGATTCCGAAGCCTCTCGAAGTGCAATCCCGGACCGGCCTTTGACGTCCGAAACCGGGTCTACACCAAACGCGCAACACAAAACACGTTCTGCAACGTTCGGCGCGTACGACGAGATAAACGGAACAACAAACGTACTTTTTGAACGAACGCGAAAAACATTGGAAAACATTATGGATCGTGCTAATCAACCGCTGTTTGAATTGGGTTGAGGAGAGTGCCTGTTTGTTTTTTTTTTAACGTATCGTTTCTAATTTGTCTTAATGGGACGCCAAGAACGCCGTGATCCCCCCTACACAAGTATACAGGAAATTTAATTCCTCAGGAACACATATTTGTTTTACCGTTATGGTTAGCAGTGGCTAAAAAACATACGACATCTGTACGCGCGGTATAGTCATGCGAGTGTCGATATTATGTTATTTATTCTATGTCGTCGCCGTCTGGTTCTTCCAACTCGTAATTATAATAAATCAATTTACATATACATATATGTTGAGCTGAGCTGGAGACCAGGATGACCGATTGGTCTGGCCACAAGACGGAAACCGAACACAAAACGGCCAAGAGGCAACGATGGAGAGAGATAGGATGATCGTCACAAACTCAGGAACGTCGGGAGTAGAAAATGGGGAACAATTAGCAAACGAGAGGGAAGGATGGAGATGGTTGTTGCGACAATGGACCTAAACGTCCCGTAAAAACCAAAAAAAGAAGAAGAAAAAGAAGAAGAAGAAAACGTAATAAATTTAAAAAAAAAAATAACAGTGTTTACATTCTAACAGAAGTTTTTTCTGGTGTGTTTGAGCAAACGGGGTTCCTACATCAGTTATTATTATGTTGAAATTATTTGTACATATTTTTACATCTCGTTACTAACATGTCGTACTAAAATATTACTATTGTCTTCATGTCAAATGTTTAATATAGAGAAATAATCATTTATATTTCTGCGGAGTTAAAATTTTCGCCGTGATTGTGGTGAAAATGATTAACATTTTCCGTTGTTGCCGACTGAAGCCAAACCCCGGTTCAGAGTTCACTGCCGCGAAAGGGTAAACGATCTTTATAAATAAACATATTGTAACGTTCCAGAATAAGTTGGTTTCCACAATATTTATTGTAAAAGGTTTCACACTGCCAGTCGTGGATGGAGACGATATTTTGGTGTACATATGTGTCTGATGTTATTTTGGGGAGATATATATATTCAACGCCTAATTCCCGACCATCGTCGCCACCTCTCCGCCGTCACCGCATAACTAAATACAGATATTTTAGGCAAGAAGTCGTACAATTTTAATTACTGGCGAATTATACAATATAGCCGATAGGTATTATAATTTCTTCGTCTCGGCCCACTCCCTTACCGGTCGCCAACGGGTGTATTTTGTCTGTCTCCCGTGTTTTTCGATTTTGTCATTTTTTTTTGTGTTTAATTGTTATTTCTTGTAATGCCTAATACTAACATGGAGTAAATCCAGGGAATCGCCCCGCGGCGGAGGTCCGCCTGCGGAGGGAGAGACAGTCGTGGTCGTAGGGATTCTGCGACCACGAGGTGAGTAGAGGAACCTTATATACATATATCCTTTTGTGTTGGTACTTGGCCGGTACAATTATTACAATTATTATTATTATTATTATTATATTCAGTGTTTGATCATTATTCCTCTACTATATTATTTCTTCTTACAAAACAATATTATATATGGTAATTGTCTTTCCGACGCCTATGAGCGTTCGGAAAGCCCCTCGCGAGGTTAGTAATAGTATACTACGTTTGTGATTTATTTTTCTATTGTTAATCGTTCGTGAGTTATATGGATGTATATTTTTGAATTATTATTATTATTGTTTTTGTATTATTTTATTATTTTATTATTACCCATTTTATCAAGGAAGGTTTTTAATGCCGGACTATATGTCCATGCATTTCCCTCCGTTAACGTAAATTTTTTTCATTTTCTATCAAATATAACACATTAATTTATCTAACTCTAATTCTCTTGTATTTTATGTTATTTCCTATTTCCGTGGTTTTCTTTTTTTAAATCCATGTACTCCGGTCCCACGGACACCGGTACATGGTTGGCGACCCTTCCAAACCCAAAACACCATGGAGGGTAGTCACTCGGCGCTCGGCCGCGAGAGAGCGAGCGAGACGTCGCAATATATACTTTCCCCCATACTTGTGTATTGTTTACAGATTATGCGGAAATGGCCGCGGCTTAAGTTAGGTTATCTAACCTACAGAAGATAGCATTCCTCCTATTATATCACCACCTCCAATATCCAGTCTATCAAAGCAGACTTTCACGCGTATCATCAAGTGATACACAAAACGGCATACACAGTGGTGATTAGAAACCTGCACCCGTCGGCCACAGTTGTTGACATAAAAAATGAACTTCTAATCATAGGTCACCACGTCAGAAACGTATTATCCAACGTCATACAAAAAAGAAAAATAGCCGTTCCTCTTTTCCCCCGGACTTAGAGCCTGTTGTTCATAATAACAAAGATATTATTAAAATGAACGATTTGTGTTGTACAATAATTAAAGCTGAAGAACTCAGAAAAAATCAACAGATATGAACCAACGATGCGTTACTTTTTTTCATACGCTGGACATTCGCTGGCTTTCTGAAGGGGGTGTGGGTAATTTATTGCAATTCGGTAAGCGTCAACCCATTTGAACGTTAGTACTCGTATCGTTTTCATATTTTAATATTATAAGAGTATTATTTTCATGGCCAAACCCCGTATGAGAGTTTTGTATAATCGTTTGAAATGATTATCAGTCTTTTTAAAAACGTCAATATATGTATAGTACCTACATGAAAACAATTTGGTTCTAAATAACAACCGATATTTTACCTGATAAAATGTGAAGATTACAATTAAATTAGTTATTAACACTTTTGAACAAGAAAATACACAAAGGGTAAATTTACTCCTGAAAGCAAAGAAACGATCGTCCCCGCACACGCATTGTTGTATCGATCGCGGCTTACGCGCGCCACACACAACAATGTACTCATATTTTTATTATTTACATATCATATACTGAACAAGTGTCGGCGAGTAACCGCCGGTTTTGCTCGTCCAACGACTAACGGCGCACACCGGTGATGGTCTGAAACGTTATTTGGACGGCAGAAAGCCGCGTTCTAAAGTTCGTTTCGAGCGACAAATGGCGATGAAGACGGAACAAGCAACAGTGCGCAACAACTAAAATAGGATTACGGTAATAAATGTGGAAAAGACGAAAACCACGGAACTATTATTATTTAGATACCGATAACCCAAAGTTATCCTACGAGAAAGTCAATGAATTCCAATATCTTGGGTTTTTTGACATTTTGTCTTTACTTTTTTTTTTTTTTTTTTTTTTAACAGAGCTTTGGCCGATAGGCATTGTAGCTCAACAATTACAATAAACAGTGTTTAACAGAAAATTAAATGAAATCAGAAACAAAAATAAACAAAACAAAAGATAATATTAACAGTACTAATCATGCATTATGAATATAATAAGAAAAAAGAGAGAAGAAAAAAGTGTATATATAATGAATAAGAAAAAGAAAATAATAGAAAAAATAAAAAAAAGGATTTTAATATTAAATAAAATTAAATAAAAACCTGATTAAATGAGAAAGCCAACTTTGGAAAAATATTGTAGTACGGCGGAAATTACATTGGGCGAAACGGATCCTAAAATCTTTTCCAGGTTCCATGGAACTCCCAATCCTAAGAGGGCTAAAAATAATTGTCTTTTTTCGACAGACAAGGCAGGACAATCAAATAAAATGTGTTGAGCATCACACTCAGCCACCTTTACGTGTCTGGAACAAAGAGGAGAAGAATTTATGGATAGCCGGAAAGCGTGTAGAGGAAGCAAATTGTGACCAGTTCTTAGACGACAAAACGATTGTATACTATTTCTAGAGATACTTAAATTATAAAACCTAGGTTTCTTAGGCACAGAGGGACAAATTCTTTTATGCCAGGCTGCAACGCGATTGTTTTGGTTAGACCATTTGTAACTTTGGCACATTAAAATAAAAAACCGTCACGAGAAAGTGTCCACCAAAAAGTGTCCACGAAAAGCGTTATCTTGTTTGTGTGTGTGTGTGTTCATGTATGTTTTTTCCTTAAATTCTTATCAATTTTATTGAAAACAAATTTACATTAGGAAAATAAATCTAAACTTTTGACATTTTATGTCTTTACTTTGGCACGTTAAAATAAAAAACCGTCACGAAAAAGTGTCCACGAAAAGCGTTACCTAAATTAAGATTCCCACTGGGGACTGTCACGAAAAAGCGTTATAGAAAAAAAAACCTAACCTAAAAAGACAAAATGTCTCGCTTAACGCGGACTCGTATGCGTTAATCATTTTTAACTGAATTTCCCCCTGCCCGCCGACCGACCCGACGACACGAGGCACGTCGAGAGATTCCCGATCGAAACCGTATTACCCATCAAGTACGTTAGATATCACGCATTTCTAATGCTTTGTTCTAACAACAATAGATACTGTAATTATTTTGCTCCACGATGATATTTATTTAGTCTTATGTGATTCTGCCCAAAACTTTTCGTGGCTAGAGATAGTTTTGAACGTCGTAAATGAACATACACACAGCGGTGAAAAATGTTTGCATTGAAATCGTGTAATCAATTTTCGCGACTTGCGGGCTCACGCGCAAAGGCACACGACTGAATACAATGGTCCGTGCGACGTATGTGACGTGAGTGCTAAAGTTTTTGAATTAACGTCGAAAAACCCCATAAAACCACCCTCTTTTGCCATATTTCAACCCTAATGTGCCACGGGAAAGGGGTGAGTGATTACGACCAAATTCAACACAAATTACTTTCTTATAGTAATGAAAAAAATGGGGAGGGGTACTGCTGCACCGACATTTCGAATATTCAAAAACAAGGACGACCACTCTAAATATACGTGCATTATGTTATTCGTGTGGACATCAATAGTTTTCGGCTTGCTTATTTGTACGTCGACGATGTGTAGGTTATGGACAAGCAAAATGAGAATCGCGGTCCAAGTTAGTCGATGACGGGGATGTATAAGACGGGAGAATATCAACGCAGACAAAAATCGTGTGCGATTTGATTTTTCGTCGCACGTTACAAAAAAAGATTTATATTTGTACGTCATCAAACCGAAAGAAATTTTAATTTGAACACTCAACGCCCAAATTACGAATTAATGATTAATTGTTCGGACGAACCAACTTTTAAATCAAAACGGGTGCATACATTTTATAAATTATTATTATGAACTTTTTTGAACAGTTTGAGACATCGAGACGAGTCGTCCAAACAATAAAATCACAAATACTCAAAACGTGACTAACTCTGCACCGTGTTGTTCATTTATGGTTTGTTAGTTATAAAATATTGTTTTTTTTATATATTCGCGATAATGCGCGGCCGGTGTGCTTTGTGTATTCGTTTAATCGTTATCGAAATACCGACTCCGAGTGGAAAAACGCACACGAGGCGAGACGAGACGAGCGGGACGAAACGAGTGAATTTCACGGCAGTCGTTCATAGCCGTCCACTGGTCGTTGCTATTATTATTATTATTATTATTACGGGATTCCATGTGCATGTTTATTATTAAAAAATAACACGTCGTTACGGAACGTTTTGATCACCGTAGCAAACGTAAACCAACGTCCCGCGGTCCGCTGGGCAGGCCAGATTCACAAAAAGGTTTTAAAACGAACGTTTTGAGACACTTCAATAGACATTATGTTTGAACATTGCGTAATTCAGAGGTAGAGTTTAGCTTCGAAAAACTTCAACGTCCACAAAAACGTCAATAAAAATAGCAATTATTCACACGGAAAAATCTATAAAAAAAAGTATCGTGTGCTCGTCCAATATTATGTTTTCAACAAAACAATTGCATTTTCATTATCTGCCTTTTAACACTGTAATTAGAAAATAGATTTGAAATGCGGATCGGATTCATTATTTTTTAGAAAATTATTCTAGATCGAATAGATATTTTAGAGAGAAATGTATGGTTTGAAAACAATAGTTGTTGTGTTATTAGACAATATAGGAATCTTTTGTAACGCAAGTACTTCATACAAAACTCTTATCGTACATTTGCGCACATAACACGCATATTATTTTTACCATAACCTACATACAAACAACTCGCTGCGTTTGATTCTTATGTATCTAGTATTTTTAACTTAAGTTTTACAAACAAACAAAAAATGATCATAGTTTTTTAACTCTTACAATCAAAACGAACCATTTAAAAAAAAAATCGTCATTAATTTATGCGTAACATGAACAAAGACACGTTATTATATTTGGCACCAGCACAACACATATTGTACGAGTGTCATTCGATAACAACATTTAGATAACCTGTATAGTATTATTAAGTTTTTGAAGCATTCCAATAAATCGATTGATGTATTATAATTAAATATTAAGCCGAATCGTTTCATGGACGTTTAGGTCACTAATCTCAGCTTATTACGCGCGAAACCTGTTGATTCTTTGTTTTCTAATCGATTCAGTATCGTGTAAAAACACGCAATATACAAATATCATAATACCCACGCTTAAAATCTTATTTTCAAATACTTACGAACACGGTATTACGAAATTCGTTCGAGTATCTTTTATTATGCATATTAACAACATATAGTGTTCAATGTCAGACGCGTTAAGTTTTTCACTTGCCGTCGTGCGGTCTTCAAATTGCGAATCGTCATTGTTTGTTCCGTGTTGTTATATTTTTCTAACGCCTAACTTTTAACATGTTTAGAGCGCTCGTTTTGATGTCTGCGATTTCATTCAGCGTCTACGCGACGGAACGAGCGTACTTTTTGCAAGACGACTTTATCGACAGGATCAACGAACAAGCCACGACGTGGCGGGTAAGTGATGGCGAACACAAAACTTATTTCGTATTAGTACTTACGCGAATCTAATCTCAACGGTGAAATCGCATAGTCTTAACCCGTCCGTTGGCTACGATTTCCGAATCGCGGCGTTCTCTTGCAAGAGACGAGATACGCGCGCGCGAAAACACCGCTTTGATTTAGTTTCCGAACGAAGTTTTAGAACTAACTAACTGCACGGGCGGAAACACGGTAAATCGAGTCGGACGTGTTAAAATGTTTTTCGTCGACACACGTTTTACGCGCAAGCATGTGACCGTCGCGCGGTTCTTAATGGACTCCGTGTACCCGGTGGACGTAACGAAACGATTTTTCTTCTTGACCGTTTGGACATTTCGGGTTCGCGTAAAATGTGACGCGGCGACAGGGACTTTTTGAAAGCCGTGCAAAACGTTGTTCGCGAACTTTTACGGTTGGCGGCGCGTGTGAACGGAATACACGTCGCGTTTGTTGTATTTTTCCTTGCCAAATAAGAATACCGTATTTTGTTTTTTTTTTTATTGTTCGAGCTGAACGTTTTGGATTTCCGAATGACGTCGATAACAAAGTGTTAATGCACACAGTCAATCGGCACTGCGTACAAACGTATTGAACAACGAAACTACCTAATAATTATTATTCGTCCGTATTGTGTGTACGTTATGAAAAAAAAAAAAAATAGGCCGGTGTGAATTTCGATCCGAAAACGCCGATGGAGTACATCGTGAAACGTTTGGGATCGAGAGGAGTGCAAGTCCCGAGTCGAGCCAACTTGCATACGTACAAAACGGCCGACGTTGCGTACGATAAATTCAACGGCGAGATACCGACACATTTCGACGCGAGGGAAGAATGGAAACATTGTACCACGATTGGTGAAATCCGCGACCAAGGAAATTGTGGTTCTTGTTGGGTATTTATCCGTTAAAAAAGAACTAATTAAATCAAAGGTTTTGTCTTCGTCACGTTGATTTCATTTTGTCACGTGATTAGGCGTTCGCCACGAGTTCAGCTTTTGCCGACCGAATGTGTATAGCTACAGACGGAGAGTTCAATCAACTGTTATCCGCGGAACAGCTGACTTTTTGCTGTTATTCGTGTGGTTTCGGTTGTCATGGAGGTTATCCGATAATGGCGTGGGAAAAGTTCAAGAGGTCCGGTCTAGTCACCGGAGGAAATTACAAAAACAAGACCGACGTAAGCACATCGATTTTAGAACATTAATTTTATCGATTTCGAGTTTGCATTTTATTTTATTTTTTTCAATTTAACCTCTGATTATTGATATGGTGTCAGGGGTACTACCTACGATACTAATAATAAGCTACTGGGGTTGTGTGAGGGTAACCGAATGATTTGATCTTCCGTCATTATTGTACGAACAACTATTTATCCGTGTGTTTATAAAGCAAATGAAATAATCTTTGAACTCCGTCCACGTTGAAATCAACTGTAGGATAATTGCTAAACGGTTTATCGTAATATTGTTTAAATATAAAGTTGCTCGTGCGTCACAAAAAAATGTTGGTTCCATTGTACGTTGACTGTTTTTTTTTTTTTTTTGATTTAACCGTGTGCAGTTGTCAACTGTATAAATTAAAAACAAACTAATTAAAAACGCATCAAACAACGAATGCTGTTTGGCGATTAATGCGTAAACACCAACTCGATACGATGGTTAGCCCCCGCCAATGGTATTATTTGGGCCGAGTATGAATGTATATATATTCAAAAAATAATACTCGGTACTCATAATAATAGTAATAATAAATGAACGATATCACGGGCAAAAATACATTTTAACATTTTTTACATTTTACATTTTAAAAGGAAACATAATCGTATCACGATACAATACAATAAATTTTTATGCGTCTAAAACATAATTGAACAAATGATTCCTAACCGCGATGGATCGACCGCGACCACGAACTACAATATGAATCGCCTACACAACGATGAATTATATTTATATTATTATATATATAAAAAAAACAATATAACAAAGAAAAGCCTACACAATTTAACTTAAAATTTTCGTCGTCTGCCGATCGGCCGAGTGTCTCGGTAACGGACACGTTTCTTGCGGCCCGACATGTAACAGACGTTTTAGTTCCATCTCACACAGTTTATCGAATACATGATTATAGAAATAATAAAAATCAAAACAAATTGATAAATTCTCAGTCTATCATTCACTGTTACATCATAAATGTGTAGGATTTTCTAAATTTTTTTATGGTGTAGTTCTCAAAGTATTTATTTCTTTTAATGTAGCAACATCTATAAACGGTGTATTTTTCAACGCGTAACATAACTACGAAGCTGACATTTGTTACAGTTATAGCGATTGACGGTTGTCAAAAATTAGTAAAATGGTCAACTTAATCATAACTTCCTGCATACAATTTAACAGCAGTCTTCCGAATTAGAATCGAGGTTTCGGCCAAACACAATCCATTTTGTATTCTAACCAACTACTTACTACTTGCCACGACAAAAAATCACGTGCGACTTACAATAATTTTTAGAAAAATTAGGTATATCGCCGGTATTATGTTTTCTTAGGGTTGCCAGCCATACAAAGTGGCACCTTGCTTTGATGACGAAGACGGATCCAACTCGTGTGCAGACAACCAATTGAAAAACGTCATAAATGTGTGAACTGTTGTTACGGAGATAAGGAAATTGATTATTTCCAAGATCACCGCTACAGTACGTTTTCTTTTCTCCGTTTTGGTCGCAAACGCCTCCGCCGGCACACTACTACTTTTTATCCTTGAATGATTCTCTTTTTTGTACGCGGCATATGATTGATTCTTTGCATGAAATTCCTCTTCGACCGATTCTTTCCCATAGACGTCTCCTCATTTATTCCAGGTTATTATCTTCTAATGATATTCATTTTACTCTACGTCATATCTTTCAACCATCCAATTTTTTTCTTGTTCAATCATTAATAAATGTTTTCTATTCAGAAGATTTTTGTTATAATATGTTATCCTGTTATTTGTCAAATGTCGACAATCTTCAATAATAATAAAAACCAAAACAGTACGACAATACAAACACGACGATATTTACATCTAATGAACGAATACATAACATTTTTTTTTTTTTTTAGCAAGAGACGCATATTACCTTACTTATGCCGCTATCCAGAAAGACGTTATGACTCACGGTCCCATTGAAGCTTCGTTTGAAGTTTATGATGATTTCCTTAGCTATAAATCGGGTAAGCTAAAAAACTGTGATTTTTTTTTTTTTTTGTAAATATATAGTTTCGTGAATATATGTGAACAGAGATTGAATACCTGACGATGTCTTATGCAAACGTAAATATTGTTTTTAGGAGTTTACGTTAAATCGGAAAACGCAACGTACTTAGGAGGTCACGCCGTAAAATTGGTCGGATGGGGAAACGAAAAGAACATGTCATTTTGGCTATTGGCTAACTCGTGGAATAAAAATTGGGGAGACAATGGAATGTTCAAAATTCGCCGTGGTACAAACGAATGCGGAATCGATAATTCGACAACCGGAGGCGTGCCAATATTCAATTGAACGACGATAACCGTTTATAAAAGTGTACACTACCGCCGTTTGTCAACGCCGTAAAATAAAGCGATTCGAAATCACGGGTTTAAAAACACGCATTTTTTATTATTATTATTATTATTCTCTCTCTTTTCGTTCCTCGACCGCGTCGTAACAACCGGCCGACTTCACCAGCTCCCGTCGTCGTCGTCGTCGTCGTCGTCGTCGTTCCTGGCAGGCGGCCGACGGCGGTGGTGTTCGCGCGGTCTTCCAGACCCGTGGTCCCGTTGCCCGTCGAACAAAACGCGATTGACGTTCGTCAACAGCTCGTCGCACAAACACGAGTATTCCGCGGGATCGCGCGGTCGTCGTGCAGCCGTCCGTCGGCCCGGCTTCCGGACGACGCTGTCCGAGAGAGAAGAAATCGTCGTCGTGGTCAAGTAAACGACTTGTGCCCCCCCCCCGACAGGCGACCGATCTCCGCGGGGGGTTCGGACGCACGCTTTCCTCCACACCCCGGTATTTTTCGTTTAATCGCGGGCGCGGTTTCCGGGCGTGTCCCGTTTTATTCAGTGACACGCGCGGGAGGAAAATATAGTTCCCCAAAAGCAGCTATAGAAAAAAAAAAACTATTAAAAATGCCCGTCCTCTTTTCGTCCAAAGGGAAAACGTACTCGACCGCTGAGACGGCGTCGCTCTATTCCCGTACGTTGAAATCGTTTCGGTTTCAGCAAATAAAAAAGGGGCTGTTGGCCGGATGGTTTTACGAAATATCGATTTTTATAGCTGCTGAACAACGCGTGGAACGAAAAAATTCAATCGGTCGTTTATGACATTTCAATTGAATCGATTCACGCTATTATATAATAATCAATAATGATTAGCTATGTTTGACGTTTAAACGACGCTTTCGACGTGTGCCGACTTGGGACGATTGCCGTGTTGATGTGAAATACATAAAAAAAATAAAAAAACGCTCTTAGACGACACCTAACCTATGGTCGCTACTCCACGGGGTCAACACACCTCTTCTACCGTCGTAACCGCGCCGACATGGACAATTTCTTAAGGTAACGGTCGGGGCCGGGTCTGCGGTGGACGTCGTGTTTCGCCTACGCACCGTCTCGGCCCCGTGCTAGTCGCGCGCATTGGTTAGTACAGTGGTTCCCAACCTTTTTGACACTACGGACCACCATCATTTTAAGACATTATTTTTTCTCATAAATAAGAATCAATTTTTTCACAGATATTAGAATTTAGGTAACGATTGTCGGTACGCGTAATATTTGTAACACGCCCAAAGGAAAATTGAAATATTTTAAAATTTTATAGGTATGCCTCGCGGACCATAGGTTGGGAACCGCTGGGTTAGTAGGTTAGTCGTGGTCCCGACCACGAGTACCGGTCCCCCCCCCGGGACGTTCGTTCCCGTCGTACCTCTGGCCGAGCGCCGCGTCGTCGTACATCATTCTCGGTGGCGGCTGGACGACGGGCCGGCCATAACGTACGTCGGACGGGTCGACGAACGCGGGACGCAACGGCGGACGGTCCGGCATCGTGGTGACCGGCACGACCCCCCGGCGCGTCTCCGGACCGTGGCACGTGAGCGTCACCCGTACGGACACGGTGCCGACGACGACCGTGTTGTTGTCGTCGCCGCCGACGGTCAAGTCGAGCGTCCGGTCGACCGCGTGCGAATACGGATGGCGTCCGCTCTCGTAGAAATGATGGGCGATCGCGTCGGTGAATCCGGTCGGGCCGCTCAGCGTGACGGACGCCTCGCCGAACTCGATCCGTCCTCGGTCTCGGTCTCGGCCTCGGTCTTGGTCGCCGTAGACGGTCAGTTCCAGAGGGTTCCTGGAACATCGTCCGTCTCGTGGTGCGCGGGGGGAAAATTTTCGAAACAAATTTTCGTAGTGGAAAAACGCGTAAAACCGGGTTTCAAAACGCGACGCGGCTAAGGCGATTCTTCGGTCGCGGTGCGCGTAGTCGTACGCGACAAACAGAGTCTTTACGCGTTCCAATGAAAACAATATACGACGAGCCCCCCGTACAAGTCTCTTACATCTGGATGAATTGTATCAATGTCCTGGGCACGCACGCGAAAATACACGTCACACCTTAAACAGATAAGATTATAACGGTCCGTGTAAACATCACACTGAACATTCGTTAATTTTTTTTTCTTTTTTAGCACGAAAACCCCCGAGAAACCCCGAACGATAACGCGTAAGCGTGTTGAAACGCCGTTCTCGTTTTATTGTCTTCCGCGTGATTCTAAAAATCAGATCAACAAACGGCGTTTATTTTTACGATGACGGGAGGGGGGGATGTACCGGTGGAGTTTACGTGTAAAAAAACAAAAAAAGGCGCTGCGAATTGGTCGTGATCGGTATCGTAAAAACTCTATCCGTTCTCGTGTCCAGATTGTGAAACGTTCGTTTCTAAAAGTCTAAAAGTTACGAAAAAAAAACATGCGCGCGATTATAGGCCGTCAATAAATTATATATATGTATGACCGTTCGTCTTCCACCCGTAATTACAAAACCGTAAGTAAGTAACCGTTTTTATTGTTATGGAATCGAGACTTGAAAAGAGACTTTTCGAACGCACCTTTGTTAATCGTCACGGTTTTCGCGTTCTGACTAATGTATCCGCGGTCCGTGAACTTGTAACAAACGCTCCGCGCGGTACAGACGGGTTTCTCGTCCACGGCATACCGCTCGGCGAGTTTGTCGACGCCTTTCGGCTTCGGGACGTCGTCGCAATAGGCGAAACAACGGTCGTCCGCGCGTTCGTCGCACGTTCCGTCGTCGTAGTTGCAAACGTCCGTTAGCAACACACTGCCCATCGCCGTTCTGACGGTGTACTTCTGCACGGCGGTCTCCTCGCTGTCGTCCCGTTCCTAGACAACGGCGAGTACGTACAATCGTTTCGGGCCCGGAACAACGTGTTCGATCGGTAAGAAGATCCGTTTTACTGCGTATGTATGCACTCGCGTCCGTCCGTCCGTCCGTCATTCCCGTTGCAACGAAAATTGTCGACACCACACGCGCGTTTGATCTCTCGGTGACAAGCCCCCAGATAAAAACCATGACCGTAAAATGACGTTTGTGATTCAAAACATTACTGACCGATTTCTGCGCGTCGTCGTCTACCACCGCGTTTCCCTCCGGACACGTCGTACCGTGCCGTTCCGCGGACTCCAGATGACTAACGTACACTTGGAATTCGTAACGATCTAAGCGATAGCACTCGAGTAAACTTTCGGCCATATTATCCGTGGCGGCGATATAATTTCAAACGCCAAATTTAATTTAATTTTTAAATTATCTAATCGGGACGAACCCGTCAGTCGTGTAATATTTGTTGTTCGTACGTTTGCACGCTATACACGTAACATGTGATTTTCGTGAATGTTGACGTCGTTATTTTAGCCAGACGTTCTTGATCTAAAACGTGATTACGCCGTGTCTAAAGTTGAACATTTCAAACATTCAAAATTCTATTTTTTCCACACAATAAAAATATATACGTTGACTGTTTTGGAACTTTTTTTTATTATTGCTATTATTTCGTGACGATTATTTTGGCACCGGAGACGTTCGATTAATCGTGTAATGAATCGTTCGTTCACGCGCGATCCCGAACAGATTTTTCAATGAAAACGAACGTTACAAAACTACGAATTCACAGAACAGAATATACACACATAACGTGTTTGGTGAATTGATAGCGTTGTTTTGTGTAATCGTTTTAACATATTTTGTCATTTTAGCATATACACATATTCAGTTCACAATTATATTATTGTCCGGCGAGGTCAATGGTATGCAAATTTCCAATGCCGACATAATGATTATAGGGTAAAACGAGATTTGTCGGAACGTAACTAATTATTCGGTCACTTAATTGTTTTGAAAATATCATTTTAACATAGATTTGTTTACTGTCCATGGCCATCAGATTCTGTCTAGCCCGTGAACCGATCTGAATATAGGAATTATGCGTTGTTCATTACTTACATACGTGAAACCAGACAAATGAATATTCCCGATTTTCGACGATTCCAAGGTTGAAGAACGTTCGAAAGTAGAACGTTCCAAATTCGATTCCAATTTATATATATATATATATATAAACGTCATCGTGGTGCATATTGTTTTACTCGTACGCGGTACTTTTATTTAAAACACTTATCGGATATTGTTTTGGCGAATGTATTTCAATATATTCGAACACTTTTTTAAAAGATTTCAAATACAAAATAATAATTTAAAAGATTTAATTCATTTATTATTAAGGAACAGATTTTTTTTTTTTAATATTCCAAGTTTATGGCGAAACATTTGAATGCTTACTTACAAAGTTGTTCCAGACACCTTACATTTCTTTGCACAATTTTACTTCGTCTTTTGTGTGTGTGTGTGTGTTTGTGTAAAAGAATGACAACGTGAAATGGGAAAGAATCCCACTAATGATGATCTTTTCCGCGAGTGTTTTCGTCTACGATTACGTAATATTAATTAATATTCTAATAATACAAACAAATAATTTCAATATTATGTATACGCATTTTTTTACTTTATTAAACTTGATTAACGAATTAACAGAATCAGTTTAGGTATCGTGCAAGTACGAATGTCTTAAAAATATAACACATATATCTAATACTAATGATATCATATATGATTTGTAAATATTTGGTTTCTGGATCTTTTAAACTATTCTTTTCTATCATTAATGTACGAACATACGGTAAAACGATCTTATGATTTGTGCGAATTAGTCAAAGTCCCAAGTTTTGATTGTCCGAGGGGTATATGGACTTCTTAAAATAGAATCAGAACGGAACAGGATAACTGTAATTATTTCCTACATAAATGGATGTGTGAGTGAATGATACATCATATTGAAAACCACTAAAAACTCGAGGAACGTGTCAAGAAATATACTAACTGATATATACAGAGAAAAAAACAATAACGCATAATTGTATAAATATAAATAAAAAAATATGATAAACGGAAAACCCAAAACGTTTGTAAAACCATTACAATTATAATGGACAGTTGTCAAAATTGACGGTTTCATTGACAACGCAATACACACGTTACTTCGTTTTACTATTATCACCTAGCATCAAACTAATGTTTTATATTCTTATTGCTTCGTAAATATTTACGAAAAATAACAAAAAATTTCAGTTTTTAACACTTTTCAATATGAACTGCATAAATACACCATTATTTTATTAGTATCTATCTGGTAAATGAAATATTGTCTGAATCGCATTTGTGGAACCATTTAACTGTATCAGAGTATCTAAATCGATGATGGATCAATTCAAACGAATGACAACATTTGTAGACAATGCACAATTGAAAAAGCTAATAAATAATTTAAAGACTTCGGGAATTCCGGAAAAGTATGTACTTTTTATTATTTCTGTTTTAAAATAATTATATATTTTACGTATATTTTGAATAAGTAGTCTAAATAATACACAAATATATTATTATTGTTACTCGCTTATTAAGTCTTCATGATCAGGTAGGTTCGGCAACATTGTTATTTTCCATTTTAACTATTAAGGAAACTAACAATTGATCATACGTTCAGCAGTTATCATTCACGCTGTCATCTCCTTCATCCAAGAGTTTTGGGTTTTCCATCTAAATAATTATATAAACTTATTTATTTTTTGTTTTTTGTTTTGTTTTTTTTCCTCTTCTTTATATAGCCTTTGTTTTTTTTCTTTTAGTCGCTTTTTTAATGTAATTTTTCTCTAATCTAATTTTAATTTATAGTATTTATTGTAATTGTTGAGCTGTATATTTCTAATAATAAATGCTATTAAAAAAAAAAAAACAATTGATCATTTTGAAAATTATAAATTGATCTATCTAAACATGCATACAGTGTTAGCCTGATTAACACAGAGCCAAAGCAGGAAAGTTATTTATTATATAGCCAGTACGTTTATTAAATTATTTGAAAAACAATGCAGTTCGTGATTTTAATCAAAGTCCTATATGGAATTTTTATGAACTATTTATCATTGTAAAAAAGTAGGCGAAATACTCTTATATGATTTACATTTTCAAGTCTAATATTAAATTTAAAAAAATAAATGTTGGCTATATTTTTGACTTCTTTAAGGTCTTATACCAAAAAAACAATTGCAATGTAATCACACTACTACATATTAAATTAATTAAATATAAAAAAATTCCAATACAACGTACAGCTTCTTATATAAGTTTTCATAGTGAAGTATAAAATAAAATTTAAGAAAACCACTTGAAATTAAAATTGTTGTTAACAATACTTAAATACGATCGGGGTTAGAGATTTAGTATATTAGTGTACTTTTAAATTTAAGTTGAACATGACTAGTACAATTTTAAGATTAACTACACTATATGTTTATAATCATTATAATTTGTGATTTTAGTGAATTAATGAATTATCTGATGACGACCTACAAAATAATTAATAATATTGAATCTGTACTTAAACATCGACAGTCAAAATATAAACTCGTAGAGAAGGAATATGTCGAAACTGTTGAATTTGTTAAATATTTTTCCGATATCGTAGCCAAAAATATTTTAAATGCAATATGCGACAATAATGTTTTAAAAACAAATGACATGATAAACGAAATACTGAATGTAATCAGTCAAAATCAAGACGTATTTAAAAATGAAAATCCGGAAAATGTTCAAATAAAAAACATTCGGTTGGGCATAGCAAACGCTATAGCTGAGATTTTAATTTCAGCAAGTGACGGTATTTTACCAAACATTAAAAAGAAGATAAATCATGTCAAACTTAATTCAAAAGAACAACATCGAAATACTGCAGAAAGTGGAAAAACAGAAAATGCTGATAATAAATATTTACTCAATTGGACTGAATCGACTCAGAAAAGAAAAACAACTTTAACAACTTTGGTGCACAAAATATCAAACAATAAACTTAAACGTACAAGTCACACTTTTAAAATCAACAACCAAAGGCGAACAACATTAAATGTCACAAAATTAAGGAAAGACGTCGATAAGACACAGCCGAAAAATAGTGACCACGCAAAATCCACTGTAAAAAAGTCTAACTTAATTTCGGCGAGTAAATTGACAAATGATGTGTTAAATGAAGAAAAATCAAAGAAATATGATCGATTGAAATCAGTACAACAGCACGTTCAACGGCCACGCATAAGGAGTGATCAAGAAAATATGAAAAGCAAAAATTATTCGGAACCGAAACATGATGAAAAACCTAAAAAACTGTTGGTAAAAAAAATATCAAAAAATAAAATAAAATCTACGGAACAAAACTTAAAAGTCAACAACCAAAAAACAATAATTAAGGACACAACAATTGAGAAAGTAGTCGAGATCACACCGCTAAAAAATATTGGTCAGCCAAAATCTGATGCAAACAAATCGAACCTTATTAAACGAAAGTTATCCGCAAGTAAATTGAATGATAAAATATCGACGAAGTATGATCGATTAAATATTAGACAACAACGTGATCAACAGCCACGAATAACGAGTGATCGAGAAAATAAAAAAACCCTGGAATATTCGACATTGAAACACGAAAAAAACCCTAAAAAAACGTTGGTGAACAAATTATCAAAAAATAAAATAAAATCTACGGAACAAAACTTAAAAGTCAACAACCAAAAAACTATAATTAAGGACACAACAATTGAGAAAGTAGTCGAGATCACGCCGCTGACAAATATTGGTCAGCCAAAATCCGGTGCGAACAAATCGAACCTTATTAAACGAAAGTTATCCGCAAGTAAATTGACAGACGATAAATTGAACGATAAAATGTCGACTAAGTATGATCGATTAAATGTCAGACAACAACGTGATCAACAGCCACGAATAACGAGTGATCGAGAAAATAAAAAAAACCTGGAATATTCGACATCGAAACACGAAAAAACTCCTAGAAAAACGTTGGTGAACAAAATATCAAAAATTAAAATCAAATCTACAGAACGAAACTTAAAAGTCAACAACCAAAAAACAATAATTAAGGACACAACAGTTAAGAAAGTAGACGAGATGACATCGTTAAAAAATACCGGTCTGCCGAAATCCGGTGCAAATAAATCTAACCTTATTAAACGAAAGTTATCCGCAAGTAAATTGAACGATAAATCGTCGACGAAGTATGATCGATCAAATATTAGACAACAACGTGATCAACAGCCACGAATAACGAGTGATCGAGAAAATAAAAAAAACATGGAATATTCGACATCGAAACACGAAAAAACCCCTAAAAAAACGTCGGTGAACAAAATATCAAAAAATCAAATCAAATCTACAGAACGAAACTTAAAATTCAACAACCAAAAAACAATAATCAATAACAGAACAATCAAGAAAGTAGTCGAGACGACATCGTTAAAAAATGCCGGTCGGCCGAAATCCGGTGCGAACAAATCGAACCTTATTAAACGAAAGTCATCCGCAAGTAAATTGAACGACGGAAAGTCGACGAAGCATGATCGATTGAGCGTTAGACCACAACGGACACAAAAAACGAATGATCGGGAGATCAAGAACGTCAAGGAAAAACCAACTCCGAAACATGCCGAAAAACCCGAAAAAACGTTAGTGCATAAAATAACAAAGAGTAAATCGAGATCTACACGATTGAATTTTAATTTCGGCCGCCGAAGATCAATAATGAACGGCACGAGAGTCAGGAAAGGAGGAATTGAGGCGATACGGTTAAAATACGTTTTGCAGCGAAAACCCAGAGTGAATGATCCGGGCGTTGTTAAGCAAAGGCTACCGACGGATAAATCAAACTCGAAGAAATATGATAAATTGAATCGCAGGCCGCGGGATGACCAACGACAACAATCACAGATGACGAACGGTCGGGAAAACGATAAAGTCGGCGAGTCCAGGGGAACGAAACGCGAAGGAAAGTCGGCGACCCAAACGTCGAAAAACGGAATTGAATCTACGAAGCGGAAATTAAAAAAAGTCCACGATCGAAAGCCAACAACGACCGATGAGACGAAAGTTAGGAAAAGACTCGTGATAATAACATCACCAAAACGTGTTGGTCGGTCGAAATCCGGGACGAACAAATCCGACGGTCGGAAACGAAAATCGCAGGCAAGTGAATTGGCTGAGCGGGCTGAGCACGACCGATCAAAAGCCGGCCAACAGCGTGACCGGGAGGAGTTAACGGACGGACGGGAACTTTCGGGATCGGAACGCGTAGAAAAATCCGGAAACGCCGATCGTCAACAGACCGACGCGACGGCGGTCGGAAACCCGAGTGCCAGCCCAACAGTTGCAACCGGGACGAGTGGTCCAACGACTGGTATTAGCGACCACGGACCGGCCGAAACCGCGATATCAGACGGTGCTAGCGACACCGCCGCGGTGGTCGGTAACGGACACCGAACTTCCGTCGACAAAACGAGCGGGTCGTCGGACGAAACGATACGAGGAGACGAAACGATCATCGAAAACGAAGACGACGGCGGTCGCGTAAACGACACTGGCGCAGTAGTGAAAAATGGATCGGTGTCCGAAGACGACGAGGTTCGCGGCGTGTCCGGCACGAAACGACGCAACACGATTTTGACAAACCGCCAAAGCAGACTTGGATGTAAAAGACGAGTGAGCGATCCATTTCAATCTAACCCCCGCTACGGATCATTTAGTTACTCGTAACTATAAGTATATTTTCTCTGGACCGGGGGGGAATGTGATTCAACAATCCGTTCAGAATCTAAATAATAATATGTAATTGGAACGCGACACGAACTGACGGTTGGTCCGTTGGGCTAGCTCATCTGACGGCCGTAGATGATGAGATCGATTCAGTAACATTCGCTCTAGGCCGCAGCGTGAAAATTAAAAATTATTTTATAATCGTGAACGCACACAATATATGTGGTTAAGAAAAATTCATCTAAATTACGATAGCGACAAAAGTACCTGTCTACGTGTGTGTACATACACCAACCCATATATATATACGTATATACAATGAACTAATATTAGTTTATAAGAATTTCAAATGAGTCGGCCGAAAAAAATTCGAACTACAACATATGCATTCATTTAAATGTAATTTTTTTTTTTTTAAATTAGGAACGTCATATAAAATAAATATTAGAATTCATTATAAATGCCGATCAACTAGTAATATTTTATAGAATAAAAAATCGTAACGTACGAATCGTTTATTGATTATATATTTAGCTATACGAAGCAAACAGAAAATATAGAGGATACGAAGTGACCAAACTCAGCAGAGCCGAATATTGTAGCAAATGAAGAACGAAACGTAGTTGAACGATTTGAATTTAATATAAACGGTCGACTATTGAAAACGTAAAAACATTTTTCGAACGTGTTTGGCGGCGGATGTATCGCGATCGGTGTACAAAACACCGGGCAAAAATCGTACGACAAAGAGTTGAACACGTTCGAATCGCCACGATTAATATAAATCCGATGACGATTCGTATCGACAGCAGTGAACACGTACGATGAATGCGGTACCCCGTTGTTTGCGGATAACTGACGGGGAGTGAAGAATCGTCACGCCAGCCCCCCTCCCCCCCATATTGGACATTTATATTTTTTTTTTCATAGATATTTTAGTATGGAATTTGTATGACTATTTACAGAATTTGTATGTGATTATTTTAACCAGAATAACCAAAAAACCCCATTTTTTAATTTCGGTATTTTTTTTTGCACAGATATTTAGTATGGAATTTGTATGAATTTGTATGACCATTTTCACCATCGTCACGTAATTAGTATTTCCGGAATGATTAAAAAACTACGGGGGGCTGGCGTGACGTCACACCAGCCCCCCCCATTTTTGAAATTCGGTATTTTTTCTGCACAGATATTTAGTATGGAATTTGTATGAATTTGTATGACCGTTTACAGAATTTGTATGTGATTATTTTAACCAGAATAACTAAAAAACATTTGGGGAGCTGGCGTGACGAACCTATACTAATAATGAATTGAACACATTTCATACATACATAACACTAACTATATTTTTTAGATAACTTGTGGTTTAAGGGTTAAAATGAAATATTATTGAATATTAAAAAAACACTTGCAGTTATCCTTTATTAGTATATTATAAAACTATATTTTAACAACTCGTATATACTTAATTTTGTTTTTCTTATTGTGTAATAATATTCTTCTTGTTTTTAATTTAACATTATAGTATACATAATATCTCACTGTGCACTATTGTATTTAATTTTTGACGGCAATCTAATATTGCAGTCTTTATCGTTCAATATATCATATATATATAATAGTTTTATTAGTGTAATTATGTGTGTTAAATCAATTATTACCTAACCTAACCTGTGCAAAAAAAAATACCGAAATTAAAAAATGGGGGGGGCTAAGTCCCCTTCGGTGACCCGTCCGTTTCGTCGCGAATGTCCGAAAAAAAAAAAAAAAATCCAACAAACACACGCCGCGAATCGGTTCGACGAACTCGAACACGCACACACGACGCGCGCCACGTTCACACCTCGGGGACCAAAACGGTGCTATTTTTTTATATTTTTTTTCTGTTGTATTTTTTTTCCGGAAGTCGGGATTCCTCCGGACACGCACAATGGTCGCCGCGCACATCCGGACACGTCGCGCGCCATACGCTACAAAACCGCGGCGAACCAAGGTTACGTTATTCACCGGCCGTGGAGATCCGAAGCCGCCGCCGCCACAGTCGCATTCCCGGGTCTTTCCATCCCGCGCCGTCGACCGGACCAGTCGCGCGTTTGTCCCGTTTCACTCGCACCCGTCTTTTGTTCGGGAACCGCGTCCGTGCGTCCCGTCGTCCCGCGGCGTCATCACCAGACGCGACCACGACTCGCCCGTTTCCCGTCTGTCCGTCACACGCCCGGTCGCCGTGCAAAAAAAAAAACACACCCGTCGGAAACAAGTGCCGTGCACTCGGAACATGTGCTAGCACTCGTCGTCCGACTTGCGATCCGCTCGAAAAATGTCATCGACAAATCGTTCGCCAGCAATAATGGTTCAAGCTATCACGGTGCTCACCGTTTTGAAAATGTTGACCAACGGTAAGTTGCCCGGGGGAGTTCCGTGGCGAACAAGAAGCACCGCGCGCGCGCACGTTATTTTCCACATAGCTTTTTTTTCCTTCCCCGTCGTTATTATTATTATTATTATTATTAATTTCGTGCCCGTTAATATCTCGTTTGGGATTTGCGGTTTAACCGCGTTTTCCTCCACATAGGGCGGTGGTAATTATAGTCTTTCCGGTAAGTCACAGTGGCTGCGCGCACGATGCAAACTCAGGGTCCAATGGCCCTGTAATTAAATCACCAAACGATCCGTGGCGTTCGGATAGAATAATAATAATAATAGTAAAAATTAAAAACGAAAAAACGTACAATTAGAAGGTACGTGATATTTTATTAATTGATCCGAAATACACACGGTAGGTTAGGTTGTTTAGGGACACTGTAATTTAACACAACGACGTTCGACACGTACTCGGGAAACGTTTGACGGGATAAACGTGCGCAGTAGCGGCCGTATCGTTCAATAATTGTTTTGTGTTACACGTGCTATACGATTTTCTGCCGGACCGGCCGTGACCGATTCCGATTTAGCCGACCGATTAAAACGACAAAAAACAAAACAAAACAAAACAGAAATTAATGAATTAAAGGGCTTACCACTGCGGTCCGTGACACGTGTACATATATAAAATTTATCGTGATTTCGTTTCTACCGTCAACGAACTCGGTCCATTGTTCTCATCAATAACCGGTACATAATTATCGAAGTTTTTTTTAAATATTGCGTTCGAAACAAATCCGCCACAGGACCGTTGGCATGGCGGTCGATCGAATCCGTCGAACAAAAACCCATTGTCCGATATTTCTTCGAGTAACCATTGTTTAAACTTGCTTCTCCTCTGCACTTATATTTACCGGCAATTAGGTCTTTGGACAAGTGAACGTGATCGACTGTGTCCCATCTTACCCTTGGGTTTCGTAGACGTAACGTTTCACGCAAAAGCGGTCTACGTCTTTCTTCGCATTCTTTAAAATGTCCCTGTCCTCTTTGTACACTTCACGACACTCCCGTTATCTGGTGACATTTTACCATATTGTTTTCAACTGCCCCTCGTTGTCCACAGACCGCTCACGCTTTCAATCTTTACTAAAACTCCCTTGATATTCCGTTTAATATTCATCACAATTCTTTCTTCTCGATCACCTTCAGTCGGCGCCCTATCATTTTTCGAAAATTCCAGGCTGCTTATATAAAATTTTTGTTAACTACACGGTTTCAATGATTTTTTAAAAAAAAAACCACCCCGTGATCAACAAGCTTCAGCATTTTTATGGACTGGAAATCAATCACGGCTCGTACTTGTTGAAACATGCGCGTTTTCGACTACATATACTTCGACGTTTACAAAAAAAAAAATATATAACGAAGAACCAGCGTGTTTTTATTCATATTTATCGCGGGCAACCTTTTGAGAACCAAAATAATTTTTCGGCAGAAATGTCTGTTTATCACGCTGTTTTCAATGTGTGCAATTTTAAAATTACGCTGATATCGTGGTTGTTACTGTTTGAAAACACGGTGTTTATCGACGATGACGACGGTGCGAGCTGATAACGACAGTTCTGCAGTGCTGATTTCACAGCGACGTAAGACGAACGTCAGAGCGTTCAAGCACGCCGGCGAGTCGTGAGCGACGGGTTTCACGTGATTTTTATTGCTCCGAACAGTGACGGTTGACGACGACGCTACGGGGGGACCGCGAGTGGGAAAGATTATTGTAATCGCGACAGAAGTCAAAAATAAATGAAAACAAACCGGCTCGCGGTAAACCGTTAATTGTACACGGGATCTCCTCTTAAGCCCGAATTTACAGTTGGCGAAGCGAAAAAAACTGGCTTTGGTAATCAGTCGATTATTAATTAATAACGTTGATACCGAAACGAACGTCATTTTCCGGGTCTGAAAGTCGGCATTCTTCAGAAACGTTCGGCTACGTTATGTATTTCGTCCATTACAATGAAATAATAATACAATTGAATATTATTATTATTTTTAAATCAAATGAACAAACGTTTACAACCACTCCAAAGGATTGATTCCATTTAGTCGAAAGCCGAAAAAAACTAGCATCGTAATATGTAGTGACCGTCGGAGTATCGGACATCGTGTGCGATTTTTATAAATACTGTCGATATGTGTATACATTGTTTTACCATCAGGCGGAGGAACGTGTTTTTCTCGTTCGTTACTCCCTGGCGTATGTTTGAGACCGTCGCCGTTTTCAAATCGAAAATAATACAATGTAATCAGCCGCTTGTTGGTGATCGTAAGCTTACAAGCGAACGACCGTCCGATATTGGTGGACTAGTTATCGGAAATAGAATTACGCGCCAAACACACAAAAGGATTTAGCCGTTGATCCAATTAATCCGCCTGACGAGCGCGACGATTGTGTCTGAGATTATATCTCCGTACGTACACACCACGTATTTAGTAGACGTGTAAAACAAACCACGTTATAATAAACGTTTTGATGTGCGCGAGAATAGATGTCGATTCCGCGCGATATTTTTCACCCGTTTTTCGAGTGGCCGACATCCAGTTTTAACATATTTCGGATTGCTCGTTTACGAGGGTGTGATCAAAAAATACCCGGACCGTGTTGATAACGTTTATATCGATTAAGATAACGACGAAACCCCGATAATGTCATTCGATAAAGTAACTTCTAACGAGAATTCGAGCGTCCGATTGAAATCGATAACGATATTTATTTTTATTTTATGGTATTTTTACGAAAACACATTTCAGTCGTGCGGCGAATTTCGTAATGGAAGCAACAGACCAACAACGTGTCCGTAAATCCAAGTTTCATCACCTGTTGTAATATTTTTTAAAATGTCCACGTCGGTTTCTGCTCTTTCAAAAAGTTCTTGACAGATGGTCTTTCGGTTTTGTTTTTGTTCGTCGGTTAAGAGACGAGGAACAAATTCGTTGGTTAATATTTCTTGGCAAGAACGACGTCTTGTGCAACTTCTCTGATGGTTAATCGACGATCATTTCGAATAATTTCACGAACACGAGCAACAGTTTCATTCGTTTTACTGGTCGACGGGCTACCAGGACGTTCGTTATTCTTAACGGATGTTCTACCTTCCTTAAACCGTTTAAACCACTCAAAACATGTTGTTCGAGAACAGAACATAATCTCCAAAATCTTGCTGCAAACGTTCAGAAGTTTCACTAGAACTTTTCCCTAATTTAAAACAACGTTTTACGCACACACGTTGTTCTTCTATTGGTTCCGTTACGAAATTCGCGCCGCACGACTGAAATATGTTTTCGTAAAAATGCCATAAAACAGAAATAAATATCGTTATCGATTTCAATCCGACGCTCGAGAATTTTCGTCAGAACCTAACCTAACGGTGCGGGTATTTTTTGATCACACCTCGTATACACGCACACACAAAAAAAAAAACCACAATTGACCGTCATCATCACGATATACTCCACGTCGACGACCAGTTTCGTCATCATCACCGGGAACATACAGGGTGAACTATTGAAATTCCGATCGGTCGATAAACGTTATACGTCCGCGAAACAACGTATTGCACAACGGACGGTCTCGACTTCGCGAGTCCCATGGCCGTGTCGTCATTGAGCGCCACAGCCGCGCACAGATCGTACACCGATAACGTGTCGTCCCGCGCGGCGGTTCGTTGCACTCTTTTGTCGGGGCAAACTTATCGCACGAGTGATTCCGCAACAGCGCAACGACAGGTGTGTTTAAAGCACAAAAACGACACGGACGTTTTCGCGTGTAAATAGTAGCTCCGTTTGTTTTCCGAAAAGTTCGTTTTCGACTCGACGACACGCGTGTATTCGCGGGAAAAAATATGGTTATTAACCCCGCCGGTGACATTCGGTCGGTCTAGATACAAACCAACAGAAAAATGTGCGACAACGAAAACGGAAACGTCGTCGATTCGGAAATACAAAAAATCGTTGAACTCGTCGTCAATCGGTGATCGCCAATAAACGATATCCATAAAAAGAAAAACAATATCGTTTGAATGACGATAACTACACCGGTGTGTGTGTGAGTCGTACATACACGGTTTGAGAGCAAAACTCGACGTGTTCTCGTTATCCGTTCTCGTTTTGCGTAATTCATCGGCATCTCGAAATTCTCGCCCGCGCATTATACATATATACGAATTATTATTGTTTTGTTTTTATTGTTATCTCGCTGGTTTTGTTCGACAATTTGTATGTCTCGCGAAATCCGATCGTCGATCGAAGCGCACGGCCCGTGACCGGATTAACACGTACGGTTATGGTGGAATTTCGTGCACAATAACGGATTTTGAGCATTGTACGACGACGTCCTGCCAAACTGTGTCAAAAACAACAATCGAACGTTGACCGGCGGCGGTCAGGAAGTCACGGCGGGTTTTCCGTGTTTCCGTGTTTCCGGTCCCCATTCCCGCTGGGTTTACCAACCTCCGCGTTGTAACGCGGACACCGTGCACAACTATATGTTTCCTCTCCTGGTCTTCGTCGAGCCGGCGGTTGACCTAGACCAAAACGAAATAAAAATATTATTTGTACGTACTTCGAGCGAACGTATAAACGTCGAGTACGTCCGTCTGTACACAACCAATTATTCGAACGAAGCGTTTTGCTTTTCGTTCTTTTGAAAACGCGACAACATAATTATCCGTGTTACGTTAGAAAGGAATACCGGACGTCATTGACATAATAAGATTGTGGCTTGCGCGTATCACTTTTGCCTACTCGATACGCCGTCTTACAACTACGTGGGTCCAAGACGTAACGTTATATGACAATAAAATAGTTGAAACGATCTGTAAAACGACGGAAACAACAATATTTACACGGAATGAAATCATCGTCCGTAATCACTAACACAGTTTGACGAGCAACTGTCCGTCGAACAATTACAATTTTACAACAATATATGTAGTAATATAAAACGATCGAAAGAGAAAAATAATCATTTAGCTCTCCGTCGTCGTTTTAATGTTTAACAATACACCCTCTTATTGGTATTTCGAAAAAGCGAAATTTTCGAGAAACGTGTTCTCTCGACTTCTCGTACACGTTTGACGGGCATGAGAACACACCGTGTGATCGTTCGTTGTCGGTTGTCCAACACGTACATCAATTGTTCGACTGGCAAACCGTACTTGACACGAATCAATAATCCCCTACCTCGTCGAAAACCCACACCGTAACCGACACGTACGAACCGTGTTAATTGCGTACTTTTCAACCTGTCGCGGGCGTCCGTCGTGTGTGTATGGATGGGAGAGGTTATCGGTCCGTCGGATACACGTTAAGCCATAACTAGTCCGCGTCAGACCCCGACGGCAGAAGCACATCATCATTTACGGTTTTTACATCCGACGACGTTTGCAGTGGTCATTCAAATTTAAATACCGTGACGTGGTAGAGAACAACACAATTTATCGGGTTCGAATAGGTTTGAGAAACTATAAAGTAACTTTCCGAGGACCCTCCCCCCTCCGCCGACGCCGGTCGTACATGAATTTTTTTCGTTTAGTTTTTTCGCGACATGTTCGTCAAAATAAAACACACTTTTATTGCCCGTTGCTGGGCGTCGCTCGTGTGGTTTTCGATATACTCGACCGGTGAGTCTCACGCGACGGCATTATTTATTTTCGGACCGTGTTTTATTACTTTATCGGGGGGACGGGGACGGGGGGTGTTTGATTTTAAATTATCGGGCAAATGTTATAATTTTCGATTAAAGTGCGTAGACTTTTATGGATATTGAATGTATCGTAACATTATGTTATATGTTCGGCAATTCATTTTTCAGCACAAACAACGTGCAATCAAGGTATTGGTCGTATTGTTTACGAAAGACTTCCGGATCAACAGTTACAAGGATTCGACGACGACGTGGTAAGTGCCTTTTTTATCGTTAACACTCGCTTAAGACATTCAGAAGGGTACTCGAATACAAGTGTGTTTTCAACACGTTTTTATCGTATCCGAGTTTATGTACTCGGATATGATGTTTGATTGATTCGAGAAAAAAAAACAATATAATTTTTGGTCCAGCGAAGACGAAAAACTAACGATTTACCCTTTGATAAAACGACGTGACGTAAAAATTTAATTTCCTGATCATTTGGGAGCAATAAATATTCCTTATTTTTTGTTATACCAAAACAGTTGATACCTTTATTATTGACCGCGTTTACGGACGTTGCGTATAAAGAAACGCAATGGTGGCTGGAAATAATAAATGAATAATTTTAATATAATATAACTAATAGTTTTATCAAATAATCATCAATGTATCTTGTCACCGATAAATCTAATTTTTTAACAATAACCGTTTGCGTTATATGAATCCCTAGCGTCCGCCTTAAATTCGTTCGATTATTTAATTTCGGTTATTTTTATTACAATAAATCCCGTTTCCTAATTGTAACAAATACTATAAATATAAGAACGGATGAATTCGATACCGTTGGTGGTAGATGTAAAACGTTTGACGGGATTTCTATATCGTTAACCCGTTTAGATGCATTTCTCACTCCAGGAGTCATATTTAATCAAAATTCGGGTTCAGGTAAAATCGATTTATTATATCTGGATTAACAGCAGTTTAAATTACGTTAGCATCAAGAGTTGTATACACAATTTATTAACAGTAAAATACAATTGAAAACCAGACTATTCGATGGAAGCGTTTGGAAAAGTATGAAATGCTATCAAAAAGTGTTTAAAAAAAAAAAAAAACGTCGAATACTTAAATTTCCTGGTGGTCATAGTCATCTGATTGGACGTGTATAGTCCGTCGTATAATATAATATATATAATATAAATTGTAATATATCGTCTGCGCCGCGAACAACAATGACGGCGTATCCGAAAACTCCGTTCAAGGTACGCGACACGGCTCCGCCATTCCGCGTGTTGGAGAAATGCCAAGAGCTGTGTTTGCGCGACCGCACGGCCACCAACAACCTCGTGCGGACGTGCACGTCGTTCGACTTCCAGCCAGGAAGTCGCATCGCTTCGTTTAGCGGCACCGTCGAGTACGAAGAGTCCACGTGCTATCTGACCCGGGAACAGGCGCACCCGGAGGGAATCGGCGTGCTCGTTCTCGTGCCGAACAGCGTACACTACACCGAAGTCTGTCTGTCGTGTGAGTAAACCACTCTATGCGTATACTATCATCGTTCATGAAACTCTCCTTAATTTTTTTTACGCTCAAAAGAAACCGAGGGTTTTAGACGTTTTGCGGGATTACGTCGGGGTTCACGTGTTCCCGGTTGAAATAATTGTCCGATTCCGAACTGAGAGCTGGGCGTACACGACCAGGTTCCCGGCGAAAACTGTAATTGATCAACATTTTTCAAACGGGTTATCATTTCGAAATTCTCAAAAGTTTTTGTTTTTTGTTTACACTAAAAAAGAACAAAAATCGAGCTTCTTTAGAACGATTATTTATTTCTTACATTTTGATTCGGTCTTTTTATCTTGTTTAGTGATTTTTACAACAAATGTTACAAAAAACGTATGTTATCATATTTTGAATACTAATTTCGTATTCGCGAATTCATCAGAAACATGAAATTTCGGTCACGTGAAATATGCTCAAACAATGATCAATAGAAAATTAAAAAATTACATTGATGAACTTGACGTTTAAATTAATTTGATGTTCATACAAAAAAAGACACGTTCAGAATGTGTTATACATGCGAATTAGTTATTGATATGCTATCGACAATGACGATACTCGGCCATTGTAGAATAATGTTTATGTCTATTGTCTACTGAGGCTAGAATAAGTCATCAATAAAAAGTTTACAGATATATTATTTTTTTAAATAAGTGAAAAACAACAAAGTTAAATATAAATGTAATATATTAACTTTTATTTGATAAGATTTAGTAATTATTACATGAAAAAATTTCTATAGCTAGGGCGAAAATAAAACAAAACCGTTCGGAGACGTCCAATATTTAACTTCGTGCGAATAAAAAATTCTCTATTAAAAAAAAAAAAAAATAACATTAGCTGGTTTAGAACAAAATCAACTCTGAGTAAAAAATAAAATTTTAAAAAAAATAATCTTTTAATCTCAGCCATGATGATAGTATTTTATTAGGATATTATTACAATAAGAGCGCTATGTATCATTTCACACGTAGTTTTAGATTGAAAACTTTTTCAACGACGATTTATCATAAACAACTACGATCGATGAATTTGGGTTTAAAATTGTATCGACTACAGTCATTATCCGTTTAAGACATACTAGTGGGTCGACGCTTGATATTTTGTTTGGAATTTTTTGAATTTTTGATAATTTACGATCAAAAATATAAGTTTGACAAAAATGTAAGTTAGCCGCGAATTCAATTGGTACACAGTTACAGTTGTGTGGATAATGTAAACAGACAATATACGTCGTCGTCGTCGTCGTCGTCGTACCTGCAACAATATCGTAACGGTTCGTCGTGATAAAATAATAATACGATACAATGGAAACGCCAAATAATGACATATATATCGATTGTACGCATCGTAGTGTGACGCGCGCAACCAAAAAATAACACACTCGTATCTATTTAATGTTGAACAGCACGCAGCAGTACACAATGTTAAAAAATACTCAGATAAGATCGAACCGGCCGGAGGTTTACGATAATTAGTTCGTTTTTTCAGCAAAATAATTACGTCCATGCCGACAGATCCACAGATTCCATCCCGTGTCGCAGCATTTTAACACACCGTGGGGTCGTTAAAATATTTCTATTGTTTGGCCACACGAATACTCGTGTTCATGACTTATTGGATTTCCGTACGTACAACGTGGACATTGCCGCCGGTCACGTTCATAAATAGCATTTTGTTTTACAAATCATTTGAACGGACGTTTTTCCACCGCTTTAAAATCCATTTTTAACTCGTTGACAAATCTTCCGGTCAAAATAATACACAATCGTTTTTATTACTCAAATTCTCTGCGAAAAACGCGTACTCGTCGAACAGCGAAGTAATTAATAATTTTGAATTAAAAAATAAAAACAATTACAAATGTTTTTAAGTACAATTGTTTTTCGCCTACGTACCAGTCGATATTTCTGAGGTCCATAAGAATATTGATGTGGTGGTCATTCTTGACCTAACATCCCAGTGGGGGGGGGGGTTTGCGTCCAGTCCGCCCCTGATAAATAAATCGTGTCTCGCGAAAATTGTTTATATATCATACGTTTTTTTTTTTTTTTTTTTTTTTTTTTTTTTTACAAAAACAAAGGTATACTTATAGATGTTTAACATAATATTTCACCTTCTCCGTGCACTTATCAAGGTTTACACGAAATTTGGAGGACAATTCATAATAATAGGTGACACGTAAATGGGATCACCCATCTAGACGAATTAGACACGCATGGAATGGTTCGCAACGATCAATTGTCATTAGGTTTACTGATCGCAAATATAATTACCATGGAGGTCTCCTCTACTGTTTTTTTTTTTAGGTTTTGAATAATGACGACCGTTTTAATTTTATAATTCATTCGAAATTGTTGTTTAAATGGCTTTTCGCAAAAATTGTTTTTAATAGTGAAAGTATATTTGTCGTTCAAAGCACCTACTCTGTTATAATTCTAAATAAAAAAAGATTTTATTTTTTTTTTTTTAATTTGAAAACAAAAATAAATCATTGTATCCGAAAAACGATTCTGAGCGACGTTTGTATATTATTTTAAGAACATGCATATCAATATTATTTATAATTTTGGAAGTTCGTTACACGCCGAGGACTGCGTAAAAACATTTGCCCCCGAATTTCGATAGGATTTCCAATGTATCATTTGTAAGTAATTGCACCCAAACAATATGCTTAATGGACGCGTATAGCTGAAATAAATGAACAGGAATGATATATCATAGATATAAATGTTTTATACATAACACAGCATTTACTAAGACAAGGAAAATGATCTTATCAAAAACAATAGATATAGGAATTAGGAAAAATGTTATAAGAACGTATGTGTGGAGTGTGGCTTTATATGATTGTGAGACGTGAGTAATAAATGAACCAGAGAGAAAATGCCGTAGAGGCATTTCAGACGTGGCGCTGGAGACGCATGGCGATACACAGATGGACAGACAGGAGAACTAATGTTGAGGTGCTAACCCAGGTCGGAGACGAACGAAACATGATAACTGCAATAAAGAAAAGACGATGGGAAATTATTGGCCATGTTGTAAGACACGGGGAAGACTGCACCGTTTTAAAAATTGAAGAAAACGTAGAACGGAAAACTGCCAAAAAAACAAGAAATCCATATATCTCATGATTGAAAAAAGATACAGGGGTTAATACTTTTGTTGAACTAAAACGGTTAGCAGATAATCGGGAAGAGTAGAAGTCTAAGTGGTTATATGTTGTAAAACAACCCAGACGGTTGGAACACTAAAATAAAAATAAAAAATGCTTACGAATATGTTAAATTTGTAAATTAGAAGAAAAAATATAAATTGTATAATTATAAATTTAATAGTATAGTGTTGCCATTTTGATAATAGCAAATATCTTGAAAAATGTGAACGTAGAAAATTGTATGTTTATCAATATAAATGTATTTGAGAAGTCTACAGCTAAAATGTATAATGCTACACAACACGATAAAAAAAAAAATGCAATTCTCATTATGATTACGCCAATTTTGTAAAATAACGTGTTGCTATACATATTTATAAACGAAGCGAACACCTTATTCATTTCGCTACAGCGACCTCATTTCATTTTGAAAATCATATTTATTTTACTATTTTTTTTTTTTTTTTTTTTACCTCGATTGAAGCATTGATTGTCTTTGTTCGGGACAATGGTAATCAACCCCGGTCAAACGCACCGTGTGCAACCAACCATTGCTACGTTATGCAATCGGCAAAAGGTGAATGACCCCCTTCTCCTGTGTGAATTGTATCGCAATTTAAATTGTTGGCACGTTCAATTTACGAACTATACAATTTAAATGCATCCACGTGAAGCTATTATTTTTTTATTTTTTCAATATGACTAGTGTTCATATCATATTTTGATAAAGTGTTGCAAAAACGTCGAACGCAAACAAATAAATTGTACTCGTGTCACCGAAAGTTTGAAATTGATTAAGAATACATTTTATTATATATATATACAGAGAGAAAGAGAGGTTAGATTTTTTGACAACGTCTTTTTACCATACGATAGTTTAATTTGATTATTGAACAGGTGTTAATATACAAAATATGTTGAAATATCGATGCTCGTTGGTTTTATTAATAGCGGTCTATTTTAACAGTTTTTTTTTTTATAAATTATTTAAAACTTTTTTAACAATCATCATTTACAGTTTAAACTCATTCTAGATAGTCGGTGCACACACCAGCAGTTTTTTCATTCGTATCACACTGGATTTGATAATCGTGTATATTTCTATTAAAAATGACAAAATAAAACGTATCTCTTTATGATATTACGTTATCATAAAATAAAACCATTGATTACCGGGAAAATAAATACCCTAACGAATTGATACTACCGCGTCGGGGTTATTCTCCCCTGGCCGATACATAGACATTTTTATTCGTGGCGAAACGACAAGATTCTGTACGCGCGTTAAAAAATATATATTATACATAAACGATTTTGTAAACGTACTTTTACACAGCCAGTAGGATCGAGAGGGAATGCGCCAACAGACATTACGTTTTCGAGAGACACACTAGGAAGAAACTGAAGTTACCGTCCACCGAATACAAGGAGATGATAGCGGCCAACCGGACGGATTGCGAGGACAAGTGTTTGAACGAATTCACGTTCGTCTGCCGGTCGGCCACATACGACGCGGCCTCCAAGACGTGTTGGATGAGCAGATTCACCAGACGGTCGCATCCGGAACTGTTGGAAGAAGATCCCAGTTCCGATTATTTGGAAAACACTTGTCTGAACGGTGAGAGAATGGTTTATTATTATTATTATCTCTACGGATGAGTAATCGTAATCTAATTTTTTTGTCCAAAGTCGAGAGACGTTGTGACGGACCCGTAATATTCGTCAAGGAAGAAAACAAACGGTTGGGTGGGCCGTTCGAGGTGGACATCTTCGCGAACCTGTCGTTAATTGAATGTCAGGCGCAATGTTTACGGGCCGAAAAGTAAGCAGCAATAATATATCTAAAACAACATCGTTATCAACCGTATAGTACATAGTTGGAACTTTTCTTTCTGGGTCCCGCGGATAAGCTAAGTAAATTATGTGTTAAGAATATTCTATGGAGACGTAAAGTGTCGGTCTCGGTCATACGGGTATTCGGAGTATTTCGTTTTCTATTATTCACATACCTGCAGCAATAAACGTAAAAAGAATTGTTCTTATACTCAAAATTCAATAGGTGAGCGCCTTATGATGGGACGAATAACTGGAAAATTTGAATGGGTTTTTTTTTATAATTTTCGGGTTGTTTTGATTTACGATTGAGGAAACTATTCGAAAAGCGTATCAAATAATGTACCGGCTAGATACGTACTAAAGCAGACGAAACTTCAAGACTCCCCGAGCACTCTCTTTTCACGCAAAAGTTTTCTCAAAAAAAAAAAAACCATCATAATACACAATTTTCGCGCTTCACTCAGAAATGAATATTGCTGTATTTTCAATTATCCACGAGTTTAAAAACGGGATCCCGGGCTTAATTTAACTATGTATGTGGTTCAAATCAAAATCAGCGTATTCGAATGTTTTTGGTATTGTCGTGTTTTTAGGTATTTCTGTCGATCGGTCGAATACGACGAGCAGATCCGACGGTGTATAATATTCGAAGAGGACTCGATGTCGCAGAAAGACGATCTCAGGGTGAGCAGCAGTCCCACGCACGACCTGTACGACCTGGTCTGTCTGGACAACCGTAAGTGTTTTAAATGTGTTTATACGTTAACGTGCCCCCCCCCCCCACTCCCGCCATAAATCACGTGTCGACGACCCGTAACGGGAAGTTCGGAACTATGAGTTTTCAAGTCTCGCGCTAAACCCACCGGCGGTTAACTGTCGGAAACCACTAGGGAACGGAGCTGCCGCGGATTCGTATAATCCGCGCATTTCCGATCGTCCGAACGAAAAAAAAATTCCCGCCCGCTCCCATATATCCGTCCGCCGGCCGGAGCCGGAATTTGTGTGCGCAAGATTTCTAACGAAATATCAGGTGGCGATCTGCTTACAGCCAAGGGCAACGAGTTCTCGGACAACACGCTCACGTCGCACCTGTTCGCGGACGGACGCAGGCCGGACACGGCGTTCCAACGGTACAGGAACAGCCGGTTGGGCGGCGAGTTCCACTCGGAGATCACCGGACGGTCGCTGAGCGAGTGTCTGGACGAGTGTCTGCGCCAGGTGAGCTTCCAGTGCCGGTCGGCCGTGTACAGCGAACGGTTCCGCATATGCAGGCTCAGCCGGTTCAACCAGAGGGACGGCCACCGCGTCATATACGACGCGGACTACGATTACTACGAGAACCTGATGAGTGAGTGAAGTCGCCGCCGCCGCCGCGTGCTACTTGACTGTTGGTTTATTTTTTTTTCTGATAACGTGTTGTGTCCAGACGGAGGTGCCGCCGCTGTGCCGCCGTACACGAGACCCGAGCCGTTGGGACAGGGATCGAATTTCCTGGGCAGCGGCAAACCGCCTTATCCGACACCGGGAAAACCCATAGGCAAGACGACCGGCCCGACACCGCAGTCGGCAGATCGTTTGCGTTTTAACACCGTTATCGTGTTCGATTAACAGCTGGCGGTTTCGGCGGCGTATACGGCGGAGGATCGTATCCGGGTTACTCGAGTACGTCCGGAAGCGGAATAGGCGGCGGCGGCGGGGTCAGTTCCAGTATCGGACCCTATCCGACCGACACTTCGGGGGGATATTGGGGACACGTCGGAGGAGGCCACGGAGCGGACGTACCGCCGTTTTTGGGCCAAGGAACCGGCGGCAATAATTTCGGGTTCGGGTCCACGCCGTCCGTCGTCGGGTCGTCGATACCGCCGTACACCCCTTCGGCCATACCCGGCGGATTACCGCCAATTGGCGGCGGAGGGCCTCCGCTAGGACCGTCTCTGTTGCCAGGATATTATAACGGCGGCGGCGGCGGCGGTATCGGAATAGACGGTAACCGACCGTTCAACGTACGGTGCGACGACAACGAAGGTTTCAAACAAGTAAACGCAAACCCCGACCGAACGTTTCGAGGTTAGGTTAGGTAACGATATTCACCGTGCCCGTTTTACAGATGGGCGTGCGAATGCGAATGGCCAGAGGATTAATCAAACGTTCGATTACCGCGCCGACACTGTCGCACTGCGAACGCGAATGCATGATGGCCAGAGACTTCAACTGCCGGTCGTTCAATTACAGGCGAGTAGTCGACGACGACGCCTGTAATCTTTCCACGTCCGTTTCGATCGGTTTCTCGCTCTGTCCACGCGCAACAACAATAACGCTATAAAAAAAAAACATTTTTTAAGCCCGTAAACCCGAACGTGAACGAGCGATTTTGAAAACCCCTTCTCCCCTTCGGACAGCGGCGCGCCGAATACTAGTAGTTTTGCTTCATCACGATTGTCGATTATCGAATTTTTGTCCGCAGAACCGCGCCGTACGGGACGCAGAGGGAAAACTGCGAGCTGAGCGACCAGGAGACGCGGTTCGTCGACATGAGCAACCCGGCGTTCTTCGAGAACGCGCCGGAATACGATTTTTACGAGAAGTCTGCTATGGGAAGTCGGAGCGGTCAAGAGTGCTTGGACGGTGCGTACAATGTTCTGAATACAAACACAAATTTTGAACGATCGTACGACGGCGAATAAACACGTTGATCCGAACTATTAAAGAAACTGCTGTTATTGACACGGTTGGGTTGGGTAGTAACTTGATATATTATTGGATTTAACACCATCGTCGTTATTTTCGAAATAAAAAAGTACGGAGGTCCCAGAAAGCCGATCACGCAACATGCTAAAAAACATATTTAAAAAACAAAAAGTTTTTCGCGTATTACCAGCGGTTAGATGTGATAGGGACACGCGCTGACGATACTGACTACACTCTATGCGTATCGATTTATCAACCGACAATCAATTAAACGATCATATTATTATTGTTCTTATTATCATTTTTTTAAATACGATACTGAGCGTACGGTTACAATACGTTGAAACTACTTTCTGATAAATCGTTGTCGGACACGTTTGTTTTTCCGTCGTACGGGTCCGTATTCGACGTACAATAAAAACACGTGTGTACGATGGAATTCGCAGTGAGCCAGGTGTGCAGCGAAGACGGCATGGAATTCACGTTACGCACGCCGGAAGGATTTTTAGGACGGATATACACGCACGGGTTCTACGACAGATGTTTCTACAGAGGAAACGGCGGGACCGCAAACGTTCTACGCATCAGCGGCGCCCAAGGATATCCAGATTGTGGAACCCAACGGGTATTTGCGTTTTGTTTCAATAGCACGACGTTTCGTTCGTAGAATAATGTCGCGTGCACCTAATCCGAGTAGGTATGCTACAATGGTATCACGGTCAGTGGCAGACCGACATAATCATTAAACTGTTTGATTGCGTTGGTATATCCCGTCATAATCCACGTGATCGCGAACCGCGGGTTCGAACCAGCCCCCGCCCGTCCATTCGAAATCGACGGGCTTGATGATAACAGTGATTTTGGTTTTTCCGCAGTACGGAGATACGATGACCAACATCGTCGTCGTGCAGTTCAGCGATTACGTGCAGACCAGCCGAGACAAACGGTACAACCTGACGTGTTTATTTCGAGGCCCAGGGGAGGCTGTCGTCACTTCGAGTTACATGACCGCGAAGTGAGTGCGTCCGCGCATACCCGTTGGGCGAACATCACGTGTCGGGCCTCGTTCCGGTCCTTTAACTAGAAAACGTGCATACATATATATTTGTATATGCACGTTGATTACGACACTCGGTGGCGGTCAAACCGGGGATATATCCCTTTTACTCGATATCGTTTTGTGGTTATTATTACGTATTAGTTTTAACGGCATGCCGTTTATTGCCTATTTATTAATAATAAAAAAAATCATATTAATAATAACAAAAATGGGTCCTGCGTCGCCCCTGGCCACAGTTGAAGTATTGGATGAAATGGCAAAAAAAAAATAGATTTGATAAAGTGTTCTTATATCCTTAAATTATGACTTATGTTTTCAATGATCAAAGAAGTTCGTGTTGAAAAATCAGCTTCATCCCCATGACTAAATCATTTGACCGCCACTATATACCGACCGTCGTGATTAGTTGTATAGCGCTCGTGATACCGCCGATATGCCCGCGTGTGCCCTCGAACCGCTTCGTTTAATCGACTTTGGTTAAATTTTTGTTTTTGTTTTCTAGCTCCGGAAGTCCGATTCCCATTGAATATCTACCGGCCGAGAATTCGCTCAGCTCGCGCGTGAGGCTGATGATATTGTTCCAGGGACGGCCCACGCAATCGATCGCCGTCGGAGACCCGTTGACGTTCCGGTTGGAGGCTCAGGACGGATACAACTACGCGAGTGACATATTCGCCACGAACGTCGTAGCCAGAGATCCGTATAGCGGCAGGAGCGTCCAGCTGATAGACCGTTACGGGTAAGCCTCGGCACGAGGAAACCGAGAAATCGCCTCGAGTCGCGCGACGAATCAATCAAACGGTTAACGCGTTTCGAATGAGATTTAAAATAACATGTACATGAAACAACACGTCCATCTTCTATATTGACACTTATGAGAATGCTGAGAGAAGAATACGATTTTGCCTACCGGGTTGAAACTCAATTGTGTCAGGCTCCTAAGTGTTTCTCGATTTATAATTTATATACGTACGGAGAAGACTATAACTTTATTTTTTGGCTTCGCGGTCGACGTTGAGATCGCCACCATGTCGCCGGCAAAACAATAATTATTTTTCGTTTGTTTGAAAAGGTGTCCCGTGGATAATTTCGTATTTCCCGGTTTGGACAAGGCCAGAGAGGGCGACGGGCTGGAAGCAAGATTCAACGCCTTTAAGATCCCAGAGTCGAATTTCTTGGTGTTCGAAGCCACCGTCAGGACGTGTCGCGACGGATGTCAACCGGTAAATGATTCGTATACTATTTTTTTTATCTATAGAATTATGGTTAGTATTTGACACGGCGTCCACGACCCGATAACATAACAATCAACCGTCCCTCCCGGCCACGAGTATATACTTTCCGTCGTCGTTCTATTACGTGCATGATAAAGTCGACTATCGGTCGCCGACGACCTAAACCGCGCGCCAAATTCACACACCGTCTCAAATTGGCTCCCCGCTGACGAATAACGGTCCCGGCGAACAAACGACGATTCCAGATATCGCTGAACAACTATTTTCAGCAGTTGAGAATAAATTAGTCCTAGCTCTGATAACCTTGAAGAAGGAAAAATCAACTTAACTAAAATGGAACAGAAATATTTTCTGGACACCTGCGGGCCATACTGGGACCTGACAAACAATAAAACGTGGACTCATCGAATTATAAGGACGGCCGCATGGTTGTCACAATTGACAACATTCGCAATACAGTTGTGCGACCTACAGTCCTTCTGTTCGAGATAGAGGCGAAGGAAGGTCTGGAAGAAATATACTAGGACGAACTGTAACAGGAGGTCACCACTGCCCTCAACCAAAACATCACCCAATAATAATGCCTCTTAGTAACCCTTCCCGCGAGGTAAGGTGAAACCAACTTCCAGACCGAAGAGTACGACACCCTATTCTAAAGCCTGCCGATAGTCACAGGACGCTGACGAAATATAAGCAGCGCATTAAATTCACACACCGTATCACATTTGGTACAAAACAAATAGTGTACACGTGAAAAGTACCAAATAGTAAGTGAAAAATATGATGTAATGATGTACTTTTAATATTTATGTTTCAAAATCAGGATTTAAATAAGTAAATATATTTAGAGCGTACGCTGTTGCGCGGTCCACCACGTCCCACTGACAAATGGAAAACTAACTCTGAATAAACTCTAATAACTACTTTAAAACTACTGAATACGTGCGCGACGACGGTAAATGTACGAAACACTGTTGAACACGCCGTATCCGTCGTCTTTCCAGGCTTATTGTACGTTGCACGCAGGAAGGACGGAACCGTCGTTGGGCAGGCGTCGCAGGGACACGGCGGGCGACAGGGTGGGTAACAAGAACGAGACGGCCGCGGAAGTTCCGATAGCGGAAACCGCCGAGACAGCGCCCGCGGAAGAGGAAAAAGTGCGACAAGTCATCGAGGTATACAAACGTTAAGCCCCCCCCCACCAAAAAAAACACGCGAAATCCCGAAAACTCCCGAAAAACGTGAGCATTATTGGTCAATATTAAATCTGTATCGGTTTCGCAGGTGTGGGAGAGTCGTTACGACATGCCTTCGGAACAACAAATGTCGTCGGAACCGGTGCCGCAGAGTATTTGTCTGACAAGCAGGGAATACTACAGCATGGTGTTCTCGTTGTTCATGTTCTTGGTCCTCCTTATCACCGTGTCCATGTCCGCCGGCATCTACTACAAGTAAACACCACGAGATTGTTGTTCCCGGGTTGTACCACAAAAAAAAAAACGCGAACGGGAGACACTGGCGCAAACGTCTTACGAAATCGTGGTCGATACGAAGTCTTATTTCGTAAACCGTCAATGGGCACGAGACACGCGATCACAAGCTTCACGCGATCTTAACACATTAAAGTCGATAATCGATCGCACGCACCTCCACGTTTCAGTCACAACAAATATCGTTTTATAAGAACCCGAATAAAAAAATATTTAAAAAAAAACAGCTAACGCGCCGTCATCTAATCACAAATCAATCGTTTGAACACTATTCAAAGATGTTGGAAAGCTTCTAAAAATATAGGTTCGGGGTGTGTTGACTGTTCCGAAGAAAACAAAACGATGATAATCATTTAATCCGCGATGAAGTGTCGTTAAATAAAACTTTAATTTCTAAATAATTTTCCCGTTAGAAACAGAAACTCGTTTGAACAATATTCGACACGTCACGATGTTATTGTTTGAAACGTATAGGTTAAAAATTTAGTCGAACACCCAAAATGCGATACACAATACTCGATCGGATACGCATTTAATTTGGAAATAAAAATTTATTATCGATAAACGAACAATTTTTTTTCTATATATACACGAAACTACTAAACAATACCGAAAGAAGTTCGTATTATTATAAAATTTCGATTGTCATAATTATCCGTACGTTTCCTACAGTGGAAATTTAAATGATAATAAATAATATAACAACGTCTTCGTGTGCGTGTTTTTTCACAGGCGTTATTGGTTGCTAACGGCCAAAAACGAAATAGCAAACAACAGTTCCAACCTGAGCGATATGATGACCCGTCGCAGTGGTTCGTCGGGACGGCTATCGTTCTCGGGTCGCAGTTTTTTCTCCAACATGTCGTTCGGAAAACGCAAACCGTTCCTCAACATACGGTAATTATCGACTGTTATCACTATTGATCGCCGTCCGATATGAAAGCGCGGTCGAATCGATTTTTTTCTAAGTCGAACACTTTGTAAAAAGGTTTTCGTTACGGTCAAGTCGAACATAATAGTTCCTTCGTGCGCGTCCGATAGAAACGTTTTAGAAACAAAACGGAACAAAACCTCACGACTTCCAATAAAAGCAGCCGTTGGCAATTGTTTTTACGCATAAGATATGATTCTTCGGAACAGTGTTTCGAGCGAGATTCGCTTTTTAACGCGTTTCCAGCCGTTCGTAAACTTTGATTTTTTTAACACGCCAAATACAATACTTTCAAAACAATGTCTCGTGCGTACCGCGTAAAAAAAATATGACTTTTGGACGTCCGCGTGACGCGGCCAACAAGCGCCCACCAAACCTGACATAAACGCTTCTCCGGGCGCTTTAAAATGTCCCGACAATGTTCTGACCGTTCGTTCCGCATCGATTTGGAACGGAACCCGTAAAAATGTAAACGTTCGTTGTGTTTTCCCCGTTCTCGCGCAGAGCTCCGGCGGCGGGATCGATGACGACGGCGGAATCGGGATCGGCGAACCCGACCGCGACGGCCAAGGGGGCGTTCGAAGACCCGAGCGAGCCCATCTACACGGACCCGTCGCTGTTCGAACGGTCCAGGAGCCTACGCAGCATCGCTTTCTCCACGGCCGGTCAAAACGTGTTCAAAAACGAAGCGTTCTGTCACTGACCTAACCCGCGTGCCCACCACACAGCAAGTGCGCGGCGGATCGGTCCGGCGACCGGCGTGAAATCGGTCTCGTCGACAAAACAAGAACTAACAAGAACACAACAGCTCACGCGGCTCTAAAATAGATTGATCGTCTCAGCTGATTTATTCACCACACCCGTTCGGGAAAATATCGAACCGCAGCTCGAATTTCTCTTCTTCGGCTATCTAGTATTCGGTAACGTTGAATACACACGCGCGCACACACACATATATAAATCGTCTAGGATTTTACTGTGTAGATTTTAAAACTCGATCCGCACGCGTACACATCATTTTAACGTTTTGTTTCGTCTATACGGTATTTATATAGTTCCCGGTGGGTGTGAATATTTACAAACGACGTATTTCCGTCGTCACGTTTTCGTTTCATACGTCGAAGAAACACGTAGTAGTAGTTTTTGTTTGACAAACATTTTAATAACGCACAACTCGCATTAAACGTTACTCACCGAACACGTTCGTGATCAAATCGATTCACATTATATAACGTAGAAATAACATTTGTGTATATTTATAGTTATTATTATTTTTTACTCATTTCATAATTTTCACAACAGTTTGTTCGCATCATACATTATATTATTTTTTAGTTTTTTCTTTTTAAGACCGACGTCCGGGTATCACTGTCAAAAGCACATCGTGTGTACTCATTAAATAAAATCATCAAATTCAGCAAACATGTATTTTTTTTTACTATTATTATTATTATTAAAACCAATTTTTTTTTTGTTTTTACGATTTATTCTATATTAATATGTTTTACGTTTACATATCACACCTTGTGTACACTCTTCGTCGGGGTACTACTACTTGCATGTTATACTATACATTATTTATTTATTTTATTTTTTTTTACATAATTTCTTATAATTATCAACATACTATTTTTATTACTATTGTTTAGTTTTCATAACTTATTTTACTAATACATATAAATATATATATACTTTAGTTACCCGTCACCGTTATAAATGTCAATAAAAACATATATTTAAAAATAATTCGTCCTGTTCTACGACACAAAACGTGTTCGTTTTCAATCTACATAAATAATAACGAAAAGCTCGTGTGTATGTGACGAGTTGTACTGTTAACGACATAAAGTACACCACAAGCATTCAAACAGCCGGACGAATGAAAACGCATTTGAATGTTACAATTTGGAACACGTTTGTTTATTTATTATGGGAATTACATTCGAATTTGTTAGAAACGCACGATCGTATTTTCAAACGTGATACACAAGTTTTGTACGTGAGACACGTGTTGTGTTTAAATTCATGTGGCGTTAAACGATTTGTACGAATGAACCGCTCCGCCGAGTGTGTATGGAGGGGTATTATATTATACATTGAATTTAGAAAAAAGACACTTTGCCAATTTCATTGAAACCGGTGTGGTAACCGCCGAAACGCACCATAAACTTGTTGTCTGCTTCGTAGTGTATGCGGCTCTTGTTCTTCCTGACGAAGAAATGATGGTTGATCCCGTGCGAGACCGTGCAGTACACTCCCTCCGAATACAGATTGATCGTCCCGGCGGTGGCCGAAGTGCAGACTTCGTACTTGACGGGCTCTAGTTTTATCACCCTAACCGTACACAGCACACTTTATTACAATTAATACTGTTACACGAGCTATTATTAACTGTATATCAAGCGGATCCCCTCCACCAAAAAAAAAAAAAAAACGACGTCAGTATATTTTTTGTATCATTTTAGACCTGAAAACTAGATGAAAATTCTAAAGACCAGAACTATTTGTCCAGGCATTTAGTTTCTAAAACACGATACACGATGCGAAAATTTTCTATCCAATTCAATAACGATGAAAAAATAACGACCCTTTGTGATGACAATGGTGTTTTCGATCATTGAGAAACCGTCCGCGTGTTATTTCAAGTACGGTATTGTTAAAGTTAATTACGGCACGCCAGCAAACCGTACATTGGGTGTCTAATTGTTTAAAATTTTAGACACTAGTCACAAACGCGACGTACGTGTTTCACGGTAACTCTGAGAGAGCCAAGAGAGGCTTTAGAATTCGGCGTATCGTGATTGTAACCGAGGAGAATCCTTTTTCAATCAATACTTGACTTGTACCACCAACCAATAATGTAACGTGTTATAATAATTTTTCTAAATAATTGCAAACAATTTCTTGATAAAGCATACTTGGAGGATTATAAATGTACTAATGACGTCGTGTTTTTTTATTATTATTATTATTATTGATATTTAAATTAGAGACGACGCGTTTATATCTCAGGATCAGGCTATCCGATCGACATGGTAAAACATTAATTTTAAAATTGTGTTTAATAAGTCGCGACTAGTGACTGTGTTATGATGATTGTTACGCGCCTAACCTAATGAAACCGTGATCGTTTTCTTTGACGATGACCATGTCGTTAAACCTCCATTCCGTACTGGACTTGGACATTTCGCTCTTGATGTCCGGCAACAGTTCGTTGCACACGTCCACGTACATACTACCGTGCCGACAGTTTTTGTACAGTATGTCCAACGTGACGTCGTGTTCGATGTGCATGAAGTGTTCGGAAAAGTTCGTCCTCACGCCCGCCTCGTCCACCAGGTACACGAGCGGGCCGTCGGTCGCTTTAAAACGGATGCCGGTCGATCTGATCTGTGCTAACCTTTTTCCAACGACATCGCAATACATATATGTTCGCATACGCTTAAACAGGAAGTCTCCGAATAGATTTAGAATCGTGTCGGCGACGACCTAACAGTAAAAACCGTCGCCCGCCGTGTAAGTCGACGACTTGCGTTCGAACGGGAGACCTAACTGAAGTGTACTCGGAGAGTGAGCAGAGTGGTGGTCGTCGTGTTCTCGGTGTAATCAATCGGGCGTGGAAAATATCATAAGCGAAAATATCGAATCGTTAACGGCGTTTGTTTTATGGCCGACTGCTGTTATTAAACACCGGTGTTCGAGGGTCGTAAGCGGGCGACGGCGTCTCTCTCTACCCCGGACGCAATCCGTCGACCGACAGACTAATGCTTATGTTACTAAATCGTATAGATCGTATAAATCAAACAAAAATTTAAAAAACCAAACACATCGTCTAACTTGTGATTTCCGAAACGCCTGTCGTTCACTTGCACGTTGATCGCTTCGTCCGTCTTGTACATAAATCCCACGGGATGCATGATCGCGGACACGTCGCCGTCTGCGTTTATCGCCGCTACGGCGTTGGCCTGCGCGCGCAAATCGATGTCAAACCGCCGGTTACGAACAGTAACGACACCGTCATCGCGTTTCGGAAACATTGACGCCGAACAAAACACAAAACGAATCGGTTTCGACGGTTTTTTCGGACGAGGAGTCGTCTCTCTCCCCGTTCGAAAACGATTTTGCCGATTTGGTGTCCCGACGAAAACGCGATTTCTCGCACGACGGGTGAAAGACACGGTCGTAACTCGACACCGCGACCAATAAACGTTAGGTTAGATAACGCGGCGGCCCCCTCTTGGAACTCCCCTTGTCGTTCAATGAGGTTTAGTGCTATGGCAACGGTAGTGTACTTTACCAGCAGGGTCTCCCATGTCGGACAGGACTAAGCTGAGAACGACCCGACTAAGAGTTCCACCACGGCTGTTTACACCTCTGGCTTGCACCTATCTGGCTCTGGACTTGGTCGACTAGAGAGCCAGGAGGCCCGAGCATGCCATTCGCTGATGAAAACCCGGCTCTCCTAACCCCCAACTCGACAAGGGGGTCTCTTGGCACGGGGATGGATACGTGTCCACGAGAACCCTGTGTGGCACCTGGCGCACCACATAAGTATCAAGCCTCATTCGGGGCTCTGACTCAGCGGACAACCCCTTCCCTAGATCCTCGTGGGAACTATATGGATAAAAACATTTTTAAAAACAAAAACTAATCGGATGAGAACAACGGGAAAACGAACGCGAACGATAGGATCATGAAGGACACGACAACGGAAACCGGACCGCCGGATGCAACAGCGTCTGGCAACCCGGTAGACCATCATAGGGAGAAGCTGTTTTACAGTTTTTCCCAACCAGTAGCCTCGATGAGCTACTTGGAGGTGAGCGAGGAGAACAACCTCACTCGAATCAAGGAGCACATCAGGGCCGCTGCCGCAATCTACGCGGAGAAAGGTGGAAAGGGCATCCAAGAAGCCATCTGCGGTGTTGAGCAAGAGCTAGCAATCCTTAGAGACTGCAAGGCCCACATCAGGGTTACCAGGACCGAGGCGGTGGAGCCGAAAAGGGACGATGTCACTGTTGTCCCGGAAAGGCTACCCGCTAAACTGCTTAACAGACTTTCAGAGCAATGGGGGTATGGCCGATTTTTGACCAAAAAAAAAAGATAACGTGGCGGCGTTTGTCTTCTCTTGAATTTCTCTCGTATGATCGGATCGGCATAAAAATATATTTTTTTGTTCATTTTGAAAATCGCGTATTCCGTCGGGAAACCGTTTGGTGATGATTTATTTTAAAACGGCGTTACCGTTCGGTTCACTACTCTGATCGATCCGTCGAGCGTGGTGTCCACGGCGATTCCGTTTTGGAACTGAAACGATACCGTACCCTGTTTGGTAGTCTTGACCACGTCCCCGCGGTCACCGTTTTCCAATTTCTATGAACACAAAACGTTCGACAAAATCACAGAGTTTAGTGGTCTCGAGAGAGACACTATTAATCGGCACGGGATCCAACGACGTCCTCCGGCCGTTTACTTACTAAGGTCGTCGTCGCCATCGTCGTCGTCGTCGTCGTCGTCGTCGTCATCGCCCACACAGACGTACACACACGAGCGCGCGCGGGCAATTTATTACTGACCGACGAATTTAAAAAAAACGACAACAACAAACGTACCACGACGACACCACAATCTTGAGAACGAGTTCAAAACGATTTTTCCCGTTTCATTGGGTCGTCACGATGATAATAAATAAATGAATAGCACGCGTAACTACAACGGGCTTCCGCTTTGTTATTCGGTAATGTTGTTGTTGTCCGTCTTTTTGTTTTGTTTGCGCGTTATGACGACCGGAACGAAAAAAACTAAACGCCGTACACGAGTGCACGCGAACGGCTTGTTGTTTATGGATTTAACTCGTTTTAAATGGTAAAAAAGGAAAAAACCCACAATTATATATAAATAACTTTACTGGTCTTTTACGATTGTCATCGACACGGGTTAATCTGAATATTTTTCAAGTCGCTCGGGTATAATAACTTACAAACATTTTCTAAAAAAAAAAAAAAACAATCGTCTACTTAAAACGATATTATACAAAAACATTTCATAAATAAATAATTATTTAAGTACATGTTCGCAATTGACGGCCAAAAGTCCGTGTCGACTGAAATCGATGACGTCCCAACGATTTCTGTTCGCAGTTATATATATACGTTACACGCAGAATCGATAACAGCTTTTTACACATTAAATAAATACATACAATAACGTATCGATTAATTCGTATTTATTTTTATTAGTGCACACACAAACAAATATGTGTTCTTCACACGACATGTGAACACGTGAAATTGTTTCACAAAATTCAAAATATAATATTCGAACGGTATTCATCTCGTGTTCATCAATTATTGTAAAATCGTTTTGTACGTTGTTATCAAATTCGAAACTCACTCTAGTCGACGAAATCGACGACGCCCGAAGCACATATATCTTTTTCTTTTTTAACTCGAGTTTTATTATTACCGTGATTAATATAATAAACTCAAGGAGGGGCAAAACACGCCAAATAAATCGTCGGAATTCCTCTTGATATGCTGGAGAGAGTGATACCTCTAACCTAACCCGCCGTTACGGCCCGTCATTCGGACGACATAATTTTTAAACCCTAACTAAAAACATAAACCCGTTCGCACTCGTGTAATTTTTACAGCGACGTTACAATTTACCAATGTCGATAGAACGCGCGTTATCAACAGCGTTCGGTTTGTTTCCTGGGCCTGGGACTACTACCTCCGGCCTTGGTCTGGCGTTCAACTTGGCTCTGGCCACGGCCAGCTTGTTGGTCGCTGGTCCGCGGCTGCTGCGCACCTTGGATCTGTTCGTTTCGGACGGGGGCTGCGGTGCGTTCGGGGCCGACGGCACTTGGCCGACGTGTTGCTGCGGCGATTGTCGCGGCGTTCCCGCGGACCACGGCTCGTTCGGCGTTCCCGGCGCGTCGTCGACGGCCACGTGGAACAGTTTGAACCGGAACCGCTGGATCTCCCGCATGACGTTCCGCTCCAGTAGCGGGTCGATCTCGTGCTCGACGGACTCCGCGTTGGTCCAGTACTCGCACAGCTCCATCATGATGTGGGTCAGTAGCCGGGAGTCGACCGCGCACCTGGCCAGGTTCAACGCCGACAACGAACCACGCATCCTGCCCCGCATCTCCAGCCAGTCCGGGTCGTCGTTTGGGTCGGCCAACGCTATCTCGGCCGCCTCGGCTTCCACTCGCATCCGGTCCGCTTCGGTCTGCTGTGCCGGCGGCGACTCACAGACCACGTCCTTCACGGTCAGCCTCTTCAGTTTGATTAGATCGTTCGCTTCGTCCACCAGTTCCAACATTTCCACGGCCTGCGCGCGCCCCCACAAACACGTCACGTCACGTCACGTCACGTCCGACCCCCGTCGGTAAACGCGGCGCGACTTACGAACCTCGGCCAAGCCGTCGTCCGCAACGTCCGCTGAACCGCGACGGCCGACGGCGCGAACACCGGCGTTCCTCCTCCCTTGGACCGCGTCCCGCCGCAACGTCCCGACGCGCCCGCCGTACTTGCCGCGGTACCTGTTGATCTCGGACCACATGGCCATCCGGACTTCCTCGGCGCCGGCCAACCACCGGTCCCGGTACCGCCAGTAGTCGTCCGTGTCCGCGTGGTTGCACTGGTAGAACAACATGCACCACTCCCTGATCACCGTCGGGAACCACAGCTCGTCGTAGTAACGGCCCAGGGTACGGAACAGACAGGCGCTCGTCGACTTGGTCACCTTCCACTCGTACGAGTCCACGAAGCGACGGCTGCCGCCGAGGGCCACGACGTCCGTGCTCGGCACGTCTTCCGGACGCAGGTGCCGTCGACGCGCCCGATCCTTTTCGGGATCATCGTCGACCTTCTTCAACGGCAGTAGACTTAAACCGTCGTCGCGTTTCCCACCGAACATGAAGCTGTCACGAGTGATAATAACGAAGGCGGTAGCGAACCGGCTTAGTCCCTTTCACACAAACATGGATGTCGGTATATACACATATATATATATATTGATAAAGGAATTTCTTCACGCCGCGCAAGCTGCGTTGTTAACATACGCGACGACGTCATGGAAACACTGCACACGGTCGATTCCTTACTTGGTCGACATAACACAAAATGTTGATATATTTCAACATTTTGTATACTATCCTGAGCATTCAAGCACACAATTAAATTTTCGTTAAGTTTACCAATCATTCTACGCGCCCGGAATAACAACAACAACAACCAAAGAAAAACATCAATTTTTTCAAACCGATGAGAGGTGAACGTGATATTTTCAAAAATCTACAAAGGGAACGAGGAATAAAAAAATATTGTAAAACGCTGTTTAGCATTAAGCAAAATAGTAATGCGCACGTGTTACTTACTAACATAAAGTATTAAGTCTCATGACATATATGGATCCATATTCTCGATTAACTAGTGACAAGTCAAATCAGATATATTTGTCGAGTTAAAGTAAATAAATAATGTTGTTTTTCCAGGTCGAATGTACCTGGACCAGACTTAACTGTACAAGACTTTTTACACGACAAACCATTTCGTCGTAATGCGCTTAAGAACTATGTCGTGTACCACAGACAAACGTGTTCACAATAAGCACACAGAGAATACGCATGTAGGGTGGCAGAAAATGTTCGTAAGACGCGCACGAAATGATACCAGTAAGTGTTAGAAACAGTTGATTAGAAAACCCGACTGCAAGACTGTTCATCTAGTCCGCAGAATGTCGGGCGCAAAACACAAAACTCTCGCCGACCGTTCACTCGGCATTCTCCCGTTATACATTCCAACACGAATTGAAACGTCTGAGCGCGCCTGATCATATTTTATGCAATTGTTTGAATTTAATAAAATTCTTCTTATTATGCGCTATCTGTTTCCGGGACAAGCACGTAGACAACAAAAAATTGAACTCGACCAGACGGACAGAGATGTTTATTTCATAAATTACAACAACAACAACGCGTACGTAAAACATATTTATATGTGTGTTAACGTTAGTAAAACAAACTGCAAAGTATATTTTCTATGAATGCAAAAAAAAACGATACATGAATTAAGTTAGTTTTTTCCTCGCCGACATCCTCGACTTACGACGACAATTTTTTATACGAGAATCGCGTGGATCGCACAGGCCTTACACGCTCTATAACTCCCGGCCAAAGGATTTCTTGTCACGATAATCACGTGGCCCCGTGCCGATCGCGACTCGGAGCAAACGAAAACAAATGAAACGCAGAAATTTTTTTAAAGATATCGCGTTTCCGTCGTTTCCGTCGTCGTCGGCTGGGACGTTCGGTCGAGAACAGCGGGCGCGAGTGGGTCGTCCGCACGAACGTGTGTACACAATATGTGCGAGTGCGTGATGATCGTATATATATATATATATATATATATATACGAGAGCATATTTTTTTTTACGAGTGTACGTACGACTTGTGTGCGTGTGCGCCCGCCGCGGCGAAGGATTTATTTTTAAAACCTCCCGCCTCTCCCGGTCGCGGCCATCAAAAAACGTCTCAAAGCCACGCGGAGGTGTCGACACTTCGGGTCGGCGACAATCGCGCGCGCACTGTTCGTTCCTCAGTGTCGCAGCAGCAGCAGTACAGTGTACACACACACACCAAAAACAAATAAATAATTAACTAAATAATATAATAGTCGTAGTTGGTTATCGTGTGATTATTATTATCGTTTTTTTCTTCTTTACAGCGCCTCTCGTATGCGCTTTTTTTTAACGGGCCGAATAAATTTCTTCTTCTTCTTCTACTTTTAATCGATTGTGCCCGTCCGATCGGGTGTCGTCGTCCGGGCCGAGCGTTTGTACGATATTTCCGTCGTCGTCCACCATTACCGGTACGTAAATTAGAATATTTATAGCGATACCAGCTCGGGAATAATACTCCGGCGGCGGTTTGTACCTCGTGTGCTCGAAACGTTTTCGGATATTGGATGACATTTTTATTTTTTGTAATTTACCGGTGACGTAGTTTTTAAATGTTGACGACCGTCAGCCGAACACAGCTGACACGATAAAAACTTTCAACGATGAACCTGTATGACAATTGATGTTAGTGATAAGGATTTGCTCAATCGTAAGACAAACATAATTCTAACATTAAACCGATATAATGTATAAATGTGTGTCGATCTTTATGTAAAACTAACGAGAGCAGTACGATTCGATCAAAACGCATAAAACCGTTTTACTAATGAATTTTGATTTATTCATAATTTTATCGAATTTAATGTCTGTACTTAACATCAAGCTATATGACAAATGTTCAAATGAAAAGACGTTTTCGCACATACAGAAAACACGTACATGTTCACCAGTTGGAAATATTGATAATCGTTATATAGAAAACAGACGGAATCATCGAAGATGTTTAAAATTTGATAGATTATTGTGAATATAAATAAGAACTTTATAATTATTTACAGTTTTCATTAAATCCGTCTTCCGTTTTGTTAGCTCGTCCATCAAGAAATAGTTTTCCGATTAGGCAAATCCCCTATCGGATTTTTTATAATGACCTGTCTCGGCCATTATATGAACTTGGTAATTGAAAACGGTGGTCAATCAAATGCGACCGTCCACCGACTTATCCCTCTGAACTCAATGAACAACGGATTGTTCGAGATAAAGAAGAGTGGTGTGTGGTGGACCCATAATCCAAGCAAAGGTTTTATGAAAAATTAAATTTTATAATCAAAAGCGTAGAGTATCAGTGGTCAAATAACAATCATTAAATACGAAAACATCCGGTAAATAGAGTTTGTAAAGGGCGTAAAAATCTATAATTATGCGCAATAAACGGGTGACGATTCAGAAGTTCGATCGTGTAAAGTGTTTCTCTGCGATTTTTTTTTTTTTTTGAAGGATTTATTAACGTTTGTGTCCGAGTGGATTGGCGGAATAAAGTCAGGGAGATGGGGGGGGGGCGGCACACAAATGAATACAAATGGAATCGGGGTCGCGACTACACGATGGTCGTTTTAAACGGACGGGACGACGACGACGACACTGGCGTTTGGATTTCGATCTCCGAACGATGTCATATGTCCTATGATACGCCCGTGTTGTCCTCGGATCGCTAAAAAAAAACGAAACGAAACCGTGAACGGACTCGCGATATAGATAAGCGTATCGCCGTGACCGTTACACGTTCGAACATCGTATTGCGGGCGCACGCGCGCTGCCGTTTAGGAATTGTCAGGTATTCGCGTCCATATATAGACAATAAATATCCATCGTCCGTCGTGACCGCGAACGTGGACGAATTCGGAGAGTAGAAATTTGTTGCGTCATTCCGCGCGGCGGGCCGTCCCGGTTCGTGTGCCGACGTACAACAAAAATTTATTCTCGCACGTCTCGGAGATGATATCGATTATTGACGCTCGTCGCACAGAGTCCGGCGGTAGTTGTTGTCCCCCCGTTGTTGGCTTCGCGGTCCATGCGAATGTTTTCATAACCGAAAAAAACAAAAAAATGCTGAAATTAACGGACGAAAACGGCTTTTGTCCCGAAATATTGTTTCCAAACACAATATGTTCTTTCGATGATGTTACTGAGGTGAAACTTGAAAATGAATTTTATTCGTTTATGTCGAAAGAAAACTTATACTCACGGTGAGAATACGGGTTCGTTTTTCCGGTAGAATTCACTGAATTTCCGACACGACTTCGTGACCGGACGAATCGAATGCGCACGTGAACTATTCTCGCCGATCGATCGATCTTACCCTGTATTTATTTGATTCATCCCAACCGTTCGACTTTCGCCGTCACCGATATTTCCGTCAATCCGTTCGGCGCGTGCACAGACACGTTTCCGATTCATCGATAAAACGTATCGAACGCCGTCCCGTACAGTTAAGTTCCGTAGGGAACGTTCGTCACGAATCACTCTCACGGCCCCGAAAAAATCCCGTGTGTCCCGCGTGTGTCATACGACGGGATTTTTTCGTCGGGCAGCCACACGAAAATTCAACGCGGACCGGCTAGTCCGTCTGTAACAACTCGACCGTCCGCGATCGTCCCGTCCACTGCTCCTCTCTCTCCCTCTACGGACGATTCCGGGACATTTATTTGTTTCCGGTCGATTCGATTGCGGACCGTTTCTCGCGTGGTCGATCGGGCAGCGCACACGCACACCACTGGGTCTTCTGGCCGGTTCTCGTGCCGTCCGAAGGGACGGGCGACGTAACGCGTTCGGTTGGGTTCACGTGCGCGAGGGACGAAAAACGTGGCGCGATCGATCGACAAATACTCACCGGACTCATCGTTGTCCGTAAAAATAGGCGCGCGTTCGTAATTCAAAACCGTATTTTACGGTATGAACGAAATTGTCGACAACAGTTTGAAAAATTGCCAACATAAGCTTTTACCTTAACCTAAGCTCGTATTCAAAAAAATCATCTGTTTGACGTTATTCACATTCCTCTTACTTACACACGATGTACAAAACGTTTAATCAATAAATAATAATACACTGTTTATATTGTACACACGTAATAATAAAAGTATTATGTATGTACCTACCTGAACAACGCTATAAGACGTTTATACAATTGAATAATCGAACGCAAATAATAATGAATAAATACGTGAAATGTTTTTATAAGCAATTCGATTGAAAAACGTTTTCGGAAAATCGTAAGAACAACACCTAAAAATTATTTATTCCTAAAAACGGTTATTGTATTATTTTTGCAAATTTGACGTGACAATAAATATTGAACACATTTATTCCTAAAAATTTTGATTCATTTGTGATAATTTTGAGTTGAAACGTTTTTTAATATGTAAATTTCGTTTATATTTTTACAATTTAGTTTATATATTTTTTTTTTTTAAATTCTAAAATATCTTATCTGTGCGTTCTGATAGACATTTTAGTTTTCAGTTTTTCTCTAAATTATATTATTTCTCGTCGGTTATTGGAATTTCATCGTACGTTTCAAACAAGTATTATACAAAACGGATTGTACAAAACCAATTAGTCTAATGTTAAATAAATAGCTTCTTTCGAAATAAAGAAAAATGTTAATTATTGTTTAAATTCCAGTTATTTATCAACAGTTTTAATGTTAGGTACGCACGAGAAAATAGCTCAAACATTATCTCACGACAATGTACAAATGAATGCTCTGATATCAACGCAATTGTTTAAAAAATAGTCAATGTTTGTATAATTTCCATTTGTCTTTAAAAAAAAAAAAAAAAAATAGTTAACATCACGAAGAGAATATCATAGGAAAATTATGTATAAAAGAAATTATTTTAAGCATGCAAGGTCTGAACATTTTAGGTTAAGATTTTTTAACGATTTAATCTCTCGTTAACTTAATAAACAACAAATTTATTTGAGGTATAATACCGGTTGTTGATCGTAAACAAAACATAATTTTGTGTGTGTATTTAAATTAAAAATATTTGTTCTGATTGCTTAAAAGCGTAACGGTTGAATATAAACAACAAATCATTTAAACTATTTTTACAAACGGTTTTTAATTTGTGGAAAAAATCTCTGAAATTGTATTGATAAGAAAATTGTTTAAATATATATATATATTGATATAAACTGACAAAAATAATGTATTCGGTATAAAAACGCTTTTGTGAAAATATTACCCCGCCATTGTGCGTTTCCGTACTGAATAATAATTTTGAATACGGACACTATAATTAGTAATTATGCTTTACTACATATAATTTACTTTCTCTTTACTTAATTTGTGATATTTGTACGACTAGTTATAAAATCTTGTGTGTGTGTGAGGGGGGTAGAGGGAGTCGGCTTCAAATTACGTATAATTAAAAGCGAGTCGTATGAGGGGAGCTCTCGACACGCCTTTTGACTTAAATACATAATTTCAACAGCGAAAAACGAATAAGAATCATACGGAGTACAAACCAAAAGTTTTCTGAACACAAATGCTGAGGTCTCTCTCGTCGTCTTCCATCGCATGGAATAATACATCAAACGGCCGAAATCCGAGTATGTCTGATTATATATTTCAGGAATTATAACTAACGTCGACACTAGACGGTGGTTCGATGTTTAGGGATAATTATTAATTAATTCTTGTACCTCTACTTCAAAAACAACCTAAACACCGAGTGGTTAAAAAAACCAATTGATAGATACTATTCGTATTAAATTATCGTTAATTATTATAATTTTAATTACTGTTCAAAGTACATTTGCATCGAAAATAGAATTTTATTTAAAAACACATTATTTTCATAACATTTCTACGAGATGATTATTACAAAAAATTTTACCTCTCCGCCAATACACTAGTTGTGCCAATGTTTTGGTAACATTTTACTATCAATTTTTAACGTATTTGATCTATTTATATACGTATGTTTAGAAAAAAATTGCACTATTCGTATTGCTTATTTAGAATAAACTTTGGCAGAAACATTATTTACATAATACAAAAGTACAATTTAATTTGTACTAGAAAAGAATAAGAACGTAGAAAAAAAATGGAGAAAAAAGGAAATTACAATTCGTCATATGGCTTTATTGTTTTGCAAATTTATTAATATTCACTACTCTTTTTAATACTTTTATTCTCAAATAGTCAATAAGGCATTTTCAGTGCAATTTTCTTGTAACGAATATAACGAAAAATATTGAATACTTTTTTTTTTTTAGAAGTAATATTGTCACTTGTATTAAAATCGACCGTCAACCGATATAGAAAAAGCATTCTCATTTTCATAACACTTACTCCTCATAAACATAACATCATGCTTTCTCGAAATACACAAGTACAATTACAACGTTTGTACTTTAACATTAATCGCCAACACAACTCTACCATCGTGGTGATTGTTGTTTGGACGGAAATAGAATTTTCGTAATACACAGCTGTTATTTTAGTATTTGAAAGCATTCAAAACATATATCACGACCGCGCAACGGTAACATATAATAAGCTGAATACGTCGTGTTTAAAATTAAAATGCCAATGTCATACGAAACGTAGGTATGACGCACGCGTTCGAAAGCGATGACAAAACCGCGTCGTTATCCGCGTGTACGAAATTCTTTCACGTCTTACGCACAATTTTAACCGATCGAATTTGTGTAAACGAACGACGTGACCATTGCTGGTCCAATATTTGAACAAACGTTTTAAATCGTATCGAATGAATAGAGTTCGCGTAAATTGTCCGCACGAGCATGAGTGGTGGTGGAGTGGGAGCACAGAATTTAAAAAAATACAATAAAAATAAGTCATCATTACATAATGTGTTATTGCGTTGTTGACAAAAATTATGGTTAGATCCGTTTCCGTTTTCCCCGTTGTCCGGCCAAATTTGAACGAATATTTATAATAATTCGTCATAATCGAAACGATAAACCATACAAAATTATAAAAACAACAATATCCAGAGAGAAAATCGTATTTCAAATATGTATGCTTATCTTTCAATGGCTGCAAGTAATTCCATTGGTTTTCGGATATCGTTTCTAAATTTTCTTTTGACTGTAAGTCGTGTGTTTTAAGTTTTGCCACTAACTGTGCGATTAATGTTATCTTTCTTTAGGTCCCATCTGTTTCATATGAAAACTGGTTCATGGGCCTACAACTTAGCATACACACATAATCGTTAATTATTCTAGACTACGACTTAGTCATAATACACTGCCTAAGCATGTTTTTAAAATGGGGTTAAACGACAGTCCAGCCTGCATTTTTTCTAATTGTTTGTGCTATTCGTGCGACTTCGACCATCTTCTTTCACACTGTCCGGCTATTATCAATGAAAGGTAGACTTTACGTGATACTTGTGCATCCTTTCATGTCGATATGTCCTCTCATAATATATTACTATCTAATAATACCACACCATCATTAAAGCCGTAATTAATTTTATTTTATACTCTGGGCTTCAGATATAATCTTGAATTTTGTATATATATATATACTATGTGTTTTATCTATTTACTATATCTATTTAATGTCTATTATTTTATTATCTATAATACTTAGTTGTGTATAAATTGTTTAAACCTTAGATCCGTAATGGTAGAAATGTATAACTTATTGTTAAAATTTCAATTTTTTTTTTCTTCAATAAAAAAAAAAAATGTTATCTCTTGTTATTCGTGTCTTAACATTATTATATTACGGCAATATGTTCAATTGTAGAAATTACTTTACACATTGTTTACGTCTGATAAAAGATAAAAATATTCAAGTTTATTTGTACGTCAATGTAAAACACGACGTTTTGTATTTATTTCTTTTATCACTCGCCATTCAGATTCGTTTCGTACGCTGCAATAATGTTTACTACACGCAACAACCGTTGTTCAACGCCCGTTTGCAAACAATAAAACGAGAACTCTAAATTTTGAGTTAAACGACAATTGTTATTCTACATTTATCGAAAACGTAAATGAAATCTATTTAACGAGTCTCGCCCGTACGGAACAAGTCGACGACGTGATTCAGTGTGTCGTCCGTAAACAGCCACGTCGTTTCAGTTACACCGATAAATCTCATTCTCAACAATTCCTATGAACCCCGACGACCGCCCTCCGTCCGATGATAAATCCTGGATCCTGGACCTCCCCCCGCGAGGATTTAATATTGCCGGCTGGTGTGCAAAGTCGGTTTACCGTGTCCGTTTGTTGAACGTGACGAATGAACAATGTTCGTTTGGAAATCCGCGAACACGATTATGAGAGGGGGGGGGGGGGTGAGTACGATTTATTTTTATTTTTATTTTTTTCGTTACTCATCTCGCCTGACGAACATGCTACGGTTACCGCGATCGATACGATCGATCCTCTCGTCGACTTTTATCGGCTGGACGAACGTGTTTTTTGTTTTTGTTTTCAAAACTTGCACAACTCGAACGGACGAAACACACGTTTTATTTTCCGTCTCTCCGTTTTTTTTTTCACAGGTACGCGTCGTCAGCAGAGGGCGCGACGTACTTCCACCTGCGCCTGCCCGACGACAGATCTCGTGTTTTTTATTTTTTTATATTCGAATACATAAAAAACACACACTCGCCGGCGCGCGCGCGCACACACGCACACGCACGAAACCGGTATGTCAGCTGTGGCGGCGGCGGCGGCGGCGGCGTCGACGACGTACGAGCCGGACGGTCGCGATGCCGACGGCAGTCAGGAGGACGACATGGGAGCCGCCGAACGGGACTTGGCCGAGGACGCGCGCTGGAAGCTCATCCAGCAGAACACGTTCACCCGATGGGCCAACGAGCATCTGAAGACGGCCGGCAAGGCGATCGGCAACCTGGAGACGGACTTGGGCGACGGGCTCCGGCTGATCGCGCTCATCGAGGTGCTCAGCGGCAAACGGCTGCCCAAGCACAACAAACGGCCCACGTTCCGGTCGCAGAAGCTCGAGAACGTGTCCGTGGCGCTCAAATTCCTCGACGACGAGAACATCAAGCTGGTCAATATCGGTGAGTGAACGCGTATGGGGTTTATTATATCGTATTGCCGCCGCTCTGTTCTGCTCGTAGCCCGTCCCCGCAACGTCGTCTATATGAATGTGTTGGTTTGGCGGTCTGTCGGTCGGATTTAAAAAACTACGTCCCCGACGTTTTGGTTCGTTTTTTTTTCCCCCGAAACATTGTCAACGATAAAACACGTCGAACGTTACCGTGTTTCGTGTATTTTGTCGTCGCGTCGAGTGGCGTGTCGAAAGAGAACCAAAAACTCGATCGGCACGAGTCTCGAATGCATATTTTCATGGCGATTGTTCGCAAAAGCCGGTACACCGCCCCTGTGATTACACGACGCTCGTGTGTGTGGTTGTACGCCAAGTTGTATCACAAGGCGCGAAAAAAAAAGAACGCGCGTTTATCGTTTTTAAAACGAATAATGTTGTACGGATGCCTTTGGATTGTGTTTGGACGTGTTACGTCGTACACGACCGCGAACCACGGGAGATTCGTTAATTTTTTCATTTATTTTTACGACGTCATAATAAACGACGTCGAAACACTGGCGCGGTTTATTGGATTCTCGAACATAAAACACGCGCAGACACGACGGGTCGGGTCGCAAACACCACAATTTTCTTCATAAATCGTCCGACGCAACAACGCGGTCGTAAACCGGGGAAAAAATTGCACTTCTGTGCCGTATATCGGCCGTTATCGATTGCGCGTGTAAACTTTGCGCGTTATGGACATTTTTTTCGTTTGTTTTACCACCGTGTGCTACAGTTGGCACGCGTCGTCGTACAGCAACAATCGCGTTTTGTTCGCGAAACGCGTCGCCCGTATTCGATTCGGACCGGGGAAAAAAACCGACACGAAAATCTCACGCGGCCGTGTGGTGTAAACAGCAACATTGAAATGTAAAAAAAGATACAATCGCACAATTTGTTTATTATTTAGAACGTTTCGATGTTTGAACTCGTACTTGACTGTAATAATCTAAGGGCGTGCACGTGTGACGGTGTTTGCGCGTACGGGTGTGGACACGCGTCGTTTGGCCACTGGCGCAGGTGGTGTGGATTCATAATAACGTCCGATGGAACGCGCGCGTTCTATGTACACTCAACAAGTATACATGGACACAACATGTCTCATTGTGTACTGGGGGGTTATGGGTTTTGGTGGCGACGCGCGCAAAAATATACGTTTATTAGATTTACGAGTTCCAAGTGAAACCCGGGTCGTAGAAATCGAAATATAAGTAAAATAACGTCCACGTGCTCTCGTTCGGTTTTGAAATCGCAATTTATGGCGTTTTTCGAATTTTTTTTTTTGTCTCCGACGTATGTGTGATCAACGGTAAAATAGAAAATTACTACGTAAATCCCGAATCCGATGTGTTAAAAATTGTGATCCTGAAACTATTCTTGTCTTGTCATTCACTGAACGTACACTCTCCCACACGTTTCTCGGTTTCTAGAAAAGTAACTTCTATGAATATCGAAAAAAAAGTGACGTTAGCGCGCATGTCTAACAATCAATCGTCTGTCCACCCTGAACATTTTTTTATTAAACATTTTTACAATATATATATATATATTGAAACGATACTCGAAATAAAATATGATTTTTAAGGAGCGGCATTGTTTTTTTTCGGTGTCAAATTTCATGAACACTGAGCTGTTTGTCCGTGTAGAAAAGTTATCTCTAGAACTAATACTCGGGAACAGAGAACGAAGATTTATCCTCGGAGGAGTGTTGGGTTACGTAGACCGACACCTGTTATCTTCAAATTGTAGCCCCCCTTCGGTTTAATACGAATACAAAATAAAAATAAAAAACGCAAGCAACTAAAGACGGATAAGATAAAAACCAATGTTTGACCGTTCATTCCATACAATGAAGTGCAGTGTATTTTCACAATCGGCAGCACAAAATCGGAAAGACGCGAATAATTTACCTGTCAAATATATCCGAAACGATAACATACATTTGGTCTTGATTATTGCTAAATTTAAAACGATCCAATGCAGCACGCCGTTTTGGATACGAGTTTGTTAATTATATTAAAATCACTTATTGACATTTTATGTCTTTACTTTGGCACATTAAATTAAAAAACCGTCACGAAAAAGTGTCCACGAAAAGCGTTACTTAAATTAAGATACCCACTGAACATAAAATGACTCACTTAACGCGGACTCATATGCGTTAATCACTTGTTTTATTAGAACTTAACATTATTATTATCTTAACAAAAATTCTTCAAACGAAAAATTCCTACTTTTATATTTATTCCGGTCAAATACCTCTACACAATAACTAGACACTATACTATCACATTGTGCAATAAATAGGTAATATCATAAAACTATATCATAGAATACGCAAACAACAGATTATCCGATCAATAAAATTTATAAGTGAATGCCACACATTTGTCCATCAACGTAATCATAATGTAATTTGACGTGCGCTTTCATTGTACTCGATAACGCATGCGGCATACGTTTATACATATTTTTACATATAATTCATAATGCTTTCTTTACCGACTATAAAATTCTAATCTCGAGTTAGATAAAACACGTCACACATCTGCTGCGGTCTCTCCGACTGTATAGTTTATTTTTTTGTCCATAGGATTATTAAAGTATTTTGATTTTCTAATTATAGCACATTATATTTTTACTCGAATTCCGAATAAATCATTGCCAACAACGCTCGAATAATTAAATACGTGTGTATATATATATATAATATTCGTATAATACGATGATGTTACTCTTGTTGGGTTAAAATGTTATAATAATATTACTGTGCCGCACTTTTCGAACCAATTTTAAAACAAATATTGTATTCTGCGTCGGTGACGTAATTAAGAATTTGTTCTGGTATGGGAATTTTATTTATTCGCGTTGCTGCGGTTACGCACCCCAAAACACTCTTACGACGCCATCCCAATTTTAAATTTATGTATTATACTCGTATAGATTAAATTAAATGATTGCCACTAAGAAATAAAAAAAGAAAAGAATATAATTATTTTTAAAATTTATAAATCATATTTTTTTTTTTTTTTTTTGTAAAAATATTATCGATAATATTTTTGAATTTTAACTCGAGATCCGTTCAAGTTTAATTAAATAGTTCAAAACAATTCACAAGAATTCGATAACCTTTTTTGGTATTGCGAATACGTGTTTATACATATTTTTTTTTATACGATTTGTATATTTAATGCGCAATAAATACGTTGTACGGACATAATGTCGATTGAATTTCATAATAAGATAAACACTGTACGTGTGGGAATGTTTTTTTACATCTTACAGTAAAGTTGATCATTTTATTTTGGTCAAAAATGTTTCGTATCAAATTTCGGATAAACGATTTATTCCTTTAAAGTGTTCAATTTTAACGTAAATCCGTCGATACAAGTTAAACATAAATCGCTTTAAATGATATTTTTCTTCTTGATACTGATTCGTCATCGCGAAAATGTTAGTTCCAGATACGGTTAAGTAGATAATTAGATACGCGAAAGCAAAACAACATGCGCGTTTCATATAAATAATCGTTCTTTCGCGAATACATTTCTATATAGTAAATGACACGAAACTAGTTTTTACTTACTATTGCCGTGTACGAACGGAAAACGACACGTCGTCGTGATAAAACAATCATTCTATTTCCAATTGAAAGTTATAATTGAAATACTTTTACAACCAAAAAACTACTATACAGAAAAATCACGTCGCGTTCGAGTTTGACGAAACTTGATCGCGAACGACCGACGATTATATATAGAATAATAAAAAATCGGGTATACATCTCGCCTGTCTAAAAAGACAATGAAAACCATATTAGTGGCAAACAGTATCCATGTTAAATAGTATGACACACGATACACGTTCGCGTTTTCAGAACGTCATTTTTTCAAGATTTTCAAAGCCGCGAATGACAACAAAAAAAAAATCTATTATCTCAAATAAACAATTACGTGTTGGAGGTCAGGCAGTGATGGTTGGTTCGACGAATTAAAAGTAAGGCCGAGTAATGTCGAGAAAAAAAATATATATACACTTACAATCGTCTTTGAATTTTATAAATCGCGTGTGTAAAAAATGTTTTTTTTCTGATTTTTCGAAATTTCTATACTGCAAGGACAAATCTCGCAGACGATCGATCTACCGTCGATCCAAATATCATATGGACCAAGAATAGATTGGGTTAAAAGTTAAATCTTGCATTAAAAACACTGAAAAAGACTTGGTTATGATTTTTTATATATTTTTTTTGTTTGTTTTATAACACTTAAAACAAACAACGAACGATCCGCCAAGACTGTGGTTCGAACGCCATGACATTTTCAAACCCTGGCGCCACTAAAAAGTTAATTCAGACGTCATTGTGTCAAAGACACGTTGAAGTTAACCGCGTTAAGTTAAATCGTTATTTAATATTTTTTTTTTTTACTCGCTAATGGCCATTAAAAACGCCGTGTTGATACAATATTAAAACGCTATTGTGTTTTGCAAACGATCGTTGCACCGACCGATCTCGAACGTTATGTGCAATAGTAAAATATATAATACGTACACATAGTTTGGCGTGCGTTTAATAATATCGAAAACGTTCGTGTTAATTCGATTCGTCGCGTTTATTAAAATTTAAAATTTTTTTATTTTTCACGAAATAAACATTCGCGGCATGCGGCTCTACTCTACAGCACGTATTTCGTCAGTTCGTCACGTTTCATAATGATTACAGTTGGAGTTTGTAATCGAATCAAACACAATCGAATCGTACCGACACGCTACATACACACAATACATATATCGATTGGCGTGCCTAATAATAGTAACAATCATTCCCATCAATATTCCAATATGTTCAACGTACTATGCAATTAATAACGACGAAAATCAAAATAAGTCAATACATGTTCATATCCAAATATATGTCCAAACGCTTATGACTAACAGCTAAATAGTTTGGAACGTAATCAAAATATACAGGCACGATGACATTGTGAACGAAACTCGCGAGATATTTTCGGTTCACAGCGAAACTGTAAAGAAAACAACATTTTTTTTGTGTATATATATATAAAATAATCGAAAAAAAAAAAATTGGTCATTTTCGATTCGGTAACAACACGCAATAACACAATGAGCGGCGTCCGTGTTAAATTTTTTGGAGTGAAAATTTATTATTTGTTTATGGTAAAAAAAAACACCCCTACAAACTAAACAGCGAAACCCGCGGACGCCGCGGTGTCTTCGTAATAATCGAATTCGCGTCGACGAATTCACGACGTGTGGTGGTTTCGTTACGTGGACAGTGACATTTTCCTGTCCCATTATACGAACGATTTAGAAACTATTGCGATGCGCGTCAACGATGTGAAACGGAACGAATCGTTAGACGCCAACGGACAGCTGAGAAACAGAAACACAACGTTCGCCTATAATTACAAATTATCTGGGCCCGTTTCAGCGTGTTCGGTACGAATTCACAAACGCAGCTTATGCCGTGGCACAAATCAAAAAAAAAAAATTATAATAATCTCCGGCTCAGACGGGGACAGTTTACGTCGTTCAGTCGCCGGCGGCAAATATTCGACATTCGGTCGAAAGACCGGAGAGTCTAAGAAGCGATAACGACTGGGACCCCCCCCCTCTCCGTATGTGTGTTGCACATATATATTTTAACAAAATATCGATCGGCGTGTGTGTAATTAATAGACCGTGCGTGATCATAAAATCAAAATCTCTCAATTGTCCCCCGAAAACAAAACGTGTGCAATATGTTTTGTAAAATAGCGGCTGTGATTATCAATCCTAATGGATATTGACATATTTTTGTAAACGCGTTATTCCGCGGCCTTGGCGATTAATCGCCACAGCGGCCGTTGTTGTACACCACGCTCTTTCTTAACGGGCTTTTAACTGTCCGTCTGGATTCTTGTGCGAGCACACCAACCGACTATTATCGTAAACACCGTTTTTCTATACCGACGGCCTCCGTGTACACCACGATACGATGCGCGCTCGACGAGGTTTCCCGTCGTTTTTATTTTTACCACAAGTCGTCGTCGTCGTCGTCTTCTTCGGCCCGACCGTTTCCACAGATATCGCCATTTGCTGAGCGGAGCGAATTTCTCCACGCGTAATTATTCGGACGGGCGCGTTAACGACGGCGTCGAATACACCTCGTCATCGGTGCCGTGACTATGAGGGGGGGGACTTGACACGACGTTCCTCGCGCTTCCGTGAAAATCTAAAATTCCGACTTTTGTGTACTCCCCCGCCGGACGTTCGTCGTTTGATTTCAATTTTATCGCGTTTAAACGTAATTTCTGTAAAACGTCCATTTGTTTGAGATTTTTGTTTTTTTCCGAAGACTCGGCTCGAACACGACGTCTCGACGAAGAACGTGTTTTAATGATATGAAACGTACAGTTCCACAAGAACGACGTCGTCGAGAGTAACGGGAGCCATTGATTATTCGACGAAAAACGCAATCAAAAACAACAAACGGTTGTACTAATCTTTGGGTGGGTGGGAGAATCGTAAAGACACGAATCTCACACGCTACGTGTGGTTGAGAGGGTCCTTCTCTTCCGCGGTCTTCGCCAATTCGTCGGGGTTCGTTTTCACGGAGCAGTTCCTTCTCGAAACAGCATACGACCCCGTCGTCGTCGTGGAAAACGCGTCGAGACACAACAAAACCAAAAAAAAACACCTAGTCCGGGGGTGGGGGGGGACTCGCGAAAGAATTGTCGCGTCGAAGAGCGAAAGCGAATACCAACGCCGACCTTGCTACTACAGAGAGAGAGAGAACGGGCGACCGTGAGCGGTACGGATCTCACGACAGTTTTCACGTTATATTCTCGTCGTCCGCCGACCTCGGAAATCGTCTGGCTCTCTCGCCGTCTGGTGTTTTTTTTCCCGTTTTCTTTTTCACCATACACACACACACGGCGATCTTTTCGCGAGTTCCGGTCGTCATCGGACGAGAACGACCGTTTTGATTTTACGTTTTATCTACGCCCGTGACGTCAACACGAGTGTTTATTACGAACGGCGCTTTTGCGACTAATCGGCGTTTTAAGGATTTTCGCGATACAACGGACGGTTTTTTTTTTCCGATAACGTTAAGGTGTTTCAAATATGTCGTCGACAGCCGATAATATAATGGCTATTATATTCTCGTCGAATCGCGTGTTATATTATTATAATCTGCCCTTGTTGTTAACAAATACAATAGATGTAGCTTATCGTTCGTTTTTTAGATCATTATATTATTTTTTAATATATAAACCGATTAATGTGTATTTCAAACGACATTATAATCGTGCAATAGTATTTCGATATTTTATCGACATAAAAAAAAATATATGCGAACATTATATGTATATATATCTAACCTCCTGATGTACAAGAAAAATTAATAAAATGAAAACGAAAACAACAAACGTATGTTGTTTTCACAATTTATACTAATTTTCGCAACGGAAAATAACGATAAACGATGATTTGGATATATTAAGAAGTATTTAATTGTCCGAATATAATCACGTCCGTTTTCGTTTCAAAACAAATATAGTCAATAACATAACGAAACGAAGAAACTTACTGGTTTTTGTTAATGTTCTTGTAAGCAGTGCTCGGACGATCTTGACGTACGCGTTACTTACCGATAGCATATTGTATCTAGTGGGTAATTTACTTGACAAGCTTTTCAAATTTTCCGTGTAAGGAAAAATACACAAGAATCACAAACACAACCATTTTGAGCAATTTTCGTATTTTTTAAGATCCCATCGTGTTAAAAACATAAATAATATTTTAACGATTTTTATCATATTCGTTAGTTCAATGGCTGAGCAAGTTGACTCATAGTTTTTAAACTCGATAATATCAAAATACTTTTCGCGTTTACTTAAAAAGTGGATAGTTAATTTAAAAAAGTAGTATGAAATAAACATCAGACGTCCACACTCAAACTACTTGCGTCGCTCAGAATAATTTCGCGAAACATAATGATTTATCGATGTTTTCAAATTCAAAATAATAACACGACTCTAAAATCCGTCTGAGTAATTCACTTGAGCCAACCACGCCTTAGGTAATTACAATAAAAATTAACAAATTTATTTAAAAAAATAAAATAAAAAATATACATAATGTATAAGTTTTTATATAGAACGTGTATTGTTAATTGACATACTTAATAGAAATAACATTGACGTTCCAACATTCGGTTTCGTTCTCATACTGAATCGGAACAAATCAAGAATATGGCGATTAAATGGCGAATAAAGATGTTTATTTGGGAAAAAACATAGATAATTATTATATGATAATATCACCAATCTTAAATCGAAAATTTTAGCACGCAATAATAATATAAATGAAATGTCATAACGTTTAAATTTGGTCTTCATTATCATGGCAACCACACGTTGTATTTTTCACTTGAAATCTATCGAATGTAAGCCGCCAGATTTACCTAAACCGACGTCGGCGACACGATTTTCTCTTTTTTTACGATTATTGTCGTTATTGAAATGTCCGCTTCGGAACAATCGTACATCGAAAGTTACGAAAATTGTTTTCAAGTGTATGTGGTTAAAAATAAAATATTCTCGGCGCGTATGGCGTACGAATTTTTTAAAATAATTCCTTGAAAAAATTACTTACTCCGGTCTGCGATAAAATATGTTTGGAAACGGTTTGAAAATTGTAATGTTTCGTCGTATAAAATATATATATCAGAACAATAATTTCGAAAAGTCGTGTCCAACGGCCACAGAAGTCGCGGACTTTATTAAATTGAAAAAAAAAATTCGATCGTCATTGTCACCAAAACTATTATAACACACATCCCGAATGAAAAAAAAAATATTCGATTGAAACGGATTCGTTCTCGATTTACGTTTGATTGATTGACGCGTACTCGTTAAAACGGAATTTCAATAATTTAGTACTCGAAATATCGGAAACTCGATATTTCTCGTCCTGACCCCGTATTGTGAATATTTATATAAATATATATTTTTAAATTCGGAGCTCAAACTGAAACCATTGCACACGTGCGACCGTTTCACACGTACGTCCCGCGACAGTTGTAGGTACTTATAATAGTTATTTCCAACTACGTTAAGCGGTCGTTCCACTCGACCCTTCTAATATTATCGTCGATCGCACCAACCCGTTTTATTTTCGACCTCGTACGCGCGAACACACCCGGACGGTTGACGCGCGTCGTTTTCGAACAAGACGTTTATTATTTGTAGTAACGCGACACGAACGACGGAGTGATAACAACAACAACAACAACAGCGTGGTGTGTCCGCATGATTATTTTAATTTTTTTTTTCTATAATATTTTGAATACGACTAGAAATATTCACACAGACGTCAGTCGGCCGAATCGGTAGGAAGTCCGTAAAAAAAAAAAAACCCCCCGTTGTATTTTTGTTTAAATACGCCGCGCGCGCGCACGCACACACGCGTACGGCTCACAATGTATAATTAAACGGTATGTTTAAAAAAAAAAAATCCGCACATTTGTAGGTCATTGTTATCTTCTCGTGATTGTTTTAAGCTCTGGCTAACCCGCTTCGAATAAATACGCGTGGCGGCGTTGACCACTACTACTGCATCATACACACACACGTTGTGTATACACATATATAAAAAAAAATACGAATTTTCGTAAAATGATTACCTCTGTTTTTTCGTCAAAAACGACTAGTCGAGAATGTCGTTTCGTTAACTTGTTTTCGTTTTGTTTATCGAGTTTAATAGAATTGCCATTCTAGGCAGCGTTTCTCAAACTGTGGGTCGCGGAGAAGTCTTCTTTTAATTAATATAGCTTCGGAGAAACTTATGTTCCGTTTTTTTTTTTTAACTTTTGTATCCTGTAATTGTAAAACCACGTGGGTCGAGGAGAGGAGGGGGGGAGGGAAGAATTTGTGTCGCGGTCCTAAAGAAAAAAAAATAAATCGAGAACCACCGATTTAAGATGATTCATCAACGACCGTGAACGCGACGTAACGAAATGCAATAAATATTATTACGACGATAAATCATAACTCGAATGCACGCTTCGCACATCGTACGTTATCAAAAAATGTGTTTAAATACGAAACTATACAGTCGATTTTTCGGACGCTCGTAATTTTCATGGACGACGACGACGACGACAGACCGCTACAGTCTTCATTCATGCCGTACGGTTAAATTCGATAGACACGCCTATCTCTCGTCGTCTCGTAGCCCGTCCGAATTCGCAGCCAGAACACACTATAACGGAAATGTTTGCATGTACGTTTCAACCGAAACGCTTGAATCACGCGAACTTCGTAATCTAGTACGGGCAAACCGTCTCTGTGCCCCTCGCCAATAGATTTCCCTTCCGTCCGCAAAACCGTCCAGAATACCCACTCTCCATCACGACTCGTTACTGACCTGTTAGTTCCCACTGTTCTCCCGGTGACCCCGGAAGACGACTAAAACGTGAGTGGTGTCTACCGCCAGACGACACGCTAAAATCGTCTGGGTACGCCGCCGAACTACCGACACCGACGGGGCGGGGCTTCTGCATTCGTAGAAACTTCTTCTATGGCCACTACTATCATCATCATCATCATCTCGTTCGAGTTAGAACGACTTCGATTAGAACTCGACGTACACACACGCTTTTCGAAAATATAAACAACAAACGTATAGAGAGCGCGTTTATTATTATTTTACACGTGTGCGAAGGCTTTTTTATATTTCAAAAAAAAAAACTCAAGTCAACGTTCACCACATTTCTTCGAACACGTGATACGACGTGTTCAACAAAACACCGATATCCGTCGCAGTACACAATATGAACGGTTTCCGATGAAATCCTGAACGTGATTATTTAGTTTCCCTCCGTCTATCAACGAGAAAAAATAACGGCAGAGTTTTTCGACGATAAACACGTAGCACGCGTAACCTTGCGGTCATTATTATCGTCTTCTCCTTTAAACGTCTCGTGTGGTATTCGCGCGCGCGTGCAGTGCCCTCAGTCGGTTTCAGATTCGTTACCGGCATATGATGATAACGAGATACTTCGGTTAAAAATCGTTTTATAATTCAAACGCATTTTCAGGAAACTCACCCCATTACCATCACCAGCCGAGGAGGTTAAAGCGTAATCGGCGTAGAGACTCGATCCAATACAAACCATGACAATCACCAGAACGCTATCCCCACCCACATATGAATTTTACAATTACGACGGTATTGTAAATATAAATCCGGGGGACGTCGTTGTATATTAGAATATTCGTTATAATTTTAATTAAAGATATTGGTCACACAGCTTCTTTTGCTGTTATACCATTCTATAAAATATCAGTTATCTTATTTAGTCACCCTAAAATAAGTTTAAAACACGAGTACACTACTAATCTATTGCGGTTTAATATATAAAAATCAACAATTTTCAAAAAGTATTTACGAATAATAATAAAAATAAAAAATTATTATTATTATTTGTTTCAAACTTCCGCACGCCATACCCGCCTACCGACGTCAAGTGGCCCCGCCGATCTTATGAAATAAAACTAATATACGCATAGATCAGGAGTCATGTAGAGCAAGAAATCAAATTATTTACGCACCAACATTGTATAAATATGTATGGCGACTGAGGGTTGTTGCTCGACACATCTTATTTTTCCAATTTAAATTAATGTATGTATTATTCCCCTCCCCCCACCGTCCATTTTTGGAGGCCCCGAGTGATTACTTGTGTCTAGCCATTCATGTTATAAGAAAAATATATACACCTAATGGCCGGTGGTATCACAGATCGTATCGTATTTATTGTGAACATGATATCGTGTATAGCTTTCGGACTGTTCGCTGAACCGAAATAAGAACAACGATTGATTGTATAAACACGAACGGAAAAAAATATATATATATCAAAAACAATATCGCCTCGTCCCGACGTAATACCCCCATCCCCTCCTCCCACCATTAACGGTAAAAGCGATTTTTTGTTTTTTTTTTACTTGGACTTCTCGTGCGCGCGCCGTGAGCCACCGTAAACGCGTATAGTAGACTCGATCGACGAACGCAATATTCGACACGATCGTAAAAAAAAGAGAAATAAATAAAAAAAAAAAATGGAAAAAAAAGTCGTCCCGATATTCCGAACGAGTTTTCGTCGTATAAAACGCGTACTCGTGCAGGAATAATAAATAAATACATGATATAAAATGGTTGTGGGGGGGGGAGGAGAGCCGAACCGCCGCACTGCCGTGTCACGTACCCGTGGCAGATAAAAACTTCGAAGGTAGACAGAAAATAATAATAATAATAATAAAAAAAGAGAGAAAAAAACACTAAACCTGTTTATTTTATATAGTGACGACTGTGTGCACGTCGTGCCGCCCTCGGGCAGCGGCGTTTATCTTTTGGCTCGGCGCGCGCGGGCAACGGAATAATATTGTTTGATTTACGAAAAACATCGAAGACACGTCTCATCATCGACCCGTGGGTGTGTTGCGGTAGCGCGGTGTCGAACGTTTTCAAAGACTAGTTTTCCAGAACACCACGCCCGTCCCCCTACTCGATAAAAACGACAAATGAGTAGAAAAAATATATATATATACGTATCGTTTTTTAAACGCTTTCCGGCTTTTCACGGTCGTGTGTCGAAAACGGTATATGGACAGCATTCGTCCGTCGACAAAGGGATTTTCTACATGGCCCGAATAATATAAAGTCGTTTTCCGAATTCACGTAAATTTCAACAAAAAAAAAAAAACAGCCCACTTCACCTTTACTTTGTACCCATTCGGAATGGACAAAAAAAAACGCGTTCGTTCCGAGTGAATTTCCGTCAGAAATCGAATCCGTCTGAAAACCGAACGATACACACAAAGTCGAGCGGCGTTCATGTTACTCAATCCGGTACGTGTGTGGGCCGCCCCCGGTCGGGCACACGTAGGCGATACAATAATAAACATGACGCACACACGGAAATTACATTGTTTCGCGTACGCGTCCCGTACGTGTGTTGTTACGGTAAGTACTCCGCCGCATTTAGTCATCGGATCGTTTTCGGCGACCGGAACTCGGTATAAACACCACCACACCGCCCTCCCCTCCTTCTCCGCCGTGTCTCATAACACACCACACATTCCCGAGACGCACGAAGATGAAAACAGTGGTAGCCGACGGTTGTAAGATACTGTGGTATCGTCGTCCATCGACCGTCGCGGCGACCGGTTACGTGGTGGCCAGACGAACAGGAGCTTCCTGTGCGGTAAACGGCCTTAGGACACGGCGGGTAGTCGGCAGGCGCGCCCGTTATTTATTTACGGCATTGATAATAGTGCCGCCGGTCCTCACCGCGGGTTTTAGTTGATAACCGCGCGTGATAGCGGTTACGAACACGAAGGTTCGAAGGGGTCGTCGGCGGTTTTTTATCTTCTCGAAGTCAAGACCGTCCGCCGGTTCACGCACACCCGCCGCCCGTTCCGAGATCGATTTGTGAACTGAGTAAGGACCTCAAAAAAAAAAAAACCCCCCCTCCCGATGACTCACTGTCCGAAACGCGCGAACGTGTGTACCACATAGGACCGTCGACTTCGGGGTTCCGTATGTTATTCGTCGTACGTTTTCGGATAGGATCGCGAAACCCTGACGGCCATCGACCGTCTCGGACGGTTAAGGTCTGGAGCCGGTCGTTTCACTAACGCGTATATATATATATATGATAATCAACCGACGGAGTCGACATACACGAAACGACGATGACGGCGGGACAGGACGATTCCTCAGTCGTCATCACGCGGAGACATTGGAAGAAGAAGTCTGTGGTTCACGCGCAATAAAAGTATTACCGTTAGGACTTTGAAATATTCGTTACAAATCAAAACTGTCGTACACAAATCGCTTCTGTTCGTTACGGCGGTCTTGAAAAAACAAACTCTCGTCAACACGATTCGGTTTTACCAACAAAAAAAATACGTGAACGCGTTTTGGTCTATAAATAACGGACATAAACAAACGACGGTTCATTTACATATGTATATACACCATAATGATGTTTATTGTTGTCTTTGAATAAAACACGATTATTAATTTTGCGCGAGTAAAAAGTTCCCGAAACATACATTCGACCGAAACGTGCGTCGGCGGGGTCAAAACGGCCACGTCCAACGTTATCATCAAACCCGAGACTACGTAAACCAAAGTTCACGCGTGCCAGTGAAATCACCAAGACCGAATCGTTAAAACCGAACAACACGTGTGAACGCGACAATTGTTCTGAATCATTAGTTTTCAGTCATTAGGAAACCATTGATCTGATTGGGTTCGTTTCTAACGATCGGTTCTCGTTCGCGTCGTGAAAGCCGACTGAAACCCGTATGCCGTCGAATTCACTTGTCCCTTCAAAACAGTTTGTTTGAAATAGTTTTTGGAACAACATAGACAAAACGCTCATGACGCGTATTTATTATATTGATAAATATTTAATTTTTTTTTTTTTTTGAATTCGTTTATTATCGAGTAAGGGGAAAAATAGGTTTGTTCTCGTAAAAACAATACTTAACAGAACACAAGAGAATTATTACCGCCGTGTGTGTAAATCCTGTCCCGTTTCACAAAAAAAAAGAAAATCCGAAAACCGTTGATAAATAAAAAAAACATCATTTACACAATGTGAACGTCCGCTTCACGAACAGTGTAAACATCGCCAAGTGGACGACGACATATATAAATTATAAACGTCCACATTTACTTTACGCGACGTCCAAGGATTTCCCTATTAAGGATTTTATCCATGACCCGTGCGTCACATGCTATTACTTTTCACTTGATGTTATGTAATATTTTAAGTTGTAACACAGAGTTTTCGACACATCAATTTCAATTAATTAGACTCGACTAAAACACGATTTCATTTAACCTTTAACCGAACAAATTCAATAACAAAATAATGATACCGGAATTTCGTCCACCGCGGATTTCGTTTAAGTGTGAAATACGTACGCCGTAACAACAAGTTATTAATTGATCAACACAAAACGACCTCTACGAGTGTATTGTTATTTTTTCATCAAACTTCCCGGTCTTATCCGCGGATAATTAGTTATACGCGTTTATCACGACTGTTGTTGTCGTTCCTCGAAATTCCCTCTCTCTAAATGTACAATCACTCCTGCCCGACGGAATATACTTTGAAGTATACCGATGTTAGTTAAATAGCAGCGGCCGCACACACACGCGTATATCATGTTACACGCGTAATAACGTATTCATTATGCACGAGACTGTCTTCAAGCGGTCGTCATAGATCATTGACACGGGGCCGCGGTTTTGGTGTTTAACACGGGATCCAAAGTACATTCACGAGCTCGTGCGCAAACGGTTTTGTAAAATAACGGTTAATATAACTAATAATGATATTTCACGCGTTTCCCGACAAATGTTCGTACGAAAACGGCATTCGTCCGTTTTGTTTGATCGTGTGTGTAAAAAACTTGAAGTCTCGTCGGGCGCGCGTCGTGTGTTCACTCAAAGTATGTAAACCGGAACCAAAAGACTGTGCGGTACTACCGAGGTATATTCGAAAACGGTTCAAATATCGTGAAACGATTCGCAGCAGTGGAATCAGTTACTATGGTTTTATCAGATTTCAAGTGGAAATAGTCGCCGTTAAATACTCCAATCCGATCGACGTCCGTCAATAATATTTTTAGTATTGCGTATCTCGTACGGTTATTCCGTTGGCGAAGTTTCTGGGGCGTTTTATTTTTTTTCAATTCTCCTACTTGGTGCGTAGGCCGACTATTTCACTTCGGTACCGTTTTCTATTGTTATTGAGTGCAGCGCTGTGTGTACGCGGGTTGTGTGACGTTGTCCTCGACAAATGTACACGGGACGGGTCCAACACCAAACACTGTCGACAATTGAAAAAGCACAACATTTCGAACACACCAATTTTATATTCCTCCTACAGCGGCGACATCGTAGAAAAGAAGAAAAAAATCGTCATCGTTTCCGTTTTTTACGGACCAAATAATAATACCGGCGTACGCGCACGCTGTACACGACGCATACACGACTGAGGAAATAAAAAAAAACGTGTACAAATATTGTTTTTCAAACGGTATTTGTACACTAAATATTCGCTGGACGCGTAGTATAATAATAACTCGTATGCGAAAATTCGGGAAAAAAACCGTTTCTAATCGATTCGATCGAAGACGGACCAAAAAAAAATCAACTCCCGGCAATGAAACGTTGCGACGCGTTTTCTAATAAAAATAACTTGTTTCATAAACATTTTTGTGATAAGAGTAAAACGACGTACACACACACACACACACACGTTTGTCGTCGTTCGCATGACATACAAAAGCACGGATGGATTTTATATCGGTTGCATACACACACACACAATAATACGACCCATCCTCCCCCCACACACACGTACGGATTCGTTATTTTACATAATAACACGTGAATATATATATATATATATATGTGTGCACCTGTACGCTGACACACTCGTCACGCTTTATGCACCGCATACCAGAGCGTCGAATTCTCCTACGTCGTAGGCGGTTTTTTTTTATATTTATTTAAATAAAAATTTTTTTTATATATATATACGTATATTACACGAAAACCGCCATTGTACAGTCGAATGTGCGTGAGGAGTGCGTGTACATAATATATATTTATATATATGCTCGTGCGTTTTTTTTTAATCATAACAATCGTTTCGATGGGTCGCCCCGCCGTCGTCGTCGAATCGTTTGTGATTTCGGCTGGAAAACGGTTCCCGGAGTTTTGGTCGTCCGCCGGCCGACCGGAGAACGCGGCCAGCAATCTCACTCAACGTGTACAACACGCAATGCTCCAATGGCCAAGAACGTTCCACAATAAGCTAACGAAATAACGTTTTCGTAAAGGTTAAAAAACACGTTATTTCCAAACATATTTAAACTGAATAAAAAAAGGGATAAGTTTTTATATTTATCACTACAAATGTCTAACGACATTTTGACCGTGTGTGTTATATGTCTGAAAATAATTACGAAAACAAAAATTATTTCCCCAATAAATAAGTGTTTTCATACATTGAAAAATAAAAACCACCGCGTAAATACAATAAACACTATACTTAAACAAAAACGAGTTTAAACAATTCAATTCGTAGACGGATTCGATTAGTCATGATCGATTTTCATTATTATTATCTCGGTTTGATTTTGATACGTCTGGTAATAACCGACACCGGGGTCTGATAATTATTATTCATGGACCAAACACACATACCACCGATTGTATCGACCGTTGTTGGCATGATTTTGTAACTTTTACTCACATTCAAACACGGTCTTTTGCGGAATTATCAAACGCGTTATTGAACCAATATACATACTTGGTAATGTGAACAGTAATTAAGATTGACATTTTTTTTTTGTTCTCGGTTAAAAAATTACAAACAATAAGGTTAGTTCAAATATCACCGCGCGTTCGTACTTGTTATTTGTTGATTATCTTCTCCGTTGTCCGATGAACGTCAGATTTTCGTCGACATTATCACGACGATTTTTTTATAATACGTACGCACAACTATGAAACCCGGATACTTTACGAACAGTTCAGAAAGAAAAAATTACTATACGTTTTTTTTTTTTATGCTAAACCCAGCGAATCTCGATTGTATGTATTTACACGCCACACGGAGTAACCGACAACAATATACGAGCCGCCGGGCGTAGTGTCAAAAAAATAATGCGAAGGTGACGCGTACACGCGGTTCTTAGTCATTTTTCTTACTCGTTGGAATAAATTTATTTTTAAATTTGAATTGATCACTCAGGTAATTACGTTCTCACGAGCCGTCACGATAAATTTACCACGTACGTTTTACGACTATGATTTACAACTCGAAAAGTCTTCAAGTATAATAACGAATTGGGTCCTAGCCACGGACAAGTTTCCCTCTCCTCAGTTGAATCGAATGAAAAAAAAAATGTTAACGAATTCACATATTGTAAATATTCTCGATAAGAAAAAAAAAAACGTTATAACATTCGTGATTTTCGTGCGTGTATGTATTTATTGACACGTTGTAGTACTGCAGAATCATTTACAGTTTTATATTTTCATTTTCAATCGATTGAAAAACGAATAACGAATATGTTTGTCGAAAACGACCGAACGTGTTTGCATAGTACATCATAGAATCTATTTTAATATATCGGATATTATATGCGGATTTTCTGTAATAATTGATAATAGCCATTTGAAAAACGTGCATTTCAACTTTATTAAAAAATACACAAGTTACTTGTTCTCATGCATTTGATAGCAACATTTAATATCACGTGTAAAAAAAAAAGCATTTGAAAATGAAAAATATTGATTCGTATATGTTCAATTGAATTGTGTTTCATCCGTATGACTAATGCACTTTTCTTTCGTTCACAGATTCTTCGGACATCGTCGATTGCAAATTGAAATTGATTTTGGGATTAATATGGACGTTAATTTTGCATTACTCTATATCGATGCCAATGTGGGATGGTGAGTTCGGAGGCGAGCAAATACCGAACGAAAAAGGACCCACGCCGAAACAAAGGTAACGTTTTCGATTTGGTGAGGGTGTTGTAACTCAGAAAATTATGACGACAGCACTCAGGTCACATTCGACTCATTTGACGTTCATAAATATGTACGTACTTACGTCGAGATGTACCACGCCCGTGTGTCTAAGGTCGCAGACGGTAAGGAATGTTGAGTAGTGCCATCGATACGAGTGACAAAGAAGAAGAACACGAGACGCCTTGTCGTCGCGGGGTGTTCGGCGGGATCCGGACATAGTAAAATCAAAAAAGCATTGTTGTCTGCAACGGTTACGCACCCAAAATGATATCGTTGTTTTATGTGTATCTCCTTTCCACATTAAAATCCACAGAACGAAACGGACAGAGAACAAACAACAGTTTAATGCGTTTTCCGTGTGCGAGATTAAATCTCGGACAATAGACGAAAATGGAGAACTCGTGTCTGACGAAAAGGTGAGGGGGGTTTGGATCCCAAATTTGTGTGGGCAAGATAATCGGGGTGACCTGCCACCGTCCAATCTATACCGACGACTATCACGGTATTTTTATTCTTTCGTTTTGTTTAATAAACACACACAACATTTCATACCGACCAGCGTTTTCACGATATAAACTAACTATAAACGGCATTTGTACGCGATTACACTTTTGTCTTGGTCGTTTCGGAATACGACTTTATTCGTCAAGTTGACGTCAAGTCAAATGTTACGTTTGATTTTTCATTATTCTTTTTAGAACATTTTTATCGATACGGATGGTATATTTTTTAAATTGTAATTTTATTTCGAAACACAATTTGACTACTCGCATTTCATATTCCATGGACATTGTTGTATTCAGTGTTAGCCGAGTCATTCGACATTTATTTAGTAGACGTAAAATATGATATTACTCAGATTTTTTATTTTAAACACGCAGCATTTCCTTCGATTCATGTTCCTATTTTATTTCATATTCGTGATGAACAGTTGAATTTTCCGTACTGATTTGTTTATAAATCGCTGTACTAATTATGATCATAATTTATCGCTTGACGGTTATTCCTTCATGGAGTTCTATTACTGAATAGCTTCTCCAATCAAGTCAATCATGCCCAGTTTTTTTTTCTACGATGTAAACTGTTTTAACATAGTGCATAATATTGTACAAAATTTTCACTTATCCATTGTGCTTATTGTAAAACATTCGTACAGATTGTACAATAAAAATATATATGGCAAAAAAAAAAAGATAGTTATTCCGAACCGTTGTTGTCCACGTAAGTTGTATGGGGCTTAGGACCACCGTTAGATCCGATATTGACGACGATGAATAAATTGGCGTTCAATGATTTCACACAGAATATTGTTTTCTAAAAAATACCGTTGAATTATTTAGATTGCTGAACTGGATCCAGACTAAAGTACCGGACATCCCGATCACAAATTTCACCACCGACTGGAACGATGGAAAGGCCGTCGGAGCTTTGGTCGACGCTATTGCTCCGGGTACATATTAAAACCCGATCGTTTATCTCTTAGAAATAGACACGTCATACATAAACCGCTTCCACGTAATCAACACGTTCGATACGTTTTTTTATTTATTTCACGTAGGCTTATGCCCGGATTGGCAGGATTGGAAATCGAATAACGCTCTACAAAACGCATCCGAAGCCATGGGTCTGGCTGACGACTGGCTCAACGTTAAACAAGTAATTGTCGTTGTTCGAGTTTTAATGATACGCTACGGAGAAATAATCGTACGTCGTATTTGTTTACAGCTCATCAAACCGGAAGAACTGGTCAGTCCTAATATGGACGAACAATCCATGATGACCTATCTGTCTCAATATCCAAACGCGAAATTGAAACAAGGAGCACCAATAAGATCGAAAACTAACCCAAGCCGGTACGCGAGGACTGACTAACAACCGCCGTTCACTGTCTGATGCGATTTCTCATTGTATTTGTTTGACGTTATAGCGTTCGCGTTTATGGTCCTGGAATTGAACCCGCTGGTCCCTCGGTAGGTGCCAAAACACAGTTCACGGTCGAAACGTTTTCCGCCGGCAAAGGAACAGTCGACGTCTTGGTCGAAAATCCCAAAGGGAAAGCTGAACCAGTATGTATTTAGCGCTAACCAAAACACAGAGAACATTTAGGGATTGGTTTTCAACAATGCAATTTAAATATTGGGGTTTTTTTCTTTAAAAAAAAAAGGTCAATCTTGTTTTCAACAACGACAGAAGCCAAACGTACACGGCATCTTACAAACCTAATCTCGAAGGGCCGCACAAAGTGCATGTAAACTTTGCCGGAGTGCCAACTCCGAAATCTCCGTATAACGTTAACGTAGAGGCTTCGGCTGACGATCCAAACAAAGTCAGGGTCGTAGGACCCGGCATACAACCCGAAGGAGTGTTCGTCAACAAACCGACATATTTCGAAATCCACACTAAGGGTATAAACATATGTGAAAAATAGTTTGTTGTAAGATACAAAACGAAACAATATAACATATGGATGTCAAAACTTTTCAGATGCCGGAAAAGAAAATCCTGAAGTGATCATCCTGGATCCTGCTGGCCGAGAAAACACGATACCGGTAAAACTAAAGAAAGAACCGAACGGAGTATATAAATGTGAATATATGCCAATCGTCCAAGGAGTTCACTCTGTAAATGTTTTCTTCGCGAACCAGCCAGTTCCGCTCAGTCCATTCGCCGTTGGAGTTGCAAATGGTAACACGGAATATCACGATTATTTCAGCTGAATTTACTACTAAATATTTGCCGGTACAATTGTTTTGTACAGCATCTGATCCTAAACGGGTCAAAGCCTTTGGACGAGGATTACAACCACACGGTGTTAGAGTCCAAGACGAAGCAACGTTCAAAATAGTCACCGACGGAGCTGGCGAAGGCGTTCCTGAAGTCAACATTATTGGACCCGGTAAGCAATCAATACGGTATGATAGTTCAACCTTCAAGTTGGAAATTAATTCGCAGACCAATTAGCAAAATCCACGGCATCTCTCAGATGCGCCCATCCAATATCAAAATCCCGTGATCCGACTTCCGTCCTAAACTCAGGATATGCATCGAAAACGCAATCTCAGTGGGAAACAACGCTCCCTCTTCTTTTCGCTTCTTGGTATCGAAATATTTCCCCTGCTTATTCCATTACAACCCTGTTTCATAACTTTGATCTTAGGCAATTTATTATCTCGTTCTCCCGTCATCGTTTTGGTCCACACATTCCTATAAACTTTCACTGAATAATTTCCTTCCATGACAATCCTGCAGTCTGTGACATTTTTCGTATTATCTTCAACTGCTTTATATTATCACTCCAACGCGCTGAACTCATGTTCATTTTAAACTCCTCCAATATCCCCCCCTTCAATATCCCAAACATACTCTCGACCCAACAAAAAACATCACACTATCTTTCTTTAACCATGCAGGCTTTTTAATTTAATTTTGTATCTACGTCAATAATGTTTTGTTCTGTATTGTTTTGTTTTCCTAACCTTCTTAGCACATACATTCCTAACAACCTTACCACATTGTTCGCCATAACGTTATGCAACCGAACTTAAAATATCCAACAATAACTAAAGAGAATCATTGTCTGCCAATGTTTTCATATTTATCCACGTGTATATTTTTAGGCTGACGTTTCGGACTCATTTCAGAGTCCATCCTCAGAGCGTAGTTACCTTGTCGAATGTTGTAACTATGTAGTATATAGTATAGTTACAACATTCGACAAGGTAACTACGCTCTGAGGATGGACTCTGAAATGAGTCCGAAACGTCAGCCTAAAAATATACACGTGGATAAATCTGAAAACATTGGCAGAAAATTAACAATCCATGAAAGCTTCAACACATTCATATAAAGAGAATCATGTTGTCAAACGCCGAAACGCCGCATAGAATTAATAAAACAATAATTTTAATAATGCGTACAACAATTTGAAATATTTTTTTCGCGTGATCATAAAAACCGTTGCATATCAGCTCCTGTTTTGGAATATTGTGTTCTTCCAGTTAAAAACGAAAACGTACGTAATGTGTGTGATTGTATCCGAATTTCAGGTGGAGTCAAGGAACCGGTAAAAATGATAAAACTCAACGCGCATACATACGAAGCGACGTATTATCCGAGGAAAGTCGGCCGACACGTGGTTATGATAACGTTCGCCGGACAAGAAATCCCTAAAGCTCCGTTCGAAGTACACGTAAATCCTTATAAGGAGACATTGATCCGCGCGTACGGTCCCGGTCTTACCGGAGGTATGGTTTCGCATCCCGCAATGTTCACGGTCGAGACGAACGGAGAAACCGGTTCACTAGGCAAGTACAATATACGACGAGTATGAATATAGATTCCAGGAGATCAAATTTCGTTAATAAAAAATAAAAAACAAAGGAAAAAAATCACTGTTTAAATTTTAAAAAAAAACCCCTATTGGGTTTAAGACCAAATTATAATTCTATACTTGTAAGTCATCAAAAATTCGTATTTAAAAAAAAAAAATTAAAATAACTTGATCGTTTATTCGAACTGAAGTGGGGTTTTTTTAACTTTAGATTAAACACTATTAAATTAAATTAAAGAAATAAAAAAATTAATATGTTCAATAATTACTTTCCGGGCGCAGTAATAAGCACGAAATCCATACGCGCACGATTAATTCAAAAACGGATTGCAATCGTTTATAAATCTAGAACGCTATGGACACTCGTTTAGATATCATCTTTCTCAGGCCACGGCCGGCCAGTGAAGAATATAAGAAATTTCGTTTTCAGGATTCAGTATCGAGGGACCGTCAAAAGCGAAAATCGATTGTCACGACAACGGCGACGGTTCGGCGGACGTCCGGTACTATCCAATGGCGCCGGGCGAATACGCCGTGCACGTATTGTGCGACAACGAGGACATACCGAAATCGCCTTACATCGCGAATATTCTTCCCAGCACCGACGTCTATCCCGACAAGGTAAATTCGCGATACACGTCATCATATCGGGGGACTGTCCTCTCCGGATAGCACTCGCAAAGCCGATCCGATCTTGTATCCGTTTTATTTTACACGTTATTTACATCCCCCATGCATGCCGCCGAAGTTTGAAAACCCGTATGCGACACGTCAGTATTCATCGACAAAAAAACAATAACGGATTTTTGATTTTCGAAAATGCGCTATTGCAACACACTTCCGACACTAGTTTAATAGAGGCTGATATGTGACCCCGGTCTCCCGCGTGACAGGCGGTAATACTTACCACTATACTACCGAGGAAGACTCCATCCGAATGTGGAAAACCCTACTCCTAAGTACAGGACGTCTACGGACAAGAGAAGCATCGACGAGCCGAACACTTCGTTCGAGTCATGCCGAATCTACCCATCCCCGGTCCGCTGGCAGACCTACTCTACACGATAGGTCAGCTGCACTCCCGCGCTCTCGGAACCGTCATAGACATGATTCCGCCTGATCGCCCCGCCGAAGTACCCGCTTGTTGGCACTTAGATCCATTGATCTTAGATCACCGGTGTCTCTTAAACTCGCGTATGAGCCCGCTCTATATGATGAAAGAGTTCCCGGCCAAGAACGAATACAAAGACCGCGCAGTGGGCCTCGCCTCCATTGAGGACCAAGACCCTGTCCGTACCGTCAGATCGTTGACGAACGAGCCTACCGCAGTTGATGGATTCATCCGATTCGTGAATGATGGAACTATTATACACCAGTCCATTCCCCTCGGCATTACTCGACACTCAGGCAGTAAAGTCCTACGTGAAGCCCTGGGTCGCTAGTAAATTTGGTAAACACTAGTCATGTAATACTAACCACGGTAGTGAGATTAGCGGACGGCCGTACTGCGCGAACTACTAGTGAAAGCACATTCGTTCCGACGATTGCAAACTTAAATGTCAGTTTTCCCGCGGCCGTCTTAATATCGACTTGTTTAGTGACGTTCTTCTAGGCCGTGACTTTCTGTTACAAAACGAAATGTCATTGGACTACTCAACTATAAATATACCATCTATATGGGTGCCGAACAACGTACTATGGCATCTATTCACCGTGACAATCTTTATTGGTTTTTCTGCACTGCAAGTGTAATACAACCATTACAAATGATTTGAGATGAACGCGTTTTTGGTTTCGTGGTTCACAGGTTAATTGCTACGGTAATGGACTTGCGCCGAGCGGCGTTATCCAAGGAAAACCAGCCGAATTCGTCGTGGACGCGAAAAATGCAGGAGTTGCTCCACTAGGCGTCAAGGTAAACGCATCAATGATTCCTAATCATCTGGTCGTACTTAAATTATAATCGGGTTCCTTATTTGTGTAAACCCCCCCCCCCCCACAAATTAGGTAAACTGTAATCACAAAAACTTTTAGGATTTAAAATAATTTTCATTAAACGGCAGACAATCGAGTATGTATGTTACACGTTTATTATGTATTTACCGGACTAGAATCGGACAGAAAAATAACGAGTTAACAGCCTGAAACCTTATATGGATAATGGAATCAGAACTTGACCCGAACAGTTATTTCTAATAATTAAAAACCTCTTTTAAAGTTATATATTTTTCGATCGCGAGCCGTTTCGCAAAGTTTTATTCCGATATTAATCTGTTATTATTGCAACTAAAATCTCATGCAATCGTGTATATTTTTATAACTGTTTGTATTGGATATAAACAATATAACATTTACGAAAACCGCTACAATAGTATTTCATTCTGACAATATGTAGTCGACAGCATTAAGTTTTAAACATTTATTTAAAAAAAAAACAAATGAACTGACCTTAAAATTATTAAATTATAATTATATTTTTACGGTTATTATTATTATTTAATTATATAATATAAGATGTTTAAAAACAAAACAAACAATGACGATGGCTATTACTATAAAAAACGTTAATTCTTAAAATCATAATAGTAGCCAACGTTTTACCGAAACAGTAATCTTTAAGCTGCAATTCGACTATATATATACTAATTTTTTTTTTGTCGAGATATGAAAGTGACGTAGTTACTATTGAAAAATAACATCATTAAAATTTTATTTGAGTAACGAAAATACCACCTTCATTACACGTTAATAAAGAACAACGAATAAAGTAACTTTAGGAGTTTATTAAAAAAAAAACTTATTTTAACTAATGGTAATATGACAATATCTATGTTAAATAACGTACGAATATCGAATAATAATATCGTTCTTTACTTATCTTTACGTTAAATTGCATTTATGCACATTCCAATTTGTCGTTGCAGATTTTCGATTCGAAAGGCGACACGATTGAGCCCGCGTTAAAAGACAACAGAGACGGTACATTCTCCTGCAAATATGTCCCGAAAATTGTCGGCAAACACACGTTACAGGTGAATTTCAGAAAAAATCAAATATAACACGCGCGCCTTAAGGTCAACCGATCAAACAACGTGCCGAAATTTAATAACGGTACATAATTTTTAGGTCAGTTACGGAGGCGTCGCGGTACCAAAAAGTCCGTTCCGTCCGTTCGTGTCGCAGCCGTTGAACGCCAACAAAGTGCAGATATTCGGACCCGGCATCGAACCCGGAGTGAAAGTCAACAAACCCAATCATTTCACTATCGATTGCTCCGAAGCCGGAATCGGTAAACGTCGCTAATAATTGTATTTAAAAATTGCATACGTACGTATAGACAAATTAATGGAAAGTACCGTTTACTTAAGACTTTACTTAAGCTACGACTTGAAAGTACACGGTCGGGTTATCGTATTAAGAGGCGCAAAATTCGAAGTTCCTTCGCCGCAATGACTTCTTCACTCGTTTACGCACGCCTCGTAAATCAATGATGATCGCAACACTCACTTTATTATTGTTCAAATTTAACGTAACAGATTGTGAAATTATAAAATAATACAATTGAAATAATATTTATATCCACCGACAGCGGGAACGTAGGATATAAGCGTAAATACACTGATAGAAATATTATTGATTCAGTTACTCCATGTGTACTCTACAGATATTTAATGAATTCATAAAACATTTCGTTTTTTAAATGTTTCCGGATTAATATATGCTCCACGACGAGCGGCTAACTTTTGCCGGAAATCTAATCTAAAAACGTTTTACTGCGAATATATATATATTTATATCCACGACGAAACAAAAAAGATCGACGTTGATTCCGTTTTTTTTCTATTTTTTTCATTTATAAAAATTAATTTTTTACTAACTATCTTCAGGCGAGTTGAACGTGAATCTGATCAACGACAAAGGGGTTAACGTGCCATTGCAAGTCAACGACAACGAAGACGGTTCGTTCCTCATCGACTACGTGCCGTCGAGTTCGGGCGTTCACAGTTTGAACTGCACTTACGGGGGCGTCAAGGTGCCCATCAGTCCGATAAAGATCAACGTCCAGTCGTCAGTGGATGTATCCAAAGTTAAGGTGGACGGTCTTGAGTCGCGTAAGTTATTTGAAAAATTAACGAACACCCCACACAACGTCATGGTTATCGCGACGTTCTCGTAAAATGTCTATACGTTTTTGTACTCCGCATTGTGATGAATCGAACGGTTTGAATATCTATTGGAATTATTATCGTATTGACGATTCGGGAGACCGCACCGCTTTCGGCGTATAAAGTACGGGTTTCACACGCGACCACGGTAAATGAAAGTATTAATTGACTAAACACACGTGTGAAGTAAACGCGTGTACGTGTTTCAACTAAATAAGTCCTGCGTCGATGACACCACCATTGTCTACCGCCCCGTCGACAAATTTCTAAATCTTTTATAGGATTTCATTCGGTTTTTTCAAACACATCGTTCACAAATAGTGGTTTTCCACCGTCGTAGAACCCATAAAAGTAAGGCTAGGATTTATATGCAAAAAAAATACTCGCGCGTTGATCGGACAATAAACGTTTGGGTTTTTGTTCGGTTGTATTTTGTCGGCGAGCACACGTTCGGACGAAAAGAATGCTTACAAATAGGTTCTCCGATAGGTTTTACAGCGAAAAATCCATTACTCGGAGGCCGGTTTACATTTAACGGGAATAGCCACGTTTGCGAACCGCGAATCAGTGACACTTTTCGACGCGATGTCGGTGATTGCACACTATTAAATTTTGCCCTAAACTAATTTCCGTTCCGATCGATATACATTGAATGAAAAACGGACGGAGGCTCCAGACGAATTTCAGGAAATTTCTTTTATGTTTTCAAAACGTATTTAAGAAATACGACTTCAGAATCCAGTCTAGTCGAGACGAGATGTTATTAGACGATTTCGACAACAGCGGTTGTTAATTTTTTCGTTATTTTTATGTAGTCTTACTTTGTAAAAAAAAGAATCGTGAAAAAAATTTAAAAACTAAATTCCCAATACGCGTTTGTTTTTAATAGATTGAGAATTCGGTAATTTAATTCTAAGATTTAGTCTTGGATAAGAATTTAGAAAGAACTCGACGACGATGATATTACTCGGCTCCTTTTCCCCAAAAAAAAAAAAAAAAAAAAAAAAAAAAAAAAAAAAACAACCCGTGCCAACAACGACGTGGTGGTGTTCATCAAAATAGAATCCGTGCCACTTAATTCGTCGTGGTCGGCGGACGCGGCTACTTCTAAGCCAAATGTAACCCGGCCTTCGGGCCGTTCCGTAAGACTGAGAAACACGACTGCAGGATTTCTTTTATTCCAGCTAGGAAATTTTTTCCCGCTTTTAAAAGGAGGTTTCTTAAAACATTCATTCATAAAAACAAAAAATTCTTTTTACTGATTTCATTTGATCGTCATTCACAATGGGCGTTTGAACCAACCTCTCTCTCCTCCCGTGATTTCGATATAAATCCCGAACCCCCGGAGAACATTTGCCGTTTTCTTCCACGCGAATTCGTCGCGAAAAACGTTGTCGTCGCCTCGTTCCTCGAGGGGGCCCGCGAAATAAAAAACCGCCGACGAGTCGATCGCGTCGGACGGGGAGTTGGACGGACACGACGACATTAGAAAGCTGTTGGTGGTGGTGGTGGAACAAACGTTTACGGGCGACACAGTGTATAGACGTCGTCAACGCGAATATTTAAACAAATAAACGAACGAACGAATACATAAAAATAAATGACGTGGAAAAAAAAAAAAAAAGCGGTCGATATATAATAACGCGGTCGTCGCGCGTTGCGGCGCCCCTCACCCGCAGTGGCGCCGGTCAACAGCGTGCAGCGGTTCCGGGTGATCACGCGGGACGCGGGCCGGGGGGCCGAGTTGGCGGTGACGATCGCCGGCCCGTCCGGCCCCGGTGACGGCGCACGTGGCGCCCGCCGCCGACGGCTACGTGGTGGACTTCACGCCGGACGAGACGGGCGAGTACCGGATCGGCGTGACGCTGGGCGGCGAGACGGTGGGCCGGCCCGGGCCGTACCGGATGACGTGCACGCAGGCCGCGGACCCGGGCAAGGTGACGGCCCGCGGGCCCGGGCTGTCCGGCGGCGCGGTCGACCGGCCGGCCGAGTTCACGATCGACACGAAGAGGGCGGGCCAGGGCGGGCTGGGCGTCACCGTGGAGGGCCCGTGCGAGGCGGCCATCAACTGCCGGGACAACGGCGACGGCACGTGCTCGGTCGCGTACATGCCCAGGGAGGCCGGCGACTACGTGATCAACGTCACGTTCGACGACCGTCCCGTTCCGGGGTCGCCGTACCACGCGGTCATCGGCCCCGCGGTCGTCGGCCCCGCGGACGACGGAGCGCACCGCCAGCACCAGCACCGCCAGCACCAGCACCAGCACCGGCACCAGCACCGGCCGGTCCGTCCGACGCGCGACGACGTGCGCGCGTACGGCAACGGTCTGCAGCACGCCAACGGTAAAACGCGGTCGTCCGCCAGCCGCCCGTCTCTTCGTACGAGTGATTTGTGTTGTTTTGTGCGTGTGCGTCAGAGTTTCACTTCCCGCCGCCGCCGCCTCGCCGGTTTTCTTAATTATTACGCGCGTCAGATAAGTTAATATAAGTGTGTAACGGAAAAAGCGGAAAAAGCGAAACAAGTACCACAACAGGTGGAAACGCACCCCGGGGGGTGGGTGAGACGTAGCACACTCCGTACACTCAAATGCGACGAGACGACCTTTTGAGAATACGCGGTAATAAATTCAAAGAGAACGCTGAAAAACGAACCGATAAATTAACTCCGCCTTGCAGGAGTTTGTGTTCTCGACCGGACCCAACAACAAAAGCAGCTCGTGTTTATGACGTTTCGGAAACGTTTGAGGCGAACCCCCAAAATCTGTTTTGTCTTTCATTTTCACAAGCTCTAGTCAACAAACTGTTTTCACTACCTATACCGCAGAATACACTTTGTCGCGATTTTTATACAATTCTGATAATGTCGCAGCCGGTGCGTTTCCACCCGGTCGCACGGCCGGTTTGAAGGGGTTTCGTTCGCCGGGTACGAAGACCGGGGGGGGGTTACCTAACCTGCTCGAGAGAGCTCCCCGAAGAAATTTTTACGGCCACCGGGTCTGGGACTGCGTTGAAAAACAGACACACGAATATTTCGAACTCTTATTTTTACTTTTCGCTCCGTCTTGGTGTTTTCTGTTCGTCCTCCAAAGCACGTGCGCGTTTCACGCTATTCGTATCTTATATCGTTCGGTGTATTATTATTATTGATCGGTTTCGGGAAAAAACTTGTTCTTGAATTATTTGCAACAATCGCCCACGATAAACCCGACGACGAGAACAGAACCCTATTTCTTCCGTGACGATGATATTTATTGTTGTTCGGAGTGCGAGACAATAATATCGACCGGTCCTCGGCCGCAGTTAGGTTATATAATAATAATAATAATATTCGGATAACGTCGACGTTCTCGTTGGAAAAACGATAAAACGAGTAAATCTCGTCGATCGCACCGGGCGTGATCCATCGGATACCTACTCGTAAATCACGTTCCCACAATCTCAACGACGACACCGCCGGTTTCTTCCGTTTGAAACGCGCCGTTTTCACGACGGAGTGAAACGAACAAACACGAGAAACGGAGTGCAATCAACATTTTAGAAAGAAAGAAAAAAACGTAAAGTTTTCATCATCAAGGAATTGTGGGGGGGGTGAGGGGGAACACATAAACCAATAAAACTCAAAGTATCCACTGAAAAGTCTCGACACGATCGACATCCATTTAAAGTCTTACCACTAGGTGTTTTTTTTACCCCTAAAACCTTACAAATATTTCGTAAACCTATTCTTCCGTTTGTGTAATCGCTTGTATGACCGACCTCATCCATTAACAATTTATTAATCGGTAGTTAGTTTCACCCGTATTGTAGTATATAGTTTGATACGAATTAACGTCAGCGTTTTTATTATTATTACGACATTGCGTTGTAGTTGGAACATTTGTCGAATTATTTATTACGTATTGTTGTCGTGTGATTTTGTTTGTGTAACTATTTTTTTTTTTACGCGTTCCGAATATATGTTAATAATGCTAGCCGACAATAAACGTGTAATTGTTTTTTTTTCTTCTTCTTTCGCATTCAAGGAGTTTTCTTGGGCTCGACCACCGACTTCGTGGTTGACTCGCGAGCCGTCGCCAAATACGGACAAGGCGTGGTGACGTGCACGGTGAACAATCCGTCCGGCGGTCGAACCGAGACGTACATAACGCCCCAAAGTGACGGGACGTACAAAATCAGTTACGCGCCGACGGAAGAGGGTAAGTAACGACGGACGGTTTTTTTATTATTTTTTTTTCCGTCTTTTTCCCATCCAACGTCACTCGACGCCGTTAGAATAACCATTTTTTTCCGAATCGATCACGACAGGACCGCACGCGATCGACGTTTGTTACGACGGCGTGCCCGTGGTCGGCTCGCCGTACCCGGTGAACGTCAGACGTGGGTCGGACGCGGGCAAGTGCAGAGCGTACGGCCCGGGTTTGACCAAAGGAATAATCCACAGGGTCAACGCGTTCACCGTCGAGACAAAAGGTGATCCATTTCGCTTGGCGCGCCGTACCGACGACAATAGAGACGTTGGTTGGTGTCGTAGCAACGCTTTTTCACAACGTCGCGCGCGAACTACTGCCACCAGAACGCTAGTGGGAGAAAACGGGCCGAGCTAATCTCTTCCGGTGTTGCAGGAGCCGGCAACGGCAGTTTGGGTTTGGCCATCGAAGGACCGTCCGAGGCGAAAATGACGTGCAAAGACAACCGTGATGGATCGTGTTCGGTCGAGTACACGCCCACGGAATCTGGCGAGTACGACGTGAGCATTCAGTTTGCGGAGAAACACATTCCCGGATCGCCGTTCAAGGTAACGGTGTCATAATTTCAGCGTTTACGGATTAACGAGATATTTTTTAAAAAAAAAACACGTATTGTTTTACAGGTAGCAGTCGATCGTCCGGCTACTGTCGACAACATCACGGTCAGTGGACCGGGCATCAACCCAAAGTATTGCCGGGCCAACACGCCGATCGCTTTCAAAGTGGACGCGAGCAGATCTGCTAAAGGAAACGTTGATGTCAAAATGTTAACTGACAAAGGTAAACAATTGATTACATTTTTTATTGGTTAATTAATAACGGTTACAAGCGTTGCCGGATTTGTGATAATTGCGATTTTACTCAAAGTGATTGTCAGTCCAAAAGCTAAAACGTTCACCTGATGACATGTTTTGTCTATGTTAGGACCGCTACAACAGAAACCAATTATCCGTGATAATGAAGACGGCACCTACGACGTCACTTACACGCCTAATCCGGAAGGCGCGCTCCTTACAGCTAACGTATTGTTTAATGGAAATCACGTCGCAAACAGGTAAAATTAAAAACCACGATTTAATTCAAACTGGTCGCAGGTTTCTTATTAAAAATGTAAAATAGAAAATAAAATAGTGATCGTACGATTTTTGAAACGATTTCAAACCGTCACACATATTTGTGACAGAATAATAATATTATTTCTTTGAATCAAATATTATATAGACAAATATACCAACCAAGTCGAGTTGAAATCTCAAAGAAATATGTTCTAATAAACACTGTAAATGATCAAACTAATGCAATTACTTTTTTTTCTTTTTAACACGTGCAAAAAGACGATATATGAACGGTGGATGCCTAATGTTTTTTCTTCGATAGCCTACAGAAAATACATTTTTCTCATAGTGCGAACCACCGCCAATAATACAAATTTAATATTTCGCTTGACAAAAAGCCAGTGTCGGTCACCAAATACGTTTTCCGCCATTAATGCCACGGGGTGGACACACGTGCCAATCGAACGGGTTTTCAATTCAGTGCGTGACGTTCAGGTACCATGTTTCCATAACTCTCTGCTCATTTTGACACAGAGTTCAGGCCGAGCTGCTTGCGCTGCAGCGCCAACAGACGAGATTATACAAGGGAATATCGCTACAGCTATCCTAAAATCGAGTGTACTATTGGTGCCCCTTAAGTCGACCTCTGAACGAGCCCCTTCGCTGAAGCGGTCGGAATACATTCTGACGCTTTAACCGCGATAGGCTGCCCGCCAGATATCGTCTTCGTTTAACTTAAGAAATTTAAAAAAAAAAAATTAAAACATTACTATTCATAATGAGCAAGTGAAATTCAATCACAAATTTCACATTAAAATTATCATTATAATACTGTGATTATGAGTTTTTTTTAAATATTATTTTCATATTGTTTTTTAGAACATAACTATAATGCTTTAAAACTAAAGTAATGATTAGAATATTTTGGAAATTATTCAATGTATACTTTGTTTCAATAAAAAAAAAAAAAAAAAAAAAATGGCTATAGGATTGTTTAAGAATCGTCGGGTCGCGGGTTGGAAATCACCGGTATAAGACGTAATTTTCAACTAGCTTTTTATATGATAGTTTAAACATGGACGGAATTAAAGTTTGATTATTAAACAAATATCGATATATTTAAATTTAACTGAATTATTTAGGTTAGTGGTTTAATATTTTTAACCATTTTTTTTCTCTTTATGCAGTCCGTTCAAACTTAACGTGCGACCAAAATTTGAATTGGACAAAATAAAAATCGAAGGACCCGGTGTCTCAGACTCTCGAGGAGTCAAAGCTTCAGTGCCCACATATTTCGTCGTGGATGCTACTGATGCGGGTTCCGGAAAATTGGACTTGAGAATTTTGGTACGTTATGAAACGGTGAACTCCAGTTGCGCTCGTGTGTAAACCACCGACGGTCGTGTTTAATATAATAACCGTGTGTCCGGTCTGTCTCGCAGGGGCCGGACGGTTATCCTAGAAAAGTGGACATCGAAAAGATCGAACAAAATTTGTACAAAATCAAATATACACCGGACGACTGCGGTAGGTATACGATTGATGCGCTGTACGATGGAAAACAATTGCCACAATCGCCGATTTACGTACAATCGTTCTCTACCGGAAACGTAAGTTGAACCGATGCATGTTTATTTATGGTGAAAACACGTACATTGATTTCGATATTTTTTTATAAGAAAAAACAACGATAATTTGCATGATATATTTAAGTGTCGTCGGCTTTTTACTAACACAATAATTTAGGGTAATTATTGTATGCCCGGAGCTCGAGCAAAACAATATTATTTACAGACATTAGTGTGTACATTTGTTAGGGGGAAATCGGATTGCATACTACCATCAGTATTTATTAAAGTCGTACGATTTTACATGAGCGATCCACTTTATCTGTTGGCACACAGCTGGAGTGCACACGATTTGCTTTCTTAAGACTTAACATAACGTTTTAAAACATTACTTTTATTGAATATTTGTTATCTGTTGTCATTACACCGCGTGAAAGTAAACGTGAAATAAAATTATATACCTGCAGTAAAGAAATGTAGATGTTCGAATTATAAACATTAGACAATAAATTGATACGATAAAAACCCCACGGTAAAATATATGTATATATTAAAAACGCGTTGTAAATGTACATTGTTGAAATGGTGCAAAAAGACGACAATGCCAGGATTTTAGTCACCGGAAAAGATAACTAAAAATATACATATATATACAATATTTGGATTTACATACAATAACGCTCATAAGTAAATTATTACTGATAACATTGAGTTTGAAATAAAAATATTTATATGAAAAAGATTATATTTTTGTGATGTGTTAGACAATTCAAACTTCTCTATTATCGTTACGGTACTAAACGAGGGCCATAGAAATAGCGTATTTTTTTTTCAAATAAATGTCCTGGTTATATATATATATAATTCTTTACCCGATAGTTAAGTACCGATTACGACAAGTAATGTTTCTATTTGGCGGTGAATACGTTAACGATAGAGCACGTATATAAACAGGAAACGATGTATAAATTAAACATTTTTTTTTTTTTTTGAGGGATTATTTAATAATTGTTTTTGTTTATTATTGTTTTGAGCAATTAATTAAGAGACTGGCATACCATATCAACTTGCACCGACGAATAAAGATTACGATTATCTTATGAACTTATCTTATCGCTTACGGCTTATTAATATTAGACGATTTGTTTGTTAAACGTTTTTGATGTTTCGTATACTAATAATATGGTTTTGACTCGGACACATCATATATGAGCGCTCGGGAAAAAAAAACCGCTCCGTCCGAAATTTTTGTCATAAACCGTGTTTAGTCGGACTGAACGCTTTGATTCGTCACCGTATCGAATATAACGCGATCTAATTATTGTTGCGCTTCCGTTGTACAAAACAAGTTTGTTCTTCAAACGTTTAAAATATCACGACGCCAGTTATATCGTGTGCATTTTTTTTGTAAACACGTGTAATCTCGTGTGAAGGCGGACGGTTGCCGTATCATGGGCACTATAGAGAACCGAATACGGACTGGTAAAAACCACAGCATCAGCGTGAACGCCAGGAACTGTGGCGAAGGGAACGTGACATGCCGGATAAGACCGGTGGATGGACTGTAAGTCTTTTCTCGTCTTCGCGCGATATCCCTTCGAGGACGAGAGCTCGGGCTTACGCTTACGACGCACAATGATTACGTACGATTTCGTCGTGTCCGTCCATCTTTTACAACGTGTTTTTAAGCGAATACATTTGCACGCGCGTTTCACAACGTATCCAATACTGTTCATCTCATGAATTTAACCACACACATTAAGTGTGTGCACACAAAATTTAAAGAAAAAGTTATCGTCGATTTACACTATACATTTTATAAAAAAAAATTTAAAAAGTCGTGACATACAATTTAAATGGTTTTTATAATATAGTCGCATCGATTTAAGATTAAGTCGATTGTTTATTTCTCTCGGAATCAATTCGCAAACACCATTTATTTTGACAGTCAGGTTTTAATTCGCCGACTTCATAACTTACTATCGTTGCAACAAAATACCTGTGATTTTCCATTGTTCTTTAGTTATTAAACAAATTTGGGATGTTCGCTTATAGTGTTGTTTTTATTTCTATGACGTGCCCCGACCGTGCTTATTTACCGTCCGAATCTGACTGAAACATATACACAATTCGTACGAATCGAAAAACCGTCATATTTCGAATACACCGAACGAAATACGAATTACCCGGTCGAGTCCAACCCGACAATCGAGTTCTCGAAATAGTCACGAAAGACTGTAGAGTGTAGTAGAGGAGACACGGATTAAAACGGGAATTTTTTTTTTATCTCTTACTTTTCGACATCGTTTCCAATCCAGTCCCCCGGCCGCGTGTGCTCAAGCGCGTTCAGGTCGCGTTCCTCGGAGGGATATCCGTTTGTTTCGTCACCGTCGTCGTAAAAACAAACCCTCCACCGACACCACGTGCACGAAGAAAAGTTTTCACACGTCGTTATGCGCGCGTGCGTGTATCGTTTTCAGTTACTTGGAACACGTCGAAGTCGTGCCGAAAAGCGACGGGACGTACACGGTCATTTATTCCGTGGAAGAACCCGGAGATTACACGTTGACGATGAAGTACGGCGGACAGCCGATCAAAGACGGATTTTGCACATTTACGGTAACGCCATGAACGAAAAAACAAAAAAACATAGAACGAAAATACAGTAAAAATAAATCAATGAACGAACGGGGATACTTTTACTTACTTACTTACTTGAGAACGCCCCCGTTAAACAATCGTTTAACAAACAAATCGGAACACTACTAACGTGGTCCAAATAAAAGCTTTTCGATTCGCTTGAGCACAATAAATAATAATTACATTTAAGTCCGGTGATGGTATCACGTTATATGATCTTTCGATAAAGATTATAATATTACTTAATTATATTGTTGAAGCAACACCACACATTAAAATTGTTAAAACAGAGTTATTATTTCACCCTTCCCCCCCAAAAAAAAAAAAAAAGATATCTGTGCGTGTATATTTTACTTTCGATTTAATGTCATATTGTCGCGGTCGTCTGGTATTCAAATAGTCCGTACCGATATATTATTATGATGAGTTATTATAATAAAGACTAGTCGTTACGTATATAAATCACATTTTTTTTTTATTATTATTTTCACATGTACTACACGCGGAATCGGCGAAACGTTATTGGAAAAATACGAAAAAGTCTGATTGAATGATTTGAATTTTTTTGTTCTTTCAAAATGTTTCGCGCGATTGACGGTGTACAAATGCCGTTCAGCGTAATATCCCCTCCTTTTAAGGTGTGTAGCGTAAAGGAGCAGCAAGGAGGGAAATATTCCTCTACCTCAAACTTTTCTGACTGGTCCCACGTTATCTGGAGGTGTATGCGTGTTACGTATTCTCGAACAGCAAAATCAATATTTCCATAACGAGAATAGTGTTGGTTTTTTGTTTAAAACGTTGTTGGAAAGTAGTTTTATGCAGTTTAAAGCTTTAAAAAAAAATGTTTTTAAATAATGGATTTTTAAATAATAATTCGCGTAAATAAAAATGTATAATCATGAATTTTTTTCTTTTAAAACTCATAAAACAATTTCATAACAATGTCGTTTTCTAAATGCAATCAAATATTATATTTTTCAAATGAGCTAACTCACAATTAATTCTGTCTTATCCGGATGAAAACGATTTACGTGAGGGTTAGTTAATTTTTAAGTACATTACATACGATTTTCGAAGTTTCTACTTCTCGTAAATATAAAAATTATTTAAGTTTGATCTTAACGAGATGAAAGCCTATCAAAGTGATACGTTATTGAAAACGTGCTATGCTAAAAATTATGGTTTTGGTTCATTTCAATGAATACGCGAAAAGAAAAATCCCATATATCTTAATTTCAATTTATTATCGTTTTTGTTATTGAGCACTAGTACAATAACGAAGTGTTTGAAACGAACGATTCCAATTCGGTACATGTTGATTTCAAAAAACCGTCGCACATAGAACTTTTACTATTTGTCGGATGTCGAAGAGAATACAATAAAATAACGTAACAGAATTAAATGCATACAAGACTAGGTATGCAAGTAACACAAACCGAATATTTCTTATTTGGCGATTTAAATTTCAAACCACAAGCAGAAGATACATATGTCTTTAAACAAAACTCACGTGTGCGTTTCTTGCACAGTTTCTAAAACCGAAACACATGGGGATCGTCGTTTCGCTCCACTGTTTTGAGCCGTCACGCGGAAAACTTTTGCGGACGTCATTGATTTTTTAAGACGGTTATTATTATAATAATACGTAACGATAACACATATGGGAACGATGTACGCGTATTTATTTATACGACGAGGTCTCGATGAGTTTTATTCGAGTGGGAATTTGTATACGAGTCTAGTGGAGACGACTGGAAAATATACTTAAAAACGAACCGATATAATATCTACAGACGACACAATCAGGTCAGTTTGAGGTAGTGTATTTCTTCGATTCTGTGTTGCCACGACTAACTTTTTTTTTTTATCGCTTTAAGAGTGTTGAGACTAAAAATACAGAGAGAAACGTAATTATTATTTTTTTTTTATTATTATTATGTTGCAAGAGAATTATAAAATCTGAGGGACACTATTTTCGGTTGATATTAGCCGAGTAAAAAACACAAAGCGCGTAAATTTAGAGACGCAAAATATTATTTATAGTCACGACGATCGTTTCGAAATTCCTAATAATAATAATAGCAATAACAATAATGATAGTTGTGTACACCACCGCGTATTTTTCCGGTGTCGATCGTTGCGCAACGCACGCCGAAACGATATATAATATAAATATGGAGAACAACAATTTTTCGCAGGGGAATAAAAAAAATATTAATAATTTCTTGAATTTCGGGAAGCTCGATGCCAACACACATGTCGAGTCCATTTAACGGGACATCGGACGTTCCGAATATTCCCCACCAACGCTAGCGGTGTGCAACGACAAATTTAGTCGGTCGGGGGTTTTATTATTAGCCGCGCGCGTGTTCTGCATTTTCCGAACCGTTGATAAAAAAAAATTTAAAAAAAAACCCCGTCTCGTTTCAGTCGTCGCGTGTACATATTGTACGCGCGGCGAGAACGTCTCCCCCGTTGTAGTGCATATAATAATTATTGCTCGTAGATCTTCTTCGGCTTTAATTAATAACGGATTGTTTTGTAGTTGTTGTCCACTAACGTGTTCGTGATGAACGGCCCGTAGTTTTTCATCTCACTTTTTAACCGGCACACCATCACCACCGGGGGTACCCGTTAATTCTGAAAAAAAAAACGTATTAATACGCGGTGACACGATTTTCATCTCGGATATAATAAACGGTTTTAGTTTTTGTTTTTAATCTCATTGCCCGGTAGACCGGTTTACGAAAATCTAAACATAACATCCACACACGTTTTCGAGCGGCTCGTTACAAGTATCAAAACGCGATTCGTATCTTGTTGTTCTCTCTCGTTCGCGTTTCATTAACTCCTGTGATACACCAAATGCGTACAGTACACGAAACGAGTGTAGTTTCCATAAAAGGACGCGTACGGAACAAACGAAATACCCGTAGCATTTATGTGCTACTCTCGATTTCAACGACTCCTGTCGTGCGTAGTTCACATTTAAAAATACAAAATATTTAAATCTCATGTTTTATTTATTATTTCACAACTCGTGCATAACAACAGACATAACGAATCGCATATGTTTCCAGTGGTGATTTTCTCAGCCACAATTATGTACGTCTGGAAATGTTACTTAATTAGGTTTTTATAATTCGGAAATCGTTTATATTTCAATCGTGTAGATAAGAAAAAAACTGCATTTGAAAAGAATTATAAACAACTCGAGAGAAAAATATATACAAATTAACTTTTCTTTAATACTAATGACCGAATTTGTTAACTCTTTATAAAAAACAAACGTAATCAAAATACATTTGTATGCCCACAAATACAGATATTTTTTTCGCTATCGATAAATATCAAGATCTACATTCTATTTTACGGTTTTGAGAATACTAACATTTCCATGTATAGTATATAACAATTATTGTTCGAAGTTCAACCAGATATTTAAAGATTGTTTTGGTTTTTTTCCTAATTCGGAACGGCTTTTTGTTGTGTAAAGAAATCGTTCTGTGGTCGTCAAAACGCGTTTATACAATTTATCGAAGAAAAAAGTTCGACGAGTGCTCTTCGCGACTTACAACGAAAGATTAAGATTAGGCCCATACGCGCGGATTTTATACATTGGCTTGGTTTAACGTCGATATTTAACGTAATTATCGTAAGCTTCAAATCCACATAAAATGTAATTTTTCATACTTATGTAAGCTCAAAAATTACTCGACGAAAATCATCATCATTCATAAATATCGTATACAAAAAAAAAAAACGAAATGACGAACTCGACTTGTGTGTGTGTGTGTCTGTGTGTACGTTCGATTCGTTTGGTTCGATCATCATCAATCAAACAAAACCTCGACGATACGAATCGTTTAAGTGCCAATTACTAGAGATCGGCAACGTGTTTGGCTTGTATCCCAGATCCATAACACTTTCGCTGTCAATTGATTGAACGTTTACTTTTTTTCAATTACCGCCATCACACGCGCGTATCCGTTTATTCGGCCCGCGTCAATCGACGACCAAAAGAGCTTCGCGATCCATCCGATCCATCGTCGCGCGCTCAACCAAAAACGATTGACGATATCTCCGACGAAACATTTGTAAAATTTATACCGCTATCCCCTCCGCGCCGCCCAAGACAAATTTAATAATCGTCCGTTTGTTCCGACGAGAAAACGCGTGTCGCCCCCGCCCGACAAAAAGTTCAGACGACACTAGAGCTACGCGATTGAATTTCGATCCGTTTTTTGGGCAAAACCTTCACAAATCCAAAAGTTACACAACACGTTTACTACACTCGCCGTGCGTGTATATTGTTGTTGTGCGGGCTGTGAATAAGTAAAAAGAAAAATAATCTGTTGAAACGTTTACTTCTTACCGGGTGGGCAAACTCGTAAATACAACCGCGCCTCTACCACCTACCCGGGGGGGGGGGGGGAAATTAAGATATAATGTCTCGCTTCGCTTTATAATAACTTTGCTTGTAACGCTAAAACGTCCAACACTTAAAAAAAAAAACCTCAGCTGAATTGCCCGGCTTCGCCAAACACGATAAAACGTTGGGACAGTTAGTTAGGTTAGCCTGCCTCAGCCGCTACGGACGATAATCGGATAATATGGCAAACAACGCGTCATAGCGAAAAGTTTATAAAAAAAATCACGTATAACACGAAATCTCGAAACGGCCGCCGCCCCAACCGTGTGCCTTACCCCTCGAGCCCGGTCGGACGGTCGCCCGGAGAGGTCTGGACGATAATCAATCCTCTTCCGCGCGCGTTCGGGTCCACCGTTATTATTATTATCGTTTAAACACGTCACGACGGCACGACAATTAACTTCAACGCGAGATCCAGAGCCAGCCGGCCATAATACGAATATTATAAATAAAGGCGAGCGCGCGCGCGCTCGCCACGTTTTCCCGCGATTCGTTTATTTTTAATTCTCGTGTTACTACTACTACTCTTCTCCCGACTCGCGTTCCCGTAACAACAACAGCAACAGCAGCAGCAGCAGCAGCTCCGTCCGTCCGTCCAACGAACACGATATTTACCCGTCGATATTTGCGCGACTTCGCAGTAGGTGAGAATATATTTTTGCGAACAAACGTTTTGTTTTTTATATATATACACACGCCGTTCGCCACACCGCCCCCTTCCCCCCAAACTCGGCCAAAATAACGACGTTGTCGGTTTGCTGTGGATTGCTTTGATTTTCTAATTTGACTTGTTTCCGACCCTCCGCGGTTAACGTCCGTCTACTACCAAGTCGTTTGTTTATGTTGGTTGTTCTGTTTTGTTTGTCCTCCCCGCCGTGTTTGGGTTTTCGCGCGTTTCACAGGCGGTCACCGAACAGACGGCCACCGAACAGACGGCCGCCGGGCCCGAACGACGATCGCCCGGAGATTTCGCGGACCGGCTGCGGCGCGTCGACGACCAGCAGCACGACGAGCAACTACTACGACGGACCACGGTCGTCACCGAATACAGCCCGGTGGTTTTGGACAAGATACCGGTGCCATCGTGCGGCGGACGTCTGACGGGTGAGAAACACGTTCCGAAAGCGGCGAAGGAAGTAGTGTAGTATAGTCAGTCAGTCCCGCGTCCCCAATAATCACGAAGAAAATTCCGTATCGCGAACGCGTAGTAAACCCCGCGTCCGACCGACGGACTTTACGCGTTCATCACGCGCGCCCGGAAGCGTCGTCCCGCGAACTGTTCGTCGCGAAGTCACCGAAACGACCGAAGAGGACGCGAACAACAATTCGCGTCCGTTCTATACGGTTTCAAACTATTTCGTACGAAACTCGGGCGCGTGAAAACTACTGTTCGAGTTAACACGTTTCAAAAATATACCCACGAAATCGTAGTGATTTAAAAACGTCAGTGGCGGTTATGATATTACAACGAAAATCACGTAACCTTAAATTAACCTAATCGTCCTCGTCGGTATGTCCGATATTATAATTCTTGTAAATAGTCTATTCAACAATATGAATTAAACAAAGTTCCCGTTTCGATTAGAAATTAACATGACGATTTAAAACGTAATAATAACTGGTCGTTAATTTAAATACGTCTGTAACGTTCGCAATAGTTGATAAATAATGTTTTACGAATGACATCACGAACAACGGGTCTAATAATAATTAATAATAGTAATAATACTATTTTCGAATCGTATAAAATTTCAATTCGCAAACAGTTTCGAGGTTATTCTATTTTAAAATGTTCCCAAATTCTCTTCTGCCGTTTACAAGAAATAACGCATGCTTATTTTTATAGTTTCTATCTTTTCTAAAATCAAAAACAATATGGTTTCTACTGTGAAAACTACATTTACAAACACAATTTAATATACAATGAGAAATGCTTGCTCAATAGATCTTAGTTTAAATATTTCACAGATCGCGTTACATTTTATTCGAACAATTAATTCGCACGACCCGTTAAGCCGCTGCTATCGTATTTCGGTACGTTCTCAATTCTTACGATTTTTCTCGCACGTTGTCAAACAAAAAACTATTCGGTCAAAAATAAATTCTTTATCCTATTAACTCACTGGGATTATCAAAATAATTTAAATTAGAACTCGCATTATCATTTCAAAGTATGACACGTATAACAAATGCAATATAACGTGCATATAAATAAATATTTATATTTATATCTGTCGTTGAATAACCCATCTTGACAATAAAGAGTTTTATTTAATTTTTGTTTTCAATAACAATTTATTAAAAACAAGTCAATTGCCGAGACGAAAATAAAATACTTTTCAAATTGGGTCGCCTTGAAGTGTTTATAGTTAATTACTACAACATGCGCTCTGCAGCAAGACATATTCCAGTGGGCGTTCATTCATAATATACGTTACATTTTTGATTTAGATACTTGGATAAATCGAAATGAAAATTTCTGATCAATTTCGGTAACAACAAAACGTAGTTTGACGTTTAATGTAACTCTTGCCGTAAACAACAAATTAAAAACGTTTAAATTAATAACGTATTTAATGGTGTTTGAACGTTCAAAATCAAAAAATAGTAAACGCGAAAACCAAAAACTAATTTATACGTAATAATTATAATGTTCGTATATATAAATACAAATTATTTTAATAGCACGGCCAGTGTAATAAACTGCGTTTCAGCGTTTACCTTTGAGTACCATGCCAAAAGTGTATTAATGTTCGTCATAAATCTGAACGGGGTTTTTTTTTCCATAACTTTTATTTACGCGTTGCCTTGGAGAGTTTCAAAAAAATGTTTTCTTTGTGAAAAAAAAAATCACCCGATAATTACATATTTTACTCGTATGGTTTTTTGTCATATGGAAATTCTTGTTCGATTTAATTCATGACATCCTCCTCCTCATTCGTGTCGTAGTTTCTCCGGCGGGAGGCCTCGACAATCCGTAATTTCTGTCGCTTTTATACGATACCGTTATTATTACTTATTGTTCAAATAAAAACCGTATGATGTTCGTTACGGTTGTTGATCAATATAGTTATTTTCGCGTTGATAAACTTTCCACGGTTTCTTCGTGCTGATTGGGGAAATCGACGGGATAACGTAGAATTTTTTAATGATACATGACAATTGTCGTTTATTAGCGATTTAAATAGACGCAGTATCGCTGAAATAGGAACTCGTCCAACATGATGGATACTGGTGGGGGCGGGCGTATAGTTTAAATAAAAATAAAATTTCCGTTTTTATATCTCTACGCTTCCAAACGAATAATTTGAAACGTCCATGGGGAGTCCAGCAAACCCATTAAAACTGTTTGGCGTTTCGTTAATATATTTTTTTATTTACTATGCACCGATATTTTTTTTCACGCGAATTTGAAACGTGCGTCGATCATTAAAAGTGTTATGGACTAATATTACGGAAAAACCTATTAAAAAAAAAAGTGTTCCAAAAATATAAACAAAAATTTGCAGTAAATCTCTACTATTAATTAACGAAAACAACCCCGTACAACAACTAGTGATTCAAAATTTACGGTCTACAATTTCGGATATCCGAATAAAAATTAATCGATAAAAATCGAATCGCTTTTCATACTCGGGCAAAACTACACACGCGTGATAAAAATTGAGCGCGTTCGCGCATCTGAAATTCGCGTAAAACAATCGCCGTTCCCGTCGAGTCGTTCATCAGAAATTCCTAAAACGAAATTAACGTTTTCGTCAAACGGCAAGTCAAGCGATACGGTTAAATGAGAATTCGGTCGATACCGCGAGACGTTTTTAAACACGCTGCTGTTGGGGAGAAAAAAACGGTAGACGACCATCATCAACACCAACGGTTTTCACGGTAGTAGGCCCGTGAGAATAATGACTGTCCCCCCTCGCCGCGAGTAATAAAAAACACAACTACGCGCACACGACACCACCACCGTTCGCGTATTATCTATGAATCGTTTAAATGTTTTCGAAAAACCACGGCCTTTACGAACCAGGTCCTGTTTACTCTCTCTCTCTCTGTGTGTGTGTCTGGTGCACGGTCCATTTACAACACCGCGTTATTAATTCGTCGTTACTGAAATATAAATTTTCACGCGCGCCGCGGTAGGGCCGAACATTAAAAAAAACGTCGCGTGGTCGTTTTAAATTTAGATCACTTTCGCCGGGACCGTTCCTGCACACGCCGCTCCGTCGTATCTGATATGGGGATACCTATTAATATATAAACGGGGCCCTTCCAAAAAAACAAAAAAAAATATTTTTTTTTAATAAAAATATCAAATATATAATAAAATGAAGAAGTAAATAAATCGCCGTCGTTAATCCTCCTCCGCCGCCGTTTGGCCCGGGTCCGTCGAATTCTCCCGAAGGGGGAGACGCGAATCCGAAGACGAGAATCTTCCGCCCGCGGACACGACGCACGTCAGTCGCACCGCGGACGCCGCTTCCGTTTCATCAAATCGACACGACTCGCCGCCGCCGCCTTTGTCGTCCGTTTTTATTTTGTACCTGAGCGCGTACGCCGGCGCGCTCCCCGGTCGATCCAAATAGATATAAGTCGTCGGCCGGCCGCGCCATGGTGTACCTGTTCCACTTCGAACTGCCGTTGAACGAGGCCACGTGGACGTGTCTGGCGACCGTTTACCGGCCGTACCTGAAATGCCTGACGTTGAGCGAGGTCGACTCGTCCGCTTCGTGCGTGATGCACCTGTCGCGGGGGGGCCGCGGGGACGAAGGCGACGGCGACAACGAAGGCGGCGGTGGTGACCAGCGTCCCGCCGCCGTAATCACGTTCTTGTCGTTTTACTACGTCAACACCAAGAAAGGTATTCATTCTTCCATGGTGTCGGCGGGGGACCGGATGATGTTTTGGACATCCCGGTCATATACACACGATGATATCGAATCGCGGCGACCCGGATATTACGAGGAGTGTGATGAATTACGTTTGATTTCAAATGCGCGTAAAAAGCTATGGGGGGGTATTCCGGAGACGCGATTGATTTTTTTTTGATTTTTTATTTACGTCCGAGAAAATCGATAACGAGATTTATGTGGATTCGAATCGATTACCGTCCATCACTACTAGTCGGTACAACGATGTTTAGACGGTAGGTAAAATCCTCTACTCCAGAGGTGTTCCCCCGGATCACGCGTTGTGTTTCTTATCGTTTGCGTGTCTTGTAGTAGTTGGAGGAAATCATAGCGATTTTTGTTATCAGTTAGCTTTTGTTTTCCATCCGTCGCGGACAAACAACAACAATCGAACACACGCGCGTTCGTGTCGTGGTTTCGTTTTTGAAACGCTAGTTGTTATACCGTATCGAATATGATTGCAAAACCGACGCGTTTGTTATACTACTACATTATTATTGTTTTTGTTTCGTTTCCAGCCGATATCACAATGCCTAGCGGTAAACGAGACCAGCCGACCGTCGAAGACAACCATGATGGTACGGTCTCGCTTAAATACGACCCAAAGGAAGAAGGCTTGCACGAGTTATTTGTCAAGTACAACGGAGAAAACGTTCAAGGTAAACACGAGCTGTCCTCCCGTCGTTTGAATTATTGGTCGAGGATTTTCCCGAAGTATCCCGGACCGACATGAAAAGTGTGAAACCGTTATCGTTCGCAAATATGTCGTGTTATTCCTACGAACGCAAATGTCTATATCCAGGACAAAGATATCGAAATGGGACAAACATTAGTTTAGCCGCTCGTGCATACAAACTCGGGCTTAACGGTTCTCCTCTATACACGTCCCTCTGGAAGTATCTGTGATCTCCCTCGTATACTATTATTCGATTTTCCTGCTACTCTGCAATCCAAACGTTTAATTTTACTTAATACCTTAAAATCCACAAACATTCCTTTCAACCTATCCTCCATTTTAAACCCCAACTCCGAACTTGCTATAAAAATCATTTTTAAAAGCTGATTTCATCATTTCATATTGTATTTTCATTATTATTATTATTATTATTATTATTATTATTGTATATACTCTTGTAATTATTGTGCTATTATAGTGTTTGCTAGTAGTTAATAAAGAAAGAAAGAAATAAATAAAAAAAAAACTTAAAACAAAATTACGTTACGCATAACGCCGCTGCATACCAAGAGAATAACATATTTGGTTCGTTCAGAATTATTATAACTTTCGTTCTCGGCATTTCGCGTCATTAGTTTTTATTACAACGGTATTCGCTACGAACGAAAATAAACATGGTGTTCTCCATCCGATCAAAATAATTATTATGTACATCACTCTTCCGCTGCGACTTAGTTAAAGTGTTTTTTTGGGGTAAAAATGTTTGCGGCTCGTTGCCAATTTTTAATATTTACTTGTAAAAATAAAATAAAATTTTATAAATAATTGAAAATTGAAATATTTTTCTATAAATATTTTCTACCTGAGTATTATTTTAAAACTTGTTTGTGGAACTCAGATGTAAATATTATATAAATGACACTTAATATCATATATATTATATATATATTACGTTGGTACATCAAAGTAAGTTTAATGGACTGATGAGTTTATTATTAGCGCGACATTTCATTATAAATTATTTAATTAAATATTTAATTTAGATTTTTAAGTTTTTAAGTGTAATGCAATAATAAAGTTACTTATTTATCGTCATTAAAAAATTAGACACTTTTGAAGAACCCTTCAGTGCAACTACGAATATATCACAAAAATATATAAGGCAGCCAATAAAAATTATTTAATTTGTTTCATGGTTTTCAATGTCCTTCGTAATTCTTTATCGTGACTCATGCAATGAAGTAAATGAACTATTAATATATTAACGAATTAATTATTTTCATAAGTAGCTCAGATTTAATAATCTCATTTTCACAGAAATAAATCAAAAACAGTCCAATGAAATAATATTAGCATTTATATTTTCGTAAACACGCGAGCTCATTAAATATTTTGCATTTGTAAATATATATATAAGCATAGTAATAATAATAATATAATAATAATAAATATAATAAGCAAAATGTAAATATAAACAAGCCATCTGTTACATCTTTATTTTTGAAACAACGAATATTTAAATAACGTTGCACAAAAAATTAATGCATTTTAAAATAATAAAACACTCGAATCGTTCATCTCACACGTACGCGATATTTTAGGCTCGCCGTTCAAATTCCACGTGGACTCCATTACAAGCGGGCACATTACGGCATACGGTTCTGGACTTACACACGGAGTGAGTGGAGAGCCGTCAAACTTCACCATATACACTAAAGGAGCCGGAGCCGGTAAGCGTCGCAAGGAAACCGAATAATCGCGTATTTATTCGACTCGAGAAAACGATCCGGTCTATGTTTACAGGCGGGCTCTCGCTGGCCGTAGAAGGTCCCAGCAAGGCGGAGATCAGTTGCCACGACAACAAGGACGGCACCGTGTCCGTGACGTATTTGCCAACGGCACCCGGCGAGTATAGAATATCCGTTAAGTTCGGCGACAAACACATCAGAGGAAGTCCATACAATTCAAAAGTCACAGGTGTTTCTTTATTTTTTTTATTTTTTTTATTTTTAGAAAGTATATAATTAATTTAAAATGAAACGTCGAGCTCTTAAATTTTAACCGGTTCATACTTATCTTTAAAACGATGATTTACATTTCACACAAACACTTCTTCGCACTCTCTAGCGTCAGTACTACTACTTTTAATTGTCGTGTAATCACGATATTTCTTTAGAGACATGTTTTTGTACCAGATACATATTTGCATTACTGTTTGATATGAAACTATCCTAAAAGACACAAATTATCAAGTATTTCAATCGAAATACTATTTTTTATTTTTTTATTGCAAAGACAATAAACAAACGTACATATTAGAATTGAAACCCCATTAAATAGAAAATTGTACGTTCTTTTTAACGGGTAAAAACGACTTACTTCTATACCAAATAATTTGTAATTAATTTTTTCTAACCTAACCTTGGCTTGTGTCTTACTATCTTTTATACCCATAAAGTTATTATCGATAAATAATAATAGTTACAACACTCGACCAGTAACTACGCTCTGAGGTGAGATGAGTCCAAAACTACACACATGGATATATCTGAAAATATTGTCAGACAATTAAAAATCCATGAAAGTTTCAACACATTCATAACATGACATGCTATTTGTATAAATTAATCGAAAAAATGTATAAAACTCGAATATTTACTTAAGGTGAGGGCCGGAAGAGAAATCAAATATCTGTTGGATCATGCAGCGAAGTATCATTGCCTGGCAAAGTACTCGATAAAGATTTCAGACTGTTAAACGCTTCGATTCAAGCACCGAGTGGTTTGGAAGAACCGTGCTTTTTAAAACGTCTTCCCAATGGGAACTTAGGTACGTATAATCAACAATAATTATTTTTAAAAAAAAAATTGTATATAAATGAAAATTATTTAAACACGTAATAATTTTTCTATGGGTTTTGCTTTATTCAAAATTTGTTTTTGTAGGAATATCGTTTACACCGAGAGAAATCGGCCAACACGTAGTGTCCGTGAAAAGAATGGGACAACACATCGTTAACTCGCCGTTCAAAATAACCGTCGGAGAGAAAGAAGTTGGTGACGCGAAAAAAGTCAGAGTTACTGGAAACGGGTTGAAGGAAGGCAAGACTCACATAGAGAATTTGTTTACGGTCGATACAAGAAGTGCCGGTGAGTTGTAGTGACAACATTGTTGAACAGCTACATAACTTATATTATATTTATAATCCAACAAGTAAAAAAAAAAAAAAAACAAATTCTGTCGGTTTACATATATTGTAATAAATAACGCGGAAAATATAGACTAATTCAATGAGTCCGGTTTTATCTAGGATACGGTGGATTATCACTATCCATCGAAGGTCCCAGCAAAGCGGAGATTCAATGCAAGGACAATGAAGACGGCACGTTGAATATTTCGTATAGACCCACAGAACCGGGTTACTACATTGTGAATCTGAAGTTCGCAGATCACCATGTCGACAATTCACCATTTACCGTTAAAGTAACAGGCGAAGGAAGCAACTGTAAACGCGAGAAAATTGAACGGAGACGTGAAGCCGTACCTTTGACCGAGGTCGGCAGCAACTGCAAACTTACATTCAAGATGCCGAGTTAGTTTAATTTTTTTTTAGAACTACGTCGTTAATGTCAAAGATAATTTATTCGATCAAGTTTTACGTGTCGTACAACAATCGACCATTTTCATTTCAAAAGTTCAGAACGATGATTAACTTCTCCGTGTCTATAGATATGAAATTTAACACTTTTATTTCTCGTTAATATTAAAACGTCAAAAAAAAATTTTATATATATAACCGTAAAGATCGGCTGCTGTGGTCGAGAGGGTAGAAAACACACGTTTCGGCACACGAGGTCTGCGGTTCGATCCCGAGAGTAGTTAATGGGATTTTTCGCGTTGCTGTGGCGTCAGGTCTCTGGTGCAAGCCGGCTAAAATTCCCCGTCCCCGTCCATCTTTGGCTTGTCCAAGAACCATCTACGATCCCGATAATATGATGTGAAGGGCTCTCTGAGCATATTAGTGTTTGGGGAATAAGATTGATTGATTGTTATTAACAATAATCGTTTTTACTACAATAGATGTACTTCCATACGACTTGTCATCAACAGTGAGTTCACCGATCGGCATTACAGAAGATGCTGAAATCAACGAAATCGAAGACGGCCTCTTCGCGGTACACTTTGTGCCCAAAGAATTGGGCGTGCACACGGTATCTGTCCGGTACAAGGACGTCCATATTCCCGGTATGTGTTTTCAACCATACGAGGAAATCGTCAACGTAAATTAACGTGTTCGGTACGACAGGCTCGCCGTTCCAATTCACCGTCGGCCCACTGAGTGACGGCGGAGCACATCGCGTACACGCAGGAGGTTCAGGTCTAGAACGCGGAGAACAAGGACAACCGTGCGAGTTCAACGTGTGGACTAGAGAGGCTGGTCCAGGTTCACTAGCCATATCGGTTGAAGGTCCCAGCAAGGCCGAGATCGATTTCAAAGACCGCAAAGACGGATCGTGTTACGTCAGTTACGTCGTGAACGAACCAGGTTTGTCTCGCACATCAATAATTTATCTTCAAACTTACTGCCGAGCTCTGAACTTTTTGGACGACCCGATACAGTTTATTAACAATACACTTAGTTTACCCTGGCTGCGGTGTACTCATTATAATATGTTTAGTGAACGTTTCAGGTCATTGTAAACAATAATTGTATAACACGTTTAAGTATAAGTACAACAATTGTGTTTTTATTTTAAAGGGGAATACCGGATCGGTATTAAGTTTAACGACCAGCACATACCAGACTCGCCATACAAACTTTTCATGTCACCAGCAATGGGCGACGCACACAAACTTGAAGTAGCGCAATTCCCGTCCGGAGTCCAAGCTGATTATCCGGCACAGTTCATCGTTCGCAAAAACGGTGCTGTTGGTCAATTAGACGCAAAGGTATTATTTATTAACATGTAGATCAGAAGAAATCTACATTTTTTTTTTTTTTTAATATTATTACCTGAAAATGAGTTAGGTAAATATAATAATATTAATTTAATAAAAACATACAATTAATAACGCCTTCAGGGGGATTGGAATTTCTGGGAACATACGAGATTTTGAACCGTTTCTTCCCTACATTTATTGTTCTTATATTAGATTTGTATTTTAAAAAACTATTAATTATTCAATTATTATTATTTACGATTGATTTATTTAACGTTAGTTTTTAAGAAAAAAGAAATTTTCAATATCTTAGCTACCAACTGCTGAGTATTATTTAACGAATATATCCAATTAATAATAGGTTTTAAAAATGAATAATCCAAATTAGTCTAAGCAGTTATGAAATCAATTTCAAATGGAATGGATTTTCCTGTTCTTTTGTGATTATACATTGTTGATATATAGCTAGCATAAATAACATACAGTTTGGCGAAAGTCCCCAACAAAACCGTCCAAAGTATTCAGTTCAGTAGAGTCGAAAATGACAACAGATAAGGTGCATATCCGTTGCATTTTTTACGATTTCCATGAGATGGGAAAGATTCAGAAACAAGACATATGAGTTCTACATAAACTCACTGAAATTAACAAAAATCAACGAATGACAGCGTGTCTCTTCTTAATAAACAGCGTCGAAAGTCTTTCTTGCGGCAAATCGTTGCGGGCGATGAAAAATGGGTATTTTCTGACAATTCGAAACGCAAAACGTCGTGGCTAAATCCCAGCAACCCATCAAAACCCAATCACTTCGGAAACAAGGTTCTTCTCTGCATTTAGTGGGATATCAAGGACGTGCTTCACTATGAGTTTTTGAAACCTGGTGAAACTGCACCAGACTGTCACCGACGTCAATTATAATCCGCTTGAGTCAAGAATTAGAAAGAAAACGTCCGTATACAGAACGTCCAGTAAGATTGTCGCATGACAACGTTAGGCCACACAATGCTTCCAATACAAAAGACTCGATTATCAGTCTTGGATGGAACGTCTTGCAACACCGAAATGAGATCCAAAAATGGCTTGACAACTTATCGTGTCTAAAGACGTGAAATTTTTCCGAGATTGAATCCATTCATCTGCCTAATGTTGAAGTTATAGAAAGCAACGGCGAATATTTTGATTAAATAATTAAATTTGCTTTCTTTTAAAGTAAACGTTGGATGTAGCTGCAAATATTTGGATTATTCATTTGTACGCCTAATACACATTAGTGTTTGTTTACGAGCGATTTATTATCATTGATCAGGTAGTATCTCCGAACGGCGCGGAAGACGATTGTTTCATTCAGAACATCGATCAAGACGAGTACTCGGTCCGATTCATGCCTCGTGATAACGGCGTGCACAACATACATGTCAAGTTCAACGGAGTTCACATTCCAGGATCGCCGTACCGTCTGAAGGTAGGCAAAGGAGACGCCGACCCGGCTGCCGTACATGCCAGTGGCAGCGGTTTGGGAGACATTAAAACAGGTAAAGTACATAATCAATATTATTTTATCGTTTAAACAATTTAATCCAATGAATTCTCAAAATAACTATTGATATGTAGTGATCCATATTCTAGTACTGAAAATACTTTTTTTATATATTGATTTGTTGTATTATTTTTTTTATTGGACCCCCAGGAAATTTTTGAAAATTCGCCACTGGTCGCAGCGGACTAGAGACGTTCATTATCTCTTAGAAAACTTTTTGTAAAACCTTATCCATTCACTCCATGTGACTGCGGTCAAATATTATTTCACCGGTTCCTATTATTTTCTTACTACTTACTTTTCTACTCCTCTTTAACTGCGTCCCATGAATATATTTTTAGTAAAAATTAAAATTATTATAAAACAACGTTGCGTACATTTTAATTTAATTTTAATTAATGAATCCAATCGAAACACGATGATAATCAATCGCCGACATGTTATTCAGGACACAAGACGGATTTCATTGTGGATACGTGCAATGCAGGCGCCGGCACATTGGCCGTGACCATCGATGGTCCCAGTAAGGTTTCTATGGATTGTACCGAAGTGGATGAAGGCTACAAAGTCCGGTACACACCATTGGTACCGGGCGAATACTACATCAGTTTGAAATATAACGGGTACCATATTGTGGGTTCACCTTTCAAAGTCACTTGCACCGGTACGTGCATTTAATAACAAAATATTGAATTTAATGCAATAACAATAGTTACAACAAGACGTCACGCGGTGGCGCCGCACCCGCGGAAGTTTGTCATTTTATTATATAAACCTTGTCGTAATAATGTATACTTCGTCCGTTTTATCGATGTAGATATTTTCGCCTTGATTCAATTATGCCAACTCACAGTTGATCACGATTTGACTTTTTTAGGTGACGATTTAGCTGAACGTGGACCACAGGAAACGAGCTCGGTAGTCGTGGAAACCGTACACAAAATATCCAAAGCTCATAAGGGTGGAGCGGGTGTCGTTTTACCACACTTCAAGTCGAACGCAACTCTTGTCACTAGTAAAGGAATGGGCTTAAAGAAAGCGTATTTGGGAAAACAAAATTTATTCAGTATAAGTGCTTCTGATGCCGGTATGTCATATTGTGTATATTACGAAGCGTGTAGTGTAAGCGGCGTTTTCAAATACACACACAGAGATCAGTAACATAAACAAAACACAACTTTGTTTAAAAACACTGTGAAACATTGTATTTTAAAACGGGTGCACACAACTGTATTTAATTTAACGACTGGTAGTGCCAGCAACGTTTTTACCGCAAAGTTTAGTATATACAAAATTCAAAATACAAAAATATAATATTAAACGTTTATAATATATATATATATATATATTCGATGAAACGTCATTCATTCATTTACGAACTGGAATTTCATAATACTACAAATTAACAATATTTCATCAAGAACATAAAATATATTTTTAATAGGTTATATATATAATTAATACACAATTACATTTTCTTTGTTGTAGGCAACAACATATTATTTGTTGGTATTTATGGACCAAAAGGGCCGTGCGAGGAGATATTTATCAAACACATGAAACAAAACAACTACCAAGTGAGTTACATCGTCAGAGAACGCGGCGAATATATTCTATTCGTCAAGTGGGGCGACGAACACATACCTGGTTCACCATTCAAAATCGAGACATAAATTTCAATTAAAATAATGATCCGAAAGCTAGAAGACACCCATCTAGACTCTAAAGTATCATAGAAGCTCATTATCATTACCATAATAATAAAAAAGCAACAGGTATTACACGTCAGTCAGGCTTAAATAATCCTTTCAGACTTCAATTGTGATTTTAATATTGCTCGCTTTCTATTTGAATCGCATATTCATTCTTAAAAAGAAACCCCATTTGTGGCTAATTATTTATTTGAATCATATAATTATTTTATGTATTACTCGTGACTATAATGTATGATGTTAGTCAAAATAAATTAATCGTTTTATTTATTTATTAAAATATTTATATTATTCGATATTGTTTAAAAGTTAGTTAGGTTCAACAAAACTTTCCGTACAATTATTAAATACTAATTGTACAACAATAATCACTTAATATTTAAAAAAAAAAATACTTATTATATAATTCGACACAGTTTTAATAGTTTTCGTCGTTTAACCAATTATAACCATTCAACGTGGAAGGTATTTAACTTATGACTAACCACTTTGTACTTTCATTATTTCTACCGATTTAAATGATTATTTTATACATGTTATATATTACAAACAAATTTTAAAAAATGGGATGCCTGTAAATAATGATTATAATGTTATACACTGGATTATTGTACTTGTGTTGTGATTTAATTTTTACCTGACATTATGTACTCCTAAACATAGGTCTATAATATCTACACAGCTGTACAAACTTGGAGGTGAATTGGTATCAATAATTTATTGTGATTGGCGAAAGTACTGTACCATTAAGCCGATAATGTCGCAAAAACTAATGAGATACCCTCGTGCCACATAAGATGACATTTTTTTACAATGTTAAAAATAACTCTTACCAAACTACATACCGCTCAAAATGAATGATATATTATAAAAAAAAAAAAAAACAAATAAAATTGAATAAAAAATAACTAACTATTATATAATGTATAAATAATTTACGAATTAAATATATTTGTATTTGTATACAACCTTAAATTTATAAATGGATACATAACACTCGTTCTCTGCTTTATTTTCTTGTCAACCGCCCAACATTCTTCTGAACCATACAACATAGCTGGTCTACACTCTTATAGAACTCACCTACCTTTCAGCTTCATTGGAATACTCTTATCTAATAAAATAGTTTACTAATAATTTATTAAAAGAAAGTAATAGGTTAGGTTAGGATTACTCATTTAAAAACCAATAGAGGTTCTGCACATACTTATATGAAAGATGTAACGTGCAGTTGGCGTCTGTAACCTAACTCGAGGATGACTGTGACACGTTAAAATTCACGTTTTAATCCGTATCGAGTTGTCGTCCTCGGTGTATACACGTGTGCAATTCGAATGCAAGTGTTGTCCTAAGTACAATATTATTTTCGATTGATTTCGATCGCAATCATTTATTAGTTAACCGCAAATTACATCAAAAACAAAAATCATCCACGTTGTGTTCGTTCTTCCCCCTTCGATTGTTGTATAGTTCACACGATTATCTGTCGTTTAGTTTTGTACTTTCGTGTGATACTGGTGGCCAGTCAGCTGCTACAATGAGTACTGAATTATAATTGAAAACATTTTTTATTTTTGTAATTGCTGTCACCTAATTTCTGTTCGACCTTATTATTATATAATACCACTTTCTTCTATGTCAAACTACTAGCTGTTTATTTGTAGTGGGACATTAAGTATTGCATTCTATCGGGTACGTTAAATTGTCGATCTATCAATATAGTGTCACCCGCAATAAAATATTATTATTTAAAACTTCCGCTGTTGTTATTGCAATTATTTTATTCGGTTCGCAAATGTCCAGTCAGAGGCGAAACTGGTGGAGAGGAGGCACGAGCGCGGGAGTCCCGACTGAACCAATAAATAGCTAAATAGTCAAGATAAATCGAATGTGTGTCAAAGACAAATATTTAAGAAGGCCTCTATTTTCTGTACAGGCGATCGTTCTTTTCACGTTGCAATTGAAATGTATATATCCCCCTTAGCGCCGTGATTTAACATGAAAAAGGGAAGGGGGATTTATGTGGCTCGCCAACACGCGAGGATGGGCGATCCGCTGACCGACGGACTCCAACCATCCGCGTTTCCGTGATCACGCACACTAATGTGTGTAAACCAACTAAAAATGTTAACTTGACATAGTAAATATAAAAATTAAAACGTACTGTAGTATACTGTAGTATTGAAAAAGATAAGAATGATGTTTATCATACACGCTGTCATCTCTTTCGTCAGGAGTTTCGGGTTTTCTATTTAAATAATAATATTATTAAATTATATTATATATAATATATATTATTATATATCACTAACCTAGTTTTAATTTATAGTATTTCTTGTAATTGTTGAGCTATATCGTGTTGAAGACGATCATAGCCATTGTATTATGTAAGTGTTCAGGTGTCGCAACGACGAAACATTATAATAATGTTCGTAATGACGGAAAACAGGTTTTGTGCCAAGGTATATTGTGGGACCGGCGACGATTACAATATTATTGATATCGATATTACATACACATACACATATGTACATGTCGGTAATGATATAATATTATTATAACAATAGTTTTTTTGGTATAAAACACAGTATAAATATAATAAATGTAAAAAAAAGAATAAGAAAACAACAAAGAGGATATATACTAAGTAATGGATCAAGAGTAGTAAAAAAGTAACGTAATAGAATGGATTAAAAACAATAGATAAACAAGAGATGCTATAAAGTATCCATGGTTAATGTTGAAACGACGCAAATATAAATAAATAACAGTAAAACGTATTACGTAAGGGTAACAAACAATTCAATCTTCAAATTCATTTACGAGTCAGAAGTAAGTCGATGAAACATTCTTTCAACATAATCAATAAATATAATATACACAAATATACAAATAATTTTGAAATGCGTTTCAGATGTCTGCCGAAAACCTAACGAGTAACTTAAAGGACAAGTTGAAACATCCAGACGATCAAATCAACGAAATGAGGGAAAAATCGATAAAATTCAATACGGGTGTGGTCAATAAAGATGAGTTGCAGAAACAACAATTAACCGATTTAAAACGATGGATGGAAAGCGTTGAGCTTAAAGAAAAACAAATTAACAATGATTTTTTAAACGAAATAAACTGCCAATCATTAAAGTTGGAGAAGGCTAAAGCGGAATATACTGTGTCGCAAACAGAAATAAATAGATTACTAGAACTCAATGAACACATGATAATTGAATTAGATAAACAGAAACTAAAAGAACAAAAACTTATTTTCGATAATAAAGAATTGGAAATCACTCAAAATCGTATTCGAAACGAACTGTGTAATGCTAAAGTAAACACAAACTACATAAATAATTTTAATTTAAGTATCTCTTAAGAAGTAGTTTATATACGTTTTGTTATTATAAACGATACATTATATTTTAATCACACATGTTGATTTATTAAAAGAAAACTAAATATTCATTTGTTGTTTCCATCTATCCACCACTGGCATAAACATTATCAATTTAAGAACTACGTTTGTATAGTGATTTTGCTATGATGTCTGTTAGATTGACAGAGAAAAATAATATAGTGTGGTGTTCTCTAAATTGTCTGCTTTAAATTTAATGTAAAATTCAGAAAAATACAATATGTGCGTATAATTTACTATTCAATTATTTTTATTTAAAGTACGATGCATGTATTTGTGTGTATGTATATATCTGATATATATATATAATATATCTAACCTAACCTAACTTTATCTAAACGAGTAAAATTATAGCTTTTGAAATACTAACAGAATATAAATTGTATACATTAAAGTTGTTGGGTAAGTTGAATAGTATGGTCCTACTTTGGTATTGTTGGCTACTGGCTGAAACGTGTTAAACTCGAACATTCTAAGATGTTAGTTCTAAGTTAAGAGGACCACGTAATCTATTGTACGTTTACATCAACCATAAAAGTTGATTAGGAATAATTGTGCCATCGATTAATTGTTATACGTTTTTTTCCTTTAGTTGCAAATACAAGAAAAATGTTTTACGATAGAAAGTCTCACGAGGACTTTAAAGTGTAAAGATCACGAAAACATCTGCATACGGAGACAATTGGACGAGTGCCGAATGGTGTCCGATCGGTTGAATGACGCCTGTAGACATTTAGAAAAAGAATTGGATTGTAAGAAATCGGAACTGGCAAATATAAAATGTCAAGCACGTCTGATGGCAACAAATACACAGCTGGAGAAGGAGGCGATGCTTCAAGAAATCAAGATATCGTGTCAGAAGTTCCGTGACAAAGAGATCGAGTGCGACGAACTGAACGGCAACGTGGACGATATGAAGTCGAATGTCCACCAGCTGGAAACGCTGGTGAATGAACTGCAGACGACCAGCGAGGCAAACCGGTGCGAGATTCAACGGCTGAAGAAGGATAACAGCGCGAACGAAGAATACGTGTGCCTGATGAAAAATAAGATCGTGCATTTGATACGAGAGAACAAGTGCGTGACGTTAGAAAACAACGCACTCAAAACGCAAATGGACACGGACAGGTGCATACTGGAGAAAATGAAACACGCGACGGAGAACCTGAATCGACTGGAAAAGGAGAATAATGTACTGTTGTGCACCGTGCAGCAACAGAAGAACAAAATCGATCATCTGGAGAAGACGACGTGCTGTTTGCTGAAACGGAAACAGAACAACGAATGTAAGGTCTGTCGTTTGCGCGAAGAAATCAATCAGCCGGAGATGACAAACGAGCACGAGGTCATCAGGTGTCTGCGAAAGAAAATCAAAGAACTAGAGAAATGTTTACAGACCAACAAACGCGAGGACTATTGTATACAAGACAAGAATAATGAAATCAAAAACAACCCGTGCTCATCGCAAACGAAACAAGAGTGATCTCACGGAACAATAACATAACTCGCATGACATCATATCCCTCTCTACAATAACTTAAACTAACTTAAACTACATGGCGAACTGACACAAATAAAGACCAACACGGAAACATTGAAACATCACATCTAGAAAATAAATAAAGATTTGTCGATTAATTGTTGGCATGATTAAAAAATAAAAAATTGGACATTTTTTACGGTTTTACAAAATTGTTGAACATTTTAAATAAAAATTTTTAACATTTGTTGTTTTGTTACATTAAACAATAATAATTTGGAATATCATTTACATAAGATTTAAACTGAGAAATCCAATGTATACATTTTCGCAGTAAAACATCATTATGGTTATAATATACATTATATCAGTTTTTTAAACATTTTGCGCCAACAGGATAAAAACAATTGTTCATTACAATAATGAATACATAATATCAGGATCAGGTTACAATCATTCATTGGGAAGAAAATAAAATATTAATGTATCAAGCGACATTTTTTTATAATCCTAAGATAAACGATAAACCCTGATTACAAAAAACTATTTTTGACTTGCACTACTTACTTTTGCTGTGCATCCCTCAAATGTTGAACCGTTTTTACAGAATGCAAAAAAACTTCATGCAGAGTCATCATTAAAACTAAACACTGATAAAACATTCAATAATTATGAAAAATACACATGTTGTGGAAAAGTTAGTAAAAGTACAACTATGTTTAAAAGTATGTTTTATTTACATGCATACTATTCAAATAGATTAATATTGATATACACTAATTTAGAATTAGCATATTGAAACACCATAAATTTTAGAACTAACTACTGCATGAAATGTAATATTTTACTAACCCATGCCAAACAATTAGCGACATCATTAAATATTTTAAAATACGATTTTTCATCGCATTGAATATAATTTCGCGTATTGAAAAAGGGTGAACACACGCTCACCTGTTTCGTGGTATCTGACATTATACACGTATCAGTCGCATTACTTATCTTATTTACGTGCAGTTGAATTTAAACATTGCCATATAAACCACAGATTAGATGAATACAGATGGATCACTCGGCCCGAGAACAAAAGAATTGCAAATACGCTTTTCTGATTGGTTCCCCCTCAAATCAATGTAGGCGCATATGATAACATAAATTATAGTGATGATATTATACAATATTATTGTACAACTTCTTTATTATTGATTATCATATGCCAGTAAAAATTTAATGCAGATTAAGTACATATTTGTTGTATCGTTATTTTTTTTTTAATAATGAAATTTAAGTAATAATTTAATAGTTTGAAAATTCTTTCAATTTTTCTACAGATTTTTACTGATAAATGTCTAATACTATTTATGTGTCTTCATTTGACAAATATTTTTTAAATGTTTGTTTTCAACTAATGTAAGGATGAAATAATTAACGGATTAGATGAATATTATATGTTTTATTATAGTAAATTATAATCTAGTGATCTGAACTTGGCTGCAAATTTCTTTCGGTTCATTATATCTAATCTGTGTATAAACTGTTTTCAATCATAACACACACGAGGTCCATCAATTATCATATTGTTTGATATCAAAATTCTTTTTGTACAGTTAATTTCAATATCGTGCGACTGGATGGGGTAATTAAATGATTTCACACAATTGATCACATTTAACAATTATATTGTAAATACAAACAAGAAAAATATATGGCACGACAGTATCGTACTTTGATAAATATATGAATAGGGCAATTATTGTATAATCGCGAGTTCGGCCACGGCGGTCCAAAGTTTTACAAATTTCCACTTGCGTAGACACATATAGAACAACATATTTAACATCTGACATTAAAGGTCTGTTCAAAAAATACGCTATCAATCAATAGCTTTACATCATCTTATTTACCAATATGCTCAGAGATTGTACACCCTTCATATATATTTGAGAAGTCGAAGACGATTCTTGGACAAGCCAAAAATGGACGGCTCAGATAATTATGGCCGGCTTGCACCAGATACCTAACGCCACACCAACGCGAGAAATCCCGTTAACTACCGCGTCGAGATCGAACCGCAGACCTCGTGCACCGAAACGTACTTCTGTCCGCTCGACCACAGTCGATCATCCCTTAATTAGTAATATTAAAAATAAAAATTTACCATGCGTGATTAAACTTTTTTGTTTTTTTATTTAGTTTAAAAATGAAACAAGATAGTGGCCTAAAATACAAATAAATATATATTTTCATTTTATATTTAGTTTCAATACGATTTAATCTTAATCGAGAGAAGGTTGGATGCGATTGGTGTGTGCGTAGATCGTGTCGAGTGGAGGTTTAGGACACAAGTGGTCGACTCCAAATGGCTGGGGGGATAGAAGCGAGAGAAAAGATGTATAATTGTGTATAAGAACATGACAACATTGTTATACCGACAAAACGTTAAAACGTTACTATCCATACTTGCTTGATGTGTGCAGCAGACCTTATCAAAACACGAACGCCAGACAGTCGGTCAGTCAACATTATTACGTCGGGATTCCGACCGCACTTCGCAAACGAGTGAGAAGACCCGATTCGTGGAAGAAAGTCCTGGATGCCAGGACAACGCACGTTAATTCATTCCACCTCGTGTGTGAGGCGTTCTTTGCGAAATACGACATCACCGTGTTAGACCAACCACCGTACTCACCCGACCTGGCCACCCCAATGACTTTATTATATTTCCTAAGGTCATATCGAAGAAGCAGCTTACGGGGACAAGATTTGACGGTGTAGAAGGGGTAAAAACAAATGCGTCGCAGGTTGTCGACAAGCCGACAGAAGCAGAAGGACGTTTTCAGCACTGTTTTGAACTGTGGAAAATTCGTATGGAGTGTTGTAGGTATCGGCAAGAAGAGTACATCGAAGATCATAGACTTTCCAATATAACAGGTTATCAATAAAATGTTTTGTAGCACACCAGTCCGGTTATTCAACACATTGATGGACACAGTCCGAAAGTTTTTTTTTCTACCTAAATTTTTCGTTCTTTTTAAAAGCTGGTTAGGTTATTAATCATATTTTGTGCCGTGAACAATAATCATGTATTTATAAATAAAATTAATAAATGTAAAGCCACGTTCACACATACGCGACATGTGTTCGCGAACAGGTTCGTGTGTAACAAATTGGTGAACATCGAACATTTTTGAACGAACAAACCGCTTGTCGACCGCATGTTGTCGGTATTTCGACGTAACATCAAAGGATGTTACGCGAACATGTTACGATGTGTATGGACACGTATCTACGAACATTTCCATGAACACAAAAATAAAATATCAATTATTTTTATTTTTGCATTTATTAGTTTACAATAGTTTAGTTGACAACTACTCGCAACCCGTGAACTCATTATCTTTCATCAGAATATTTAACTTAAATTAATATATACTTAACCATGTTTGTAATTATGGAGGATTGGACTGGAGAAAATACCATCAAATTCATTGAGATATATAGAAATTATGAAATTATATGAGACCCAAAAAATATAAACCACTTTAATAGAATAATAATAAATAAATAACGAGGATATATTTCTACTTTGGCTCAACTTTAGTATTTTCGTTATAACGTAAAAAAAAATAATGTTGTACAAATTCATACAAATAACGTACTGAATAGAGACATAAAGATTGTAGTGAATTTTTGAAAAGGGGGCTGACGACACGGACGTACAACACTGTGAACCTTGTGTTGGACCGATTTTAATTTTGAAGCAGATATGGAATTCTTCGTCACATCTTCCAGGATTTAACCATGGCGATTTTTGTTATTAAATTCATTGAATACGTAGTTAATTACACGAAATATGAAAATTAAAATTTTTTTTTAACAATGAACAATTTGACAATAAGTTTTAATAACAAAAATCAAATAATAAATATCAAATAATTGTATTTTTAGATACTTTTGGAATATTACATCTACATACTGTACTATAATATGTTTCAGTATAGTTATGTAATACGGTACAACGATTTATTTTGATTATTAATTACGGGTGTGCGAGCGGAATACGTGAAAAAAATCAAAATAGATTTGAATAACGGGGATTTCCAATGTTAAAACGATAAACGGACGTCTATTAAAATATTTGTTTCCGCCCCATGACGACGTCTGACGTTATCGCGTTTACAGAGAATTTAGCTCACTACGTTATATTACAGCACTAATTTTAAAATCTAATCATAAAGCGTTTTTTAACCATCGAATAGTAAGTACTATGTTCTTAATATTCTTTTCTGTATACTATGTAATGCTAAAAAATGTTTTATATACATTTTTTTCTAGTATACAGTGGCGTACTAATATTTATTGTATTTATAATATATCAAATTATAATTCGCCCGTTTGCCATAACAACGGCATAATTTTTCAGGAAATTCGTACGTCTATAATCTATAGTCAAAATTACGAATTTCGTATTGCGATTTCAGCAAACAATTAATGTTGACTTTAATAAATATCAAATATTCCTATTTAATTTTCCTCTATTTAATCCTAAATATTATTAAATAATATTATAAAAATTATTTTTCTTATATTGTACTAGTTTACTATATTATAGATGTATAAGTTCGAAATAAATAATTTTGGTGGACGTGGCGGACGTGGCGGACGTGGCGGTCGTGGCGGTCGTGGGCGATCGGTCGCCCCTTCAGCTTTTTCGGGAAGTAAGTATAAATTTTAATTATATTATTAAAATTTTAAGTGTGATATTTAATTTTGAATTTGTAAGCTTGTCCCAAGTTAACGCAATTTTAGTACAATATAAACAATTATAAATTCAGTAGGAACAATGAGTTATACAAGTATTTAACAATTCATTTTTTTTTAACAATAAGTAAACACAAGATCTTAAATATAACAATATTAATATATCACCATATCAATCTTGACATACCTAATTGGACAATTATTTACATAGGTAAATTAAAATTTTTCAGGAAATTCGTACGTCTATAATCAATCTAGTCAAAATTACGAATTTCGTATTGCGATTTCAGCAAACAATTAATGTTAACTTTAATAAATATCAAATATTTCTATTTAATTTTCCTCTATTTAATCCTAAATATTATTAAATAATATTATAAAAATTATTTTTCTTATATTGTACTAGTTTACTATATTATAGATGTACAAGTTCGAAATTAATTATTTTGGTGGACGTGGCGGACGTGGCGGTCGTGGCGGTCGTGGGCGATCGGTCGCCCCTTCAGCTTTTTCGGGAAGTAAGTATAAATTTTAATTATATTATTAAAATTTTAAGTGTGATTTTAATTTTGAATTTGTAAGCTTGTCCCAAGTTAACGCAATTTTAGTACAATATAAACAATTATAAATTCAGTAGGAACAATGAGTTGTACAAGTATTTAACAATTCATTTTTTTTAACAATAAGTAAAACAAGATCTTAAATATAACAATATTAATATATCACCATATCAATCTTGACATACCTAATTGGACAATTATTTACATAGGTAAATTAAAATTTTTCAGGAAATTCGTACGTCTATAATCAATCTAGTCAAAATTACGAATTTCGTATTGCGATTTCAGCAAACAATTAATGTTAACTTTAATAAATATCAAATATTCCTATTTAATTTTCCTCTATTTAATCCTAAATATTATTAAATAATATTATAAAAAATTTGTTTCTTATATTGTAATAGTTTACTATATTATAGATGTATTCGTTCAAAATAAATAATTTTGGCGGACGTGGTGGACGTAGCCGACGTGGCGAATGCAATTTTTGCAAAAAAAAGGGGCACCGGGTCGTTCAGTGTCCAGAAATTTGTAAGTATTTAAATTTTTAATAATAAAAAATTATACAAGTTATATTACAGTTTTATCTTGTTTACAGTAGAATTAATAAAAAAAAAAAAAGAAGTGGTGGTGGCAGCAGCAGCAGTAGCAGCAGTTGCTGCGGAGGAGGTGCCCCCAGCGATTGCGGAGGCGGTGGCAGAGGTGTCGGCGGTAGAGGAGGAGGCGGCGGAGGTGGAAAAATAAAAATAAAAAAAATTTAATTTATAACTAGTTTGCATTTTTTCTATTATGAGTGTTGTGAAATTTTGCTAATTTCTCTTAAGTAATTGAAATATTTTAAATATTGCAGTAGAATCTGTTTTATTTCTTAGTTGCTGTTCAAAATATGAGAAAGTATGTTGTATAAATGACAAATAATAATTATTTCTTTACCAATGTTGTACACATTCACTTCAGTATCAAGTCAAATGTACTTAGAGTATAAGTATGGTCGATATGTAAAATCATGAGGTGTAAAGTGAAAAATAAAATTCAATTGCATAAATTTATTATATATCTTTAATGAATAATTAGTATAGGTTTCAATTTTTGACAAGAGTTTAAATTTAAATTTAAAATATTTTTTAATTACAAAATGCAATATGAACTTATTAAAATATGTTCAACACTGTACAACTGTGTCATTACAAAAGGAGTATTCTCCATATTTATGAACAGCGTTTATCTCTCACTACATCAGTATTGGGTACAAGCATAGCTCTGTGGGTGATATTAACCTATTTGTAAGTAGGCTCAATCGTTAACTGTAATCTCTAGTCTCTATATAATTTAATACAGGGTCAATTAATTATATTAATATTATACTTGTGAATTACCTTGACGAATTTCTGAGCTGCTTTTTTCAGAACCAAACGTTTAGCCATTTTTTAAACAGACCTTGTCAGGACTTCTTTTTAAACAGTCCTTTTTAGGACTACTAAAAATATATTTTATCATCTTTTAGCTTATTTTTAATTTCGGGACAATCTTGTTCAGATGGACTAAGTGAATGAATTAAACTGTTAAAGAAACAATTTATTTGTGTTTGGTATGTTATATAAACAAATTAAAGAATATATGTTTCCGAGGGTTCTGTCGCTGGACAGTCTCCCTCCTCATAAAAATCCAGCTATCATTTAAAACATCAAACTTGCTTATTGTACAGATGCTACAGATTGTAAATATTCAATAAAAATAAAAAAAAAAGAATATATGTAGCCTTTATCATCTACGACCGTGGTTATGGTTGACAGTGAAGCTATCGTTCATAAGTTCAGGTATATGTGTGACCGATCATAATATAACGTGTGTGTAAATTACTCGGCCTTTTTGGTATTTGCGTCCGTTGGGAGCGGTTGTTTTTTTGTGTGTTTCCGTTCTGAAGGCATCTGTTATGAACATCATGTTTTTCATAATTTTTTTTTTTTTATTCCAGACTTGCTGTTTTCTGCGGATGTAATTTTTAAACAACAATTTAAAGGTTAGTGGTGCACCGCTAAATAGTAGGCAAGATGACGGACCTTTCGTCAAAGGCATGTCTAGTCTATATATGAATCGCTAAATGTTAAGAGGGGACTTCTAACATTTTTAAATTTTACCAGGAATGAGAAAAATTCGTCTAACGCTGTGTCCTTACGTAAGAGCGGCGAACGCGGCACTTGCGGTGCGATGCGAGCGATTATTTATTATATTTATTATATTTATTATATATTATTATTATTCAAACTTATAAATATAGATAGGATTGTCCATCGTATGCGATAAACGCGGCGCGAGCGACGCATGGTTTAATTATCAAATTGTTTTGTTATTATATAAGAACATTGTGTTAAGTATTTGTAGGTGTTTTTGCACTGTGTTATTTTTTAAATGGAGTTTCTCATATCTGAGGTACAAAAAAGAAATGTTCTCTGGAATAAATTTAATTAATAAAATAAAACGATAAATACACACGTAAGATATTTTGTTCCACAACTGACAACATAATGTACTGTACCTACTTCAAAAAACAAAATATATCAGCCATTACAAAGTCGTTCGCATCAGCCGTAAATTCGCGTTCGCCTCTCTTGCATAGGACACAGCGCAAGTAACAAAAAAAATTTATTAATTATATTTATACCGATTTTTTACATCCTTGTTGTTATCTGCGAAAGTCACTTTTCAACATCAACCGATGGCCCTATCTATCAACTATAGAGATATGCAAAATAAGTATTTTCCAAAAAAATGCATGTTCCTTTTTAACATTTAGTGATTCATATAGACCAGTAGTCTTTTGACGATCAATTGTAAATTGATTAAATTTACTACACACATATATATATATATATATATATATATGTATATATTTGTTTATTATGTTTACAGGTTTTCGGTGTTTTTTTTTTAATTATAAATTTTTTTTATTTTTTTTTTTTTTTATTTTAAATTCAGTTTTTAATATTTTCTAACTAGTTTTCATTTTTTTTTTTTTAAATTTTTTTAGTATTAAATAATTTTAAATTTTAAAAAAAATTTTTAAATTTTTTTTTTTTTTTTAACAGTTTAGCTGAGATTTAGGTTCAAAGCTAAATTAAAAAGTTTAGATTTAGGTTCTAAACGTAGCTGAGATTTAGGTTCAAAGCTAATATAAAAAGTTTAGATTTAGGTTCTAAACTAAGTAACTAAATAGTATAATCATTTTAACAAAATGAATTTAACTAAAAACTTAAACGAAGTTGCTGAATTCGTTCATCTGACATATCCAGAATTGAAATTTGATGAAGTTACCTCGACACACGAATGTGTGCATGGTATATGTAAATTTGTTTTCAATAAAATTGATAAGAATTTGAGGAAAAATCTTGTAACTTCTCTTAATCGAGAAAATTCGGAACTTCGAAAACTTATTCGATTATTGGAAGAGAAAAATGAAACTATCGTTTCATTGAATGATAGTTCAACAATAATAGGTATAACAAAAATAATTGAAAAACAAAATTATACTAGAACAGATTTTGAAAAATACAATTCAAACATCATTGATGATATTTGTAGACGATTAAGAATTGCTATTAATAAAAGTAATAGAATTTTTGTTTATAGACAGTGTAATAAAATATTTAATGAAATTTTCTCATATACAGTTTATAAGAATAATACTGCAGATGTAATAACTAATGATCACTTGGAAGTAAAGATAGATCCAAATATCAGTATAGAGAGTGTACTTCTATCTGAATTGGAGAGTAGTGACGTTCTAAAAGACCAACAGGTTTCATTAAATAATGTATTTAATGCCTGGAATGAAAATTATATATTTAATACTCCAGTGAAAAGGTCGAATGTGAAATACGAACATGTGACGAGTCGGTTGACGGATAATTTAGTAAAGAGAACACCGCCAAAAATCGCCAACAATATTGAAACAGTGAGTGATATAATTCCAATGCACTCTGAAAACTTATGGAGTGAGAAATTAGATACGAGTAAGCTGGACTCTGTGAATTTTGACATTGCTGTTAATAGTACACCGATAATGAACAAAGAGGAGATTGTTACACCGGTAAAGAGTACGAATGAAAAATACAAACCGGTAGAGAGTCCACTGAGGAACGCTTTAATGAAGAGAACACCAGTTAAGTCTGGTGTTGTATTACCACCTGGTGCAGAAAACAAATTCCCAGACAGTACATACCACAGGATAAACAATTCTAAAAAATATAGTGGTTGTACCTATCGAGAAGGTCAATTCTTGATTACAAAGGAAGAATGGTCGCTTATTGAGTATGTGAATGAAGAAGGTAATATATGTTTTGAAACATCAAAGTACCCAAACTGTTTAGGAAACATATACGAACAGTGAACAACACGTGTGTTGTTAATGTAAAATCAGCAAATTATTCTAAACGTTTGAATGATTATGTTTATATGTATTGCAGTCACCCGAGTTGCAAGAGTTTTAAACTCGTGATTGAACCACAAAAGAATGAAACCGTTTTAGTCGTTGTATACAGTTCTGGTTTACATTACTACCATGATCCCGATTATGCCTTGACGTGGTTAGAGGAATGTTAAAAAACATGAAAGTATTTACGTATGAAGACGAAGCCGTAAAATCGCTTTCGCCCAGTAAGTATGCCCGGGGCAATAATCAAAATATGAAGTCTGGGGATACTCTGAGAAAAATTCGTTCAGAGGGATTAAGTGCTGATGATAATGATGGTGACGATATGGTAGATTTGTTAAAGATGTATTCTGAAAATGTTGATTATGTTAAAATTTCGATATTATTTTTATTTATAAAATCTATAGTTTTGTTTTGAATATTATTAGTACATGCAATGACAATAACGTTTTAATTTATCTACAGGAATGATTTCAGATTTATTTTGTTTTAGTTTATTTTTTTATAGTTTTAATAATATTATTTTGTTTCACAATTAATTTATTTTGTTTTATTATATTATTTAATTTATTTTAATAATTTTTATTGCAGTTTTCTATCAAGTTAAATCTAGTTTGATTCTAATTACGGTATTGGATATAGTTTAAAACGGATTCACACTGTATTTATTGTCGTTTTATTGAATTGGAGTTTTGTAGTTGTATTAAACTAATGCAACAACTTTTTAATATTTCTATTTAATACTCATTGGCTTTTTTGTATATTTAAATTTACACACACACATATATACATATATATTTTATTTAAAAAAATTAAAATCTGCTTTCCGCATGTAAAACGATGAACGACAACGCCGAATCGCCAATACCGGAGAAACAATATAATTATCGTGTACAACACGCAATAATAATAATACTCGTCGACTCGCGCGAATAACAGTCGACGCGTATTTAGTAGGTAAGGCGAAAATCGACCGTCGCAGCAGCCGCCGGGCCGGTTCTCTTAAAAAACCGACTAGCGCCCGACGAACAACACTGAGTCGACGTCGAGCGAATTTTTTTTTTAAGCGCGCGTCGACAATTTTCTCGCGTCCGACCGCCGCGAACTTTGTACAAAAACTCGGCGGCGGTGCGACAACCGCGCTAAATCGCCAATTCCGACGAAACACGAATGACCTTACCGCCGCCTTCGACGGTCATCGACAACAAATCGACCAGCCAATATCACCGGCGAAACAATAATAATCCTGTACACAACACAACACTCGTCGGCTTACACGAGAGTAATTGCCGACGTGTGTTTAGTAGGGGTACGGCAAAAATCGATCCTCGCAGCAGCCGTCGGGGGGTTCTCTTAAAAAACCGACTAGCGCCCGCGAGAAACACGAGTCGACGTCGAGCGACATTTTTTTTTTTTTTTTAAGCGCGCGTCGATAGTTGTATTCCGACAAATCGGCTCGCGCCCACCCGCGCGGCGAGCCTTACAACAACTCGGCGGTGGTGCGATAACTCTGAATCGTCAAGTCCGACGAAACGCGAGTAACCCCGTCCACGTGTATCAGTCTCAAGGCAAAAACAGACACTTGCACGCGGCGAATACACGTCGACGGCCTTCGACAGCAGGTTTTTTTTTATAAGTACACGCCGATATTTTATTTTGACAAATCAACTCGCGTCCACCGCAACGAGCTGTACAACCCCCGGCGGGGTAGAACGACAACGTCGAATCGCCAATAACGGAAAAACACTAATTATCGTGTACAACACGCAATAATACTCGTCGACTTACACGAATAACAGTCGACGTGTACACTATTAGGTTAGGCAAAAATAGACTCTCGCAGCAGCCGCCGGGTCTCTTAAAGAACCGATTAGCGCGCCCGAGGAACACAAGTCGCGACATTTTTTTTTTTTTTTTTTTAAGCGCTCGTCAACAAATTTTCCCGCGTTCATCGCCGCGAACTGTACAACAGCCCGGCGGTGGTGCTGATATGCTAAATCGCCAATACCGGCGAAACACGAGTAACCGTCGAAGTGTATTAAATAGTCGAGGCAAAAACAGATTTCCGCACGACGAATACACGTCGACGGCAAGCGATAATTTTTTTTTCTTTTTTTTTTTAAAGCGCTCGTCGACAAATGAGCTCACGTCCACCGCCGCAAATTGTACGACAGCCCGGCGGTGGTGCAGCAGTGCTAAATCGCCACAAAACCGGCGAAACACGAGTAACCGTCGACGGCAAGCGATAATTTTTTTTTTTTTTTTTTAAGCGCTCGTCGATAGTGTATTTCGACAAATCAGCTCGCGCCCATCGCCGCGAATTGCACGACAGCCCGGCGATGGTGCGGCAGTGCTAAATCGCCAAAAACCGTTATTACACGAGTAAATGTCGACGTAAATTAGGTACGGCGAAAATCGCCCCTCGCAGCCGCCAGTTCTCTTAAAGAACCGACTAGCGCGCCCGAGGAACACAAGTCGACGTCAAGCGACATTTTTTTTTTTAAGCACGCGTCGACAAATGAGCTCGCGTCCACCGCCACGAACCGTACAACGATCCGGCGATGGTGCGGCAGTGCTAAATCGCCAATATCGTTATTACACGAGTAACCGTCGACGTGTATTAGTAGTCACAGAAAAATAGACTTCCGAGCGACGAATACACGTCGACGGCAAGCGATAATTTTTTTTTTTTTTTTTTTTTTTAAAGCGCTCGTCGATAGTGTATTTCGACAAATCAGCTCGCGTCCATCGCCGCGAATTGTACGAATGCCCGGCGGTGGTGCGGCAGTGCTAAATCGCCACAATACCGGCAAACACAAGAAACCTTCGACGTATATTAGGTACGTCGAAAATCGACCCTCGCAGCAGCCGCCGGGCAGGTTCCCTTAAAGAACCGACTAGCGCGCCCGAGGAACACAAGTCGACGTCAAACGACATTTTTTTTTTTTTAAGCGCGCGTCGACAAATGAGCTCGCGTCCACCGTCACAAACTGTATAACAGCCCGACGGTGGTGCGACAGTGCTAAATCGCCAAAAACCGTTATTACACGAGTAACCGTCGAAGTGTATTAAATAGTCGAGGCAAAAACAAATTTCCGCACGACAAATACACGTCGACGGCAAGCGATAATTTTTTTTTTTTTTAAGCGCTCGTCAATAGTGTATTTCGACAAATCGGCTCGCGTCCATCGCCGCGAATTGTACAACAGCCCGGCGGCGGTGCGACAATGCTAAATCGCCAAAAACCGTTATTACACGAGTAAATGTCGACGTAAATTAGGTACGGCGAAAATCGCCCCTCGCAGCCGCCGGTTCTCTTAAAGAACCGACTAGCGCGCCCGAGGAACACAAGTCGACGTCAAGCGACATTTTTTTTTTTTAAGCACGCGTCGACAAATGAGCTCGCGTCCACCGTCACAAACTGTATAACAGCCCGGCGGTGATACGGCAGTGCTAAACCGCCACAATATCGGCGAAACACGAGTAACCGTCGAAGTGTATTAAATAGTCGAGGCAAAAACAGATTTCCGCACGACGAATACACGTCGACGGCAAGCGATAATTTTTTTTTTTTTTTAAGCGCTCGTCAATAGTGTATTTCGACAAATCGGCTCGCGTCCATCGCCGCGAATTGTACGACAGCCCGGCGGTGGTGCGGCAGTGCTAAATCGCCAATACCGTTATTATACGAGTAACCCGCCGAAGTGTATTAAATAGTCGAGGCAAAAACAGATTTCTGCACGACGAATACACGTCGACGTCAAACGACATTTTTTTTTTTTTTTTAAGCGCGCGTCGACAAATGAGCTCGCGTCCACCGTCACAAACTGTATAACAGCCCGACGGTGGTGCAGCAGTGCTAAATCGCCACAAAACCGGCGAAACACGAGTAACCGTCGACGGCAAGCGATAATTTTTTTTTTTTTTTTAAGCGCGCGTCGATGTTTATTTCGACAAATCGGCTCGCGTCCATCGCCGCGAATTGTACGACAGCCCGACGGTGGTGCGACAGTGCTAAATCGCCAAAAACCGTTATTACACGAGTAACCGTCGACGTGCATTAGGTACGGCGAAAATCGACTTCCGCGCGACGAACACACGTCGACGGCAAGCGATAATTTTTTTTTTTTTTAAGCGCTCGTCGACAGTACATTTCGACAAATCGACTCGCCAATACCACCGGCGAAAGACCAATATAATCGTGTACGACACGACAAAATCGTCGTTACGACGTGTAATCAAACACGGTAAAAACCTGACATGTGCGCGCGCGACGACCAACACAAACCGCCGAGAAACGGCGAAAAAAAAATTTAAAACGAATTTAAAACGGAAAAAAAAAAAAAAACTGTAAATCTCACAAGAACGCTTACCTGAGAGCGACGAACCGGCGTACGGCAACGAAGAGACTGACCGAACGTACCGGGGGACTCGATACATACTGTGGGCTGGGGGTCCCGTCGGTCTTTAATGAGCAATTAAATATTATAAATCGAGTTTTCGCAGTAATTGGAAATATCCACGTAAGAAACGAACGAGTACCGCACCGGCATGCGAGATTAGAGCCGATAAACGTAATTAAACGTTCGGCCGCGATTGTTAATTAATGATAATAAGTTATTGGGGCTTTCGCGTCCCGAGCTGCCCGCGATAACGACACGACCGTGTGCGGGTAATAAATCACGGCGGAAAGTATTCTCGTGCACGCGCATAATACGGTCTTTACCGTTATCGTTAGCTCATTAACGAGTGCAAACGATATATATTTTGTGTGCTATTTCGGACGAACAACAACCGTTCGGTTTTCCCGCGCGCGATCCGGACTCACCACCACGGTCGTTAACGGCCGGCAAAACACACATCGTACACGGAATAACCGGTGTAGGGGTTTCCCCGTGACCGCGTATCGATATTATTGCGCGCGTTTCCGTAAACCTATTATTAATTTGATTTTTTCAAATCGTAGAACGTCTTACGCCGTAATATACTCGTGCGATTTTTATTTTTCTGACGTTTCGAAAACCGTTACGAGGGTCCATCCTGAGAGTATGTGGTACACGTTTGACTGTCGTGACTACACTGATGTTATGTGGCACGGACGCGTGAAAAACAAACCCGGTGTCCCGCGGATCACACCGTTATCACAATAATCAATATTTTGCCACGTAACATGCGCGTCGACGGCCGCCGCCGCGAACACCGCGGCCGGCGAAACGCCCGGCACCGGTCACGACGACACTCGTCGACGTACATTTAAAACACGGTGAAAAAACTCACCGTCAAAAAACGAACGACCGTACGGACAGCCGAGACAACACGTTCCACACGTACGCCGCGCGAACCGAAACGGCCGAGTCCGAAGATGGCGCGCGGACACGACAACGCAACGCGAACGCGAACGCGACCACGACGACGACGAGCACGCGACGCGAACAGAACGGATCGCGACGACGACACGCGGTGCGTATAGCCGGCCGCCGGCTCTTCCCCATACCCGCCCGCCAATTCGGACCGAGCTTACGTGACGTTACGCGTCCGTCCGGCACGTTCGTTATCGGAGGTACGATTGGTCGAACGTCAGTCGTTTTGTTTCGATTGAACGACACCTTGGACACGTACGTCTGAACGTTTTCGAATGCGTATGACGTAGACGAACTGTCTGTTCAATGGGATCCCCGGTCATTTTATTTGATGTTTGTTATTTAAGTATATGTTTTCGGGAGCAAATTTAGAAAACATTTTAATATTCGTTTAATAATACAAATTTAATAGAAATTAAATAACAAATAAAACGTGTACCAGAAAATAATACGCTACAAATGTAGCATTGGTCGTGATGTTATAGTCGTACGCGAAATCGATCCGAAAAAAAAATGTTGTGTCCAGCCCGAAAACACGTATACATAAACAAACAATATACAAACGATTTACAGTTATCGTTTATTTTGAACTTATATCGAGTCATTTTATAAATACAAATTCTATAATTAAAAGAAATACATGACAGGACACATTACACATAACACATTTCTTCGGATAAGTCAAGATGAACCGGAATTTTGTTGAAATTAACACATAATATGTTTCGCACGACGTTTTGAACGAAATGTTTTGTGATAAACACATTTTACCGGGAAACGATAATATATATATTATTTGTTGTTGTTGAAGACGTAAGGTCGTCGTTAAGTATCAAATACACACCTAATACACACGCGCTGTATCACAGTTATTTTGCCATGATCGTGGAAATATTATTTTGTCTCGTCGCGGTGGTCAGCGCATTGGCGTTATTCTTTCTACAAGCGGATCCTGTAGAAAGCGAAAGTGTACCGAAAATATGCGAATCGCAGGGCGTGTCGTCCCAACGAAACTTACCGCCGACCGTATCTAAGGAGGTGATCATGGCCATGGCGCAGAGGAGTATTTACCAGTTGGTCGAACAGACAGACGAACAATGTTATGTCGGCGACGATGATGGCGACGTTCGGTGGGCCCGTGATCTGATGGCCGGTTTGTGCGTCAAGCTGGACGCGAATCAGACCAACGTGTTGGAACTGGAGCGGATCGTAAACGCATTTTGCGACCGGCTAGAAAAAATGATCGACGCCTATCAGGTCAGCGACATTTTTAAAAAAAATTTTTTATTAAGTATATGGTTTAGAGATAGGTAAAATGTACGTTATCACGGGTCCAGATTTCGCAATAATAATATAACGTTAAACAGTTTATAAATTATGAGCGAGTTCGTGCTAAAATTATATCTGACATCGTACGCTACGTGTTATATTAATATTGTCATCGCAAACGATTTAATATACTCCAATACCCATATTTTACTAGTTCGTAAAATATAATAATAAAAATCAATTGATAACACATTACTAAATATTTCAGACGTTCGGCAACAAACTATTTTCGTTAAAGAAAAAAAACCGTTTTAAATTATAATTTAAGTTTGACGCGCGTTGGTGACCAATTATCAATCATTTATTTATACTCTTGCCCGTATAAGTAGTTACAATTTACACCGGTCGATCGGACCCGAAAAAACTTACCATCCGGTATTCGTTCAGGTAAATTTGTGCGAGTATAACGAAGAATTGGCTCTAATCACTGATGTCCGTCTCTCGATTGAGGATGAGATTTACCAATCGAAAGCAACGTGCCAGGACCAACAACAACCAACTGCAATGCTCGCTGAGGACGAAGTAGATAACAACTATCATCGCGACGAGGAAAATCTTAAAGTCGAGACGTCGACACAATGTCCTGTTGCTTTCAACAGCACGGAAGACGATTTTTGGTTCGTGTGCAATCAATTCGTCGACGACAATCTAAAGATATTGCCGTTTGTTAACGAGCGAGACTGCATTGAAATTCATCAATAACATCCAAGTCTTATAGTTTTGGAAAGGTTTCTGGGCTTACGACTGTCTTGAATTTAGAGCTTTTAAAATAAAATATTGATAATTAATATCTCGTGTATTTATTATCGTCATTATACTTCCGTGTTTCTCATAAATGTATTATGTTCATGAATTCGTATACGTGTGTCGTTATTGTCGTCTTTTGTCAAACGGCAATCGAATATTATCTTTGGCTTTACTTATATGAGGTACCAATTAGGTTCTTGTTTCATTGAAATCAATTTCTTCTAGATTATGTTTTCCGGTAAACGTTTTTGCATGTTCTGTACTGTTCAATAAACTTGTCAGGTTTTCTTAACTTAAACAGTTCTTTTTCAACAATATTAACCAACTGGATTGCTTCGTCTACTCATATATTGTCAGTATTGCAAACAACGCTTCCTATATAAAAATAAAACAATATATTTATCACATTAATTAATATAAACTTAAAATATCTTTTACTAAATTTCATATTGTCTAATTATCGCTTTCATAATACTATAATTACGTTTAGGACTGTATTGTTCTGAAACAATATATCAATATTAATTGAATAAAAATGTACCGTTTAAATGTAATTTTTTCTTATTTGTGTCCTTTTTTTTTTTTGATGGGGAGGGGGAATTTTTAACGTTTTTACAAAATCGTTACATATACAAGAGTTTCGCTTTGAACTAGAAAAATTCTGGTCACCTTACGTATGATACAATAATAATACATTACTACGTACCTATGACAACCTGATATTAATCAATACAATAATTTAAAATTTTTAATCTTGTTTTATTTTTGAATGTCACAATGGAGGACGTGGATTATTTAGAAATGCTAACTGAAAACAAGGACATAAAAAAAAAGTAATACAATTTAATATACTACCAAAATATCTACATTTTACCAATGCAATTGGTGAATTTATGTATATTTTCAATACTGAAAAAAATTCCTTTTATATGAGAATATAATACAAAAAACTATTTAAAATTATTCTATATATCTTAAGCATAACTTACACATATGTTACGCGTATCTTCACAATTTATATACATATTAGAAAATGGAATTCAGAGTTTTAGTTGAACGAAAAAATGTTCTTATTGTATTGAACTGATTAAAATGTTAAACTTAATTAGTACGTTTTTTTATGTCCTAAACTAATCTGGCTTTAATTTTGTTTAAATTTATTGGAAACCTTTAAAGACTATTTAGAACTGCGAATTAAATTTTGTAAAACTATTGATTTAATTAATTTTTCTTTTTTTACACAATAACTATTGCAAATAATCATATTAAACATGTAATTGAACTATTTTATCATGACAATGTAATCGGTTATTTTTAATTTCATTTAAATGTCAGACTATGGGTGTTTTTAATAAACAGATTTCGATATTCATATCGCTTAAAAAAACAAGGAATCAATAACAAAATAAACAAAACATAAGAAACAACAAATAGAAATAAATAAAAATGAATAGGTAAATGCTTTTATCTGGAATCTGTAATAGGACCAATATCCATTATTTTACAGTTAATAATAGTTCAGATAAAAAATAATTACAAAGACACATTGTTATATAGGGGTGCTATATGCCTGCTAAATTGTAATTTACCGATAGTACGCGATGTTGCGAAATCATTGGGCATGAATGTTGTGAAATGTACAGATCAATGGGATTTATGTTGGAGTGACTCATCACTGGACATTAAGAAAGCTAAAGATTTGAAAAAATACCAAGTGAGCCATGTAAACCTAACCTAAGTACTAAAAAAAGAAAAATGAATAATTTATTGGTTTATGAAAATATTATTAAAAGTTATTATTCTAATATTATATTAGTCTAAATTGTCTAAAAACAAATAAATGAAAAAAATTAATTACTCAAAACAAATTTAAAAACCGTCTTTTTGAAAAATTAAGACAGTTTTAAACAAAAGTAATTCCTATATCACATGTGTACTAACAACTAACACAGATTATTTATAATTACAATTAAAATAACCAAGTATTAATCAAAATCTGATATTATAATATTGTGCAATATATCTAATTAAAGTTATTTAAAAAATTTTAAATGAGTAGATTTCGTTATGATTACTGTGCTTAAGTACTTGAATTTAAATTTATCATCATATTAAAACAACTGTTATTTATGGTACTTTTTCATATAATCAATCAATAACGTAGAATCTGAATAATAATTTTTAGAAAACAAATCACTTTCCGGGCATGTCAGAGATTTGCCGCAAGGATTCGCTGGCTCGTAATCTCAATACAATGGTAAATTACTTTCCAGACGATTATAACTTTTTTCCGAGGACATGGTATTTACCATCAGAGTATGTCTTTTTCCGATTAATTAGCCTATATAATAAAATTGCTCATATTTTAGTTATTTAAAACTGCAAGCCTACACAAATAAATTTAAAAATTCAACGTACATTTTAAAACCAGTCACGGGGTGTCGTGGGGTTAATATATATCTAACGAAATCTGTAAAACATATTGATAAATTTCAACAGATTATCTGCCAGCTATACATCTCCAAAGTAAATAATGAAAATGTTTATAATTTTGTATTGTAGAAAACTCAAAAGGATAATTATTTGTTCTATTGTTTTAGCCATTGTTGATAGATGGCTATAAATTTGATATGCGAATCTACATTTTAATATCATCATGTGATCCACTTAAGATATATATTTATAACGATGGACTTGTCAGGTAAAAATTTAATTATAATATTTACATTTAATCTTCTAATGTTTAGGAAAATTTATTATTTTTATTATTAAAAACAGCATATATATATATATGTATATATCAATACATATGGATGCATAATTATATAACCTATAAAACCAAAGTAGCTATGGACTAGCATTATCATCACTCTTTACGAGGAAGTTTTTTTTCATAATTATTATTACGAACACTTATTAGTTACTACGCGTCTGTAACTAAATAATTTTATTACTAACATTATCCAATAGAATACTAACATAAGTATTTTAATGTATGATGAGTATTATACATAATTTATAAATTTGTAATTTCAAGACAAGAAATTACACAGTAAATAAAAAAAGTACCCTCCTCATCTGTATTGGTTTTTCTTGGCCAGACGCAAACAAGTTGCAGATTAAAGTGTTAAGTCATGTACAAGTATGACAAATTTACAAATATTGAGGTCTCTACAGTATAACTGGCATTTTCACTCGCTTACCCGGGTTTTAAAACACAGTTTATGGTGGCGTAACGTGAAGAATTCGAATAACACTATAATTCAATTTTTTTTCACCCTTAGATTAGCAACGAATCCCTACACGAAGCCTACTAAGGAAAATTTGAAAAATCTTTTCATGCACCTAACTAACTATTCAGTTAACAAACACAGTAAAATGTATGTTGACAATGAAATTTTCGGCAGTAAACGGTGAGATAAAAAACACTTGAAGTTACAATATTTTAATACAAATATAATTGTTGGGTTTAGACGAATAACAACGCTAAATAAGTGGTTGAGCAATAACAATCATGATGTGAAGAAAATGTGGAAGGAAATTGACGATCTCATAATTAAAACCATAATATTGTCCTACCCGTTTGTTAAACGAAGTTATCAAACCTATTTCTCCGGTCATAAATACATGTCGGCATGTTTCGAGATTCTTGGATTCGACATACTTTTAGATGAAAACTGCAAACCGCATCTCTTGGAAGTCAGATATTGTTATACATTGACTTATAATGTAATACATACATTGTTAGTTACATGCGAATGTATTGTGTTAGGTTAATCATTCGCCGGATTTGCATACCGAGACTGCGATTGATAAATTATTAAAAAAAGAATTATTAACAGACACATTTACACTGTTGCAGTTGGACACGACTCTAAAAAAATTTGTTTTTAGAGAGGATAAATGGCAAACAGAACAACAGATTATAGGTGCTAACAAAGACATTTGGTATGCTCGACTATTTCATTTTGCATTGTTTTAAGAAAATTAATTAAAACATTGTTATAAAAAATAAGTATGGTGATATGGTAATGATACCTACACATTAAAATGAAACGTAATAATTTAATTCATTGTATTCGTCAATTTAACGGACAATAAAGTAAATAAAATTATTTGACGCAGAGTATAAATGATCACATTTACGTTACCTATATAAATTTAACACTAGTTAATATGATAACATAATTATTAAGTTTATTTGAGACCGTTATTGAGAATATTGTTTCATAAAAAAAATAACAGCTATTTAAAACATCAAAGTATCAAAAAAAATTAACTTTTTTTCCAAATAATATTTTACGAAAATTCTTTGAGGTACGTTCAAAAAATATTTTTCTTATATTTGAAAATGTGTATTTAAAATATAAATTTTGCTGTATAACTCGTTAAAAATACAAAGATATGCAGCGAGTTGTAGATGCCATATTCATATATATACTTATACATGTTTAAAATACAAATAACAAATACATCTAATACACACATATAATTCGATTGACTGATTTATTCTGCAATCAATGACATTATTGTACATATTTGAGTGTAAGTGATAAGAAATATTTTGATCAGTAATATCTATATTTATTATTTCACTCACAGAATCAAACTGTATGTAAACTCAACACAATATATTTATATAAATTCTCAATACTATTAAACCACAATCAAAACAATCTCTCAAGTTTTTAGCTAGTATTCTAAATTATAAGAAAAATATGTTGTCTTGAATTTTATATATAATTTAAAAATTATTATATAATAAATATATTTCCTTTAATCTCAGACTTCTGAAAGTAGCTAAAATTAATAATTATGTTATATCAGTTTTATAAAATAAAAGTAACGGATACTTTTATGATGTAATGAATTGTTATTACCATTCACGTAAAATCAATGGTGTATGTAATAATGCAATAACTGCATTTTTTATGAATACAATATTTAGCAAACAAAGAATGTTGGCGTGCAAAGAAACTTTTGAAAAACAAAATGAAATCTGGGAAAGTGAAAATATGGGAAACTACAGATTAGTATTCTCGAAAAAAAATATACATTTATATAAACACTATTTTTACTGGAATGAAAGTAAACTTTACCGAAACAATTCATCGTTAAGAAAAGAATCTTCAAATGCGTCCCAGAAAAAAGTAACATTACTATTGTTAATAAATTGCGACTTTAATACATTTATTGTAGTACTTCTGACATTATAAATTAACAAATTTTACGATATTATACTATACAATCTACATTGCCAAATGTGTATATATATATATATACATACAGGGCGTTCCACGAAGGTTTAATAAATGCATTAATTTATTTTAATTTTATTTTTTTTAAATTTTTTTTCAAATAAATGTTATACTTCTATTCTAAGATAAATATATTCATTTACTCTAATTTTTAATACAAAAAAAAACCTCTAAAATACAATAATTTTAGTGCAAGTTTCTATTAAATATTACGAAAAAAAAAAAACCTTAACTGTATTAAATAGATCAAAAATTAATGCAGTGTCAGATCTCCTCGGGAGGACGTCCTGTGTACGATATACGATACGTAGTAATATTTTATAATTAGAAGAAATAATTAAATTATTGGGATCAGTGAATTTTATTATAATTACAATTTTATGTTTTGTAAAACAATACACAAAAATAAAACAAAATTAATATAATAAAAATCTATTTTAATTTATTAAAAAGAGATAATAACTAAGAATTGAGAGATTAGCAAAATTCCAAATAATCTAAATTTCAGTGTAATGGATGATTTAATGATACGTTTAAAAACAGTTAGATTCGTGTACTAATTATAATAGATTATAACTTTATTATGATATTATTGAAATAATTTTTTGGTTGCAATGTGTTTCCCTAGATTAATATTGAAAAAGTAACATCGACGATTAAAAGAACAAATAAACTTACTGAAAAAAATATAAATACATTTCAAAATTCAGATTTACTATTAAATTTGATAATGAATAAGTCGTCAATAAATACCAACCGTAAGGAATCTTTAAATTTAAAATCAAAGGAATTATCTATTTTGCCGAATAGATGGTTGAACAAAAATCAAATCAAATCAAGCAATCAATCGTCAGATCAGGTCGAATAATAAATATACAAATTATAAATAAATATACGATGATAAATATGATAAGCTATTTATATTTTAACAAATTAGATTTTGGGTATCACTGACTTAGTTTCTCGTGTAGAGATCGAAAGAATAAAAACTAAAAATAAGAAAATGTTTCCTAATATTCAATCTTGTCTTTTCAAAAATCACGTGAGTACCTATTATAAATAGGCTATTTATGTCTAAATAGCCTGAGAGTGATCACCTAACCACTATCAATTATGAATGGAAATTATTTATATCTGTCATATCAAGTACAAGAAAAAAATGAGTTTTTGTGATGGCTGGAAAGAAACATTCATCGACCAAATCGAGGAAAACACGAGGCTCGGCATTATGATTGATAGGACGGAAATTGTTTTCAACCTAGACATCAAAGAACACGTATGGTATATAACTTTGTGTCGATTGATTAATATTTAATAGTTACGGTTTTAGATTTTCATGGCATTTATGAAACTGAATAATATACGCGAATGTGATTACGTGAGTTATGCAAAGTATGAGAAGAAAAGAGAAAATCTACGGATAAAACCATTTAGATGTAATATAATAAATACCACGTTCAAATAGGAACAACAATAATGCATTTTGTAAATTAGTAAATTTGAGAACTGTTTTTCGAAGTGTAAGCATGGATATTATGTTATGCTTTTTTAAAAACGATTAATATCAATATTTAAAAATTATAATGCTTATCGATGTGTAAATAGTGTATATTTTGTTGCGTTATATACATTTAATGTATTGGGTATTTTGCGGATTATCCAGTGCTCATGAATTAAAGTTTACAGATAGTTTTGAAAGATGGATTATTAATCACACCGTACCTATGTATGTTAACTATAAAGTAACATTAGTTATAATAACTATAATAACAATAACAAATAATAATAATAATAATCTTAATACTCATTTCCTAATCGAACCTTTTTTATTATTTCGAAAATACGTGGGATTGGAAATGTCTATGTAATGTGTAATGTACAATTAATAACATAAAACAAATAATATCTGACATACATTAAATAAATTCACATTTGCGAATTCAGTCTTCAAACATTGTCCTAATGACTTGAAACGTGTAGGCAAATATTTAGGAAATTATTGCAGCGAACTTGAAAAATTAAAAAAATAAATAAATGTGTAACTAATCGTGACGAGTAAGTTTTTAACCTAATATGAATTTAAATACTTTCCCTGAATTTTTACTGATGACTGTTCAATTCGGATCCAAAAATTCAGTGATGCAATTAGGTAATTTTGATGGTATCCTTCTAATCCATTGGATTAAATAGGCAATAATTTGTATTAAAAAATACGATTCCAGAATATAATAAGTATTAGCCTATAGTTAGATACTTATGTATTTATTTTCTAACCTTTACACAAATAAAATTACTTCATTTTCATTAGATTATTACCTATATGTAAAATAGGTATTTCGGTTTAAAGAATTTTGTACCATTTCAAATTTTCCGCATTTTCGAATCGTTCACCATATCGATTCGTCGTGCCTTCGTTTTGATTGGTAAAAATTATGATTTGCCGCGAAATAAGACTTAGCTGGTTACAAATGATTGTGTAAACTTGCCAATAAAGTCTCCAAAGGTACTTCACCGGGTTTGACAGGAACGCAAAGACTAAAAAGCACTTTTTTTACTGTACTTAATCGACAACTACGAATAGTTTCAACTAGTTTAATAATTAATTATGAGCTTAATGTAATATCTAATTATGTTAGTCATTTTCAATGTTGTGAATTAAAATATAGTGAGGTAAGTAATAAAATACATTCTACTTATATTATATCATTATAGATTATTAGATAACAAATATGAATGATTACAAAGGAAATATATTGATCATATTTTGGAATCAAAATATTTTGCTTTTGTTCCTGTTCTAATTTTAAAGCATACGATTCAATATGTAATACAATAATCTAAGTTAGTCGTGCAAACGTTATAAAAAATATAAATATGTATTATTTGTCCAATGTTAATTTTATATTTGTCAAGATGTAGTGTGTGTGTGTGTGTGTATATTTTAAATAAGAAAAAAAATTATAATTCAGAATGTCACGTTGAATTAAAATAGTGTCAGAAATTAAAATATCGAGTTATAACGAATATATTAAAGAAATATACATTAAATATATCTAATTAAAGCATAACGTTTAGTTGTTTCCTAAATTGTTAAAATATGAATGTTATAATATTTGCGCTTATACCAAAATGCGATCGAATGAAAAGTGTTCGTAATGTATTTGTATTGTTTTGTGAAATTTGAGTCTCATCACAAACATTCACTAAAAAAAAAGTTTATGTCGTAAAGTCATTCAAACTATTGACTTCATTTCATATAGTCTTTAGAATGGGAAGGGTAAATTTTATGACAAAAATCATTAAACAACTGATTAATTAATAAACAGGAAAAGTCAATAAATATCAAATTAATTACACGCATACCGTAATTTTAAATGTATCCATTTTATTTGTAATCCAATATAAATATATTTTGAACTTCGAATAATTGTTATATAAAAAATATTATCATTATTTAAAATGTTTATAAAATTATTTCAAAATAATTCACCACGTACCGTTGATCAATAAATAATAGATCGGGAAACCGTCATGAAACACAGTTTTGTATAAATGTGCGAAATCTCTTTTAAACCGTTTAAGCTCATACGAGACCATATGATCTGGAAACAAATTAAATACACATTCTAAAGTTTGTTGTCCATAACAACCATAAAATCGACATACATTTTCCGAAAAACAATTGTTTACAATATTATTCAAGTTTTGTATTCATAAGAATAAGTTTTCTAAAAATAATATCCATGGACAATCAAAATATATCTGAGCATGCAATCTATCTACAAGAAGTACATAAAAAAGTCATACATTGGCTGACGTACAAGTGTATCAGTAACACTCATCTGATGGACGATACTTTATCATTATGTCTTTCGAAACAAAATACAAATGAGGATCGGATTGAAATTAAAGTAAATTATTTGTCAAAACGAAAAGTTAATAATACTAAAAAAAAGATCAGTTGTTGTCGTCATGTTGCCAATCCAAAGAATACTGTCAAAGTAAATATAAAATAATATATGTATTGTTTTCAGTAATTATTAAATTCATAATAACAAACTTTTTTAATCTTAAGGATAATTCTATAAACTCTGACAACAATAATTGTAATAATAATAATACTAATATGAACGCAATCATTATTATATAGTAGTATTTGATTTAAACACATAAACGATTTAAAATATATATATTTATTTATATTTATATTGTAATGTTCTTAATACAAATTAATTTTACAGCAAGTACCCTTGTGGTTAAAAGCTGCTTTGCCGAATGTTACCCAAAGATATGATATGTACAATGTCAATAACTTGACGATCAAAATGAATGATATTAAAATCAAAAATCACAAGAAAAATGTTTTTAAAAAATACGGAAATAATTCTAGAAAAAAAACACCTCCATAGCTTATCTGTAATACAACTAAATATATTTAAGTTCTAGACATCCTAGCAGGCTACAGACATTCCGCCAACATTTCTTTCCTTCAAAAACTAATAAATGCTTTTATTTTTTAAACATTCAATAATTTTCTTCTTCCAATAACAAAGAAATAGTGGACGGAATGTCTTTGAATTAATGTATGACACCCGCAGGTGCAAGTCTGTAATTAATAAAAATACTGATGCTTTTCAATAACTAAATTAATTGTTTTATTTGATGTGATATGATGAAAATAATATTTACCTATAAGTATAAAAAGTATATACACGTGAACCAAATTACATGTTTTATTTTTCTGATTTAAGATTTAATAAAATTAAAAAATTTAATTTAATAATATTAAAAATTAATAAAATTAAAAATTTTCGACGTTTCATTGACTGATGAATAATATACATTACTGATTTCATAATAACTACATCTATGTTTGAGACTAAAAATTACTTTTATAATATTTCCATATTGTTATTCGTATTTGTTTTGAAATACTATAAATTTGTAAATCGAGAAGTGAACTTTCTGCTTTTTCGTATACATGTACATATAAGTATTGGCGAAAGAAATTGGATGATAACTTACTTGTTTTTGTTTTCGCAAGATGTTCAGAATCAAATAAATAAAATGACTATACTTTGTAATGTTTTGTCATTTAAGTTGAATGACAAAAACTACGTTTATTTAAGTAGTAGAGTTTAACAACAAAATTTATCAAAATTATTTATACAAAATATTCAAAATATAATAAAAGAAATTCATTTAATTTGGACAAGAAAAATAATATATATAAATATAAGTATTTGTAACTTATTAGATTTACGGTATTCGATGTCGTACACTGTATATTTTAATTTTATTCCTCTGTATTGGAAAATCGATTTCCAACAAGTAAAATGGCGTGAGAAATGTGTTTGGCATATTTTTCTCAACAAGCGACACGTCTTTAATTGGTCGACAGGTGGAAAAAATTGTTAAACATACAAATTGAAAAATGTAATTGCGTAAACGAGATGTTGGTTGAGGTTGTCGTCGGGTATAGAAAAACAATATCAATAATATAATGTACTACGGTCGTAATATTACGAAAATTCGTGTTCAAGGGGATTACATTATCCGGACGATAACGTAAAACGGACAGATATGCGGTCAACTAAAATTTTTTTTGGAATCGACTACGCGTGTAGTCATGAACAATATTAAATGACATTATTATTATTTTTTTTTTATTTTTTTTTTTGCGTTACTTTTTAAATAATTAAGTATAGTTTTTCGGAATAAAGTTCTTTTTTGATTAACGACGGTCAATGTTCTTAGGTTAAGATTCACGGTCGGTAAATAGTTTTTGACCGGCTTGTCGCTTTCCTATACATTAAAAAAAAAAACCCCCGTCTAAATCGACGCTCACGCCTTTTTACCCATCGTGACCCCGACGCAATGGACGCGTGACAATGACGTTCATGATACAGAATCGTTGGGATTCGATTCCATTTGAGCGTACATGTTCCGTACGTCATAACGCAAGTGTCGCCCTTTGTTGTTGCCGTCGTCGTCCGTCGTAACGTTGCTGTTCGGTATGTGGCCGTTTTGACGCGGCGCCGCCAGCCCCGAGACCGTTGTGGTCTTCGCGTCCGAGACTCGTCTCTCCAAGTCCTGCAGAACGATGCGGTCGCCGTCGTCGTCTTGTCGGTAGTCCAGCAAATGTTCGCCCTTCACCAGTTCCATTAGTGTGCCGACGAACTTGTCCTGCACTTCCTTTTCGTCGGTGTTCCCGTCCACCTGTGGAAGTTTAACGGTCGGGGAAAAAAACGATACACTTAGACGACCGACACACGTCGACGAAATCGTCAAATCCAGTCGGGAGCGACGTTGTGAAATGAACAATAAAAAAGGTGTCGTGTCGTGGGACGAGAGCAAAAAAAAAAAAAAAAATAAATGTTAACCGCTTAGTTTTTTTCGGAAACCCATTTTGATTGCCTACAAAACAACTATTACCGTTCTAAAGTAGTACTTGTAAAAAAAATTTATAATACATACAACTAAACGCATTTTAAAAATATATTTGAAATTCTCGTCACATAGCTTTTCAGCCAATGCAAAATACTCGAATACATGTTATGAAATAGACATTTTAAACACATCATCATTTTAATATCACTGTTGACATAATTTAGTCACGACGTTTTATAGGTGAATCGTATATATATATATGTTAATCACTTTTCCTATATAAAGGTTTCGTATAAGTATAAATTATCTAAAAGTTGGTAATAATTAAAATAACATAACTAAATCAGAGTAATACTCAGCTGTACATTAATTTTTATTCATTTAAACGTATTTGATAAGTCCATATAATAAATGCTAATGAAGAAACAAAATGATACTCGTAATATTTAGAATATTATTTGAATACTCGAAGTTAATATATTTTTTTTTTTTTTTAATATTCGATACCAAAAAAATAATTAGAAAACTTTTATCTCAGAATCACTGTCGATTCTTACATTTTTAAAGAAAAATAATGAATTAGATACAGAAAAGAAAAATGTTCTTCATGTGCGGAAATATGGTGGGTGGGGGAGGGATCTGAAGGCTAAATTAACCGGATATTTCAATAACCTTCCAAAATTTTGTCGTGTTTAATGTGCTCATTTATTTTTGGATGTATAATTTTAGACTGTTAGCCGATTTTTTTCTGTAATACTCGTATATTACTAATAATTTTCTATTACTTCAAAACGAAACTTTATTAATTTAATAAAAAATTTAATAAATTTAACCGTGTTTCAAAAACCGTGTAATTAGGTTAGGGTCAACGCAAAATTCAAGCTATGTATGATTTTCTTTCAGAAAAAGGTTCTACGTGTAAGGGGGATTAATGAGGTTGTTTCCATTCAGCTTATCTTGTAGTAGAAAATTTTAGTCTCCTCATAGTTTTAAAGGATTTTTGTCTATGATATGTATTAAAAACAGAATGATCGTTTTGTCGGTTTATACGATTGTTGTTTTTTTTAATGAATACGATACGCGAAATAACAGTCTATACGTGATGAAAACGAAAAAGTTCAGAGTCAAGAATTTCTGAATAATTGATGTGACAAATTGATAAATTTCAAATAGTCGACAGATCGGCGGTGTCACTTGTCTGATCAATATTGTTATACTCACTACAGCTAAACGTCGGTCTCTGTCTAGCGCCTTGAGCATCGGTAGAGTCTGTTCGCGAAATCCCTCCAGACGCCGTCGGAATGCAGACACGCTATCATCCAGCATACCGCGACCTAACTGCAACTTTGAGCAATCCAACAGTATCAACTTCGGTCGTTGAGCATACTGTATAAAACAAAAGAGTTGTCGAATGAACATTTGAATCGCAAGGTTTTTTAACAACAATTTCCTTTTTTTTTCTGATCATAAATCATTACGTAGTGAGCACGCCAATCCGGTAACATAAAATTGTTATGATACAACTCTTAATTGTACGGGACAGGATTTGATCGCGTCACGCGTGTAAATCGTACGAAATAGATATCGGCGATCGAACCTTGAGGCGAAATTATTTTAAGAACATAAATTAAAACGCACGAAAGTGAAGAGTTGTAACAGGAATGACAACGAGCGAAATATAGTAGTTTTGTTGTGTAAAATCATTATCTTGTCTCACTTAATTTCGCTATAATACCTTTTTTTCAAAATAGTTGAGCTGTCCGATATTTCTCGGGTAACCGTCGATTACGACACCATCTGAACGTTTGTACTTTGGCAATTCGTCATCTAATACCTTATGGACTATTGACTGTAACAAAACGGATACAATGAAAACACTACGTTCGACCCGACTTGACGACAATACGCCGTCGAGAAATCGACAAATTTACTTCGTCGACAATTTTCCCGCTGCTGATTGCTTCTTGGAGCGATTCCTGGGACGTCGCCAGCGACCTCAACAACGGTCCCATGCTCACGTGTCCCCAACCGGTGTTCGTCCTGAGTACTTTTTGGCACAGCGAACTCTTATTGCTACCGGGACCTCCTGGAATTCGCATGGAAACCGATTGGTCGCGTCATTACAACAAAACGTTTGGTAAGCCGGGCGTGCGCGGTATTTCGAAACGTCCGGTGAATCCGATCTACACTCGCGACGTGTCGCAGACCGCGTGAAAACGTGTTAGTGCCGACCGGCCGGCCCAACCGATTTTCGACTGTCGTCGAACGTGGTCGAATACTACATTGTCCGAATCGGTCTACAAGTGCGGACAGTGATGTGCAATTCGTAACGCTCCGACAACACGTTTGCATTACGCGGCGCGTTCAATCGTGCACGGCAAATGAACTTGATTTCGACGTTTTTATTGATCCGATACGTTGGCCGGTCTCGCGACAGCCCGGATCACCAAGATTACGATAACCGCGTGTCGATCGGGTGAACGCCTGTTTCTTTTAAACGATAGGACGTTATCACATAGGACTACTCACCTACTACGCAAATGACTCTGGGATACGTCGTTGGCGGCTGTGTGTCACGGTTGGCAGTTACCGGGTCCGACACGTCGTTCGGGCCCGCACTCGGGTCGACGGCATCGTTGTTTTGAGGGACGGCATCGTCGATGCTGAGGACGGTATCGCCGTTCGAACGCACGACACCGTTGGGTACTACGACCGGCACTGGACTCTTGTGGGCACTTAATATTTGCAACACCGATGAACGGAAGTCGTTGTACACGTCCGTTGGGTTTCGCTCGCCGTTCACCTTTTACGTACGACACGGATTCCATGTTCAATTCATGGTTATTCACGTTTGAAACTTACGCGTCGACACTAACCGAAATGAGCATTCCACGTTGGTCGTAGAAGTCGGACACCGGCGTGACGTTCTTGTAAAAATTGTTCAACTCCATTCTGGCTAAGCTCAAAACTACGTGTCCTAATTTGGCACCGTAATCTATTTGGCGTTCCAACACGTTCTGATTCCACGATATGAGAATAACTCCATTCACGACTTTGATCTACGGTTTTAAATAATATTCATAAACAAGTTTACGTTTGCACGTTCGTTTGCCTACATAACTCCAAATCAAAAATAAATTGAAATTATTGCTATTTGGCTATTACAACATGATTATTATTAAATTACTAGTTATAGGTGTATACTTCATTTGATTACGTATATCATGCTTATTCGATGCTTAAACTTTCAATTTTTTTTTTTTTTATTCGATTAATATTGTTAAATACTGATTAACATAACATACATTTTAGAGATAATTGAAATTCGATTGTAATTTATTAACGAATTTAACTTCGTGTTCAAATCATTAATTTTGAATTTATCATCATAAATAATACATTGTTGCTATAACGGTATGTTGATGTGTTATACATATTCTTAAATTCAACAAATCGAAATCAACGTCTTTTTGAAATAAATGCATTGGTCACAATTTGATGGTTTTGTTATACGATTTGTAACTTTCATAAAGTTTCTGTAAAAAAAAATCCTAACTATACGGCTAAAATATTTTGAAAAAACCATCTACATTATACAACCATATAAATTTAATTTAAATCCAAAAAACAGGTTTTCGTTCAATTGTCTGGTACTTATGAAAGTTTATCCTGAAACGTTCTATAAATTTCATTGCGAAATTAATGTTTCAATAAAGTATCGAAATATTGTTGTTATGGTATTTAATAACTTCCATTACCTTATTTGTGTATTCAACCACATCGCGCATATTTCTCGGGAATCCTGAGATCAAGAACGTCTTAGCCGCAGGAGACATTTTCAATTCCAACATCAATACCTCAGTAACGGTTTTACTAGACAGTTTGCTGAAGTCTTCCATATCTAAATGGTTGTATAAACAAATCAGATCGGAATAAATGTGTGAATACGATTTGACGCTTCTCGGGCGTAACATAATTCGACGTGTACAAATTAAAACAGACTATACGTTTACAAGCAAACATAAAAATGTATAATACATTCTAGCATTCTCTTGCGATCGATTTTATTCTATTGTAGTTAGCTATATTAATAATGATAAAAATATAAAGTATTTTGTAAATTAAGTTCTGATCATATTAATTGTATAATATGACGTTGAAAATAAATCACGATATTCTAGTATGCACGGTATGTTTTATTAACACGAAATGTTGGGGTCAACTTAAAAATACGCAGGTAATTTACAGAAGAAACGAAAAAAATATTATTTTATTCTTCAATTTATGTTTTATACAGTTTAAACATATTCCTAATCTAAATATTTTTAATTTTCAGTATTTTTTAAAATTTTAGATTAATTATTATTACTTATAGCATGCAAAAATTAGAATTTACGTTCTTCCTCTTTAAACTGAGTACTTTGTTATTATTTAACATTTAATGTAAAACAAAGACCTGCGAAAGCTTTAACAAAAATATATTTTCTTTTAGGATATTTGAAAACAAAAACGGTTTTTGAACTATTTCAGAACACTTTTTAATAAACTGAACATCACACATGTAAGAAATATATTAATATGTATTAGCAATAATATATAATATATTTTAACAATTGATATTGTTAACTGTGGACATGCCTGAAACCTACTCTATTATCAACATTATTTCAAAATTTATCGAAATTGACAAGAATACGCCTACGTGGAAAAAATGTGGCATTTATAGAAAATCTTTTTTTCGAACTTTCAACAATAAACAATAATGGAAAGCGCGATTTAGTGCCGGCGACTAGAAACATTGAATTCATTTCAATGGACAAAATGTGCTTTATAATCATTTCACCTGACCTACGTGACAAATTAAAATTAAAAACGAACACCCCAATTAAACAGAGTTTCGATACGTATCTCCAGCACGGTTTACTGGAGTGTTTGCTTGTAGTTCCATAGAAACCGATATAGTTGACGATCATCATATGTTTCATTCACACGCGTCGATGACGACGACAAACGACGGCCTTGTGCTATCCGCAAAACTCGATATTTACCTAAGCCTGGGGCACCTAGTCAACATTATTTCGACGAAATATAGAAAAGGGTTCTAGACTTTGAACAAACATATTACATTTCATTTTGCCACCATTTCAGTAAACTGTTTCTAATTTACTTTTAATAGGTCAGGGACGAACGGCACACGCATTATGTTATTAAGACCTGATCGGTAACTGGCCGTTGTAAAAGTAAAACGTTTGGTCGCACAATCAATATAACGTTATTATGTATATGTACTAGACTATGTAAATTAAATCGTTATAATCATTATAATGAAATACAATATAAGTGAAATGATACACAATTTGCACGTGTAGTTTTACTATTCGGCTATAAAATTGTTTATGGACTGTTTTAATAAATACATATTATTTTATCGAAAAAATGTTTATAATTATTTATAAACGCATTAATTATTCAACGTATTTCGCCTGTAGTTTTATCTAAAGTAAGGTTAAGATTAATGCTACTACGTCGAAAGCGACAATCGTGAAACCTGAAATTCGTCAGTATTTCACAAATATACAAACGATAGTTTACATATAACAATATGGACGAAAGTAGATGAATTAAATTTTATAATGAAAACTCAACGTTTTCAATATGAGCTCACCGTTACCGACGGTGTACTGTTGCAGCAAATCCGTCATATTTATATGAACAATACCTCTCTTTTCTATCATCAAGTTGTCACAATGCGTGACCTTACCACTTCCAGGTCCACCTGTACAAACAACGATTTCGGTCACGACGGTTTCATACGTTATAGCTTCGTTCTTACCAAGTACAAAAATAACAGGAACTTTCGGGGAGTTGAATTTGACGTGGCCATTGTTGTGTGTATACATTCCAGTATCATTTCTAAACGTCCCGTCAGTATCATCTGCTTCCCAGACTTGTCTGTCTTGTGATCCGTTTTGAAAATTCTTATCATCGGGAATTTTGTCTGAAATAATAATAGTAGCACATGCGTATAGTAACGCACGCAATAATGAATGTCAAATCGATAACGAATTAATTACAACGATAATGTTCCCGGTTAATCACGTAAATCGCATTTTATAACACACATAACTTACGTCAACAAATTATCATGCAATCGTTTCAATTTTTCGGGTAATATTTTTAAACGGCGAAAGCCTATGTCAAGTTTTATAAAGTTACAATATTTTCGGACATTGCGTCAAGCACAATATTCATTATAACACATGCATTTCATTTTACGTAAATATTTTTTCGTTGTTTTGGATGTCCTCAACTCATTCGTCGCAGCAGTTATTAGTATTCGTTGGGTTATACCTATTTCCATGGCTTGAAAAAAATCATTTTGAACGTTTGTGACAATACCTTATCGATTTCTGATTAAATACAAGTTCGTCGATAAAACTTAAAATCAAAATAAATAATTTAACACGAAACGATCTTAGTATAAAAAGGTTAACAGAAAAACATATACCAATAATATTTTAATTTTATATAATTTGAATTCAACTTTTTCTATATAATTAATGTCAAAACTTGTATTAATTTTCGTACTTCTTCAATGTTTTCATTTCAATAATTTATATACGCATATTTTTGAAATTTAACATTTTGATGAAATCTGTACGAAACATATACGTATGTATATATCTACATATTATTATTATCTATAGACCGATAAAGCGACATAATATGTTTGTAGAAAACACGTTACTCGAATGTTGACAAGGTCTTATCGTATTTTATAGTAAATTTTACAAGAATACAAACAATTTTTTTGAAATATTCCCATACGTGAAAAATTATTGATACTTACAAATTTTATCACGAAAATATATAATTATATGTCGCCGTTAATTTATTTTTTATTATGTAAACACATAATAAAACGTTGCAGTTTATATATTTAACCAATTCAACGTCAATATTTTTATATACATACATATATTATGTTAAGTGACGAAAGCATATAATGTAAAAGGGGTCGACGGCCTTTTTAAGTTCACATATTTCAAATGTTAGATACACGTGACATAACTTGTCACGCTTCATACGAATCTTTTTGGGTAAATGAAAACCAACAGACGAGGGTCGTAAAACGAAACACGCCGCGGACAAAATATCAATTTCTCGGACCAGTATCTTATCATGACGAGTGCGGAACGGTGTAGTACTACGATTTATTCGTAGATGCGAGTAATGCGGCTGATATAATACTGTCGGAATGATCGCTAGAATAACAAAACGCATAAACTAGGATTTATAAAATCGATTATAATAGTATTATCGAAAGAGAACAGTAGTGTTGAAATTCAAATACCGATTTATAAATGTGTGTTCAGTTCACCTAATACTGAAGAAAACATTTATTATTTGTATTCTTTGTTTATTTATACTGAAACTCGATGAAGACATAATGAAGAACACAAAACTCGCATACACGAGAACGCTTTGGATTTTCGGCAACGTGATTATTGGTAGTTTTCTCACAGCACCCCAAATAATTATATAATTTTCTTATATAAAAATAAACTCGTATATATATATTTTTCGTATTTACAAGCAGTATAAAAATTGAAATACCTGTTACACTAAATAACAATATCATGTATAATATCCTCAATTCGTAAATAATAAAATATTTTTTCGAAATATATTATTATCAAAATATGATAAAATATTGAGTACAATGACCAAATATTGTGTGGGATTTATTATAATAGAGTATACGAAGTTTTGAACAATAAACCACAAAAGCGTTCAAAACGTTCTCCGTCTCGTTAAAAGAACTAGTATAGATTTAAATAAATGTTTATACATCATTTTTATCGTAACTGTAATAGATCGGAAACTAATAAACGTGGAATCGTACACTATCAATTTCAAAAAAAAAAAAAAATGTGTAAAAATACGTTTACTGATATTGTGGACAACGGCTCAGTACAGCCGAACTCTAATAACTAAAAACGAAATACACCGATAACGAAACAATATAATATATTTCATTTGACCGTTTATTATGGATTCCGGAAAATGATGGAAAACGGGAAAGCCTTGATTGTCGCATAATTATCACTGTGAAGTCTATGATGCACCGTTCGAGTGGACACGCCTCTCTAAAACATTAACCTTATGAAGAGCGAAGGTTATTCATAAATTACTCGTGTCCTGAACACTTGACATTTCAAAAGTGTTACCGGACCCAACGGCCGAAACCTAATTCATAGAATGACCGCTAGCGTTATGTACCGATGTAGGTTGCCGACTGTATTCGTACGACTCGTGTTCATATTTTTTTATATTTTATTATTATTGTATTGTTTTTTTTTTCGTCTTTTTCGTCTTTTTTTTTTACGAGTTATCATTCCGATCGAATTCGTGGAGCACGTGTGCGGGATGAATATTTTATCGCCGCCGACGGGAACACCGGCGTGAAATCGAATGCATAACGAACAACGGTGTTCGGTCGTCCACGCGCTTAAAAAACAACATACATTTCCCGTAATTCCGAAATTACACGCGCGCCGTGTTTAATTCTCGATCGCGTGTTAAACACGAACGAGAACTTCGCGGAAACGCGGTCTGACGGCATTAATACGTTTTACGCACGTAGATCGCGCGAATCAATTGTTTCGAACAATTTGTACGAAATGTGCCCGACGCTTGCACGCGACTCGGTATTGAAAATCGGCGAAAAGCCGCCGTTGCTTGTCGACGGTTGAACGAACGCGTTCGGAATAGGAAACGATCGACGAAATGTTAATGTCCGCTCCCACGCGGCCTGATTATTAACCTGAAAACGGTATCGTCATCCCGTGTATAAAGCTTAAACGTTTTTTAATTTTTTCTTTTATTTATTAACCAATTCGTCGACCCGTGCCGACGTCATGACGTGACGGCGCACAAACGCACGAATACATTCGAAAAACTTTCAACCGTATTACCGGTCGCGGACCGAAAATCGAAAACAATTGACACGTCCTGGGTCGTAAAATCGTCCAGGTACCGTCGGTTATTACCTAGGTCATATTATTACCGAACGATTTCGGATGAGAAATACTTCGGAATGAAAACCGACGAGGAGACGGTCGTGTGGCGCGTTGGCCGGGAGCTACGCATCATTACAATAAAATATCGGTTTTACTCGATTTTACAGCCGTGGAAAAACGCGTAAAACCAACTGCTTTAATGGTCGCCGGTTAATTTTTCAATCAGTATTTCGGGAAATCATCCGGTAGACGCAAAGTAGACACGTCGACGAATTCGTATCAAACATTAAAATCGTGCTCAGCTGACACCCGTCGAAACACGGAAGCGCGAGGGGCGAAGTGTTGCGACCGCCCCGTAGGCCGTGTGCGTTTACTCGGGAAACAAATTCCTACTAAAAAAATACTCGACAAAAACGTTAAACTATCCGTGTGTTCTATAGAGCACGAATCAACGTACATACGAACGACCGTCTCGGTTTTAATGTGTATCGTCTAGTCTGATCCGATACAATAACATAATAGATTTTCATAAAGTCCTGGGAGAAATCGTTCAACGTCTGCAGAAGGTTAATATATAGCAATCGCAGCGACGAGCGTGTATCGCGTCTCGAATATTTTGTCGTATCCTCGTCGTTTCTACCGTCCCCCGGCCCGTCCATCGGTTACAAAAATATTTTTTCAATCTAAAAGTATTAGTTTCAATAAACGCCTACGCACTCGCGCGCATATGTCGGACAGGTATTTTATTATTTGAACGTGCAAAATCATGAATCCCCTGCGTTTGTCGATCCGACACCGGTTGGAAACGCGGTCGCTGTCACGCCGCCGCCCTAACCTAACCCTGAAAACAAATCCGGATTCGCGCGGGTATCGATTATCCGCCGTCACGGTCGGCGTTTTTTGGTTGTTTCGTTTCACGAATATCGAGTATCGTTGTCGCGGTTCTTTCCCCCGCGCGACCGACGGTTACTCGACAACGGTTGTTCTCATCCGTTTTGGACGCCACGGTAAAGCCGTTTCGTTTCCGTTTAATAAACGTCCGTCGTCATTCGCATTGCGCAAAGCGTCGTGCACATGTAAATGCACTCGAGTCGCGTGGCGGCGGACGTTAGATCGTCCAATTTACCGTAATTGTTCGTAAAAGCCAGAGCGAAAAACAAATTGCCGGTTCTTCCGAATTTTCTAAAACGACTGTTGAGCAAAGAACGCACGTTGCGCCGGTCGAACGAAAACATAAAATGGGTCACGGTTATATTCGGTTGGTCCGACCCCGTGAAAACATTCGGCAATAAGTAAAATACGAAAGCCGTAGTACACACACACACATATACCTACGCGTATGTGCGTACAACACGAGTGACCGGCGAAAGAATCAATATCTGACCTCTAACGTATGCCTCTACAAGTTCGAGTTCGACTAGAGCTTATAATTTTGCAATGATATATATATATATACACATATTTTTATTTTATTTTTTGTAGTATTTTTTTAAAATGTCGACACGAATGGTCTCGTGACACGGGTACGGTTTTGATGAAACCGGCGTTATCGCGTGAAAATCTCAACATTTATTATCGTTTGATTTAGGTAGGGTACGTAAAAAACTAAAAACTAAAAACCAACAAAAAAAAAAAAAAAAAACGATCCCAACAGATCATTGAAATCATATTTTATACGCTCGTCCCCGTACACTGTGTCGTATTAGCTATCCGCGAACGGTATTGTCGATATTCCTTTAAGCCCAGTACTTGGTGATATCATTTCTCTGCAGTGCCTATTCAACACCTGTGGAATTAGTAGAAATCCTACGCTTACGATGGAAACCACGCGATTTCAAGTAATCAAAAGAGAATACGCTCGGGTACCATTCGGTTGGTCGTATCATTTTTTGGTGTGTCTCTACGGATTTTCGTTGAATACGTTTTAATTATTTCTGTCGACTTTGGTTCAACGCGTAAAACCCAACGAAAACATAATCCAAGTTAAAATCTGTGATAAATACGTTGAAAAATACCGAACTACGAAATTCTATTTTAATCAACCTAACCTAATCAAACCGCCATACACGACTATTATTTCAATTCAAAAGTCAACATACCGTTCGGATGTTATGTTTATAAAATATATATTTTTTTTCACAATTGTTGATGTACCTGCCCTATTTGTTTTTATTATTATTATTATTATTGTTATTATTCACACGTTTCATTATTTAAAGACAAAACACCAACACTTTCGGTTGTCTCGTTCGAATTTATTATGTATGAATGCGTGTAAATATTATTAAAGGCCTTGTCAATGATATTTATGTTACCGTTTTTTGAACACTGTAAAACTACACGTACGCTCAGCTTCTTTTGTTTAATATCGTATAATTTTTATCGTCATGGCCAATGAATAATTTCAATTTGTATGATTTCGTAACGTTGTGTATACACCGACTTTCTTCGGTTTATTTTTCGTAACGGATATCGGCGCGCAAACAACTATAATGTATAATTTAACGGGCATTACGTTGCATGTGAATATACAATTTAAAATACATAATAAACATTTTGACCGAATGAAACCTAATTTATTTCTTCGTTGTTAGACGTCATAATAACACGACCGACAAAACAGTTCGAACGATTTATTATCATTATTTAAGCTTCTGTTAAAAAAAAAATCACGTTTTCTGTCGTAAGTACAGGTTTCTTACTAATCCGCCGGTGTTAAATGGACATTGAAGGCAAACCAGCGCTGATGTTCAGTTACTACTGAACTTAAGAAATATTTAATAATCGTACACCACGTTCGCGAGTACTGTGCAAATGGTATTATGTTACGTATACATAACAATCCCTGGTGGTCCGCGGGGGTCGCGTAGCGGAAAAGTTAACATGTTCCAAGTAACTGTTACGATCTGAATCGCCGTGTGCTCAGATCGTCAGTTGCATCGAAAACCACAACTTCTTCAGATCATGACTTTCGCCAACAAACATTTCTAATGGAGGGTTGGACTTCGTCACGTGATTTCTTGATGTTGACGAGGCATTCAGCGTTATAATTTTACTAATTCTGTGTGACAGTATGTTCTGGATCTTCTTCCGTGTTTTCAAAAGACGTTGAAAATTTTTTCGCATATACTAGACCTTTGAGCTGCGATCACCTTCCAGTTCGTTTCAGTTCGTCGTTGTGTGCGCACACGTACTTTTATCGTTCCTCATCGCATTCCTTTTTATACATTATGGTTTCGTATCCGACCTGTGTTGTGAGTATTAAATGTGGGAAAAAGGTATTTCGAAAAATTCGGAACTGACATTACACCCGTTAGGTTTCATCGTTTATGTGAACAACAAATGCCGTCCACTGATAATTATGTTACGGCTTCTAACGTCATTAAGGACTTGGGTTCGTCGCGTCTACTGAAGTCCAAATTTCTTGAATTTCTTTAAGATCTACATACGAGCAATTAAATGAACGGGATTCTAAAAATGATTAAAACCTAACCATAAAATATATCGTCTTACAATTATTAATTTACTATATTCTAGTGATAGGCGATAGGTAACTAACGATTCATCAACATGAATATGGTTTAAAAAAATTATTATTCCGAGTTATTCCGAGTAATACATGACTGTGTTACAAAGTGCACTTATTTTTTCGCTTTGGTGTTTCGACTTTTTTAAGCAGTGGGAACAATAAAATCAATCGCCTATTTCAGAATAAAATGACCGGATATCGTCAAATATGTAGAATATGTATATGCCATTGCTAATCGTTATTATCAACCAGTCATTTCGCCAATTTCTGTTTAAACTATATTGATTAAATAGTTCATTAAATTATATAGAGAAGAGAAATATGTTTATGGATTTGTAAGTGATAGCAACTTTTCTTTTTAAAAAAATTTAAAAAAAATTTTATGTTTAAAAAAATACATTCCAGAAAGTTTATAAAAAAATTTAAATAAAAAATAATTTACACGCTAAGAAATATAAAACTAAGTTTATTGTTTTGAAGAATTTGCAAATCTATATAAAAATAAATATTACTCAAGATTTATTATGCTATTAATAATATTATATTTATTTATAGTTCTATTTAAATGCCTATACAAATGCAACTAAAAAATTATCATACTCTATTTAGTACGAATATTGGATATTTTGGTTCTTGATCATTGAACCAATTTACGAATATTATTTAAAAAGAAAAACATTGTCTAACTTAATTATTTATTTAATAACTATTTTGTTTGTTATAGAATTTAAACGTTTAAATGTACAAGATACTATTTTAATGTCGATGTGCCTATGACTTACAAAAGTCTATTTGTTTATCATAAAATTATATGAAATTATGATAAAACTTTAAATTCTCAAAATATTGGGCTTCAAATGAAAAAGATTATTCCTTTTCGTTTATTTTATAAATAAACTTGTTTAATATAAAGTATCTATAGTATCTAGTTATTCATTTAAGTAAAAACTAAGTTTTAACTAAATAAGTATAAAGTTCATAAGATTTTATAGGTTATTATTATAAACATTGATATTTACTTTTTCAAGAATTATCAATATTTTTGCGCTCATAAAAAATGTTAAAAGAATTATATATTTCTTGGTACTAAAATTATTATTGTTATTTAATTAAAAAATTGTAATAAATATTATTACTGTGCAATGTATTTAGGGAATAAATTTAATATTGAAATTTATGTGTAAAGTTACCTAAATTATTTTTTAGCAAAATTAAAAACTCACTATTTTGATTGACAATATTTACATTTCTGATGTTGAAGTATCCAGTACTAAATAATTTAAAAAATTTAAACCTTCGCATTGATTAGACAATTAATATTTTTTATAAAACGCATGAGTTATATTATATGTATATTATAATTATATCTATTTTATATCAATATTGGATGCATTTTTAATACGAATTCCCGGTGGACAAAACTGTAATAACGACGTAACTGAGATAATTATGAGTTAACATTTAATAGTTTTGTTATCGAACAGTCGAATTTTTCCATTAAAATGTGTGCATCCAATGGTGTGCAGACTATTTTTAGTCAAAAGTGGATATAGCCACTCGGTTATCCGAGTCATATTTCAATAAATCAAAACAAACGCATTTTACAGTAAAAATGAAAGAAAAATAATAATTTATATGATTATTTTAATTCTAAAGAAAACGTTTATAAATGTATAATTATATATTAACGAATTTATAAAATATATTAAAACTGTATAAATTATGAATAAAATATCGAAATAAAATATAATAGTAATAATAAATAATATATAAAATAATAAATAAAATAATGATAAAATAAAATATCGATTTAGCCAATGAAACATTCAAAAACACTGTATTTATATTTGTAACTTAACTATTATGAAATGTAATTGTTGTGCATTTCATTTAGACAATTAGTAATGTATTATATTTCCTAAAAGCTGAAAATATTTACATTTACTTATATATAGCTTATACGATCATATGATTCATAAATCATAATGCATTGCAATACAATTACATAATATGATGTAGATTTACAATATATAACCATTTGTGTTAAACGTTATACTCTTAAAACATTCGAAATTTAAAATAGTTATTTGATATCGATTTATATATAAAATGACCAACATTTGGTTTAACTATTTTATGTGCTAGCAAATAAATACATAAAATAGATCAAACTAATAATACATTGTTTCGTGTCAATATTTTAATACATTTTACTCGAATCAAATTAAATGTACGAACAATTATTTGATATGGAAATCGGCTAGTGTTTACATTAAGAACACGGTAAAAATCTACGTCAATAGTAAAATGATGGAAATAAAATTAATAAAAAAATAGCAGTGGTCATGTATCACTAAAATAATAATCATCTTTGCAACTTGTCGACCTGTCAACTGGATACAGACAATTTATCAACAATTATTTATATGAATTAATTCCGGTCACAAAATCGAACGAACGTTAACAGCATCTACGCGTATCAACAATAAATTACAAATTTACATCGATGATTTGTACGATATAATATTCAATTCATGCCATAAATCGTAGTTTTCCGTTTGAATTACTCACGGGGAGGTTTTTTCGATACCGAACACTGATCCCCGATACACGAAATACACATAAACACCTTCGTAGCCATATGTATTAAATTATTAAAAAGAAAAATATGATTTAGTGTGTTTAATCGGAAGGTTCTAATTTGAAGGTAGCAGGATTCGAGGGAGGTACTACTCGTATATTGAGTATCTGATTTTTTTCGTGCTTGTACATACGACATTTAACAACCGCTACTACAAACGGGTAGAAGTGAGTCGAAATGACTAACCGGGTATCGTCTGGCTGCAGACGTGCTGAAAAAGATATATGACGTTTCTAAGCGCAATGTGGCGGGGGGGAGGGGGAATAATCGTTTTACACAACTCGACACGGTTCTCGGCCAGAACTCAAGCCGGTAAATCGCACTTGGGAAACCGTTTTCGAACCGTCAACGTACCTGTGTCCAGACAAATTCCCATAGTCCCATTCACCGGGTTTCACTTTGAATGGCACGATGACTCGCGGGCCGCGGACATGCCTATTTATACGGCTGTGTCCTCCTCCTCCGCCGCCACCGCCTCCACCACTTCTTCCAACTCCCCCTGTTCTTCTTGTTCTTATTCTTCTGCTTCTTCTTCTGGTACTTCTACTTCTTCCCCCGTGCAGGAGGAGCTCTCCCGTGCTTGCTCCGTTGTCCGTTTAACCGGGATCGGTCGGGTTGCACATGTCAACGCGGACCGCCGAGTGGCTCTGCAGTACGGCAACGACCGGGACAACGACAAAAAAACACGTTCGTTTCCCGTTTTTTTCGCGATCGACCGCTACAGACGAACGGCGAAACGGCCGTGACGTACGTGACTGAAACGGCGTCGTCGTCGTCGTCGTCGTAGTCGTCGTCATAGTCGTCGTAGTTAGTCGTCATAGTCGTCGTCGTCGTCGTCGTCGTCGAGGTCTTGACCGCAGGTCGACAGCGCTACCTGTCGCTCGGCCTTTTGCGGTGGTTTTTCGTTTTTTGTTTTTTCCACCGTTATTATTTTTTCATCGACCACGGGATAACGACCATCACAGAACTAAACGCAAACCCTCCCCCGCCCCCGCGTATCATCCCGTATTCGACGTGTCCGCGGGGGCCGATGAACTCGCGATCGTGCACGATAATCTATCCATCCTGCCACCGCCCCGACGACCTTCCACGTCGCGAGATCCGATAGAGAGCTGTCTCGCTCGTACTCGCGTTTTTATCATTTTTTTTTTTTTTTTTTTTGGTTTTTTGTTTTTAACTCGTCCCGTCGACGACCACATTTCGTTTCTCGCGTTTCGTCGTTCTAATCGATCTCCGCGTCAGTGACGTGCACACGTAAAACGCAACGTAACGCGTCTACGGATCATCGGAGTTCGGGGTTTTTTAATAGTTTTCGAAATACGACGCTTTTCGTCACGAGCGACACGTGTTTAATTCGTTTCCAACACAATGTGACCAAATCCGCGCAGTGTCGTTCGCCTTCGCGTACACAGGTCAATAAACGGCAGAGAATTGTACGCGCTCTTTTAGAACGTCCGAGAAGTCGGCCGATATAAATCTGCGATCGGTTTTAGTACGCGTAGTCGGTGCAACAGTGGCGACTTGTTTTCTAAATTGACATTTACACGCGGAGAGAGAACGTAACAACACGAAAACAATGGCCATGATAATAACAGTGATAATCTGTCGGCCGCCATTTCACGTTTGGGTAGGATTTGATTTTTGTCGGTTGTCCTTTGGTCACTGTTCGTCAAAACATAGTGTGCAGACGGCGTCGGTCAAACAGGGTGGCGGAGGGGAATATATTGTCCATTTTGTTATTATGTATTAGTTTTAAGAGTATTATATTAATGTAGATCATTTTTGTTCACAATAATCTGACAAAACTATTTACGAATTTCGTACCGCGTTCGTCCCTGCCAAAGTACTGTATGAGTTGGTAAAAAAAATAAATAAATAGATTCAATGATTTAATAATAATAGGATTGTTTAATAAAGTGATCTTATATCCTTAAATTATGACACGTTTTCAATGGTCCAAGTTCGTGTTGAAAAATCAGCCTCACCCCCCCCCCTCTAAACAACATGACTAAATCGTACACTAAATTGTACACCGCACGACGCGTACCCGGTAATATTTTTACCCGTCTTATTAAGCCGTTCGAGTCACACTCGGTGACGTATTTGATCTCTTGGTTGAACTGATTCCGACGGTCCGAACCGAGCGATCATATTTTATTTGTGGTTTTTATAAATTGTTGTCGGTTCATTGTACGCGATTGTCATAAATGCCGTACATTAAATATTCGATTCATTTCAATTATATCGATGATATGTGACAAGTGTGAAGCTCCTAAACAGCGTTGAAAAATTAATAAATTTCAAAAAAAAAAAATATATATATATATACATAACTCTACAAGGTCTGAAAACACTAATTTCGGTATAGACCGAAATGTTTACTTTGTCTGTACTTCGTACACCACGTCCTATACAGGCCACTAGGAACTTGCCTTGATGCGCGCACGTCGAACTTAAACGTATAGAATAATATTGTCCGAGTACCAGCGATAGAATTTTCTATAGAATGTCCAAACCTTTTGCAAACAAACAAACAAATTATTTATACCCATAATGCAACAATTCGATTCTGTAATTTTAAACAAATTTTAGACAAATGATTACAAAAGGTCTATCAATCAATTGGCTCGCGTATAGCTAGTAAACGTGACATTATATACGAAAAAAAAAAACCGAAGCCGCATGACCTAGTCTGACCGTTTCAGTATGAAAACCTTGACTTCATTTTTTTAGAAGAAAATTATGTACACATAAGATATATTTAAATTCGGGCGAAATAACAAACTCGATTCCATTGTGTCCGTCGAACCCTCTTAATTTTAACTCGTTAAATTTCGACACATCGGCTACATTTTTTACCTAGTTTTCTTAATACGTACATACCACACACGTACAGTTTATCTGATTACTAAAATACTATGTAAAAAAATATAAAACGAATGCGCTCAAATTCAATTGAAGGTATATTTTTTCAAATAATCTACCTTCAAAAACGTCCGTTTAAAAAACTGTCTACTTTTTAATAAAGTCTACCAAAAAATAGTCTAAGTCACAAAATTTTTAAACAGAAAGAATAACGTGTGCCTCTATACAAAAAATTGTTAAAGCCATTCGAAAATGTTTCACTATCGTTATATTTCGACAAAAAGGTATAGGAACTTTTATTTAAAAACTACATTTAAATGAATGGCATAAACTCATTATGCCAACATTTGCCGATTTCTTCAAAACAAACAACATGACGAAAGAGACAACAGCATTCTTATAACTCGCCATATCCAAATCCAAAAAATGTTTCAAAATTACTAAGTGTACAAGACCAATAATGAAATCGGTGCATATTATAAAAATTATATTTATTTAATTTGATTAAAACCCGATGACTGAAATTGTAATCAAAATTTTGAATTCGGTTTCAAACCCTGTTAAAAGTATCCAAAGAATAGGGTCTTTACTAACAATTAAGGACCTCATTTGGTATATGTAAGTAATAAACCATCAAATCCTTAATTAACTAACTTTAAGGCTGTGTCTAGATTGTTAAGACCAACATGCGTTCATTTAAATACACCAATATATAATATAGGACGGATGTACATCGCACAGAAATATTCGAATGAGTACGCATATAGGCAATTTTAAATGTTCTTGTATTTAAAAATATGTATAATTATAATATAATATAAAATCTAATGAAAAAAATGTATTATTTTTTTCAACAAAAATATGTTTGGCATGAATTATATAAATTGCAAGCTAAATGATTAAAAAATAAAAATTTTAAATATTAAAAAAAAAAAAATGTGAATATTATGATGATGTTGTTAAATTATAATTGAACTAAAACTAAAAATTAAATACTTTATCAAAATTATAAATGATGAAAAAATCTAAAATATAATCATTATTGATTTACGTGATTACGAAATTTTAATCACGTGTGTTACTCATAGCCTTGTTCGCTTCTTCGTGTGCTTGTCGGAGGACCTCGAGCGATGGCCTGGGGTCCACGGGAGTCAATTCGTCAGTTTTGATTGGTCGCCTCGGTTGAATGTTACCATAATACTTGGCCAGGTCCACGTTCGCCACGGGCGGTGAAGAGCTGCTTTCGCGGACTTTAGGCTTGGCCGGTCGCAGTGCTAACCGGAAACGACGAGCCATGTTTGACCAGAAAAATCCTAAATTAAAAAATCAAATCAATCAAAATATAATAATATTTTCCTAAGGTTACATTTCCGTAAGTCACACAAAAGGTTTATGTACAACGCAAACTATTTTTTTTTATTTTAAAAGTATATTATTTGTTGATTTATTGAAATCAACGTTGTTACAAGTTAACTACAAAATTAAAACAATTAGTAAAGCTATTAGTTATTCATAAAAAGCGGTTAAGTTGCATCCTCGAGTCACTTGCGCATGAATACGATAGGATAGTACATTTTAGAAATATTATTTAATTTTAACAATTGATTGAGATGAAAATTAACTAACTATTTTCTTTAGTTTTTGATAAAATAAAAAGCATTTTAAAATAAAATATTTTTTTTTAAACGAAACATTAACGATATCAAAGACATTTTTTTTTCTTATATTTACTTATAAATTACAATTCACATAACTCAAAGTGGAAAAGTCCTTATCGTAAAGAATGATCTAACATTTAAATTAAACAAAAAGCGTAGATTTTTTTAATTTTCAAGTATTAATATTTGAACTCATATCACATATCACACGCCATTGATTGATTTATGTTGAAGGTCACTTTGAAAAGGTGTGAAAAATATATTATTATAGAAGGTTATTGAATATGATAATCTTCCAATTATTGGAATTTCCAATTTTCAAGGTCTAATTCAATTGTGTCGAAAATCAAACAACTCGCTTAGCCCTATCTAAAGTAATCTTTATATACACATCCATATCCGGTATTATAATCTACCCCAGTCTTGTGAGCTGTTCGAATACAAGTACACTATATATATAGTGGTAAATATGTTTACGTATAATCGTGTCGACAGACACTCCCTGGGCAGACAGCCCCGTTTAAGTCCTGAACACGTACATTTTCAAACACAAAACATATATGAACACTTAATATTTAAACGCATTTAATATATATATTGAACGATCAATAATATTTACTGGGAAATTATTTAATAGTTGAAAATACGTTCTACCATCATTACGCATGAACTATTCTAATCGATATTTTCAACACGACTTCTTTTGCATAAACGCTCGCATCTAAATCCCGCATAATTTATTGCGACTTAATAAATTATACTTGAACAATAATGTTTTTATTTTATAATAAAATCAGATTTCACGCAATTTTTATGTAAATATTTGAATATAGGTACAATATAAAAATATATTAACGTTTTTATCAAATTTAAATACTAACGAACACGTCTGTTTTATCACATTTTCACGAAATTGAGAAACAATAAACATTTTTAAAATGCTTTAAAAGCTGTTCAATCATAACATTTGATCAGATTTGATTTTTGTGGATCGCGAAATTCGTGTATGATAATATATCTTTAATGTCGTGTTCAATTGTCAGCTCTTAAATACAAAAACTTCTATGTAAAGAAATAAAAAAATGTTTTTTTTAAAAACGTAGCGAATTGCATGTGCTGTGGACGTCGGGATAGACAATTAAAACACACGATGACGAATTATTATTTTTAAATTTTCCATCGGATATTATTAAAACATCGTATTTCCAAGCCGGTAATGCACACGCAGTTGCTTGTGTCCAAAACGGACATGTTTTCCAAGTTTTTTGTTTTTGCGATTTATCGAACGTTTTCGGTTCGCGGGTCCTTTCTCACGCGTGAGAAAACCCGTTCCTTTTCTCGCGGCCGGGAAAATCGTGTCAAACGGACTGCCAACTAGATACAATAACAACGGTACCCCGGAGCGCGTTCGTCCCGGAACTCCGAAACCATTGTCGACGGTCGTTTTGTTATTTGACGATAGCGTTCGTTACGGCCAAACCTAACCCGGCGGCAGTGAGTCGGTAACCGGGACCAGTAACCGGTTTGCGCGTAAACGTACCCTTCTGCGCGGAACCGTGGCCCGACGACGCCGGTCGTTTCGCCTTGCCGCCGTCTCCGCATGGGCCGGCGTGTCGTCTTCGGCGGCGATGGCTGACCCGGAAGACCCGGAAGACCCGGGGACCGACGGCGGAACGGACGGCGTCTGCATCGGGGTCTGATAGTAGCTGGCCGGGCTGTCGGCCGCCGAGCGGCCGACGGGCGTGCAGGCCTGCGCGTCCGCGGGCACCGCCGAGGGACTGCTCTCAAGCCGCGGCGGCTTGACGGACGGGCGGCCGCCGGACCGTCGCGCCTTCAGCGTGGCCCGGACGGGCGTGTCCGTGGGCCGGTGCGGCGCGCGGCCACGGTCCGCCGGTCCGCCGTCGTCGGCCCGGCGAAGTCTCTTCCGGCCGTTGCCGGAGCCGACGGCCGCCGCGGCCCGCACGCGTTCCGGCGTCGCCGCGGACCGGAACCGGCGTCTGATCACCGGCAAGTGCGCGCCCGGCGTCGCCTGGACGTGCGCCCGGCGCTCGTGCGCCGCTCTGTGCTTGACGCAGCAGAACACGCGCGAGCACGTCGGACACCGCACGCACCGCACGTGCTGTGAACATTAAACGACCCCCTGGGTGTTTACGATCGGTCGTCTGAGATAGATCCCCCACCCTTGATTTTTTTTAGTTTTTGATATTCTTATTTACAATGGGTATGGTTTGACGAAGTGCTCTTTAAGTCAATAAAATATTTTTTAATATATATCCCCCCCCCCTAGACGAAATCCTAAATACGCCACTGCTCGCTTGCCCATAAACGACCGGTCTCGTCAACTACGTTTTCTCGTTGCACGCGTCAATCGCAAAAAGAAAAAAACTTCCACCGCACAAGCTGCTGGTCAAACCGATTTGGACTTGTGGCATCCAGAGCTGCGGGGAGCTACTAACGTCAATGAAATCCAAACGTTTCGATCAGAATGCCTCCGGCAAACGACCAGAGCCCCCCCACACCACGTCACGAATGATACCCTCCGCACAAAGATCGCAACATCCCAGAATTAGGCGCCTAATACGTACACGGTGTCGTGATCGGTTGAAACGGCTAACCCCCTTTCACGCACGTCATAAAGTCCCATCGACGGATGGCTCCTTCACACGAGTCCTCGGTCTCCGACACTACTATTTTTTCTACTATTAGCGCTACTCTCGCGATTAAACAAAAAATAAAAAATAAATAAACATTCTTGGTCACAGTCCGAACCAATCATACCAGTTACACCAATGACGTTCCGGTCTAACTATATATAAGAAAAAAATCGCACGAAAGTATCGTAGAAGCGCACATTCAATGTCGACGATTATATACACGCACTTTTCGGACGAATATTTCAGACTTTCAGAGTAGACACGTTGCGTTGTCTCGTAGATTTAACCAACGATCGATGTACCTAGATAAAGTGTTTTATAATTTATCGCCGAGTCAAATCGATCGCAATCTACCAGGGCCGGATTAATGAAATAATTTGCCCCGGGCTGACTCAATCTGGGAGCCCTAATTTTACAAAAATGTCTTATATGCATGTATAATATACATTGTACATGTATATATACATTTAGTGGTTCAACAAAAAAACATTTAGGTAGAGGGCTTTAAATCAATTAAAAACACATTGAAATTTGTACTTGATATTATTATTATTTAAAAAAATATTTTCACGTCAGAAATGAAATATTTTATAATTATTAAATAATTTACTGATATTTTAAACTAAGATTATATCACAGTGCGCGGAGTAACGTTACGTGAATCGAACGAGCTTGCAAGAAAAACTGAGTAGGTACATAGTTAATATAAAAGAATACGCTACAAAAGTACAAAAGAAAACGAAAAAATAAACGCATTCATAATGATGATAATATAATGGTAGTATACAATTAGTAAATTATCGTGATTTCTGGTTTATTTACTAATGACCAGTTTTATAATGCATGTATTCGTCAGATAGTGAAATTCTAAGTAAAAGTTCGAAAAGTGGGCTCCACAATAACAAGTTATTCCAGGAACAGTGTTATACTGAGATGAATTTTATCCAGCCGAATATGTTTGAATTAAGTTTTATTCGCCGGAAAACCCACGAAATTTGTACAATTCGTTCAGGGAAGTTGTTCGTATACACATCACCAACGTTACCATCATGTATTTCAAAACATTTTAAATATACGAAATACTGCTCGTTAATCGGGGTTTAATTATAATGCTTTTATATTTTATACTCCGAATAATGTGTGGTATAAGTTTAATCGTAGAATAACTATTCTCTGAATAATATTCGATATTTTGAAATATCACGAAAAATTATACCAAAATTTAAAAAAAAATGACAGTCCCAAAATTTTTTTGAGGCCCTTATTTTTTAGGGGGCCCCGGGCTATAGCCCTCTTAGCCCCCCCTTAATCCGGCTCTGCAATCTACATATATCGTACAATTATTGTCGGGTTATTTTCATTAATTTTTTGTACGACGATTTCATCGAAATAAAGCGATGGCAACCGGTGGCGGTATTTCGGTTTTTTGAAAGGGGGCGAACGTTTTAACTCGCAAACCACTTCCCACTTACATTTAGCGCAATACAATTTCCAGTTTAGGTGCATAATGTCAGTGGCGGCCCGAAGGAGATCATTTGAATCCCGCGGTTCACAAAAATATTAATGGGGATGTCCTGGGATTGGAAAAGTAAGTCGGAACAACAATTTATGAAGGTTGATAATTTGGTTGTAAATGATACAATATATGCACGTATTGTGGCACAGCACACAAAAAAAATTCTGTCCTCATGGATATGATAACGATATAATAGTCGGTTATTTCGAAGACAGTTGTGGCTTATATTTTTCTGATGTGGGTAATGAAAAAAATTTATATTACGTATATACGATATATACGGGTATTGGGTAATGAAAGGAATATTTATAAATAGAATCACTGAAATTTCCACTCATTTTTCGATGTCTATCCGGTATTTTGAAAACGCGCTATTCTCCCTGTACCCAGTTCGTGTTGTTCGTAGAATTTTAGAATGTCTTAATAATATTAAATATTAATAATAAATAACTTAATGTCTATTTTATACCGGCAACCAGCATAGTTTATAAAAATTTTGAAATTTTTTAAGTTTATCATTACTGAATATTTGACTAACGTGTACCTAACGTTTAATGCGGTAATACGTGTTGTTTTTTAGTTAAAATTTATATATTTTATTGATAAACTTAGTTTTCGTTAAAACCGTTTGTTACCTTATACATATGGATCAAAATATTAAATGTGTGTGTGTGTGGTAAAAGTAAACAATTTTTCGGGTGAGTGGTGTAAAATTATTTTATGTGATTCAAGGGGAAAAAAGTTCAAGCCGCCACTGCATAATGTTATGTATTTGTTATCATAGATAATCCAAATCGATCGAAAACAAATGTTGTGAGTAACATAATAACAAATACACATGTATATAATAAAATACAAAATAATGAAAGTATTATTGCCTCTCGATATTATAATGTTAAGCGAGAACTGGATACCTTTCAAGTCTCGTGTTGCCGAATATGTCAATTGCACGGTTTAGGTTCCTTTAAACGTGTTAAAAATGTTTTGTGACCAGCTCTGAGCAGCTCGTTCGAAATCAATTTTCTCTCTCTCTCTCGTTTTTAATTTTAGTTTTTACGCTTTTCAAAATAAAAAAAACGAAACAAAAAATGCCGAATGCGATCAACTCTCGAACGGCCCGAACAATAAACGTGGAAGCCACCGTTGGTAATACATTGAAAGTTAATAACTTACACACCGCCTTCTACGATAACTATTACCGTGTTAACTGAAAAAGCATGTAACCGCGGTTGTGTTATAATCTCATAATCGTGGTTTCGATCATACTGTCGATAAAGTTTAACTGATATTATTTTTAGTTTCGCGTCCGTCGTTTGCCGTGAGGTCGGTTACTAACTTAAATCATAGAACCTATTCGGCGGTATCTACGTGACCCGTAACCAGCCCACCCCCCCCACCGTGCGTGAAACGTGTCGAAAATATCATGTAGAACGTCCGTCGGACGAACTGCAACGAAATGTCGTTAAGGTACTTGCAGTCCCGCCCAACCGAATATCATACTTGTCGTCGTCCCAGATACGCGCGCACGCCAAAAACTCGAAGTTATGGGATCGGCCGAGAACGGTGTTTCGACGACGGTCTACGCCCGGCGAGAATTCGGATACGGACGGACGCGTAAGTCTAAATATCTGAACGATAACAATAGCCACGTACCATAAACACTCGATCCATGTTGTTCAAGTGGGACGATTAACGCGAGTATCGAACAGGCCCGAAAACGGATTCGCGTCCGTCCCGCCGTGCCGGACACACTACTACAACTACTACTACTACTACTACTAAGCAAAGATATTTTTCGTATTCGTTCGGCCGGTATCCGCCCGACGTGTTGTTATCGATCGTTGCGAAAACAACGTTGGATCGTACCGTTTTGACGGGACACGGTCGACGATTTCGGCCGGCCGAGACGACACACAAGACCGCTATCTCGTTTTGAGTTAATCGGTCGGTAATTAGACGCGTGTGACGACCGGCGATCGATAATAATAATTCGTTTTCCCCGCGACGGTTATTCCCCGTTTGATTTCCGATCGCGAGTCGTACGGCCGGCTCTCGGTCCGGTGATTGGAAAACCAAAACACGATTGAAAAAAACGCGCGTGCCCGTGCGCCCGATTGTTTTCCCGTCTCAGCCGTCTTAGCGTCGCGCGCACGTTGTATACGAATTCGTTTCGTAGCACGAATTGATCGCGCACGCTGAATACGTTTTTTTTCCCCGTAAAATAGTCAGTGTTCCGGTGATTTAAATTAATTTGTCCATTGCCGACGTACGAACGTTTAATGTAATCCGGACAAGTTCGGATTGTTTTCGTACGTCACAGTTACACGTGCGTATACGTACGAACAAATTTGCGCCCAGTTTGCGCGGTCACACAGTAAACATTCAACAAACTGATATCTCAACGCTTCGGCTTTCAATTCGCTCTCGGAATCGAACGCAATAAATGTTTTTTTTTATATAAAACGACATGTGATCGAAACATTCTATGCTCCTGTAGTAGTTGGTTGTGGTTTTTTTATATAATACTATTGTTAATGTCAAGATCGATTGTGTTATTCGCACGGTAAAACAATAACGATAAAATTTCGTATTACAAAAGACCAAATGCTAGTCAACAGGTAAGATCAAATATTTGTCATAATGACTGTCATCAATCAGCTGGGTGTCGAATCTATTGGTTCGGTTAATTCATATGAATAACACGGTGTAAAATTTTCATGGGTAGATAATAAATCGGTTATTCGTTTCAACAATGGCTATATTTTCCAGTGTAAACATTCAAAACGAATTTCGTACGGTTTCTACGGTCTCGATAATCATATAAGCCAACGCACGTACTTGGACACACATTTAATAAGTGTGACTGTGTATGTCGTGTGTTATAAAAAATACCGTATAAACCGTAAATACCGTAGAAACAAAATCACGAAATGAATTACGTATATTTAATATGTCTCGGGAATGAAGTACACAATTTTACACAATTAAATAAATCTTTAGAGTTCGTGTTGTGTTTAAACGACAACAACAATTAAAAATCCATATAAAAACGTCTAAGTATTTATTCGATTTGTAATGGATTTAAAATACAAATTTATGAAAACTTTTGTTTGTTTGTTTAATTGTACAATAACAGCATTTAAAAATATTTTCGGTTGATTTCGCATGAAATGATGATTTACGTAATCACGTGCGATGAGGTAATTAGTTAATGTAATATCTCTAAATGTTATGCATCAAAATAAATATAAGATTTAACAATCAGAATTGGTTTAAATAATAAAAGAAACATTATTAGATAATATTTTATATATTTTTCCTAGCGTGACCTCATTTATCTCACCTCGTGTCTTTACCGGAAAGTTTAAAATCAGTATGAATAAAAAAAAAAAGTCGACGATGTTAAAATAATTGATAATGTTTATATGTATATATATATAATAACAAATACAGATAACGTTTTAAAAAGTATATTCTGTTTATATTGAGTGTTTGTAAGAATGTTAATGCGTGCGGTATAAACTGGCTTAGGTCAGTGATCCGTATATGGAGTTCCGTTTCCATTTTTTCTTTGTTTTTCCCATTGCACACATTTTATTTTCGTATAGCCTATAGAAGAATAATATACCGACGACGGTACAGTTGTTTATTATCTGTACTAAATTCTTATCGTCGGCAAACGCGTTGTTAACAACTTGCGTGTAACATTGAACAGTGGTATACTTATAGAATTATTATTTGGATTACAAAACACGTGAAAGAACTCGAGCGCTAAAACTACAATAACAACTAAAAAATAATGCAGTACCGTCATATCATGTTTATGATGAGTCTATCAGTTTTAGAACAGACAACTATATTTACTACCGAAAAACCTTCGCTTTCATACTTGCATACCTTCCAACATTTTATACGAATATTTACAATAAATTAACTTACTTTACCAATGTCTGTCCATTAGAAATTATGTAACATTAGATTCGTATGTAAATGCGTACACTTTGTAATGTTTTGGAAATTTCAATTTTCTCAATTATTTCTAGACAATATTTCAAAAACTACGAATTTTGGATTAGGTCCGCGTTTGCGAACCCAGCAATACCCTAATATATGCTACTGGAAATGACGAATATTTCTAGGTTAATCAATGGTTTTGTTGAATTTTGTCAAAATTTCCGTAATATATTATTAGGCAATATTATCATTTATCGCATTATGATTTTTATTTTTACAATCCGAGGAAAATATTGAGAGTATTTCATAAAGATGAAGAAAACGAATATGCAATAGTGCCGTCTTACCTATCTTTTTGCAGGATTTTTAATAACGAACTGAACTACATACAACAATAAAATAGTCGAGTACTGAATAAAATATTAAATCAATTTTCATTTTAATAAATTGTTGAAATAAATAATATTTTCAATATTTACGGGTCATATTTACGCGCAAGTAACTTAACGGGTTACTTTTTTTTTGTAACTATTCATCATACTTTCGTTACTTAATTATTAATTAAGTATAAATTATATAATTATAAATGTTGTTACTTTATTGTAGTAACGTAAAACTTTTTGAGTAAAATACGTTTTTATTTATATTTTTTATATACCTAAGTATTTTTTGCAATACTGCACACGAAATTGTAAAAATGTTTACAACAGGTATAATGTGTATGGTATATGTCGGTTACAAAAACAATGTTAATACTCGCTCTCCGACGTTAAAACGGATATTATAAATTTTGCGATAGGTAACAGATAGGCCGTTACTAAGTATAGTGTGTTACAATATTATTATATGCACACGAATCGTGACGGCTGAAAGTTTCAAATGATAAAGGTTGACACGTTGAAAAAAAATAAAAATTGAAAATGAAAAGTAGAACACGGCATGTCCTATCTATTGGACTCGACCTTGACACTTCTGTGGTGGCCAAATCTCTATGGCAACGCGGTGGCGACTCTTCGTTACATGCAAATAATCAAAATCTCGCATCAGAGAACAAATTTGAACGCGTCAACAAACACGTTTTACTCTAGGGGGTTTATTTTTATTAATATTTAGGTGGATACGTGCACGTTCTAAGTTCCAATTCTATACCAAGAATAGTTATCTTTTTACGATTATCAACGATGATAAAACCTGTAGGTAGCTTACCCTATATTTATTATTATTATTATTAGTATTATTATTATTGATTAGGTTAATGATATATGACAGACAAATTAACAGAATCGCCACAATACTAGTAATTTATTAATCATTTTACCAAAATCGTAATAATAAATGGCAAAACAATTAAAAAAAAAAACAATGTACCTTTTGCTCAAAAGATAAAAATAATAATACAATAGAAAACTATTAATTACAAAATAAAAACACCATGACTTTTTAAAAATCTGCAATAAAACAGGGCACTCAGCTATTAAGTGTAATTTATATATTAATAATAAGAAAAAACTAAATTTAACAGGTTAAACTTAGCTGATAATAATTTACCTTTAATTATAGCCCAAAGCACACGAATTATAAATAAAATACAAAACACACCAAATACGTTAATGTCAAATTTAATAATGCTAATGAGTGCTGTATCGGACAACAATTATTAAATATAAAACATATCCGACTTTGGTAAAACTTTCTAGTCCGAACAACAAATCCCTACATCCAGTATAATGTTCTAAAATTAGATTAAAATAAATAATATTAAATTTGAAATAAAATTTCACATTATTAAACACCTATCGGGTAGCGTTATACTTGGTAACGACTTTCTCATACAAAATAATACTTTTATTAATTTCCATACGAAATTATACTAAAAAGTTAAGAGTCAATTTTTTAATCTATAATAATTATTAATAGATTAAATAAAGCATGTAAGATATCCGATTTATTTAATTGATAATAACCGAACATATTTTACACACCACAGGCCATAGACCAAAAATCTATACTCTTTACGCACGTATCATTTCATTTTAAAATTTCATCCAATGTAAACATGAATCATATATACGAGTATAATCATGTACGAGTATGTAATGCCAAAAATCATCTGTTAGCAATTGTATTTCATTCGTGCGTTCAACTTTTAACATTTCGTTTCTTAATTATCGTTCATGACCACGATTATGAGGACTCAACCCAAAAAAAAAAATATACTGAGATGAATGTAATGATATACACATGTCATTAATATAATTGTAATAACTTAAATATTTTATATGCAGCGTTTACAGTAATCATAGGGTATATACAAAAAACTTATGAAAACTTCAAATAAAATATAATCACACTAGTTCGTTTCGGAAAGTCGAAATCGATTTAGATAAGAGATAAAATGCATAGCCAAATGTGACGCAGACAGCTTAAGCAAATAAGGCTGGGTGCAAATATCACCAGGTAAGCGTTTATTTGTGTAGAAAATAAAGTATATCGAAACGTACACACTAATACCGAACGAACAGGGTCCAAAATACGCGATTGACAAAACCAAATTCTATTGAATGTGAAATAGTGGGGTCAACTGATAAAACTAAAAGGACGTTTAAAATTATTCTTTTGTCACTTTTAAGTAATTAGGAAGGGAGGTGATCGTATATACGACGACTCATCGATATTTTCCGTTCGGCAAAGTGTGGTCACTCCTAAGACGCAACATTTCTTTTAATTCGAATTTTACGATGTGAGCTAGTGTTGATTTTCATACGTTGTTAAAGTCTTGTTTAAAGTGATTGAATTGTTTTACGTCTTTTCTGTCGTCCATTGTGTCATATTATACGAAGACGACATCCCAACTTTTAACCTTTTCTGTTGTTTGACATTGTTCTCGCGTTCAATTTTTTTTTACGTTCTTATTCGATCGTCTAGTCTCCGTGGAATAAAGTCTCGGGTAAGAATTTACGATTTATTATTTTCGCTATTTTGTTACTTGTTCCATCGGAGAAATCGAAATTCTCCTTCTGTTAATAGGAGCAAGGTAATAATCAAAATCCCATGTGCCCCGTAGTACATTTAATCTAGTACATCTAATCTATTCATTTTATTTTAATTATTTTTACCTATATTTTTATTTTTATTATTTCAATACATTCCCAGTTTGCAATGAACAGCATCTCAGTATCAAACCTGCTATTAACAGTTTTTGATAATAGATTTGTTCATAAAATTGTTCTATATAAGATATATGTAGATATTATATTCTTCTCCGATCTCGTCACATTGATATAGTGACTGCGGAAAACGTGTAGCTTGTACCTATTATTGCATGCGTCATATAAAAATAGCAATTATGTGAAGTAATATGTTTCCATACACACCGCTTTGAATGTTCGAGTAAAATATCAACGGTTATGACGACGGAAAGTTCAAAGTACAATATTATATTCTTTAACTATTATTTACAGTGTACTTGTCCTTGTTATAGATTTAATACAGGATCCAAGTGTTTTACACAAAACTCTCGTTTATACAATATGCATATAGTAATATGTATACATACAGAGCGATTCAAAAGTTTTCACCCGATTTTAACAAATGCGTTTTCATTTAAAAAATATAGATACAGGAATGGAGTAAACCGCAAACTATTCGTGAAACAGTAAATTTTTAAAATGGTGTGTTATACGTTTTGAATATTACCCTCAAGTTATTATTAGTTTTACTAATGATGTTACAAACACAGATTTTCGAGTTCCAATCAAACCCGAACCTGAACTTCAAAAAAACATTCAAAGGATTTAAATTAATTTGAAACATCTAAGCACTCGTTTGATTTAAAAGTTGATTAATCTAGATAATTAATTATTAATTCATAAAATAAATAATATAGGTATTTAGTATTTATAAAAATTAGACAAATTCGGCACGAGTTTCATTTTTTTTTCGATATTCGTGCCGAACTATTTTGTGTTTAGTTCGGTTCAAATATTTTCAATTATGAAAAATGTAATTGCCAGAAGTGAAGCTATTTGACTATTAAACTAAATTAGTTACTATGAAATTTTACTTAACTTTATAATATGTTACAATATTTAAAAAAAAGTAAATATTGTCAATAAAAGTCTTCAATTTTGAAACATGAAATGTTGGTACCTCTATAAAAACTATTCATGGCTTTTAAACAATTTAGAAAAACAGGATTTAATTCAGAAAAATATATAGGGAAAAAATTGGCTGAAAAAATAAAAGTTCTTATTATTTTTTGTGTATTCGTGTATAAAATAAAAAGAAGATGTTTGATTATGAGAATAATGATCGAGATAATTTTCATACTAATTATTTTCAGTTAATTTATTGTTGATCGAACGATTTAATCCACAAACCAACGTTTGCGCAAAATTTCGAATTTGACGTGATAGACACTGTGTGAATAATATTGTTCATTTATAATACAATAATAATAATAAATACGTGTATATACCTATATATACTATTTAATAATAGCAGGCCAATAAGCAACGGATATATATATTTTACAAGTACAGGTACAGGCAATGACAGTTTTAACGGAAGTAAAATGGACATGTCCAACCTGGACTCTTATCTGAGAAGGCACTTGAGTCGAGCCCCCTTAATAAAAATGTTTTATTAGAACTGTGTAGAACAGAAAATGAACCAATAGTGTATATTTATACAATTATTCTAAAAATAAAACAAATAAAGTACGAATGATATTTCCAAATATATAAAGATATATGTTTGCCGCCGGTGCAATTTTCCGTAAGTCCGTCATCGATGTATTGTGAATATTAAGAAATTTCTTACACTTTATATTTGATTTCGTATGACACCTAATAAAATTTGTGTACGTGTTTTTATTATTATTTTTATTATTATTATTATTTATAATCGTGATAGATTCGAGTTTATCGACCATACAGACCGTATTACTACTATAATATGTCTGTGATCAAAGAATAATAAATAATAATTCGTGTAAACGTACAACAATATGGTCAGAGTTATTGTCAGATTATTGTGATTTTTTTTTTTTTTTTTGTCTATTGGCATAGATAAGCGAGAAGCAACAGCGTATGGATATTGCACTTGCGTATTCGAGTTTATTTCATAATTATACGTACCGAATGTCAGTGATTTCGTCAACATAGCAGTGCACGTACACGCTCTGTACCGAACAGAACACATTTTCGTCAGAGTAAGTATATTGGATATTAAGATGAAAATATAAAATATAAAATAGAATTTAAATTTAAATTGTTGGATATTAAATATTACAATTAGGCTCGAATGGATTTACGAGTATTCCGGACTTAATGACATTTTTCGAAAATTATTCAATTAATCAGTATGTACTCACGTACGAAAATTTAAACTATTCATATATTTTGTTTATGGACATATTGTTTTATAAAATAAGAATGCAAAAAAAATATAATTTAATAATTGAAAACATAAAAAAAAATTACTATATGATTTTAATGAATAATTGTAAAAAAAATAGAAGAGGCACGGACTTGGAACGGATGGTTTTATACCGGAATTTGAATTTTTTATAATAATTTTAAAATACAGAAAAACGATTGAAAAAATGTCAAACGTAAAATAAAATCCGTAATATCTATTTAATGTCTTTGCCTCTTTTACACAATAATATTTAACAAGATTCTCGATAATTCGAAAGAAAATAAATACTCGTAAAATCTATTTTAATACACGTACTTATATATTTAAATATAATAGATATAAGTAAAGGAATCGTTTTATTATGGTAACTCGATTTATTTTGTCCCCTTTAGTTTTCTATGGTATTATCATTTTTTTTTTTTGACAAATATTAATAGTCGTTTTTTAATTAAACTCAATGTCAAACGTCACAATAATTTGTTAAAATATATTTTAATGCAGTGAAACGAAGAAAAAATAAAAATAAGCAAACTATTAACGTAAGAATGGTAATAACATTCGGTAATAGTGTAATGCAAAAATAAAAAAATAAATAAATAAATAATAATAACAAATATGAAACAATCGGTATTAACTAACACAATGAAAACAATAGCGTTCAGGGAGAAATATTTTTTCATAGTGTAATAAATTTTCTTAGTTAATTCACAAATACAACATGTAACGTTCTGTTTAAACGAAGAAACAATTAATATCGGAATATAACTTTAATATGAAGTATTATGTTTAAGTAAGTTGTAATGGTGTGTTTGTTTAATTGCCAAGATAAGCCTAACTGCGAGAACCCGGTGGCGATGGACCAAACAACAGGAATGATTTTGGAATTCCCAAATGATAATCAACAAGTGTCGGACAATAGTTTAGAAAACGAGCTCATAATCTGTCGCATTTGCTACGACGGTATGTACAAAATATACCCACCAACATATCTATTTTAAACACATTTAGGTATTTGAAAAGTTAAACTTTGAACGCATAATGTATAAAAAATTATTGAATAATATACATTCAATGTTTTACGTTTTATAAACAATGTTGACGATCTGTACAAGTGACAATAAATGGTTAATGGTAATTTTTATGATCAATCGTTTTGATTAAATTATTACCTATTTGTTCATTAATATGTTTATAAATATATTCATCAAAAAATATAATAAATACATTGTTGTAAATAATCTCTAATAATGTATAAAACCATACTGTACGTTTTTAATAATTATTTCTTATTATTTTCATTTTGAACTTTTATCTATGGTTGAGCTCAGGTCTATATGTATTGTGCTGTATTGAATGTCGACGTGGGCATTAAAAAAAAAAAAAAAACGAGTATTCGAAAAAAGAAATGAAGACGTTATTTTTTTAATAGATTGATGTTCACTTAGAGGTGAACATCCGTGCAGTTTATTTCACGAAGCCAAATACGTGTGTCATCCCTACAGTTTGGGTATTTACTATTTATAAACATTATTATAATCGTTATCTGTACACACATAAGCATTCGTGTTCTTTTGGTCAACAACATTTTGATAATAAATCATTATCGATAAATTTGAATCGTTTAAACCACTCGAAATATGTGTGACCGCGAATCGTTTTACGCGTAAAATCGTAAATCCAGCCAGAACGTACCCCACGCTGTGAAACGCGTTCTGAATGACCGTGCACAGCGACATTCACGACAACGATTGTAAATACTTAATTGTAATTCTTGTACAGGTCCGACAAGCTGTTTGCAACGTGCGTGTTTTTGGTTTGTTTTAACGTTTTGAATGATGTATGTCATTACACTTTTTGTATGTTGTTTAGATGATACAGTTGAAAAAACTATTGAACCGTGCAACTGCGTCGGATCTCACGCCCATGTCCACGTATCGTGCCTGGAACATTGGCTGTCCGTTTCAGAATCTAGTAACTGCGACATTTGCATGTATACTTACAAGACACATGATCGTTATTTGTCTTTAGACGAAGTAAATAACCATACCGTATAACTTATAATTGCTTTTTCTGATAGACGTTTGTAAACGATCAATGGTGGATTCCTTCGTTTTTCTTTTTGGACTCTGTGCCGAACTTAAACGTATTTAACTTTAATTTAATTTTAATATTAATCGAAACTGAGAATATTATAATAGTTCATGTTCTTTATGGGAATAAATTTCAGATTCTATACGCGAAAATGGCTCGATGATTAGTCGACGAAAAACTATCGAATAGAACACGACCAAGTTTAAGCGTACTAGTCTGGTTCTAATTAATTCGCGTAAAACTATAAGTGAAATGAATATCAAACTGATTATTTTTTAATTTTTTTCATACGTAATTTATTAGAATTTAGACGCGTTAATCTATGGGCGGGGCTATAGTTAAGAAACCGTAACATAAATGCAATTTTTTAACATTTGGGTATGACATTTTTTTCAGATATTTTCTATTGATTTCGAATAAATATATTTTGAAACGTTAGTGCGAAAAGACATAGTGGAAATTGTGACACTTCACATTTCTTATAGAGAAACTTGGTGATTTCAATTTCGAATTAATCGAAACATATTTCCCCTCACCAACCTAGCCAGGGGGGGCTCTGATAAGTTCTCGTTCCGAGAAACGTCTCGCCCGTTTTCGTTCAAATATTTAATGTTTCGGGTCTGCACTTGCAAATTCAAAACGATTAATAAACCCCGCCGCGTTCGCGTAGTTTTGCTATGCCGGCCTTTGCGTGCACGCGTTAGGTTACGTTAACAACGTAGTTGTTGAAATACGTATACGCGGTTAGAGTGTATAATTTTTCGTGATTTTGGACTTACGAATTTAAGTGTAAAAACAGTCACCAGTGCTCTAGTCACTAGTGCCGGGATCGGAAAAAACGTATGGGATAGGTCACGTCAGGCGTCCCCCCCCCCGCATTAATTTTTCGACTACGGTACTGTAAATAAATCATTGTATATTAGTATTTACGATAATTTTAATGTACATTCTAACATTTAATTTTGTATTTTTACAAAAATGTACCTAAACTATTGGGCACACGGCTTCTTTTGCTGCTGTACGCCTCCATAAAATATCGATTATTTTAGTTACCCAAAAATAAGTTTGATACACGAGTGCACTAGTTTATTGCTATTGTTTAAAATCAACATTTTTTTTTTCAAAGTATTTTTTAAACGTCAAGCGGCCCGATTTTATGGAATAAAAATACGCATAAGTTGTTGTCGTGTGGTAAGAAATCAAATTATTTATACACCCCGATATCGTATAAAGACGTGGTTACTGGGGTGGCACGACTCGTTTCATATTTCTAATGTAAATTAATAACACGTGTTTTTTCCCCCGGGGCCGCCGGAGAGCACGGGCCCATAGTACTCACCGGTACCACCCCCGTTGTGGAGGTCCTGGGTCACGTACACATACGTGTTCCGTTCGTCGTTTATGATGTTCAATTGTTTCTGTGTAACCGCGTACAGTGTCTGAGGCAAAAAGCGAAATTCTGGAAATTCGCCGTACACTTCGTGCTGATGATTATCATCCTGTTCGTGTGGGTGGCCATCGTCCTGGCCTGCGCGGTGAGAACCTACTTGTATTTCGCGGACACGGCCGACGTGAATTCGTGGTGTAACGGGCTAGCCATGTCGGTCATCACGTTCGGCGTGATGGTGTTGCTGTGGTTCTGGTGCTTCAACTGTTGCATGTCAGTATCACGGAGTGACGCGCGCGCCCCGCGACTTTTGACGCGAACGGTCCGGCCGCGTTTCCATTTTACAGGTTCTGGAGGATATGGCGGCACGCGAACAAGACGATCTGTTTGGACCAGCACAACTCGAACGGGAACGGGAACGGGAACGGGAACGGGAACGACACGATGGCCGAAGTCTGACGACGAGTTCGTTCTTCCCCGTCGCGACGATCGCGCCCCCAGCTATGTACGTGTATTCAGACATATTACGTTTACACACGCACGTGCGTCACCATCGCGGAACTGAGTATTTAGAAATGCAGTTGGTCGAGCGTTCGGGTGACGTTTTTTTTTTTTTTCAATTCCATCGTGAACAATGTGTTTCCCGGTTCAAACCGCACGCGCACAACCCAAACTGTCGAAAATAACCGTATTATTATTATTTTGTTCAAACCGAAATTCCACCTAACACGTATCAATCTAGATAACCCTTGCTTATGTGCGAACACGCGTCCCGTCACCGTTCGTTATCCCTGTTGAATTTTTAGTTTCGTTTGTCGTAATGTATCAGCAGTTGTTGTACTCCGTCCAATATCCTATGCGTGAATCGTATTTTATCATTTTTTTTTTGTTTTTCTGCCGTTAATAATGATTCATGAATCCAAACAACTGTTCTCGGTTAACAGCCAATAATCGACGGACACGATATTTAAAATTCGAATTGCTCGTTGGACCGCGCATAGTTGTCATGCGCAGACTAGAAAGTGAATAGTCGGTCTCATAACTATTTAAATAGTCTACGTAGGTGGCTACAAAGAAAATTGGCCGACAAACGATTTAGATCGGTAAAATGTAAACAAATAATGTGTAAATATTTCAGCACAAACTTCAAATCAAACGTTTGCCGAAAACTACTCGGCGGATTCAGCAAAAGGAATATTTTTTATTTAAACGTTATTTTGTAACACATTGCTATTCATGGTGAGTCACTTTAATTTTTGTTTGATTTCGATTGTATGTATACGTATAATCCTTATAATATTTATCTATTCTAAAAAAAAATTGTCTGTAGAATGTATACTGATATGATATTCAACATAATTACACGATTTTAAAATCAATTTTACATATTTATATATATATATATAACCTATTTATTACGCGTTAATTTAAGAATAATATGTATATTTACCTTATTATTTGATATTTTAATCATTATATTTTCGAGATACACTTATACGTTTATTAATAATTAATAAAAAAATCTTGTTTATTAATACCTATTATATTTTCCTTGTAGCTTCAAGGAATTAGAATAGGTAAAGGTAAATCAATTTTAAAATACAATATAGTGTTAAAAGTATGAAACGCTGAACCTGTCCAAGATATCACGAATCGGTCGTCTTATCCTAAAGAACACTTTTTATTATCTCTTTAACTGTATCTAAGTACTTGAACTCATCCACATATCTTATAATTTTATTGTCTAAGTTCAAATTTGTTCTTATGCACCACACAAAATAGTGTTCGTTTTTTGTCATATTTATTTTCCCAGCTGTCCGTTGTTGCATCCGCCGTTCCTAAAGTCATTTTCAAATCGTTTTCACTCTACAAACGGTTATTGCTACGCGTATCATCAGAAAACATTTTATGTATTTGTTTTATTAACATCTCGTACGCGGTCTGTAGGATCGTTTGAATTTTGTTTATCATTATTATTGAAATGTACAGCACGAACGATTTATTTGATCTAAAAACGCAACGCAAGCCTAGACAATCTAAACACATATTTCGACAAATTAAAAAAAAAAACAAAAACCCCCGATAAAACCGTAACAGGCAACAACAACATTTATATATTTTTGTTCCGTTCGCAAAATCCGTACGGTGAAACGTCCGTTTCGGTATTTTGTAACGCCATCCACCGCCGCAGTACGTCCGGAAGCGCAAACGCGAACTATATACTTCACCTCCGGCCGCCGCCCGGCCGTCACGGTCGGTCGGTCGTCCCGTCCGCGGGCGGCGGTGTGACGTCGACCGCCGTTATCCGCGTCACGTACGCGAAGCCAGCCGGACGCGATAAGCGGGGTGATAAGCGGGCGATATGAGTTAGGCGTGATATTGTTCTGTCGCCGTGCGTACGATTACGTTTCGCGACGTTTCCGTCGCCGACGGACCGAGAAGCCCGAAACGTTGCCGGCGGCCCGACCGAAGTCTTGGATGCGGATGCCGCGGACGGCACGGCGGAACGTCGCCATTCGAAACGGGCCCCCCGTGGTCGGTGTCCGATCGTTTGGCCGCACCAGTATTAACCGGTCGTCGACTCGTGCGTGATGCCGGCGTTGTAGGCCGTTCGCCATGGACACGTTCGGCGTTGACTTTTTATGTCAGACCCAAGAAGGACAATTGTACAAGTACACCAACGTGGTCAAGGGCTGGCAGCACAGATGGTTCATACTGGACCCGAGAGAAGGAACGCTGAGCTATTTCCTGGTAAATAAAACGTTCTCATTCGTTCCACATTGCGTACGCTTTGGCGTTTTGCGACGAGTCAAAACAATGAGTCCTGTCTGCTCGCCGTGTAATTATTGTGATTTTCACGTTCACTTCGCACTTGATGCGATTACGTGTCCGTCGATTTCATTTCCCAACGCACAACACTCGTGTGTTGCTCTGAAATTTATATATATTACACTTCATTGTCGTGTTTCGTTGTGTTAAATGTACTGTCCACCAGCGTTTTACGACCCTTTCCAGTACTCTCTACATTAATTTAAGATGATAAGTAATTTTATCATCTGGTTTTTGTTTATTTAATGCATTCGAATCGTTCCACTCCATAGTCAAAAATACATTTTTCACATACGTAAACCACAGACATTATTGAAAAGTTTAACAATAACCGTTAACTGTCAAAAAAAATATAAATTACTTACTACATAACATTTTCATACGTTTTACCAATAAATCTAACCACTTCTAATTTAACACATTATTGTTTTTGATAAACACCTAAGTAAAATAAAAATACACATAAAATAGAATTCTGATTATCCAACTGACCGGTTGTATAGACATTGAATAATAATAATTTTGAAATAATTAATTAAATTTAAGTATACGAAAGAATATGGAATATTAACAAATATATGATAGTAGTGAAAATAATTTATTTGTATTTAACATAGTATACATTGTTGATACATACCTACTAAAATAATTAATCCATTTGATTAATTTTACTTATTATTAAATTTTTAAATTTCATAATAGTTCAGACTATACATATATATATAAGGTATGTATGATTTTAATTTACAGAAATTTCATAATTTCCTCAGTTCATTAGAAATATGAGTGTATTGTAATTTATTTTTTCAATTTTATTATGAACTATATCTTAATAACACAACATAAGTTATTATATATGTTGAAATATTAAATTAAACAACAAAAATATATAATAAAATAGTGAAAATAAAATAAAAATATATATATATTGAAATAAATAAATATATATATATGTATATATATATGTATGTATATGTTAGTATACTTATATATACAAAAAAGTCAATGAGTATTACATTGATTAAAGAAAAAAGAAAATAAAAAAAATGTTGTATATGTGTGTTTATTACTATCCGTTTTCGACAAAATGTCATCATCAGGTTTAAATACAAATAAAATACAACAGTTATAATATATAGTTGTATTTTATTTGTATTAAACCTGATGATGAGATTTTGTCAAAACTGGTAGTAATAAACACACATACAACAACTTTTATATTTTATTTTTTCTTTGATCAACATAATACTCATTGGTTTTTTGTATATTTAGGTATACAGACATACATATATATATATTTATTTATTTATTTTAATACATATATTGAAGTAAACAAAACAAAATGTATTTACAATAAGCTATAAGTTCAATGTAAGATTATATTAATGGGACACTAATTTAAAATTCTGTTGCTACTTATATGATATAATACAATATAAAAAATGAATTAATTTTTGGTTAATTAATTTATATTAATGTGCAGAGTGAAAATGATACAAAACTGCAACCACGAGGTTTTATATTTTTGGAATCTGCCATTGTCTCTCCAAGTGATGAGGATTCAAATACATTTTCCGTAAACTCTTCGAACGGCGAATGTTACAAGTTGAGGGCAGCTGATGCACGGGCCAGACAGAATTGGGTCAATCGTTTAAGAGCCACTGCTGAATATCATTCTAAAGTATTTATTAAAATGTATTTAAAATCACGTTTTATTGTATTTTTTTTTTTTTAATTATAGAAGAATGTGCACAAGTTTTCACATACAGATAATGATGTATACGACTTTTGTCCGAGTGGCGCCAAAAGATCATTAGCTAATGCACGACAACATTTATCACAAGGCTGAAAACAATTTCATTGACATGGCTCGAGTCATAGAAAAGTTACCATCACAAGGTTGGCTGTGAAAATAAAATAATAATATTCTTGTTTAAATCGAATGTTGTATATAAATTTCAAATTTCAAGTTTAAAAATAATATTTTATTTAAGGATTAATCCAATGTTTGTACCAAAAAAAAGTTCATATGATCAATGTAACAAAAAAAATCACATTTTTATATTGGTTATTCACTTAATAATCATTGATTATTTTTATAAATAGTTGATTATATTACTTAAATAAACAATTTTTTGTTATATTCTATAATTTTATATGTATTTTCTAATTCATCAATAACTGGAATTATTTCACAGATAATATTTATTCATGATGTTTTTCATTTATATCAAAATGCATTCCTATGTACATTATTTAAGTTGCAATTGGACAAAATTAAGACTTATAATAAATTTAAATTACTAAACATAAATTATATTTCTATTATTATTAAGTAAATTGTGTGTATTTTTCATATATATTTTTTTTAAATTGTAGGTCCACGTTTGAGAAATACTGATCCGGATTTGTTGATAATAAAAGCCACATCACAGTCCATGATGTGTGCATTAGAGAACTGTTATAAAATATTGCAGCATTCAAGTACAGAAAAACCGATAGTCAGAAGTTACTCATTTTTGAACTCCAGACCATCTTCATCAACATATTCAAAAAGAAAAGTACATACAAGTACTTAACTAATAAATAATTAGTTACTATCCTGTTTATCTTATATTCTTAAACTGTGATTTATGAATGTTCCACTATTCTATTTTATTTAATTACATTAAATAGTTATTAGCAATATTTTATTTATGTAAATGAACATTTTCATATCCTTAAATTAAGTATTTTAACTTTCACTATGCACTAAAACTAAATTAAAGGTTTTTGATAAATATTAAATTTTTTCATCAGATATATTTTTTTTATGAAAAATTTGGAATATTTAATTGATCCATTTAAATAATAGTATATCATGTTTTTCTAAAAATATTAATGTATTTGTTTTTCATATTTTCTTAAACAATTTCTTTTATCTTGTTATTAAAACTAAATTTTTATTTGGCATCCCTACTTATATAGAAATGAAGTATATATTTGTTTTACAGTGATTTAATATTTTTTTTTTTTTAATAAGAAAATGTTTAGAGCTGTACAATATTCTATAAGTTTTGTATGGCATATCCAATAGTTAAGCAAAAATTAAACCTCCCAATTTATTAATACATATGTATTTTATTAATGTAAAACCATCAGTAAATGTACCAATAGATATAGTACAATATAATGTTTATTAAATATAAATGATTAGTCTGTTAAGGGTGTTAAAAAGTAATTATTGATGCACTCAAGCAATTTAAATATGTAAAAATAGAAATCAATGGGGCCTTTTTGTAGAGTTTATAGACAGTTATAAAAACCTTTTCAATTAATTATATATTAAATATATTTTACTTATTTAATATAATGTATTAGACTGGGTTTTAAAAGTTATAATTTTATGATTTGTTTTTTTTATATTTAATATGTTTATATATGTTATACATTTTATTTGTTATATTAATATTATTACCCTATAGTGTGATTATTATAGTCAACAAGATATACAAATTAAATTTTTTTCCATCCATTGTCTGTATTCATATGAATTTGCCATATTTTAATATGTAATTAGAATTTATAGATACAATTAAAAAATTTGTTTACTGTGCATTATTATTTAGTTATCAATAGGAATAAACGCATAGAAACGCATATAATGTTCACACTGTATTGAATACAATTATTTGTAATAATAATACTAATGTTAGTATTTAATGTACCAATAAGTAATTATTTTAATTTTATATACACTCAAAATGTTTGAAATCCAAATCACAAAAATTATACACAATAACCGCGTATACGTATTTCGACAACTACGTTGTCATCATCAGCGCAAGCTACATTACGCTGATGATGACAACGTAGTTGTCGAAATACGTATACGTGGTTATTGTGTATAATTTTTGTGATTTGGGTTTCAAACATTTTGTGTATAAAATAATCACAAGTTCTCTTATATATATTTTATTATATACACTCCATTAACAAATACAATTTTCGTCTGTATAGTTGTTGTTAATCTGAAACACTTGAACATCAACAATCTATAACGATCAAATGTCGTTCACAATGTATGAGGTGTTTCATTTAATGTAAATACTAAAACGCTAAAACAGAACAATCAAACGATAGACATTTCCAATTGTCAGCGTTTGAATCATTATGCAAGCACACATTTTTGTCACACTTACAATTTGGTTGGGGAAACAATCAGTAATATAAGATCAATTAGATATTTGTAATATACACCAATAATTGTTCGTTTATGTATTTTATATGTCACATGCACCACTGTTCTGATAAAGCACACGAATCGATTAAAACGTCTATCAAATGGCATAGTTTAGTCGGTACGTTAATTTCTGTTTAGCTATGTATAATTATTATTAATATATTAATAAAGAAAAAAAATTAAAATATATACATTAATATTACTTATGTAGATGCGTTATATGTGTGTGTAACTGATTTTTGATTATTATTATTTTACGATTATTATTCTGAACAGAACAACGTTAACAAGTAAAATTGTAGTTAATAGATATATGTTCAATCCAATATTAGCCATTCAGACTTACTTATCATACGTGAAATGTATTGAGATTGTAACTATTTCCTTTTTAATAATAAAAAAAAAAAATGTTTAATCTGTATATATTTGTTCAAAGTAGAACCAATGGAAGGTGCGTGGAATATGAATGTACTTACCTGTATGTGTAAATAATAATCCAAAATCCTGTCTTGTGAATAATGTCTGAAGCGCGCATTGACGTACACCGAACACATAGTCTTGTAGGCTCGTTATAGACATACATAAGCATATAATCATAGTTTACAGTAGAAAAAAAATTATTGCACGCTGGTTTCTGAAATACGTTTCTATTAATGTCTAAAACGCATTGAAACAACAAACGACTATGTTATTCTGCGCGAGTATTGAAAACGGTCAATTATGCGTCATCTCTGTTATTGTCTTGATGTGGATAAAACCAAGTGGTTTACACTGGTCCGGTCCGTTTGAAATTTATTTTTAGAATATTCATAATAATATGTTACGACGTCCGTTATGAAACTCAATACTGGGAACGCATATTCACAACCGAATGTAATACGTTTAAAATATTCGGTAAACTTGATTCCGGTTTAATCTGTTGAATATGAATTCGAAAGAAAATTCGACAAATTCAATACGAAAATATTCATCAAATATTTGTACGGAGAGTTTTCGGAAAGCATCCGGTTTGAAATCGCTTTCAACGGACGGAAATCAAAAGGTATGCCGCCGTTCCCTCTGTGCACGTTAGGGTTCGCGAATTTAGAAATCGAATAAAAACCCGTACGTTTCGAACGGAAACCGTAACGCTTGATTGCCTTCGGTTTCAAACCGTCCGCGACGTACCCGCCGATCGCACCGCCCGTTTAAAACCCGTCATTCGAATTTATCGTTTCGGACGTGACACAACCTCTAAATTACAATCATAATCTAAATAATTAATCATTATTAATCGTCCGACGATAACGCGTACGTGTCTTGAACGTACGTGACGTTATTGAGCTACGGGAAAACACTATCCGAACAGCGAGCGTGTTCGTTTGTTTTCTTTGCGGATCACGAGGAATGAATTTTTTTTTTAAATAATACATTCGAACGGGATTGTCAAAAAAACAACAAAACCGTTCGGACACGAACGCTGGACAAGTTTTCCTACGCCTGATTATCGACACTCGTCCGTCGCCAATCGTTCAACGACATAATTCGTATGACGATCGTCGTGAAATCACGTCCGGGACCACTCGAATACCGTGGCCACGGGTCCCCGTATACGTCGATAACGGGCGGTTCCCGAATCTTTTATCCCGTTCGCGCAAATATTTAGATAACAGTTACGTAGACGTGACAACGCGTAGTAGCGTATGCAGTAAACAAAAATTATTTCATGGATAAATTCATGGAACGAAAAAACGATTCATCGCCGAGTAGGACGGAAGATGTGATTTTCAATATCGTCCGTCTCACTATTTTATTCGCAGGAACGCTGTACGCTGCACACACACACGTATGTATCCATTTGTGTATTATCGCCGCCGCCGCCGCCGTAATCACGTTATCAACGTTTTTCTACGGAATGATCGTCCGAATTTCCGGCCGCTATACCGACGATCGTTGCCGTCGCTACTCTCTCCGATAACGACCGTGCCGGACCGCGCGCGCCGTCTTCGCGATTACTAGTACACCTTGACTTTTTTACGCGTTTTTCGAAGAGAAACAATGACCGCCGCCGTCCAATAGACCGACGTCGTCGTGACAAAATCGAAAAACGCCATCGCGTTCACTTGTATTGCAGCGCGGAGATCCGAAGTCGAGAAGCCCGAAGTCGTATACCCACGGCACTCGGCAGCCGACAGCCACTAAGAGTAACAAACGTACAACAGCGACAATCGCCATGTCTTTCAATTTCCCGGCGTGCACTTACATCGTCGCCATGATATCCGACGCTTTTCTGCTATTCTTTTCGGTGTTTCATGTGAGTTGAATTTGTGTATGGTTATTTTAACTGTAAACCGTCTCTGACCAGAACACGCGAAACCCTACAGGAAATTCATAATACAACTATTACTGCCTTTAAATATACAACACGACGTATCTCTAATCGTTTTCTTGTGTTTGTGTTTGCAATTCGTTTGTAATTGGTAATAACACGATTTCCTTTTTTGTTTTAAATCCGATTGAAATGTGTACGTAGAGTGTCTGTCTTGATAGGCATGCGTACGCTCAGATTATACACATTAGAAACATTTTTTCTTAAACAAAACATGACGTTAACTGAAAAATAATAATGCGGTACGTGTAAAGAAGACATTTATATACATTATCGCTAGATTGGGTTATTCGTTTATGTTAATTTTTTTGTCTCAATAATAATTCAAAGTATTATTTAAAAAAATACATTTATTTAATTAATTTTTACAATGATTAATGTTTCAAATTGTGGTAGACATTTAATTATTAAACAAGACAATAAAATGTTAGAGCAAGATTATAGTTATATATATTTTTGATAAAAAGAAAGACGAATAAATATAATATATGTATATGTGCATTTTTAATTTAAAAATTAGATGTGGGCACGAATTCAAAAATATAGTTTTAGATATTTTATAATCTACTTAGACATCTATTTGTTAATTATAAATATTCCTTTTATTTCTATTTAAATAATTCTAATTTATGAAAATATAGTTACTACAAATCATTTTGAATTTGAATTAATATAAAAAATATAAATATACAACAAAATACCTATATGTTTACCTACATTTGGTTAAAAAGTTAATTGACAAATATTATTAAGTTACTTTTAAACTCTTATGTCTTTTATAACTATAATTATTTATAGAATTTTTGCCAGTGTGTGCTATATTACCACTATACAAGGTAGGTATTTGAAGTTATTTCTAAAAATAATGTATTTAGTTCTATATACGTTTGTTCAATGTATATTGAATATAGTTATTTAGAACAATTTAATTATACATTACATTTTGAAGCGAGGGTTTTTATAATTATTGATACGTTTTATGAAAACTGATTAAACTTGTAGTTCATAATATTTTAAAATATGTTATTTATATTAAACATTTCAATTGTTGTTATTATTTTCTAATTGAATTTTTTTCCAGGTTATTGCATTTGATGAGCTGAAAAACGACAGCAAAAATCCTATAGATCAATGTAACAGCTTAAATCCAGTAAGTATAAAAATAAGTAATTAATATGTTTATAGAACTATGATTTATCATTGTTTTACTATAAGCCAATTAGAATATCGAAACTGTTTTTGTATTGGATTTTAAGTAACTATTTTTTTTAAATATTATCATTTTATGAATTAACGATTGTGTTGATGAATATTTTTAAAATTTTATTTCAATTATAATATTTATTAAATTTTTTATAAAAATTAAAATTATTTACTTATTTTTATCATGGAAAGGATTATCACTTATGAAGTTAAATTTGTCTTTTACTACTATATTATATTGAGAATAAGTAAAAAGCGACTATTCTATGTATTGTATTATTGGATTGAATACTCTAATTTAAATTTAAACGGTGTTTTTGTTTTTAAATATTATTTTACTAATAAAATGTTTCTCGACTTTTTTTATTTCAGCTAGTGATTCCAGAATACATATTGCACTTCTTCTCTAATATTTTATTTTTGTTTGGAGGCCAGTGGTTGTCCATTATAATCAATGTACCTCTAATGGCATATCATATTGAAAAGTAAGTGCACTTCTAATGTAAATTTTAATTGAAATAAAAATGTTATTTCTTTATCTATACTAACTGTGGTTATCATAAAGTATTGTTGCGTTTCAATAATCAAAATGGTTTGAATATTTTTTTTTCTAAAATACTTTTAAACTAATTAAAAACGTTCTACTACCATTTCAGGTATAGAAATAGACCCACAATGTCAGGTTTTGGTCTCTACGATCCAACAAGTATTATGAATGCGGATAAACTGAACAAATACCAACGTGAAGGATGGATTAAATTGGCATTTTATTTGTTCTCATTTTTTTATTACTTATACGGGTAAGTAACCCTGTTGTTACCAAACACGTTTGATAAATTTATTCACTTTGTCTTTTTTATTTTAGAATGATACGAGCGTTGATCAGTCAATAAGTACAAGTTGACATAACACTAATGGGCGGTGGCTAACAAAATTCAATATTATAGTAAATTATATACACATAAAACATTGAATCATGGTGTTGACTAAAACGATTTAATTTTATGTTGTGTGATTTTAAAATAATTTAATAAAAACTGATATTGATTTCTTTTATTAATTTATACTTAGGTATTCATTTATCGCACAGTTGTATGTAACATATTGTAAAGATATTAAAATATTTTCTTTCTATAGTTATTACTAATATATATATATTAATGCATATTAATGTATTTAAAATTAATTTTTTAAAATTTTCAACCTGCAATACCTCATAAAATGCATTAATTTTTTTAATTTAAGATTGTAAACTATATTTATTTATTATTTTGATATTTGAATAGAAAATAATTTCTTTAAAGTGTTGATGAATATAAATAGAGTAATTAATCATTAATCAATAGTTTGTAAATTATAAAGGTTTAGTAAAGAGTTTTAAATAAAATAAATAATATAAAACTAAATGAAAAATGATTACACTTTTTTATTATTAAAATTTTAAATATTTGTAAAATATAAGATTTCCATTTGTTGTTTAGTTATTATGTACATTATATTATTCAAAAGTTATTTATTTAAAATGTTTTTAAAAATATCTAAAACAAAATGTGCAGTTTTTCAATCTAGAAATAATGTTATTTTAGTATTTAAACATTTATCAATGTGTATTGTTTACTTACTGTATTTTATCATTGAGACTTTCTACTAGTACAATATGCAATAAGTTTTTATTCATAGAATAGTTTTTTTAACTGATATTTTGAAATTAATTTGTTTTTGTAACGTTTATACACATAATGATATTGTTTTTATTTCTAACAAATTAAAGAAAATGTTTTAATAAATAGTCAACATTCAAACATGAACTGATTCATGGATTAGATTTTTTGACTATGAAAAACTGTCAACGTACATACACATTCTATATTTCAGACAAAATGTTTTTCTTCTGTACTTGCAAAATTCATTTTTTAATTTCATATTGAATGAAGTATACTGTATAATCTATTTAGATGTTACTTTTTAATGTGGAAAATATTGTTCCAAAACAAATACGTTGAACACAGATTTTTTTTTTTGAAACTTATTTACCTCTCACTTCTCACAATAATAAAATATAGTTACGAAAGAAAGAAAACTGTCACAATTTTAATAAACGCACATTTAGATTTAGAGATACTGTACTCTGTCGTTTTTTTGTTTGTATACTTTTACATTTTTAAACTCTTCTGGTTCCATTCGCCATTATTTGTTATCAATTCGAAAGCAGTGGGGTGATAAATGATTGATATGTGAAAAATAATTCTGAACAAAACCCTGTTCTGTATTGGTGTGCGAAATGCGTTGAGACGGTTAACGAAGACCGAAAATCATAACCAGTATATTAATTGTTTAAGGTTAAAATCGCTAAAAAAAAAAAAACTTTATATTTGTATTCGATTTCAATTCCAACTGGGGCGAGGAGGTTTAACAATAACCATCAACGAACTTCGTGTAAAATTGATTTTACCGTTTTATATTTGTATTGATTTCAACAATTATAATCAACTACGTACCGTAGAATAAATCACATACACAATTACACATAATATTTTACATGTAGATTAAAAAACAAAAAAAAAACATGATTACACAGTAAAAAGTACACATATCAAATATAAAATTAAAAAAAATATCCGAATGTGGAATTTTAAAAATAACACAGACCATAATTCGGTTCGTAAGTCTTATGTTCGTACGTTAAATCCGAGTATAATTGAACGAAAATAAAATGAATAAATCGTCGAAAATCCGTGTATAGACACGATGCGGTCGAACAATTACAATCGTGTCGGTCTGTTCCCGGATAACGCGATGACGTTGGCCACGAATCACGAATTTTTATGAGTTCTCGTCGTTCTGCGGCGGCTGTTCGGTCTGCGGGACGTCGACGGACGGCTGCGATCTCGTTATCTCGCCAATGACCGTTTGACCGCGGGCGAACATCTCCGGGTTGGTTTGGAGCAGGCTGGCCATCACGGCTTTGCGCAGACGGGCGTACTCTTCCGGCGGCAATTTCTCCAGCGAAGCCTGTTTGGCGGTGACGGCCGACGTGGGTTTTTGCGAAGACGTGGCCGTCCGGGGGGCGAAACGGACGCCGCCCCCAGGGCACGACAACGACGGGCCGGCCATGGACATCTGTTGGGCGGTCAGATCGGACAGCCGGGCCACGTTGGTTTTCGATAACTTTTTGTCGCCGAACGACTGCTGCTGCTGTTGTGGTTTGTGTTGTCTCTGTTGTACGTTCGTTTTTTTGGCGGCCGACGGCGCTTTGGGTCGCTGCACCTGTTGGCGGGATGTCGTCTGTTGAAATTGCTTCAGTTGCTGTGCGGCGGTCAGCCGGCTGCGCATCGTCTGCTGTACTTCGGGCCGAGTCGATTGTTGTTGTTGTTGTTGTCGTTGTGGAACAACGACATTGTTTCCCGTGCGGTTGGACAGCGCGGTTAGATTCGTTTCCAACCGATTGCCGTCGCCACCCAACTGGTGTTGTGCAGTAACGTTTAGCGGCGGCGGCGGCGGCACGTTCGTTTGCGACGACGAGCTCGCACCGCTGGTCCCTGGTACGATCTTTTTCCGTATCGAAGCCGTCGGCTGTTTCTTCGATCCTTTCTGCGCCGATTTTATATTGGTCGACTGGTGTTCCGAACCCCCCGATTTGGTCGTCTCGTCGGACGTTTGACCGAACGGCGAACACTGCAAATTCGTCTGTAAGGATTCGGTCGACGCCCGTGTCGTCGCGCTGTTCGGGTTCGTGTTCAGCTGACCCTGGGAATCACACGCGGCGAGGTTTACCGTCCCCGAACTCGGTCCGCCGCCGCCGCCGCCGCCGACGTTGTTGTTGCTCTCGGCGTTCGGTTGCGAGATCGACGACGGCGCGCGTCGTTCCTGCGACGTCTGCACATTCAGTCGCCGTCTCCCGAAAGACGAGTTCGGAATAACAGCATGGCCGGCAATACCTATCGCGTACGTTACGTGGTCGACTATTTTCAACGACATCAGAGGGTTCAGTCTTGTCACGAACCCTTCCACCATTTCGTACGTGTTTATATAGTTTCTGTTACAAAAAAAAAAAACGAATGAAAATTCAATACAATAACTTATAAAACTGGAAACAACAACGAACAAACGTTTCACATTACTTTTTCACGTCGCATTTCAATATCACGCCGGTATTTATCGAAGCCAACAGCACGTCGCTGGTCAACCACACGAGATCCGAAAACATTACGTCGGTCATTTTAAACTTCCACACAATGTTACCGGACGGCAGATCCCACACTATTACTTCGCCGGCGCCACCTTGAAAAAAAAAAAAAAATATACGTATTTATAAGCGAAATAAGACGGTACGTAAAAAATGTCGCGTGAACTCCGGAAACCGGCAGTCAAGAACGCAAACAGTCCTATTAGCTTGTGTGTGAATTTTACGATTTCGACTTTATCATTCGTACACGGTTATTTTATGAACGCAAAACATCAACGACATCGTTCGGTCAGATAGTTAAGATGCAATGGTCAGCGTCAATCGCGCCGCTGAAAGCGCGCGGACGTAGTAATTATATTTATTATAATTAGGAAATTTAATTTAATCGATTATTTAAATCTACAAAAACACAACAAAACGTTAGACGTCATTCAATATGAATTCGTTAATGTATTTTAGTTATATCTGATAAAACTTACTGAGGTGTATTATCATCTCGTTTACTTGTAATTTAATTATTTGATAACAACATCCAATACGTTTTATTAGAGATATGATTAAAAACATGTAGCGTGACTTTTCTAAGGTAGAATACGGAAAAACGCCAGTCAAAACAATCAATACGAAGAACAAGTTTAAAATAATTCGTAATATGACATTATATTAGAAAAACAGACTACAATTGAAATGTTACTGATAACTCATTCATGAAATCGTAAAATATAGTAATAACAAAAATAATTTTTAAACATTTTTTTTTTTGTTTCAGTGCATCATGATTTTTCCAAAAAATGCGGCTATGAAATACCTGGTAGTAAAAACTACTAGTAGTTAAATCTACTCGGAAAATCGTGTAAGTAATGTATCTAAAGATTATTTGAGCACTCCTAAACGAAAATATTGTTCACATACAATATATATATATATAACAACATATCATTGTATAACCATATATTTCTCACATTGCTCAGAATCTTGTGACAGACATTGGCGTAAAATAATTATAAGTATAAAAATGATTTTTCTAATAAATATGCTAATAAAATATCTTGAAATAAATTTATTTGGCCTCGGTCTCTTCTAAAATATATTATGGGTATACACTTACAAGCTGATGCTAAAATATTTGGATTTCCCATATGGAATTCCAAACAAGAAATATAATCCGAGTGGCCCAATAAAAGTCTTTGACATTCACCGACTACAATTTCATACACACGAATAGTTTTATCAGATGAACCGGTAGCTATTAGCACTTGATTTGGATGAATTTTTATAACCTAAAGTACAACATGTAAACGATTAATATAATAGTTCATGGAGTATAATATTTTCAATCATCTCACCAAAACATCATCCAGATGACCTACAAAAATTCTTACGGGACTTTTATAGTCCAAGAGCCACAAACAGCTGGTACCGTCAAATGACCCAGTGACTACTTGAAAGCTAATTGGACAAGTAGCAATACACCAAATACTGTGTTCATATGCACTATAAAAATAAACAAATAACTTGTCATTTAAAAATTAAATAAATATTATATATAAAGTAATACGTTATTTGAATTATAATAAATAATAATTTTATACGTTCAAAAAATATTACACTTCAGATTCTAAATAGTGGACTTCATTTTACAATAGGCGATATCTAGTATGAATTTATCTATATTTACAATTTGTTAAATCCGTAAAATGTTTAAAATTTAAAGTAATATATCAGGATCTGCGAAAAATAGAGTAAAAAATAAAAAAAAAAATGAAAACCGTAGAACCAGGTAATATACATTTGTTTTTGTCTTAAAAAATTTAAATGCAAAATAAATTCTATTATTATATACACCACTAGTATGCAAAATATAAAATTAAAAAAAAAAATCAGAAAATAAAGAAATTGTAATTGAAATTTATACCTTAAAACTATGCGAGTTCTAATTTTAAAAAATATTTGTTTTCAATTACTTTTACATTTAAAATGAAATAAAATGTACAATACATGTATAGGTAGATAAAATTAAAAAACTCTTAGTAATCGATTAATATTGACTTACTCAAATATTTCTAAACAACATTTAGATTTCAAACTCCAAACTCTGAATGTTTTATCGTCAGACGCGCTAAGAAGTACTTCAGATGAAGAAATTTCAGCTAAATCAAATATGGATCCACCATGTCCACGTAAAATGATCGCTGTACTTCTGTCATGACTTTAAAAACCGTTAATACAGTCAAATAAATTTGTACGTTAAAAGGACGCTACATCTGTATTTGTTGTTTCCGTCTATTTCACGGACAATATAAACAAAATCACGTTACAGAAAAATTGTGGTGATTGGTTTGAATTTAGAGTTTAAGCATTCATTAGAAATTTGAAGGAAATAATATTTTCGAGTGTATCGTGGCATTTTTGTAAAACATCGTCTGTAACTACTTTGTTAGATAATACGATTTTTATTTCTTTCAAACAGCTTTTTCGTAAAACGATGTATACGAAAATGCTTCGAGATACATGCAAAAATTTTCTAATCTTCGAATTTGGTAATCAGTGTATAAACTCTTAATTCAACCTAATCATCGCCATTTAAAACTGTACAGAGTGATTTTTCTGTCGTATGTTAGATAAACGATGACAACAAATGCAAGAATGTTGTTCCCTTAAAACAATAATAAGTATGTAAATTTATTTACTATTCAATAAAATTGTTAGATTTGTCTAAAGGTGAATTCAGCAAATTGTTTAAATCAAATTTAGTTCTTTCCCATAAGTAAATTAAGGAATCTAATGATCCAGCAGCAACATTTTTAAGGTTAGTGGTCAAAAGTGTACATGATAATCTGTGAAAAAATAACATTGTTAGTATAAAAAAAATATATGAGTATACGAATTCAATTATATTTAAGTAAACTTTATGAAAATTATAGACAAAGTACATTCTTTTTAATTTAAGAAAAATGTACACATACTTTTTACAATTTATCAAGGCAATTTGTCTTGTAGTATTTAAGTACGAATCATCATCAAATTTTTTCACTTCAATTTTGGTATTATACAATACGTTCATGTGATATGAATTTTTCTTAAAAAAAAAAAAATCAAGTTTTAAACAATAATATAAGTTCTTAATGAGGGGACTAAATAAACAGATTTTTAACTTACATATGATAAAGGTTCGCTTAATTTATATTTATTTCTTATATGTTTACACTTCACAATTTCTTCATCAGAAAAACACAGATTTGAATAAGAATCCTCCGATGAACTCTTAAATATATAATTGTTTATAAATTCAGACAAGAACAAAAATAGATTATTATTCTTACATTAGATGAGCTATTATTCTGATTACTTCCACTTTCACCATTAATCTTCTTTGGTTTCCTTTGCTGTTTCTTTTCGTTTTCTTTATTGTTTGTTATCTTTAAACATTTACACAATTGTTATTTTTAGTATTCAATTTATGAGTAGTTATTTTGATTAAAAAGTTGTTATTATTTTCACATGAATTATAATAAGTAGCAATATTTTAATGGTTTTTCAATGAGTATCTCTTCTAAGTTTAAAAACTGATGTAAAATTATAGTATAAATATTTGTGAAAATATTCTTTTATTCCAATTTTTCTTTTTTTATTAAGTTTATAAAGCCTTTATTCAATGTAAATTAATTCTAAATCGATTTATTATCATTAATATGTTTTTTTAAATTAAATACAAATGGCATTTTAATAAAGTTTAGTTTCATATTCATAATGTGGAAGAAAAATATTAGGAATATTCTAATGGAATTTCAATGTAAAATTGTCTATTTTATTAAAAAAGATCTTAAAACTATACAAAAACGAAAAATTAGTAAATATTCCTTTTATGTAATATTCTTTATTTTCATCACATTAAGACAGTTATTAAAAAACTGAGTAGTAACTATATAAATCCAAGTTGTTCTTTCTTATAACTTCATGTCATTCAAATGATCAAATATTTAATAAAATTTAAATATTTGAATATCAATATGTATATACTAGATGTCAGCTAGATCAATAATATACTGAGAATCGTTGGCTGGTCGTATTGATACTCTGTTTTTATTAAGTTAGTTCTTATTTTTCTCTAATCAAACTGTAAATATTGATAAGCAATATTTTTGTAAATTAAAATGCCATTTAAAATTTTTGTTTTTAGAGTATTGTGTATCATACATTATTATTTGAATGTCATTTTTCAATCACAGAAATAAAAGTATTACAATTATAATGGAAGATACTTCTCTTAAATTTAAATATATCAGTAAAATATATACTAATTCATGGGGTTTTTTTAATATACATTTATAATAAAAACAAATATATATATTTAAGATGATTCATTAAATGTAAAATTAAAATGTAATGTGTTAGAAAAATTTAAAAAAAAAAAAAAATTTGAAAAGACAAATAATTAATTTTATATACAAATATTTGATTATTTATAAATATAAATAATCAAAATCATCTTATGAAAATAAAAGTGAACTTTATATAAATTATTAAATTAATATAATGATTATAGACAATAAATAAATATCCAAATACACAACTCCATATAAAAACAATTAATCAGTACCAATGAACTAAGTAATGTGAATTTTTGAATTTCAATTGACATTCTCAATGTACCAGCAGTTAAAGTATATTAAAAACAGTATAGAAAAAATTCGATGAATCCAATAGATTGAAAGAATCCGTGGACTGGAAAGGATGAAGATTAATTGAAGCTGGTAAAAGCCTCAAATGCTTGTAAATAAAAAAAAAATAGGAAATAAATTTTAAAAATTATTAAATTTAATTAATTAAAAAATTATAGTAAAAAAAGAAAGAAAAAAAATTAATGTTTGTTAAAAAGAAATTTTTGTTAAATAGAAAGTAATTACTTTGTTTTTTTCTGGTTTTGAATTTTTACATTATTTTCTTTGAAAAATTTTACTACCAGACTATTTAATTAAGTATACATAATAGAATATGAATATTTTATTTCATAAGTTTTTAATAAATTGAATTAAATTTTATTGCTATTATTTTGTAATTTTTTTGAAGACATTTGCTGGAATATGGTTCTTGATGAATGGAGTTGTCATATCCAATTACATATCCTTTACTTGTAGATTAGGGTTGATGATCAAAATACTTATTTATTAATAATTAATAAAAACTAAAAATAATTTATTACTTATTTTTACAGCAAAATTATGATTATAGTTCTACAATTTGAATTAGCTAAGTATAAAAATGTAAACAAAAAAATTATAAGTATTGAAGACTAAATATTTGATAGAATAAAATGAAAAAAATTACATATAAGATAAATTCAAATATAACTATCAATAAAATTGTAAAAGAATTAATCTGTTTAACAGATTTAATAGAATTTAAACTTCCACATAAAATTAAACTCATGTTTGAAATATTAATTTCAAAAACAAAATCTCTAGTCTTGAAAAAAATCGCTACTTTATACTGTAAAACTGTATTAATTTAATTAAACAAAAAAAATTTTTTTTAATTCATTATGCACAATTACTAAAATGTATTCTAAGTCTAATAATAAAATACTGTATTATATACAAATTTTACTGTATTTTATTTATTTTTATTAAATTTGACTGTTTTATTAAATTGAAGTCTATGATTTGAGTATTATATTTGTAAGCTTTGTTCTCGTATTAAAATTTTTAAATTTAATACTGAATTAGTAGTGAAGAGTCTCAAATTGAAATTTTATTGTTTTATTCAAAAAAAATTATATTTTGATTATTATTTGTCATCTAATAGAGTATTAAATGTAATATTATTTTCTAATAATTCTACTGTGAAATAAATATTAAATTTAATATATTTAAATGTATACATTTTTAAGTACTTTGTAAAATTACAATTATTTTTTATTGCTATCAAATAAATATATGGATTTATTTATTCGTGTTCATTCTAGAGACTATATTTAGACTGTAATAAAATACCATTATTATCCTTATCCAAGCATTTTAGTATCAAATTCAAAAAAGTGAAAAAAAGAAAAAAGAAATTGATCATAAATAAAATAAAATACTAATAATTTTAACACTTGACATAAAAATGTCGACTTCTTTGGTTTCTCAATTCGAATTTGCCCAGGCTTATGTTTGATCACAATCGCCTAACTAACATGCATAAAAACTTAATTTAAACTCTGTTTCTTTCTATCTGCTACATTATGAAATTGCAGTGTGTAACTCAATCTCATAATGTTTTATTGCCCCGCTTTTTCTATCCAGAATATTAATTTATTAAATTCCCTTCCTTCTTCTAACTTGAATTCCTGTTAGATTCTTAATTTCTTTACTCCTCTGCTTATTCAAAATTTAATTTCCTTCCTTTACAGATCTGTATTTGTAATAAGTTTATTTAAATTTGTAATTATTTAGTTGCAAGTTGTATAATTCCTTTAATTACCAAGCTTTAATGTATTTCAGTATGTAAGCTTTTATGAAATAAAATAAAATAAATAAATAAATAAATAAAAGTGTATGAAAATAATATTAAATATTTACTCACATTCTTTTGAGAATCATTTATTTGTTGACCATTCTTATTTTCTGATAAATTTGGATTCTAATCAAATCAAATTAAAAATGAATATTTAAATGTTTGTTGAGATTTATGAAATATGTCTGAACTTTGGTGAAGTAATTTAATATAAAGTCAGACACATCTTACAAATCATCCTCTATGTGTATATAAATTAATAATTTACCTTTATAAATAAATTATCACCAGAGGTAGAAGGAGAATCCTTCTTCAACTGATTATTATTTGAGTTTGACCTTTTAGCATGATTAGTTTGATTTTCTAGTTTTGATTTTTGTTTATTGTTATATTCACTAAGTATTTTCACTGGATCTTCATCAATAGAGTAATTAATATCAAACCATTCATTAAACACCTAAAATAAATTAATACACTATATTATATTAACTTAATTGAATGTGAACTAATCATTTTCATAGAAATTTGGACAATATATTTTATTGAAGTTTAACATTGTTTATTGTAAAGTATTAATTTGATATACACAAAATTAATGATAATATAAATTATAAATAATCTATACAATTATTACAAATCAGTTTGAAATGTAATGATTCTTACTATAACAAAAAATTTAATTTGAAACATTTCTTATATTTTTTAATATTTAAATTTAATATTTATTATATAATTAAAATATTAATTATTTATTTAATATTTGAATATAATACCTCTTATATCAATTTACAATAATCAATGTTAGCAAATAATGATGATCATTTTTTCACACCAATTTCATTTAATTCATCAAAAAAAAATTATTATAAAAGGAGAGAAATAAATTATATAATAATTTTTTTAAATCTTGTATAAGTATTTATCTACTTTTAAATAATCAAATATATTATACTTAAACAAAATAATTTCAAAATTAAGCTAAATTAAAATATAATATTTTTTTAGACAGACCACTTTTAGTATGTAATGTTGTTGAAAAAATGCATATAGATTAGTCAGGAACTCTGGTGAAACGAAAAACACATATTTGTTTTTTCTGAAACAATACACAAAAATTATTATTTACAAACTCTTCAAATGATTACTAAATAATAAAATAAATTAAGAAATAATAATTAATTTACCTAAAAAGTGAAAGATAAGGTGATAAATTGTTGATATCAGTGACATTTTTTAATTCCTCTAGGAAAACATTACTTTTGGACTGTATAAACAAATATTTAAATGCATCCAAAAATGCAAGTAAAGGTTCACGGTTTTTTTCTGAATAGAGATTTAAATAAAGATGACTGAACATCGGTAAACGAAGATCTCTGATATATTTTTTTCCATTCATAAACTTCTTTTTACGAATGAACCATTTTTCAAGACTAAAAAAAAATATATATAAAAAAACTGTATTACATTATAATATAAATTTATGTCACACAAGTGATTTTTCATTTACAATTCAAATTCTGTCTGTGCTAATGTAACATCATAATTGTCAAATGTTTCATTCAATCCTATTGTTCTAAAATTGTTTTCAACATATTTTAAATTCACATATTCTATAACAGGTTTGTTTGTGTATTTTGGATCACATACATCATTCATCTGAAAACATTAATTTTTGATATTAATACACAGAGTTAAAAACAAACAAACTTAATTTATTATGCTTAATAAATGTAATCCAAACTTTTTTTTTTTAAATAATTAAAAACCTTATCAGCTGTTCTAAAATTTACTAAATGTTGCAAAATGATTTTAAATGAACAGTAATGAATCGAAAACACAGTCTATACCATAATCAATATTAATTATAAGTACTCAGATTGAAGTCGAATGTCAGTGTTTATCGTCATATAATGAGATGGTTGTATTAAAATAGAAAAAGAATGTGTAAAGAATAGAAAAACGAATTTCGAACTAAGCCTGTCCCTATGGGTAAGGTGAAATGAACTATCTGCGTTCAATAATGTACTATTCGACGTTGTCTTTGTCGTTTGTTGCCTGAACAATATCGGAATCTAAGATCGCGCGCGTAGAATGCTTTCTATAGTATATTTTGGAAAATTCTCGTGTAAGTGTAATTGTTACCGATTTCCGATCACAGTTCACCACACGAATGGTACGCGATTGATTGATATCAATTATATTTGAAAAGAACAGAAACCGAACGTAATTCGAGAAAAGATAATCGGCCAACCGGTTATCAAACGCTGATACCGTCGTCGCGTCGAAACGAACGCGGCCTGATAACGTCGAATCTATATGACGCGATTTAGAAAATCGGAAAAAAATCATTTCGTATTTACATTAATGTTCCTCTTGGACATGTAACGATCGACGACGCTATTGAATACGTCATCGTCGTCGGCATAGTCGGCGTCGTCGTCGTCGTCGCCGCCGCCGTTGGTAGGCGAATCGTAGTGTTCGAACGTCGTAGTCGCCGCATGGCCGCTATCGGGATCGACCCGCGACGTGGACGGTGTGGCCGCGGCGGCGTCCGCAGCCGTGACCGGCTGATCGTGTCGTCTGCAGCGGCGACCAGCCGATCGTCGTCGCCGGACGCCGGCGGTTTGATCAGAACGTACATACAATCCATCGTTCCTTTCAAGAATCGAGAACCGTTCAGTAGGATGGGATCTGTTCGGTTGGATCGGAGACGCGCATGATAAGACGGGACGACAACGGTACACCGCAGAGACTGTCGACCGTTCCGCGAAACGAGGCGAGCGCGTACACCGTCACCTCACCCCCACCGCCACAACGCACCGGCATCGCCAACACACAAGACCGGTCGGACCGACTGTCACGCGCGCGCCGTTCAACCGACGGCGGCGGCGGCCGATCCCTTCGGCGCATGCGCCGCCCGGTCGATACACGGCCCGTCGCCTCCAACGGGTCACCGTAATGTACCGTGTACCTCCAAACACGCGTCGTGACCACCACCGCTCCCTCACCCGCCGCCGCTATCAACGCGTTTGTTTACGGTCCGTTGTCTCGTCACCGTCCCGTAACGTTTGCTTGGCCGCCGCCATTCGTTTACCGTACCGTCGCGTGTTCGTTTCGGGTTCTATGACCTCGACCGCCGCCGCCGATACGGTTATCAGTACAAACGCGTGCGTCGTGACGCGCGACGACCGTGCCCGAGACGCGATAAAACGAATTACAAACACGTTCACGCGGCGACCGTGCGACAGTCGTGCGAAACAACAACGGCCCGTAAGTATTTCGCACGACGACGCGTTCTGACCGGTGCGACATGCGATCGTCGTTACCAGTCGCCGCCGTCTCCTTCGGCGCGAACGTCGAGACGCCGCCGATGGACGCGACGATCGGTACGTGTTCATAGGACACGCGGAAATCTCCGCGTAAAAGGTCTTGGTGAGTATGTGCCGCCCGTTCCCCGGCGTCGTACTCAACACGCGATTCGTATTTGTCCAGCAGCACGCGCGAAGCACGTCCGAACGCGCTCGCACCGCGGAGGTCTCCGTCATATCGTCGCGAAAGACGCTCGTCGAGAATGGCCGTGCACGGGTCTACTCCCAAGCGGAAGGAGATCTACAAGCACGAAGCGCCGTGGCCGTTGTACAGTATGAATTGGTCGGTACGGCCCGACAAACGGTTTCGGTGAGCGATTTGAAAACGCTTTTTTATCTGTCCATTTTTTTTTTTTTTTTTTGTTGCCATACGTCGTGTACTTAACGCGCACCACCGCGCCGCGTCCGTGTTTCAGATTGGCCATCGGGAGTTTTGTGGAGGAATACAACAATAAAGTGCAAATAGTGTCGTTGGACGAAGAAGTATCGGAATTCAGTCCGAAAAGCACGTTCGATCATCCGTATCCAACTACGAAAATTATGTGGATTCCCGACAGTGTACTACATTCATGTTATATTTTTTGCACCGTTCGTCTTGGGTTTTCTATAGAGGACGTTTTTGTCGTATTTCAGAAAGGAGTGTTTCCCGATTTATTAGCTACGAGTGGCGATTATTTACGTATCTGGAGAGCAGGCGAACCAGAAACAAGACTGGAATGTATTCTCAATAATGTCAGTATTATGCATTTGTTTGTTTCACGTTTATTTCTCAATGTTTTGTGTTTACAATTGAAAACCTGTCACATTAATTGTTTAAAATGTAATAAATAGATAGTTTTAACAAAAAATTAGCTTCATAATGTTCACAGAATAAGAACTCGGATTTTTGTGCTCCGCTAACGTCTTTTGATTGGAATGAAGTCGATCCAAACTTAATTGGTACATCAAGTATTGATACCACCTGTACGATTTGGGGTCTTGAAACCACACAGGTAATTTATTAACCGGTTAGTGTTAATGTGGAAAATCTGGTTGATTCATTATTATTATTATTACTTGATAGATTGTTGGACGGATAAATTCTGTTGCTGGACATGTAAAAACCCAACTGATTGCTCATGACAAAGAAGTATATGATATAGCCTTTAGCCGTGCTGGTGGTGGCCGAGATATGTTTGCTTCAGTCGGTATGAAAACGCTAAATGTCAAATTGTGTTTTTTTTTATTGCATCTGAAACATTATTTAATTAATTACAGGAGCGGATGGTTCAGTAAGAATGTTTGATTTGCGACATTTAGAGCATTCGACTATAATTTATGAAGATCCTCAGCACTCTCCATTACTTAGGCTTGCGTGGAATAAGCAAGACCCAAATTATCTCGCCACAGTTGCAATGGATGCTTGTGAGGTAAATAATAATCATTTTTGTAATTGTTATTTACTCGTTAATTCAATTCCGATTGTCATGTCTGAAGGTTATTATACTGGATGTCAGAGTTCCTTGTACGCCAGTCGCTAGATTAAACAATCACAGAGCTTGTGTCAATGGAATTGCTTGGGCTCCACATTCGTCTTGTCATATATGCACTGCTGGTTTGTATATATATATATATATCTATGTATTATTAATGGTGGTCATGGAATTTAGCTCAAGTTTAAAAGTCAAATCCAAGTAGTAAAAGATTAAACCAAACCAATACATTTGAATTCCAAATTATTCAATAAAATTTTAATTAAACTAATTTTTATTACTTATGTTAAATTTATCAATTTAACACGAAAAATAATTCAATTTTAATCTGTAACGACAACACCAACAATTTGTTATTATATAGTTGAAGTAATTTTTATTTTCTATAGGCGATGATCATCAGGCTCTAATATGGGACATTCAACAAATGCCGAGAGCTATAGAAGATCCAATTCTTGCCTACACAGCCGCGGAAGGCGAAATCAATCAGATTCAATGGGGTGCCACTCAACCAGACTGGATCGCTATTTGTTATAACAAATCGTTGGAAATATTAAGAGTGTAGTAATACTATTGGACTGTTGTAGACTTATTATTTTCCTAATTTCTTTTATATTTCTCACGTCGATACAAATTATTCCCCATGTGTGTTTTACTTCCAAAACTTCAAACCAGACATTTTTTATTTTTTATTATTTCTGATTTGTAAACCGTTATTTTTTTAGACAATTTCTTTAATTTTAATTTTTTTTTTTTGTTTGTCTTGATTTATTATTCAAACAACTGTCACAACACTGTCCAGTATTATGTATTACTTTAGTGTGAAAACATATTTTTTTTAGTAACAATTAGGCTAGTAAAGTATTCATTAGTGTGTATGAATAATAAGAATAATAATACTCGTTTATTAAGAATGTATATTTCAAAGGTATGATTTTGAAAATCAGAGTTTGTATTTCTGTGTATGTATTATAAAATATTTTTTTTTTTAGTTAAATAAGTTTCAAACTAAGACTTCTTTGATAGAAGTATGTGTGTGTGTGTTAAACACTTAATGTATAAGTTTGTGTGTTATAAAGCCATTGATACAATTGTAAATTACAAGTATCATTTTATAACTTTGTTTTTTTAATAATGTGTGATTTTTTTTCTATGTTCACTTTTTTAAATTTTTTTGCTATTCATATTTGTATGAAAACACAATAATTATTTTTAACATTTAAATACAGTGTGGTATGAGTGTAAATACAATGACTAATTCATTATCCCACCTTAGATTTATAAATTTAATAAATAATTAAAGATAATTCAAAACATTATCATTTGTATTACATTTTTTACAATAACGATTGTAAAAAATTATTATAATATATTCAATATAGTTATAAATCTAATTAGTCAATATTAGTCTAATATAGTTAATATAAATAATTTTAACTATAATTATTAAGTTTGACATGCATCATTCTACCTATAGGATGTATTCTATTTAAATAACATAAACTTGTTTACTGAACTTTGAAATGATATAAAAATTGACAAAATTAAATTGCCTACAAACATAATAATCGAGTTATTGGATTTATTCTAAAAAATTATTGAAATAATATGTAAATGTAATAATTTTAAATTAATCAACAGTAGGTGTAAATATTAATATTTCTGTAATCGAAAATAATAAGTTTTGTTTGTAATTGTTCATTTATAACAGTAAATAATACATTTAAATTGTATACAATTTAATGTGTTTTTAAGAGAGCATAGCACTTTATTTGTTGTCTCTATCTCTGTAACAGACAATATAGTGAAATCACTCTGAACATTTTATATGAATATGTTGTCACTCAAATATATTCTCCTTTTCAAATTTGGTAATCGGTGTTCAAACACAAAAGTTTAACTAATCACGGCAATCTAATTTCTAAGCAATATGATTTTGCTATATTATCTGTTAAAATAGACAGAGACAACAAATGCTGGTGAGATGTTCACATAATGTTTATTCCTTAAAATAATACATAAAATAAAATAATACTAAATGATAATATATGTGTTTTAATTTACTGTAAATTAGAATGAATATGTTTAAAAATTATGAAATTCGAAATAACATTTATTTTATATATAAAATATACTATCATAATAATATATAATTACAACTAATAATCTCTATTTAAATCTGAATTTAAGTACCTAAATATTTTAATGATTAATAAATTATTATTGTAATAATACTAATTAACTGAATTATTTTTATTAATTTTAAATAGGCAATAAACACTTTTTTCAATAGTGTGCCAAGACAAATAATTTTTATTTAGTTTTTCCACTATTATATTATTATTATTATTATTACACAAAATTATTCATAAGTGTATGTATGTATTTTATAATAACAATATGGTTTTAAATAATATATGTTTTTAACATAGTTTTGATAATAACAATTGGTTCCATTTTCAATACTTAATAATTATCATTAATATTACAGTTAAAATTATTTTTTTGTGCCTACCATTAATAAGAGTTAAAATTTGTCTATAACTAACTTCAACGTCATCTTGAAAAATTTGTAAAATATAATAAACAACAGTATTATAAGTATTGATTTTTAAACGATTGTCAATAGTATAAATCCATAATTTGTTAAACATATTTACCTTACAGCTATTGTCTAACTAAATGCATGCCCAAAATCACAATTTAGGACAGACCTACTTATAAATGTAATTTGAGTTGTAGAAAAAAAAAATTAACATGACAGTTGAATGCTAATTTAATATTATTGCATTCAACTGAGTAACAATTAAATTCAAATACCTAATAAAGAATGGTTTTTATAAATGTACTTATTGTCATAAATTATAGATACTAAAAAAAAATCTTTTATTTGTATTGTAAATTGATTTTGTTACAGAAATATTGTAGGTGGATACATGCTACTTTGAACTTGTAAAATATGTATAAAAACGAATACCTAATATTGTTTATAGCTAAATTCTCTGTACCAAACACGTTAATTATTATTTAAGTTTCACAGTCTACCCTGTGGTTTGATAAATTTCATATTTCACAGTTAACTGTTTAGGTTAACGTCCATAATGACTAGTCGATCTTGTGATTGTCTAAGCACATTAGATATAGTCAATGTTGGCTAATGGTTAGGAATCGGTATAATATGTTGACATGATAGGAATTAAAGAAACCAGACTGGCGTTCATCGTTGACGGTAACCGTTGGTGGATTTAAAAGTTAAATGATTTAAATGTCAGTCGGTAAACTCGTGTGAACGATCCTTTAATTTGTACTCTACCAAAATATATGCATATTATTTGTAAACAAGTGTATGCTAAAATTTAAGAAGAAGCGTAAAACAGTTAAAATGAATAATGCAAGTGATGTGAAAATAATTTAATGGTTATCTATAGTGTTTGAGTGTACATAGACTTAAATAATAATTTTGATCATCATGAACGTTAACTACTTAATACGTATAAGAAAAAAATTAACAGATTTACATACAAGTATAATACCTGAAAAATCCGGAGTTACGTGTAAATAACAAAAATCTCACGTTCTAAACATTGTTTATTGCATCATGTTTTCAAACACTGTCCAATAACGTGTTTTAGGAAAGAAAAAAAATTACCGTTTTCCGAATACCAATACGTATTGTTTTGAAAACATGTTTTTCGAACAATAACGATCTGTAGCTAAGAAAACGCGCGGTTCGTGTAACGCGGAACTTTGTGGAAAATCACGGGTTGGCGTTATGGTTCGGGTGCACAAGTGGACGGATAATTTTTAACCGACGAGTCAAAGGCGCATTGGAAACGACGTTCGTGCACGATGTTATTATTATTTATTGTCGTTTTCTAATCAAAACGTATTTGACAGCGGCCGCGACACGAGTATAACCGCGCACGCGACGAACTCAAGGTTTTCCACGGCATGATAACGACGGGCCGGTCGTTCTGTTCGGTGTTGTGCGTAATAATCTGAACTTAACGACGGCGTGCGCGGCAAACGCGGATTGTGGACAAGATCGGCGAAACGGCCAAAAGTCAAATATGTGTATTCATCGTTTTGCCGGAGACCACAAAAAAACCACACACACACACACGCGCGCGATTGTACGTATTCAAAAGGGAATTGCGAATTAGATCACGATCCCGTCTTACCCGACAAAATCCGGTAGAGACGGACACGGTCGTAAGCGGAAAAAAGTTTCGGTTCGGGGGGGAGGGGGGGTGTTTTTGAAAATTAAAACTTTTTTTCGTTTAGAACAAACGCACGAGACTATATCATGGAAATTAGCCACGCTCACGACATACTGGTTTATAATCCAAGATAGACTGAAAAAAAAACTCACCGTCTTGGCCCTTAGCGTCGACGATATCTTCACAATTAACCTCGGTGGTTTCCACGTGCATTCACCAATGTCGATCCGCTTGAACTTTCCTCGTCCGTTTCGTTACGTAAATACGTTTTCCGCGTACGAAGTGAAGAGAACGGAGAGCTGCCACGTAGATACTGGGCAAAAATAAATTTTCTGTTTTTATAGTTAATCAATTAACGCTAATAATAATAATAAAAAAACATTGGCGGACATACGAGCGTCGGTGAACAACGACCGCCGACTTGAGAGTCGAGACGTATAACAGTGTATCGTCAAATAATCACAGAGCGAAAACTACATTTACGATAACGGAACACAATTATTTCATAATATCCGCAGTAATTGTTCCGTCTCGTGCGTGGCTCAGGTATTTCCCGTACATTTTAGAATTATTTTGTACCCGAATCAATCGGTATAATTTTATTTATAAATCCTGTTTTAATTTTAAAATCAAAACTTGTTAGTATCAAATTTTTATTTCGCTCTAGCCCGCGTTCCACAAACGTAATGTGATACAATAACCGTCATATTAAAGCGTCATAATACGTTAACGTTGAAATTGAATGAGTAAATAACCAAAACAGGAAATCGACACCGCGAATGAAAGCGACCGATCGATTTTATTGTATAACACATCAATTCACATCCGTTAGTAATTTCTTTGGTCCTTTTTTTTTCGGCCATTATTTTGTCGCTTTTTCGAAAGTGCGCCCCGCGACGAATCGACCGCGAACGCCTGAATCAACTCGTCCCAAGGATCTAGACGCCAAAATTGTTGTACGTTCACAAAACCGTTTACGAACCTAACCTAACCGGCCCAGTACGTTGTGCGTCTTGTAATGTACCTTTCGTGTGGCGCGTATTAATCGTATTATTTTTTTTTTAATCGCTCGTCTCGCGAACGTTTTGATGAAGACCGATTTTTGATGTTTCGTCGTGATTCGGTTACGAAGGTGAACACGTGGTTGTTATTATTTTACGCGCAAAACGCGAATGACAATTCCGTACGATGGTCAACAGTCGACGGTCCGGAATCATTCGTAAAAAAGAAAAAAAACTCGTCCGGTATTCGGTACGTACCCGATCGAGAACACGACCGGGATCCCGGGCGATTTAAAAAAAACACCGAGTCGACGAGAGGGGACGGCCGTTTCCGACCAAAAAACTTACGACCTGACGAATTACAATATTAGCCTGGATTGCGTACGAGGCGGCAGACGGCCGTCCCGTTAACGTCCAGAACACAGAAATACCCGGCGAAAGGTCTCTGTCTCGAGATGCGTCCGTTTTCCATATTCGTGAATGTTGTGTGGTGCGGACGATTTGACGTTTTGTCGCGTCCCCCAGCACGTTGTTCTGCCAAGACGATCGTGATACGTGTTCATCGTGCGTACCTACCTACCATATTGGTGTTTACGATCGTTTTACGTCATACGTTTCGAAAATTTTATGTCTCATTTTTTTTAACAAAACGTACCTAGAATATTGGATGCGCGGCTTTTTTGCTTTTTTTTTTGCCGCTATAAAATATCAGTATAAACACAAACACACTAATTCCGTGTGCAGTTCGATATAAAAATCAACATTTCTCATTAAAAAGTTATCGTTTTCAAACTTCCGCACGCCTGCCGACGCCAAGTGGCACGGTTTTATGAATATTAAAAAAATAAACATACACACACAAATTATGTAGTGAGAAATCAAATTATTTAGCTATGGTGGCACGACTCGTTTTATTTTTCTAATTTAAATCGTTAGTGCGTGTGTATATTACGTTTTTCACCCCCTGGGAGACCATAGCGCTTCGTTGATGGGGGGCCCTGCCTGTCGTTCGTAGCTGTCCGCGGTAGAATTTGTTTTCGAATTTGTTTTCCACGTCGCCGGGACAGGTATTGTGCGTTCACGACACAGTCGGCGCACAGGAGAATAGAACGATTTCTAACAAAAACCCAGACGCGTATTCAGTGACGCGGACGTCCGTCCGTCCCACGACCCCTTCACCGGTAGGCTGTGTTTTATTTCGGAAAAATTCCTAATGAAAATTGTGTTAAATACACTTGACAAACGTTACCAGCGCGACCTTGTGCACCGCAATTATTCCGTCTCTACGGCGGACGAGATCACGAGATCAAGGACGGTCCTTATTAATGTATGCTCGTCGTGATGTTATAGATTTTCCGATTCAGTTTCAACGATCAAGTATGTTTTGTTTATCAAATATTCGTGATCGGTTAGGATCGTTTGCGTTCGCGCGTGCACGACGACTTTCGGATCGAAGGAACGCGTTCGCGTTTGCGTCCGCGTAGGCGACGGGGGTGTTGGCGTGGCGATCCTGAGCATTGCCGCGGCCGTGAAACCGCGAAACGTCTCGCGACAATGCTCAGGATCGCCAACCCAGGAACCGGACGGACGACCGGGTGGGCCCCGTTCGGTCAGACTGCTCGCCCGTGTGGACCCGGACCGCCCGAACTGAGTAATGCGCGCACGCGGTACCCTCGCGTACGAACCGAGAGTATATTCCGGATCGTACATCCCGTCGTTGTCGTCGGAGGCGATGGACACCTCGCTCGCCGTGCCCGCGCAATAATAACGTTGCGTGCGACCAACGTTCACCCCGGTGGCGCAGATTTTGATCGTCGCCCAGCAGCCGTCACCGCCGTCCCGGAGTCAAGTTTTCCGACCCGTACACGTACGTATGCACGCGCACAACAGGCTGATTTACGGATTTTTTTTTTTGGGGGGGGGCAGGGACTTTTGACGAACCCTCGTCGCACGAAGCCATTATTCATTCACCGTGTGTTTCGCTTGGTTTTTCAATCAATTCATAGAAATCTAATAAATTTTTTTCTTCAAATTTTATTATTCTATAAAAAAAAAAAATAAATATTTTTTATGTTGCGTTAAAATAACCACAAAATGTCGGTATTCAGAAAAAAAAAAATTTCAAGCTAACGAAAAATATGAGTTACCTCATACATATCAGTTAGGTATGAGGTACTACTCGACGCCCGTCTTAGATCAACATTTTTTTTTCTCTTTTTTTTTCTTCTGTGTTTATCACATTGTATATTTGTTGTTACCGTATGGTGCGGAGCACACGAATTGTTTGAAATTTTTTTTTCGGCAACTGATATTCATCACGAATTCGATCGGATTATTGATGATTGTATGACGTTGTTTCGTTCTTCTTTCTGCGCATAGCACAAGGAAATCGCTGAATCTCTGTTGATGTACACTGGCGTTTAAACGCAGTGTCTAGTTATTGTAAACCAACCGCGTGAACAATTTACAATCATGTTTAATAATATCTGGGGGGGGGGGGGGCTCCGACCACCATGATAAATTTTGGCTTCAGTTTATAATAAAGATTTCTCAACCGTTCATTGTTCATATTGATGGTGATCTTCATCTTTGCCTTGTATACGGATCATTCTTCTATCCCTGTGAGGCGTCTATACCACATGTCCCAGTAGTAAATAAAGATGACGGTTAGCAGATGTGAAAGGCAAAAATGAAAATAGCTAACCTTACTTGTGTAAGATACTCACAGCCATAACTTTAAATTATAGGATATTTAAACATTTAATTATGGATGTAGTGCAATCATTGTACATTTTCATTTTTAATATACATTTTTAATTGATATAAACAAATAATAATTTTTTGTTGCACATCTATATGTTTTTAACTATTTAAATGCATATTTAGATGGTGTTGCATATTTTACTATTTCTGTGAGTACATTAGGCTTTGAACTCTGACATTAGTACTAGAAACTTAAGTATATTGACAAATTCAAATAATATTATTGTTTAAAAAAAAAATTATTTAATTAACAACACATTAAATCACATTACACATCACAAATTTATTTTTAAATATTATAGACCCAATAGTACCTATTAGTAAAGAAATGTAAAAAGTATCTAGTTTAGGTTATGTCTCTTTAAAACAAATTTAATGTGTTTAAGATAATGTAGACTTCACTTGGGTGTTATTTTATTTAAATTTGTAAATCTTTATGGTACGGCTTTAATTAAATTAAATTAATTTGTTTAATGATATTGTTTTTTAATTTTTCCAGAAGAGAATACCAACTTTTAAAATGTCTAATCAAGTGATGTACTATACACCAGGTACCTATGTCTGGGCTATGTTGATAAATAGAGTTTGGTGGCCTGGAAGAGTCGTGCATCGTTCCAGCGTACCAAGTCAATTACAATATTCTCTGAATAAAAAGAAAAATGTTATAGCTTATGTCTATTTCGAAGAAGATGATACATAGTAAGTTTTAATTTTAATAAAATTACTTATATTTTTATACAAATTTATTAATGTCAATATTGATATATGATTTTTTTTTCATATTAATAGCATAACAGTCTTCAATTTAAATTACATATGCTTGTATACTTCTGCCAACAAACTACAATATGTTAAGAAAGGGCATTGTGAGTATTTTTACTTAAATTAAAATTTGTGTATTGTGTGTGATATATTAATAAATATTTATATTGATGTGTATTTTGCAGCGTTATATTTGAAGCAGATGGAAAATAATAAGAATTATGGTTTTGATATGTCACAATTTATAAAAGCTGTTCAACGTTTTGAAAATGAAACGGGAGGTGATTCTAATATTTTTGATCAATTCGTTATAAGAACTGCACAAACATATCCCTCTATAAATATAAAGGAATTATTCATGACTGAAAAACAAAGGAAAAAGAACAAAAAGTTGGTAGCTCCCAAAATTCAAATTGTTCATCCAAGAAAAATTAATGAGTCTCTCCGTATGACTGTTATTAATAAACAACTCATCAGAAGTACACAGGACAACATAGCATTGTTACCGCCAAAAAACGTAACAGATTCTAAAATGAAAACCACAACTTATAGTTGTTATTTAAACTTGGGATGTAATTTTGTGACTGATCGCTTTCATGCGCTGAAACGTCATGTGCGTGCACATAAAGACGAAAAAAATCAAAAAGAAGATGTTATGGCAACAATTGAGAACGAACGGATTTTTCAAAAACAAATTACAAGTTCTTCTACGCCTAAAGTTAATGAAGGCAAGAAGTCTGTGCCTAACGCCGGTAATAGAGAATCTGTTTTGGAATTGGCTGAAGTGTCACAAATATGTGACTCAGTAACGACTGAACTGTTAACCGACCAGAAAAGCAGACCATTGGACCCGAAGACGGCATATAAACATACAACGAATGATGAGAACAGCGATCTGGAGGAAACGTATTCGGTCTACAAGCGTGTAACTGATTGGCTACACAAGTCCTATGAAATAATGATAAAACATAATAATTGAATTTGTTCTAGAGTATATATGTGCAGCGAATGTGTGACCTATGTAATAATAATAATAATAATAATTTGTATAAAATTTAAAATTTTTTTTTAAATATTTTAACAAAATCTGTTAATGATTTAATAATTAAATTGGCGACCATTCACATCGGAGTTTTGACATTTGTATAAAGTAATTATTATTATAGAAATCTATATTTTGCGGTCAACAAAATAATTCATTTATGTTTACATTGATTTTGATTCAAAATAATCGTCCATTTAATAATAGTCCAGAAAGGCATTAAAAACTCAGATAATGTTTAAAAATCTCCACTGGACGAGAAGTATACACAAATATAGTGCCTACTTATGTTTGGAAAAATAATTTTGACGATTCCATAGAGCACGTCACGATACCAATTGGTCGTTTTTGTATCGTATGATTTGAAGTTCAGCGAAATTAATGATTTACCAGCTATTTGCTACTGCGACCAATTTCTAAGCGAATGGTTAGAACTTCGTACCAACTGGTCCAGTCTTAGGTTATTTATTTATTTGTTTTTTATACGTCTATGAACAACAAACTGACCGCTGCCAAGGTAAGCTCATAATACAATAAAATCGTCTACAAAAATTACTCTGATCAATTACTATTATCGTCATTATTTATTTGTTTAAATCACACGTTCGTTTTAACCGTACACTACAAAATTAAAAAAAAAAAAAAAAATCAAAAATTAAGCGTCGAGAGAAAGCTATCAGTTCCAAAAAAATCTATTTGAAATCTGAAACGTTTCACAAAACGATGCAAACTATTTTTAATAACTTATCGAAACGCGAACGACGACGACGTTTTAGTTTGTTTGGAATTAATGTCACGACGAGAGTGTATTTTCGGTCATCGTGTAAACGACGTCCTCGAATATTTTGCGTCAGCGTGCCGGACGACGAGAAGTAACGCGCGTGAAGTTCGACGTTGCTTACCGAGTGATGATCGATCGTCGACCGGACGCAGAGGCAATGCTGAAACTTCTCGGTTGCACTCGTTCCCGGGCCGTTCATCGTGCGCACAGAGCGCGAACAATTAAAACCAAGTCCGCGTGCACCGACTTTGTTGTTGTACGATACTAATCGTCACGGTCGTGGACGGGTTTCGGCCGACCGGCGGTGACGTATTTAGAATTTTGTTGCCGCCCACCATCCCGTGACCTCCTCGCTGCACGTAACGGACCAAACGGTTTTCTGCGACACGCGTTAATGTTTCGTGCGAAGAGCGTTAACAAATAAACCATATGGGTCAATTTTTAATGTTCACAACGTTCGTGACTAGAAAACAATGACATACAATTCATTGTACGGTATACGTGCACATATTAGTGTTGTAGATGACCGATAATGTTTGTTTTCCAAACTGTGGAATAGAAACGTCGAGTATCAAATATTTCAAAGACGAGTAGTGTAGTATCATTCAAACAAAACCCTTAAGAGTTTGTAGCCCTCCCTCCTCCTATTCTGAATACGCCACCGGTCAACAGTCATGAACCGAATAACGCGAGACGCGAAGAAGCGGTTCGAGAATTTTCAGACTTTCTTGCGACGATGCAAGACGACGGATTAAGTGCGGACGTAGGTGGCAAAAATAAAATCGTTACGAAAATTAATATTTTACTTTGCATTGAAAGCGCCCACTTAAAAACGGGTTTATATACATTGACATTATCAGGTGTTATATTATCGAGTGGAACGGACTAACACAACGCTTACATTCATCAATGACAAAATAGCAATAGGTAAAAATGAAATATTTAAAAGTTTGTCATGTATGAAATCATCGACAAACACATTGTCACTACATTTGCAAATATTTTTAACTTTTTCATACAGACACATGATAGCAATTTTTATTCTTGTTTAGAGTTCGTTGGATCAATTTTGGTTTTGTCATTGAACGATTCGGGTACACCATTTTGTGATGACGACAAGTACAGTAGGTATTACAATCGATCCGAACTGAAATAGTGCTTTTAACAGCACATAGGTACACAGTAATATGTTTAAAAAAAAAAAAAAAAACAACAACACAATGTTACCGTATAGTAATAAAATATTATAATAAACCATTTTATATATTACACCAAAACAAAATTGATATTATTTATTACATTGTGATAATGAACAAAAACATGTTATGTTAATATTATGATTTAACTATGGTAATGCTATTGTTTAAAATTGAAATTATAAATAATCTTTAAAAAGATTTCAGATCCTCTGTAATGAGTACAAAAAAAAAAAAAATAATAATAATATTAATAGTTAAAAAAATTGGTATGTAGTAATAAATAAAATTAATAATAGTAAATAATACATTGTAATTACAATGGTGCCTAATAATAATAATAATAATAATAAAAAAAATAAATAAATAATAATAAAATGAGCCAATATTTTAGATATTTGAGGGTGTATATTACTATAAGTAGGTAGGTACCTCCTAATCATTAAATGTGAGTGTTCAATAAAATAAATATAAATGACTAGCTTAGATAACATAAAATGTATTTTATCATAGCGTAGGTACACGATGAATAAATTGTTTATTTAAACTAATAATTCAAGACAGATAATTTATTTTAGATTTTTAAGTATGTTGATAATGATGGGAAAAATAAATTAGGAAATGCTCGGATAAGGATAGTATAATAATAGTTTTGTTCGATCAACATCTGGTTTCATACAGTCCACTGCGCCCAATATAGCGAACCCACTTGACGACATCGTGATCGGAATAGTTCAGTTTTGGCTCAAACACTTTTAAATACCTGACTTTAAATCCAGAAGGCGCGAACGGTACCTCGAAATTCATCGAAATCGGTGGTCTGGTCCATTTCTTCTTTGTGTCAGTCTCTAAAAGATCAATTTCGGCCGATAGTTGCGTTTCTTTCATGCCAGCCATCCTCTTGATTTTCCACACAATGGCGTTATCCGAAGCCTTGTACTTGGCCTTGCCTTTGAGGCACAACAATTGTACACCGGCAGTGTTCAGCGGAGTGGGTATTTTCACTTCGATTTTCTGTCCCAACAACGATGGCTTGAAGTTGGACTTCAACACGGCTTTTACTTCCATGCGTGTGCGACCGACCTCACGCACCAGCGGAATGACTCTGAACGGCAACGAAATGTCCTTTGTCGTACGGTAGCGCATCAACTCGAATTCACCGTCGGGCGGTATAAAGCTAATGGAATGTTCGGTTTCGAATTTGGACAGTTTAACGCACTGATGAAATTGACAGTCGTCGATGACGACGACGGCTTGCCGGAAGCTGTTCTCGAACCAGTCTCGTCAATGATCTTGGTGCCTTTGGACTCCATGACGATTTTGTCGTTGATGCCGAACTTGCACTCGGGCATGCCGCTCAGATAGGACTTCATGAGTATGCGGCCGGCGACGTGCGCGGACAGCACTTGGCCCTGGGGCGACATGAGCAGATTGACGTACTCCAACACGTCCAAAAACAGCTCGTTGCGACGGTACTTGATGCCCTCGCGCCGCCAGCCGATCTGTCCGGTCACCTGGGACGTGATCTGCATCTGTTCCTCCTTGCTCTGCGACTTGACGCCCGTCTGCGTGATGAACGTCTTCAGCACGCCCGTGTCGCAGTTCTGCGGATAGCCGAAGTCCAGTATCTCGTCGAGCAGCTCGTAGATGAGCACGAAGTTGTTCTTGATGTTCTCCTCGTTGATCTTGCCGAAGTACGATTGCATCACCTGCGTGAACCGGATGAGGAACTCGAACACCATTGCGCCGTTGACGTTCTGCTTGGTGACCGCGGCCAGCCAAATGTTTGCGCGGCGGATGTGGAAGAACGACGTGCGGGCGATGTTGGTGACGGGCGACCGGACCTGCTGACGGGCGTGTATGACGTTCACGCGGAACGCGTCCACGGCGTTCCGGCCGATGTCGTCGCGGTACACGCGCGATATGAGCACCTCGCCCTTGTGGTTGTACATGAACAGTCCGCCGATCATGGCGGCGGCGGCGGCGGCGGCGGCGGCGGCGACGGGCGCGTACGGACGGGCCGGCGCCGACGTAGACGAAAACGGTGACGACGGGACGGGCGTACGGCGGGTGACGGCGCGCGACGGATGCGACGGCGTTTTATTCGTTTCGACGCGCGACGATGTGTACGAAATCGGAACGATACGGATTTCGGTTTTCCTCTCCTGTCTCTCTCGCTCCGTCGTTTCTCTCCTTATCTCGTCCGACGTATTGATTCGTGCGCCAGACGGCGGACTCGGCGTTTCCGTTATCAACGCCGCCGTCCGGTTATCACGTAGCGCGAACACGACGTGCGTCATGGAATAAACGACGAGTGTTTGCAAGTCACGCCGTCGCCGCCGCCGCCGAACACGGATTAGAACGAGATAACGAACGTGTTATCGTCGGTCGACCGGCCGGTCCCGCGGATTTTGCTCGTCCGCAGTTGATAATCGTAATCCATTACGAAAGTCGTCGTCGTCGTCGTTCGTTTGCTTTAATCGCCCGGGACGACGATCGACTTGCCGCGGTTTGAACGACCGTCGCGGCGACTTGTCTGGACTTAGTTGTGACGGGGTTTTTGAGGGGAAAAAGAATTCTGCGAATAACCCGACCCGTACGGTGGAATTCGCCGTTCAACGAAAGATACTCTACACCGGTACGCGTGATTACGTGGTCGTACGTCCAGTTAAAATTCCACTCCGTCTCAATAATAATATTTACATATTCATCGAAACGTTTACAGTTTTGGTCGAGTTCCATTGTTCCGATTGTCGACATACTGAAATCGGACTGGGATATCAATATGACTGCTACATGCGTTTCAAATGTCTGTCACGTTACGGTTGGTAAATAACGGTTTTGCAAAACAATATTTTCGTTAATGAGACAGCATTACATTTTATATTCCGAACGAAGCTTTGCGCGTCTTACAAACATTTATGCTGTTTACGAACACTTTTGTGTAGGAAATGTCCTACACTGAATTCATTCAGGACATGGACGTCTTTTATGATTTCGAAAAGTTCAAAACGCAAAAAATTTAGACCTATAATATTAATCATATTTATTAATTATAAAAAACCAATGGTATCGTTCATAATTGTTTTTTTCGAATACAATGGTAAATATCATTATTTTCTAAGTAAATATATGTACATATATATTCGCTAAAAGCTTTAATTTTAGTCATATATATCTAGTATTCAATACTGTAATGCTTGTGGAAATAGGTTGGACATAACACAAAATTGAACGTTTAACACCAAGGTTTTCGTAATGCAGATTTTTAACAAATTTCAAACAATAAAAAAATCAATAAATTGTTAATGGGACTATATGTGTGTTTAAAATATATAATATTACAACACACACATAATAAGAGTAATATTGAGTTTATTTATAAATATTTGTAAGAATTATACATAAGATCACTATACTCTTGTGCTAGACTACAATATCCAAAACTCGGTTTCCATCGGAACTAACATCAGACTAACAGAACACCACAATTTAGAAGATTACAAACTCTGTCTAAAACTAAAAATTCAATATAAATCATACTCAATAATTTCAATTGATTCTGAAAAATTGATTTTTAAAATTTTAACAAATAGTTTATAATATTAAGGAATTTTTAAAAATAAATGATATGTTTATTAATTGTTATACAACTTTTATACATAAATCTTCAAATTAATTTTCTGAAAATTATAATTCATAAACGCTAAACACTAAACGAATGGCACGTAGTGGAAATCTCAAATCCATGATTTTCGTATTAATTATACACATCATTAGTAGTCCCAATAACAGAGAAGTAACATTTTAATCAACGTTTGTAATGTTATTTTATATTAAAAATGACGAAGAAAATATATATTTTATACATATTACATACATACATATTGTGTGTATATTTATTGATAATTCTGTCGAGTTGAAATATTATTATTAATTTGAAAAATTTTAAACTACATAAAATATTGTAAAGTTTTGAGAAAGTAAGAAATTTATTGTAATCGATTGATTTCAAAAAGCAAATAAAATTACATTAATACTGATTTAGTTTATAATATATCATTGAATGTATAAAGTATGTTTCATAATCTTACAATGAGAACTAGGGGTAGTTAAAGTATTTAATTTGCGTGATAGTGTTTGATTTTTACTAATTGTTAAATATAAATATCTATAGTGTATTAAGGTATGTAATGTAAAAAGTCTAAAGTTATAATTTTGATTTTCTCCTGATTTCTTTGCCAAATGAAATTTTACTTCTAGTGTGAACAATTTAATGACTCAATGTTTACCTGATATTTTCTATATATATATATTTTACTTTCTCGAAGTTTTACAATATTTTATATCGTATTAAATTGTTCAAATTAATAATAATATTTCAACTCGACAGAAAATATCAATTTTGTATCTAATTTTTAAGTAAATGTAACAAAGAGATTTTATAATAATGTTGTCGTGAATTTAATTTTAAACGCGTATAAAACATAATTCTCTTGTCGATTTTAACAAACTTTAGAATCTTTGCAGGAAATAATAAATTTAAGCTTATATTAAATTTTCGTATCATATTTTTCATGTCATGAATAATAATAGCAAAAAATATAGGGTTTTTTTTTTGATAAAAATTTGAATTTTATACATTTAAAAAAAGAATTATAACCAACGAGTTTTAAAAAAAATGTAATAGCTGTTAAAATAACTTATCAAATATTTTGATTAGAATTTTATTAATTTTTAAACACTATTGAAATTTTAAAAATGCTAAATTAGTCAAAAATTGATGAAATTTTTCAAAAAAAAAAAAAAAAAATTGATAAAAATGTCAAAGTTTTCGAATTATAAAAAAAAAAACGAAATTTGGTTTTGTGAAAATTATCGGCGTGTAATCAAGCACTGTATGCGCGCGTGTATATCTAATAAATAAAACTTAGTGGCCGCTGTTTTTGTGACCAATTATCCCAGGAACCGTTCAACCGATCGGCTTGCCGTTTTACATGGATATCATTCGTCCCGGGTGACTTTATACAGTTGGACATTTCAATTTAGTGTGTTACGTTTCGCCTAAAACCGACCGATTGAATATTTCATGCACATAAACAACGATTTCTTTAATTTCAATGCGTGCCAGCATAAAAACTTTTTACGGGCAAAACAACGTCAGCTAGTATATATATATATATGAGTGTGTGCGCGCTCGGCGTGGCAAAGTCGCACTGGTACGGCAAAAGCGGTATAAATGAAATATCTTGGCTCCGTCGTGAGGGGGATCTGGTTGTCCTGGACAATATATCTGTTAGCAATAGACAAGTGTTTTGACCGTTGTCGCGACGGTCGCGTGCGATACGCGAGATTCGACGTACGAAAATACACGTTACAGATCTGGTTTTTTGCGCGCCCGTTTCGGTTTTCGCGTGAAATGGTCGTAAGGCTGGTCAGACGTTTCGGCGTGGTGTCGTCCGAGGTTAGGAGCGCTGTCGTTGCGACGAGCCCGTCGAACATCTAAGACCAACGGTTTCGCATTATGATTGCAGGACGGCGGGGTTTCTTGGAGGAGAGCGGACATGTCGGATTTACCGAAAATAAAAGAACTGATCACCGACAGGGCTCGTCGCGTGTTCGATTTCGCCGATATCGCACAAGTGATGTACGTCAGGCAACGCGCTTACATACGCGTTTCGCGGGATGTGCGTTCACTCGTTTTCCGTTCGTGACGGTTATCTGTCGACGTTTTACAGAACGGACAACGCGTTATCGTTGTGCCAAGTCGATTCCAACGACGACATTACGTTTTTCATATCGTTTTCGGATCGTCCCACCGTTCATTGTGTGGCGTGCGACCGCTGGACGGAATGGTTCAATCATTTTTACGAGTGCGACGCGAAATACGTTTAATTTCATATATAACGGACATTTTTCACACGTCGGACGTTATGAACCGTAATCGACTCCGATCATTGTTTTGTTTTTGTTTTTGAAAATTTTCAGTCTGGACAACGTCGAGGAGTGCAACACGTTGTTTGTTCACGTGATGTTGTTTCGATGTGCCGAGAGTTTAATTCACTTACCGGTGCTGTTTGAACAAGTTTACGTTCAAATACCAGAAGTTAACAATATAATATTTATAAAACTACCAGGAACGAAAATCTGTGAGCATATGATTAAACCGTCGTACGGTGTAAATATGTTTTCACAGATCTCGGTATATTTGTACCAGCGGGACGGGGTTTTTTTTTTTTATTTTAGGTGCACAAATTCGTTCAATGTTTTTCATTTTACTTGCTAAAAACGTCACGTGTGACTCGAAATTTGGATGTCCAAAGATTTGGTATCGCACCAGAGCGTGCAGTGTTAATAAGATTTATTTACGAAATGCTCAGTATGTATAACAATCAGTAAACATTAATGTATAATATGCATTGTTTTTGTATGGTTTACAGAGTAGACGACTTCATCGAATTAAGAGCTCACTTGGGAAGTAGATTGGATTTTTTGGATAGTTGTTACGGCGAATATAGTTTAGCGAAAATACTCGAGTTTCCCGGAGAAGGCCGTTTAAATTTTGTCCCGTTGGTAAGTCATCTTACCAATATCAATAAATATCCAACAAACGATTATTATTGTACTTGATTATTTGAAACAATATCGAGTAATATTTCGTATCATGTTATTATCATATAACGTGCATATTACCACGAAAATACACGTACATTTTCAACGTTAATAATTTCAATGTGCGTTTAAATTTTATTTGATTGTAAATAGATGTTTTTGTTAACTATATTTTTGAAGTGATCGGATTCGCACTTTTTTAAGGAGTATTGGATGGAGTATGTGTGGGTGCGTGTTGTCGTTGTGAGAGAAATAAATAATTGTTAGTGTGAGTGTAGTGTTTAATAATTTAATGTACATAGCACGATAATTTAGACACAAAAGCTAGACAAACATTCAACTACTTGTAATGAATAAAATTCAATTCCGACAAAAGATTTAAACTTATCGGCCTTTTTTTTTTTATAAGTTTATGTAGGAGTAGATTTTCGATTTAACGTTTAATTTAATTTTTTTTTAATACACTAGAACAAATTATGTTCAAATTATGTTTCAAATTATGAAAGTCGATATTTTTATTTACAATATAATAGCCGAGTTTTGAGGATAGGGAGCTAATCCATCTCTTTTAGTGCCTATGAATATTACAAAAATTTATGTTTACGTGTTTTATTTTTACAAATACACATTTCGTTCAACAGAACGTAGCAAACGAATTAATCACAATATACACGGCTTTGGATTATCAGTTGTTAGACAGTGTGTTCGATTTAAATCAATACGTGGGATTGATCGAGCTCGAAGACGACCAAGCACTATCCAAGAGTATATTACAACTACCGGTTGCCACCAAGAAAGTGCAGGACATAACCACCCAACAGTAAATACACCCAATACTATATTTTCTGTCTATACATTCACTAGCGTATTTTTTTCGCTCTTTAAAATTTATCGTGTTTTGGATTCTGGAAAATTTAAACACTTGAAAGATATCATTTGTTTTTTTATCCATGCGTTGTGTATTATTTGTAAACGATAATGATATATTTTACTGCTAGTGATTTGACACTGAATGCGTTTACGAGACGTAACGATAAAACCGAGCTCGTCAACGAACCGTCAAATAATACTATTCAACACGACAGTAGTGTCAGTACTTCACTTCCCGTGGAAATAACTGCCAACCAGAGTGATTTCGATTTAAAACAGCTGTACAATAATAAATTCACCAATAGTAAATGTTATATTATATATAAATTATGTCGTAGTAATGGTGAAATTAGTGGCTTATTTTGGTAAGTAATTGGAATTAAAAGTTGTATTTAATTTGATTCGCTACAGTCGGACGTTGAATTCATTGTAAGAAGTGAATAATATTCGTTATTTTTGTTTGTGAATAATAATTACAATTGTAAACTAACATTGTATTTTTAAAAAACAATTTTAATCATCAGATTTAATAAGGGATTTCCTGACGTACCAAAATCCGAGTACCAGTAATGACGCGGTGCTTTCTATCGTAGAATTATCCATTGTTAGACACGACTGCTACTAACTTGAGCTTTAAGAAAACGGCTTTCTTGATAGAGATAATGTTGATCGACGAAAATAAAAGAAACATGTAACATTTGTACATTTTACTGTTAAAATAATAACGATAATTTCTATTGACGTAAATTAAATATGTTGTTATCAGAGTTTCATGGGATTATTTCGTGGAATTTTTCAACAAATTTCCTCAGTACGACTTCTGTTTAATGAACTTACGTTCAACGACTTCGTCTGACTTCAAAAAGTTTTTTTCTGTATTTACACAATATATAATGACACGCTCGATTACTCGGAATTTTTATTTTTTTATACTAACGAATACATGAATTTCAGAAAGCTCCATTGAAACCCAATCGCGTTTATCCTATGGGGCAACTTTTCGTACTACATCGAAGTTCCGTATTTGGGTGAGTTTTTGTAATATTCACTGATTCCGTATTTGTTTTGAAACAACGGATATTTCATTAATTCATTATTTTTATTAATATTGTTCAGAAAGTTCACTTGTGCAATGGTCACAGAAGAACATTTGGAAATAATGGAATATTTGATCGAAAAACACCCATTCAAGCACGTCATATCGGACAACATATCCAAGTCGGTTTTCGAAGACACCAGATATAAATCGTACATTTTCTTATGTGACAACCAACCCATTGGATATTGTGTTATTCGGTAATTTCTGACTCGAACAATTTGTGCGTAGTTAGATAGATGATATTATAATATTATATCTCGCAGACCAAAAATCAGCCTGACAACAGAATTGCATTTGCGAATAATTTTTAGTAGGGCTTTGACTTATGCTGTGTATAAAAGTCTAATTAGTGTGTTATACATTTTTATTTGACAGTTTTGTATGGCGAATAACGTTTTATTGGTTTAAGACTTTTTTTTAGAATGTTTGTTGATAACTAAACAATATAACAATACTATTTTCTGTCCAACACGTGTACGGCTTTTTTTATCATTTTGTTTGTAGGTTTTGTTTTAATTTTCACAGGAAATATTAATAGACTGGAATCGGGCTAAAACATTACATTTATGTTCATTATATTTACTTTGTTTTCAGATTGGACGATAACATGCAATATTTTAGTAGTAATTTCGACGTAGCTCGGTATGTGTGTCCCGAGTTGGCCCGTAACCATTCGGCGATTTTGCTCAATATGGATTTTAAAAGGATATTTTTGAAAAGAATTCGCGGTTATCTAAAACGTGTAATGGAAGCCAGTAACGTAAATTGTTTGTTTTACAAACTATATTCGAACTCGACGGTAATGGAACAAGTATGTACCTGAATGCTAAACGTATCTATTATAAGAGTGCACAGGCGAAACAGCGAACTGTAAAACGTTTTATTAACAAACAATTATGCACTTAACGATTTCAAACTCATATTTTTAGTTTCAATTCATTTGAAAAAATAAAATTCGCCTGTGATTAATACATAATAGTTCTTTTGATAATTAATACCACAACTATGCTCAACATGACCTTTTCATTAAAAAATTCAAATGTATAAGTTGTAAACAATGGCGTGCATAAGAGAAGAGTATAGATAATAAAATATGATAATAGAAGAGGATTTGGTTGTTCATCCCGACTTTTTTTTTTTAACATAACTTATAATATCTTCTATTTGATAACGTTTTACTGAAGTCTATCTAATTATTAATATTCTATATAATTGTTTTTTAAAAATCTGATCAATGATTGGGAACTTTGGTTCCTTTTGGTTCATTTTCTCACAATATATTTTACCTTAATGTTACATGCCCTCCCCCATTGGAAATATTAACGCGCGTACGTCCACCGGTTGTGATATTATTGAATAATGGTGTATACTATTGATCATCGAAAAAATTTTTAATATAACGTGATTACAAAAAAATATGCGCTAGAACACTTTGAAAACGAATATTTTCACAGTTCCATCGAGCACACATCATTCCATTATTCTTTCGACGCTTAGGCTTTAGTGTAATTATTACTTTGTCACATCAATTGAATATACTAGTTTTCTATTAGTTCAGAATTATCGTATGATGTATTTTTAACGGAGCGATCGACTATCAATTACCATTGTAGACATTTTTATTAATTAATTGATGTTCAAAATATTTAAAACAATTACGGCGACGGAAAATAATAACCGGGCGGGCGTCAGTCCGAAAACATGTCTAAACACGAATGCGTACAAGAGACGAGTACGAATAACGTAATAATTTTTTTTTACGTATAGCACGAACTGTCTTATATCAGTGGAGTGAAAGAATTAATACCTGTTAAGCCACGTGTTCGTATACAATACAGCGACCGAAACGAGTTTGATCGCGACGAAAAGTTCGCGCTGTATCACATGAACACGCGATTGTCCACTTTCCCAAAACTGTCAACGGACGTCAAGATTGTCGTGGTTGGAGCATCTGTCACGGCTTTGTCGTTTTTAGAAAGCCTAGTGTTCAAGTGAATACCAATATAACAGTAGTACGCTTACGAGTTGTAACCAACAGTTTTGTACACTATGAAACACAGAGGCTGAAAACGATTTTAAACAGTGTTCATGTTTAAATCTGAGAAATTATTTATTGTCGTGCGTAGACGACTAGTGTTCATTCAGATTACGCGTTAGGTATACGGTTAAACATCGTGTGAAGTATGTTATTTTCGAACGAAACGTCAAAACCCGAGATGTGCTCGGGTGGGTGCTTATTAGCAATTGCCGTTTTATCAATTGATCTTGATACGTTTATGGTAACACAAACGTGGCGATAATGGTTAAACACGTCCTTGCGAAGTGTATTTTAAGGAATTGTCACCGGGACGGCGGCAGCGTGAAAAAGGAAAGTTTGCCGCTCCCGTAGTTTTTCACGATATTCGAATTTACCGTAGACACATAATAAATATATCAATACGTTGCGTTATTTTCCGTTGATTCATCCACTAACCGAAAACACATTTCATTTTGATATTGTATTGCTGTTAAAAAAAAAAATGTAGCTGATATTTTTCAATAACATAATATTATGTCGTCAATACACACCCGGGCACGATAAATGGTTAAATACGTACGTGGATGAACGATCCAACAAAAACACGTACCGTCTTAAATCCAAGCGAACTTATCTATTGTGTTGTGTGCATATTTACGTACGTTTATAAAATCGTGAAATAGTCGATACGTAAAAATAGTTTATATGTGCATTTAAAGAGAGAAACCGATAAACAATTCATTCAATTTTGTACTGACATTGGATGTATTTATTTTTTTTTCAGTCCAGTTAATTATCGCAATAGTTTTGAAAATATAGTGCTCATATCTGATCGTGGCGTACCATATCAAATTAGATTAAATGACTTGGAGGATTGTATGGTGCCAAAAGTAGCACACTACAATTACGAGTACATGAAGTCTATAGGATTATTTACATATGTGAACGTGATCACCGGTACTGTCACGGATTTGAATAGGTATGTTTTTTATTTTATTATGTATTTTTTGTCAAAGGAGGTCAAATTAAAAAAAATAAAAAAAATATACGATTTAATTAATAATTAATATGAATATGTTTAACATAATGCGTTTAAACTTTAACTGTCATGCGTTCACATAGAAAAAAAAAATAATAATTTAGGTTTTGATTTATACCGTTTGATTTCGTAGGAAAAATATGTTATTATCATTTGTTTTTTTTTTGTTAGATTCGATAAATATGTAACGGTTAATGAGGCTAACAACGTAAGTTATGACTATTTGTTTTTGTTTAACGGCGAGCAATTAACGTATTGTGACAAGTTTGATGAAACGAAATCTGATTTAAAGACGAAATCACGTAGGCACGTCGTAATGTCAATAATATATTTACCGGACGTATGACGTCCAAGTGAAGTCGTGTTTGTAATCTCATTGACGGTTACAGTTCAAACAACAAGAACGACAGTATAGAGAATTTATTTGTATTGAACTCGGAACACGACGTCGTGTACGCCCATAACTATATCGAAACACTGAGAAACGATAACAGAAGTATGTCGTGTTGGTTGTGCAATGACGAAAATAACGGTACGTCAATTCACCCGTTTGTTCGCCCGACCGGCATTAGTGATTATCGTGTACGGGAAATATATCGGTTCACTGACGGTAATCAACGTACTTCTCGAGAGCCGCGTGGACGGATCCCGAATCGTGTTCGTTGGGTTTGACGTCAAAGAGAACCTCCCGTTCATTGCCGACGAGTCGGTGAGTAACTCGAACCGTTCGGGGCGCAACCCGGGGCGGACTGGCAGGGCGGGTAAGAGGAAATCTTGTACTTGGGCCTTAAGCCATTCGTTTTATTACGGCCTGTTGGCTTACGCGAAATAATACAACTAATAGAAAAATGATTACGATATTCTAAACGATTTTTAACACGAGTATTTGTTGCCAAATGTCGATAACCGAAATCGAAAAATCAAAATTTTCGTGAATTATTTCACACTCTTCAGTTCATTTTTTTCGAAGTCGGTTTTGTTTTGATCCAATAATTTTTCTTTACGTGATACGTTATCAAGTTATTTATTTTATCAAGTCGCTTGTTCGCATTAATTACGTCAGTTAAGGCCTCCTAAAAACTTACCCACCTACGCCAGTTCAGAGTCTCGGTCCGCCCCTGGGCGCAACCTAACGCGACAGAACGAGAACGAACAACCGTATTCACACAATCAGATCGCAAACGCCGTCTACGACGAACTCGAGAGACAAAACGTCCGCGTGTTTAAAGATTTCGAATTCGATTCGTCGAGACTGAACGACGATCGGACGCGAATCGATCGAGTGACGTTCAAACGCGGTACGAAAAGACTAAAGATCAACTGCGCCGGATTGTTCTGGTTCGATCGGAAGCGCGTCACCGACGTGAACGGGCTTAGTGAGTGATTACGTTCGTTTTACCGCGCTCGTACTTTTGTTAAGAGAAAAATTTGATAACCGATTTTCGCGGATGTAGAAACACCAACATAGATAATTAAAATCCCACGTTCCAAATTTTATTCATTAATAAATTTACTAACATTTAATTAATCGAAAACAACAATAAACTTTTTCTACAATTAGAACTATAAAATAATGATTATTATAAACGGTAACAACATTAACCAAATAGAAATTCACTTTGAACAAAATTTAAAAACCTATATCACACGAACATATGAAATATTATAAGGTATAATAAAACATTTTATTACCGTATCGCTGCAATGACCGTTAAAAACCGTTACACGTCAAACGCTCGAATACGTACATTATTTCACGTATTTAACGCAGAGTTGTACGTTTATCAGCACTAAATTTATATTCGTATGATTTGATAATTTTGTGCGGCGGTTATTTCTCTTATCAAAAGTATGGAGAACCTGACCCTAACTAACCCGCTCGTGCTCGCCGTCCGAGTGGCGTTTTTTTCTATTCGTATCGTTTGCCCCCGCGTTGAAAATACGCGCGCGCCGTCCGCACGAGCGACGTGCTGTGGGAACCAGAACTGCCTTTTGCCGGAGTCACTCGAATCACGTGCAGCGACGGTAAAATAATGTGGTCTTTCGGCGGGCCGGGAACGTTTCTGCGGACCGACACCTCATAGTCTGAACTAATCTAACTAAGCTAACCGTCTCATACGCGTTCATGATTCACGTTTGTTATGTACCGATTTCGTATACGGGAAAACTAACTTCTAATTGACATTTTTAATGTTCATTGCCAGCGGCGTAGATACGATTTCGTTGATCTCGTGCGCACGAGGCTAAAGTTTAATGTTCATTTAATAACAAATTATTTATGAAAAAATTCATCACGATAATATTCTTTAATTTTTCAAAAGTTCCTTTGAAAAATGCCCGTAGAAAAAAAACAAATATCGCAAAACACAAAACGGTACCGTTTCGCATGACGGGAAAACCACAAGAAAAAGGAACACGGGTCCCGGTGGCTGGAAACAAAAACAAAAAAAAAGAGATTTTTTAAATCGGCTTGTTTTTTTTTCCCCTTTTCGCGGCCGGCAGCGTTCGTCCGGTCCGCGTTGCGGTTCGACGGCCACCTGGTGGTCGGCCCGGCGTTCGAGACCGGGACGGCCGGCGTGCACGCCGCGGGACCGGCCGCGAGGTTCGCCCGGCCCGACCGTCTGCACGCGCGCTACGACAGCGTGGAGATCGGCGCGCGTGCGGCCGCCGCGCTGATGGACGCGCTGCACGTGGTGCCGGACGGGCGCGCGCACGCGGCGTACGCGCGGCCGCTGACCGTGCGCTGTCGGCTGCCCGGCGGCCACCACTATCTGCACGCCGCGGCGCCCTGTCCGGGGGGCGCGCGCCCGGACGCGACGACCGTGCTGACGACCGGCCGCCGCGGGCGTTTCGCGATCGTCGTCGGCGGCCGCGGCGACGTGTTGGAGCTGTCGTGCTATTCGAAACGGGTGAGCGCGCGGTGAGCCGGGTGCGCGCGTGCCTTATACTTGCGCTCTTTGCCTGTTCCCCGTTCACGCGGTCGATCGAGTGAGTCCGTGTCCGTGGACGGTAGGACGTACGCAGAACGAAGTATTGGGGGGGGTGTTTTTTTATTAAACATACGAAATTTTATTATAGAAATTAGCTATACTTACAATACTAGATTTTTACAAAAAAATCAGAGAACCAAATATAATTTCCGTGAAGTTTCAGCCATGTAAATTGAATAAATAAATAGACTTACAACAAACCAAACATTTTGGGGGGGGGGTGTTTGAACACCCAAAACATCCCTCTGAGTACGTGCCTGGTCGTGATCGAAGGGTTCGTCGACGTGGAGGGTTATCGACAGCAGGACGCCCTTCCTTTACACTAACCCCTAACCTCAGGCCAGTGAAATACAGCCGCGCCCATACATTCCGGGATCGGACGTGTTTGGGATTTGTGTCTCGTAGCCGCTCCTCTGGATAATCAGACGCGCTTCAGTCGCCCCTTACGACAGGGGGAGCAGCCCGCGGCCTTATTCCGAACCCGAGTGCCACGCGGCCAATAACGAATTCAATACGGTTCGAAGTTAGAAGTACATCAAATTAATATAAAAAAAGTATTTTTGGTATTGGAATACGGATCACTACAGAGTTTCTGGGGAGGGGGGGGGGTCCAATCTCCCCCCCCCACGTAATTCCGCCGCTGTGAGTGAAATATCGTAACGAAACGACCGATATGGCGATATATTTGTGACTTGAATATCGAATGAAAACATATTTTTAATATTTTCTTTTTCCAAAAGTTAACGAATTCAATGTTCTTTGTTCATTTCGGAACATTCGACCGAACGAAGCACAAGCGAGACCCGATAATTATCGTCGTATCGAGTTTGTATTTGCATTGTGCGCTGTCGTCGGCAGGCGCGGATTCAGAACTTATTTACGTGGGGGGGGGCATCTTAATCAAAACAACTTTAATCCTCATTTTGTCGCATCGAATAATAAATTATTTTCCAAAACGTTTTATTGAAAATCGTTTGCGATACGCCGAAAAATCCCATAGCTACAACTTCATTTTGAATTGTCTTTCCATAGTATCCATAGATAAGAGTTAGAATTATAAAACGATACTAATAAAAAAATTTAACAAGAGTCTCCCCCCCTCCCCTCCCCTTGGATCCGCGCCTGGTCGTCGGCGTGAGCAAACGTCCCACAACGCGCAAACCGTTTTACCCGAAAAGAATTGCTCGACGCTATCATCGAAAGAAAAGCGTCGACGCCTTTACCCGGTGTCGGGTAGTGTCTCGGAACGCCACCGACCGTTGACTCGCGCGCGCTCCGTTCGGCAGGATATCCGGCACACGAACTTGGCGCACGTGTGCGGGAAAAACGTGGAACTGTTCAACGACCTGTGGCGCCGGTTGAAAACCGGCTCGGTCACGTGCCTTTTCGAGTATTTCGAAGAGCCGTGGGCGTACCCGCTGTACTCGGACCGGTTCCAGACGTTCGTGGACGGCACGGCGCGCGTGCTGAGGAGAACCGACGACGAGGTGAGTATACGAACGAACGAACGCCGTGCGCCCTACGTCCTCTCCTAAATGCCGGCGCGGTGCCTTCAGACGGAACCTTCGGAGTCGTCGGGACCGGCCGTGTCAGACGGCGGACGTTTCTATCGCGCGCACGGCCGGCGGCTGCGTGACGTGTTGTTACGGTTCCTCGACGAAAACGCTGACGACTTGCCGGCGTACGCGCGCCAAACGGTCGAATCGACGAGACCGGTCGCGGACAGAACCGTGTGAGCTATTGCGCCAACGGCGGAGTGTGAACCGTTTTGTCCGTTGTCGGTCGGTTCACACTGCGGTTTTGTGTTTTTAAAGATTTAACAAAAAAATCTACCGTACGCTGTCGTCCGCGTAGTCGAAAAATCAATCGAAACGACAGATTTCGGCCGACGAAATCACGGGCGCCGTGAAAAAAAAACGATCGTTTTGATTGATTTTTCGCCTCGGGGGGAGGGGCGGACGACTACTGCAGCGCGACACTGTGAGACCTGACCTACAAATGCTCAAGACAGCGATAATCCGAAACGCGCGTTTGGACTCGTTTTGGTTGGGACGTTTCGGACGACCCTGACTCAGCGCCTTCAGGTTTTCATCTTTTCGCCTTCCCGGAGACTCACGTGGGCGGAAAAAAACGTCTAACCGACGAGGAGGCGAAACAAGAGGTCTTGAGGCGGACGAAGGAGATGGTTTCTACGAGGAGGGCATCGAAAAGCTTGTGCCACCACTTACAACAACCTGCATAGGACGTGAAGACGACTGCAGTTATATATATATATATTATATACCTACACGAAAATTGAGCACTCACTCTCGCTTTCTGGACATGCCCCGTATTACGGAACTAAGAGTTGCAAACATCCAAATAATCACGTGTTGTAAACGTATAAACTGTTGACATTTGTGCGTACCGTCGTCGTTGCAAGACAATAAAACGATATTTCAACAATTTAACCATTCGAAAACAACTAAACGGATAAAATAATATCAAATCATTAACTGCTTAATTGTTTTGTTAGGATATCGTACGGATATACATATATATATATATGATAGGTAACATAAAAAAAGGTTTCAGTGGTCAAAGTGAGGAGGGAACCTCATAATTATATACAAAGATTTATATTGATGTTTTTCATAAAAATTGTAGTTCTTTTTATGTTGATTTTTCAATCAGTTTTACAAGAATACAATGATGTTTTTTTTTTTTGCTATGAAACAAGTATTTTCATCTTATTTAAATTGGACCACATGACGCCTAAATCTAACAGTGCTATCCGTACAGTTTTATTGACTTAAAGTTAGTAAACATGTCTTTTTTATTGAATTGGTCAACTAAATCGAACTCGAGTACAGACAACATTACGACTTCAGAATAAAAATATAGGCATCCCTCCATTTGTGTTGAGCCGCTCCGACCGCCGTGGTAGGCTCGAGTACGTGATCGCGAGTTCAATAACCTGTACGACCGCCATACTCATTTAAAACTTATCGTTCATGACTGACGTTTCTACCAATCGTATGTTTTTTGCGTATACATAAATACAATTTTTATTTGTCTATAGGTTTGTCGACTTTGAGTCTGTGGCCAAAACGAAATATCACTGAAAAACGAATCGATTTTATTATTGTCATTTTTTTTTTTTTAAATACACACCACTTATCAAGTATCACAAGACAAAAACAATTTGGATTTTTTGTATTGGAAAAGCAGCCCTGCGTCAATAAAACGTACGAAGAAATCACTCAAACGACGAGTACACGCATTCGAATAGAAAACCAAATATTTCATGTTATCTTGTCGGTTTGTTCGGGACGAATACCGTTGGCGTTGGGAAAAATCATTTCATCTCGTAGCAAATAAATATCCGAATTCGTCCGTGTTCACTTGGTCGGTTGTCGTGCGTGGACTCGTGTTCGCGCCAAGGTTCTGTGTTTAAAAGCGTCACGTTGATTTCGCACGGAGAAAAATCAAAAAAAAAAAATCTGTGTTAGAACGATATTACGATCAACGAAGCGTGCTGGCGTTTTTAACGCTCGAGTGAAAATTAAAAGAAAAGAAAAACGTCCGGTCCATGACGCCGTCAGGCGAGTGAGTTTCAACGTGATTTAGCTGGTAATAATTACGGAAAAAATAAAAAATAAAAACCATAGCTTTTCAACGAACTTGAATCGTGTAAGCGCAATTGAACGTTCGAAACGAATTCCATTTATCCCGTGCAAACAAATGATATTGTCGTTGTCGTCAAACACGGTCGTGTAGCTGATGTTTCGTCGAAACGGTTCCGTACGGTCTGTCATCACATTAGGACGTTATCAACGACTTCCAAACGTTAAGACAGCCGATGTTGTCTATCTCGATCGTTTAAAATTTTTAATTTACACCGATTTTCGTCGTTTGATATTACGGTTAATGTTATCCATTGCTATTGGACTATTACATCTTATTTAATTTGGAAGTCGCTTTGTTTAATATTTTGCCCTCCCCCAAAAAAAAAAAAAACTTGGCGTTCGTGTAGATGGTGTCAGGTTACTTCCGGATGAACTCGAACGACGAACAACACGTACGAATTACGTGCGTCTTGTCCATCTCCGTTCGTTCAAATCATTTGTTGTCATGTCCGTCGGACGGCGTGCGTTGCTATTTGAACGTGTACGTACACGTTTTTGAATTGCCGGCCGATGTGAAACGAACTGTACCGAACAATTGTCTAAAAATATATATTGTATACGATATCAAAAAAAAAAAAGAAGAAAACCCGAAGTCTTTAAAATGTTCCGAACGCAACGAAAATATTTGTCGGCCGGATCGACGTTGAAGCGGCTCGTGTTAAAAAATTTAACACGTTTCGAGCGAAGAACATATTGTCAACGATTAAAAGCGTCGAATCGAATTTTCTCTGTACGACATTACTGGCTGTTGTCGTGCGACAATACGGCACGTGTTTGTGTAGTTCGTCCGGCGCGTTTTATCGCGGACCGCCGTTGTAAATTAAACGTTTGACGGTTAAAAATAAAAATTTTAAAAAAAACACACCGATATTTGCGCAGCGAGTGCACGTCATCACGGTTGTACAGATAAAATTTATTGTTTCGTTCCGGGGGGGGAAACGTTACGAAACGCGTACCGCCGGAACGTATAAAACGTACCGAAAAAAACCGCGTTCGGTTCGATCAGTCACGGCGGGCTGTTGATTACGTTTGCTTACGACCCAAGTGATAACATACATTTCCGATGCATTCCGTCCGGCTCGCACGCGTTCAACGTCTGGCGTGCGCCGTCGTGTTTGTCGCGCTGACGCGCGGTCATCACGTCGCTGGTGAGGGCTGGCACGGGAACAGTGTTTTGCTTGGGGGCGTGTGGAATTGAATTCCTATTAAAACGAAACGCGACTCGACCGACAGTGTTTCGGAATTTATCTCCGGGACTCGCGACGGTTAGAATTGTCTAAGGTGTGACGCCCAAGAACGCGCCTTGGAGACTCTGTTTCCGGCCGCGTCGTTACTTGTTTACCTGTTATTGAACGTAACCGATTCCGAACGCCGAGTCCGAGACGCGGCCGCGGTGCGTTTTCGAACGTCAATATGGTTTAAAACAAACGCATGGGTATAACGATCAAATAGTGAGAATTCGGAAACAGATTTCAAACGAATTGAACCGACCAGGTATCATGCTTTCACGTAAGTAATAAACATAATGACGACATCGATCAAACCGACTTAAATTGAAAATCAACGTAAAACTGTGAATTCACAGACTGCACGTGGTCGTCGCGTGAGCCTAGACGTTACGGTCAAGAAACAATAATCGCCGCGTTCTTGGGCGTCACACCTTTTAGAGTTCTTGTCCTCCGGGTCGTACGTCGTTTGTCGCGGTGCCGTCCGGGTCCGACCCCCGACCGGAAACGTGACGTCGTGACCATTTGTGTGCGCTCGTTTAGGTGACGCGTGCGCCGGCGATCTGAGGGTGGCGTGCGGCGTGAGAAACGACGCGGACAACGCCAAGTACGCGGTCCCGTTCACCGAACTGCCCGCGGAATGTTCGTCGTACTTGCTGTGCGCGGGAGACTTCCAATGCAAGTGACCGGCCACCGTTAGCCGTTTTCGTCACGGCCGTCCGGCGTTACGGGGGGGGGTTTTAGTTTAGTGTTTCAAGTTCCGCGCGTGCGATCGAACGGATTTCCCGCCGATCGACGCCCTCTGTTAAATCCTATAAAAAAACAACACCCCCCCCCCCCCCCGTAACCGGACAACTTGTCGGTCCGGTCGTCGACGGAACCGATCGGCGGCGTGTCTCGTCTGGAAACGTCGCGTTTAAATAATCTGTGCACTGTTCGTGACGCAGCCGTGGATTCGCTGAGAGTTTTCATAGAGGCAAGGCCGGCCAAACCCACGTTTCTGGTCGTGGACTACGTGACGTACGAACAGTGGATAGAGTGTTTTCAACGGTACGACGGCGACGTGAAAAGCTTCACCGATCTCATTACGGACTTACGACTCGACGGTCTGATATTCGACGGCATGTACAACGTAAGTCCCGACAAAAGCCCTCGTCATTTAAACGTGACGCGTCGCGCGCCGCGGTTCCGTTTCGATTTCGTGACGGTCGCGTCGTGACGGTCGCGCGTCGTCCATTCGGAACAGTCGTCGGAGAGACAATTCGATTTTGTTACTCGCTCGCTCGTTTCACCGCAAACGGATCGGCGAGTGGGTACGAGTTTTCGCTCGACGGATTCCACCGTTTCGTACTCCGAATAACCGGTCGAACCGTGTCGCCAACTCGTGTTTTCATCGCGTCTTTACGGGTGTTTTTCCACGCGCGCAGATCGATTCGTCGCAGCCGACGAGCGACGTCGTGTCGGACGGGCTGCCGACGTTCCTCGACGACATACGAAACCATTTCGACGGGAAAAACGTGTACCCGGTTTTGGGCGTCGTTCTCCCCGGCGTGCCGGAAACGTTATTGTCTGGTGAGTACGGGTTTGCCACTCCGGTCGTCTGAGTGATCGCGTGTTCCGATTTCAGCGTTCGCGTACGACACGATCGGCCAGTCCGTCGACGTGTACCTAGTGAATTCGGTGGTGTACACCGGGTATTGCGCGGACGGGATCCCATTGTCATCCGTGGACCACGTGGTAAGGACGTTTCGCGACGTCGGTCTAAAAACGAAAACCAAAAAAATATCGTGTCGCAGGCGTCGCTGGCAGAGACGTTCAACACCGGCCCGTTGAGCGGCGTGGACAGATCCAAGGTGATATTCGGAATGCAGCTGTACGCCCAGGACGACGCGCAACTCGAGTTGTCTTATAGCGAGGTGAACATAAAAACACCGTGTGCGAAACGATTATTTTGACGCGCGCGTAGGAAAACGTCTAGCACGTTCATTCACGTCCGGAGTCTGATAATCGACCGACCGTTTCTCTCTCTCCGCTCAACACGTTCGACCCGGTGTTTTAGGTGTGCGACCGCCGTGCAGACGATACGACCGAATACTGTCTGGATTCGCTGGAAGCGATGTATCTAAAGGTGAAAAACGTGTCGATTTCGTCCGACGTTTTGTCGTTCGTCGCGATTTGACGTCGAGACGATTTCACACGTATTTGGACGCGCGCGTTAAACTTTTCAACAGGCTCTGGTGGTTTTCAACGGGAACTTTCGCGGCGTGTACATAAGGCTGGTCAATCTCGACGACACCACCGGGTCCTGCACGTGTGCGAACGGCGCGAGATTTCCCGGCTTCAACGCGTACCTCGCCGGGCTGAACGGCCAGTATTTGCCGGACGGTTACGCGAAATGTTCCGGCTTCAGCGGCGAACCCGTCGGCTGTTAAACGTGCCCCGGCCGTCGTCCGTTCGTGTGTCAAGCGTCTAGAAATATGTAAACAAATAAATACATGGCGTACTATACGTCGGAACGTCTTAGTTTTTTGTACCGTCCGGTACGCGGTCACCGTTCGTCGGCGGTCGTCCTGCCTAACCTGGCGACCGACTAAACATTTCAAACGGTACGGCCGACGAAAACCGCGGGACAGCGAAACGTTTTGGTCCGGCCGGGTCTTCGTCGTTGTGTATTTATCGGCCGTGCTAGCTTTTGACCGAAAACGTTAAAACTACAGTGTAAATTAATCCTTTTGAATACGCGTTTGTCGGACGCACTCGTTGAATCCCGACGAATACGCGTTTTCTGCCATAACGATTTAAAACGACCACAAAAAAAAGGGATGCACACGCCGCTGTTTTCGACAAGACGGTCGACCCATTTATAACGATCCCGTCACGCGCGACGTTCCAACGGCATCTGGTGCGCAAAGTCGTGACGTGGAATTCGTCGTGTTTTCAACACGTTCATTTTGTTCTCGCCGAGGGCCAACTGAATGGTGAGACAAGCGAATTCGCGGGACGTCCGTCGAAACGGACCGAAGGTATTTAAATGATTTCAGCAATCCCGTTCACCGAGAGACGTTGAAAAAATTAAAAAGTAATAGGAAACAAAACGGGTTTCGAACTGAAACGACGCTTCGGTCAATCGACAGGACCGTTTTAATGGATGTTTGAACATTTCAAAACTCGACAGGACGACGTGAAATGATGAACCCCGTTTTAATTGTCACGACCTCAGTGCCAAATACTTTTATCCGATTTCGTACACAGAAAAAGCAGAAATCTGTTGAAACCCGCGCAAAACCGGTCGAACTATTCCGAATGGTTTTCCAAATGCATACGACTATGACTGTCACAGCAAACGGTCGGTCGTCCGTCGTAGCACGTGTTTCGCATTATTATTTGTGTGATTAGAAACAACTACGTGGAAAATCGCGAAAAGCGACAAACGAAAAAAAAAAATAAATAAAAAAAATAACACTCACACGTAGTCACATTCACGTAATCAACTAATTTTTATTGCGCTATAACGTAAATGATAATATATAATAATAATAATATTTAAAAAAATATGTAATCTACATTAGAAATGGTGAACAACGGCTGTTACACGGACACAGGCGAGTGTATAAATATATTTGTCGTCGTTATTATTATTATTATAATAATAAAAATCATGTTAATCGTATAAAGTAGATCGAAAATTAATGTAAAGTATTCACTAATAATCGTATTAAAATAATAAAAAAAATAAGACTTAACATTAAAAACACAACAGAACAAATCGTTACACGACAACTAATATTTTAATAATAATATTTATATATATATAATTGTTATGATCAGATAAAACGCAACTTTGTACGATGTATATATATATATCATTTATTGAAGTCGTTTTAACAATAACGACTCATGATTGATAACATTTTTTTTTTTTTCGTTCACGATATAACAACGTTTAATATATCTTATATCATATGCTATATTACCCTAAGCGCTTAATATAGAGAGAGGGTGTGGGAGGGAAGGAGGGAGGGCGGGTGGTGTGGCATGCTCGGCGATCGCCGACAACTGGCACGGGCACGGTCGAGTTTGGTTAGATTTGTAAAAAAAAAAATATCACTATCATATCATCGAGTACGCGGGGACATTATAATATAATGTACGGATTCACGGTGTTCGATCGTAACGGTGATCGTAACAATAATAATGATCCGTCGTGTATACCAACGAAAACGCATGATGATGATAGAATAATAGAGTAAGTAATGAATTATAAATATATATATGTGTGTGTGTGTGTGTGTGTGATAAAAAAATTCTAAACAACAACACATGCGATTGTATGGAGAAACGTATGTAATAATGATAATAATAACGATGATAATAATGAACGTTGTGCGGTAACGGAATCCTTTTCTCGCCGTATCACACCGTGTATGATATTATTGTGTTGTACGTAAAAAAACCTAACCTAACCTCGCGATGCACGACTTGCTGGTGGGCAGCTCGCGGTATCGTCAACGGGCCAAACGTTCTACGGACATAGCCTTCGGAGTGTCGAGTTTCGAAACTGTTCCAACGCACGATTTTACGCGAGACGTGTTGCTCCGCGAATAAACGGGTCAGAAACGCGTCGTCCCGTGACCGATTGGGACGTAGGTTCGGTTTTATGTTTTTTTTTAAAAAATTTTAATTTTCAATCTGAACGTTAGAAAAACAAACGGGGGATACCGAAAAAAAGTCTACGAACAAAACAAAAAACGATATTCACTACGCGAACAATAAATACGGAAATACGCAATTCTAGCCTATACGACGGCCTGGTCGCCGAAAACGGAAGATAACGTTTCGATCGGGCGACAGAATTTTTTTTTTGATAATTAATCTCTAACGATCACGGTAGGATAATTTTCAGGCGCTTGTGTCGATCAAACGTCCCCCGCCCCGTCCGTATTGTTTGAAGTTCGAGATCGAGCGTGTTTTTTCGAGCACAGAACAATCGGAAACAAAATAACACTCGACTCCAGGCCGAAAGTGGACACGTAAACATTCGTCCACAGTCGTTATTGTCTGATGGAAAACGAACGTCGCTTCGGCATCGTACAACCCCATCGGCATATTGCGATTGAGAAAAAAAAAATTTAAAAATTTAAAAAAAAAAAAAAAGGAAAAAATGAATACCCGGCGTGACGCCGCGGCCCAAGCCAAGTGTGAATAAAGAATAAACGTCCGCACGATAAATTCGAATTCCGATTGAAAAACCTATTCGCCTGCGATCGCTCACGGTCGATCAAGCGAAATAATCGTCCGTTCGCGAACATCTCTCTACGTGCACCGTTTCGTGACGTTCGGGTTCGCGATTTCCGAAATCAAAGTACGGTTCGTTTTGTTTTTGGTTTTTTTGTTCGCGCACATCGTTTTATATTTAGATATTACAGATATGTGTAGAATAGTTAACATTCTCGTTTACAAAAACAAAAATTAAAAAAAAAATCATATATATATATATATAACGTGATAATATTAAAAATCAGAGAAGAGTAATATATAATCGTAATCGTATGGGATTCAAACGAGAAATCCTCAGAGCCTGTTGGATTCGGTGGCCCCGTTGTAGTCCGAGTAGTCCTGGTCGTCGGCCGCCGGTCTCGCGGCGTCCTGGCTAATTCCGGCTCCGCTGTTCAACGCCATTTTTTTCATCTGGCTCACCACCACCGTCGCATTGAACGCTTGCTGCAATCAGAACGCGGAACGTCCGCGGGTCAGTCTCGACCAAACGCAACGGAACACCGACACGGACGTCTACGAGGATTTTCGTTACGCGCACCCAAGAACCCAAGAACCCTTTCGGAGTTTTCGTTGCCGGCTAAGGTGTCGGTCGACGTACGGATTCGTGTTGTTGTTGGTTTTCTCACGTAAAATCGGCGTTGGACGTTGGTCACGTCCACGAGAACTTAACGTGATCAAATAGATCGAAAATATCCGTATCGTCCGTAATTGATTCGAGCCGTCGACTTCGGATACCGATAACGAGGAGGTGCCGGAGATTGAACTCCGTGATCGAGAGCAGGGGCGGGGGAGAAACTCGGTTAGCTGACCATCGAGTTTGAGTTCGCCCCCTAACCTAACTTAACCGCGCCATCGTGTTAGCATGAAATGCCGTTTTGAACTTTATTAATTTTTTCTAAAAAAAAAAAAAACGATTCTTACGTTTGTCCGGGATTCGTTAGAATGGAAAATATGAATTTTCCGTTTGATGTGTTCATTTCGAAAATAAATAATGAATGTTCAATAGTAGATGGGATTTTATTTTTTTTAAATTTAAATTTAAATATTCTTCTCCGACGTTTTAAACATCTCAAACCGCCTTTGTTCGACTTGCGTGTTATGTTTCCATCATTGCATTCAAACGTTTCGCCTTCATGTTATTTATATTGATTTGATTTTCTTCGTGGTGAGTATGACTCGCTTTATTTGCAACGAATACGAATATTTTTAAAACGACGTCCGCGCAAAACATGTTTTCGAAAACACGATTTCGAAACGGAGATTGGTCTGCGATTACTTTCGATCCGGTTTGAAATTTATCGGGATAACCGGGACGTACGGTCACAATAGGGTGAGTCACGACGCACTACAATACGTACGATGTTTTAACAGTTGCCATAACAATATTCGACAGACGTATGAATGAATCGATCGGATTTGAACGATAATCCCTGAACTCGGTTCGATCGACCAGACCAGATCATCGTTATCAATCGTTTTTGCTATTGATCGATCGGATCGATGTTTGCCTTTTCGATTGGTTCGCACCGCGGTATCCGACCGATTATTTATTAAACTCGACCGGGAATAAAATAATAATAAAAACGTTTTCTCGAAAAAACCCGTTAAAACTACAGATACAAATATCAGACGTTCAGCTTTTTTTACACGACTCGTAAAAAGAAAAATCGCAAACGGGCCCAAGTCGATTAAGCGTCGATTGATCGTACTGACCGCGACGGTCGGTAATTGAAAACGAAAACGCACGGGCTGGGGAAAAGAATTGACGACCGCATGACCGACGTGGGCACCTTAAAAACAAACATCAGTGCATTCGTAAACACGGACAAATACGCGACGATCGCGCGATACGTAGGTGTTATCACGATGGCGCGGCGATCGATAATCCACGTGCAAATCTACGATCTACGCACTACGGTGTTGCACGCGAAACGGCCTAAACGTTAATAACGGCGAGTGCACGGTTAGGTTAGGGACCAATTTATCGCGTACGACAATGACGACGAGCGGGGTTTTTCGGCATCTCGCGCGCGAATACGGGGTTTTTTTTCTAACGTGTCGCAGACCGACCTTATAACATGCGCGCGTATGTATGCACTACGTACGGCCAAGCGGTTGATTCAAAATGATTGTCCTAACCTAACCTAACCAACTTAGGTCCTGTACGGCGTTCCGCGTTTTCACCCGAAAACGGTCCGGTCGTCGCTTGTATACGGTTTCTATGAACGTGTCGTTCAAAACACAAACCGATCATGAGCAACCCAACTGGCGACCGATCTTTTTAAATGAAAAATCGCAAATCTGTATTCTACGCACGACCGCAGGACGTTTAAAACCGTAAGATCGCGGAAAAACATCCGTTTACCGACGAGTGCGTTGTGATCGTAAGCGACCGATCGACTAAGCACCGTATTTCTAAGTGCGGACAATGAATGATTTTCAGACGTTCGACTAAATGTGCCGGAGCTAACCTACTCGGGTGGCGAATAACAATGCATCGATTGTCACGTGCGGCGATGCCGTTTCGTTGTTCGAAATTATTCTGAAATGACGTTTAAAACGTTATTCAACAATATGACACAGTTGAACGTGGTCAACGCGGCGACAGACACTAAATAATGTACGCTGTGTGTATATTACGGTGTGGCGAGTGAGTGAATTTTATATAAAAAAAAAAATAAAAAATGCATACATATTTACACAATTATTTTGAGCATAAAGTGTCGTCGGGTATATATATATACGTAGGGTCGTGGAATGAAAAAAAGTCAAAGAGATACACGAAGAAGGTAATAGAAAAATAAAAATAAAAAGGTACGAAAAATAGACACACACATCTATGCGCATTAAAAAAACAAAAAAAAAAATTCATAATTATATACGGTCATGCACACAGTACGAGGAACGTGAGACGGCAACGGGACTTCTAATAACCGAAACGTGTTGTTTTCCGGTGTAAACGTTAAACCATGGAAGTCCTCGGAAAAATCGTCGATATTTATCAACGCTCATTGTGGTATTTATTTGACGTTTTTAATCGATTACGGCCGAACATCGTATTGTTATCAAAAAAAAAAAATCTATAGAAACTCAAAAATTCATATCATAAAACCGAACCGTAGAACGTGGTCAGTAATAATATCAAAACATTTTGTTTCGCCCGTTCGTACCGAAGAAATACCGTAACGACGATAGCGGGGTTTTTTTTTTTTTTTAGACTTGTTTTAGGAAGACAATTTGTCTGTGAAAATGACGTTTACAAATGGGTTCGTAGTTTGTGTCTATTTTTTTTTTTTTTTTTTTTTAAGTTTTTTGTGCGATCCACGCACGTTATGACAGTGAAAAAATAACGGCGAGTCAAGAACGATTGGAGAGGCAACGTCCCGCCGTAAAGGTTTTCCTTCACCAAAGAAACGAATGGCACTCTGGAGGATAACCTATTTGGCGCAGCTGCAGTCGAGCGCTGTTCAGAACGAACCCGGCGATGAAAATGTCGAGAAAAAAAAACGCAAAACGCAAAAAAAAAAAAAATAAGTCCACAAGCATCAACTACGTAGATAGACTCGTATACGGTATACACGTACATAATATACAATTTTTATATATATATATTTTATATACATTTTTGGTTCTAGGGATAAAGGACTTAAGTCGTATTTCACACGTGTTTCACGTACGCGGTAGAAAGTCACAAAAACATCTATTCAACTCCGTCACGGGTTATTGAAAATTAAAGTTAAAATTTGTTTGGTCATGACGACAATATGCTAGTGGATAACACCACGCAAACAACCATACGGAACGTTCCGGCATTTCGATTGAAATTCGTTTGAATCTAGTCGCTTCTTATGGGTTTTTTCGATAAATTAGACGCGTAAATATCTAGCAGTCTTAATCGGTAATAAGTATCTTATATTGTGACGTAACGTATACCCCTTAGAAAACTATAATGAAGAGTCCGCCTTCCGTTTTGTGAATTAATCGACGTTAAGTCCTTTCTCCGTTCGGCCGAAGATATAATTGTATAATATATATATATATGTGTATATAAACGTACATAGGTTGGGGTCAGGGCTCTATATGTATCGTGTTCGTCTACGTGGTATCAAATATCTATACATTCACTTCAAATATCTATACATTCACACACGAAAGCCGCGGATCGTTTCAAACACGACACGGGTTTGGCAGTCACGGGGTATAACACGCACACACGCACATTTATTTTTTTTTTTTCTACTAATGTTCTACCTTCAGCACCATAACCATTATTATCCTGGTCACCGTCACCGTCATCATAATCATCAATCTCGGCTTCCTCTACAATCGTGGTACACTTTTGTCTGTTCGGTACACCGGGCAGTATCGACGATGTGTCCGACACGTCCGACACGTTCATCGCTAACCTCTGCATTTTATGCACCATGGATATGGCGTTCATTAATTGCTGGAAACATCATCATCATCATCATCATCATTATAATCAACTTAGCGTGTTTTTTTTTTCTACCGTCCTATACCGAACACGCGGATAATTTGTACAATGCGACGATCGGTCACTAACACGACAATATTGATATGATAACGAGACGATTTATTATTATCATAAGATGCCGACAATTATCCTGTATATTAATAACAATAAACATAATAGAAATAATAATAAATAATAATAAATAATAATAACAATATGTTTTATTAAGGTTTCGTGTGATTTTACGATCGATGCGTTCTAGGGTGTGAGGGGTTACGCTACGTCGCGGTTAGTTTACACGATAAGAGAGTGCTACGTACCTTCCATCTAGATTTCGCGAAGTTCTTTTTGAGCTGTGCGGAAACGGTTCCGTGAATGTTCTTGCTGCTGGCGGCATTACCAGATATCCTATAACACATTATCGTTACACATACACACGCGTCAATAAGCCCGTCAGCGTTGATAATGACGCGTACGAGTAAAACAACACGGGGACCGGTTACGATAATCGGCGTTCGGTTTAAAAAAGAAATTTTTTAAAAAATTTAGTTTTTATCAAAAATAAATATCATATACATTACGTTGTATGTATTTGTATTGAATAAATTGTGAGTAGTTTCGGATAATTCCAAATTACTGGTGGTGCTTAACGTCTGCGGCAAGTTCAATAAACAGTATTTAGTTCGAGATAAAAAAAAATCGAAAATGTGGTGCGAGTTAGTTTACGGGTTGTTTATGAAACGTATTATTTTTATTATCTCGTGGAATAATCTGTTTCGCCAACGAAATGTTTTTTCTACAAATAGCATTTTAGTCCGTAAAACCATATGCAGTGTACAATCACAGATAAACATTGTATTTACCACTTGGAAGTGGCATAAAACATATTTTTCTCTGAACCGCACTCTGTTAAAAAAACAAAAAAAACGAACCGTAGTCACGTGTAAAATAATACGTTTATCTCCGAGAACTCTAGAGGAATACTGCGGTCAGAAAAGTATAGACTTTCGGGACGAGTTTAACTTCTAGAATAATTATTACTGTGAAAGCTTCTCGTTCGGACCCGTTCGTGTAATTGTACGGCGATGTGTTTTTGTTCCGTAACTCGTGTACGTACATAAATATATATGACGCTGATATTTGTTTTTACTACAGGCTCCGTTTTTCATTCACATTTAAACGACTCGTGTGCATTTCTTCTGGGAAATTTGTAACGAGAAATTTAGTTTAAATCCAATTATTTTAACCATTCCGTTTTGCTTGTTACCTTCTGAACTATATAACAGTACATTTGATGATGTTAAACTAGCTTATCGTTGTTACGAGAAAGAAATGCACTTCGAATTATGTCTTGAAAGGACAGTGTCACTCGTGACGAACGAGATGGAAGACAGAAACGCCGGTCCCAACAAATCCACTCGATACATTTCCAAAGATATTTTTCCTTATAGAGAAACATTATATATATCTTTTTTGTCTCGCCTGTTAGATTTACTAGACTCCAACGCATTAAAAACATACACAAGAAATCGTACGAGTGAAACTGGTAATTAAGCAGGATTGAAACTTCTCCATACTCATAGTGCTATTGGACTAAATGAATATTTTGAAAATGTAGTAGACTGATTCGTAGCAAAAAAGAGAAAACGACTTTATGGTTTGAACTATGATTCGTTTTTTTGTTTATTTAATTTGCGGAAATAAATTTTACGACTTTCCGATTTAATGTTATTTATTCGTTGTTTTTCAGTTTTATCAAAAGGAATACGTGCGTTATGTATGTTGCGAAGAATATTAAATATAGATTGTATTATTTAATTGGATAATTAATAAGTATAATTTTATAATATACTTTTAATTTATTATATGCGAATTAGAAATGTGTTTTTTTTCTGTTAATATTACACGTTTTCATCAATCGATTAAATGATTCAAAATTGATGTATTGTTGAATTTGAATTATTTTTACTGAGATCAAATCGTCACAGAGCATAACCTACTCGTACACTTACCACGGATGTGCTAGTGCTTCTTTGCACGTGTATCGTTTATCTGCGTCCACACACATCAGCTGCTTTATAAAATTCTTCGCCGAATCGCTAATATCGTCCCAGTATGGAGAATCGAATTCAAATTCACCTGTACACGTCACATTTGAGTTAGATTTATAATAGCCATCCTATGAACATGTTTATGCCATTTAATCGGTCTCCTGGACTAAGCAGTAAGTACGGATATAATGTTGCACAATTATGTGCCGCGGCGGTTTAGTATAATAATAAAACAATAAAAGTAAGAAATCGTAAAAAGTAAGAAATCGTTTTCGTTACCTAACAATGAAGACGACTTATGTGCACAACTCGTCGTTTAAAAACATGTTTTTTAGTTATAACTCAAAAAAATTTGATTTTAAATACTAAATACCTAAACTATGTGTTTCATGCGTTAATAATTAATTATTTAGAATAACCGACTTTTAAATCAAACGCGTAGGCACTTAGATTTTTTAAAGTAAATCCTTTGAAATTTTCATGAAGTTCGGATTCGGGTTAGATATTTAAATTGAATAACTCGGTTCGGGTTCGACCTAAAAATTCTTGCTCGTAACATCACTACAATGGTTGCAATTGAATTTTAAAACGTTTTTTTTTTTTTCTAAACTATTTCTAATTCGACACACAGAACTCGACCGTTTATTCACAGATAACGATGTGTCGATGTTTTAATCACCTGCGGTATTACGTTTTCTATCACATGCTACAGTTGAAAAGTTCTCGTAATGTACGGTTACAAAAATACACGATTACATTTTTCTGAATAGTCAGTATCGGCTTGTGCGTATATACTTACGAATGACTGATTTTACCTTTTAAGATTTGTGCGAACAGATTCGCATCGTTCTCGTCGTAAAACGGCGGATAACCGCATAACAGTATGTATGAAATCACACCGATACTCCAGACGTCCACTGCTTTTCCATACGGCTTTTGGGCTAACACCTCTGGAGCTGAAAAATTAATTTGTAAATAAATGTTATGAAAGTAGTCATCGACGCATTTAATGTATTGCTGTTGTAAGCTAGTATTCTCTTTTAAAAAACTGCACCGATCCGGGGAATTGGAAAAAAATACATATTCTTATGCAGTAAAGCGTTGTAAGCAATCGATAACAGTTCAGAATCAAACGCATTACTCAGTACGATATCTTGTGTATCGTGTATAGAAACGATTTACAAAACGATTATTAAAAATCTATTCAGTTTATCTAAACTATTAAATATAATAACTTAAATTAACGTATTATATTTATTCAATTTTCGTTATAAAAATATCTTATCACTTATATCTGTATTATTATAATTTAAATCTAATAATTTGATGAGTAACAGAATATTATAATTGTTGCAAGGGACGCGATTAATATCCATTTTTGTTCTACATTCAATGTGTTTATATTTGTTTAATTTTACTTGCGCTTTTGCTATTCCAATGATACAAAATTATTTTTATTTTAAGTGAATATATTTTCGTATATGCACCAGAGTTAAAAAATTTCATGCGAGGCACTATCTCTGTAATAATGTTCACATATATTTTTTCCGCTACTGTCGTAAGTCATTAAAATTATTTTTTGATTAATTTTTTGTTATAACTTCTAATGAGGAGCATGACTACAGTTACTACAGTGTAATGTTTATTAGTATGTGTTATTTATAAATGAAACACCCCAGGGGACGGCACTCAGCAACTAAATACCTGAATAATACAGGCGTGACTGAGCAAGGGAATGCAGTTGTCATATCACCAAACCGCGACGATTGCTTTTTAAATCTCTGATTAGAGCACGTTGAACGGCGAGCGATACAAGCAAACAAGCAATGCACATTAAACAATAAATTTATAACCGAGTAATATTCGAGTTTCAGTCTTCACGATATTATAATGAGCTAAACCCTCAGTTATTGACAGAAAACAGGTAAATAATTTATATGAACAAGTATCATCATTCGTTGGTCGTCCATTATTATTATTATTTTTAACATAATGGTGTTTATAAATATACGATCGATAAACGACGACGAGGCAACAATATAATTATGTTAAAAGAGTTCGGCGATGCTTTGATTTAATATGAGCTTAACCAGAGTAGTCTTTTCGAAATTTTTATTTTTCTATCGTGGGTTGTTATCATTTCGTTTTAGATTTTTATATTCTACCCGTTAAAAAAATAAAAATTAGTTCGGTATACGTATTTCGTGTTATTTACTTTGCGATTTAATATGTAGTCTTGTCATATTTGTAGTTCGAATTAAGTGGACATTATTACCAAAATTTATTATAGCGTATTGCAATATCATATCATACGGTATTAACTATTTCACACTCGAAGTTTGTTCATGTGTGGCCTGTGAATGCCGAAAACATTAAATTATAAGCGGCCGTACAACGTTTTTGTCGGCCGAATGTCATAATATTTTTCACACTTAATTTTTCATGTTTCACCACATGGCAATATTAACGAAGAAACCAATTAGAATGACTTTAGTGACTATCAAATGGGCTTTGTGGACTGCGAAAAATACCGACAATTCCTAACGTAAACCAAACAAGTATATATATTTTTTTTTTTTATGGAGACGACTAATGATTTCTACGTTTATACCGAGACTTGTTGAATTCAATGCAAGTAGGGACTTTTGTGATGAAAAAAGTTTGAGTAAACGAAGTAGACGAGAGTCACAAGATTTACGGGTTGTTCGTTCAACTGCTTAAAAGTAAAGTTATTCCGGAGCCACATTGTTGAAAGTGTCATTACTGTCTCCACGAGAATATACACGTATATTTATTTCTAAATTATATTTACGTACACACGTTATTACGTGCGCACGCTTGATGAAAAATGTCTGTTGTTTAAACAAAGGGCCTTTTGGCAATTAAAAGAAAGTCCCACTCGAAAGGTTAGGTTAGTAATTTTTTTTCGACAAACACCGACGTCGTTTAGACAGTGTTACAGTCATGGTGGGTTTCCCACACGAATTCCCGTTACGGGTTGAAAAGTACTATAGGTTACTAGGTTATTCGGTCCGACGGAACGTATCACGCTGGTTGCTTTCGACATTTCCCACGGGTATATGTGGAATGCTTTAATGAAATATTGATGCCGGCGGTGTAATGGGATTGGATGGCTGACGGGCGAAGGAGAGACGAGTCGCGAAACATACCGCCGCAGTGAAAGTCAAATTTTAATCCAAAAGGGCTTAAAATGGTGAAAAATTGCAAAAAGGACTTAGGAGCGGTGTTCACAGCAATTCCAATAGTTTTACAGTTCACTATATAGACGGCATAAAGGCTCTGCCGCAAAACCACTAAAATGAAGGGGAGCTATGTTATCAAAAGTAAATAAAAATCGGGAGAACGGTCGATCAATGTATATTGATCATATAGACTTAAACATATTTGTAGATGAATGATTTATACGTTAATATGTTTTTGTGTACACACACACACATACATATATATATATACACTTCGTCCTATGCTTTTCATGACCCACCTAACATATTGTATTTACGAAAAATTAATAACTTATGAGTTACATACCGACATATCCAGGAGTTCCGCAAGCAGTAGCCATTACACCTGAATCCTCAATCTTGGACAAGCCGAAATCACTTATCATAATTTTGCTATCGTCGTCGGTACTGTAGTATAGTAAATTTTCCGGCTGTTAACAAACAGTTATAGACATGTATTTACTTATTGTTTAACATAAAAAATGCTCAGCTAATAAAAGAATTAGCAGGTTATCAAAAATATAATATAATAATGATTGACTGAATGGTATTTAATAAAAAAAAAAAAATCGAATATATAAACAATAAGAATCGAAAAATAAAAGTAATTAAACAAAGTATTAAAAACGCATTACAATTCCGAGTTGGAAATGTGTCGAATACGTGTCATGTGTATAGCAAAAATTGCAATATAAAAAAAAAACAAAAAAAAAGTCAGTATAGTAAGTATTTTCAACGTTATGTGTAAACAACTAACATGTTTTAGAAAACAATTCGAATATCACTTTTAATATAAATTTTGACTTAGAAATTTTAAACATACAGAATAATAGTTCAAATATACAAATAGATTAATATTGTTAACAACATACCACAATTATCCATTTAAAATCGTATTCACGTTATACACGATTTCATTGTTTTATTTATTATTTATTAATACTATTATTATTGTTATTATTATTATTATTTTTTTTTTTGATTTGTCTTTTTGTATTTTTATTGTCATAATTCCTTATTCTTTCTATGAATTCTTGTTTATTTTTATTTTTTACATTTCTCGTTATATTTTTTCCACATTTTACTTGACGATAATTTATAGTCGAAACTGATAGTAAATAAACACATTTTACACAACTATATATTTTTTTACTTTATGATACTCATTAGCTTGTTTTCAATATATTTTTTTATTTTAATAAAAATACATAGATATACGTGTTAACAAAAACATAAAATATAGTTCAATTTTAACGAGCATATAGTTATTAAAAAATAAATTTATTGTTTTGTTGGTTTCACGTTAGGTATAAACAGATTGTTGAATAAAAAAAAATATGTTGATAAATCAGTAATTTGAGCAGTTCAGTACCTAACGTTGTTTAAACTATAATAAGGTTCACCTAAAAAATAGTGTTTTAAATTCATGTCATGTATACACGTATTCACATCATAATGACATGAAATAATATTAAAATTACAATATTGTACGTCATCAATAGATCAAAACATATTGTGTAATGACAGTAAATAGCCGTCGTGATCGTGGCGGTGGTATTTGTTCCCTCAAAATGTACGTCATAAATACACGAGTTACCGAAACGTTAATCAAATTATTTTTTAATAATTTATAATTATATACAATGTACTACATTGCATTACTTTTTTTTACATGATGTACAAAACAATACCCATGTTGATTATTTTTAAAAATGTTGAAAAAAGTTTTTTTTATACGTTTGATTGACTATAGTTTGAATAATAGTTTAAAATTTAAGAACTTTTCGAGAATGTTTTTCAATTTATGTGCTTATTTTCCATACATGGATATTCGAAAATCATATAGTACTTACCGAGTCTCATCGTACTCAATTACTTAAGATTAATTTTAATTAATGTTAATTTGAATATAAAATCAAATAGAGCAGATCAAACAACATCAAAACAAAAAATAATGTTATTCTTCCCACACCGTCGCGGTCACCGTCAGCCGATATAATAATAAAATAATTTATTTGAACAACTCAATTACGTAATTTTTGATCGACCGATACGACTAAACTGTGATTTAAATTTAAACGGATTTTCCCCGTGTAAATGTCAACTCGATGGTACTTTTTATTTACGAATACGATTCCATTTTCAGACAATTCTAACCATATAAGTACGTCAAAACGGAGATAATTTTGTATATTTAATGGTAAGTTTTCCAAACGAAGTAAAAAAAAATTACATAATGTGATAGTGACTTGTACGAGTATAAAATTGACGTACTGAAAAGCCGAGTTCCTATACAATTATTGATATAAGAAAACACGAAAAAACTTTGAAGCGGTGACAACGACCGTAAAACCGATTATTTGTTAAATCTTTTAAAGTCATTTCGAATGATAGACAATTTCGAAATTACAAAATAAATCGGCTTGACGTACGGTTTCGTTTTTTCGAAAATATTTAACGTACATTTTCAGGTGAATTATGATGGTTTTCCCCGACGAATCGTAGTTAATCGAAAGATTTCGTGCCGACCGTATAATACATGCCATTTAGGAGCTCATACATCTGACAATTTACCAGTTATGTCTCGTAAAATCTATATAGGAACGTAAATTGCCTTTATAATACAATATTACAATGTAAATATTATTTCACGTCAAACATTGAACTAACTATTATGCATTAAAATGATCTATATTTTCGTGTTAGATCTTTTATTAAAAAAAAAAAAAAAAACAAAAACATATAAGTCACGTTTAAAACTTTACTGTCGAAAACAAATACAGATACGCGTTCGAATCACTACACGTGAATAATATCAAAATAGTCTGGTTTAGTCGGTAAAATTTAATTCAGGTACCCGTCAACCGGTCTCGACGGGGAACATTGTTGATAAACGGGCTTGTTTTTAAAACGCAATTCGCAGACACGCGGACTCACCTTAAGATCTCTGTGCACCACACCTTGTACGTGCATGTAATCCACAGCTTCCAATACCTGACGAATCAGATGAGCAGCGTCTTTTTCGGTGTATGAACCCTTCTGAACAATGCGGTCGAAGAGTTCGCCTCCAGTCACCCTGCGAACATGTCAGACGTGTTGCACCATACACGGTACGGTATAAAAATGTTCTTCAATATCAAAACGTAAATGATGTTGTTAAACGAAAAACTCATAGTTTAAGAAGGAAAGGAAATCAATCGTTCTGAAATATAACACCGTCATCACGGAATCATTCAAAATAGTACTAATATTTAAGGTTAGGATTTGTACGTCATTTTCGCTGTTCAGAAATACGCTGTTAGAAAAAATTCGTTTTAAACAATAAATAAAAAAAAAATTGTTCGTTTGTTTATTTTTTATTTTTTCTTTCGACGAGGTCATGGTTTATAGTTTTTTGATTTTTAAACCATATGTTTTCAAATATATAAATTGGAAATTTTATGTATTCTGAAAATCGTTTAACACGTTTCGTCTGGAAATTATTTGTATTTATCATATTCATCATATTACCGATTTATTTATCATAGGTGATCTTGAACATTGTTTTTTTTTTTTATCGGAATTAGCTTGCCAACACGTGTTTGACTGTGACGGCGAGCAAGTTGTTAAATTAAAAAATGTATTTCGATTTTTCGCATTTTTAACTACGTTTTCTGTGTAGTAGAAATAATTCATTATTTTCATTCTTTACAAGAAACGTTTCACGGGGGTCTATTGGTTTTGTATACCACGCGTAAACCGTTCTGAACAGAAAATACAATTTCCTCGTTATCGGAATCGTATTGGGTTTAGACGAAACAAAAGTAATACGTCGTGTATCGACGTTAAAAAAAAAAAGCAAAAAAACCATCAACTCGATCGAAAAATATCAATTATATTATTAATTCGGATGCATCTCGCCGGAGGCATTGTGTTTAATTACAATAACTCACGCATTCTGATTTAAAACGTGACACAAACGTACACGCGTATACAAGCAAGTACAACGCGTGGGTACGGCGAAAGAAGAGAGGTTATGGTCCGGGAAAAAGAACGCGAGGTAAGAACAATGCGGATCTGTGTGAACGTGTGAGTACACATGGGCCCGAGACGCGAACACGGACGTTTGTGAAATGTGAATATCCCGCCAACGGTGGTCCAGACCCAAACCACCGTCAAACCCTTGAGTATTTCTATTATTATTATTATTATTATTATTATTACTATTATTATTTTTATAATCAGTTTTGCGGTTTCTTTTGTTTTGTGGTGTTCAGCATCGGAAAAGTATGTATAAATCGTTTCTAACCGTACGTTTTAATGCTAACGATAAAAAATTAAAACGGCGTCCCCGTTGTATATTTCATGTTGTTCTAAGACCTTCCCGCTCATGAATGGATACTGGGCGCGTCGTTGCTGTCTCGCCAACGGACACGGCGCTCCGTTCGCGAAGAGTTCGACGTTAGAAACGCGTTTCAACGGAATTTCTCGGTGTTAAGTCGCAACGTTACGGGCCCGGTGTAAACGCCGAACTAACCTAACCTGACCGCGCGCGTTAGGCAAAATGATTTGCCACGTCTCGAAACGACGACAAACGGTGTTCGGCGCCGGGCTTCTTCGGCCACATCGGGAACGGACGGCGAAAAGGTTCGAACGCGATTGTCGTACGAACGGTGAAATGAAAAAAACCAAAAAAAAAACCGTGCCGTCCGGTACGTTCCACTCACAGTTCCATGATGAGATAGACTTTGGACTTGTCTTCGAACGTTTCCAACAGTTGCACGATGTTCGGATGGGTGAGCCTGTAAAAGTACAAAATACGATTTAGACGGTGTGGTTCGTGTGCGCGTGTTGACGACTATTTTTTTTTTTGTTTTGTTTGTGGTGGGGGGGGGTGAGGAGGGGGGGTGTGATGACGATCACGCGAGCACATGATCAAGTCTCACCGGCACAATATGTTATGGTTTCCAACCGGTTACGACCAGAACGTATTTACAACACGCCTTTACATCAGGCAATAACTACAGTACGAATCGTAGGGCGACGAAATGTTTTGCAGAAACGTCGCGACGTCACCGAAACCGAAACATCGAAGTCGGGCGTCACAACAAAACGATGCGTGCCCTCCATGGATCTTATCGTGATCCGTTCTTTTCGATCGCGCGTGTTCGCATAGGCATTCGGTCCGTCTAGCGACAAGTCGTCGGCTTCTGGAGGGCCCGTACGAAATGTAGAGGACTTGGTCCCACTCTACTCGCGCCTACGCCGTTGCCGAGTTCCGAGGACGGCAATAAATCGCAACGAAACGGTGGAAATCATTTACATCCGACGACGACGACGTGTACGCGATTCACTATGTCCGCGAGCGAAAAAACGCAAAACCTCGTAGGTCGGGGCGGAGACGGTCAAGTCCGAACGAAAACGGGTCGTCGGCAGGGTGAATTGTACGGCGTTTCAAACGTCTGTCCCGTCGTCCCGACAAATGCTCTCGGGACGTTAAATCGTCCCGTATTCGAATAACATGTCCGTTTTCGTTAGTTATAATTTCGAAAAAAATACCGACGTTATCGACCGTTTTAGTTTTTCCCCCGATTATATTTTCCTCGCTCGGGTCTGATGTTCACGTATATCACACTCGATGAACGGGGTACGAGGTATTCTTTTAAATTTCATCAAAGAATACAATTTTTTTTAGTATTTTCACAGTTATAACGACGACGACGCCCGGCCGAAGTTCGGATCGAGATAAACGCCCGTACGGGTCCGGGACAGACCGACAGAGGACTAAGTAATCGGACGACTTCGAACACGTTGACTTTAGTGCTCGAAAGTCAGAACTTCTAAAGCGCCGCAACCGGATTCGTTTGATCGAACCGTTGAGACTGAAGAACGAAACGCTTCGCTTCGCCGATTACAAACGGATCCGTTTCGATTTCATATTTACGAGATTTTTTTTTTTTCAAACGAGACTTCGCGTTGGTTTCTGTTTTCACGTCTCAGAAGTTACAAGTCGATATTTGACGCGTTCGCTTTGTCAAAAATTGTGTTTCACGTCCGTTCGGTGTAAACAATTTCAAATGCATATAAAACGAACTATTGTTTCAATAACAATAATAACGATAATAGAGTCACGGTTCGGAAGTTTTAGCATTTCAAACGTACGCACGTCCAAACACCAAAATACGCGCTATAAATATATACGCTAAAAAAAAAAAAAAATGCAAACTAAAGTCATCAAACTACATTTTTTTTCTTCAAATAAATTTCTAAACGCGCTTTTGATTTCATAAAAAATGAATTACGAATTACGAAAAAACGATACCGGCACGTTTTCTGTCAACACGAACATATCCGTCACACACACATGTGATTCGCCGTGGAACACTAAATATACGGTCGTCGTTATCAGTCAGCACGTAACGAACATTCGATAATATTATATTTAGTGCGTCGACCAACCCATCCTGATCGAACATCCCCGAAGTAATAACAGTACCGGCCAAGAAACAATATCCGCCGTCCGGGCGCGTTCGTGTCAAACGTGTCGTGACGCGTACGAAACCAAAAGAAAAACAAGTCGACGTATTTGATGCGTACACGTTATGACAGCATTGACGTTTGACGACGTTTGGCCGGGCAGTTGTTTCGTTCGCCCTTTGCGTAATAAATAGAAATTGAAAAAAACATGCTATATATATAAATAGCCGTCAGACATCTTATTCAGCGAGATAGCTCTAGAGTAAATTTTTCTTATGGATTCACATAAATTGTGGGGGGGAAATGCATCAAAATAAACGAGACTTATGAAAAAATACGGAACAAACCGTTAAGTAAAAACGTTCAAGACGGCGCTAAAAATCAAAAAACACTCCGAACGCGCGAACGTAAGATTTCGTGTTTGGCCGGAGTCCCGGCTGGCGCATAGAACGAGCTATAGATCGGGCTCACCCGGTTGTTTTTGACGCTATGAAACCCGAGCCCCGACAATAGCGATGAATTGCGGTTTGAAAAGTCTGCAAAACAGAATATGGCAACGATGACGGGAAAACGCTGAGAGTCGCAGAGAGGAGGGTGTCGAGGTGTCTGACGTGGACTCCGGGCGAAACGTCGTCTACCCGTCACGCGATTCGACGGCCTGTGCCATAAGCAGTCGCGATACGGCTGGCGAGTGCGGTCTTCTCGGTCCCGGCGGGCTTGACGTGACGTGAGAGAACGAAAAACGAGAGAAAAGACCGAACATAAAAAACGGGCCTCAGGAATGCGAACGTCGATCGATTGTTTCGTGGGCGGTTTTTTTTTTTTTTGTTTGCCGACCGAACGACACGGTAAAACGGGCTGAAACGGGTTTGCGAACCCGTGTTTTTCGGGCTTAAAAAAATCGTTAAAAAACGGCAAAAAGCCGTTGGAACAACACCGTCTCGTCGGCCGTAAGTCGCGTGGTCCGGAGGTACACGCCGTAACAACAAATCAAATCGATTTGTCTCGTTTGGAGCGTTTTGGACGCGTTTTGGACACGCCGTTCGCTGGCCTAAGTCGTGTGTTCTCGCAAAATAAATAAATAAATAAATAAAAGCGAGACCGCCGCGGTGTTTTTCGCATTCTGATTGAAACGGACGTCATGAAAACCCGGACGCGAAATTTTAACCGATTTTAATTCGCGCGAGTACCCCGTGAACACAGGGTTTAAAAAACGTACCGACGCGTAATGAACGAGCGTTGCGCGTTGAGGCGGGCCGGCGACTAGAAACGCGGGAAACGTGGAAAACAAAAACCACGTGAAAAAAAAAATGAAACAAATACTGATAAACGGCTTAGTACGAGTAAATCAAATTCGAGAAATGTTCATTTTTTTTTGTATATTATCTTTCTCAATTTATACTTCGACGGTGACTTTTAGCCGAAAACGGTAGTAAATTAATAAATCGTATATCTATATACTTTTTTTATTTCGTAGCACTCAGTGGCTTTGTTTTATATAAATATATATATTTCTTCTTCTTCTTTATATATAAATTAATTAAGTTTTTTTACGAGTACTAATTTATAGTTTATTCTTTTTTGTTTGTTTGTTTTTACGTATATATTTTCGTTTTACCGAAGCTTCGGAGTGAAACAAATCCGAGTAGCGAAATTTTAACCTTCGTTTCCGTTTTGTTTCGTTTTGTCACTACAATATATTTTGAAAATTTATTTTAATTTTAATCGTATTGTATTGATTATTGATTTGCCTTTGTGCACGTGTTATCATATAAACATTTAATATAATATCGTTATCATGTTATAGATTGTTTTATGAAAATGTCGATTAACCCGAACCCTTTAATACGTATAAACGTCCGAGAAATAATTCCCGACTTCAGCAGCCCTCATATATTACAGCGGTCTCGAATCTGAAATTGAGAAGTATCGAATTTTATATATATATATATAATCATAACGACTAATCGGAAATTGAATAATTTCAAACGATATAAATATAAGTACAGTCACTTATCGTCAGTTTGTTGTAGAATTCACCTACCAGACATGCGAATAATATTATCGATTCGGTAAAAATACAAGTATGAACACAGCCACATTGGTGTCATATGTTCCAAAAACACAAACCTTTGCAACACAACAACAACATATTATTGAATCGCTATTATTATTAATTATTGTTAAAATATTTGTATTGCACTCTGTACACGATTTATGGAAATAATAATTTTTATTTTGCGCGTTTTTACGCAGTTTCAACGGTTTTTCTTTATGTCGTGTGTTTTTTTTTTTTTGTCAATACAAGTGTTTATAAAATGTAATAGTGAAAACATGGTTAATCGTTTTATAAAAATAGTAATAATAATAATTCATTACTAAATAAATACATTATACGTATGTAATCGTACATAAAGGTAAGTACGTATGCGGATCAAAGGTGTAATTTTTTGATTTTATTCTAATAATGATAAAAAACGAAACATTTAAAAACAATATTAACAATGCAGGAAAGCGAGAGTTTTTGATTCTATCAAATTCAAAATTTATTATATTTAAATAGTTTGGAACAACAAGACACTTGATTTATTGAAAATGTCTATGTCCACACAGATGTTTGAATGAACTTTAAATATTATGAAATACGCGTGACATTAAAACGTTTGCTGGTTTAATTAATCGTTCTGACCGAACAGAACGCGAAATCGATACGGCAACATACGTAAAACATTTATGATTAAAAATCAACTAGGATTTAACTATTGTTTTATCGATGGTTATTTATTTGTCGACCATGTATCCGTGTTCGGCATACACTGTTTTGTTTAACGTTTTCGTATAATCTGCGTCACGATTCAACTTGTAGGTTCGATCAAGTCACCACGAAAATCTAAATGCGCGTTCAGTCAATGATCTGCAAGTAACATGTTGTAGAGTTCGTTGCGTTCTGGAGTTATTTATTTTACAGAACATTTGCTTTAAAACCGTTTGTGATATATCAATCACTGTTAATTGAAACGTTATTTCAAACACGTTAACAGTACGAAATTAAAATCGAATACAGCGAGATCGTTTAAAATTAGGATTTTGTACTAACTACAGTGTTACGTGATGAAGTACCTACGTAATGTTTTTTTATATGATGACGACGCGTACCGTAGACCGATTTTTATTGAGATCACCAGGCAATATACATAATGTGACCTAAGACATACGTGTAACGACAAATGTATAGCGATTAACTGCTTACGTTTTTTTTTTTTTTTGAAGTTGTTACATTAAGTATCTCGTCTTTCGACTAAGTTTTTTGTTGTTAGTTTGTTGATGGTATGGAGTTCCAAACGTTTCGTTAGATTAGACTATCGTTCTTTACACACGGAGAACGTCGTCGGAACACAAATGTTATCATGCTATAGTTAGAGATTGTTTTGGTCGCTAGATCAGCTCCTTTGTCGGGAATTTCGTCGTCTAACCGTTCTAACGCGATATGGCGCCTACGTAAATTCGATATTCTTAAAAGTGGACGTTTATGAAGATCGGGGTTTTCGTGCGATTACAACTTTCGACGGAGACTCATAACAGAACACCGAGTGTAACACTAATTAATAATGAATAATATTTGATTCGTATCGAGTGAACGACGAGTGTCGGACAATATCGGGTGGGCCAAACGAACGATCCAACTCAATCGACACCCGTTAATGTTCGATTGGACGGAAACTATGACGCTCATCGCTGACACTGTGACGCGCGTACGCCGTTATATTTGCATAACGCTGTACACTAAATTTGGCTCTTGTCGTACAACATTGAAATTGTTTTGTATTGTAAAATGTCATCGACTATAAAATCATACGGTATAGAAGAATCGTGCACGTATTGCACGTGCAAGTTGTGTGTTTAGAAATAAAAACAAAAATACAAAACACCTATTTGAAGCACCGTTTACGCAATATAATGTACAACGAAAACTCCGTTGATAAAACAGGTTCATCATATTGAGCACGTTCCTCGCGATGTTTTCCGACGCTGTTGTGTACAATATGGAACATAGTTTTCTTCGTTTTTTCCGTTTTATTTTAAATTTTAATCGAAAGTTGTCGGCAGTTATTGACGGAGACAAAAAAAACTAAATAGTTGGTGATATTTAAAAAATAAAAAAACCTCCTGACATTTGCGCAGTGCGCGTAATATATTATGCGCAATACCGTACAAACGCGATTTCGTCACTGTTTGTTTTATTATAATAAAATGTAGTGTTTTGTTTCGTATGAAAAAACGTGTATGATCGAGAGAACTCTGACAACGGATCGCGTTGAAACACGATGAAATATATTCCTCACACGAAAACCAAACGTATAAAACGTACAGAACGCGATCGATTTAGTTACTTCGGCTGTTGACGATAGGACCGATGAAATTGAGTGCAAATGTTTTCGATGGATTCCGTTCGGCTCTTGCACGTTCGACGCCTGGCGTACATAATTGTTTTCACCGTTGTGATATGTAATTTAGTTGATCGGAGTGGTAAGAATTCGACGCGAAAACGATTTCGGCGCTGACATTCTCCGCCGTAAAACGAGTATTGCGCGCTGAATCAATTAAAATTATGCGTTTTGGTTCGTGTTTACAGATTGTGCTTCCGTCAGTGATTTGAGAATTGCATGTGGTGTGAGAAACAAAGAGAACGCCGAAAACGACGTCAAAATATATAAAATGCCCGATGCTTGTTCGTCGTTATTATTGTGTTTGGGAGATTTTTATGGCAAGTGACTTTTATTTATTATTATTGTTTGTACATTTCTCGACCGATTTGATTTGCGTGATACAAATGATTTTAGCAGGCAAACGTATCCGACCGTCTTTTGTTGCGTTCGACATTAATACTCAAGAATTTTTTTTACTACGTACACAATAAATATTCGACACTTTTGTTCGAAAAACGTTTTTTTTTTTTTATTAAAAATACTTTAAATGCGAAAAACTTCCTTGCAGTCCAAGCTCCGCTCAAACTCGTGTTTTGAGTAAATTTATTTATAATAAATTGCAATTAAATTTTAAACGATATACATCAATTTATAGTATATGTCCCAATGATTCAACCGAATCATTTGAATCAACTTTTTCAGTAATCATTATTGAAATGCAACGGACACTAAACAAGTACTTTGTATGTAGAAAATTATTCATTCGTTAAAATTACACACATAAAAACGTGTACAAAACAACAACAAAATAATACGTCGACTTGTCATCCAAAAAAAGATAAATGATTGATGAGTACAACGCATTGGTCGCCGAATGTTCCTCATAACAGCATTTATGCTATTTGTGTAAATTGATTAAATAACATTTCTTTAATATAAAAATAAATTCAAATTATTAAAAATGATCGGTTATAAGAGCATAACTTACATACGAAAATACGAAACAATAGAATTGTTAGTAACGTAGAACCATAGTTTTAAAATTTTAATAAGAGTATTTTTTTTTTTATTTATACGAAAACTATCACTGCACCGAACGCTAGGTACTATCGAACACAATATTATAATCAATGACGAGAACATTTAATTGTTAACGACGTCACATTCGTATTCACAAGTATACAACAGCATAAAACGTTTTTAGTGCGTGTTAAACGTTATACGATTAATTTATACACATCTGTAGTGTTTTTATTACGAGTATTCATCTGAAATGTTTTGTCGATTTCCATTGTTTATGGTATAGATTTAGATTCATTGAAAGATTTCTTGATGACGAAGCCGGCCAACCCTATGTTTTTAGTCGTAGATAATTTGGAGTACGGCGAGTGGATAGAATATTTTCAACAGAGTTCATATAGCATAAAATATTATACAGACTTAATTGATAATTTTAAATTTGATGGTTTGATATTCGATTCCATGTATTCGGTAAGTTTATAATTTTCTAGAATATTTCTTTTTAATATAGTAACAATCCTAATTTGTGTGTAAAATATTGGATAACTTTAGATACGATATTTCGTTTTGAATTTGTTTTCTTTGGTTTGTTATTAAAATTATATATCCATGTAATCGTGTATGAATAGTTCACGTGTACATCGGAATTCAATTAACAACATTAATGAAACTTCAACAACTATGTTTTAATTTATTTTAGTAAATAATTAAGTCTAATATAGATTTTACTTTCAAATATTTTACACTAAAAAAAAAAAAAACATAAATTATCTGTCTAAATTTGTATTTTATTAAACTTCTACTGGTTCACACTACGCCGTTTTTAAAAAATAAAACTTAAGTACTATAATCACAAACTGTTTAGATATAACTAAATTACACGAGAATAACAAATTTGTCACTTTATAATTTTTAACCGTTATTAGAGGCACGAGAATTGTTCTATTTTTACCTATAAGCCACTTTAATATTATAGTATTAAATCTATTTTTTTTTTGTGTACATAAATGAGTATTTTGATTGGTTAAAATAATAAATTAGAGTTTAGTTGTTACTTTGAAGTAGTTAAAAAAAATTTACATGTAGTAATCCAATTATGAAAAACTATATTCATACTTAAAACACAAAATTAATAATAAACCATACCCTTACTGTTCTACCAAATAAATTGTCACTTATATAGATATATGTGCATATATTGCTTAGACTTTTTTATATATAGCTCAAGGCAATTTTCCTATTTATATTTATATCATATTCATTATTGTTTATCAAAAATAAGTTTTATAGAAAAAATGCAACTTTTTTTTTATAGACACAATATGACGTGGGTAGCCGTATACATTTTATGAACTGGTTCTACGATTGTGAATGTAATTTGTAATTTACAACCCATATCGCTATAAATTTACATTTTTTTCAGAAATAAGACTTATTGGAACTTATATACATGAATTTTACTTTAATTCAGTAATTTTAATGCTCAAATATTAAACAACGGGTTTCGAAACAAAGTAGTTTGTGTGACCATGATAACAAAAATTGCCGATGGCGATCACGGCTCTCCTTTCACAGGTCGTGTCATAGATTTTATTATTTTATTATTTTTTCATGTAGTGGGACTTAGAGGATCCAATGAGTGACGTTATATCATATGGATTACCGAATTTTTTCAAACAGTTAAAAAATTATTGCGAGCAAACAAATGTGAATACAATGTTGGGTATCGTTCTTCCTGGTGTGGAAGATGTATTACCTTCAGGTGAATACAGAACAATCAATTTATTATAACAAATTAATTAATTTCACCAAAATTTATAATATAAATTATATTTTAGTTTTTTATAATATTTTTGGAAAAATAGATGGCCGATTTCTAAATTTCCAGCTGAACGTTTACGTTATAACACCTATCAGTTATATATATTTTGGAATTATCATAATTCAAATATCTGATTAGAATGAAAGTTATTACAAATCGATATTGATAATTAGTTAGTAATTTAAAAAAAAAATTTTTTTTTTTTTTGGTAATACCTTCATCATCATATAATTTTGGACATTGACATCAATTACGATTGTAAAATATTCACATAGTTCAATAATTTTATGTACCTATGGTTGAAAATTAAATTCAAGAATGTTGCTTTCAGCATTTCTGTATGAAACAATAGACCCATTTATGGACATGTATTTAGTTAACTCAGTGGTGTATTATGGGAACTGCAGATACGGAAATTCATTATCTCCTATGGAATATACAGTGAGAACATTTCAGAATAAATATTGTCTGACAAATTGTAAATACTAATTACGAATTATTTTTTTATGTAACGATATATATTATTGATTGTATAAATATATTTAAAAATACATAGAAACTCAGATAACGTGCGCAATAGATAATAATGAACGATATCTTTTTTTTTTTTTTGGAATTAATTTGCAGAAAGCTATAGCAAACATTTTTGAAACTAACCAATTAAACGATGTGTCGAAATCTAAAGTAATATTCGGAATGCAATTATACGTTCAAGATAATCAAAATAACGAGTTGTCTTATAGTGAGGTAATGAAATAGTAATGGGATAAATATTTCACAAGATTACACTCGCGTGTTATTGATTTACTGAGTAGTAAAAGCGTTCACATATTATATGTGCTTGCGTACTTGATGATCTATAATCATAAATCATAAAGTAACGTTTAAACTATATGGAACTTTTAAAACATTATTAAAAAATTGACAAAAAATATTTAAAAAAAAATCTTAAAATATACGATTCACACAAAATTGTGCAAAATAAAATCAGTTTCTGTATAATCTTATAGAAATTGTAAGCGATTATTATGATTATGTTTTTTCTTCAATTGAATTATTTTCTAACATATAATTACAAGTATATGCATTTGGCTGTGTTAGGTATGCAATCGCAACTCAAATGGAACCATATACTGTGCTGATTCTTTGAATACAATGTATAAAAAGGTAACGTTATAAAACCTATATATTGTATATATATATTGATTTTGCGAAATTTTGATTATCTTTGTTCGATAAATGTATTTGTTCTACATTAAAAGACTATTCAAATAATCAACTAATTCTTGTGCTTAAATCAAACATAGGATATAATTAGTAATAAAATAGCACATGTTACATACTCGTATGCTGTATAATGTGTACGCAATAGATACAGATGTGCATTGATCAGCATTTCATTGTTTATAAAGACGCATTTATCCATAATATCTATGCGTCTAGTGATCTTCTTCATTTTTCTGTACTATTTTTTCCATATAATTGGTAATCACTGCCATAGAACTGACATAGAACATTGTACAATACTATATATTTATATTAGGTCTCGTTTGTACAGCACGATGTCATTATTTTGTCGTGTTCGACTAGTTTTTCTTGACTTTCAACGTTTGACGTGGAATAAATATTAGTGTACAGGATACTTAATATGGTTTTACTTAATTTAATTCAACAATCTAATAAACTCACGGCATTATTTGGAAATTTTGTTATTTAAAACAAATACCCAGTACACACGATTATTTTTATAAACATATGGTTTTAGAGAGGTTGTAACTTCTTAAAGATAAATTTAATACAAAACATCAATGTCACCACGTATTTTGCTGTAAGGAACTTTCTGTACGTGTCACAGTTTCATAAATTAAAAACGTGAAAAATACTTTTACGGCGTTGTTTTATTGTTGCATCTAGAGTGTTACAGTTGGCTAAATTAAATTAAATTACTATATAAAATATTTCCGTCCATTAGTGTGATCAATATGAACTTTTAAATTTGTTGGACGAATTCAGTGTTATGTGTTAGTTTAAATTGTCAGCGACACTTGTGTGAATGAAAACTGATTTAAAAAATTAGGAGAAAATTACTCGTATAATACAGTTATTTTGTTAATTAATTAATTTTATTTTTTTATAGGGTCAAATAGTTAATATCGGAAAGTTCGGCGGCATGTACATAAGGTTCATCAATGATGACGATACTACTGGAAGTTGTGAGTGTGCAAATGGTGTACAATTCCCCGGTTTAAACGCATATGTCGCCGGGATAAACGGTCAGAATTTACCCGACGGTTATTCGAATTGCGAACAATTTCGGTTTACCTGCTGGCTATTGAAATCAATATGAGAGCTCTGCCGAATATGGGGACTCCAATGCTTAATACATATGATGCAGATCGATACACCGTCGTTAACTACCACTATTAAAAATTCATATCCGATGTTCATATGTTATGTGTATCGAATAAATCACGAAAATTAAATTATCTATTAGAATACCTAATTTTGTACATTCCAGTTTGTATTTAAATTTATTTTTTAAAAGCCTCCATTATGTATAACCATCCACTAGATAACCCAATTTCGTTTTATCAATCAGTTTCAACATTTCAACAGAATTGGCACGTTATGAATTTGTAGTGAGCAAATATTCAAAGAAATAGATACGGAATTCGCAATTTTCAACAGTATATGCTTTATATTTGATAATATAACCTAACTTTCAATACAGTGTGCTTTGACTATGTATAATTTATACTATAAGTGTAAAATACTTATACGATATATTGATAAACTTAACGAGGTTTTAAGTTATATTTTAACGGACCGATTTATTATAGTTCGGTATTTTACGTTTGGAGGACTATTAAATTTTTAAGAACATAACGCAATAAATCGTATACACATGCAATATATATTGACAAATTAAATATGATTATATGTATTAAGTTTCACAAACACTTTTAAGAAAAATCGAAGAGAAATATTGTATTTTAGTGTGTATTTGTTACCTATTCTTTCGATTATCTTATTTCTTTTATAACGTGTTATTATTAAACGAGAGATTTTACTTGACCACAAGCAGGTACGATTATGCGATCAATGTAAACGTATAATGTATATAACATAGTTTAAACAAAATATTTTGTTATAAGGATCTGACCATTTGATGTGAACTAAAAATGTAGGAAATTTCGTCACGAATCACACCATGTCAATGAGAGAATAAAACGAATTTAAACTCACTAATGTCTCGTGGAATAGTCTGATTTCGATAATTTTTTTTTTCATTTGAAAGAAAAATGTTTTACAAATCACGTTGAATTCCGATTTTCGATTTAATTTGAAAATGTCGTTAAAAATATTTGAGAATCGGAGTTGAAAAAAAATTATCGGAAGCTGACAGTTTTTCGAGGCGTGAGCGTTTTTTCTGACAGACAAGTTTTTGTACCAAAAACGCATCGGCTCTGACAGCCTCAATGTAAACGAAAAGTCGTCCTTACTTGATCCACGTGTGTTTTCTCTTTACGCGTATAGCTGCGCCCTGTAACTTTTTTACCTGTTTGGTTAACCTGAGTTCTACAATTTCGCACTGTCAACGCGATAAAACAACGTCGACTGACTTACCCTAGATGACTTCCTAAAACTTATTTCCGGACGTGAGCGTGTACGAATCGACTCCAAAGTAGATTAGTTCGCAATTTCATTGCGATATTATCGCAAGAATAACGCGCGATTAAATTTTCCAGCAAATCTAGCTGTATTTATTATTTTTCTGGAACACACATCCGACAATCAGTTAAACCCGGAAATATTCATCACACGGAAACTAAGAACAACGCAATAGGCGATTGCGTGACAATTTATCACCGAATAAAATAAAACGTATGCCGAGTGTATTGTACTGTTTGAAAACTGTATCCAACGTTACCATTTTCTCAAAACGCAATATGGAAATTATCGGAGACGAATACGAGGATCGAATACGTTCGAAAGCACGTAATCGCGAAATCGTTTTTTCCAGACGGGTTGTCTTCGCGTGAATCCCACACGATTTCATGTATTCGGATTTAAGTATTTTGGGAATATTACGGCTGCTTGTCATACGCGGTATGAACAAAACGATCCATCTTTATCCAGAGATAATCCCTGCCGGTACGCTCGTACACAACATGTCCATAACATCGTCGCCACGTTAACGTTAGACGCAGATTCGTAACGTGAATTAGATATAATTTTTTTCTTTCATTTTTTATGCGCTTTTCGTGTAACTCGATCGTTGCCGTCGCCTTTTTAATTCCTAGCGTGTGATTAACGCGGTAATCTGTCCAAAAGTCTTCGGGGCGTGTTGATACGGCACGTCAACGTTATCTGCGACCAGTGACCGGAAGTAAATAAATTAGCCCGACGACGGTGCTTTTTTGTTAAACACGCTGGCGTGAGTATGGTATGTGTCGGAAACAAAAAAACATCGGATCGTTTATACACGTACGTGACAAAAGATAAAAAACGCGAATAGAGCGTGCACGTACATTTCGCGTCCAATGGTATACAGTGTCGGCGCGTTCGTGAAAATAATATAATTACAGTGACTGTTGAGGTTTAGCGACCGAATTTCGGGTTTTCCAGATAAAGGATCTCTGAACGATCAAATCTGAGCACAGGAAAAAATTACAATTTTTAATGTCCAATCCGTCATGTTATCGCATTGTTGATTTTAAGCGGATCATATTGTGTGTTTTTACGGGTTTTCTTTCGGTAAACAACTATTCAAAAGTTTTGCGTACAGAACATCTTAGATTGGAAAACGGGAACGAACGAATATATTGAAGCGGATCAGGTTTGAATTCCCTATTAGTTTTCAAAAAAGTTGTGTGGAAATTTCTACACTGAACTTTCGTAAAAGACCTAAATATTGTCTGCTACGGATCGGTTAGCTCAGTCTGGAAGCTCGATGGAACATACCAGATGTGCGGTCGTGACCAGAGGTTAGGTTGAAATTCGAAGGAAACGAATCACGAAAAATGATCCGGTCTTAAACGATGCGAAACGTTATGTTTATTTCACGATTACTGGACAACGGACAACGACCGCGCGTGAGGAAAGTTTCCGTTTGCTTCGTGTTGGTGGTCGAGTCGTCGGGGGTAAAACTCTAACGCGCACAAACGTGTGCTTATGTACGCGACGGATCACACATGGGACGACGACAATTGTGATTTCACCGGTCCGACAACGACGGGCGCACCGGCCAAGTCAAATCGCGCGCTCGGTGAGGTGTTTGGACGGCGGGAGTGAGGCGCCACGGGATGACGTCTACGAAATCGGTTTTTTTTTCGCACACGCGAACCTGTAATGTATAGCCACGATCATAATGAATAATGTTAATACGACTGTACACGGTCGAGACTTATATTACGCATGCATGTACATGTTATTGTATGTTATTGACACGCGCGTGTACGTCCAAAGACGAAATTGACGGGATCGGTTGTATTATACACATTCAAATAGTATATCGATAATAATAAGTATTAGCATTCTCAATAAATATATATATACAGGTTTGTGTGCGAGTTATTTGTTCCATAACCTCATAATACATGCGATTTTTAGTGTACATACTAAAATTTAAAAAAAAAAATACGTTACACGGTCTAGCAATAGTTATCATACGAGTATTAGATGTATTTTGTTAATGTACATTCTATTACATACATACAGGTATATCTAACACGCGATGCAAATTATTCGGTAGGTGTTAGTTTGCTGGTTTTTTAAATTTTAAATTTCATTAAGATACCAACATGTAACTCGTACGGTATTACGTATAATATCATAGTGATTGTGAGTATTAGCGAGGCAGCATAATAATAGACGCAATACAAGTAAATCCGTTCGGACACCGTTGCGGTACGCGGCAACAACGACTGTCTTACGAACCCCGGAATATACCGTCACCCGTGCTACAGAGAGACTCACCATTGACCCTCGTTCTTATCGTCGGTCCCCGAATGGTCACTCCTTTTCACCGACTTACTGAACCTAAACGACAATATAGAAACGATTATGTATGCGTATAATTATCTGGACGTTCACTCAGTGACGACATTTAAATGATAACAACACGTGGTAAACGAACGGTACAAATACACAATGTGCGCGTATCATTATTACATTACGATCGGCGCGACAACGCCGATTTCTTGTACGGAGGTAACCATGCAATCGCGTGTAAAAAAGCTTGGGGACGGAATCGCTTTGCAATGCACTATATTCATGACTTCAAGAGAACCCCTCCCCACGGATCTATAAAAACAATCTGGCGATTGTTATCTTTGTTTGCGCGAAATAGGGTCTGGTTCGTGTAACTACTTACACGATTTGATTTTTATCGAATATAGTAACACGTGTTATAGCAAACGTTATGTGTTGTTTTTACACACCGTTCCCGGACATTAGACGTCCCGACAGGCAAAAGGCACTCCATACACAAATGCAATATTATTTTGGTGACGTTTTTTTAGAATACTTTATTTATATTTAATAATAAATGTAACCAGCTATTACAACTTATTTAATTTTTCGCTTTTGAATTTATTGTTCGTTGAAAACGTCATCTCGTATATTATGCGTTGTTTATAATTCATTTGGAAAATTTAAGCATAAGACCATACAAAACGAACAAACGGCAAATAAACAATTAAACAATTTCATTATTAGTCGACAGTTGGGCTTATTTATGCTTGCGCACACTGGTTGGGCCCAGAGATAAAATAACTACACTAATTGAGTCCTTGGTTTCTATAGGTAATAACACAAATTGGGTCGCGGGTTAATTTGGGGTAGTGCACTAAATCGGTACGCACATGCAATTATCTTGTCGATATCTATAAGCTATACTTTCCGAGCAATATACTTATTCGAAACTTGCACGATAATAACTCCCTAAACTTTAGTCGTTTCTGTGCGGATTTTCTCCGCGTCCGTTTTATTACCACGTGCATTTCTGCTACTCGCCTTTCATCGTCATATACGTATTGTGAATTGTCGTGTTAAATTGCATATTTATACGTTTCTACCAAAAATTTTAATTACAAAATTATGTTGAATGTTTAAATTGACGAAATTGAAAAAAGTACTTTTGACTTGGTACAAGTCAAAAACATTATCATATAAGTGAAAATAAAACATTTTGGACTATATCTATGTGTTGTTCAGTGATAAATCACAGAAAGTTCTAAGTCTGTAAAAATGGGAAAGAAAACGTCTTGTATATTGTTTGTAATAATTTGGACCTAACTAGTGGCCCAAAGAAAACTGAGACAGAATGAGTGTACTATTTAAATTAATTTGGACCCAATAAGTGTAATTCCTGTAAAAATTACTTTGATCAGACATCCAACTTGCATACAGCCATTTCCACTGAGACAAATTTAACTATTAATCCACTTTGGAATTTTTTTTGTTTTTCTCACTTTTCTACAGCACCAGTGTTTAGATGTTTGGGTGATATAAAATGGTAATTAAGCCAATAAAAAAAGTACCTAACCTCCAGCGACATTGTTTTTTAATCGTTGTAGGGCGTAAAAAACGAAACAAAAAGCCGCAAAGGACATGTCCTTCTGCGAAAGCGGACATTACAACTTACCAAAATGAATCATTTTGATATGTACGCTATAATATTACTAACCTTTTAAATTGTAATAATACAGACCTTATTATTGTGGCAACATCGTTGCGATAGACGAAATATTATAGAAAAACTGTACTCGTTCAGTGTGATATTTATTGTAATTTTGTGTTGGTTTTGTATGTTGTCTACCTTCGACGAAACATTATCTTACAATATTTCTATTTAGTCAATATACAGTTTGTAGTTAATATATATGTTCGTGAAATAAATCGCATGAAAAGCATTTAATTTTCATCTCAAAAATTTTAATTATTTGGTTGATTTTACAACAAACATTGAAAGTGTAAAAGTTAAAAATAAAATATAAATTGTTCTATTATATATTCATGTTCAACAGATCTAGAAAAAAAAGATTCCCCCTTATTAGTTTTTCAATTATGGTGTCTAAATTATTACGATTATAAAAATCGTCGAAATCGTATTCAGAAAATTTGAACTGCTTGTTAGTTAAAAATTAGTTTAAAAAATATGCACCTTGTTAAGCAATTTATTTAAAATTAAATATTTTGACTTAATTTTAAATTTTAAATCGTTAATCACCAGTCTTGTAAAAAATGATTGAAAGAGATTATCTTTTTTTTTATAATTATATGTTTTAAAGTTGTAAAAACTTGCTTTAATCCTAAACGATTCATGAAATTGGAATTACTAGTACATCACTGTAATTTGTAGTCGATATAATTCAATGTTTTAATCATTTCGTTTATTGAGAATTCACTCGTATTAATTGATAGTCGAGGCTTCGTTACAATCACGTACAATTTGAAAAAGTATAGTACCTTTTAAATAACCTTTCCAATAAAAGACTTCTATTGCGGGTATTTTTTAATATACTCATCTCATTTTTCGTTATGAATAATTTGATTACCGTTGACGTGTTGAATAACATAATATGACAGATATTTCATTAAAGGATTATTATTAAAAAAAAAAAAAAAATTAAATTAATTTTCGACGTGGAAATCATTTTTTTTTTTCAATCGAACAAAACACGTATGTACTATCCAAAGGAAATTACGTACGCACAGTCAATCAATTATGATGTCTGCGAAAAAAATAACTACGATTATATGGTATAATAAATAAAAAAAAATTAAAAAAAAAAACAGGTAATTCGAATATTTCAAAGATGTTTTAAAATGAAATAAACAAATAAATTCAAATCATACGTTGTACGATCGCTAAATATGTTCGTTTCGCAGACATAATATTCGTTTTACAATTACGTATCACGACAGTTGAACGTGTAAATCAACTGAATTCATAAAATGTTTTTGTTGTTGAAAATCACGCGAGCGACTAACGAAGTGAATGAATTCGTTAGCGACGTCTAGAGCACGTTTTAATTGCACCGCTGTTTACAAAAGATACATACACGACGGCGTTCTATTTTCATTGACGCCGGCAAACGTTGTTTATCCGGTCTCGTTCGACAACGTGTTCACATGAGAAAAATTCGATCAATTAACAAACAAATGCTGCGCCGAGACGATACCGGTGATAAATGGATGTCCCTACAGTTACTGTACCATTTTACTGGCGGATTTCGCGATTAGTCGTCCGTTTGAAACGCACGTTTTCGACATTGAAAATTGTCCTCTGTACGTTTCTATGTCGCCAGTTCAACGGTTGTTTATAATATACATACATTGCATGTTGTAATCGGTGTTACGTCAACCATATGAATTGTCGGGCGCTGCACACTATCCGATATTCGATTAATTCCATTTCAATGAAAAATGTCTGATACCTAACGAATTGTCACTCTTAAACGATTTCTTCTATAGAACCTTTTTAATGTGAACACGTTATGTTGGCATAGAACATTTCTATTGTAAATAAATAGTTTTGGAACCCTTTCGAATGGAATGGCGCACACCTTTGTACATTATCGTTTATCACTATACTAGTGCTATAAATAAAAATAGACCTCAACAATTTGAAAACGATCGAGGCAATTCTTTTGAATTCGTTAATTATAACAAACATGTATTTTTATGTAATTACATTGTACATCGTTAAAACTTGTTTTATATTAACAATCATTGAGTGTTATTTATTTTAATATATATATATATTTCTAAACAAACTTTGAACTTAACAAAAAGGGTTTTCTATCCAAAGTTATAATTCAATTATTTTTGTATTTGCGCTCATTCAAACCGTATAGTATCTGGTATTATTTTAGTTAAAATTTAATGTAATTATTAAACAGGTATATCGTAAAATTTGTTTTAAAAAAATTGTATTTTCGAAAACTAACTAAAAAACGTTTTCACCATGTAGAGAGATAAATAACTTCATGAAAATGTGTTTTTATTTTCATAAATATGATTCTTTTGAGTTATCCTTATAGAACCACATAAAATCGTTTTATTCCGAAACTAATATCAAAACACTCGCGTCACAATGTTCTAAGTTGTCGATTGAAATCATCTTTTTATCATTTCAAAAGGAACCGTAAAAACACACGGGTTGTTTTTATCAATTTCGCCCGCTTTCGATATTGTTTTGTGAACCCAATCGTGTGTTCCTCTCGAGTTCATGATGTTCATGTACGTCACTGACGACGCGTCAAGTTTTTTAGAGCTTAACCGACGAGACGAAACGAACATGTGGTTCAAGTAGGCAGTGCGCGTTTAACGAAATTCACAATATCAATATTAATTATTTCACGTGGTACGCACGCGAGGCCAATATTGATTTTTGCGAATTGTAATAATTAAAATCGCAGACTGTCAACTTATACTTTTTATCGTCAGTAAAGTGTGGATAGAAGTCAAAACGGAATAAAAACAAAATCTGCTATGAAAACAAACGAAAACCCAATAGTTATAATTAGAAGTCGGAAATTTATAATTTCATACATTTTTTCTGAATATATACGATTGAGGGTAATATATATTTACGTTTCATGAAACAGGGAATTCAACATTTTTATTTTGTATAAAAATACATCATTCAAGGTTAATTAATATTTAGTACCAAAAAATCTTGATCCAGATCATAAAGGTATGGTGAAATGTATTTATTTTCAAAAATATTACTTTTTACTTATAACATAGACATTTTTAACTTTTCGACTTTTTGTTTATCGTATACTTTATAATTACTATTTAATTTCAAATTTTATCAATTTTCTATAACAGATTATCTGTGTAAACACAAATTCCCCGTGACTCGAATTCCTAATTATTTAATAACATGTGGCAAGTCTGTTGGCAAAACGTGAATAAACTTTTTGGGATCATGTCGACAGAGATTTGAGTGTCTCAGTTGTTTGTGTACAAGACGGTATGCAGCTGTGGATAGACGACCTATTCCTTCTAACTCTACTAATAGCCAATAATATTTGTTTGCGATTAACATACTACAAGATAAATCGTACGATGGGGGAAATGTTCGCGAAAAAACAATTTGTAGAAAATGAAATTGATCAGAATAAAACTATAAAATTAACAAATTTTTTTTTAATTGTGCGATTATAATAATAATAATGATAATAATAGTAAAAAAATATAAAACAAAAATGTAAACGAGAGACATATTATCTATATGTATAAAAACAATAAATGAAAAATTATATAGTCCTTCAAAGCTAAAGTATCTACAGTATCTATGAATTTTTATACTCGACCAACTATGATAATCGTTATGCAATATGCACCAGTTACGTCGGTTGATATCGAACGTTTTTCAATATGTACATAGTATGAAATATATCGATGGACAGACACATACAATAGTAACATATTGAACGTAACGAGATACGTGGTCATTTTTTGTTTTTAAAAAAGAGAATAATAATTGTATTTTTATTTTTATTTTTAAGTAAAAATATTAGATTCAAACAACAAAAGTTATGTATACAAATACTTATTTTCATTGATGATCCTTGACTATTGTCTATTATACTTGAACGCTATTTACTTCTGTGTTATGTATATGGAAATAAATAAAGTTTTTTACAGAATATAAAATAATATGTTTCCCATTTTTTAATGACAAAAAATATCAAAATATACTTAGTACTTTTAAAAAAGGATATTTTCTGTTCTCTATTTTTGTTGAATTACTTTATTCATAATAATATTCAATGCCGTACACATAGTACCGGAAGCCGTCGAGGGTAAGCTTTAAAAGTGCCGTTTCAATTTTTTGACGTTTATTCACAAAGATAACCCAGGTCGATCAAAGCTAAAGGACTTAGTTTTTTGGGAAAAGGTATAGGGATTCATTTTTTTCCCATACAATTTATTATTATTTTTAGATAATATTTCGCTAAAGCAAGAGATATATTTTAACTTTAAATATGATCGCGATGGCGTTAAATACAGTTTTTTTGTATTTGAAAACCGGAAAATTTTAAACAATTGAGGCTTAGTAATAATTGACGGTTTTTATAGATTAAATTCCATAGTTATAAAACAACGCACCATAAAATATTATACCGTTGTAAGTCTATTAAATGTAAAATGTATATTTGTTGAAAACCCGTTTGCAAGCGTATAGTACAATATATTATACAAAAAAAAAATCGATAAAATATTAATGACGACGACGAGCTGCGGAAATTGATTTTTAATTGCGCGCAAATAATAGTATCGTTTGGGATTTTCATATTCATTTTTTTTTTTTTGAATGCAATCATAGTGACCCAATTACAAAATTCATTATCGTTATTATACGCTCGGCCTTGCTCGGCCAGTAAACAGTGACGGACGCCGAGCTTTATTATGTAAATTGTTATTGTGCGTTCGGGTCGCATCATCATCGGGTTTAGTCGGGAAAAAATTTACCTTTCAACATAATTAAAATTACAAAACACCTGTGCACAACGTCGACATTATCTGCGACACGAACGATTAAATAAAAAAAGAAAATCGATTTCTTAAACTGTTTTTTATTTTTTCAAGATTGTTTTTAGTCTTAAATTTCTCGTAAAATCGGGCGCGTGACAAAATTTCGAGTGTGACACCCGACAGCGACGTAATAATAAAATGGAAAACAAAAAAAAGCATTCCGTTCATCTCTATGTTTATATGTCATTAACGTAAACGAAGGCAGGTGGTATACGCGGGCCATAAACTCATTTCGGAACACGTCGGGCGAATTTTGACGAGTTATTGTGGTTGGCGCGAAGAATACAAGAAATAAAAAATTTTCCTCCCTCGTCGTCTCGTTTTGATTACTTATATATATATATATACATTTTTTTTTTACGACCACGCGGATCAAAAAACGTAACATTTAATTTTTTTTCGCACTCGTTCTCGTCACATCTGGAACACGTCGTTGACAACTGTTCCGTACATAATATAATATATAAATACAACACACAATGTAGTATTTGGTAGTCGTATGAATAATAAACAAGCCCCGAATGGCTTTCATTACATTAAACATATTATTATTTACGAATCGATCGTTGTTTCCGAGGTTTAGGCGGTTTTACAGCCACTGAGCACCAGCGTTGAGTTCAGATACTCGAAATCACATCTAGATAAAGATAAGGATAGCTTCATAAAAATCTAGATTAACGTGAAATTGAATTTCAATCTAGGTGAAATATTTTTATCTATAGATACATGTTGTTATCGATGTCCGGCATCGAAACCTGTAACATCGTTTCAAAATGAAACCAAGTGTCAGAACTGGAAGACCAAAATGTTTTAATACCCGCCAAAGACAAAACATTGGTACGTCCGCTAGTTTATTAGCAAAACATTGCAGTTTAAATATGCTATTGTTAGACGATAGTTAAATATCATATAATATTACTATTTTGAGTAACAATTTCAAAATATGAACGTACTCGTATTGAAAGTAATCATACTAAATGAAGAAAATAATTAAAAACGGTATTGAATGTTAATTAAAACAAACACTAAATGACAATAATATTGTTAAAAACCGAAATCGTAAAACGAAAACTGATATTCAAAATCAAAAACGAAATAGAAAAAAATTTAAATTGGTATTAGAACTCGAAATCATAGCCGTAATCATATCATTAAAATCAATCAGTGAGATCTTTAACAATACTGAAATTATTGAAAATCGATAATTGATAAAGCAAAAACCAAAATAATGTCGATTCGATTTCGATAACTGTTTGAAACCGAACTAAAACATTTCGGTTCTGAAATCGATTTCCATTATTGGTTTTCATTTATTTTGACTTTGATTAACTACTATTTTAATTATCGGTTTTCAATAATCTCAGTTTTATTTAGAGTTCAAAAAATGAATTTTTGCATATCATGGTTTCGATTTCACGTGAATAGTAAAAATACCCAAACAGTAATAATCAATAAGTAAGTGTCAAACATAAATGATTTTGAGACATGTTTCCCAAAATGTTGAACGTGAAACAGCGGGCGAAAGTTCGTTAATGTCGAACGTGAAACAGCGGGCCCGTTCCAGCCGGAAATGTTTTGTGACAGTATTAATGCGCGATGACGGCTGCACGGGACATGCAGTTAATTAAGGAAACGTGTCCCTTTGGAAATGCAACACCAACACGCGAACATTGATAATCATCACTTTTGTCGTCAGAGCTCGAGGAGTCAAAATAATGATAGTACTTTGTGGAATTGGAGTTCAGAGAACGGATCGACGGCGGGTCGAGGGGATGAATAATAGGGAAAAACGACAAAGTCGCCGTATATGTGTGTGTGTGTGTGTGTATACATAAATATACGATTTATGTTTTTTCGCGACGGAGACACGCTTGAAAACTAGGTCGCCGGCGCACACGCTCTTGTCGTTAAAAAACAAAAAACACATAACAACAATAATGACGCGAAGGGTGTGCGAGGCCGAGAACGGGCCATTATATATACGTTATATTTTTTGTGAGCCGCGTAAACGATCTGTTTAGAATCCTCTGTCGTCAGAATATATGAGATACGTCGAACGCGAATGGCAGGGGATAAAAGAAATGTTTAGAAAAAAAAATAAAAAAAATGGCAAAACGATGGTCGTTGAAAACGAAATGAAAGACGATCGGCGCATATGTCTACGTAGTGTAGCGTGGAAAATATGTCCCATTGTCCGCGTCATGTTTGATGACTAAACGTTTTCGACCATTTAATTCTCGGATGTTTCTGCATCGAAAATATGGTTAAGTATGTCATGTCTGATTTGAAACGCATATACATCTTTTCATATACAAAATCGATGATAAACTACGAAAGATATAATCGAGATCAAATATATATATATTTGGCAAAAAAAAAAAACAATTTTTTTTTAACACGATGATATTCGGCACAGGGCTTCGTCATCGTTTTTTTGTAATTATTGGGTTTTTCGTTAGCTGAATTCAGTTTTCGGATCATCGGGTGGAATAATGAAATTCGTCAGCCGTCCACGTGTTTAAACGGTTTCGCTCTCGTCTACCGAATGGAAATCGAAAAAAAATAAATAAAATAAAAACAAAACGAAAATCCGTCAACAGTGTTTTTCTTTTTTTCCACAGAATTTACAAGTCGATCCAATTTCGCAGAGTCGCGTTTCGGTCACCGCGCGTTTTATATATCGTTGCTCCGACTGAAAACGGAAATATTATTGAATGGTTTTTTTTTTAATTTTTTTAATTTTTATTTTTTCGATGGATGTAAAAAAAAAAAAAAATCGCCCCGCTACGAACGCATTATATAACGCCACCCGCAGAGAATAAAACAAAGGGACGACGAAACCGAGTTTTGTCCTCGTCGGTAATTCCGCTTATTAATCCCCGCTCTCGTCGAAAAGTTTTCTTCAAATCGAATTTGAACGAAAAACATTCGGAATTATCGATGCTGCCGAGCACGTCGCGCATATAACATTGCTATTGGAAACAATCGGTGGTATTGGTCCCCGTCTCCTCGATGTGTCTTCTACCGTAAGTGTTTCCGCATTTCGACTGTCCTGGACTGTCCAGAACCGAATCCAAAGTCCCGGAAAACCCGTATGTATATATTGCTATCATCTCGAGAGTGGTGTTTTGCGCATATATCCTTTTTTCATCATCAAAGTTGCCGAACAATCGTCAAGTAACCGACAATATCGCCGAGGACGTAGAAGTATTTTACTTCCGTATAGTGTATGAAAACATAACCGAAGTATCCCGCAAACCTATATTGTAAACGACCGTGCCCTGGACCGGTATCATTTTATGTTTACGTCCAGAGAAACACTCTAAAACTCTTTGCTAAAATGTCTTTGTTTTGAGTAATTTTTTTCCCACTCTCGTCCTCCTGTCCAACACGATTTATTAGTTCGCGAAATTCGCCCGGAGAAGTTCGTTTTATATATATTAAGTAACAAAAAAAAAAAAAAATACAATTTTACCCATCGCATCGCGCCTTTTATATCGTTACGGGCTGAAACGTCTACTTACTTTAATCAAAATAGATATCGTATTATATTTTGTAATACGACTAGGTAACAATTTCGACGTCGATAGCGACTTTGACGTAATGCGTGTTGTGCTCGAAAGACAGGTAAGTTAAATCAGGGTTGGCCAACAGGTCGATCGCGAATCACTTTCGTGTTTTCTTTGTTATTTTCTTTTTTTTTGTTACGAGAACGTAAAAGGTTGATTTCATAAATTTTTAGAAAGGATTTCGTTAAGTTATCAGATCAAAGGCAAGTGCAAACATCTCATTAAATTATTGATAGTTATTAACATTAATTATGTAACTTTTAATATTAAAAATAACAAATAATTTATATTTTATAATTAATAAAATAAAAATATTTGTTACGTAAAACGTAAATAAAATTGTATTGAATTCAATCCGGTAACATCAAAACTGGTATTTTCGGATCATTAATTATGTGAGACGAACATTTTTTTTTTTGTCATTTAATAAATCGATAAGTCAATGTCGATCGCGACAATCCAGAAGAACTCAGAAGTCGATCTCAAGTCTACTAAAGTTGGCCACCTCTGAGTTAAATTATCCAGAACGTCTAGTCGTCAGTCGTAAAACGCGGTCCGTATAGTTGGCTGGAATTTTACTTTTGTTCGTATGGAATTCGACAATTTGATTGGGACTTATGTTATCTGGTGGTATGAGAATGTTTTATCGCGCTGTATTTTGCATTTTGGCGACAAGTAGGTAGTGATGGCAACACTTTTATTAATTACGGTTGAAGAATGATACAGACAAATGACCGGGGGGGAAAAAAAATGATTGGACATCATTTCGTGATGTTGGTCGAAATTGTAATGATTTGGTGCCGCAACGGTTCTTAGGAAAAACGATAATCCATGACTGACAGATTGATAACAACTCGACCGTTTATCAAAAAAAAAAAAAAACATTTTGTCGAAGCGTTTAAGGATTTCTCACGACTCGAAGAGAACAAACAACGAGTACATTGAAATCGCGTTGTTACGACAAGTTTTCGAATCGTGTTTTTTTTTTAAAGAAAACCGTTAATCTATATGTTTAACATGTGGATTTTCGATTTACTTTTGTCGGTGCATTCACTAAATCGAAGAAAATGTAATTAAGAAACAACTATTATTTTCGTGTGTATAAAAATCGAATACGCGTATACCCGGACGTCGACCGACAGTAGTGAATATAAATAACGCAAATGTGGAAAACACCGGCAGTGGAAAAAATGCAACAACACACGTGTGCGAGTTTAACAGGCACGAACACGTCCCGTCTCGGTCGGCGACGATTGCACTATTTTGCCGGTCTCGTCACGTTACGACTCGTAAACGCGGTTCTTTCTATCGAAAACATTTAAAATACACGAGTGTATACGTATATATGTTATACGTCACGACCGACGAAACACACCGATTCGTTTTCGAGCGAATTTCTAGCCGATTCGATCAAACGTGAATTGTATTTATAACGTGTTTGGAAACGCGTTTTCGCCGTTTAAACTTTTGTTATTCCAAGTGGGTACGGTAACGATGGCCATTGTCGCGACGCGGGAATTCGAACAGTGTACGGTCGAGTTATTTTTAAGGGTTATATTTTGACGATTGTGTATAAGCACCTTACAGACCATTTCAAAAAAATAAAAATAAAAAAAACATCCGTGTATGCGTGCATTGTTTGACGTTTTAATCGAACGTAACATTAAATGGAACGTAGCTGTTTGATAATGATTTGTCATTAAAATGCATTTTTTTCTCCGTGAAATAATGATAATCAAAAAATAACAATATTGATGAGTGTCTCTGCACTTTATTTAAACACTACAGGCAGTTAAACGGTTTATGAACGTATTTGAAAATACAATTTTGAGCAGTTGAAATTATTTATTTTATTTGACCATGTCTAACCATTTAGTTGACTGTTATTAAAATGTTATTCCTAGTAAAAAAAAGAAAAAAATTATTGAATGTTATTAACAATAGAAAATTGTATACCTAAATGCATTCAATATTTTGGCGTTCAATATATGAAAAAAATTATTTTCACGTTTAAAATTATTTTTAAAAAGTTTCGACAAAATAAATGAAATATTTTAAGTAGATTCGATCTTTCATAATTTTAATTAAATAAAATTCTGTTCTTATTTTAGCGGAGTTGAACACACCAAATGAACAATTTTCGTTTACGTTTATTTATAACAGAATTTTAAGTTATGAGTCTGCTAAAGATAGTTAATATACTAATCTAACTTTATGAGACGTATAAGCGAAATGTAAAATACTTTAAAATTACTATACAAGGCATTTAAATAGGACTGTGTTTGTATGACATTTACATTAGTTTTAATTAATACTTAATAGTAAACTTAATGTAAACTATGTACACGGACAGTACATTTGTTAACTTTCCTGGCACATATACGTTTCAAATTATAATTATAATATGAAAACACATTTTCAAAAAAACATGTGAGTGTTCATTATTTATTTAAAATGAGATATAATTATTATTGTACCAAAATAAAATATAAAACTAAAATATTATGATTTGATTGTAACGGAAAAATTATTGTTTTTAAAAATTTTATAGCACAAAGATGGTAAACGTTTTTTTAAAAATTGTATGAAATACTTTAAGTCGGCACAAGAATAAAAGTAAACAATAACATGGTCAAAACGTCTTTGCCATAAATTTCGACGTTATTTCCCAATTTTTCGTAATATTTTTGAAAACTATACCGTAGGGAATTAAAAAAATAATTTGATAATATCGCTGGATTAATTTTTCAGTCAATAAACAGTGTTATTATACGACACGTATACATTTTAATGCACTTTCAGATTAAAGATCTAAAAACGGTACGAGAAAAAAAATTTAAATACACTCGTATCGTTAAAAAAAATTATTAAATCGTATATTTTTAAATGTTTAAAATTATTTATATAGTATGATATATATTGTTTGATTATAGTTTATTTATAATATCCGAACACGACTTGACAACATCTGTGTTCGAAGAACTACACGAAACATTCGCAGTGTAATTATTTATAGCTCCGTTGTTGTGTTCGGGTTCTAAAAACGATCATAATGGCGATACGAGTTGGGATTCAAGTGGTTCGCAACTGAAAACGCCGCGTGATTTTTATTGCGAGTACCATAAAAACGATAATTATTACAGAAAGTTTTACGGCGTTGCCTAATGGAGTTTAGCAAATGGTCGCGAGAACAAAATAGACTTGCACGTATATTATATAAGAAACGTGTATATTTTTTTGCGACGTGTGTTTCGAAAGATGTAGTTATTTTGATTGATTTGAAAACTATTTATATTATTATCTCCTTTCAACTCGCTTGTAGATCCGACAACTATGAATGTTATGACAAGTCACGAGTTTACTTTTGTTTCGAGTTCCGATAGGGTTCTATGAATCATATAGAATAATACACAAAACAGGCAAAGTAGGTCGGGTTGAATTCTGGATACGAATACGTATCAAGATTTTGGTTTTTGTGTTTTCAAACGGACATTTTCGATTTGTCCTAAACCTAACCTAGTCTGACCAGTTGGTAAGTTTACCAAAGCAGATATTATTTGTACACAACATTTTCCGGTTAATTAATATATTTTTAAAATTTTTTTTTTTTGTCAATTTAAACATCGAGACCACAATGAAAACTAATAAAGCTTTAATGTACACAAAATTACGCTTGTGATTTAAATCATTATTTTACACGAAATATTAACATATGTGGGAATCGCGGAATGTAAATATAAATCGTAAAGCGTAATATTTTTTAATCGGTTTATATAAAACCCTAGACGACCCCGTGCCATTTGATTCGGTTTATTGGAATAGTATCTAACTCACATGGTAAATTTATTCCGAGAGCCTCTACACAATCAATGTGACGTACACGAAAAAAATAGAAATAAAAAGTTGTGATTTCAGTATTTTAATCACGAAAACGCACAATACGTTTAATTAAAAACGTTGAAAAACACATTGCTATTGTTTAACTGTCGTGCGATGAAAGCAATTTGTCAGCCACGAAAATTCCTCTTCCCTGCTGGTCAAAAGTTTAAAACTTCAAATGTTATCCGGACCCTATTTTACGCCCGTTTATAATTATCGTGATTGTAAATATAAAAAAAAATAAAATCGGTTTTTGTATAACTGTTTGGTTAAATAATCACATTTCGACAAAACTTTATACATTGGATTACCGCACGACATAGCGCTTACTGCACATTTATATGTCTTGGATTTTTCGTTTTACAATGACACATCTCGTCATTCGTTACGTAGTGCCTAAGGTATAATAACAATAGACATCCGTTACGTTATTAGCAACGGATTTTATGTGACGTTCTTAATACTTATAAAGTGTCGTGCTCAAGAGCTGTGTGCTAATGTCGAGGATATTAAGGCGAGATGAAATATGCGGTATTTTTTGAAATAATCGCTCTTCCTATTATATTCCTTGTTTAAAAAATTTTAATGTACATATGTATATTTTTTTAAATATAAAATTAAAATCAAATCTTTTGCAAATCGCGTAGTCTTAAATACATATTTTTATGTGATTATAAAAAAGGGGTTACAATCTTCTATTCGTGTTCTTTTGTGAATACGGTTTTGTGATGTTGAAATAATTGTGTAGGTTTTCAACAATCAAAAGAAGGAAATCGCGTAACCAAATTTTAATTAATTTTCAATTTTATGCAAACATATTTTAATTGTTCATTATTGTTTTCCCGTTAAAAGTGATAATATGGATTTAAGGAACCAATACGATTTACAAAACAAAATGTGTCACCAATTGAATACCGTGTAACATTATTAAACGACTTTCAATATAACTGTCTGGCATCTTCAGTGTTTACTAACAACGTGAAATCAATTAATTGTTTTTAATTAAATTATAAATATTAGGTATCATGGACGAACTAAAATATTATAGTGGTTTTAAAACTAAACGCAGGTGATCATCATAGAAGTATTGATATACGTAACGTCTTTATTGTCAATTTATTAGTTATGAACTTTTATTTTTAACTCAAGACGTCAAACCAATTTTTAACAACTTAAAATCGTTTTTATTTTTAATCTTGAGTAAAGCAAAGAACATATTGGTTTCACAAAAAAGGGTTTTTTTTTTTTTTTTACTATAAAAGTTGATCTTTTCAGTAATAAACTGTATGCAGTTGGAATTTTATCTGACACGTTTTCCTCAATAGTTTTTCTCATATCCCATTCTTTAAAATCAACGCATTTGGTTTCAATGCAAAGGTTTCAATACATGAATAATTCCCGTTGTGTCCGTCCGTCCTATCGATTCTTTTTTGTAGTTGACAGTATCAATGTTGTAAGTACCAGTTATGAAATAATTATTTATTAATATATTATTTGAAAAAAAAACAACATAGATGGAAATTCAATGACCGCGTTTTAAATATCGCTGAATAGTTCCAGTTAATACAAATCGTTGTTACGTATCATATTATAATATTATTATTGTACTACTGTATAAAAGATAATAAAATGTACCTTTATTGCATAAATATACACCATTTGTGTATATTTTGAATTTAATAATGACGTACTTCGATTTACTGATCAAAAGTCCAATTAAATAATTTTGTAGAAAAATACGATTAGAAACCGGAGTTTGGCTCTCAGAGAGTGAGCTTTCTTTATCTTGTTTTTTTATATATAATAAAATATTAGTATATTTTCTAGATTCGTAGAAATGATTAGGCTAAGCAAAGAGACGTGAATGCCGTAGATATCGATTCTAGTGAGTTGCTTAGACAAATATTTTATAAATTTATTATTATTTTGAAATTGAAATCAAACATTAATTATTGTAATCGAAAAACGATTTTGAGCGACGCTTGTAGTTTATTATAATTAATGAATATGATTAACAATATTGAATATTATACATGTCTAAGCTTAGATTAAAATTTTGAGTTCTTAAAAAATACCAAAACTGTCCGCATACAAAATGTTAGGACAATAATTTTACCTTTTTTATGTTTTTAAACTTTAGGTTATGTTTAAGGAAATTACTGGGAGAATTGATCAACGTGTCAAATAAAATACTTTCTAGATACAATATATTATGCGGATATAACGCATGTGGCAATTGTACGAGCACACCTTCTGATTTAAAACAAAATTAATCACACGCAGCAAAATAAATCCAAAACGTTTTGCCATAAATATAAACAAAAAAACTATTGAAAAATGTAAAAGTATAACTCCGTCGGTAGCAGAAAACAGAGGGTGGGCGAGGCGCGTTATTAAGTAGGGTTGCACAGGGCAAAGAGCTTTCCAAAGTAAAAATCAATTGTCGACCACAAACAGTACAGGGCCAAATACGCAGGAAAAGCTTTTTGAAGGTATACGTGTGCGACGTAACGTAATACGTGTGTGAAACGTGGCACAGCGAGCACAGTCGAAACGTGAAAGCTTCGTAATGAAATCCTTTGAAACGCGGTGTTACCGGAAGACGATCGGGATTTCGTGAAATGAAGGTGTGAAACGAATGAATGAGTTTCGAGAAAAATCTTAAATGAAAAAGTTAAGTTCGGCAGACTTAAAAGTAAACGGAAGTGCTGCGTCACGACAGGATCGCTGAACAATGGACGTGACCGAATGTGGTGAAATCGGAACGGCAAGACCAAGACGTAAACGGACACGGAATATGTATCGACGACGCGGGAACGGAAAGTCATCGGGAACCGGTGGACGTTGACTGCGTAGCACGGTGAGCCGCAGCAGTCGGCCGATTCGTCAGACCGGGAGCCACAGGAAGAACACCAGTCCGTCATTAGTGTTGAATAGCGTTCGAGGCGGAAATAACGATTGGATAAAACATCAACACCGATTTCGATTAACGTCGATTGCCGCGTTCGTGCGACACGCCGTTATGAGTATTCCGATACGAACGCCGGGCGCGGAAATAAATCCGTCAAGCTACAGGTGCGTACGAATACCCGAGTATCGAATTTCGTACGGTAACAGTTTGTTGGAGTGCGTAGAAATTTTAGAAAAAACGGCTCAGGTTCGCCCGGTTTATCCACATTCCGGTCGATAAACACGCGCCGAGCGGCGTCCTCGACCGGACGGTTTTCACGAGCTAAATCGCACGCGTGCAACGAAAAACGGGCGGAGTCCGTACGACGGTGTACTGACGTGTTAAAACGTTCCGGACTCGAACAATGATGACTTCCGCGTTTGTACACGAAATCACCACGACCGAGCGGATCAAACCGACAGAGAACTTTGATTTTGGTAAACAATTACATTTATAACGGACGCGAAGTGATCGTCGTTTTTTTTTTCTTCGATTATACACAAATATACTCGCGTCTAAATATTCGTTAGTTTGTTCAGTGTAACCGAAAGTCGTACAGTCCGTCGAGGATTTGCACATCGACCGTATTGAATACGCACGGCACGTTTTATTTCTTCTGTAAACCTTTCGAACAACACTTCAATTAAAAATAAAATTGCATACCGGTACGCAGTTCTTACTAATCGTGCACGCGCCGGTAGTAAAATGTTCTATTTTCAGAGAAAAAAAAAGCGAAATCATTCCGGCTAAGTGACAACACACACGTTACATTACCTTCGCAGGACTTTGATTTCGTTGTCCAACGAGTCTTCTTTGCCTTTTAGCGCTTTTTTGTCGATGATTTTCACGGCGTACATTTCGTTGGGCCGTTCTTTGCTTACAGCTAGCCGAACCTCGGAAAAGGCGCCACTGCGAACATACAAACGAAACGAAAAACTCGTATTATGACCAATTGAAAACTATATTATTTTATACTCGGTGTTGAGTTCTGATGTTTAGAATTACGTCTTGATGGCTTAATAAAAATACATACATATTAATACGGAGGTAGAATATGACGTTTCTATTCACATAAAGTCATAGCTTATTACATATATATATATTAGACACCTATAAATGTAATAATTTTCCACTTGAAAACCAGTGCGGTTAAAAACGGTTAGTTCTTTTTTTTTAAAGCAAATAATATTTATTGTAGGATCGAACTCGCACACTCACTAATTAGACGACGCACGTGCTAATTAATATTTAATTAAAATTTAGGAGAGAGCAGCAACAGAATCGAAACGTATGGTTTGTCTTATATCGTGGAATGTGGTAAATTGACGAATATACTATATTTGATAGCAAATATATGATAAATCAATTATGTAATGTTCATGTGTTATGAACGACTTATTTTCCAATTATACTGTGCAGTCTACTACTATACTTTACTTTTACGTTTGCTTATCATTTTATACTAAGAATGATATGATTTATTACCACGAGGTAAAACAATTACTATAATTAGATAATAATTAGTGTTATTGGTTTAAAAACACTTAAAATAAAATTAATGGCATCCCTAAACATCAACTACGTGCTACTTATCTAGGTTAGGTATAAATTTTATCTTAGATGTAATTACATATTTGATTCATTATTCATTTAGGTGTGACATAGGTAGTGACTTTTGAACTAGTTGAATGAACGAATGACGTCGAGCGTGTGAGATTTTTTCAAGTTATTTTGTTTATCTATATTGATTTTGATACCGTCCACGGACTCTTTTATTGGATAGGGGTGTGACAATATTGAACACTTAAACATAAATACATTTTTAGTTATTATGAACAGAACTGTTGAAATACTTATGTTTAAAGAAAAGCAAATGTTACATTATGTTAGAGAACAGATATCGAATACGAAATCAAATTAATTTCTGACTTAAATGTACGATACTATTGTCTGTATAATGTCACATGTTTTTTTCGTGAACGTGACAGTGTAATTGAGTAGATTCCTAGCAGCGAGTATAAATTTTCAAAGTTGATCGTTGGAATGCTCATAAGCTCGTAAAAAAAACGTCAACATTTTGTTGTACATTTGGCTGTTTGGCACCATTTTGAACGCGCAAATATTCAGTTGTGCATACCGGCAATAAATATATAAAGTATCCGAAACTTTTAAAAAGTTTTCCACCAATATTAGCCAAAAATCTACGAAGAAATGTATAAGTTATGTTCGGTTGTTATATAGTTGTAAGGTATAAAAGAAATTCATTAGCTAAGGTCAAATTAGACCCATTAACGAATGTAGCAGTCGTTTAGTAGTCAGTAAATGCCAACGTTTTATTAAAAGTACTAATTATATAGATTAGCTTTGTAAAACTTATTTTTCTTCAAATAAATTGAATTTTAAGATCTATATTTTATAAATCATGTGATTTAAAATTGTCTAGTTTTTTAAATGGATGTTTTCGATGTTACAGATAATTTTACCTTTAATAAAGTATTTAAATATAATTAATGTAACTATAGTACGTGCGTGTGTACAAAGTTACAGTAAAAATACTTTTTTAAATTGTTTTCTTTCGTTAAAAAAAAAAATCGGACATAAATCGACTTATTTAATAAAACATTTTTAATATTTCAAAATCATGATATTGACCATTATTTAAATTTAAACTAAAAATCTGTCGAAAATTCAGTTTTTTTTGGTCACAGATAACTTTTTTACTGTTTTTTTTTTAATAAAAATATTATAATAAATGGTACAATTTTAAATCTATTACCTACAGGAATGTTACTGGTGATCTCTTAATTAATTTTAAAATTACTTATTATTAACATTTATTTCAATTATTCTGCAGTTCTGCACTTCCAGTGTCGTAGCAGTGTTAATAATTTTAATAAAATGAAAATTCCAGAGTCCTTCACATAAGTTTGCAAACAGATTTACCATACAGATATACAGCATAACGAACGAAAAAGTATGTCTACGATAATTGTATATGACAACAATGTTTCGCAGGAAAACCACTCGGGAGAGTTGTGAAACATTTTTTTGTCCCACGATATTTCGCGTTTTAATTGATATACACCGGACGGGAACTTCACCATATTTATTATAAATACGAGATTTTTCTCGTTTTAATTGTACACAGAATTATATTCATTCAACGAGCTTTCATCCGGTCTCAGCCGGTTTTTTAATGTATATATATATATATATATTTATTTATTTATATATATTCAAAGGGAGTAGAAAAATATTTTACAAACTTTCCAGAAAAAAACATCTTATATATACTTATATAGTTACATTGATCGCGTATTTTATTCTAAAAACGTACTACCCCGACTTTTATATTCAACATACTTGATATGAAAAAATTAGACTTCCGATGTTTGCAATTGGTAAGGAATTTTACTTAAGGCTGCACAAGTGTTAATTATTGATTTACAACTAGTTTGTGTGAAGTTACCTAAAAATATATTTGTTGGTTTAGTTGAACACGTGAGTTTATTAACATATACTTCTTAATCTCGACTAAGAAATAAATATATGAAAGTATCAATTAAAATACTGTAAACGTTCTACGTCTTTACATTCAAAACAGCTCACGAAGCTTTGAATCATTCAACAAATATGTTTAACCCATTCAAATGTAGATTGTCACAAAATCGAAAATTCTATTCTTACTGTATACAAACGAAAACATATTGACACAGTCTATTCGCGGACAATGTGATATACAAATTAAAACACGTTAAATTATAAAACCAAGAAAAAACAAATATTGTTGAAATAGAATTCAGTTCGTCTCCTCGTGGCGTACTCTAGACAACGCTAAATGAACGGAAACGTACTTGGAAAAATGTAATTAAATAATTATTTATTGATCGGGATTCGTGTTATACCTTTTTTACGTACGCACTTGGACCATAATAAAAGGGCCATTTCGGGACGCAACCGGGAATCTCCTCTATTTCCATTGTAAACAAATAATAAGGGAAACGTGAACAATACATTTAAAATAAAATTTGGATTAGTATATAATTTCCGAATAAAACTGTTGTGAATTGTGTTGAAATAAACTCGTCGAGGTGTTTGAAATCCCTTAGGAGTAACTGGTTATTTTAAAAATGATGCAATAAACTATTATTATCTAACATTTTAACTTGTTATGTTCGGCTTTGGATCTAATATTATAAATATAACACGATAATATGAAATTGGAAAAAAAAACAACTATGAATCCCGACTATATTCAACAGACTAATTTCAAAACTTTCAAAAATTAAATTCGCATTCGATTTTCACAGATTTCAAAAAAGTAAAAAACGAACTAAAAAAAAAATATTTTATCGACATTTACAATTTTTTTATAAGTTTATAATTAATGCCGTACAATTCACGCGAGAAAGTAAAAGCTCTCCGTTAATTCGGCCGGGCATTATTTTTAAATTTTTTTTTTCAGTTTAACTCCGATAACGATTTTTCCACGTACACGAGGCGCTGGAGTATAATCCTGAACAAACGGAGTCGACAAATTCTACAGGGCGTCATGTTTAGGACGACCCGTTTAAAACGGCGTTGTGCCCGTTTTTTATTATTGCGTCCCGTTAAACTTTCAACGGGACGCTTTTCGTGCCGTTCTGCGAGCAGGTCATCTTTATTTCCCTTTTTTACTTGCATAAAAATAAATAAATAAAAAACAACAAACTAATAATAATAATAATAATAATCCCGCGTCCAACTTTTCGTGCAGAATATTAACTTCGTTTGAAAATGTTTTCACCGCGGCAGATAAAACACAACGGAAATATATCTACTCGGTTAACTGAGATTTATTATGGCGAGAGTGGTAAAGTGAATCGTCGCTGTTTGAAAGTTCCGAGAGTAAGCATATCGAATGTTACTGCGCGTGATGTATGCGAAAATTATCGCGATCGTTTTCGCATCGTCGCGGTCTCGTAGATATTTATCGTTTGTTCGCTGACAGCCGATCCACGAATTCATTCCCGTATAGTCATATCGTATTTTTGTTTTTTTCATCGGCTTATGCGTATCGATCGTAAACCGTCGTAAACATTTAACAACTTAAACCAAAAAATATACTTATTAGGTTTGTAACGCATAATTGTGCGTTGTTAAATAAATCAAATCGAATCAAATAGGACGCGTTTGTCATTAGGTTAAGGAAAATTATTATCATATGACAAAATCGAAGAAGGTCAAGTAAATACTCTTTTGTGATACGGTAGGGACATAACTGTTCCGTAATAATCAATCGGCTTAGTCATATTTTATTAAAAACTTGTTTTCCATAATATACATCAATAGCGCGTATAAAATTATAGTGTTATACAAAAATTGATATTAAAATTAAAAAAAAATAATAATAGTAGGTTTAACGATTTTACTTTTTTGGACGAAATCCGTAGCAAATGTATTATTATTATTATTTTTCTTCCTCGAGACTAACATATTCAACACAATCATGTTTTATGTATGGTGACTGATTTTTAACGGGTTCACAGGAAAGTTGGCTGAAGAGTTTTTATTCGACCTTCATATACATATATATATATTTTATTTGGAAAGGTAATGCATTTGAGATGAATATTGGCGAGTGGTACATTATAGTGCGAGTGATATATGTTTCGTCTTAAGGACAAGTTTCCTTAGCACTCCGTTTTTTTGTCCCTTGTGCGGTCGACCTAATAAACTGATCTCCTCCGCAATTATACTCCAAACGGCTAAGACTCGCCGGAATCGAGTTGATTTCCAGTTGCAATAAGTGACTGATATCGATTTCAACGTAATGTACACTATACACACGCTCACACGCGTAATTGTATACGAATGAGACGTATCCAGTGTGAGGCCGTCGCGTACACGTCCATTCTGCACGTTATGAGTGTTCACGAAAGTACAAAACGTTTTCCAATTAATATTAAATCCACGGTTCGTTATTAATTTCAGTTTCACCCAATACAGAATTTTCGTAAAACCCTTTAGGGTATTAAGCCGATTTAAGGTATTAAATTTTAACCGAACGTCTACGAACACCGCGCGCGTCGGGTTCAATGAAGTTTTCTTCAATTATTGAATTAAACCGAGCGTGTGGTATTTGTCCTGTTGAAGGTCATATTACAACGTCAAGTTTATTTGCGGAAAATCGGAAAGTTGGTCGTTACGAATTATTCGTCGTAACGATCAACTCTACGGGTTTATAAATTATTTATACGATATATTATAACCCCAAATATTTTATTGTTTTAAATTTTTTTTTTTTTTGAGTTCTCGCACATTGTTTAATTTTTCATACACATTGAAATTTAAAATCTCAACTTAAATATATAATTTGTTTTTCAGTTTTTAAAACATTTTAGATAATAAGTATATTTAAAACATTGATTTTAATATATTTGTGTGATTGGTTACTGGTGAATTCATAGATGAGACATTTGAAAAAACGGTAATTGCACAAAAGTATGAATGACATATAGTTAAGTTATTTTTTATTTTGATGATTTACGGTTAGTTTTTATTTTGGTTAACTATCGAAAATCAATTTGTTATTTTAAGACGAACGAAACCTAAAACAGGATTCATTTCATTTCCGAGTTATTTTATAGACAAGAATATATGTATGTCGTATAATATTATTATGTTACGATGGACTATGAATGTCAAAACGTTTGAGTTTAAAAGTGCGAAGGTGCATAATAAACTAAAATAATGTAATCCCTTCTGAATTGATAAAAAAATTTCAGAGCACGCACGTTGAGGATTTGAAACGTTTTACACGAAACTTTTACTGGTGTGGGTGGCGATCAAAAAGGATAAAGCGTGAGTTATAATGAAAATCACGCGAAATTCATGACGAGAGATGCATTTATTTCCATTATAATATTTACGGGATATATTTTTGTCATTAATGACTCGCATCGAGTTTACGCGTTTGTCTCGTTCTCCCGTGCATACTTTCGGTAACGTTATGATAAAATGTTACATTCAACGACAGTGGTCGTCCAATCAAATTTCAGGTTGAAACTGACCGAATTCGACGACTGCGTGACAAATTAATTATTATTATGTTCAAATATTTAGCAAGTATCTAAACACGAAGTAAATACGCATTCGTCATGTAGAGTTAAAATTAAAGTAGACGCATTGTAGTCCGTTTTTTTACCGAATGCAATGACGTCGAGTTTAAACATTTGTTTTTTTTTGTTTTTTTTTGTTTAATGAATCTAACTAATCATTATTAATTAACACTATTAGTTTAAACGGTCCATCTCATTAGCGTTCAGTCCGTATTATACGCAAATGTTCGCACGAAACGACTCGAACGAGTGGCGTTTTCAATATAATAAAAAACAATTAGTGAAAATGTACGACTGGACATCCATTAGTTTCCATTAGAATCGGAACGTTTATGATTTGACCGTATGTCGATTGCACTCATGAATATTTTTATATTACTTTATTTTTATAAATATGATTATTCTCCCCGAATCGAGCGTGGGGGGTCACATGATTTGTCAAATTAAATTTTCTCGTAATTAAATAACGTGACAACGAAATGGCAAAAAGCAAACGGCTGTTAACTTCCAATAATAACGTCGGTCAACTATCTAGTTATTCTATACAACTGTGGTCAAAAGATTTTTATTTAATAGCACAGATCATTGACAATAGAATTTTTTGTTATTTTTTCAGCCGATGTAAAAATTTTATTCTAGTAAAATAATTCTGAAAAATCCATACGTATTTTAGTTAAATTCGTAATCCATATTGGTGACATCCAGTGCTCTGGTTACTGATCAGGAGTTTGATAATAATTTGATATTTATAATTTATATATTTAAGACCACGTTTTTAAAGTAAAAAAAAAATTTAGGCACAACCTTTCAAGTAAAATTTTATCGGCTTACATTAAAATCGTGACTATACATAATATTATCTCCTTAATGTATATACAAACACATAATATAAAATTATTGGATCTTTTAAATGAGCAATGATTTTCTCTGAAATTAAATCTAAAAACGCGTGTTTAATAATAAATTGTCTTTTAAAACCCGAAAAATGTTTTAAATAATACTTTTTGATGCTCACTAGAATTTTTTCTTCTTGACGTACCGAAAACTCAAGCAATGTCAGCTGTTTCACAAAATGATTCTTAATGATATTTTAAAATTATTATTGTTATTTTTTGTTACGTCGGTTTAATTATTTAACACGGAAACATTCAAAACGTGCATCGAGAGTGTTGGCCAAGAGAACCGCAGCACAGAAGATAAAAAACAAATTCAAATAAAATTAATAACATGTGAATGTTGAGGAAAGAGATGAGAACAGCTTTTTTGAAACTTGAGCCATCGTTTGAACATACTACGAAACAAATAAAACAAGCTCATCCCTTTCACTGAATATTTCATGTCAGTTTCCTTAACTACATTTACTTGTCCGATGATTGATATATAATATTATATATATAATAAATAAATACATACATACACTTATGTACACACTAGTATTAGCATTTTTTTCTTTTTTTTCATTTTTCGTTTTTTCACTTTTTCATTATTTTTTTATTTATTTAGCATTCTTTTTTGTTGTTTATAATTTGAAATCAGCCGAAATGTCGCGAAAAGATGAAAAAGTCGTGGGCTGTATAGTTTGAATATTTCCGGTAAAATACAATGAGCAGAAAATGATTTTTTTATTTTTGTTTTTTTACTTAAAACCCCTTTTCCGGACAATCGCGAAAACACTTATTTGCCCTTCTTTTATTGAGAGATAGCGACGTATATTTTTTCTTTTATAAAATATAATATCAGTGGCGACGGCAGCAGACTTACGTAACATCAATACAACAAATAAATAAACAAACGTTGCTGCCGCTGCGATGAAAGCAACGGTAATTGCTCGGCAAATTACATCCTATTCATTCTCGCGGGTGTGGTGTGCTCGAGATAATATTTCGTATTGTTCGCTGTGGCGCAGGCATTTGCCGTCGTCGCCGAATAATAATAATAATAATAATAATAATAATAATAATAATAATAATACATAATAATAGTAATAATAATACATAATAATAGTAATAATAAATAATATAATAATAATAATAATAATAGTGCTGAAAATGAATTAAATGACGCTGTTCAAGATTCTAATGTTAAGTGAAAAAACGCGGGCTTCGGTCCATTTCGACGATGCACCAACTATGTCCGGGTTTAGAAGTGTAAGTGTACAAGTTAAATTCAAAGAAAAAACCCACAAAATTGTTATAACCGTTATGTTTACCTTTTTCATTTAAATTCACTTAATGTACGACGTCATTGAACGCTTTTATATACAGCATACGTGTCTTTTAAACTATATTTAATCCAACTAATGTAATGTTAAAGACTTTGAAGTCAGCGTCAACCTCGAGACGGGCGAGCTGCTCAGAAATTAGTAGTGTGAAACCTAATTACTTTCACTTCCTCCTTAACACAGTTATCGAGATTACAAAACCTACTAATCAAACAAGCATACCAGCAAAGGAACTACGTACGTATTCATCGTTATAGTATGAAAGCTTTTGAGTTTATATTTTTCTCAGACCCTTTGCTTTATTTGATATCGAAATGCATTGATTTTTTACAGCCATTTAATATTAATTTGTTAATGACTATGCGATTTGTTGAAGATCGACAAAGTCACGAAATTAATCGACAAAAAATATTTGAAACATTGAAATTGCATAACCAAGAAAATGTAAAATGTTTTGATGCAATTCAAATTCTAGTTATTGCTTTGTTAAACGAGAGGAAGTTTTGACCAAAACCGTTCCGAAGAGTTCGTAAACTAAGTTTTCATAACGAGACAATTGAAGTGAAATATTTACACCGGGAAAATATAACCAAAAAGTGTATATAGGACCGGAGAAGTAATTTATACCACCAAAAGAAAAATTAATAATAATAACTTCAATCGTACATAAAATTGTTGTACGCGTAACAATTCTCAATAATAATTCCGATGATGAGAATAATAGATAACTGAAATATATATAAACTATTTACGGTTCGTCAACTGAAAAATAATTTTAGAAATCTTATATAATGAATATGTTTTTTTTTTTAAGCTTTGGATCGAAGCTGGTCTGATCGAAATAATATTATAAACGACACTGAAATTTGTTAATTTTTTTTAACAAAAAATAGGTATTTTGAAATAAAACGAAAATATCTAAAACGCGTTTCCTAAACAATGTCCGGTCTCGTGTATAGAAGCCTTCAGTTTTGGGATTTTTCGAGAAATGCCAATACGCTTATTTCGCCCGAGAATACGTACCGATTTTCGCATTTACAACGGTACTTTTTTTTCGGTTTTTTTTTTTTTTTTTTACCGACGGCCGGCAGCTGTTTGCTTCGTCTGCGAAAATAACGCAGGAAACGAAGGAACGAAAAAACGAACGGGAGGGGAAAAAAAACGAAAAACCCATCGAAACGATATTTTTTCGCACGGACCATTGGTCGCGGTGAAAATAATATAAATATATCGTGTCGTTCACGCGAATCGGACGATTCGAGAAAGTAATATAGAAATACGTGTGTGTGTACGGACAGGAACAGCCGTCTTAACCCGCAGACATTTATCGTGGGCGGAAAAAAAAAAACTCGTGCGTCGTGTCTTGGACCGGCATCATCGTTTTTAGTGACTGACGTACTGTCCGAGTACATTATTATTATTATTATTATTTCGTAAAAACTCGTTAATATACACGTACACCGCGCCGGCTGTATTATAATCGGGCGCGCGTCACGCCCGAGTTCGCGCAAAAGTGTCTCGTATTTGGACCGTACGCAAGGACAACGCTAAACAATGGCGGTAGGCTTTAACCTTTTTCGACCCTTTCGAACGGACGGATAGTACGGCGCTGTATAATAACGATAAAAAGAACGGAGCGGCGTTTTGTTTATACATAAAAACACATAGGTCTGACAATTAAGTAAAGAGACTGTTTCGTTGCCGCGCACGCGGTAACACGGCGTGTCTAGAACTTTGGTTGGTTTATCTCTTGTCAATCGTCTATCAATAGACGCGTTTGCGTCGTCTCTTGTACGATCGTTAGTTCTATCTAGCTGTGTCGAGCAACGGTAACTCGGCGAGTATGCGAAGGAGAAACGTTAGATAAAATGGTTAAGGTTTTCGGCGATGAAGCCATGAGTCGTGCTCAAGTATTTCGGTGGCATACGGAGTTTAAAAAAAGAGCGAATCAAAGGTCGAAACGATGATGATTTGCTTCTTTGATAGCAAATGAGTGGTGCGTAAGGAGTTCATGCCACCTACGGGCAGACCGTAAATCAACAGTAACTACGTTGAAGTACTCGAACGGTTGCGAAAAAGTGTCGTCACAGTTCGCCCAAACATCGCGAACGCATGGATTCTTCACCATGACAATGCGCCATGTCATCGTGCCTTCAGTTTGACGCGAATTTTTCACCTCAAAAACATATTCCAACATTGCCCCAGCCCCCCGTATTCCCGTCATATGTCTCCAAATGACATGTTTCTGTTTTCCCGAGTCAAACAAGTCGTGAAAGGAACGCATTTCGCGAGTCGGTAAATGATATCCAAACGTCCGCGATGAGATTGGCAGTTTTTATTGTTAATTTTTTTTATTTTATCATTACTTGATTGTCGGACCTTGTACATATACACCGGCACGTTATATATAGATATATCAGCTAGCCGAAATTTTAAGAACTATATCTTATTCCGATAAATAAGGAAACGAATGTTTAATTGTTTTCGAAGATAAAATCCAATACCACCGATCCTGGACAGCGTACAGCTGACGTTTATGGACGCCGTTAATTTTATAATTAACGCGTTTTTAAATCAATCGTAATTATTATTACCGAATAATAATAACAACCGTCCCTCAGTAGTAAACTCTTAAAAATTCTTGAACGTCGACCGATAATATTGGGATAATTCAATTCCACATTTTACTCGATATCCTTTTGGCTTCGGAACAACCAAAATAATCTCTGTTCTATTGTTTCTTTGTACTGGTTATTGTCGTTCATATTCGAGATCGATTTTGACCACGTGTTGAGTTGCACAGACTGTTAGAGTAGAGTCAGTACAATAGCAGATTGCACAATTCATAAATAAGTCGTTTATCATTACATTGATTTATCGTTTGACCGATATCGTATTTTGTCATAAAATATTATCGATATGTCAGCTTATCCAATTCGTCAACTTATCGCACTTTACGGTTTAAAATACCTTACATATTGTCCGCCAAATTTATTATTATATTTGTAAGTCATTGTATTTATTATTTATCGCTATAGTCGTCAAACGGAATTTAAAATTATGGAAAGTGACTTTTACGTCAGCGCTGCAATAATTGAATAGTTAACTTATATAACACGAAGATTAACTTCTATATTACTAAAGTGTCAACTCGAAATATGTTAACCACCTTTGTTGTGCCACATTGAGCAAATCGGATGAACTTAGAATACGAGTTCAATCAATATAAACGCTAAACGCTTTTTAAATGAAATTGTTCCGAGGTACGCGATTAATAAAACAAAATCATAATTGAATTTTGGTGAATTTTAATCGAGTACAACAAGACTGTAAATTTATTAACTTTTTCAAATGAATGTATAAAAAAACCATGTTCATAATGAGTTACAATAGCAGTAAAAAGATGCTTTTTTTTATAACATATCGGGGAAAATAGATAATATTTAACAATTTTAGAACGAATGGACCTATACGCACGTTTTGAATATTGTTAACGACAACGCAATTATCGTTCGAGATAATTATACATGTATTTAAACGAAAATTAAAATATTTGTTCCGAAACATTACCTCGGGGTAATGTTAGCGATTTAACTGTGTATTATATAATAGATCGTCGGAATGTCCAATTAGCAAACTGTTCGGACCGACGGCCGGAATAAATTATACACAGCTGAAAACCATTTGTTTTTGTATAATTTGTATCCGTGATTAACAGTATAATTTTAATTTAATTAGAGTCGGTCGATTGCCCCGCGCTTAAACGGTTTCGGGCTAAACGCGCGTGTACACGACATCACGATAATTATTCACGCGAACGTAATTCGCGAGATCCGAACAACGTATTTTGACCGTAGCCGACGGTTTGCAGGGATAAAATAATTCATAAGAATATGAAAATAAAAATACGCTAGTTATCGTTAAGTGATAAAAAATACAAAAAAAAATGACGACCTCTATTTTCCATTACGGTCTACGGGTAAACGTCCAAGTCCGAAGACGGCCGAAAGAGTCGCGTTCGATTATTTCGCGTTGCTCAGGGAGGACATCAAACAAACGGCGAGTTTCAATTAAACGAGAGTGGACGACCGAAATACTAACGAAAAGTCAGAGTGTGCGATATGTTTGTGTCGTACGCGACGTATAAACACGCGGTAAAATACGTGATATTTAAAACGTGTTTTGTAATACTATACATACGCTATTGCGTTACTTGACGAGCACATCACACAAACTGAAACGATAGAAATAATTACATTTTTTCCTCCTGTGTATTTACAGTGTGTGCGTGCACCATAGAATCAGCTCGCTCTTACATCGCCTCGGATACGTACCGTCAACAATCACATTTCGACTGTTCGCGCACAACATTCGAGTCGTTTTAGAATCTCGTCTTGCACACGATCCGAGACCAATCGTTTTGTAATGCAATGTTCGTCCGGTCGGAGTTCTCACGCGCTAAGTCGTGCGTGTACTTTCGAGGAGGAAACCGACGGCTTGTCTCGCGTTGAGCGAGATTTGTCGATTTCCATTCGCCGTGTACACGAGAAATTCTAATGACCGATTTCGGGTGTTCTCCACGGCCTTGGTATCCGTGCGGACGGGTCACATTTTTACAACAACGCACATAATGCATTTTATTTGAAAATGAAGTCTTGGCTTCGGTCGCGGACGTTTCCCGCGTGGCATTCGTCGCACTCGACTATATTACGAGATCGTCCGATCAGAATTTAGTTCTGTAAACGGCCGTTGAATCGTCGATACCTCTTCGAGTGATAACAGCGACAGTTTTTCGAATTTCAGTGTTCAAAACATCGGTGTAATTCATTAGAGTGTCTTTATTTTATCTATAATATGTCGATAGGATGAACTTTGGTTTCTAAAAAACGACTCTGTTTGACGTGTCGTGGAAACTTGAATGTTAAACGTACAAAATCGAAACAGGACCGGTTAAGAATCACAGAGCTAAAATCTTCTCCGAACAAAATTGGAATAATAACCCTTTTCATTATGCGTTCTCGAATAAGGTAATGACAGTAGGACAGCGGAAAAGTTATGCGTACCAAAAATAAGGATACAACACGATGGTGTATCGTCTTTATCAGCATACGGAATCGTACGCATTTGAGTATAATGTTTTTTTAATCACGATTTTCGTATAAAGTTTTCACATTTCATCAAATGTAATTGCTGTCTATCGATTTCTTTAGACTACTGATCAATCTAGATAATATATATATATTGCTAAGTAGATATTTCTTCAAGAATTAGGTGAAAAACTATTTTCCTTTTAAATTAAATGTGATTCATAAATTACATTTGGATTTTGAGACGAGAGTTTACGAAGCGTATAAAGAAATATTCCCCAAGGTTGAAATATGCGCGTATTGATTATACTTTGGAAAGTTTTGGTGGTCTAATGTCATTATGTACTCGAAATATTGATTGGTTTATCGTAGGTACTACACTTATTTTCTCTGTCAACCAAAAAAGAAGATTTAAAATATGAATTATCAAAAAGACCTAAAATTAAATTGTTATTGCCCAAATGTTATTATATATATATATACATACACGATAATAATAAACAATATTTTTATATTTAAATGGATTTATTCGTAAGATTAAAACGGCAGTGTGAATTTAATAAATGACCATTTTCAATCGCAGGAAATATAGTAATAAATTGCAAAGTTACACGATAAATCGAACGCAATCGTTTTAGCTGTTCACCGTTTGCTGAAAAATGTATTGAAATTCGTGGTCCCGGAAATATATAAATGGTACGCAATCGTGCTCTGCCGGTTTCAATAACATTAAAATGTTTTGGATAGTTTATAGAACGTAAAAAATTGTGGAAACGTCGACAAAGTGTTCACACAACCCTCTATTGCGCGATTGATTTTTAATTAATCGTCTTTGCAATGTATAAAGTGTGTGTAATGTATGTGCATATTATTTATTCGGAATGACGGATTCAATCGTTCGCGTACGGTCTATAAAGTATTATATCGTATGTTTTGTCCTCTAAGTAGTACGTAGAAAAGAGCCACTCGACCGTTCGAGTACCATATACCGAATTACACGCTGTTGTTTGCGCTTCGCAATAACCTATATAATATTGTACAAACACGTAAGTCTGTTTATTTGCAATTTAGAAGAAATCCCTTACATTTCAACTCGTTGACGTCAAGTTTCGAACGGAGAATTTCGACGATCCACAAATGATTATTGTTACAAAAAAAGAAAAACTAAATATATCGACAGTTCATTCACCACGTTCGTTCGTTGGAGCATCGTTAATCAATCACGCGGTGTCATGTGCTAAAAAAAAAAATAGTTTTTACGTTTTGCACGTAAACAAAAGGCAATTTGTCAGAACAAGTTTTCATATGTCATCAAAAAAAAAAAAACTATAATTATAAGTCTTTTTTTGTTAATAGATATTTTGACGCTATATTTTCGAATAATATTTATTTACACGATTCAATCGATTTAACGTCAAACCTTAATTCTATTAGCTGGCCTACTTGTCTAATACTATTTGGAAAGAAAATATCGGGAATCATAATTTTATTCTCCAATAAAGCCGGACAAGATTTTAACTATGAAGTATAAATATAAATTTGTCAACGACATATACTTATGGCATCCAAGACATAGTGTTCGATGTACACGATTTTATGAAAAATAAGTCAAACCGAAAAAAAATATATATATATATATAAAATATATTTTTATTATATATAATAATAATAATTATTATTGTTATTATTATTATTATTTGTTAATATCTGCTGCTAAGTCTATAACTAATCAAATTGAGTCGATGGCTAGAAGAAATTCTTTTTTCACCTCTGCTATTAGGTTTAGTTCATCATTTTTTTTGTCTGTCAGAATGTCATTTGGCGATTTGTTTCCTTTTGACATCAAATTGTGGAGCTATATTTAAAGATTAAGCTGTCGCTTTTGCCTTATAAATGGAGACATTAAATACACTATAACACATATTGAAATATGAATTTTTTTATAATTTCGCGTACCCTTATTTGTATGCGCTCGTGGGCTGATCGCATCGAGTTCTCGCTACGACTCAGACACCCACGTGTACCGCGACTATTTTTCCGCGTTCAAGTGTCGGCACATGCAATATTATCGTCGTATTAAAACGTCAGTGACAACTGACAAAGACAAAAAAAAGACCAAATAAAATGATAACAATATGATTGAAACCGGAAATCGATAGAAAGACGGATGTATAACAGTTATTATCGCCAACTATAACTATTGTTTCTTTAGTTTCATGTACTTTAACGTTGTATCGAAACAGTTTTCAAATGTATTTTGAATTGAAAATTCGTCAATATTTAGACGAAAGATAATGTGAACAAAAACGACAAAGCGAATTTTAAAACCTTACATTTTTATGATGGCGTCCATTTAGTATCTAATGTCTCTCGTTGTACACAGTGATACAACATTAAAAAGTAAAGCATTAATTAATATACGCTTTGTGAACGTGAAATTACCTACAGCACATTACCATTTCGAAAGCGATCCAACCCAACCTAACCCTAAACGACCTAACCAAACATGAAGCCAGGCCTATCAAACGTGACGGTAATCGATGAGGGTTTCGAGATGATTGTTTCCGCGTGTTTGATCGTTTTTCACCATCAGAATCATATTTATATTAGTTTTAATAAATGTCTGACGAAAAGATAATAATAACAATAACAAATAGATTTTAAAAAAAAGTTTTTCATACACCGTCCGATTACATCGTAATAAAATTACAAACATTTCATAAAGTTTGTATGGTTTATGCAAATGTGAATTTCTACGTATTTTACATAGAATAATATTTGAATTATAAATCTCGAAGTGTAAGAACGATTAGCAGATTTTAATATAAATTGTTTTTATTAGATACATAGTTTTTTTTATCATATATTTGATGAAAATATCAACGAAATCTACTCTAACAATAATATAGAAAAAAGACTAATGATTAAAATATTTTTTTAGAAAAGATCTTAAGTCATATACGGTAAAAAAAACATATACCGTTTTATATTTATTTAATAATATTATAACATAGGAAAAAAATATATTTCCTTGAAAACTTCATAGACTATATTTTAGTAACTTAAAGTGATGTTTTTTCAGATTACATTTCTACGTGATATATTATAAATATAAATATTAAAAATATAATAACAATATAATATAATTATATTATATATTTAAATATAATATATCGATGTTAAAAAGAGAAGGGTTTTAGATTATCGAGAAATTATACGTTAGTTTGAATATTCAAAAAAAAAATGAATCGATTAAAAGTGGTTTCTAGAATTTCTGGCGCCTGTGACAAATGTTTTTTTTCCTTTATGTTTTTTAATTGCGTATTTCGTTACAATGACAAATCACGCGTTTGGATGGAAATTTAAAAATCACGGACGATTTATATCTCTTAGTGGAACCGTTTAACTGGCAGATTTATTGCAATAACGTTATGGCACATCGATGTCCACCATAAACCGCGAGAATTAATCGTCTGTGTGCGATTGCAATGCGACTCGAAATAAATCACGGTTCCACGTCAGACACACATTTTTTTACAAAGACCAACAGTAATAACAATTGGAAATCGAGTTTATATTCCTCTCTGTATTTCAATTCAGCTCTGCTCGTACTTACAATTGTAAAATATGCACTATTATTATCATTATTATTATTATTTTTATATTATAAATACAATACAAATTTATCTAATCGAATCTCTTAAATTTCATAACATATTTTTATCGAGAGTTCATATTTTCAATAATAGTGTATAGAGCGATTTCGTTAGACTGTGGCACATGCGTTTTCACCATATATCATTCCAGACAACTTGAATGCTATAAACGTTACCTAAAACACGTTTAACCATCAACCGATTATCGTATTACACGTTGTTCATTGTCAGAAGTAGTATAATGCTAAACGAGTCAAGAACATATATATATATATATAACGTATGCAAATAATAAGAACAAGAGACCGTCACTTAACATTAAATATTTACAAATTGACCATTTGAAATGACATTTGTACCGACAAAGATTAAGCAAATTAAAGTTGTTTTTTCTTTTTCTCGTTCGCTTCGAACGAGTTGCTCTATATTCGATTGTCCTGGTTCGTACTTGAATAACTGCATTCAATAACCTACGTATTCCAACACATAGGCTAAACAATAATTTCAATCAATATTGTATTAATTTTGAGAACCTCTAGTTTTAACTCTATATTGTCGAATATTAATCGGTCAACTATAAGTTTTTGTCCAAACACGTGTTGATAATTCACACACTATACTAAAAATATAAACGATTTTCTCATCATAGCCAAAGTCAGGACAGCCTTACTGGAATAAAGTGTTGCCACATATTGTTTTACCTTTATCGTATCTGTGCATTAAGATGATCTTAATATTAATAAAAAAAGAAATATAAAAAAAAAAAATAGAATCCTCACGCACAGAATATGAACGGTGTTAGTACGTCGAACATACCTCAGTATTTTGGACGATATTCTTCGCGTTTTATTTTATGTATTTGACAGCAATCATCAATCACCGAGTTCAAAACCAATTCCATGCTCAGTTCACTACACACATACACTAAATTTTGAACAATAGTGTTTAAATCATTTTTTTTTTTTAATTTTAAGTGTTCATAAAAAACGCGGGTATAAAGTTATTCAATATATCAACATGATAATAACACGGTTAATTTAATATTACACGAAGGAATTTCGAAAATATCACTGTAAAAATGAATTATAAATTTTAAATGTTTACAGGGTCACATATCACCGTAAGCATGTATGCGATTTCCCATCGAATGATATAATATTTAGACACAAACGCAAACGTTTTATAACTTATTTTACTTTCTCAAATTAATTATTATTTATATTTAAATAAATTTTATGGAAAATTAATCAAGAATTTCAAGTTTGTCGTTTTCTAGAATGGTCATGTGTTATTAGAGAATTCGTCACTTGAGAATGAAAAGGTTCTGTTTGTATTTTGTAACTGAAATCGTTCAAAAAATGCATTAAAAAATTGATAAAATTGATAATATTTTCTTTATGTTTATAATCGATATAAATTACAAATAATGTTGAAAGCTTTATTGTTACTGAGTTTCATAAATTTTTATCAGAAAAAAAATTAATTTAAATAATTTAAAAAACGTATACTCAAGTGAAATATTGTAGACATTGAAACGGTTCTACTCGTAGAATGCACAATACGATCAAATACAATCCGTATACGATATTAAGGTATCGTACAATGTAATATCGTATTAGTGTACACATAACATTTATCACGAATCCTTTTTTCCCAACAAATTATCGCTTTTCGAATGTTGAGAAAAAAAAGGTTTCATAGATTTTAAAACATTTCTCAAACAACGTAAAACCTTTTATTATTGTGTGCATCTTATTAAACAATCAAGTGAGAAACATTTTTTTATAGGTTCAAAAAAAAAAAATTCGCAATTTTTAATTATATAATGAAAATGTGTATTTTTCGAAAAATAACTTTATAGAACGTTTCATTATCAGATGACGAAATACCGACTGGTTTAATAGCACCGTTCGTGTTGAAAATACAAAATAAAATGTTGTGGTCCTCGTTTTTACTTGGCAAAAGAGGAAACACGCCCAGGAAGTCCGTCTTCTAAAACAACTAATTGTTGCTACCGGAACATACATTTATGGTGTCCACGTGAACACGGACGCACACACGGCCGGAAAGCTTTATTCGTGTAACATGTGTTTGAAGACATTAGTTACTGAAAGAAATACTTAAGCGAGAAAGTGTACGAGAAATTCGAAAACCGCGTGACGTTTTGAAAACATTTGGCCGAAACAGTCGGTTTATTGAGACGCGTGAACGCATGTTCGTAATGGGGCAAAAGTAACATCGGTTTGTCCAAAAACATTAATTCGACGCTACACGAATATATTTATACATATATATAAATACGTGTTTTGAAAATACGAGATTACAAGTCGGTTGAAAAACGTCTGCGCGATTAGAGTAAGTCACGTCGACGACTAAACGATTTGTGTTTTCCGCAGATATATAATAATATTAAAATATTCTCTCCGTACGTTTTGAATAGTATTATTTTAGTCTCCAAAAAAAACTAACTTTTGAACGTTGATTAGTCTTTTGTACCCATTGTGTCTCACATCGAAAATTTGAACTAATAATTTTCAAACGAAAATTTTACATTTTCATGTCACGTAAATTTATCAATTTTAAATTGAGTCGACGTTTCGAAACGACGTTATTGCTCTCGTCTTAACTGTTACAATGAAAAAAGTTGAAAAGAGAAGCATGAATAGAAATCTTCAACGGACGGAACTTTGTGTATAACATAACAAATAATAATACATCGCTGGTTTTTACCGACTTAGAGATCATTTCGCTAAGATAAACTAGTCTAGATATTTAATAATGTTAACAAACGCTAAACATGAAATCATCGCAAATCCATTTGTCACCGTGTAATGGCAATTTTAAATTTGCTTTTTAAACGAAAAATGCAAAAACTATATGAATAGATGTTGTGTTTTTTTCAATCTAGCTACAATAGTTATCAGATATGCAGACTCAAGTTCCACGAAAAATTCATACAATTATTTTCATTACACTTCTATTGAGGAACTGTACTATTAAATATACGAAATACATATTTACGTTTCCATGTATCCCATATGTATTTGAAATGTTAAAAATAAACATCAACATACATTTTTTAACGTTCTATGGAAAAGTTCATAAATTGTAATATCGATATATAAAATAATTAAAAAAAAAAAAGAAAAAAAAATGATTCAAGAGGATCGCCAAGGTAATAAGGCCGAATATGTGACGAGACAATACAGCGAACAAAACGTTGTCATCAAGTCAATGACGGAAGACGCTACCGTGAAAAGCAAATGCATTTTTAAAAACCGTAAAGAACAAAACGTGTCGGATGATGATAGTGATAATCAAGACGACGTAGGCGCGATAATTCAAATTAATAAGTGCATTGTAATTTGTTTGGACCGTTACAGTCCTAGTCGACAAATCGCGTTAGAAGAAAAACACAGAAGGATCATTATAGACGCACTCCTAAAAATACAATTATCATCGAAGAAAAATATTCGGCGTCTGTCGTACAGTAAAATTCTGATAAAAGACAAAAATAATTTGACAAATAAATTTCAAAATATTCAAAATTGCGTGGATAAATATTTAGAGCAAATAGTACATACGTGTGCGGGTGAATTGGATTTCCCAATCTTATACTCGCGAATCTATCAACTGGAGGCGCGGTACAACGTATATCTACAGGACCATGTTGATGTTTCAACCACATACGAAAACAACCGAGGATTTTCACAGACTTTAATTAAATGGATATGTTTCTTTTGTTATTAATCGCCTTTATGCGAGACGAACCTAACCAAACCCGCACTGTGAATGAAGATAAAAGTGGAAATACCGGTTCGACAGTTCCTATAACAAGTCAAGTCGCCTTATTTTACAACCGAAATTTAAATCATGATGCATTTAACGATTATATGAAATATGAACTACAAGCACAAAGAAAGTCTACAATTATTCGCCAAGTCATTTCCAGCGTGAAAATTTTTCAGTATAAAAATATGTAACGTTTTAATTGATAGAAGACTGTGAAAAAATATATTTTAATTCAATTCATCACATATTAAAAATTACGTTCATTTTATTTATTATATTTTCTGAGGTCGTTTATTTGTTGCTAGTTGACAGACGAATGTTTTTCAGCCATACTCGCCTTTAAGCCATTTGAATGTTAAGATATATATATTTAATTTTACTTAATGATTAGATACTTTTAACGTAGTTATTCGTTCCTATTTTCTTTATTGACAATTCATTAACGAACATTCCATAGAACAGGAGAAAAACTCGGCGTTCTACGCCGATATTTATGTTTTCTACCAATATAATTATCTTCATAGTATTCTAATGGAATCAACGTTTCCTCGGGTAGTTAAATAAACAACCTACTCGCACCGAATTTAATATTATAATTTTTTACAAATGTTAAGGTTAAATTTATTTTAATACAAACTAAAATGTCAGACGAATTTGTATAATTTGAAGACAAACCTCACTTTTTTTTTTTGAGTACTGCGACGAAAGACAAAATTTGGCGAAATTACAATTTTAAATGTACATTGAACGTAAATAATTTAATTTACATTGAACGAATTATCATGTACACAGTTAGTATGTCGTAAAATTTTGATTAAAAGATAAATATTACGGATTTTTAGTTAACGCGTAAACTTAAAATCACGACAGATTTAGTAAATTTTAATATACGATACTATACAAAATTAAAATAACATCGTATCAATACCGTGGAAATCCCAGAATAATAAATTCTACTTGTCAACCAGTATCTGTAAAATAGAAATCTGTACAAATAAACTAATTCGTACTAATAACGGTGGGATGATAGAATGTATTACGAGTGCGAGATCACGTTACCATTTATCAATTTGGGAGATGTTTGAAGGTGTATAAAGAGAGATCGAACTGACAATACTAAACGTCGCTCGTGTTAAGACCGTTAAGGAAGACAAACAAAAATCAAAATGGAGAAAATTAACAAATTCGATTAAGAAAAAAAAAAGTTAGAAAATTATTCGTCTTATAAGTTATTTGAGATGTTTGTACTTTTAATTGCACATGTTTTGTTCGTTGTTTATTAGACTGTTAAACTGTGTTTAATTCGTTTAATCCAAACGAGCATTTTCCACATTACATGTAAATCATACGTTTCTCAACGATTTATTAAATTCCTACGATATCGATAACGTGCGGCGATCGGCGTACGCGAGTGTACGCAATGAAAAAAAGTAGCGGGGAAAGGAAGGTGCGTTTAATCGTTTAAATGTGTCGTAACTGATGAAGTATGTAAACTGTATAGCGCGTACGTCAATATTGAATTCACCGCTGTGGTGAGTAAGAACGGAAATGATATCATCATCAATAAAACAAACGTAACGTCTTCAACGAAGCGCGATCGTTTCCGAAGGCCCCGCCGCGTGCGGATACGATCGACCGGGCATTTTTTACGGTCGCGGTGAGCGCCGTGCCGAACAGACATTTACGGTAAACGCGTTCAGACGTTCTCGCCGTCGGAACATCGTAATAGTTATTGACGAGACGGGATGGACACGCGGGCATTGCACTCGTGACGAATGCGCTACGCTACGCTGTTGTGCAGGTTCGTACCGGTGTTGAACGTCACGATTGTTACCGTTTAAACGCATACGGGCCAGATGGGTCGGATATTACAATGAAAAACATACGCGGACCCGAAGGTCTTGGCCGGCGCGTCTACAACACGTGTGCTACACGGTCACGTCGTATTTGATTGTCCTTGAACAATTTTGAAACGTACGCGAAGTCCATAAACACCTTGTCGCGGACGGGTTTCGAAAGTTTCGAAATCATGAACAACGGTTTTGAAACTCGAAAAGGCGGCGAATTTGGCTTGTGCCAATGTCGAACGTGCTGTTTACCGTTGCGCCGATATCGATGTATTTAAATAACCGTTGTTTTCCGTATCCGTATAACGGAAAACAAATAATCTTTACGTACATATCATATAGTAATCTCGCCGTAATGTCTATTCACCAAAATGTCCTCTCGCCAAAATATACGCTTACACTTTTGTAGTCGGGAGACGTGATGTAAGCATTAAAACGGTTCATCGGTAAACGTATTTTTTTTTAAATTGTTGAGTGATTACGACGACAGTCGAAATATTTCCATTTTTAAAAACACGTACGCGTATAAATCTAAAAAAGAGACAAGATCAAAATTCATCCCTTAAAAAAAAGGCTATAACCTAAAGATTCATTTATTCAAAAAATACCACGTGAAAACTGTATAAGAACGAAATCGAAATTTCGATGATAATTATTTAGTACTTTTTTTGAAAAAAAGTTTAATACCTTTTTGTTTGCGCATAAATAGATTTAGTTTGAAAAAACGGATTCGTTAATGATGTCGTCATGCGGAACACAAAATATCATTATATTGTGTGGCTCGAACGAACGCATAGGCGACCGGTAAATACACCGTCGAGATAAATAGTTTCGTTTTCATGAATAAATATTCTCGAATCGTTGTTAGGATTCAGTGATCCGCGTCTACAACGAGTTGTTTTTTGAAAGAGTATCGGACGAAATTCTCGAGACACCATGTCCACGTCGTACTACGTACAGGAGCTGAACGAGATGCTGGAAGTGTCGAAAACGATGATACCGCTGATCAGAGACATGGACGGTAATGTTATATATGATTCCGTAACCGTACGCTCGGAATGCGGTTCACGATAATCGCGTGCGTTCCCCGACGACGCGCTTAACGTGGTCGGACGTTTTCGCCCGACAGACCGGTCTATTTGCGACAAATGGATAGCCAGAGCGAAGTCCCTACAGGGCAGAGACATCGACATGATGAAACAGCGGAACAAGTTCATGAAATATTTCATCGAACTGATGAAGGAGACGATCGTGGAGACGGGGGAGTCGCCTAGGTGTTGCAGATGGGGCGTAAGTACCCGCGATCCCTAACCGAACAGAACGCCGAGATAATAAAAAAAAAAACCCCCTAACGGCATGTCTTTGTTTTGTTTTCAGAAACCTCCGCCGGGCGTTTTCGACAAGCAAGCGCCTCCGCCCAAACCGCTGCCGTACCAGTGCCACTGGACGCCGGACAAACGGATTTACGTGGCCATTCAGCCGCTGCCGAACCGCGGAGCCATGGTCTACATGGCCATCGCCGAAAAACCGGAGCTCGGCTGGGAGTTTCCGAAAATCGACGAATAGCAATGAGAAAAATCGCACGATGTTTTTAAAATTTTCGCGCGAAATTAAATATACGCAGACGTCATACACGGTTTCGTTCGCGTTGTTCCGGGGTGCCGTGTTCCTCTCGTTGGGCAAATTTTTAACGGTGCATTACGAACTGAGGTTGTTGACGATCATTCGATTTTAACGTCGAACCCCCCGAACTCCATAACAAGTTCAACGGATTGTAATCGGGTTGAAAAACAACCGAGGAGTTTGTTGGAGAAAAGTTGGTTAATTTAAATAATTGATTATTGATCAGTTATGGGATCGGCCGCGGTCGAGTGGGTAGAAACACGTTACGGTATCCCGATGGTAGTCAACGAGAGTTTTTTCGCGTTGGCGGCGTCAGGTCGTATCTGGTGCAAGCCGGCCGTAATTACCCGTCTCGTACATTTTTGGTTTGCCCAAGAACCGTCTTCGGCTCCTCTGATATGTGAAGGGTGTAATCTCTGAGCATATTAGCGTTTGGGAAATAAGAGGATGCAAGACTGTTGATGATGATGATTATTAATTCGTTAGATAAATAATATAGGTATTTAGTGTTTAAAATCAAATTTTTTTTTGTTATAACAAAAAAATTAGGTACCGGAAGAAGACGAATTCGGTATGAATTCCATAAACTGTATTCCTGTTTAGTTCGGTTCCAATATTTTTAATTATGATTTCGAAAATCAAACAGTTCGAAACAACATTAGTTGTTTTTCTGTTTTCCGACAAAACACCACTGGTTAATAGTTAAATTAATAAACCCGTACCAATCATGAACGAATCACGATTATTTTTACCTTTAGGTAATTAAATCGATCTTTTATACCGTTTACGGTTTAAAACAACATAATTAAAAAATAAATAAATATATTGAAAATATATCTTAAGAACTACATAAATTATGATTTTTCGTGTTATTCGGGTATTTCTTTCCGTTTATTCGCCCAACAAATTATTTTGTATTAGTTCGCACTAAATAGTTGGAGTAGTTTATATTTGTGTCTGCTATATTATTTGGCAATATTTGTTTTCCTTTTGTAAGGGATATTTTCGTTTTTATTTTCAATTTTATCGAGAAATGACAGAACCATTGTTTATTCGTTTATGTACCATAAACTACCGGATGTATTTTCTTATCGTCGTTTTTGCTTCAGCTGTTTCCGGATAAGATAACACAATTCAATAAAATATTTGACAACATGTTTTGATATAGTTACACGGTCAGTTATTCATATCAAACGGAAATATAATTTTTAGGTCTGTTTGTACCTTTCCAAAATATTTCTGCGTATAAAAAAAAAACCGTTTCTACTTTATGAGTATTTGTAACCTGACATGCGTATCGATTGAAAAACAACCAAACCCTTCGTCGAACTTCAAAACATATTTATACAAGTCAGAAACGTGACGTACCTGCGCCGTTAAAAAGTAGCTCATAACGCTAAATCCGCGAACACGCTACTAAATGCGTCGGCGAAATATGTTTTATAGTGTTTAGGAAATCTCATAATCTCGACGGTACTGTTTACGGATAATACTTTTTTTTAAACAGTATTTTACACCGGTTATTAAAAGGAATGTTCGCAAAGACTATATATATATATATATATAGAGAGAGAGCACGTAATTGCGTTAATATCAACATCGTAAAGATTTACGTCCCTGTGGGATTTGACCTTTTTCATTCAGCGTTTTCTCCGCGTGTCGCGGTAAATGTTGCGATTATTCTTCTCCGTCTCGTCAAAACGTTCGCTTCATTAACGTGTCACGTCGGTTCCGATCTGCGTACCGACACACTGTAATAGTATAATAATGTCGTTCACGTGTACGTTACGTCGGCGACAGACGCGAGACCGCAGAATCCTATGTTGACGTCTGGTGGTCTCCCGGGACAAAAGCACCGATTATTAACTGATAACGATAATCGAATGACGATATCCCGCCGACGTCGCGATCAAATCGTATCCGTGTACTCGATCGGCGAACTCGACGTCTTTTTACGTTACGACGTTATACTTGTTATAGCCGATTACTTTTTTTTTTTTGTATTACGAATTGGCATTGTACAAACAATCAAATATTTTCGTAAGTTTTCAACACTTTTACAAATACTTCAATAAAGTATTTCGAATACAGGTTGACGGCGTTGAATACTTACATTTTTTTAACTCCTTTTAAAATAAAAAAATAATACAATCGATTGTTCTATACTAATGGCCAAACGATCAATTGATAGAAAAATGTCAGACAAACCGATTCGCTGAGCGCCCTTACATAACTTATCAATATATTAATAGTTATCTTGATTTCCTATCGGGTATGTATAAGGTGTTATTAATTTCACCAAACACCGCTAACTCTGATCACTGTGATTATCGTTTGTTGGTTTGACGAAGTTCCAAATAACGACCACTTTAATTTTAGTATTTGAATAATTCAAAACACTTTTTATTAAATATTTCAGTAGTAATAAAATACTTTTATTAAAGAAGTATTTGAGTGCTATTTAACACACTATTAAAAATCAACTCTTTCTATTAATCACCGTACTTTATTTACATAAATGTGTGTGACGTGTACATCGCAAGCAACACATTTTGGTTCCTCGACGCGACAAATAGTTACGATGAGGTTTAGGACGACGTCCGTTAAATGACCATTTAAATACCGAGTGAACGTCGAGAAAAAACGAATTCACAACAGGCGGAATGGGATAGACGTTTTGCCAGAGGGTTTTATTTATGTGGTACGAGATTTTACGTGTTCTGGGTTTTTATAAAAAAAGAAATCACGTAGCGAACGTAAATATAATAATTCTCTGTGCAGTTAAAACAGCTATACTCGCTTTCTGGACGTTTGCGTGTGGCATTTATTTATAATAAAACGCACGTCATTCCTATAAGTGATATTATTGCTCAGGAAACGTTGATCTCTATAATAAGGAAAAATGTATCTACATTTATTTTGGCTACGTTTTATGTTTAAATATTATCTAAGATGATTTTTTTTTTAACGCCTTGTCACGAAACATCGTTTTATTGAGAATTTTCTGACGTTTCAAAACGAATGTTTGTGGATTTTCGTGGGTATATTCTTGAAACATGAAAAGATTAACATTCAATACATCAGGTCGAAATTTCGGTCTGAACAAACATTCAACGCCACGCGAATCTTAATATTAAATTCGCTCGTGACTGATCACAAATAAAAGCGTCGATTCACTTATCCTAGGCGAATTCAACGGATTAAATATTCGATTCGTATGAAAATCAATAGGCGTGTCGATATTCGACTTCGTCAGAGATATTATCGGCGTTGAACTTGAAACGATTTTTAATCTACGTATCCGAATGCCATTTGCGATATCATTATATTAATCGACTTTAAATATCTTACGATGGCAGCTTCGAGATTAAATTATCCAGACGCAGTAGTGATTTCGCCGGATCAAAAGATTATGGGAGAAAGTTTGATATTGTCGGGTATGGGTCTTGGTACGTAGCAAACGATATATATATATATACTCGTGTATATATATATGTATAGAGTCTGTCTCGAAATACAAAATATATTGACGCTTTAGCGATGAAAGATTTAATACACTTGTATCACGCATTTAAATACATAAAATTCCCTTGGGCGAATCTTGTGCACAGAGATAAGAAACGTACAGCTTTTTAAATATCAATTCAACTCTTGAAGTCTGAGAACCGAGGGAGTTAACGGTTCGATTATTAATATTTCCAAAAACAATATTTGATTTAAACATAAATTATACATATTTAAAACAAACATTACAACCTAATATTAAATTTCGAATGTCCTCTGATGACCATAAATCACCAGAGACGTGCCCGGTGAAACTAATATATCGGGGACGTATTTTGTGGAGGGGGCTGAGAGGACTCAAGTCTCCCCCAGACATTTTAGAATCATCTTTTACATACATACTTATTTTATACTAATTTCGTAAATCTTGTTTTGTAATAGCACGCGAGTTGAGAAGGTTTTACCAATTTTTAAGGTGTATCCTTGGAACGTAAATAAGTGATAACTCTTCTCCCCACAAAAAAAAAAAACAAAAAAAATGTCGCCGAAACATAAACTCCTCCGCCCGACTGCTCGCGAGAAGTGTGTATCGTCGGTCTCGGGAAATCGTGAATTAAATATAATCACGCGTGTATGAAGTACATTTAAAATCGTTAGGTGATCGTCAAGGTGTGGCGCGTGACACGAGATCTGAACACGACGTGTCGACAATAACTCGGAGGACAATAATTCGGCGGAAAGTTTTCGTGGGTCCGCTGGGATCGGCGGATGCGTCGTGTCGGGAATCCGGGGATCGACGGCAAACTACTCGTCTGGCACGCAGGCTCTTTGTTATTCTTTCGGCGTTTAATAATTCGTTACCGTACAAATCGAACCAATGCGACTCCGACATAACATGTTTTTTGCTCTCGTATCGTTTGTGCCGTGACAAATTATCTGCATGATTTTGAAGTTTTCTGCAAAAATGGATAACAACAGGGTGGAAAATATTGCTACGGGATAAAGGCAAACGGCGTTAAAACGTCGCCGATAATTCACCAAACAGGTTAAAAAGCTTCAGCGCTAAGCTTAGAACAGTTCACTTGGACCATAAAGAAAATAAATAGAAACATTCGTTTTCATCTATTCAGATAGGCCAATAAACTTTTTAATTATTACGGAACGTCGGTAAAGTTACGTAAATAACACTATGCGTCATATAGTTATTTCTACAGCACTAAAACCTTTAGCTAAAACGTGTTCTGATAAATCGAAAACGTAAAATATTCGAAAATTGAAAAATACGCGATTTCGCATTTATATTGTGCACGTGATGTGCTCTCAAATCGTTTCAAAAATATATACACGCGCACGATGGGTAGCGATCGATCACGATAACCGGGCGGTCGTAAATGATCTCGCGCCCGGTCCATGTCGTCGGGCAAACGAGGGAAAAGAAGAAGAAAAAAACGGGTAAAACCGGAAAAACGGGTCGGTTCCGTCGACGCAGTTCGGTAAGACGGAAACTGCGACGACCCGATACGGTCGCTACACGGCACGAGTGGCTAACGTGAAAATCGATAACGCGCGCGAGAGGGCTCGTCGAAAATCGACGTCGTCGTGTAAACTACGTGATATGGTGTCGACCGTCGCGGTATTCGTGTGGCACGTCCGGGGGTGATTGTTTACTACGGGGGTGTCCCCCTTTTGATTCTCGTGGTTTTTTTCCCCCCATAACAATGTTTTCACCGAAAGAATCCAGCCGGACTTAGTATATTATTTTTCACGGTCGTTCTGTTTCGCGGGATTGCAGCGCGCCGAGTTTCGAGGACGTTCGGGTAAACGTCTTCTCGTATTTTTCGACATTTATTTTCTGTTTTCGGACGTCCGTGAAACGTACTATTTCGTTTTCACGGGAAATCGTGCAACGGTCTGCGCGGGGTAACGTAAACACCGCTCGCTTTTTGACGGGCGCAGGAGCGATAATATTTTCAACAACGTGTTCGAAAAACCGTTTATCGTTTCTTCGAAACAAACGTACACGAGAAGTTATCAATTACGTTAAAAAAAATTTAAAAATATATATAGACAAAAAACAAATGTCAACATTCACATGGACTTTACTATATGAATGTATTTTTACTATTATATAAGTGTAAAAATTTGAATATGTTACAAATCCTTTACTAGTGATTTATTTAGTTTTGTCGCACTACTGCGGCATTTCGAATAACACGATTTTCTCGCCGCCTTAATCGTATATCTTTTTTCGTTTGACATTTTTCAACGCACGTAAGTCGCTCGTATCGTTGATCCCCAAATTTGAACTGAATCGCGAGCCACTTCACTTTAAGATATTGCACTTGGAGATACCTCGTCGTTGTCGACGAATGACTATGGAATAATTTACCATTTAATTATCTACTGTTTTCGTATTCTGCGTATTTACCCTTTAAGAAATTTTCGATAATTTCGCATTACAAAGTCTGGTGACTAAATTATTATTGAATATATTATAAATGCATATTGGTTGAGATAAAAAACGAATAATTTCAAATAAAACTTCAAACCGTGTTAATACATTATAATTTTTCAAATAAATGTAAATGATATATTATGGGTAGACGTCCGCTGTTATCAACAAACGTTCAACAAAAGTGCGGAACAGTTTTTGATAATTTATATCTATAAAACATATCACACCATTTTAGGTCTTAAGGTTCCTCTTCACAGAAATGTTTAATGTCTAATATACGAAAATTATACCATTTGGATGTACACCTCTCACGCATGTCTACGACCATCCGGTCCATATAATACCATCCGACTAATCGTTTTAAGTATCATAATATTGTACGGAAAGGTGTTAAAATCGATTCAAAATCTATTCAAATTCAATAGGTTTTACATACTTACAAAACTGTTATAGTGCTGTTATGTCGACGAGTACAGTTATGACGGTAGTAATTATTGACAGTACTTACCTAAAAAAAAAAACAACAAAATAATTAATAACTATACAAATATATCATGTATTATTGACAATGTCAAAGAAAGACAATATTTTTTAACCATTTTTTAAAATTATACCTAACAAAAAACAACATCCATGCACAAGTTTAAAAACAAAAATAATACTCGATGTGTTCATATCTTATAAAATAAATATCAGTACAAAATTGTTGTCATATTTATACTCTGTTAGAAGTGAAAAAGCTGTGAAAAGTTAAAGAAAAAAGTATATTGATTTATATTGACGAGCCACTTGACTCGTGTCAAAAATCTGGAGTTTCTACTAGAAGTTTTTTATATCAGATATCGAATTGGGCATACGAAACAAATGCTTGTAGATTTAAAACGTATTAAGTTACAGTAACTGTTTTTTTTAATTGTAACATATATGAACATAATGATTTATGAAAATAAAATAAAATATTTCCCGTAATATTCGGTATCCTGTATGACTATAATATAACACTCCGGCAAAAACAGTATAATACACTTATGTATTCACAACATATTTCTGTCTCTCCTGATGCATTTTTGATACGTTATGCACAGAAACGGAGAAAGTTGAAATATGTTTAAAAAAAATATTTGTCCATCTCGTATATCAGTATATTTGATTTATACGTTTCAGTGCTTATTATTATTTAATAACCCATTTTCGTTTTAAAAATATTCAAAAATTAAGTGAGAGAACAATTCGTGCACTAGAAAAACTTGATCGACTAAATTCACTCTTAGTAACAAATAGAAGAAAAAAGACAATGTTACAAATCATTGTGATTTATTTTTAAAATTGACTGAGTTTTTTTTAAACGTAAATTTCGTTCATTGTGTTTATTTACAATTTTACAATATTATCATTTGAATCGACATATTTTCATCTTTCACTTGACTTCAGACGTCTACGTCGGATCGATCCACGTTAATTGAACAGACATAACTAATTATATTCCAAACAACGTGATTTGATGACGGTAGGCGACGATTGTCAAGTCGAGCACACTACCGTGTTACACGAATGTTATATACCTGTGACGGCGTGAGACCTGTCAACATTCCATATTTCCGTTGCTATGGAATATTATATATGTATTATAATAACGTGTTTTAATATGCGATTTCACCGCGGTGGAATACGCGGAATCGCAATCCAATATGAAAAGCCATGCGAAACCATTTCACGGGTTATTTGGAACGAAACGCGTTGAAACGTTATAATTTGTTGTACGTGTGTAAGTCGATTTTATTGACTAAATTTCGAGATATCAAACGTTTTTTGGTTACAATACGTATTTAATGCGGTTATTATCACGCGAATTTTTGTATCGTTAAAAATCGATAAACTTTGAATTCAACAGGCACGCACAAACCGTACTGTGACACTTTGCACGGTGTATGATAGGTACATGAACGATACGCGGCGCCTAAAATGCGTAAAATCCCCAAAATTCTAAATCCTCTCTGGGCTAACGAAAAGGAAGCTATGGACATATGAGGAAACGTAAGAACGAAATTTTAAAGCCGAAAAAATGGTGGACACTAAACTTTGTTTGGACAGACAATCAAATGGCTACGACACATTAAAAGAAGAGGAGAGATGTGATTCGTCGTGATGTGGGTTTTAACGGGAGAAAATACCATGTCGAATTACATGTAAGAGATGATTTGAAATGGGATTTAAGAGGGTCGGGAGTAGAAGAAAATTGTGCAGGAATACAGAGAAGTAATAAGACTTTAAAATGGCGACGAAAACTCTTAGAGAATAGTTGCGCTACTGATGAGAAGATTTATAAACATAAAATACAAATTGTTACAGTATACTTTTAGATGTGTTAATTTTTAATTTTTTTATAAATTTCATATAAAACAAATTTTAATTTAATTTAAATTTTTCGTTTTCATGTTAGTTTGTTTCATAACAGTTTTTTTTTCTAATTTCGGTCGATTTTTTAGCGACATAACTCATTTTTGAAATATAAATGACACGCATTGTTTTATTCTAATATTTTGAGTGATGAATTTTTCAAATAACTAAGTAGTTTCTAAAATTCTAACTATTCGGATCATCGTAGACAGTGGACATAATTTTTTCAAAATTAAATTTTTAAATACGATATGTGCTGAACACATTCAACTGCCAACACAAATAACATAATATGGCGTTATAACGGTAAATATTTACAACACCTAAAATATTCTTAAGATAATAGTTTAAATATTAGGTGAATAATATTCACGCTGAAAAATCATCGTCGTATTTTCGTTTTGATCAAATAAACACTATTAATTCAATTGGATTTTACTGATTTCCAGTACTTGGTAGGTATATCTAAAAATGATAAAAAAAAAACTATTTATTGAAAATTATGGATACACGAAACATATGTCCTTTGTAGAACATAAGAGTGTGTGACACAATTGGTAATTACTAGGTTTTTTCGCTAATAAATGTATAGTGATTAATAACTAATAAATGTTAAAGTTATAAATGTATTATTTTTTTACTTTCCGAAAAGTTTTAACGGTTTCTGAAAATACGAAAACTCATATTTAACGAGGTGATAACTGACGAATCAATATAAATAAATTATGGTCTTGTGAATTATTGTTAATCTGAGCTCTGTGTCTGTGTATTTGTGCAGTGTATGATTTTTGTGCATATTCGTTGTAATTTGATATATTTCGTATGACCTATTCACACAGTGAGAGTGAATATGTTATATGATATTTTTTGAACAAAACGATATAAATTTACAAAACTTCGAAAAATTCAATTTTATTTTGGGATTTGAATCATATACAGTATATGCACGAATGGAGATATGTTCTTTCGTTGAACATACGAGTAAAAAATAAATAATAACTAGGTTTCTTCGCTAATAATCGTGTAGTGATTATTAATTAATAATGTATTAATCATGTTTACGTATTGTCTGTGTGTTCACAGAGATGCCGATATTAAGTCGGGACTTTTTTTTTTTTAAGTCGATGAAACAAATATAACTCTAGATCATTATTTTGTTTCCGTAAAATACATATTTTCTACTTGAACTCAACTATTTGAAGGAAATCTTTGTGAATGTTAATTAACGCTATTGATTGAAGTGGATAAATGATAAATATATAAAATATTTATAAAAAAAAAAATCCGAACACCGGAAACGAAAAACTGACATATTATAATGTCGTCTCATCGTGTTTGACATTTATATTATACGTCACTTTTTTTTTTTTGCTATTATTTTTTCCCCTTTATTTCGTGTAAATAATACGACGCTGTCATGAATAATGTAATGAAGTAAAATTATTCCTTCGCGGCGTCGGAGAAAAATAAATAATGCCTTTGAAGGAGGAACGACGATTTAACACTATGAGCGGGCATTGTTCTAACGATGATATTAAAATATTTCACGGGGGTCTTTAAAATGTTGTGGTGGACGATATACAGCAGCTACACGCTGGACCGAAATTCTCCGTGTTGGAATTAATTTCAACGCAGCTGCGACGACGAGATCGTTTTGAATATAATCTCGTAAAGTTTATTATAATTAGCACCCGTAAACACATACACACACACATATATTTTAAATTATAAATTATAATGTATCAACTGCGTTTACAGAATTGGGACGTTTAATCGTTTCGGACAATTTTGAATTCGTGAATAAGCGTAAGTTCGATGACTTTGGATAACTTCTGATAATTGAAATTTTTAAAAACGGTACGGTAGGAAAAGAAAAGTTGACATTTATATAATTGATATAAATCAATACGAGACTATTGACGATTTATAAAATAAAATACGTGTCAATTACCACGTTATTTCATAAAGAACAAATGAGTTCACTTTTAACAAAAAGAAATGATCCAGAAAAAAATGCTATAAATTGTATTATGAGCAGAGCATATTTTTGTCATGTTTTCTTTTAACAGAAGTATTCAAATGATTGAATAGATTTTAATCGTATCGCGAATAAACATCGCGAAATTCGAACTCATATTTTTCGCTTTTAGTGTCCATAAAAATATAACGCCTCTATATATATACAACTTAAACATACGTCGTTTGGCGACTAGATAATTTAGACAAATATATATTAATTATTAATGTTGATTTAGGAAGTTGGTACTTCAGACCGAAAAATAAAAAAAATTTTATATAGCCCATTTAACTAACCAGAGACCGTTTTCCCCGAGAAATCGGAATTCATTTTCGATTTGTAAAATGAAACCAATGAATATCCGAAATGCGTTTGCATGTATGCCCACCATGTCTATTTTCACACACACGATTAGGAAAAATTTATAATAAAAGTTTGACGTTTTTAATAGGTCGACTTTACTGTATGTTCGCATCTCAGGCAAATAAAATCATGGACGCTGATGCGAAATGTAACTCAGAATTCATATTACATTTTTTTTTTTACTGTTATATTTTCAAAATATAATATACTTTCTACGCCGTAGTTAATAATAATTGTTGAACTCAATTTCAAAATCGTCACGATCTTAAAGCCGCTACAATAGTTCAATAATATAGTTTAAATGCACGCAAATTGTTTTCGAATTCACATTCGCATAATCTTACTTAACTGCAAATAAATACCATACTAAGCGTGTTTGATGTAGTTTGTCGTCACGAAGTTTATCATACCGCTACGAGTAAATATTAATATTTAAATGTACCGTCGTTAACCCAAAAAGGGTTCGCCTGGCGATAATATTTCAACAGGAATGAAAATAAATCGTACAATCCTATCACATAGGACTGACTTTGTAGTCGAAACTTTGCACACGGTTGACATCATATTCTTGTGTAATATATTAAACATTTACATAATGTACATAAATATTTATCGAAATAATATATTTCAGACCTGAAGCAAACTATATACATATAAATATTAATTTCATCATACACCCAATACATATTTACACTCAATTGTTTAGTAGATCGAATTGTTTTTTTAACTTTTATATTTTAATTTATAACAAAATGTAACCATCCACAATTTGAACCACTAGTAATTTTGAATTTTCATGCAATTGCCTGAAAAAAAAATGACTACTAGACATACGATTGCGCTGTAATATAAAGGTATGAAATAAGAATGTAATAATTTGGTGTTCATTTCACATTAGTAATTTGTTTACCATCAAACATTCAGACAAAAATGCTCAATTTATTTATAAATGAATTGTCTCTTAGTATCTCTGTTTATAGAATATTTTTTTATTTGGTTATACGACAGCAATTTTTGTACCGATACGTTGTGTATAGTCGATGATATTAAATAGTAATGGCAATTAAGGTATTCTCGAAAGTAAAATTTTAAAAAGTTTCTATCTCGCACTATGGTGTTTTCGCAAATTGAAATCAAAATTGTGTTCATCGTTTAAGTTGAACAAATATTCATATACATAATACTTTTGTTAAATTTACTGGTACTTTATTACAAATGTTCACATTGAATTTTACTATTTTGGACGATATTATATACAACAGAATTCACTAAAACGCACAACTCGGATTTAGTTAAAACTCATACTCGTTTTATTTTTCGTATTCAGAATAAAAGTAAATCACGGTGGTAACCCGTAATAAATATATATATATATAATATTCGGTCGTAATCGCGCCCTCCTTAGTTGTAACATAAAAGGATTTGAATTAATTTGTACACTAAAAATTTACATTTTCAACCTTCTCCCGACAGCTGCAAGTTGCATAAAAATGGAAATTTTTCGAAAAACCCGCGCCATTTAAAATTCAGTAGACTTCTGAATTTGTGACGGAAAATGGACGGGCACATTCATTATTATTATTTTAATCACAAATTATACAGTAATTTTTAATTATAAATATATAATGCGTTCAATGGTGCAACCAAGGGAGTAGTCCTCGAGTCCAGACCCCCCTTGAGTATTTTTAAAGTAAAAAATTGTGAAAGGTAATTTTAACTATTGGCAACAGATAAACGCCGATTAGATTTTTCATAATCAATTTTGTGTTTTCTTTTGTTTTATGGTTTTTATAAAAAAAAGTATATATTTTTTTAACTGTACATTTTAATTTTAATAATAAAATGTAAATATTATCTTTATTGTATAAATCGGATTTTCATATTATTCTAGGACCCCCCCCCCTTTGACAAAATCCTGGGTGTGTTACTAGTGTTCGTATAGAACATACATTGACTTATCGCCGCCTCTATATCGTGCGGACCGTGTTCGAAAAACATTTTTCATCGATTTATACGAAAGAAACGAGCGTTAGATTTTTACTCAATAACATTGTCCAGGTTTAAGAAGTTCTATAAATAAAGTAACTCAATCATACGAAGTAATATAATAGACTGGACCTGATAATTAAAAAATTAAATCACAAACGACTTTGTCCATAGAAAAATCTGATACGAAATCCATATACAAATAGTACTTATTAGGACAGTGGTTATCAACTATTTTTTCACCATTGAGTACTTTATTAAAATCCCAGGGCAACATACTTTCTATAATCCATACTCTTTTTTTTGATTTTATATGGACATAAGTCATAACCAATCATACTTTTATTGTTAAAGATAATAATCCTTTTTAATCTGGTTTATTAATTGGTAATGTATTAAGTATTATAAGATTTATTAAAAATGGAAATAACAAGTTTTACAGTAACGCCAAGTTTTCGGTCAAAATGCAAGAAAAAAAAATGTCAAAGAAATCTTATCGAAAATATTTCGTATTCGGTATTGGCACGCAGTTGATGTATGGTTCGACATATTTTTACAGTTTTACTCTTAAGAAAAAACCGCCGAGTATATAAACGTTATTTTAGTTTTTTTTTCGTTCTTTCAAATCGCGGTTTTCCGAGCTTTATACCGTACACAACATTAAGTGTTCTTGAGCTTCAAAGTACCCAAAGAATTTTTATGACGGCAAAGACATAGTGCGAACTATAACAAAACCCGTTTGTATATATATATATACATATATAATAACAAAAAAAATGTTGGTAGGCTTTTAAAAATTTCAATGGTAAAAACAAGACGGGTGTATAAAGCTCTTATTATGATTTTCGTCCAACTCAATTGTTGTGTATTATGTAAAAACAAAAAAAATCGCTATTAACCGCATACGAACAACACGCGGTAACCGTGTTTCTTCGAGCGGTGAAAATCTCTATTCATTTTACATTATACAAAAACGCGTATTGTAAACTTCCTGAGAGTACGCCAAACTTTACTCGGCCGAACGTACCGTGCACCACATTTCGCAGGCCTCACAACTCGAATCAGAAGATTTGTGACGCTATTGTGGACGCGCGATTTAAGATTTGTGCGACTTAAACGACGAAAACGGTTACGGACGTACATTCGCGTTGCCGAAAAACCAGACCGAGACGCAAATAATTTCTCAAAATAACTTATCGTTAAGAATATTTCTATTAAAAGTTTCAAACGTCTTCACAAATTTCATTTCCAAAACGTTATTATACCCATGAACGTTGTAACCTGTCGGTCTAAGTGAGACATTCAAACAAAGATTTTACAGCCGTAATATTATTTCTAATTCGAAAGTAGCTGATATATAGTAATTGATTATTTCGGTTTTTATATGTTATGAAATTTACATAGGAAAATTTCTTATTCAATTTTGAGCTCTATAATATAAAAATGTCCCTATTAGGAATTTAAAAAGAAAAATTATTTTTTACAAGGTGTTAAATTTTGAACGAAATGTTTACATTTAAAAATAAATTCTAAAAATCAACTTTCAACATTAGTCCCGAGTTGTTTGAATGCTGCTACAAGTTTGGAGAACCTCTTCTTAAAATATAGTATTTTTAGATTTATAAAAAAAAAACATTACAAAATCAATACCGAAAAAAGAAATAAAACGTGCAAAAATAATGTGTTATTTAATATAAGCAATTAAAATTGGTATGATAATTATTAAGTTGTTATATTTAGTAAATATTTATTGCCCGTATTCGTCGCTGCCCACGTTCAAGAGGTTTTCTCGTTGACCAAGTTTACTTGGCGTGAGATTTTGTCACGAAACACAAAAAATAGTTTTTCGTCCGTTTGTAATAGACACTATATTTGATCATTTTTACATCACAAAATTAACTTAATGTTAATTTACATAGAATACATTACTAATAATATAAAGTCATAGATTGATTTGTTTCTAGATTAAAAAGCTAATATGTCTAGAATGTCCTCAGGATTAAAGTATCTGATGTTATTTCACAATTTCCATTGGTACTTTTATTTATTTTTTCGTAAGTTCCTGCACACTAATTATGTAACCCAGCGAAATGATGAAATTGTTAAATATTAGGATGACATTTTATTCTTCTACACGGTTCTTTATTAAAAAAAAAATAACGGAAATTTATAATAGACAACTAGGCGTTTTTATAAACAAATATTTTAAATTCATGAGTCATTTATTATTCATGAATTATGAACTAATTATTTGATCGTATTATCGTTAAACGAATAAAATTTTAAAAAAAACACTTTTTAACATGTTGGTGACACAAAAGAAAAAGTTTACGTACCGAAAAGTAAGTATACAAAGTGACGTACGAAGAGACACAAAAGAGTATTTTTCGCGCGACGTTATTTTTATTTGTTTTGCGTTTTCGGTCGCCAAATTAAATTAAATAATGTAAGCGTACGGGTGGCCGCCGTAGAGACTTGATCTCCGATTTCGGTAACGATTAACGGCAGACGGAGGCATTTCATTCACGGGGACAGGTTTCGTAACTTTGTGTCGACTTCACCGTGTCCCTCGAGCGAAAAGGAAACACTAATGTAATTACAATAATTATACAGCGAACGGTATTATTTTCTAGTCAGTCGGGAAGTTCTTACGCGGTTCTTCGCACGGCAGAACTTTTACAAGTTCTGTACCGAAGGAGAAAAAAAATTCAGTTTTCGAGCAAATGAAAATTGTGCGAGAACACTTTTAGTAATACTTTATTTATTACTACTCGATAATGTGTTTTTTGTTCACGGCAAAAATGTTTACTGTGTCGTTACATTGCTAAAATACAATTTATCAAAATTAATCATTGTTTAAAACGTTTTTTTCGTGAAAAAAAGTGGACTTTAAAAATGGACTTGTGTGTTCTTCGTACCAGACACAAATTAAGGATATTGTTGTATAAAGTACTTTAAATGTGAAAAACAATTTATTTTTAATAAGTTTCAGTTATATGAATTTCGGCCGAATCATATTAAACAAAACGTATTGTTTTTCGTACGATAATAAAGTAAAAAAAGTACAAACATTAAATTATGTAATATATAAGTCATATATTCAAAAAGAACGATGCTTGTCTCTCTGCTCGAAAACAAATACATAGACTTCGAATAGAATCTCATCAGCGGTTTTCGAAAAAGATACGTAATATATTGTAGACAAACGTGAAACACAAACTCACAAAAGATAAACCACACGGGTAAAACAATGTTCTTATAAAACGTTTTCGGACAGTGAGCATAAACAATGAGTCGACCGCAAATTTACTTTTTTGTAGCGTTTGAACGAACTGAACGCAGATTTAAAGTCTGAAGTCATGAATCAGGACGATAATGCTTTGGAGAAGTCATTTAGTCGATTTTATCGGTATGTAGTTATTCGAACATAGAAAAACTACAAATGCAGTTTTTTATTTTGTATAAGCCGTTGAATTTAAAATGGCGCGGCGTAAGACCGACACGTGGGAAACCTTTTTTTTTTTTTGTAAGTCACGCATACATGCACAAATTTGAACGGCAGAGGACGAGAGAAAAGCGTGAGCAGGCGAATTCGCGAGTTGCCAAACAATAAATTTAATTAACTCGTGTGTAATATTCACGAAGTGGTTATAAAAGCGATACGGCGCACAGGAAGAAGGCTGATACAGTTTATGGAATATATTATATTACGCACAATAAGATAAATATTCGACACTTTCCAGGTCCCCGTTGAAAATTCATACTTATCTCTAATTTTAGTTGTGTTCGAGGTTAAAACCATATAGTATTAAAAATATGTAGTATTTTCAACTACGCGAAATATGCAAGGAGAATAAAATGTATGTTATAATGAAAGAAACGACGAGATTGGACATTTTCGTAAAAAGAGGTAGTGTGTTTACATTTCTTACTTTTCGAAACATTACGTTACCTAAACTGTGAGGATTTTTTTTTTAAAAAAAGCCTCGATAAAAGAATTTGTTTAAAATATATGCGAGATAAAACAAATAATTTTTGTACCAATCGAATAAACATCTTTTTTCAAATAACGTTCAATTAATATTTTATTCGAAACTATTGTAAAGAAAATATTGCGAAGAGTCCTATTTAAGTTAAAATGTACAAAATAAATTAAATCAGAATTTTGTGAATACTACACAAGTTTACTTATAAATATTGACTATATTAATAACTTTCTTGGCACATAAGTCCTGAATGTTCAAATCTCTTTACAATATCAATATTAGAACATCGCGGCCTATATTTAAAATCAATGAGTACGCATTTAAAACTATCGATCCATCATTTAATTCGTTATCCTCATATCACGAAACAAGTACATCCTGTGACTAACATTTGATCTATGCGGTTTGCGGTTAATCACAGAGAAACCGTAGTAGAAAAAATATTCATTATACATTAACCATTAGTCTTCGAAAACACGATTAAAACTTTCTCGTAAATTCGTCCAAATTTAGAAATGTAATTTTTCACAGCATATTTAGCTACTGTTTTCAATAATCGACCATCAGAACGCTTCGATTCTGGTTCTTGGATCGAGATGACATCGAGATGACCTCCATTGGTGTTATTTGTGAAAAAAATGAAGTCGCGGTAAAAACGTGTATGTTTTCCCAAACACGCACATGCACGCACATTGCGAGACCGGGGTGCGTCGAATGCGACAACTATTTTTTAAATTTATTTATTTAAAATATATATTTACTGTATTAGAATACACAATGAGCAAAAAGGTTGATATTATATTTACCGGACAGTATGACGTGAATGAAGGGAGGGTCGAGCGACACTACTTCAAAAATGTCACTGTTTTAAATTATACGTGATGTTGTATGGATTATAGTAAATAGTTTTTTTTTTTTTTTGAAAGTAAGCATTCGAGTAGATCTATTGGCCATTTACGCTTAGGCGACGGGTTGGATTGTCAGGAAGAGTAATGGACGAGAGTATGGATATGAGTGGGTTAGTGTGATTGTGGAACCTTTTATACATGTGAGAGGCCGGGACAGATGGTGTTTGAATTTGTATGTGGTGATGTAACGTATGGTCACTCACATTCCATGGAGCATTAGTGATGAGAAAAATACTTTTGGATTGGAAGAACTGGAGGATTTTGACGTTATGAGTTTCGGCTGCAAACCCATAACCGGGCGACATACGTCATTATTAGACGAATTATCTGTTTGTAGATAAGAAGTTTAGCGTTGAAAAGTAGATTTTTGATTTGAAAAGTTGTTATTACTTTTTGGTTTTATGTGGTTGGCCAAATTAAGTTTTTTGTTCAAGCGAATACCAAGATAGAATGCGGCAACTTACGTAATTAATGTGTATACGCGAATGGCGTATATATTTTTGTATAATAGATACGTTAACCACAATGATTAATAGGACTATTGTTGCGACTGCGATAGGCTTATCGGGAATGCCGTTACCACTGCAGTGGTGCAACCGCGTAAATATATTACGTTCCGGCTTCAAGTACAATGTTATACTCATACATTTAAAATATTATTCGCGGCGTGATCGATTTATCGTTGGCGAAGCGACGTTTTCAAAAGTTCAAATGTAATCTCGGTCTTCTACTGAATTCACTATCTAAACACCGACACTTCGGATTCGTTGTCGAGGTTCTTTCTTTGTCAAAAAAAAAAAAAATAATAAACAGCAACAGAGCACAATAAACGGCTGTGCCCCTTACCACCGGCAGATCCTGCGGCCGCTTGTCACACGTATAAAAGCCGCGTGATCCTTACTCTCCATGTTTCCACAATTTTGCACGTCCTAAATTTGATTTATCTCTGCGAGAAAAACGTTCCCTGTTCATTTACGAATGTAATCTCGTTTGTCGACGTTTCGATAGTCGAACGATGGCACCGCACAAATGCGAGTACAATTTAGTTCCAAATGTTTAATAATGTAATCAGACGCGTACGAACTCTGTGAAAGGTGGACACGAATCAATAACCGGTAACAATCAGTACGTACGAATATTATTCATAAATAATTTATGGATGTATAGTGTAATGATCGATTGCACATAATTTAACCGCATCACTTGTATATTATTAGACTTGTATTTAGATATCTCTTAGGAGACGTTTTTCCTTTTAAAGATTTTTAAATTTCATTTCTTTTTGCTATCATATTAAATTCTAACGTAATCACTTAAAAACCAGCGCACATCATTTGCTATCAATAAACCATGTGATTTCCATACAGTAAATGTCCTCAGTGTACCTATAATTTTATTCATATACCTACGCATTTGTTTTCAAAATCTTCGTGTTAACGTAATCATTTTAAATTATACGACATGCCAAAATCATGAAAAGGTTTTGATTTAATATTCAAATAACATTTTTACGGCTCAAACATTTTTTTACACACATCTTGTTTTTTCAAATCTTGATTTGTGGGTTGTAAATATAATAAATGTTTATAAATATTAACTTGGAAATACAGTTTTTTTTAAATATTCATTTTTTCAAAAATCAAAACATGAACTGTTAACGATATTAAAATAATCGTTATATTTAAACGCATGTTGTTTCATAATGCCATTCCAACAAAATTATCCAAATATTTTACGATAGATCGACTACATTTATTGTGCACTCTATAAAATCGATTTAAATTACCTAATCCGTCTTTTTTTTTTTACACGGTTAGTTTAATAATTTATTACGAACGTTTATTCTCGTCGAGATACCTACCCCGTCGTTATGTTGACAACGACGTGGGTTTCCCTGGAATTACTTTCTCCCGTTGCACATTAAATTTTTAAGTAACAATACCTACCGATTTGCCATGTGCAATAAATAAACAAACGTACATTCCAATTATTTAATTACATATAACCGGTATAAAAAGTTTCACTCTTAAGAACGACTAAAACTCGTGTTTTCAATATTATCGTCTGCAAAATCCGTCCATTTTTAGTTACCGTGTAACGGACGGCATCACTTGCAGCGAACGAACAAAGTGCCCTAGCACAGCGCATATAAATGTTCATGTACTTTTTCAACAATATTGGATAAGAATGTTCAATTTTCCTATAACCTTCAGCCAAAACCCAAGTAATGTTTAATATGTTTAGCGTTTCGACACAACGGTTTATTGTTACGGAAACTATTTACACTCAATCCGGTCGCGACTGATTTTCCGCGCCCATATTTAACTGCGGCACTGGCGCGCGCACATTTGTGTGCACCTATATGTTTTACTCATGAGGCAGATAATAAAAACGTCTAATGTCTGTACGGTCGCGAATCGACATGGACACTACACGGACATCGAGACTACCGGAGGACGTTTGTTCGTTCCTGACCAAACGTTACGGCGAATTCTCACTAAAAACGCGTTACGCACTGGGCGAAACAACAGAAGCGAAACCCCGTGCGAAGAGGAGCCATTACACTTCGTGTCCTGCCGCGTTTTACGAATAATGCACGCGAGCTTCGCGTCGTCGACAAAATCGCTCGTTATTCGTTCGCTGTTATACCAAACACAAATATAACCGCGGACCGTGTCGCAAGTCACGTGCAGTGACTGTAGCGTCATGTTTTACGTTGTCATTTTTAGCGTACTGATAATAGACAATGACATATATTATTATTATTGTCGTTTGCGCGTTTTCGATTATTTCGTACTGGAAAACAAATCGACTGGACGCATAGCACGTACACCAATCGGTCGCGTACGTATCCGAAAGTATTCCCGAACGACCATTTCACTGAGACGTAAATCCCGAAACTGGCTTTTTTTCGGTCGGTTTTAGATCACCTACGTTGAATCTAAAAGTAATCTCTATCGATTTTTTTAGAAAACGGAATCAATACCGATATTTAAAGTTAGAAGTGTTTTATCGGTTCATTTCGGTCCCGAAATATTACGTTTTTATATCGTATTTTAATGTGTCTGTCATCGACGTTATTATAAAGATTCAAAATTATTTCGTTATTTATTTAATACGATTTTTTTATAAGAAATAATAAAGTATTTTTATGATTCAAAGAGTTATATTAACATTTTAATTTTATTGATTTCAAATAGGCTACATTTCGACGAAGTAATTTTGTTTCACTAGTTATTTTTAAATAATGAATAAAAACCGAAAAACATATTAATGTTTCCAGTAGCTGTATTGAACATATTAGGTATTAAGGTTATCACGAAGTTTGTATTATTGTGATTTATTATGCAAACCACTACAGACGATCGACAATATTTATTTAAATTTTAAATTCGCCAAGTCGCAAATTCAGATAATTCAAAAGTAATTGTGTACGTAAAATCTTAATTTTTGTAACAAGAAATAAAATTTAATTTTTTTTTTGTGTAGCCGAATCAAGTTAATAAATTATTTCTATTTCAACTTTTAACCGTAAGTCATGTTATTAATTTAACATAAACAATTTGAGTTGATTCTAACCATTAACTTACCCATCTTTGTTAGTTATATACATTTATCTCAATATTATTATTTTAGTTCATTTTTTAGATATCTTTAAAAATAAGTTATAAAAATATAAATGATCAGAGATAAAATTTAATTTAGTTAAAAAAATATTATTTTTACTTTTTAAATTAATTATTGATTGAACCGAGTTGAAAAATTATTATAAAGCTTTAAAACTATTTCGTTATTTTTTTCATGCGATTATTTATAAAAAGTAATCAAATATTTTTATTTAGCAGTATTTCGGGACGAAGCATTTAAAACAATGATAAGACCGCATGACCTAAACAGCAGGAGGTGTCCCATAAATTTTATTTTTTGTTATTACAACGTTAAAATCGCGTTAAACAAATATGTTCCCCGTGTCTAATGCATTACGCGCCACGCGTGCAATATATGTTATATTCGCCAACCCCGAAAATCAATTCCAACGATAACACGCGTATTTTATTTGTCGAAAAGCACTCGTGTGCACACACGTTAAACCTACAATTTACCGCTTTTTCGCAAACACGCTATATATCACTCGGAATTTGATTTTTATTCATTTTTTTTTCAGCTTCGTTCACCGACCGACTTTTCTGAACATAATATTGTAACGCATATACTATATATATATATATATATATATATATATCTGTGTCTAAGTCATATCTACCGTACTAGCTTGGGTGAGTGGGAGAACTACTAATCTCGACACTCGGGCGTGACTTCAAAGTCTTAGAATTAGTCTTCGATCAAATTCACCCTTGGTCACCACGGGAGTCTAAGAGTCTGAGTAGTTGATTTCTGGTGTCACTAAAAGCCTGAGATGATAGAGTGACTGAGGCGAACGTCGCTCAAGGCATACCCAACTATTGACGCGAACAAGAACGGGTGTCGCTAAAGCCCCGTCACGAGGACCACTTCGTGGTCATCCCTATTCCGTGTCCCTACACAGAACAAGCCGAGCTCGTCTGGGTTTGATTCGTACGGGCTGGGTTTCGCTACGATAGTTAAGCCCTCTGACAAACCACGCCCGTGGTTGCACATTACCGTGTAAATGCGGTACGAGTTTTCGGAGGACTCGGTCTAGGTCGGCGTCATGTCGACTGGCGTCTCTGCCTCGACCCTTGAGTAGCACCACGTGCTAATAGAAGGTACGAGGTGTGCACCTTAACCATTAGGTCAAGGAAAAGCCAGGATACTCATATTTATATATATATATATATAATAACATATATCACAAGGGTGTGTATTTTTTTTTCACGAATCACGAACACCCTGTCAGCGTCGCGACGAAATTCTTGGACCTTACGACGATCGAGATTTTCGTGGCTCAATATTTGGTACGCAGCGATGCCGGTCACAGAATTAATGTCGAATGAAAGCTTTAAATAAATTACGAAAGAGAATATAAAATATAAAATTATATTTATGTACGTAAAAACCTAAAACGTATGTTTTAAACAAAAACAAGTAATTTCGGTATAGGTATGGAAAATTAAAGAAGTATCCAATCAAATAATTTAAATTTGAGCACGTCAATTGTTTCCAGAAAAAATTAGGAGAAACTAAATGGAATCTATGATTACGTGTTGATTAAAATGGGTAAAGATTATAAAAATACTGTATTCTTAACCGAGTGATATTAAAAAGTCTGGAGTACATTTGAGCCTGTTAATACGGATACTTTAATTTTTCCAAAAACATATCGATAAATATTCCACAGTACACAACGACTTATTTCGAACAAGAAAACGTACGCGGTGAAAAGATTTCATCGCGAATTCTATGCCATTTGAAACCGTACTCGACTATTCTACCGGGATTCCCGTAGATATGGGCAAACTTTGACAACGTCCATTCGTCGTTCGTTTGACATACATGTTCCCCTGCATGTTGATACGTGTTGATGCGTAACGGTTCCGTTGTACACCTGTCACGAGCACGACGTTTAGTTCGTGGACTGCGACAGTGTTCGTCCATTATAAACTCATCATGCAATTTCGCCTGTTGCTAATTGTTACGGTATATTAATATGCGAGTTCGGGCGATCCGTCGTACGATTTCCTCGATGTAAATCCATCATGAACACGCGGTGCAGTACGTCAACGGCGGCTACAACAACGACGAACTTTACGTCGACCGTCGTGGAACTCATCTGAGTCGACGGGGCCGTGAGATTGACGGGGAAACGGGAAGAGAGAGTAGTTGTTTTTGATACCTCGAAGCGTCACAGCGTGTATCGCCCACGGACATTAGCGCGTGAGTTCGAAAATGTCGTCGTGTAATACGAGTTAAATCGATGACTTAGGCCATGTCGATCGTATTTTGCGATATAAAAGGCGTAATCAGGACTGAATGGGTGCCTCAAGAACAGACTGTTGAACAACATTGTTATCATCAAGTCTCGATAACGTTCAGAGAACGAGTCAGAAAAAAGCGTACTGGAAAACGATTCTTGGATCTTGCATCAAAACAATGCGCCGGCTCATAGTGCATTATCTGTTAAGCAGTTTCTGGCCAAAAATCGAACGACAGTGTTACAATACCTAACTTATTCGTCAAATCAAATCAAATTTATGATGTATAAATTTGAATGTACAAATCAGAATTTACAAAATTCAAAAGCGCATTAAAGGTGACACGTTCGAAGGGTAGTATATAGAAGGAAAAAATGTTAAATTATTAAAAATTGTTAATAAAAAGTTTTTAGAATGAAAGTCTCGTTGTTTAACAGCCACACCTCGTACAACACGTGCGACAGAGACGTAGCTGATCAGATCGCTCCCGACTGCGATCGCACTACGAACGCGTAAACAAATATAAATGCATTACAGATCGGCGAAAATATGAAAAGGAAAATATGCGATATGGGACGATTCAAGTGTGTTTATGAACGTTTTCCATTTGGTCGAATGGGGTCACATGCGTGTGTCCCGTGAATATTATTTTTGTAAATGACTTCGAGAAATAAATTCAGAAAAAAAAATTATAAATCGATTTCTTCCACCTTTTCTATACATATCGTTTAAATTCAGATTTCACGGTCGTTAGCCGAACAACAAAAATAACAGCACGACGAGTAAAACTTTGCACAAGTATCCCAGATAATATTTGCGTGTGTTTATACGTAAGTATATAACAGTTGTATTTTATATGAAGAGAGAAAGGGCGAAAGAGAAAGTGGTGGTGGTGATGGTAGAGGATGAAGAAAAAAAACAGGTGTATTTGGTAAAAACCTGAAGAAAGTTTCGCCAAGGACAAGAGTCGAACATTAATCACAAAGCGGAGAAGAGTCAAGTCGGGTTAAGTCAGGTCAAGTTTTGTAAGGTCCGCCGCCGGCAAGTTATCACACCTCGGGTAACGTGTCAGATGAGATTTTTTCTTACATTTTTTTTTTTTTTTTTTTTTTACCATTCGTCAGATTATTCTACTTAGACAAACGTATCAGCTTTCGTCGAATTCACTCCAGTGACTTCCGTCCGCTAACTCGCACACGCACATTGTTCGACAACAAAACGATTGACGTGGACAATGCGTCATCCTCGTCCGCCGTCACAACAATAGTCGTACGCGCGTTAGTTTTTCGATTTCGGACGATTTATTACTATTTCCATTCGCTATATTACGCTATTACGTGAAACGGAGCCTAAACCAGACGCTCCGATCGGTTCGTCGTGCACGGTAAACATTTACCGATGTAATGGATTCCCAAGTTTTACAAAGCGTATGTACTATCGAATCAAAAAAAAAAAAATACAATTTATAACGCATTTTCGGTCTACTGTTTTTCTTGTAAGTCCTACCGTTTTTTATTTGCCGTTATATTAGTCTGGACACAAGCCATTTATTTTTGGAGACATTAAAAAAGAAAATCCATTTATTATCCGTGGATACCGATATTTTTCGAGTCCGTGTTGAATTCAGATATTTAAAAATATGTTTCGACAAAGATAAGATGACTTTATAAAAATAAATTTAGATTCTTATACAGAACGAACATACTTCTATCCAGATGAAGTTAAAAATAATATATTTTTATTATTGGATAGCTACAAATTTAGTAATTATTTTTCTCTTCACGATATGCTGGATAGTATATTTCGAATACTATTAGTTCATGTTTCAAAAAAAAAAATCCAAACAAATATAAATTGTTCTATTATACCATAGAACTCCAGATGGTACAATTGATACAAGTTCTACTTAACTCTTCATTTAGGGAAGAGTGGTACAAAATGTAAGATAACATCTTAAATTGTGAAGTAAATTAGCGAATTGAATAAGTTATCAAATCGATTATATTTAATAACAAAATATGAATGATTTCAATCGAAACGACAAATCTATTATATTATGTATGACGTAATAAACGATTAATTTTTAGATAAGGTACACTTAAGTCTATGTAGCATAAACACTTACTACACTGTATACTAGTTTATGCACTTTTACGGATTGTACACACGAGATTGTGACGGACATATTGTCAAAATCGATCACGTACAAGAAAAATAATAACCAATACAAAGAAATAATACAATAAAGATTATAATCAATTAGTCTGAAGTCTGTGGAAAAGGAAGAAATATTATTGAATTCGATTGTTCGGATATTTCTGAATTGTCCCGAAACTATCGGCCGACGGAAGTATGCTTATCGTGATTTATAATACAAATAATATAATGTACTGTGGGGCGAAAACAAATAATATTATTGTTAATAATTGCGAAAAATTTAAAACCGCGTATATAATTAAACGTCATATGTAATAAATATCAACTATTTACCGTTTATTTAGACAAACAATCATTTCATCTTGCATTTCAATTAGATAATCATTTCGAAATTGATCTCAATAAGATATTTGACAGCACATTTTTACCTCACAATATTATCAGGCTAATAAGTGTATCTTCATATTGCACAACACTGGTCCCGACACGTATTTTGAAAACGTGTTTAATTACATTGTGTTGTTATTAAATAACATTTTTATAGACTCGTTACAGGATTGTTAAAAACACTACGTACGTTTTAGTATTTGATACGCTAAAACTCTATAAAAACACACATGTAGTCATTAAAATCAAGAGTTGTCTATTAAGTCTTGACCCGACTTCAACGCGTTCGGATGACTCGTAACGGAAACCCTATTTAAAACTCTTTCACTGGAATCCTCATCTACTGAGTTTAGAACTTATTTGGTTTTAAACTTTATCTACGTGTGCTACGATGCATATATTTTTTTTCCGTGTCAAAGTTTCAAACGTAACCTTTATGGATCACCCGCCTATATACAACAATAACAGCCGGAACACTCTATCGCACTTGCAATTTTTCGAAAGTAGTTCAGATGTAGTTCCACGCGTAACACACTGATAAATATATAATTAACTTTATTATATCAAAACATAACGGTTGCGCTCCGATTATAAATAATTTACATAATGTTTTAGATTATCGTCTTTTACATAAAAACGTTTCAAAAATAAAATAAACTGGAAAAGATATATCAATAATATAAGAATATCAATTCAGTTGAATAAAAAAAAATGTATAAGCCCGAAATTCAAACGAGATAATTTAATATCGGAAGTACGATATTTAGATCGAAAATAAAATAAATATTGGTTTAAGTCTAAATTGGCGGATATGTATATCATACAGTTCATTATTCATATTCCGATGTTTGTATTCTAAGATAAGTTTTTTAAATTATTAATAAAATACAATTTATATGTTGAATGATTTCATAATGAAATAGTTTTTTACGACATTTTAAAGAAATATTTAGAATTTTACAAATATTTTCTTAAATTTTACAGCAAAAATTGAAAATAATTTGGCAAATCTGAATAGATTTCTGATTTAAAACTACTCAGGAAAATTAAAAAAAAATGTTTTACAGCTGTTTTCAATATTATTTATATACGCAGAACATAAAAATAACTGGTTTAATAATCATAAGCATAAAGAAGTGTGACAAATGGTTAGAATCGATTACTAGGAGATAGGTTTAGAGAATCTGATATGTTTACAATTATTTATTTATTAGCATTAATAGAAAAAAGCCAAAAAATATAAACCTTAACGTAACATTTAGAGATAAAAAATAAAGATAAACAAGCGCAAAAGACCGAGAAGAGCTTAGAGCAATACCAGTTGTGGCAAAAAATCTTGACGAATTGCGAGGCCAAAGAAAGAGAAAATAATGTTATAATATATATATATATATATATATTAAACTTGGATCGAAAATATTTTTATTATAATGAATGTAAATTTAGAAAAAAATTTAATTAATTTTCAAGTAAAAATCATATTAGTTCAACTAAGTTATAGAAAAAATACATGATTTATATAAATTCTTCAAAGTTAATTAATTCTGTCGAAAATTGAATTTAGGATACTTTATTATCAAGAGTAAATCGTTAAGTTAGTTACTTAGTTTATCTTAGTAGTATTAAATTGCATTAAATTTAATGGAAAAAACTGCTAAATAATCTTTCAACTTTTAAGTTTATCGTCGCTCAGTTTGGATTATAACAACAATTAAATAAACATCAATATTATTTTTTCTCGACTTGGTGGTCTCAGCAATAATTAGTTAATCGAAATTCAGCCGACGTTCTATATCCAATTTAAAGTATTCGTCAAATGACGATATGGATAATTTATAACAATTGATCATTTAAAATTATTACGATTTTGGATTACGTAAGGTAAGAGTTAATGAAAACACAAATCGACTACTTTTAAAGAAATATTTTATTGAACAATTTATCAATTGTTACTTGTATACAAATATACATATCGTATTGAGAATCCGATCGGTGTTAAAGAGAGAAAAAATGGTTGGATAAAAATAAATAAAAAAATAAAAACCCAACGGGAATTTTATGGTCGTCATACTTAACCTTCACGCGTCTGACGTTCGATGAGTACTCTCGAGTCGACCGACGGTAAGGTGAATACGTGTTTTTCGGTCGGAAAAACGAATAACAACAAACCCGTTTTGAAATCACGTGTACCACTATATCGAATAACACCGATCAAAAGCCGTCGGACTGTATGTTTGAAGCGCGTACGCGAAAAACGAACAAACAAATAACGTGTGAAAAACCGTTTGACCAAAACTTTCGAAAAAAACCATGTCAAATTTGGTGGACACGACAAAGTATAAAAAAAAAGTATGAAATATAAAAAGTTTATAAAACTTATAAAAAAATACAGAGAATTGATCTTTCATGAATGATTTCCGTGACCTAGTCGCGGCAAACATTTTACCGGACGTTATATTCCCGTGATTGTCTCGACTGAAGCATTCACATGTCTAGTTCGGTAACGACTCGTATTCATAAAACAAGTACGTACATTGCCATATAATTTCAGAATTTCAGTGATGTCGCGTTAACGGGGACAGTTTGAAATATTAAATCGTATTCTGACATGCGTATATTATTTATAACTGACGAAATTCCAGTTAAAAAATAATAGCGGTTCACTAGAGAAGCGGATCGACCGACGCCGGTCCTGGATTTAAGTTGAATTGATTAAAAATTACCTTTTGTTTCTTTACGTTTCAACTTGATATATATAAACAACGAGAACAACATGTTCGCGAGATCATTATCATTATGACATAGTCGATTTGATAATCAAATTTTAAGTATGAACATTAAAAACGATTTTTTTTTTATTCATTGTTATCATACCAATTTGTGAATATTTATTAATTATTTTCGTCAATCGAGTCGGATATAAACGCTTGTTTAACAGATCGGAAATGATTCAAAGACTGTCTTGGACCTTTATTGATGCAGGAGCATTAATATGATTTATGTTTATGTTTAATATAGTTGAAAAGGATACATATATTGAGCACCGATTATTTTATTATAAGGCGATTATCCATTATTAAGAACAATTTATGACGACGTAGAAAACTCATTCGGTTCAATAATACGTCTGGGAAATATTTTCTCGCGAGCGTCTAAACGAGTATATTGAAAAACTTAAACGAAAATCTGAAGAAAAACGCTTTATTTGAGCTACACGGATGTTTGTATACTAAAAATATATATCGACGACTTCAAAGTACTGCGCAATAAATATAAATAAACAATAATAATAAGACGAATGAGATGGAAAAGACTAGATTTCATTTAATAAAAAAAAAAAAAATATATATATATATATATCGAACGCAATTGTAAAGCTTTTGAAATATCGTCTAGTCGGCAATATGAGCATCGTGTCTTCGAACGTGTCGACCTCTTTGAACATTTTCAATCTGTCGTGAACATTTTAAACGTTGTATAATCGCATGAGCGAGAGCTGATTATTTTTTAATCGACATTTCAATATCTGTCGATCTAGTTCTTGTCGTAGCCAAGAACGGCGACAGTAGATCTTCCGAAATATTTTTTTACGACATTTCGATAATATACTCGTAAATCGTAATTGTTTTTCTATTGAAGAAGGTATTGATATTCGACGATAACTATAACATGGATAGTTCATGTTATCGTCAATTCAAATGTGAATACTTTGTCGTTTTCGAGTTTAATCAACAAATAAATCAAATTGTACGACATATATTTGTGAGTAGGAGAACCGATGGAACACTTATGGGTTGATGTATTTTAACGCTACCGATAATAAGTGTACACTCTATAAAAAGCGTGATCTGAAGAAACGTACGGAAAACGACTTTCAATATATTGCCGTGAACAGTAAAAAGACCATTGAAACCACCGCGTGACACTCCAACACCTTCTAGAGATGACTCATATTAATTATATATGCGTTTAAATAACACAAACACGTAACTCGTGTGCGCATTGTATAAGAATATAACGAAAAGCCAAATTCAAAGGTTACTCACGTAAAACTTTATCCTCATATAAGTGTTTTCTTTTTCAGCGCATATTAATAATATAATTTATAATATCGTACCTTTCATTTATAAGTAAAAACGTTTTAATGATTTTGTAATTTTTCTTAATGGCTCTTGCCAGTAAAAAAGTTTATCGTAGTTATTTTGATTGAACTAAAGAAATCCTAATAAAAAAAAAAAAACGAATGTTTTTATATTGTACATTTATAACGAAACACGCAGGAAGGTATATAAATTATAATCGCGTTAAATTCAAAGTCGAAAACGAGTCGTTAAAACTAGCAAAAAAAAAAAAATCAAATAACGCATATACGTTTTAAACCACGCGAAAACGAAACAATAATAATATTAGAATTATAGTGAAAAGGTTGATATAGATAAGCGAAATTGGCTATTTAAAAAAACCCCAAATAAAATAACAGGTATTCACATGATATGCTGATTTTTTTACAAACTAAACACTAAAGTAGGTTAAAACTGAAATTCGAAAGACATTAGACGGCAGTTCAATTAGTGTTTAAAAATAATGTTAGTCTACAGCTCAATTAAGCCTCTACATTATTTTATGCTCAAGGTCGATCAAATTTTACATGTACATTTTTTGGGTTACGTAATTTTTTTTCTACTTGTGAGAAAATTAACCTAGTTTTAGTTGTTTTATAAACTATTAGTTTATTCAATATAAAATTATTTGATTCTGTAACAACTGTTTAATCATATATTCACATAACTGTCTCAACTTATTTCATACTCCAATTCTCTTTGTTTTTCTACGAAAAAAAAAAATCAAATTCCATTTCGATTCTGACTTTTTTCGAAGTTATTAAATTCAACAGAAATTTGTTTTATTTTTAATTTTGTATTTTTCGATGTTTGTAGAATATATACGACTTTGTATTTACTATTTAGTATTTTTCTAATACGAAAATAATAAATAAATTTTATTAATAAGAGGATTTTACGCCAAGCAGAAAAACAACATAAAATATAATATTTAGACCTGGTTGGGAACATTAAAAAATAAAGTCGGGACGGTTCCTATCATCGTTTGCTACGTAATTTGATCGTTTAAGTCTCAAATATAGTGAGTGCTTCATTGATTTAAATAATTGCTACAAAATGATTAAATTGAATTAAATTTCACAATTTCTTTTTCATCGATATTATTATTATACAGTGAACAAATTACATTAAATAAATTCGTAACCCACCATGGCATGCAAGGGTGGCACTAGGATAGGTCAACTGGGATATTTGTCCTAGGCCAGTGTGCATTTTAAGACCACGCATTCCACATTATGAGAAACAGGTATAGAGTTGAATTGAAAAAAATATCTTAGAGTAATCGATAGAAGTTAAAGTTAGATGATATTTATAAGACATAACATATGAATTACATTTTGTACAAGAAGTGTCGTCTACAATCGTCGATTGACTATAAACATCTGATCGATATCTGCGCTTCAAAAATATCTTGGAAAAAAATTTAATTAAGTTCTTTTGCGATATTTTCTAGTTTCTTTTGTTTTACTTTTTAATAATATTATGTTGACAAGAATTGAGCGTAGCTATTATTTACTTATCATAATAAAACAGTGTGTGGTATTAATTGATTATTATTAATAAATGTCCTTGTGAAATATAAATACCAAATAATATGAGAATGATTATGCTGAACTTATGATGCATAACATAAAAAGTGTATGTGGAATAATAACGATTTAAATATAACGAAAACAATGGAACTTCTGTTCTAAAATATCTATTAAAAAGAAAAAAAAGGGTCTCGCAAAAACTAGGGCCGGTCGGCTGATTGTGTGTATTAGTATTATTATTACTTTTTTAATCGTTTTGTTCGTATGACTCGGGCCGAGTTTCCCGAACACGGAAACAATAAAAACTCTTATCGAATCGATCGGATTGAACGTTTGCTTTAACGTTCACCACGATAATAATAGTAATAATAATGATACGACACGATAATTATATTATCAAACCGGACGAGCGTCGTGTTTACGGTATTTCGACTATTCGTGTGTACTGCAGGCCAGTGGAAAGGACAAAGGGTCAAAATACAGAAAATATTTCATCGATTATGAAACGAAAAAATGTCAGTTTTCGAAACCCATCGTAATGGAATTTTAATTTCATTTTTGAACAAGGTACGCCACAGTTTAAAAACTTTTTATTTCGTACAACCACAAAATTAATTTTACGAGTATCACTCCCGTTGAGATAGGACTTTATTAAAATGAAACATTAACATTTCGCAAATGAAAATATTTTCCCGTATTTCCTCCATATACATATATACATATAGATTTTAATTTCAGTTGATTTCAATAAAAAACCATTTGTCATTATAATTGTTCGTCGGTAATTCCATTACATATTACGGCTTAGGTTTGGTACAATTAATAAATATACAAATGAAATTCCTAATGCACCGCGATAATATACATGTTAATGTCGTTATTGTCTGCAGTAATAAAGGTTTTCGTTTAAAACGGGTCCGAATGGTCGTATATCCGTTTGGAGAAAATAAAAACATACTACACTATTTGCTCGATCAAAACATTGACAGTTCGACGACATTTTCTTTTCTTCACATACTTAAAATCTAATCGCTGTTGTAAAATAAAAAACGCAATATACTTTGAAATACGTTTCCTGCGAGCGAGCGGATTTTTCGAATTCGCCGATCGGAAATTGCCGAAATTCTCGTGTGTTTGTATTACTCGAACAATAAACGAACGAAAACTCGTGTGCGTATACACGGTTGGATGTCGAACGAAAATCAATACACGCCGTCACGGTGATATTTGGTAGCGCGAGACGAGTGTTGTATAATTGAAAATTTAAACGATTGACTCGTTCCGAAAAAGTGCGTACACTCCGTCGAAATAATGTTTCGACCGACAAATTGACGAGAGTCTGGGTGGTTTTTTTTTTTTTGTTCGAGTGTCGCCGACTGCGGTTTTGGTGAAGTTCCCCCAAAATAATACGTGAAATACGACGCTCTTGACGACATTATGCCGTTTCTCGTCGGAGGAGCCGGGGCCGCGTGTTCCAAACATACTCCAATACTTCGTGTTGAACACAGAAAGCAGCCGATAACGGTTAAACGGCGCGATCCGACGGTGTATGCCGAGCGCTGTTATTACAATAGCTTTGAAATGGTACACACTCGCGTCATTACAAATGGCAATTACGGTCCGGTTTCATTGTCGGGTTCGCGCGGACCAGCGGAGTTTCGTCGGAAACCGTCTCCATCCGCTGGGTACCGTATTAGCCGGTGTGCGTTATTCACGGGTAACGTACGTCTAACGACCGTCTCGAGTATACGTCCGCTATATACGCGTCCGCCGCCACAATCATCGACCATCCTCGAGAATTCCGTTAGCCATCCACTCCAAGATTGCAATATATTCTCGCCGTTTAACGCCTTTCGACCACGTAAAGCCAACCGTACACCGTAACAGATAACGGCGTGTTAGACGTTCTCTTTGCGCGGCTGTTCGGTGAATTTTCCCTCTGCAGTACACCTGGACCACAATACACTTCGACCAGCCAATCCCGGATGTGACAAATATACCTACTCTTTAAGACGCCCTGACGGTATGTCACTGAAGTTGGCTCGAAGTGTTGGCTAAGTCTTTTCACAGTTTCGTAGTATAAGCGAACACTTACATCGCGACCGCATTGTCGGAGTACGTGTATTAATTGGTGATGTGACTATTCAATTTAAATATCAAACTCGAATTTCATAAAAAGTTTTAAAGGATTTAAATTAATTAAAAACATCTAAGTACTCGTTTGATTTTAACGTTGGTTAATCTAAATAATTAATTATTAGTTCATAAAATAAACAATATTGGTAGTTAATACTTAAAATCAATTTTTTTTTTTTAGTTATAACAACAAATCGGGTATCGGAGGATGGTGTTATTATCAGCTATACATTTATACAATGTGGCTAACCAAAGAAACCAACTGTTTTCGGCGTATAATGTATTTTAAAACGATTTTTAAATCATGATATCAAATGTGCTAATATGGATCAAGAGGTTAAAATAAATGCAATGTAAATGAATAAGTATATAATATTTCCATCTGTTGTCTGAGGAACGTGAATAACTGCTGTGAATAACTTTTGTTAATCGTACAAATTCAACGTTTTATGAATACGAATTCTGTGATTACCACCTCTACAACCACAGTCGCAATAACAAATTACGATGTTTTGTAACCAATTTGCTGAGTACTAAGATATTATCAATGAAACAAAACAATTTATCTTTGAATCCTAATGCTACGAATTTTATATGAATAATGTATAATGTTTTCCTTGTGGCCCACTTCCAACACCGAAAACCAGCCAGGCTGGTCGATAATACTTTAAATCTTTGTAAACAATAAACATCGTTTTTCATTTAGAAGCAAATGATTTGTAAATAATTGTTAATACATCATCGTATTATTATATTGACGAACAACAACGAAAATGGAGAAAATATGTCGTTAATTTTCGTATTACTGCGGATTGCGGGAAAAATTACTACTCGTATTAAAAACAGAACAAACTGAATTTTATTTATTTAAAAATTGTTGTTTTTTTTTTATTGTTTTTCAAAAAATTCCGTACTAATGTCATTTTTCATGGTTCGATATTCCGATATCCGAACTGTTTTGCGTATAGTTCGGTTCGAATATCTCCAATTATGAGTTCGGTTTTCAGATCGAACATCCCGGTTGGTTCAGTTCCAAAAACCAAACAGTTCGTAACATCACTAGTAATAATACACAATCTATATGATCAGCACCACCAGACGATTCGTCGACATGATACGCGACAAAATTTTAAGGCCAAGTATTGTTTATTCACGCCACTGATTATTTTATTCACAAAAATACAAAATATTATTGACAGCGGCCGACTGCTGCGAAAACTAATTTTTTTTTTATAAAACGCTACCGATTATTGGAATAAATAGTTCTGTTAAGTGTGTCTATTATATTGCTACGAGAATATGATTTTCGTAACAAATAGACGTCGGGAATTCAAATGCCTACATTAGAATCGAATCTAATTTATAGTGGTTAAGTGGTGCTTTTATTATCGTCCTCATCTACCGTTCATTGAAAACGAGCCATGAGAATTTCTTAGATATATTTCATGATTTCTATGTAATTGCAAAGCCGTTTGTAAAAAGACATTTTCAGGTTTTTTTCTCCGAAACCTTATCGTAAAACGGAATGAAAGAAGAAAAATATATAAAACGCTTCGCCCGCCCCGAAGATAGTTTATAGTATTCCTAGACCGAAGATTTAATGCGGAACTTTTCAATTTTCACGCACGTAGATTTACTTGTCAAAATAAAATGTAAAATACATATAATACATAACATTTTCCCAAGAAACGAAGAAAACACGATCGTATAATATTATTCCTTTTATAAACTGCGAAACGTAAAAGAGTTCAATAAACGGTCTCCTAGAATATTATTTTAGTGCGTAAACATGCGTATGTACGGCGATAGCGTTTTGGTATTTTTTTTTTATCGCACGTAAAAATCGTGTTAAATGTTGTTTGCAATTCACCTGTACATCGGTCGCTCATGCGTACGTACATGATATATATTAAGAGGGGTTTTTTTTAAAAGAAATGTAAGTTATAATAATAAAAATAAATTGAGACTAAAAAAAAAAACGTAATTGAAATGTTTTGCTAGGAAGCAGTTACACAAGTTTCTAAAACGCAACGGAGTGGTTCAAAAACGATAACAGGAAAAACATAATTTGGGGCCAATATTTAATTCATTAGTTTTTTCTAAACCTTTCGAACTTTCTTATATATTATTTGTATTTCGATTTGGGATTTGGCTCGTTTTGAAATTAATAAATATCGAAATACATGTACACCAGCAGAACTCGGACGGAAGGCGAGAAGGACGTTGACATATCAGTAGTTTTAATGTATATGTCTATCATAAATGTCACGTGGATTTATTAATGATAATGTATAGCACCGAGTGCAGAATTCAAAATAAGAAATGATCTGTTTTAGACATGGCTGGACGGCACAAACTAATAAGAACGTTCGAAATTACTTTAGTCGGTTACTTTTAACTTAATCAGTTATTTTATTTTATATATTTACAGGGAAATTCAACTAGTTATGTTTTTACACGATATATTTCTAACTCAACGGCATTTGATTAAACAATTTCTGAAACTCATTTTCTAAAGTTGATTATGAAAAATATGTATACATTTGATGACATCAAAGGTTCCATTAAAAATGGAAGAGATAAAATGGTAACCATTTTACAGGTCTACATGTTATTCGCCAAAAGTAATATAAATACATTTTATTATCCCGCTTTTAAACAAGCTTACATTAAATATCGCACTGCAATGTCTTCTAGTATTCATGAATAAACATCAGTGTTGAAGAGCAACTACTAGAACTAAAACGAAGTGTTACTTCAGTCAAGAACTTTAAAGTACATTTAAAATTTAATGAATATTTTTTATAAATAATTTTATATTTATATCACTTATTTGAAAAAAGAATTTAATAAACTATATTATTATTTAACGATTTTTTTTAAATAACTTCTAACTGAATAATTTTTCAGCAACTCGGTTAATTTTTTAATTGATTTTTATTCTAAGTGATTTAATCACCTAAAAATTGACTGTAATTTAAATTATAACAAGTTACCATTTGACTTTGAATATTCTCATTTTAATTAGTTAGAATATATTGGCTAACTTGCCCAGCCTTGAATTTACTATTTCAGGTTAAGTAAGGAAGGTCGAATGACGTGAGGAAAATCATAAAAAAACCATAAGCATGTTGAACGAGATTCTTTAAAACATATCAACATGAAATTTTTTTTTTTGGTCATCTGTAAATCTAAATGTATTCTGCATACCATTAATCCATATATACAAAACGAGACGCAAAAGACAATCATAAGAAAATACTGCGGACAAATAGATATATATTCAGTTCAAATATATACTTTAAAATATCAAATATGTTTCTTCTGATTCTAAATCATAAGTAAATACATTTTACCTTATTGTTTATACATTATAAAATCAATCAAATCAACAGTAAGTATGAAAATTAATCAGTTGTCTGTTTCCCCAAGTTATTTTAATAATATATTAGTACTTGAAACATAAAACGAACAATAGCTATGGAATTAACATACATTTTTTTTGATATTGCATATCATATGAGAATAATAGAATGAAAAAACACTATGACCCTATTATTACTAGTACCCTCACTAACCCGTTACGGGAAAACAGTTCGTAAAAAACTAGAAGCGAGTAAAACGAAATACGTGACGAAATACGATAAAATTTACGCGGAAAACTCGTTCTTAAATAATAGTTTAACTTTGACTTTTGACATTTCCACGATTTCATTTTATGGCCAATACGTTTGAATTGTTAATCCGACACGTGAAATAAATATAGAAAACAGTGTTATATGTGCTTTTGAAAAATCGATACAGTTAAAAAGTTTGATGAACACGAATTCTACATTACGTGAGTTCAAACGAGGTTAGCGAAGGTGTTAGCCTGATAAATTGTTGACACTTAAACTATCAACTAAAAAAATATATTCTTTTGATGATGCCGACCGATCGTATTTATACACTAGTAAACATTTAAGGATTCACGCGAAATTAGCATATACGTGATTCGACGAATCAATGATTTAGCGAACGTACAAATGTACGTTTCAGCTCAAACCGAGCATCGCGTCCTACGAGTAATAGATATGACTACATGAGTTCATATTGAAGAACGTTCCAAATATGTATTAAAAAACAAAAATAATAATTTTGAATAGAATCCATATGAAGACAAAAGTTAAAATACAATACTGAAATAGTATAAATTCCAAATTCAAGAAAAGAAGGTGGAAGGTATTTAAAACGTATTGAGTATTCGTCAGTTATTCCTGTTGAATTATCCGGCAATTTCTATATTTTAAAATTGTATTTTATTTATGTTGTTTATGTTGTTGTAACGGGTACAAAGAATCTGTAATTTTGCGTATTGAAAAAAAATGAACTAGACCTTTATAAGAGGCAGTTAAAGAACTGAAATGTTAGCCTAAAATCTAAATGTTACTCACGACTTTGTATGAAATGATTTACATTTCATTGACTGTAGTTGTGAAACGAACATTAACATCTTATTATTATTATTATTATTATTTTTATACTGTAAACGGTAATTGTCGGAAATTAGATAATATTGACACAATGTCAATGACACTAATCGTTAGATATACATTTACATAGCGTTAAATAAATATTTACGTTTTGATGAATTTATGTTTTCCACCGTTCTTTGAAAAAAGTTAGGATATAATTTAATACGCGGTAAAACGTGATTATTTTAATAACTAAGAGTTGAGTGACAAAACTTTACTGTACGACCGTTGAAAAATAAAAAATAAACGTATATAAACTTTCATGAAACGGGACGTTACGCATTTATTTTTAAATTACTACTATTTTGCTAACACTTAAAATCGCCACGACGTATATAATATGTCTTATATACGCGTACATAAAAATATCGTATTTGACGATAATATTTCCTACCATACGATTTCCATATAGATATGAAAATTTTTTACTTGAATAATTTATTGTGGAATGTCCAAGACAAGAAAAAATTAAAAATTCCCATCGCTGTGTATATACATATATATATAGATAGATAAAATAATTGACGTTTTTATATTCTATATATTGCACAAAGCCGAGACGACCCGTTGTCATCAATATATTGACACGAGAACCGTTTTGAGAATTTATATAGGCAATATGTCATCGCAATGTGAAAATCGTATCGTCTTTGTTCTCGACGGTTAAACCATTAAATTCCAAAAAATAAATATAAAAAAAAAACGCAACGCTGTTTTATATGTTTTATGGTACTTTAATACATGTTGGCCATTTATCTCGTCCGGATATCGGTCGTTGTTGAATTTATCGTTCGTTTACTTAAACACGAAAACGTGTAGGTTTCGAACTCTGTGTAGATAATTTCAGTGCTGAGTTCAGATACCAAAAATCACATATAGATTAATATGGAAGTAGGTTCTATCTGGATAAAGTCATTGATAATAATATTTATACCTATAGATGCTTAAAAATATAATAATTATTTTTCTGGTACGTATAATTTGTACGAAGAAAATTAATATTGGTTAAGTTTTAAGCAAACGAAAAATAATAATTTTATTTTGGACTTCCAAATTGGTTGACTCGCTAATCAATAGAATATGTGCTACTTAGTACTATATTTAAAGTAAGGAAACATGCAATTTAATGTCTTAAATCGTCGAGTTTGGCAAGTTGACGAATTGGTTTATCTGGTTTTATCTTCATTTCGTATAATATTTAAAAGAAAATAATTATAACGACGTCAATTTGTTAGGATTTTTTAACCGACCACTCGTAAATCATAACGTTCACGCGATTTAAATTTTAACTTAACCGTGCAAAAATATGTATGCCCACAGAAATGGAAGTGGATGACAGTTACCTGCTACTTCCACAGGATTTTTGGGTAAATTCATTAAAAAATGTTTTATAAACCAATGCAAATGTAAACGTTTAAGAATGAAACACATTTTATAAGAAGGTAAATTAAAATTCAATTAAATTAACTTTTGTGTTGTTTATTTGTTGTTACTTTTCAAGAATAAATCTAGTTTCCCTTTTATCAGTTACCTATCTGTAGACGCTATTTTCAACAGTATTGAAATAAATAATTATTTTTCTTATATAAAATAAAACAAATGATTACAAGTGATTCTAATGCTCTTCTCGCAGTGAGTCAGGAGTTTTGTATTATTATTATTATTATTATTTTAGATTTAAATTCAAACATTGCAGCTCCGGAAAATGATATCGACAGACCTTCAGTTATATAACAACAAAAATACATGTTTAATTTAATGCTTATGATTATATTTTTAACTATTTTTTTTTTTTTTTAATTTCTCGAGCATTTTTAAATCGCGAGTAAACCCGAAAAACTTAATCCGTAGATATTTTGACCATGGTATTTGTATAAAAAACCGTCGTACTTGATAGTAGGTTTCTAAACGTTAAATTAATACTGACTGGTAAACATATTGGATAAGGCATATAAAATGCACCCGAAATGTCGAAATGAGAAAATCAATCGAAATATATACAATCCGAAATCAACGAGAGAAAAATAAATTAAATTGTATATCTTTGAATTGTCTACGATTACCACAATTTCGAAACTTCGAAATGTCTTCAACAGCCATCCATAATTATGTTGTAGAAAACGATAAATCGTCAACCCACAAAAATGCAGAGCGACTGAAAATGTCATCCTATGTTTATTTTAATTATTAAAGCAGAACAAACACGCACATAACCGAAACGGGTGCCTGGTACGCGCGCGCGCGTACACACACACGAATATACGTAAATATACACCGGACGCGATATTATATATCGTATTAAATGGGTGTGGTGATCGCGATGTACGTGCCGCAAAGACGGTTTTCGTATGATATTTTTAATTGAGGGTACACGTGCAACCCCTTTTCGCGGACGATCGATATTCGGTACTTTAAGGAAACGCCTCCGAAGATAAACTTGCAGCATAAAAAAACGAAAATAAATAAACGACGAAAAATTAGATTGCGTGGGTCGGTTTCGTGTCGGACGACGAAAGATTTTACTTCCCGCGGACATGCGACGGATAAAACGAAATGGATAATAATTGTGCAAACACAGTGCAATTATTTATTATTTTTAAACGATTGTTATAAATTATTGTTCGGTTTTTCTCGTGAAGTTTACCTCATGCCACAAACGACGTGTTATCCATAATAAACATTGTCTCTCGGATCGTCACAGTAGACGAAGTGGGAATGAAGGGGAGGATGTTTTCCTCTACTTTCCTTTGTTAAAGTTGTCCGTCCCTTCTTTTACGTTGTTCTAATGATACGTCCCCTTTGGCTTTTGCGAAATGTATTGTTTCGTAATCATTGCATTGTAATTGGACGAACGATAGATTTCTATTTAATTGTAAATGTTTTTTTTGACTATCAGAATCAAAGCAAAGATTAATGAATATTTTATTATACGGAATCGTTCCCAGTTGAATAACGTTGAAGTACGTAGCATACGTAACATTATTAAATTACTTTATCAAAATATCCTTCTAAGCCCGAACAACACCAATTTTTAATAGTTAGTCATATATATATATATATAGATATATGAATGTGACCGTAATTCGAAAACGACATATTCTGTGTTAAAAAAAAATGGAAGCCTAAGTGAAAAATGAAGTCGTTTTGACCGCACCAACATACACGGTTGAGTGCATATAGAATTATGCATTATACCAACGTCGTACTTCGCCAGTTCAGTGTGATGTCGACAATGGTTTTTGACAAGTCGTTGACGTGGCTGGGCATGCACACAGTTTACTCGTATATATAACGCGAACACAATACTATTTTTCCTAGTCGTTTTTCTTATTACGATTTTTTTCATTTATCGGGTTTTCCGATGCGGATGATATGCTGGAATGGTTTCAGTTTAATATTTTTTTTTTTTTTTTTTTTTTTTTTTTAAATATACTGACAGCAGATGTATATTGTTTAATAATAGGGTTAATTTACATAAAAAAAACCTTGATGGGTGTATAAAATTTTAAACTCTTTCTAAGAGTTGACACGTGTATGCGCATTCGGGTAATGGATTTTCTACAATATGCTCGCAGTCATTTATTTCTTACACAACGACGACACGCACTCGCACACATTCCGAAAATTACCTAACCAATATGCTTAAAGAAAAGTACGTTTACAATCTCGTTAAAATTGTAGTTCATATATGTATATGTATATATTTAATTAACTAACAAAATTTTTTACTATACTTGTAATAATTTTTAATTATAAATGAATACCCGAATATTTTGTCTTATAAATTGACGATTTATGAAAATATTATAACAGGAATAAAATTTAACAAACGTTTTTTTGTTGACAAAATCGTCTAAAACATACATACAACAATATACTGAAAAATAACAGAATATGCAGTTTCGTTGAAAAACATGCACGAAGAAACATTTAACTTAAACTCGTGAGATCGCGAAATAAATGGATTTCTCGCAGGTCACGTGCACGGGAAAAAAACATGTAAAGATTATCTTTCACTTAACTACTAATCGTGTAATAGTTAATACAAATATAAATCATTTGCGCCGACACTTCTTATCGGTCGTTTATTCGATTAGAAAAAAAAAAACATTAATCATTCACCTGTTGATCTCCAAACGCTTGCAGGAACAAAGGTTCATTCTCGAAAAAGCCAATTACCGACGATTCTATGTTCTTTCGTCTTGGAATTATTGTAAGTATTGTGATAACATAATAGTCCAAAAGTACTTGTATTCTCTGTCTTTGACGGATAAAAATACCCAAGTTATAAACACGGGTGTCCATATAAAGAAAATTGAAAAACAGAACATATATCTTCACCCGACTACGTTCCCTTAGCCCGTCGTACTGAACCACACAAAAACTACCGTTTTTCACCATATCACTTTTTGGTTTATTAATTTGAAACATTTGAAACATAGTTATGGACATTTTCGTCATTTACTAGTATAGGAATTATTGTTTTTATTTACAATAAAATCACGAAATAAAATTGGGTTACGAATAAAAAGTGCCTATCGGTAAGTACACAGCGTATACACAAGTATGTGTACTTTTTTATTAATACTAAACGAATAAGACCAAATAATACAACACATTTAATATGTATATACAATATACGATATAATACATTTCGATCGATAGATTATCATATTAAAGTAGATTATGCGAGTAGTCGATTTTTTTAATTTTTAAAATTTTTTTAGTTTTGTTGAAAAAAACAAAGTAAATAACTTTTTCCGTATTGATGAATATTGAAAAAAAATTATTTTCATTTTACATTGCTGTTTATTCGATACGGCATCACCGAATTAAAAAATATAAACGAGTACATATACGCCTAAACTGCATTAATCCATATATCGTGCATGTATATAACAATTCGGACAAAGCAATAATAAATTATTAAATAAAAAAAAAAAATAGAAAAAAACGATTTGGTTAAAATTTTCATAATGCTATTCATTTATTTACTGACTTCTTTTTTTTCGATTTATATTTAATATTAATTTATATATTTATTAATTAATTTTTTTTAATTTTACGCACCGTTGTTATGTATAAGCACCTAATGGTCATTGAATGTATTTCAATGTACCTTCTCCGACGTATATTTTAAACTTTTAATCATTTAAATATTTCTAATTTATATGCATATATCATATCTTCAAATTTTCATTAAAAACTTTGTATCTAAGAACTATGATATATTGAGATTACAATTAATTGGTTCAATCTTTTTATAAATGTTGATATAATAAAAAAAATCGAAAACATGAATCCCAATAATTTTGAGACAATTTAAATATAAGCCGATAATTAAATGTAATAATATTAATCGTTTTTCCACATGTAATAATTTTGTATTGGCTTTAGAATAACTGATAATGATCTTTATCGTATTATTCCATTAAACTAAATATTGTTTTTCTTATAAAACTTATAAGTGGTTCGACTTTATCTCTCGGGTATTAAATCCGCATAAGTGCATAGACTTTAGAGTACCTCACACCATAGTTGAAAACTAAATTGCTTGTTACATCCCATAATTTAATATAATAATAGATTTTTCATTTCGATTGCTATTATAATTTGGTATAAAATATAATCAATTTGACAGATCATTCAATTCGTCAGCTTATTCGTCCACGATTTAATATATTTTTTCGTAAATTTGGAGCGTTTTGCCTACATTTCAGTAAAGTATTCATACCATATGGTTAGTAGGTCAACCCATTTAGGAGTCGCAAGATATAATCGAATTGCTTTTAGGTGTTTGAGCATTGAGTTCATTTAGAAAAATCAAACCAACAGTTTTCGATTACATTGGTTTTCTTTATCAAATTAAACATTAAAAAAAAAAAAAAATGATAATCAAACGGATAAAAATAATTATTGAATTTATAGGTATCTATAGCTAAAAATATATGTTATCTACAACTCTATAAAACGCTGTATTCGAACTCCGTATCAATCTAGATGTAGCGTTTAGTACCTTATCATTAGTTATCTCGTGGCACGTAAAAAAAAAAACAAATCGATAAAACACGCAGTTCGTCATTTATTGACGAATACGTCACATAGGTCGCGGCGAAACGGTATAAACGCCGTCGTGTGAACTAAATTGATTTTTAGAGAAATAATTTATATAATATCGCTATGGCCGCACGGAAAAGTCGGTTGGACGATAAATGTCATGCAATAAAACACACACATATATATTATGTTATAAACAAAAAAAAAAAATGAAATAAATAAAATAATTTATAGTTCCGTAGTGACGTCACTCCTGTGACATTGCGATTTGTAGGCGATTACATACAAAATCCGAGTCGCATTACATTAACAGTTAAGCGAGTGTATGCGCGTGTGTTTTTATACCGTCTAAATTGATGATCCGGACAAGAATCCAGGCCGGTGGGTCCAGGAAACCAGCTCGAGAATAGTAGGGAAAGTTCAATATTTTCATTTTTCAATTCTTTTTATTGTATTAATTTAGAATTGGTTTTTATAAAAAATAATAATTTGTTAAAATGTGTTCGGAAAAAAATGAGGATAATTTAAATGCATATTATATGTTAAATATACAATATACGTTTAAATGTAATAATATAAATAATAATATAAAAATATAAAAAAAATGTTGTATTTTATGTATTTAAATAAACGATGGCGGTTAGGTTAGGTAACGCGTAAGCTATTCCCAAAGAGTCGTCGACAACACACGGACAGAAAAAAAACCCGTTTGAATTACACGGCACACGATCGAGTCCGTGTACAAACATCAGAACCACGTCGCCGACGAAAGTAAATATCCAACGAAAACGCGTTTCGTGATTCGACGTAGGAATAGGAAAAAAGCATATAAAACACGCGTGGTAGCCTTATTGACGACTTGTACTCCTTCCCATTTTAATAACTAATAATAATTCAATCAATTCCGACTAACCCCCAACGTCATCCAACTATATTTTTTGTGAAAACAAACGGAATTATTTTTTTTTAACTTACACAAGGATATAAAAAAAATCATGGCTTCCTTGTATAAAAATAAAAATCTTTTAAAATATATTTTGCAATAAAAACAGTGTTTTTTCAAAATTCGTGATAAATTTTACTTTTTTTGCTAAAAAAAATATTGTGCGTTTGAACGTAAAATGTAGAACTTCGATAAAAAAGGTACCTTTTCAACTCTTTTGATGTAAGAGTGATGAGTATGGATTTTTTTTTCTTTTTTGAAAAACACTTTAAGCACAACAAGTATGCGAATAAAAGAAAATAGATAACATCATACCTAGATAACCTAACCTAACATGATTTTTTCTATGAAAGAAGCTAACTATCAATAAAACTTCTGTTTGAATTTAATTATACTCGTATTATTTTTTTTTTTTTTTTTAGTTATTTACTCGTAGTGTGTAATTTGAATAGAATATTGTCCAGATCAATTTCCTACATCGTTTCTCGAGACTTTCTGATGAGTAAGATTTCGACCGGTTTTCGAGTGATCCGTTATGTTATCAAAATCAATAACATTCATCACGAACAATGTTGATTGTCGTCCACGGCAATCGTTTGAAATTTGAAACGGATTTTTCCGATCATCCGGAAAAGAGACGGCGAATTCCCTCGTTTAATGGCCCGAAAGCCGATATTAATGACCCGACCAACGTAACCTAACGACCGATCCGACTTACACCGGCAAAACGATTTGTACGATATATTTGTGACGATATAATACTACTGTTTTCGCGCCTCGAATTCAAATTACGATCACGTCCGATTATACCGCGGGCACGACGAATTGTATACATAGAAATTAAAAGGCGCAGCGTTCGTTTTCTCGGTCGGTTTTTGGATTTTTCACATTACGTTATATTTATTTTCGCCAGGCGGCTGAACACAAATTGCATTTGATTTTGGACTTGATAGTGTGAATTATTGCTTTTCACTTTACGGAAAATGTAAAACATAAAAGTAGAATTCGATAAAATTAATGAAAGCGTCGTTTTACATTAGACTTCGTAAACAACACGAATAACAAGCGGTAAATAATATTGTCATTTTCCCATGAATTGACATAAATTAAAAAATAATAATATTTCCAAGATTCACAATACGAGTGGTATATAGTTATGTAGATTACAATTTATTATTAAAAATATGTATATACTTATGTTCAGTAGTTAATCAATATGGTTATTAAATACGTTTTCGATTTTGTTTACAATCATCACTGTGTTTTAGCTTAAGGTATTGTATAATAATTATATTGTGAAACGGTACACCATGTGAAAATGTGACGGTTTATTCATAAACCATTTATTACGAAAAGTTTTGAGTATAACATAGTTTAGAAAGCTCTAAAATAAGTTTTCATTTGTTTACCTACTATATAAATACTATATAACAATGACTTATTTCAATGCGTTTATATACATACCTAGAAAATCGAAATAGTTATTTACTTTCGCAATTAACTAATAAATTCGTAAACGACGAATTAAACAGTTTGAAAAATAATAAAATTACAAACGATTTCATAACACGATTCCATCGTACATATGAACAATACACTTAGAATATAATTTCTATAATTCAATAATTGCTTTATAAGTTTAAATAATAATGAAAAATGTATGAGGCACTTGGCCCTTTCCTGGATCAGTCCCCGATATATATCGCGTACAATTCGAACGCCTCGTATGATGATTACTCGTCTCGTTGTTTTACACCTCGTACATTATTACTGTTTTACCAGTCGAATTGAAATATAAATTTTATAGGTCGATAGCGAACCCCTTCTCGTGGTGACTTCTGAGTAACGACATAAACTTTACTAATAAAATAATAATAACTTTGACGGAATCGATTAACCCGTCGGGTTTACATATGATATCGTTTCGCGGAAACGAATATTCCGTTTACATCATGTCGACATAAAATATCAAAAAAAAAAAAAAATATTTCGGGATAGAACAATAATTATAGAAATTACTTTAATTAAAAAAATATTATTAAATATAGTATAATTCATACGGAAGTATAATATCGAATTCGTTTGTTTAGGTAAAACTAAATTAACGTGAGAAATGAACGTTGTATACGAGTCATGAAATACCATGCTTAAAAGGGCAAAAAAAAAAAAATTGAAGTAATTGATTTTTTCTCGTTTAGCGTTTCATTTTTGTTTTTTGCGTCTAACGGTCGCTTCGTCGTAAATCAACACATAATAGACAATTTACTACGTAATCCAAAACGAGAACGTAAATGTTCTGCCGTACGTACACTAATATCGATACCCTCGGTTTTTTCTGTTTCTTAAACAGCCCGTCGTGAGTCAGAGAGAATTGGATTTTATTTTATTTTTAATACTGTGTAGCCAAGTTGACACGAATAGGTCGACAATATATAGTGGAAGCACACACACACACACACAATATCGATTCGGAACCGACAGGTTTCAGTCGAATTACATCGAAATTAAAATGGTACCGGATTGAACTCGTGTAAAGAGTATATTTACGGTCGGATGATACGAATAACGCGTGACCCGTAAATCAATGGAAACGACTGTCGTTTTGTGGAAATTCGATTTATGATCGCAGCAGTACACCAATACGTTTACCGTTCCCTTATACGCGCTCGTATATTATAGACGCATCTACTACAATTATTTTTATTTTTATTATAAAACGTTCTGTTCAACTAAACATTGTACAGTGAAAATCTGATACTTCTAGAAGTCGACACCGACCGAATGGCAGACTTTGCACTAAATCATATTGAGAAGGACTGTACAATTTAAACTCCAAGAAAACAAAGTTACTCGTATAAAATACACAATTTAGCTAAATTTGAAAACACGGAATTCTGCTCTGGAATCGAGTCGCCTACCGGTATACGAATTGGGGGAAAAAACAAGCGTCAAACACTATTAATTCTGTACCTCAGAACCAAACGAACGTAAGTCACATTATACTAACTTTTCATAAAAGCATAATAACTGAAAATCATGTTTACATTAACATGTTGCTTGACTACTATGCTTAAATTTACTCATAAAATCCTAGTAAAATGATAAAATGAGAATTTTTAACGGACTTCCGTCGTTATGATTCGACGAAAAACAGATTTCACTTGCCAAAAATGTAATAATCTGAAAATCTTTTTTTTTTGTACTTACGTTCGGCTGGTTTTGAGGTACAGAGTTGAACATTGATCTTTTACCGCGTCACGTAGTAAAACTCCACCGCAGTCTCGTTAAACAGGATACGAGCTGACCGACAATATAGAAGCGCTTACTTGATCGGGGAATGGGAGTTATAAAAGAGTCCGCAGCGTGCGGATACGAAGAACACGCATCACAGATAAGTTTCCAATCTACGAATGGCGTTCGCCCACTCGAACGCGTATTTGTCTTTGTGAATTTAAAACGTACCCAAGACAAATACAGTACCATTTCACAGGTATCTATTGTTGTAAACAAAGCCGGAATTAAAATATTTCGATTTGGATTATTCACTATCTCGATGTTGAATATCGGTTTTCGGGAATCACGCTATCGATTCCAATTTTGGACACCGAATTTTACATTATGATTTTGATTTTGTATATTGAGATTTGGTTTTTGGTTTTCGTTTGTAAAATATTCGATTCCATTCCCAATCGTCGTTTAATACAATTCGCCTTCAGCATATTAGGATTATGAGTGTTCCTGGTATACGACGAAATTGTTTATGTACACATAGGTTATGGTAATGTTATATAACGTTTTATTATTCCGTAATAATAGTTTATTTTTAGTGCTAGTTGACGAAAATCAAACAATACAGCAACACTAAAGCAGGTATTCGTGTCTTATTGTCGTCCGACGCGGCACGTATTATTGCCGATTTCATTGAAAACAGGATGTACTTTTACTGTGCGTAAACCAATAACACAATATACGAATTAACATAGCGTAGATGACCAATTGAGGTATTTATTGTTATCACTATTCGCGTCGTACGTGTTACACATACGCGCGGATAAAATGAATCGCGTTATGTTATTTTTCGTCTTAGTATTTTTATTTTATTACCATCCCTCCAAATTTCAAAAATTTTTTTTCGGTAATTCCGATTTCCGTTTCAATAGTCGACATCTATTTGTTTGAACAGAGGTTTTTCGTTCGAATATCAATGATATTCATATTTTATCAGTCACGATTTAGATACTGAATACCGATTTTGATTTTTGATGATTTCGATATTAGTTCGAGTATCGATTTCGAAATCGGTTTCAAATCCCGGTTGTAAGTTTACAATTCATACTGTTATGATTTTACTACTAGGTAAACTAGGTACTAGGTATTGTTCATATCACTATTTTTAAGCCGTCTCTATATGTCGTACTATAATATTGACATTGGAAAAAACCTATTCGTTTACCGGTCATTCCATATAATTAAATTTAGATATCATTGTCACTTATTAAAAAATATTATTTAAATTATTCTCAATTTGAATAGTGCATACATATGTTATAATATATTCTGACATACTTAAAACGAAATATTATCAATTATATTAAAAGTATTCTATAAGTATTACGAAAATACGTTCTTTTGCAAATACACCATAATGATAATTAATATATCATGTTGAGTATAGTTTAACACGTTCAGTAATAGTATCCTATTTCGGGCTAGCAACATTTTCCATTATCTTGAAATTATCATATACAGCTTGTATAATAAGTCATAAATTGCTTGGGGTTCTATTTGCTTGGTTTTTATGTCTAGTAGCCAAAACATTATGGTATAATTATATTTTAGTGTTATTTAAAATTTCAAAACACTTTGGAAATTTTGAAATTTACAGACAACAATGTCTTACATTGACACAGCATTTTTTATAACAGTAAAGATTATTTACCATAAAAGAACGAAAATTGTCGTCCTGGATATAACCACATAACAATATGACAATACCCGAATTATTGTTTAAGCTATGACGTAGAAAACACTTATCGGCGGTTCGTGATATTGAATATGTCCCATATTCTAAGACATCGCGACGTTATGCTTTCGTAATTTTCATTGTATTTATGAACAATTTGTTTTTTATTTTGTACATAGTATACAAATATTGTTATTAAATTAATTATATTTTTAAAGTAATTAAGTTAAAAATTGATAAAAAATATATCTAATTTAAAAAAAATTTTGTTTAAAACAAACTGAATTCAAAATAAACATCAACATAAAATAGTTTATTTTAAATTGCGTATATAATTGCATTGTTAAATATAAATTAAATTAAATAGTAGAAAAAAATTTAAAAAAATATAAAATAAATGTTTAAAAGTTGTTAAAAAGTTTTTTATAGTTTTAAACAATCCAATAGAAATACACTAAAACAAAGTATTTTAATATATCATTGAAAAAATAATAATTAAATACTAAAAATGCACTTAAATTAGATATTAAAATATTTATTTTTATGGGTTTGTGGTTTTATGCGTTAAAAGTATTAAAACATTCATTCGTGAAAACTGAAATATAATCTTTCATTTTTTTATTTTTTAACTTAGAATAGTGGTTATAATAGAAAAATATTTTTAATTAAAACTTATAAAGCGTTAATGTTTTACGATTTTACATAAATAATAATTTTAATTGAACTAATTGATAGTATTTTTTTTCTCATAATGATTAATTGTGATTAATATTTTTTTTGTTGAGTCATGAATAGCGGATAGAATAGACAAATCCATTCGTATTCATATTTGCGAAAGGTGTGTGATAAGTACATCCGAAAATAATTTATTTTCCAAGATATTAGTATTAACGTTACACAAAAACACCAAAATGAAGAAATAAAATAATTTGATTATTAAATAAGACGGTTTAAAAACAGGAAAACTGTCAAAAATAACTTATTGAAAAGTTTCGCAGGAAATTTGATCTCGATGCCATTATAGTCGATCAATCTTCAATATGATTACCATATATTGTTTGCGACAAGACAACGTTTAAATCTTATATATATATATATAACTTCGTTTTAAACGTTATCCTGTGTGGAAAACTATAGTATCGTCAAAAAAAGGATTCGACCAATAGCGTTGCACCGTACGAATTTACATTTTCAGAGGGCGCTTGGGTGAGCCGAAAGTTCTCCGCGTGGAAATCAATATGTTAAATAATATATCTGGAGCGTCATTTACGGAATAACGATGTCGTGCATGTGCATCACGTGCATTATTTTCTTCACAATTTTTCATGTCATTCTTATGTTGTTGATCGTTATCGCACACGACACTGTATACCATTTTACATTTTCTGAATTGACCGTACGGAGATTTATTTAAATTTTAGTAGAGTACATTTTTTCAGGCACTCTACCAGCTGCAGCTACAGAATATTTAGTTTCGACCAATAATTCATTACCTTTCTAACCATCCCGTCTCCCAAGAAAATGATATTGTGCGTCTATGAATAAACCAAATTCAAAAATTTTCACACTCGAAAATATTTGACAGTTCTAATCTCAATAGTTTAATTTTTAATTACGTGACGCACAGCCGTTATGGTATTCTTTAATAATTTAAATAATGTATTTCACAATCACGATTGTCTCGCGACTAATCCTCTTTTATCGTGAACACACTTAATTTTCCGTTGAATTTTTACGCTTACCATTAAATTTCGAATGATTATTACACACAGCTAGCACCTAAAATATAATTATTATCAAATCGAGAATGAATTTCAGTTTCATTCCGACCATTTGCTTTAGTATGCCCAACATCGTTACCCCATTAATATATCGTATAACACAACTGTAACTATATAAAATAGACGCAATAAGGGCGCGCACACACGTCCGTCTATAATATCCCAATAACGTTATCACGCACATGATATTTTTTTTCTAGTTATAGTTCGACAAACTTTTACCGAATTCGTTTCGTTTTCTACGGCAATTCCTCGTAAGTTTTATCGCAACACACATATCGATTAAGTTGCGTAATAATTTTTATATTATTACTTTTCTCGACGGGCGGCGTCCCTGTCGCGATCCTAGCCACTTAAACTTTAAACGGTCGTTGGCCCCCTCCTCGCGGACCTGAAGGCTATAGAGACATCACGGGATACGAAGTTTAAGACTTCGGGCTATGCGACGTTATTGGTTTTTATATCGATGCGAGTTGGTTGTATTGTTCTCGCAAAAAAACGTTTATTCGGGTGGATAAAACTTGTCACAAAGTTGAGCATGTGTGGTTCCATATCGATCAATCGACAGTTGCGGACACGCTGCAGATGGCCCGAGTGATATAAATTGGGCGCATACGTCGTAAAATCGCACGTAGGATTTGCCGAATACACAGCAAAAGCTCAATGTAATAAAGTTTTATGTTTTTTATTGTTATTTTTTAGTGAAACGTGTTTAAAATTTCGTGAAATCGATTTTACCTTTCTTCCGCGACAGACCTTGTCCATTAAATCGTAATATCCCACGGCTTACCGTGAAATATCCGCACCATATCACAACATAATACACCATCATGTCTTCCAATACCTATTAAATGCCAACTTCCGACCGCCCTATCACATATAATCTATAAATAATGAGACAAACGAAAAATTGATAATCGTAAAACATATTTTAAGTACGAGTATTTTCATTGTTTCACGTTATTATTTTTGAATCAAATTTCATTTCAACTGGAATCGACAAAAAGCTTATGTAATAAATGTCATATGTTATTGTTATGAGAATAGTTGGAAACATTTATAAATTATATGTTTACGTTAATTAAAAACAAAAATAAATTTCATAGAGAAAGCATATAAATACAAAAGCGAATACGAATTGTTGAACATCGCCGCAGAATGGAAATATCGTTTTAGGAATTTGCACACCCTCGACGTATACCAATAAAAACAAAAACAAAACAAAAAATTCATAGATTAACTCGGAACGTGTGTGGTGGACTTTAAAAATAATTTTAACTTAGTATGGTATTTTAAAAACGAACTATTCTTATAGAAATTTCACGGAAATTTATCACAAGGGTACACACGAATATATAAATGTTTCTCTACATTTCAGTGAAATGGTATATAATACTATAGAACGTGAATACGAATAAATACGAATGGATTTTTTATACAATAGAAACAGTGAAGTATGTATTTGAAATTTCTAAATGTTGTGTTTCTTTTGAAAAATTGTTTTTTTTCGCGGTAAATAAAAACAATTTTTGGTGCGATGGTATCAAAAACTATTTCCTCAACCTACGTTAAATTTCAATGATAAACTGTAAAATGTAATCGACACACATACTCGAAGATTTACCACCGGAACGTTATAAATTCCGGTCGGGTGATTCGGAAACGAATGGACGATCGCGCAAAAAGACGACAATAGTACACAATAATATGTTCTACTACATTAAATTGATTTAAACTGTTTTTATATATTATTTTTTTCACAATTCGTCTTTGATTTAGTTACAAGACAACAACTTGTAGATAAACAATACATTGTGATAATTGTATTTCTTTGCGTCAAGGTCTATAATATTCACACTTTTGAAAGAACACAAGGAACATGTCCATATATGTTTACGATTCGTTTGCAAGTCGCAAACTTAAAAAGTTTGACAGATTTTACGTAGCCCATCCATGTTTCCTACCACTTTGAAATTGTTCACAACTATAAGGAGAGGTAGGTTTTAATTTGCAAGTCGGGATTTAGCTCTCAAAACTTTCAAGTCGTTACAACAAAGCTTTATAAAGATAGCCCAAAGATGATACGTGATGTTGATTTCGCTTTGTATTCATGGGTTTTCAATGAAACAACAACAATGAAATTACAATGAAAAAACAAAACTTTTGATCTCTAATGGGTAAACCGACTTCGAATATTCACTTTAATTAGTACACTGCGGAGCAGAGAAGCTGACTTGGCAGTTATTTTGTTCCGACCTCGGTATTCGTTTGATCGAGTCGGGAATAATTTTGTATTATAACTTTGGTGGAATAGTCGTTTTTTTTATTTAGTTTTGTCGATTTTGAAAACTTTTCTACGTTCGAAAATCGAAAAACTGCATATAGGTAGTAAGAGTTTAATCTGCGTGATCTCACACGACCAAGAGACGTTTTCGGCGAAAAAAAATTGTTTTTCCGAGCATAAAGATTGTACTGATACGGAATTTGGTACCTTTCGCTCGTGTATAATTTTTCGACAATGACGGCGACAACCAACGCATGCTAACTATTACCAATCATTACAATTCGAAAATTAAATGAAAATCTACAACATTACACAAGAAACACTAGGTGAAATTTACGGAGAAAACGAAGTATCCACATAATACATCATATATATAATACGAGTATAGTACATCAGATTTCCGGTCGATAATCATGCTGACCGTCCGATGTTCGTAATTTCTTGGTAGAAACGCGTAAATCACGAGAGACTCGATTCCGATAAGGTTTTTTTTGAGATTAAAAGATAAACAACGGTTATTTCTGATTTACGAGTATGACAACAAACCAAGACCTAAGCCCTCTGCATGATTGATTAGAGAGTAAGTGACAGAAGTCAGTTGTAGACATTATATTAACTTGTTGATAACTTAGGTAATATATATTGTTTATGAACCATATCGTCGATTCTAACGTAAAATGTGTCCACGAACAGATAAACATACGAGTACGTTTTAAAATAGAAGGTATTTGAATTTTAGTATTAACATTTTAAATCCAATTATTTAATAAATAACAGTTAAATGTAACGAAAATAAAATAAACAGTCTGACAAAATAAACAATTTTTTTTATTAACAGATTTTATTCTTATACAAGTATACTTTTTTTTTAATTACCTAATAATACTAATAAAAATTAAGTTTATAATAATTTATATTGTTTACTATAGATAATTGATAATTAAATATTTATTATGAACGGAAATCATAGTAAACACAATCCTTTTATTTTTTTTTTGCTATAGTATGTTTCGTTCAAACAATAAAAGTCAACATTAAACAATGGGCGATTTTCATTGCTAAAAAAATATATAAAAATTTAAAACTTATTAAAAATCTGATGACGTACTTGTTTTACAATTTTAAATACGACTTAAATACATAAACGTGAAATCTACTGATCTAAAATATTATTTTACTAACACAATTAGTTGATGGAATGTTTTAGAATGGGTTTTTTGTCTACAAAACCGTATAAGTATTAAAGGCAAAACGTTGCTGTAAAATATCGCTTCATTTAGAATCACAATAATATTTATATCAGCAATAAAAGTTCAGTGATTTTTATGTTCCGTACTACGAAAACTCTTAAACAGAAACCGTATGCTTATTTTATTTCGGTTTACCAGAACATATAAGTTGGCGCTCGTTCTTGCCATGTTTTTTACATAGCATACTTATTGTGTAGCTCAATGTACCGTAGATCCGGGACTCACCTATTTGACGTCTAGTCGGCTCGATTTATTCCACAACTCAATGTCGAGATGTCACTGGATATGAAACATGATACTTTCGTAGTATTCTACAACACATACACCTTCGGTACGCGACTAGAGATAATAATATATGATAGACCGTAATATGCAACGTGCATATGAAAACGGAACCGAGTAAAACCCGACCGACGTCGTTTGATCTCACATTGTCTCCCATTACCGCTTTCGGATTGTCGATCGATTACGAAATTACGTTTTGCATTTCTCGGTGGTTCGGAAATAATCGTACCCCGACGGACAGGATCGACGATCCATAAACGATTATCTCGTGATTATCTAAACCGAAATCGAGATCAAATAATACGACGGACACAACCGTCACACGAGCGTGCACCTTCTTTTTTATTACGTAATAAACGCTATACGTCAGACATTACCGTTTGATATCGTTTGAATATATATATATACAGGTACGATTTATTAATTCATTTTAAACGTGCAACTCAAAGATGAAATAACTCGCGCTGTGAAATTCCATTATCAATGTTTAATTGAATTGCATAGTTCGTCTCATTCTAGATGGGACCTCCGCTTCATCTACGGATTACGAATATCTTCTATTTAAGATCAGCGGATTAGGTACTCGGGCAAAAGTATATTTATGTACTCGTATTTAGATTATTATTTGTTACTAGACTGAAAATAAACGTTTCCTCGTTGCTTGATTATGTTGGAGATTTGGAACATATTTAGATCACTGTTCCCTAGAATGTTTTAAAACTATAACTCAGATAACTTTGACTATATCCACTGGAATACCTTAACCCGGTGTCAATGCTTAGTTAGTGTAGCGTGAAAAAAAGGCGGGATCATTAGCGTTCTTAATTTTTAAGAGCTGTACCAAGAAGTATGAATATCTCTAGTGTTTAATATGGGGGAAAATGTTTGGCGGTTAGACGAAAAGATTTCAAAGAATTCAAAGCGGTAACGGCTATAAAATTAAATATTTCAGCTATGTGAAACGAACACATAGTGCGTGTCGCCGACGAGGATATTAATTTACAAATACATTCTAAAGTAAAAAAATCGAATTATTCAATCCAATCGATTTTACGTTCCAGACAATCAGGTCTAAGACTGTGCGTGTTGTGAGACAATTTGTGCCGTATGACAAGTTAAGTGCGTAATACGAATAATCGGATAAATTATTGTCAAAACAGTTCAGTTTTTAAATTCGGAGCGCGTTATTGGTTGTATAATAATTTCGATCATCGTTAACGTGCAATGCGAAATATCGACCATTTTCGATTTCCCGAGTGAAATTGAAATTCTATAGATACAATAAAACGTACACGCGTGTATCGTCTGTGCGGGCCACGCCCGATTCGTTGAAACGACAAGTGCATAATATTATGACAATGGTACATTAAGATTAATTAAATGGATTCGGCCAACTGTAATGTATGTCAAATGACCTGATGTTTAACACGAACGCGACCACTGTACGCCGATTTATGTCCACGGGCGTGGTTACGATTTTCGAACGGTACTTCTGGACTTAACTTCAATGAACGGTAACCGATAGACGTTTACACCGCACTGAAACAGTATGTTTTCGGTTCGACAAATTCAATACTCGAAATGTATTTCGAGTTAAAAATTTCTGGTTATTTATCACCAATTGGCTGTAATCAATGGGGCTATCGCGTGCGACGCAGTCCTGTTAAATAGTATTTAATACTTCATTGAATTCGATTAGATCGAGTCGCCAAAGATATATAGTTGTGTCTTGTTTCCGTAATGTACCACAGGACTGTCGACCGGACAGATTGAGTTACAATAAATTGATTAAATCGCGATTGATATTAAATTAAATAAAACAATAATAATAATACGTCACGGTCTTTTTCGTTATGTTTTTGTAATTTTTTACGTGTACCGAAAAAACGATTATTTTTTTAATTAAAGTAAAATAACTAATCCAACAAGGGAAAGTTATTGTTTTGTTTAAACATGGCTTCTTTTTTTTAATGCAATCCATTTTTTTAATACTATATTATGTTATATATATAATGCAGACAAAATTATTAACGAATATATAAACGAACGAGATGAATAAAAGAATAAAAGTAAAGACGTCATTATTATAAAATAATGTCACGATACAAACCACGAGGTTTTAGACAAAAATTATTATTGTGCTATTATTTTTCGAACATTTTTTAAACGTAACTGACACGTGAAAACAAATACTCGACGTACACAAATACATAAAGTAATGAACCAATAGATACGATTACATAAAAGACACAGTCAGTCTTTGGCAAATACACAATTCTCGTGTAAATATGATTTTATGAAACATTTTCATCGTTATATAGAGCAAATAAAACTAAAACATCGTAAAAACTAATTTAAAAAAAATAAAAATTAATCAATTTGAACGGACGATACAGAGTGCTTATAATATCACGCCGTAGCGATTTTCTTACAATGTTTCTACATACACGTAGAAACATTGAATCACCGTTGACCGATGTTGGTTGATGTCATTAATTTCGACTAACATTTATTTTAAAACAAACGGAAGATATGTGCGTTGTTCTAGTTGAATTTTCAAAAGTCACGATTACAAACATCATAACACACCGTTTAGATATATGTTTAAATCTATGGATTTTTCCAATTGACTGATATATACCTATATAAACTGAAGTTTAGAATTACGCACAAGTTTATTATCTATACATGTATGAAAACTCGAGGAAAATTATAGTCTGTTTTTGTATAGTTTTGCGTACAACTTAACAATTCTTCATAGACGAAACCATTTGAATTCTCAAATATAGATTATTATTAGAATAACTAAAAACTACACAACGACTTCTATTTTTCATATTAATATTCACGTACTTTTTCTTTTTGAATATTGAAATTATTCAACCATTAACTTTAACGTAAATCGTTTCAATAACTCTTTCGCGTGTCTGCCATACACACGAACACAAACGTTATAATATAATTTAATGTCATACTACGTTTACGTATAATATATTTTGCTGAACGATAACAGTCGAAGACCGTAAAAAAGTAATGTCTCGAATCGCCTGTAAGACCACAAATTTTATGTACAAGATAATCGCCCCGTATACATAATATGTGTCAGAGCTTGAAACCGAATCCGAAATTGATTTTAAATATCGGTGAAAACCGTAATAGATCAAAATCGGTATTCAACATCAAAACCGCAAGCAATCAATATAAATATTGGCAATCGAAGTTTGAACGAAATAAATAAATATCGACACGTCAAATTGAAATAGAAATCTGAATTACTGATAACCGATAACGGTAAACAAACGAATTGGAAAAAATTAAAAACCGTCAATTAAAATCGCAATGAAATACAAATACAATAATAACATTAGGATTCGGTGCCCACGTGGTCGCGTACAACGAGTATGAGATGAGCGAACGATTTAACGGACGTCCGTTCTCTCCTAATTTACATGTCGTCGTGCTATGTTTCATATTATGACAAAATTATTTTCTGTTTTCAATGGAATTCGTATCTACGTTACGCGTGCCACCGGATGAGTATATCGTCAAGTGTCCGTCGAGACTAACGACGCAACATTAAAAGTAAAGTATTCTGTACGTTTATAGTTTATGTTTGTCACTACAGTCATAAACGTAACAGTAATATTTACATTAAACGTTTCGACTAATTAAATGGTTTTTTTTCTACGCTGCCTGTCGACGACAGCGCATACACGAGAACTTCGAATAAAGACCCAACGACATCGAGAACATGTCACGTTATTGTCCACGTTCTCAACGAACGCGTTTCGGGAGACGTTTTTCTGACGGAGATTCCGATCGCACGCGCGCGCGCATACACACACACACACACACACACACACACACGACTTTTTGTTGTTTTGTTACCGGTGTGGAGAGGAGAGCTGAGGTGTTCGAGATAGGAGACGAAGAAGAAAGGATAAAAACGCGCCAAGCTAGTCGTCGTCGGCTGACTGGTCTTCGCGGCTAACGACTGGGACGCCGAGGAGCGACGAGGGCCGGAGGGAAAAGCAAATGACCGTTTGTTCGTGACGAGTGCGCCCGTGAAAGTCCCCTTGAAACTCAAACGCGGTTTTAGGTCGTCCGCAACACGCGCGCGCGTAGAATACTATATTGGTTTTTCTTCTTTTTTTTTTTAGGCACATTATAAATACATATATATATATATATACGTGCGCGTACACGAACAAGGTCTGCGGCGGTGAAAGGGTTATACGCGCAATTCGCTCCTTTTCGACTTCTCGTCCGCCGTCTCCGTCACAAGACGCACGTAACGCGTGCACATCTCACCGTCGGCTATTGCGATATTATTATAAACCTATTCGTACGTCACGGGCACGGAAATAGCCTGAAGCCGCGTAGGGTTTCGACAGATCACAAAGATGGGAAAGTTAATGGAAAAAAAATAAAAGGTAGAAAAATGTACCGTACCGGTCTTTAGTTTAGCTTTATATTTGGATATAGCACAACCGAACATTCGATTTTGAAAATTGAAAATATTCAGAATAGGTTTTTAATATTTGTGACGACATTTCATAAGTTATAATGTGAATTTCCCGGAAATACTCTCCGGGATAAATTTCAATGTTCCTTATCATTTTATCGTAAATCCGATCAAGATAGACCACCGTCGCTAAAATCATAGCCTAAATGCACCGATCAATCGAATGTTATCCTCCTGTAATTTAATAAATGATTACGATTTCCGTTTTGATATCCTGCCTTTATTACAGTGTAAAATTTAAACTCTTAATTGCTAAAATTATATATAATTTTTTGTTTTAGTTTTTTTCTTTTTCTCTAACTCTATATTGTATGTATTGAATGTTTTATTTAATATTTGTTCTTCAGTGTACATTGTTTATAGACGATACCATCTATGTGTTACTTATTGTTTATTTATGTCCACATTTTCAATTAATTATCTGTACTTATTGCTCTACGGGGGCATTTATTAATAAATAAATATATAAATAGACATATACTGAATCAATTGATTTTTTTAGGAATATTACGAATTATTACGTACAAGATACGTGGGCTGTTCAAAAAATATAAAACATGAACAAAACCAAACTTAAACGTATTACAAAATTATAAATTAAACAATTACTCAATATTTTAAAACAAAAACTACTTGTTGAGTTAAAAGTTTTTATAGAGAAACAAAAAAAGAATATTAATCCTATTTTAGTGATTGATAGCCAACGTCGTTTGCCTTAACTATATACGTTTTAACGACGACATTCGAATAAATATATAGTGGTCGGGCGAATAGATTCGATCGCAGTATTCCGTTTTGTCCATCAGATATGCATTTCGTTCCGTCCAGCCCGACGATTTTAATAACCGATTGTCACGGCCATTACGTTTAAAGTGATCATCCGTCGAATCGTCGGGTCCAATTACAACTATCGTTTGATTTATCGACTTTTCCTCGTAAACGCCATTGCAAATTTACATTGTGTATCAAGTCACGCATCATGTTCGTTCGTACATAATAAACGTACACGATCGATCGATCGGTCGATAAAATAGGTAGGTAGGAACGTTTATAACGAATATAACTCGTATACTAATAAATCAATTGCAGAGCTTTTGCACCGTGCACGTATGATCTATACAATAGATACACGATAACTGTGATCAACAGACAACCATTATAATATAATAAGATAATGTAATGTATTTATATCGGTACAACGCTTACGTACACGAACGTACGAAAAAAAAAAAACCGTACCCACGGTGTTTAAACATCGCGATCCATAGGCGCAAATAGTGGGACAAGGGTTGTGGGGGACCTGATTCCCATAAAATGTTTCACAGTTCCCTGAAATTATTGATTTATTAGAAATTTACTGTTTTTTTTATAGGAAAGTGTTTGAGACCATATTTTGGTCATTTGCTAGTGCTGATACAATTACCGGTGTCGTTATAATAAGTTTATCCCGTTAATACGATTTAATGTGAATTGAAACACTTAAAAAGTAAGATTTATTATATAAAAACGAAAAAAAACGTATCCAAACGCATTATAAAAATGTTCACATTACTACAATCGTCAGTACTGAAAGTCGGAAAGTCAAAACAACGATACAAATCTATTTACAGAAGAATGTTGGTGTGTTCATACTATAATTATCAAATAATTGACAATATTATTATTAACATGCAAGACATTTTCAATTGAAATCGTATTCAATTTTAACTATGAAGGAACATCTGCACTGCAGATGGTACTGAATAAGACAAAACGTTTGAAATTGCTGTTAGACGACTCGGGTGATTCTCTGATTTCCGGAAACGGACATGAACCGCGTGAATTCGAGTGGCGAATCCATAATATTGAAGTGAATAAAAACGATGAATTATGCACTAAGAAAAATAATGAATATTTAATCCGAAAATAGAAAAACGTATTTATCAAACGAGAATTCGTCATTTTTCACTTGTTTTCACGGTTTATGTCGTACATAGATATATACGAATTGAAGTTATTACCGACAATTTCTATACACGCTACGAATACGACAAAACGTATTCGTTTTTATTTTCCGTACTGCGACCTATTTTCCCGCGAGCATTTTCGTTGCGGACATTTTCGCCAACATTCGCGTCGATTAGTCTCCGAAACCGTGTATATATATATATACATCATACGATTTATGTACAACGCGGTTGGTACGTGACATTAATATTAATAGGTACCTCGCCGCGTCGTATCGTAAGTCGGCGAAGGCGGACTTTATTATTAATATATATTTTTTTTTTCCAAAACGACGTGTTTTTAAAATAAATCATTCCAAACCGAAAACGTACTAGTCGTCTCGCGATGTAATAATAATAAAAATAATATTAAATACACCGTAGGTGAATACACGCCTATGAAATTTTTATGAGGTATCCGAAAAAAATATATACATATCGCAGCCGAGAGTAATAAAATTTTGAACGACACAAATAAATGTATTGTATCGATTACGATCATAATTTACTGCCACGCGGATAAGTAAAAGGTCAGATTAATGCAACGGACGTCATGACAATATTCGAATATCGACAAACGCGCGCGCGCGCGCGCGTACGATATCAATTATGGAATAAATGATTATTACAACATATTTACATGAACAGCGATCGACTCGAGTTCATTTGCCAACGACATATTTACAGTACCGTGTCAATGATTCCGCGAGTTTCGGAGAAATTGACGATTTTAACGTATTCAATGATTCATATGTATTCGATTAAAAATCACAAACAAAACGATCGGGTATTTTTCTACATTTAAGTACCTAATAAATTTTTCTTGCTTTACAGTAATATGATACACATTTCTTTCAATAAATTTTTAATTGTTAACTATTATTAATTATCAGTCCGATTTGTATTCTACCACTGTTATTTGTTTTGATTCTAATGTTTCACCTCTTGTTTTAAAAATTCATTCTTTGGTTTATAACTTAAAGAATGAGCGCAAAATAGTTCAATTTCTGTGGGTTTCCAGTCACGTAAGCATTGACGGACAGATTTCCTTGCTAGGGATTCTAGATTTATACGCGCCAGTCCATTCCATAAAATACCTTTTTCAGATATAATTCTTCATTATCGTAAAATCATATGTAAAGCATGAAATTCCGATCGGCCATCTCCGCGAAAATCCATTTCCAAGTGGTATAATGATATAATGATATATATAATGATATCTCTCCTATTTTACGGGTTCCATGGTTTCATATATATTAATCCACCCAGATACGTTTTGACTGCTTTTTCAAGACTGGGGTTAGGGCAAGCCTCCTTCCTTTGCATGCCTACTTCATGGATCTGAACTCGTCTCCTTTCTATCCTCGTCACATTAATAAAGTTTTGTGTAAAATTTTTAGCATATTACGTTTGATTGTGAAGCATTAGTTCAAAATAGATTAATAGTTATTATTTACTTAATGGACATGGGTTTATTCTTTCCTCTTCTGAGTTTTTTAAAGATCCTGTTTTAATATTTTGGTGAATTCTTTTTTTCATGAATCGGAGTTTTTAATTTGGTTATAATTTGTTATTATTATTAATCTTATATATCTATATATATTTTATTGTTGTTTAAATTTAAGGTATTATTTTCGTGGTTCTGTTTATAATTTTATTACGATTGGTGAAATATAGATAAATAAAAAATAATGAAGTGCCTAATGTTATAATGCGTGGCTTTATAAATGGAACCTTGTTAAAAAAAAAGGCACCTATCCACCCGCCAGTGACGATTTCTTTAGCAAATATGATTCCGTAATACAACTGTTGTAATAAACGTAGTCGTCAACGGTTTCCCGTTCAAATTATGAAAAAATATTAACGTCGTATTTTCAGTATTGCGCATTTCATCAGTCGATTTTATTTTATTAGTAGATATTTTTTACTGAAACATTTCGCCGCTCCCGGGCACGTGCCTAACCACGCCGCTTCTATATACCGAGTGCACCGACGAAAACACGGAAAAACAGCGCAGTCGTCGAGAACGAAACGAAAACGATAACGAACAAATAAACAGCGACGGTGTGTAATACGACGCGATAATTAATCGTTGTCATCATCGATTACTGCCGTCGCTTAAATTGGTATCCAGCCAGAATTCGTATGTTGTTTTTGTCTTCTGTCGTTTACTTTTTCGTTTGTAATAAATCGAAAAAAAAATAATTATAAGGCGAGCCCGTCTCATCGACCTCGAACGACGATTATCACATGTATAATATGGCGAGTAAATACATGCCTGATAATTACTGCGCTACGAATGTTCGGAGAGGGCTCATGCGCAATTTGCACACTGAACGAGGAAAACCCGTTAAACTTTTTCGGTTTTAACAGTTTTTTCGATATTTTTCTTTTTAAGTTACTTTTCGATTCGATTCCAGTTTGACTCGTTCGTTACTAATATCCGTCCCGTCTCGTTATAACTGTACAACATAAAACCGTTTTACGTCGGCAAGTCCAGAAATTATCTTCCCTTTTAACACAATAACAAACGTCGCCGTCGTCCGTTTTACGACTGTACGTATTAGTTCGAATTGCGACGTTATCAAATAACTGAGATGGCGTCGGGCCAGAAAAGTGGTTTTGAAACTTTATTTTGTATTTTAATTAGTTAAATCATTTAATTTTAAGACGAGTACGCTTCGTTATAACCTTGGACGCCGATTATTGAATCGTGAATGGAAAACATTAATATTACTAAAATTGCTACTACGACGGCGAAGGCACATTTCAGTAACACGTAATAACTTGTCGATTTTATCCGTTCGAGTTTTCAGATTTATTCTTAATTTTCCGGTTTCCAATATGTTAGCGTTCGGAAACGTTTCTTTTCTGTTTGATTCCAAACCCCGTGACACATCGCATAACGGTTATTAGTATATGGTCGTACGTTTGCTGTCGTGTATGAAAACTATTTTTAAAACAAAACTCTTGTACCAAAAAAAAAAGATTTTTTCAATCTCGAAGTTCTCGTTTTTTATAACGATATTAAAGCAAATGTTAACGCGATTAACTAGACAGGGACTTGGTAAAACAAAAGCGAGAAGCACGAACAAAATTTCGCTAAACGAGATAAAACTGTTTGCAACCGCATTAGCATACTGACACGACTGATGAAGATCAACGGTTTGTTGGTCTTTGACGACAATCAATAACGTCTCCCCGACCGGACAAAATGTCGGTAACTGAAATCCAACGATGACTAGTCTGACAAACTGACAGACATCAACACAGGTCAAACAAATTCAAACACGAAAACGATTGAAAATCTTGCCCAGGATCGACTGTATTCATTCGTCGGCCATTCCCCTGTATTTACATTCGGAAGACAGGTGTTGGTGATATTTCTGAAAATCGTTCGCCAAAGTGTTGCGCTTTAGTCACGGGTTCCATAACCAATAAACAAACACGGTAGAACTCAAATCATAAAAAGACCTTCGATATGGAAGCGCATACAGACACGCTACAGTCGTGTCATAATTCAAAAAAGGGCGTTTACTAATACTTAAATTGTGGCGATTCAACAAAATAAATGATGGGTTATTATAATGAACCCGTACTCTGTTGCTCTTACGTAATACTCGACGTAAACCGCGGTTCGAACAAATGACTTTGATATCATATATTTTCAACTGTTTGATAAAACTTGAAGAAGAAAACAATGGAAAACTTAAACTCGCGTTTAGGACGATAGGATAAAACACAATACATCTGCTATTACTGCGACGGCGCTGCGTTTATTTAAAACGACTAGATCCCCGTTATCGATATTTAATACGACAACGAACGGACGTTTTTTAATCATTCTATCGACATAAGCTCTCGTGGTAATTACCGTTGTCATGGTCCCGTTCATACGGATGCACCGGGTACGGGGATTCGCCATTGATCTGGTCGTGTCGAATACGCGCGTCCTAATCCGAACCGCATTCGTGATCGGCGGAAAACTCAAAATTAACAACACGATTTCATTTCGGCCGTATGAGACCGCACGTGCACCGCATTCGTCTTGGTGCCGCCGCGTCGACGGTTGTTTCCGTCGTCGAGGGTGACTTACGTACCGCGTCCAGCGCTGCGTGCGCACGCGACGATATCGAACACCGTACGATCGTACACTGTATACGCGATACGCCCGTTTACGATTCATAAATAACGCCCTCGGACGACGCTATGACACACTGTAGTAAACCACGAACTCGACGAGACGCGTACATAATAAACGTATAATATATGTGCGTGTGATTAATGGCGTGGGGCCCGCCGACTGGGTCTGACGGCGATCGCGGCGGTCCGAGGTGTCCGGACGATATTATTTCGGTTTGGGTTTTGGCCGAATTTCCCGGTGTCGGAATGACGTACAGACAGCGATCGTCTAAAAAGTACAACGATAATTACTTATTCGCCAAACGAGACGACGCGAGCGATTGTCGTTTCGACGAAACGAAATAATCCGTTTTACCACTGTAATACGAACTACGATAATGCATTTGAAATCAACGCTATTTGTATCATTGAATAATCGTCAAGTGATATCATGCTCGGTAACATTATTTTTTTTTTTTTTTATCACACGCAATGCTCGAATCGATTTGAACAAGAACAATAAGATATTAAATAATGAAATTATAACTAAGCTAAATTTCGGTCTGATTTATAGATAGATTTGCGTCGTTTTTATATAAAAAAAAAAAAACAATTTGACTAGAGTCGTTTTTTTGCAAAATGGATACATTTGTGTTTCCCGACGTTCGTAAATACTTTTATCTAAAACAATATTTCTCCGAAAAATAAAAAGAAAAAAAATCACCTCAGTTTCTTATCAGTCAAGAACATTGGATTTGGAACTGTGTCCTTTATGATCTATGTACAATGTACATTGTATATTTTAAGTACAATTGTAAATCCGTTAGAATTTGGTTATTATGCGGAAACTGTGGTTGTCGTCGTTAATATGACCTTAAAATTAAACACCTGAGAAACTATAAAGAAGTGAAAAATAAATGTATTCTATTTGTAAAACTCCGTTTTAAGACGGTAAATCGTTGTCGAAGACATGATACCGCAACGGCACAGAATATGATTGTAAATTATTATTTCATTGAATATTGGGAGAATTCTATGAATATTTATTTTTATGCTTATAACATATAGTATTCGTAAAAACGCGTAGCATGAGTGGCGAAATTGATTTTTCTTTTTTTCCCTCCGTCGTCTTACTATGTCTCGGTTTTCGGAATATTTCACGTGGATAATAATATTTTATTTCTCAAGGAATATATTTTATAATAAAAACTCAAATCCGAAACAGGCGAATTCTATCGATCGTCTTCGAATCGCATACGTGTGTATTATGAAAAACGAGAAAATCGGTCAAATGTAATGAAAAAAAAAAATATATATATTATTTAAAATAGTTTAAAATTTATGTTTGTTTTCCATCGGTATACGTTTTCCAGTGTTCTAAGTAATTCGTACGATTCTAATATTGCTCTCAGGTGGAGAATGTGCGTTGATTGAACAACGAGAATGTTATTTAGAATAGCGTTTGACTAAACTCGATCAAAGATGGTGTATTTTACGAGGAGTATTATTCGTTTTTAAATCAATGGGCTTAAAGTGGACCTCATACGTATTCCGGACATCATTTTCATTGATCCGGAATCGCTCGCAAAGTATTTTCGAGTATAATTTACTTTTAATTAATTAAATCAACACGTTAACTAGGACGTCAATATAAAAACTTTGCATTTTGATTTGTTTTCGCGTTTACATAGAATTTTTAGTTTTAATTACTCAATAAAATATTTAAATTTCATTTCGTACGATTCAACCGTAATTTAAAATAAATTCGCGCCTGTTTTGCCGTTTCAGATTTGAATTATTTAAACGTGCTGTTGAAGTGTGACAATATTATCACTTTCAAAATACTACCTACATTAACTATTTAAAAAAAAAAAAACGTAATTGTTCCCCCTCCGATCGGAATTTCTCTAATAACGAATAGATTCCGACAAAGTGTACATCAATAAATCAGTCCCAGTTTCTAGAGTGCTTATAGGCTATATAAGAATCAGCCACCTTTTGGTATGGGGAGGTCATTGGGTGAAAGTACTTATGTACTAAAATGTTATCCAACAATAGTTGATTGATTATCGACATTAACTTAGTTATTTAATGATGACTTGTTGTTTCCGAGTACTTGCAATTATTTTCGTAAATTTCGGTTATCTAATTAATCTATTTTTTTTCTATCGACTATGATTACTTTCTGAACGATAATACCTTTTTGGTAATTTTTTAGTCATTTAACTACGCTTCAAAGAGAAAAATAAGTCTTTGTCGATCGAAATACGGGTGGTTTTTTTTCTAGATTCTGTAAAACGTTGAATGAGCTCTCCTCTCGAGAGCACCTCCTCGGGCGTGTATTTACGTACTCAAATGAGAATTATAATATTGTGGAACGCGTGCACAGCGTATTGCGACAATACTATACACAGGCACTCCCTGCGACTCGTTGAAAATGACATCGATACGAAGTATGTTCAAAAAGTTCTGGGACGAAAATCACTGTGTTTGACATACGTAACACGATGACATAAAATGAATATCATACTCTTACAAATAATTTAAACAAAATACAAAGTCACTATCTTATCTCTCGGTAAAACATTTTATACGTGGTTGAACGAATACGAGTTTTTTCAATATAAACGACAGAAACTTATAGCTTTAAATATATATAAACTGTTTCCAGTGATGTTTCAAAAACGACATTGAGAAACACGCATTTCAAAAACGATTGTGAAATAACTCATATTCTTAGAGAACATTGAAATATTTTTACACCGTATGTCCCAAAAAACGGCAAACATTGGATAGGTTTTTGCATGAATGACGTAATATGTGATTTTCTAAATCTAGCAATCCCCCACCCCAAGAATAATTACGAAATTCCTTTTGATAGCCATTTTGTCTTTCTTCTCTCTCTTCGACTTTAGGCCTTAAACAAATGTCCAATTCATTGATACCATCTCAATTCGCAGGATAATTCAATAATTTTCAATAACATATGTTATTGACTGTATCAATTAAAAATTAAATACCAAAACGTTTTGAATAGGTGTCGTACACGTTTCCTCTTCATACGAAAACGAAATACAAAAAAAAATACTCTTAAGTTAAAATATATTACGTTACGAAACGCAGTTTTATCGTTTAATTGTCACGGATAACACGTTGAACTCGGTTGGATCCTCTGTGGTTTCAATCGTCGTCACCAATCAACAATATACCACGATATCTCACGGTCGAAACGTTTTACTGTCGAGATCTATCGTTTTGTTATGGCAGTTGGACGTGCGCTCGTGTTTTCGTTTAAAGTTTTAAAATAAAACAATTGTCTGTACTCACCTAAAATCAAAACAAAACAAAATCATAAAACATATATTCGTAACAGTTATAAAATGACGATAAAACACAAATTAAAATTAACATTATCTAATATAGTTTGCACGACTAAAACAATACAGTCTCATAGAACTATTTCAATATAAAAAGCTTTTTCAATAGGTTATATACTAATATAACATATTAAATATGTGATAACATTAAAAATGAGAAAATTTGAATTTACGAGTATTTCCACTTTTCAAATCTCCTTTATCAATCGAATGCATTATAACAATAATACGCTACAAATAAAAGAATTATAACGACATACGCTTTTCACATAATCCTTATTTAATAATGCTTAACTAAAACAAACAATTTAGATAAATTATAGTCGCACTATTACAACGCGTTACTCTTCATTATTTACATGGTATTAAACACAGATTAGGCATAGAGTGTTCTAATGGATCATTCAAAGAAAAAGTGGAATAAATAGACTTCATAAAAACATTATAATTACTTTATTTTATTATTGTTTTAAAAGCAAAAAAAAAGTTTTCCTAGGTATTTAATGTTATAATTGTCAAAAAAAGTTACTTTTTTAATGTAAAAACTGTGTAACCTGCTACACTAATCCTTTAATTCTGAATTCAGACTTTATAAAAGATATTACTAGAAGGGTTTTCCATAGGGTTTGCATAAAAATACCATATGGTTTCATATAATTCACCTTTTTTACAACAACCAAATTTTTTAATTTAAAATTATATTTAATATATACACTTTTACATGTCATGAAGAAATATTCTCAATGCGATTTCAATAAGTACTTTAAACGGTTGGAAAATATGTTATACTGTGTACGACGGAAATGTGGCAGACAACTAAAATTTGTAAATTCTGTTGTTACACGAAAATTCACATGGGTAATCAAATTTTAATGCAATCTTATATATTGATAAACGTAAATCAATTTTTAACTTTGTAAGCCGTATTTTTTTTTTTTTATGTAATAAAGTCGGTAAAAATTATTTATACGTGTATACTACACACTTTTGTTATAATTTTGGAGGTCATAGACACAGTTGTGTTCGATTTCCACCTGTTAGACGCAGTCGACGAAAAGCACAAATATTTGCATTAAGATACTGCATCATTCGACAGACGCCTGGTCACCAAAGGCTCAAGCAGTAGTTCTTGTTGAATGGCCCAATCACTCCCGAATTATTAAATTCATTCATTCGTTATTATTTATTTAAAAATATATATTTCATTTTCACCCACTCATATTTTTACACTCCAAATAAAAAAGAAATGTTTAAATAAATATATAAGACTATTTTAAAATATTTTGAATAGTATATTATGATTTATGTCTTACTCAACAAAAAAAAAGTTTAATAATAGTAAATAAATGTTTTTTTTTTTTTAATTTTTACTATTTAACACATTTTTAACTTTTCACATACTTTGATTTTTGCTCATGCTTTTTCATATTGTTCGTTAACACGAACAAACGATTTGTGTACGTTTTTACCCTTCACGTAATTCAGTTATAACTAGAGTTAGGATGTTACTATAAAACTCCAAAAAAAATCATTAAAAACAAATTTGAATGAAACTATAAAAACACCATTATTTGACGAATTAAATTTCGGACCGGACCGGACCGGACACGACTACACGCCGATAAGGAGTGAGTGATGAGTACGGTACGAAAATCGTCATCGCTCTACGCGCCGGTTCCCGTCATTTGCGGCGGCCTGCGATGTCCTGTAAATGTAAATTGGGATTCGCGCGTGTGAACCGTTTGCCGTGCGTTCTTTTTCATTTTTTGCCGAAAATACCGTTCGGAATATTACTGAATATTAATCTTAACGCTTGCTACGTTTTCAATTTAGACGTTTGTCACCGGTTTTAGTAGTATTATGAATGACGAGCGTTGTGAGGTTTGTTTTTGTTCCGAAAGTTCCAAACAATAACTCATAATTATTATTCAACTACGAAATAAATATTTAAAATGTATTCGTTTGCGTTTTATTTAATCAGAAAATTGCCAAAATTTACCAAAATAAGGTATTTGCCTTACTATCAACCGATTAACTAGTAATTATCAATTACGTTTTTATTATTTGTTTCATTAATTATCAATTTCCCTGTGAGTGAAATGACAGTGCGCATATACACTACGACGATTGAACAGACGTAGCAAACAATGACTTGCACATAGATAGATATCTATTAGATAACAACAGTGTTGGTTACCATCGATTAAGGATACCGTTGTACGTATTTTATTTCATAATTTTAATGCGACCGAATAGTGATTACAAATTACGTTTGATGTGTTGCTAATATTAAGTTTCGTGTGGTGTATAAAACCGTGCGAAACTTAAATAAATAACCGGTCTGAAACATTTCTAGGAAAAGTCGTCGTCTAGTGAAACGGAACGACGAGTTATAAACCACAACCATGTTATACACTGTATCAAACGATTAGGAGGCATAAAGCTATTTTCACGGCCATTGGTGAGTATCGTTTGAATTATTCGCTTATTGATTTACGTACACGTTTTAGAGCGATTTTTAAAAACCTACAAATAACATGACGAAACTGACGTAACACAGTCGAACCGAATACAAATATTGACATTGATAAAATGGTAAACATATGTACGTCTGAATTCCAAACAACACTTGAAGAAATAATACGAAATCAAATATTTACTGATTGACATGCAAACGTATAGTAGAGTAACATATACGTTTGAGACGATTGGAGGACAGTTGTAATCGCAGTATTTTAACGTCGACAAAATATAAAAACGAACATCAAAAATGCGACTTAGAGATGAGAGTTTCGGAGAATATATATATATACAGTTTACAGAACGTGATTCGTGTACATTTTTCTGACTAACGCAAATAATTAGTAGCGTCGAAAATAAATCCCACCGTGATGAAAAGAATTTCGATCCAACATTTTATTTTACCCAAATTTGCATATAGTTTAACATATTTTCCAAGTTTTTTTAGTAATTTTCTACTAAAAAAATCAAATTATATTTGAATAAAGCATTTAAAATCATAATAAATATACAAAGAATATTTTCTTTATCGTTTTATAATTTGCATTACTAACAAGTCATCGTCGCACCTTTAAGTTTTAAAACTTGACAGTAATATTAAAACATCTAACAGAAATACATTATTTTATATTTGTACGCTTTTTCATATAAATGATTAAAATAACCTTTAATAACCTGTGATTAAAATACAAATTTTTATTGAATATTTTATTGTATATGTGTATGGTTTTTTTAGAGCTATAAATAATACACGAAAATAACCACGTGTGACGACTAACGAAAATTCGAGAAGTACGGATATAAAATTGTCATTTCACCGAAATGGTATGTCATCGAAAAATTCATTTGTCGAAATGTCCTTTCAATGAACCGGATGCTTTAATACGAGAGCAAACATTTTTCTAAGAAAAAAATTAAAAATTAAAAATTCAATCTCAACTATTCATAATAAATCTCTACTGTTATAAAATAATAAAGTATTTTTAGTTTTCGAACAGCACCAAAAAAACAAAAAGAACTTGCGTCACTTGGAATTCATTTCAAATATAACAATATAATAGAAGAGTGTTTAAAATTGCATGTTATTTTATAGATATTTCAAGTATAGCTGGGAATTTTTTAGTGAATGAATTCTTTATTGCTTGATTCAAACATAGCTATTTAATACAAAATTCGAATCATGTACTAAAGTAATCAGTTTTTAAAAATTTGTATTTACATTCTTCGATTTTCAATCTATATTTTTCCTGTACATTTAATTTTATAAAAATCGATATTTTAAAAAATATTACACTCTCGTTTTGTGTGTTTTATAATTCTTTTAGAATTTGAACGAATGAGATGAATGTATTAGTTTTAAAATGATGCGTTTGTTTTTCGTTTGAGAACACTTTTTCGTGTATAAAGAGTTATTGGGTCATCTTTACACGTGTTCAACTTTCAAATGCAAAATAATTATAACGCAAAAATCTCAAATAAATCACTTTTACTGACATTCACAGGTTCACAACTTATTTCTTCTTCATATTGTACACATGTTTTACAATACACTAATTACAATTTTTTTTTGTCCTTAAAAATAGAAAAATAAATAAATTAATCATTAATGTTTAAAAATTATTTTTAAATCTAAGTGCTTGTTTTGAAATTCTAAATGTACTTTTAAGGTTTCGTTGCGTATTAAATTCACAAGTTTAGTTGTAAGATATCAATAATATTTTCAAGGTTTTCGTTGACAAAACGCTTTGGAAAACAAACAAAAAAACTCAGACCTTGGTCCTTCAATATCGTATCGAATGTCGTTCGAATCACACGGGTTTTTGTGTGTTTTTATTTAATTTTGCGGCGTAATACTCGTTTTTTTTTTTTGTAGGTAGTGTTGTCCCAGCCGATGTCACATCTGCGTTTTTTCTAATCATGCGGGTACACTTCGATCCGTAAGAACATTTCGTTCGCCGATCGAAATAATAATACATATTCTAAAAGTTCGGCGAAAACGTCATTTTACATATTATTATGCGGGCTATATGAAAGCGTGTCGACTACCATATTGCATACACGAAAATAAAACCACCCGGTGTTCTTCTTCCAAATATTCACTTAACAGTTGTTGACATCAAAACGCTGAAACCATGAAAAAATCGTTGTTCCGAAAAATTGCAAAACTCGAAACGAACTTCATGCCCGCGATAACATCGTTTCAATCATATAGTCTTCGCCTTTCGACGGAATGGTTTCCAAATAATAATAAAACCAAAATGTATTCATAAATTCAATTCAATTATTTTAGTGAACATATAGTCAAATTAAAACATAACCCGGAAAAGAAAAAAAAGCATTACAAATTATATTATGCTAAAAATACTGTTCGATTAAGTAAAATATTAATTAATTTGTATTGTATAAATAACTTATTCTGATAATTTTTCTTTTTCTTCTATTTTTTAACTACCTTTAAGATGTATAGGTGGGGCAGAATGATTTGAATTTCATATGTTTGCGGTATTTATAATTGTATACAAAATCCGATACCGATTATTATTAATCTTCGATTCGGTACATGTCTATATTAAAGGCTAAATTACTTTACATTACTTAACGGACTGTTGTGTGTCAATAAGAGTACAGCCTTATGCGATAAAAATTAACACTGTTAATATCACTTGTTCTTTAATATAATTTAAAGTTGCTCTTTTACACTGTTTGCTTGAAAAATTCATTTTAAAAATGAACTTGTTTGTGTCCTTCAAATTTATAAAGAATATTTTCGCGTTTTGCTACTAGTGTTTTTCATTTAAGAAATGGAATTATAGTTCAACCTCCTTTTTCAAAAAAAAATCGTACTGCTTGGGTCTTGGTTTTTAGTTTAAAGTTGAAAATATTGACAAAATAAAATAAATTATTATAAAAAAAGAACATGACTTTCTTGAACTAATCTCTGGAAAAATATTATAGAAATAAGGATCCACCATACGGTATACAGAAAAATAAAAATAGTTTCATAAATCGTGTTATTCATATCTAGCCGTCGTGGGCGATTTAATGGGCAATTGCTTCTATTTGTATCGTAACGACCGTGACCGGGTGTTTTGCAAGTGTTTTGAGATTAGATTTTTTATATATTTTTCGATTAGATGCTCCGTGAGTGACTACTTTATCGTTATTGGTTGTTGTTGGAAATAATATTTATATACTAATTACGTCGGAAAATAGGAATAAAACGGATTTATTAATTTATCAACGTTTCATAAAGTGCTTGTGAGTACATAGTAAAATAAATAAATTTTTATCAAAAGTACAAACTAAGAAATGAAAGTGGACAAAAATCGGATTATCGTAAAAGGTTTCTATTCGAACCAAAGTATTTTCAGTTATTTCAGTAAAAAAAAGGGAATTTTATTCCACTTATGTCCCTTAAAAAGAACAAAATTCAAAGGATCAAGTTCCTTTGAATCACTTTTGATTAATTATATCACTTTATTAAAACAATACAAATATATATATATAGCGGAGATAATACGACTGTTAATTTCATAACATGTTTACACGTTTGAGATTAAATCATATAACGTTTACACTTGCATTCATAGGGTTTCCAATTCAAAAATAAGCGATAAACGTATCAGATGCGTGCGTTTATATTATGTCCGAGTTTATAATTTTGAATTTCCATCACCAGTAATTCGATTTAGGGACTTACATTTCAATCCTAGCCGTTCTTGCTCCTAGCTCAGGATGAATTTTTTCCATTACCTACCGCAGCAGCCATAAAATGAACGGACGCGGAAAAACGAAATTTCCAATCTGACCCGGTGACCTAAGTTCGAGACAGTGCACACGCGAAATGTAATAACGCAATATTAAGCTCTTTCATATTTATACCGTCGCACGATCAAATACAACACAGTAAGTAGCGGTGTCGTCCGAAAGTTTGTCTTGATCTGATGTTGGTAAATTGCCTTTTTTAGAATTTTCGTTTCAGATCATGTCGTGCCTACGTGAAACCAGGACACGTCATTGTTATCGAATTATACTAATAGCAATTATAAATTTAAAATAACGGTACCTAACCGATCCTCTTGAAAATAATATTGTGTTATGTATTTTTCGATTGCGTTGAAACAACGGGGTGTGGCCATTTCATGGGTAAGTGATTTTATAAGTATTAAAGTGTTCACAAATGCATTAGATCGTCTTTTATCAGATGTAAATAGTGTTTATGTAAGTATGGAGAACATTTCAAAAATGTTCAAATCAATTATCAGTTCACTAGTTACAGAGCGAAATGATGAATATTGTAAGAGTCGAGCTGAAGTTATGTCTAAAGTGTATCCAAATAATGTACATACGAACGTATTAACAGAAAAACTAAAGATATTTGTCTAAAACATGTAAAAAATCAAAAACTATCCTCAATGGAATAAACGAAAAAGGACTACAAATTAAATTTTCATAAAGTTCTGTTTGTCTTCGAATTTTTGCTACCATTTCCACATCAGTGTCAGCAGTATAAATATAACGGAACAAATCCATCGAAACGCTTATTTGTCTCTATAATAATAATATAATTATTCGAACACTAATCGGCGAAAACTATAGACTAAAAATATTTTATGTTTGAATTATAGATAGATTTGCCAAAAATAGAGCAAAAATAAAAATATAATTTTTATTTAAATTTTAATGTAATTGTGAAATATAAATAAAACAAATTATAACGTGTATGTTCATTTTTAAATTATAAATTAGTTAAATAATTGTTTTGTCCATAATTTTATCCCTGTGTACGTTCTCACAACTATCTCCATTAATTTTTACATTGTAGCACATAATTTCATAGGTTTTGGTTGTCCTAGGTTTTGGAAAAACATTGAAACGTCTCAGCAAAAAGCCACGCCGTCATCGAAATATTTGATTTCTAAACCAAATAATCGTTTGTCGATTCTACAGATTTGAATCGTATGTTCACGTATTTCTATTTTTAATTTTTTTTTTTTTTTTTGATTTATTATCGAATTCTAATTGGAACGCGACTACGTGGTTGCGTCAAAAACATTGCGAAAACACGAAGATACGTCGAAAATATTTGTTTAAGACTTACTCGCGTGTGCATGTAAACCTGTCGGGATATGTTTAAACGGGTCATTATTCGTGCGCGAGACAACGTCAACGTCGTACGCGGATTATACGCGGCAAGCGGCGCGAATATTTCTTAAGCCCGATGTCACCGTATATGATGGTCACGAAAGTTTTCTCGTTATCTCCGAAGGCCTCGAGTGTTACGTTCCAGTGCGAATGAGATGGCTTTTCAAGTTTCAATCGTAATTAAGTTTTGTCATGAGGACGGTTTTTAGAGTATTCACAGTTTTCGCAATATTCGACTGTACATATTTGTGCAGTACGAGGTTATTGTATGCGTGGTAGACACGTCCCGCCGAACACACTTTATCGTTCTCATCGACGATGAAATTTTAAATTATTACCCACAGTCAAATTGAATGTATAATGTTATTAGTAGAAACGCCGGCCGTATTACGCACTTTTTAAAATATGAGACACATGTACAGAGTACAATTCCGATCGAACGAACGTGTACTGTGTTAAAAGTGAAGTTTTAACAGACGAATGAAGAAAAAAAAGACCGATGGAAAGTCGAATGAAATCATCGTGATGATCAAATTTGAAAAAATACTAAATAAATGTATTTCTTTTCTATTGCGTATTGTGTTTAAAGAATATTTTCTTCAGTTCAATTATCATACGTTTTGAACTAAACATTACGATTAAATATATAAATTGAATAAAAAAAATATGTATTAAGTGAATTTCAACCCTTTCAATTAATATGAACTCCTCCGCAACATGAGGTCTCCGGAAACTCAGTTACACCTCCGTGTTTCTCATTTACAATTCTGGTCATTCAAGTAATTCTTTAAACATGCTGGTTTAATTTTTGTATTTTTATACAATAAGAATTTACATCAATAAGTCGCGGAAATAATATCGCAGTACGAAAATGTAACCTTGTTATGAATGTTATTTAAAAGAAAAAAAATAAGAAAGCTTTAAATCATTTTAGAATCGAACACAGAGTCGACTTTTATCGTATAAAAATGGAAAAGTACAAAGTTTCAACGATCAAACGAAAAAAGGACGACTATGAAAATCAATCGATAAACTATTATTTACATGTAATTCTGTACGTATCATTTTCAATCTTGAATCAAGCAAATTTGTTGTTCTTCAAATTTGTATTTCGGTTATATATTATGTTTGATCGGTTAAATATGATAAAATTATAGATTTCATAAAAACAAATTAAAAGATATTTTAATTTGGAGAGTGTTTAACCAATCTAGCGAAATAAATACAGTAGTATTGTTTAAAGAACACCAAATCATCTGTATATGAAGAGAAACCACGGACCCTGATTGATTTTAAGATTGCGATTCGTGAAAAAATTGATTTAAAGTTTTAAGTCGAATGGACGCTAACTTTATGAAAAGACTTCAAACTTTTATTCGTGAAAATGATCATCACCTTAGCGATATCATCTTCCATACATAATATTCTTAAATGGCATATGATAACGTATCTTTCCGTATAAATAACTTTTTCCTCTCAAAAATTAACAGTGTACTGCTTATTTCAAGAAAGGTCTATTCTCGCGCTGTGCCTCAAATTACAAACGTACCGAATCGTTCAGTTTCGTGCGAAATGATTAACGATCGATATCGCGTGATCAGAACGTCCGTTCTCGGTCCTTCGATAACCCGTTTTTATTTTATGAACAAATATCGTATCTACCATGTCAAAAACTTAATTAAAAAAAAAAAAAAAAAAACGAATCATACGAATCGCACCGCGGCAGCGAGACATTATAACAAAATTATTTAACGATAGCGTTTCTTCTAAAAATATAGCATCGACCTTTAATGCGTGTAATCGGAATAGGGTGTGAGATGACGAATTCGTATATTATTACTAACAATTCAAGAACGTTCCAAACGAATGAACAAATATTCAAAACCCCAAAAATATTGAGTTTCAAATCATACACGATTATGTATTATTGATTTTCGGAATATGGGAACAGAAAGTACGAATAATGTCCTCTGAGGACGAAACGAGGAAATCGTCAAGCTTTGAATATCGTTGTCCACATAACGCCGCGTTATCGTTGCGTCGCAGGACAACGTCACATAATTTATGACGGTCGATCGATCATGCGCGTTTCATTACGATGAGTTTGTCGGACAAAACGCGGGCTTTCGGTACAGAGAGATAAAAGGCGTTCTAAAATATACATACGATAAGCCTAAGACAGGATAACAATAAACTCGATTAGAGTTTAGCGATTCCGCGGGAAAGCATTACGGTTTCAAACCAATAGTCTGAAGGAGAGAAAAACTAAATTTGATAGTTTTCATCTTCTTACCTAGTAATATCCGTCCGGGCGTACTTATTTATTTATTACTTAATCATGATACTTTATTACTGCATATCAAACGATAACGGTACAAAGCTATAATAATTTTTAGAGCTATTTTTATAGCGTTTTATAGGTCATTCCAATGACAAAATCCATTTATCTAAATTGATTGTGGAAAAAAAATTTGCCTTAAGACCCGTGTTATTTTTTCACTTTATACAGATTGAAATGTTGTTATAAACGATACGGTAAAGAACAAAAAAAAAATGAAACTTCTCGAAATAATTAAATGTACCCAATACAAATAACGACAATTTGGGTATCTAATTTGAGACAGCTTTTGAATCTACAGGATTTTATAGGTTTTTGAAAATTGATAAGTGTTTTAATTTGGACTATTGATTATGTGTGTGTGTAATTTTCTTTATCCTGGAAAGAACGCGACTTGAGAACCGCATATTTGATTACGCAGAAATACTAATTTCAAGCCAGTTTACGATCAACGGTAGGTGATGTTTACGAGTAAAATATACTCCTTGTAACATTTTACTTAATATAACGGTGGAGTAGGTACGATACGCTTTATTAGACTTAATTAAGTCAACGAGATAAATTTCCTGTATTTAATAACTTCAACGTAGCTTTTCCTCGAGTGGCATCTAAGTTAAAACCGATTTATAACTTAGGCGGATTCGAGAATATATATGTAACATGTTTATAGGCGTTATTTTATCCTCGGCAACATATTCATTTGACCGACGAAACAACGGGACTTTTTTTCCAGAGATCATCTATGGATTACGCCGATGCATTAATAATAGTCACTATATTTACAGACAACAATCGCACTGTACGACACTACGAAGACTTGATATTCAAAACACGTATACATTAACTAATTTTCGCATGGAAATGAAAGTCTGTCTGCAGCCGTGTATGAAAACCATTACGATCCAACCTGACAAGGCTAAACATTGATCTGTCGTGATCGTGGGAAATAGTTATGTTTCGAGAATTATTTCGATATTTTCTCGACGTTTGTAGCTCCCAATATTGGTCGGTTTATATTAGACAAATCAAAGATAAGTATTTTCGATTAAAAATGATAAAAGTTAGGCAAAGCCCGCAAATAAAATTACGTTCTAACCAACGTAGCTGGTTTATTACGAGACTTGTAATTTTTTTTCTACTAAGTCGAAATCACTACCAGAACAACTAACCGATAAGGCTAACAAACATCGAGTGAGCTCGTTGTTAGAACATTTCTAATACATGAGAATTAGCTCTAAGTTTGTTCGTTAGTTGTGTTGTTATAAATATATATATACAAAACACTTAATATATAATTTAAATCGATATAGTGATTTGTGTCCGCCCCGATTATTACGAAAAGAAATCGTCTCTAATTTATATAATATTTAGATGACGCCCACGATCGATTTTTTGACGTTGCAGACGATCCACGAAAACTAAAAACCGACCTTTTGGAAGGTACAAAAAGGTCATCTCCTGAAAGTTATGACGTGTCGAGAGTAAGAGAGAGAGTATTCGTTTCCAAAAAAAAAACCCCCGTTTTATCCCGTCACGGAGCGACAAAGACGACGGGTTCGGGTAGTCGGTGGGATTAATGCATGATAGTGTGCACTCGGTGCTCTGAAAGCCTTTTCGTGATACTAGTATTTAAGTTTTTTTTTCGAGTAGTCGTATTTTATTCTCGCGTTTTTTCGAGAACAACTGGAAAGTACCGACGACGACGGCATTTTAATTTATCTCACCACTTTGTCCCAGGTCAGATCTCCCAGCTATTTATTTCTCGGCGAGAGACTAATCAATTCGAGTATATATGTGTACGCCATATAGGTACGTACACATATACCTGTCGGCAAGCGTCGTACATTATATTGTTTAATGTGGCGGATGTAAAACGACCGTACCGTTATTACTATTATTACGATTATATCGTTATAAAGTGTATAATAAAAACATATATATATATATATATATATATAATATATATATATAAACACGTATTAACGCGTTATTACAGACGAATTATTATATTTTTTCTTTATTTATTATTATTTTATTTTTATTTATGTCGGTCGAAAGCGCTGCATGGCAAAGGTCCTATTATCGTTTATAAATTATTATTATAATATATTCGCGGAATTACACCGTATTCGTACGTTTTGTGTGCGTCGGCACAAAACGAAAACGGAAAAGGAAACGGCGATAAATAAAACGACATGAACAATAATCGTCGTCGTACTGGACGGGTTTTTTCTTTCGTTTTTGTGAAACGCCCAAAGTAATTTTATTGTAACGACCTGACAATATCCAAAATATACACGAGTAACGAAAAAAGTTAAAAGAAAATCGGTTGCGTTGTGACCTTTGGAGATAAAAGAAATGTCTGAGGTAAGAAAGTCTTAAGTGAGTTGAACTTAATAGCATATTTTTTTTTTTTTTTTTTTTTTTTTTTTATCATCCTTTTTGTGTATTGGGCAAATTAATGCCATATTCCAGTCTTTAGGGATCTCTTCAGTATTCCATATTTTCTCAATTAGTTTATGAATCATCTCAATCATTGTTTCATCAACACATTTTAGGATTTCGCCTTGTATACCATCTTCGTCAGGTGATTTATGGTTTTTTAAACTCTTAATTTGGGTCTTAATTTCTTGTACTGTAGGTGTTTCATATTCACAATTATTGGGTTGTTCTTGTATACAATCAAAGATCTTCGTCTTCTCCGTTAAGCAACTGTTCAAAATATTCTGCCCATCTTTCTGTTATTTCCATCTTTGTTGTTAACAGTTCTCCATCCTTATTTCTTATAAATGTTTCATGTCCTTTATATCCTTTTCTCATCCCATTCACTTTCTGGTATAGTTGTCTACTTCTGTGTGCTCTGTGATCTGATTCTGCCATTTCTATAATTTTATTTACATACTTCCTTTTTTCTCCTCTGCATATATTATGGGCTTCCTTTCTTCTTGTAGTGTATCTTATTCCATTGAGTTGGTTTGTTGTATCCGTTAACCATTTTAATCTCGCCTCTTTTCTTCTTATTATGGCTTCTTGGCACACTGTGTTAAACCATGGTTTCCTTTTAGTTCTCCCTTGTTTTCCGATGATTTCCTCTGATGTTTTTGTAATGATGTTTTTTATAATCACCCAGAGGGATTCAATAGAATGAGTCTCATTTACATCTGTTAATTGTGTTAATCTCCCCACTTCGGTTTGAAAGGCTTTACATATCTCTTCATTCTCGAGCTTTGTTATTTCATATTTGACACAGTTGGAGTTATCAATCTGTTGTCTCGCCTTCAGCTTGACATTGAGCTAACTACCAAGTAGTGGTCCGAGTTACATCCTCTATATACTCGTACGTCGTTGATAGCATACGCCACATTCCCTACGCCTAAAATAGCATATTACACAAACCTTTAATATATGTATTATTATTACATTGCTATGTTGCCTTCGATAAAACGAAATACCGTTTTGTATCATCGAATATACTTTTAGAAGTCAATACAAACCACATTACCTATGTTTATTTTTCGTCTGCGCTAGGTATATACGTATTATTTTTTTATTAAATGGGGAAAAAAGTGATAAAACGTTTTTTCTGCTAAAATTAGATACTTATATCTATAAAACTACATATAAATACAAACATATTTATTCCAATATAAATAAAAATTACTTTATCATATAATCTGGTCTAACAATATTCGTATTTTTTGTTTTTTATTTATTTTTTATTTTTTTTTTTTTATGACTTTCCGAGTAACTGTCCTCTACATGACTTATGACATTTCACGGCCGAGTGTTTACATTTCAGATACACTAATTGTTAATTTTTTACTCGTCGCGAATAACACGGTCGAAAGTTGACGTGAGTTCAGAATTTGCGAACATCGCGACTTGCGGACAAGCAAACAAAAAAAAATTCGTAAAGTGTTTTTGGAAAACGCTCTCACGGGTTAAGTACGATCGGCCGAAAACTAGTTGAGGTGTGAGAACACGCGAGAAATACAAGTAGAAAATTGACAATTATCCGAAACGGTATATAATAAAGGGACACGCCATTCGGGAGGGTGTAAATAACGAAAATCCACTGTTGCAAATTAATCACTATAACCCTATAACCGGGTCTCGGACGTAATTTTTTAGTTTAAAATATTCAATTGTCCCTACACAAAATGATCGTACTCTTAAGCTTACGTTCTATAAATGTATACGACGCAGTATGTTATATTTAAATAGCAAATTCGGAAGGAAGATTTCGGAAGAAATCGATTTCAATTTTCCATTCTGTTCATCAAACGATATTGCGCCGATTACGCAAGGATAGTGTTCAGCTGTTTCATAACTAGTATACAAATTCATACATAAATCATTACGTACATTAATCAACCTAATCTAACCTACAAACGTATACTTGAAACTTTGTGTATAATGTACGAGGTGTATAGAAAACTAAACGACCGAGCACAACATAAATAAAAACTAAGAACAGGAACGTTTTAAAAAAATCGAATCGAATCAGCATTGACAGGGTTAAACATTATTACGTTCTCGAGTCGGGTGAGGCAACGAACCCGCGCGATCGGTTTTCCATTCTTGTGTACAATAAAACATTCCGAAGTCAAATAACGATATTGTAGGCGGCCGATTTCCTGCGATTTCCTGCGAAAGATAAATACGCGACCCGGCCCGGTATCCGCCGTCACTGCGTACACAACGCGGCTCGGTTAATAACACATCATATCCGCGTACATAGGCGAGAGTGTACTATTAAATAATCGTTATATCGCGCGAGTGCAAGACCTATTATACTATTCGTATAGACAACAAAGCATAGTATCGAGTACCACACGGCTACACAATCCGAATACGCGGTGATTTCATCTTGGAACCAACGACGCGCGTACACGGGTTTCGGTTTGTTTAGGACTAAAGCAGGGTCCCTCCCCCCCCCCCACAAACTATGGCACGCAAAAGGTCACACGATAGCGCGGAAAATAAATCGAATTGGTATTTATCGATATTTGTAGCGATACAGCAAATCCAATATTATTTTACATTGAGTTTTGAGTAATACCGAACCTGACATTTCCACGCTAATCGCGACATCACAACCTTCTCGCCGAAATCTCGTAATTTTTTGTACGAAAAAACAACAGATACTTTAGAAACTCAAATTGTAATCTTTTACTGCTCTTTTGATATAAACGTATAGATATTTTGAACAGTTCCATTTTTAGTAATTAATGGTATGTGACAGATTTGTAATGAACATAAATGGTACGCAAAAAAAGAAGTTTGGGAACCTCTAGTCTAAAGTGATGTATATCGTAGAACGTTTACGTATCGTTATACTCGTAAAACGATATGTTCTTGTCGTTGCGTAAAGACTGTGGCCGTAGCGGTTCAACGCCACTTCACTTAGCGTAATTATTTTTTTTTACATATATATATATATATATATATACTACTGAATTTGTGTTTTTGTTACAATAATATCGTATTCATAATAGTGGTTGATGATAAACTAGTGACAATCAATTATAACTCTTATTAATTCTGTGCGACTACTTCAGTATTGGATTCAAACATTAAATTTTACACGTATTTCCCGAATAATATGTTTTAAATAAAGTAAAACAATTATTTAAAAAATATTATTTCATGGATTTTTGGGATCCGTCATCCAATAATAAATTATCAGGGAATCAATAATAAATTTATCTTTGTTCCCGATTGAGTATACATGTTTTTAAAGAAATTTTAAATTATAACCAAGTGTCTATATTCAACCTACGTCTATATAGTAACCTAATTTAAGATTTATTTGGCTTGATTCATACATTGTTTTCAATCATGCAGATTCTGCTGCTGCAAATACTTTACTCGTAGGCACACAATTACAGTTATTTTAGACATTACTGTCTGTAAAAAAAAAACAAAAATATTATTATTAAAATAAAGAGTGACAATTGGTAATTCTGTGTTTTATCTACTTGCTACGTTTAAAATTATTAAGTTTATTAACTTTTCTAGTAACTCGAAACTTATAAATAATAGCTTATTTTAATAATTACATTTTTTTGTTTTTATTGTTATAAACATATTTTACCATTTTTAAGTGCATGAAGCTACAAGATTGTTATATTAGTAGGCATAATTTTATTATAATCCTATTTCTTAGAAAGTCTACAAAAAACTGGTGTTCTTAAAATCTAATTCGATGGATACGGTAGATGATTTACAAAACTTATTATTTCCAATTACAACATTAAAGCTTATTTGTTCATATTTCGTTTTTTTTTTTTTATACTTGAGTGAAATAATTTACGGAACCACTTTGATTTTTGGTATTTGATACGATTATACTGATTCAAACGCTATTTTGAAATTCTAAAAATGTTTTACAGGTTCACGAAGAGAAATGTTTTATATAAATAAATAAATAATAATGTGATATATGTATATATAACAAACAGAAAAATAATTTTTTGAAACGAATTTCAAAATGTTTTTAAGAAACTTATCGGCAAGTAAAATATTTACGTTTCTAAACGTTCACATTTCAGCATTTTTTTTTTTAATCAAATAAAAATATTCATTTTATTATAACAAACATCGGATATATTAGTGTACAAAGTTTCTTTTGGAAAAAGAAATTCAAACAAAATATTATGGTGTAGCAGTACATTATTGAAACGCTAAAAAATTATATTCTCGTAGCGCATAAATATTGATTTTTGAACATATTGATTTCTGTTGATTATAGATTACCAAATTCTGATCAGATTCTGTCAATTACCAAATTTATCTCAGTAAAATACGATTTCATTTTTAAAAACATTTCAATTGAAAACCAAAATTGTCTATTAAAAAATTATTTTTTTTTATATATTTAACATAGCTAAACCTATTTATTTTATTACATCAAAGCAAAACATTAATCATTGATAACATAAATGATTAATTTAGCTAATGAACTAATAACTAATGAATTGAATTATTTATACACTTTAAAACATTCGAAATATATTCTGAGATCTTATTCCTACCAACCAATTTATTGCAAGTATTAAGACATTTATTCTAAATTTTTCCCGAGAATGCGTTTCGACTCGTTTCATTGTAAACGAAATTATAAGCACGAATAAAACCTGAAAATGCGTATAGTTATTATTTTTTGTAAACGTATTTACATGAAATGGGGATACATTTTGCGAAAAAAAAAACACCTAAATGAAAATCGCAATCCAGGCTCGTCCACACGCTGTATGCTCGGAACACGTTCAAATGCGTTTTGAAATAAGGCCGCATCAATATACACCGTCTCTCGTTTGAATACACACGACGTTCTTCCATGATTTAATAGAAAATACATGTACGTGTTGTTCTCGGTATGCACACATTTTGATACCTTTTGATTTAAGTTAATTTCAATATGACGTGAAGCACTTTGCACTCTGCGAGTCCTGTGTGCACACAGTATTATTATACAACCGCGGCGCGTATTCGTTACATGTATTTCTGTAGACTCGCCTTCGTATGTCAAACTGGATAAACATTTCCTACGACCTTCGCCACGTTTCGAACGGACGTATATAAAATTATTGTCATTGATATTGTTTTAGTGTTTTTGATAAAAAAAAACAACGTCGTACAAATCCAAAACGACTCGTTGATTATGTGTTTATTCAACAAAATACAATAGTAATAATAATATCACGTGCGGATAAGAATTCAAAATCGATTACATTTTATATCATAATCTGTAACGTCATTATTATGTATACTTTTTTACGCGCGAGATATTTGAATACGTTTATTTTAGATTGCTTATTCTATTTGTGGACCACCTGTAAACAGAAAAGCAAAAGGTAAAGAAAAACAACAGCCGAGGTTAAAAACACAACGATATTTTTCCAAGCATATTCGAATCTCTATAAAATATATATTAGACTTTTTTTTACATTTCCTTTACCACCGACTCGTCCATAAATTTTAATATGTACATTTATTTAAGTAGGTTCGCGTACCTTTACACGTTTGTACGAAGATAAAAAACGAGCTTTTTCATACGCTTTTCGAGCCACAGTCGATGTAAGGTTCACGAACTGAAAGCTAAGTTAACACTTGAAACGAGTCGGCCGCGAGCGAAAAGCGGCGACGGATCACGCCGGAAATGGGCATACAACAAGTAAAACGAGAATAGGTGTAATATTCGTAATAAACAGATTTTATAAGAAATATAAAATTATATAGCGCGGTTATAAAAGAACAAAAAAGGTGAGTAGTAAAACAATCGAAATCTTAGACTAGTTATATTCCTAACATATACGTTTTAGACGTTCTACGACGGATGAGAATACAATTTCGGATTTTCTATTTATCGTTCTTAGGAACACGTCAGCCGGCTCCGCCGCTCCATAAATATTTCTGTAAAACGCATATTGTACGCGGCGCCGCCGGAATAGAAGAAAGAGGAATTTCAACATTGTTTTAATTACACCTACCTAAATAACTAGAAACTCGTGTCACGGCGTAAGCGTATATATATTTCTACATTAAGCGAGTAACGCTTTAATTAAGCCGTCGCCTTATCTGTATCATACTCATCTCCCGCGGGAGAGGGCGTGTAACATTTAGTCGAATTCGAAATAAGTAATTTGTTTTCGAACGACCTCATTTTCATTATAACACACGCCGTGTTCGCGGCCAGTCGAAAACTAATCGGCAGCTGTTTCCCCTCACAACCGTACACAATATAGATAAACGAAGGACTCGACCGAAACTATGTTTTATTGGTGATTTTGAATAACACGCGTAGTAGTATCGCATTCGAAGTTCGACGAAAACGAAACACGTTGTGTCCCCTTCGCTACGTCCGAATTCCGAAATAAGGTCGTAACTATATCGGTTGTCGTAGGAAAACATTTATGAACAATTCACGTCTCTCGTATATTCTACGCATTTCTGTTTTGTTTTTTTGTTACCCGATGCCGCACACCGTTGTTACCTAGTCTGCTGATTTAAGTATGGTTGAACGCACGGATAAAAAAATACATACGCTGAAATATTGTTTTACGATCGTATCGCAGAAAAAGCACAGTGTATTTAATTTTTAATTTTTTACTTTTCAGGTAAATATAAAAATAATATTTTTTTTAGACGTTTGAGTAAAAATAATAATAGAGAAAAAAAGCATTATGAACAGTGAATATACAAAATATTCATAGCTGTTATATTTCGTCGTCGGCGATTCTTCGATTTTATTAAGAATGCCGGAATGTATTGGTTCAATCCAAACAAGAGTAGTTTATAATTTAAGCATACTCGAAAAACAGGAAAATCATTATCTAGAAGCTAGGAGCTACGGATAGCTTAGAACGAAAAACAACAAACAGACGCAAAACATTGTTTGGGATAATCTGCATTTGTTGACGGTCTTCAAATCGATTATCACACGATTTATGAAAAACATAAAACCCGTTAAAACGTACAAAATTAGTCGATACTTCAATGTAAAAAAAAAAATAAAAATAAAAACTACGGACAGATGAAAGCGAAGTGGCTTCATGCTTACGTTGAAGAACGTTAATCACGACATCGGTTTCTAGCTCTATTTGCCTTAACGAGGGATGGATTTTGCCTACAGTGTGAAAAAGCTTAATCGGCTGTTGTCTACACGTTTGACACTATCAAATATATATCAATAATAAACAGTGTTTACATTTTTAGAGGTTAAGAACAATTGTTTCCCTCAAAAACCATGTTATAAAAACTTTATTATTCCTATAATTTTTGTTTTGTAACTAAACCGTGCACATATCATATTAGAATACTTAATGACGTAAATTTATATACAAGTGTTAATGTTATATGAACGAAAATTTTTAAAAAATAACCGCAAGTGGTTTGTTTAAAACGGTTTTACTGTGTAAACTCAATCGTTTTTCTTATATATAAAAAAAACATTTAAAATTCTAGTCTTTGCAGATGAAACATCCGTGGGATTCGCGTTATGCTCGGAGAAATACATACACGCGTCATATTTTCGCAGACATTTTCGGATTTGCTTAAGTTTCTCAGAATAACATCATAAATTTAAGTTATTACACGAGTGTATCTACGGTGCACGGTAATAAGATTATTACTCGAGTAACCCGTCGCGGTAAAGAAAGGCCGTCGCGTAAATTATTACTTTACCAAAGCCGGTAGGTACATTTAAAGCGCGAATTTCGAAAGTACGCTGTAAGTATGAAAAACTGCGATTCTTCAACAATAAAAAAAACCAACGACCTTGAACTTGTAACATTACAAACGTGACGGTGGCCTAGATATTCTTTGAAAACCCTCTTGAAGTAAAAAAAAATCTCGTAAAAATCTCGTGTACTGTACGCTGACAATATGTCGTCATGCTGCACGTGTTATCGCGATCAAAGTAGAAATATCATTTCGAAGTAAATACGCACTCATTATATCGGTGCATCAGGAGTATAATTACTATATGTAAAATAGGCTTTCGTTTGATTTCATTGTATAAATGTGTATGCGCGTGTTATGACGAGTATTTGGAACAATATGACACAACGTACATAGAAAACAGAGGAAGTGATTGTTTGACAAAAAAACAAAAACAGTTCAAAAGAAAAATCGAGTACAACAAGTCTATATATATATATATATATTTATTATTATTATTTACATTGCCGTTGCCATTGTGTTCATCGTTGTTGTCTATATGACAAAAATCGGTCGTACGTTACTAAAAATACTTGGATTATTATTGTTTCTGTCCGCTATAGTAGCGATGACGCAATTCACAACGTATTCATAGAATATAAATTATATATTCACATATAAATAAAATTATAATTTTTTCTTTTCATTAAATTTTAAGTAAGAGTACCACTACTATATCTATCTATCTATATATATATATATAATGTAGTTCACAGTTTTCCTCTATTCAATAAGGTTTTTGAAAAACGTTTTCCACCCGTTACGATGCTAAAGCGTTTTTATATTTCTCTGACATTTTCGTCGTATCAATGACATTCAAAACACGTTAAGCGATGAATCTGCGTATGCGTCGAACGGTATCGACCAGGCGACGACCCCGTCACGTGTACGACGCTAAATATACATAAAAGAACGTCGTGAAACCGCCACACGTGTGTATTATATATATATATATGTGTGTGTGTATATATATACCTATTTTGTATAGGTAATCTCTGGGGAAGACGGTCGCGCACGCACGAGAGGGTGAAACGTTTGTTTCTATTCGTTTTTTTCCGGTTTCGCCGGTCGGTCGTCGAGAGCGTTTCTCGTCGCCGAACCGCGCGATTGATATAATTCCCAGCGGCATTCAACAACGCGCCGAACACGAAACCGTATCGTTATTGTACGTTGACTTTCGTCGTACTCGTGTACGATTTGATTTTTTTTCCCCGTTCACAAATCGAATTCGTCACGCATGCATATACGAGTACACGACGGCGTGTTCGGCTGATCGGCCAAGAAACAACGAAATAAAATACACTAACGCGTCAAACGAGATGGTCGTTAACGTCGGTTTACAGTAAATTAAAAATTAAAAAAAAAAAAAATAGAAAAACAAGTAGGTTTTCTCGTCGGCGTACGCGTTTTGACGTGTTCGATTGCGTTATTGTTTTTATATACGTTTTTCGTGGTCACATTTCGCCACGTTTATTTTCTGTTAATTGAAATTATTTTATTAGCTAACAATGATTGAATACATATGAAAGGCGAATGATTTAATGTAAAAAAATAATTCAAACAATAATTCAAGCTCTCGAAAAACAATGATTCCGAAATTGAACACATTATACGGTCGTTCAAAAAGAATGATGTACGACGACAACAAATCTATCCTCCTGCTTTTCCAAAATTTTCAAGTGAGTCAATTGAACAACGTACAACTTTTGAAAAAGAGAATGACGAACTGATACCTCAACACGCTTCTTCTTGATAATTTCAGTTACAAAATAAGCACGAAAACAGATGTGTACGATCAGCACATATTAACAAAATGGTGCTGACTGATAAACAACATTTTGAACAGACCATTAAAATAAATGGCAAAAAAAACCATTATAATGAATATAAAATTAACATATTTGTTGGGTATCTAAGAATATGAATCAATTGTGTCATTAATAAATATTTTTTGTTTAACTTGTGTAAAATTCTTATTATTTTATTTGTACGTATCAATTAATTTCATTAAATAATAATAAAATAAACCGTATATTTTTAACGAGTGATCGTTTTCGATCACAGATAATATAATGCCAACAAACGGCAATATTTTGTAATATTGTTATTACAATATTTTTTTGTGTTATTCTAGTTATTATTGTCATGTTTATTCATTGTTTGCTAAAGAAAAATACAAAATTATTTTCTAAAAAGGTATATCGTACGCAATCGTGCGTTACCGATCGGTTCGAGGAGGTCACTTAGACAACCGATATTTTAAAGTAGTATTGTTATTTGGAATGTGAAAGCGATGGCGAATCGTTGAAATGAAAAAATCATTCTGACCGATGCTAGTTGTAGATTATTATAGTTAATGAATATAACGTAACATACTAACATACGAATTAGGATTAATGACTTCACTCAATTTCATAATAATATTAGCCAATACGTAAAATTAACGAATTTTGAAGTAAATAAAAGTTTTAAACATTCATAACATGTTTGCGATCAAATCAATTTTTATAAATTTATATAGGAAAATATATCTTTAATCTTATATTAAATATCAAACTCGTATATACAAAAGTTTCCCTTGTTAAGAATTTTTAACAAAAATGTCGTTTAAATATAAAAATTGAAATTCACACACAAATCGAACTTCATTAAAATTACTATAAAAAAATGTGTAACTAACGCTTTCTTAATTAAAAAAAACATATTATAGACCTCGTATATTGGGCTTGTACAAAGTTAAACGTGTAAACATATCATAAAATGTGTCAACGTACAAGTTTTTGCGTAACCTGAAAAATGCAAAACGATCAAAGTTTATAAATTATTTATATACACACGTGTATATAGTGTATATAGTATCTACGCTTGTTAGTTGACGGAATGTTGTAATGATATAAATATTAAACACACGTGATTTCGGACTTTCACTCGGAAATCGTATACATCGTACGCGCACACATTATTACAAAAATATAAACTCTAATGTTACGAGAAATTGCCATTACGTTATTATCAACGTCGTAGTTTTATTTAAAGTGTCGAATGATGATTTAAATACACATATACGTTACTCTGTTTTCATTCTATTAAAGATCTATAAGGTCACGCTGTAGAGACATTGAATCGCGCACACGGATAACGTGGTTGCGGTAAACAAATTGTTTTTAAACACGAATTGAAAAATTGTGCTAGAACCGGTAACTCATTCTCTGGTTAAACACGTGAAACCGAAAAGTCTATAATATATACAAAAAACACGAAATCCATGCATATTGCTACATTTATATTAATATTCGTGATCAATGGATGCCATCGTGGTAATGGGAGAGACAAGAGATGAAATCATAAATACAACATCTAAACTCTAAAGAACAAATAAATTTTTAGGCCTGCTTATAAACGAGGATAAAACTAAATATTTAATGGTAGCATGTAGAAGTCGAAACATAGAGTATATAACATAAGATAAATATAGATTCGAAAAAATGGATGTATTTAGATGTTGTTTATATTTAACATAAACAATAGCAACGACATGCACGAAGAAACTAATGAACGAATAACATGTGGCTACTGGTGTTATGGTCTACCTAACCTTTTGCAAAAGCTAACGATGCAGTTAAACAATAATCAATATCGATTTTCCTATCATATAAAAAAAATTGTTTTTCATAAAGAATAATAGAGATATTTACAATAGTTTTAAACAACAACTATTAAAATTATTTGAATTCAGTCAGATGTACGATTTTAAACACCCAATAGCTAAAAGATACTTGAATATGAGAGTATTAGCAATAAAACGATTTGTCGATGGTTGTCAACTTTTACAATGTTCGTTTACATCTGATTTTTTCTCAATCGATAACACTCGACCGACTGAAAAGTCGATTAATCCTACTTTACAATAAGCAATAATGAATCTAAGAGCACATCATTAGTGTTCAAAACGGTTCTCGAAATATTTTCGGGTTGTGTTAAGTGAAAAAAAAAATTAAAACTTCAGTATTTATTACGAAGATTTTTGTAAATTGTTTTTATAGAAAATTGTATTATATTTTACAATGGTCGACAAGATTTCAATCTAAACTTTTAAAATTATATATTTCAATAATAAAAGAACTTTATTCTTTAATTTCAGCATTTTATTAGATAAAAACAAAATTTCAAAAAAATTACGAATGTGATGTTTTGTTATAATGTAGTTAAACATATAATTTTTTCGATCGTCGTTGTTGGGACAAAAACTTAAAAATATTGTTAAATGTAAAAAAATACGGGGAACTCGGTTTATCGGAAAAATTTAGTTTTTTCGGACTATACTGTTCGAAAAAATTTTCACCTGTTCTCTCTTACTCACGTTATCCCTCAGTCGCACTATTATTGACGTTAATTTTAATCAACGATTTATTTCGCGAATGTAAATTCAAACGATTTACTGGGAGTAAACTTTCTCGTCGTACTACAATAATAATAATAATAATAAGCTTCAGAAAACCAACAACACACCTCTGCGTGCAATACCGCACTAACTTTTCCATGCCACTAATTATCGCCGCGACGCATTTCCCGTGTATATACACGTATGTACAAACATAGATAATGTAAAACTTTACAAGGCGGCGTTTACCAATGATCGGTTACAATATACCCGACTAATTATATCGTAAAACTGTTAATTAATTAATAAAGTATTATTAAAAGTAACATAGGTCCACATATCGACCACAGGTGACCGACTCCAAATAACTGGGATAGAGACGAGAGAAAAGAAGAAGAAGAAGAAAAATTATTATTAAAAGTATAAGAATGGTCAACAACTGGTCATTTACTATTCTATTTCTAGTCAATTTGTAATACTTTAATCTTTTTGTTATCAAAAAGAAAACATATTTCTTCATATGATCGTGTTATGGTTTCAATATAATGGAAACTGTTATTCTTACTATTTTTATATAAAATGCATATAACATCGAATTAGTGTAGTAATGTATACCAACACTTGAATTACGTTTTTAATTTGTACTGGTTTCATAAGTAGACAGCAGCAAATGTCAATACCAGAAAATATTGACAAGATATCAGAAAAATATAACAAATTACTTTATGTTTAAAAAATCGTATTGAGGTATGACAGAGCAGTGCATTTGGGACAAATGTGCGCAGTAATTAATCTATTATCCAATTGCTTACATTAATAGCAAAACATAATTTTTAATTATAACATTATACAGTTTGAAAATTATTATTTCGTCAATCGTGTATTTTGAGTTTTTTATTCGAATTGCCTAAATTCTCCATAAGAGACGATTACACCAAATAGTCGTTATTACAAAATATAAATATTATAAATTCATAAATAATCTATATACACTAATCTACATTTAAATAATGTATTGAAAATGAATATCACGTAATTTTAACATTAACAATAACAGTTTCGAAATTCTATTTATAAAAAAAAATGTATATATTATTCATTTTACACTGATACATTTGCCAACCTAATCCCGACACGTGGTAAAAGACGCATTTGTCAGTCATTAATTGATTTTAATTTTTGGCTAATAATCATTGGTAAAATCTAATCGGTTTGAAATAATAATAGGAAAACAAAATTGTATACAAAATAATTATAATATCCACTAAAAAACAGATATTGAGTGCGTCGTTTTTATGTTTTTGTGCTATTACACACACCGCCATGTTGCAATCGACAATTCGTTTTTTTAAATATATTTACGATTGTCTCAATGGACTTTAAAGTGCTGATATATACCAACTCATAGGAGCCATATTGATCCCTTTTTTTTTACTGTCAAACATATTTTTTAAACATATTTTTTTTCCGGTCGATAAAACTGAAAAACAATGATAAACGACGAATTAGTGCAATTGTAATCTACAAAACACGGACATGAACCATGTCTGCTCGACAAGGCGAGATTAAACGCGTGTCACAATATATTCTCCCACCCCAGCATTGAACATAACAGCGTAAGCAATATAATCGGAAAAACTGTATAAGCCATTAAAAATAATAATATAAAAAATCAATCAATATTTGACCAGAGATAATAACACGAGAATATAGTACCGAAATATTATAATATAACATTTTATAATGATAATGAAATGATATAATATAACATTTTTACAGTTTTATCGCGTGTCGTTCAACGTCAAGATAATGTCTTTAAAACTCGTATTACTTCGTTATAATCGGCTACACTGCCGTTGTTTATCAACTAACGAGTATAGTATAATTTATTTGATAGATTGATCAATTAATAATTATCAACGTAGTAATTTTGAATCGATTTATAACTAAAATACTAAAAATTACAACGACGGAAAATCTCAGGTAGCTGTCTCCCGTGTCTCTTCCGTGTGTAAAAAAAAAATTCTCATTAATGTACAGCAGTATCCAATTATTTTGAATAATAATGGAGATAGTAACGAATAACGTTGTAATAATCTCCGAATAATTGTGTAAGCAGTTCGTATACGATTACGTTTAGACTCTCACACGAAACAAACACTTCAATATACTATTTCGTTCGGAATTCACCCACGGAACGGGTGTGCGTTTCTTTACGACTAATGCGATAGTACAATATTGTCTGGGAGCGCACGAAAACACAAACCGGTCTCGTCACACTAAAAATACCATAACCTTCAACAGTACGACCATTGTTGTCGCTACTTTGTTGAATCGATGTTTTACGACAATAATCCGGTCGACCTTACCCACTCCGCGGACATTTCCACACGAAACTTAACAGACGTAATTATTAAACCATAATATACGTGTGTATTATACCTACGTATAATGTATTGCAAAATTATTTTTTTCGATTTCAGACGGGTCGACCGAAAATGTGATTGTTCCACGCGTTTACGTTTATTTCGGAGGTGAAAACCATACGGAACTTACTTTTGAATCTCGTATCAAAACGATATAACGCATTATCTGTGTAATACGGTTCTGGCCGAAAATAAAACTCCAGTTCCTTGTAGCGTCCTTCGTATTTACCAGATCACACTTCATGTGACTTTTGACCGTTTTCAAAATTTAAGAAAACGCATTGAAGAGGATACACTTTTAATAGACATACCGCGTACATTTTCAAGTATTTTCATAAGTACAGCTGAAAATCTACTAGAAACTTTATATCGCTTAGGACAAGGCGTTTTTAGACCTGATTCTTCTCGCGCGCGATCATATATCATGGTCGTGTATCGGATCATTACCGATTCAAATTACAATTATTGTCGAATGCGAAACGATATAAAATTTCACTATGCGACAAATGTCATCGTCGGTGTATCATCGATTAAGCGCGTGCGACATTTCAGTATAGACAATTTTTAGTGCAATCAACTACAGCGTACACGGTATATAAGTAATTTGTCCCGAGAAAAAATGTATAAACTAAATATACATATATGTTTTTAAACACATTATTACACATAAATAACAATATATGACTATTTGCAAGGTCCTTCTCATAATTGTAATCTAAATAAACAATATTTTGTGTACATAAGTGACACAGTTTAAGTTTGTTTTTAACTTTTGTATATTTATGTAAAATGATAAATTTAGACTCTAGTTTTACCTACATTTATTATACATTGACGCATGGTTTGAATTCAAAGAAACGTATTTTATTTTTAATTTTCTAAAATAACGACGTGTAAAAATGAAATATTTATCTGTACGTAAATTACATAATAACACAATTTAAGCATAAAACAAATTGCTTGTATACCGCACACACTGCAATTGACGCACTCGAATTGGCATGTTCAAATGACACGGATTCGTTAAGACGGTAGTTTATTCTAATTTCGAGCCGACTATAGACCAGCCCGAGGACGACGTGGGACAATTGGTTTTCATATTTAACGTCCGCGTTTTTTCTGATTTCCTGACGGTGATCGTCTGATGTTCCAAATTTTTTCATATTTTTGTAGCCCAACACCTCACGAATATAATAGTGACGGAACCAAGTGGAATTTCATCGATTAGTTTGATCTTCTTCGGGAATATTATGTTCTTAACAAATTGCACGATTTATTGTAGTCCACATGCAGTCGATCCACCGTAGTCTATTCGTCCCCGCGGGCCCGTTTTAATTAATTAAAACGATCTGGACCTGATTAAATTCGTTTGCGAAAATTGTTTTGTTTACACGCCATGGGATTTTCAATTAATAAATATTTAATTACCGTTTCGCGTGAACGACGTAAGTATAACAAATCGTAATTAGTAGCACATTTATCTGTCCGATGTATTTCTATCTGTTATATGACAAAACATGTTCCTCCAATACATTATGGCCTGCGTACAATTTAATTTATCCGTTTGATGTACTGTTTAAACAATTTTTAGAAATACATTGTTCTGGTGACGGGAAGTCGGTCGCGTGTTCGTCAAACTTCCAAACAAATGTACCGCCAATCAAGAATGAGTTGAAAATATAGTGGATAGGCCCGTTACAAGAAAATTAACAAAATCGTCGTTTACCTCGGAGCACTGGCCATTTCGAAACTATACAGTAATCTCAATAACAATGATATTAGTAAACAAAATGTATATTTTTGAAAATTTTTGTCGTATTATTTTATTGGACGTTTTCCACAGTCGGACTGCAAAATCAACAGATTAAAAAAAAGGTAGTGGACAAAAATTAGATAAGACGAAACCGACTGTCAGACAACAAAAATGCATTGGACAAATACACGAGTAACCGAACAAACGTTCATATGTTAGTAGGCCGATACAAACACAAACACGTTTAGCACTTTAAACCTACTTGGAAAACATGATTTTCGTTGTATTTTTACGGGACATGGCGACGTGTAACCGGTCAGCATTGAGTATTTTATTGCGATTCGAAATCTCAAAGAGATAATGGACCCGCACGACCCCGAAACGACTAGAGTTTATCGACTACATTATTATTATATTATAATAAAAGCCCTTTTCATATGCCCGAAAACTGTCGAAATTATAATAATATTGTTTCGGCGGAGGGTCTAAAACGAAAGATCGGTAGGAATAACACCGCGTCAAGTCAATATTTGTGAATTCTCGAAAAAAAACGAATAGAAGAAAGATCGATATTTTCATTGCCCAACAGACCGCGAGAATACATCACAAAAATATCCTGTCCCGGTCACTTGTGATTTAATTTCACAGAGCAATGGTATACACGCATAAAACGGTCGAAAAATCAATTTGAATTAAAACGATTTCCTAGATGATCCCAAAAACAATTGTTATTTGTTCTAATAAATAATAATACATAAACATTTTTTAAGTTCCAATATTGGCCGGACAAATGTTTAGTTCCCTTATACCATGAATTAGGATCATTATGAATTTATCGGTTTCGGCTTTTAAAAATTACATTTTTTAAGTTATTTTTATATATTTTAAAAACACTAAATTTAATGTCAGGTTATATAATCGATTAATTGTCGTTAATAATATACTATTTTCCATAATTTAAACAATTTTAATTAATACTTTGATTAATTAATCTAACAAATGTAATCTACGTAACGTATGTCACAAAACGACTGAAACGTTTATGTTTAGTAGACAGGATACGGATAAAATAAATACGCATAAAATAAGTAATTACGACTGGTTATTTAACCTAACCCTATTTATACGTTTAAATAAGATATTACGTGTTTTTCTCTAGTCTGTCATTATTATCATATGTTAATGCCGTCGATTACATATTCTTAGAAACAAAAACTATTATTCTTTTACGAATAATATAAAAGTCGACAATCACACGGGCAAGTAAATATATTACTAAAATTATTTTTCAATTTTTAGTTCAATGATATCGGGTTCTTGATAATTCAAAACGACGGTTCCGGGTTTTCAACCGGTTTTTTGATTGGTCCCGGTTCTGATTTCCGGAACTTGCTGTTGTAAATACTGAAAACTCTTTCAATTTCACGAATAAATTTAGCCGCTTTAAACGCAGGCTTCAGCTTCACGGCGCCAGTGCACGCGACGATACACTGGAGACGAAATCAATAATACAAGGACCCAACCACAGTAAATTGTAATTGACGCCAGCGACACGCACGCGGCACTCAATGGCTACCGGCTACGTTATATGTAGCAACAGGTGTGCAAATGTCGTTGTATATTATTAGTACACTATTATGTTGTTACATTTAGTTTTTCGCTTTTCAAACACGTCGGTCGAAAACACCAGGCGCGGTCGATGTCCGAAATACAGTTGAGAAATGATACGGAAAAACCGTTACGTTTACAAATCGGGCCAAGGTCTCTGAATTCGATCTGGCTTGCGATTCGAACAATAGTTACAATAACAACAGCAACAACAACAAAAATAATGGCGTACAACAAAAAACGTCGGTCATGACGATTTTTGTCTAGACATTTCGTGACGTGCAAATTTCGTATTAATAACGAATAACGTATTGTCAATTAATATATTTAAAGCCGGCAGGCTTGAGATTGAGCTAAATACCAGAATGAGCAAATGCGCGAGTCGCCCCACCCGCCACATATACAACATACACACCCTTAAATGACACCGTCGCGTGTCACGTTAGTTCCTAACGGCTTGCAAACGGACACTCGTGTCGTAATGTATGATACCTCATGAAAATTCGGTCGCTTCAAGATGACATGTCCGCTTTTGGCCGAATATAACTGAGACTTGACGCGTGTTAACACGACATTTTTAAAAATTGACTTACAGGTGTCTATTTTTTTTTTGAGAGTCGTCCATGATGGTTGATGTTTCCGTACGCTGTTCATCCTGCGGTTCTCTCTCCATCCAATATCCATAAGAATATTTAGGTTGTTCCGCATTTATATTGAAGTGCCCATATTCGAAAAATTAAAAAAGCTACTTTTACCCGACTCTAGCTACTATACAATTCCCGACACCCGTATTTCGTACCCCCGAAGAAATTTATAATTTTTCCAATAAAAATCATATCATGTTTTAATACTTTTCGTTTATTAATTATACAACGAAAAGATAATCGTTGGCTTTTTCAATAAAATATCAAGACTGTGAAATTTTAATTTCCCGTATTTGTTTGTAATATTAAACGCGCTCTCGGTATTTAACGTACGATTCGATGAACAAAAAACCCGTCCGGTTTGTATATACGTATATTAAGGCAACCGATTTATTCATCGTTTATTCATAGATTTTTTGTATTTACCGTTCTAATGTTTATACCGCACCAGTAATTATAATACAATAGGTATGTACTATTAACCTATCGGCTATTTATTCTGTGTATATGTATATATATATAAATATTTATCTATCGGTATTTGATTAACGTGCCGTGCGTTATATGGAATGACGTATTACAATATGCACAACAGACAATAACACTATTCAAGACACGTAAGCCATTCGAATAGAGTTTTTTTATTATAATATTGTTATAAATAATTTTCAACGTACATATTCGAATACGTATTTTAAATCGTTATTATTATTATTATTATTTTTATTTTTTTTTTTTTTTTGAAGAAGAAGAAGAATCTCAGTTTACTTTTTGTAAAATATATAAGAAAGAAATCAGTAATTTGTCCGATTATAATTTGTATAAATTAAAAACTAAGAATAAGTGTATATTCATAGATGGTAGTCTAATAATCGTCGTCGTTATCGTTTAATTTCTACGGATAAATATAACAACTAATTGTTTAATTTCACCCAAAAATCAATAAAATCGTTATGACATTTACTCAGTTTTATCGTCTTCGTTGTTCTTCTCAAACATTTTTCCTTTTTTTATGACGATGTCTGCATTTCTATAAGGGACGATTTTGGTTTTACAATATCATTTTTTTATTATGCATACACATATTAACTCACAATATTTACCATATCCGTATTCGAAAACCGAAAATCAAATAGTGTCCACATAAAATTTTTTTAAAAAACTAATTTATCAAAAAAATGTTTAATACTTTTAGAACTATGTTTTTTCGTAGCGTAATATTATGTCTACGAAAACGTTTACGTTCGAACGACAAACATTATAACACGAAATATTAAAACGAGTACACTTCATGACGGTACTTTAGAGTCGTGTAAAACATAACTTTATATATAATTTATGTTCGAACGTAAAAAAGTATTGTTTTGTTGAATAAACAAAATTCACGTTTAAAATACTGTCAGTGTTTGAACGCTTTTGCTATTAATAAGCGTCGAGAAAGCATACCATAAATATGAACGCTTCGGGGTTAAATTTCAAAGATGTTTCAACGTTAGTTTTACATATTCTGTTTTCTATAAACACTATAATCATTTTTTTCTTTTTCTTTTCGTACGAGTAATAGTTATCGTTTTGACCTATGTTGTCTCATTAATCAAACGAAAACAAGATCAGAGGCTGGCCATTTAATTTCAATCGAACGTGATAATGTAAAATGTTCATCGTATAATGGTCGAATAACCCAAATAATCGTGCCTGTTATTCCAACGTCAAAACAATATTCGTTGCGCGTGCAGTTGTGCCACGATGGATCGTTATTTTCTTTAGCTCTGCGGCCGACTCGTTATAGTCCAACCTCGCTAAAGGCCAATTGACCCGCGCGATAGTGCACACGTACGTACGGTCCAATATCAACGATTTCATAAGCGTAAAACTAGTGTGTTCGAATGATATCATATTACCGCTGACGAGTCGGTTTTTAACGTTATTATAATATCTCGTGATTCACCGTGTACATGAACGCGCGTTTCTATTCGAATATCGTGCATTAATGAGATGCCGCGTATAGTCCCGTATGGTAAAACGGCAACTGACAAATATTCTGCACAGAAATCGAATGTATAAAAATTAACGAACGTATCGTCGTTCGTTTTCCGCCAAATCAAAAACAAAAAAACCGATTGCCTTTTCGGTAATCGGCCAAATAACAAAAGTGTACTTTTTCCACTACAGTATTTAATTAATTACAAACTATATTATTTTTTAAAAAGTATACACAAAATATTACAATATACTATGTAATCGAACTGATAGACCAACACACTTATTTTTTAATAAACATATAACATTCGTTTACAAATGAGCATTTTTAATTTTGTAATATTCAACCGTTTTTAATTGTCGTTTAATTTAATTTATATCGTTAATTATACACAATTTAGGATCATAAATTATTTTAGCACAAATCAAATAAGTACTGTAATGGCAATGAACAATTTTAGATTTGGTGGAAAAATGCGTCGGCAATGGATAGGTACGATTTTGATGAAAAAAAAATCGGTCTTGTTGTTTAAATCTTGCGGAAAGTGGTACGATTTTAGCAAAACATTCTATGCTCCACCCTACAGTTGTTACCGACGACAACGATGATAATCAGACACCGACAAGAATGTCTACGCAATAACAAAATGATCATAAAATAGATTATAGTGTGTCTTTTATTGTAATACATTTCTCATCGTAGAACAAACAATAAGGAGAGTACTTTTAAAAATATACACTTACAATCGCAGGTACCTTTATTAAATGTAGTGCACACGCGGTTCGAATTAAAGTGTTGTTTTCAGTTATTATGTAATAACGGTATGATTTCCGTTTTTCGTTCTGAACGGATTACCAAAAAGGATTTTTACAGACGAATATTATATTGTATATAAATAAAACAAAAAATTATAAAAAACGGTTTGGTATTGATACATTACGTCACGCTGGTGTACGATAACATGTGAATGAGACACAAGTGCAATACGTGCACTTGTTCGTACGTCACAATACGCTATGCGTGTGTTATACGCTATAATATTATACTCAGAGTCTTACTACTGTTCTCTCAGTTACGTTATTTGCCGATGGACGACGCGCGCGCAGCGAATAAGACCGTCAAAATATAAATCGGATTATCAGGACGAGGTTAAATGAAAGAAAAAAAAAAAAAACAAACATAATATATTCGACGCAAATGCTCGACGTTGTTATTGTAATAAAAGTCGGTCGATCGCGCTTTCGTGCACATAATTTTTGTTTCATTTTTTCGCGGTAAGAAAACCCGACCGATATTCTAAGGAGCTTGACGCGATTTCCTCGTTATTTTTTCAATGTCGTGTATACAGCGTGATTTTTTATTTTTATTGGTCGTATTACAAAATACATATTTTTTAATTTACCGCGACCGTGTTCGACGTTATCGTTGTCCGACGAGGTATATATACAAGCAAGTGCCTAAATCACTAATCAGTAAACGTTTAACGTCGCCGTCGCCGACTTCACAACGCCGCGATATATCTGTACATCTTTATGCGTCCACAACTATACGTGCGTACGACTATAAGTGCCTACATCTATACGTGTCTACAACTATACGTGCCCGGCGACGTGCACGGAATAACAATCAATAATAATAATCAAACTTACCGAAAATTGTCTGCGAATAGCGCGTCGCATCAGAGTTTAGTTAGCGTAGCCTCTGGGGAAATTAAAGTCGAACGCAATAACATATTGTTATAGATAATAATTTAAAAAAATACTAATTTAATTAATTAGTCGCTGGATTCATGCGCAATATCAGTGAGACAGACTCTCGGATGATCGGTTAGTTTCCGTAAACCTAAACTATAGAAACTATTACATGGTAAACTATTTTTGAATAATCTAAACTAGTTTCGACCTCAAAAGTAAGCTCGGTTTTACAGTCGATGATTACCATTGCATAATATTTCAGGTTGTTCGACTTTAATAATATAAAAAACATGTTCGAACGATTCGTTACGTATTGCGAATTGTATTAAGTTTATATATATATATATTCCTATATAATTCCTACAAGTACGTTCGGGAAATTAAAAACTAATAATTTGTTTTGAACAAGTTAAGACTAACATTGCCAATAAATATCATATTACATAACGACGAAGATTTGAATCATATTTTTTTTTCATGGAAATTGTAAATAAACATTATTAACAATTTTATTTTTAATACAAATACACGACTTAAAGGAACGATCAATACAACGAGATAGTTATTATTACCAACACGTTTTCGGTAAACATAGTCATTATAACAAATCACAAACATAATTTCGGTTGAACGTTTGGGTACTATGGAAAAAACCATTACGAACGTAAATAAGACCTTTGTGACCTAAGCAATCAAAATCGTAAACACGTACGCTCAAAAATATAATACACAAGTCGAAAATACTGGTTTACGACAAATCATAAAATATTCACACACCACCATTTTAGAAAAGTCATTTCACTAATCACTTGATGATGAATTCTCTTTTTTATAAACATATTGTATGATACAAAGCAAGAGTTGAAATCACTTTTTATTGTTCTTCCGCTATATATTTCTCCGACTTTGAAGGCTACACAAAACTAAATATTAATGAAAACAATTTATTTTCACGCAAAAACAATAAGACTTTTAATATTCAGTTGTATTTATGTATAATATATTTGAATAATTATTATAAGAAGTCAATTTAATACGATAAAGCAATAAAAGTATTGTTTTTAGTTTATTTGTTTTTATATCAATTATACAATTTGTTGATGAAATGCCCAATATTCAAATATATATATGTATCAATCGCGATTAGTCTGTCATTATTTCCACTTTTACACTGTGTTCGTATTATTCTATATCACGCTATATAATATCTAAAAGTGTAATATATGCCCGTCGTTTTTTGGCGGCGACGGCCGTCCTCGAAATCGAAAAATCTCGGAAAAAGCAAAATTTAAACAACCATTTCGAAAATGCATGGTTTAGATCTCGTGTAGGCTGTCGTGTGAAAACGAAAATCAAAAAACACAAATCCCAATAATACGTCTTAGCTTATCTCTCCGAATTTCAAACAAATCATCGATATTTTCCCAACTATACTACCAACTATACTATACTACCAAATTCGTCTTTCAATTATGACAACACGACGTCGAATGTTATATCCAATGATCCAATGTTTATAGACGATAATTTATTATAGCAAGCTGATAATAGTAATTATATCGCCTTTGATAATAATTCGCTAACACCTGGGAACGTTAACGAAAAAATATTACATTCATTCATACCAAACTCGGGTAAACCTCAACAATACCATGAAAGTTTCGCCCATCATTTTGCCGGTTCTTCGAAATATTTTTGGTATTAATAATATGAAACCAAATGATCACAATAAAGTAAAAATTGTTTTCGATTCCATTTTTCATGCCGACAAGTGTCTCGATTCACTCCCGCTTTCAGACCATAAACCACCTGTAGTCATTCATCTAGTTAAATTTGTTTTAATGGTATTAGAAAAGTTGATATTTCTATCTAAGAAGTAACAATTTATCTTATTACTGGAAACATGACTTAATCTTAACTATTAATATAAAATACCTTATTTCAATGTATTTAGATTATATCGCTCTGGTAAGTATTATGATGTGCAATAGCTATCTATTCGTTCGCCAAAGTACGTATTTTAAGCATCCCTTAAGCAGGTTCATTAACACTAAATTATATATTATTGGTGTTCAAATTTCAAACTTAGTCAATCGCACATTCCTCTTTAGTTTTGCTATATCGCCAAATATATTGTTATTTAATTTCTAATATTATAATCAGCGAAGAATTATTTATAGTTTTTTTAATTTATTCACAAAAAAAAAAAGTACAACACTAAACTCGAAATTAAATAATAATATTCAATTAATATTAAAAATATTTTATTTTTAAACTAATTAATAATGCTTGGAACACCTAATTATTTTTACGTACAGACTTCTTGGAGAATGCATATCTTTAGCCAGGATCTTTATATGATGGAGGGGAAGATGGTTGTGATTTAAAATTTTTTTAAAAACCACTTTTATTTATAAACAGTAATTAACCCATAAATATAGTTTTTTCTATTAAAAATTGTATCACACAAATATTGTTTTCTTTTTGTTTGTTTTTTCAACCCATGAGTTTTTTGTTTTTAGTTTTTTTAATTTTTTCAACCCTTATAGTGTCAAAATTCTACTCTAACTCCTCGAAATATCGCGTGTATCTAGTACAAAGATACACGAAGCAAAATAAATGAAATATTCAAAAAACTCATTTCCTTAATATTTCAACTTTCTTGTTGAAGGTAAAAAAACACCTACTTGACAAATGGTTAAACGCTACAACATGTTAATGACATTTTGACAGTCACGACCGGGAAAGCATTAAAATTATGTGGTTTTTCGGTAAAACAGTAACTAATTAAAACGACGTTTTTTTAAAAAAAACCATTTTTTTAACTTTGATCATGAACAACTATAAATTATGATTTCCTTGACGAGTCTTCGAGGAGAAAATCACGAAACCTACGCAGAATAAACATAGTTGACTTAACTGTATTTAACTATACTGTAATTAACACAATTAAAAATTGCGATAAAATAAAATATCGCTCCCGGAAATATTGTCGAAAGCCGATATTCGCCGTTGTACGAGAATTCAGTTCGTTATATTCGTCTTTAAATATAAACGGGTAAGTTTTCGTCGTTTAGTTATACGTTGTCGAAACCATTACAAAGGTGTTAACAACTAAGACCAACACTCGCAATAGAAACGTATTACATAGCTGTACGCAAAGACTGTTCGTTTCCTAGGCGAGTAAATCGATTCGACAAAATAATTGTTACGTAAAAAACGTACTGTAAAGAAAACGCATAAAATAATACTAAAAACGATCGCGATATGATTATTAGTCGCATAATTGGCGTCACTAATAATTTAAATTAACGGACGTGAAAAACAATTTAAAAAAAATCGCAAATGAAATTCACGATTCCTCGCATGAACGTATACACGTTGGAACACGCGGATAACGAAGACAAATCGTATTATAATGTAACGATTTCGATCCGAGGTCGAAACCAAGTAACGACCATCAAGTTCGTGGACCCGACGCGAGATATTATCGCACGTGTCGCGCTGTTTCAAACGAGAAATTATCGTTTCGCGACCATACTACATGTACGAAAACACGTTTTTTTTTATCGTTCGGGTGGATCGTGGAGACGGCGATGGCTTCGGATCTCGACCGTAAAATAAAATGCGTATCGTAATGATAATATTGTCGGTATTGTTGGTAATCATTTGTCGGTATTTTCGGTAATCATTTGTCGGTATAATTATTACTAACCACGAAATACTATCTACCGATCATATGAACTGTCGTTGTTCGTGATCGGATGATGGGAAGCGCGTGTTTTTGCGTTTTTGCGACGACCAGTCCAAATCGTTTACGAACGAAACAGTATAGAGCGATTTACAGATGACTTTACCGAGGAAAATGAGCCGGCTAAGAAGTTAATAGTACCAAATAGCCTTAACCAGAAAAATAAATGAATACATATCGAGTCGTTATCTAAAATAAAATATATAAACATATACATAGATGTGTATTCGATGCTTATACACGTTTTTAATATTATATTAAGCATTTTTAATTTATCATAGTTATTATTGACGATAGTCAACTCATCCGGGAATCTCGGGGTATAGTAGAATGATTTGTTTAAAAAAATGTGATATATTATGACGTAAATGAAAACTAAAATTATTTTAAAAATTGATACCTAATATCAATTGGAACATTATAATGTTGTGGAAATTGGCAATTTTAATGTGCAAATATTATACATTAGCCATTAGGTGTATTTTTAAAAATTGTATGTTTTGATACACGATATTCATCAATATTATCAATTAATTTAGTTTTTATGAGTATTACAAAAAATATATTACATTTAATGCATTTATATGTCTAAACATATTTTATATTGATTTTTCTGAAGAGAAAGAAAATATAAGTAATACGAGGTATGTTCAAAAAGTATGAACTTTATTTTTTTCCGAAACCATAGGGGCCGAACCGATAAGACTTGGCAGCTTTTATTCTCAAATAATCATGATAGTGTGTAACGATTTTTGTCCATTTAAGACAAGTTCAGTTTGTGAACTACAAAAGTTTGTAGCACAGTTTTATATCGTCTTAACTAATAAAACTAGAGACGTGTATATTTCGTTTCGTGAATATATATTGATGTTTCAATATTGTTATATGATCACTTGGACAGATTAAAGACATTTCGATTTATTCGATACGAAACGTTGACCAAACTTCGTCATAACCAACTAGAAGAATCAAAAATTAAACGCCAAAATAGCGTCAGATTTCCATTACAAGATGAGTTTTTGAAAACGGAACACATCAATATAAAAAATGTTCTCTCCGAGAAGATAAACTACAATGATCATATATTGAATAATAAATACAATATTCTTCGCATTCCATAATTTTGGGATAAACATAATGTATTGTTGTATTATATACTGTATGCAATGTATACACATCACGTCGGAATAGTTTGAAAAGGGTCGTAAGATACGTGTAGTAATATCCGGGAGAGTCCGAATCTCGCGTATGTAGGTGATAGGAAATGATATTTTGCTCTCTTTCGAAAACCGATTGACCTTCCCGGAGTACGTTTACGTCGAGAATGTTATACGGACGTTTCGCCAACGATCTCCATTGATAACAATACAAATCGAACATCTAAATCGATATATCTTGTGGGTTATATATACGTACTATAAACGGTACTTGTTTGTAGAGAGAAGTCGGATGGCGAAAGTATACGTACGTGTATTATATTATTATATTATATTATGTGTATATACATATATATATATGTATATGAATTGGAAAAAAATCTCGTTCAGCAAAAGTTTTAGTTGTAGCACTCGTTAAAAACTTTAAACATGATAATATTTGAATTTTAAAAAGAGAAAAAATACTATAAAGAAACGCAATGAGCCAATCCGTGAATTGTGTGCTGCAGTAATCGATATTTTAAATGCATTATATAGATTATAGATAGATAGGACTATATCCTAATTGAAATTTTCTGTTTTTCACCACCTCAACAGTCAAAAAATGAACACGTTAAAAAATTTAAGATCGATTTTTACTTTAATCTATTCAACAGATATATTGACGTTATTATCGAACAATACAAAAAAAACCAGACTATGCGATTTTGAGTGAAACTCTTATTTAACGCAGTAAATGTTTTATTTTCAAATTGTTTGTTAAATAACAACTCTTCTACCAAAAAAAAAAAAAAAAGTGATGATATATCAGTTGTATAATTGTAACTTTGACACGAAAAGTACCTTCACCTAATGGCGATATCTAGACACGACAGTATACGATAAAAACATAATAAACGCAAAACGTCGAGTTTTTCGAATCGCAGTCGACTTTAGATTTATTGCCATTATACACTACACGTTACTCGTCGCCGTTATTGTTCTCAAAAGTTACCTCTACCACCCTACTTGTGTTTATACTGAACTTAATTTTTTTGTTTTTTTTTTCAAAAACGTGTACGTATGGAACGGTATACTTCACTTGTTCGATTTATAATTTAATAAGGCATATATATTAATATTGTAGTCACTTCCGTACATACGATTCGCGAAGCTTTTGTTCGTTGACGACGACAATTTTTAATATTACGCCATGCATTGTATACGCACAGAATAAGACACGTCTGGCTAAGTGAAGTATAGTTTTTGAAGTTTCAACGTAAGCAATTTTCGTATATTATACTCGATGTTCGTAATAACACATACACGAATACACGCAATGAGATCAACACTTTATTATGCCATTCAGTATACTCAATATATGTGTAATTTCATATCTTGAAATATTTGTATGTAAAGCGAGCAATAATTGTATATTATAAATAAGTTTCATTTTTTAAACGAAAAATTTATCTGAAATGTGATGAATTATACTGTTTTAAATGAGAAAAAACTAGGTCTCTGTAAATGTAGCTAGGTCTCGAGTGTGGAAAAAATAATTTAGAGGATCGAGTTATACGAAAACAGATATTTTAATACTAAACGATGAAAATATTTTTAAAGTTTATAAAATTGTGTTATATTTCCGGCGACATTTTATTAAATACCGAATCTCGTTACGCTGTTTCAATTGTAATACAGTTGTGACGACATCTCGAAAACGGTTCTCAGATTTTAATGATAATGGTCGAACATATTTGAGGACGAGTAAACGATCCAACCAAGTTTCGAGAACGGGAAAAATCATTTACACACATTTCCGAGAGATCTTTAATCAGAAAAACCGTCTAGCTATACGACAACCGTTTAGAAACGAACGATTACACGCCGAATTCTCCAAACATTAAGTTCAATTATCCAATTTTAAATAAATTGAGTAAAATTTCTGGCATTAAATTATTATGACTTATAAGAATATATGGAACTCTAGAACATACCCATTTATAAATACCGATAAAAGCGTGCTTAATGTAATCCAACGTAATTAATATAATATTCGGTTTCAACGATTTCCAAAATAATGTAATCATTACCAAAAACTATAAGTTTTCAATGGATCGTACATAATATTTTTAAAAACAATATTATGTTTTAAACTAGAAATAAGTATTCTATTTGTGTCAGCTCGAAAAAAAATATCAAACGTTTTGACATGACCAACAGTTAACTGTAAAGATCATTTGACGGAAGATCAAAGTTAGATTAAACTATTTACATAACAAATAATGACATTTCTAGAATAAAAATATATATTTTTTTCAATCTATGATAATACTTTCTAAACATTGCACGCTTCTGTCTAATAAGTTAAATTACGTTATCATTTTGTAATACGTAATTGTAATGTAATTTTGTAATTTATTTTAGAACACTTTTAATTTTACAATGTACTTGCATTGTAAAATTAAAAGTGTTTTAAACATCTTTAAAAAATTAGGATTTCTGATTTTAATTATAAAAATAAACATTTTTGTGTACTTTATATGTATAGTTCCATAAATGATGTAATAGTAATTCCAATATATTGTCTACCTAAATTATGGATAAAATTGCATTATTTCGATTTAAACTATGTATTATAAATATTATTGTTCATAACATATATTTTGTAAACTTGTAAACTGTTTAAACTTTGCAGCTGTTCAATTAGTTTTAAAACCCTCATTTTATATAGAACAAAGAACATCTCGATCATTATAATTTGCATCGTGTGTTTTTAATTTTGAAATTTTCGGTGATTTTATATTATATAGAACTGTAAAATACACGTGTTTTTAAAACAAAACTCAAAATCGACAACACGTAAAATGTCGATTCAGTTCGCTAAAACTCGAATACGTATTGTGCGTTTGAAAATTCGAGGGCATGAAAACACGCACATATATTTTAGTAGTTATCGCGCGAACTTCCGTACCGTAAATATGTATAATCAGTACATTTCTGCGACAACGGAGCGGCGGGTTGTTTTTTCGTTATATTCCGCGAACTTCGATCGTAAAACACGTTGCGAATATATGCGTTGTTACGTCGTCCAAATGGTTCCGCAAAAAAAGTATATATATATATATATATATATTAACGCTCGTTTATATTACCGGGGCGGTAAAAATTTAACAAAACAATATTCGGACGATAAACTTCAAGTGGTCCCTGTACAGCCACACCTATGTAGAGAAAACGTCGTCTCGGCCAAGTCTAGAGTACGACCCTCCGTAACGCTTTAGACACTTTAAACGGGAGGCACAAAAGTGCGCATAATATACAGAAACTATTAAAAAAAAAAAAAAAAAGGTAGTAAACTAATGGCTTTGTTACGGTGACATATTTTTTCTCTCGCAAACTATCGTACTCGAACGGTGTGTAAATCGTGCTCAATTCGTCGGAATAATAATGAAGGTGGATTTACATTTGGTTTCAGCACTTTGCCAGTTCGACGAAGAAAAAAGAAATAATCGTAAGCCCTATATTTTGACTCTGTTAAGGTAAAAATATTAATTGTTTTTAAAAATCAATTATAATTAATACGACACAAACAAAAAATAAAAGATTGTACTAGCGGTCTTAATGAACACTTGCGAAATACGATCCGCGATTTTAGGAGATAAAATTAATTGTCCTGAAGAAAAAAAATTCCCGAGAAACATTTACGGGCCAAAAAGTAGCAATAAGACACGAGTGTATGAAGTCAGATCGGACGATTCAGATTTTATTTCTAGAGGTCGGAAGTAATGCTCACGTGGCCTCTGAGCGATTTAATATGAAAATAAAAGTTTTATTTGTAGAACCAAGTCGGTACAGTTTTAATAATCCGACACAAGAGATTAAGCTGATTGGAACATAAATTAAGATCCAACTTAATATGAAAAGAAGTTTTTAAACGAAAACCGCGAGAGGGGAAAACCTTAAAAACATCAAAGCAGAGGTGAATAGATAAAGTAAAAAAAGAGTTGAGACAATTGAGAATAAAGGATTTTAATGAGTACCAATGGATAGAAAGAAAGCGGTAGGGAGTTAATTTTGCAGCCTAAGCAATAATTGAAGAAAACAATTGTTATTATACGACTTTAGAGCTATGTATATATATATAAGTCTATTTTATTTACTTTTACCTATTTTTCCGTTATGTCGTTTGACGAACAAAAACTGTGTTTTTCCGAGATTTCTCTAAAGACAGATTGAACGAAAAATAATATTACCCTCATCGAAGCACGTTATCGTTGTTGGTCACGACGCGGACGTTTCATGATTTCACGTTATCACGATATTATCGCAAAACTGATAGGACTAACGTATTATTTTTTTTAAATAAACGTATTCACAATAATAAAATACAAATAATCGTACAGAATACCACATTAATATGTTATATATAGTTTGCGGTTCTTGCATTGCGTGTTTAATAATGGATGTATGCATGACTTGATAAATGGATTTAAATGAAAAAGATACAAATATTATTTTGTCTAAATAGTTTACGACACAATAAAGTGTTTATAAAATGACTTCATGTGAGTAGGTAATGAAATAGAAAATATACGCTACACGGTATCGTTCAAAATACATTAAGGACTTAGCAAGTTTTATTCTCTTATAATATTTACAGATTCTCATCCAATTCAACGAAAATAATAACAGTGAGATAAATTTTATTAAAACTCAAGTGTACACTTTATTTTTATAAAGTATATAATATATATAATATTTTGATATTTCAGCCAAATGTAACTATTGATTATACTTTTGTTAAATGTTTAATGTATATACTTATAATTGTACCAAAGAACTTAGCCCGTATAATTTATAATAAATAAATAAATATACAGAAATAAGAAATACGGGGTTAAGTTTTCAGATATGATTTTATTCCTTGTACCGTACATAACAGCATAACTACACTACTTCAGAACGCAGAAGTTTTCAAAATGTATTCAAGTTTTTATTATCAATAATTAGTAATTTGTACGACTGATATCGGAATTTTCACGCACTTCATTTGTTTCTTAAGTGCTATATTGATAAATGTCAACTAGTGAAACCTATTTCTTAAGATAAATACAGTATATTTAATATTGAAAAGGATAGTTCAAAACAATTTTTTTTTGCATTTTTAATATGACTTTAGCATTAATAATTTTATTATTTCTAATTGCGTTTCAATGATTTTGAAATCATATACTGATGAACCCGTGTGAATAAAACATAGATCCACACGATTTTATAATCATACGAACGTATTAATAAAACATAAGTGTAACAACATGACTGGAACGGGTAGAAGCGTTTTCGATATATACCTTCAATTACCACAGGATTGGGTACATTTAAAGTCATTGAAATAACGACGTATATTTTTATACGTCTGCCTGTAAGCCATTCCGTTAATATAGTCGTAAAAAAGTAAGTATTTCGATTTTCGATTTTTTTTTTTACCTATATTCGTATAGTCGTGGAAATTCAATCACGTTAAAAAGAAATACGATATGTTCAAGTAAATTACGGAATGTGTTTTTTGAGTATATATTTATTACTGTACACGACCAAGAAGCATATTATTATCGGCGTAATAAATAATAATTATAGGGCACAGATCTTCATGGATTTGCGAGTTTAACTATGCAAATTTGTTGCCAGTTATGAGCTACAAAAGTCTGTGCGATAATTTATGTTCAAAATTACTCGGTAACATTTTATAGTTAGTTATTACATTATTACATTATTAAAATGAAGTTAAAAAATAAAATTGTCACTACATGTGATATATATATATAATTGTATATATATATATATATAATTATATATATATGCGTATATAACAGTAAACGAAAACATTATTATTTATGGTTTAATCGACGACCCAATTGCGAATGTGATCTTAAAACGCTTCAACTGAATGTGCGTAAAACAAATGAAATAAAATTATTTTTAACATTTCAAAGATTATTTAGGTATGTTTTTTGATGAAATACTGTGAATCATTTTAACGGCAGTGTCCGAATTCAAAATTGAAATTATTGTCTCTGTTTTTGCATTATCACCAAAAATAATTGCGTATGTTGTTTCGATAATATTCCGGCAAATTACTGTTATAATTAATCTATCGTTAAGTATAATAGCCAAAAATACCACTAAAGTCGTATTACCCGTGTTTAAGCATTAACGAGTTTTTAGGCTAAAGTCAAGTTCATTTACACTTCTTGACTTAACGTGCTACCTTGAGATTCATATCAAATTGATTGGAACACTTAAGTTTACGGCAATTATTACTATTGCTTTATTTGGTCGGAATAATAGTTGTTAAATCGTCTTATTTTCGTTTATTCGTCATTAAATATTGTATTAACAAATAGATATTTGAAAGTTATAAGTTATAACAATTGTGATATGAAAATGAAAACCCATTTACTATAAATTAGTTATGCAGGGAATTGTCACGAGCGGAAACATTGAAAACACGAAATGTGATTGAGAATGAATTATGTCTAATGTTTATATACGTTACCATTTGTTTTAAATCGGTTATTGATAGTTTGACGTACGGTTTGGTTAAAGTAATTACATTAAAATTGAATAAATAGATTTTCTTAACAATTCTAAATCGATTTACCCATACAGTTATTATTATTCATTAATTGTCAACCGACGTATACGATTTGTATTTGTGTTATTTTGTTAGAAATTGATTCATTTTTTAATTCAAATCGGTTACCCCGGTAATCTCAACCGTCCTAAATGTAGTAAAAGAAATAACGTATTCTCATGAAAATACTTGCAGAGTGATCATTGGCTGTAAACATCGTTATAACTTAAAACCCTATACTATAAAAGTAAATAAATAGATTTGAATTAAAAAATAGTATTAATAGTGATTTTTTTAACCATATTGTCAGTTATCTGATTGAAATATTTAATGTAGTTCTTCTCGATGAAGGGCGGATTTTTTTAAGCACACTCTAGTCGTAAAAAGTTCAACCCTGCCAGAGCATAACATAATATTATCTAAGTTAGCCTTTTGACCTTTTGTAGATTTAAATAAAGTTAAAATTATAATGCTATCCTTGTTATTGCACCGCGAAAAGGTATAAACTTGGAAACGCTTTAATACAAATTTAAAATAAAGTAAATGCAAAGAAAATCTTTATGCTAAATACTAGAATATAAAAAAATGAATAACTTTTCAATACACCAAGTACGTTTTAATTTTCTTCAAAGATCATTACGGAAATTTTTTTTTTACATTTTCATAAATCTAAATCCTATTTAATAAAGTATTTTATTTGTATTGATATACAGTTATAAATTTACTGTTGTGCTGTTTTACAGTTTGTAGAAAAACTAAATTTTTTTTTCGTTTCTTACACGATAGTATAGTTTCTTAAAAAAAAAAAAATAACCATTGTTATATATGTACATAATTAAAAAATTAAGAAAACAAACTGTTTTAAGCGAAACAAACAAAATTGTTGAAAAATTTTATTTATAAATTTAACACCTTCAAAATATTATTCGTTAATTTTTCTTATAAATGTATATTAATAATCATCGAGGGATATATCAAAAACCGAAAAATCGACTGTCGTAAGTGCGGGAAAATCAACAACCATTATTTAAGTTCACGTTCGTATTGATACAATACGATCGGACCATTTCGGTTGGAATGCGTGCACAGAACAACATTTTAAAAATATTCACAAACTTTCTTTTTCGACGACAGCTTAAACCGGTTTCGATTAAAATAAAACGCTGTGACGTGCGTAGTATACATTACTATGTATACACGAGCATAACTAAAACGTCGGCGGGAACGTCGAAATAATAATAATACGAGCCCGTTATTCGGCCACGCATAAATCGTATATCATGCGACGATCCCCGGACCGTTCGTATGATTGACGATTTGAACGCTTGTGATCTAGATACCGGAAAAGGAGGTAAACGAAAATCTCGGGTTTAGAAGCTTGCGATCGATTAATTTTGCGCAGACGTGTGAATGTTTTGTTTTGTTTTTTGTGTCAAAATTTGTGTCATTGATTTTTTTATTGAAAAAAATTTTTTTCATTTTCATTCTATAAATAATATAACAATTAACAGTTTTATCATATCAACAATATACATCCATAAAACGTTTTTGAAAAAAATGTGATCAAGTCTTTGTTGGATATAGCATTTTGAAAATTTCAATAATTTCCAGGTTTTTATATTTAAAAATTAATACCATTTTTCAATTTTACGACCGAAGACTAGAAAATTGAATAAGTACAGTGTTTGTTATATGGTATTCAAACATTATTAAGAGCTGCAAATCGAATACAACATTAAAGATGATTATTTTCCTATACAATTAAATTTAAAAAATTATAAAATACAATTTAATAAAAACAAAAAAAAATCGTATTAAGCGTTTAAAATTTTATGTGTCATTATAATGAAACCAAACCGAGTCATTAATCCTAACCCTATGTTACATTGTATTCATTAATTATAATAATCTATCAGCGTCGCTCAGAATCGTTTTTCGAATACAATGATTTATTATTGCCTTCAAATTCAAAATAATGATACAACTTTATAATCTCCGCGTAAGTGTCCCACTCGAAAAAACATCCACAGTACCAACAGCTTAACGGAGGTTGAAATATTATTTTTCCCAATGTATTCCAAAATGTATAAAGTCGACTTGTGCAATATTTACTATAAGCGTGTACAATAAAATTGAACAATATTTCTTTATTATTTTTTAACTGACATTTTAGGGTTTCTAACTAAAAACTTGTACATGAAATTGATATATTACAAGAAACACTAAGAACTACGGCTAAAGCACTTTGTGTAGCCCTTTTCCCCAGCCTCACATTGTACGCATTATGTACAAATATTTTGTCAATAATTCTCGACTCAAACTCATTTCGTTTAGCATTTGCATTTTTCCACAGAGATCTGACACACACAATAACTTTTTTTCTGTTCAATATTGTTGAAAATTTTAATTTTTTTTAATGGCTTTACTTCTAAGATATAATGAACATATTTTTAATTTAATTTCAATTACAAAGAAATTGAAATAATAATGTAAAATTATGTTTAATTTTTTTTTATTATATATCAATTTTGTAAATAGTATTATTAGAAAAAATTATAATATAATAAATACTTCTAATTCGGTTACGTCGTTAATTTTTAAACAATTTTAACGATTTGTTTAAATCAGAATATTTTTAAAATAAACTAATATTATTCAGTAACAGCAATATATTCCATGAGCCACAAGAGAACACAACTAGGTGACAAACAAATTGATACTGGTGGTGAATTCATTTTGCTGGCCGTGTTCTTTCGTTGTATTACTATTGAAGAAATTGATATTTTCATAAACTTCAAATAAACGTAGAAAATCAATAACTGGACTCATTAAGAAAAATTAGGAAAGAAAAATCGATTCATGAAATAACTATTTTAGATTTTTAGGTCTTCGGTATTAGAATTAAAAATGTTAGTTCACAAACGTAAAAAAATAATTTTGATCGAATTTTTTCGAAAAACAATTTCCAAATACTAAGAGAATATCGATGATAGTTGAAATCATTAATTGTAAACATACTAATACAAATATACATGATCGAAACACAAAATGACATGGTATATACGTATTAGTTATATACTTCGTATAGTCGGTTATCGACATTTTCATAGTTTTTTATTTTTTATTTTCCATCCGACCGCGGAAATATTATACCAATTTAATAATGATACAGCAATTTACAGTATTGTTATTACGAGTCCGTAAACATATATATTTATATATATATATATATTATATATATATATATATATATAAGTTTGTGTGTGTGTATACCGAGATAAACCGATGAAGGTCGTATTTTGACGATTGTACTAAATAAAATAATAAACATTTAAATGTTGAAAACTTTCCGCCGTATCGCATTGTAGTATGATTTTATAAAATATTTCAATCTGGTCCTCCTTCGTCGACGGTATAGGTAATATATATATATATTATGTTACGTACCGTATAATTTAGCGGACGTGCGTTTCGAACAGCCGCTGATTGAGTACTACTTTACCTACAACAACGACTACTTCTACTGTTATTGGCCCTGCACGTATTTATGTAAATACAAAAAGCCGTTCACCCTGACTACGACAACGACGACAATAGGAACAAAAAAAAGATTATTTGCCTTTGAATATCAGTGCTCACAATTAGAAGAAGGACGTTGAAACATTATCGAAAAAGAAGAGGTATTTCGCGTCAGCCTACCAATTCAAGTATAGTTGAATACTATAATATTAAAGTTCAGGAGACATTTTTCCCGGCGAAGACAATTTTCCAAGCTACCTTCACAGAAGCCATGTTTCAAAAATACGTGTTCTTCATCCATAGCATTGGATTATATGTCTTATCTGGTGTACGTTTTCGCTAATTTCCATTATTACAACAAATGTTTGTTCCATTTTATTAACATTTATATCTAAAACGTTTTTTTATATTTTTTTCGTAGATCATCGCGTATTTAAAATCATTAATATTTCCGTTGCCTGTTTATTCCAATAATATAATTTATGAACGAATTCGAATATAGCGTTTTCCTCGCCAATATGGCAAACCGCAGTGATGTACTCAAAGGAACACATCAAACATGTGCTTTCATTAATTACAAGGTAAATCAAATTACACAAAATATGTCTTTGCAAGTACAAATTTATAAGATTAAAACATGTATGATATTCATTTATACGTTTAAATACTACCTACGTTTTTATATTTGAGTGATAAAGTATGAACATTTTTTTTTCGTACTGCATAATTTCCAAACTTAAGCAACCACCTTTTGAGATCATATTTTTGTTAATATGTTTCAATTTACAAAAATGACCAAATGATAGCCTACCTTCCTTCTCAAAAATTGTTATTTCTCCGTGTAATCGTTTAGGAACCATTTAAAACTCAAAATATGTATATTTAATCTGAAAACATTTTATTAATAGTAATACTATACAACGTGCTTTCTCGCATTACTTTTCATACTACACAAATTGTATGGAGGCACATATAATTTCAGGCCCTATTTCTGAGTTGTATTTCGTGTACAATTATTAATATTTTTATGTGCGTATTTCGTCTGTATTAAGCTTGATGAAATTATATACTTCACCGTAATTATACCGTTAACGCATAAATTGTCATTAATTAATAATAAATCACAAACCTGCAGATCTTATTTCTATGTATATTGTGAATTCGAATAGAGTATACACTGTACACCGGTATTTAAACAAATAATTGTTCGAAATCAGTCTTGTAAAAATAATTTTAAAAAGTACTGAGAACTACATTCATTTGTATCAACGTATTCATTTTTTTTTAAATGTACGCTTAACGTTTAATATCTATCTCTATCTCTATCTAAATTGTATATTTTATGCAATATTAGACTTCATATTTTTCACAGCATAATTCATTGAAACCATATTATATTTATAAGTAATTAATTATTTTTATTTTGTAGCAATTGTGCTAAATAATTACTATAAACTAATCCATGAGAATTTTGATGAACATAAAAATTGTATCCTGAAAAATACAAACAAATCAATGATTTTGCAATGGGTCGGTTTTAAAAATAGTCAAAATATATTTAAGTGAATTAACATTAGATCTTATAAACCTTGATAATTGTATCATCTATTTAAGGGCAGCCGCCTAAAAAATTAATGTATTTATAATGAATAACGACTTCATATATTTAAACTAAGTATTAAATTTGTACGATATATATTAAGATTTTCTCAGTATAGAGAATATACAAAGAGTTAGTCATTTTAAGTCTAATTTAAAATTAAATAATAAATTAAAAATCAAATTTCAATATGTTTATAAGTGCGCAATAGGTTTTTTCTTTTTAATAATACCCATATAATATAGATATAATGTTTTACATTAGTATATAATTATTATTATCATTGTACTAAACACTTCTTACTATAATATAATTATATGTAAGATGGTGGAATAACTCGGAGTACATTAAATAAAAAAAAAATTTTAAATGTTACCGAATCCATTTACATTAACCTATTTGACTTAACCTTTACATGGCATACGATATCTCTATATAATTGAGTTACGCAACGCGTTATAGTAATTATTATTTATTCACGAATTTTTATTCGTACTAATATGATATTAAACTAAGGCGTGTTCGATATCAATCACTAGACATTTTGATATTACGAATCGTATTAGGTCTCGTGAGTTTCATGTACACTGTCGTTTAGTATATCGAATCGGGCGATACCCTTTTACGTCGAAATCGAATCATTTCATTTTACCTCGATTTACTTTCGACAAGACCGAAAAAAAACCGATTCCTTATTCGGCCGGATAAAAACTCTAACCATTTCTACTGCAATATTCAATTAATTTTAATATAATTTATTAATCGATTAATCGAGACAGACGTCTTTTAATGAAAAGCGACTTACGGATTATAAAAATTAACAACGTGATTAATTAATAATTAAATTATCTAAGCACTATAATTGGCCAAAAAAATAATTGCCAACAAAATATTTATATCGACATCAATTATCATTTATGATAAATTGTTATCAATTTTCTACTACCCATTTACATGAATCCAATTAGAATAAATATCTTGAATGTTTATCTTAATAATAATTAACGAGCTAAAAGGTTTAATAAAAGTTATAGATTATAATTTTTCGTAACTTGTGACTTAACGAGTTACTTTTCACTTATAAATAATATGAACTAAGTTATTATTAATTATAAAAAATATTTATTATTTAAGACTACGAAGTTACATAGAAAAGTAAATTTTATTTAATATACTATATATATAATCAATTTTTCGAATATTTTCCTAGTTATTTTATTATTATGTTAAAAACAATATACATATATTATATTTAAGTAAGCAGCAACTATATAATACAGTAGTTAACGAGAAACAGTAGTAACATACTTTACCAATAGCGTATTTGTGTGCAATTTTTTAACTTATAACTTGCCTATAAATTTTTTTTTTTTTGGATCAACTTAAACTAGTTTAAAATAAAAATTAACTCTACCAGCTTTGTATTAACTATTATAGATTTAAATTTATTATCATATACCATAGGATAAATATATTTTTTTGTCTCCCTTTTGTTCCTTGTCACCCTAACACAATAAAAGCTGATACGAATACGAATTATAAAACGAACGTTTCTTATGATTTCGTAAAAACTAACTTCTGTTTGTTATTTCTCTTATTATAATTGTGTACACATTAAAAAAAAAAAAATATATTATCGAATATTTTTATTATTTCACGTTTCATATGATTCGTGTGATCTCCCAACACGAGGAAGGTCGTAAAATTTAAATCATTTTCATTGTCAGATAAAAAACAAAAAATTAAATAATATACAACGAACAATAATATTACTAAAAAAATATTTGATAAACTTAATATTTACTTTATATTTCTCTATGAATTAAAGTTATGGTTATATGAATGTTTACGCAATGATTTAATCGTATTCACGTAGTAAATATATAAATATAAAAAAATACAACAAAATTATATTATTTAAATTAAATTATTTCACTAATTAACTATTTGTGTTTTAATGCACATCTGGTTTGTTTTTATTTTTAATTTAAAATTATGCAAATGTTGTATGTTTGAGAGGAAGTCTATTACATAATTAATAATTATTAGGACCACAAATAACGTAATAATCGATATGACTTCCATTATCTATATGTTTGTAAATGTTTATATAATTTAAAAAAAAAATTATTTCAGCAGACATAAATTCGTCTATTTCTTATCGAAAAATAAAATCTTGCCAAATCTAAACGTACTAATAATTCTCACATTTAAAGATTTAACATTAATTTTATAACTTTATAACTATTCTATAACATATTGAATTTATAAATATTTTAAACAAAATTTCAAATATTTGTCAATAAAATTACGCTATATTAATATCAAGGGGCTCAACCTACTAACGATATTTTACTACATTTGGATACAATTTCATTACTTCTGGATAATGCTTTTACATGACTGTTCTAACAAATTTAAAAGTCAATATTTATTTTACTTGGATGTAAAAAAGTCGATCTTCAATTTTCATCAACTGAACGAAATACGTACTCAGACTAGTTCGAACAAATATTTACTGCCTATTACTAGTACATTTGGGTTTCCTAATACGGCTGTGAATTTTGGACTCGTTTTAAAATCTAATTTGTACAAGGTTGGACGTTATAACGAGTTGTAAAATTAAAGTAAAGATATAATTTGAATAACACAATGTGAGACACTTTTATATTTATATAACATCAACATATATAATTTTACTAAACGAGTTACGTGTGTTCTAAAACACCGAGTCACTTTTTGATTAATTAGTTTACAATTTTCGTTGATTTAAACAATAACATACACGTTTTATTCCATTTCTCTGATGTTGTAATGGTATAAGAATATTATTTCTTTGTGTTATCAATAGGTACAATCGTATAACAACGATTCCCAGGTATGATTTAATATGAAAGGAATAATGCATTATTTTTATTATTTTTATGTCGTTATTCATTTGACAGATCAAACAAAAAACTAAGAAAACCCGAAATAATATAACATCTCCAAGGATCGTTTAAAAACTATACGTGAAATTCTCGACGTATGTATATACAATAAATAGACCAACTAACAGACTATCATTTATTCTAAACTATTGCGCCGACCGCTTTTATGATACTTTAAAATAACTAAATAAATTGATCCAACACAACGAGCGGGCTAATAATTTATCAACGACGGTCGCACGACACGAACTAAATCTATCGAAGTCAACGTGATCGGCGTCGAGACGTACTCGACGAACGCCCGTATATCCTCCGCCGCCTTTGAGCTCGCGATACCGATCGCCGCGTTGTTTTGCTGAACGGCGGGTAATTAAATCCGGCGAGCGTGAAACTTTCGATTCCGGCGATGCCCACGCGCACCGATCGCCCGCCTCACTTCGCCACGCCACGTCGATCCCGCCCGGCCGTCAATAGTTCCGGGACGGTATATATTAATGAGACTCGCTCTTTTCTCCTCGTCCGTCCCTGTCCACCGTCAGAAATAACGACCGGCGAAATTAATCAAACATCACCGAAATCGACCGAGTTTAACTCGTAATTTGTGTCGCCGGAACGTGCGCGCCGTTATCGTCCTACGCATATATATTTATATATGTAATTGTGTAACGCGCGCGTTTAAAACGACCATCGTCGTACGACGTATCTAATATCGTATCGACCGTTATTCGGCGGCGTTTCGTCGTAGATAACGTTTTCGGTATACGCCTCATTCCCGCGATACATATAATAGACCGGCCGCCCACCCATACGTCCCATCCGTTAATTAACAGTGTGATATAAAAACGTTTGTTTCCGTAGTACCGCAAAATCTAAAACAAATAACACGATATAAGTTCTCTTTACTTTCATTCCTTTTAGCGAATTTAATGGCTACCGGCTCGACTTTTATCGAACGATTATCATCAGCAGATCTATGTCGTGTGGGGAGGGTTCCGTACAGTTGCGAACCTGTTTTATGGCCGGAGCCTACAGCTAACCGTACACTTTTTATTAGAGCGAGACGCCACTTAAGGAAGTACGAGCAAGTCGCCAATCGACTTAGCGCTGATCAAGATCGAGCACTCCGAGAGCTCGTACCGCATTTTTACATTGATGCGCACCGATGGACGCGGTGGGCTTCAACGTAGCTTAACTATCGTAGCGAGACCCAGCTCGCACGAATTCATCGAACTCGATCCGGGTCTATAACAGTTGCTAGAACGGTCCCTTCATAGACACCCGAGCTTACTGTTCGTGCACGCGTTATCAGTCAGACATGCATCGAATAACTCGTACCTCCGTTATTCTTCCGTCTCGTAGGTTTTGTCGCAACACCAGCCATCAGTAAGCCGAACGCTTAGACATCGTAATGCCCATAGCCGAATGTCGGTCAGAACGGTCACACTGGCTCAAGATGGGGTTCCGTACAATAAGAGGAGGGGCTCATTCATATTGATGAACATTAGGTTCGAGATATTTTTCACTTTTAATCTGGATCTAAGATCTGAACAAATTATGTTCATCGAACTGAATCCACGTTGACGCTTTGCCATTAAAACACACAATGTGCTCGTTGAGATATTTATTTACTATTTGTATTTTTTTATATCTATACGATATTTATCTGTTTTGTAATTTCTAATCGCAAACAAATTCATTTAAAACAATACGTATCAAAAATTATTACAATGTAATATTTTAAGGAAAAATACGATCGTATACTTGTGTATTCATTTTATTTTATTTCCTATACGCATTTTTATTTAAAATTTCGACGTTATGGATACTACATCACTAATAGTATCATTCTAATCTATCGGTCCTGGTGAACTTTATGATCTTGTGTGGGTTTGGTATTTGAGGTTGAGGTTCGTGCAAAAATACAGAATTCCGGTCAATCAAGTATTATTTCGTGATAAAACATTGAAAATTAAATAACCTAGTGTACCAATTAATATTAAGGCGATGTTATGTTGGGTTTAACGCACCGTAACAACGCACAATGCGAATAAAATAATTAATAAATACTAAAAGAAAATTTAACAAAACTTGAAACGACTGTTAAACAATATTATACAACTCAAATATTACACGTGTATAAAAAAAAATACTGTTAAATTGTTCTTATAAAGTTGAGAGTTTTATTTGTTGAAAATAGTCTGAAATTGTGTTCGCTACGACACGCACTTTATACAGTACGAAAAGTTAAATGAATATAAAATGGAAAGTGTACACAAAGTATTTCATTTTAAAATTGTTTCAAAACGGTTTATTGATCGGGAAGTAATGTTTTTCGTATAATGTACTTAATTTTTATTTCATAAATATATTCATTCATGTATTCGTAATTGAGACGAATTTTATCACAAAGTACTCTGAGTACTTGTATGTCATGAACGCAATACGAAAAAATAAATGTCCTAAACTGTGATATCGTGTTTGAAAACACTTTATATTTACAACTTCAAATCTAACAAGAATTTTTTCTACACGCGAGATATTTGATTGAAAATAAAAAACTATATATTTTTCTTTTAATAAAAAAAGAAGTTTGTTATTTTAAAATATATTAATCACTAATTTTTACTTTAACAACTAAATCAATTCCCGAAAATATTCAAACACTTTAATATCTTGTAATGGAACTTTTTCTAAAAACGAAATTTATTCGTCCAACAAAAGCAATACATTAAAACCGACCACTTCAAAGTTTAAAATACAAATTGATTATGATTAAATTAAACCAATTGTACAGTATTTTTTTTTTTATTTAGACTATCTGTACAATAATAATAACACATTTTAAAATGCGTTTCCTGAACGATTTCAAACATACGTGGAACATGTTCGTTATGTGGTGACTAAACGTTAATACTCGTAACAACATTTAAGTTATTCGACATAATACCGTTGTACACTGATAGGCGCCTCCGACCTGTATTATACACGTTTACGGTAAATTCCGAAATGAAAGAAAATCGCCCTATCACAAATTCTCATAATATATATTTAAACGATAAATAACGAGCGCACAAAACGGTCAGTTGCTAAAAATAAGTATAATACGAGCTGAACAAAACTATATTATAATTAACTGTGGTATAAACCGCGATAGGAATGGATACAATAATAATAATAATAATAATAATAATAATAATAATAATAATAATAATAATAATAAAGTAATAATAATTACAGATCGACCAGAAATAGTAAATGGCCAGTTATTAACCATAATTCCTTTGTGCCGTTACACTCCAAGTTTTACTCGCGTATTGATTTCATAATAATAATAATAATAACAATAATAAAATGACTTTGCGGGGGGGAAAAAAAATTAACGACGAAACAGTATAACAAACGGGTATGTACGCATGCATATACTAGAAAGTCCACGTTATTATTGACGGAGTTTGTCTTTGTGTTTCGTTGCTATTTTAATGAAGGCAAAGAGGTCGGAACACTTTGTCATATATATATAATATTAATACTTTTTAAGTCAAGTTTCCGCCGCTCATTATATTATTATGTATATTGTTTTCATGTGTACGTGCACTACTCGTGTCTACACGCCGTGTCCTCCTCGTCATCCGACTGGTAAGTACGTACACTCATAAACGTATCGTTCGTATAATATATCGTAACGCGATTACGTGCGTTGTACAGTCAGTAACCGACGCCGAATGATACGACAGAGAAATTACGATTAATTATTTATCGTAACACAGTTCGGCGTAATTGTACCGGACTAGTAATAATAACAGGTGTTAGACGTAGTCACGTGAGACCTAAAACAATTCGGCGTTATTATTGTCTGAACGCCGTGTGCGCAGTGCCACGATAGGTGAACTGGAAATAGGCGGAACCGTCGACAGACATACGAATACTAAAGCGGTGAACTCCAACAGCAGACCGGCAACTTTATGATTGCCCGTGAATAAGCGTTCACCTTCACCCTGTGCCGCAACCAAAGACTGTGTCTAATATAATTACTCGACAAAAGGACCACACTTGGAAATAAAAATAACCTTTTGACCACGTCAAACGACCGTGAAAGCTCCGTCATGAATCGTTGACACGAAGAAAGGTTGTATGTATAAAACAAAAAAAAAATGAAAAAAAATATTTATATATATATCACATGCTTCGAGTATCAATCATATAACAATGTATAGATTTGTGTAAAAAAAAAAACGATCGTATCGATTCGGTAAATAACGACTAAACGCTATTCAGTCGGTTTGATCTCGTTTTTAATGGAGGTCGTTTAATATTCAGTTTCACAAATTGCAACGGGGTAGCATATAAATCTCTTCTGGAAACAAATGCGATAAAAAGCCATGGAGTGGATACACTAGATTACACGGACAAGGTATGCGGGAGAGAACCGATGAGCCTTATGATTTCCCGCGGCACAACTTTTCCAATAAATAACCTAATTCTCCGGTGAGGAACTATTAGTGTATGCAGTCACTCGACGCACCCCTCCACCAAAAATCAGAAAACAAAATGAAAAGAAGCCTTTGATAGCGTCAAAGCTCGCTTTAACCCGTCTATGAGGAGGAAGAAAACGTGCGTTTAATGGTGTATAATCCTTTTCCACAACACCTTTCAGATATAATAATCGCCTTGTGTGCTGGTGGCATACAAAGAGATTTGTATACACTACAATTCTTAAAAAAAAAAATGAAGGCAAGTTGGTTAATTCAATTAAATATAAACCAACAGAAAAATTCGGGTTTGAAATCTACGTCCAGAATCGAACAGTTACCGCGCGAACTTATTATTATCGAAAAACAATAATAGTTTTTTCGAACGTAGGTAAACCTTGAAATTTGTTAGTGAATTTTGAAAATTTTGAGAGAAAAAAAACCTGACATAATTTTGTTGTTCTCGTTCAAAGTTATATATAATATACTTAGTACTTTTAGATGAAAGATATTATTCACAAATAACACGTTAATTATTATTACGCGAAAACAACTCATATTTATTAATTTTTAAACACCTTTATTCTTTAATGTCTTCGAAACAAACAGATTAAAGGCAGTATTATAATTAATGTGATATACAATCGTATTTATGACTTTTTCACATCTTATATCATTAGGCTTTTTAATCTATGTTCTTCAATTGTCGAGCGAAATCTTGTTTTGATTCGTTTTACTTTTAATAATTAATTTTGAATAATTTTTATTGTTATTTATGTATTATTTAATATATTTTTAATAATTAATTTTTGTATATATTATTTTTAATATTATATTGTTATTAATTTAAAATTAAACGAAGGCACAAGAGTACCCACTGCACACTTAAAATATTGCCATAAATGGCCAACTCGTAAAAATACCCATTTGCGCCACCACTTAAGTCGACCGGTTTAAATCGTGTTTTTTTTTATGTTTATTGTCTTAAACAGTTATAAATAAGATTGGGAATATGTAGGATTATATTTACTTCTTAATATGTGGAGAAAATCTTAAATGTAAAACTCAATAATATGGTTTGGAATGTAAATTTAGTAGACACAAATTGCATATAAAATTGCACGGATTAGACGCACTCACGAGCAGTACAGTCTATCCAGACAAGCCACTTGCACATAATTTACTCGGGCACTGTGACTTTAGGTTTTTTAGCGTTCTCAGTTAAATTGATATTTAATATTGTAAACAGTAAAAACCACAAAGTATTTGTTTTTATTATTATGCATTCTTTTAAAAACATTCAAACATTGAAATAACTCGGTACAAGATTATGCATATGTATTACAATACGATTCTTGGATCAAGGATCTCAGCAAATCATTCATAACCCTCGAATAAAATAAAAGTAGCATTAAAATTTATCCGAATCAAAGGGTTAGCTACGGTTTTATATTTCTCTAATTCGAATTATTACAAATCCTGTTGTTTTTGTTATATGTGAGGCGGCACAAATTGGTTTCCATAAGAGTTTGGCGGAGAAATTGTTCAATTGAAAATAAATTAAAATTTCTAACTGCTCTTCTCCCAACTGTATAAGATGTATACCGACGGTGGCAAACTATATATGATGTAATATATTTGTGACGTGGAACATAACAATATACGATTTCGTGACGTGCATATTCAAAACACGTATACAAACACGTTATTCAACTGATCGAATAACCAATTTAAAATAAAACAATGTACACATAATAGAAAAGACGATATTGTATAACGACTTTTCGCTACCGTGCGAATATTTAAATCCGCACGAGCTCGTGTAAAAAGATTTTCGCTCCGAACTCAAAAACTATTTTTGCCGTTAAATCCGCGTGTAGTGTATATCAGATCACACTCGGTGACAATGACTTATTATTGATGTGCACAACAATAAATATATATTAAAACAATACACAGATAATAAACTAGTAGGAAAAATCGAGTCGCGTCGCCGTCATCATGATATATGCGGGGAAACCGATGACTTATGGACAAAAACAATAAAGAATATGAGTCGACAAGTTTACCGATGACGATGGGGAGGAGACGCGAGACATTTGTTTTTATCGTTTCACGTTGTTCGCCCCATGCCGAGGGCGAGAGGAGCTGTGTCTTGCACATTATAATATTATATTACGTTGTTGACACGAAAATTATTATTATTGACATTGCTAGCTGTCTCGCGTTTGAAAGTACGATATTAAAAAGCCGGCCGGGGAACGTAAGAAGAGACGATATATAATATAGCCGCTGACGAATGGAGAAAACTTCGCGATTTCCTCAGCCTCACGACGCCGAAAACAAATAGAGTACGTTCATAATATTATTAATGTAATAACAAACTAGGACGGTGGCGCACGACGCACGCAACCAGCAAATAAATTGTACACGTGGGCGGATATAAAACGAATTCGTTAGGTAGAGTGGAAAATACCATGAAAGATTTCAATTATATCGTATCGGCATAATAATAGAAATACAATCGCGTTGTGTGCGATGAGAGGTAAAACATGTAATACGAAAAATCGTTTTAATGTAAAAACAATTTTTTTCAAAAACTACATGCAAATTACAAAGAAGTAAAAACGACTTGACTAAAGTATAATCCGCGATCATCGATTTCCAACCATATACCATAGGCACCGGGTACAAAAGTATTAGAGTTTTTGTGGTCCGCAAAAAACGTATTCTAGAAAATATAATCGTAACGCGTCATGACCAGTAATATTCTCCATCCGTAGTAGGTATTTTCGGCGGAACAGAATTAGTTGGAACGGCAAAACGTAACAAATTTAACACATTTTTAAATCTTTAAAAATTCGGGTAAATATCAGAGAATATAAAAAGGCATTTTGGACAGTCAACTATCATTCGTTGTAAATGGTTAGAAATAATTCAAATACATACTCGTACGTTCAACTTGAAACGCTGTTATGTTCTGCTATACAGGATATCCAAAATATTCAAGTAAACACTCACCTATATACAGTATATAGATTATATATTATCTAACGCTCATGCGTCCAATATTGTATTTAGTAACTTCCTCTACTACTCGACTATTCTGTCGACAAATCCTGTATACGTGTATACGTGATATACGATAGAAAATTTGAAAATTAGCACTCAAGGATTATGGGAATTTCGGTTGACGCGTCTACTTGAAATAAACCACCGGATATTTTTCGACAATTATACAATTATACGACGAGTTGAAAATTGTTTTCATAAGAACACGCTCGTATAGTTTTATATTTGCATACAAATCGAAAAACTTAAATACTAGTTTGAACTTTATAAGATAAAGAGTATAATGTCTAATAATTACACAAACGTGGATGGATTAACGGAACGAAGATATTCGTCAATGAATTATGATTAATTTACACACGTACTAATATAACACATATTACAATTCTATTATTACTAAAGACGCATGAATTTCCATTCGCTTTACTCATTTATTTTTCGGCCATTGGTATATTCTAGGTCAATATAATAGTGATTTAAACGTTTCTAAGAATAACGTAAAAAATTGTATTTAAAATATACTTTTTAAGTATACTAAGTAGTGTAATTTAATTTAATTTTCAAAACATATTTGAATATTTTATCTTAGATAATTATTTATAGTATTTCATCAACTAAAATATTAAATATGTTCTGCGAAACTTTGATTTGTTCATTATTATTACTTATTGCATTCATATAATTATCGTTGACAACATGTAAGTTGCGCTACTAGACATAAATGCTTGATTAACGTTTTGAGAATGGCTTTGTGTTAAAAAGTCATTTTTATTTCGTACAAATCTAAAATAATTTTTTTCTATAAATTTTAAAAATAATCAATATTTTAAAATAATAAGAAATGACTTTATTGTAAATGTTAATTATAATTAACTTTATTCTTTTATAGTGATTTTGAATTTTAAATAATTAATTTTATTAATAATGTCTCCAGTCTCTACGAAAACCCATTGAAAATTTGTCGGTTTTTAGAGACCAAATATCAAAATGAAACAGATATTTTCATCAAAAATACGCAAAATAATAATGTGATTAACAAACAAAAAAACAATAACAGTAACCTATATTCATATATTTCGTCGAATTGTTATTTTATTATCGTTCTTATACATTATATATTATATAGTTTAATCGATCAATCAGAATAATCGCGTGTAAGGCTATATATACAATAAAACACACAATGCATGTACTAAAGTTCAACGGGAAATGAGAACAAGTATAATATAAAAGTTGTACACCTGTTGAGGATTTTAACACGATAGGTTTCAAAGTACAATGGGACCATTTATATAATACTTTGATGAAAACACGTTAGTAGAGGAGAATAAAAATTATCTGCAAGTTATTATAATGTGGAATAAACTTTGGGAAAAGTTTCGTTCCTCTTATATGACTTTAAATATCTTAAAGGATTGAGGATCAGATTTTTGAACGAGTTTTTATACATAATTTAATACTAGTCAAAATAAATAAATCTTCTTTCTTTATCGTATTCAAATAATAATTTTATAATTTTTTCAAAACATTTATTTAAAAGTAGCTGTAAAACAAAACATCTACAAATTAAATTAAATAATATATCAAAAGTGCAAAATCGTGTTGTTTAATCTCGATCAAAATTCTAAGCACCCTTAAAATTGTACATATCACATACTCCCCTCGATAAAGATTATTTGTACAGTGTGACAATGGGTAAATCGTCTCACGTTTTCTGAATTCAACACGATTACGTACTTTAGACCTAAATGTATACGCTTCTTAATCTACTTACGTTTTTATATTTGATTACTTTAACAGCCTATTACTACGAGTAATCGTTTTAAACGGATTTTTTTTTATTTATATCGTTCCTAATGGTATGATAGTATCGTTAAAAATCCGCATTGCAGAAAAAATGAAAAAGAAAAGAAACGAAACTAATCGAGATGAAACATTTAAACTACACCTAGGAGATTATGATTCAGTGGTATCAAAATCCTATAAACCAAGATGTTATCTTTTGCAGACATGGAATTGTCTACAATTTACTCTATTTTTCATACTTTTTATATACATATCTTTGACAGACCCTTACTACAAAGTGAATCTATTTTTAATCCACGAAGGAAAGATTGATGTTTCTCTAAAATTTGAAACGGATTATTGGTTCGTTAAAATCGAGATTCTGGATACTCATTTTTAAACAACATGAGGTACGAAAATAGTGAATGTAAATAAATTAATACAAATCATCTTCTTTATTCGTTTTTCTTTATTCTTCATTTCGCATTTTATTATTTTCCGTCTGTATGTATCTGTATTGTGTCAAGCTGTAGTGCCAAAAAATCAATAGTTTTTAAAAATTAAAAACAAATGGACATCTCATTGATCTTGTATATTATACATACAATATAAATTATTTTGAACGATTTTCGGTAAGACTTGAGATAACTCAGGAAGGGCTAAACCTTCATTAACACCTTTCTTACGTACATGAACATCACTTTTACAATGTACAGATATTATACACTACACATATAATTTCTATCAACAACGTGAAATGTATATTTTTTTAGATAATTGAATAAGTTTTTCTTCTTTTCTTTCAGACGTCTAGCTCATATCTACGTATGTTATGTGGATATACCTATATGTAGTTGATTACACCATAAATTACCTGTATCAAACGGTTAACTCGACCGTATTAAATTTTAGTACGGTGTGCACCAGCAAACACGTAAATCGTCGGGTGCATAAATTACCATGGGCGACACGATTCACTATGCCCGCGGGATGGGTGACCGGAACGAAGGATGGTTTTTAATTGGTTTTCCCTTGACGTCGACGACCGTGGATAGACGACACGGTGCCCGTTCAATTAACAGATCCCTCGAGTGTTCTGGGAGCAGACTGCCATATAGGCAATATATTTTTTATCAGATTTGAAAATCTCCGAAAACAATTTGCGCGTGATGTACGAGTGCCTATTGATAAGCACGAGAACAAAACATGGTCGGTATGAAAATTACATTAAAAATACAAGTTGTGTGGGCATAACACGGCACGAGTCGATGTATGTTATATGGTTTCGTTTAGCTGCCACGACTCGTCCGATTATACAATATTCGGTCAACACAAAAAAATTACGTATCTGTGGTATAGCCAATAGCCTAGCCCTGCATTCTTAAATAATGTATAATTTGTATAGTAGGTAGATTAAAAGCTGCTTATATATTTTTATATTCAAACTATATTTTCTTTCTTCTTCATTTGCTGACATCTCTCAATACAAATTTGAAAGTTGCTACGCTTACAAAAATTTATGTAAAATAATTTATTACTGTATTAAGTTACTGAAATATATTATTTAAGATAAATTGTTATAAAATAATAACCGGGTTTTAATAAAAAATATTAGGCTTGCTTTGAATTTCCATCCTGAGCACTCTACTCACAATTCCATGTCCGAAATCACTAAATAAACTTAAGCCAGACTTATGAAAAGTAGAACACATACAATTTTCAGCTTGTGTGGTCGTAAAGTTGATATACACATGGGTATATTTTTTATATGACAAATATTTATTACTCAATATAAATTTAGACTTATTAATTAATAAAATGTATATATTTAAAACAGTTGAATTTTTCGACATAATTTACCCACAAATATAATATTAAAGATCCTTTTTACTACTTGACGTGTATGTTATAAAATAGTATTGTCATGTAGAAAAAATGTACACTTTATATTGTGCTTCAAAAAATGCAATAATATATAAGTTGAGTCACACATTAATATTTCTATTGATGATTTATATCAGGCCGATTTTGTAACCTTAAAGTCTGACCTTTGGTCTATGAGTCTTGTCGGCGTGTTAATACTTATTAACAATAAGTAAATCAAGAGGGAAATAATAACAAATAGAACAACTTATGTTAAAAGCACTAATGTATGCACCTACTTCTGATATCAGACACCTCCTGATATAATTTTATTTTAGCCTAATTATATATTATTCATTGGCGCTTTTACTGACATTTAAATCATCGCCGGTTTCTATATTGTTTACACTAGAATAATTACAATTATACTCAACAAATCGATAGTAATGGCAGATTTAACGGTAAGAAAATGAAAATGGATGGCTCTTATCCGTAAGGCTACTTGGGTCCAGCTTTCTCAATAAAATGTCTTATGAATTGTATATTAAAAAAATGAGCCAAGTTATTATAAAAAGCCTAAGAGTTATAATATAAAATAAAAATATATTAAAAAATAATTATTTCTAGATATTTAAATATTAAAATACTATTTTGGATCTAAAAATTAAAATTTACTTAAATAAACTATACTATCTTACATCAGAATATCATCAAAATTATGCGCTATGGTCGTTTCTGGGGGGGGGGGGAAGTAAAATTTTTGACACATTAACTCATGGATGCTTTCGAGTAATAAATCTGATTTACGAAATTACATTCAATTGCATGAAACAATGAAATATGTAATTATTTCGCGGAGACGAAATGAAAATAATGTTTATCGCCGCGTTACACAAATTCGACACAACACGGGTTCATGTACTAAATGATCTGCGAATTTCAGTTTTCCACAGATTCTGGGTTAAATTTAATCATTAGGTATCATTAGGTATCATACAGAATCATGTAAATATATTTTCTTTTTTTACTACATTGACCCTTTGCACCATAGCTTTGTAACCATTCACGTCGTAGGTATTTGTTTCTACATGGTCATTCAAATTCAGAAGTCCCGGAGCATATATATAAAATATATCATTATTCACCTTCGAAACGGCAATAAATAGCGATAATACGTAATGTTGTTTTGTACGACGGTCGGACGAAAATAAATAAACCATTCAATTGAGAAATATCTATATAATATTGTTATAACGTGTTTACTACACGTCGTAAACAACAATATTATTTCCTAGCATTTGTACTGTTAACGAAATAATAATTACGATAATTATATTTATCGACTACAACAACCACATCAGGCGATTTAGGCATTAATTTTATTATGACTATACAATGGTAATATGATATGGACGGCTAGGATCTAAATTTAGGATAAGCCTACCAAACCTAACCGCTAGACACGGTTCACGCCTCTGACGACGTGTTATCCACTGCAAAATGTACGAAATGCAACGATTTATGTTACATACAAATATAGTCCATGCTATAATAAGTTAAGTTAAATTATAAATAATACATTTATTATTAATATTAAACTATAAATAACTATAATAATTAAAGTCACTTCTAATTTTTTTATTAACTTTAAAAACTAACTTAATTTAAGTTGAAAGTCAAAATTTTCTATTTAGAATTTTAAATAAAAAAGATAAGACCTCTCATTTAATCTTCAATACTATTATGTTTATGTTATCAAACATTATAGTGCATGACGTTGCCTATATATATATATTTTTTTTTTTTTTTTTGATGGTTTAACTTAATTTTGTAAAAATAATTAGCTTTAACACGTTCAGTAATGAAACATCTTAACTTAATTTTAACTTTTAACTCGTTAATGCCCAGCCGGTCTTTGTTTCGATATTGACGACATACGTGTAAATCGTTGAAATGTTACGTAGAACTGACACAACCGCATCGATAAGATAATCGTATTACGGGAACCGGTTGCCATGTGACTCGTACGAAATTTGACTAAAAATCCATCACGCGATCACACGCATCAATTCATTTCACGTACACGATAATAACGTTAACGAACGAATAAAGATCACTGCCGATAAAAAAACTCCTCATACAACTATATATTAATAATATTTTATAATAAAACACCGAGCTGGGCATATTTGTATAATAACTTCTAACTCGTAAACGGTCCAGTTTAATAACGATCAGTTTAGCGTAAGGTTAATAACAATTTAGTAGATACAACTTTTTTTCGATATTTTAAACCGAAAAATATACGTCTGATTAAAGATTTTGCTTACCTAATTCTCGTTAAAATAACGTACCTGCGTAATAAGGTTACTTTTTTGTAGAAACTAAAATCTGACCACTACGGTATGATTTGTTTTTAAATATCTTCATTTAACTAGATTATAAAAAAAATGTTAAGCCTTGATTAAAAATCTAAAAAAGTAGCATAATAAAGTTCAGAGACTTAAATTTTTTAAATTTCGGACTATTCCCATTTTTTTTTTTTTTACGACACTAAATAAGAATTGTAATCAATGTTGTTAATTTTTATGAAATTCAAAATAAACTGAAATGTAATAAATGAGACTTTTGATAAAAAATACGTCCACAATGATAATTTAATTGAAATTTAATTTTGTAAAAATCAAATAACTGTATTATAAGTAACTATAATATTATATTATAAAAACGTTTCAAACCATATTGGATATAAAAAAACACGTCTGCACAGCCATATAACGAGTTTCCTGAAAGTAAACTTCACAGTTCATAAGGAACCTAAGGTTGATTAGCTACCTAATACACGTAATTGAAAATAGTGGAAGTCCTGACTGTATAAAAAAAAAGTGGTGGAGCATATCCAACCGGTGGTTAACCGGTACCATTGGCACCTCGGGCGGAATCCTCTATCGGGATGGGTTACGTGGTAGCGAATAAACAGGAACTAGACACCGGGCACGCATGTCGACCGAGAACGGCTCGGGGTGCACGGGAACGGTGTGGCATGGCTATGCGCCATCGATTAGGCCCGTCCCGACCTCCGAGTCTCGGAAAATATCCCTGTGTGCACCTGTCGCATACCGGCGTGGATACGACACCGGATGGTAGGTGAACACCCCATAACAGATCTACGGCAATAATAATGCCGGCCTTCACCGCGGGTACGATAACTGCGCGTGATAGCGGTCATCGATGTGTGAGCGTTCATTGTGAAACAACGATTGTACATTTCTGAAGACAAGACCGTTCGGTCCAAACAACGTGTGATGTGTCTTCCGACATCAGTCCCTAGGGCTACAAATCGGTCGACAGTGTGAACCGGGCCTCGACTCCCGATCAATAAGAATAATCGAGTTCATACTAGAACTCGTCGAAAACACGGCCTTTCACGGCCTTCCGCGGATAGCTCGAGCGGACGGTAATATAATAAATACGAGCGTGCGCGGGCACGGTTTTCGACCGACGCGCGCGGTGTCATCGCCAATGGCGCGTCGTTTCGGGTTTTCCGTGATACTTGTGCCGCAAACTCGTATATCGGTTTGACGCGTCGGCGATTAATATTTGTCGAGCACGCCAACTCGAGATCGAGATAAAACGCTGAGGCGAACGAGTCACGAAATGGTGTACGCGCACCTGCCGTCCACGCACAATTATGGTTGTTTATTAATGTCGCCGTCGTCGCGCTCGTTGTGCTATGTCTCCGCGTATCGTATATATATATATCCGAAATAACGTTTTCTTTATCGAAAATAGAGAGAAAAAAAAATTACCAACGGACGCGTGGTACAGGTTCGACGACTTGCCTACAATATCAACAACTCCGAGATAACGCGCGCGCGTACATTAAATTACGTCATTATTTTTCTTCGACCGATTCGTACGCGTCGATCGCGCTGCCGATTCGAACGATTACGATTGTTATTCCGATCTAATTAGGACGCAGACGTTCTACGATAATTGAGTCGCGAGATGAACGACCGCTACGAAAACACCTTCGAACGGTCGTCGACAAAAGAGACGCGCGCGGATTTTACGATCCGACGGTACATTTTTAAAACGTTTTAAACGTCGGGTTCAAACCGTACGTGAAAAATACGACGTTGATGTTCATAAAAATTCGAATCCGGGTATTTATCATCGGCCGTAGCGACAATTAACATGTTTCGTGAACTGAACGATTTCACATCTGCGATTTACCGCATGCAACCGTCCCCGACGCTTGTCAGTATGCGGACTATTTTTCAACGACAAAAAACTGTATACATCAAGTACGTTAGGCGCACAAAATATCATCGAGTTGGAAATTACTCCCTCGTAAATATGTAGTGGGAATCGAAAAACAATTTCAGAATTATGATTTTCCGCGTGACCGTCAACGTATTCCTTAAAAATAAAAGTGGTTATTAATTCTGATGTATGAAAATACGTAATCGACAGCGTTACAGTCATAAGCGAAAGGTTAACGATAAACGTGAAAAAAAAATATAGTTTTCAAACGTATAAAACTAGCCTTTAACATTAATCACTTAATCTATACACCAAAAAAAAAAAAAAACATTGCCTATTGGTGTTATTCATCGAACTTCAATTATTACTCCGTAGTCCTCTAAATATCGAACATTATTGCATATTAGTATATAATTAGATTTGTTGACGATATTTGCATCGATTTAATTTCCAGTATTATTTATCAGAAAATAGTATTATATTTAATCATTTAAAAATATTTATTCGTTTTTTTTTTATTAAAAAAATGTCTGAAAACTAATAATAACGATTAACACCAGTCATAACCGGTTACGGTCAGAACTCAAATTTTATTCTTTTTAGAAACTCAATCAAAGTCAGAAGCAAAAAACATTAATTTTTAGTAACCGAAACCGGAATTGATAAAATTTAAAAAGTTTTAAAACCCGTGAATTTTATAATAAATACCCGAACAATGGGTAATTAAACAATAATTTCAATTAAATTTTGGTAATAAGCTTTAATGTTTCGAATTTTTTAATCAAAATAATGATTATTTCAATTCCCTTCATTCATTTCTATTCATATAATTTTATTTTGTCTATTGTAAACTTAACATTAATTTTTATATTTCCGCTACAGATGATTTTCTACATTGTACATTTTTGAAACACAAATGACTCATAAAAGCATTTGTTAAAAACTATAAACAAATTTATTTTTACTGTAGAGAATTACAGATATACCTAAGTAAATAGTATATATTATTAAGGAATTAAAATAGTGCCTACTTTTTTTCACAAATGTTTAGTGAAATTATACTTAATCAATTTGTAAAATGCAAACCTAAAATAATAAGAACGTTTAAGAACTTAGCATTTCTTTTCATTCGTATCGCTCTCAATTTCCATGTATATCATTCATATCATTTTTAAAAAAATTACACGACAAATTCCTTTTTTATGTCATATATTATCGGAAACATATCTGGTTTCGAGGAACAAGTTTTCGGTAAATACCACAACAAATTACTTTTTTTCTGTTAGGAATATTCCCACGGCACGATCGCATAATGCGTTTGAAACAAATGTATTATAGCTGTATATCTATTTAAGTAAAGCCAAAAGCATAGAGCGTCGGAGACCATTTTACTACACTCGATTGCTCTCTGCGTGTAGTAATAAATACTATGCGGGGTGATTACGCAGGTCGAATGTACGCGAAATAACGATGTTTTATCAGCACGTTTCAACTGTACGTACACAGGATGTCCCACGGAAATCTGATAAAATGCAATAATTTTTTGTTCCATTCGATATTTTAAAGTATTTATTTTTTACATTTAGTCGTCGGTTTTCTTCAATTTTTTGAAATTTACGGAAATGCCAATTCATTAGTGCTGAATAGTTAATAGATAATTACTGAAAAACATCGATTTATTTGTAAAATATTTCAATTTAAACATAATTGTAAAATTGCATTCAAAAATTAACGACATGACTTAATTGAACATTTTATACATCCAAATGGTCCTACAATGTATATTTACAAAATAGCTTCCCCGAATTTAACAAAAATACAAATAAAAAATAGAGTAAGATTTTGCATTTTTCATTTCAATTTCCTTATAATTAAAATTAATTTACTACAATACGTATATATGTAATAGCATAAAAATATAACAATTATTTGAAAAAAACAAAATATTAAAATACTCAATAGAACAAAAGTTGTTACATTTGTTAGATCACCGTTGAACACCTTGCATACAATACATAAAACTGCAATGGATTATTACGATACATAACATATACCAACAAAAGAAAATAATGACGAATACATTTACGAATGTTTAATAAGAAGATAAAAGAACAATGTAAATCTCAAACTACAGCGGGTAAGTATTTTTTTTCCAAACCCCGATGGACGTTTTATTTCGCTTTCATACCTGTTCCTCGTGAGCTTCATCTAACGAAATATGTTTTTCATCAGAATAAAAAACGGATATTCATTTTTTTTTTTACACAATTAAAAAATGAATTTCTGTAAGTAGTCATACGATGCTCATTGAATATTTCACTGCGGAAATCCAGATTTTCAATTTTTTTTAGAAATACGAGTAATATAAACAGCAGAGTTGTATTTACGATTTTTCAATAATCATGTTTCTTCATTTGGAAGCGAAATAAAACGTCCATCGGGTTTCGGAGAAAAATTACGTATCCGCCATAGTTAGTTTTAAATTTATATTATTCTTTTACTTTCTTATATATAAAACATATATAATATATATATAGATACTACCATTTTTCCAGAGGAGAGAAGGCAAGTTCACTGGCCTTAAGATCGCCTGCTAAGATGCGAATCATGGTAAACACAATTAATACAGATTTATTAAAATATAAGAAAGGTAAACCAACATTTCCCCGACAGTTGTCTCTCTAAAAACGTAATGTTATTAATTACTAATTTTTTTTTTTTTAAGAATATTTATTGTAAAATTTTCCAATTATAAGAAACTCAAAACATGAAGTGTTTAAATATTTTCAACATTTCCGATAAAATATAATTATTGTCGACGTCGGTTTTCAAAAGCACGCTAACTGTTACAATCCATAAGAAATAGTTTGATTATGATAAAATGAAATTAACAAAATATGTTCGATATTTCGTATAAAACGGTGAGTTGAAATTGCTTATCACGTATTCGATGGTTTTGAGAAATATTTCGTTTTTCCCTTTTTATCAAATCGTACGCTGACTAGGAGACAATGTGTGGAAATAGTGTTTGTTCAATATTCGAATCACGATCTAAGGCGATTCGGGACTTATTTAAATTCACACAGTATACCGCGAATGTCAATTTACAGACGACAGAACTATAGTTCAGCAATCTTATGTTATCGAATAAAATTTGAGAGTATTTATATTATCATGTCAAGTCTATATTTAAGTTTAATGGTCTGCAGGACAGTTTCAGATTAGGTACAGTGTGGACAGTATAACGATCATTAATCTTATATGATTCGATAGTGTTTTGATCGATGAAACAGAATTTGCTATTTGTGTTTCGATGATTGAAGCATGAAGTGAATCAACATAATTCGAAATAAATTAAACCTTCGAAAACTTAATTAGGCATAATCGGGTAGTATTTCGAATGCAGTGCTAGGAACACTATGTTGCAGTTTGTATTATTAGTATGACACTGCACACTGGCCCTACGGTATACGATCCTCCGTTCACAATAACTCGCGCGATAAATAAAACGCGCACGCGACAACGATAAACTACGTTCGGCAAAACTGTACGCGGTTATTGGCAAATGATTGCGAAATTCTGCAAACGCAAGTAGAAAACAAGAAAACGCACGTGATAATATCATTGTAATATCGTTTACCCATCACCGCGTCTACGGTCTACGACATTGTTCATTATTCGTTGTGTATCAATATTATATTATAATAATAACAGACAAACAAACAAACAAATCGATCGGTATCAATCACAAACGAACGCGATCAACGTAACACGCGGATGCACGTGTGGATTGTCTGTCCGTGCTGTACGATGGCGAACAATCGCCGTTTTACTGACGCAAATCCACACATGCGAACTTTGTACACACGATGTTAGCGATGGTAAATTGCAATCGTTAATACGGTTATTATTTGCACGTTGTCGAGAAATTCGCACAACGATTGTGCGAAACCGTCCGGGAAGGAGGATTCGTTAAAAAAACACCCTGCGCACCAACACACGCGTAAACAAAAACAAAAACGGGAAAAACAACAACAGCAACAACAACAACAACAACAACAAACAACAGTACACGAACGTCACAACGCGATCGTCCGTACCGCGACCACGGTGTATGTCAACCATATAGGTAAATTATCGTAATGTACGCAACGATATTATCGTGTACATATATATATATATATACTCGTTATACGCGTACGATAATATTATCGTGCGCGAAACGACTGGACGGAAATTTTTTTAACGTAGGTACTTTGGTTAGAAGGGGGGGGGAGAGGCACGTTTTCGAAAATTACAACCGAAAGCGCCTCGGGAACGGCCGCGCGTCGCAATCCGATAAGGAAAAACACGACTTTCGACACGGTTTTTGTTTTCGTTTTTCAAGCACCGGAATCGCAAACGTTTGTCTGTAATATCTACCTCCGTATACGGACATGTCGTCAAAACTGCACAGCTGTTTTTTTTTCTTTCGCCACGATCTTGTAAAACGCCTTTAGGAGGTCGACGGGTGGTTTTGTTTTGTTCTTTTTCTAATTGATTTTTACGACCGCGCCCGCGACAACGTAATAATAACGATAATTCAATTTTATTTAAACAAACCGTTTTTATTTTTGCTTAACGCAACAAAAAACAAAAACTTTATCTGCTTGTTCAATTAAAAAAAATATATATGAGTCAACAGAATGAATATTTCATAAAATGTAATTGCAGAAATCTTTTTTTTTTAATTTATGCCATCAGTTTGAAATTTTTTTTTAACAGGACTTTTGGGCATGGGTAAATATTATGCATCTACTAACAAATAAATGTATCGAAAAATAGATACTTTAATATTTTATGTGCTATGTAACATTGATTATAATTATTATTATTATATTACGAAGCGACAACCCTGGAACTTCGGTTGATTGCATTATTCATTAATATTGTGTTAAACGTGCTCTATGAAGTAACATGACGAAAAGGCAACGGGGTGGATGCGAGTGCGTGTGGTGCCTTCTACAATAACGATTTATCTGAGTGCATTGTAATACCATTGATATTGTTAATTATTATTATTGTAAAAACAACAAGCGAAAATAGAACGAAGAAATAAAAAATAAAACCGACCGCTGATAACGACGAGAAAACAGTATAAGAGTATACGTCAACGATCCATGAACATAATATTATTATTGCGTAAAACAATCGACTGAGGGAATATGCGCCTGAAACGATAATATGTTTGTTCCAATCGTTTCACTGACGTAATAGTGACGGAAATCACTGCGCCTAAGTATGGATTACGAAATTTTACACAACCGAAAATCTATTGATTCAAAATTATCTATCAGTTCGATTTCCAATCGATATCGTTATACGAAAAAAAATAATGATATATCAGGTAGAAAAAAATTATTATTCAACTTTTAATTACATATAGATAAAAATATATTATATATGACTTTATCTAAATAAAAATGACATATTCTACGTCCACATTAATCTAGATGTAATTTTATTAAGCCATCTTATATCTTCACTTATTTACTTAGAAGTAATTTTTACTATCTGAACTCAACATCGGTGATAGATACTTGAATGGATAATTGTATAAATTAGAACGAATTTGATTAGTGATATTTTTTTAAAAATCCTCAAAATTGAGATTAACTAGTAAAAACTTGTTGCATACTATATATTTCTAAATAATCCTATGCAAACATATTTTTCATTATGTTACTTGAATATCGCTTTTTAAATTCTTATAAATATATAGTTGCCTTATTTATGGTTTATAAAAAGCGCACTATTATAAAAAGAAAAAATCGCGAAATTTAGACGTTCATTGAAGAATCGGGGGGTTTTTTTTTTTAGATTTATTCATTATCTATGGCGAATAAGCTTAGTTTCCGACAGTAGTTAATGTTTTTCATTTTGAAATGACATTCTACAGATTAGTGAAACTAATCCGTATATACGGAAAACCCAAGTGTGCTGAGCGCTCCCTGAACCACCTCTATAGTTTCGCCCGTGCTCGCGGACAGGAGAGAGAGAGAGAGAGAGAGAGTTAGAGTGTGAGAGGGAGATGGATCATTGACGATAAAGAACGTGAGTGACGGAAGACATATGTTATACGTGACAATTGCCGAGGCGCCGTGAATTTTAGGAGTGGCGACGGCGTCGAAACATTTTTTTTTTTTTTTTTTAATGACACAAGGACGCGTTTGCGATTTTACGTGTACGTGTATAGAGTAATATTGTACACGCAACAACACTATTACGACGACCGGTCGTCGTCCTGTGGCGAGTGAACGTCATCAGACGGGCCCCGCACGTCCGTGGCAAGTACGGCGACGAATATTTCGAACTCGCCGCAGCCAAAAACGAACAAACGTACGTGTACATTTGACGGATGTTATGTACGTCGGGAACGTAGATTGTACGGTATTGCATTTGTCGAGCGTCGCAGACCTATAATTTACGTAACCGGTGTGCACGATCGACAAAAAAAACAAAACAAAAAACGAGGACGTAAAAACGTGATTTTTCGAAAACATAAATGTGTCTTATCGACTCCTACACGTCGTCGTCACCCACACACCATACGACCCACGACAACGAGAAACAAATGTTTTTTTTTTTTTTTTTTATAAAGTTCTGTGTATATAAGTATATGTTACAAACAATATGGATAATCCGGTATTTTATACTACGATTTTCTAAAATAATCACTTGGCCCAAGATTTTACCAGTAACCACCAGTTACGCCTAATGGGATATTTTCGTAATATCGCGTTTTTACTTAAATCCGAATTATAATAATTTCATCTGGTTCTTAATACACACCACAATAAGATGTTCATGTTTTATTTTTATTATTATCGTTATTAGTTATAAGCGAATGTCAAATATTTTACAATGTAAATTTATTAAAGAATAATAACATACAAATTTCGCGAAATAAACAATAATTTAGATATTTTCATTAGGTAATAAATACATTAAAACAAATTATTTAAATACTTGTACACGGTAATCATTGTCACACATTAAAAGATATTTTAAGTTGAATTATCTAATTTGTGTATGTGTTTGTTAGAAAACATGTACTAAAGTGTTATTATATATATATATATTAACTAATAGTTAGTAGTAATATAAAAAAAAAATTAGTAGGATCACATTGTGTGTTAAATAAAAACTAGATGTAAAAATCAAATAACATCATTAATATCTTAATATAATATAATAAATCGATTTTTCACTTTGTCTAAAATTAACTTGGGATTTCGTTAAATGTCTAGTCAATGTTTAAAATAAAATTAATTATCGCAGTTGTACTGACAGTCCTTAAAGCTATTCGTAATTATGCATAATTCCTAGGTATTACGCATAATATCAGAATTTTCTAGATTACTAGTAATGTCACACACACACACACATATACATAGTTATTAATTATGCTAATGTCCGTAAACGTTAATACGAACGGTAAGTGTCTCAATGTTGACATAATTTTGGACGGTTTATTTATTTTGCCGACTTTTTTTAACATTGGTCCAACACGACGTGACGTATATTACTAAGCCTAGGATTTATATGCGATATAGAATTATAAAATATGATAAAATATTCAATGAAATTGGATCTTAATATATTCTTGACTCTTGTATTATTATGCCCGAACTTTACATCGCACGACATCACATCACACGTACTTAAATTTTGAGAATTCTTAAGAGATAAATCGTAAAAAAACTCGCCATCCATTTTATCGACACTTAACGTATTACGCATATGTATGAAAACATACATTTTGTTCCTTTATTTTAATTTAATATACTTTAAAATTCGTCTCCAAATCATTCATTAGTAACTTCTTTGGTTTAGGCAATTTCATATTAGACATTTTCATTCGTATCCAAACTAAGTGAAAGCAAAAAACATTTTCTAAATTTAAAATAATTTGAGTCAGAAAACTTAAGATACTCTCTTGTAAAATCGAAAATATAATTATAAAATTTAAAACGAACAATTCAATATGATACACAGAAACGTGCACACGGGGATTAACATGATAGATATCCGCTCTCATGGAGATTTGTTTATAATATGAGATTTTTTTTTGTCATTTTGTCAGTTACATGAAATGAAATATAATTACACTATGAACGTTTTCAAATTTTTGTCACAAACTGTTCGTCTTAGACCGTTAAAAACATATTTAAAACATGCTGTATGGGTGCTATATATATTTACGATGTTATATATGCATAATATTCACTTAAATATATTTGTTTTAATAGATATTGACGTAACCCCAGAGCTATACAATTATTCAATTTCGGTCATTTTAGTAAGTTAAGTTTCAGTTACCTCAATAAATTACATGTTACTACAGAAATAAAGGAGCTCGTTAAGTTACTAGTTTGATGTTATTTAATTTTAACGATAAATTGAGACAAAAATGCATTTACCGCGTTGTTTAGTTTTACGCCATTATTGTTTTTGATAATTCTAATTAAAACGTTGCAATTAAGTTACGAAATCGGCAAGGGAAAAAGTAATTCGTTAAGATACTCGTAGTGGTTTTCAGTCACTAGTAACTTCATAGCAACTTTGTAACTCGTTAATTCTCAGCCTTGTTACATCGACGTAGTATTTCTTAGAAAAACTCTGTAACATAATTATTGTAAAATATTACCGACCCCCCCCCACCCCCCATATCCAATGATAAATTCGTTTGTACGCCATTAATGATGCGACATCTAGCTAAATCCACACTCCCACCAATCGCGTAGGATATTACCTAACCTATAAATAGGTGTTGGTAGAAATGGTAACTCTCGAAACAATTTTTTTTTTCATCATGATTGTTATTCAAAAATTGTAAATTATTTTTTGTTTTTCGTTGGACTCTCTTTTGACGTGTACAAATACACCATTTGTTTGAATAAAATTTGTCGACGTCGGTAACGGAACTCGTGTTTGAACGCATCAAAAATACCGTACTAATCCCTATAAATCCTATAGAGTACTAAAAATTCCCGTTTTTATGTTAATGTACGAGTGTTATAATCACTGATACTACTACTAATGTTTCGACTCGATAACGATTATTCGACAACGGTCGAATAATCTCAATCGACGGAAATTACACGTCGTTCGGTACAATATACGCTCTTGCGAAACAAAAAAATATGACGACGACGATTTTTTATTATTTGTAAGATAAACTCGAACGTCGGCGGCGGTGTACCGAAAACGGGAAAACTGCTTTTGAAAATGCATCAGGTGTCACTGAGGCTTGACGACAAGACCGTATGACACGCGTTTGTCGACGATCGCGGATAAAAACGTTCACGTCAATAGTTTTTTTTTTAACGACGTTTTTTACTCTTACTCTCTCTCTCTCTCTTTAACCGAGACTACCGAAGAGAGACGATTTGTTTCGGTCTGCAGGCGTATACAAAATATATGACGCCGCGTCCGTCGACCGACATCAACGGCCGGCGGGCATGTACGACGTGTTTGTCGTCGCGGATTTGTCTCCCGGGCTATTTCTATGTGTTTACTACATGGCTGCCGATATTGTCGACGAGACCGCGAGTGACGTTCGACAAGAGAGATTACGTTACGGCCGTAAATAATACGTGTGTCGCGTCGTGTACACAAACGGAATACACAAAAGAAAACAAATAGCGGTAACGGTTGCCGGCGACGCCGCGAGCTACTTCGGAAACATCCGCGTTTGCCAGACGGGACATAAAAACGCGTTGTCCGAGATTTCGGTTACCGTACGCGCCTCCGGTTACCGTGGTTCAATACGCGGGCGGACGCGCGCCGGGTACGACGAATTCGGCGGAAAGCACGTCTCTGTTCACGTTCAATGCGGATTCGCGGTGTCCGAGTCAATAGTGTACGTCGTAATCGCGCGGGCCAACGGACGTTAGGAATGTGCGCGGTTTTCGTCCCGGCGCCTCGGTGGGATCCGTTCAGGACGTTCGCGTAACGAGTAGTCGTACGTGATGTTTTATAAAACGGACACGATGCACGGTCGGGTCGCCACGTACTGTACAATTACTTGCCGCCCGAATCGTCCGGCAAATGAGAAGACGTACCTACCGATACGGATTGTTAAGATTTCAGACGTTCGTCGGACGCGCGCGCGTGTATTGTTGTTGTTGTTGTTGTTTTGACCGGTGAGAACGATGACTTTTGCCGCCAAGGGCAATACTCTATAATAGGTATGGCAAAAGGTACTCACGTTCCTAGTAGATCTTTGACGTCGTACTTGTCCTCGATCGATTGCGCCTTTTCCGCGTCCTTTTTCGTCTTTTTCGACACGTCTTTTTTACCGAACAGCGGCATGTTTCGGCGGCGGAAATGGAAAACGAAAACCGAAAACGTCCGCGACAAGACCGGTGAGGGGGAGGGGGGTGGGAGACCGGCGGTCGGGTACGCGGAGTGAGGGTGGGGGAGGAGGGATCGCGGAGACAAACGAGCGGACGGTGTTCGAATGATCGATACGCGCGATAATCGTAAGTCGTTTGGCGGATCGTCGCGGTTAACGGACAACGACGACGGATGCGAAGACGGTGACGGGGACGGAGACGGAGACGGCGACGGCTACGCGGCGTCACGTCAGTGCGGCACGACGGACGCGATATTACTGGTGCGGTGCTGCGGTGTCGGCGCGGCCGCCGGTCGACGAGCTACGCGCTCCGCGACGGGAACGGCGAAAACCGGAGCCGCGTGCGCGCGCGTTCGTTACCCGTACGGCGAGAAAAACATTATACCGCCGTTACCGCCGTTACCGTTCACGGCGGTTGGTCACGATTCTCGTGCGGCCGCGCGCGTGTACGCGGGACGACCGCGAAATCGCGAGCTTATGAGACGACCGCCCGAACGGTAACGAGACAAATGCCGCCATAGATCTTGGTACTCCTTGTCTTCGGGTTCAAACCGCCGCCCCACCCGGAAACGGCCGACCGTTTGCGACGTTTGACCAAACTTCTCAAACTTCGTTTCCGTACGCGATCGCCGCGTGGCGCAGACGCGCCTAACACTGGCGAGTACGAATACCCAACCGGCCGACCGTTCAGCAGCGATGGCCCCTCCGAACTTCCCGTCGCTCTACGTCAAAACCCCGATTCGCACGAAGCCGCCACAAGACGTTAACAAGTAAATCGAGGTTTTCACATTCGGCCGCGCACACAACCAAAATACACGGAAGCAGCGCCACCATTTAAATTTATATTGTTGTGATGTACAAACGCGCAATTCGACTCGCAGCCAGTGGCGCGCGTGTACGTTGTTTTTGACGTTTGTCAATGTTTCCCATACGGATTCAGCAGCTCTGACGCTGAGAAGTCTGTTGTAGAAGTTGAAAATCGGCCGGCAATATGGAACTCCGCGCGCGCTGGAACGTTCCGATCGGGACGTACGAAAGAAAATGTCGGGAAACGTCCGACGAACGTGTTTTCACGTGAAGATCGAAGAAATTGGCGAGTACGGAAATTACACACGCACAGTAAGCGCGAAAGGCGGGCGATACTTTCCCGGTGGCGCTGCCGCGGGCGGCCTCGTGGCTTTAACGGGTCGTCCGGTAAAGTTCGCGACGTTCGACCGGCACGTAGACACACGGTTCGCGTACGCGATCGCCGCGGCGCGAACTGAAAAGAACGGCCACGCGGGAAACGAGCGAAACGGCACGTCACGTGTTTACGCGCGGTGCCCCCCCCCCAAAACAACAATGTTCGTACGTTTGAAAATAAGTTTTGTGCCGGAGAAACCGGCCCGGGAAAACCCCAATTGAACCGCGATCTTTTTCCGTCCGAAAATTTCCGTCGAAAATTTGCATTCCGTGATTCTCGAGAAACCGCGGACGCCGAAGAGAGCGCGCGCACCCCGTTTTCCGGGAAACCGTTCGCTTTCGGTTGCGTTACTAAAATTATCGGTGTAAATCAACCGATAACAACGGTACGGAGTGTCCGGGAACGGCCGTCGTTCCGAACCGAATTCGTCGCGATCTGGTTTACGCGAAAACGACGACGACGACGACGAATACTTCACGTCTCGAAAACAAAAACTACGGTGAATTTGTTTTCTCGTTTCGACAAATGTGATCAGCACCAAACGCGTTCTCCTCCGACGAACCGGTGACAACGAACACCCTTCGCCTGTAAATAATACCACGAGTGCAAGCGACGCCCAAGTCGTGACGCGTCCGACATCCGAAACTACGCAGACGAGATCACCACACCGGAAAACGGACGGACGGACGACCGACACTGAAAACCTAGTGAAATTGCAGACGCTCGAGTCCCGTGCGCAGTGGTGTGCCCAGGAATTTTCAACGGGGGGGGGGGATGTTATAAGTAAATAGTAATAATACATTTTAATGAATCGTCATGGTAATACCAAAAACTTAAATGTCTATGTTTCAAGCTCTCCAAAATCGTTTCTAGCTTATAACTGTGTATATTTGTCGATTGTTCTGTGATTAAAACGAATGTTTTGTCAATTAACAACTAACACCATTAAATTGAAAAAATTATTGCATTTTTAAAAATAAACAAAAAAAAAAAATAAAATACATGGAAAGTAGATTGCTTATTCCAAACGGAAATTCAACCGCCTAGCTTTTGTACTTTTTGCTAACAACTAATAAAAAGTATTAAGTAACGACTCTAAAACAGCTCTTATGACTAATAAGTTGTTTTCTGGTAGATCAGCAGAATAGACAATGGGGGGGGGGGGATATAACCCCTAACCTCCCCCACATGCCACTTGACGAACCGTGTCCGACGTTTTTTAGATTGTGTTGCGACGTTGCGAACACCGTTTGTGGACGACATATAAAACCAACGCTCCGATTGACGAACTTTAACCGACCGGACGAATACAGTAATTTTTTGTTTTTGTTTATGTTCCGGTCGTGTTTGTCTGTCGAACGTTCATAATGAACCAGAGCTGATCTCGTTCAGACGCAAAAATATAAACTACGGTTCGCGCGCGGTCTAATGTAAGACAATAAACACTTTCAAAAGTAGGGGGAAAAAAATCGATATTAAACTAATTACCACCGAGACGCTCTACGAGTGAGAACGTTTTCGTACAAACGGCGCGGGCGTTAAACAAAACAACCAGCCCCTCGGCGCGACAATACAACGGGCCATTGAATCAAGTCCGTGTCCCATTGAAATTGAACGAATTATTTTCCCGGATTATGCGAGCGAATCGACTCGGCGAACTGATAAAAGTCAGAAAGGATTTGGTCCGTATTTTTATTTTGATAATTGTCCCCGACAATTTAATTACCGTCAAAATCTTCAGCGGATGGTTCCGTGACTGCTATTATTTAACATACAAATTTTTGATTTTCGTGACTATTTTTTTCTTTTTTTTTCCCCCGTAAATCAGATATAAAACAATCGAAATACGGATATTTAGTTATTTTGGACTTTAAATACATTTCTGGAATAATAAAAACATTCCGAGGCCACACGACAACAAAGTCGGGCGTTATTTTTTTTAAATTTAAGTTCCTGTATAAATATTTCTCGGAAAAATGTTTTGACGGTAAATACGAGTTTCCCAATAAAAAAAAAAAAAAAAAATTACCAACAAAATCGACATCTCGAAGTCTGTATACAATACAAATATTTATACTTGTCAAAATTAAGGCAGCTCTAAATTGGTAAAAAAAAAACAACGTTTGAAATACTTTTGCTCTCTTAAAAAAATTGCGAAATTTCGGCTGCTCCTATTTTAATTCCGTAAAAATCTAAAGAATCATTGTAGAAAATAACGGAATCAACTTTTCAAATGACAAATTTCCAACACCAGTAAAAACTAAACCAGCCGGCCTCACGATTTTGTAAGAACGAAAGGTTTTAATCGGAACAAGTAATACCAATTAACGAATAAAAATGAATTGACTAACAATTAATTATAACAATCAACGGATAGTATACGTGATACCCCCGTGCCTAAGTATATCCAACCGAGGCAACACGCAGTACATTAGTATATTATTTTAAAATGTATACAGTTTTTAAAAAAAAAAAGTTAAAATCCTTTTGATGTTGAAATTAAAATTGTTCTTTCTCGTTGATAGTTTTATCGATGTTTTTCGCAAGTCAAGCGTTTACATTACGTCATACATAACATCGTCGAAAACATATTATTCAGGATGCCGTTACAGGTCGCCAAACCCGGCGGGACACGTCAGTTAAAAAATAATCCTATTATAAATATAAATCGTAGTATCTATCAAATATAGTAGGCGTAATACGTAAGAGACGTAAAACGTGTAGGGGTCGTGTTGCATCGTGGGTAGTCGTCCAAACAAGCGACTCGCGATTTCCCGCGAAAACTATAACGCGTTTATATTGTTGTTGAACTGATAAACATGTTTTTCGTGTCGGCCAACGAGCCCATTGTTACCGCACTTGACAGGAAACCAGCTCGTTAATAAACTCTGTTTCGGCCGGTGTTTCGACGAAATACCGAGAGAAAACATCCGTGCGAAATGACCACGTAATATTGTGTTTCCAATAATATATACTTGGATGACACGATCGACTGTTGTTTCGAGTTAGGTTCGTTATTGAAAAAAAAAATACTATTTTACACGACGGAAATGCATTTAACCGGTTAAAGTAAGACAATAACCAGTTTGTAAACGTACATGTTCCAGCATTCCCGGATACCATTTGTTTTTTTCCGTATGAATTCGTATGCTCGTTCGGGAAATTTCTACGACCGTAAATGTTGAACAGTAAACCAAAATTGTAGGACGGTACTGGAATAACGTTTAGACAGTACCCCCACCCAAAGTGTTCAGTTACGTTAGATATTGTGTTATTTATTTAGTATACATTTTCGACGTAACAGAAAAAGGTGGAATACGACGATACGATATGATATCGTACAGCTCACATTTTCCGCATGATCTCGTTGCTTATTCAGCCAGCACTTCGGTAGGCACGAACGATACGTTTTGAACTTTTTCATTACATTTGCGTTGTTCGATACATTGCACTTCAAAATAATGACTGTACAACATAAACCACGAATAATACATCGTACCTGAAAAAAGTCCGGGAAATCGGATATATTATATTTTCAGTTATAAATATATATACTTGAAAGTTACTAACCTTCGAACTTAAAAATATACATGTAAATATGCAGTGATAAGTAAATATGAAAGTAATTATTAAAAATACTTTATACGTTTCATCGAATTATAGTAAAAATAATCAGCAAGTCAATTGTCAGCTGTGAGGGTATAACAATACCTAAATGTGATACATGAACAATGGGTATAGTAGAGTGAAATTAAAAACGCATGAATTTTGTTACGTGGTGTGTGCACAGAATGCTCAACATCCGATATATTTTAATGATATATGCACAGTATGTGTAAAAAATTCCCGGGCTAAATTTCTGGAGTCAATACAAATAGCGCTATCGCTCGTATACCTAAGGCTTCACGTAGTACAGAGTCTAACGAGTATGTGTACACAATTTCAGCACGTTTGGTCACGTTACAGTCTCGAGTTATATTCGGCAGCGCACGTTGCTTTGTACGAGTTTGCAACACGGAACAAAGAAGCGCAATAAAATTGTGTGTTCTACATAAAACATATTTTGTAGAAACTTATTATATGACACAGCGAGCATTCGGTGGTGAAGCTGCGTCTCGCGTTGTAACGTACACATCGTGGAAGCGGTTTAAATAAGGTCAAGAGTCGTTGGATGACGACTAACGAAGTAGGAAGCCACCATCGGCTGTTCACGGGGAAAATGTTGCTGTGTGGATCGCGGTACTCGGATCGGATTCACCGAATGTTTGCTGTATCGTAAAATAAGTTTCTATTAAAGATAAGTTTTAAGTTTTAAGTCGAACACAAAATTGTATTGCGCTTCTTTGTTCCGTGTTACAAGTTCGCACAACGCAACGTGAACACGCCTTACGCAGCCGAATATAACTCGAGACTCAAGTGGCCGAACGTGCTAAAATTGCGTACACATACTCATTAAACTTTGTACTACATGAAACCTTAGTTGTACGAGCGATATTATGTATTGACAACAAAAATTTAGTTCGAGGACTTTTCAAACATACTGTGTATATATATATATATCAATATTGATTGAAAAAATTACAAACAATAACATTAATGAATGGGATAAGAGGAAAGAAGCAGATATGTTATATCTTAATTTATATGTTATTTAATAAAAACGATTAAAATAATATGTTTTCGATATTAGATTTTTTAATTCGACGTTAAATTGTTTTCGAACAGTAAGCACTTACGTAAAACACGTAAAATAAATTGTTCGCGACTACATAAAATGACCGAGTTATGGCAGAAAATTTCGAAAATTATTGATACTCATCAATATTTATTTATTTATAAGTGAGTATTTTTAATAAACACGAGTCTTAAAAACATCTGAAAGTTCATGCGTAACAAAGACGTGCACAAAAAAGGGTGCGAGGGTGTCGAATTCCCTCTCAATGACGATAATTATTATTATAAGTTCTATAAAATCGTGTTTAGACAAACCCAATTAACATTTCGTGAAAATGAGTGCATTCACTTCGGTGAGCAAGCATGCAAACACAATAGGCCTGTATATCCATACGCAAAAAGAATACGAGATGAACTTTGAAATGAGCGAATTTCCAAAAATAAACGTATAGTACGAATACTGTACAGTAAAAGTCGTTCGAAATACAGTGTATAGGCAAATTTCGATAATTTCGATAACTTCGATAACTTCTTCGAAAACTCGTTATCGTTCGTCCTTTGTGAATTAAAATGTTCAATTTCAGAGTGTGCGCAATATTATTGTTTAGGCATGGTTTGAACTTTAAACTCGTTAAAATGCAAAAATGTTTGTACGATTTGTTCGTTAGATCACGAGAATTTCACCATTTCTGGTGCTCGTCCCAAGTTCAATTATTTAAATATCAAATACTTGATAAATCAAAAAGTTTCGCGAAATTTCCATTATAATAAAATATAGATACCTACTTTAAAATATGTGTTTTTGAACAAAAAATAAAATGGTGTAGTTATTATAATGAAACCCTAGAAAACTGTACGTTCAAGAACAAAATCTAAAATCAAATATTTTTCATCAACAAAAAGGGTTTTAATATTTCGTTTAAAGACAAAATATCCCCTTAAGGGATTTATTCGTAATACTAGTAACAACAAAGGAAACTCATATATCAGACTATAGAACGAAAATCTAAGTAAATATTTTAATTAAAACTATACACATTAAAAAGACGACATACCCGACTTTGTTGTAACCGTCTATATAAAACGGACAACATAGCAAAATCACGCTACGCAATTCTTGAATTATGGTGTTTGGGTTGAATTTAGAATTTAAACACACATTATCAAATTTAAATAGAAGAATATTTTCAAGGACATTTCAAAGCGAATTCGTAAAATATCGTATAATAAAGATATTGCAATTATATGAAGAAATCACATTCTTAACATATTTTGTCAGACGATATTTTATGAAAATGTTACGAGATGTTCTCGAAAATATCATTCTTTTTTCATTTGGTAATGAGTGTTAAAACTCTAAATTCAACCAAAGCACCACAATTTAAGAACTGCGGAGACAGTTTAGACGGAAACAACAAATGCAGCTGTGACGTCCATTTGAGTATAAATTTGTATGTTATTAAGATACGTTGGTGATGATCGTTGTACTCGTAATTTATTAAAATATAAGTATACAAAATTTCGTATTGTAACGGCGTGTTTTAAAAATCAATCTATCAATCAATCCCCACGAGTTTTAAAACAAGTTTCGTTTTTAAATTTTTAAATTTTAAAACGCAATTGTTTATTGCGACACCGGGTAGCATGCTTGGACGGACGGAATAGGAAAATCGGAGGTATAATTAGTATTCGGCCACTATTAGTAAAAACTGACAATAATACTAACATTTAATAAAAACATAATTTTGATATATAATACCTATAAAGTTTAAGAACAAAATAATGTTTTGATAGCTCATTTCAATTTTATACATATCCCAACTGCATAAATGTATAGTTTAAAAAGAAAACCCGTAAAAAAAGTTCATAGGCAACATACGACGCACCCAATCAAATATTCATTGGAATATGTCAGATCCCGCAATTCGTGAATCCAACTTACATTGGATTATATAATATTTTCGTATAGTATTATATTAATTTATATTATTCACTTTACGTAAATAACAAGCATAGTGGTATGAATTATACAACTACAATACTAGATAATACTAAAAACTCCCCATCCCTTTGCTTTACAATCTTGATAGTTTTTGGATATTTGTATTTTCTTTACGCCCAAAAACATGTTATTTTTAAAATCATCTCACACGTTCATATAACTGCTCTCATAATTTGATCAAATTAATTCGAAATTCACTTAGTAATCGATTTTTTAACAAACCGTAAGAAACGCACGAATTCAGCGATTTCCCTACTCATTATTAGTTTGTAATATTTTACTTTTTGTCATAATACGTGATCTATCATTGTAAAATCAACAAACTCCGTTTTTGTTTTTAAATAATAATAATAATAATAATTCATCTGGTATCAATCGAAGCGTAGTTTACCCGGAATGACAATGTATTGTTTTATGAGAGCTGTGTTGATGAAATGCAGACAACTTGTCGTACGAATTTCCATTAACTCGATAAACTTTGAAATAGTATTATTATTAGCATTACTATAGTATTATTACTTATTAGTCAACTATTCGCGTTTGGTTGATGCATACAAGAATAGTTTTGAACAATGTAAGTACGGTATTCTCGATATTCAACAAACATTAGCAAAAAAGTAAAATATATATTATTTTAAGATGTTTTGTTAAAAAAAATAGTTTAGTGCAGGAATAGTTGCGTTCGAATTCGTGTAAATAATTGTATTCGAATTGTGATTCTGAATAATATTCAATTTTCCACGGAATAGAAATGTTTTTACAATTTTTATTCATAGTTGTTCACTATTTTCTCAAAAGTAAATGGACAATTCGAAATAAAATCCATTCATTAAAAATGCTTCGGTAATTGAATAATTAATTTCTCTGCTCGAAAGGTATAGGTACGTAAGTTACAATTTTGAGCACGGAAGTTCGCATTTGGTGTGTGACATCACAAATCTGGTTTCATTACGGTTATTGTAACAATTATATGACTGTAATTATCACACGTTGCTCTCTTTTGGTAGTATGTTTTTATAACATATTGCGTGACTTCCGTTCAACAATTCGCTTGTGCAAACGATACAATATCACTAAATACAAAAGAGTAACATTTACGTGAACTTAATATCAGATCCTTTCCTCCAATGTTACAATATCGTTCATTAATACAACTATGCGAACAATAATTCCACAAGGCGCGGAAATGAACTTTTCGAATATTCCGAGAGAATATACATTACTGGAATCCGTTGGAGAGTCGCGACCCACTCGGAACAAATTAATTGTAAGGTTTCGAAATTTACAGCCGATATTTCCGCCGGTTACGTAGAGATTGGAAGCTATTCAGTTTTCAATTGAACAATTTTTTTAACCATATTAGATTTAACATGTGAACAATTTATTAATTAAATCCTACATTTAGTGTACATTTTCAGTTGTATGCTTTTGAATTTGTAATATTTTTATTTCGCATCTACAAACTATGTTAAGCTGTTAATTATCATAACAACTGACAATTACTTAAAATCGTATGCCTGTTATACAACAACAATTAAAATGCATGAAAGTAGAATAAATATATACATATGTGTGTGTAACACTAAATAATTATAACAATAAATATTTAATTATGGTTATTACATTTTCTAGGGTTAAAATTCGGGTGTTGAAAATTCGTCTACCGTTTCGTTGACAGAACAACAAATTGCGTATTTGAGCAAACGTTTGTCAATAAAAATCGATTTCTCGACAAAAACCGTCGAAACCAATAAAAAAAAAATGAAAACCCGTTAAGTTTATATACGACTGTGAACAAATAGTATAATGTAATTGACGAGCACGTGTAGTAAATATCTGTATGATGACTCATAAAACGAATGATGAAACGTATTTCGCTTAATTTTTTACCGCGAAACCGACTTTTCAATAATTCCGGCGTTTTGGGACGCGTATAAATGACCCAGAGAGCGATTGCGATTTATCGCGTTCTTCGGCCACTGGTTCTTATCGTATTACTATCACACAACAAAGTGCGCACGAGAAAACGCGAATTCCTCGTATTCCGCAGACCGGCGATGTCGTCCGGAGAAAAATAAATATGATTTATGAACAATTTAAGAACGGAGACGTTATATAATACGATAGAATCGAATACGAAACGGAACACGTCGGAATCGTACGCGGGCAAAAGTCCGTGTCGGAATTAAATTCACAAAAACCCACGCTGCCCTTTGACGGTTTTCCGAACGACCACCGGTCCCAATTCAATATACGTCATTTATCGAGATGAAAACTTTCGAAAACGATGCGACCGCAATACTAGGAAAACGTCCTGTGAATACGGTATATAGGTATATAGGTCTCTCTAAATCGACGAACAAAACGCTGATTTGGGAGTTACGCGTGAAAAGTTTGAAGAGGAAAAGTGTATTTTTTTTTCATAAAAAATAATTTTAAACTTTTTTGAAGTCTGTCCGTATGTATAGACATCGCGTCGAGAATTCGTGTCCGACGGACCTTTCACTGTGATGTCCGACCCGTGGCCCGTGGGTCACGATTGAAGTAGCAAATGTATTCAACGATTTTCAACATATTTATTTAAAAATACTTTTAAATTTATAATTATGTTCTGAAAACGTATATATATATATATATATATATATATAATAGTAGCATGAAAAGTTTATTTGTAATGTGACCTTTGTGATTGAATTTCATTCGCCAATGATAAAAAGACAGGTTTGAATTTCGTAATACTGTTTTTTAAAATCTGATAAAGATGTCATTCGTAAACTGTGACCTATAAATTGATTCGACGAGTTTCGTGCAAGAAAATATGTTTTCACATAAGTATGTTAATCCAAAACAGTTGTCATTTCATCAAAATTTCTATCGAAATACGAAAATTCACGTGTTGAAGCGATGAATTTTAATAAATTGTGTTGTTTCTATTTTTGAAAATCATTAGAATAAAATAAATTCGTTTTTAATTAAATAAATTCATGTTGAAGATAAGCATCGACACCGAACGGATTTCCAAACGGACAAAATCATTTTTCGTGTAATATTCTACGACATCTACAAATTGATATGAATTAATTAATCATTATATTTGAAGTTAACTGTTGACTATTAATTAAGTAAATTCAAAATTAGCTTTTAAGTTATTGTTTATTTTTCTTTTAACTTGACTATAAGTCAATAAACATTCACTATTAACGTGCCCTATATTAGCCGTAAAATATTTTCGGTCATCGATTTGTAATGTGATGTAGTTGAGTACAATAACAAACCGTGAAGTCAATTTTGGGGAGCCTCCGTGGAAAATTCAAATCCGATTTCCACACACACATACATACGATAAACGAATTTTAACGCATATACATAATCCATTAATCAATTACCAATCCCTTTAAGGGGACCAAACTTAGTCAAATTATTGCTGACTTTTAACTAAATTTAATGGTGTACGTTTGAAACGGTCACAGGGTTGTTAACGTTTTACAATATAGGATATCGATCGTTTATAGGACACGCCAAACGGTCACCATTATCGGTTAAACGTTTAAGTAAACATGACTCATTTAACTTGTTACGATCGAAAACACAATGGCTATCGCTCAAAACGTATAAAACGAACCGTGCGAAACGTAACTTTACAATTGAAAAGACAACCTCGTTATTTTTATGTAAATCAACCTTTTTGCCAAAAATACAAATACGTTTTAGAATACGCCGTAAAAATGTTAAACGGCTGAAAAAAAAATCACAATCCGTATCATGATAATTTTATAAATTCACATATTCACAAATGAGGTCTCAATTACGTACTCTGACTAGAGCTTTACAATTATACAATCATCTATTTTTTAATGTAACGATGGCCGGCGACGCAGGATCAGAAAGGCAATAGGGTCGATTGTCGATGTATGACAGAAAATTGTTAGACCGTGCAAATGAGGATGGAATGTTCACGAAGAGAACTAATTATATCTGGCGAAAAGACACGAATATAAGACATATTAAAATAAAAGTACAATCAACACAATAATTCCGGGTTGACCCCAAGGGGACACATTTTTGTTTTAAAAATTAAATTTTCCGTTGAAAAAATAAAGATAACAAGAAAAACACAGGAATTTACGTAATATTGAAAAACATACTTGATTTTAAGACCATTTCCAAAAATAGAACGCTATCGAGAAAGAGTAGACATAATCAGAATAATAGATAGAATGTGACAAATCTTAATAACTTGTGAGTTCAAATATTTTTTTTAAACATTTGATAACTTTTTGAACAGACGTCGTATTTTTTTTTCAACAATTTTATTAGTATTATTTATAAAATGTGTTTTTAATTTTTGATCTTAAGTTTTTAAAAGTCCCGAGAAGAGGACCATTAACCGTTTCAAATTGGTTACTTTAATTTAAGTCTATTTATTAATTGCGATATTGCGAAAAAACACCGAAATAAGCTGTCACTTTTTTGGGTCTAATTCTCTAATTCTCAAACTAGTTGTATTCATTCGTAAGAAATATTCAATGAAGTAGAAGAAAAAATGTAAACAATTTTTTTTCAAATATGTTGATTGCGAAATGAATGTACGGGATAATATATTATACGATATTCTTCTACTGTAAACAACAAGTTAATTAAATTTATTGTTGTTATTTAGCCGTAGATTATACAATGATATTAATTTTATTTGAAAATTATTAAATAATTGAATTAAATGTTGTTCTTAACTACATGAAAAACGTTCGTTGTTTATTGTACCTTCACGCTTAAATATATTAATCAAATGCTATATTTTATGTGTATGCCAGTACTCTACTACTGCATCGTCAAAACTATGTAAATAACTCGCCTTAAAATAATTTTCAAACTTGAATATAACTACCACAAACGAGACAAACATAAAATCATTTACAAGGAGATATTTAATCTTAAATACAATTATGTAGTCTTTACATTAGTAGTACGTTGTGTTAATACCTTTTAATTTATATGAAATATGAATTTAGAATATTCGCACAAATTAAATCACCAAAGTACTCGACTTTAATTCCAATTGTAAATATCTCTTGTAATTAATTATGTAATAAGTTAGTGTAACTGTATTTGTAGAGCATTACAGACATAAGCATACATCTCAAATCGTGTCATCCGATTTGGAATACCGACGAGGTTAGGTTAAGTTGGTCGCACAAACATCCACATGACATTATTATAACCGTTGAATGATAGGTACTTACCGCCGTTAAATAAAACCATGATCAAAAACACGACGAACTGTATCTGGGACTTGTGGAAAAATCCAGGCCCGTCGTTGACGTTGTTGGTTAATATGTTTATTTCTGCCTTGTTTATTTCTGCCTTGTTTTTTTCAATATCTTTTTTAAGCTTTTCATTGACCACGAAATTCATGGCGAAATCATCTACGGCCAAGGATATGATGTTCGTCAAAAGCGACGGTGTATTCTTCCAATCATCGAGGCTTAAAAGAAAAAAAACAATATTCGATGTTTTTTATGATATAATATTGTCACCAAGCTCGAGTCTTACACTTAGTCTTCATAAGTTACAGCTTACATTACGTGAAATACATTTAATTTATTTAATTTGAATTCGATTGTTGGTTAAATACCAACAACAAAACAAATATTGTCGGCGAAAAAAATTCTTATCGAGTTATAACTTTGAGTTATATGTAAAATTATAAGAAAAATTCAAGTGAACTCGAAAATGAATGTATACTTTTTTCAATTAACGATTTCTAAAACGTTATTAATTTTTAAACATAAAACCCGATAATTATTGACATTTCTAAAAATGATACATTTAGATTATTTACACCTTAATGATTTATTTGGTTTTGGTTCTTAAAAATTGATTTCGTGGATTATGGTTATGGCCGAGTTGGTAAAAACACAAAAATTTCAATTTCGATTATAACCGCTTAAACTCCGTTAATAAATATACCAGTGCATAAATGGCCACTGAATTTCCGATGACAGCGATTAGAAACCCATACGTTTTTTTATTTTATCTGGGTAAATTCGTAAAATATACCGAAATAGTTTAAAATTATCTTGAGAACCCCTTCTCTATACATCTGTCAACAAATCTATATATATTTTCTAAATTAAATACATTAATTTTATTATTGAAACATTATTGTCTTAAACAATTTTGAGTTCTGAGGTATGCTCTCGCATGAGAAATAAATGTCCAAAATAATATATTTTAAGTAAAAACTCAAACAGATATTACTGTAATTTGTTCAACAACAATTGTTGGTCACACAATATGTTATCTAATGTAAACTTTTTTTTTAATTTGAGGATGGGGACATTTCTTCTACGACCAAACTGGTGTTTACGCCTGTTATGTTAATCAATCTTCCTTTTTTTAAATTAGACGTCTGGTTTGAAAAAGTTTTATGTTAAAAATTGTTTTTCTCTTTTTTACTAATGAAAAACTATTCCATTACATTACCATAGTCAATGGTGGTGAGTTTTCATTAATAAGTGAATAATTGAAATTAAATTTATTCCAAAAACAATTCAGTTTTATTATTGTCAACACTAGTTAGCGAGATTTCCATTTAAAAATATTTTACGCACAGAACTCTTTCAAAGTAAACCTCACTTGAATAATCGTTAAATTAGATTATAATCAATTATTTGTTGTGAGTTTTTGTGATTTTACAAAATTTAAGTTGATTAGTATATATACATTTTTTTTTTATTTAACGAATTAAATTTATATTTGTATAGTAGTAATATTTATCATAGATCAATTCGCCAGTCCAATAAAAAACAAGAACGACAAATCTGTTGAAATTAAAATTACATTTTCTCAGAGTTTCGTGGTTTCCTACTTACGAACGGTCTCACTTCGGTACCTATTTGCTTTTGACTGTCGAATTAATCTTCAAATATCTTAATGTTGATAATAATCAAATAAAATTCAACGCGATGATACGAGCAATATAATGATGTCGTTGTCTTAGACACTTACTTAACACGTTCACTGTCGGCGAACACCTCGAAAACGTTGTCTCTAGGCGTATGCGTTCGTAACACAGGCGTGGTGTTGTCCAGTTTGTGCCACGTGTTGTTGTACAGCCAAAAGCTCTCCGGACACAGGTAGTTCACACACACGAGCCTGTTGAAAGGTACAGAACGATCATTGATGACGGAAAACGTTTGTTTTTTTAAGACACGATCGAGAAAATAACGGTGTGTCAAAGTATTGGTGGAAATAATACAACAGAAAACCTACGTGGAAGGGTGTAAATCCATAATTTAAACGTCTGATTAATATCAAATACATGTTAGAAAACAAACAAAAATATATATTTATAATAATAAAGATAGCCGTGATAAAAACGATTTTCATTAAATTTGAAATTTATATAAGAAAATGATATCATTAATCTTGTTCACAGTGTTTAGCTGCGAAATATTTATGAAAAATGGCCCTGATTATAATTTTAAAAAAAAATTGTCTTTTTACATAAAAGTTGGCAAATTCGCATATAATTTTAACTAAACCATTAAAAATTGCGATTAACAATTTTTAATTTTTTTTTTTTTTTCTGTTAGAATAGCGTATAATAAACCTTGTATTAAATTATCAATACGTTAAACTGTATAAATATTTATGAAAACATCAAATAGAACAATTCGTATTTATTAAAGCTATATGTTATATTTTCTACATATACTACTCTAAAAATTATATTTACTACGTCGAAATTGTTTATATACAAAAATGTACACTTTGAAATGATCACTATTTGCTAAAAATTGAACGATAATTTTTTCGATTTAAAACGTTGAGATTATTATTTTTTGTTATTGAAATATTTATATACTTATATATATTAATTATAATTTATATATCTGCATACTGTATAATATTTAGTAGTTGTTACGAGATCGTTTAGATTTCTCGAATAATAACAAAGATACACATTCGAAATTCGTTGGAAATAGATGGCGTCACAAGTAAGATACAACGAAAGGTTCCAATCGCGAACATGTTATTTTAAATTCTTATATTGTATACATGTATACGATTATTGATATCTTTATAGTATAACATAATAATAATAACAAATAGTTTACTTAATATCGAGGAGTTGTAAATGCTTTTTCAAAAATGTCCACAATATTTAAATTTTTTAAAATATTGTTATTAGCATGTGTAACGTTTTTCAGTATAAGCCCACCTTACTTGAGAACATTTAAGAAAAAGAACACGACGTACATTATTCCAATTTCGACATTTGATTCTGGTCAAAATCCTTAAGATTTTCTGATATATATTCTAAAGAATAACCTAGTTTTTTTAAAAACAATTTTAATTTACCTAATAGATGTGCTAGAATTAAATCACAGGTGAAAATATTTAATAAATTAAAATTACTAATAAATGGAAATTTGTAATTCGAAAAACAACCTCATTTTTTAGAAGAGTTATTAGTAATTATATTGATTTTTACAGAACTCAAATCAGACCAGCTAAAGTATCATAGTTTTGTCACAGCGAAGGATCTCCAAACGTTGTTTATTTACATATTTACGTATTTACTCAAAATATCATAGACGCATTATTGGATTTTCGAATTTCAGTGATACACACTTTAATAAGCAGCCGATTATAGTATAACATCAGTCATTATAAACATTTCACGTTCAGGATAACTCCTAATTTTTATAGGTAATTTATCGAAATAAGTGTGTTTACGTTTTGTACTGCACAACGTGTGTCGACAGATGTGATGTGATGTGGCAGAGCCGATTAAAATATGCTGCTAAAAAACATGACCCTCTGAATCGTATATTGGTCGACCGAATTTCCGCGAAACCCATCATCCAGCAAGTTGACAACAGGAGGTATCGCATTTAATCCGGCAGATTTGAAATGAGCTCAAATTATACGTCCAATTATTTTTTAACTAAACGAGCTGTGTTCCCTCCCCCCGCACAAAAACCCCAAGAATTTAATATAAAAAATAATTAGATGAAAATATGAATACTTATTTGGATTGTTGTAAGTCCTGAATAGTTTGAAAATACTTTGCTTTTTATTTAACGGTCTTTCTGAATATCCCAAACTTCTTCAAGTTGCATTATTCATTATTTCCGATTTCTGCGTGGTTATTTTATACGAATTCAACAATTCGTGCGACAAACAAAAGTAATTTTACTCAAAAATTCAATTTATTGTTTTACACAAGTTATTCGAATAATTTTCAATTTTGCGAGATCATTAAGTATACTCAACAACCACGTATTTTTTAAAATGGAAAATTTATAAGGAAAAAAATCTAAGAAAAACATTATTCTTCAAATAAAAAAATAGTAATAATAACTTATTTTGAATTTGAAAAGTTGTGTCTTTTATTTTGTCGCATGATACGAACACGATAAATTTATTTATTTACAATTTTCTAATTTTTTTTTGAAAATAAAAACCTGAAATAGACGATATTTTTGATTACACAGAACTTTTAAAATGATATTTTAGTCAAGACTGCATATGACGAAACAAATACTATTGGTTAAGATTCAATTATCTTTTAACAATTACCATAATAAATTTACCGAAAATATATAACATTTTATTTGGGTACTATGAATTGTTTATATCATTTTTCTTTCATCTAGCACAACTTGTTTAGTAAACAAGTTACACAAATTTCTGCTCAGATTAAAGTTTGGTTAGGATATTCTTGGGGAGAACACTGGTCAAATGTACTCCCGCGTTCTACTACATATAATGAAAAAGAAAAATCCATTAGGTCAAGTCACGTTGGGTTCTCACATCACTCCGTAATCGTAGAACGAGCTCAACACGATGCAAGTCCAAGTGAAGGTGAATATGGTCCACATGATCAGAGCAGTCTTCAAGTAAGTAGATGTCTCCTGCATATAGTCAAACACACAGTTAGTATGATATCTCGTGATTGATTAATCGGTCGATTTTCGTTTTTGATAGTGATTGTGAATAATTTCATATTGATCGTTGTTGCACGGTGTTTTATTGTATATCGAAAAACAAAAAATCTATTGATCGAAGAAACCCCGTAAGATATTAACGACATACCGCGCTTCGCCAAGTCTATTGCACTAAACGAAAATTAATTTGAATACGTTTTGTAAACAATAAGTCACGACCAGCTCCGCACTCAATATTATAGTTTATTTGCATACGGGCGTGCCCCAGACTATTATCAAGAACCCTTGTCATCCAATCCTCGAAATTAATTGTTCGTGGTCACTAGACTTAAGTACGGACGTGCGTACTACTTTTCGATACGAGAGGACAATATTTATATTACATTTTTTCAGACCAAATATAGCATAAATACTATTTATATTATTCATATTATTTATTGCGCTAGTGTTTTTGACTCTTCAACTTTGTTCACGTGGAAAAAAATTCAAAAGATCAATTAAAACGTATTAAAACCATAACATAATTATAATTGAAAACTAGTAACTAATCTGTCTCGTTCGCATATTGTAAATGTTTAATTTAAAACACATTTTGGCTAGCTAATAATGAGAAATGTTTTTCTAAACCTGTTACGACTATGTTTTCAGCATTTTGTAATCGATTCAAATATTTGTTGGGAATAAAATTGTTTCTGTTCCACGTTATGCAGTTGCGATTTTAATAATGAAATACGTTCATGTACTTAATTAAATTGTAGCAGTCTTTTGTGACTTATTCGTTTTCGCTGCGTGATAGTTAAACAAAACCAAATTCGATAATGACACGTTTATATTTTTTTTCTTTTTAAGTCAAAAACAAATTTAATTTGTTCAATCGAAAATTTCACCAATATTTATTCAGTGGATATAAAATATCACCACCGTATTAAGTTTTTTGTATTATACAATGTATATAAATAAATCAATAAACTCTAATAATATGAAAAAAATTTTATAACGGAGTATAAATAAAATGATTGTAATACATTTTAATAAAAATGCTTTGAAACGAGTTTCAAACTCTTTAAGAGATAATTGTTTTTATAAATGTTTCGGGTAAAATAATAAATTATAAAGACATTGAAATTTTAAAATGATATTATTTGATTAAAATTTAACAGAACACGTAAAATATTTTATGTCAGAGATATTTAATCGTTCAAAAACGACAACATTTCAGGAAGTCCAAAATTTTCACAAATATCATAATGACAAAAACTAAAATGTAATATTATAATCTTTCAACGACTAAAATTTCTTTGAAAGTTAAAATATATACACGAGAAATTTATACAAAAGTATTAAAATTTCTATCAATTCGGACGTATTTATTTCGTTTTCGTGTTTTTTCGAACTTACATGGTTAGTTTATACCATATAAATTAATAAATATTGTTATTGTGTGTTATAAATACACCGACATATAATTTAACAGTAACATATTTTACCGTAAGATATTATATCTGATCTTGATGCGAATCGATCGAAAACATATGTACAATAAAAATCAAGTGAAATTTGAGAATTAAATAACTTACTTGGACCACTCCACACGTAGCGAACGTCCACGTTACAAACATACTGATATTGAAAATTAATATCAACAGACATCCGACTGAAAACAAAAACCAAAACAACTATATAAAATGTCATGTTATATTACATGTCGTTTAACATAAAATTTTCAACAATCGAACAAACACGAAAAAAAGAAATCAATCTACGTATACTCAACAGTTTACTAAACTAATAAATTAACAAAGAAATTTTATGATTGTATAATTTCTTTGAAAATGTTTCAAGATATTTTATTTGTTCGAAGTTTCCGTCAAAATTTGCTAAAGGGCCCTTTAAAAATAGTTACGAGCATGACATATAGAAGAAATACCGCCGTAACATTTCAAGTGCCGAAAGATGAAGTAATGAAATAGTTGTTATTAATTAATAAATAACACAAAAAAACTATAAACGGTGACGGTAGAATAAACCGAAAGTACCGGCAGACAGGAATTTCCGAATGACATTAAACGTATAGGCGGACAATTGTCGTGAGTCAAGATCACTTACACGTCATATCTGGATCGATCTTTAAGACGTTGACCATCATCGAACAGATCGCGGTCATCTGAAACACCGCAATATTATTATGCGTGCGCCATCGGTTACGGGTTAGGCGCAGGTTAGCGTTGAGTCCGAAAAGAATTAATCGCAGGTCAACAAAACAGTACGTCCTGTTGGCACGTAAGTAAAAAGTAAGATACGAATATCTCGGCCCGTACATCAGACGCGCGATCGATAATTGTTCATACGTGTTTATTCCGTTTCTACCGATTTTTTACATTCAATATCTATTGATTTAACCGATTGATTTGCATTTTCCGGAACTGTTATTATATTTTTTTTGCGATTAATCCTTTGGACGAGCGTCTCCTGTCGCGAAACGCGTGACGTCGGCTTACCCAGTAATAACACGTCAGCACGACGACGCCCACGGCCAACGGCACGAATCCCAAGAACCCGTCGGACGTGGGCAACCGCGTCAGCGGCTCGAGCATTCCGGGCAACGTGCGCAGGTGCTTCATATCCCGATCACGTGGTGCTCGGCGACAACGACCACGGGACCGCCGGACCGCGGAAACGTCTCGCCATCCGTTCGCGCGGTCGTTGCGACGATAAAACGAACTGGGTCGTTAGGCGAACGACGGCCGTTTGTCGCGTTGCCGTCGTCAACGCCGAAATCGGGCGACACGAGGACGACGGGTTTTTGGGACCGAACGCTGGTCCCTCCGGTTCAACCCGCGTCCTTCGTCAGGACCGGGCAACTGAATGTCCGGTGGCGTGCTGCTCGTGGCTTGGATGACGGGACCGATCGCGCCGCCTGCTCAAAACTTAAAAGAAAAGGAAAAATCACAGATGTATTTTTCGGTTTTAATTTTTCAATCAATCGTGTGTTCGAATGCTATTGAAACTGAATCAAGTAAAATAATAAAATGCATTTTTTTTTTTATGAGTACCAGGGCCGAACACGCATAAAGCGTGTATGGTGACGCGCAGGGACGAAAAACCACGTCGTCCAAACAATAAAATCACAACACATTATAATTCAAACGTCCACTGCCACGATATTTTTCGGGACTTTTCACCAGAGGCCGTAATTCTCGTACACACCTTTTACTTGTCATTCTTGTTCTGGTGTACGTTTGATTGTACACGCGATATCTGACCAAACCAGTGTCGGGTACGGAAACGAAGTTTTTGCCAATTATAGCGGTAAACTTTTTTGGATAGCACGAACAATTGTCGTGTCGAATATGGACATTGCTTCGTGTGCGAAAATAATGTACGCGTGACATTCAACCAGTTAATATTAACGATAATTTTTTCCCCCGGCCCGTACGATTCACATAAGCGCGTAAATCATTATTTACGGTCATGCAATAGAAAGATCGGACGACCGCTTTTAAGTTTAAATTTAATTAAAATTTTTAAATTTAAATTTTAAATTTAGCCGTTTCGGATTTTTTTTTTAAAAAAATTAAAAAACTATTTCGTATTTAAAGTCGCACTCCCTCCATTGGTGACCACAAGTCGCCAGTGTAAACGCTTATAGTATTTATTTTACAAATTAAATTATTAATCAACTAAATTAACCGACTTTTAAATAAAACGAGTACTTAGATGTTTTTAATTAATTTAAATCATTTAAATTTTTTATGAAGTTCGGGTTCGATATTGAAATCGAATAAGTTCGGTTCGACGTCAAACATCTGGTAACGTCACTAATAATAACTAATTCTACGTATCGATATCAAAGAAAAAAAAATACTAATATAGAAAAATTTTCTGGTTTATTATTTATAAATTTTTTTTCGTTTTTCATTCACTAGCACAATGTAAAATATAACATTTTCGTTATGTTTTACAAATTAAATTTCGATTTCACGATTGATTGCATATCGACAATCAAAAGTATCGTTATGGATGAAACAGTGTGTGAAATGTAAACGCGTAACGTTTTTTCAATGTCTTTATATTGGAACTATGGTAAATGCGCGTTAATCATAGCGATCCGGGGATTTCAGAATGTGAAATTCTCCGTCGCGTTGGTTTTCACATAACGTTCACCGATGTTATCGATTATACTCCGTGGTCGTACATATTGTGAATTGTGTATTTCGAAGAAACAAAAGACGAAATAATGTAGAAATTGAAGAAGAGAGTAAGGAACAGAAATATAAAATGACGTCATATTGAAGTCATAATGGCCGTGTTTTACTATCGACTTTTGTAATTTCTTTAATCTAATTAGAAAAACGCGTAAATGACTAGACTTGTCTTAGACGTATCTTATCAATAAAAGGTGATATACACTATACGTGTGTAAAAAATAGAATATGGATAAAAGACGTAATCGTTTTTTTCAACTGCGCGGTATTATCATCCTAGTTATTTTAATGACTTGTTTACTTATTCTGACAATCGACCTTTACGTATTTATCACACATTTGTATTAATTAAATATATACGCGTTCTCATGTGCACGCGTCTATAACATACATTCAATGCTTGTAATATTACATCGGTATCGACCATCGTAATCGTACGTTCAACAAATACCATTATTATAACATCGCGTATACAATACTACGAGTTTAGAAGAAACAAACGTGTAAAAAATATATGTGTATTATAATTGACAATAAATACAACTGCAGTCGATTGCGTGACATTTATTTTGCCTTTTTTTGACTTTCCCTATATCCATCGGTTGAAATAGAGTTTAGCATTGACGTGAACGAAACATAAATTGTTCGACAAACCCAATTTCCAAACAATCCATTTTTCGAATGTAATATATATATATAAATTATTTTAAAATATACAAGGTCAAAAAATGTCAAGTACAGTTATTTGAGTGTATATTTTTTGCCAGTTAAAATTACTAACAAAAACTATGCTTTTTGAAAGAAAATGCCACAAAAATAACTTCGATTCGAGCAAACACGCCTGGTAAGCTATTTTAATAAATAATTATAATCCACTTAAATACTTCTTATGGGAGAGGGTAGGAGAAATATTTATTTTATCAGAATCATTTTCCTTACTCCTCACCTTTACACAACGTAATTTAATATAATGCCCTACCCCTCCCCCCCCCCAAAAAAAAAACCCGTAATAATGACTAACACTATATAATAAACTATTACAGGTATGATATCGAAACTCAAATCTAAAAATAAAATAGTTTTTTTTACAACATGAAAACGAAACCACTGTTTTGTTATAATGCATATAAATTGACTTAACATTACGAAAATAGTAAAAATACGTATAAATACATAATAATATGCACTAATATATAACACACGTCAAAAATCTAATATATTTAATATTAAATTCCAACGCTTCGCAAACACTTAATAAAAAAAAGCGCTAAGTAACAAAAAAGTTCTTATTAAAATGAACATTGTTTTTACATATATCTGGCCGAAACAGAACGTTTAGTTGAATTCTATATGTGTGTTATATTACGGATTCCCTAACATAATTTTAAAATTTTTATTGATCGTCGTTCTTTATTTTGTTTTCGTTTTCTCGTCCACGTTAAAATAGTGATTCGCACGTATAATAACCGTATTATGACTAGACGTTAAAAGTCTGAACGAAACTTCACGACGCATAATTAACGTCATAATTATGACGCGATCGTTGGTTGCTTTCTTGTTGAATAGCGACTAACGTGCACGGGACTTACGTACTGGGTAAGTAATATAAGATTATATAGTATTCAAATATTTGTTTTATTTATAACCCCATAAGAATAAGTGTTTTGGAGAATGTGCGGTCAATAACCCGATATTATGCGACTACTCGGATTGTATGAAATATGTAACGCGCGAGTAGCCAAATGGTACGATTTGTTATAGGATTTAATATCTAGATTATAAGTATCGTTCAGGAATTAAAATGTACGCATGTCGACGTACGTAACCTAACCTAACCTGTGCGCTCTAGTAGAAGACGTAAGTGCGGCGTTTACGAAACGATACACGCGTAAGTGGATACAGAACTTTTCCGATCAACGTAATCTAACTTCACAGCTAACAGCAAATGACGATTTCATGACAATTCTATTTGAAAAGCAAAAGTGAAAGACATGAAACATTTCCAGTATTATCATGACGCATTTTGGAATTGAGAATGACTTTATCAAATACGGCACTCGGTTTCTAAGCGTATGTGTTTTATATCTTTGAGATGACCCGAAGTATTTTAACGGAAACCGATGTTATTCGGCGACAAAAAGCGATCTAGCTATAGGTCATAAATTTGAAAAATCCATTTAGAGGACGCTTAAATTTGAGAATTTAAAGGTGTAATATGCCTGGTCCATATATTCATAGTTTGATGTACAAGTTTTAAGTAGCTCTGGCACAGTAGCATTACGTTCAACAGCAGCAATATTTCTCAAGAAGTTATATCCATGATGTCACGCACCCGAAATCGTGTAAAATAAAGCGGAAATACCTTCCTCGATAGGCCGTTCGAAACATATCCTCAAGATAAATTAACTGGCAGAGTTATAAAGACTCTATATAACTATTGCTTGAACTTATAGCGTAACAAGTTTTTTTGTAATTTATTGTCATTATAAATAGTCAACAGTCTCGAATCACCCGTTGTGTCTTTGCGAAACGTTCCGAAAGTTTGTGTTTCCCGTTATATTAAGGATAACCTTGAAATCATAGTTGATTTTGAATTTGCCCACAGTGTGATAAATGTTTCAAATTCTAAATTAAATGCAAACAAAACTATTTTTGACACTGTTGAGGAAAACTATAAATCGAGGGTTACCGTAAGACGACATCCTAGGTAGATAAATGCGGTCGTACGGGTAGCTGTTGTCGCGAATGCTTGTTAAATGTACATTAATTATCCGTCTGCCTACTAATCAACAGTAGTAATAACAATAATAATTCCACTGGTAATATAGAGAAAAGCGATAACAACGAAACGGTAAAGAGCAACCTGAAGTGTTATCAGAGCAGTTACTTGAACGAGAAACCGTTCCGTTTGAGCTCGGCGAATACAACGGAAATATCTTGTAACGCCAGCGAAAATAATAACAGATGTTTCAAAGCGTCCGTTAAATACCGTCGTGAGTACCAAAACCACGTCCGCGGGTAAATAATGATCCTCTCGGACGCGACACGTGTGATATACACAGTGCGTCCCATAAGTTTTGAGACTAAAGTCACGAAAATTTTTAAAAATGTATTAAGCAAAATTTGTATTCATAGTACTCACCATTACATTCTGTACGACTTCTCGAGCGGTCGTCCGATTTTTCCATAGCCCGTGAAAAGTCGGTTTCGGGAATGTTCTTGAACTTCTCGGTCACAGCTTCTTGAATTGTTTCAACGGTAAAAAAATGATCTCCTTTGAGCTCCGTCTTAAACGAACAGGAAAGTAATCTGTAGTGCTGAATCATATTTCTGGTCAAAAATTGAATGAAAATCGCCACGGTGTGTGCTGGAGCGATGTCACGCAGCAAGAAAAAGTCCGATATATCCGTAAAGCGAGCCTAACGCAGGCAATTCTTTCAAATCCAAAACGTTTTTATAGAATTCGGCGTTGGCAGTACTTTCCGGGGACACAAAGTTTTTGTGTAAATCCCTAGAGAATCAAAAAAAAACAATCAACACGGTCTTTGTTTTGAATTGTTGAAACCGCCGGATGTAAACTGACCACGCCACCGACTGTCTGGCACACCGTCTGTAGCGCTTTTGTCTAAAAAAAAAAAAAAAAATTATTGCGATTCGTTCGAAAAATTCAAGATTATTTCCCACGCTCAAGTCATAACCGCGGTCACATACACTACGCGCTAGACGCGATTAGATCCTGCGGATAATGAAACCCTGTAACAGTAACTCCGGATTTTTATCATGACTCGGACGATAACCGATCGCAACAATAACAAAACGCGCGGCGGTCGGTAAAGTCGGTGGGAGGAGGTTTTTTTTTTTCTTTTTTTTTTTTGTTCGTTAATCGTGTGTTTCGCGTGCGTGTTCGCCGCGCCACCAGTCGGCGGCAAATCGAAATTCGGCGTCGAGCGCGGCTGCACGTCGTCCGAGGAACTGATCCCGTGGATTCTGGCCGCCGTCGCCCAGAACAACAGCTACGACACGACGGACGTTAAGTGTCTGCTGTGTTCCGCGGACAAGTGCAACAGCTTCAGCGGCGCGGCAGCCGTCGATGCCGTCGCGTCGCGGTGGCGCGTCTTCTCGTGGTGCGCCGCGTGCGCCGTCGAACTGCACTTCGCGACGAGACGACCGGAACAGACCGGCGGCCGGTAGTCGGACCGTCACAGACTCGTTGACTCGCCCGTGTACACCATACGTTTCGCACATAAAAGCGCTCGTCACGGTCGTCACGGTCGTCTGTCCGATTTTTCCGTTCGATTTCACAACTCTTCCCGGGGTCCTTGACTCGAGAACGATCCTTTATTAACGTTTTCGACTGTTTCTTCGACACGCGAATCTGGGTTTTTCATTTCGTATCGACCTCACGCGATACATATTCACTACTACTGTTAATGTATTTTATTTTACATTTTTATGACGATTGTCAAGCTGCGAAAGCTCATTAAACAATCTTCTTCTCCCTCGCCTCTATCCCACCTGCGTCCTGAACCTCCACCCGACACGATCTCCCACTTGTTCTTCGGTCTTGCTCTTCTTCCTCCGACGTTCATTTCATTTCCGTAACCGTTCCTACGGCTTCCGAATTTCCTCTCCTCCGTGAATACCTTATCCTATCTTCTCTTGTCACTCCACTCATTGACATACACTCATTCTCTGCTCCATTTTTTTGTCAACCGCCCAACACTCTGAACCATACAACATAGTTAGTCTCACTACACTCTTATAGAACTTACCATTCAGCCTCATTAGAATTCTCTTATCGCACAAAACACCAGACACTTCTCTCCGCTTGATCCACCCGCACTTAATCCCGTGTTTCACATCCTCGTCAAAACCACCGTTCTTTTGTACAAAGGACCCTAAATACTTAAAACTTTCAACCTCGCTGACCTTGTTCCCACTCATTGTCATTACACTCCTCGTTTCATCGACCTGTTTTCTTCTCATCAGAGTAGAGAATGAGTGTGGCAGAGATCAGAAACCACCGCCACCATCAAAGCTCATTAAATAATAACAAAAAAAAAAATTATGAACGGGTCCGTGCGTTGAAATATCGACCGAAACTGGAAATGTATTATCGTTATTATTATAGTTTAATTTATATCGCGATAACATTAATTAAGAATTTTAAAAACGGAAGGAATAGGACCGTATTATTCTTATAAAAGCGTTGTTCCGTTTCACTCGGAATCAAAGAAATGCACGTGATTCGTGCACCAGATTATCAATTATATACGAATATCAATTCCGTCGGCATTTGTCGAAACAATATTTTCGTTTTTGACCAATAGAATATAATGATTACATTACATATATATTTCTAATCGTATTGTACAATGTTGAGCTTCTCGTTTGCGCACCGGAAAAAACAATCATCTGTTATCAGCCCGTTTTCCCTTCATATTAAACTTTTTAGCGGCAGGCGAAGTTTTCCCGAACAGACAATCGTCTTCTTTGGCCGGAAAGTAGTCGTAGAAGATGTGCTTGAAGTTCGCTTTCAACCGGCTGTTCAATAAACGGTCTTGCATGATGGGATAGGTGTTTCTCGCGTTGTCGATCGCCGTGTGCTTTAGTCTGGTGATATACTTGGCCTCAGTATTTTTAATCTATAGGTGCGTAGTGAAATATGTATATTATACGCCGGTGACGAAGTACGTTGACAAATTCGCGCGTTACGGGATACATTTTTTTTTTTAAATTTATTATTTTAAGGCGATTCGATATAGTCGTTTCGGCGGCAATTTATTTGAATAAATTTCGGGCGGAACACATCAAATTAATTAATATTATTTAGTTTGATCGATTCATCACTTTAATTCCGACCGCTATTTTTGCTCGCCGATACAAACAAATCTCATTTTTACCTTGAATTTCACGTCGTTTATTTGATCCCAATTGACATAACTCCCGTCCTTGTTTTGTACTTGAACCGGACTCTTCGGCACGGGGACGTCCAACAGTTCCGATCTAGTCATACGATTCCACGTGGCCACCGATTTCGCCATCATGGCTTTCGTACCGAAATCGAGTTTACCACAAGACGTATTATTATGTTGTTACAATATACAAGAATAATAGCAGTTCTCAGTAGCATTTAGGTAGTCTTGTAAAAATCGCACGTGGTCACGACGACCATATAGAAATATGTATATGATTTCGAGTGAGTTGCACGTTTTGTTCATAATCAAACACTGATTAATACGATATGTTGTATATCTATTAATGTTAATACTCAGCCGTTAATTGTATTTAAATTAAACTAACTTTTATAAATTGTCAATGAGGACTCATTTCAGCCATTTTAAATACATATAATTGTACATATTTTTAGATTATTTAGTCAATAACCTCCTTATTATTATTATTTTTATCATTAAGTGTTAAAACTAACTCTAAATAAAACTCCAAGATACCTAAGTAAATAAAAATTTTTGAAGTATTAACATTACACTAAATTTAATTTACTACTACTTTATTAAAATTAAAACAAAATGTGTCATTCTAAACATTTAAAAATATTATATACATTATTTTATATCTGTAAGTTAATGCAAATAACTTGATAAGAAAAGAAAATGATTTAAAATTTATGAAAAACACATATTTAAATACTTCACAAGACAGCATTTAGCATATGTGTATATATGTGTATATATGTGTATAGTATAATATGTGCATCAGCTATATTTTTGAGTTAATTTGTGTTATCTGCGCTAACTCTCGACCCCCATTCATTGAAAATCCAACGTTTACAGGATAACACCTCAATTTTTTTGGAATCTTTCTTTTTTTTTCTTTTTAATTTTCTGTCGCTGTCTTTGTGGAACATTTTATTTTTAACATACGATAAATGGGATTTACTGAAATGATGTACGAACTCATTATGGGCCTCCTTAAGATACATTTGCTCTTTATAAACTTTCCTTTCATTTCCCAAAAATTAAGCGTGAACATTTTAAACGAACTTTACTTGACCCCGACGGGACTTACCTATTGGTAGGTTACGATTACGATAAAACCGTGCATTTCATATAGTTAACTTAAAATATGTTTACGTAATTAATTAATGGGGTTTCCATTTCCTAATATCAATACTCACTATTCGCTTTCGATTTCACTTTTCTGTCTATCTTTAACCTTATTTCGTACCATCTCCGCAACTTGCCCACGTCAATCAAGTCCGGGAAACCAGCTATAGGATCACCAAGAATTGCCAAAAATTGCAATACCGCCTGCAATACAAAAAAATCGATTTCATCTGGTTAAGTAGACTTAAATACAAGCATATTAAAAAATAAATACCAATGTTCGACAGTAGATTCTATCATACGTAAATATATAGTATAATTAGGTATAACCAAAAAGTAATAGTAATTTTATTTCAATCTCGAAAATGTATATTTACAATTGATATAATATAATATAATGTAAACTCTGCGGGTTATTGTAAGACTGTATTAAGTCTAAGTTAAGAAAGAATTCAAAATATCAAGAGGTTCGGTGAAAAAAATACTGAGAATATTGAAGTTGAATTAAAATGTATATATTGTAGTTAACGAGATGTGGATCATATTATCATATTTTTATCTTACTTTCAGTTGTTTCCACGGTGGTAGTTTTCTAAATTCAGCCAATACTATATCCAGATTAAACGTACCGTCCTGTAAAACAAGTGTAACAATAAATTGATTGCTTTATCGATTAACGAACGCTCAGACATAATTTATGGTGATAAACGATAATAATGTTAAAAGCAAATTAAACAGCGCGAGGATAAAAATCGTTACGATAGTGTTTGTATAATTTATTTTCAGTTTAGTCGCAGCAACGTATACTAAATAACATTAATATTACGCGAAACGTTGCCCGTGATAGTGATCCCATTTTGATAGTTTTGTAGTTGTTGAGTATTAGGTGTATATGTTTGTATATTTGCGATCAATTAATGTTTACATAGGAAGAAGTAAATTACATAGTTAAAAGTTTGAAGTTACAGATATTAATTCAAATTTTGTAATTAAAAATCAGTTGAATTGTTTGAATATTTTATTTAACATAATATTTTATGAGTGCATTTAAAATATTCGGACTTGGAAAAAATTAAAACAATGTAATATTTATTTATTGATTATGTTTTAGATCGTCATCAATGCACCGAGTTATAAGCCAAAAGTCTATAAGTCTATAACCATGCATTTGAATACACGCAACAATCGAGTTTAGCAGTTTTCTAAGAATTACATTGAATTTAAGTATATTAAATATATAATAAAATTCTGAAAAAACCTATGTTTACAATTGTCTGAAACGAAGAAAACGACCAAAGTGTTACGAATCGTTGTCAAACGAGTGGATAAAACCAGCGATAAACACTCCGACGTCACTTGCAAGCACTAAACATAGCATTTTTTGAAAACGAAAGCGGGCGGATTAGAACAAAGTAATTAATGAGACTGCGCGTTGGGACCAACCAACAACGAGAGAGCTGTATCAGCTTCTTCTTATCTACTTGTCTGTGTTTGTTGCAAAAACAAGGGGTCGGTCTATCTAGTGCACGCGGATACCTCGTTGAATGCGGCGTCTCGCGCACGTTGGCCGGACGGCTCGTCGTTTAGGACGGTCGCGGACGGTTCGTCGGTTAGGACGGCCGCGGACGGTTCGTCGGTTGGGACGGCCGCGGACGGCTCGTCGTTTAGGACGGCCGCGGACGGCTCGTCGTCTTCACAAACGTCCTCGGACGGCTCGTCGTCTTCACAAACGTCATCGGACGGCTCGTCGTCTTCACAAACGTCATCGGACAGGCTCTGTCGTCGGCGCACTCGGGATGTTCCTTCTCGGTGGGTAGGCGTCGGCGTTCGGCTCTCCGTCGTGGACAACGGTGACGTCGGTACCAGACGACGTCGACAAACGCTCTCGTGAGCACCGTCCGCCGGTACCGCCTCGTAGTATTCTGATTGTCGCTCTCAGTTCGTCGTTGTTTTCCAACCATCCGTTGTCGTTCTCGAAGCTGTTGAAATAGACGTCCAGATTGTTGCTGCCGTAGCTGCCGTTGATCGTATCGTTACCGCATACGTGGTCGCTCCTGCAAAATACGAGTCTTCGATCATACAATCATACAATACGTTGGGGGCCGTGTCGTTTTCCATGAATCGGATTTGTCGTTGAGATTCGTGTTAATTTTCGGCACGGTTGTTCTCTTCCCGTCGTTTGGCCAATATCCATTACGCGGCATGTTCGCTCTACACGCGCGCCGCACGACTCGGATCGAATCTCTATGCCGAGTCTGGGCGACGGTCGGACCAGCAGTCGGGAAGAACGTCAACGAATAATGGAACGGTTGCTTGGGATTTAGAGTAATAACGAAACCCCAAAACGCGCTCGGCCGAGTGTTCCGCTCGGACAGACGTCCGCCGCGGACGCAGCTTTCCGTCCTTCGTTTCGTCCTCGTACAAGCGTCGCTACCCGTCGCCATCCGCCGACGGCGGCTGCGACTGGACGACCCACGGGTACGTCCCGGGACCGAACGCGCGACGGTTTGACCCAGTGGTTCCCAACCTTTTTGACACTACGCGGACCACTTAGACAACTTTCAATACGTCACGGACCACCATCATTTTTAGACATTATTTTTTCTCATAAATAAGAATCAATTTTTTCACGGATATTAGAATTTAGGTAACGATTGTCGGTACGTAATAATATTTGTAACACGCCCAAAGGAAAATTTAAATATTTTAAAATTTTATAGGTATGCCTCGCGGACTATAGGTTGGGAACCGCTGGTTTCACCTGACGGTGGCACGTGAGCGACCCGCCTTGGGCGTCTAACGCGGTGTAGTCGTACCCGACAGCGGCGGCGGCGTCGTCGTCGTCGTCGTCGTCGTCAGTGGACTCGTCGCCGGATCCGCCGTCCGCGTCCGTCACCGCCGGCGTCTCGCCGGCGTCGTCCTCGTCCGCCGACGACGACTGCGCGCACCAGGAATAGGCCGACGTCGGCGGCCACTCGTCGAACAGCCAACCGTACGGCCGTGTTCCCAGGTCGTCCGCGACCGATTCCCGCGGACGCCCGTCCCCGAACGACACCGACTTCGACGCCGACTTCGACTTCGGCGACCGCGCGGACGACCGCCCGCGACCAAACGTACGGGCCGCGGACGGTCGCGACGACGTCCCGGCGGATTCGCACTCCGCCGATGTCCGTCCCGCGAACTCCTCGTCGGTCACACTTGGCTCGTCTGCGTCGTCACTCCCGCACATATCGGCCACGTGCTCGTCGATACGGTCCGCCGACGTGCGCCTGTCGGCTGACAATGCGCAACGATTTTAGGTCTTCATCTAAGAATTTTCCCCCGTCGACGAAATCGTCGTAAACGTCGATCTTATCAATCAATACGTTTGGTATCTCGCGAAAACAAACTAACGATTTTTACGTTCCGTGTAATTTTTGTAACACCCCAACCCGTTCAACTGATTTGATGGAATTTATTTACGTACGAGTCCGATTTGTTGAACTACTATGGATTGTGTTTGAATCAATGGTTGGAGCTTTTAAATTCACAAGACTAACAATTTATACGTTTGTTGAACATCTTTAAATAACTTTCAACACTTTTGTGTTTCATAAGTGTTGTCAATGAACGTTCACATTTGTCGAGTCTTGTGTGGTTTTGTAATTTTTTTTTTTTTATAAATGTTGTAAATAAATATCATACAATATTCAATACATTTTTATATCGGTAAGGTCATTTTTCTAGCACTATGAAAAATACAGGAAAACTAACGACAAATTGCAGAGCTCGTACGTTGAACTTTTCAAAACGACCAAATTTCACAAAATAAAATGAGAAATTTTGCCATTTTGTTTGAAATTTAATACCAGATGGAGGATAAATGAACAGTTCGACATTTACGATGAAATTCGTCAAAAATTAACCTTTTTTTCTTCTATGGCATAATTAATAATTAATACTGTTTAATATTGTACCTTTCCCGACTGATACGAATGACGAAACATTTTCCGTTGACCGTTGACTGTCCTCCTTCAATTTTAACTTTTCCGTTAACGGTGGATCATAAGACATTTTTTCCAGCGGTTGATCAGGAAAATTAATTTTCATCTTATACATGATTTTGTTCTCAAAGTCCAGCTAAATATAATATGACAAATTATCAGATAAATGAACATTCATCGTTGGCTATTTGTTTTTAGTTTTTGTGGACACGTTATAGTTCTTTTTTTTGTGTAATCAACAGTATTGTGAAATACTGCGATATTAGTACTCAAATGGTATTTAAAATATAATTTTTAAAGCGCGAAGCGGTCGAAAAGCGGATCTCATATAGATGACAGAACACGAAAGAAAATGAAGATTTTACATACTTTATTATGCAACTTCAAATGTTAGTAATTAAATATTTTTTTGGAAATTTTTTCTAAAAATTGGCTATTAGAAAATTGTATAATATACAATACGCTTAATAAAAATAAAAATAAAAGATCAACAATGTCTCATTAACTGACGATAGCAAAGAAGGTTGAGAAAATTACGATTAAAAAAAACAAGTACTTAGTTGAATCCCAAGTCTCAGTATATCAACATTCAAATATATTACCTTCATAAAATATTAATTATTATTCTATGCTTAGACTTTTTATTGACCATTTATTGTATTTTCAGGGAGCATGTATAGTTTTCAAGAAAAAATTTTAAACTGTTAACAAAATTATTTTTATTAAATTAATTAGTACGTTAATTGAAGTTTCAAAAAAAAAAATTGTTGATATTTTCAGATTAATTTGATAATAATTTAGATTGCAGTGTCAAAAAAAAAACTATATATATATATATTTATGTATACGCATATATATGTGCGTGTGTGTATTAAATTTAATTACATAACTACCACTGTTGGCTTAGTTGCATAAAATTTATACGAGAATAGTATTAACGAAAATGTACATAATACCTACAATTGATAATTACTGAATATTACTTTAAAATACAAATAAAATAAAATCTATAATGATACAATTGAAATAAAACTATTAAATACCACCAACATGATATTAATAAATATACCAAAATGTATTATAATTCAAAACAATCAATGACTTTTTGAAGCAAGTTTTGAAAAAAATCGAAATTTTCAATTTCAATACAAATATTCAAAAAAATATCTTTAACATATTCTGAATATAGCAGAACTGTTCGTTTTAACATTTTTCTATAGCTTTTGTTTCATTAGTTCATTCAATTAGTATTCCATTTGCAAATAAATTTATTTATAAATATTTGAATTAAAAATATAATTCATAATAATGTACATTATTATAATCACGAAAAAAAGTACTTCGCTTAAAAGAACATTATTAGATGAGATGATATCAATATTAACTTAAGGATAATTTAATTTATCTACTAACTGAACTAGTCGTGTATGCATTTAAAATATTTCCATATATGTTAAGTATCAAACGTATTCGATAGAAATACGCGGAGTAAAAAAGGTACAATGCTTTTTTGTCCAAGCAAATGTAAACTCGTAATTATTTAAATACACATGAATTATAATTTACCGCCATTTCATTGAGTTCTTGTTTCTTTTTCGCTTTCGCGTTCTCACGTATCCTTTGTTTTTTTACGTTAACATTGTGCCGTTTAATCTCTTTCATTTTGGCCCACGGGATCTCAGTTTTGGGTAACGGTTCCAGATAGGGAGATAAATATTTGATCGGCTTTTGTTTTGCTTTGGACAGTTTAATGTATTCAACTGGAATCAGAAATGGTGCAAACAAAAATACACATACATATATTATATTATACAAAATAATAGGGGTGAAAATCTAAATCTGAACTCGTTCTGATTTTCATTAGTTTATTGAAATTGAATTTAAGTCAAACCGTCCGTATTCAACATAAACAGAAACACATTCACGTAACTAAAATTATATCTAAAGTCAAAGCGTTTCATCTTACCCGAAAAAATATACTTTTTTCAATCGCGTCTAGTATATGAATTACACATTAAGTATTTTGAAAATAGATTCAAATTCACTTTATCTAAGATGTCGGCTTTCTAAGTTTTTAAATCAGAAATTATTTAAATATCTTAGGTATTCAATTTGTTATCCTAAAGTACATGTATTTTAGGCGTTACGAGCTTATAACGAAACTGTTGAATTTTTTTACAAAGTTGTTCCAAGACATACGATTGTGGCCCGTGAACAATTCTTGGTAAGGTTTCACAAAAATAATACTGACGTACACAAACGACGATCAATAGCAAAAGACAAAATTCTATAGTGAATTGATTTAATTATATAATTATAATTAAATAATCAATATATATATTTATATTGAATCAATTCACTATAGGATTTTATCTTTGCTATATATATATATATATATATATATAATGTGTTGTAAACTACCATATCGTAAACGTTTTTAAATTATATGCTCGAATTTTAGATAGTTAAAACTCAAAACTGTTAATTTCTGAACTCACCCAAAATGTATAATACTCGATTAAACAAAACTGCGTACTTGGTCTTTAGTTTCCGTTTACGACGTTTACAATGTTTTTCAAGCAAAAATATGAACGCGTTATCAAAGAATAGTGTGAAATGCTAACCAATTACAAATAACCGTGGTCTTTAATTATACTAAAGTTATCAAATAAAAAAAAGTGATATTTACCTATTGACCTGTTATAGTTTAAAAAAAAAATCAAAAATGTACGGGTTCTCAATCAATCAGTTTTCAACAGGTAAATGTTTAAGAAGTGCCTACTTAACTAAATCGTTGTAAAAAATTGCATTTCTACAAGTGTACGGAAGATTCTTACGTTTTTTATCCGGCACGGGATCCTGTAAACAATAATCTAGTTTTTTTATAAGCAGCGGGAACTGCATATGCACGATACTAGACATCAAGATCCGTTCTTCCGTCGAATAAAACTTTTTTTTTCCTATATCTGAAACATGTATACAACACGTTACGCACGTCATAACATCTAATTATAGACAACGACGTATACGACGCCGACCGTGTTATCGAAATTCATCTTTGGGCCGCAAATTATATTTACGTTACTGTTCTAAAATATTACCCGTTTCGTTTTATTCATTTGTATTAGCAAAACAGATATTCAACAATCGAAGGATATTAATGGCACTCCTTTTTTTATTATGAATATCAAAAGTTACTGTAATTAGCACAACAAACGACTTGCCATTACTTCGCATTAAATTACTCGTTCACCATACATTTTTAAATAATTACTATTTTCAAAATTAAACGTATGGATATGGTACACGTACAGATATACAATAATAAGTTGTATTAAAAATGACCTTCTTTGTATTACTTATTGCCTAAGAATCAAATTACATTTTCAGCGTAATTCATGTTATAATCCAATTGAACACTGGAGACTTTATTTTTAATTCAATATAACACAAAAAAAAGAGAAGTTAAAACTAATTGATATGTCATCAGAGACATGTTAAAAAACTATAAGACTCGGTTGTGGAATAAATATAAAAATGTATAACCTAAAGAAAAGATAACCCAGAGTTATGAAATGAAAAAAAATTAGACCAAAGTCCAATATGTAAAATCTAGGTCTAAGATTGAATTGTGATATTGCACGAGTAATGAGTACGGATGTTCGTACCATTGTTTTGTTCCAGAGCGTATTGTTATTAGGTGGATTTTAAGTTTTCAACATATGCCTTTTGTTATTTATAATGCCAACACGTAACAACTAAATACCTAACCTACGTTACTATTTTCGGATATATACGTTGAAATGGGTACCGATTAAAATTACACAAGTTCATTCAAGTTCGATGAACAGCGCGCATGCGTACTTATTTGGTCGCCGGTCACGCGGGTCTTTTGTATCACGTAATCTTTTATGACTGTCAAAAACTTCACCGGATTTAATTCGCTAGTGACGAGTGCATCCATAGCCACGAATTTCGGGATGAACATGGTTACGCCGAGAGACTTGAGCGCCCGTCTCGTATTCGTCGCCGTTCCCAAGTCGTGATCGTCTTTCAAGTAGACGTCGAAGCCGTCCAAAATGTTCATCTACATTGTACAGACGGATTGGATGAAAAAATAAAATGTATCATAAACTATCGGTTTTCGATACTATTGTACGTGAAGGAAAAGAAAACAATCGAAAAGTCAAACGTTAACGTTCGTGAGATCCGTGAATTTTGACCACATCCGACATGGTATATGCGCGCTTATATTCTATCGTTGATTGTTTTCGTTAACCGCTTTAGGTGAAAAAAATGTAGGGACATTCGTTTCCCCGCCCGCAAAACCGGAAGCAGCCGAATCAGCGTTTTCCCGGAAGTTCGTATAACCCATGATCGAGGCCGTATCTGAGAGGAAGGGGGGGGGTCCATTGGATCTGAACCTTTCGCCCCTCCCACGAATTTTTTTTCAACGTTATACGAGACATTCAATCATTTTTTATATAAAAAATAAATCATCACTTTTGGCATAAACACTAATATATCCTATCATAACGAACAGCAAATGAACCAAATTTTTTTAATATAAAAATATAAATTCAGTATGATAAAAACTCCCCACCCCCCTCCACAGAAAAAAAAATCTAGATACGGCCTTGCCCACGATTTCGTTCGTGTTGACGGAATGTTTTTAATCGACGAGAGCGATACACGAGTCTGACTCACTTGTTTGTTGGACAATTCTTGATACCACGTTGGCCCTGCGGCCGCTCTGACACTGGCTTGTGTTATTTTTTCTGTGAAAATCGAAAAGAAAAACATATACACATATCAGAGCATCGTGGCCACTACGCTGCGTGCCGGCAATTTACTTATTTCCTTTTGAAATCGTAAATACTTCATTTTGGCCTTGAAGTAGTTTTTGGTCACAATCTCATGCTTCTCGCACCGTTTCCGTTCCATCATCGCCACATGATTCTCGGGTGGCGGCGGTTTCGAAATCGGTTTGTTTTTCTCTGGACCAGTAACGGTACCGCCGTACTTGGTGACCGCATTCTTTTGCGGAACCTATACCATTGTGTTGTAGTAGTTACTTGCTAATATCGCACTTTATCTAAGCCACACGTCCGTTTTATTTACTCAAAACGTACTGTTCATTTCGCTCGAATATTTTAAGGTTTTGGAATTTTTTAATCTTAATGTCGTGTAGCTAAACTTCCCAAATTGTTTAATACTTTTTTTTTTTTATTGACATTGTAGTACATTCCATCGAATTACTCTTTTAATTTAAAATATTTAATTTTGTGAATTTATATTTCTTGATCATATTTAAAGGCACTAACGTTTATAATACCTACATATTTATATATTGATCGAATTTAAAAACTGGCGATGGTGTTAAACGTCGTGTTTATGAACGTTCCTCAAAATTTCACCAAGTATTTATCAACAATAAATTAAATGTATAGAAAACCAAACAAGAATAATTTGAACACCATACATACATATTTTTCAATTATAATTTCGATGGTATTGAATGTGAAAAATAGTTCTATACTTACAGACATTTGTTTTGTTCGGTACGCGCTACGACCGAACGGTTTTTGGGCGTGTGCTTGTCGTCAATAACTCGTTTGATTCAGTCGTATTAATTTCAACAATATCAATAGCTATTCAATTGTTACAGAGCGATGAAATAATTTGGAATGATTAAAATCGTTGTTTGTTTGTAGCTCCGAAAGTATCAACATTCAACAGGCTTATAAACATGTCTCGGTAAACGTAGTAACGGGACGTAGTTAAATGCAAATTTAACTAAATTTCTGTTCGCCGATTATTGTCAACAATACATATGATAAAATAAGTGACGTATCCACGTTCGAGAAATATTGCAAGACATTCGTAGCCAGTGGTATTTTTCTATGTTAGACGTGTAGGCAGGTGTCTATAGCGAAAAATTTAAATCACGTAAAAATTTCGTTTATTGATCATTTATACATATAGACATTAGTGATTAAAAAAGGTTAAAAACCGTTTAATTTTTAATTAATGAACCCGATGACAAATAACAATATAGTGGCGTAGCTAGAATTTGACTTTGACGGGGAGGAGATGTTGGTCGTTGGTTTCGTGATAAAGGTGGGGTAGACTTATAAAAATGCTACACAAATTTATGTATAATTTACCGGTAGGCTATATACGTCGGTATGTTGAATTACTTAACATCACATTGTTGGCGTTCGGTTTTATTGAATCGTAGTACAATTTATGTCCACCAAAGTAAATCGGTTTCGCCGAACGTGTTCTTTCATCGGTATCAGTCCCCGCATCACAAGTTTAGATACCTATAATCATAATTTATATTAATTTCACTTCATTATTAGTAATAAACATAAATTACATAATTATTTGTAAGAGCTGCTTTTTACTCATTTAATACTTGATAAATATTCTAAAATAACTAACGTCGTATACTTAGTATACCATATTTATATATATATTTATACCTGCATTGATCGTGGACTCGCGGCTATAATATTATAATTATACAAGTAATACATCGAAATTCTCGTTTTAAACTCAATCTTTATTCTTTATTAACATATTTAAATATTTAAATTAACATTAACTATAGCATATTTAAAAATTGTAATTAACATTAACTATAACATATTTCATCAAATTAAATGTGTCCATACTACAACACATGGGTAAGTTAATTATTTTCGTCATTTTTTAACATCTCGTTGAAGTTTGATTCGATTTCACTCAATCGTTTAAGTTGCCTTTCAAGCGAAATAATATCACCCATTGGTTGTGATAAATCAATACAGTCCAATTCAATATGATTTATTCTGTCTGAAATACATATAAACTTATATATTAAATTATAATTCTTATATCTATAACCTAACGGTAATTTAATGATTTCTCATAAGACATATGACGTTAAAATGCCCGAGTAGTTATAATAATAATAAAACCGTTAAGCTTGTCACTAACAAAACACTGAAATACGTTATGAATATTAATTAAATTTAAAACTACACCACATTTTGCATTACAAGTTATAGTCTACGCATACCAAAAAAATGTTTCGAACAAAACGGTTTAGAAATTTCCAAGTCAACAAAAATTGAAACGATACCCTTGGCTTAATAAGTACAACGGTTTATAACTTAAAGCATACCCGATACGTGTACACCTGACTAAGTGTTCTTGGTTCACCAAGAATAATTAACGTTACGTATACAGTTTAAAACGTATTTCCTTGGCGGAAAAATCACAATTCGAAATAATAAGTTTCCGCTGAAAACATTAGGTTAAGCCGACAGATATACGGTTTCCCGGTAAAACTATCGTAATAACCGAATCTATTTATACAAACATACGGTTTCATTCGCGCGCTGGATTTCCAAAAATCCAAATTAAACGTTACGATTACGAAATGACGGGTGAAATCGATTTTCTTGGCAACGAAAACCTGGCGACCAAACATCAATAACGGCGACAGCGCGTCTCCCTAGAAAACCCGATTTTCGGTTCGATGCCGGCAAATGGATTTCGCGTCGCGACGATTCTCGGCGGTTGTGATTCTCGGATCCGAAGGGGGGGGGGGCAAAAACGCGTTCCAAAAATCGATTGTGTTTACCGATGGAAAAAAGTGCAAAAGACTTCGGCGCGTACCTACGTCGAATAAAACGAATTTTCACGAACCTACGACTACAACGTATACATGAACGCGTAAATTCGTACGCGCGCGCGAGTCGTTCCAAAACGGGCTCGAATGAAAGTCCGCTCCGTTTCCGCGGACGCGTAGACGTGCATTCGCGTCAAGTTGTAAACACAAACGTGACAAATATAACTTACCGTGAACGCCGCAACAGTTATCGACGAGTTGTTCTAAATTGGTCCGGATCGAATTGAGCACCGCGTACAAATCGTGATGGTCGCCGTCGACGGTTTCCTAAACAGAGCCCCGGTGATGGGGGGAGGGGGGAGAAGGAAAAAAAACAATCCGTTATACGAACAAAACATCAAATTATTGACAAGTAATCCCCTCCGGCTGTGATCGCGTACAAGTGCTTAAACTCGCCGCAGAAAGTTTTGTCCGCGTTTAAATCTAATTGTTATACCTCGTCGGCCGCGTACGTGTCGTCGTCGTCTCGTCCGTTGACGTCGTCGATCGTCGTCATGTCGAGCACGTTTTACGTCATAAACCGTAAAGATCGTGAAAGAACTTGCCGTTTTTCCGTCTTCGACGCGGCCCGGGGACAAATGACGACTACGGTGACGACGCGAAACGGTATAGGTGCACGTCGCGCGGTAACGACCGAAACGTCTCGAGTTACCGCGGTATTGGTATGTACCTGGTGGTCGTCGCGCGTTTCCTAATGACGTGCGACACGTCGGAAACGCACGAAATGATTCTCGGATTTTCCACAAACGACGGTCGCGAATATTGTGAGCATAACGGAATCGGATTCCCCGGTGCGTTAATACAAGCCCACAAACCATTACGTCCTGTCTGGTCGCGACGGGGTCGGTCCAAACGACACGCGCGAAGCACGACGCGGAACTTCGGCCCGGCCCAGTTTTTGAAACACCGTGTTCCCCGTTCTCGTCTCGTCGTTCGTCTGCGGGATTCTCGCGCCTTCGCGCCGTCGTGTCGCCGACGATCGGCTTTTGCCGTTCCGACCACTCGCGGAAACCGAACGCCGCGCGCGTGTTTAGGTCAGTAAAAACGGTTTCGCGCCCGAGTTACTACAAGTCCGCGGAATCAAAGTTTTTGCCCCAACAAATTGAAAATCTCCATCGCTACCGTGACCTTTGTTTACCATTTACGCGTCGTTACGGACACTGTTTTGCCGTCGTCAACGGATCGTTTTTCGAAACGGTCCCGACGTACTTTTCCGCCCCTAAACCGTCGATTCGACATTTTCCAAAGTTCGGGGATTCGAATTGTTTTGAATATATTCGTCCCGGGTGTCCGAAAAAATTTTAAAAAATAAGTCTTCCGTGATCAGATTATTGAATCGCACGTGATAAACGCTGAAATACCCGGTGTAAAGTGTGAATAAAACGACGCGGGTTTTCTTTTATTTCGCTCGACGTAGATATATCTAACGGTTTTAATTCGTGACACACGTTATAATGGGCACTGCCTATGCGTACTTGAACACTTTACTTGTATGACAAGCACGTTGTTTACCGAAAACCTACCTGTATACCGTAACCGATCGTCGTGTACCCGACTATTGAATCGAGAATAATACGACTTAGAAGCCGTGTTTGTCTATCTAGCGTAGATTTAAATCGTGGTGTTTCTAGTGTGAATTCTAGAGTTTAAACACTAACCGTTAAGTTTGAAGAGAAAATTGTTTTCTAGTGTAGCTCGTAACATTTTTGGCAAAATATCGTCTGAGAAAGAAGTTACAGCTGTTTTGAAAATTGCAATTTTAAAATCTTGTGACTTCTTCGTCAGACGATCCTTAACGAAACGACTATGTGAAGTGTAAAGTGTTTGAACTCTAAATTTGAAACCTAAACGCCACAAGTTAAATGAAAAATAAATATCTTTACAAGTTAAAGTTAGAGTATTCATTACATTCTTGGACACGATGTATCGCCTACAATCAGCTACAAACATCTGATCGGTGCCTTGGCTTCGGAAAAAATTGGAAAAAACATTGAGTTTTAATGTGATATTTTCAATTTTCTTTTGTCTTACTTTTTTTTTAAATATTACGTCGAACCGAATTATAGAAACTTTTATTTACTTATCACAATAAAACAGTGTGTGGTACTAATTAATTACCATGTCCTTAGAGAGTATAAAAATATCTAACAATATAAAACTGATTGATTACGCTGCGTAATATATTAAGTAATTAAATAGTATTGGGAATTTTGTTCTTATGTATAAAAATTATATCCTTCTGATGAGAATATCACGTAGAAGTCATACGAAAACGAATAAACGCTTCGGGAAAATAAGTACTTACACAAATCACCGGACACCGGTACGAGTAGATATTATTATTAAAACTTAAGTAAAACGTATTCAACGTTCCGGAAATGGCGTTGCTCTCCATAACTCGGCGGCGACAGTTCGTTAGTCAGTAGTAGGTAGTCTTTCAATTTTATGAAAACGTATATCCGTACTTCCTTCAGTAAGCCTCTTAGAATAATTTCGGTGCGAAATACTTCGGAATAAAGATCAAAGAGAAGATGTTAAGCTATGCGTTTGGTCGGATGATTTTACAAAATATCGATTTTACTCGTTTTCACGGCTGTTGAAAAACGTGTAAAACCAAAAACTTAAATAATCAATAGTCAATTTTTCAATCGGTATTTCAGGATAAATCATCCGGCAGGCGCAAAGGTAGACACATCAACGGATTCATTAATGTTCCAGACATGGAAAGTGCGGAAGGTCTATAATAATACATATATAAATATGAATGTTGCGATTGCGACGCGAATTACTCACGGCGTAAAAAATCGATCGATTTCATAATGCACGAAACCGCCCAAACAATAGATGACGAAGCCGTGCGATCATTCGCGGTTCTAATAAACTTACGATAATGAATTTACGGTAATATAACGTCAGGCGGTGGGCAGGGCGTGTGTTGGTGTGTTGGCTTCGGTTGATATCGAATATGTACGGACGAAAATAAAAAAAAAATGAATATTAAAAATTTACAACCGAATTAGTCGACATCGTTGACCGTTATGATAATCGTAATGGAATCGTTTTCGGGTAATGAGAACTCGTTTGGATGAAATTTAAAACCGGTCGGTGCGACGTCCGGCGATAACCGTTGCACGTCAAGTTACGGAGCTCTTATCTACTACGAATGTGATTTCGTTACGTTTTCGAATTCCGATAGGGTTTTTCAACCATTTTGTTCGTCAAAGTACCGTTGGTGTCGGCAAATTTGATTGGTGACGAACAATATTCGGTATCCACGTATGGGTCGTATGATACCTATTCGGGCTATTCGGCACATGTCGAAAGGTCGCGGCAATTTCCACTTATCGGACACCCTTCGCACGGTATTTATTCGCGCCGGCTGTCAGTCTGTAGGTGCATAACACCGACCGCGGATTTAACTTGTTATATTTTATTAACCTCCCCTCCTGAAAAAAAAAAAAATCCTGGATACGCCACTGTGTTGGAGAGTATACGGATGTGCGTACGCGAATTCACAGATATCCGCGTGTTAACACGTGCCCTCCCGACGTTCAGTAAACACCGAAACATCTCCGAGCGGTGTTTCTTTCAGACAATTTTCTCCGGGGGGGGGAGCATTTGAAAAAATTGAAGGGGGGTCGCTTATATTACATCAAGAAAAATAAATTTGTTGATAATAATTGCCTTTGTCTGTTATTATGATTGTGAACAATACAATTAAATGCACAAAAGTTTAACATACACGCATTGTGTTATTATATATGACGATTGTAGGCCATTCACCGTGATATCGAAATTACATTTTTCTAATATATATGATATTATCTAGCCCCCCCCCCCCCCGTTGAAATGTCTGAAAGAAACACTGTCTTCCGAGTTGTACGGTAATTTGTCCTACGAATTGTGATAGAACGTACGAGGTCAGTTGCGTAGTCATGGCGGGCAGCGGGCCGATTATATTTATATAGTTTATTTTATACGTTTGAAAAATGTGCTACGGAAAATAGTGCTCTTGATTCTTGTCAATTTTTTGTTCGATAGTAACTCGTCAAAATGAACGTTATCTAAAGTCTAAACAATTGTTAAAAAAAAAAAAAATTTAACCCCCAACACCCACACACCCACCCACCCACCCACAACCATTTCAAAATCCTGGCCACGCCGCTGTTGTTCGAGATTATATTTCGTTCACGTCGAATCGAAAACAGAGTGAACTACTAAGTCGGGAAAGCGCCGAATACAACGGATTTCGTAAAAATAACCTTTTTTTTTTTAAGTGTGCCTCTACCAAGAGTCCAAAGTTGGAAAAGCGCACAACGATCCCTCAGCGAGACCGAGAGAAAAACATCAACCGCCCGAGATCCGACAGACCGCGGGGAAACACTCGGCGTACGTAGACGTACGAAAAACGTGAACAATAAACGCACCCAGACCCCCCCAAGAAACGAACACGAACACACGAACACGAACACGAAACACGAACACGAAACACGATAGCAAACTGCTAGCCACTAGATCGCGCACGAGCGAATTCTGTTGTTTCGGACAAGACGTTCGTTGTTTACGCGTAACCGGCCGTAACGAAACCGATATACGGGTACGGAGTAAACAAGCCGCGAGACCGTCCGTCATTCTACGTTGACGCCTCGCCCAGCGAACACCAGCGGAGAAATTTATGAAATAGTTTTTTTTGTGATTTCCGAATTAATTTTTTTTTTCCGTTTCGATCGTCGACGTACGCCCGCGCGACCGCCGCCACCTCGACGACTACGCTCTTACGGACCGACGCGGAACGATCTCTCCGGCCAGAACGCACCGAACGAATAATGGCTACACAGACCGTGATCGGGACGTCGTTGTTGGTGGCCGCTTGTCTGATGGGCGCAACTGTCGAACCGGGTGAGTGCGCGGTTAGGTCAGGACACCGATTCTACACGCTGTGTCGATAACGCGCCGACCCGAACGATTGTAATACGGGTTTTCGTCGTTTCGTACAGCCCGCGGCCTGGAGTGTTACAAGTCTAGTTGGTCGAACCCGGAGTCGCTGACATTGAACAAGACGAGCACGGTGACGTGCAGCAAACCGTCGTTCAGATTCAAACGCGACGACGCAACCACCGCGGCTGCGCCCACGGTCGAAGTCACTACACTCTCGTCGCCTAAGGGGGACGTATCCGTGGCCACCAACGACTCCGGCACCTCCACCAACTCCGTCGGGGCTTCTAGTAGTACCGTCAACACCGTCAGCCCCGAAACCGGCGACGATTACTACTGTTTCGTCGCCACCGTGAAAAGTGAGTAATCAAAAAATATGACCGGGGAAAACGAGAAACGGATAAAATTTAAGGGGCAGACGGACCGACATACAAAGATATAGGGAGAAACGACGGACGGACGGGGTGGGCGGGGGGTGTGATGCACATATCGTGACATGTTTTTCTTTTTTGTTCATATCGTGTCAACGACAGACGAGACGCAAAAACTTGGTGTGGAACGCGGCTGCAAGTCGGGCAAAAAGGAAGACGAATGTGTGACGTTGGACAAGTCGTCGAAACTCAAGGTGGAGAAATGCACCACGTGCAACAAGGACAAGTGCAACGAGAGCGGTGCGTCCGCGGCGGCCGTGTCCTTGCATTGCGTGCTGCTGTCGACCGCCATCGTCGTCAGAATGTTGTTCAAGAACGAGGGATGATGGGACGAGTCGCGATGATAACTCCGTTATCCCTCCATCATTTATGCAGACTATATTTATGTACATTATCGAACGCATAATAAATAAATAAATAAATAAACTTACAAATATACATGAAACGTGTGTCGCCTTCTGTTTTGCGCGACGCGTTATGGAAGCCGCCCCCGCACCCCCCTGCAAGGGTGCGACCCACGATTCCACGGAATACACGAACGTTAGCAACGAATACTTGCGCCGCTTAATTGACTTAACTTATCAGCCGACTTAATTGACCGTACTGTATCCGCGCTACCCTCGCCGGTTCGACTGGTACGGGCGCCGACACTGGCCGCTCCAAGTCCAAGTCGTTTGTGATTTACCGGCCGGGGGACTGTTGAACGGTTGCGCATTTCCGTCCGTGCAGAGTTGCTGTTTACCGAGTCCGACTCCGTCCCCAAGCTGGAAGCACAGTGACGTGGACATGACGCCACCGGACGCGGTGTCTCGTCGAGGAAAATGCGCTCGAGCGCGGGCTCCGGTTCGAACGTGTCAGGCCGGTCGACGCAGGTCAGGTCCCGGGGTCCGCGGGTCACCGGGATAATTGAAACGTTCGCGCGGACGGAGGATAACTCGGCCCCCGGGGTCGCGCTCGGTACTTGAGTACATAACCGCGTAAAAGCGCGTGCCAGCCCCTTGGAGGGCCAGACCCGGTCGACGCGGTTATGGTATGTCGCGATGCGGCGGCCGTCGGACCGAGAGTGTTGTGTGTCGGTTACGCGAACCGCTTGACGCGGCGTGCGGAAATAACGGGTCTGATAATCCACGCGCTCGTCACAGTGGTACAAAGGGTGCGCTTGAAGGGTTCCAACCACCCTTCCACCCCTACAAAAAAAAAAAAAAATTTCGGAAAAATATTTTTTTTTTCCAACACTGACTAACCTAAATCTTGTTTTACCATCCGAGCCGGGGGAGGTTATACCAACGTTTAAAGTCTAGTAACCACTCTTCTATTCAATGTCACGGTCTTTCACCCCCCTTCCATACATACAAATAAAATTACGTTCTAATTATACGCCCCCCGGGTGAAATAATATATTTTTAATTCTACAAAAAGGGGTGAACGAATAACTGTCATGAATAAAACCATTTAACTACCGGGTATGACAATATGCGTACACGCTGTATTGAAACGTTGCTAGGATACATTACACAGGAGCACACAATGACATTAAATGTCAATAATTTAAACACTTGTTCAAATGAGATTTAACACTAGCTTATGAAGCTTCAATAGTTTAATGTATGTTTCGTTTTTAAGTAAAATTATAACAAATTACATGAAATGGGTGAGAAATACAATTCGAAATCCATTCCTTACACGCCCAACACAGAACTGTCACTAACAGTTGTCTTTTGCTTTCACAGAGCGGGCGGGCGAGTATTGTCTTATAATACTTAAAGTCATATAGTATTGTGTTATATACATAATACTGATAATAATTTCATACTAATGAAACAACAGTGATCCAAGTTCTAAGCCAATCATCACCTAGCGAGCAGGTTTCCACAAAACAAAAATTACCTATACAATCAATTGAGTTTTTTTTATTTATAAAACTATAAGCAAAATAAATAAGTCTACTAAAAACAGACTGATATTATAAACGGTTTAGTGTTGTTCGTTTGACTGTGATACTTAAAAATATTTATTAAAACTTTTGACTTCATAAATCAAATTACAATATCCATTGGTATTCAAACTAAAAAAATTGTTTACATGTTATGTGATATAATTATTTCTTGAGGATATATTTTCTTATAAAAATCAGGGCACTAATACTTAACGTACAGACTAATTTTAAGCTTATAAATTATAGACATTTATTTTATTAATGTTATTACAACAATAAATCAAACATTTTCTTTATAATATATAATATATATTCAGTACTTCCTTACATTTTAGAAAACATTTAGCAAAATTATGATTGACAAATGATTTAAGTATTCTATTTCAAACGATTAATTTTTATAAACATTTTTTTATCTTTCATACATTCAGGAACAATAAAACATTAATTGATTTCATATAAATTAAACATTTTCAATGTATACATAACCATGGATATAATTTTTTTTAAATGTTAAATCATATTTAATATAACTATAAATCTCACCAAAACAACACATTCACATTAAATTTTTATTAAGATTAGTACACAAGAATGACATTACATTTGAATGAATAAATGAAATAACAAGAATTTTCATTAAAATATCAATCAGAAAACAAATGTTTAAGTTTTTTAAAACTTATAAAAATTAACATATATATATTTATGATTTTTATGTCATGGTTATGCCTTAATGAGTTTCGCCCAATTCGCTAATCTAATAATAAATTTGTTTTACTTTTTTGAACATCTTAATAAAACGAAAAACATAACTTACAAGATCTGTCGCCAGAGATGGCAAATTAATATTATATAGGAGATATTGTATCAAAAGTATAATTACTATATTTCAATTCAATGTTTTAACAAAATAAAATGTATAATATTATAACAGTCGCTACTTTAAACGTCTATTGATTGAGCACAATAATTTTAGTAAACTGTAAGACATTAAACACACCAAAACCAATAACTTAATTTTAAACGATAAAGTAACTACAATTTTTCCATTAGCTGCGCAATATAGTCCATCACTCGTTCATCCCTTAAGATTGTCATGTGGTCGGCATTAGGAAACACCTGATGAACCACCTTCTGCTTTTGCATATCGGCCCAGCGAACACAGCCCTCAAGACTTCTAGAATTGACAGTGCCATCTCCGTTGCCATACTCCAACTTCGGATATTTCAGCGGAAATTTCCCGGCTTTAAATATCATCCTAGAAACACACGACGGCAAATGGTAATAAATAAATATTGTCAAGCAAAACAACCCGAGTATATTTTTCAACGTGTACGTACTTTTCCACAGTTGGAATTGTGCTGCCGTGCAAACAATGGACTTCTACGCCGGGCGGTCCGAAGTCCATGAACTGCTTAACGTCCAAATACATCTCATAGCCAGTCGTGTAATTGATTCCCCTGCAAACATTGTAACACATTCCGCTTCGTCGACGAAAACGATACACGTTATTGCCAAAAATAGATAAAAAACACTTACTCGAAAAACTCCTTATAATTCGCTACTGTGAAATTTTTCGTATCCGTTTCCACCAACACCTCGTCCGACGTCCAGAAGTACGGGGACGGTAAGAGCCACGACAAACTCGGAGACGTGATCTGTTCGGCTTTCAAAACACTGCCGCTGAGCACGTAGACTCCCAGGTCGTCGCCTGCAAGAAAACGAGATCGATTTGATTCGAGATCGCAGCAGCCGACACACGGCGACGGGTTTCTCTCTCGGGCGTACCTACAGCGAAAACTTTCAAAGCCTTAACGGCTCCGCCCCAAGCGCCGGCCAACGAAACCAACGCTCTGACGTATTTGTCTTTCCACGATTGCGTTTGGTCTCGCAAAAACTTCAACGTCATACAGCCTCCCATGCTGTGCACGACGAATACGATCGGTGTGTCGTTGTTTTGTCGGTACGTTTCTCGGCTAACGCTTTTAGTTTGACGAAAAATTCTTTGTTTTCGTCTGTGCGAAAAAAAAAACAAACATGCGTACGTATTTAAACCGAAACGGGTATTTAACTCGTGTTCCTTACTGGGGGCTTTTCGAAAATCGTAAGGCGCTCCGCGAATAGAGACGTCTCGTTCCAGACCCGCGCCCACTAACGTGTCGGCGACACTTTTGAAGTAGGTGCCGAACGCGGACAAGCTAGGGTCGATGTACTCGACCACGGACGAGTTTCCCCATCCGGGTATCCGGATGTCCACGCCGGGTGGACTGCGAGTGGTTCGCGTGACGTCGTCGTAAATCAGTCTCATATTGTCTATCTGGTTCGTCAAAAGCACGGCATTCTAAAAGTGTTAGTGAATCGCGAACACGAGAAAGGCACGGTTTAAATACTGACCAGACAGTCGATTACATATGGCACTAGCAGTTCAAGATTCAACCAAATGTTATCGTATTCGTTTGTTTTCTTGTCGCATAGGTAGTGTACGACGCTGGGTTTGTCTAGTTTGGCTTCGATTTGACTGCCTCCGTCCCCGGGAACTGCAAATGAATAAAAACATTTCATTTCAAGTACGTGCTCGAGAATCGTTCGATTTGAATAACGCGGAGAAAAAATGAACGTTAATTAATTGTATAATTCTCCAATGTTAAATCACAGATACGCGTTTATAGGAATAATTCAATAACATCAATTTTGGTCAATACGCTGTTCACACTGTTATAGTTTGAGTGACAATTGTTTTTGTTTTTTGATAATGTAAATATAATTTCTTTGAAAAAAAAAAGGAAAGAAAAATGCATCACTTAATCGATTGGTCTAACATAATTATAAACAAGGTTTATGTATCTGGTATTACAAGAGAATATAACGCAGACTGACCGAAATTGGTAAGCCATTGCACATCTTTTACGTAGAAATCCAATGGCAGTAAGAAATGTGTTGGTCGTGTAAATAATTGATGAAGCTCAGACATCTTTTGACACCGATTATACTACAATTTATATATCTTATATTTAAAGCAAAGTTTATTAAGATTATTTAAAAACTAGAAATTCATTGTTATCAAATATTAAAATGATAATTATTTTTATGAAATAAGTTGTGTTGATTCATAAATCTATAAGTACACATAAAATAAAAATATTGTTTCGACAGAGTATTTGGTAATATTAAACGATTCTCTTTTCAATAAAATGATTTAAAAATAAAATAATAAAATATTTATACTTCATCAAAGGGTAAAGAATAAGCTAATATGACATTATACATAATAGGTACAAATATTAAAAATATTTTCAAGAAAAATTCAAATTGTATCACATTGTAATTGTAAGACACTAAACATATTTAAAAATGTTGACCTATGAGGTAAAAAAATTTAATAGGAAAAATACATCAAATATTTATTGTGTGTAAATATTACATCAATAATACAAGTATTAACTGTAATTTAACATTTTTAATACTTTAACATAAATGTCAATTAATATTATCTGGGTTATCAGTACTACTATTCTTGCTTTTTTAATTGAAAATTCACTAATAATGTCATGTTTTTACCATTTATAAAATCGACTAATTTCCCAATATAACTAAAAAATGTAAGTATGGCTTTAAAAATCTTTTTCATTGTTTAAAACAACAACGGTTATTTACTGATTATATCAATGAAAACTACTGATATTATATTTAATAAAATATTTTTAAATTGATCAAATGTATGAAATGTTTAATCTATGAGGACTCTGTTAAAACACGGACAAATGTCCATACTCCTTGCGTATACGTATAATATAATCGGTTTGTAATACAGTTTATAATTATCGTATACATATACTACATACATGATGATCTATTATGGAAAAATGATATAAATACAGTATAGACCTTGATTGATATGTTGCATAATAACAAAGGAATTAAATTGATAACGGTTTAAATTATGCATATAGCAAAAACAACGATTAACTATTTTTTTTATTGTTGTAAATATTAAAACCATTTAATCGTATGAAGAATGTTATTTTTATGACTCCGTTTAACAAATTTGTAATGATTATTAACTAGTTATCGGCAGTAATCACTTGGTCGTTTGAACTATAGCAAAATAAAAATACACAAAAATCGGAACGCGTTTTGGTATTGTTCGATAATATGAACGGGTTACTTGTTCATGGGCAAACATAATTTCATATCGTACGAGTAAAACGTTGGGGAACGACCGAGACCGTACGAGTCGCCGAACAACGACAAAACGTTGGAGACCGTTCGACGTAAAACACTTACCCAGAACGACCGGATGCCTGACGGCCGTGACGGCGGCGGCTAACAAGCACAGAACGACCAGGTTGACGGCGGCGGACATTGTATGCGTCGGCCGCGGCGCGACGACAGACGCGAGACGCAACGTCGTGCACCGATCGCGACATCGGCAGGCGGATCGGAAGATCGCCGTGTCCACCGACATATACGTGCCGCGGCGGTCCGAAACACAACGTTTTCGACCAGAAATCGTATCGGTAGCGTTCGCTTTACGGCGACGAACCGTCCGGCCGGTCGTAATCGTTGTCCCGCACAGCTCAGGCCGCGTACGATAACCCGTATCACTATTACTGTCGTGCAGTAGAACGTTCGCGGCGGCGGCGGCGGTGGCGACGACGACGTTTCGAGACGAATTGACGACCGACCGGGTGTCGCTGCCGTCGCGACCGCAGCGGCTCGCATTTGAGTGGCGCACGGGCACGGGCACGACGGCCGGAAGGGGATCGCGCGACGTTCGAGACGGCGGCGGCGTAGGCTCGAAGCGCATCTTCACCGCGCGATCGGGACGGCCAAAAAGGCGATAGCGACGCGTCGTTCGCGCGTGCGCTATAGTACCGGCAAACACGAGCTGTTCGCGGTGACGTGCGGACGGAACGTTCTTATGTTTCACTCGTTTCGATTTAAAATGTTTACGTTTGCGTGTTGCAGGCGTGTTTTTGCTTGAATAAACGCGATCGTTTTCAACAAATCCACGACTTTTAACCGAGATTACGAGATACCGGGCAACATAAATTGTGTTTTGAACCAACGGATAACATTTCCGCGCGACGACATAATAACTATTACTGGCACGTTTACGTTTTAATACAAATGTACATGAACGTACGTTCGATACCAGACCAGCCCTCACGACGTATTTTTATATATTTCACTAAACGCGTGTATACATTTAAATGTCGCTTATCGATATAATTTTCGATTTTAATTACACATTAACAATTGATCTTGCACGCTCACTTAACGGTTTTGTACGTTGAATAACCAACAGTCCTGTTTGCATTCTAAACTGAGCTGTGTGAACGAAACGATCAAGGAACGACCAGAATGAATCGAATTGATTAACATTGTATTCCGGCAGTTCGTTCATTGTTTTCTCAATCAAATTGTTGACAATAGTCGATTGATATCCGCACAGGTCACTGATAACAATCAAATTCTTAATTCACATAGCGTGTTGAACCAAATATCAAAAAGAACATCGTGAAAACATTTTGAACATTTTAACGATCAATGCTTTAAACGAGCAATAGCATTGCTTTCGGTTGTATAGCAAGAATCTGTAGAACAATATTGCTAAATTGATTAAAGACAAAAAAAATGTACGATTCATGGACAACCTTGATAATCGTTTGGCCTACGAACACATTCAGGTTGAACAATAATTCTATTACACAAATTATTAGTTTCATAAAAGTTTGAACAATTTTTTTTTTTAACTTAGTAGGTCAATAGAAATTAATTTTAAAAAAAAATCAGTATGTAGTTTACATGGGTTTTCAGAATATTTATAAATGTGAAACTCTGTAAAACATGTTTATCTTTTATTATCTAATACAAATATATAGATTTTAAATTTATAGAATACACCTCAAAAAATACATATGTATAAATGTTTTGACAGCTTAAAATAACAAAAAAGTTTTTTTAAATCGCCATACCTACCACAATCATGTTTTGTAAATGTATTTAATTTCAATAAAACTATTAAATTAAAGTGATCTGAAAATGTATACATTAATTTAGATCAATAATTATATGTGCTTACAAAAAAAAAAAAAAAACAATATACATTTAATAATATTTTATTGAAATTTTATAATATAAATATCATAGAAGAATAAATAATAATAGTGTTCAACAGCAACAATAACAATAAATAATAATATAATGATAACAAAACCGTTTTTGAAATTGTAAAAAATGTAATTTATAAGAAATTTATATAAATTAAAAATACTTACAATTACATTTTATATTCAAAGACACTTATAAAACAATTCAGATTATAAGAAATCGACTTGATAAACTTTAAACTAGATCAAACAAATTAAACATAATATGAATCAAATATAATTTAAATTAATCAATAGGCTATAGATATCAAAAAGTAAAAACAAGTAAATACATGTCAACACGACATTGTACAATATCAGTCTATTTGGTCATCTTTGTATAGCACAAATTTTAATTGGAATATATTATGTAGCGTTCATTATTTTTTAGTTGTTAGTTGTTAGACCTGATGACGGCCCACAACCCGGCAGCCACGCTGAATCCGAAGAACAATAGGCCAAATCGCATTCTAGGTACCCTCCACATAGGCACATAATGAAAAGCGTTAGCGAACGGCGGTCCGTGGCCTGCTGACTTCATGAACTTTGAATGTTTCCGTTTTGCATAATCTTCATGCAGTCCAATCAATACATTAGCTCTGAAACAATTTTAATACGGATATAGGAACTCGTTCACAAAATTCAAAGATTTTTCCTATATTCAGTTTCTTAATCGACCACCAATATGCAACGTGTTTCTTACTCGAGTTGTACTCTCATGTCAACTTCATCTTTGATCGATGAAAGTGGACAATCGTTATACATGTCAGTGGCTTTGTTCAGTATCATTTCAAAGTCTAGGTCTTCTGGAATCTACAACAATACATTGTACACGAATTAGAACAGTTTACATTAATTTAATTAAATATCATCTGGTACCTTTGATAAAACTAAATGAACACTAGCCATATCACAATCTGCTTTTAAGATTTCTTCGCTTCTAGAATGTATCAACTGGGCTATCACATACAGGATAATGTCTTTCGGCGAAGCCAGAAAATAATCAAATAATCGCACTACTTTTATGTGTTGGTTTAGACTATGGCTGAACCATGATAACAACCAAGGAAGAGCGAATATCGTTCCAATACCAGAGCTAAAACATAATAAAATTAACATCGAGTAATTAATAAATTCGAAACGCTTATAACACAAGTTTCTGCGACTGACGAAGTAAAAAATAACTGAACCAAACACTTACTTCGTAATGAATTCTTCCAAATCTGGATTGAGCTTGGCGAGCAATGGAAATACATGCCATAGAAGATATGACGTTTGATCCATGGTTGGCATCAAAAATTCCCTTAAATGATTTTCTGACAGATATTCCATTATACTGTAGGCTTTCTCTTGGCCAACCTCTATGAGAAACGTAACAGCGACATCGTGATAACCCTGAATATAACAATATATTTATATTAATTGATGTGATATAATAAGAGGAAATATTTACTTTAAGGTACATGAACTATAAAATACATAATAATGAACAAACATTTGATATTAGAAAATTCTAACATTTAACAGAACAAATTGACATAACCCAAAACAAATTATCGTTACTATTATTATGTGTAAATAATTACTTGATAGTATTTTAAATCTGTATGTTTTCCAATTACGCTTAGTATTATTTTTATCAATTCTTTTTGCAATATACCAATTCTCTCGTATGATATACCGGGCGGAAACCTTTTTAAGCATCTCTTTACGTCCATATCTACTTGATGGTATTCAGGATGATACACAATATCTTCGATGTTAAGTAATGGCTTAATTTCCATTGGCAAGTTCAAAATAATTGCCATGCTTCTTTACGTATTAAGCCTAAATTAAAAATAAATCAACAAGTATTAATTCAAATCAAATAAACTGATAAAAATGTATGTACTATTATGTAGTTTAATAATGTTTTTATAACTTTTATGTCCTATATTAATCCTATTTCCTATTAATATTTGGAACCTTATACAGAATGTGGGATAATGTATGGTCTTAAAAGATATTTGAAATAAAAATCTAGTTGGTGTTTTTTTATAATAATATTACTAATTAAAATTGCACGATAAAAATCAAATTAATGCCATAAATATGTGTATACAGAGAAATACAAAATAAAAATAATACCAAATTTTTACTTCAAACATTATATCAAAATACCTAACATACATTTTCACTCTAAATTAAATTAAATATTATTAAATAAAATAAAACGTGTTATATATTTATTATTAGTATTATTATTATTATTTATTTATTTATTTTATTTTTCTGATAACACACTTATAATTATTTACATCTGAAAAATAACAATTTAAATAAATTTTTTGTTTTAAAAAATAAAATGTTACAAAACAGCTTTTTGTTGTTATGAAAATGTGTATCCTTAACTATGAATTTAGTCATAGTAATTTTTACTATCATAAAATATTTTTCTATATTACACATGAAATAAAAAATTTATACAAAATTCAGGTATATTGTTATGTATATTTTCTGTCGTAGAAAATTGTATTTACTTACTGATCACTAATCCTCCTTCACTGCGAGCTAAATTTCTTAGTTCATCTATATCTTTCTCTTCGCTTTGCAGTATTTTGTTCATTTTATCGACTTTATCTTTATAATGTTCAGGAATTATATTTTGAACTGTAAATCATAAATTAAAATGTTAGTATAATATTAATAAAAAAAATGTTAATGTTTGAGGAGTTTTTACTTTTTACTACAGCTAGTTAGTTCATTTGATTGTAATTATTGAATTAAATTATGCTCGACTAAAATAAATAAATGTGTCTCGTATCAAATGGAATTTGATTGTAGTCATTTAATTGAAAAATTAAAAATACTAGAAATAATTGAAAATATTTTTAAAAAAAAATTAATTCTTAATGGGTATATTAAATATTTTTGTAAACCTTTTATATGATTATATTTAAAAAAAAAAAAAATCTAAGGTACAATAAACAATATTTGATTTAATTATTACTTCATTTAAAACGCAATTCAATAATATAAATTAATTAATCATATTATATATATAGTTTTAGATAATTTTAATTTATAATATATTTTTATTACAATATTCTACAATTAAATATGTTTAATATATCACATATTAAAATGTGTATTATTAAAATGAATAGTCTATTAGTATATTAAATAGAATTATTGATTTGTAAAAAAATATTATTTTCATTATAATACTTAGATATGTACATTTTGTTTTCAAAATTAAAATTATTACTTATGCTATAATATTCTAATGGACTTATTTCACTTCTATATAATTAAATAAAATAATAAAAAGTACGATACAATAATTAATGTAGAATTAATTAATTCGAGTTTGTAGATGTGTATAAATTTAAAATGAAAAAAGTAACAGTTATTGTTTATATAACTAATATGTATTTAATTAATTAAAAAACATGTAATTTTTGTTTACGTCTTAGTGCTAATTACTATAAACCAATTCAAAGATGATATAAAATATAAAATAAATTTTAAAAACCGTATCTAAAAATTAAAATTATTTATTTAAAATTGGCAAGTAGGCAATTATTTTTTTTTAATGTTAGTAAATTAGCAATGACCTATATATAATCTCGACAAAACTTCAAAGTATAATGGATCAAGTTGAAAATTATTGAAAAGGCACCTAAACAATAATTAACTAAAATAAAAATGTTTACCTACTCATGTATTATATCTCGATTACCAAAAAAAAAACCCAAGACTACTCTGAATTAATGATAGTTTATACGAATTCCAAAAATCTCATTTATACAATAGCGAACAACGTAAAATACTGTACCATCCGGAATGTATTTATACGACAGACGTTTTTCACAATGAATTTCAGTCGAACGATTGTTTTACGCGTAAGTACGTACGAATATCGAGCAATAGGTAGGCAATGCACTTGACACCATAGTTTTGGCAACAACAGTCAGTGACCGTGACCAAGGGAAGACCAATGGTACAAAAACTTTGTCCTCGATTGCTACTGTAACACGACGAGGGTGTCGACCGGTCTAGCGGGCGCGTGTAATGCTGTGGACGACAGTGACAACCGGGGCGTTGACAACGATAAACACATCGGTCGAGCTCGACGCGTCGACGACTTCCGTACGACTCGTCTCGGACTCACCTTCGTAGAAGTCCACCTTCGAGTAACTGGAATCCGACGAGTCGTCGCCGCCGTCGGAATCGTCGTAGTCCGTCATCGTCATTCGGCGCAACGACGGGAAAACGAAATCTCCGCCGGGACGGGACGTTCGCGCGTCGTACGTGCGTCGGCTCACGAACGTTTTACCGTTATCCGTCTGTGGCGGCGGCGACAGTCGATAATCGCGATCCGTAAGTCGCGCGACGTGTCGTCAGAGCCGTGGCCGTTGTCATCGTCATCGGCTCGCCGCGAACGGATTGTAATTATCGATTAAAATATTACATATTGTGTTATCGCGACGTGGCGAAAAACGCTGGTCTGAGAACAATCGTCGGCGATAACGAGGAGGAGAAAAAAATACACAATCACAACAACAACACAACAACAACAACAACAGCGGACGTCGTCGCGAACGTACACACACACACACATATATATGTATAGTAATATACGCTCGTACGTTGTTATCGTATTTTGTTCAGCCGCCGCCGCCGCGGTGTGAAGTGCGCACGCGCGCCGCCGCCGCCGCCGCCGACGAAATCGGACACGTATCGGCGGCCACGGAGAGGAAAAAACAACGGCGGGATTTCGTCGTCGTACGTTTTCTTTGTGCCGCCGCCGCCGATAACAGTTTTTCTGAACAAAAACTTTAATTAAAAAAAAAAAACATAATCACCCGATTGGAATAATATCAAAATTCGTTACATTAAACACAATACCGCGCGTAGCTCGGTCGTAGCGACGGTTCTTAACGATTTTTCGTCTTATACGTACGAATACGGTGACGCGTTAAGCCGTTCCGGTAATGGCTTTAAAACGTACATAAATGGGAAACGTATCGCTTATCACCAGCAATAAATCGAACGGACGGATGATGCGTATTACGATTTGTACACGAGCGCAGCAGCGTGATAGATAAACTGTTCCTGGACTTTAATTAAAAAAAGACAATGCATACAAAAAAAAAAAAACCCATCCGATTTAAGAATATTCGCCGGACGTTACGGAGTTGTAACATATCGACTGTTTCCGTTTGTTTAGAACTGAACGTGGACGTCGTGTCGCGTGAACCAGAAAGCACGGAATACCGTACGTGTACCTAACGGCTCGAGTATGGGGGATATTCACGAAATAGGCACGTTTGACTTGCACGTTACGGGGAAGGAATGGAAATATATGTAATCGCGTTATGTTCTTGGCGAGACGGTTTTTGAATTCAAACGATAAAACGCGTGCAACGAACAAACGCCGGATAATCGTTTGATATCACGTTACGAGACGCAACGCGACGGGTTTGCTTCACGGCGACGACCTTCGGTTAAAAAACCAAAGAATAAACCCGAAAATATACGGCATTTTTTTTTTTTTTTAAAACCGGCTACAGCCCGGTTTCCACCGAGCACGCAAAATGAATTCCGGACTTGGAAGCGAGTCCGAGATCCCACCACACAGTATCCGTTAATCGTGTCTTGGGCGCCCATTGTCGCGCACCACGGGGGCCGAACGACGAAAACAATTTCCGACGTTCCAAAAACGCCTTTTGTTGGAATTTTCCGCGATCGGTCGATCAAGTGTTCGAACGTTTCGTAGAACGTCTTGTTCCCGACTCCGGCAACACTTCCCAAAATAACCGCACGCCTCGAGGTCTGTTTACACACAACAGTGACGTGACAGTGCCGTGACCGTATCCGACGCAAACAACGTTTTCGTCGCCGACATCGTACCGTGAATTTGTAGATTACTCGCCGACGATATTTTTGTTGTTTTTCATTGACTCTCTCGGTTTTAAGAAAAAAATAACGAACGAAGAAAAACTAACAGAATTAGTGCGGAGGGGTATCCTGTGTCGTACGGTTTATCTCGTGCAAAATGCATGGACGCAGAATACAAAGAACAACACTATTTGGAGTAAAACAGCAGAAGAAATGGGAACTGGTAAGAAACGCATTATTATTTATATAATAATATATTATACATTATATCATGTTTAAATACATATCATATTATAAGAAATACATTGTGTTATTACATAGTGTCACGTCACTGCGGTGTGTAAATAGACCTCTATATAGTTTGAAAACCGCGTTTTCACCGCGTTACCGTGTCCGACCGCCCCGTCGCGTGATTTTCAAAAAAAACACTGTACGTTGACGCTTTCGTCGTTCGGACGGTGAAAAAAACACCAAGTCGTCACACCGCCACGACCACGACGACAAACTAACTGCATCCCCAACACGTGATGAATACGCGCCCGCGTACCTACGCACCCGCGTACCGTGCAGATAACATTTCATTTGATAACCGTAATCGCGCGCGCGTGTCGGCGGCACCTAACGACGTGCGCGAGCATTTCATTTCGATCGCGTCGGCCGGCCGAAGTCGTCACGTCGCGCGCCTGCGAAATCACGACTGGACGACAGGAACACGAGCGCGGCTTCCGCAATGTAAGTCCGGTAAGTGTACGTTACGTTAATGTCGTCTTTTATTGTCCTTGTGTCGGTGACGGAGCCCTTACCATAACGTTTGGACGACAATAAAAACGATTATAATTATTATTCCGGATAGATGCATATACATATATAACAACTGTTAAGATTATTTTTAATTTTAAAAGAAAACATTTTCCATTCGTAACGGTCATGTTAGACTTCAGTCATGAAAATTCATGACAAACCCCATAACTAAAAATCCCGACTAAATTTTTAAAACCGTCCGTCAACGACGACGTTCTACACGGTGAAATGCACGGATCACGGAAATGTCGACTTACGTTTTTGACTTTCTCGTAAAACGGCAATGACCCATTACTCGATCCATGTTCAGGATAATCGCATAAAAACGTTATATAAGACGATTTGGGTATCGAGAAAACCGCGAACAGACGTAAATAAAGTACGGCTTGGCTCGGAGGCTGGGTGCGCACGCCTACGACTGTATGAGGTGTTCGGTATTTCTGAATCGTTTTGGGTTTTAACTCGGACAAATCCGGCACGAATCTCACGAACTCCTTGATTCGACATTCGGAAAATACTTCGTATACCAAGTATATATATATATATATATATATATCTATACTTGATCGAGTTGCACGTATATTACGCGAGATACGTCGACGGTTCCGCGTGAACGTGTACGTCGAAATAGGACATACCGATTATCATCGACAAACAAAAAATTAAAAAAAAAAAAAACGCGTAAGTTCAAATCAAATGTATTGTATTTTTCATATACGGTCAGTCACTACGGACGGTTTTATTCTACGCGACAACGCGATTATAGTTCGCGTGATACGATTAAACATACATCGACGTGTTTATAACAATTATTCGATATTATATAGACGTTATCCTAACACTTATAACTTATAATTCGACGTCGATTTTAACGTTTAGAACCGCGTCGGCCGACCGTGAACTGGAATGCGAACTCAAAACAATTCAAACACGCATTATTTACTCGAACAATTAAACGCTGTGCGGTAAAATCGACAATGTTTTTTCGACCGTTTTCCTTGTCTATGAAAACGTGTGATTATGTTTAGCTGATGTATAATAAATGCCAATAGGCGGCGAAGTTTTCAAGTCTATCCATTTTATCCATAAACCGCGATACGATTGTAATGATGACGATTTTTTGGAAAGCAATAATAACTCGTATGAAAATAATCGTCACGATTTATTATCGGTGTACGACCGGGGCACAACGCACATAACCGTTTGTGATAGACGGCAGAGTACAAAATAAAACGGTTTTCCCACCTCCTCCTCCTTCTGTATATTATAGTAAACCGTTAATTTTGTTGAAACATAAGGCTTCTACTACATCAACATTGTGTTCTAATCGTGAAAAACGTAAAACATTTTTTTATTGGGAGTGACTGTAACCAAATTATTGGAAGTAAATTGCGCTCGAATAAACAAGTATTACGTGTACTTAATCTTAATTTACACGATAGTACAAAATTAGTTGTTCGAGAAATCGTTGTATTTTGGTAAAAAGCTCGCATTCCGATCAGACAAGAGTATGTGTTTAAGACGTGTTTGAACCATTAAATATACGAGAATGGAGATCCTCGCGAAAACACTCGACGAGAAAAACAGAATGTTTTTTTTCGACATTGAAATTGAAGTAGATCGACAATTTTTGTACAAAGTGTTACTAACGATAGGTTAGATGCAGATAAATAAAAATACAAATTTTTCATACACGAATAATCCACATATTTGTGGAAATACCTATAGGAGTTATTAATGTTTGTTTTAATAGTGCTAACGTATTATTTTTTGATTAAGTTATATTACAAAAATCAACGTTTATTCATTTTACTAAAGCAAAAACGAGAAATCATTTTGTTGTTTTAAATAGAAAGTTATTTAAGAATGAGTAAAGACCGTACGAGATTAAACGGATAAACATTCCTATTAATATTCACAGTTATTTAGTATCTAATGATTAATACAAAGTAATGGAAGATTTTTCTGCTAAACAACCTAGACGACCTATTATTTAATAAAACGTATACTAAAAACAGTTATAAATCATTGCGAAATCTGTAAACACCATCGTTGTAACCAATAATACCATGTATGTGTTTTGACGAATGCGTTTTTATAGATTTTCAAAAAGTATTGATATACTGAAATATGTGAACTAAACATGTTTTAAATTACGTTTATTGATCGTCATTCGTGTCGTTTGTGATCAGTGTGGTAAAATTATACGATTTTATTTAAAAATCACAATTGGACACAATTAAATCGTTTATTTGGAAGACTATGGTTGAAACTTTATTATTTCACTGTAGTTTTTTAAACACAACTAATCATTACTCGGAACGGTAGAATAAAAAAATAAAATACAAATTCAATGAAACACGTATTAAAAGAAATGTAAAATCTAGTCATTTCTTGTTAAACATAAATGAGCCGCAGTCCATAACATTAAAACATGATGTAGTTCAAACAATATAAAAAAGCAAATATTTTCAAATACAATTACTAAAAATAAATACTGAAAACAAAAATCTATAATACAAGACGCATTCGAACGGATAACTACGAACGCCTAAGGAATTCACCGAGGGAAAACGATAAATACAACAAACTTATTATACTCGTGTACTTATACGCACAATAGAATTGAGAACGTCGGGAGCAATCCCATTGTTTTCAGATACACTCGTTTTTTTTTTTTTGCTGTTTTTCGGTACACGAACAGTCACAAGAAATATTAACGATCGGTCCGTTTCGCGAAACGACGACCATTGACGGGTACGGTGCCAAACACAACGAGTTTCAATAATTGTTCGATAATCGCGTGACGTTCATGACGACAATTTTATCCGTGTTCGGCGTGGATCCAGAACTTATTTACGGGGGGGGGGGGCATCTTAATCAAAACAACTTTAATCCTCATTTTGTCGCATCGAATAATAAAATATTTTCCAAAACGTTTTATTGGAAATCGTTTGCGATACACCGAAAAATCCCATAGCTACGACTTCGTTTTAAATTGTCTTTCTATAGTATCCATAGATAAGAGTTAGAATTATAAAACGATACTAATAAAAAAATTTAACAAGAGTCTACGGGGGGGGGGGGCGATCGTCCCTTGCCGCCCCCCCCCCTTGGATCCGCGCCTGGCGTGGTCGGTAACAATTTATTTGTTTGTTTTCCCGGGTAGTTCGTAACTCATACCGGCTGCAATATTAATTATTCGAATAAATCGATCATTTCACCCGGGCGGATTAGACGAATCGCGACGATTTGCGACGCGAATTCTCTGAATGCACTCCGAATGCAAGTTCGGCGTGCAAATTGCAATCGTACGGGACTCCACGTCGACGGTAAACGGTAACCGTGTACGCGTTTTCGACGTCACGCCGACCCACCCGGTCGTCGAACAATACAAGGCGCGACCGTAATAAATTCAATTTCGTCGGTATCGAACGATCGCAGGTCGGGCACCGCGCGTGTTCCCGAAGGAACGGAGGGCAGCACGGGGGAATGACTAATAATTCGCTTATCGGCCGGTGCGTACGGGTGTACGGGGGGGGGGCTTAAGTACGCGTATATGCGCGTGCGCACGAAGCCGTCTTGTGTGATTACACGGTGTTATTATATTATACGCCGATTGTTCTGTTATCGGCGTTTCGGAGAAGAGATCGTTTATTTTTTTCCCGTAGCCGTTCGCGGTTTTGAAATCGTGATTAAAAAAAAAAATTCACTTTTTACGTTGGCTTCCACAAACGTCTAATTTTTTTTTAAAATTTTTGTTCGTCTTCGGCTGATATTTTCTGTCTTCGTCTCGCACACGTGCACTACTTCCGACGTACCGATCGATCGAACGACAAAAGGATTCCGACAACGGATTTGAACTCGTCGTGAATTCCGCTACAGATGTCACATATTATTATTTTTTCATCATTTAGATTTGTTCAATTGATTTCGGAGGGGAAAGATTTAAAACGCGGGCAAGTCGATCTCAAGTAGACTTCACGACGAATTCAAATTTCTCATGCTCGATCGGTTGGAAGTACGAAACTCGTCCGTTCTACTACTGGCGTTCGGTGCGTGCAAGACAATAGCGGAAAATATCCGTTTCCGTTCCCCCTTGGACTTCAAAAAAAAAAAGTATCGAATATTTTTATTCGTTATAAGCGTGTTTTTCACATATTTATTTTAGCGGACAACCGTTGCTCGTTTTTGTGCGTACGAAAAAATAATACAAAAATAAATCGTTACCCGGCCACGTGAGTACTAAAACGTTATTGTACTTTTATGTTATTCTCGAGCCATTTATGTCGTTATCGTGTATTGTTTTGTCAACACTCGGTGGGTGGGGTTTTTTGAAAACAAAAAATATATATATATATCAAGACAAGTGAATAAATATTCATCGAAATTCGAAAGTTTCATTGACGATTATTACCGTGATAAGACGGCCATTCATCGTGGACAAAAGTCCGTGTTGAAAACCAACGGCCACAAAACCGACTATTTCACGTATCGCGACAACCAAATGGTCTTGTTCTCGTTTTAAACCTTTCGGCAGGCGCGTGTCTCGTACGACAATCGTAGAAATTTATTGTATCTGATAACAGATTATTATCGACCGATCGACGTAGTCGATTCCCGTCCGGTCGTGATATCATTAATTGTTTATTCGCACGGTGTTCTTCCGATTGCCTTTCTTTGTGTATTTATTTTAACGTACTTGCGTGCGCGACAAGCGGACAGATTGCCACGGACAAAGTGACAGTGAACTTAGGCGATGCAGATGTCGAGACAGGGGAAAAATATGCACGAAAACATAACAGAACATTATACAAATAAGTGTAAAACGTTTCCAGACGTATCAAAGTTATTTATTTATCATCCTTCGTCGGAACAGAACATATTTATTGAACATCCTGTCGTAATAAAGCACGACGCACGCGCCCGCTGTAAGGTTAAACAAATTACTCGACAAGTTTCAATTCGTCGTCGTCCATTCAATTCGTAATCCAGCGCGTTGAGTTTAGGTCTAGATTGGCAGACGTATTTTTTGGTCTTTGTGTGTAAGCAAATGACGGTAGCAGTACGTGCTGATGGGACGACCGGATTTAGTCGAATTATTTTTAAACATTTATTTTACCGATTAATTTATAATAACATTTGTCTACGTGTGTATATTGTTTTTTGACGGAACGCTCACCGTGTGTGCTCGGAGTGATTTCGATTCGATCGGTCCAAAACGGACGACTTAATCGAATACGCGGAAAGTAAGTCACGGGCAAGTTACACAGGCCATGAGAGCTACGCGAAATTGTCCGTCGCGTACGGATACGATCGTTTGCGAAACGGAACGAAGTCTCAGACAAAACGAACGCGGTCGAACTTACGTCGATAAATAATAATAGTAATATTGTACGTTATCGCACGGCGGGGGGGCGCTTGTCGCGCGTTTCGTTAAATCAACTCGTACGCACGCACGCACGCACGCACGCGACCGACACGAAGGAAAAAAAAAATAATAAGAAACCGGTGACGTCATGCGTGCTCTGCGCGCGCGGCACGTGCGTACACGTACGCGCCGGAAACCGGAAATACAACGCGCGAGAACAGCTGCTGCCGCCGCCGGCGGTCCGTAATGACGAAACGCAGTAAATATTCCGTCGAACGCGGTGGCGTGTTCCCGTGCGAGCGAGCAAGCGAGAGAGATTTGAACAAATACCCGTTCGTCCGTTTCGCAGCCGCATTGGCGACGGATCCGTGACGGCCGAAGGTCTGTCGTTGCTTATCACGCGCGTGTTATCACGTTCGAGTACAATTATCATGCAATAGCGATAATTTCGATCGTGTCAATAATAATAATAATAATGATGATGATAACGAAATTATTGTTGTTGTCGCGTTCGTAGCGATTTTGGAATTATACCGATATTCACGCGCAGTACGCAACCCTCGTCGGCGTTCGTCGTTTTTTTTTTTTTCCGCAACAATGTTTTCTACGGTGTCTTAAAGTTTTTTTCCGGATTTCCAAACAAACCGAGACTTACCTCTCGAACACAATAATACAACCAACAACCCCCCGCGCGTTTTTTCGCCACTCCGTGTGTTCCGTCGTCGTCCGCGGTGTGATCATTACCACTCGGTCTTCACATCTCGATTTAACGTCAATTAGCGTTGTGACGACAACGTGTACGTATCGCTGGTGACACACGTTATGTCTGTATCGCGACGGAGAAGAACATAAATGGATAATCATGGACACGCCGGGTATATATGTATATTTGTATATTGAACTGTTAAACCTCTATGTTCCACTGTCGGTCAGTCACTGTTTCGCTACAGTTTGCTCGTCACATCTCTGTTTAGGTTATTCAATTGCCGAGCATGTTAGATCAGATCGTATTTCATTAGACTACCGTTTGTGTTATTGTTACACAATCATGTGTCATTATTGCATTAGACAGTTTCTGTCATATAATTAATAATAACAATCAGTATTGATTTCTTGCTAAACAAAACATATTTCAAGAGTATCATTTACTTCATATTAATTCTAACATCATTTTCTCATTAATAAAAGAGAAAGGCATATCATAATCACTTTTAAAACTGTATATATATATAAACACAATATTTTTTGAGTAATTTAATATTAGTGTAAGAAAAAGATACATAAAAAGTATAGCGAGGGTTTTCTCCTAATTAATACTGGTGATAATACAATATTGTAAGTACCTAATCAGCATAATGTTGTTTATTAACTACATAAAAATGCTTATTGAAGATATAGCTGAATAACAATTTATCTCATATTTTTGTATATCTAATTTTTGTTTATTTAAAATTTACTTTGAAAAGAGTTATATTTTTAAGAAACTATATATTTCCATTTAGATAACTATTTTATGTATATTTTTTTTATTTATGAGCTTAAAACAACATATATTTGTTTTTAAAATGAACAAGTTGCTCAATTGTACTATACTAAATTTTTTATATTAAGTAAATAAGTTTACTTTATACAAGCCTTAAGTCTTTTTAATAACTATTTTTAAAAGACATAAATATAATAATAATAATAATCATAATAATAATTCTGTTTTTAATCTACTTAAATAAAAAAAATATGTATAGATTTATTACTTTTAATTGTTTAATCTAAAATATTTTACTTTTAGTGACATTTATTCCCCATCTTCTAGTAGTTGATATAAAATGATATAGTATTCTTTTCTTATCTATATGAATGGCATGACGTGTATTTTGAAGTTTTGTAGTTTAAAGTCAAGAGTTGTGTTGTTTAACCACAAGATTAGGAATTATATACAATATATGTAATAAAGAATTATTTTAATTCTTTGAGCATTATTCAAATATTTTTTTTAAATAATATATATCTTTCAGACATAGAGTTTATTAGTTACAGAATAGAAACAAATTACATACTAAGTATTTATTTTATAATTATTAAAATAATTTAGGCATACATAAAATTATTTATTTATTAATAAATTATAACTTTAAATTACATGCTTTTAAACATTCAGGCAAACGAAAGTAAACATAAATTATTATTTTTAAATAATAATTGAGAGTTGTTAAAATTATTAAATAATAAATAAAAAATTATTCCTTTATTTTTGGTTTTTATTAATTAACCATTTTGTCAACACTTAATTTGAATATTTAACATAAAATACAGATTAATTATATACTAATCTCTTTCTTTTTCATTTTAAAAACGTGTAGCTTCCTTCACATCCTTAATAATAATACAAATAAATAATAGTCAATTTTCTTTTTGTCTATTTAATATTTTAAATACCTATGTGATGGCTTGGGTTATATAATATTACTCTGTACATATTTACTAAGTCATGAATTAAGAAATTGAAAGATATATATTATGATGTACAAAGATGTATACATTTTTATAAACTAAGCTCTTGCTTGTTTATATGTAGATTTAGGATGTTTATGCATTTAAAAGTACTTAAATTTGTATTAAATGTATAAATTCACCTATGTATTAAAAAAATGTGTTAAAAATAAATAAAGTTTACATTTGAAAAATGTATAAATCTGATGCTGTGTCAATAATAATACATTGAATAATTAAAGTTTATTTCAAATTTTTGATATTGTATCTGCATCTGTTTGGTGCCAATAAGTTTTGATACCTAATGGAAATTAAATGATATTAAAAATTATGTTTGCAAAAAGAAGTAAAATTGAGTTAGTTGTTTCTGTTGCTATAGCATCCTCTGGATCCAGTTAATCTAATACGCCGCTTATGTTAGTTTGGTGATCTGCATAATATAAAACCGCATTTAACTACGTCTCCTAGCGTGTCATTATAAATGTTGAGGGAATAGGCACTGCAGGTGTTTCGTTTTGTAAATATTTGTATTTGGCTTGATGCATTTAAAAATAATATTTTAACGTTTGACACTTATTCATTAACTATTTTAAAGCTACCTCTTGTTTTTTCTGTTACTCGATGGTACGTATGTGCTAAACGTGTTACATGTACCATTTTATAATTTAAAACTATCAGATTTTTGGCAATTTTTACCATATATGGAGCAGCATCATAGAAAAATAGTAAAACATCATTATGACTTATGCTGTCCAGCCATAATAAATACATAGATTTATCAGAGTTTAGTGATAAAAAAATTAGCCTTTTCCAATTTTTCTAATGTTAATAGAAAAATTTTATCCGGTTGTCTTTTTGTAAAGTTTTTTTACAAATCTTCTTGCCAATTATGTAATCTCGAATTTGTTTCATTGTTTCTTGATGATAGTCTGACAAATAATTTGTACGAAGCGTTGGTTCGTCGAGTATTTCTTTTCCTTTATACTGTTTGAAAAAATATTACGTTATTGACCTTATTTAACGAAATCTTAAATTGAATAAAACTATTTTTTGAGATAAGATTTCATTTTTTTTTTTTATAATAAAGTGCATTAATGGAATTAGGTCATTGGTATTTCTTGGATTATTTATCCACAAGATTGTGAAAATATATTTCATTGTATTAAGACATATATTTTTTACATTTTTGTTATTGTTAATTAATTAATTATAACTTGTGAATACATAATATGAATTAATTGTTTGTATTGTAAGAATTCTATCATTTTAAAACAAAAAGTTATAATAAAACATTGTATTGGATTTTTATTAATAATGTGCTTAAATTCAAATGAATAAACTGTAATATAATTTATAATATTACTATTTATGTAATTCTTGCAAAACTTCCTTTTAAATAAAAAAAAAAAAAATATTATTTTCATAAAAATCTTAATATTAATTTTAATACTAGATTTTTATTTATTCGTTATGTTATAAATTTATAAACAATCAATAATATATATATATATATATTGTTAAATCGAATAATTTTGGGATAGTTTTTTTTCTAAATTTCTATTTTTGTAGGATTATAATTATTTTTATTAATTAAATGGTCTATATTATAAAAAAAAGTATTTGTTTAACAAACATATTATAGTTTTACACCAATAAAAATATTATTTATACAGAATTAACTTTTACAGTATTATCTTTAGCATATATTTAATATGTATGTATTTATTTTTATTTAGAGAAAGTAAAACCACTTCCACTGCCAAAAAGAAATTTGTTCCCTTCAAATTCAAGTGATTGCAATTGTGATGAACCACAAAAGTATACTTTATATAATTTATTAACTTTACTTATAATTAGAGACTGGACTTATATGTACCAGAAAAGTAATATATATAATGCAAATATGTAGAATAAAAATGATCAAATATGAATGCACAACAACTTTCAAAACATATATTAATAAACAATCAAACATTAAAGATGTCAAATTAAATCCATTATTAATTATTAACATTGTATTTTTCAAATTTTTAAATTTTTTTTTAAACTTAAACTGTTTTTTAAGCAGATTGTATATAAAATTATATAAGAAAAATAATTTTAAAACTTAAAGTAAATTACATTTGTATTTGATAGTAATTTTTGGTAATTATCCTAGTTAATAACATTTTTATTAATTAACTAAAAACTAAACAGTTAACTTTACTGGTAACATTTACTTATTTTATTTAATATTTATATTATTTAATAATAATAACATTTAAATATATATATATATTATTTTATTTAAAAATTACGTTTATTTTTTTTTTTTACATAAATAAAATAAGGAATGCTTAATTTTTTAGCTTTTAAACTTGTTAATAAACCAATTACAAATTTAAATAATTTTCATTTTTCTCACATGGTAATATTTAGTCTTTTACTAAATATATTAAATACTTATATATATTCTAAAATAATAAAAATATTAATTTGTACTGTTTTATTATAAGAACACTGGATGATCTCTCAGTATAATAATCAGAATTGAAAAGTTCAAATTATTTACAAATTCATTAAAAATTTAAATTATATGCATTAACAACAAAATATGCCCTAACCTTTCAAATATGCATTTATATGTAAAATAAAATTTTGTTTGTGAAATAAATTGGGTTTGAAATGCTTACATTTCATAAGTGTACAAACACTTAATATAAATATGCAAATGTATATAATTCCGATCTCTACTTATTATATATATAGTTGGTTAATTTTAAATATTTAAATATTTTTTTAATTATCATTTAACATTATTAGTTATTACATTTTTGTAACATATAACAACTATTTCATTGTTTCATGCTTTTAATACTATTTAATGTTATAATTATTAAATGGGTAACATTCTTCAGTTAGCTATTATATTAAAGGTTTTCATTATCTATTAAGTTAGTGTAGTTACTTTTACTTTGTTTACATTAAAAGTATCCATTCTTGTCTTATGTGATCTAATAAGTTAATAATTGATAAAAACTAATGTCTCCTAGAGAATTTTAGTTATTATTTGTTGTATAAATATTCTTTCAACTTTTTAGTTTTATTAAAATGATTAAAATGATTACATTTTATTAAAATTATTATTATTATTAATGTTATAGTTTTATATATAATTTAAACTATAAAAAAAATCTTCATAATTGAATGAAAATATTTATGTAGACATTTAAATTGATTAACTGATACCATATCTACATGTATTCTTAATCTAAATTATTTTGTTTTTCTAGAATATGTTCAAAACATAAAATGGTTACCAGAACTATCGAAGATAAAGCTTCTATTTTCAAATGCCAATTGGATTCCACTGCTAGAAAGTTTACAGTCAAGCCTCCATTGCTTCCAAAACCAAATAATCTTAGTCCTTATAAAGTCAAACACCAATTTCCTAGTGTCAAAATTTTGCAAAATAAAACAGTTGAAAAGACTGTTAATTTGACTTTAAATCAAACCAAAAGTTATGAGGTTATTGAAAATGATGAAAAATTAAAAAATGATAGCGATGTTAATTCAAATATTTCCCAATTAGAAGTTCCTGTTAACGTGAATAGTGTTTTAGTAACTAATATAGTCGATAATGAGAACAATAACAACAAATGTACTGACAACGACATAAACTATGAAGACCAAGATGACAGTTTATTGACTGAATATGTAACAATTAATAGTAATGAATTAGATCTATCAACTGATCAGTTAGATGATATGAACTCTATACACGAAGATGAAAAATTATCCATTGCTAGTGACTCCATAGACCATTCTTATTCTGTTAGGAAAAAGATTGCCAATTGGTTTGGATCGTTTGGTAAAGGGAAAACTGTGAAACTAAAAAAACGTAGTTCTTTTTATGACAGTCACAATGATGATGAAAACTCTGACAAAGAGGATAACGATACAGATTCTCACTCATCAATAGATGACAAGCCTGATGAAAAAATCGACCTTGATGAAACATTGTCTAATGACAATACTGAAACTGAAGAAATTCCGACCAAAGCAAAATCATTGAGGATTGTCGAAGAACTCATATCAACCGAAAAAGTATTCATTAACGTTTTAAATCTACTATGCGAAACATTTATTTCATTTGTTAAACAACAAACTGGGGACGATCCTAAGGTAATACCGTTTACCGACTTATTAAAAATAATCAGTCCACTTCCCCAGTTATTGAGTCTAAACGAAGATCTACTACAAGACATGGAAAAACGTATGACAAATTGGAATGAACATCCTAAGATCGCTGATGTTATTGTTAAAAAAGGACCATTTCTTAAGCTTTACTCAACTTACATGCAAAATTTTGAGAGTCAATGTAATTTGTTGGACGAATGTTGTCAAAAATATCCACGATTTCAGAAGTGTGTCAAAGATTTTGAGGCATCTGATGTATGCAAGAAGTTGACAATTAAACATTATATGTTAAAACCAATTCAGCGAATACCACAGTACAGGCTATTACTGGAGAACTATCTAAAAAATCAAGACGAAGACTCAGTTGATTACAAAGACACGATAGTAGCTTTAGAAATTGTCTGCGATGTTGCTAACCATGCAAATAAAAGTATCAGACAAGGAGTGAGTTGTTACCGTTTCTACTATGTTCTTTGAAATGACAAAATATTGTATTTAATAAATTTCAGGACTGCTTGAGCAAACTTTTGCAGATACAAACGCAATTAGGAAATTACGAAATCATCAAGCCAGGTCGAGAACTTATTAAAGATGGTGATCTTTATAAGCTGTCCAGAAAAGAATTGCAGCTTCGGTATTTTATATTGGTAAAATTTTAATACACTAATATGATAACTTAATCCATAATATTTACTCTATATATACTTTACAGCTCAATGATTGTTTGCTATACACGTCATACTATGGTACAGTAGCCGGATTGAAAATAAACTACGAACTACCACTTAGTGGTATGAAAGTATTTTTACCCATGACTGATGATTATCACAACGAATTTAACATAATCACAATAACCAGAAGTTTTACTCTTAGGGCCAAGTGAGTTAATTTTTTTGCTTTAAAAAGTATTCACTTTTATCAAATGATACACATGCATAATAAAAACATATGGTGTAATACATTTCAGGTCTCCTGTAGAACGTGAGGAATGGGTCACTACTTTAGAGAAAGCAATTAGCGAACACAATAATAGACAGCTATCGTTTTTGAATATGAAATTCATTCCAAAGAATGTTGGATGTGAGCCACTCCATTTAGGATACGAGGTAGGTTTGTAGGTTTACAAGTTGTCAGTAGATTAAATTTTTTTTAATCATTAATTCAGGCCCCAATATGGATTCAAGACTGTCGGGTAACCATGTGCCAATCATGTGCTGCAGAATTTACAGTTACGTTTCGGAGACATCATTGCAGAGCGTGTGGCAAAGTATGTATATATATATATATATATATATATATATATGTATACTAATAATTTGAATAAATTATTGACTTTTTTTACAGGTAGTTTGCGGGAGTTGTTCAGAAAATAAAGCGCCACTTCGTTATATGAAGTTTCAGTCTGCACGGGTGTGTGACGATTGTTATGATTATTTGCTCAAAGGTATGTAAAATGTGTTACTGAAAATCACTGGTAATTTTTTAATGTATTATTATTTTGTTTGTAGAATTTGAAGATAAAATGGCAGAAATGCAACAAACATCTAACGCATGCGACTTAGAAGTTTTAAAAATGGTTGAAATGGTAAAAAGTTCTTTTAAAAAATCCGGAGTGTGGAGTTCAAAAAAACTTGTTAAATATGTTCCACAACGGTTAAAAGAAGTAATTATAATGATTTTTTTTTATTCCTCTCATATCTCAATATTGTAATATTAAGACATTTCATGTTTGAACAATATAAAAATATTTGTCTGTAATGTATTAATTTAATTAATTGACTGAATTGTGTGCAGGTAATGGCCAACGATTCTGGTTCACAAATGAGTGGTTGGTTGCATCGACGTGAAAAACGCAAGTCGTGGAAAAGATATTGGTTTGTTTTAAAACAACAAGTTTTGTATACATATAAAGCTTCTGAAGATGTTGTGGCATTAAACACTGTGCCTGTACTTGGGTATAGTGTACAAACATTTCCAGAAGTATGCATTTAATTTAGTGTTTTTATCTTATAAAAAAGACATGTAACTATTTATTTGATTTCCTTCTTTATCATTTGATTTCTAAAATCTAAATAATTATGATAGAGAAAGCATTTGTATTTCGATCCTTGAAAAGCGTATAATATACTTTCCGATCTTATAATTTTTTAATTTAATCTTTAAATTTTAAAATCATAGTTCTTGGTGTTCACTTACTGTTTTATATCTTTTTTTTTTTTTTTGAAAACCATAGATATTTATATTTTTTTCAGATGCAAAATGTTGGGTATGACAGTAATAATAAAATTTACCTTTTAATTCCATATTCATTTTATAATTCATTTTTTGTCAAGTTTATTCCTATGTAATAAAATAAGTAGTATATATAATTCGTTTAAATAAAGAAGTGAATAAATAAATCACAACAATATTCTATAATATGTTGAAAAAATTCTCATCTATTATTTTTAATTTTATTTCTCTTATGTATAATTAAATATAGCTGTGAAAGTAATTAATAATATTTCTTATTTTTTATAACCATTATTCATTTTATTTACTTCAGTTATTTTAGAAATTGGTTGCTATTAAAAAAAAAATGTAGTATTCACCAAATATTATATACTAATTACATACTTAATTGAACATTACATATTTGTTAGAAAGTAATAATTATTTGAATAAAAGAGACTCTTCTCTTATTCGACATGACCTGACCTTGACACCTTAATTTTTTTCCCCATACATCCCTTACAACACTTAAGTCCTATGACATTTAAATTTTTATTTTTATATTAAGGACTCTAAAATCAGTCATTATAAAGACAATTTTATATACACTATAGTTAACATCAACAACGCTATAGCTACATTATTAACACATATAATAATTAATTGTTAATCAAATTGTTATTTTATAGGGTACCAATTATGAAGAATTTGATTCGGGTTGTGTATTTCAGTTAGCTCATGCTGGACAAAATCCTTTGATATTTTGCGCCGACATTGAGCATATGGCCAAGAAGTATGTATATGTATTAATAATAAATTAATTTTTCATTAATTGTGCTTTAGGTGATCTTAAATTATAAAACGGTTAATGGTTGTGGTGTTTTTTTCAGGTGGATCGATGCTCTAGAGGAAGCAACGCAATTAAAATGAGATCTCTTTCAGCATTTACCAATATATTACTGATTCACATCGGGTTCTGTGCCTACATAGATATAAGATTTTAAGTATTAACGTGTGTTGCAATATAAATTATTTTTTATGGTGCTTTTTATTTTTAAAAAACTGTTTATATTGGTATACTAAGTATACACTTCTTTCCATATACATTAAACATATTGTATTAATTATATTAGTTAATTATATTAGTGCCTTGATTATTTGTAAAAGTGTGTTATGTGTGTGTGTGTTATTTTTTTTTGATTTTATTTTATTGATCTATTGTTTTATTGAGACCAATGTGTTATTTCACCTTTAATTTTTATTCCTAATAATTTATATGCAAAGAAAAAAGAGATGTGTTTTGATTTATAATACTGTTAGTTATGTAATATTATATTTGATATTTATGTAAATGATTTTTATTTGTTATATATTTCACACTATTTAATCAATTTGTTTTTAGTCATTAAATTATGTTTTTGAAAAATGCTTGACTTTTTAAATACTTGATAACTCTTATTGTTTTTCATATGACTTTTGTTTCATATGTAATTATGTTTTGAGCTAAGTATAGAGCTATGGTATATATGCTAAATGTAGGTACTAAAATTATGTAAAACTCATATTTCTAGTGTTCTTTGGTTTTATATATCAAAATCTTTGCTTTTGGATTACATTTAATATTTGATAATATTTTACTAAATTTTAAAATAGAAAATATTTTCAACATTTTTAGAAGAATATATTATTTAATTATTTCTAGAAATGGGCTACATTATTTACTTAACATATGTGGGTTCAATAAATTATTTATAAAATAATTTTTGTGTTTTGTTACACAAGTTTATAATATTCTTATTTGTGCTTTATTACATTAGATAAGGTTAATAAACTATTCTGTTTATTATATGTGTAACGAAATTCACTTATAACATATTTTATAACTTATACTTATGATTATACACTTATAACTATTTCACGAATAACACTGTCTCATTGTTCCATTTTGTAATACAACATATCTAATATTGGAGATTTCATGATTCATAAAAAAGATATATTTATGAGATTAATATGAAAAGAAAAATATTCAAGATTTCCAATAGATAGTCTTAATAGATATATGGTCTTCAAAAACAGATGGTTTCATTTAATTTGATGTTTTCATTTTATGAAACGTATTATATACATGCAAATATGTCTAACTGAAACTTTTGAAACCAAACATTTATGTATAGTTGCTATATTTTTAATCGACATTACAATTACAATTTTGACTGAATACTTTAATTAATAGTGCTAAACAATTTGTAAACTTACTCGGAACAGACTCTGAAACATTTAAAAACCATCACTGTAGAAGATTAGCTCCATGGTTGGATTTAAACGCACATATTGAAACCGAATTTACAATGCATTAATTTTACCAAAAAGAATTCAGTTTTGGATACACTCATCACATTATCAAACGACAATTGAAAACAATGTATTTATTCTATTCAACCACAGTTTAAATGGTTTTCACAGCCTATCGTATATAAATACATAATGTGATTAAATTCGTTTTGTTTATTCCCACCAGAAAGTAAATGCGTAAATGTCAAAGGCTACGATTTAGTCCGAGCTCAACTAGAAATATTATTCGACATGTTTCGAGACAGAGCAAAATAACATTTGGTCCATCGACGGAAAGATCTGAACAAGCAAAACACTATTTACGATGCGCCGATCGAATTTGTCGTCCGGTAACGTTCGCGTCGAATGACGGTGAAAAAATATCCAAGATCAACGACGAATGACAAAACACTGAGGCTAGTCGTCAGTTGTTAATTGTCGACTAAATCGTACGTACTTCCAATTGCGAACGTAACGGTTCTGTCGAATTCTCACGTTCGATGGGTTACGCGCGCGCGTTTTGGGTGCCGGCCAAAGTCGTAAACACCGTTCGAACGCGTCGCTAGGCGATACGTCCGGGGACTCGACTACGGCGGATGGACAATGTTTCAAATCCAAATGGCCGTTCGGCTGAACGTCAGACGATTGCGTTTTCAGACGAATGACGAGATTCGGCGCTGCGGGACGACGACAACGATGCGACCGGCACGAGTCCACGGGGAGAAAGACGTGGCCGGCGAAATCGACGTAATCGCGGAATGCGAGACCGCCGGTCCGGCACGCGCCGACGCGGACGACCGTCTGGTGGACGGACCGTTGACGGGTACGCGGACGGGACCGTTGGCGGGTACGCGGACGGGACCGTTGGCGGGGACGCGGACGGGACCGGACGCGCCGGAGAACGGCCGCCAAGACCGACGGCGGCGGGACGCGAGAAAAGCGTACCGGACGGACAAGCGTAGGGTGGACGCGTTGCGGCGCATCGATCGTCAGCAGCGAGCGATCACGGCGGCGACCGCAAGACTGTTGAGAGCCGAGGAGCAACGGCTGAAGGTCGGCAACGGAATACGACGACCGTCCGAAGGGCAGAGGACGACGACGCCGTCGGACGGGCAGAGGACGACGACGGCGTCGGACGGGCAGAGGACGTCGACGCCGTCGGACGGGCAGAGGACGACGACGCCGTCGGACGGACAGAGGACGACGACGTCGTCGGACGGGCAGAGGACGACGACGCCGTCGGACGGACAGATGACGAGGAGGAAGCGCGTGTCGTACGTTCCGCCGTCGCCGGCCACCACCAGCGACGGCGATAACGATTGTTGGACGCCCGAGGCCACGTCCACGCCCCGTCGTCGGACCGGCGGCGCGTCCGCCGGACGTTCGGACGGGCCCGTCCCGACCAAGTGCAACCGCTGAGGCCGCCGAGTTGTTAACCTAAATTTGTTTTAACGATAAAATGTATTTGCATAAAAGATGAACAAAAAAATCGTCCTTTTTACACCGACAAGAGAGATGTTAGAGAGACAAATACTCGCGCGGAACGAATGCCAAAACGCGAGCACGGAGATGTTTCAATAAAATAAATCAATAATTGTTCTCGATCGAACGGAAATACTGATCAGACACGGTTGAAAACGTTCGGCTGTCAATCGAGTGCGATCCTAGATCGGAATTTTTGATCCGAGGCTATTTCATTTCGACATTCGTTCGGATCGGCGATATAATTCACAGAGAACAATCGATTCTACCAACGCCGCCCGAAACGGTCACGGGATGTATGTGACACGTGATCATTTTTGTACTTCCGACTCCGTGATTTTCCTGCGGACGGCCTCGTGTAATCGTCGTTGATCACATTGCATAATCACATCATCACAATGACAATAACGGCCGGAGAGGGTTACGCGGGTCGTCCGCGTCGGCAACGCGCTGTATATACGCGTACGCGCGCCGCCGCCGCCGCCGCCGCCGCGGACGTTATAAATATAACAGGCGGCGCGCAACGGAAACGGACGGACGACGTCGTTCTCAGTGTGTGATCCGTCGCGAACGCGTGCCGTGCGTTTTGCCCGTCGGCGGTCGTCGTCTCGGTTTCGCGATGGGCGCCGTGAACGCGGGGTTTCTCGACGGCGGCGTCGACTTGCACCTGAAGATATCCAATTACGAGGAGACGGTCAGACACCTGGACATCTATTACGGCATAGGTCAGACGGCGCGGTCGTTCGCGTTTTCGTGTTTTTTTCACGGTCTCCGCGGGGTAGCGGGGCAGGTGATTCCGTTCACCCAGGGCGGGCGTTTGACGGGTTCGAGCTAGTTGCGTGTAAACACCCGAATACGCGTGAATCGCCCCCCCCCCCCCCGTTGATTATTATTATTATTATTTATTTGTTCAACAGTCAACGTCCTAAGCTAATCGACAGCAATCGTCCGAGGTCGTACGGTCTTGTAGATCGTGGTTATGCGCTTTTTCGATCGACGGTTATCGTTTTAAAGATCATCAATCCAGAGTATCTGCGTTTACGCACGTTTATCGTTCGGGCCGTTCGAGAGTTGATCGCGTATTTCGTTTTGTGCGTAAAAACTAAAAAAAAGTACACGTTTGCATAACCTACCAAACCCGGACGAAAATCAATCTTCAAGCGGCCGCTATATTCGTTTGGTCACCCGCATTGTTTTCGCGGTTAACGTTTTCTCCAAACAAATCGGGTAAATGTGTTTTTACACGATAAATGTAACATTACGCACGTGAACTGGAAATGGCGTCGAGCTAAATGTAATCAAAACGAGTTGTGATTTTCGTTGTCGTTAAATCGGCGACCGGTTATACCGGAAACGAAACGACGCCAATGGTTTTTTTGTGTGTGTCGCGGATAACTGTGTTTGGCATTTTTTATTTATTTCGTTTTCACCGGTTTAAAACACGTACCGACCGTTTCTCGTTTCCGTCGGGTCACTACGGGCGCGATTGCATTTCTGGCCGGGCACGTTCGTAGCGCAAGAAAACCGTTAGTGCAACGCGCGGGGATATGATCACCAAGGTCCGAGAACACAAAAAATGGAAAACGATCGTTTATTGTCGAGTGAATTTTGGCAAACGGCTTCTTTGAAATCCCGCGGGCGCGGAAAGGAGAGAATTCAAGAATACATATATATATATTTTTTTATCTTAACAATACGTATATTGGTACGCGCGTTGCATCGTCCGTGAGAACTCGTCATGGCCCACCACGAACTCCGTTTATCGGACAATGACGTTGTCGTTCGTTCCAACAACAACCGTTGACCGTGAACGGTATCGCCGCGACCCATGACGTCGTATGAACGTTCTTATCGGCCGTTCGTCGTCCGACGTCAGAGACGACGTCCGCCAACAACGCGCGCAAACCGTATTTGTTTTCAGTCGCGCGCCGGTTAGGTTAGGTTAGGTGTTCTTGTCGTCGACGCTGTTGAACGCGGTCGTGTTTCGCACAACGGCGTGACCAGGGAGGGATGGGGTATTTCTAAAGCGGGAAATCGTGCGAGATAATATCAATTTATTGGCGACGGACGACCGGCGATTGGATTTCGTGGTTACTTTTGTTTTCGATACCGATAAAATGGTCTATACGGTCTCGTCTAATGATGACCGATTATGTTTATCGCACGGATCGGGTTTTCGTCGTAGTATTAAATCCGCCGGAGCTCCAAGTACAAACGTTGTCGGCGCACGAATTATTATTATCCGTCGGTCTCGGAACCGACTTGGAACGCGATTGGGACGTGTGTATGTGTCCGCGTTAGGTAATATCAACACAAATTGAGTGCCCAGCGTGTAGAGTCCGTTATCGCGGGCGATACGTTCAAAACTCGATTTTACGTTGTTGTAAACTTCGAACCGTTCGCCTGTCGTTATCGCGTTTAACGTTTTTCACGGACCGTAATTATGTTATCGGCACGGCGAACGTTCACGTGGTCGCGTGTGATCAGACAACGTGCACCGTTCGTTTTCGTTCGTTCGGTCTCGCGTGGCTTTTGATTATTCGTTTAACTGTACTGACGACTTGTTTTGAATGTCCGGCGAAGAATCGTAAAATATTCGATTTTCTTGGCCAAACGGTATCGTTTTTGTCGATATTTTCGGATCACGGCCGGTCACGCCGCTTGTCGGACTCGCCACACCGGTCGACCGCGTCAATCTAAACCGTACCACAATCGGCGGTAACGATAACGAAAATACAAAAATAGTTCGAGGAAACGCATAAAGAGTAAGCATGACGTTCTGTCTCAAAACGGGTCGGCGACAAGCAGCTTGTACGTTGAACGCGTGTCGAAGTTTACTTTAAGTAGGCTGTGAAAAAGTCGGAAATGCGTCGCTGGCGAATGAGAGTTCAGATCGCAAAGGAAAAACGGCCGGAGTTACACGACCACTGTTTCGACTTAACGCCGAAGAACTAACGCGAACAAAATGGGCAAATATTATTTCGTACATGTCGTTTTGTTCGTGGGCCTTTCGCTTTATTCATTCGTTCGGTCGATAGACTATAAACGCTCGGGTCCCAAAACGAGTCCAATAGACGGCGTCTACTGTATTTAGTTTTTTATATTTTTCTAAATTATGATTTTTTTTCCCTTGCGCGTCGTGTTAAAGCCACTTTTCTATCACTTGTCTACTTAATGCAATTGTCAGTCTCGATGTTGGCGTCTAAAACCGTTTATTGTTAGAGAAAAAAGTACTTGCACATAGTTTACAATGGCGTGCGATGCATATACACACAGTTAGACGGTTCACATTTCTTAATCTTAGACTAATTGCAGTTCGCGCGTCTTCGAAGGCTAACCCATAAGAATTCCATCAATCCCCTTATCCATCCTTCTCGTTCTTCGCTCATATACTTCCTCACCATTCCGATATCGCGTCTTCCCAGTTCGGAGTCGTAAAAGAGACGGAGACGAAAAAGAGACCGCCAGAGTCAACAACGCGACCAACTTATACTGATATTTATCTTCGGTTTTAACGCAGTAAGGTGTTTAGAACGCCCTTCCCCCTGGACATGCAATCTAAAGGTTAAATAGACGTTCAAACGTACCAATGAGTTTATTTATTTTTCAGTAAAAAGACAATTGTTGCGGTATCAAAGTGCAACAACCGGTCTTTTCCCTGTATTGTCGGATGAGGAAGAAGAGGCCAGTGTGAGAGACAGCATTTATTGTGCCGCATCGATTTGGAGTTTATTTCAAGCGTATAGGTAATATGTTCATTAATAACTAGCATGTTTTAAGTATTTCTAATTTATCGGGTCTTCAAAGAAATACATTTTCGTACAGGGTGGTTATTTAAGTTTTCTTTCTGAAACACGTGCTACAAACAAAATACCTATTTGTAAATAAAAAAAAAAATAGTTTTTCCGTTAAATTAACTGTATATGGTTACACGATTTTTTCACATTATACAAAATAGCACATTCAACAATATATTATACTTAACCTTTTCAACTCGGATAACCATTCGATTATTAATATTTAATATACGAGTACTCGTTATTAGTAGTCAAGAAGTTGCTAATTTCATATCAATAAACAATTTAAAAATTAAAATCGTCCAAATGATCATTTTTATATAAAATATTTTGCTTCCGTGTATGTAATTAATAAATCTTTATTCCTACAGTAGACATCAACAATGCCAATTAGATTTTCTATGTAACGTTCTTCTGGTACATTAAAAATAATCGTCAAAATAATAAAAACGCTACAACACGTTATGGTGAAAATTTAGTTATATTATATATATACATGATGTGATATCCCTTTAGACTGAATACTTATAAAATTAAATATTTCAATAATTTATTCAGTATAATAGTATCGTCAGTTTCGTCATGTTGCGAGAAAGGTATTTCAATATCACTCCGACGTATTTTGTGGTTATTTTAGATTTATTTTAATTAACTAGTTTTTCATCATCTGTCGACATTATCTCTGTAGATATTGAGTTGTTAGACAAACTTGTATATTCCTTCTTTCGCAGCTCATTTTGCTAACTCAATATACGAAAATAATCTATATACATCATTGCGTTACTTACTTCTTTCAGTAATTGTACGTATTCGTTCTTCTTGTTGGTTTATCTTTCAACCAGTGACGTCGATATGTTTTCCTCATAATTAACGCTATGGCACGATTTGACGGGTATATCTTCGAAACGACTGCGACCACGACTCTATGTATTACCGAAAAATCCTTAATGACATAATTTGTGAACTTTTTTAATTTTCGGACAAATTACCATTTTGTATAGTTATTAATTTTACATCAATTTGAATTTGAAATAATATGTTCAATTAAATAAAATTTAGTTTCCTTTTTCTAAAAATAAAAGTATCGTAATACAGTAAAGGAAACATGCTAAGAATTAAAGTAAAAAGATTAATTTAAATTTAAAAAAAAATTGGTTACAAAATGTATTTTTTTTAAAAATATTTGAGTAAATTGTGTAAAATTGATTTTTTAGGAGAATAGACGACGACAGAGGAAAATCGTACGAATTAGGTCAATCTGCAGTGAAATGCATGAGAGGAATATTGGCATGCTGGATTAGACAGTCGGACCAAATAGAATATTTTAAAAAACACCAGTGCAATAAGTTTGCATTACACTCAAAGTTTAATTTGAAAAATGGCGATATTATATATACTAGCGAAGAATATCCTCATTTACAGGTAGGAAAAAATAGCTATTATTATACGTCCTAAACATATTTCATAGATATATTTCCAGTAGTGTACGTACAATATTTGTTGATCAGTGTTTGAACAAAATTAACGTGGAGGGGGGGGGGGGGGTGCGGTACTTTTTTCAAAAGCTATTTTGAATTTAAACATAACTATAGTTTTAATTAAACATATTTGTGATTTTCTTGAAAAATACCGGGAAATTCGAATGATTTTTTTATAGCTATTTATTACCATTAGAACTGTGTATTTATTTATTTATTTATTATTACAAGCATTTTTAAAAGTTATTGAAAAAAATTTAAGTTCTTACAAACCAAATAATTTTGTTAATTTTAAAGTAACAATTTTATTATTATTATTATTATTTTTATTTAAAATAAAAACCAAACATATATTATATGTGAGCCATCGCGAAACAAACTAAAATAAGTATCCATATTGCGATGTAAAAATTTCATATCATAGTAATAAAGTCGTGTTATAAGTCACTACAATGACTACGTCATTAAACCGATATTGTAAAATTATCGTATTTTTATGGGCTCATACTTACCTACACATAGGTATGATCTAGGTTCGTAATAATAATTATTATGATCTTATTACTATAATTAATAATTATTAGTTACTAAATTGTTCTTATGTAAAATGACGACATTCGATTTATCCATAATATTATTATGTAAATTTACTTCTAAGGTATAATAAATATATTTTTTAAATTTATTATTTTTGTAATGAAAATTAATTGATTTGTATTTGATTTAGAAATTACTCAAATTACATCGGTAATAACTATATGTGCCCGGGCCAAAGACGAACTATTCAGTATTGTTCAAGTATTGTGTGCATGATATGTTTTTGCTCGGGCACTTCTTAGTTTAGCCCGATTTGGTCTTTTTCCCGTAACAAATATATTATATATATATATATTTAAAAAAAACTTTAACACATAAAGTCCCGAAAAATATTGAGTACATTCAGAGATGTAATCCTGCTTGCACTTCTGCTGTCATCTGCGCGTTTTGGTCGATGTACCGTAACCTCAACATAGCGCCGTCCGTTGTGTTATGTTTTCAATCAAAGACATGAAAAAAACGTAAAGATATGGACTGCACTTAGAAAGAGAAAAGAAACGAATGTCATTATTGTTGGAAAGAGACAAATAGATAGTAAAAGATATCATATAATACACGACAAATTAAATTTATTTTTCAATCGATAAGGAGCTTAATTTTAAATCATAGTAAGGTTTTTTGCAGGTTTTGATATACATTACAAAAAAAAACACGTTTAAACATTGCACTTTGTATTGTAATAATGTATTAGTGTTAAAATATAAAAACAACTAGTTTTTTACCAGTTTGAAAATCCTTTTTCATCTTTTTTTCATCCTATTGCTATATCTTAACCAAATTTGAAAACAATAACAAAAGTATAGTATAAAATAAAAATATTATTTTACGATTACTGACGAGTATAAGACGAATGACGAGTAAACGAGTGTGAACACATGGTAATGGTATTGTCTACCACTAGGCACCACTAGGTATAATTTTGTGTACAAAATTATAATAATATATTAATATGATTTAGGCAATGATAACAATACATTCACCATGATTGATAGGGTGGTATGATAATGAACAAAAATAACAATACAAAAAATATTGCGAAAATAAATTTATCTTTTATTTTTATACAAACCGTTTAAGACTTACAAACTGTAAAATAATATTAAATTCAAAATACGTGTTTTAGCTTTAACTTGTTACGAAGGTCCAAATCGTTAAATGTAATATTAGCAGAGATATAAACTTTTAAAAACTGCTTAAACAACGCGAGTTTGTAGTATTTACGTAGCACGGCGCATTGTGAAATTATGACTTCATGCGTATTTTTGAAATGGCGGTCGCTGGCTAAATAATGGTCGTAGACAGTTTTTAGTGGTGCCGTTGGTTTTAATTATAATACTTAATAAAGTAGGAAAAATTGTTTTCAGTTCTATGGTCATTTAAAGAATCGTTTGTTTTTGCAGATTGACGTTGTGTCATTGTACCTCATATATTTGGTCCAAATGATTACGTCAGGGCTGCAAATGATTTATACCAAAGATGAAGTGGCTTTTGTGCAAAATTTAGTGTACTACATAGAACGTGCGTACAGAACACCAGATTACGCCATGTGGGAAAGGGGTAGTTCGTATAATGACAACACGCCTGAAATTCACGCGAGGTTAGTATTCGTAATTGAGTTGTCTGACTTCATATTGAAGGTAATAAATTATTAAATATTCGTTATATTTACGTTTATATTACTGTGACTACAATAACTGCAGTCGATACAAAATTATCTAATCGTCAATATTGCTCAACGATAGTCGATAACGCACTCGTCTGTTAACAACCAACGACCGTGTTTATATATATAAATATAACTATTATTTCAATGATTCAATAATATTCTTCGATTATTATTTATGTGGTAAATACAATTTTATTCATTTTGGTTTGGTAGATTTCGGCGGTCTTAAAATAAAAAATTTTCATATTATCGATAAGTCATGTTGATGTAATATATATTGATCAGACAATAAAAGTGTATACAGTTCATTTTATCACTCGTTTGTTCGAAAATTGATAGTAGTTATAACTTATAATTAAGTTTTTATAAAATATTTTAATACCAACAAATTTGTTATTTATCTATATTTTACAGAGCAATATAAAAATATGTGCGTTATATGACCACCCGTTATAATTAGTTCAATTGTTGAGATTTTCGTTGTTATATATGTAAAATATATTTTTTTACATTAATTATCCTTATAATTCGCCTGAATATAATTTATTTTAATTTTTAATTAAATTATAGTTTATATGTTAAACATAAGTCTATTAAAGGTAAAATAAATATTATTGTTTATCCAGTTGTTAGAAGAGAGAAAATCCGAGGAACATTGTAGAATATTGTGAAAGAAAAATTATCACATTTAAAATTATAACCTAAATTAATGCTTATTTCTATTATAAAAAATAAAAATATCTAATAACACATTTGAATATGAAATTAAAAAAAAAATGTATACAAGTAATGACAAATATAAAACTCAATTGTTTATAGTTCTATCGGGATAGCAAAAAGCGCTCTAGAATCGATTAATGGCTGTAATTTGTTTGGGGACAAAGGAGCTTCTTGGTCCGTTATATACGTAGATATCGACGCACACAACAGGAATAGAAGTATATTCGAAACGTTACTGCCGAGGGAATCGAGTTCGAAAGTGAGTAAATACTTATATTTTCTGTACCCGAAGCGCCGTCAAGATCATTATGGATATATATATATATATAATTCATTATTAATGGTTGTTACCGTTAATTTAGGCAGTAGATTCCGCATTGATTTCAACCGTGTCTTATCCCGCGTTCGCCACCCACGAGGACATATTGGTATCGTACACAAAAGCTAATATAGTAAAAAAGCTCAAAGGACGGTACGGATTTAAACGTTTCAAAAGAGACGGTTACAAATGTGCTATCGAGAACGAGGAAAGGAAGCATTACAACGTCGGGGAGACTAAAGTTAGTAATTGTTTAGTATTAACGTATGTTCACGAATCGAGTTTACTCGAGAAATATCACGCGACTGTTAGTAGTTTGTGTTATTGTTATTAATTTAAACGTAAACGTTCTAGGATTTTGAAAATATAGAAAACGAATGGCCTATATTCTATTTGTACATGATCATCGACGGAGTGTTCAAAAATCTACCGTTACAAGTCGAAGAGTACAAAGCGTTGCTGAAAGACGTCATGATGGTCGACAGTTTTGGTGGTCGGTTCCGAGACGACGGCATTCGGTATGAAATTCGATTTCTGATGGCTTTTTTTCGTCCTTTTTTAGATCCTTACATACCGATGTTCTATTACGTTACGAAGGAAAACGTTGACTATGAAAAAGCGGACCCTGGAAGCCAGTTGAGGACGGCCGGACCAGAGTACCAGGACTCCCGAAATCCACCGTTATTCCTGTGGAACCAAGCGCTGTACATCATTGTCCAGCTGCTCACCTCGAACCTTTTACACATCAACGAGTTGGATCCGATCCGTCGGTATTTGCCGTCCTACAACAGGCCCAAACGGCCAGGACGTTATTCCGCGTTCCAGGTAACATCGCACCGAACTGTATATAATATCGCGGAAAACGAGCGAAATCTCTCTGTTTATTCACGGACGAACAAAATGTCATTGGGGATTTTTTACGCTAAAAAAAAAAATGATGCTACGTCATAGTAAGCAATGGGTTGATACAGTATTGATCAATTAAACACTTCATTAGGACTGCTGAGTTGGTTATGAATAATTATTGTGTAACTTAACAACTGTCTAATAGTTTATATAGTATTATTTTAGTACATAAAGAATGCATGCAAATACAAATAATAAATAGTAAATTTATTATCCAAACGTGAATTAACGGGGAGATTTCGTCCTAGTTTCGATATGACACATGGCTGGCGGTCACATTTTTCGTCGCAGGTCAAGTTCTCGATTTTTAAAGTAGAAAAATCAATAAACGACAAAGTATGCATATGACTAATATGATTGGATATATAATTACATATAAAAACCGTTATTAATATTTTTATAGAACATTCCAGTATGTCAAAAATGTAAACATAATAATTTTGTTTCAATATAATAATTATTATTAATATTATTATGATGTCCGAATTTATATGTGTATTTAGGATTTTTTCCTGTAGCGCATATTCAATACAATATATTCAAGGTATTTATTTTGATATGGATTAAAAAATGTGTTAAAAAAATTAAACTTGTCATCATCTGTCCTGACGGATTTTTGAGAATCGGAAAGTGGCTTTTCCCCCACTACAGCATATCTATTGCAGTTAATGCAAATTTGATCAATTCAACCGGGGTTTGTTTCTTTTAGGTAATCGGTTTCAGGACTGTATATAAATATAGATCTCAAGCCATGTGCTTGTTTATTCCATCGCGAGCAGATCGTTGAACCGTTGCATGTATTGAATACTTGATTATCGTTTCCTTCAAATTGTTTTTAAAATAAAAGTAGTAATGCTCGTGTTTTTCACTATTCTCTCAAAAAAATCAAAGACTTTTTTAACTTCATTTTGGACAGTCGAATTTTTGGTTTTAAATTTATGGTTAAAAAATAAAATCACGAAGATTTGAAAATAGTTTCATATTTGTACAAATATCAGTCAAAATCTAGATGGCATTTATAAATAATATATGAAAATGTTTGTAAATTGACGGACACTTTAATATATATATGTTTTACAGTTTTTATTTCTTTTTAAAGTTTGTCTACCCACTTTAATGCATTGTTTATTAAATTTGATGATATATTAATTTTTGTAGTTATTATTTCACAACAATCGTTTTCTGCAGGAGAAAAGCTATTATATGTTAATACCAAAATGTAATCAAGTAAAAATTCTGGGTTTTTTTTTTAAATTTAAACACCGCCAGCCCTGATGTCTGTATGTGTTTGCGATACTATTCTACGACAAAATGCAAAACATTATTTGCTATAAAGTTATTGTAGTTTGAATGAACTACAATACAAAAATAATACTTATTAAAATGACATACATATATATATATTTATTTTGTTTCACATGTTTGCATAAACGTATCAGACAAGGCACAGTACTGTAAGTAAAATACAAATTCGACAAAAAGCATGGTGTGGTTTTTATGCACTTTATGCGAGTTTAAACAATCAGTTATTAAATTAGAAACTAACACTCTTCTTAGTCTTTTTGCTCTTACTTCTTTATGTCGTTCGACCAATATCTGGTGTAACGTCATCCGTTAATTTGAATCGTAATGAAATCAATGGTAGATCCTGCGTGACCAATTTGATAGAAAACAAACTTCGTTTGGACCATGTTTTTACAATATACATATAACCTATTTAGACCAATTTTAACTCTTTTTTTGTATTGTATTAAACTGCATTTTTAAATCTTTTAATGTGAATACTGTATAATTACTATATGATTAATTTTCAACTTACAAATCATTTTGAAATTCACTTAATGAACGTGTGGATATTTTTTGCGTCTGCGAGTTAGGTAAATAAATGTAAACTTTACTGTTAATTGTACTTTTGGATTATCCTATTTCCCATTAAAGTAACACCCGGTGGAAGATTGAATTGAGGTTTGTCATGCATACCGACCAATTTGCTTATAACATTTTAAGTGTTCAAAAATATAGGGTTACAGTTTATTTGTCCGATATTTTTGAACAAAAATTGCGTCCCTCAATTATTTTAACCACAATTTTATTACTATCGATACCATTTTTTTAAAAAAACTATTTTTGATTTGTGTCGATTCAAGGTGCAGTGTCCCCTCTTTACACATCGTGTCCACATAAGCATACTATTATTGTAAGCCGAATACGCTTTACTTCTGTTACCCATTTGTTTACTGCTGACTGCACCACTATTGCTGTAAAATATTTCGCTGGCCGCATGTGTCTTTATAGAAATACATTCGTTACAGATGTAATTATAATTTAATGCTATTTGTTTATAAATGTATGTACATGTAAATCATACTATATATATATATGTGTGTGTGTGTGTGGGTGTGTTAATTAATCCTATTATTATTTTATATAAAATAGTTTTCCTTTTTTTAAATAGGTTTTTATGTAAAACGTGTTTACATTTCTTTCGTTTTGGTTACACGATATGAATATTTTTTTTTTTTGGCTCTAGAATTTACACCGTAGTCGACAATTATCAGTGAACCCTCTTCACACGTGATATTGTAGTGTAATACAATAGTTGTTGTAATCTCCCGAAGACCCATAGATATGTACGAATAGCATTGCGTCGCGTCGGTGAGCGTTTCAGATTGATCAAACACATCAGTTGCACCCATTGCCGCCGCATCATTTAGTTAGCGAGCGCCTACTTACTCATTAACGTTCACCGATATAATCTGGACGCGTCGTGCCGTCCGCCTCCTTCTGAGGTCCTTCTTCAGTTTCTCCCGGATTGCCGAATCCGAGATTCGATCGTGTTGACCAGACGGAGGACGGTTTCCCGGCGCGCGGAACGCCAAATTGTTCACTTTCGTAACACGCGGCCGAAACGTCGCGACGTGTGCACGAAACGTGCGTTTACGACCGAAAACGATCTGCGGAAACGCGAAAACCAGACCACTCGCAACTGTCCACGTCCTCGCGCGCCGTAATCGAACAACATATTTCCCACGTGCACGTGTCGACGCGTTTGCTTACGGTTTTTTATTTTCCGCGTTCGTTATCTGGAGGGCAGGGGGGGAGGGGTTCAACGTTCGTTATTAATCTCGACCGTATAGCAGTCCGTGGCTAACGGCCAGTAATTGTATTCGATTAATACGTACATGTATATTAATCAAATTTCGCGTCTACCGACCGGCGAAACATTTACTATTAACATTTCCAACGGATAGGGTATTTGGAATACAGATAAACGTCAATCGTTTAAAACCGTTTTAATATTTAAAATGTTAAAACAACAATTTAATGAATTTCGAATTTTTTCTGCAAAACGTGCACAAGGTATTTAAATGTTGGAAATTCACATTTTTTTTTTTTTTAAAAACAATGTTAGATTTTTATTCGTGTTTTCAAGTCGAAAATCATAACGTAAAATATCATCTTTCGTAATTTTCATGTTATTCATTATATAAAAAAAAAAATTAATTTAAAGAATTCCCAAGATACTGGCTCACATTAATTGTAAAATATATAATTAACGGATATTTGAGTAACGTAAAAATAAGTCATTTTATGAATATACTACCTACCTAATCATAATTGTTTATTATTATTATTTTTTAAACACAATTGTTACGAATATATACCTCAACCCGTGGTGAATGTTAAAACTTACTTTTTTTTTAACTGAGTATTTTTATTATTTTATTTTTCTATTACCAATTCGTCGAACGTTGCTATAGACATTTGGTAGTACTGAACAAAATCTTACGGATGTGCCCTCAACATCATGAAATTTATCTGAAATTATCCTTCGTAAGGCCTTTACGGTTCACGGGATGAATCCAATGGTTCCTTTTGAAATTTTTTTTTCTCGATTGCGTTCATACAATACATGCGCGTATTGTATTGTATACAATACAACACATCTACTGCGGTTTCTACGTTGCCTAATTCCGTTTTTCAACGTACAGAAAGCTTTTAAGTACGGATAACTTTGAATGGGTATTTTCAAATTTGATTATATAGGTTATATAACTACGATGATCGCACAGATGGTTCTGTCACAGATGTCTGTAAAAAACTAAATTTTTTATCGATTCGACGCGAAAAAGTCGACTATGCGCGCTCGTGCGAAAGCACACCACGTCCGTGTTCTTATTATTTCAAAAAACGTGAACGCGTGCCATCGCGTTCGCCGCGTGTGACCAGCTTTTTAGAACTTGCTGCGATCGTTCGCGCGCGTCGTCGCAGACACACACAGCAAATATATACGTTCAATATTATAAATAGATACGTGTGATACGAAAACAAGTGCCCCAATCATCGTTTCGGACGTGATCTTATAACCGACAATTAAGTATTTCGTTCATGGTTCATGGACGTTTGAATGAGAGTTTACACTCGGAACTGGGGCGAACGCAGAAAAAAAATTTTTTTTGGGGGAGGGGGTGTTTGAAAAAAATATCAAGACGAGTAAATAATATTCATCCAAATTTGAAAGTTTTATTAATGATTATTACATTAAAATATCCATTCTTCGAGGTAATCAAACACTTCTTCGCATGTAACCTCAACGTCTACACGACTTTTATAATAAAGTACTCGAAGTTATTGGAACGGCGATTGCATTTTTCGGTGTAAAGAACGTTGAAATCGAACCGGAACTCATTTTAACAAAACATTCCAAACGTGTACGATCCATCGATATATTGAAGATATATAACGATTAAATAATACACAGTTCAATATTTCGCATGTATATTATGCCATAAATCGCAATGATTAAACAACGATTGAGTACAATATCCGTAACGGACCAAACGTATTGTACATAAAGTGAATGATATTCAATAACAGATATTTCGGAAACCTCCAAATTTCCAGTAAATAATAAAAAACGTTCATTGGTCGTAATACTTTCATGTAAAGTAATTCAAAATTGTGTATATATTTTATCTATCATTCTAAATTTTGCGAGGAGAGAGGTTTAACACCCAAATACCCTCCCCCTGCGTTCGCTCTTGATCCGGGATCATAAAATTATTGTCTGTACGTGTAAAACGTGTTGTTAATGTCGTGTCACAGCGGGGTAGTCATTGTACACTGTCGCCTTGAATATTGTTTACCACAATCGACTAATCATTCACTACAACTACCGGACTTGGCGTGTGCATTCCATAATACGGTATTCAAATTGCATATTTTTATCTCGTATTTTCTCACGTTTTAGGGAACGGCTTCAGATTTAGTCGTTCAAGTGGTCTTAATTGCGGAATCAATGAGACTCCAAGCGATGATGGCCACGTACGGTATCCAGACACAAACGCCACACGAAGTAGAACCGGTTCAGATATGGTCGTCCACGCAGCTGATGAAAGTACGATCGTGTTTCATACGTTTTTTGGACGACATTTTTGAAATTCAATTTATTCAGCGTGTATTGTTTTTGGTGTACAGGTCTACACGAATTTGGGCGTCAATCGCAAATTGAAACTGATGGGCAGACCGTTACGGCCTATCGGCGCGCTCGGGACTAGCAAAGTAATTGTCGACCGTCGGATCCATCGGGCCATCGGTTTTGTCACGAATAATCCATGTCCATTTACGTGTTATTATTATTGCCACGTGTGTCCGTAAATATGGACAAAAATGTGACGAACCGTCTCTCCGTCATAAACCTATATTCACATTACCATTAAAAGGCGATTTTTGGAAAACATTCCTCCGTTTTTGATAAACACTGTGTCCGTTGAACAATGTGAAAAATCGGAATCGGAAAAGTCCATCCTTATACTGCATTATAAATTTAAAATATTCCAATACTATTAACTTCATAGTATTGAATTTAGTGTTATCACGATATTCCGCTGAATCACAATGATGTTTGAAAAGTCATAGTGACGTATACTTCATACGTGAATTCTTTGATAACATCCAGTCTACCTATTGTAATCCTACATTATTTAGTGTGCCACATTCATAAATATAATCACTTCTTTTCTGGTATTTATTCATTTCCGAAGTTCTACAATTGATAATTGGTCTGAAATATTGCCATCAAAAGAAAGTAGTGACGTACGATAGTTGTCAATTATAATTTCAACATAGTAAAAATATTATTCAATTTAAAATTTTTCGATTATTATTATTATTATTCTTTTTTAAAATTATAATTAAAATTATTAATATGTTTAGATGTACAGAGTTTGCGGTATGACTGTTTTGTGCTATCCTCTTATATTCGAAGTGTCCGAGTTTTACCTTTATCGAGACATGTCATTGTTGATCGATGACATCAAAACTGAATTACAATTTGTCAGTAGATTTTGGCGATTGTCTGGTAGACCTACCGTCTGCTTATTGATACGAGAAGAGCACATGAGGTAAAATCATAATTTTGTAAACTTAGACACCACATTTTGAAAATGTCAAAGGGAGCCGAACTTGGCTCTTGGATTTTTAAACTTTTAGTATTTTATAATGTACAATATAGTCTTATAGAATACTGGGGATTTATAGTATTCAACAATTCTCTTCCTCATTATCTGCGTTGGCATTTTTTTTTTACAATGAAATAAAATAATACATTAACAACGAGATTTTATCAAAAAGAAATAATATTTTTAGGCTTTATGGGAGGAGGGGGGAGGGGAAATTTTGGAACTTCCGTGGTGAATATGACTGAGTTGTAGGTACTGAACCAACATCGTTCATAGAATATAATTGGTTTTTCGAATTTCGAATTGGCGAACAAGGTTTGATATGTCAAAACGGAAAGATATGGAGTTTAAAAATAAAATAAAAACGTTTAAATAAAGATAATAGTTTTAATTAAGATAACGAAAGATTAATGATTTTTACTTTGAAAGTACCGAAAACGTAATTGAACTATTTTATTAACCTAATTTAGAGATCCGCAGTTCGACGAAATGTTAGATTTATTTGCTATGTTAAAAAAAGGCCACTGCGATGGTATTAAAGTACGGATTGGAAGATTACAAAATTTACTGTCTTCTTCTTGTATGGGTATGTCTCAAAGCATTAACGAACATGTCTATTTTTGCTAATTATACATTTTTATGTTTAAGAACATTTGGATTTCATGGATAACGCCGAAGCAAATAATTTTGAATTTCAATCTTTTAAACAACTGAATAACGATTATAGTGGATATCAGAGTTTGACGGATGTACCTAAAGCATTGACTTATACAGAAGACATTGTCAACATACAGGTAAATAACGTAAACTTTACCAATAACCAATTATTTTGATTGTAAAGTGAAAACTGTTCATTTTTAGTAATCAACTTTGTGTATACATAACATAATAATAATAATAATATAATAATAATAATAATAATAATAATAACAATAATGATAAAACAATTTTATACATAACAAAGTATAAACAATTCAAATAATATAAAAAAATATGTATACTTTAATTGAGTAAGAGTGAAGTGAAAATTAAAAAATGCCACTTATATGTTTTAAATTTGATAATATTATCTACCAATGTATTTTTATTATTTATGATTTTGAATTAAAGATAAACATCTAATAATTGTTTTTTAATATCATGATATCACAGTTAAATCATTTTTGATGAGGAAATTGAATTATTATTGAAAATATAATAATGTTTTCAAAGATTCTGTTACTGGAAAATCATTTGTGTAAATTTTTCATAATCATTTATTAATGTAGTTTAATCAAATAAAGCAATTAAGTTATAAATCATTACTTTTTTAATTTTTCCATCAAGTGAAAAATATTTATTGGAAAAAATAAATACTTTGTTGTTCGAGCCTCTAGAGAACTTTGAAATTTTAAAATTGTATTCTGCTCTAATTAAGTTAGTTAATTATAATAAATTTGAAGTAAAAAGAAATATATGAAATTTACAAACTAAATCAATATCATGCTCACATGAGAGCAATATTAAATTTTCAAGACGAAATTTTGTCATAATCAGTTTGATCTAAACAAATCTATGAATGTTAATTTTAATTTATGGAATGCACTATTATTCTAACTAAGACTTCACTAAATCGTTAAAATGTTTAAAAAAAAAATTAATAAAATACATAATTATCTAGATCACATAAAACAATAATGTTACTAAATAGTTAATAGACATATCTTTAATGAAGATCTAAAAAGCTAGGAGTTAAATTAAATTTGAGTTTATGTTTAATTAAGTTTTTAGAAGACACGAGTATATGTTTAGTACTTACAACAATAGGTATTAATTTTAAAATTGTTATATGTGTTTGTACGTGTACGTATGTGTATACATAAATTGCATATAATTATTGTGCATAAACTGATTTTAATACTGTATTTACATTAACTTTACAGAATTATCAATATAAGAGTAATAATGAAATTATTTATACAATAAATAATGGAGTTGGGCTATTTTCACAAGCACAGTTGTATGGTTTACTGTTGAAAAGAGAAGGGCTTGAAAAGGAAATAAACGGATACACCAGTAAGATTATGATATTATTATAGATAAGAAAATATCACATACACCAATTTTTGACTTACGTATAGTAGTATAGTAGTGAATACTGTAGTTTTAAATAAAAATACAGCGAATACTGTATCTTTTTCAAGGCACCAGTTGTATCATGTTCAGCTTCAGAATAATTGAAAATACTATGAATTTCGATCTTTTTCTTTCTTCTTCTATATCAGCTTATTTTATTGTTATTATTTTATTTATTATATTCATATTGTTTACATGTATCTGTACGTAGATAGCCGAGATACAATTTTAAGTTTGAACAAAATATATTCTTATAGAGATTTACTCTGACATGGATGTCAGCATATTTATCTTTAAAAGGTTGTAAAGTAAAACTACATTCAAGTCAGAACTTAATTTATCTATTGTTCGTTGGTTGTACTGAGTGGCCGATGAGGAAAAACTATTGATGTGTTCGATTATTAAATCTTTTACTTATGTGATTATACTGATTACTAATGTATAATGTATAATTTAATGATATATATATAAAATACTAATTAAAACTAAATTATTATTGAAAAATCAAAATTTTAGTTTAAATTAAGACAAATGATGTCACCGATTGATTAAAACTAGATAACGGTGCTCCACGTGGAGTAATATTTTTTGATTTTTTGTGCGTAATCCATGTACATTTCTCTATCGATCGGTTAGTAATACGAAAAACGATATTTAAAATTTCATTACGCGCTGAGCCGTATTAACGTAATTTTTTTATTTTTGTGTTTCGTCTCAAATGTGTTAAGTATATTAAAAAAAAAATTGAATTTTTATTGTATCGTATGAAATAAATTTACCACGCTCGGAAGTGTTTTAGATAACATATTACTCCATTACAAGATATATATATTATTTGTCACTGTGATGAATATTTTCTTTTTTTTGTTCTTTACATTTCGTTAATTTTTAAGATGCATTTTCGTTTTTCGTTCATTACTTAAACGATTTAAATTAACTGAAGTTGCTATATTTATATTTTACATTTCGACGCGTCAACTACGAGCGCAGTTGTGACAACAACAAAATGCACATAGCACGATTTAGTAGTCGACAATCGCCGATATCCGCGTTTATAAACGATGGTTATACGTGCGACAAGAAAATTCTGAAAAGTTTTATGATTCTTAAAATATGTTTGACAGCACGTTGTTCAGCACAAAAAAAAAAAGAAAGTAAAAAAAAAACGAAAAAAAAACAAACGAAATCCGAAAACGTGTTACCGTAGCACGTCATTCGGTCCCTTCATTTATTCTCTCGCCGCTTGCGACAGGCGGGGATCGCGTGGGATCACGTGTACGACTGTTGAATTTAATTCTTCAAGCGGTGTTACTTTCGCGTTGCCGCAGACCGATGATAAATTATCGTTTTCAGTTAGACAACACCTGACAAATTTGTATCACTGCGCCGGTTGTTTACACTATTGGATAGCCGTGCGTTATTGCAGCAGTCTGTTGTGTCACACGGTCGACAGCATTAGTCCGTTCATCACCGCCGTTTTGGTCAACGGCAAACAGGTAACATGTTTGAATCATTTATCGAGTTCGACCTGAGCGAAACAATACGTTTGAAAAAATGCACTTGTCTTTATTTATTGCGTGGAAAAAAATGGCTTTTTATTGCGATAACGGTTTAACAAACGCGCGTAGGGCTTACACGACAATTCCAAAAACAAATGCCGACGTTCAAACGTGTTGAAAATGTTTAGTTTTTGAATTCACGAGCGGCCATATTAAATCATAATCAAGTGTGGCGGTGTCGTAGGTAGCATACTAAAAACGACGAGTACAAAATTTGACTACTAATTGTCGACGTATCTGATATTAAATTTCGTTTCTTGACACTATATAATGTACGTTATACGTCTATAATTTCTACGTAAGCGTGTCATATTCGTGTCATATTCGTCATTATACTCAATGTATATATTTGTATATGTACATAGTTTATTATTACTATTTTTTTTTTTTTTTGGACTTAAGTCTGCCCGTTACTAATTATGAGAACCGACATGTTAAACGATCGTTTTAAAACGGTGTCCATCCGTGTTGTACAGCTCACCGTCGGAGTCGTGGACCAAAAAGAAACCGTGTTCGACAAGCCTATGACACCGGCGGCAATCCACTCGATAATCTATTCCACCATTCAGCCGTACAACGTAATACAAGCGGTATTGCAGCAGGAGATAATATTATATTGCGGCCGGTTGATAGCCACTAATCCGGATCTGTTCAAAGGGATTTTGAAAATAAGAGTTGGGTAAGTTGGCTTCGATCGAAAAACACGAGAAAAAAAAATAGACGAGTACGCAGATTATGCGCGTCAGGAAAATTGTGCGTTTTTATTGTGCGACATTCGATTCGGATATAATACATTCATATCAAGTACGACTGTTCTAATCGAAGTGATTGTGGTTTGACCTTCAAATTGGTTGAAACGAAATGAAATCAATGTATTCGTAACACATTCAAGTATTATACTTGCATTTTTCATTATGTTATTGCAATAACGTTGTGTGTCTTCCGCGCTAAATAAAATATCTTCCGATTTATTCGCAATAATTGCGTTTGTTCGACGTTAATGTGCAAGACGATTTCCCCGAAACGTTCGGAAACGAATCTGTTGACATATTATGGTTTTATTTTTATACAGATGGGTGTTGGAAGCTATGAAGTTACAGCTGAACGCGGGAAAAGAGATGACGTCGAAAACCGTCGAAAATTCGAGCCCGTACGCCATCCGGCAATTGTTGCAAAAAGTATTGACAGTGAAGCAATGGGCGCAAAAAGAGCAGTGAGTTTTTACTTGCTGTTATCACGCTAGACGTACGCGTTCGGACGTATTTCCGAGTGTTTCGTTATCGATTTTTAAAACGCCAAAGTGTCGGATGAAAATATTTTAGACATTTAGAGAGAGTTAGAACTGACCAAGAGTTATCACGAAAGACGTGATATTCACATTACAACGAACGCGTATTTTCCGTTATGTAATTTTTTGTTTCTTCTTGGTGGTTAGGTACTAACGGCACCTCATGGAAAATCGTTTTACATTATGCAACGTTTACGCGTCCTGCTTTAAGTACTATTTACCCAAATTCAGTTATTACATCATTAATTCTTCAAGTATATTTGTATAATCGTATTTTATAGTCGTTGTAGATTTTATCAAATTTCTTTGTAAAATTTCAGTATATCGACCAAAGAATTACAATTCGAATTTCATGTTGGTTTCATAACATTGAACCGCTATAGTATATTTCAGTACTGAATATTTTTTTTCCTTGTTAATTTCCCAGACAGTAAAATTGAATTTACCTACTAATAAGTTATTTTACCGTATATATAATATATATTTTTCCACGATTTCATTAAACTATATCATTTTGTTTTTTATTGAAAATTTAATAAAAATAAGCGCATAACGTACATTATTGTTTATTCAAACATTTTTTGTTTTTTATGAATATTGAGTATGTCGAGTGTCTGCTCTCAATGACTTATAAATAAAATATTTATTACAAAATTACTAGTTTTATTACATCCACTATCATCCAATGTAATATTATAACGTTTACACTTTATACTACATTATCATTTGTAGAAATAACAAATTTTAATTTTAATTATATAATTTTTTCTTAAAATTAAGCATTTTTTTCGTGTTTGATGACATTTTTTCGTTAAATTTGTATTTGACCGAATTAAACATTTATCGACGTACGGTTATCGTGCTGTACTGTAAATTATTATTTAGATCTTTTTTAACTAAAATAATACTTTCGATTACTGGAGCTATTCTAAAAAAAAAAATAACATAAAATATATTAAAATATTGTTTTTATCAGGTCGTCGGTTAAAATTACTGTTACCCGTCGAATTCGCCTGTACACATTTACCATGAGCTCATATCTTTATATAGGGAAGAAAACGTAACAGGCACGTGACGTTAGCTTCAACGTTGTGCATGACGTTGCTGCGACCTACTCCCCCCTGAGAGTTTCGGTCGTCGTTTTTATAATTAGCTCGTGTTGGAAAACCGTTGTGCGATTCAGCGACGCACACACCCCAGGCGTAGTGGCATAACTCGGTTTTGTTATTTCGTTTTTTTTCGCTTCTCGTCCTTAATTGCAAATTAATTCTCCGTTTTGTTCTATAAGACGGTGTAGTCGAAAAACTAACTCAACGGATTTCTAGCGATTTCAATAATATTCTAAAGAAATACTGACTTTCGCAATCGTTATTTTCTTTTGTTACTTTTATTTGACGATGCGTTTATATTTAAATTAAATTTCAAATCTATTGTTTCGGATTGAAAATGTTCTGTTTTGTTTTAGGGAAACCAAAATACGAATTTATAATTTGAGATAATACTCATATTATGCTCGTAAATTAATTGTTATTTATCGTATTGTATATATATATTATAATTTATGTATATACATTTTGAGTATAATTAATAATGATATTTGTTCTTATATTACAATGCATATAATATAGGAAATTATTGTATTTAAGTGCTGAAAGTGTATACTAAAATTTATTTATTTCAATTATAAAAATGTTTGAATTTTTATTTTCAAAAACCTACTTAAAATAAATGTCTGTTCAAAATCGAATTTCATTTTTCAGTCGTCATTCTAAGTTAAAAAATGTATTTATTAGCTTCTGTATTGCATTCGCCAAATTCATATACTTTTAGATTCTGTGCGAAGTATAGAATGTATTGGTTTTACAATGATGTATTTTTCCCATTCCAGAAATTTGCAAAAAAATCGTTTAAGTTGTCAATATGTTCGTTTTGGTTATGGACAAAACAAAGAGCTCAAATTGTCATATAAGCTTGAACATGGATACATTTTAATAATATTTATCATATTTATTTCTTTATAATTAATACCTACTAGTGACGCTCAGAATCATTTCTCGATTTCAATGATTTATTATTGTTTTCAAATTTAAAATAATAATAAAACTACATAATCTCTTGTAACTTACGTAAAACATTCGCAACACGTCACGGCTCGCTAATTTTTCATTATTATTATTATTATTATTCTTATTATTATTATTAATATTATTAAATTAAATTATAAATTTATACATTATAAATTATAATTAAATTTTTGATTTATTGTTGTTTTCAAATTGAAAATTATAATATAACTTATACTCGATAAAGTGATCTACTCGAACCGGCATCTACTGCGGCTAGCTAACTTTTTTTAAATTAAAAATTAAAATGTAATCGTATGATGATGATATTAATAATACTAATTATGTTTGGATCTCGGTTAACTCGACTAATGAAAAACTATTTCGGCCGGCGTTTTCGGGTATTATAAAACTGTATCGTTGTTCGCAGAATAAACGTGATGCAAAAGCGGAAACTCGAGGGTTGTTTGTGTAGAGTGCCCAATCGGTTCTATAACCAAGTTTGGGACATACTGAGACGTACACCCAAAGGGATTTTAGTCCGAAACCAGGTTTTGCTGCAGCAGCCAACTATTAACAACATGACGCACTCTGAACTTCAGTTCGCTTTGCACGTGGAGGACATGTTGAATCACATAGAGAGGCCCGAGTATAGGCAACTCGTTGTAGAGGTAAGTTCAATCGAAGTGTCACTATAATATAAGTGTAGAGGACAGTTTTTTTTTTCATTTCATAGTGACTTGAGTTAATGTCGACTTGATTACATTTTACCTACCTACCTCCTTGTACTTATTAAATTATATGTTTACAACACAAACGGACGATTTTTAAAAATCAAAAATTGTATATTTATTACTCAAGAACCAGTGGATACGCTGATATTTTGTTTTTTTTTCTAGCTGTTGTGCATAGTCTCTACGATCCTCATCCGAAACCCGGAACTTACATTGAAAGAGTTGAATCTGGACAATTTAGTTGTCGAGGCAAATCGGATGTTTTGCAAGGTAATATACGACGGTAGACCAAAACGACGTGAACTATTACGCTAAAATTTATTTATTTTCGGTAACGCATAATGTTTTGTGGTGAGATCGTTGAGGTATTTGGAAAAACTTGTGATACGAACAATAATTTTCGTCATGCAAATACTCGTATATTTATTTTTGTTTTTTGTTAAATCGATGTATTTTCGAAAAACATACAGTAATCGGATGAAACCGTATAATAGAGTTCCGTCTCATTCAAGTAATAGATGCCCGTCAGGAGCATATTTATTCAGAATGTTTTTTATCCACACGTCCACTCCGCTTTGGCTGAAATCTAAATAATAAAAAGGACCGTAAAGATTTTTCCATCGAGTTGACCAACCGTCGCATTTACGGTTTCTCCTTATCCACGCTCGTTATCGTTTTTATCTTGTTATCTACACGTTTGTCGTACGCCATACAGGTGGATTTTTCCGTTCGTTTTATCCGACAGAGCGGATGGAATAATCGGCCGAAAAATCCTGGTTCTAAAAATTTTCTCCGTAATATGTGAGGGGGCCCGGATTGTCCAGTGGACAGTTTAAACGGCAACTAAAAGAATTTCGTTCAGATGAATTACATGCCATTGCTACTACGATTGCCACGTAGAATGGTATAGTTTTCATAATACTTGTGCAACAAGTCCATAGTGTTAAAGATAACTTGTACTTTCCCACGAATGTGTGTACGTCCCCGAGGTTAGTGAGGAAGTACCGAAATAAGCGTGTACCGTAAAGTCAAGATGAACGATAAGTTAATTAGATTGTCCCGAACGTCTCTGCACCGCAGACCGACCGGCGTAAATATAGTTAGGGAAACGTGGTGGAAAACTCGTTTGTTTGTTTTGACGTCAACGCTGTCACGTTTGGTTTGTACAGGACAACCAATTGGCGCGCGGCGACGACTTGGACGCGTTCATCTCGTCCAAGTACTCGGTGACTTCGGGATACTTGGCCCGGGCCGTGGTCAACAATATACTGACCGGCGGCAAGTTGGAAACGTCCGCGGTCGACATCGACGAAGACGACGAAGATAAATGTACCGTGTCGTGATGCGTCGCGTGCAATCGTCCAATGTTGTTATCGTCTCGAGAACTAACTCGTCCTAGTTGTTGTAACGAAAAATACAATTTGAATTGATATAATTAAAATATGCATTATTATTATTATTATTTTTATTGTTCATCGTTATTACATATACATTTCACGGTTTGTAATTAATTGTAGAAATGTACGTCCGGGCCGGAATAGATTATTGATGACCGGGTCACGCTCCGTCTCGTGATAGGAATTACTTGTATTTATAATCAGTGGTGATAGGTGTCCACCGCGAAAATGAAGAATAATGGACTAACGGAGCAACGTGTATACACATTTTAGACGTTATTGTACACGTTTTACGATCTGGAATTGATTTTATTCACGTTTTTTTTTTTTTGGGATTAACGTGTTTGGATACGAGAAAAAGTAGTAACTGCCCGGAACGCAGTCATTCGAAGCGAGACGACACGAAGTAATTCCATTTTAAAGACCGTAATAAAACATAGTAAAAATATCTAACAGATAATTGTATGCTAGAAAATAGCACGTCAACCCTACCGAAAGAAAAAAATATATATATATATAATTCATAATTCGTGTCGCGTAGAAATCCAGTTTTAAGTAAATAACGACAAGTAAAGTCGATTATTAAATCCGACGTCCGGATCGGGCCCGTTGTGCTGCAAATAGACGCGGTATCGTATTGCATTTTGGTTTCGAACCCCGGCCACAAAAACCGATGATCGATGACCGTCGGTCGTGTTTACCTCGTTCATAAGACGAGACCGACATCCGAAAACGTGCGACAGAAATAATACAATAATTACGCGGGGAGACGTTATGACCGATCGCGCGACGTGGTAATTTCGTTCGCGTCGGCCCTTGGGAGAAACGTAATCTATTATATCGGCACAGGCACGTCCAGGTGCACGTACCGGACGTTGTCTCTAAGATTAGAAACCGTCGTCGCACGTGTCGTATGGATTTTACTGTTTTAAAGTGATCGGTCAACTATACATACGAGTATAGATCCAGGACCGTACTCAGCTTTGCCGGACCCCGGGAAAACTAAATCTTACGGGCCACTTAATTTTTTTAGGGTCAGGCCTGATTTTCATACGAAAAATACATGAAAACCAATAGTTAAGTGGGTTTTGACATCAAATAACATTGATGTTTTAATATGTTTTTGTTTTGTTCTCATAATAACATTTATTTTAATTGTACTATGAAATTTTGTAGTACGCACGATTCGTATGTACGCGTTTGATTGAATCACGTTTCGATTCGTATTCGAGAAAAATCCGATGTTTGAACGTGATCGATCATTTTCAGTAAAAATCACTAGGTAAAAACAAAATCCGTTCGAAAAACTAGGCGTTTAAACATAGAATAAAATTATTGGTGTTTTAGCGTATAACGTTCCAATCAATTACCGAGTTCCGGGTGGATCAACACGCATCGACTTACCTCGGCAGATATCCTCACGGACGATAATGCCGTCGGAGGCGAAGTCATGAAACGTATTGAATACCGTATCACGTGATCAATGCCCGCGGGAAGTTTGTTTTCATGGCGCGTTGAAAATGCCAAACGTTTTTCTATTTTCGCGTAGCCGGACAAACGAATTTACAAACGTGTGAAAAATATTGCATCCGCGTGCTCGGGGGTCACGGTCCCGTGGCATCCGAACTCGTCCGTTTAGCTCGGTCACAAGTCAGCCGGCGTTCTTAGACGAGCTGGTATGCTTTACGATGTGCTTCTCCGACGATTCACCGGTGATGTTGAAAAACCCATTTCACAAGCGTCCGAACACTATTATTTTGATATTGAATATCTTCGCGAACAGTATATGAATATGCAAATGGGCTTTACGGCTTTACGACGAGGTGGTCAAAACGAAACGTTAAAAAAATTAAACCGTAAAGACGTTCGGCACGTCGCGAGAAAAAAACAAAAAAAAAAATCGCGTACGACAAACGTCGGTGTTTCATCGTTCGTCGACGCTATGGTGCGCTCGAATCGTATAACGCATGATTTTTATAAGAGTTTATATTTAAAACGCAGGATCCCTATGTCGGTCGACTTCGCGGCCAACCGTCCTCGAACGCTTGACGCCTCGACGTCGCCGGGCCCGAGAACCGTCACCTCATGGCAGCGTAAAAGTCCGTGTTCTGTTTGACCCATTGGTGATTTTTTATTTGAATCATGGTCGCTCGCCTGGCGACGTCCGGCTCCAAATCATTCTGCAACAGTGCGCGAACGATTCACGGAAATGACATTGTTCGAAATGTCCACGCGATCCAAACATCGTTCCGAACATTCGATTTTCGAAACCGCCACGGTTCGTACGTCGGTTTTGTACACATTACGACGTTTCACGCGCCGACAGTGTAATTATATTTCCGTTGGGCGATTTTTTTATTTATAAAACAAAATTAATGTCTGGCACGTTACGCGACGAACGTGTGTTTGCGCCTGACCGGTATTTTTTCGAGAACTGTTTTAGCGTCGCCAGCGGGTCCCACGCGGGAATGTGTTTTATTCGCGTAGTGTTGGTTTTGCTTTCGAATACTTAACTCGGAACTATCGGTTTGTTTCTCTAAACATTCGTGCGAACGTTTGAAACTAAAATTTATAAAAATGTGTCAACAGGAGCGTGTGATTTGCGGAATTGTTCGCCGAAGCTCTCGCTGGAATAATTCGAGATCGTTGTTCCACATAAACTATCGCTGAGATCGGCGAACGACCGGATGAAATATTTCGGGCAGTAATCGAACGCGACGGTAGTAATACGCTCGGGAGGGTGCCTTCGAGCGTGACACACTGTAAATCACGTGTAACAACCCGAGTCGAACCTGAAGTGTAGAAATACAGTTTTGGCGGCGGCAAAACGACTGTAACGCTAATTGTGCGCGGGGGCTGTTTTTCCATTAAAAACGCTTGTCGCGAAGTCGTCGACAATACGAGTGTCCTAATCCTGATGTTCGGACGGCATGGCACGGCGAAAAGAAGAAAAAAAAATGCTCCTCCCCCGTCTCTACGTCTCTATGTCTACGCGTAGGAAAAAATCTCCACGTCGTTCGCGAAAAACGATAAATAATTTTCTTTTTCCCCGACCAAACCGCGGTCTCTACGATGATATTTACGTGATGAGTCTTATCGCGTCTTGGGAAATGAACCTCTTGGGCTTGGCGAACTTTCTCGCCATCTGGTTCGCGACGATCTGCCTCCAGTTGTTGTACGGGTACGGCATGACGTCGGCCAGCATCAGGTACAGCACCACGCCTAACGCCCACACGTCGTACGCTTTCGGGTCGTACGGTATGCCCTTGAAACGAACGACAAAATACTTAACGACGACACGACGGAAAACAGACAAGTCGGAATGGGCGCGCGTTCGTTTGAAATCTAATGTGTTTTTGTTTTTTTTTTGTTTTCCCGATCCCTTTATTCATCGATTCTGTACGTTCATTCGCGCGAGTCATTCGAAGTCCGAAATAATTATGTACCTGCGGTTTATATGGACCAGAAACAATATTTAACATTTTTCACGACGGACGAGACTTGACTTACGTTAGGAAAATCCAAACGGACGGTCACCAAGAGGTTGTCGGACATTTCGACGAATCAATTGGAAAACGTCGATTCGGATGACTGTGGCACGTGTATAGTTCACGAGTTCGCTGCTGCGCACAAGGCCGAGAGTTTTCTCGATAATTAACTTTCTCGTTTATTTTACCGAGTGTTTTTATGTTATGTTTTAACGATTGTAGTCGTGGTATTAGGTTCGTTTATGATTTCATTCGTGGTCCGTGGGATGGACGCTCGTTTATGGGTTCGATCTAGAGAAAAATATAAATTCTACACCCCTCTGGAGAAATAATCCTGGTACATCTAAATAAATTACTACCCTATTTAGACAAAAAATAAAGAATCAAACGCCTAATCGTTATCTCGAATAAAATATGTATATATATACCTATCTTCATAAATAAATACTTATGGACGCCGACAAATGTATGTTACGCGTTTTCAATGTACTACAAACAAATAACTACTATCTGGTCTGTTGGTCGATTCGTCCGGGAGTCCCGGTCTATCATAGAAAAATTGTTGTTTGTTTAAAAAAATTATCCGACGGCTTTCGATTGTCTTGTTCGCGTGGGAAAAAAAAAATTCATTATCTTCGATTTGAAACGTTACATCGTTTCATCACCATATCGAGCAACGTTCGTTCTCGTTCTTACGTTTGTCTAGATGTAATTTTAACTTATCTGAACTGTGCTCGCCCTGACTGACTAGACGTACTAGAAGAATTTCGGGCGCCGCGTAGGACGAACTGCCGCAGAACGTTTGGCTCAACAGCCGCCGTCCACGCTGGTTGGTGCACATTTTGGAGAATCCGAAGTCGGTCAGTTTGACGTGTCGCATGTTCTCCAACAGCACGTTCTCACACTTGATGTCCCTGTGAGATATATCGATGCGATGTAGATACTCGACGGCGTCGCCAATTTGCCTGCAACAAAGGAAACCGCGGTATTTAAGTCTGTAGTACGCGCGTGTTGTTTTTTTTTTTGTAATATTTTACTGGCTGCGGCCAGGCCAAGGCGTTTCCCGAGTTTGAAGAGAAGTTATTTTGATAAAGTAATTCGATCGGATCGAATATGGCGTCTTTAATCGATCGTCCGACACTCGTTTTCCTCTTAAGGCGTAGTTAGGCGAATGATAATCCGAATATTCATAACATTTAGAAAATAAACTAAAGTAATGCGTGTTTGAATATATTCAACGAATTTGCTACGAATCTCGTTTGAAATACGCCATGGAATCAGCATAAACAGTACCGAACCCAGGACATTTGGCGCCCGGGGCACCGGGTATAACTACACAATAAAGTCGTCGGTTACGGTTGATAAATGATCGTTAATAAACGAATGAGTTTCTCAGCCGAAGACGAATCCCTACATCGAATTTGATGTTGATCGGGTTGAAGCGGCTTGAAAAATGTCACGTCTTAGTTCGATCTATTTCGCTAAAGATCATTTTCGGTTAGTCGGTTTCGCATGATATTCCGTTCAACTCGTAGTAATACAAATACACTCGATCGACAGTGAAGTCACGACGGTTACGACGAAAGTATCGTGCTCTCTTCCGAATCCGGACTAAAGTCAACGGGGCGTGCGCGCGCCGGCTATCGACTGTTCTTCACCGGCAGCGATTCTCGATCTTTTTAGGACCGCCGCCCAAATCGTCCCCGAGAATCTATCGCCACCCGTATGGTTTTACGTTTACGGGATGAAAAATGTTAAACAAAACACAGATTTCATGGAATCTACTCATACGATCGGAAAAAAAAACCACCGTCGGCACGCCCAACTCACTTGAAGAACGTCTGGGCCTGCCACAGCGGTATGCCCTTGGTGCGCTGCAGGTGGTTGAGCAGGTCGCCGTTCTCGCAATAGTCCATGAACACGTGCACGTGCGACGGGGACACGTAAATCCGGTGCGTCCGGACCACGTTCGGGTGCCGGATCGAGCCGAGCACTTCCATCTCGCGGGGCAGGAACTTGTCCACGTACGAGCCGTCGTCCTTGCGCAGCTTGTTGATCACCTTGCACGCGACCCGGACGGTCGCGCGGCCCGGGAACGCGTGCAGCGCCACGCGCACCTTGCTGTACGACCCGTGGCCGATGGTCGAGCCCAACTGATACCCGTCCGTGGCCAGCGTCTCCGCGAGCGCCTTGTCCGACAGCTCCACGATCCGAGGCCGGCGGTCCTCGGAGTCCGTCGGCGGCGTCGGCGAAGGCGGTGTAGGCGGAGACGGTGTCGGCGGCAGTGAAGGCGACGGCAGTGAAGGCGAAGGCGGCGGCGATCGCCGTCGCTGTCGATGGCCTCTCGCGTCCTGCTGCTTCTTTGCCGGCCGGCCGTGCTTGGTCTCGCGGCTTCGCCGGCAGGCCCCGATCCCCGCAGGCCGGCGACCGTCCCTTTTCGCCGGCGGCCACGTGGCCGGCCCGGGGCGCGCGGTCGTGTCCGTTCATGGCGTGTCGTCCGTCGGTGGCGGCGCGCACGCGAACTCGACCTTTACAAATGTAGCTGTCCGTCCCGGTGCACACGCCGTCGTCCTGGGTCGCGTCGCACGGCGGCCGTCTGTCGACAGCGGGACTCGTCGTTGCGGAAAACGCGAGCGCAGTTTTCGAGATGGCTCCGGAGGATAAATTTCCGTTTAAGAGTGTTTATTTTGAAATAAAATAAAAATAAAAAATATTCGAAAACTTCTTAAACGAACCGTCCGTCGTTGCCAACGCGCTGTTATCGTTGTCGGTCGTATTGATGTTGGCGAACAATTATAAACCGACGCGAATACCGAACGCGTTTGGTTATCATTTACGCGAGTCTGCGTGACGATACCAAACGGTACCGTGGCCTCTCAAAGGGGGGCAGTCGTGCTCACTGAACACTTATCGAACAACATCGGTTTTGTCGATAAGACTTCAAAAGAAGATAGCTTATGCGATTTCAGATTTCGTTCCCGGCGCCGGGTGAGTACACACGAGCCGCCACGTGATAAAATGTCGTTGTTTGTTAGCGTAGTATTACGGCCGTGCTCGCCGCCGACGGTTGAAGTAAAAGTCGGGCCGTAAAACGGATAAAACGCCTGTGTACGACGAAGAATGTCGACGGTCCGATACTAAACCATAAAATCGTATTCTAAACCGTCCGGGGTCGAATCGAACGGCCGTGATAATATAGTCCTAGATGGTTCCGAATCGTATTTTACGACACTATACTTGCGCGCAATGCTGTGATGAAAGGATATACTCAAATATCAAATCGGGGCGCTTCGTTTTTCCCGATCCCGTTAGACGTCGTTTCTTGCTGTGGGTTCCACCATTATGTGGTCCGTAAGAACGTTTAATATTACGACTCTGAAAAAAAAAATATCTTATACAATTTATTCTTTTGTACACTATGATTAATCATTATTTTCCGTATGCAAGTTCTTTAGATATGCTCAGTTGCTACTAGTAAGTATACTCGTACATTCTACGAGTCCACTGAATCCAGAGCCACAACACGACGAACAAACAAAAGAATCCTTTAAATAAAATGATCAGGGAATCAACCAAAATATTAAATAATTCAAAATTAATAATCGAAAAAAAAAGTAAATTTTTCATTAAAATGTCTAATCCCCAATTACCTAAACTATATGCTTTACCGAAAATTCATCAACCGGGGCTAAGTTTTGGCTAAGTATTTAGTTAGGATTTTTTCATCAATGCGAAAATTCGAAAGTCTTTCAATCAAAAACAACATTGAACTTGTTAATAAATTATCAAATTTCGATCTTAAAATCAATAATAAATTAATCACTTTTGACGTAGTAGGTTTGTTTCCAAGTATTCCGATAGATATCACTTTAAATTTTTCAAAAGATTGGTTAGAAGAATCGAAAGTAGAGACAAATGAAATTAAAGAATTATTAAATTTAACAAAATTATGTATGAGCCAAAATGTTTTCCAATTCTAAAACAAATTTTTTTGAACAAATAGAAGGAACAGCCATGGGAAATCCCTTATCACCTTTTCTAGCTGAAATTTTCATGAGTAGGTATGAAATCAATATTAAAAATACTAATGACAATTTTCCAAAATTTTGGGTTAGGTATGTTGATGATATTCTTGCAATAGTAGACGAAACATTAAATATAGACCTTTTCCTTCAACACATTCACTCCCAGTATCCTTCAATAAAATTTACAAATGAAATAGAATTGGAAGGAAAATTACCATTCTTAGACTTATTAATTAAAAGAGTAGATAATCAGCTAAAATTTGAAATTTATCGGAAGAAAACGCACACGATTAGATATATTCATAAAAATTCGAATCACCATTGGCAACAAAAAATGTCAACATTTAATAGTATGGTTTTTAGATTAGTTAATATCCACTTAGCGAAAAAAGATTTCGACAAAGAATTACAATTAATAACTGGAATCGCTAAGTTTAATGGGTACGAAAAAGATTTAATTTTGAAAACGGTTAGGAAACATAAATGGTCAAAGGAACTTAGGATGGTCACACTTAATAATAGATTAGAAAATAAAATAATTATGTCAGCAATGGTATTTTATCCCAAACTTTCGTGTGGCTTAATGAAAATTTCAAATATCACGGGGTTAATTATAGTAACAAACAAAAACAATAATTTTTGAACACTATTAGGAAATACGAAGGATAAAATAGACGAATGAGGGAAATCGGGTATTCGTAAAATATTCAATGCGAAGATCGTAATGAATGCTATGCAGGCCAAACAAAAAGGAAGTCAAAAAGACGAAAAATCTGCTGTCGCGGGACATTTATTATTAACATTTATATTGAACACTGGCCGTAATATAAAAATCGGTAAACATGTTAAAAAACGTGAATAATCACGAAGAACTAAACACAAGAGAAGCAATAGAGCAATGGCGAAAAATAAAAATAATTTGTCGAGCCGGGACTCGAGTGCCATACGGAATTCATTATTAAAATTAATTTAATGTAAACCGAATAGCGTCAACACTGGATTCCGGTTTGCGCGGTTGAGTTTGTGTTGTCGTCATCGGCAACAAAAACAATATGAATACGGACGTATATAGCATTTGACGGTTAGTAACGCGCGGCGATGATCACAACGCGGCTGTCGGAATACGTACGCGCGGTTTTAGCGTATAATTTTTGTGATTTCGCGTTTTTGAACATAAAATAATTGTAAAAATAATTTACAAGTTATCTTATAAATTTCATTAAATAAAATCGCGCACTAACACGTAAATTATAAAATAAAACTCTCAGCGTTTCTTGGTTCGTCGTACAATCATCGTGGTATAATACGCGCATAATATTATATCAATATATATACACCACTAAGAATTTTTTTTGTTTTTTTTTTTTTAAAACAATATATTTTATCACAATAATACGTTTTATTTTAAATATGATCTCATATTCATGTACACGGTTAAAACGTTTTGAAATATACGAGTAATTTAACCTACACGTATATATTATGTTTTGTTTCACGTTCTATAGGTTGAAATTTCTTTCTAAAAGTTTTTCTAGAATTTGGAATAAATTACTGTTTATTAGAAAAAAAATCGATACATATTTTCGATGTTTTAATATATTTAAAAACGATTTGTTTGTAAAACAATTTTGTTTATAAAAAAAAGTTAATAATAATAATAATATTTGAATTGCCGTGCACATTATTCCGAATTATTCTTTTTTTCACGGAATCTTTCAAGGCATTAAAATTTTTCAAAGATTTTTAAATTTCTATATTTGTGATATCCGCGAATTTTTTCATTCATTTTATAGATTCTGAAAATGATTAATTATGATTTGAAACATGTTTCGATACGTATATAGTTATATATTTTATAGATATTTTTAAACTATATAGTATTGTTCATAGTAAAATCACCAAATACAATTGCACGTGTTTGTAAAGTTAAAAACTGCTTTTGCTTTTTAAAGCCGCCGCACCCGTCTCCCAAATAGTCCGAGAAATAGCGTCCTTCTACCGCAAAAACCGGACAACTGTTATACACAATCATAATCGTTATTTTTGAAAACATTTGTCTGCGTAGTTGCGTACGTTTCATTTGGAACTCGTGTGATATGACAAAAAATATATACTGCTCTACTACTGTCCAGTAGTGGGTTTTCACTGTGAAAAATCGTTAAAAATAATTATACTTATTTTAATTTGTAATCATATTCGTTTATTTGATAAGTAATATAAGTATTAATAATGAACGACGTCATCGTGTTTCACACGAAAGCTCATTAGCAGAGTGCAATTGAGTATCGTGTGAATTTTCCAAAATTTTGTTTTAACAGTAAACCGTACACGGTCAGAGGTATTCGCGAAAGCAGCAACGAAACCCGACCGATAATTATTATTGATATCATAAACTACGGGATACGGATTTGAGAACACGAACGTTTCGCATGAAGAACGTTTTGACATTGTCGAAAAACGCACCGGGGCTTGGTTCGTTGTAGGGTATTCGTTCGCTACGGGTTGAAAACGAAATACACTCGTGTACATTATCATGCCTACCCGTGTACGAAATTCGAACGAAACGCGCATTTCCCACAGCTCATATACCGCAGTGGGGTTTCATGATTTCAATCATCAATCGAAGTAAAGTAAAAAGAGACCAACCGTATTATTGAATAATTGCGCGATTTGCACTATTCTTGTTTTCGGCTGACAGAAAACGAATAACGCCTTTACCGAGGTTCCGCTTTCGTCGAATTTTCGTTTGTTGTTATTGTTATTTTCGTTCTGTAATTCCGGAGAACACCGCGAAACATACGAGATTTCCGCCAGCCGTGCGTTTGAACGTGTCACGCGTTTCCTTCAACTCGATTGACTCCGGGCTATCACACGACGACGTTTGGAAAACCGTGATTACTTCTGGTCGTTCAGACGTTTTGTTTGTTTCCGTTCGCGAATACGTTTTCGTGCCGGCATCATACTTACCACGCGGGAAACCGTGCGTGCTTTTAGGCGCCTGGTAAACCAGTGTCGCGTGACACGTACACAAGCAGTCGATTCGGAAAGCGAAATACGACAGTTAACGTGCGTCGGCAAAGTTTTACAAATCGTTTCGCCCGCGTTACCCACGTTAAACCAGCACGACGACGGGATGTGCCGAAATATGTACAAACCGGACGTTATCGTGGCGTTATTTAAATTTCGATTTCATTTGGATTTTTCAGTCGGACGACACGAATATCTGGACACCGGCGAGTGGCTAACCGTTTGACGGCCATCGACCCGAACACGCACACTCCCGGGACCGGTAGGAGATTCCTAACTGTTCGGAACGGGGACGGCATTGCGGCGGTTCGTCGCAGGACGCCGAACGCGGACAACCGAACGGTTCCGGACCGGACGGGGTGTGAAAAACAAGCGTATCTCTGCCGGAACATCGACGGCCGGTAGTAAGGGGTGGTTGGGGCGAAAGGTGCCCGCGCGAAATTTTGGAAATCAAAAAAATTAATATAACCGACAGTATATTCAGTCGCTAAAACGTGATTTTTTTTATCGTTCGAACCGAGTCCTAGCACGGTCGGCGGCCATGCGATTTGTTCGTGATAAAATCGCGCGCCACCTAGCGTCCGACCGCCGTCCCCTCACCGCCCGCCAAACAGCGCGACCCCGACCCCCCGGGCCGCCCCCATTGTACCCTCGGCGGATCTGCCGTCGCGCGCCCGCCGTCGCCGCACAGTCATCGCACGGACGCGACAGCACGCGCAGATCTCCACCAGCAGCACCGGACCGCCGCCATGGGTGTTTTCCGCGGACGGCTGTTCTTCGCGACCGCCACCGTTCTCGCGGCCGTCGCCGTCGCCGCCGAGCCGGGCCTCGCCAGATCGGTAAGTCCGCAGCGTCCGTCGGGCAGGCCACTCGTACCCGGGAGCCGTTATTTTTTTTGATTTTTTTTTCGAATTATCGACGCGACGCCTGATAATTTAAGGCCGTGTTGTTGCGTCGCCCCGTGCGAATCGAATCGAACGTTATTTCTCGAGTAATCTTTAATGTTTGGTCTGCGTGATACCGCGTGTCGATTTGGAATCCGGCGCCGACTTCGACGAGAGTTTCGTGCGATTACTTTTAGTGCAATTTTTCGGAATCGGTTTTATCGTCAAGTTATTTGTTTTCAATATTGAAAACCGTGACATCGAGTCGCTTGTTCGTGTTGGGTTACGTTAGCTGAAGGCCTCCTAAAAACTCAGCCGCCCGGGAGCCTTCGAGGTCCCGGTCCGATCACGCCGTCCACGTTTCCGCGGTCCGCATTCTCAGTTTTCAGAATGATTTTTCGAATAATCACGCGACGGACGAGCGCATTTTCTTTCCTTTTTTTTGCTTTGCTTTCCTTCGACGGCTGTTTTTCGAATCCAACGATTGATCGTTGTTTTCGAAATCCGTCCCTATTACATTAGGTCCCCGGATTCGTCGTTGCGAGTATCGAGCGTACAGACTTCAAAAACAAAAAATTGAAATTTTTATTTTACGAAAAGAACTCGTAAAAGTAAAAGAAAACAAATTCATTACGTAAATATAAAAAATTACATTGAAAAAAAAATAACAATAAAAAACACGAAGGTTCAAAACGAATGTCGTACTTTATTGAAATTCACCAATGGCCTGTATATAATATAATATAATTTGTGTCGGTTGTAATTGAATCGTGTTTGGTTATGAACGATATAAAAATTCTACGAAATATTTACGTAAACAACGTCGTATTTGGTAAAAAAAAAAAAATATTTTTATAAAATGACAAGTGAAAATTAATGTACTTTAATCGAGTCATATACAACAATGAACTAAAAAAAAAGAAAAAGAAATTAATAAACTTCTTTTGAAACTTATAATTATAGTTATAAATAATTATATACACTTAATAATAATAATAATAATAATAATAATAATCGATATGCTGTTATGTAAAGTACGTGCTATTAACGATATAATCAATATGTTAGGTTATCGAATAAAACGCAATAGTCTTACGATAAAAAAAAAAAAAAAGAGAAATACATTACAATTCGGTAACTGACGACTTACCAAAAATGTGATTTAGAAGTCGTATGTAAAATGTGATTTTAATTGAAAGTGTTCATCGTTTTTTTTTTTTATCACGACGTTATTGCATTTTCTGAAAACCAGATGTCTCGTATGTCTTCTTGATATTTTCTTTTTTCATGATAAAATTGCAAATTTGACGTATACGTCACGAAGTTATTTGTTAAAAGGAAAAACGTCTACGTGTCATTTACTATTGACTTGTTCATGCATAGAATATGTGTTTGGAAAAATGTCCTATCGTTTCCTTGGTTCTCGTACGTTCTTTATTTTTCATAAAAAATCCATCAGTTTTCGAAACCAAATTGAACGTGTACGTTTTTTCATACAACGAACGTTGTCAACCGAATGTTTGTCGTGCCTAACTAGTGTCCAAAATATGAGATTTCGAATCTATTCCGTCTGGGTTATCGGTGCGTTTGAATCGCATAGATACTGTGCAGTGGAACGAATCGAATTTTAAACACGATACCGAATTCTCTTCGATTTAAATCCAAATTTAGAATTTATGACTTGTATATAACTCCTCAACAGTTTTCGTCTTGTCGCGAATTCGAAACGTGTCTCCTCTCGATTTCAATTTCGTTTATATTTTTTCTCGTGGACTTATTCAAATAAAGTAAACACGACAGACAGCCGTTGTATAATATATTCAACGAAAAGCATAATCCCTTAAAATCTGTCAAATTAGTATTTTGTGAAATATGAACTGTATTTGTTTTTATATTTCGGTGTACACGGTTACAAATGTTCTCGTGTTTATTATTATTATTATTATTTTTTTTAATGTATATAATCGAGTCTCGTCGTCTCCGGTCGTGTTTCTGGTGATCCATGAAGTTTTAAAGCAAGAAACCACACCGAAACGGGTCGTACGAAGACGTAAAACGTTCATGGCCAGGAATTATTGGTACGACTACTCGTAAATATTTCACCGAGTAGTATAAGGTGTTTCACTATTTTATTTCCAATCATAAAATGTCTTTTCCGCAAATCCCGGTCAAATCTACGAGAGAGATGCATCATCATACGTTTGCCCGGAAACAATAATATTTTCCCGCTCGTCCCCAAAACAACGGACGAGGTGTTTTTCAGAAAATGCCTTCTTCTTTTGTACCGTAATTAACAAACCGTTTTAGAGTAATTTCGTCCACGTCGAATTCATTGTTTATTAGTTAATTTTTTTGTCATCGTGTTCGTTATTTATAAAGTATTTCGACCAGGATTTCACGTTTCTAATTTTTATTTATTTCTCATCCCTTTTGAGTACAACGGTTCTTTTCTTCTTATCGCGTCCTCGTCGATTTCTTTGCGTTTAAATTATAATTGCCGAATGAAATCGTTTTAATTGCAACACAAGTGTTCGTCAATAATCAAATAATTAATACCCTTCTTGTAATACCGACGGTTTTTCGTAACGTTTTTTCGTGACATTTTTGATCTGATGAATTGTTATGAAAAATCAAGGCACGATTTGAAATCCCATTACCAAACATTAATGTGATATCACATAAGTTCATCACGCATCGACTGTACAACCTCTTCGCGTTTAGACGACTGTCAAAACAACTGTTCATTATTTTTATTTTTTTTTTAACTCGCTTTCAAAACTCATTTATACGATATCCATATCTCTAATCTTCCGTCTTCTATATAGCCCGTATACAAATGAATAATGTTGGTCGATGTTTTCAAGACGTTTAAAGGAAAAGTTTATATTTTTATAGCTAATACCTTTCGAGAATAGCATTTATATTAAAATCACGTTTTGTCGAATAATACGCAATAGATCATTGCGATCCGACCCAGTTGAGGAAATAAGACGGAAATATTTTGTTAAACTTGTCTATAATAGATTACCATTGGAAATACAACGTTACGATCCGACTAGGGACAATAAACACGACGTGAACAATGGAAATGTCCAGAAATAATTTCGTCGGCCAAATAAACGATAATACTTTCCGCAAAGTAATAACGTTGACACGGTCGCTTGTATGTCATCCGTCCATTATCAAAACCCTACATAACACACAGGTAATTGATTTCGGGCAATCCGAAAATTGTAAATTGGACTTGTGTTTGATCTCGCCACAGCCGCTGGTCGATGTTCCGTTTCGTACGTCGTCTGTCCGTTGTTTATAAAAGAAAATAATAAATTGTGTGTATCGAGACGTGTTTTAATAGACGGATATTATTGATTAATCGGTAAACTTATTGTAATGAAAGTACCGTGACAAAATTGGCTCCTCGGCGGGGAACCCGGCCCCAGTCTTCCGCGTGACAGGCGAATATTTGCCGCAATTCGATCGTGGAAAATCGTTATTTACGACTTCTCGTTCTAGTCTTGGCGGACACTTCTTAGGTTTCCGAACGGCTGTTGGTGATAGCCGCAGTTTAATTTGCTCGGACTCAATTATTTCAAAGGAATGACGACGACGACGACTTGTAGACGAAGAGGGGGCTGCACTCATGTCGCGTGACCACAGGTCGTCTGGAATAATATGATTTTAGCACGTGATTCGGAATTTCGTGTTGCTTGGATTGTACGGGTTTCTGACCGCACTCGGGATTAGGGTACGGGACGGTCTTGGCGAACAAAGGATAAACAGTGCGAGATAAAGCGGAAGTTTATGGGACCTCCTGTTCGTGCTCACCGGTGGAAAGGTTTCGTCGGTCTCTTCCTTTTGATTAGTGGACATTTTAAATTTGAATAAATTGCATCGAGTGTGATACGCAATATCTTGTTCAATATCGTAGTACGTGTACCATGTTTCGGTCTATTTCAGTTCATACCTACTCAATGTGAAATTACGTCGGTCATTTAATTGGTTCAAATAAGAAAAATGTTTTCTATGAATATTGGGTCGGAAGTCCGTCCAGCACGCGATTTTTTTGATCAAGTTGAGTAAATACGATTTCTTCTTAGTCCAGCAATTAAAACACTACCGCGGTCCATCAAAAAAAATACTCTACCTTACGTAAACACCAACAACAGTGCACAACGCTACGCATTTTAAAGCCAAAGTATGAGAAACGCGCACGATATCGAATAAAACGGAATTGGACTTGATTTTATTGCGAGAAACGTGAAATATATGATACGTGAAATCGTTTTTTTTTTTGAGATTTGATTATTTTTATTATTGATGAAACGTTTATTAAATTTTATATTTATATTGATGTGTGCACCGAGAAATGCATACGGTACACATTTTTTTTAAAAAAGAAAAAAACGAAAAGAAAGATGTATATATATATATGTGTGTGTGTATGTATGTATTAAAAATAAATATGTATCGGAACACATGAATTATATATTACATAAAACAACTAACGGACAACGTACTCCGTGACAAAGGTCCAGTTTATAATTATCATTCGGATAACCTGGATTATTTGGATTTCGTACAGGGCTTTGGTAACGGGTGAGATATGAACGACGCAAAAAACAACAGCGTCATACTCGTTTAGTTAGTTTTTGTCGTTTACATCGTAAAAAATATTAATCTAAAAATGTGTGCGTCTAAAAGATCGGTAACGGTTACGGGTTACATAACAGCAATAAAACACCTAAATTCATTGTTTTCGGAACATGCATTTCACGGCAATTGTACAAGCATCGAAATAAATAATTTAGAAAATATTGATTTTTTACCTCTGTCATATTATGAAACATTTTTGTCCGTTACCCAATACGTTTAGGCATATGTTTAAGTTGAACAAAACCGCATAAACGATATTAGACTTATTATATAAACCTTATACTACATGTTCGCAATCATTTATATAATTAGTGTTTATATGTATATGTTGTACTTAGATCATTTATGTGACGTTTTTAAAAAAATCATTTCAAACGACTAAAGCTGAAATGAGCTGTTTCGTTCGGGAGGAACTATTTGTCATATGCCCTTTCGAATGAATTTTTATTAGTTATTTTCTTGAGATCCGTGCATACCTATTGTTTAATAAAAAAGCAATTTCTCAGCTCGTATTCTACGCGAACATTATATATTTAGAAAATTTTTCATTGTGTTCATTTCTTAGAAAAAAAGCGCAAAACATTCACAAAATACACGAACCGCTTGCGAAATTATATTTTTTTTTTTTTTTTACAAAACATTATTAATACAAATTTACGTTTCCGAGTGTATACAGTAATTGCAATATGGACGAGTCGTTGTTTGCTTTAGACGTGAATCGACGGAGAAAAAAATTTCCGAAGATTTAAAAATAAAAACTAACCCGCTAATAATTGTTACGGAAACGTGTGAATACCTAAGGACGTTGAACACAGCGCGTGCACACCATATTGTTTAGGACGCATGCATTTCGTAACCGTTGTTTCTCTGCTAGACAACAAACGAATAATTCTGTAAAGGTACACCGTGGGTCTTCGATCGGTAAATAAGACGTTCGTTTACGAGTTTTTCCACCGAAACGTCAATGTATATATGTATATATTTATATTGTGAATTGTTTGGTCGACCGTTTAATTGGATTTCGGTAGTGTTGTGTCGGCACGCCGAATATCGAGTACAAACCAACGGATTTTAAGCGCGGGTATATAAAAATCAAATATCCGTTTGGATATCATAGTTTAACTGCGTGCTGTATTCATATGTTTTCATTTCACAGTAGTAAACTGTAACCGTTCGACTTAGGACGGTTAGAAAATGTCCACGGGATTTTAATTAAAAAACAAACATTTTCTTCGTCAAGAAAATACGTTTCGTCGCACAGCGATTTCTGAATACTTACCATCACAGAATAAAAACGATAGTTAATGAATATTTTATACAATCGCGTATTTTACCTGAGCGTTGATAATAATCCTGTGAATAATGTCGTTTTAAGTTTTACGAATAAAGCAAAACTATTTCGAACAATTTTCATTACTTAATGCATTAACCCGACGAGCGTTTCTCGTAATAATTTCATTCACAGCCACTTGAGTTTTGAATAAATGCACCCGAAATGTCGTATATACAAATTTGCGTTTCGTTCGCACGTATTTACAAGGCACTTAATCGTGGAAAAAATCACCGTAACGGTTCGCGTTGAAAATCGAAATAGAATAAGATCAAACGAAAACAATAGCAGAGGATTTACAAAATAAGTATCCGCCTACGTGTTTACCTTAACAATAATAATTTGGATTTCACTGACCGGAACGAGGTAGACCGTATATTTTTATGTTAACTTCGATCGTGTGATAAGACTGTATTTCATACTTTTAGTTTTGAGTAAAAAAATTCTTCAGCGTAGTGTCTAATTTTACTCGACACAAATATCGTTCGGACTGATTTGTGCGCGTGGACGTTGAAAAAATGTTAAAATTGCACATTTTTGTGTATCGATCGAGGAAATCGTTATAAAAAAAGAATGACTCAATCGAGGTCGAAACGTTCACATAATGAGCCAAGTTTGTCGTTTCGAATCCGTGTACGCGGAATGTACAACAATGATTAATCGGTTTTAGATGAAAAAAGACGATAGTTTGCACGCACATTTCCTTCACCACGAGCTATCTATCAGGTTAATTCCCGCGAGACCGAATTCACCGGGTCCGGAGAGAGAGAATGGAACGAAACGAGAGTGACAGCGTCGCCGGAACGACTGTCTGGGTTCTTTTATTATTATTATTATTATTGCTATTATTGCTATTTTGTTTTTAAGATAAATTTACCATCAGAAGTTGAATCCGATCGAATGTTTGTTCACCGAACAATGGCGTCTGTTTGTTTTCGTACTCTCTCGCAATGTTGATTAGTCACCGAATCGTGTATACTGAGTTGATATCACATTATGTATTCGTCCGTTTTGTAATATAATTTATTCACAGAGTTATTTACAGCCTAGGATAATTTATGTTGAGAATGATCTTAATTTTTAAAACAATTCTATCTTTTCGTGATGAAAACACACTCGGACGATTTACAATCGAAAAATTAATTCAAATCACAAACGGACTTAATATAATAATTGCAATTTTCTTATTTATTTATGAGAGAGAGAGAGAGAGAGAATGAGAGAGAAAACTAAGCCTTTTTATGGCCAGTGATTCGGCGGAGCCTAATTTACTCTACTGAAAACTTTTGGCGTATTATAATTTTAACCGTTTTTCCAGGATTTTCGCAGAGACTGTTGGAATATTTTTGCGGTCGTATTCTATTATCCGTCGATCGATAACGTGACAAAAAACTTTGCGGGAATATCCGCTAAAGCCTAAAAAAAAAAAAAAAAAATGTTAATTAGAAGAACGAAAATTCAACAGCAACAGAAACATCACTTGTGATGTACTACTTACTTATAAATTGCGATGATATGCGGTAAAAATTTTAAAAAACCAGTCATAAACAAATCGTCCCATTTAATTACGACGACGGTATGCCGATGTTTTGCCGTACTGAAATCATCCTAACCGACGTACCTGATTTTAGCACACACTTGGTCTTGTCATGGCATGTAGAAATATCCGACAACATCGGTCGACCGAAACCGTGTACGCGCATACTGAATGGATAGACATAATGCGTTGTGTTGCTGTGAATGGAGAACGTTAGCGGCAACGAGAATTCACAATGGATTTCTCGTAAAAATACAAAATAACTGTCGTAATATCACCGTAATATAAACTTCCGGTTGTCGTGGCAATCGTGACGGGCAAATCAAAGTTGGCGGCGCGGGGGGGAAAAAAAAAAACTGCTAGCTTTTGGAGAACTAACGTGCGACTAATCATTAGGTCCGTATTGTTAAACGCGTTTATCGACGTGACAAAATAATATATATTTTCCTCTCGGATTTCGACGGATGTCGTAATTTCGATTCGAACTCGCTCAATTCGTCGAAAACGATTCTCCGAACATCAAACAGTTATCGGGTTCAACCTCCGGCGCAATATCATGTAGGCAATTTTAATTCAACAAAAAAAAAAAATTCAATATACCGTACGTGATTTGTCGTCATACGGAATTCATCTGTCGGGTCCTTTTCTGTCCTCGTCGATCTTTCGTTCTTTGATCGATCCGCGCATTTCGTACACGCGATACAAACGTTTTTACGGACATTGTTGTGTTGAAGGGATATTATCAAAGTCACATACTTTTGACAATCGGAACGTTTCGATTTGTATTCTGGAAATGTGTTCTAAATGTTCGTTAAACGCTTACATGTTGGCGATGGAATTCACTAAAAATACAACGAGTGTTGTTGATGTTCGAAACAACGTAATTATGTGAAGCGATGCTCAAAACGAAAATTGTATTAGCGACATCTCACGACGACTGGCCTACAGGAACTAAACATACGTTTTAGTTAAAACCGTCGCATCCAACTCGCGCGTTTTATATTTTTTTCCCCTAAAGTTTTTTCGGTTATTATCATCCGCGAAACGCGAAAAAATAAATAAATAAATATTTACACCGTCTGAACATGACATTAACACGCTCGCGAGAATAAGGATCGAAAATTTATGCATTGAAAAACATCGTAAAATGCCGTCGAAACGCGTTTATAAGTTATAACAAACACGAAAACTCCGCGGAAATCGATAAAAACAAACTTTAGGTGTATTACGTATAGATATCACTTAACGACGTACGAGAAAACGGCCGAAACCCGTTTTCGTGAACGAGTATCCCTGGTTCACATTTTGAACGTGTGACGTAGCTCGACGGTCGGCTAAAGTGTTGACGTCGTTTTTAAAATATTTGTCGTGAGCGCGAGAAAGAAACTGCCGCCCGCGGTCACCGCTTTTCCGTAATTGTTTATTTTTTTTATAAATAAAGCCAATAAACAGTGAAAAAATAAAAATAAAGATTTTTTTCTCGCCCGGCTGCGTTCCGTCGCGTCTGTCGTCGATACGTTTTGCCCGTGCCCGTGACCGATTGTGAGCTATTTAAATTCTCGGTGGGACAAACGCACGTTGTACAGTTCGGTCAGCGTCGTGTCGACCGGCGCGGATTCCGTTAAAACGTGGAAATCCATAACGGACGCATTACGAGTAGTATCCGTTTCGAGAATCCGTTCTGACGGCAGTTTACTAGGCGCGCGCTCGTAAAAAAAACTCGTTAAAAACGATGCCCAGAATGGACGTCGCGTCGTCCGGGCTTGATAAAAAAAAGAAAAAGAAAAAAAAAAAATCATCGCGCGCGCGAAACGTCAACGTACGTTTTCGTTCGCATTCGGTTTTACATCGTCGGATTACCCGAAAACTATTCGATTTGAAATCGTCGAACCGGGTAAACGCCGAGGTCAGAAACGTTGTACGTATTCATAATTTCGGATTTTTCCATTTTTTTCTTTTTCCACCGTCTCAACCGGGATACGGTCCGTACCGAGAACCGTGTTACGAACGCTTTTTCAGTGATTTCGTAAAAAGGAAAAAATGCTTTTTTCTCTCTCAAAAAAAAAAAAATCCCCCGACGCATAAAATAACGACATTGCGCGGGAACGAAATTGCTAATAATTCTCGGTCGGTCGGAGGCGAAAATTAAAATCATAATTTTCTCCGTATTCGTTCGCTGTTGTTATACGTTTACGCTATTGTTTTTCGCGAATTGACTACGGAGAACAGTATTAGCGTTGTGAACCATTTAAACTCATTGCGTTACGACGAGACCGGAGATTTCTTTTGATCGTATGAAAAATAAATCATTTCCAAATTAAAAACAAAACGTAATCGTTTTATATATATGGCTTACTCGTTTTGGACCGAAAAATCATAAAACCGACAGTGTACCGTGGCGATCGCGAATTTCAACGTTTCCAACGACGTACTCGTCATTTCAATGTTCGGTTCAATATTTGTGTTATGCAATCGTTTTCGCCTTTCGACCGGAAAACGTATACGTTATTTTTTCGACTTGTCGACCATCCGAAAACCGATTTTTCAAATTCAATTCATACAAAACAACGCGACGAAACGTATCGACTTAAACGAGTCAGCGGTACATTGTTTTTTTTTTAATCGATCATAATTTCGACCCAACACGTTTTGTTCAAAAAGCTAAAATCATAATGATCTCGTCACTCGGACTACGTCGAAAACGATTTTCCTCCATAACGTCCGTTTATGGAGATCAACGTAATTCAGTTAACTAATCACGCTATAAATCCGAATCGAAATTGAGTTCACCCGAAATATAAATAGTGCACTGCGTTTATAAAACCGAAAGCGTTATACAGATTCTAAAGTCATTATTTTTTTTTTTTTTTAGTATTAAGATTATCGTCGACTATAAATTTCGACGCGGAACGTTTCTTCTGAAAACGTTTTTGAACAACAGTGGTATTCAATATGTCTGAGCTTTGTAAAATGTATTGCTCGCGCGCGTAAAATATTCATTGTGAAAACGAGAGCGTTGCACGTTTATACGGACTCGATACAATTATTCGTCGTCGGGTAACTCGAAGTCTCAATCGTCGTCTCGAGTCGGAGAACTGATAATGCGCGGACTGATAATTTGCCGGTTAGGTCGTCAATAACGGAAGACGCGAAATCGGGGAAAATTCGTATTTCAGACGATCGGCAATCGATCTCAACGTCGTATTCTTTTGACGTTTACCGGACGACGGGACGACCGTAGCGACTCGGAGTTTTCACCCGGATCACACGTACGCGTTGTTCGTGTATCAAGACGTTAGAATTATATTTAGATGGGTTACGAGCTTAGTTTTGAAAATTACATTAAATTAGTTTTACGTGACGTATGCGGTACACATTATTTGGTTCGTTACAATCCCCACGAACGCACCCTCTTGACGTTAAAAAAACAAAAAAAGATGCTCGTTTAATCGTACCAAACGTATTACGATTCGTTAAACATTTATAACAAAAAAAAAAAAAATGATTCGTTTTCACGAAAAATTCGCGTCTTCGGAAACGAAACCGCGATGAAATGTCGTGAAATACCCGTGAAACATTATTATTTTTTTTTTTGGGTGGGGGAGGAAAAATATTAAATATCTCACTTTAAAATCATTGAAATGTAAAAGTCCAATAGCAATCGATAGAAAAATGAATAGTAACTTAATGTTAAATGACAAAAATAGAAATAAATTAAAATTTGTAAACCGTCGAGATAGATAACATCAGCTGTCGCCTGTCTCATTGTTTGAAAACGTCGATAAAATAGTTATTGATAACGTCCTGGTGTGATCATAACCGTCACTTCTAATATTAATTTGGTCGAATTATGATGTTCGCACATTAATAAGTTATATCAAAAATCTATAACTGAACATCCACACGATTATATTGTGGAAAACAAATATGCATTAATCGAAAGAATTTATAAGCTTCTTGGAGGAGGACGCAGTGGTCGAATCGGTAAAAAAATACTAGGGGTACCACCCTGAACGCTTACAAAATAGTTGCGTCCTGTATACATCTTTTCATAAACGGCGTAGGTACTCGAAAAGTTCATCAATGCACTCGTCCGTCACGTTCGCCAATAATTCGAGTAACAAGGTAACAAGGTAATGTTTAAAGCAATAACTAGCAACGCGGAGTTTATCTCAATCCAACGAACGACATGAAATACAACAAGTGTGGATGGCCGCGTCTGTGGACTGACAAACAGCGTGGAAAACCCATAGGCCATAATCCGGCATAATATTAAACGCACTGTTTCGTCGACATAACAGTATTGTTATTTTTATTTCGTCGGTCGTGGAAAAGCGAAAACGACGGTCACCCGCGTTTCTTTTAAAAAAAAACTTTAGTAGAGGTACGTTCAAATATTTCAAAAAAAAAAAAAAAAACAAAAGGAGTTTTCCAGTCCCCCTGCGTTCCCCCTCCCACCGATTCGACCACCGGGCGTACATCGATACGGATCGCCGACAACGTAATCTGCCTTAAAAATCGCCTGTCCCGTTTTTCACGCCGTCGTCCGGCTTACTACGGTTTTCCGTTCGAACGAAACTGCGGCGCGCGATCGCTTTCCGCGGGTTCGCGTGCCGCCGGAACCGGGGAACGGCGGAACGATCTTTCCTTCCTCCCGGTCGTCTCGGTCCTTTTTTTTTTCATTAAACGAGCTTTCGCCTTATGGCAATAAAAACGTAAACAAAACCCGAGAAAAAGATACCTTGAATCTAAACGATAATAATAATAGTATATAAGATTGATAAAAACTAAAACCGCTAAAATCGAATTTGAATCAGAAGCCCAACGACATGATACGAACACGGGATCCTTCGGTTTAAGAACCGCAGAAGAGGAAAGGGCTAGTGTCCGTCAAATAAGTGATTAACGGTTCACCTACGCCGAGGTTTCACGGTCGAACATAATATGTCGACAATTGCACACAGTTCGGATCGAAGAAGTGGGCGTGCGAGTGGAAAGAGTCCTAACCCGAGTCTCGAGAACGTATCCGGGTAGATTAGTGTTGTGGAACCGGCGTACTCGTGCCGCTTGGAAGTGGATTTTCGCGGAGCTGACCGAACGCCGGTTCAACGTTTTCCACACGGCCTTAACGACGACCGAGGTCTTTCCTTTCTGCCGCCGTCGAACGCGTTTTTTTTAAATTGAAATTTTAATATTCATGAGTATACCGGATAGCGCCCCGGTTGATTTGTACCGATTGTTCGCGGGAGCGCACTCGAATCCGGCGGACTTGACCGTACCGGGGCACGATCGGATTCAACAACGCCGCGCGTCGTCCGACAGCCGTTCCGTCTCGGGTTTTATTGTGCGTCTTCGATATTATTTCTTTCTGGTTTTATTTGTTTTTTGCCCCGCTCTCGTCGTGGGCGACTTCAATTGCGACGGCAATAAAATCGCTATCAATCCGCCGGCGTGGCACCTGTACGCGGCGCGCGTTTCGTTTCCGTAAAGTTTTTTCGCCGATTTTCCCGAGTCGGCCGCGGAGCGCGTAAACTCTGCCGGGTCTCCGGCGTGTTGTCGTCCCCGCGAGACGGGCCTCGTGTTCCACGCCGGCTCGGCGAGAACCCGTTGAGTGTGTTCCGTCGTTTTGTATTTGTTTTGCTCTCGCGTGTATTTAAAAAGCGGACGTCGTCGTGGCGCCGCGGGCGGAAACACAGTGCGCACGCGTTGCTTACCGACATCAGCGTAATGACTTCGTCGTCGGCAAACTTCTCCGGAGCGCGGCACACCCGAACCCCCCCGGCGACAAAGTTCGCGTCTGCACACGCGGTGCGCGGACGGAACGACGTGTTATTTCTCGGGGTTCTGTTGTTTTCTTGTACAATTGCGCACCGCGAGGGCGCGATCACGCGGACCTAACGCCGTCGAGATGGCCACACGCTCGGACCGTCTCGGTTACCACGACCAAACGCGTTCCTTGCTCGAGGACGCCGTGCGTCCGTTTGCCCGACCCTTGGGCCTCGTTTTCCCGAGAACCGGGAAGCTGATTTCCGTATCGGTCGCGTCCATCTAACAGTAGCGCAGCCAGAAACACGCCTCGAAGAGGATTTGGGGTTGGGGATTGTCCGAAATCGTGTTACAAAAAAAAAAATAAATGTCAACGTAAATAATCGTGTGAATAATACATTCGTTTTTTTTGTTTGTATCGTGCGAATAACAAAATGTAAAATTTGAGAAAAAGAAAATATAACATCCAAACGACGTCCAGAAGCTGCTAAACGATGTGTGTGTAATGTAAGTGAATGACGGTATGTGATAACGATTTGTTATCAGCTGCGACGCGGGCCAAAACAAAATCGTTACATTACCATGAAATGAATAAATATATTTTTTTTTACTGTAAATTATGATCAGACAACAATCAAAATCACCTAACACGATTTTCCACTTCGGAAACACTCATGCGGCGTTACGTTTTCGTGTCACCGTAACGGGTGGTGGGTGGGGGAGAACCGTTGTCCGGACAGTGAAACCGAAGAGGAGAAAAGCGACGGCGGCGTCGTTCGATTTCTTGAGGTTTCCGTCGACGCGTCCACCAGACCAGCAGCCCACCTGTCCGGCCTTGTCAACGTCACGACGGTTGTTGGCGATCGCTACGCGGGACTCGACGATCCGCGCGCGCGAAATCCGTTTGAGCGCACGAGTAAAACACACACGAATCGATTTCTTCTCGCGCACGTGTCCACGGGAAACGATTATAACGACGTGCGCGCTCGGAAAATTCGTTTTCGTGCCGATTAAGACGTGTCCGGGACAGCGCGTGACGTCGAACCGATCCCGGTCGGGCGTTCCGCACCGTTCATTTTTCATTCCAAACAACGAAACAGCTGTCCGACCCGTGCACCTCGCAAACTGTATTTATCATAATTTTCCGTGTTTCGAAATGTTCGTTTCAAACGCGATCTAATCGTACGCGTCCGCGATGCACCGATTCGCTTTGTTTTAAATCGGTACCATTGCATTTCAAGACATATTTCAATCTAGGTTTTTTTTTTTGATATTCAGTTTGTTTATTACTTGTGAATAATGTAAATTATCGGAACGTCTGAAACAATAGAACGTTCTAGAATATTTTACACGAAATTCGCTTATATACATATATATACATTAAACATACTTTTACTCCAGTGATTTACAGTACCGTATTTATGCACGCGTGTCCCTGTTTTTGTACGAAAATCGAAACATTTCATCACGTCAGCGGTTGACTCAATAAATTATCACCGCGACACTCAAGCGACAACAGACGACACTGAGAGCATTCATAAAATACCATCAACCGCGATCAATCACCCGTTAGATTAGAGATGAAATATACGAATGAAAATAATATTTATGTTAATGTACGCATATGTGTTTCGTGTTACCGTTACACAGCGAGTTAAAATGTGAATTGAAGTATTACATTTTTTTTTCGTTTACATATACTCCCGTTAATAACAAATTCGAGAAATATTTTCGAAATTTCGAGGACAGCTGGTTCAAATATTCGAGTATTTTTTTTAGGTTTTGTTGAGAATTTTCATTGTTTCACTGATAAATTGAGGTGATTTTCTCGGATTTATCGTTTCTTTTGTGATTTATAACATGAATGCGTCTAAAATTAAATGTTAATAAACGAGTATATGTAATCGGATTTGAACGTCGTGATAACGACGAATAGAATCGAACGTGAGGTTTATTAACGCGTGATATCGGATATTGTCGATGAATATTGATGCGAGGATTTTATCGGAAAAATAAATAGTACGTGTAAAGAGCCTCTCTTATTTTTTTTTTTTTTTTACATCCGCACGACTGAACCGTCGAAAATCCTTTTCGTTTTTGATTTAAGACGGTATTATAATACATATTTAATCAGACGCGAGACCGAGACGCGACTATCGTATTTATATAACTTTTTATATTTTTAACGATACATGTTATTAATTATTTTTTTTAACCACTTGTTAGTTGTTTATTTCTAAAAATGACGAGATATCAATTCGATATTACAATGTGTGTTTTTTGATTTTGATTTTTGTAGAAAATTACACGTTAGGTTTCCGAACAATCCAAAAACAGTCTAATTGGAATATACGTAATTACAGCGTAGATAATCAATAATATAAATAAAGGTGTGTATAAAGGCGAGTAGTTTTTACGGAAAATTAAGTTATCCGGACTTCAGCTAATGTAAAACGTAAAATTCTAAGTCGTCAAAAATCACGTTCGGAATTCACATATGAAAGAGTAGTGGAATTTTGTAATCTCTCGTCGTAGGAATAACGTAGACTGATGATCGGTGGATGTTAATCCGTTTAATCTTTCTTCGTCTGTTTTGTTACGTAAATAGTGTCCGTGTACATTTTAGAATCCTTTTGTACCCACGTCAATACACAATAGGTATAATTTTCTTTTATTCGTAGCTCTTGTTTAAGCACTTTGTTTTTCTCGTTTGATTAAATCAAAAACATAAAATTTACAAGTTATGAATTTTTATTTTGCTTTAGCCGGGTGTCCCGCAAACACGACGTAACGTCATGTCCGTCTATTAAAGTGTAATTGCATAGTTGTACGAAACCAAGCATTTTGTGTGGTGTTTGAACACCCAAAACACCCGCCCGAGCACGTGCCCGAATACGATAAATTCGCGCGGACGTGTTTCTCGCGAACCGACGTTCAATGGCAATTAGATCACATCGCGTGCAATTAGATCGAATCGTTTTGCTTAAAATGTTAAACTTAAAATCGGCCAAACGATAAAAACCTCGACGACGTGTAGTTCTGAATATCGAATGAATAAACGATTAGAACAAACAGCAGTTTAATACTTGATCCGTGAAGAACGAACATCGCTTTTCGCGTTCTTCCATACGGTAAAATGTCTTATAACGTTACGGACAACGCACGGATCGAGCATTCCTTGATCAACGTCTGACAGTCGTCTTAGTCGTTACGTTTCTACGCTATGTCTATCACTTCATCGTTGTCACGAGTCACAGTTTTCGTGGTGAAACGAACATTTTATACCCGACGGTATGACTCGAATTTCAACAGTTTCCGTTCGTTTCGTCAGTGTCGCCGACGTTTGTCTGTTTATCGAGTTTCTAACCTCGCAACACATATATTTTAGCCGTTTCAAGACATCGACTATTTACACACTCACGTGGACCAAGGCGCAATCATTGATCGTTATGTTTTTCTCATTTGAAATCGTCGACGAACTGTTTACACGCGCTATGGCAATGATTATCACGGATTAGATGTTACATCAACGAAATCCGTATACGGCATAACAATCGGAACACGGCAGTAAAAAACAAACATTGACAGACTGGTCTATGGCGAAATGCCGGTCCCCTGTACGTGGTAACGGACACGTGGTCTTCTGGACGACACACCTAACCTCATCCGTCCACTGAATAATAACGAAAACCGGCGTTTGACATTGACCCGCGGTGCCACGGCTGGACGAGAATCCGGTGGGTTTCGACGCGGGGATGATTTCGGAAACATTATCGTCCGTGCGAGACGGTCGTCGTCCGGCGCGTCGACACAATTCAATTGCAAGTGCTGAAACGTACGCCGAAGACGTCGGTTATTTTACGCTTTGCGCGCGCGCGTTCCCGGTCGTTTCGGTTAACCTCGAAATTCCGACACTATTCGTGACGGTCAACGTGCCGGTCGTCAGGTCGGTTCGGGTCGGGTTTGGCGAGAGCGCGTGTGTATCCTCGGCCGACCAGACCGGTTAAACGGTTCGTCTGCGTGGCCCGGAAACGAGTAACCCGGCGGTCGGAAACGTCGGAAGTCGACGCGGACAATGCCGTCGTCCTGGCCGTCCGTGGACGTCACGCCGTTGTCGGGCGTTGTAAAAACGGAAAACCCATTAGGACCGTTTAATCCCGTCCCAAAGGCTTTTCCGCCGTGTGACCGCGGTAAACGTACACTACCGCCTTGTCTGGAACGTCCGGATCGGTCGATTCAACGGCAAAAAAAGAGAGAAAAAATTTCCCGCCACCAGAGACGGAGTCGTTTTCCGGTCGAGTAGTTATAGTTGTTGTTGTAGTCGACTACGCGGACACGAGTTTTATCGATCCCGACCGACGAACGTGTCGATCGTCCGGCGGGCAATTGTCGGATTTCGACTCGGAGCCAACACGTGGAAAACCACCTGCCTGTCTGCCTACACACCAATATGATCCGAGACGGTTTTCCTACGCAATACGTACGGTTGGCTCGTGAGAACAAGTTACCGGAGGTTTTTTCTTTGCCAACGTTGTGTTGATGATGTCATTGACATCGTTATAACGTTTATACCATGAAAACAAGCGACCGGTCGACACGTTCGTCTTGTCCGATCAATAGTTTTCGCGTAGAATGTTGTTTTTGGAATTATAGCTAAAAAAAAAAGATGGAGTGAATATCGCACGTGTTTTCCCGCTGTCTGTCGTCGGCAGTCTTTTCCGCGCGCTTCAGAAAACTTTTGTACAAATCGAAAAACTTGTCGAACAAAGTAGCTACGGTTTTCTAAAGGGCAAGGGGGGGGGGGTCGAATTATTTAAAGATCGGAGCATTGTACAACGAAAAAAAAACCCCCCAAAAAAAAAGCGCTAACGAGGAAGAAAAAAAAACGAATTTAATCAAATGAAAAAACGAACCGTCGCAAAACCAATATATAAATACGTACACATTCCTCGCCCGGCACGTGGTCGAAATATGTGCTCGTGTCACGCGTTCCCAACCGACTGGGCCGAGCCGGATGACTTATGCGGCGTATGAACCGGAACGTTCCACGATTACGAGTACGTGGCCCGAAGGCGACCGACAACTGAAACGGTTGTAACCGTTGGCCGACCGGCGTGAAACGGCTCGGGACGTTTGAAAACGGGATGTTTTTTTTTTTTTTGTTCGCCGACAACCCTTTTTTTCTTTTTTTTTTCATTACGGTTTTGTCTTCGGCGGCGTTTCCAGCAGAACATAATTCACACGGCGCGATTCGTTTTTTATTTTACATTTCGAAAACGCCGTTTTTCGCGTTTTCCAGATTGCACGCGCGTATCGTAAAATATACACGAGTTCGTTCCGAGCGCGCGTGCCACTGTACACGGTCTCCGTCATCGTCGGTCGTAAAAATGCGGCCTCAGTACGCGACGATATTGTACACGCACGTTTTTTTTTTTTTTTTTCATTTTCGAAACGAAGTAAAATCGTAAATTTCGGGCGTTTTTCGATTATTAAAATATTTTTATGTTTTTTCCCTTTCAAATATTCACACCGTAACGTTCCCCTGCCCGACGTTTTAACATCAGTTTCAAACGTCGGAAATTCTTGTGTTTGCAATTTCGTCTCACGGTTTAGTACGTACCGTTTTCTCAACAGTATATACAAACATGGACAAAAGAATCGATAATATTTTGTTCGAGACGTATATGCTGGTTTTTTTTCAAGCTTCGAACCAGAATTGAAATTTAAGGTTCAATTTTCTTTTTCTTTTTTAGTAAAACAAAATATAAAAGTTTATTATTGACTATAGGACGCGATAAACAATACTGTTGTTATCGACATTAGTTTACACGAAAATGTAATAGTCTATAATTAAAAATGTCGCGGACCGCCATTTATTGAGGAGTAAAATATTAGCGAATCCCACCACTTCAACGAACAAAAAGGTTTCACAGGAAATATTCTTACCCCTCTTGTGTAATAATCAGATTTCGATCATTTTTTTTTTTTTCATTTGTAATAAAAAACATTTTGCATGTCATGTCCGACATCAGTTTTCGATTAAACTCAAATTTAATGTCAGTTACAAAGTTTGGAATTATATAGACGTTTATAACAGTTTTAAAATTTTAATTTAGAGAATCATATCTCATGGGAATATCCTATGATACGGTTATATATTTCGTAAAATAATAATACTCCTATCGATTTAATTATTTTTTTGAACAGTAGACACATGTGAAATTAATCGACAGTTATATTAACCATTTGAATTAAGTGTGTTATGGATTATACGCGCATTTATCTTTACCACATTGTAACGGAGTCGGTGACTGAAAGAGTTAAAGACACATAAACACGATGTGTATATGTTTCTCAGTTTTATTTTATACAACCAATAATGTAGTATGATGGAGATCGCATTATACCCAGTTCGATAGTAAAAACTGAACAAACTGTCGTCGAACTGCAATTTATACGTTCATAGTTGCTGGTTTTGTTAAGCGTTATAATTTGTTTGAAATGCTAGATGGTCTATTTAAAATTATTTGAATAGAGGCAACGGAAAACTCATCAATATCATTCGGTCCGCCGTAATCTAGAAACCTCTACGTTGAGAAGTAAATCCGTGCCCCTCCCAGACGCCTTCTGTGTTCCGAATCGTTCCTGACAATGGATCATCCTAAACGCATCTTATTTCAGTGTCTCGGACCATCTCCAAAAATAATTGGAACGGAACCAAAGCATGTTATACTTCATCAAAACGTCAGTTTTAATAAAATCTTTTTAACGAACCAGAAGTTGCACGCACAAACACAATAATCGAATTAGCAACGTCTCCGCCAAATACTCAATAAGCTCGATATTTTGGAAGAAGACACAATTATATAGCATTTATCGCTATAAAAAATAAACAAACAAATATATGTATATATATGTATCATGCTATACGTCGTTTAATAATAATAATGTGTTTGTGCGCACGTTGTTCCTAATGACGTGTTATGTTATTAACTCGAATGAATGTAGAATTAGTCTCGTTAACTCGCCCAGGCCATAAGTAATTGATCGCGTTATAAATCCTTAAACTATAGGAATGTTTTACTTTGCGACGTATGAAATAAATAAATTCAGCGTAAACCGCGATTGGTATGGTTTCGATTTTAAAACTCCGAGGCGGGAGAGGACGGGAAATATTGTACTAGTTTTTTGCTAGTACCCGACCGGCCTTCCAACACATAATACGATACATAATTATTATCCATCTGGTGTGTTGTGTACAACAATTATTTATTTTGTCAGGGGATTCGTTTTAAATAACGAACACGTCTTGTATATAATTCATAACGATATATTGGTGGGTTCTATTACCGTGTTTTACTGTTGCGGATTTAATACTATTCCGAGTAACTTATTAAACAATATTAATCCGATAAACTCAAAATCCTTTTATGCATTTTTGAATTATAGTCAAGGCGACATATACTAATAACATCCGAACTCTTTGTTTCGATAAATACCTTCCGACGGCCGACATAAACTCGGACGGCTTATGGGTCGCGTGCGACGTATTAATACATTTTTTTTTTTTTTTTAAATTACGGACTAGACGTTATTCGCCGAAAATAGTTCATAGTTCTAAAACAAAAATCTAAGTACGTCACAGGCGATTTCGAACGATACGCACAGATTCGTCTCAATTAAATGTTGTTTTCCCGCGCATAAAAAAAGAAAAAAAGAAAATAATAGAAACAAACACTCGCCAAAACCGTTGTTTTCTTAAACGAATTTCGTTTTTACGTTATTACTTATTCCAGTGGGTTATTTGAAAATCGTTTTGCTCGCCGCCCTGCAGTCGTAGAAGTTGTATGTCAAACGCAAACACCACTAAATTGCGATAAGAACGATTTCCAACGTTTCGATTAACATTTTATTTTTATATGATTTACATTCATTGCGTCCGCAATAAAACCATGGAAGTTGGTCGTTATTTTATTGTACGCGAAAACAAAAGAACGTGAAATTTATGTAGTTTTTTGGAACGCTGGTCGAGATAAACGTATAAATAATACAACTCCTGCACAAGATTTACCGATAATTCAATTCGTATTTCCAAAACGACTAATGTTATCAGGGAGTTTTTTTTTTCGCGAAAACTGTCGTATTATATCATGGAATTTCCATCTATCGTCATAGAATACTAAGAGGGAAGACGAAGGTAGAGAACACTAACCCGAATCAATCACTCCGAATAATAAAAATCCACGTCAATTTATAAATAGCCGCACTGTTGACTATGTAACATTTTATTCGTTTTAAAATATAAATCACGGTTCTAAAAAACCGAGTGCAGTGTTACCGTTCACTTTTCGAGAGAAAAAAAAAATAAAACAAACAACAATTCGACAGCTTTCAGCCTGTCTGCATGTGCGTGTCTCATACGGTCGCAAACGCTTTTTCGTTTACACCAAACCGTTATACTCCGAATACTCCACGGCCCGAAATTCGAGCTCACCTTATTGGAGTTCGAAACAACTGTCTGACAAAACGTCCATCGTGCCAACGCCCTGTGGCAACTTGCACTAGCCTGCCTGTCGACATACTGGGGCTTACAACAGATTTAAGCCCACGCGGACACATAGACATTTTTTTACAAATGTCCACGTCATTAAACAAGACGAACACAGAACTGTGTTATCTCGTCGTCTCGTCGTTGCGTACCCGGTGAACGGCGTGCGCTCGTGCAACGAAAAAGTAAATAATGTTTCAACATTTAACGGTCGATTGGCCGTATCGAAGTCCGTGAGTTCCGCTGCTGTGAGTGCATGCACACATAAAATTAATCAAATTTATTATTTGCAAACTGAAAATTATAAAAGAATATATTAGTCATTCGAGTTATTCAAATTGCGAAATCCTCGATACGAAATAAACGCGTGTAAATTTACATTCGTTAAGAAATGAACTCCATCATAATGTGGAAAACACGTTTCGCCTTTCAACGTAAAAGCGTATTTTTCAATACATATCCTACGCGTTGGTGAAAAATCGAACACTAAGACTTCACCGTGTGTAAAAATATCCAAAATGAAAACAACGTGAACAATTACAACAAATCTGTAAACTGATAATACGTTCTTTACAGTCAGATACTGAAAGTACCGTTCCGCATTTGACTCTTTCGTCGTTTTTGAAACGAGTTCCACTCAAAAGTCGTTTCAACGATCCGAAAATATCAGATAGGGCGAAATATATGCGCTGAAAACTTGCACATCCGCCACGTCTAGTCTTTTTGGAAGTGTGGCTGTCGTTGAATTTACACGAAAAAGCACGGCATTCTCGGATACTTGTTTTCTAGATATTACTTCATGGCCGTACACAATATAGGGATCTCTTTATGAATTTGTGTCGGATTTAACATTTTAAAATGAAAAACATCAAATAAGTACACATACTTTGAATCTTATGTAAACAATGATCAAAAGGGCAATGTTTACAAACGATTTCGTATCGCAGTGTTTGTGTTTGTGCGCGAGTGCAAAAGATTAACGTCACTGTATAAAGTGTACGAATATTTCCCACGGAAGACAAAAATAGTTTAACTATTCCAGAGCGTACAAATTACTTCGTGAAAATTTATAAAACACGTGTTCGTGTTGAAAAACAGTTTCGATTGTCTGAGATTTTGATTTTCAACAAAACTTACAAATATTTAATGTTCAATATTGAAGATTACGAACATTAAAATCAACAATATAAATCTAAAATGTGTAAAAATTTTTCACCGTCAAATGTGAATAACGTCATCTCGATTTTGAACTAACACTGAATATTACTGGAACAAAAGAAAATTATAGTTAATATCTTTTTTTTTTTGAAACAGAACTCGTTAATTTGAAAATAAAACAACTCGTTTTTCAACGACTGTGCACAGGTTTCGGCGATTCCGCGCGCCGTGCCCGACGGCCGTTTTATTCGACCACGTTTATAACGCGTTTCGACCTGACCGTGTTTTGCGTACGGTCGCACAGAAATAAGTGAAATGCCTAAGGCCGGTGGTTCAGGCGAGTTCTGTAGACTGGTGTTTTAACACCGCGCCGTTCGTATTGTTGCGAACTCGACGGCCGTGTATTTGGCTTATTACGGTTATTTATGTACGTCGGCAGTGTTCAAAAACGGATTACCAATGGAGTCTGATGTTTATGAATAAATAACATTTGGCTTTGAAAGTTTTTCAATTTTACGCGAAACAATCGTATTCGGGGAACAGAGGTTTGTTCTCGTTTTACTCCTGTGATTTATTTTCCAAACTTTACATTAATTTAAATGCAACGTTATTTTAAGGTTATCAACTGTAACGCACAAAAGATAGATTACTCTCTGGGAAACGACCATTTTTCTATCCCGTCTAACCTCCCGAAATCGCTGGAAATCGTGTCCAGCCCGACGTAGAGTTTATGTTCTGACGCTAATGTCCGTTATCGTTTTCGTTTTGTTAATGTCAACATTAACCGTACTGCAACACGTTCGTGGCGACTGGATTGTATTTACATATATTAATTTTTGACGCAATCAAATTACAGGAAACAAAAAGAAAAAAACACTTTTGTCTTGCCATAAGTGTCTCGATCAGAATACTGATATCTGTTCGCCGTGATAGGGTGGAAATCGTATTTCGAAAGTCGTTTACAATTTATCGACCGTTGTGCATTTGAACGTGTAGCTAGGTAATTTTGTTGACATCTATCGTTTTTGACAATTATATCAAGCTCATGTTTGTTTCGTTTTAAATTAGAAACCCCCGAAAGAAGAACGAACCTAAGCGAATACAAAACGTAAAAAGAAAAACTATATATATAGGTTCACGTTCGACGTGCTTGAGGTTAGGTTGGCGGCTTAGCATGACGGCATGTATTTTATTCCGGCGGCGTGGCGGAGGAGTGATTCTGGAGCGGCCGCTAGCTAGTTCAAATTGGATGGGTGGACGACGCGTAGTAAATGATTATGGACGAGTTGTCGTTACACGACTCGTCGGTCACGAAATGTCGCTTAGAATTTAGAACGCAGGACTCGGAATGGAACGTAAGCCAGATAGTGTTTTAAAAACGATGCGAATTCGTTGTTTTCGTCCATTCGTCGTTTTTACAGAGGTGGCGGTTGTCTTTAAAAGGTTCGCCCACGCCATTGTTTCGTTCGCGTGTCTTTTCCGACGTGCGGAATCCCGACGGCGTCGGACGATGTCGTGACGTTCGGATACGCACACATTTCTACGGTCGGGCGCGGACGGCGCGTACGCAGGTGAACAGTCCGGACGGCGGAGATCTCACGGGCGGCTTTCTATCGCGCGCGTCCGTCGAATATAACCCCGTGACAACGGTCACCGTCCGGCGACTGGATTTCCTGTAAGAACGATTTAAAAAAAAAAAAAAGTGAAAATATCGTCTTTCTCCGTCGCTGGAGCGTAAAATACGGACTTTGAAACCGAGAGACGGAATCCCGAACAAAGACCGACCGCGAGTCCGTATCCCGTGTGACGCGCGACCAAGTCGAATGCGCTTTGACCCGTATGCCACTGTGTACACCGCGGCGGCGGAAGTCTGTCGAACTCGTGGTTTTCGATAAGTCCTCCGGAATCGGCCAGTCGGAACGGGGCGGGGGGGGGGGGGTTAAGTACGATATTTTCTCGATGCGCACGGTTTTTCGTACGGGTTTCGACGGCTTGGAGAGTCCGTGAACGTACGGAACCACGTGCCGACGGAATCACATGTACGACAAGCGCGCTAAAGCGCACACACGTCGGGTTGGCGATGTGGAAATTATGCTTGACAAACGTCGTGAGGTATTTTCGAGGTTCTGTGGAAATGATAATAAAAATAATTTTTTTTTTTTTTTTTTACTCGTCTTCCGACACGCGCGTTTGCACGGACCCGTACGCGCAGCTTTCGGCGATCACGAACAATAATGAATAAAGGCGGTCGACTCCGCGTAATTATTCTCGTTCGGACGGCATGGTCGCGGGGCGGTGGATTTCGGGGCGACGTGTGCGCGTTAGCACGCGTGGCGTCGCGGCTGTCAAGAAGCTGTCAAGTCCGTAGCTTAGCAGAAACGTTCGAAAACTTTGTGTCAGAATCACCGTCGGCACTCTTCCGAAATGGTGATCGTACCGCACGGTACCGTGCAACAACACCGACGTCCGTTCCGTCCGTTCGAAACTGAACGTATAATTGAAAATCGAAAGGCTCTTGGCCGGAGCGTTGTACTAAACATCATCACGTGCCCGACAATCGCGTTCGGGTCGAACCATTCTGAACTCGGAGAACAAAAAAACGCTACGAATTTCAACCGCTGCTCAATATCGCTACGACTGATTTGTCGACTACATTTTTAACACCGTACGAAAAATAGAGATGTCTTCGCGGTCATAAGGCAAAAAGAGTCGACGGTTGGCTCGCGAACACAAGTTTAGGCTATATTCCCCGAGGATGTTCCGGAAAGTTTCCCGCCCGAAAGAAAACAATAACGCGTTACAAACCGTTTCCGAATCAATCTGTGCTCGTCTCGGAATCTCAAAATCGCGTCCACGCACGACCCGTTCACCCGACGAAATGTTTGCTCGACGCTATTTATCGTCGTGGGGCTGTCCCCGCGCGTGTTTATATATGTATAGATTATCTTCAGAACGAATTACGGTGTGGCGTTCGAACAAACGTAGCCACGCAAACGTCAATATTGACACGTTGTTTTTGGAGAGTCCCGAATAAATCACGGGGCGGTCGTGGCGGATTTCAGAATGTTTTCCGCCTTTATTCGCCGTTTAGGTTAAACGCTATTTGCGCGATCGCGTTGATTAAACGTTTCGCCGACTCCAGACACGACCGCAGAGACACCTGTCTCTTAAACGTACCCAAAATCCTATCCTCGGAAATGTTTCGCGGGTGAAACAGAAATCCGAGACTTGAGGGTACGCGAACTTTCACCGAACGTTCCCAACGTTTTCATATCGTCCGTAGACCGAATAATAATAATAATAATAAAAAAAAAAAACTAATTTGATTGTTTTTCAAAACTGTAATCATTTTAAGTGTTTAATACTACTCGTTTTCGATCGTACGCTCCCGCAATCAGTATCTACACGTGTTAATCAATAAGTTCCAATTCAAAAAACGTAGTCTAAGTTCGTATCATTTCGTACTGCATCGACACAATTGACGTATCCGGGCCTCATCGCACCACTCGACGGACTAAAGACGTATTTAGTACGTATTTGATTAATATGATATTTCATTACAATCACGATAACGCGCGTGCGTGCCGAGCCTTAAGTAGGAACTTTCAGCTGAGAAACTAAAAAAAAAAAAACCATTTTAAACGATTGCGATCCGAGTAAGGCTCAAATTAAACATTCCTGAATAGTTATCATTCCCGATGTTTCGTAATTCGTTGATTATAACGTTAAAATTACGTTTCGCATATATTACTTGTGTGTTAGCAGTTAAAACGCGTATTAAATGCTTATTTCTGTATAATTAGACGAGTGTACGCGCAAGTTGCGTATTTCATGAATATTATTTTAAACCTATTTACTTTTATAATTAGAATTTGTATTTAACAAGCGAGAAAATCCTCTCTACTCCTCGAGGGCGTGCCAATTTTCCCGGTCTCGATTTAAAAAGAAATTACTTCGTATATATATTATCTGAATATCGTTTAAATTCAAGAGGTTTAATTTTTTATTAACACGACGTCACATTTTCAACAGTATAATAAATTACGCTATTAAGCACATAATCATAAAACGAAGTTACCATTAGCAACGAATTAGGACGGTGAAACAGTCGAACGTGACGGGCATTTCTATTATTCATTGTACTCGTGTAGAAACCTAAACAGTATGTGTGTGTCAGGGGACCGATCGTAGGAGTTTGAAGTTTGAAAACGTTAAATCAATTTCAGACATTCCGCCGTTGCGTTGACCAAACCGAAATTAATGTACACTGTAATTTGTATTCGAATACACTGCGTACACACTTCATGAAATTTGTCTTGATCGCTAAAATAATTTCCATTAAAAACTCTCCACCTAGTTATCGCGTCTCTTCGTCACGACGTCGTCGTACACATCGATTTTTTACCATTTTATCAATAAGCATATTACGATTTCCCAAATATACATATCCAATATTTACGTTTATCATTACAAATAACATGATACGATAGTATCGTTTGTGAACTTCCTTCTTTCGACGGGATATGTTAAATGTCCGTAATGTGGAATTTTCTAATCTTTTAGCGAAGTAAATATACACATATCCGTCTCAGATCCGTAATATAATATTATCGTCCATCCGACCAAAATGGTATATAAGGGCCATTTTTTATCGTGTGTACAATAAAAATTGAGAGAAGGGAAAATAACGAGAAGGTTATAATATATATTATAATATATCGTCACGTTCCGTTTTTTTTTTCGCGAATGGAAGCAATTTACTTAATACGCGCGTGTACGTGATGGATCGCACATGTTTCGAAGGCGAAATCCCGAAAATAGACGGAAGCGACAGTACAAAAACGATAAACAGTTCAGACGATTCGCCGCCTCGTAACTGCACTATACGATAATTACAAATTAAATGAAAATTAAAATAACCATTTATTTGCAAGGCCGGGCAGTATTCATTCATAAAAAAAAGGTTAATTTCCCTAATAAATATCAACAAATTATTCAATTCGATAGTCAGACAGAATATAAAAAACTGCAGATAACGAAAAAATGTGATTTTTATGTCTCTCGTTTTTTATAGACTATCGAATGAGTTCGGTCGAACGTCTGGGCAATTTTTATTCGACTCGTATACGGACCACGCGGATTATCGCTCAAAATATTCATTACCGTTTCGGAAAGGACTCGGAGACTGTATTTGTTGTCTCGGCCGGTTCTCGGTTTTACTAAAAGGCTGATTACGAATTCTGGCAATGGTGCGAATTAATAATTTAATTTTTAATTTTTACGCGTCATCTGCGCTACAAAAATCGCTAACAACTCCGATGACATTGCGTATGTTGTTTTTTAAGTAAAAAACACGTTTTAATTAATTTTTTTTTTCAAAGAAACCCTGTAGTAAAAACTTTTCTTAATATCTAGTCGTTTATTTTTTATGATTTTTTAAAATTCATGTAACGTATATATAAACTGTATACTACACTAACGTTTTTATCATGAAGAACATTGCAAGTATACAATTTATACTTTCATAAACTTATAAAGACAAATTGTAAATGATTGAGTATCAAGAAAATTCGTTACCGTCCATCTTTTCTGAAATTCAAATTTTTAAAATAACTTTTATAAATTGTACAAAAGTTGTTTAAACAATTTTAATATACGTCTTTTCTTGTTAAAAAAACAATAAAAAATAAAAAATATGCTCCATTAATATTAATTGAGTAATTTCTAGTATGTAATTGACGTCGAGTTCATAATCATTAATCGGTTATCCGATTGTTACGTAAAACCAAATACTAATTAATCATTAAGTTCTTAGTGTGATCAAATTGTGGGGGGGGGGGGAGATTATGGGGATAGATCCTCGAGACTGTTGTTTTTTCAACAATGTTGCATTTGTAAAATTCGTATAAATTTGTGAAAACGATATAAAAATCAGATCGATGCATGGATCTAATTATTAAATAATAGTCTGTACAATGTCTACGACATGTCGGACGTGATGAACGCAATACAGATCAATCCGATCGACGACCAATAAAACAAAAGATTATATTCCGAATCGATTCGAACTCGACACGGAATTGTTCGATATTTTCTATTTTCGGATGTATACAACATTTGTCTTTGGAATGGTATATTTTTATCATACAGATTACTTATAATTACACAATTAGTTCAGAAACGAATTATTTATTAAAACCATAGAAACGCATGGATGGTAATCGAATAACAAGTGCTTAACGTAAAACGTTTTTTTGAAATTTGAATTTCGTAGTATGATTTATAAATATGTGATTTTGAAAATTATCAATAACAGACGAATTGAAAACTGGTATGTCTGATAGGAAGACCGAATGGGCATAGATCCCCCCTCCTCCCCTCCCCCGGCTAAGGAAATAGAAAAATTAAATTTTCTAATTCAAATTTTTAATTACGTCACTCGTTAAGTGCAATTTCATTCTTTTGCTTATGCGACAGCTGTTAGAACGCGTGTTTTAACTGTATTTACAACGTGTATGCACGCGCACGTTTTAAAACACACACCGACCCTGTTAATCGTCGTAAATGTCGTAGTAATCATCGTGCTTTTTTTTTTTATGTTTATAACCATAGATGAAAACGTTGCAAAACATGAATTAATATTTAACGATCGGACGATAACGTTTTGTTCGTAAAAAAAAAAAAAAAAAAAAAACGACCCCGCGTTACATATCATAATAATATAATATTGTGTATATGCGACCGTTTATGAAAAAAATAAAAATAAAAATCACGAGAGAATTCGAAAATTCGTTCGATTATACTTCTCACACGTCTCTTTCATTGTGTTATTAATATTTATATACATAAAATAACAACGCTGAAATAAAATAAAATAAAAAAAAAAAAAAAGGAAACTCGTTCGCATTGTGTATTTCTAAACAGTAGTTGTTAATGCGTATTAATTACGGTCGGAGTTCGGAAAAATTTATAGTTTTAATTTTAGGACAAAAAAAAATAATAATAAACGCGGTGTTAATTTATGGAAAGGTTAATTTTATCGTCTCACGATATGAAAAAAGTTTGCAGCGTTCGCAGACAATGGGTGGGGGAAGGGGGATTTTTTTTTTTTTTTTTTGATCTAATACTCGAATGTAACTTTATTATTCCCTTACGACGTGCAGAATTTTCCGAGATAATTGAAAATGCGAAGAAAAAGTCGTTTCAACAACGAGTGATCAATGGACCTAAAGTCTATACAGACGACCGTTTGACGTAAATTATCCTTCACGTGTCATTCGCAGTCTCGAAACGTTTCGTCGTGAATTCGGTTGATTTATCGTCAGGAGAACAGCTGCACCGGGTATTTAGTAGGCAGTTTACCCAGAAGTTTATAACCTTGGTTTTTTTCAAACCAACGCGGTCAAGTCAAATTATTTTCTACGTAATCAACAACTGTACACTCTTGTCCAATTGTGTGGCATGGTAAACTTTATGATTTATACGGCCAGTCGAGACGTCTGCGTAGAACTCCCATGACCCGAAAACCGTGGGCTCGGCTAGACCGCGGATCACAAGCGGTTAAAAAAAATTTCATCGAACGCAGCGCGAAGGCCTGAAAATACGCGAGTACGATGTCGTAAAAACATTCTGCGAATCGATCGAAAATTGATAGACGGGCGACCGGCCGCGTCCATTCGTATTGATCTCTGGCTCGCCCAAAGGTTAAATGAACACGGAGTGTACGTTGTGCGCGAGCACGTTTTTAGCATCACGCCGTCGCGGCGTATGTGACCGAACGAACGAATAATGCACGCGGTATATTTCGTGGAGAATACGTGTTCGTACGGTTCGTTTGAGAACAGTGGCTTCGATAATTCAAACGTCTCATCGGTGGGAAATCGCCGAACTCACGACGGTCGGCCACGGACGGTGCGGAAAACAAGGCACAATACGTTTCGGTATTATAAGACGGTTGTCGCGCGAATCTCGGTGTTGGTCCCAGAACTTTAACCGATCGGTTCCGGACCGACGCCAAATAATTTGCAAATCGATTTTCAGAATAATTTGCAAGCCAATAGTTTCCCCGCAATCGCGGTTCTACCGTCCACAGTAGGGGGGTGTAGCCTACCAAATGTGTACTCGTTCGACTTCAGACCGACGCCAATATTTCGTATTTAATTTTGCAATAATTCGCAACTTGAAAATCTATAGTTTTCCCGAAATTTCGGTCATAACGGTGGATTTACACATACGTACCCAAAGATAGTTTGCAATAATTTTACCAGTTAATTGCTGATCAATTATTGAATTACCTACATATAGGCCCATATACATAAGTGCATACAACTTTTTATATTATAAACTTCGACCATTACCAAATACAATTTTCGTTTGTCTTATATTATTAATCAATATCGTTTGTATACATCACATTCTAACCGTCTTGTAATAAATTAAATTATAACGGTTCACTGTTTGACTATTCGACGAAATGTAGAAATTTATTAATAAATATTTTGTACCGGATGTGAGAAAAATATGAATACATTTGCGTTTAATCAAGCATTTAAAATTATCGGAACGGGTCTTTATTGAACAATAATGAAAACACATAAAACGTTTTCCGGAGCAATAAACTGCGAGGAATCCGGTAATATAAAAACCGAATTACTCGTATCGCTATTTAAATATCAAAGTGTATAATGTTGTTGTGAGATAAAACGGAATTCAAGAATAAAACACAAGCTTCGTAACGGAACGGACGCTCGAGAAATATATTGCCGAAAATGTAATAACACTATCTCGGTCTTAACGGACATAAGGTTTTTATCAACTTAAATCCGTTGTCTTAAAATGAGATCAACGTCGTAAAGTTATAAGTGCCGTGAAAAGCGTTCCGTGATAAATATTTTCGAGCGCGGCATGTAGTGAAAAGGAAAAAAAAAATTAATCTTTTCGTTCTATTTGCGATTTATTAGACGTCCGTAGATTTTATTACGCGTATTTAAAACTAAACGCTATATTCGAGTAATTGAAACATTTTAATGGTCTGCTATATTTATATATGTATGTATATGTAATTTAAAATGGCGGACGGCGAAATAAAAAGTCGTAAAACACAACCACGATAGATTCGCCTGTTGGATGAAACGTACACAGACAGACTTATTTATCGTAATATTGCGAATTCTTCGTTGAAACCACTGGGGGAGTCTTGCAAATACGACAACTATAGCATACGTCAAAAACTAAACCGCATTTACTTTCCGGCGGCCGGTATACACGTATTGCACGGAACCACTGGGAAAAATATTATTTATTCGCCTCCTAGAGCTCGTTTCCGTTCAAATTCATCGTCTGTGTACGGCTGTTACAATCGTTTCGGTTAGCAAAACAGTTTTGCGTCGGAGATGGCGAAATATCAAATGTAAAAACGTGATTTTGTTTTTGTTTTAAACCCGTCATAGGATTTAAATCGCAAAAAGCGTTTTCGACGTTCGAACGTAAACCGTTGACATTGTTCGAAGTTATCGGACGTGTTGTGGTTTACGTAAGAATTTTATATACGTCCTGCACACACTCTATTTATACGTGTCCCTAACACATGATGGTTCATTTGAAAATCTAATTTTATCAGCACATTGACGTTCAGAACGTCATGTAAATTACGTGTATACGAGTATGTCAATATGTATTATTAATTCGATGTTTTACCACGAAATTATGAATCGCATCGTTGTTAAGAACTCGTTTAGCTATTTATAGGTCTGCCGTAATGGTCTAAGCAACGACCGTGGCATTTGTTAATGATTTTATAAGTAAAAAAAAAACCGACCATTTCTTTTTAGACTTTTTAAATTATTTTTTAATTTAAACTATAAGATCAATAGAGTGGAATCAATATGGATAAACCTACTTCATAGTTTCTTTAGAATTTTAACGTACTAATAAATTTCGTTCATAATAACACTTTTCGAACTCTTCGACCGGTTTCAGCGGCTGTCGTTTTGTCTTACGTACTTATGAAGTTCTGAGCAAGTCAATTTGAAACTGAATTTGCATTGAATGATGCTTTATACCACTTGACTATGGTTGCATTCTTTGGTCCACTGAGCAACAAGCGGTGAAAATGTTACTATCAGCATTGTGACCAGGAATCGAATAAAAGGATCAGAATTAAATCACGTTGTTAGTCGAATATGTAAGTTTCTTGAAACTTTTGCTTAGCTCAAACTTCATTATCTTTTTGTTTGTTTATGAGCTATTTTTTTTTTTTTTTTTTTTACAAAACCTCTTCAAAGCAACGGTCCGTGATATCAATGCCCTTCTGTTTTAAGCAAGACATTGTCTCTTCGAACCGTTGCTGTCGCAATGAGGAAGTGAAAATATTTCACGTTTCGTTGATATTTCCACTGTTGTGTCAGCGCCGTTTGTAATATTTATCGATTCCTTCGTCGGAAAATTCCGACTAAAAACCGAAGAGCATCTTTTTTGTCGTATTACGCTCGGTTTTAGTTTTAATTGTCGAAAAACCGTGCTTAATCGCGTCCTGAAAAAGTTTGTTCGAAACAAATTCTTTACGCCGTACATATTGTGCGCGCCCGTAACGAGTTGTCGTTTACGAAAACCGTCGGCGTCAAATAAATCCCAACATTTTAATTATGTTTCGACGAGTTATCGCGAGCTTACAAATTAATACCCTCCGTAATCCGCAAACGCCTGTACACGTACGGCCGGCACGCACCGTGAAAAGAATGTACGTTATTATTTTCAACAGCGTCTCTTGTTAAGCGTTATATTTGGTCGGAAACAAATGACGAGCGTACCGACGTAAGCCAGGTACGTACTCGGAGGCGTCACATACAACTTTTAAAGTGTATTATTTTAATGGATTTCATCTTTTCCTGCTTGAAACGAGACGACAACCTACTAATCTCGGACGGCATAGAAACGTGACCGAAACGTCTGCAATGTTTAGTATTATTACTGTGTTTTTTTTAACACATAATAAACATAATAAACCAAGATATAATTTCGATTTCGAATTGTCCTCTACGTCCCACCTGCAAAAAATACAAACAAAAAAATCGCCTTATCCAAAGCCACATTAACGCGTGCAAAAGCTCGGGAAATAAAACGCGGTATCCGTTACGACGATGGGTATTCGAAACCGTCATTATCACGTCGACAACGTTTGGCGTTACGATTTCAATTGGAAACGACGCGCGACAAATGGACTGTCGGCGACGCGAACAGTTCGGATGTCTGGTCCATTTGTGCACGTGCAACGGTTGTGAAACGGCTGGTCCCGACCGGGAAGGCCGGAACGTCACGCGTGACGGATGTCTCGTCTTGCGGCGGGCAAGGGGGAAGGTTCGGGGAGTTCGGAAATGGGCATCCGCTGGGGATGTTCGAGGTAGGCTACATTTGGCGTACGGTCGATCGTCACGGAGGCGGACGGCCGTAACGCGTAACGCGACACTGCTCCCGAACGCTTGTGTTTGTACGTCGGTCGGGGACGACGAGTGGCGTTGCGACGTTGCGCGTTCCACATCCGGCAGAACGATGAACGGAGCCAGCCGTTCGATCTCGCAGGAGATTGAGACGTCGAAGAGATTCCGGTCTCGCGACGATTATCATTATTGAACGTCAACGCGGTTTTTTTCATTCACCCGCGTTTTCGGACGGAAAATCCGACTTTTTCCCCCCTGTTCGGCGGACCGAACGTTGTCGAACGTTGTCGGGTTTCAAATCGCGGGAAGCGTTCGTTTCTGGCGAGGACGGTTTTCGAAGAGCTATTATTAACGACCCTCGAAGAGAAACCGGGCGGAAATAAATTCGCTGTGGCTCAAACACTCTCGCCGATTCGACAGAGTCACGCACGATGGTTAGCCGTTTGGTTATCGGACTGACGCTGACCGCTTTGTTTTTCGACCGGAATAGACGTTGCCGTAAACGAACGCGTTCTCAGGATAGCGCGTGAACGGTTATGACGAAACTAGTATCATAAATATTACAAGCCATTCTGTAATTTGTGACTTAAACGTTGGATTCCACGGCGAGGACAAACGAATGTTCATCGACACAACATTCGTAAACGTAATCGTTACGTCGAACATAAGCCGCGTAAATGATCAGCTCTTATGCAATACGCAACGTTACGACAATTAATTATTTTATACGTACGCGTCATGCTTAACGTGGTAACAAGTATATGTACTTTTGATCAGAACATCAAATCGAGTTGCCTAGTCACAACTATATCAAATGTCGATTTCGAAATGGCTTCCGCCGAATTTGGCGGTAATGAAAACGACGTTCGATCGCGTGAGGTTACGCTGACAACATATTACGGAGTCATTCGGAAATGTACAATCGTGTTTATTTATTAATGACGCACTATAAACAGAAGAAAGTTTGCAAAACATTTGGTTTTCGGCCGAGGGCTGTAAAGTTTGTACCGACTTCCTGTAAAAATGTTTGAACTAAAATGATGAGGATAGTCATTCAAAAAAAAAAAAAAACTAAATAAGAACTAAATAAAACGTGTCTGACGTCTTGGCAGTACAGCTGGCGGTTCGGGATAAAATAAAAAAAAATAAAATAAAATAAATCCGTCTGCGCAGGGACATGGTACGGTTCCGAGACCGTCGCGCTGTACACGACGACGCGAACTCCGATTACATACACATATTTGTTTATTTTCCTCCATTAAACTTTCTCTACGGTCCGTCGAGTGTTTGCTTTTCGCGCGCAAAGCGATACGTGTACTACGGTCAAGTGTTTTCCTTTGTCTTTATTAACACTATACTTGCACACGTTCGGGGTCGTACTGTTGACACGGACGAACGGGAAACTAAATATATATATATATATACACACACATATATATTTATGAAGTGTCCCGTTTTACGAAAACGCCTTTGAATCGCGCTATTATTATTTATGCCGTAAGCGTATGCGCGGCGTTACACTGCACGTCATCAACGATTGCGTGTAAAACAAAAAACATAAAAAAACAAAAAATAGAAGCTTGTTGCCGTCGTTCCTCCTCTTGCGATTCGTATTTTATTTGTTTGAAATCGTTATTCTTCATTATTAAGATCTCGATTTTTTTTTTTTTTTTTACGTTTTATGTTCCAGGGTCTTAGTAGTTTTTGTTGAGGAACGCTCGACTTGTACTTTTGTTCGCGTACAATATAAATTACGTAACAATCATTGAATACAAAATATATCTGGACGGCATAAAGTATTATTATCGTGTCGGTAATAACGTAATAATGACCGAAATCCATTTTAATATCAGTTTTCCGAACAACCGTCTGGGGAAATTTTTTTTTACAACAATGTAAAAAATATCGATTTTCCGTATCTAATAAGCCAAGCGCACAAGGTAACAGAATATCATATTGTGGTCTATACACGGTTTCCACGAGTTCGGTATAATATTATATCTAATTAGATTATGCACATTACGTTTTGATACTATATACGAATACTCGTTTTTTAATATTGAATATTATATACTTGTTCACGTTGAATAGAAAAAAAATGTAATTACGTTTAAATATTATATTTTTTATTAAAGTCCTTCGACGAAATGTGCGCGTGTATTTTTTTTAAAACAATTAATATAATTGGAAATTTTAATGATTTCTTAGACTTTGTAAACGCTTGAAGTAACTAAAGAAATAAATTTAGTAAAATACCAATTTACCTATTTTCCGAAAAATATTTAAAATAATTTACCGAGGAATTTAAAACACAACCACTCCAAATGAATAAGTGCGAACGAAATATATAAGTCAAACGAACTATCTGAGTTTGTTTTTGAATTTTTTTTCAACAGTGACGTTACCACAATTCATTAATCGAAATCCTGCTGGAATCTAACACATCAAAATTTATGTTATTCAGTCGGTTGATGGGAAAATCGTTATTTTCTCGCGAAAAAATCAATTTTATTCAAAACCGGGTAATTTCGAGAAAAAAAAATTTAACGAAAAAAAAAAATATATAGATTGAAAGGTTTGGATAGGAGGGATTTTATTATAGATAATTTTTTTTTTTTTACCAATTTACCGTATCACATTACATCCGTCCAATTGCCAAATTGTATTCGCTCATTAGGAGTATATTTATATTTAGGAGCGACTAAACAAAATCGAATGTTGTAGAAACGCGTTTAAGGAAAACGTTATAGAAAAGTGAGTTTCCAGCGAATAGAAAGAAAACATACGGAATTACACGAATTACAATTTGCATACGGTGTCAATTACATTAGCATGTAGTGCACATCCAAGTCTCGCGTTATAACCCGTCCTTCGTCGTAATATAATGGAATTGTATCACGTCGTTACGCGTAGAAGACAATTCAATTTCTTTGAATACACGCCGTGTATGCCCAAAGGGTGACGCTTATCCTCCCTTCTAATCAAATTGTTCATTGATACGAGTTTTGTTCGTGCATTATCCAGTGTCAATAATTTTCCCGGTATCGCCGTCAGGAGAGGTACGTTTGTATTTTTTTGTGCACGGTTGAACACACTCCACTCGTAACGAAGAACCAGTTCGCCGCGCTCAGCAAACAGTACCATTGAACGCGATTCCCTGTTTTATCCGTTACGACATTTATTTTACACACAAGTCGATTCGAATTCACCGCGCACACTGTTTTGTACACATAAATATATGGACGAATTCGTTACGTTTATGTCGAAAAATGTTGTCATTCCGATTTGATTCGAGTCGAGTTTCATTTGAAGACCGACGAGACTTTGGGCGACGTTTTCGTTTACTTGTGGTTTTCCGCGCATTCTTTTCAGACGGCCGTGCCGCAACACGTTAATCGCGTTCGGGTCGTGACGGTTCACTCGTGACGGTTCACTCGTGATTTGATTACGACACGCGCGCAATACGTTCGCCCGACACTTTTCGTCCGGCGTGTTTGTCTTGCCGTCGTCGAATTTTCACAACCGTGTCGCTTCAAAGGCCAGGCATGAAACGTGCGCGGGCAAGCGATTTCTTTGAGGTCTATCCGGCGGACTGATTTTCGAGTACCGAGTTTCGCCCCCGCGTCCCGGTCCCCGGGAAATCGTTCCCACGCCGCCGGCCCACCCGCGACACTAACCGTGTGTGTTTTCAACGGGCCTTTGATCACCGCGTGCGCGCGTACGGTAATAACGTATCGATTTCCATCCGCGCGGAGTGCTCCGTTATTCCGTTTCGATCGCGACGTCGCGGTGTCGTTTCGCTCTCGCGTTCGTCCCGTCGAAACGAAACGGACGCGAGTTTTGTGTACTGTACGATGGCGAAAAAAAATCGTCAACTACGATTATAGTGCGCGGGTTTTTTTTCATCTCCGTTTTCGTGGCGCGTCGCGAGACAGGATATTTCAACAATAATCGTCAAAACAATAATACGACCTGACCGGCCGCATGTCGTTTGGCGAACGGTGCGAATAAAAGCGCATACTGCAACCGTGTACACCCGTGCCGGTCGTCCGCGAGCTCGCAGCGTTTGTGTACAATGACGATAATAAATTCACGTGACGTTTACACGATAGTATTGTGTACAAAGTAAATAACCGGAGTACCACGCGTATAAAAACCGCCATTGTGTCCGGTCCGGTGTAGTGCGGTGTGTTCGTGAAGTATGAAAAAACAAAGGGTGAAAACAAAAAAAAAAAAATTTCGAATTCCGCATCGAGAGAGAAACGGACGCCGTATCACGTATTTTTACGCGCGCGAAATAATAATAATAAAAAAAAAAAAAATGATTTAAACGGCCATTATCTCTCGTATAGTCTGATATCGTTTTACACGGCTGTGAGATGTGACGCGAAAAAATTGTTTTATGTTCAGCAACGACGGCGTTGTGCATTTGGTGTAGTAATGTATGGCCGGCCGTACGCGTAATCGTCTTTCCCGACGGTGGAATGATATTAATAAAAAAAAAAAAAACAATCGCGTCATAACGGTCAGTGGCGGTAGAGTTGATTTTTTTCGTTTTTTTTTTTTAGATGCAGTAAACGTTTAGAGGTTTCAGCAATGATAAAAAACAAAAAACCGCCTTGCGTTTAACGTGTGCGGATAGTCGATATTTATCTGTTCCTGAACGGGCGCAGAATTATTTACAACTACACTAACCCCGTGTTGTAAATTAGGCCAATATAAATTGAATTTTCTTATTCGGTTTTTATTAAGCACGTCGCGTATGCATTTGTTGTCTCTGACGGATAATATAGCGAATCAACGTCGCGCAGACCTTAAACTGTGGCTTTCGGGTCGAATTTAGAGTAATAATCATTTGTTATATAATTAGAAAACGAGATTGTTTTTGACGGTTCGAAACATGCATTTTGATTAACAAAAAAGTTACAGAGTTTTGTGTTTTTCTATTTTTGGATACACGATGCCGAACGGTAACCGCAGCCTTTTGTGCCATAATTACTTATCCAGAACGCTGTATGAATTTATATAATGCGTATTTATTTTTGAAACCAAACATTAAAGTCGTGTCAAGAAAATATTTGTAAAAACAATCTAAGTTTTAACATTGTAGTGGCTTATGGGAAAATTAAAAATTAAAAAAAAAAACAAACGCTCTGATCCGAGCATAATTAGATAAGGTGTATTTTTATCGAGGTCGGGTTAATTTGTTATTATCTCATTTTAAAAATTATTTTTCTAGATTAACGAAGCGATTAATTCCAAAACGTTAGTTACAAACGATATTGCTATCATATTATCATACGAGATTAAATTTATTCCTAATTACCTATTTATTTGCGTGCGCATTTTGATGATATCAACTCGTAATTACTTTCAAGTACTTATTAGTAAGTATTGTAATCATTAAAAATAATTATGTTTTCATTTTGAATTTGATAAATGTACGAAAGAGTTTGGACGCATAAAGAAAAGTGGTCCAACAACTTAATGCAATATCATATTTTATTTTTTCGACAGGCCGAAAACAAAGAAAAATATTACTACTTATTCAAATAACGGTTTTACGATACAGTAGATAAATCATAATTAAATATAATCGACAAAATGATAGAATTGAGAGAAGGCCGTTAAGAAGATGTCACACCAATATTAGTTATCTCTGCCGGTCCAATAGGTATTATAGCAAAATCACAATACGTCGAACTTGAATAACGAAGTTAATATTAAATTTAGTACTTGAACACCTATTACCGAATTTGACGGAGAGAACATTTACGAGTGACTAACACGTTTTTTCTGTATAGTATTGTTAAACATACAAGTTGTAGCTATTAAAAACTAGGAAAAACTTAAAATGCTGCAACTTTTTTGAAAAACAATATTTTACAAAACGCACGTGTCGATCACTCCGAAAAAAATACGACATGTATTTTCTGAATACCTAATTATCACAACTACTCGTTAAAGACGAAATCAATCGCATGGTAGTGAATTAAATTATAAGTGAATAAACTAAGGAAATATCTGTCATCTGTATATACACAGACACGTGCACACCGATTTCGTAAGCCAAGTCGAATAGCGATTTTGAATTGTTTTTCTAAAATAATTAGACGCATCCTGCATGTACATGTCCTTTCGATAAATTAATAAGCAGTTTAAATCAAATCTATTCAAGTTAAAGTATGTACTTAAAAATTCTTGCCTTGTTGTTGCAAAATATTTCGGTTTTTTTTAAAGTAAATTCTAATATGAATTTACACCACATCAACATTTTACGCATCTAGAATATCGCAGATCGTGTTTTAAGTAGAAAAAATGATAAATTTAGGTGCACATATATATGCGCGATTCTCATAAAAACTAATTTCGATTTGTATTTAAAAAAAAATCCCTATTTACTATTTACTATTTACTATTATCTCTTTAGCGCAATGAACGAGCTGTCATCCGATTATTCAGTTTAATAAACAGATCGAATTATTATTATTATTTTTTTTTTTTGAAACAGAGGCTTAATGGCTCTCGCCATGTTTTATATATGACACGTCTTTATGATTCGTGTACATATGAACGTCGATGGGAAAATGAACGCGGTTAACGTGAAAAATTGAAAAATAAATGTATATATATATATAACGAAACAAATACGTGCTAGTGACGCCGGCACGAAATAAAATAAAATGAAGTTTGCGTATACGATACGTTGCCGCCAAGCTCAAAGAATGAAAACAAAGACCAGGAACAGAAGATATATTTAACCGAAAACCCGCCCAATCTTTTGACAAATACGCTAAGTTATTGTGTGTATCGACATCGAACTGTTCGGTGGATTATTTGAAATGATTTATGGAGGTGGCACTGGATCGGAATACAACAATAACAATAATAATCATAGCAATAGTAAGAAAATCGCGTACCAAACAACGAATATATGTTGAAATTGTAAACTTTATATAGGTTTGTGTCGGTCGAAAGTTTTTGAACAATAACTCGATTTCACCGACGCCGTCGATCCGCCGACGAGTGAAGTTCGAGTGCGTACACCGATACCCGGCATACGTGCGGAATCTTATAGAGATTTTTTTTCGTGGAAATTCTCTTAAATTTCTTATCTCGCGCGAATGAATCGCCGGGGAAAAAATCAGCAAACGTAAAGTATAAAGCGAATCCGCAAAATCTTACGAATTTCGTCAGTTTATTTTCAGATACTTTGTGTAAAACACAAACACGACCGTATTCAATCGAACGTTTCATACAAGATGAATATCAATCGAGCGGTTCATTTGATCGGTATTTTCAGAGTTGGGCAATTATGCTAATGGACGGCAATACATGATATTGTTGAATATGTGACTTGCAATTTGTTCAGTTTGTGTTCACAAAGTACACAGATTATTTTTCCGCCCGCCATAACGATTCCTAGTTTGAACGGGTCGTTTATTTTCCATAAGAGAAAATCAACAACGAGATTGTTTTCGGGCAAAGCCATAAATCATTATGCGTTATTGTGCCGTATAATGTAACATATCTAAAGTATTATACCATTGATATGATTTTACATATCCTCAATGTCAGAAAAGAGAATCAGTAACGTACTCTATGCGTTCGAATAAAAAAATAATCGTTAACAAATGCGCATCACAGATACTAACGAGTTGTAAGCTATGTTGATTTATTATTCAATTCGTAATGAACAAAACAATTGTACGCAGTAGATTCGGAACATGTCGACTGTCAAATAAAAAATATAGAATACGTGTTGTTATTACGTTTTATTTAAAAACATTATGCTAAAGAAAAATATTTTTTTTTATCAAACAATATTACTACATTTTAAATTAAAATCTACATTTTTTTTCTGTAACGTACATGCATTTTTGATATCATGTAAAAAAAAAAAACCCTCGTTGATATTTTGATGTTTTACCAATGAAGTTATGCCATTATACACTAGATATACTTAACATATGTATATATATAATCAAAGTATAAACAATTTTTTTATATATAAACTTTTAGAATAAAAAAAAACTATTGAAAAGTCAGAGTACCATAAATGAAATATAAAATAATTATGATATTATTAAAATTAAAATTAAATGCGTTATGTAAAATTTTAAACATAATGTCTATGATTTATAATTAAAAAAAAAAAGATTAATCTAAGTTAATATTTAAATAAATATTGAGCTGTGTAGATGTCCTAAATTTACTTTTCACCTAAATGAGAAATGCATATGTATACATTAACGTTAAACGAATTGAATCAAATAGTTTTTACTGTCGCCAAAGACCGAAAATCTCTTCGCTTCAGAATTTTGAATCACGAGTAAACATATTAAAACAAATTTTGAAATATCCAATAAAACTGATTTGCAATCTAGATCAAAATCAAAATAACTTGAAAAACGCTGCGTCAATCATTGACACAATGACGAGTCGATTTATCGACAGTGAATATTGGAATACCTATTATTGACTACAATTAAAATCCGTTTTTCGTACATTTAATTTTGAATGGGATTTCGAGAGAGTACAAAAATAAACATTTCGAATTTCGTAAAAACCCAAACCGTTGCATTACAATTTCTCGTCGGTGGAAATATTAGCAACTTTTCATTTTAAAATGTATGTATTTTGGAAAATGAATTTAAAATACAAATCGTGATTTACCGCGTTCGCGTATAAATAAAATAAAACGCGTGTTTATGTATGAATCCGTTTTATAAGCCATCAGATTTAAGCGTATGAAATTAAGCTCCTTTTACAATTTTTAATTACGTTTATATGTGTTTTTATGTTTTCATAATACTGTTTTGTATGAAAATAATTATTTATAAAGCTCATATAGTACAACGCGAGCTAATAAAAATTTTTTAATTATGAACAAATTGATTTTGTTGGGGCTATGTTTATTACCTTCTACCATGTATAATGTTTATTCGAGTTGCATTTGATTGAAACACCCGTATGATTTTACGGCAATAATTTGTTCACAGAGCATAGTAAAAGTATCACAGAGCATAGTATCAAGCATAGTAAAAATGTATTGATTAAACGAGTGATAAAAACGTTTTCGTTTGTATTATTTTTTTATGACTTCGACAAAAGAACAACAAAATATATTTATAGAATTAGACGTTGATTTATTTATGTATATATGATAAAAAAACCGCGTATTTTTCACGTAAAAAGACAAATGTTTTCCCGAAATTTACGATTCGAGTAGCGAACAGCGATAACGTTATAATAATAATTATTAACAATAACTTTGCTGAACTGCATTTAAATAGCTTCTAGAATTATGTTAAAAGATAACGTCGTCCTAATTATGATATACTGACTATCATTGCGTTGATACTAAACGACGTGTATAACCATGTCCGTAACGGCACGTGAGTGTACGTACAAAAGCTAAAAGATAAGTAACGCCACAGACGTGCGAAATAATTTATTAATTTTCACGACAGTCGTTTTAGTCGTTAGGTTTTTTTTTTTTTAGATCGCATACTCGTATCGAAAAGCCACTATAGACGCGTCGCGTAAACGACCTACACGTTTGCTTCAATATAGCCGTTCTAGATTCTCTGTTAGACACTCGAATCTCCGACGTTGGCCAAGTAATTTTTCCGTTTACATGCGCGTACACATATTCCCGACACGTTTCACGTCAGATCGACCGATACGCGTCTAATTTGCATTGCCACGGGATAATGTGCACGGGATGTGCGTTGCGAGTGATCTCAGCGCCGACTCCCGCCGGATCACTACGTTCTAAAACGATCAAACGCGTTGGACGGACGTCACGGTGGTCGTCACCTGCGCCACGAACGTGTCGACAGTTAATTGTTGTCTCGTTACAAATGGCGCGGTCGTAGAGTAATATGTCAGTCGCGTAAATGGCAACGTACTGGAACGTTCGTTTGGTTCGAGAGAATAAAAAACGATACGACGGAACCGTGTGTTCGACATTAAACTTTCCGCAAACATTATTCGACGTCACGTTACTCGGTATGGTAAAACACGTACTGTATGGATTGGTGACGTCGTCCGTTCTCTCGTCAGACGTAAAACCACACGTGTTGACCACAATCGTCCGGTACCGCGACGCTCGACTATTTAATATTATTAGATTTATTTTTCGTAACACGGTTTCCGCGTCGTCGACACCGATTTCCGCGTATCCCGCGAAACACTACGCCTGCTGCGTAATTTCCATGCGTTTAAACGGGCAAATCGATTTTTCGGCGAAAAATTCCCGTAAGTAAAAACGCGTGAAAAAAACCGACCGACTTCCACTGCGGCCACGGACGTGAATAACAGTAACGCGCGTATATCGAACTGCGCGCGCGCACACACACACACACACACACACACACACACACACATTAATATATATATATGTATGTGTGTGTGTGTGTGTGCGGACGACGGACGGGGGTCATGGTCCGCCGACGTATTGTTTGCGAACGGACGTCGTGCCAATATTCGGGTGAAAACTTTTCGCCCCTCGCTTCGTCCCCAACGCCGACGTCCGAATATCTATGGCGCCGCGACGCCGGGCCACGCACCGTCCCGTCGTCTCTTGCGCGCGCGACGACGATAATCTTTGTTCGTTTCACTCGTCCGACGTGGCGCGCCAGACCGTCGCACGTCGAACCGTTTTGCGCGACGCGGTCGTGCGATCGAGTTGCCGAACGTCCAAAACCGAATCGGCTCGGACGACGACATCTCGTGCGTTCGGTACGGTTCAGAGATCGTGACGTCATCGCTCTCTCTCTCTGGATCGAAAATCGCTTTTCGCTCGCGTTCCGGGTGGGTTTTCGATCTCGGCGTCGTATCGGCCGACGGTCGCCGACAATTGCCGTTGACGTGAGTACACAATGAAATCGATAATAACGATTCGCGGCAAGTGAAATCGAATATTTGAAAATGTTGGAACCCGAACAACGAACATGATAGCAACATGTTCACGTCAAACGAGGCGCGTACGAATACCGGCTATTTGATCCAATTACGATTGATGTCAGCAATGATAACGATAATGAAATCAACTTTTGGAGCCTATAAACCAAATTGCAACGAGCTGAAAAGGGAAAAAACGTACGCGTGTTTTGTAAAACTATATGTCGCTTTTGATGCGTCGGCATTTGTCATTCGAATATTTATAAAAACATTACGAATTCGTTATGAGAAATCAATATGCCCACAACGTACAGCCGTACAAGGATTGCCTATCCGGAGCGCCGGATTACGATTAATTTATAATTAATTATATTCACGTGTATTACATTGATTAAAATTTAATAAAAAAAATAGTTATCCGCGTAACTAGATAAGTGATTTGTTCTTTTCTAATGATTTATATCACATAAGATACTATGCATATATATTTTATTATTTTAAACAGAATCGATTTTCATATGTTAGACGCATCAAAAAGTCAAATAGTTATTTACCTTTGTTTTAATCAATATAAAATTATTATTAATGGTCTGCCTTGGTTAAAATACTGCATTATTTTTGTTTCAAGTTTGTTTCGAATATATTGAGTTTTTTCACTCTAATTAAACATGAACTTTTTGGATTTATTATATCGTATAAAAAAATAACCGTTGGCAATCATCGCTATTTTTATGTGTAGGTTTGAATTAAGTAAAAAAAAATAAAAACCGGTCAATATCGGAGGCTCAAACTGTTTTCGTTATCGATAATATTATGCAAACATGTCATGTGTAAATAATTTTGTTGTTGTACGTTTTGTTATACGCTTGTGCGTATAAAAACGTACATGTTTATAATTACATTTAAAATCGATTCGTATACTGTTTCTGTAATTTAATTTTTTTTTATCAATAGTTTTATATTTTTTTTGTTTAATTAAAAAATAAATAAATAAATATGACCATCATCATTATTATATCCTGAGCGGCAGTTTTTGCAATCATCGATCTCGGAGGAGTGGAGCGCGGGTATTCACTTGTATACACACAATAGGACAACGAGTGTTTGAACTCTAAAACGCGTCTCACGACGCGTTTAAGTGAGCCGGTTAGGTTAACGTACTTGGTTAGTCTGGTATACATATACTCGTGTTTATATACATGTGGCCGGGAGTGATTGGAAACGGAGTGTATTTTAAGCGAATCAGCAATCTGCTCTTTCTGCCCCGAGCGCAGTCGATAACACTCGTCACACACACAACACACACACACACACACACACACACACACACCACACACACACACACACACACACACACACACACACACAAATTGCGAATTATTATTCACGAACATGGTATAATCGAGAACGATTAACGGGAACAATCTGTGTGTATTGATATACCCGAATACTATGTCGTTAGGTAAGGTTTCCTTTTGAATAGTTATATTTTAACGACGTCGTTCACGTAAAATACGTGTCTGGGGGAACTAATGGATGATCGTTTTAAATATTGTTTGACATTACAATAATGCGAGCCATAAAACCCGGACCGAACGACACGCTGCCGTATTTATGTATTATTGACGATCGACGGAACATTCGAAAGCGTTTTCGATCCTCGGGCGTACGGGCGTACGCGTTTCGTCACGGGAAACTCGGTCGAGAGTCGAACACATTTTGCATTAATGGGACGAAAACGATTTAATATCATCGATATCTGACGGAATTGCTTTGTCGGTCATTTATATTATGAGGCGTTGTACGATGAAAACACTTAACATCGGGCGGGTCTTTGTACTCGGAGACGATTTAGATATACAATCTACCTAGTACAATATATATCTGTCAAGTAGTAAACCCATGCGGAATATTAAAGAACCGATTGAATACAATGTAACAACTATTTCGTATACATATATATATAAATATATTAAAGAACACATACAATTGTCCAAATATGCGAATCATTCGTATGTATGTATCGGTGATATACATCAAAGGTGGCCAAACTATTTCCTATAAACACCTATTGTGAATATATTTTTTTATTTCGGTATTGACTTACATGAAACTTATATATTTTTCATTTAGAATTGTTTATAATTAATATTTATTTTATAACCAATATAAACAAACTTGTGTAAATAACAATTATCATAAATAAATAGTAAATAATAATTAATGTTTCACATTGAGTTCGACGTTGAGAAGCTTCTCAACTTAGCTAAACTCAATTCGAAACGAAGCAATTGTCACTGTTTTGGCTTTTAAAAACGATTGAGTAAAAGTCAATTGTTGTTTGTCGATGTCAAGCTTAAGTTTTTCAATTCGTTTTTTACGTATTTCAGTATTAATAGGAAACGCTGTATCAGATTCTGTGCGCATGATTCAAAAATGTCTTGCTAAACTCCCTTTATTTTGTTGTTCGGCATAATAAACATACGCATTTGTCTTTCCGCAATACAAAAAAATCAATTTCCGATCCTCGGATCGACAATTTCCGATAAGTTTTTTTTGTTTTTTCGCACACTCGACGAAAACCCTAAGCCATTAATGTAATGAATTTATATTAGCGCCGTCGAACTGATGTGTTAACTCGATAAACCGGTAACGAAATGAACGTTCGAAACGTGACTGTCCATTAGGTTAACGATACGATCGGCGATTATGACTTATCTGCTAGATCGATAAATAGATCCAACGCAAGGGGACCGGCCGTTCGGTGTGCAATCACACACACTCACGCGACCGAATGTATTCGGAGCCAGGCCCACACCCCCGGAAAACGATAAATACGTAAACAGGCGATGGGACAGCGACCGTTATCGACGGTTGCGGCTGTTTGGCCAGAACTCGAGAAACGCCGGCATTGGTACGGTCTTGCACACCGCTACTCGCGAAACAATAAATAACATCAGTGGGAGGTTATCCGTGCGCGGCAGATGCCCGTTTCCGCCGCGCCGGCCGTCCATTCGCGCTGAAACATATTGTTTCGAATCAATTGACCGAAACGCGGGCGACGGTTTCCGAACAAACAACGTCGTTGTCTTTTCGATTCGTATGATATCACCGTCGATCTGGTGTAAACGAATAGAGCCATGCGTGTTTTTTGGCCAACGTCAATTTTCCTTCTGAAGATTGAAACGAGGGAACCGCTGTCTGGTAGTCGGTATCATACAGTTCGGTCGACGTTGTCGCTAATTCGGCAGAAATATTCGGTTTCGTATGGAACACGTGAAAGTGTTACTGTTCATCACGCTTAAAATGGGTTTTCAGGCGCAACAGAAGAAAACTTTTCAAAAACTGTATTTCCGGAATGAAATTTCCAATAACATTTGATTGGTGTTGTTATATTGCTTAACAAGTGCAATCAGATTTTTAGCGTCGAAATGCATAACGATACGTTTACATATCGTAAAATACTTTATTTGGGATACAAATCAATTCTACAGATATGCTAGAATAAAATGTCTTATACGATTTATGTATTCCTATTATAGTTAAACATTTGGCTGTGTCGACATTTCCGTTTTTTTTTTTTGTATTTTCGTTTTTTTACATTACTTTGTGAAAGTTGATCGAATAAATCCGTCGGACATGCGAGTTGTAAAGTGCCGAACATTTTCATGTTTGTCAAAAAATAATCATTTACTGATACCTCCGTTTGATATTATACACGCGTGCGGTTTCGGTCATTCGTTAAAATAAAATTCACCAAACTCGTGCCGTACAGGTCGTTAACACGTACGTGTCATATACAAACTATGCATCCAATTAGGCTGAACGTTTAAATAAAAATATGTGACCTAATCGTCAACTGGACAGTAACAACGTTCGGTTTAGTACACGTGTTCAGAGAATAAAAAATGAAAATTAAATTTTATACATTATGACAGTTTTGTGTTTTAAAGCCATTTTCGGAATTTCTTTAATGACGGTTTTATGGGATTCTCGTTGTTAGACGTAATTCACATACATTTTATAAATCACAATCGCCTCTATCGAAATGACACGTTTGAATTAAAAGTGGATTTGGAGTTACGGATATATATTATATATATTTTTGACTATATTCGCTCGAATCGTAATTTTAGCTATAAGTCTACTCGAAGTGTTTAAATATATACAAACCCATAATATATATACGCGAAGACGAGTATACGTTTCATGTGTACTATATCAAAACCTGTATATTACAGTTTTACGGGGTTTACTTCTGGCTTTCATAGTCGATGAATCATCGGGAAAAAATGAACAACGTGTGTGTTATGGAGCAATAAAGATACGAAAAAAATCACATTCCGCCCAAAGTGCTTTTTGAAAGCAGATAATTAATTTGAAAAGGAAATAATTCGTCGTCTCTCACAAAACTGCGGATGTATAAAAGAGCGATTGTCGTTCCTACGGATGTTTTTTCCAATACACGACCAGTCGGTTTCTTCACCGTCTATTTTTACATTCATATTTATTTACAAGTCGACATAATTTTCACGTTGCGGTGTTTCTTTTGTTCGACGAAAAATAGAACGTTTTTTTCGATTTTCGTTTGATTACTCGCAGAATTTCGATGACTGTATAAAACGTATTGATTGGGTATTAAAATCTTTTTTTACCGACGGACCGAAAAAAGACATAAACCCTCAGATAAGACAAAACAAATGCACGTGTCAATCCTTCAAACATAATCTCCTCTTCAAATTTAATAATAAATGATTTTCCTTTCCTAAATTGAACCCAAACGCTACGGTTTAAAATCTGCGTAGCGAGATTTACTATATTATCCATTAAATACTCGGAGACAACTAGCGCGGGCGGATTTCCTCGTTTGAGAGGTAGAGAATATGTGGAAAATTAGGATCGATATTAGTGAGGTACAAAATACGTGATAAAGTAGTGTTAGTTAAATATTTTGCGGAAAGAAAAGGAATGGAAAACAGAAAATTGGATCTGGTACGTCATGAAGGAATTGTAGAATTGATCTCAGCTAATAACTCAAGAGAAACAATCATACTTAACAAACTCGTCATCATCACGTATTGTTTATGTTAATTAACATTGCAATTTTTAAACGTAGTAAGTCATCGTTTGTACAAACGTCTTCTAAAATACAACTATATTTCGAACGACATTTCTACTATTACACTTGATTTAAAGATATAAACTGACGTGTGACAAACAATTTATTAACCATTATTACAACAAAATATGTGAGTGAGTATATAAAATCACAACAAATTGGAAGCGATACAGTGAAAACTTAATAACAAACAATATCCGTATAAACACGTATAAAAATGGAATGTTGTCTGATATGACGAAAACGAAAACGCTTAATTCATTTCTAAATTATTCCAAAAAGTGACCATGTTAATTCATTGCTACGATAACGATATTTTATTTTTGAACGTGAAATCGAAAACGATCAGTTTGTCGATGGTATACTCTATTATAATCATTTTTTTTTTTTTAATAATATGAAGTATTTCAGAAACCGTATGCACGAGTATTATGCGTTTCAAAAGTAAATATTCCGTTGTTAACCGTAATGTGGGTTTCGTTAAAAACGTGTACGGATCGTATACAATTATATTGCTTCTATAAATAGTCTAATCGACGTTGGAAATGTACACATATTTTTACCGCAGTTATCGATAGCGCTCGTGGCAGACAGAGCAGATTGCTGATTCGCTTAAAATACACTCCGTTTCCGATCACTCCCGGCCACATGTATGTAAATACGAGTACATGTATACCAAACTAACCAAGTACGCTAACCTAACCGGGTCACTTACACGCGTCGCGAGACGTTTTAATGTTCAAACACACGTTATTCTATTGTGTGTATACAAGTGAATATGCCCCCTCCCCTCCGAGATCGATGATTGCGCAAACAGTCACCGAAAATATAATAATGATGAAGATTATCTTTTTTTTTTTTAATTAAACACAAAAATTATAAAACTATTGATAAAAAAAAATGCAGAAACAGTACACGAATCGATTTTAAATGTAATTATAAACATGTACGTTTTTATACGCACAAGCGTATAACAAAACGTACAACAACAAAATTATTTACACATGACCTGTTTGCATAATATTATCGATAATGAAAACAGTTTGAGCCTTCGATATGACTGTTTTTTTTTTTTACTTAATTTAAACCTACACAAAAAAGTGGCGATGATTGCCAACGGTTATATTTTCATACGCTATAACATATACAAAACGTTCATGTTTAATTAATGTGAACAAAACTCAATTTACTTGAAACAGACATGAAACAAAAATAATGCAGTATTTTAACCAAGGCAGACTATTAACAAATTAATTTTATATTGATTAAAATAAAGGTAAATAACTATTTGACTTTTTGATGCGTCTAACATCTGAGAATTCACTTCTGTTTAAAATAATAAAATATTCATCTTATGTGGTATAAATCATTAGAAAAAAACAAATCACTTATTTGGTTGCGTAGATAACTAGTATTTTTATTATGATTAATTATATTTTTTCCAACTACGCAAAACCCGCGAATATAATTAATTATAAATTAATCGTAATCCGGCGCTCCGGATAGGCAATCCTTGTACAACTGTACGCTGCGGACACATTGATTTCTCGTAATAAATTTGTTATGTTTTTATACATATTCGATTGACAAATGCTGACACTTCAAAAGCGACATATAGTTTTACAAAACACGCGTACGTTTTATCAGGAAAACACTAGTGTCGTCCACTCGACTATTTACTAAATAAAAGTCGTGTACTGAATAATACGTTTTTAATAATAAAATAACACGAGCTTCCACGCGCGCACTGGGTGCCCGCAACGAAAACCCGTGACGGCCGATACCTACTAATGAGCTGGCGACACACACGCACAATTATAATTATCCGTCCGCGTGAATTGTATTACTTTTGCACGATGCGAACCTCGTTTTGTCGGTCGTAAACCGTCACGTTAAGTCTTGCCCGTTATGATCATTTTTTTAAAAATAGTTGGACGAGTTACTGACGTGGCTCAAACGACCTATTTTAAAATTATAATCGCGTTACTTATTACGCCTATTGTTGTCATTTTTTTTTTTTTTTTTTTGTACGCTTTGTGTAATATGTCACGGGCTTAGCTAAAACGGCTGGCCAGTCTCTGCGCGCTCGTGAGTTCACATTCGGAAAACAGAACGTGTTTTTATTTTCGTTTGATTATCCGCAGAATATCGACCACGTTATCAAGGATGCTTGGACACTGAACCGACAAATTATTAATCAACTACAACCGAATGTTCTAGTTCACAAACGGTCACCGCGCAGACACTAACCGGACCGCGGCGTACCTGCAAAGATTCCATCGAATAATGTTCTGTCGATACTACGGTCCCGGTGTCGGTCTGCGAGTGTCGGTTTAGTGTGAAGTATCCTTGAATCGCATTGATTGGGTATTAAAATCGTATTTTACGGACGGGCCGAAAAAAGTCGTAAACCCTCAGATAATACAAAACAAACGTAGTTTGTCGAGAACATTTCGCCTGGATGGCTCTGGCCATGTGCAGTCAATAACTGTTGTAATAAATACTTACGTATCGTATCCCATCAAAGGAAAACTGTTCTATATTTTGTTTGTGCCGAGCACGTATTCGGCGGAGTGAGGTTTTAAGGGATCAAAACTCTCTCCTATAAATAAGATTTCTCATTCTTTGAAATAAATGAATAACTGTAATATACAGGCGTACATAAATATATAAACATTATAAACACGCGGTAGTGGATTTAAACATTTCTCGTTCGGTGGAAAGTAAAAGATAATAATTACACGTTTTTTTTTTTTTGTATATTCTTGTCTTTTTTTAATTAATACGTTTATTCGCGTAAGACGATGACTGATTAGAAGAAAAAAAACGTTTTTTTGTAAAATTATTTATTATAACCTCACCGCAGGAAAAACATGATGTACCGATATATGTGAATGTTTTTTTTAACATCAATAATTTTATTTTTAACCCGTCAATTAAAATAGAAAAACTCTTGAAATGTACGTATTCTTGGATTGTGTTCGATTGAAATATAAATATTAAATGTACGAATATTATAAACCAATATTTAAACAAACAGAACTTCAAACATTTTTTTTCTATTCATTTATACGTTATATTGTTTGAGACAGTGCATTCACGTATAGAAAGCAATTTAATTCACGATAATTGGTCGGCAATAATGCGCCTTTTTGTTTAAATAATCATATTATTTTGTATATGGTCAATGTCATTCATTATTTTATCAGTCATTTACTTGTATTCTGTCTTTAATTGAAATAATATTCAATTATCCGTTTGAATGTGAATTATTATGAAGAAAACGATATAAGAGTCATTCCGGGTTTGTCATTGTGACAACACACACAATTTAATAGAAAAAAACATTTTGTTGTTGCTAGAAACACGTGATCGAGGCAAACGTAAAAATTGTACATAATGAACAGTTTTATATGTGTAATTATAATCGTCGAATTGGACATTGCTTCCGCGATATTAATTTATTATAATTACGTGTTATTGAATTCTCACACTCCTTTGTTAAATTTTCTACATCATCGTCTTCAATAAAGTAGTACACACGTGTTTTTTTTTTTACTATTCATTCCAGTTGGAGATGAATTCTGGCGCAAAAGAATAAGAGCTTATTAAATTATATTTGTGCCGCAAGTGCGTAAAACGCCTAACAGGCAACATATATAATATATAATAATAATAATAATATAAATAATATAAGATTTTTTTTTTTAGATTACATGTCATTAATTGTATAAACTTTAAATTGAAATACAAATACATGTAGTAACATAACAATACTATTTATTTTGATTAATATTAATAAAACGGTATTTGTAAATAATCGATATTTAATCAAGAGTTGTGATATACGTGATTATTCGTGTGAGTATATTCATATAAAATATAATTGTTTTTTATATTATAACGGATGCTGTCCAAAATTCAACAATGAATCCCTATTCATTATAAATGCCATTAATTAAAACTATATATGTGAAAAAATAATCAAGAATGTTCACAACTGATAATTTGGCATTTGAATTGTCTTTTTAGTTATAATCCAGTAAATGTAGATCGTTCACGAGAACAATACATTTTTTTGTCCAACAAACACGCATGCATCGCATTAACAATACAAAACAATTAAAAATACGTACAACAAACAATATCGACTTTAGTTCAAAATCTCACTATTGAAAATTTGATTATGTCGTTCTAGAGCGTATTTTGTAGAAATGCACCACTTGAACCAGTTAATCGTTTCTATATAATCGGAGAGGGTTTATATTGATTTTCATGATATATTTTTTGTGGCCCACAGTTTGAATGAACTATTTATTTAAACCGATTATCTTTTGTAATTTTTAAAATATTGTTTTCCGCACGAACTGAACGACGAATTATAGATACACGGTAGATTAGATACGTCACGTATTATTTTCCAAAACGTCTGAAAACTTTAACAACGATAAAATGTAAAAAAAAGAAACCATTCCTGAAGTCTTATATTATATTTTACGATCGGTATGAGATTTCACGTATGATTCGATCAGATTACACAAAGATATTATTTTATTTAAATGTTAAATGTGTATAATATTTGGAGGGTAAAAATACTATTTCCTAAATAAATAAACGTAAGCAAACGATAATTAATCATTTTATAATATTTATTAATATTAATGTGAATCAGGAGTTATTTGCGTTGGAACTCGTCCGTCCGTTTCCAATATATTCAAACTTTATTGGGAGAAAAACATTTTTGCGAATGATCTCAAACTGTTTGAAGTACCGAACGTGAAAAATGATCAATCAATATGAATTGAAAAACATCGCGCTTTCTACGTATGCGTATGAAGTACTGTATGAATAATGAAAAAAAACTGATATAAACATTCAAGGCTGGAATTAGTTGTTAAGTTTAAAGTCAAAATCAACAGAAATTTTATTTAATTGTCGTTTTAATATTAATGTGATTTCAACTTGAATTATCGTTCCTTACGTTTACGTTTACTTGATAACGTATATAATTTTTTTTTATTACGACTAATTAGTTTAATTTTGAATTTTTGTTGCCGAAGGTCCACGATAAAAATATTTAAGATACTTAAATACACGCGTTACCGAATCCGTGTTTAACAGTGGTTGGTGTTTTCATCGCGTACAGACAAAACCATTTCCCGGCAATGTTTTTTGTTTTCGGATTTTAACCGATTTGAGTTTTTAAAATTATGTCCCGTGTTAACACGTACGAAGTTTCGTCTAGAACGAATAAAGGCAAACAGTTTCATATTTCAAACAATCAAACGGACGACTAATTTAACAACGTAAGTTAAGTAAATAGTATTTTGTTCACTCAACATTTAATTTAACGAATAAATATACATTTTTAGTTAATCTTAACTTTTAACTCAGTTAAAAAGTTTTGAAAGTTTACTTTAAAAAGAGTTTAAAAAATTCATTTATTTGCCGTGTCTTGTAAAAATCCATAATTTAGAGGGAAACGCGTTATTTACTATTCGTCGTTAATATTATACCTACTCAACAAATAAACGAAAACCAATAGGGATCGTTCGGAGGGGTTTTTTTTTATTTTTTCCATAATAAAAATGTATTATTAGTACAAGCTTAGTGGTTTTCACCGAAGTTACCGTTTTTTTTTTTTTATTACGCTATTACGCAATAGGTGTACGTTTATTATTATTATTTTTTTTTTTCATATAAACGACATTATTTTTATTATAAATAATACGTGTCCGATATAATAAAAATTGTTACCTAACAAACAAAATGCATAATATTGCCGAACTAAAATTTGTATATTTTTCAAATACGTATTTAAAATAACTTCATTAAACGATATACTGTAGACGACGAGCGAGTATAAACATTTTTAGCGAATTATAAAAAAATGTTCTACGATCAGAATCTACAAAACGGCCGGAAAGCGAACTGCAATAATATATTTAGTTGGCGATTCGGTATGTGTTAGTTTTATTATTGTTTAAAAAATATATATTTTCGTCAATAATTCAAAACAAAAAAAAAAGCGCGTTTTTCCGACAGTCACGTTATTTATTTATGATTTTGTCACCGTGAGTAAAAAAAACGTTGGTTGTGTGTTCGGGACGGCCTCCATCGGATAACCGAAGGTTTTCGTTTCGAACTGTGTTCGAATCCGATTCGTCGTCTCCGAGGACGTGGAATTCTTAACGGGAACGTGCTATTGAAACGCGGATTTATAGAATGGTACGAGAGTTCGTCGAGAAATCACGTTGCCACGACCGTTTTCGAACAAAATATCTAACCTAACTCCGAAACCGAGTTGATGCGATCGCGGAAAATCGGAAACACGTCCGTGGCGAACGCGATTAGCGGACGGCGTTCGGCCAAGGAGGTTTTTTTTGGCGCCGCCGGTTTCACGTACAAACACAGAAACGCGTATTTCGGATTTTCCGGTTCCGCGGCGCCGGAGGTTCGTCCGTTCCGATCGTTATTGTCGCGACGAACGGCAATGGCCGTCGCCGCGAGTCACGTCATTAGGACCTCGAGCCGTCCGCGATTGCGTTCGCGTGCCGCCGACAACGTGTTGTTTACGGCGCGTTCTCGAGTTATGCAAACGCGGCAAAAGTCGTTCCGCGCACGACGGGAGAGGCGAAATTTAAAATTCTAATTCGAGACCGTCGAAGGCGGCGCGGCGAGAGAGACGCGGGCAGCCTGTAACCGTCCTATATTGTCGTCGGTACAAATGATTTGTCTGTTTTTTATTGTTTCCGCGTTACCATAACCGTATCGTTTTGCGGCGTTGTGCGTCGGAACTTTCAACTCTCACTCTAACCGCGGTATAAGCTCAAGCGGAATCTATTTCCAGTGATATGTGCCTACGCCGTGACGCTATTGAAAAACTTGTACGATTTTTATGTGTATTTTCTGTTCGGAAATAATAGACGTGTCTCTTAAATGCGTTTCGTGAATTTCTCGTGAAGCCGAATCGTATGAGACCCGTACCAAGGGAATCCTGGGAAATTAAAATGTTTATTTATGAACGGTTTGTTCTTCGTCGTACGAAAAATACATCTGGTAAAAGACGCGGGGTGCACCGGAAAGGAGAAGCATCAAACGAAAATAAAAAATAAATATCTTGGCTCTCTCGTCGTTTGTAAATTTAAAGTAAATGTAAACCCGTGTATAGACACACACACACACATATATAGAGTTTTGAACATGGTTTTATAACGAAAACGTGTTTACTAGACCGAAGATCGAAATACGGTTGGCCTTTCTTTTACCGACGACGTACACGAGAACTATTCGATATATTTAAACACAACGTCTGCTTCGAAATCATACTTTATAATAGCGTATAACACAGTGTGAACAACTCGGAATTCTTAACCGGGTAATATATCGTTCAAAGTATATACACTTTCGATTCTGTAGAAGAGTAACGATTTTTATCCGTGTCGCATCCGATCGCCACACGAAACGATCGTTATCGCGTCCGTACAAAATCACGACGGTTTTCGCGTACGAGACAGTTTTCATCTAATTAATTACATGTGAAAATTGTGTTTTGTTCACGACCTTCGCGTAAAATCCGTAACGTGCTCGATATTTCAACAAAATACTGGACGCGCCCTATAAACCGCCTCGGAAACACGCCTCGGTGTTATGAGTATATATGATAGGTTTTTCGTATTTCGAACGCGTTGTCCGGATCGTTTCAGCCGACTGCCGCGTGGAAAACAAAGAACATTTGAACTCGCGCGGACTTTTCTCGGTTAATGTCATCCGAACCTTTTAATCGTTTATTGTTTAGACGAATGCGATCTGGCGCGTCGTGACGGTCTTAGAAAAATCGAATAGGAAAAAATTATCACATGTAGAACGGTTGTTTTCAACATATCGAATACGTTTTCGACAATCGAATGAAGACGGCGGATAAAATCTCATCGAGTTCGAGTCTGTTGACGAAAATCTATTTTCGAAGTAGTCGATTGGCCGCGAGAACACGAAGACTATGAAAAATCCTACGTGATTCATGAAACGTTTCAACGCAGTTGAGTTTTCCCACTACCTCATTATATTACGCATTATTAGTACGCGGAGGTATCACGTGTGGCGCACGAGATAATATAATACAATACAACGCGCACGTGTGGAATTTACATAGGACCGTCGTTAGTGAACGGGGCTTATGTAAAACGAACATCAGCATATTCAATTTGATTATTTTTTTCTCCGGCGTGTGTTTCTCTATTTGCGTTTGACCGTAAACGTAGTCGGTATTATCGATGAAAACTTTCACGTATTGATGATAATGTTTCGAACGCGTGGAAAATACGGTCAACGCGTATGGTATGCTTTGGTATGTTTAACGACCATACCAATCACATTGATTACAATAAAAATATTTATAACAATCAAATTGTTAATATAAAAAGGCTCACTCATTGAACGTGCTATATTTTCAGATTCCTATACACGGATCTAATACTGTACTCTAGTATCAATAAGTGCTTAGAAGTTATTTATCAGGTGATGCGAAGAAACTCGTAAAATTTTGAAAAAAAAAATGGTTTAAGTACAATAGTTCAATGGAGCTAACCGAAGCTATCTATCGCAGCAACTAATTGGTGTGTAGGGACAGGCAGTCGGATTACGTTTGCACCAAAGTAGTACAGAAAACACCGAAATTTATAGACAAAGCGAAATCGGTAAAAATTGACAACAAACGGAGAAAAAACGACGTGCGCGAAGTTTTAAAAGCGTCTAGTGTTTAGAATGTTAAAACAGTTGAAGAGGTATCTACGAGACTCCATCAGCGGAAACCCTCGCATGGTTGTATAACCGGAGGAGAAGATATTGGAATTTGCTTTTTCGCAATCAAACACGAAGCAAGAATCGAATATTTAAAAAAAGGAAGATGCGTGTTTAGATTAAATTCCATGTCGATCGGCTTTTGAAATCCACATTGTACCGTTGACGGGCTTCACAAAAAACGCGTCGTCGTCTAAATATAACTCGTGTTCTCCTTCGTCTCGTGTGATATTCGACCGTTAAGATCTAATCGCGAAACACGTATTTCCTTCAGTAGCCGAATCGTGTCGATCGGTTTCTGGCGTGCCGTCCTCCACGTCGCTTTTCATCCGATTTCAGCCGTGGTGCCGGAGGCGCTCTCGGAACACCGCATTGTACACCACAACGTACGACGTCATTCGTATTCTCCGTTTTCCCGTACTCAATAACGTCCCGATCATTATTATTATTATTATTATTATTATTATTATTATTATTATTGTTATTATTATTGTTATTGTTATACCTACGCAATAAAAACCTACCCGAAATACCGTATACCACGTAATAAATACTGCGGGAGCCCCGTATACGCGTTGGCCTACGTACACATTAAATTATAAACGGCGTGCACCAGTCCGCGGTATAACGCGTAGTATGTTCGGCGCGTATTTATTATACCTGACCTGCACGTGTTTCGTTTAATCTCTCTGCGCGCAACACGATTTTCCGCTTAATTGGCTTTATCCGTTATACTGTTTGATAAAATATTATTTCCCAAACATTTCGGGTAGATATTTCGTCTCGTGTTTTGTGTAAAACGTACGCGCAAAAAAAGCAAAATATGAATAATAATAATAATAACGGCACGTTATCATCACAGGTATTGTGAACAGAATTTTAAACGTTCACGCGAGGAAAGTCAAACAATTTGTTTAACTCGTCGTTGTAAACAATGTAACGGTGTTCTAATGCAATATTATATTTGAAAAAACTGTGAATCCCGGCTGTGCACTCATTCCTGTTGAATTGACGGTGTACGATCGAAAAGGCCGAGAACCGAAACCCATTTCGCGCACGGCGTCCATGAATTCGAGCAGCTACCAGTGTAAAACGTAAAACGTAAAACGCATATACGTGAAGTCTCGTCTGAATAATCGAGGCAGAAGCCGTCACGTACGCCGGACAACCGGACAGACGAACGAAGGTGACGGTTGATCGATCGTTTGAGTACGGCTTTTTATCAAACCTTTGATGCGCCAAGGCCGGTATTGTGTCCTGTTCCGCGATTTCTTCTCGTTTCCACGGATCGGAAATCGCTCACGACTATCGAAATATACACGTTATGTTTACGGTCTTTGGATAGGAGCTAGAGTGTAAAAAATATACAGGGTGAAATCGTTTCTTCCGAATCCACTGTACGCGTTTGAACTCGTAATCGATAATTCGCTTGAAATTTGCTTGAACCTGAAACAAGTCCAGCAAACAAGTAGCGACTGAAACGAGTCGAAATGTAAAACCGCGTGTTGCAAGCTTTGAGACGAAAATAAATATTCTTTAAAATAAATAAAAACTTTAAATCGACAAAGTTTTGCGGCGAAAAAGAAAACTATCAATAATCCGAAAAAAAAAAACGTTAAGTCAAAAACCATCGCCAAAAAGGAAACGGACAGGAATAAAATTAGGGATAATATTTCATCGCTCTTGTTCATAGTTCGATATGAATCGACCACTGTGCACGGATCGAAAACCAGCTGCGTTATCTGTACAGACATTAAATAATATCATACTACAATAATACGCGATTGAAATAATTGTACAATCCTGTAACGAACAGTTTCTGAAAATGTTTTCAATTGTTTTTGTGGCTTGAACCCTGATTTAAATTTTGAATTAAAATCGAAAATCAAACTCATAATCGGAAACATTCGAACTAAGGAATATGACATTTTTACCAAATTTGTCCTCCGGTACCTAATTTTTTTGTTATAATTCAAAACAAATTGATTTTAAATACTAAATGTCTATATTATTTATTCTATGAATTAAGAATTAACTATTTAGGTCGACTGACTTTTAAATTGAACGAGTACTTGGACGTTTTGCATTAATTTTAATTCTTTGAACTTTATATGAAATTCGAGTTCGAGTACGATATTTAAATTGATTAAGTTCGGTTCGACTTCAAAAATCTGGGTTCGTAACATTACTAATAAATATATTTAGATTAACATTGTAGTATTATTTACTATATCTATATATATAAATTTTTTCTACCATTATTATTATTTTTATTATCTGATAAATAGTTCGACGGAGGATACCAGTGAAATTGAAAATTGTTAGTTTAATTTTCAAAACATATTTAATGCTATAACAAATAATTCTCATCGTACAACCTTGTGACTCCCGCAGACGGGTTGGCCCACTGACTAGTTGTTGTACTAGTACATATGTAGCATTTAATTAAAACGCAGGGTGATGGGGAAAATATAAGGTGATATCTTAAATTGTGAAAATTGATTATTATGGGGAAGTTGTGTTTTGAAAAATTGGACGAGCTACCAAATCGATTGTGCGCTTTCCTCTATTCGAGTAGTTCATGAACAAATGCGAGTGTGATACGTATAGAATTAAAACATGTCACGTGTAAGATAAATAACAACTAGTACAAAGAAATGTTTAACAGTAAAGGTTATATTTTTATTTAAAAGAGTTACAAAAACGTGCAATGGAGAACATTATCGTTGAATCAAATTGTCCGGTTATATTTAAATTATCCGAAAATTATCGATAAATGAACGCTGGCTTATTGGTTAGTCTAAAAATAATATGATTTATAACTGCGAGAAAAAACAGTTATTACTATTTAATATAAAATGTACGCGTTAATAAAATATTTAGAATCTTTTAAAATATTCACTAAAAACAAGAAAATACTATACTGAAATAATTGAATTTTCTATATTACACAGCATTAACAAAATACCTACACGAAATATTTTCGTAGTTTTATCACGTGTTTAAAATTCCTATTCTTACGAGATAGGGTGTGGAAATTCAATATGAATACGTGCATAAAAAACGGATTAAAAAATCATAACATACCCGTATTATATATTTGGCGACGAATAGTTTTCTTTTTGCACATGTTGTGGTTTTTCACAGAATTTTTCAATTGCATTGATATAATATTGCATTGAAATTATATATATAATCATAAACTGCACTTTTGCATAGACAATTGGTTTTTTCAATTTAAACTACTTCGGAAAATAACTGATTTTATTGTCATCTTGTTGAACTTATTTTTTAAAAAAGTTTTCTTAAGATAATATTTAAAAATAGTTTCATCAAATATGTGTAAATATGTAACTAAGTCTTACCATTAAAATTAGTTTTCCTGTCGAAAAATACAAAAGTACAGGTGTTTCAAGTACCGAGAAATAAAGTAATATTGAAATAAAAATACTATTTTTTATATTGAATTAATGTGTACATTATGTATGCGTATATTGTTCAGTTATAATAATGATATTATAAAACAATTTTTTTTTTTAGAACTTTTGTTTAATTTGATCATCGTATAAATATAGAATATACGTATGTTCTAAAAAATATTGTTAAAATACAATATGTCAAATTGATAATAACAATTTAACATCGGCCTTCAGTTTTCTATTGCTATTATTTTTTGTTGAAATTGTTTAAAAAGTAATTTTATTTTAATAATTCTGGCATCAAAGTTAATTAATCTATCGCATGCGAACGTGCTTTTCACAACTTATAATCATCACCGATCTCTTCTGCAATATTGTTAAAGCGTATAATCTGGTTTTAATGAAATTCATTTTTTACGTTCGGAGGCGAAATTTTTTACTCTAGCGAATTTCCATTTTTTTTTTTTTTTTATTTGTCATAAAATACTAAATACAGTTATATAAATTTAAAAACACTTTGAATTCAATATCGAAACTGTCTGTTAAAAGTGAATATTTAATGTTATTAATTTTACCCATTCAAATGCATAAAACATGATGTACAACACGTACGTACTCTATAAAGGTTCAATATTCCAATTAGTGTGTTGTTCACTGATGAGAAGAACTGGAAGTGGTTTTCTTTAAAAAAAGAGAATTCGTAATGAAAATAAATGTGTTTTCGCAGTACCAATTTACGCATAATGAATAATTTCCCGAGAGAAAATTACACTGTAAGTGTCTGTAGACATTCATAATATTATCAGTACAATCAATAACCGAAATTTGTTATGACGACATAAATTGCTTTCGTACATTTTTTTTTTTTTGGTTCGTTTGACGTCTCAACAATAGAAGTAGGACGCTGACAGACGTCCGCGGGTTCATAGCAGAGAGTCAATCGTCATCCCCTTAGAAATAATTCCTAATCGAATCGAGTTGTGATGGCGACGACTTGATAATAATGTATTATTAAGACATAAAATATTAAGTACAACATTTTAAAAACGGTTTTGGTTTTCGTATAAATGTTCAAGCTGATCTTTACCTAAATTAATAATGACGTCTGATCTTAACACTGTGTTTCTTGTACGGTTTTTTTCCACTGTCCACTTTGATTATTACGACCGAGTAATAAACTATTTTTAACTATTTCGATGAGTGATTTCCGAACCAGCGCACAAATCGTAGTTCGCTAAACTCGTTATGAATTTTATAGTTAATTATGTATACAATCATTACCAGATTGCGACCTGTCTCCGTTCTAACCCGTTGAAGCGTGCATTATTTTTACATTTTTAGAACAACAATACCAAAGCCCTAGAACTTTCATTATTCAAAATGAAAAGCGGATACAATCGAAAATACCGTAAAACGGCATGAAAACCGTAAATGATAATATCAATAAATTACTCACGATTCTTTTCGGATCGTTAGATAGAATGTATAGTTTTTTGGAAAGTAATTTTTAACAGCGTCGTTATCAAATGAAACGCATTGTAAACAAACAAACAAAAAAAAACAAAAAAAACCGCGAAAGTTATCAACTCCATATCTCTACTTATTATCGTCATTTGATGGTTTATATAACTGTATGCGTCTCGCCTGAAATCGCATTGTCTTCATTCCGTTCCGGAGATTTAATCGCAGCCGTCAACGACGTATTCCCGTTAAGGCAGTGCTCTTTTACGCGGTGCGCGAGTGTCACAGTCGGCGACGGTGGAAAATATGGAAGAGATAACGCTGGGACATTTGTCCGCGGCCCCTCGTTTGTGTTTAAATTATGGCCACGCATATCGATCAAAACGCTACGAATTGAATATTTGAATACGCGTCACGGTTAGGTTAGGGGCGTCACACAGTTGTCGTATTCGTTAAATTCTAAATTTCAATCTCCGCGTTAAACGGTTAAACTGTTTCATCTTTTTTTTTTTATTTATATATTTATTTATTATCTTGAATCACGAACAAAACGGTTTTTAACTCACTAAAATCACAGCAAACGAAATTAATTTGATCATAACTGCAACAAATTCAAGATATTTTTTTGTGATTTTTTTTTTTTTTTGAAAATTACAAATCCTGAACGATGACAAATTAATTAAATATTGTAAACACTAACAAATGGGTATTCGAAGATGGGTTTTCTAAACGTATTGAATGAACTGGATTTGTATTTAAAGCTTAATGCGTTTCGAATTTTAGTTCATTCCAAACGTAATGCTTGCACTTAAAATCGTTTTCACCTTAACTGTAGGCCGTAACGTCGACTTGTGCTAGAGAGAAGTTCTCGAATTACAGTCGGTCGAAAATATAAATCGGCGTAAGAAAAAATTGTCAACACTTGCATTGGTCTACCTCGAACAAGAAAACCACTAAACCTATGCAAAAATTATTATTTCTTTTGATTATATAATAAGTCAAGAAAAAAGTATTTTGGTTGTGATTTTTTTTTTTTTTAATTACCGTATAAATTTAAATGCCTAACTTAATCAACCGGTGTAGTGCAAAGGGATACTTTGTGCGAATGAATCAAGCGGTTGTTATTCGTTGCACGATTGATGTAAATAATATTAGCTTAATGGTAGCGTTGTGTTTCTGAACTGCGGCACAAAGACAAAGGGCGATCTCAACTAGAAAATGTAGTCGGTTTTACAGTTAACGTTGCCACGATAACAATGATGATCGAGAAACAGATAAACGGGGCAGACGTTCTGTATAATTTGTCCGATGTTACCTAGGACCGTATCTGGTGACGACGACAGTCATCTCAGGTGATGGGTATGTTTTACTTTCCGAAATCGTCGAGATCGAAACGTTCGGTAACCGACTTGGGGCGATCTTGTACGATTGAAGTCGTTGCCCGCAAAATCGTTAAAACTGTTATATAAAAAAAAAAAAAAAAAAATATCAAAGTCTTCAAACTGTCATGGGATATTATTGTCGAACGGCGAACCGTTTGCGATTTCGTTATCGTCGTTATTATATTGTCAAACGACATTTGCCGCTCTCGTGGCTAGGATACTCTCCGTTTCGAAAAATACACATAATTTAAACGAAACACAATACGTTTCACGTCGAGTTTCCTAACGAAACGACGAATTTCATCACGAAAACGTTGAATATTCACATATAACACACACACACACACATACGTACTGGTGCGCGTGAATAACGTAACACGAAGACGATATTGATCTATATAGCCAACTCCCGTCCGCTCCGGACGCGCGTGCGAATCGACTCGCAGTAACGTGAGACGATTCTTTGAAGAACTACATAGTAAATGTTATAAACACGCACGATTCACAGCGCCTCTGCACGCCGTCGGATTTTACGCGATGACATTCCTGCAGGACGGCGATCCACCAGAACGAGTTGTAAATAGATCGACAACGTTCCCGACCGTTTTTACTCCGGATCGTAATCCAATGTCGTTTACGTCCGATCGGAAATTCGGGAGCCTAACCCTAATGAACCTAAAGTCATTTCTTATAATTTTATGTCGATATAAGTAAATGTAAACACGAATTGACTTACTCTACGGTATTGCCCGATGATTGCAAACCATACCGTGAGTCGTGACCAAATCAATAAATGCACAATCTATAAAGTTATGACTGATCTATCACTTACGAATAATTCTGATAACGTATTTTCTTTTTCATTATATTTAGTACGTTTATTAATGCGTTTCGTTACTTTTATCAGCGTTTAATTTGCCAAGACGTTAAATAGATAGTTAGTTAATTCACCAGGACATTGCGAGTATTTAGTGTGTCGCGCGCAATACGATTAATGATTTGCCGTTTTGTACGGTTTCGCCCGACTTGAAGTCACGGTATTAGTGTAAACGTGCGTTCGTTAAGTCGGTCGACCAAACCGAACTCGAGCGCGACAAATTTACATCACGACATCGGGACAAAAATGTAGATACGCGTCCGCTTGTTTTCGCGCCACTCCGACCGTCCCGGAGCCGTAACAGTCGAACACTACCCGCGATTGGGGCCGTCCGTCGTACGCGTCCGAGACTCGCAATAGAGTCTGTCGGCGCCGGTCCGCGCGGGCAGTGGCGTGCTCAGGGGGGGGGGGTTAGGTGTTATACCCCCCCCCCATTGTTTATTGTTTTTGTTTATTTTTAAAAATGCAATAAATGTTTTCAATTTAATGGTGTTATGTTAATTGAACAACTTGGTATTAGCGTGTTACAATTTAAATTCATTTTAATTATAGAACAATCTACAAATGTGCACAATTATAAGCTAGAAACGATTTTGGAGAGCTCGAAACATAAAAATTTGAGTTTTTGGTATTACCATGACGATTCATTAAAATGTATTATTACTATTTACTTATAACATCCCCCCCCCCATTGAAAATTCCTGGGCACGCCACTGCGCGCGGGCTGTTGTTCTCGGGAGCGCGCACGCGTCCGGAATTCGTTTTCGGATTGCCGATCGTCGTCGTCGTCGTTATTGAATCCGCGCAAAGACCGCGGCACCCGTAACGAGAGGTTTCCGACGACGGGAGAGACGTCCGTCCGCGTGACTTGAATACGGCTACGTGCTTAAACGTACTCGTGTATATATATACGTGTGTGTGTGTGTGTGTGTGTGTGTGTGTGTGTGATTGAGACTTTAACGAGCACCGAACGTCTTTTAGTGGTGTGCTCGGACGGCGCCGGGAAAAACCTCGGGACCAATATCGACACGCGTCCCGTTTTTATCGACCACGTCGGGAACGCGAAACTAGCCGATTCCGCGTTCTGAAACGTCGAGTTGTCGATCGGTAAATGTCCATCCACTTGGGCGAACCGAACGGATTTACGGCGGATGGAAAAAGAAACGCGCGAAAATCTGTCCCGTACACGCAAACGACAAACGATAATGGACGTGCTCGACCGTACGTCGTTGTGATCGGCAAAACTATTGCAGGTGCTCGGGACGTGTGTCGACATTTAAACGGTACGCGCGAACAGACCGGCGCGGAACCGAAAACGGCATTTGTAACGTTTTAAATCGTCTCGTTACGCGCACGTTCTTATTATGATTTTTGTTTTTTTACTTTTCGTTTTTATTCGCTATTGCGGAATTCCCGAACGGATAATAATAATATGTAGGAGTGCGATTTCTAATGGGGAAAAAAAATCCCGTTCTTCGAGAGTCGCCCGTCAGCGTACGCCCGTGGTGGGCGTATCGCAGTGTTTTATTCACGGTAACCTACTCGAATTGCTTTTCCAACGTTGACTGATGCAAATTTCCATCTCACCGCCGTAGTCGCTTTCCGTTAGGACAAGTGACGGCAACAGATATGTCACGACTTCAGTTCGGATATTGTACGTCTATAAAACTCGAAAGTGCAATCAAAATAACGCGGGGGAAAAAAGTCCTGAAAACGCACAGAAAAAAATAAGCGATTATTCTTGTAATTCAATTAATAAATATATCAGTGATTATGATTAGTACGGGTTACAGTTGAAAATTCTAAATTATAATATTTGTCCGTAGATTTTGGTTTTACACAGAGAAATTGAAAAAAAAATATAATCTAAGAAATAATGTAGAATTTGAAATCTACTTTTTTACCGTGCTTTTTTTTCTTTTTTTAGAAAATAAATATTATCTACTCGATAATTTCAATGTCATCGATAATTACAATGATCAGTTCGAATTGCATTTTGTCCGATTTCTATCGAATTATTTATAAGACTTGGCGACAGTACGCGTGTAGAAAAATGGCATGTAACGTCTCCTCTCTTTTACGAATTTCGGATGATATTTTCAAATTATTATTTGAGCAGGCACATCTGCCACAACGCTTCCATTGCCAGCGGTTAAAAATCAACAAATAAAGAAAAAAATACAAAATACAAAAAATCGGATTATCATACTTGTATGCGTCGAACTGATAAGTCGGCTGATGAAACACGTCTGATGTGATTGTTTCGGAGAGACAATCGAAAAACGTAGATCAAAATTTACTCGTAGTACCGTTACGCGTGATGAACGAATCTCGTTTTTAAATTCAATGCTACCAAAAAAAAAAGACAACGAAAAACATGTCAATTTTTTTTTTTACCTATCGCTTTTACACGAAATCTTAATTAATAATATCAAACGAAAATGGAAATGACTATTCGAACTGTTTCGTTCTCGGCGAGTCGTTCGAGTTCGCAGATTTCAACGCGGATAACATGGTAATATTTGTAATTGAATTACGTACGTCGTTCACGTATACACTCCCTTCGTTTTATGCGAAAACGATATTATTTTTCACTCGATTTCGAACACGTCTCGAAAACCCATTGGCACGTCGTTATCGTCGCGTCTGAGAAACCGCACAATGTTTATCCGACATTAATGATAATGCGTTCCGTCGTTTGCTCACTAGTATATTGTAATATTTTATTACCGAATTTCGCGATTGTTTTATTTTATTATTTACAATTCATATTCAGCGACTCATCGATTTCTCAAAGTTTTCCCGGGATTGTTCAGATATCGACATTTTGTTTGTATTCATTATTACTTTGATAACGTATTCAATACTCGGACGTAATATCGATAAAAAATATTGCACGTCGATGTTCTATTACAAAATAACCTTTAAACTGACAACATTATCATCGTAGCAAAAACCGATGTAATTTACGTATATTAACATACATCCGGCTGGAATTTCCGACAGAAATATAATATTAATCATGTTTAAAATAAGCGACAACCGCCGTAGTTTCAAAATTTATTTCTGATAATTGTCTATGATATAACAACGGCTAATGTTTAAATCAGAGTTTACTTTGGACAATTTAATAAATTTGTTTACTATATATATATATATTTAAATATCTGAATCGAAATAAACTCATCTAGTCGTCTAAATTATAATGCCATTGCTACTTCAGTCGCAGGTATGTTTTATCGAATAAGGGTTGATTTCAATCGCCGAAACTGTATTAAAAGTACGGGTTTTAATTGTACAAAGTGTCGATGCTTTGATTTAGTTGAATACGTCCTATTATGATATACATAAACTAATGCATTAAAAAAAAACCCCCCCGTTGACATACACTGTGAGCAGTGTTTAAAATTAGCATAATATATCGTTATTTGTGCGACGATGGGAGATTTCCCAAAAGGTACGTCTATTAAACGGGATAACGGTTCAAGTTGGATAATTTGATTATTTATATGTGCTCAAAACTAGTTTTAGACTCGCGCACGTGAAGTTTTACTCGCGTTCCTAAAATCAACTTGAGTAACAAGTCATCGTGAGATACGCGAACCATTCTAATTTTATGTTTCGCCGTACACGGAAGAAAGTCCTTCACAACTCGTTTCACTAAAAAAGTACTTAAATAAATTACTTATTCGCCAAACAACTTTTCAATTGCATACTGCAGACTATAAAAGACATTGTTTACTCGTTTACGACACACGACAGTTTTCTTGAACGTATACCACTTACAAGGAAACTAATACCGAATATGATATTATCATCGACGTAAGTCGTAGACTCTCGACAATTACAGTGCAGTACAATAACCTGCCCACAAATGATTTAAAACGTATTAATCGCCATTGAGATAGATTATCGTCGGTTAATACGGAACGTAATAAATATTTTAATGATTAAAAACGGTTTGAAACAATCAAATCTGTCGTTGTTTTTCTTTTTTCGTATTTTTAGTGATCGCATTAATTAATAAAATGCAATGCAGTCTGTTAATGGACACGTTAATAACTGTGTTAATAATCTCGAGTATTGTACCAAGTAAATGCATCTAATATCTATACATTTACGAATGAAAATCTTCTCGCCGATGTCGATAACGAAAGTTGCATAAACAACCAAACAGATTGAATGGGTAGGGAAGAAAATTGAATTATCAGTATACGATCCCAACTCCGTCACACTATGGAGACTAATTAGAAAAGGTTTTCAAAAATATTCCTAAAATAATTTAGCGAATAATTGGATTATTGCCTGTCATTTGACGACATTTTGCGAAAAACAGAAATACAATTTGTAAGTATTTAAAATAACGTATCGAGAAAAGAAATGTACATAACTGTTTAATAAAATCACAGTACCAGTACATACAAATAACAAACAATAAATAAAACAGTTTTTTTTTTTTTTTGTTAAGCCCCGTGCATCCAATAGCTGACACCTAATTCATAATCCTCCGCGCGACTACAATTTTCCACTGTCGAGAGATTATTATTTTTTTTTTTTTTATTACCATATGCAAATAAATGACGTCGCGATGATATTCCGTTCGTATATTGTTCGAATTATCAACGATGAACTTATATTCAAGCACGCGTGTGTGTTATATTTGTACGAACGGTACAGAAACGAGAGAAAAAAATTCTTGATGATAAATTAAAAATAATTATTTACGTTTAAAACAAGAGTATATCATACCGCGGTATATAGTTAACGAAAACCCTTTGTCCTCCTACCCCCCCCCAACCAATCAAAGATTTAGGACTGTTTGCGACGATATCGCGTATATTAAAATGAAAAAGATGTGGTTTTACCGGTCGTCACGACACCGTAAAGTTATTGTGGTTTTGAATATTTAAAATACGTGATAAGTCATACATATCCTTTTAAGCAATCGAGAGAGTAAAAACGACGCAAAAAAAAAACAACGTCTGTCGTAACAATTATAAAACGTCAGTATTATTTCACCATACTTTTTGCAAAAAACAATACATTTTACGCTTTCGTTAGTCTGTGGAATCGTTAATACAACAGACTGTAGTTTAACCTCTTCGTTACAGAATGGGAAATGTCGTCAGACCGTTTCAATTTATACGCACCATAATAGACAGACACGCTTTCGTAATCAGACGTATCGTCCTGCTTGGATATTAATGAATTTTCGGGAATTGAGTAATATATTTTTATTTTTATTTTTTGTCAACTCTTATGATAACTGTACACGTCTGTTTAACGTTTGTTTGGTAAAGTCGTTTCTCAAATGTATTTATTTGCGTATATTGCAGGACATTATAATTTATATTGAATTATTATTTTTTTTTTTTTTTTACATATATTTTTATGAAATCGAATAAGCACCACTTTGAAATCGACAACTGCGATAACACAATATCAAACTTACATTTTGTATGTAAAACGTGCCCGCTCTCTAAATTCGAATAAATATATAACGAACACGTATTTATAGCCCTCGAGGTAAATACGATTTCGACAGTCGGCGCCGGGATAAGACTTATTGTCTTGTATAAAATTACATGTCCAGACATCTTCGTATTCAACGAAACTTTAGTCTACAATGAATAAGAATGTATAAAAAAAAAATGTTAACGTTGTAATAGATATGAAATCAAATTATATGCGTTTAATTATAATTCGTATGCAGATTATATATTGTGGGTAATGTCGACGTCACCCGAGTAAACTCGACAATACCCAAAGTCGAAAATTATTCACAATTAAGAGATTCACAATTTACTCGTGGGCGGTGTTGATATTAATTGGGTGATTTTTGTATTCACCAAAATCCCTCGATGAACATCAATATAAAATATAAAATTTCAAAAAATAAACCAAGCGGTATTCAATTTTTTAGACGGAATTCTATAATACCATAACCTAACATAACGTTTGCGTTAAACGTTAAAAGTTGGCTATTAATCGAACGAGAACAGATTTTCTCAATATATTTTATAATCGTCAGACTTTAGCTTTTCTCAATGGTTACACTAATATTTAGTATATCGTAACGTTATTGTAGTTTTCATTACACGTTAGCCAAGCACACGAGTCGTTTGGGACGGTAAAAAAACAATTAACTCGTATCATGACTAATTATCATTTTCGAATAACACAAGTTCCCCTTCGGATTCGGTGCGAACTGTTTGCGTTGCACGCTGAAGTCTCGCTTAATTTGTACTCGTGTCGTATGAAAAATCACTAACGAGTAGCGCGTCTACGTTTCGAAATCACCATTCGCCACCGAGTATATGAAACGCGCGACCGAGTTTTTCTTTTGCATTGTATTGCAATGAATTTTCGAGCGACTCGAAATTGTTTTCGTTTCACGTCGCGTCTGTTTCAGGTACTCGCAGTCGTTCGTATTTTGTGTCGTTATCATTAAAACGCGCGCGCGATAATTAAACAAAAAGTCACGACCGTCCGCATTCATATTGTATTACACACGGAGAGTTTTGTACGGTCGGCGGACGCGAACGGGACGCGGAGGGCGCGCAATATACGCGTAACACGCATACACACATATATGTGTATATGTATATTCGCGAGGGGTAGAGTTCAACCGTGTGTCTCGAGCAGAAATCACTAACAAGATACGCTGCAGTTCGGCACTATAAATTGACCCGTACGACGGCCCCGGGGGACGAAACGAGTTTAAAAATAAATATTAAAAGAAGAACGGCCTTCCGTTCCCGTAACAATCGGGTGATATGTTGTTTTTGTTTCTATTATTATTATTATTATTATTGTTATTGTTACTACTGTTATTATTATTTCCCGCCGTTATTGTGACGTTTTCCCTGGCGAACGTTTTTACATCAAGTTTTAAACAGTTTCTAATATAAATAACGAAAAAAAAGTTTACCGAACGCATATGATATTTATGGACTTATGATGAAACGTTAAATATCGTCGGCCGTTTTTTCGTTTTTTCGTTTGTAGAACATTTGTCGACGAACGACTTTCCTCGTACGCAGCGTCATTTATGTTACGAGAATAATCAAAGTACATAAAACACGAGACCACAATTCGATTGGCCGTTATTCGTTTCGACGCGGCGACATGACTCGTGAGGTTCCCGTGATCACAACGATTTCGTGATCGCACATGGTCGTTGAAATCGTACGATTTACCACAGAATTTAGTTTTCGCGCGTGTTTCTCGATGATTTTCCTTAACGTAACACGATCCACCAGCTAACGTTGTTGTTTGAATGCGTATTCAAACGTATTTATTCAAATATACATCGAAATCGTACGGTGGAAATATTTGTGCGAATTCAAAACAATATGTGATGACGTAACGTCGTCAACAAGTCGGCCGACAAAATATTTTGCTGATGTTTAACAGTTCACGTGATCATCGGGGACGTTTGGACGGTTTCGATTTTTAGTGAAACGTCGAATTCATCAAATATTTTTCGCACGATGTGTGCGTGTTTGGGTAAAACCAATCCACATTATACGTCGGTATACATTTAAGTACGAGGGCGACACGACGGGCGAAAGTAAATCCGATTGATTCCGCCGCACGTAACGTGATTAAACGACGACACAAAATAGCACTAGTAGTGTACGGATAAAAAATATATATATATATATTTTTTTATTTATTACAATTGAATACGATTTTGGCTCGGTCGTAAGTCACACAGAGTGGCGCGGTGTTAAAAATATATCCTTTTCGACGCGGCGTCATGTAGACGGCATTAAATGAAACCGAGTCAGAAATCGGAACCGACGACGGGGAGAACGCGACGATCGGATCCAAATAAAAAAACATTCGCCGGTTTCCGAACGCGACCCGCGACGTCTGTCAATCGACCCCCGGTACGTTACATTTATTATTATCCGTGTGCGCGTTTGGCGTTTTGACCTGATTAGATTGTCGAACCGTCGACGGGATCGGAAATGACGGTGAATGTATCTCGCGTCTAATGTTTTCGCCGTCATGTCCACGGGAACGCGAAACCGAAAACGATAAAACGTCGGGCGCCTTCGACGGGAAACACGACTCGCCGGGAAAACGTACAGCGCGAAACAATAACGCGCGCGCCGAGCGATTCTCTGGGACCATTCGCCTTCCCGACTAAACACGCGACCGTTCCCGAGACGCGGTGACTGTCGAGGCAATCGACAAACCGTCCGTGTTCCGCCGAGAGAGAAGGTCGTCCCCGTGGGCCCGGCCGAACCCGAAATCGTCGCCGGTCGGCAATCGCAGTGCGACGTCGTCGCAGTTTTCGAAAATCTGGTGGTACGTATTCCTGGTCGGTCAACTCAGCCCCGCCGACGATTCCGCCACGTTCGGCTTTGCGACTTCATGCCGCGACCGGACGTTTTTTTTCCGGCGTGCTGCGTCCAACGATTACTTCGGCCGAATCGACCGCGTACGCCGGAGATGAGACGGTTCGCCTTTGCACCTGACTTCACCCATCGGTATGAATTTCATTTGAGTTGCCTTTCTCAAACCGTCGTCCCCGGTAATTAATCGGTCGATAAACAATCGGTGGCGCAGCTGGTCAGGAATTTGCTGATTTTTATGGTAATAACACCATTAATTGTTTTTTTTTTTTTTACTTTTGCTTTTAACAACATAATAATTCAGATATCGGTGCGCTAAATTTTTCAAATATCCATATCCAAATAAATATCATCATCTCGAAACGATTTTCTTGATAATTTAAATAACTTTAATGTCTCGTCTAGTTTGTGTATATAACAAATCCCAAGCCTGTCGAATAAAACATAATAATAATAATTAATCTTTTTACAATTTTTTAAACACAATTTAACACGATCTCCCACATCGTCTACGCACACGCCAGCGATCCTCATATCACGCCCAATCGCATCCAATCACTTCTTCTCCGGACTTCAATGGAATCCGATCGTGATCCGAATCGGACGGACGACCGGATATCGAAACGGTAACCGTCATTTGGACGGTTCGCTACCGATCTCTGCGGTACGGTCAAGTAATAATAATAATAATAATCAATCGTGGTGGTCACGCGACAGCGGTCGTCAAACGACGCCGACATCGTAATTTCAATATGAAATCGAACATTTTTTTTTAATCACTATTATTCTCGTGGATGCGCCGCAAAAACGTACATCGTGTTCCAGACGTTTTCTCGGCCGAAATAACGACCTTCGCTCCTGCCTCTCTAAGTTGGTGAGATTTTGTCGGAAAATCGGTTGCACGTGAATGCACTAACGTCGTAACGTTTACATTTTTGACGGTTTACATGCAAAACGGTGAACGCATTCCACGGAAATCGTTGTTGCTCGTGAGAGTGACGCCGTTTAGAACGTTCAAAGTTTTCGTTGGAATCAGGTAATACTGCGCGCTGGCAGCGAACCGGACGTGTCGCAAACTTACTTATATTATTCACGGCGAGATCGAAAACATGCATTTTCGATTAACGCGTGAAAGTGTTTTAAGGTGTGAACGTCCGTTCAGCTACGAAACACGATTTGATTCCATGACGACGTGATTAAACCGAGAATCGTAAACAGCTTTTTTTTTTTTTGTTTCTTTAACTCGCCCGTGTGACGGCACTCGGGTTAGACCGTTCGCGTTTTACGTCCGTTCCTTTTTTTTCCCGCCACTGGCTCTAAAAGGTTTCGTCATTGCGAGACGTCGTCGAAACTTTTAACGTCCGTACGGACGACGCACATTTGCCGTTGTTAGACGTCGTTCGTCGCACGTTTTCAAGACAATCGATAATGTTGTTTTATGAGTGAAGTTCAACGTTCGGCATGAGCTTTTGAAACCACCTTATGCCGGACACGACTGTCGCGCGTTACAGTTCGGAATGAAATCAATGTGTAGCTCACGCTTAGCAGAATAAAGTTAGGTGATCATCGGCGTCGGGAATCACATTGCCTTCGGTTGGAACGAGGAAGAACAGAGAGAGAGAGAAAAAAGATTATACTCGAGTTATATAAGTACCGACGTTAAGCTGACGAATTGAATAGGGTTTTAAAACGTCGGCTAATCTATAAATAAAAGGTTCCTTTCTTATGGTTTCTCCCAATGACTCACGTGCATCGTTTCTGTGCGTGGATGTTTTCTATACGTTTTATTATTGAATCGATTTATGTATAATTTTTGTGAAAACTGTGAATGTTTTATATTAATAAAAATGGTACGTTTTCCATGTTAATCGATTTCGTTCGACCAAATACATACGAGAACAAAACATCAACACTGCGATAATATTTGCGTCCCTCTTGAAACACGCGTGGCTGATCGGTCACGGTCGAACTTCACAAATTTTCATCCATATTTGAACGATAATAATAATAATTCTTAAGTCCATATTGTTTTCGAACAATGCATATTACCCTAATACGTAGAACGACTTGAAGTAAAATTACATTTTATTTAACGGCTGTTATTTTTATAATTATAACCTAAATTTCAATTTTTCAGTCGAAACTCGACTATACCGACCATTTCGGCCACAAATAATTGACTAATGCAATTTGCTTATTCTACCGTCGAGGTAACGTTAAGTACTCGGGAACATTCGAATTGAGTAATATCGTATTATACGGTGGCTTAGTTATTTCGCGTTTATCGCGTGAAAACATTTCAGTGATTAACATAATATTTCTATAATCGTTTGTACGCTTATAAAAATAAAAAAAAAATCATAGAATTTCCCCTCGAGTATTTTAAAGCGATATAATCAAATTATAGTTACAAATATTTGATATTACGAGTAATCTAATGAAATATTCGAACGAAAAACTCATCCGAAGATTCTAGTGTTTTTCTGTCGTGGAACAAGACAAAATGTAAAAATCGAACGGCATTCATTCGACTTCTCTGCGTCTATATGACGGTAAGCCTGACACATATTTACGTCTTCGTCACGACGTCATACGGAAGGGGACTGAAAACCTATATATACAGGCTCGGATTAACAGCGAAATGGGCCCAAGGTTTTCAAAAAACATAATGGTCTATTTTCAAAATAACTGATAATCGCCTTTTTTCCCCGATGTTTAATAACAAAAACACACACGCCGTAGCACGTTGATAGCATGCGAAATAAAACGTAATTTGCAATCAAAAGTTTTCCCTTATTTAAATCGTTCGTTGAATAATAATAATAATAATAATAAAAAAGACAATCGTTATAAGTCATATTAAACGTTTAGAAACATTTTCTGCTTGCTTCGACGGGTGCACGATGCTCTCAAAAACTAGTGTTTTGATCATTTTTGTGTTGAACGCGGCTGCGGACGCTCGTTCGCTCGTGTTGCCTTCACCTATTAACAATAGACGATCTGATGGCCGCGCGTTTATACGAACTGTGCGCACCAGCACGCCGGGGTCCGTCATCGGCGACAATGACAACCGGTAGTCGCGTTATTGTGTAGTGTTACCACGAAATTGAATTTAACCCGATCCGTGATATTACGCACGTACTTTGGACGAGAAAAAAAAAACGGGCGCGACAAAGCAAGCGAACGGGAGACAAACACGTGGTTTTGGGACCGAACAAAATCAGAGGCCCAAGGCCAATATCCGGCCTACACTGTATTCACAACGCATACGTATCGTACACGGGCCGTATACGTTATCGCACGAACGTGCACACTATATGTTGTGAGGCCGACCAGCGAAAACATATTTCTTATTTTCGAACGTCTCTCGACCGGATATTTTTTTCGTGGATCGGAATTATTACGGACGCCCCATACGTTACCCGGCCAGACAGCCGTTGAACTGTGGCACATCCGTAACGTCGATGAATAAATCATTGACTTCGTATTCATCGTCGATCGCCTCGGGTCTTCGTATCATCCGATATTATTATTTTTCCTATTTTCCCTCGTCGACAACGATATTCCGGTCGGAACACGTTCTTTTTTTTTTTATTAACTTTAACGCGCCCGTAATAATATTAATGTAAAAGTCTGTTCTGCTATTGGAGGGCGGCGAATTTTCATCCGGTATTGTGACGGCGAGTTTGTGTATTTCGTTAGTTCGTACGTAACTGTAATTTTATAAACGTCTGTGTGTTGTCCTGTACGTGTCCGTAATACTCTCTTAGCGATTCGAGCGATTTTTTAATGACGCTGGCCCCTAAAGTAAACGCTACGGCTCAGAGACGACGGGGTCAGTCGAGAGCCAGAACTTTATAAGCGGACAACTACATCCGAAGCCTTCGTCTGACACAGATCCGCTGAAAAAATTGGACAACAGCACGTGGAAATAAACCGTAGAGATTATGGAATATAGTCGATAATAATTCGAATGTTTGACGGCTTATTAAATTTATTGTCGTACTATTTGTACGCAATAACATTACACATAAAATAGCGATTCCGAGATTAGAACGTAGTTTAAGTCCTCGTTTTTATCCGCATTCACTCGGATGTTTACTATTGTTATGGTTATTCGTACGGGTCAATAAACTTCGATTAAAACGCTATATTCATAATCGTGTAAATAAAGGACGGATAACGGCCAGAACGATTACTTCAATATATTGTCATTAACAATCCCGTTTTTAAATTTTTTTTTATTACGGGTCTTCTCGTGGCTGTCCCGGATAAATGCGTTACACACGCCAAAAAAAAGATAAGATCGCGCGTCCAAAACGACACGAGCTCGAGTTAACTCGTTCGTGCCGAACAGCGATGCACGTCGGGCACGTGCCGGGCCATGCCGGTCGATTGAAATCAATGGCGAGGTCTTACCGCGGAGGCGCAATCACCTGCCGCGCACCATTCGCATCGCCGTAACGTGAACTGCGAACCGTCCCTGTAGGCAATCGAAGTCTTACGAAAATCCGAAAACATAACCTAACCAACCGTCCGGTCTCGGATAACAATCCATTTCGACTAGGGAGACGGTTAAATTCCTTTCGCGCGTCAGGCGGACGGGCCGACGAACACGCATGAACGTAATAAATATATTTAAATACGTTTATAGACGTCTCTAAATTGTCCGCAGGGCCGCGGCGGGTGTATTTTCGTACGTAATCGTCAGCCAAACGCGAAGGAACGAAAACGATTTTTCAAACGGACGGACATCATCACTGTCCGATATCGAATTGCCTGCCTAGTCGCGTACGGCGAGCAAATACCGTTTGCGCGACAAATGCCGAAAAACGTTTCGAGAATCGATATCTACGTGTTATTTTCGATGTACGCGTGTGCGCGCACAGAGTTCTGGTCGGTTTTATCCGCGTTAACCCGGTAGAAACCATTAAAACCAGATTCCGTGCGACCCGGACCGACCGTCATCCGAAACACTTTTCGTCTTCGACGCGAACGCACCGTGATCAAGAGGACACCTTGTGTTTATTAGCCGCGCGTTCGACCGGGATCGTTTCTTGCCGCTGCGCACACACGCGGTATTGCTTCAGCAGACACGCGCGCTGGATTTTTTTTTACCCAGACACGGTTATTGTTTTTTGGAATTCGTTTCTCGTTCAAAATTCAATTTAAAACGCAAACAATCGCTGTTTGTCCCGATTTCGACACAACGCGTTTTCGATTACGATTCGAAAATATTGCGGTTGCCGCGTAACGTACAACGTTGTAAGTCATGTTTGATTTTTTTTTTTTTTTAAATCGTTATTCTAATCGTACGTTCCGTTTGTACTGCTTACGTCGGGCCCGCGTCATCCTGTGTAGATCGACGACGGATCACGATTTCGCTTCACTTGTCCCGCAACAACTCGAATGAAACCGGACAGAACCGAGCAAATTATGGTTTCGAACACTCGTGGGAAAATCAAAACATAAGCTGATTACACTTTACGCGTCACCGATTTCGTCAGACGAACGGTTTCGATGTCGTGAAAACGCACGTCGTTCATCATGAAGAATTATTATTATTTGGAAAAACAAAAAAAACTTGGACGCATAAACGTTTGTTTACACAATTATAAATGTTTTTTTTTTTTCGCAACAACTGTCGGGTATAAATAGTTTACTTTTATTTTTATTTTATTTTTTTAATGGCTCTCGTGACTTAAAAATAACGTTAAAACTTTTCACCGTTATGTACGACATTCTTAACGCGAAGTTACTGCGTAATTCATCGGAATAATAAACAAGACATTTGAAAACGTGTTTTTTTTTTTTTTTAATAAATTAGGTATTCGCTAATTTTTGCAAAACAACTGATATTCGTGTTGTTTCAGTACTCGTACAAATAATTACGGTTTACGTTAGAAAAAAAAAACACTCATTTTTTCGTTGAGCTCAATCTCGATAAGTGTTAACTGGACAATAGAAATGGTTTGGAAACCATTACGAACGATTTTCATAAAAAAAAAAACAGTGCTCATACCGCGCGCGCGTTCGTTTTTTAATCGATATAATCAAATCAAACGCGCCAACCGCGGAGTAAATTGTTACGAAATATAAACGAATCGTTGCCAAAACGTTATAAAAATAATTATAATAATAATAATAGACTCGTCGACGTAGAAATAATTATATAATACGAAAACCGTAAACGCGGAAATCTTTTTTTCGCCTTCGCCAGAGCGTCCGTCCTGGCTCCCGGATCCCGTGTACTCAAGGGTGGTGGGGCGGGGCGGGGGTGTTGGCAAATACTCGAACGCGATCGTGTCGTCACGGGTCCGCGCGGACTTTATCGCGGTCGTCGTGGACCCGTTGAAGCGTCAGAACGCGCGTGTCCTTTGTAAACCCTCGGGGGACCCGCCGACACGGATGCGCGTTGTCCGTGACCGGCGTGTTCGGCGTCTCAACGAGCCCCCCCTTCCGTCTGTCCGGGACAATCCGTGTCCGGGGGATCACGCGGTTCCGGCATCACGTTACGTTCCGATCGTTTACCAAAAGTGTTTTCCGTCAGATCGGATTCGAAACGTCTAAAATGTTTGGTTTTTATCGTTTGTTTTTCTTTTTTCATTCTCGCGTGGAAAACGTGGGTTTTTTCGTTTCAAATTTTACTATCAAAATCAATTTTCGACTTCGGGTTGTTCACGACTAAAACGCACACCCTATCTGGAAGTATCCGCGATGGAACGATTGTCGTCATCACGACCCGCGGGCAAGTCCGTCGTCCGTCTACCGCAGCGGTCAACAACGCGATAAGTCACCGCGCCGCGTTGCCCGTTATTCTCGGACGGCGGCACGGTAACGAAAACCGCGATATACCGGTACCGCGGTACGTCCGACGCGTGTTTCATATTTTAAACACCGGTTTTTTTTTCCCCGCGTGACCCCGGAACAATAACATTGCGCACGCCGTCGGCCCGAGAAGTTCTATTAAAAAAGTTCCAATAAAACCGGCCGGCGTTCGGGGCCGCGTTCAACGGGACCGCCGTTGATCGTACGACTTGCACCGTGCACGAGCGCCGTTCGGACGCGCACACTCGCGGTCCGCGGACGAAGCCCTCGAACGGCGCGTGCTGTACGACGGCACGTCGTCCGCCAGCCGGTGGTAAGCGTCACGCGAGTCTTCGCCGAGGTCCGGGGGCACCGGCGAGCCGAACGAGCTCCGATCGGCCAACATCTGCCGCCAGTGTTCGGGCGTCGGCACGTCGTCGTCCTCGTCGATGCGCACGTACGGGCACCCGGGCACGGCCAGCGCGCGCGGCGCCACCATCGCCACGTCCATGTGGTTGTCCAGGTAGTCCTGTACGGCGCCGGAACCGCGGTCCGCGGCATACCGGTGACCGCAGGCGAAGCCTCGACATTCCACGTTGATGGTCGCGTTCACCGCGAACGTGAAGTGTCCTGCGGGCCCGCCGCCGCCATCGCCGCCTACGGTCGCGGTCGTCGCGTCGCGGACGTCGGTCGGCCGGCCGCGCCCGACGACGGCCGGCTCCGGCAACACGTACGTGCAGCGCCGGACCGGAGGATGGTCGACCGGCTTCGGCCGGCTGGTCCTGTCGGACGGATGTTCCGGACGCCGGACGGGCACGGGCAGCCTGGACCCCGGGTACAGCTGAACCGGCCGGTCGGACCGGGTGGGCGGTTCGCGCCGGCGCGCTACCGGAACCGGTATCCTGGAGGAGAACTGCGCGCGGGCCTCGCGACCTCGTTCCCGGTCCGCGCCGCGTCGCTGCCAGCGCCTCCGGCCGGCGTGATCGTGATCGTGGTCGTGGTCGTGGTCGTCGTGGTCGTGGTCGTGGTCGTGGTCGTAGTCGTCGTAGTCGTCGTCGTCGTCGTTGCCGGCCCGGAGCCGTCTTGTCCGACCGCGCCGTTCTGCGTGCGATCGCAACGAATCGTTAACTCGCGTTTTTATGACCGTTTCGTCGTTTACTTTCGGTATCCGAAGATTCCAGCGCGTCGTCCCGCGTCTTCGTCGGCCTTCGCGCGTTCGTACGCCCGCCGTCGTCAATGCGAACGATCGCCGACATCTCTCCGCGTTTCGGTCCACGCGATTTCTTCATGCGACGTCAATCTGTTCGTCCGGCTAACGGATTTCACATTTGTTTCACGACCGTCGTCAAACGTTTCCCGATGTCGCCCGAGAACCAAACGTATACGACGTGTATAGATTGAAAACAGTGTCGCGGGAAACAGTTGCTAGACACGAACCTCTCGATAGCCAACCGATTATGGCAATATTTTTGTTGTATTTTTTTTTTTTTTGTTTACTCGTAAGTCATGTGGCGATAAGACACGATCAGAAAATGATTTTAACCATTGGTTAGACTTGAGGTGTGACTGCACCTAGCGCGTCTTCGCGACTACGTCCGTCCATATCCAAAGTGTTTCGGATCAATCGGTGTAATCTGCCAACTTACAATCGCGACAAGGGCATTCCGTTTAGTTGAATAACGTCTAACGTCTACGTCGCAGCGTTTATCAATTGCACGGTGGTAGCTACTCAGCCCGTCTTTTAAATCATAAGCCTATGGCTATAACGTGTGTCGTAGCTATATTCTACAAAAGATAACAGTTTTCTTCTTTGCCGATTTAGCGTTTTAACGTAAATTCAACTCGACGCGTCGTAAATTATACAATAATATACGGTAAAAACAAGTCTACTCGACGTTGGTTTCTAACCAGTAGTGTAATAATTAAAAATTGTAATAATTTCATGTTGAAATGAAACTTATAGTTATGACGAAATCGTTTCAGATATAAAAAAAAGTTACAAATAAAATTGTCTACGCTTCTCGGCAAATTCGTCGATTACTTCTTCAACAGTGCTCCGGTGGATATTGTGATATATGCATGTAACAGTTTTTGTTAGTTTTATCCGAACGGTTTTTCGTAAAACGCCCAATCGTCCCTGAAGATTTCACAGAAAAATAATTTTTTTACAAACAAGACACAACAGCAATTTATTGCTCGTTTATCGGAAACACAATAAAACCAAATTTCCAATATTCAATGGAATATGTTCTACGTTTGGACAACTCATAATTTCAGACGTAACTTTTACGCACATGCGCACAATAACGACTTCACGCCCGTCCGTAAGTAGAACGTTATACCAGAGTACATTTATCCACTACCGTAAATTCAAAGCATAAAAATATTAGAACCCCGACAAACGCGTTTTAACGTAGAGAAAATATGTCAATTCCACACAAAATAGGATGGCTATCAAAATTGTTTTTTATTTTCGTTTGTTTTTTCGTCTTTTTTTTTATCATATTTGTACTTTTAGTTTTCAAACGAACACAGACTAGTCTGTTAGTTTGTTTAACGTTTGTTAGTGTTATTTCTCTTTATTTACAACAAGCTTTATCAAACGTTTATAAACGTTTTCGAAAAAAAAAATCTGTCGCCAGTGACGAAATATTCGGAGGAATCTACTTTTCAAACGTCGTCATTGCAAATTGCTATTCTTACGACAATGACGCGATGTAACGAGTTTCGACGTTAAGATAATAAATACGTACACTTCTGACAATCCCGGGAAAACGTGAAAATTTTTTATTGTCGACGAAATAATAATCCGTGCGATTCACATAACGATGAAATATGTAAGTTCCTGTAGGAAATAATTGAACTCGATGTCGTTGAAATTTTACGTATTGCTTTCGATAAACATTTCAGCCTACCCGTGTAGGCGTGTACCGACAAACGTGCGCAAATATCAGTTTGACGCGTCAGGTCGTACGTCTCGTTTCACTAGAATTGTAAAACCCGGAATGTCAATTTGTATCCATACTGTTTACACATAAAAATAAGTATAAAAACGATAATAAAAATAATAACATTCCAGAAAAAATTAAAAAACAAAAACCACTCGTAGTATAGACGGTATTGTTATTATTATTTGTTCTCAACCGAAAAATTGAGAAGACAAAAGTACAAAATTATCTCACCGGTGAATTGTCCAAACACCGAAATGCACTGCGAGCGGCTAAAAGTTTTTATGAACATGAAAGTGTTTAGGGATTATATACCCACAGTACTCAATTCGCTAATAATACGCTCGTCGTGTACACAAAACATTAACTTGTATTCCCCCCGAACAAATAAATTATAATTCGAACTTCACATCGGTTTACGTTTCGCCGCAACACAATGGAATTTTATAGTGGATAATTTTTTATTTCCATGATTATTCGTTTTATTCATTTACGAACACAACTTATCATTAGTAAAAACGTGTGCGAGGAACCTCCGAATTGTTTTTATTTTTATTTCGCAACGTACACGTGTGTCGGCGGTTTGAATATATTGTTCGCTTTTGTCTTGAAATGACGTGACTGCACACGACCGTGTACTCTCTCACTCGCCGACAAAATTCTATTGTTCACGTGTTTATACAGGAAAGGATAAAACAACACAATGTACTAATTGACCTAATGCTCCCGCGTACCCAATATAGTATGTATAGTCCAGTACAAATGCATATCACGGACCTGGTCTACGAGATATTGTAAAAATAAAAAACGTGTCAAATAGAACATCGGCTAGATACAATTATCTACTTTGAAAGTAACGCGTGTAAGCATATACAGAACTAAATGAGTGTTTTTTTTTTGAGACAATTTTTAAAACGCATCGTTATAAAAACAATACACTTATCGATCCGCGCAAAATCTAAAACATTACCGGTCGTTTATAATTTCAATGTAGATATTAATTATTCATTTGTAACGTTTTATTTTTTTAGTCGACAAATATTAACATTCTCGTGAACTATCCCATTTGCCTGATGATGTGTTATTTCCATAACAGTCGCTCTGCAACTTCTTGACTTGCTTTTTCAAACGACTTATTTCATCGTCCTTCGAGCAATTTTCTTCATTGAGTGTTTGGATCTGTTTTTTCAACTCACAGCAGCTTTTGTCGCTAGCATCCTTCAGTTGTTTCAGCGTGGTTGTCAACAATTTTATTTTACTTTTGCCGTCGATTATTTTACAGTTCGCCTCGTCGTTCTGCGCCTCCGCATCGCTCAGTTTCATGCATTTGATTTTCACCTCGTTCGACAATATCTCCCGTTCGATCTTAAACTTTTCCTCCATGCGAGACGTGCACAATTTTTCGTCGGCCAGTTTGGATTTCGTACATTTCAGGTCCATCTCCAGTGTACGGTTCGTTTCCTTTATTCGATTGCACTCTTCTGCGCATTCGTCAAGTTGTCCACGCACCTTGCAGATTTCCTCTTCGTTAAACTTCAGATGGACGTTCAACTTTTTAATCTCGTAATGTGTTTCTTCCAATTCTTCCTAAACGACAATAAAAATACAATGCACAACATGTATCGATTGGCCGACAATTACGAACAAATCGTGATCATATCAGAGACAGTTAGACGTACTGTTCTATTGAACATTACGAATACCGACCAAATGGTACATAACCTCATACAACATAACGCTATTATTATCATTATTCATAGAATTGTTGTGCGTTACGGTCGGCGTAAGTGAATACAATTGTAATGGCGACAGGTGGAATACGTGATGCGGTAGACTACGCGTTAACACAAAAGACAGACTACATGTCATTGAACTAGTTATGTATTAGCGCACGCGAAAGATAAATATTTAATATGTCGTGAATATGGTTTTAAATTTGAAAACTAGAGTTTTAAATTTGTATGAGTGTTAGATAATTTTTTGTTTTTTGTTTTTTTTTTTAATAATAGTACTTATTATTTCAGAACATGTTCATCTAAAAATTTGAGCGACAAATTTTTTAAACGCATGAACTAGTATAGCGTATTTTCCAATTAATTGTATATTATATCAAAGGAATTGTTTACCTTTGCAGAATACAACGCATTCTCGGCGTTTTTTTGATTTTTTTCTGACTCTGATATCTTAGATTGAAGTCCAACCTCATTCGATTTTAAGGCTTTTAATTTATCGGCTAGACAATTGTTCAGATTTAACAACTCACTGTACTTGATTTGCCATTTACATTCATCGGTGGCCACTTGTTTCAGCTTTTCCGATTGAACGTTAAATACAGTTAATAGCTCGATAAACGCCTTTTTATTTTCGTCCAAAATATTTTCCTTCCATTCTTCTAGTTGTATACGTAAATCTCGTAGTTCATTTCTCTCGGCAACCACCTCCTCGTACGAATCTAATTGCCTCTTTAAGTTGTTTATTTTGTCTTTTTGACAGTCTATTGTATTTTTTAATTCCTTTATCGTGTCTTCGTGGTAGTCCTAAATGCGTGTAGAAATGTGCGTTTTGTAAGTATTTTTTGGTTTGTTTATACATTGAATTTGTGCGTATCAAGTCAATACTCACGTCTTTGCTCGAATCCATTATTTCAGTTAATTCAAAGTATAATATGAACGTAAAATGAAATACAATAAAATACTCGCGATAACTATTTGCGTTATACGTGTTTGACTTTCTGTTTACAATTGGAGTGAACGTTACGTTGCTATACAAATATATTATAACACCAGGTGATATGCACATCAATAATCAGTAGGTAACACAAATATAACGTCATTCGTGGTTGTATACTAAAGTCACGCGCCAACACAAACAACACGCGGTCGCAACGTTCGCGACCGTTTACGATCAAAATATCGAACAAGCGATGATTGTTAATAATCATTATGACACCGTGAACGCGTGATTATCAATGAAAACGTTTCGATGGAATCGAACATCGTGTTATTTATTTATTTTTTGACGAGGTTTTGTAGTTCTTCCGTCATAACTTCATTAAGGCGATGCGGATTTCGCGTCGTAACCGGACAACGCGACAACAGATACCCGAACGTCGATGAATACACGAGTCGGTGTAAATATTAAACAACAAGACGTTCGCTCTAAAATGTTTTTATCGACGATTTTTAATAGTTCAATATTTTTCTCCTTCTATATTCACGTTTAAATACGTCGTTTCATCCGTATTGGTTTAAAACGATGTTGGAAATCCGTTAGATTTTTTTTACCGTTAGGTTCCTTCGGGTTCCAATTCTCCGCAGATCCTAGCACGAACTCATGAAATCCTTTCCTCATTGGACATCACGGTGTTCGTTGATTATCATTGTCCGACATTCCATTCGGCAGCAGCAGCACTTGACTTGCCGACAATCGCGTATAAACGCTGTCAGACGAAGTGTAAATCTAATCGCAATGGAGTTATGGAATCATACACCTGATACGGGCAAACGGTATTTCGAGAAATTCGTATTTCAAAATAATAGTAGAAACCCGTCATCCATACATTGATGATATGTTAACGGAATCGCAATTTCATCAGACTAACGGTAAAACGGCGTGCTTGAAATTATTAAAAACGATCGAATAGTGTTTCTGCAAAACGTACGCAAAACTATAAATGTTTTCGAATAACAATGGGAGGGGGTTTTTTTTACGTTTTAAAATTACGACGAGAGAAAAAATATGATACAATTACAGCGACACGATTTTTTCAGTTTTACATTATAATAATGCCGCCGAGTGCGACATTTGGAAAACGGATATGAGAGAACATTATGCGTTGACGCGATACGGCATTTAAATACGTTATGTAATAACGGCGGCATTTCGGTGTACTATATACGCGCAAGCACCTCTACGGCTCTGCGGGCTCAACGGCTCCGTCTGACACACCGCCGTGGCAAACGATTAATAGCCAAGACTCCAAGAAACCGCATTTTAAATTACTTTAATGTTATACGTTGTCCCTGCGGTCATTATACCCCGAGACCGTAGGTAAATGGAATTCGGTGTTTGCCGAAGCGACGTTCCGTCAGATTCCGCGGAACGTTCAACAATAGTATTTAATGATGATAAATGATAATAATCGAGATTATCGGATTGGCTATATTTCATTTTTTACTGTAGAAAATAACGTTTGATTTCAAAAAGAGCGGTCTTCGTCCACGTCGCATCTACTAATAATTTCGAAACTTCCGGACGTTTCATGCGGTGTTCAGAATGAGACGGCCTTTCGCACCGTTGAGGGGAGGGAAAGAAGAAAGAAAAACCGACGTACTTGCGATCGTTTAATACTTTCACGTATCCACTACTCCAGTGTCTGAGTTGAGACGACAAGCGGAACCACGTTTATCACGTCTTCCAACTCCCAACACCATTTGTATTTCTTGTTCTAACTCGCGGTGTTTTCGTTGTCCCGCCGCCGATACTTTCACACCGTGTTGAGTGTATTGAGACCCGTTTCATCGATAATGTATACATTACTGTTTTCATTGTGCCACGTCCGGTCTATTCGCTTACAGCGACAAAACTCTTGGCGCCACCAACCCTAAAAACGCATCCCGGTCGTTCGCGTGTCATTGCATAGATAAAGCGCGAGCACGTTTTTATTACGCGTGGGATCGGTCGATTTATCGTTCTCGTTGTTTTATCGTGAACTTAGGGCCGCCCAAACCGGTGGTTTGTCAGATCGGATTTTTTGATGTATTTTTCGTGTTCTTTCTTGTCCGTGCACATGAACACGGTCTCTCGTTTTTGATGTTTACTATTGCAATGAAATCAAAAAACTAAACGATACATAAAAATAGTATCATGATCGAACGAAAATACTAGATGATCCATAGATATTTTAACGTTACGATATTTGCATCTCGTTACAATGTATACGTGTTTCGGACGGCAAACCAACTGCTTGCTGGTATCGATTATAACACCCGGTATCGGGCCTACGGCGAAAGACGACTTTAAACGGGAATTCGGACCCATAATCCCCGATTGTCGACGGTAAAACGTAAATCAACCGACCAATCTATCGGCATCTGATCGTCGATCGGTCGAACGGATAATCTATGATCGACTAGATCACACGAGAAAACATACCACGCCGCGACGTGTACGAGATGACCGCCACCAGGCGTTTACGTGTTTTTTGCTTTGGGTTTATCAACGTGTTTCGTTGATTTCGGCGATTCTCGTTTTCAGGTCAACATCAGCAGCGCTTGGTTACTGCCGAGAAACGATTTTCCGGTTTTCTATCGACATTTCAGGGACAGAGTGACATGGTTCGAAGCGGACGCCGTATGCCAATTCCACCACGCTCAGCTGGCCACGGGTAAGTTAGTAGTTAGTAGTCGACGTCAGCCGTTGTAAACGTTTTATTTGATTTTTTTATTTTTTTTACCGTATCCGTCCGTTGCGCTCGGCGTGCGCGAAGAGGGATCACGACGAAACACTTATCGTGACACGCGCCCGGTATATAACACGCATTCGTCATGAAACGGTGAACGGATTTCATTGTAATCACGCACGACCGATGATTAGATCGAGATATTTTTAATCTGATGAAAACATGCGCCCGATCGTTCTGATTGAAACGAGCCCGATTTTACTTTACATAATTTTTTTAATTAACGCGGTACGATATAAATATGAAATAAACTTGACGATCGTTGTTCGTAGTGTTCGTAGTCACGTTTAGTCTCGTGTAGTTTCCAAATTTGGAAAACATCGAAAGCCAAATATTATTTAAACGAGTTTCCTAATGAAAAACTATTTTTGTCATTTTCAATAATAATATTTATTTTTTTTTTTTTTGATATTTACATGTTTTAAATCTTTTTGTTCCATATTTTAGGAAAATGTTTACATATATTAATTTTTTTTTTTTATTACAATAAAGTCCGTTCCCTTTGACACCATAACAATGTGATAAACTCTCGTTTTATTATTTTCACGTGAAACGACGGGTGAAAATAATTTTTCATCGCCTCTTTAATCTAATGGGTTTTCGAACTGACTCAGGTACACTCCTGTCGTTAACCTGACCTTTTCTTCGACGTGTTGTAAACGTGCTGTTTATTGCACGGAAAATATAAAAACAAAAAACAAACGCGTGTGGACGTACGACGTACAATCGTACGGAATATCAAAAAGCCTAACGTCTGGTCTTCAACTCGCACGTCTCGTGATGACGTCGTTGCGCGTTCCATTGCCCGGCGACCTCTCTCGTCCGGCTCCCTAGAGACATTCCTCGTCCGGATTCGGCGACGTCGTCAGTTTCGGACCTGTCCCCGACGTGATCGCCAGCGCAAACGCGGTACGCGTCGGTACGTGTCCCGCAGACCACAACACGGAGATTACAATATTGCAAGTACCGGATGCACAAAAACCAAAGAAAATTTTTTTTTAAATTTCCTTCGTCTAAATTTCCGTGATTTCAAGTCGTTCGATTGTCGTCGTCGTCACATGGTCGGTTTTCGTCATATTCTATGTCGCGATTCAGTTGGTCCGACCAAACAACTGATATATTTAATATATGACTGTTCTCGTCTCGTCGACTAACGAAATAAAGTAGGCAACAGTGAAAGCTGACGACGCTCGGCCCTAGTACTTCGTGCCGAACGTTCAAAATTGGTCGGTAATCGAAGTTCCCCCCAGAAGACCGACACGTACACCGTGTTTTCGATGTTGTCGGAGAAAATCGTTTTTTCAGGAAAATAAGCACGCCAGTCACGTGTAAATACCGTTCGTAACGTTGTGTGTTTCTCGACGAATATCAATTTTAGATGTCTATAAATACATAATTTTAGACGTACACGTCATCTCGGCGAGTGTTCGCGAGTGTACGCTGGTAAAAACCCGTCCTGCGCCAAATCCCCGTTTGCGATAAATCACTTGTATTAAACGATAGCCATTATTCGTGTACATCGTGTTAAACACTATTTTATTTTTTATTTTATTTTTTACTCTGTATTCGCTTGTTTACTAATTACTGTCCCGTTTTAAAATACTACCTATTTTACATTCATTTCGCCGTTCGCGTTGTTTTGACGTTGTTTTCGAACGGAACAAACGAAACACTCGTAAACCGACCAACGCGCGTATATATTTTTTCATACACGGAGAGTAACCCGAGGTATGACGCAACACACAGCAATTATGGTTAATAACTCGATCATTTCTGCTCTGTAACGTTTTTACCGTTATGTTTTCATAACCGCCAAAACACGAAAATAATTATTGCTTCGTTTTGTCGAGTTCTGACTTCAATTCTCATTCGTTCAATGTAATATTTATGTGGTTTGAACATAATAATTTATAAATTTACATACTAACAACACGTCAAGAGTCGCTTTTCATTTTTGTTTTTTTTTTTGGTTCGTACAATTAGACGACAACACGTCGTTAGTGATACGGCCCATAGGGAGATTATTGACTCTTTAGCACCCCCCCCCCCCTCCTTTGCAACGCCACTGGTTTGTACATAATGTTTAGCGGTGGAAACGTATCGTAGAAGTTTGTTTAATCTACTCATTCATAATGATAATAAACGGGCGCTATCCCAATGTATTAATGGACAAGAGATAGCTGTGATACTAGTAAATTACGTGCATCGTTAACATCAAAACGAATTACGAACAAAAAGAAAAACAATTGATTTTAGATTAAATGAATCGTGAAACGTGTCGATTTCGAATCCGAAAACTGATCTCGATCAAATAAATCAAAAACCGTGTGTGTGTTTCCAAACGTACGATTGTATTTCGACTATTCGTCTATACACTATAGGAAATTGACGATTTCGTCCGGACGAACGATTTACGGTAAGCGGGTGAGCGCGAAACGTCATGACAACCGTTTTCGGATAATCGAATTACGATCGAGACGCACGTGCGTTTGAACGTCGAAACGTTCAAAAAACGTGCCGTTCGCGTATCGCTTCTGTCGTTACCGCGCGACGTCGTTAATTCGCGCGGTTATTACGTTCGGGAAGTTTGCGTCGCGCGAGACTTAATGACCGTTAGCGGTCGATTGTTTAATCGGCGGGACCACATTTCCACGGGGTTTGCCGAAGTAACTTTCGACCTGTCCGCCAAAAAGGAGGCTGGCGAACCCGGCGCGTAACGGTCACGATAAACAGAAATAACACGGGCGCGGAAGTAAAACGGCGACATCGCATCGCGACAACCCCGTCCAAGTTTCCGGAACCCCGCGAGCGTTCGCACGTTAAACGTGTTACGTCCGGTAGCGCCGGAGCGCGTTTTGTGTTGTTTTTCGAGTTTTTCGAGTTCACGAATCGACATTAACAAAACGCGGTGACAGAAAACATCATCCGCAGGATATTATCATACGAGATGTACAGGTTAGGTTTCGCTCGGTTCGGTTCGAAGAACACGCCGGGGAAATTCGGAAACCTTTTGGATGGGCAAAAAAAATATCGCGTTCGCTGTAGGAAAACTTCAGAGTCAATACCGTACGTTTTTACCCGTTTTCTTGCAAATGCCCAGTTTTTTCACGTTCCGAAATTTTTTATCCCCCGCGACGTTTTTCCACGATACAATCTGTCGCGGTATCCGCACGCGCGGAGAATCGGAAACGTTCACGATCCCGTCGAGTTTTCGACATGTTTTCACTATTGTCGGCATATGTTGCGTTTCACACTGACCCGCCGCTCGGTATTTCACGGGTCCGGGCACGCATTGTTCCAATTTAGACGCTCTTGATAACCTCGTCTGGGCCGATTTTAGTTTCGTTCGAATCTCCTGACACGTCTTCCGGACGACGACGGAGGCGTTTTTTCGAAATCGAAATCGACAACTTATGACCACGAAATAAGCCACGCGTAGAAAAAATGTTCGTTATGGTTAAAGACAATTCGAAATTCGTAGCGCTCGTAAATTATACGGACGTTGCACGTTCGTAGTTCAAAAAGCCGCGTACGTTGTTCTCTCGGGAAGAAATGAATTCGTAAAAAAAAAAAATCCTAATAATTACGTTCATAAACGTATATTACTGTGCGTGTTGTCTCCGTACGTTTTTATCAATCAACGGACTTTCAGATTGTCAATCCGTATTTCGAACCAACCGAACTTTTGCGTTTGACACTTGACCGATTGATTTTTCTTTTGTTTAATATTATTATTATCTGCACGTGGTTTTTTTTTTTAATGAAATTTATCGCGACGGGACGTCGAAACGTCCCGTTGACGATAAATTTCGTCACAAATATTGTCCGCAGCTCGTAAAGTCCGTAAATATCATGATAAACGGCCGTGCACTGTGTGTGTGTGTGAATAAACACACGCGAGTATTATATATTTTAATATCTACGCGACATGGCGAAACGGTTTTAATCGAAATCAACTGGCCGACAAAAAGCTGTGCTCGATAGTATTTAAAAGCAATAATAAAAAGCCGTGTGTCGACGAAAAGTTTTGCGAATAGATTTTTAAAAAAAGATAACGTGTCCGGCACTAATACGGTAATTTCTTTATTTTTCGTCGCAAAACATTTTAAAACGGACAGTAAAAAAAAAAAGAAAAAAAAAACGTAAAAAACGTAAAACGTACGCGAAGAGGTTAATTGGTTTTGTTCGTTTTCGGCTGTAAACCGAAAAATCCGAATAGCGAAAACCTTTTCGTTAGCAGACGCGCGTTGTCTCGGGCCGGGCCACGAGCACATAAAACCAACCGGTCGATTGTATGAAATCGAATTTTTCACGACGGCGATATGCGTGCGGAAGTTTCAGGTGGGTGAAAAAAAAAGAAATGTTTCTGTTTCGATTTTATTTCATTTACACTCTTTTTCTCGTTGTTGTTGTCGGGGCGAAAAAAATGAAACGTCGACGCGGCGAGATATAGTTCTTCCCGCGCTCGCCGGCGCAATCGTTTCGCATCCCGGCGAACGGCACGAAGTGCGGGCGGACTCTCTCGATACGGTACGACACGTCCGTACACACGGTCCGCCGCCCCAGACCTTTTTGACATTTCTCGCCACTTCGAACGCTTTGGACGCCGACGCCGCGTCCAGCCCGTCGGAAGTAATTCGATTATTTCGGTATCTATAGAGATTGCGTGGCCAAGTAAATACCGAAGTGGATTTTTCTTTTTTTTTCTTTTTTTTTTTGAAATTCTACGGCTCCCGGGTTTTTTCAACGCGCGTTTTTCGAATTCCGTAAACTGTCGCACTGGCGGTTTAGTGCCTACCTTCGGACGTTCGTCTTATGTTCGCAACGGACACGAGTTAAAAAAAAAAGTGAAATTCGACCGTTGTTTTGCCCTACAAAAGTCTTAGCGAGTTATTTTCGTTCAAATGTTGCCGACGACGTTACAACCGATAACGAATGCGTGACGAACAGGAGGACGCACCTCACACATTTTCACCGTTCCGTACCGGTAATTGCCGCGTGTAATCATCGCTCGAACGTAGAAATAATTATGTTTGCATTTACGACATATTTACGTTAGTGCGTTTAAAACACTTTACATTGCTTGTTTGCACTGGGCACAGTTCATAAATATCGTTTAGATGATGACAATCGTAGGCGGTACCCAACGGGCAAAATAGTTGCAAACAAATTACACGTAGATACGTTTCATACTATAGAGAGATGTTTTTCTTGCCGCGTCACTGTACCAAAATTCCATTATGGACTTCAAACTTTATATAAAGCAAATACATTATAAAATACGGGAATTTCACTTATATTAGATGTACTAATAGAACATCATTTCGATTGTTTTGAGTTCACTTGAAACCACTTCATATACATAGTTATACAAAGAGTGACCACTTACCGCACCGATCGACGACAATGAACCAATCATTTAATTGTTCAACTCTAAAATAATTATACAAAAAAAAGAAAAAATGTCGATTTTGTTATTTAAAATGTATTTGGTTTTGATTGAACAGTCGTTCGACAAATTCAATTTAATAATATCATATTTTTAATGTTAATGTTTTTAATGTTCAAATCTGATAAATACGAAAAAAAAACATAGTCGAGTGAATGAACTGTAAATCAACAACGACATATAATTGTAAATTTTCGTGTAACGTATTTATTAAAATGTGTAATTTATAATATACAAGTACAACAATCAGTTAAACATGATATTATTTTACTTTTAAGTTTAACCATCTAAAAAAAAAAATACTTTTCATGCTAATAATAACGATAAATAATAAAAACTAACAAACTTGTAGACGACAACAAAAGAACTTAGTCACTGACTAATTAACTAAATGATGACAAGGAACTAACCTTTTTGGTACAGAATAAATTTACGTGTAAACGTACATTGTCAGGGACGGACTGTTTTTTCGATTTGATACAAATATCGCCTTAAATTACGTGTCAGGACATAATAATGTAATCTGCTCATCATATACTCTAAATTTGTGATAGTATCGTCGGAATATTGAGCAGTAAGCGTTTTTTTTTTTGCATGGCGCGTATAAATTTAATTTCACGCGCGTCTCGTCATGGCGTGTTTTTTGACATTTTTGACGCCGCGTTTAAATAGCCCCGATATTTATTACACAAATTAAAGAAAAGAAAAACATTACACGTATTACGTATTTATATATATATATATCATAATCACTCCAAATCATAAACCAAAGGTTTTTACTTGAAAACGCGCCGTCGTTCGTAAATCTCGCCGGCACGGCGTTCCCCTCGCCATCCCCCCCCTTAGAAACCGAGACGATAGAAACCGTTAACGCGTCTATTACGGGCTTAATTATATACGGTCGAACGTTAAAAAAAAAATTTGAAAAAAGAAATTATTATATACGATCGCCAGCGCAAATAACCCGAAGTTCGTCCCGTTCAACCGGATCGGCCGTGCGCGCGGAAAATAGTAAAACGGTCGCGCGGTCGTGTGCTTCGGCGCGCGCCGATGGACCGTAAAAAGTGATTTCGAGAAACAAATAAAAATCTCGAGCCCGAGAGGAAATATGATACGTATATATATATATATATATTTTTTTTTACGGTAATACGTTCTATATGCGTCGCGCGTAATATGAACGCAAACGTTAAACGCGATTGTTTTGCCCGCTCCCCCGCCCGGCCAGTCAACGACGTAAGAATATCGTCGTTTTCCGACGTCGCCGGCAAACGGGATATAAGTATCACAAAGCGCAACATAAATTGTTTTGGATCGGTCGGTTTAGAATGCACGGGATCGTCTCTATGCATACGCACTGCGGAGAAATAAAACGGACGAGCATACATTTTGAACTCGGGGATTCACAGACGTCTGCAGCCAGAGTTCGACGCGTGCGACTGATTCGCCGACGAACGATTTCGCTTTGGGCGTGCTTCGTTACGGTGATATACATCCTCGATTAATTGTCACGATCTTGTAACGTCGTTAAAACGTTGTAAAATCGAAACCGAGTAAAAAAAACGCAAAATAAAATGATTATTTTTTTTTTTTAAAACAAATATATCATAGGGATTAATTAAAATATATGCCGTTCGTATTAAAATCCTAATCATTAATTATGACGACAAAAACGAATAAACGTTTTACGAACCTTACAAGTAAATTCGTTACTATTTGATCGCAGACGCTTTTTGTATAGATTTTTTACATTCAACCAGAATTTAATTTTTTTTTTTTCATTTTAATGCTCAAATCGTATCTGTAAAAACGGTACAATCTTATACGTTGTTCCCGATCGCAATTTCGATTCGAAACGTTATGAAAAAAATACCGATATTTCGCCAAAAACAAGCAACGAGATTGTCATCATTTTCGAGTCATTACCTTGGCTGTTATCAAGACGTTTCTGACGTGAAACAACCCCGGGGACCCGTCGCTCCGTCCAAATACGTCGGAAACGCGACGAGAACATATAAAAAAATACGATATTGTATGCGAGTTCGGGTCGCCGACTGTTTGTCGGCAGTCGGTTCCGAAAAATCGTTTATAAATGTAATGTGCGCTCACAGAAATCTACAATTGAACAGGCGGTTGAGGAGGACTTTTGTTTTTACAAATTCCGCTGTTTGCTTTCTGGCAGTCAGTAGATAAGCGAACGTTTCGCGAAACGCCGAACGCCGGTGATATTTATACCGTTACAATTTACAGTCAGATTTATTTCGATTCGTTGTGACGTGATTCGGATGTCGCGATAACACACGCATTCGCAATATTCCAAATACGATTTTTTTAGAACTATACAGATGAAAAATATGAGACTGCGATTGCTGCTATATGATGGTATGATAATAACAATTTATTTTAACTTGAGACCGTGTCGAATCGCGTTTACAATTAAAATTACAAGACATTATCATTTTAAACGACTAATAACAAAAAAGAAAAAGAAATCCTAAATGCTCCCACGCAACACTAAAATAAACAATCGGTGAAATGTTCGTGTACTTTTTTTGTTTGTAAATTATTATTTATTAGTATTATCAGACGAGTTGACAAAATAAATAAATATCTTAACATTTTGCAACTATTCTCAATGAGTTATCATTATAATGTGCAACTCGATGCTTAACCTGTTGTCAAAGTATTTCTGCTATTGTTCACTTTATTCGGCCGAAATCAAACCTTTGGCAAATTGGTACAACTCATTCGGGATTATTGGTTATCGTGTCTTCAGAACTAGCCAAATGTTTTCTACAGATAATCCTTTTAATCGTTCGTCGTGTTTTTTAGTGAAACTTAAATAAATTTAACAGAAAAAAACTTAGGCCAATAAAAAGTCTGCACGACTCATAGGACTGTATGTGGAGCATAGCCTTCCACGACGATGTGTACGAAAATGATATTCTACCCGAGAACAAATTCTTAATTACGCCACTGACATTGGCTAATGCGTCTATATTTATATTTATATTCAATCAATAACTGTATAACAATATAACGTATATATATGTATATTTAATAAGTGTAAATATCATATTACGGTCTTACTCGTTTCGTGGCCGACGAATAAAACGTGTATAACGTATACAATATATCGTAACAGCAATCAAAAAAACAATCTACGGAATACATACATTTTATCCCGCGCATTGTATTGCGTATTATACGAAAATAAAAAAACCACGTCGGTATCGACCGAAAATCGCATTCAATCCGAAAATGCAGATGGTAGAACATAAACTCGTGTTAAAACCCACTCCGCGTCGTTCCAAAGGATCGGATCGTGAACACTGTGTGCATAGTATTATACGTCCTTTAATCCGTAAACCGTTGAATCAACAGAAAGAAAAAAAAAAACGTGTAAGTCAAGACGAAAGTATACTGTACCGTCCGACGCGGGGTTCCGGTCTGGATGAACGGAGGGCCGTCTTCTATCCGGCTTTTATGTAAACAAAGGTATAAGACAATATTGTAACGAGTCGAATATTAAATGTAATTTTAACGCAGCAACAAAGGATAAAACAAACGCAGCGGAGAAAAATATACAAGTGCACATAAAGGTCTTGGGTTTTGTTAAATTAATCTGACTTTGTGACTAGGTTCGGTGCCCGTTTGACAAACGACGAAGACAAACGTTTTACTTTTACGTAAAGCGATAAAAAAAAAATACGCCGGGAAATTTGGAAACCTTTTGGATAGGGTAACGGTAAAAAATATAGAACTCGCTGTAAGAAAATAACGACGAACAACAGTGTTTCAAAACTTCAAAGTCAATAAAGCACGTTTTACCCTTCTTATGCAAATGCCCAGTATGATTCAATAAACGTCGACCGTCCGGTCACGATTTTTCTAAGTAGGTATATTTATGTATGCGTTTTTTTTTTTTTTAGAAATTATCCTTGTCGTCGTGAATTTAAAACACAATAAACTCTTTATTCTAATTACAAATTACAAAAATAAATAAAAACGTGACTCACCGATGTCGCTTTGTGTAGGCACATATATTATTTCGGATTCGTCGGATCGGTTTTCGCCAACAATATAACCAGTTACTTTAGATACTAAACGTCTTCCTTATTCGTCGCCAATAAACAGTCTGAATTATTTTAATTCGTTCAATATAGTTATTTTATGAATAAATAAAAATATATGTTTTTGAACGATTTATACATATATTACTGTTTTATATATTTTTACTTGGCTTTGCTCGATAGCAATGATCTTTTTCAATTTCTTCGCTAAATTAGTTGAAATCGTCTCACTTTTGCACATATTTGAATATTTATTACCGACAGCTAGTAAGTCAAATAAATTTCGAAAAAATTCGATAACTCTAACCTCGCGTTTTCAGGATCACGACAAAGCTGAATGCAACGTTTGGTATCGAAAAAACGAGTCTGTACGACTTTTAAACAATTTGACAATGAACACTATTTGGTTTACTATTTTAAACGATGAAAAGAGATGGCTCGCAAAACCGTGGGTCATTGAATAACTTAACCTGTGATCACACAATACAATACGACAAGTCGTAAATACCATCAAACGTTTTAATTACCTGTTCATCTGCTTAAACTTAAGTTTCAGTCTCATTGGCAGTGGCGTGGACAGAAATTATGCAACAAGTTCAATTATTATATGGCAATTTAGAAATATACAATCATACCAGCCTTTTTAAACTCAGCCAGTATTTACTTAGTGTTTAGCCGATACATAACGATAAATATTAATGGTTTTACATTCAGGATAGAACGTGACACTCGTGTATACATCTATAAAAGTCGCGACGAAAAAACAAAAATATCTCGCGACGGTTCGTCGTGTGTGGTGTGATGTCACGTTATATTTATAATCTCATACGTACACGTCGGTTTTGCCCGCGACAACTAAGAAAAAACACGTTGTTCCGTTCGCGTTCGTCAAGTCACATATCTCGGTTGAAAAATGTACGATTCTACGTCGTGCGTACATCATATATGAAACGTGTCGCGGTAAACGTTCGTCGGTCGTTTCTTCATTTTCTTCTTCTTCTTTTCTTCTTATTATTATTATTATCATTATTATTATTAATAACGTTCGTACGACATTCCGGACACGGAAAACGACGGATACGTGATATTTATCACGGACGAACCGCACGAGACTATCTTTATTACGCCGCGTTCCTCCAAACAGTTGTCGACATTTTATTGTAATTCGCTGGGCCATAAATTCAAATCACCACTCGTCCGCCGCCCAAACTTTCGCTCCGTTTTCTTTTTCTGTTTTTTCGCACCATTAGCCCCTCCACGACGTTTTCATATTCCAACCATTTAACCCTCGTTTCATCATCGTTTAATGGGCAGATTCTTCGTCTCGCCCTCTCCAAACATTCGACGTTGCCGCCAACCTCACAAATTAGACCCGTTAACGTCCCTCGAGTACGAACCGTCATAACATTACATATAAATATATATATATATATATATACCTGCGTACGGCCCCGACGGCGTAAGAATCGTGCGCGGAATCATGTCCGACACCGCTTTTCGCCTCGAAACATTATAACGAATTGTCGTTGTCATTCATATTTCTCCGTGTACGGCTACGAGCGTTTCGACAAATACGTGATCACCGTGTGATTCGATCGAGTCGGTGAATTTATCAATTCATACGTCAAAGAGTGTGAAGAATATTCCATAAAATTATAATATCGCCAATGTTGGCACTCGGATTCTAGAAATGACATCTGTATTAATGTCGTGGAGGCAGAACATGACGTTTCTATCGTTGAAGAGTTATGGTCACTATTGATATTGTATTTTTATCTGTGTAGGTATCGAAAATTTGATTTGTTTTTTTTTTTTTCAAAAAATTCAACTGCAATCGAAAACTGATAATAATACAAAACAAATAATTATTATTCGATTATACCTAGAGACTTCCGGATGGGTTGATCCATTGACCAGATGGTACAATTTGTACTAAATTAAAATTTAGGGTAGAGCGAGGAAAACTGTAGTGTCATATCATAAATCGTGGGGAGTGGTAAGTTGACGAATTAGATAAGCTGATAGATCTATTATATTACGCGTAATGTTACAAGCGTAATATTTTCTAATTTTGAGGTTAGTTACTCTGAAGTTTATGCAGTCTATCCACATCTTCGACTCAAGACTACTCGAGTCTACGCACTTATAATAATTGAACACACGAGGGTATCAGACGTATACGGTCAAAATTGATCGCGTATTAAAAATATAATACAATAATCAATATAAAGAAATAATTCTAAAATCATAAACATTTTATTGAATGCGGAAAGGGAAATATTATTAAATGATTACATAAAAATCTAAATTTTTTGGGAGTACCATGCCCAATTTTTAACCTGAAGAACTGCTGAACTTATTGAATTTGAATTTGTATCTGTCATCTGAATTCGTTTACACATATTTTTATATACTTCATCTTGTAAACAAATATACTCAAAAGAGTACTCAAACGATTTATTATCGAAACGTTTCCATATTTCAATTTGATTCGACGTCTATGATATTAGTTTAAATGAAGGTATGCGTCGTAACATTATCCATATAAGTTATAAGGTAACTATTGAATTTAAATTTGTCTAAAACTGTTTGGAATTAAGTAGACAACAATGTAATTAAAACTGAAAATTATAATCAAAATTGTATACAAGCAAATAATACGTTTTTCTTTTATTTATAAAATAACCTTAACGCGCAATTTAATCACAAACAAGACAAGAATAATTTTCTTTGACATTTACGTAAACAAAATACCACAATTTAATATTTAATGATAATTTAACAGTACGTTCGATATATTTTCTATATAACAATTAAAAACGATATTTTTTCAAGCAGATGATAAGGGTCATCAACGTTTTCTTCTAATATTATCATTGTATTCATTAATACAAAATACGAGTAATAGTAAATAATATTGTGCAATCCTTAATAAAAGGATCATTCATTTTTTATTTTTTTAATTTCAATAATAAATTATTTCGCTTTGAATTTTACACAAAAATGAAAAAAAAAACGAATTATATACAACGCGGTTGGTATCTACCTATAAAATGCTATTTTTTTTTTTTTTTTTTTACTTAACGAACCCGATTGATCGATCAGCAGCAATTCGAGACATTTTGGTTCACGTTGAACAAATAAAACGCAATGTGAAAACATTTTCTGCCGTGACCTTCCGATACCAAACGAATACAAATGAATTATATTTACTCGAAACACCGTTATTAGTATATTTCTATTCATTGAAATACAAATGTCATTCGAGATCGTTTTATACTATTGTATTTGCATAAAATGTTCGATTTAAAATGCGAATTATTTTCTCGTAAAACTACTTTATTAAATAACAGTTTGACGTACATTATTGCTTTCTTACATAAATCAAATAACGAAAAAACGCAGGTACCCGAACAATTTGTTTTATAAGTACTGTAACATTTTATGCGGTTATATTGAAATAATTTTATTTTTTTTTTTTTTTTGTTAATAAACGAATTCCAAAAACGTGTATAAAATTTAATTATAAAAATGACCCGTTAATTGAAATTACATTTACACTCGTAGAACATATTGAAAATGCTTTTCGGCTCTATTTCGCGTTACGTGATTCTTCCATTACGTGACCATAATCTGGATATTATCGGTTTTTACGTTTGACATCTCGAACATTTTGAACACGATACGTGATCTGATTCTAATAGTTTTTGACACGGAACTTTTAGTAATAAATGAAAAATCGACTTCAACATTGTTTCCTTTTCAAAACGTCGACTGATTTATTGTGTACAAACGTCTTTAAATTATAAGTAAAATCAAATCGGTCTGTTCCAACGCAACGAGTAAGAATATCTAATTTATTTTGCATTAAAACTTTTCGTACTAATTTCATCTAATTAATTCAACATTACACAAATGCACTTTTGATTCATGCATTATATTATTATTATATTATTATTATTATTATTTGTATTATTATTTTTATTGTTATTATTATTATTCACTCGACGCCGTCCTGTTGCCTGCAGTGCGGTTTTGCTGTTCGAACGTGAATTGTCCGAATGGTTTTCATTTTGTCCGCAAAAGTATTATAAAAACGGTGGTGGTGGTGTATTTTTTTTTTTTAAGCCCAGGTAAAAAAACGCACCAGCTACGACGTTTCGCCGTATGGACCTGCACCACGGCGATCTCCTCGATAAATAATCCACGGAACGTCCGACGGGAAATCCCTCTGACGATCACGTTGTTGTGTTTTCTAACACGTCGTCCGCATAACGCACCCAGCCCCTGACCTCACGCCACACCTCCGCTGCGGGAAACGTTGAAACTCAGAATTAAATATTTGTATTTCAATCGCGTGCGGAACACAGTTAACGGGAGAGTTAACGCTAATGACTCTGAAATATGTACGGGCTGCCACGTCGTCGAATGATTTACTCGTTACGCGCACGCTCGTCGGGGACAGACTCCCGCGCCATACCAAACAAAATGCACGATTAAAAGCACTCTATATTAAAATTTCCCGTCGCGACGGACCACGAACTACACCCGGGGGCTACACGGTGCGCGCGGTGAACGTCGAAACGCACTCTCATAACGGAGTCCGTCAGCACGGCACGGTAAATATTTATCGAGTCGAAACGGGGTTCTTCGCTGGATATATCATCAGAAATCACGTCCGTTCACCGACGTCAACGGTCGTTTTTTTTTTTTTTTTAGTTTTTTATTCAATGAAATTTACATTTAAAAAATAAAAAACACGGTCAATGTCGGTGCAAGAGTGATGGGAAAACTCTAGATTTCTAGGACGGCACACGTGATGACGCACAAGTACGTCGGAATCCATTCCCATTGGTTCCGGACGCGAAAATTCCAAATGAATTTTTTTAAGGGAAACGCAACGTTATGGTCGTCAGTGTTCTGAATTCGAAAAATACGTTCGGAAAGTTTATAATTAATTGGATACACCACTAATTCGTATTTCGACTACGATATTTTGTAAAACTGCGAAACAAGTATAATTAAAAATGAAAAAAAAAAAAATTTTAAACTTCCGAGTTATCGCAACTGTAATCCACTATATTAACCGCGGTACGTATTTCACTTATTAAGTTACAAATATAAAAGTTTTGAATTCCAATTGAATATTTACAGTAAGTTTGCATAAAACTTCAGACTTTCCCTTACTGGATACAGCGAACAAAAATTGTTTTCCCCGAGTTGTGGGCTAAAAATGATGTACTACGTCCACCAATACATCGACAAGAATACGAAACATTTCGACTATCGGAACCACTTGAACGAATGCCAGTTATCGAGTATGCGATTTTTTTTTTTTAGAAGAAGTAATTCGCGATCGAGAAACAACGTTAGCATTCGACAACGGCTTCGTATAGACAGATGCAAATTTCTTCTAAAAATATCAATTTTTATTTAAAAACATTCACGAAAGTCATCAACGTTTTGCAGGCGCGGTAGGTTTCGGTATTAGACGGTATCCACGTGGTCGACCGCCGTTGGAGTGTTAAGGGGCCGGTGACGACGACTGTTGTTCAGACGGTTCGCTGAACGTTGATAATTTTGACGCTATTGGTCTGCTCTTTTTCTTGGTTTATCGCTTCGACTTCTATTCTATTGGTATACGGCCTGGTCGTAAATAGTTTCATAAACTTCTCCGCGTTGTAGGGCGTCGGGATCAACGGCCCCAAAAACTGTAACCGCGAGACGTTTTCGTTCACCGCCGCGCGGTAATCATCGAACGATATCCTGTTGTCGCGGTCCTTGTCGATCTCGTCCAGTATGCACTCCACGAAATCTTGGTTGTACTCCTCCATGTTCGTCGACTTGCACATCCTCTGGCTGTTCCTCCTGGCCATCATCAGCACGTCGTCCTTTTGTATGTACGGCGACGACTTGACTATCTCCTTGTACACCGTGAAACAGAACGCGATCGTTGCCGGCAGCGTGCCCTTCAACAGCAACGACAATATCTGGACGAACTCCTCGGCGGTCAAGTGCACCTGGTTGTCCTTGCAGTACAGCGCGTGCATCTTTTCCACGGGCTCTGTTTCACGGAACGCTAAGAACGTGTCCATGAACTCGATGAAGCACAGTTTGTCCATCGTTCGGTCTTGTTTCGCCGTCAGCATGTAATGCAGCTGTATCAAGCGCTGTATTTCCGGTTTGTTGAAATGTGTTTTACGCGACAGGTCGTCCGCGATTCTCGAGTATCGGTGCTGTAGGCGTATGTCCTCGGTCGACGACAGACACTTATTTATCGGAACGTACGGCATTGCTGTTCGGCGGACGATTTTGTTGCGTGCGTAAAAAAAAAAAAAAAAAACGATAATTTTAATGCACAACAGTCCCGTCAAACGCGTTCAGACATTTCCGAAATCGACCTGACGATTAATACATGTTTATTCATAGTTACTATTGTTTGTCGTCAACCAATTTTCTCACGTTTATTTTTCATATATTTTTTACGGTTTTCTGTACACACCTTGACACCCTGTATCGGCGAATAGAGTGAACCCATGTCTACCGTTTTGGTAAACAATTCCAATATGAGATGTACGAGGAATTTTGAATTGCCTGACGTGTTTTTTCTTTTTTTTATAGAAAAATAAAATAAAACTGTAAATTTCTTATCGAAAATCGTTTGTATCGTTTTTGACGGAATTATCGCTACTATCACTATATACTACGTCACCAATGCACTGACAAAAATCCATCGAAATTAAAAGACATATTTCAACTATCGGAAAAATTCTAAAGTATTTCGCCCGACTGCGAACAAAATAGGTACTGCATCAAACGAACGTGCAAGCTGAAAAATTATCAAACACTAACTTTAACGAATTTTACAGCGTGGCGAACGTAGTTCGCATTTCTAAAAATATACAGTGTACCTATAAAGCTGACTGAGTTTTCTCATTACCGCCTCATGTCAATCAACACTGAAAGACTATCAGTCTCATTCTTGCATAGGTAATAAATAGATCCGATTCCAAAAAGTTCTCTCGAGAATTAAAAAAATCGCCGATATATTTATAATCGCTAATAACGTGAATGTATAATTATTTTTTATTCTAAGCGTATCGTATTTTTATAGAACACATATGGATATAAAATCTATACAAAATTGGTCAGATCCAATTTTGCGATTTTATAATTCCGAGTTCAAAACAAGACTAGAGAAACCAATACGTTCATTTTTTAATCACAACATTTACCGAATTGCTTCGTTTAATTCGATTGCTTACTGTTAAATAGCTTACGTCGATTTTTTACCAATTTTTCTCTTCCATTATAACGGATTTCGGAATTGGCTCGCCTCGTAAACTTAACTTTGTATTACTTCGACCGAAACGGTTTAAAACGAACGTTTGTATTATTCGTATTGCACACGTAGTCGATACAAAGCACGATCGGATTTCCGATACAATTTCAATCACATATTAAACGAAACTAATTTGATTAAATAATAATTATTTTTCGCCAGAAATAAACGGCCGTCGTATATAATTCGACATTTCATCGGGACACGGTTTATGTGCTTGTTCCGTCTCGAGGGGGGGGCGAAAAACATATATATATACACAATAGATATTGTTAGCCGAATTTATTGAACACGGTGGACCGTTGGACCTGGTGTACGTTTTCGTGTGTAAATACTTAACGAAATATATATTTTTCTTCTCTTATTTATTCTGTATTAACAGTATAAGTCTTCCGTATCAGATGCGGTGAACCGTGACGTACCTACCTACCTGCCCGGGAGTTACAGACGTTTTCTTTTTTTAACGACGTAAGAAAACCTTTTGAACGGTTCGCGTATTTGTATATTGTGTTATACCGTTTCTAACGACGATCTTTGACCGAAATGATACTCTCGGATGAACGTTACCGTCGTTAAGTGCGTTTCAAAGAATTACGTATTGTCGTTATTTATTTTATTCTCTCCGTAAATAACCAATATGCACGTGATCATAAACGTGCAGACTTGCGCGTAAATACACGTATAATATGACGATCGATAGAATTACGTGCGGGGAACTCGACGAGCGTAATCCCAGTTAATTGTGAGATTTAATTTTGAGCGCAATAACCAAACGCCCCGTCGCCTAGTCGTAATGATATTCTCGTGTTCCAAATTATCGACCTAAGAACAGTTTCGTCCGGACGAACAATTCTGAAAAACCGTATTTCCAGATTGGTGATCGTGCTTTGTTCGTGTTCCTAAAACAAGTTCCTAATATAATCACTGAACCAACATTAAAGCCTATTGTAAGAACATTTAGAATGAAACCGTTATCGATCGTAACCCACGCGAGTCAATTTAAAATACGAGTATATCGAGTTCAATGTTAAATCGTGGCGTTTCGGTCATTCAAGATATCAGTCGTAAGACATTGTAACTTTGCGTAAACGGTATTTTACAAAAAGTGCTCGAAAACACTCTTTTTCTTCAGATTTAGTAATAAACGTTATAATTGAAGTTCTACGTTATTTTGCTATATTGTCCATTAGACGAATGGAGACAAGAAATGCGTTATCTTTTAATCTAATTGATTAATATAATTTAATTTCTACAATATTACCACAATTTGATTTCAAAACATTTTTTTTTACGATTATTTTTATTCAAGTCATATTATCGTATACAAATTAATAAAATAATTTATCTGAAAAAAAAATGATATAATTAATTTACCAAAAAAACAAAAATAATATAGGCATAAGATATTTTTGTTACAATTATTACAAATTTGACAACTCTAAAACTTTGCGTAAGGCTTATGAAATTCTTACGCGTAAATAAATAAGTGTATAACTGACGAATAAATCACGGTGTATGAAATCCTTATTTCAAAATTTAAACGCTTTGAATAATTTTTTTAATTTACTAAATGATTCCAAAATTTGGTAAATCTATTTTTTTATTAACTAAAATATTATTTGATATTGAAAATAAAACTTATTTTTTTTCGCTTTTGATGGACTATATTTTAAAATAAAATAACTGTAAAATATCTAAAAAAAAAAATTATCATTTTATTTTATTTAGCATATCATTTTAATTTCTATAAAATAAGATTGCCATCATTCTATTCTTCATATTGTTTTATTAAAAGTTCTCTTAAATGTCTATTTTTTTCTTGCTCTACTTCTAATTTATGTCGAATTGTTTGTAAACCTTCCTTTTTTACTTCTGTTTCTTCAATTATAGAAATTATATCATTATTTTCTTCCGATAACATTGCTATGAATTCTTTAGCATTTTCTAACTTCTTACTACTAAGCGCCAGTTCACCTAATAGAGTTTGTATTTGTCTGCAATTATCAGACTCTTCGATTTTCATCTTCTCGTTTTCCATTTCCAACGTCTTTATTTTCATATTTATTTCATGTTTATGTTCATCAATTATCGTCTGAAAATTTTTTCCTACGTTTTTTTCAAATCCTTTACACTGATTGCTATTTTGATTTTTGATTACGTTCTGATTTTCTTCAGTTTCATATTTGTTGTGCTTAAGAACTTCAACGACTTCATTTACTACATTCATTAATTTAATTTGTAAATTATTATAAAAATCATTCAGTCGGTACTGGAATTGTTCAATTCTATCTTTTTCATCAATCATATTTTGTATTAAATATTCTCTAGCATCGTACAATTCACAAAATTCATTCGGTTCAATAATGTTTCGAAGCCAAAAATAATACTTCGTATTAGTTTCAGAAATTTCCAAAATATGTTTCCATACATCTTCAAAGGCTTCTTTTATTACTAAATCTAATTTTTTACTACCAGATGTATCATTAATATCTGTACTCAGTGGTTTCGGAACATAATTTAATACAAATTGTTTATGCTGTTTTTTCAATAAAGTTTTCGAGAATTTTATTCCAAACACTTTTCCGATCATATTTATAACCTGGATAAGACAATATATAATGTTGAGAAATAGTTTAGTGAAAGTAAACATACACCAATACGTACCGTGTCACGAAGCTCTTCGAATTGGAAATTGTTTGCATCTGACGACAAATTCATTTGGATCTGTTTAATTGTTTCATAGCTGTTTTTTAAGTTATGCGATGCAACTATGAAATTCTTTTGCGCATTTGTGTATTTGGTATGTTTCACTTTAAAAGCTTTATCGTTGTTTTGTTTTGTTTCTTTTGTACTGCTGTTCCAAGACTTATCCGTTTTTATGGTATTCTCATCTTCTTGTGGTTGTACACGCGAAACGAGTATTTGACTAAGTTCATTATTACTAATAAAATTTGTAACACTATTTTCGTCTCTAAAAACATTTTCTTTTAACATTTCGTACTGTTAAATTTTGTTATCGTTTTATATACTATTTTAAAACAAAATGTCTGTTTATAGAGATAAAAAATCAACACTTTCAAAGTTTTTTAAAAAAAAATTTAAATATATCTGTTTTTTAGCCAATACATATATATAACAGAATAAAAACAGATATATATTATGTATCTGTTTTTATTCTGTTCACTTTGATATGTTTTTTCAATCGTCATACTCATGTTTATATTAATATACAGAGCGATTTTTTTTTTTTTGCCAATAACCATGATATTAATTTATTTTAAGAAGTTAATGCAAATTCCATTCAATATTCGTGTTTGATTTTAATATGTTTACTACCATTTCTCATTTGTAATAATCAACTTAAAAATTTTATAAGAAGAAGGAGGTATAACGAAAAAAAATATTTAGTAGCTACATTTTAATTTATGCGTACTCTAACTGTTAAATTTAATTGCGTGTGGCATAACCATATTTTTAATTGTAAATATCATACGGTCATAGTTGTTGAGCTAGTAGTCGGTTCAACTAAATATTATGGACAAAAAGTTTTAATTATGTTATTCAGTTAAACCAAATGTATGAACTTTTGGTGAACATACTCGTATAGCGTACATAACTGAACACTTTAATACAACATTAATACAATTTTAATACAACAACTACATTAATAGTTGTTATATTTAAAAATCTGTTTTACGCAGTTTGACCGACAATTTCATAAAACAGTAAAGTGTGTACGTAAACGATAGTTATACTAACAGAATAATTGTTAAAACTATCAGTGTTATTTTTTGTATGCGTTAGTGATATATGTGTTAATATATATATTATATATTTCAAGCAATAAATTAAAAAGGGGAAATTTATGAAAAAAAAAGGGTCACATAACATTCTCCCGTAGGGAGTTATATAAACAAAACATTAACGAGTTAAAAAGTTTATGTATAGTTAATTTTAATTAAGGTACAAAACGAGTTACGTACTTTTTTTGTAGTAACTTTTAACTTAACGAGATCATAATTTCGCTCTGAGATATTGAGTAATTATTAATTAATTAACTTTACAGTTACGTCAAGTTAATCTGTGTGTCCAAAAAAGTTTGTTTCACATAATTTAAGTAGAATTAATCGACGCGTAGAAATATCGGATCGTATCCATCATCATTACTATCTAAATGGTGAACTTCAGGTGATCGCACGAGAACTTCGACAAAATATATTTTTTTTCCCCTATAGGCTAAAATTTCAAAAAAAAAAAAAAATATGCAACATGAACGTTTTGTACGATTATGTTGCGTGTAATTCGCCGGTCGTTGACAATTCATATTTAAAAATATCACTTACGTCATAGAGAAAACCGTGCATGGTGATGCATCTTGCGTCCGTAAACACGTATTCAGACGGTCGATTGTTCGCTTTTGACAGCACATAATTTATGCCGTTTGAAAATCGTCACGTTCGTAATTCATCCGGCCCGTCCGTTTCGTCTCGACACGACCGCACGGGTTTCCATTACCGCGAGCTCCGTGTCAGTGGCGCCGCGCTAATCAACGAGCCGACAAGGAGTTGAGCCTCTTGAAATCACCATTATTGACGTTGTCCGCGGGTGCGCGGGGCACCAACATAACAGTTCGTTCCATTTTGATCGCCGTCCCGTTATGTCCGCGGCCGTCGACTTATCCGGACCGGCGGCAGAACGAGTCGAATCCACCCTGGACAGCCCAGCCGGTATCGCGACGATCGCCTCTGTTTAGTCGGCTCGAGGAAAAGCATATGAATTGCACACCGGTCCGCGTTACGTGAAGATAAACTTACATAATTCCGTAACGAGTGACGACTACGATTGTGAAACAAACTGTTTGAAATCGTTACGTTTATCTCGTGATTAAATGGTAATTAAAAACTGTCCGTTTGGGTATTTCAGAGCATACATTCCCCACCCTCGATAAATTGTGTTATTTATACATAGAGTTACTGAAAAAAAATATATTATAATGTCAACATTTTTTTCTTCTATTCAGATAGTATACGTTTATGTAAACTAATTAATTTTCAAGACGGAATGGATGTGTATGAAATGCTTCAAAGTGCATTTTTCAACACTATCCGCAAGATAAAAACCATTTCGAATTGTGATCATGGCGAGAATAGAGTACAAGAAACGAGCAATACATTTTTCGAAGAACTGCGGGATATTAAAGAAAATTCCCGAGTAGAAGAATGTGATGTAAACAATATATCGATCAATATAAACGATGTAAGCCTGCGGCATCAGAGTCCCTTCCTGGTACAAAACAATTTGTTTTAATACTCTTAGACAACAATTCAAAAAACACCACTACCAATAAAGAAAAAAATAATGAAATTAAAAAATAATCGTGAAAATATCCGTTTTCCACGGTATTAATGTAATAATATTTGAACCACTCCGATCCTCGTTACAAACGTATTATTTTAACGATAGCAAATATATATTTATATATGTGTGTTTTAAAAATTAATGGAGGAAACATTTAATTGGACAAAAAAATTAAATATCGAATTTCTACTAAACAAATGTTAAATAACAATCGTTATTGTTGATTTTATATTATTAGAATCCTAATGTCTGGAATTTCTTGAATTACGATTATTTTTCATTCGAACGTGACAACGTGATGGTTTCGATCGTTTTTGTAATTCAGCGTACCGTATAAACGATAAGTATAGATGAGCAACCGTGATAGAACATGAATACGGTTCGACGGTTGTACTATTTGTACCTAACAAATTCGTGACAATATCAATACAAACCCAAGACGGTTATTAACGTTTGAACACGTTTGTACGAGACAAAATAATAAAAAATATTTCGTGTTATTTTTACGATTTCCAGAGATCATAAACGAGTCAACCTTTCAGCCGGTCAAAACGAATATTAAATAATAATAATAATAATAATAATAATAATAATAATAATAATAATAATAGTAACAACCATTGGCGTAAAAAAATAAAATCGGGAACTACTCATCAGCGGAACTAGAACGCGACACGAAACTTACGAACAAGGATACCGAATTACGTTTCGTAGGAGTGAATAATTCATGACATGTCGAACAGTTATTGTTTCTTTTCGCCTGATTAGTTCAGACAATAAGAGATTAGGAAAACGTATACCGTGTTTGTACGATTCCGTTTAATTATTATGACCTGCAGTGCCGCAATTGTCGGAGGCGAACACGGCGACGCCCTGCAAAAAAGCGCACTAGGAAATATAATTACATGCGCCATTTCGAACTTATGTCAGTCTCGCTTTCAGACCGATTATGCACTTTTTCAGTTCAATGTTGTCGTTAACGATGTTATTGGAGGAAATATCGTAAAAGTCCGTCATACGGATTGTTAATAATTTGGTAACGAACGATACGAGCTGGTTTAGTTGATATTATAGGTTACTAGTGCTTAAACAATTCAAGACATCTAAACGTTTTAAAAAAATTCCAATCAAATTTTTAATATATTATAATATTGTACATTATAAAACGGTTTTATCGTCGGTTAGCCTATGCATACATTTGGATTACGCTTTTTTGACAATTTTTTTAATGATTACTTCACGTTTCCTTGACGAAATCGTGAATAGTCACTATACTTGAATTATATTTTTGAAAAAGGATTTGTATTGAGCAACAAAATTGAATATGACTAGGTACAGGTTATATGAAACATTTTCTTTATTAGCTTTTTAAAATTTTAATTAGAAAATGTAAAACGAATATTTTATTATAATTTATGAAAAGTTTTAATTAAATTTCTTTACACTTCATACAACGACTTACGCTTTATACTACTTCGTTTTGGCTTTACAGGCTTTTGACACCCCAGAAATACAATCCCGCAGAGTAGTTTTGGTTTTGTGTTCAATATCTGAAAATTTTTTATTCGGGATACGTTCGTCTCGACCCGTTTTGTTAACAATATCGGGTAACAGCTTTTCAAAAATATCTGATGTCATCCATACGCTTTCATATTAAAATCATGATTTATTTCTAGCGATTTCATATCTTTAACTTTACATTTTATTGGTTTTTCAAAATTCATATTCTATTATGAAATAGGTCAAAATTAATCCAAGTGAAAAGCGTTCACGTGCCGGTTTCTCCAACACTTTAAGGTGTCCCGCGTAGCCCACGTCATTATTAGTTTATATTTAAATAAATATTACCATATGTATGCGTTTCATAAATCATATATTAATATTCGATCAAAATAATATATTTGTTAAAATATCCATAAGAAAACCAGTTGATTAGATTAACACTTCTGAGGGTCGGTACACACGAACGGTATTTCGTCGTACAATTTAGTTAACGTACACAAATTTGATCGTACGACAAGATGTCGGTTAGGTCGTACGATTCATCGGGTTCTACATAAATCGATTACAAACATTGTTCAGTAGATACGAAACTGTGCTGTACAGCATATAAAGTTACAGCACATAAGTTTGTTATATTATAATGAATAATATTATAGTTTTACACATGGGATATGAACTATTACCAAAGGAAAAAAAAATACAATTATGTATAGTTTATTTAATGTATTTATTCTTATAAAAAAAAAACTGTCACTGATTTTCAAACAAATTGATTCAAACATCATATTATAATAATATATACTACAGTGAAAAGAAAATATTAATTTTTCAAACGCTTTTCGAACATCTTTTCTGTTCGAATTTTAGTAACGTTACAGATGAATAATTGAGATTTTTAATTTAAAAGAGAAGAAAATGAATATCATTAACGAGATGAAAAATCTAGTTAGTAGGGTTCATATATATATATATATGTATATAGGCATTACTACATTAGACAGATTACATTCGACCGACCATGTTGAAGTAATTTATCATTCTATTGCCTACGATATCAAACAAATTTTTTTAAATTTGAAAAAATTTAATGGTTCTCGACTTGGCCCCTATTTCTTTAAGCCGGGACCTGATATTAAAATGAAAGGTAAATATACAACGCAACTGATACGGTGAATTTATCTGTACGTGTTATCGTAATGCAAAACCGACATCATTAAACAATCGACGAGTCTCATTTCGTTCGGAGTAGCTTAATGTTCGACCATTAAATCCAACTCTAATGCCCATTGATTCGGTTTAACGAAATTGTCTTCAAACAAAATACCTATATCGAGCAGCCTCGTCATTTAAATAGATTAACGTGTGTCGGCGTAATCCTCGCCGAACACACGTCAACTGATCGCAAACAATTTGCCGCAAGCGTACATATATTTTTACGATGTTTTAATTTTAGAAAAAAAATCTTTGACGAAAACGTTTTAACTCCATAAATCAGCTGATGTACTGTGTAATTTGCATTTTTTTCGTAATTTTGTATAATTATGGACAACGTCGATTTCTCGCTGCAAATTTGTGTTAAAAAGTAATAATTGATTATGGGAAATACGCGTTTATGAAAATATGTATGTTGCTTGAAAAAGATAACAGTAACACATTGAACGTCTCGAATTATTCACCGTCGTAATTTGCGATAATTTTTTGTTGCGACGAACTACGTCGCGGACAATTGTTTGCGGTCCAATTATCGCACGATCAATTATTTACGACCAAATGACGAGATACCAAACCCGCAGCAGTTTACAACAAAGCATTCGCATCATTAGAACAAGTACCCACGTCATATATTACACCCGCGTGTATCTGGACGGTCATTAAACCACATTGTCCAGATTCAAACTTCCGTAGACCAGACACTGAAGTTGAACAAGCATATACGGATCGTCGACTTCGTGTGATTGAGTGACTCGTCGTCGTAGACTGTGAAAACTTTGTCCGACTTTTCCGGGTGAACAAAATAAACATTCAAATTTATATTCTAAATTCTTATTGCACTTTCTAACGTTAATGCCTACAAATTTTGGTACTTCTAGAGTTCAGGAGACCATAATTTATCGTGTTTTCGTTTAAAAAAAAAAATCATACTTTTAAGCTTTTTTTAGAGACAGTACCTTTAAAAAATGTAGTATTTATATATACTTATGACCTTTTTCGTGGCTAACTTTTTTTTTTTTAAAAAAAAGGAATTTACTTACTACTTTCGCGCCGGTCACTGCATCGAGAAATAGTTGTAACTTTTTTTTTTGTTGGAAATTTATAGTTTCTAAAGTAAATAAAACTAGTAATTTGTCTTTAAATAAACTTCATATATGACTTATAATCCTTTGACTTAATACAACATAAATGATATATAGTGAAGGAAATTACACAATCCCTTTGTGTGTGTCCCCTATCCTCTCAAATAGACCATTGTTAACACATTTCAAATATTTAATATGACTGTAATAAGAATTTACTTTCGACATTTTAATGGAAACCGTGTTTATTTTTACTTTTTTCGAACATTTGTTCATTTGAATTCTTTTGTATTCGTTAATTTCGTTTTCGGCAACTATTCGTTACAGTTAACCACCGGTCATAACCAGAACCCCGAATATTTAGTTTTTAGAAACCGATAAAATAATAAAGTTCGATTGTCATATTCTGTTTGCTATGTTTCGCACGTGTACTCGTGTATTTATTGTAAACACTTTCAAAAAAAAATATTTTACCCGGTCTCGCGTTAAAATAAGTAAAATAATTTACAGTTTGACGTGTCATACGTTATAACGTATACCAATATCATATTTTACGTCCTAAACCGGTGCACGGTATAAGCAATACTAAGTACACTATAAGTTGAATGTCCAATCTACAAGAGTGCTTTATTTCATATTTATTTTTATGTTCAAGAATCATTCGACTAAAAATCGACCACTTTTGCTGATGAAACATAATATTTTGTACTTTGACACGTAGCTGTACGTTGAAACTAGCAAAGAATTCATCAACAAAAGGTTTATAATAATTACGTTTTGTTTTGTGTAGACGTGTATTGTTGTAGAAAACTGAAGTCTGGAAGTATATTCAAATATAACAAATATTACGTTATAGTAATTACAAAAGGTAAAAATTCAGATTTTTTTTCATCGCAAATATCAGACCAGAAGATTTTTAAAAGTTTATATGTGTTTTTATAATTTAATACATAATTTTACGGGGAAAAACATCGAAGTCACACAGTTTATTTCCATTTCTTTGATAAATGAAGTCAAATCGTGTTCAAACTATTATAAAAAAAAAAAAAACCAAAAAGGTAAATTATCGATTAAATATTTATCACACTAGCAATGACAAGCAATATGAATTAAACAAATAATAAACATTATATTATTATTAGGTTAAATAAATACTAATAAACAGATTCGGACAAACCCAAAACATTATTAACATAATCAAATAACAAAAGTTCCACTTTATTTTAAATGAAAATTATATTTGTTTAGCCAAAGTTAAAAGAAGAAAAAAGATTGAATTAAAAATATATTATGTTTCATTATATCTAGATTTAGGACGATATTTATTTCTATTATAATTATTATTATTATTTTTTTTTACATTTAAAACATATTACAATTATTACGTTTATTTACAAGTACGCGTTTGATCTATTTTCAATTATTAGTGACGCATATTGTATATTTAAAAATGTTTAATATAAAAAAAAATTTAAGTTTTTCATTCTTATAACGAGAACAATGTTCACATTATTACTGTTGTCATTTGTGTTGTGAACTACGGTGGCGTAACTTCAAAATACTTATTATGTTTGAGACCAGTGGCGTAATTACGTGGTCGAATTGGGTGTGAATATAATTATCGATATTTTCATATAAAAAAAAAAAAACCAAAACAATTTTATTTCGCTGTGTGATATTCAAATATAATTGTCTTTTCACATTAACGGAAAAATGTTTGATTCAATTCACAATGACGGGCGAACGAAAAACAGATATCGCCCGTAGGGTAGTGTGAGAGACGTAGCCCGAAATGAAAATGTTGCCCGCAGCGTGCAAAATTATATTCCGTCCCTGGAAAAATCCTTAATTACCACACCGTCGCGTGGCGAACACCAAATATCACCGTTTCCGCAATCCAAAAATTAAACGTTCGACGCGCACCAAGTCGGACGTTATTCGGTTTGTATGAAGTTCGTGATTGTGGTTACGTCGTCGGATTGATAATAACAAAAAAAAAAAAAATAAAAAAAAATAAATGCTAAGGATATGACACTAAATCGTTTGATCGACGTGAACGGCCTTCGTCAGTAAAAGCTCAAAGGGACGTTAGTATCACTTCGGGCTGTGCCGCTGCTTTCGTACGGTATTAAATTATTCTACGGCGGTGTATTGAAGCCATACGCGCATAAAACGTATCCAGCACACGACAATTCAATGTTTGGCCCTCTTTGTCGCGTTCGACCGACGATTGCGACGGGGGGGAACCGTGCACAACAAACAATTTTATTATTATTAATCTTACGCGACGCGAATGTATTACGGACGTAATATTAGATTTTTTATAACCGCCGTGCACTCGCCAGCCCGTTCAATTCGGTTAAATCTCGACGAACCCGCTGTCGAGTGACGCGGAGAAAAACGACGAACGAAAGTTTTTAATGAAACGAAATTAAAAAAAAAAAAATAACAAAATCATCGTGGCTGTCGGTTCTCGTGATAGTGTTTCGTCTCGATCGTCTACGTTTCTCGTTGATAAAATTCATTCGAAATTTTCATTTTCGACGATAAACCCGTAAACAATTGCTTAGCTACGGAATGCTTTTATTTCAACTATAAAACCCTCGTTTCGAGTGAAGTTTAAGTGTCGGTTACGTGTTATTTAAGTACTACTTAGTGCGTGTCAAAAGTCACTCGAGCGTTTACTATGCTGTGGACGGTTAAAAATCCAACATTATAAGACCTGAAATTCTGAAAATGTTTTGTTTACTAAATAAATTAGTACTTCTTAAAAAAAAAAAAAGAAGAAATTGTTCAATTGTAATTTAAAATACAAGTTCGGATGCCGAAAAGTGTAGGTCTAAACGTGCGTACATTTTTCGTTTATTATTCTAATTGAATATACAAACAAACAAACAAACAAAAATAAAAAATAACGTACCAAAAGAAATAATGTAGTGTACATAATGTTTCTTTTTGCAGTATGCAAATTCTTTCGATTTCCGAGATAAACAATTCGACTTCATAAAATTAAAATAATTTTTTTTCCAAATCACTAAATAAATTAAATTTAAATATTTATAAGGTTGCGCAGTTTTTTCATGGGCAAACGAGTGTTATTAATAAGTAATTATATTCAAATTGTTTTTCGTGAACGCCGAATGTTAATGATAATACATCATCGCCCGTAAACAACTTTTCTCTTTTCTTTTTATAAATGCGTTGTCACATAATTACGCTTACATTCGTTAAAAATCTTATTGTTGTGAAAACAATGACATCGACTTATTGTGAATTTATAACAATAACGTCTCGTGTTATGAAAAAAATAAGATTTATAACGATTTTTTAAAAACTATAGGTTTTAGACATTCTGAAAACTAAAATATATTTCGAAACTATAAAACTTGATAATAAAATATATATTAAAAATGTTAATTACCTGTGCATATTTGATACGAGAAAACCAATCGTCATCTTGCAGTAATCCTAAACTGATGATACGAACCAAATATTAACTCATAAATATTTATTGTATTGTCGAGTTATTTATTTTTGAAAAAAAAAAAAAAAAAATGTTTAAAATACACGTTGAACGATTTTTAAACATTTTTTTAACTATTCTGTTACAGTCGAATCCAACAATCAGTTTGAAGCAATCCACGGTTATCTGAAGGAATTGGACGTTACCGAGAACGTTTGGATTGGTTTGAAACGTAACTCCGAAGCAAGTGAATTCACATGGACGTGAGTAATTAATTCGTTTGGCTTAGAATCGCGCCATAAACAGATTTATACGATAAATCGCAATTATAATCAACTACATATAGTGAATAATAAAAAGTGGACAAGGTTTACAAACGGTAATCAAATCATTAGGACTATAACAAAATACATTTATGAGAACAGACGTGTCGACAAAAATGTATAAATTCACGCGAGAAAGTAATAAATAGTTTCTATTTAAATTTTCGAGTACAAACGAATCGTTGTTGATAAAATTAGGTCTATTAATATTCCTCGTAATGAAGGAAACACACACAAATCATAATTGTTGAATTGTAGAAAAAAAGTGTCGTATGTGTAACTCTCCTCGCGACCGTGTTCAACGAACGTATGGATTCTATGAGCTCAGAGTTTGTCAGAGGGATGTCAGGAACTTTTCGACCAATTATATCTGACAATTAATTCAACTAGTCTACTGTAGACTGTTGACATGTGTTTCAAACGTATAATCCCTAACCTTTGTCGGATAACACCAATGTTAAATGATTCAACTGATTCTTAGTTTTTCGTCGAAGCTATAAAAAAAAATATATATATATTCCTCATATAAACAAAAGCGATAATAAAATAAACTTACTCATGCGCCAAAACAATTGATTTAGAATTTACAAAGAAGTCTAGAGTAGAAATCTATCAAAGAGTGCCTTGAAAACGACCGAAACACGTCTATTCGATTTTCATTGTTATCGATGTCGCTCTGTTTATCGTATTTATTGATAATTAATTTTTCTGTTGATTTGCAGTAATTATCAGCCACTGGCCAGGGGCGGATATTTTAGAGAACAGGTTCCACGTTCGTCCGACCCAGTATGCGTTGTCGCCGATCCTACGGCCAACTTCAAATGGCACAGCTTACATTGTGGTGGTCCCGAAGTAGCGTCGTTTGTTTGCGAACTTCCAGGTATTTTTTTTTAAAATTTTATCCGTGTACGTCCAGTACAGCGAAAAGGCACCGAGACAGCGGATTCATCTTGCTTACCTTGGACCGAGCCAATAGGTACACTGTGTTGTTATTTTAATCTCGAAAACAACAACGAATCGTCACGTTCAAAAAACGATTGTGAAAAAGTCTTATACTTCAATTTACTAAAATTGTTTTCAAATAATGTTAAGTGCTCACGAAAAAATGATATTTTTTAAATGTGATTTAGGTATTTATGTGGTTAAAATTTTATTCGATTATCTTTATAATAACATTCCAAGTCTAAATACACTAAATTATACGATTTGTCGTGTGACAATAAAATATTTGTTCGTAAAGATAGTCGATTTCCCTCGTAATTCAAACTTTATTTTCTTGTGGAAAGAAATTTCATAGCCGTATAAATTTTTTAGAAAATTCAAAATTTCTATAATTGGTATCAAAAAAAAAAAAAGAAAAAAATGAACAAAAGCTTATTGAAATTACGTCGATCAATTTTTAATTATTTAATTTTCAAAATCACGAAATAGTAACGAACATTATTATTAACATTGATGCACACTGCATGGTGTACCATAAATATATCCGTTTTTCCGTAACCGCTTAGTAATTTTTTCTCTGGAAAACGATTTGGATAATTAAACGTTAATCTGTTCCAAGCACAACCATTTCGTTTCAGTGTTTCAATACACATTTATTAGATAAACATACGACGTGTATTCGACGCACCTGTACAATGTGTTATAATATTACAAAACGATATGCAAAACAGAACGTACAAATATTAAACGATAATAACTTTGATGATGTTACAGTTCCATATTGGGCGTCCAAGAGCAACGGGTGCATGACCAGTACGATGGAAGGTATGACAGTAACATTCTTGCCAGAAAGCCCTGCCATTCAACTCACCAAGGAATGCTATCCAGGATATTCCAGAAACGTTACTTGCAAAGGAAACATGGTCCGTCACTATTAAGATAAATATTTATTTACTATTTGTACGTACCCACTAACGAGAACGGGTGGAGACTAGTTAATGACGTTAAGTTAATATTAGCGTGTTAACTTCACTAAATTATTCGGTGAATTATTGTCTTATCAAATTATATAGGTTAGATATGTGTGAGCAAGTTTTTCTATAGTTAATTTTTCTCATACAAAACTAAGTTTAAATAAATTTTAAAAGAAAATACATCACTGCGTCTATCAGAATAAAAAATAATTGTAAGAAAATGTTATTCACAAATCCTAAACCAGTTACCTATTTTTGTTTAAACAAATGTCCTTTTTGTGATTAAAAATGAAAAGGTAAATTGTTTACGTACGAAATTAGAAACATACAAATCGAATACATAAAAAATAACTTTTGAACTGACCGAGTTAAAGTAACTAAAATCTTTAACTAGGCAAGCCATCAATTAATTAACTTTTAACTAGTCAGAAAACTGTTCGTACAAGCTAAACTCTACCCAGTAATTTTATCGCTAACTTCGTCTATCCTTGACTACCACATAAAACACTTACAAACCAACGACGCTCTTACTGTAGGCACTTTCGAACTTAGAACGAGTATTCGCAACCGCCGCAGTCATATTGAACAACGAAATAATCAAATTAGTGATGGTTTATTCGACATGCTCATTGTTGCATACCATTAAAAACAAAACCTTAACGTTTGGCACATGGTTATTAATTAGCTGAATCGCTTAAAAATAATATTATAAATGATAAAGCGTATGGCTGGGTTTAGGTTAGGCTGTGAGTGTTGTCAGTCACCGGCGATTGTTAACATTTATCAGCGATTTTGATGAATGTTGATATTTTTCACAAATACTATAACAGTTCTGACAGTTACCGGTGTTTGCCGATATGCACAATAGGTGTTTGATGAATATTGACATTTCAATTATAATTTTTTTTTCTTTAATGTAACGATTTATACTTTTTTCATCGTTGATTTTAATGCAATCTCGTGAGATGAATAAAAAAAAAATTAAACAAATCATATTTTATATCGAAATAATGTTGATAATATGGTTATTTCCAATTTGATTTTCATGAAATTAAATCGAATGTCATAAACACCAGTAATATAATTTATAAAAGCAGATTTCTCTTTTGTGAGTTTCACTTTTTGAAATTTTGATATAAAAATTAATTTGAATACTTGATAGTTATATCGTTAATGTCTGTACGTAATTATATTAGGGTTATATTTTCTTGACGGTGTTTCTTAAAATTATTTTACTGTCAAACAACGATTTATTTAGAAAAAACTGTAATTTCATCAGATGAAGTAATGACTATTTGGTTGAAAATATTTGTGAATCATCATTCACGGAAACATTCATGAATTATGTGGTCATCGAATAGTTCTGTAAAAACTATAAACTACTTTAAGACAACGTATTCAATAAAAGAAAAAATATTCCACAGACAATCGATGTTTATTCATTAAATTTTTTTTAGGAACTCGATATACGACGTGATTGAAATATTTGTTTTTATTAGCTCGGCTAAATTAATTAAAACAATTACGTATGGAGCGCGCACGCAATGAATAATATCGAGTTATAAAATAAGAAACCTTTTTTATACCTGCACACGCATAAATATATATTGTGTGTGTGTGTGTGTGTGTGTGTGTGTGTGTAGGAAATAAGTATTTAGTATGCGTGTCAATATACAAACACGTATTCACACATGTGCTGTTTTAATATTTTAATTAAGTTTCTCAATTTATTGCTTGATAAAATTTAAATTAAATTTAAAATAATTACACACACACACACACACACACAGTACGAGACCTTGTTTAACCTAACCTTTTAAATTGAGGCTATAATAAAGGAACGATTTAAAAATCCGAAACTAATATTTTTCAATAATAATATTTACGACGTATGTGTATAGATCGTTTAAAAAAAAAAAAAATGATAAATTATATTTTATAACGGATAGTCACGCATTCCCGCGTGATTTATAAAGGACGAAGTCACGACGCGTTGTAGACGTATAATGTAGAAATATCAATATCCGCCAGTGAAAAAAAAACCAAACAAAATACGTCGTAAAACACACTCTGCCGTTTTATTAGTGAAATTTCAACGAATGTTGTTTTTGTCGTTCTTTGTGAATAGATACTTTGAGTAAAAATTTGTACGGTTCTGAATCGACATTAAATGCATTCCTAATCGTACCAAACAACACAATATTGTATGAAATCATTATTGAAATTAAACGAAAACTATTGATGTACGATTACTATTATTATAGTTATTTGTACTTCGCTCATATAAAACTTTATGTTTCACTCTTTTAAGCTATTGAAATATTTTTTATAACATGTAAGTACAATATTTTTACTTGAATTTGCTTGTCACATGTTAATTTATTGATTGAAAATATTAATAAATATTCATGAGCGCAAATAGAAAGGGTTATGGCACTCCTACATTTTTCCGTTTAATGTTTTACTAATCCGCGAAATCGTTCAAATAATCTAGAAAATTATTTTTATACGAGAAAAATTAACTATCATTGTAAATAAGGTTTGTGCATATACAATAGATCAAATGAAAAAATGATCCTGCGATTACGGTTTGAATTTTAAAATATTGGTTTTGATAACAGTATACTTTTTATAAATCATTACAAGAATCTATAAAAAAATAGATAAGTAATGACGCTTAAATTTAAATATTATTATTTGAGTACAGGATATTTTAGAAAAAATGTGTGCACAATTTAAATACAGAAATAATTGTTTTAAAATATTGTTCGCTTGTCGATCATAATTTTAACATTTTTTTTAAATTAAAAATTTACCTTAATCTGTACAAATTTGTGGGAATTTTGGAAAAAGCATTTACAACCTCTTTAAAAACCATTTTTCTCTCAGTCTACCCAAAATTCACGGCACGAATTGTCTTGGCGCCAAAATGTGTTGCGCAAAATGTATTGTCTGTGCTCGATTTGCTTGTGCTTAAGTTTCATATGTCCAATTTAAGTATATATATATATATATATTATTATAGAATGTACACGTCTTATGTGTTTAGAAACCGTCGGAAATAATGGAAAAATTGAGTTGCGCGGGCTCCAACAAATTACTGAAGACGTTCAAACCGCTTAAAGCTATCTTGCCAGACGTAAAATCAACAACAACGACCACTTCGAGTTCCGCCGAATCAGGTAATATTTTTGAATCGATCAACCGAAATAAACATTATTACTTGACTTTACTTTGACGACGGTATTGACTCGAAGTCTTGTTCAGTATTTGACCATTATGGTATCGAAAATATTGTATACGGTTATTATCGAATAGTGAACAAAATATGAATACTGATTTTGTTGTTTTGTTACCGTACATACGTTTACGAGTGATAATAACCGTGTTTAATATGCGTATGAATATTGTTATCATTTCAAGTATCTACTCAATAATCCCTTCTATTAATGTACCTTATGTTCTCGATTCGTTTCACACCCTTTACATTAGAACTTGTGAATAATAGGTACTTATAAACGTAACGTGTTTAAGACAGAGACTACGTAGAATATGATCGAACCGAAAACAAAAAACGGTTTTGCAATCTTTTGAACTATTGAAACCAAAACCTAACCACTGTTATTATTTTCTTAGGAATCGGGACCCATATTTTGAGGTAAAGATTTCATCGGTTCCTTTCGGTTCTGTTCGATTCCAATAAATTCAGGTTTTCTTTTATATTTTAATGCGTCCGTTATTGACGTTATACATTACATTATTATTTGTTAAAAAAACAATCACCACGTGTTATGTATACAATTGTTTTATTAGTTAAAGCAATTGAGAAGTTGTAGTTAAGTCAATTTAATTTAACGGAATTCATTTGTTTGTATTTTAACTTTGAACATAAGACAAAATACATGTAATGTCATTAATCAATCCTAGAGACACTGATAATTCGATTGTTAGTTTTGGTTGTTCAGATGCGTACTGTGTACCAAGTTTCGAATAATCAAATGCGCAATTCAATTATGCGTTCGCAAAGCGGCATAATGAAAAATTATTATTTCATTTTTTCGGTCCCGCGATTCAAAAAGTACAAACATTTTACATCGAACTTACACGTACTCATTTATTTAGCTAATACTTATTTAATTTATTACACAACACGCGCGCGCGCGCGTAATTGTAATAAAAAAAGATCAAAAATTAATACGATTCTCGTCCAACGCTCGATATATATATATATTATTTTTAGGAATAATTGTTTTTCGTTTCCTATATTTTGATAGTAAAACGTTTTAAAAGTATTTATAGAAATTCGTACAAAACTATCCGCTAATTTGGTTTTTGTACCTAAATTAGTTGCTAAGAACAAAAATCACAATCCGAATGAAGGGAAACAAATTTTAAAATTTGCGTGCAAGTAATTCGTTAAATTGTTGAATCGAGTTTTATTATTAATTTAATCAATTGCACATGTTTATGCCTGTAGTGATTATTCGACAAAATTAACTAAATTATTAGTAACTGAACGTGTCCAAATGTGTGTGCGGGTAGATATTATGTGTCATAATTGAACCGTGTTTCGATGACTTATTATAACGGGTGTTGGAAACGAGTATGAGTCCCGTGGTTTATGCGCACGTGCATTACTGTATAAACTGCGAGAAATGCGATTCACGAAACGTACAAAAAAAAAAGCGCACGTTCGCGTCCACTTCGACCGCCCGAACTGTTAAAACAGCGTTAATAACCGGTATACCACCATCGCAGTGGCGGCTTTGGTTCTTTGCCTAATATTTTTTGATACACATATATGTTTGTACTTGTATAAGTTTTCACGGGAAACGGCCATTTTCTAGTGAACGTCATATCCTTTTTATAAAATATTGTTTAACAAAGAAGTTATAACGTTTTACATTTTTCATTCATTTTTAAAGCTGGTAATTTTTTTTTTCAAACAATATTTTACAAAAAGGATATGACATTCCCCAAAAAATATTGTCCTTTTCAAAATTGGTAATAGGTGTTTCACATCTAATTCTGACGTAGACCCCACATTTACTGTTTCATGTACTGTAATTTTTTCCATATTTCCTATAAGATAGACGGAGACAACAAATACGGGTGAGACGCACCTTAAACATATATGAATACGTACATAAAATATGAACATTTACTATTTATTACTTTAAATAATATATAACCAGATAATTATAGTAAAAATTATTTTGGTTATCTTACCGATTTTTATTTTTGCAAAAAAAAAACATTAATTTCTACTACAGTTGAATTTATTATTTAACTTCAAACTAACCGAAAAACGATGGCCATGGCCCTTATGCCCCCCCCCGCCAAAACGGCGCCCCTGCACCACCGTGACTAACCCGTTCGTGTGGCTTTCAGATCTGGAAGACTACGCCATCGAGATGGCCACCATCTCGCAATACAACGACGAAACGTTCCAGTCGATATCCAAAGCGATGGGACGCGGTAGCGGCGGCCTCGTCAACATGCCTCAGGAGATGTCCGTCGCGCTCGAGCCGATCAAGTCGTCCGGCCGGGGAGGTTACGACGCCAACGGTATCGATTCTGCGTACGTGGGTGGCGTCGCCGAGGCCACCACCGTCGGCGCCGCCGTGACTTCCGCGGACGCCGAAGTCGCCACGGCCACCGGCACCAGCACCGCAGCCGGCAAAACCGTCGGCGCGGCTGCTGCCGTCGCGAAGACCACGCGAGGACCGACACCGAAGTCCGCCGTCGACCCCGCGACAGTGGCCACCACCAAGGCCGCGGTCACTTTTACCGCTACCACGGTAGTCGTTCCCGTCGCGACCGCGACCGTTACAGCAGCAGCAACAACCGCCGCCGCCGGTCCCGGAAAATCCACGTTGACCCAGACGACGTCCACGGCGAAGGCCCCGGCGGGGACCGCAGCCGAGAAGACTTCGACGTTGGCGACGAGTGAAAGCCGACCGACGACCACCGTAACGACCACGACATTCGCCGTCGCCGACGGTCACCACCATCATCACCACCGTCGTCCGTCCGCCGGCGCCCCGACCGCCGAGAAGGTCCGCACTGTCGCCGCCACGGCCACTCCGACCACCGTCGTAACGCCGACCGTCGTCACGGCCGCGATCGTGCACCACCAGTACGTGGACGACGTGACCGCGCGGGTCCCGACCACCGGGAGCGAACGCCGCGACCCAACTCCGGTCGCCGGAACCCCGAGACGCGTGTACAAGAAAATCGATCTGCCGGTCGTCCCACAACCCAACTACGAAGCCAAACCCGTGGCCGCTACAGCCACCGCCGCGATTGCCGGAACGCCCGCCACGATTGCCGGAACGCCCGCCACGATTGCCGGAAAGCCCGCCACGATTGCCGGAAAGCCCGCCACGATTGCCGGAACGCCCGCCACGATTGCCGGTAAACTCGCGGTCATCGCCAAACAGCTCACACCGCCCGCGACCGTCGCCTACACCGTAACCTCACAGACCGCGACCGCTCCGACCATTGGCGGCCCTCCGGACGACGACAATTCAACCGTTGCCGCGGCGTCCGAAGCGTCCGACGACAAAAACTCGAGCCCGACGTCCCCGTCGTCGTCGTCCCCGTCCACCTCGCCGACCGCCGAAGTTCCGACCGCCGAAGTTGCGACCGTCGCCGAAGTCGCGAACGGTACGGTCATCACTAAGACCGTCGCCACTGACGCCACTTCAGCCGCGACGGACGTCACTACGACACCCGCCTCCGTCGCCACCGCCGCCGCCGCCGCCGCCGCTAACAATCCACACAGGAAAATGAAGAACTACGACGCGTTTACCGAACACCCGAATCGCAGCCGTCACATAGGCCGTCCCAAACAGCAGCAGCACCACCACACTTATCCGTACATCCTGTACAGACTCTTAGGGTAGACCGGGAACAATCCGGAATATACACTCCAAAGATTAATAACCGCGTGTTCACTATGGCCACGTTCACAGTTCCGTTCTCTTCTTCTGCCACGTCCTCTCATTCACTCGCCCGCCACGTCGCATGTGCATTATAACGATCGAGATGTTTAGTTTAGTTTAGTATAGTTTTTTTTCTCTGTATGCATACAATAAGCGTTTCCCTTCCGCTGAGCGTCCGACTCGCCGTTTTGCTGGCCAAAAATCCCTTTACGGCGCTGTGCAATCACGCTCGTCACAACAGTGTTCATACAACACGTGCGCCGTGTCGCAACGCAAACATCCGAATCAACGAATACGCCCGGATACCTTCAGACACACGCCGGGTCGCACATGGAACAACCGTCGAATTTCATTCATCGTCTGAGGACGGATTGATTTGAATAATGTATTGGTTTCGATCATATTGCCCAGCTCTCGTGCCGACAACCGAAATACCGACCGACCGACAATATGTCAGTATTTAGGGAAATATTTACGGACGTGAATCGCAAAATTACGAGTCGTACATGTTCGGCGTACTTTTTCAACTCCATCGCTACAGTACATTCGTTATCGAACCTCCACGCGTTTTCAAATAGACTCGCCTGAATAAAATCGCATGAAACCATGTCGTCGTCGTCCGAGTTAGACAGATACGTCTGACGTGATGTAATTTTTAACAAACTAGGTACGACAATGACGCTACGATAAAAACTCACGACGAACGACTAGCGTTTCAACGGACCAAACCCGTGCCAATAACTTAGCGAACTGGTAACTAATAATTAACGTTGTAGGCTCGACAAAACTAATGCTTGTTTAAAGGACGTTCGACGGATGAATAATTAAATTGAAATGGATCATTAAATGTTCAGTGTAACGTTCATGCAGCCCGCCACTAGAGTACGTAAAACCAACATATACTAAATCGTAGGTGTATGGGGTCAGGTATTTCTCAACGATCGTAACAATACAATAAGCACATATTTTTTTCTAAGTCCTTTGTTGTCTACGTAGTTTTAAAATTAAATTGTAGCAACACGAAATGGACAACTATGAAAGTAAAACAACTGACAAATGAGTTGCATTGATTACATGCTTCTGATTATTAAACTGGTTTTCATGTGCACAACTCGATCCATCATGACGAAGACCCAACGTGTTTTCATCTGCGACGTCGTACATTTTCAATAGTTATATTTGAATCCACAATGTTCAACACATATTTATAATAATTATAATAGATATTATACTTCAACTTGAATCGTATATTTTCTTGTTTTGATAATAATAATTGTACTATTATTATTATTATTATTACTACGAATGATTTAGATTTTAGACGGACTATTATTCTGCTGTGCTCAAAAAATCAAACAAAAATACACAAACATTAACTTCTACCGTTATTTGCACACAAACTATATATATATAAACTCAATAACACTCACGTGATGTTATTAATAATCACATTCTAAATCAAACTTCATCGGATGAATGATAGAAAATAGTAAAATTCAACGTTTACTTCATACGTACGATCTAATAATAGTATTATATTATTCCACACCGTTACGTGAAGCTTTAATCACTAACATAATATAAATAGCGAAATTTCATTTGACATTTTCAAGGGCAAATCATGATTCCGGGATGCCAATAATTTTTTCGAATATAATTACTGCTGTACCAAGACAAATCGTTAGGTTCAATGTTCAATAGGATGTTAACCGATCACAAATGTAGTTGTTGTTACTTTTAATCACATTATTTACGTACGCACCTACATTCGTTTTACTGTGTGTATCTTCGAATCCTCCACTCGGGACGACATTTTACTATTATTATTACGCGTAAAAGCATTGATTAATTGTAGCTATTAATTGTACACAAAATGTTTATTTACGACTTTCACCGAAAAGGTTTTTACCGTGAACACATTTTTTAGCGTTTGGTATTCATCACGTTTTACTATATATTCATAACGTTTTCAATTTTATATTACCTACTATATAATATATTATACATATATATACATTTTTTTTTTTGGAAAAATAAGTATTATCTTAGACGTTATCTATTCGATATCTTACTGATTTCGAACGAAAACTGTAAACGGTATTTTATTTGGCCGGTTTGGCTTTCACACGAAATATTCGGAAATATTTGCTTTTATTTACACACTTATCTAATTATATTATTTATATATATATATATTATAGGAAACAAGTGTCTAGTGTGTCTTTCGCTGTGCTTGAAGAGTGTAGTAGCAACGCGACTCATTTCAATATTATGAACAATTATTATTGTAGTGTTTAAACATGCCCATTTATTCGTCGGAGGTATTGTGTGTGTTTGTCAATTTGTAGTAACTCGTAGAATTTTTGAATAAATAATCTTTACTGTCTATAATATCATAGTGTTTTATTCCGAGTCAAAAAAAAAAACTCCCCAACAATATGTATCCACTTGGAGTAACAACTCCTACGCGTAATAAAAGCTGTGTTTACGCGGGACGTGAGCCACGACCGTGGTCTTTCGAATCGCGTCTCGCGATCCGTTTTTACACTCGATGGTTATATGGTATCTCATAACCGGAATTTTTATGATATTTATATCTGTGAATGCAATATAGTGCATATTACGAAATGGTGAAATCCGTCTGAATCGTATTCAATTTACAAGTTTAAACAACATTCAAGAGTTTAATATCGACGTAACAACACTTCAGACCGAATGGATTTTGCGGTAAATTGAATTTCGAACGTTTCGTCGCCACGGCCTAGTGTTTCGTTACATGTGCGTGAACGACGCAAACAGTAAAACAAGGTTGCAAAAATGCTTGTACAGTTAATTAATAATAGAAAAAATAAACAAATATAGAACGTACAGATAAATCGTTCGCAGACCGGTCGGCCGCTTGCCTGAACCTATATAAAATTACAACAAATACACAACGAATATGGTAAAAATAGAATTGGAACGTGAATAGAAAGACTATTCGAGTCGACCGCACAAACGAAAAACTCTACTAAAAAAAAAAAATCATCTAAATTTAATCAAACATTAACTACCACAAAAAAGATACATCCATACAAAATTTCACGACAACCAACAAGGCTCTCTTGCGTAATGAATTAAAATTGAAATTTAATTCACGTAAACAGATAACTAATAATAGTGATGACCGTACGCGCTTATATGTGTGTGTGCAGTCGATCGGTCGTTCACTATCAGCTTTAACAATATATACGGTCGAAATTTGATTCAAATCGATTGCCATAAAGTGTGTTAAATTCCTCTTTATACATAGTCGTCTCGTATCAAAATGTTCTACATAATTAGGTATACCGTCGACGGTTATGTCACGAGATGACGTTTCAAGTGAAAAAAAAATCAAAATAAACTTATTTTCGAGAGCACATTAAAGATCGAGTGTATGATAGTGCAGTACCCCTTGGGTGCGCCACTGTGATAGTGGCAGGAATCGAAAATATACGAAAACCGTCATCGGAGACGAAACTATCTGGAAATAACAGTGCGCTTTATGTATTCTTTAAACGTCTGTGAGCAAAAAATAATTATTACCGTGTGTAATTTGTTTTTTCCTACGAATACAACCGATATCGTTATGCTGGGTTGACACGTGCGTGTTTTTCGTGGCGCCACTAAACACGAACTTGCACGTGTCAACGCGTACTGGCGCGCAACGATATCAATAGTTGGAAAATTCCAAATCATACGCGCAACAGTTTTGTTGTTTTGAAAAAACAAGATTTTGTCGTGTTTTTTGGTTTGGTTTAAACAGCCAAGTTGAAAAATTGGGACGGATAGATTATAATACAATTTTTAGAGGTTCATGTGAAGCATTCCTGTGCACCGGGTCTCCAAGAGACGAGTACAAATTGTAAGACCCAGCACGGCAGCGTAAAAACACGGTATAAAATGAAATAGCGACACAAAAACGTTTACTTAAAAAAAGCCTTGTTGGGAAACGCGCACGCGGACACGGAATGGCTGTGGATTTCCACGGAGCGGATTACTCGGCCGTGTGGATCGATTCTCGTTGTCTAAAAATACATAAAAATAAATAACGTGAAGTCCGCGTGAAATCAAGATTTGCCGCCCACGATTGTAAGACACAATATTTTATGTCTGACGATTTCATTGGTTGAACGTGAAATCGAACAGCAGCCCCCCGCGAGTTCGTTGCACGCGAGTCGGACGTGTCGGTTGGACCGCGTACGTTCCGGGGCCGGGGCCGTCTACGCGCCGCCGCGTTCCGTTCCGTTTGCGTACAGCAGGCCGTCGCGGACGGCCAGCAGCCTGGCGTTGCGCAGGTTCGCGACGGTCGCGTGCATGGCCGCGGGCGGCAGCCGGCGCCTCTCGTCGCCGGTCACCGCGACGAAGTCGAGCGCGGTCAGCCGCGGCAGCATGCGCACGACCGCGGTCCGGTAGCCGGCGGCCGCGGCCGCCGGGTTGCCGGACAGCGTGAACGAGCGCAGCGCGGGCGCCTGGCCGAGGCACTCCACCGCGCACAAGTTCCGCAGCTCGTTGCAGTGCATGTACAGCGTGCGCAGGTTGGGAAAGCCGAGCAGCTCGGCCGCGATCCCGGTCAGCCGGTTGTGCGACACGTCCAGCCAGCACAGCGCGTCCGGCCGGACGAACAGCCGGTCGACGACCGCGCGCACGCCGTCCAGCGGGCCGGCCAGCCGGTTGTTGTTCAGCAGCAGCGACGCGGTCCTGTACCGGCCGCGCGACTTGGGCGGCGCGCCCCGCATCCGGTACGTGCCGACGAAGTCCGACGTGAACGCGCGCATCGCGCCCACGTCCAGCGACCGCAGGCCCTCGAACGTCAGGTCCACCGGCTTGGCCCGTTTGTACGAGAACGGCACCGGTCCGCCGCGCATTCTGTCGGCGCGCGTGCCGTCGCGTGTGTTCGTTGTGGTTTTCGTTCGCCGAGCGCGTCGTTGTCACGCGTCGTCTCTTCAAACCGGAAATAAAGCGTTTTTTTTTTTTTTTTTGTTGTTGTTGTCGTCGACAACCGCGTCGCGCCGGAAGAGATACGGACGGTCGTCACTAACCGAAGTAAACAATAACGAGCCCGTTACACCGGGCGGCGATTTCGATTCATTGCCACCGGCCACGCCGAAATGCGATCCGCCAATCAAACGGTCAACACACAGATCTCAAACAACGTCGCTCGTTAGAATAAAAACCGTATCGTGGAGTTGCCTGGTCGTGTTACTTCGTAGTTCGCAAACTCATAACAACCACCGCGTACGGAGCCGTCTCGGTGTGGTTATGTGACGTCCGAGGGGCCTTGGTGTGGGGTGGGGGGGGTCTTCGAGTATTGAAATTATGATTCGTATATTTTTTAACACACGATATATTATTAAAGTAGTCATTAAAAATTATATTTTATCGATAAAAACTAAAAAGCCACGTTTTAATAGAATCCCGGTTACTCTATTGTTTATTACGATCATTTCACAAAAATGTACGTTCACAAAAGGTACTCCGCTATTAATTAAAACAAGTACTAGAATAAGTAATAAAAAAAACTTTCTTCTTCGGGATGAACAATAGAAAAAACTTACGTTAACTCGGGGATTTTTTTTTTTTCGTCAATTTCTTTGACCATTGTTTTCTGCCTCTTTGAAGCGCCGCCACTTGGACGTGAACGCTTCGACGTCATTGTATTTTTTTAATTTACGGATAATCAAAACATCTGGAAAAAAATCACAATCGTTTACTTGTCATATAGAACGTCTTTGGACTCGCAACCAATACGATACCGATAACGTCAAGTTGGCTCGGTATACCGACATCACTAACGCAAAACCAATTGAACATACCCATTTTAAAGTCAAAATGAAACGCACGCGGTCTGCACATTTTTACACACAGCTAGTTTCGTATTAGGTATATGTTTGTGAGCACGGCCGTCGACAGACAACGATGCGTTTTCCAACAGTCGGCTATCGTCCGAGCCCATACGATAAGATTAATAACGCTCATCGCGATATTCATCAGTTCTACACAATTTCGAATCATGGTTTTTATACACAGCCGATTTTAATAATTTTTTTTTTCTTTCATCGTGCGATATTTAATTTCGTTTTAAAATATTTTATTCAAGTAAAAAAAAAAATAAACATATGGCATTTTGTAAATAAATCGGGGGGGGGGAGGCCCTCGGGCTCATGCCTTAACACATTCGCTGCGTCAAATAATTTGTGGTAACACATAAGATGCGTCATGAAATGATGAAAATTCGTGAATAACGGCAACATTTTTAAATTTTTTTTCGCATTTATTTCTTCAAAAAAACATATTATTATATTCAAATTATAGTTGAAACACATTTTTTAATTTAACCTAACAAATTTAACGTTCCTTCCTTAATTGTAGTTTTTCGTAATCTCTTAATACCAGATGGACCCGGTGTGTCATTCATTTTAAATAAAAAATGTGAATATTATAAATCAATAACCAAGACTTAAAATAACCACACAGAGGGCCTAAATACGATTCAACGCACATTAAGATACTAAATAATAAATAACGTAGTTTCATCAAATACACCCGTGAACAATAATTTTATATTTAGATAGAGATATTGAAAAAAATACACAGATGTTCAATAAGGAAAAAAACCCAAACAAAAACAGGTATTTACAAACGAATTGGAAAAAAATAACAATTATGTTCTGTAGAAACGCCTGTATTAAAATAGAAATTTTTTCCGCAGTGCGTTAACGTTTTAAAGCATATTTAATTAAACAGACCTGACGTCGGCTATAGCCGACAAGCTCATGGTTAAAATGTCGGTGTGTCGGCTATAGACGACAGGCGCAGCGAATGTGTTAAGACGGCACCGGTCGTGTCAGCGCGTTATACGCAACACGACAAATAATGAATAACCGGTACAAGATTGTAATCAATACGAAGTCTACAACGTTGTATGCATAACATTGGGTGGGTGGGTATCCGACTTTTTAGGTCCGAACAGAACGAACACTCGGACGAGGAAATAATATTGAACTGATTAAAACACATTGCACGTGTGCTCGAAGTCGCGCGATCGCTCCGTCGTAAAAACGATAACGCAATCGACGGGGTTTTCGCTATTTTTAGCTGTTAACAACGACGAGCGGCGGAAACCCGTACGTTTTATTGTTATAATTAAATTGTTTTTCTTTTGGCGGGAAATACTGTTGACAAACAAACATTATTGTCAAAACGTCGGTGAACTCGGCGCGGGCCCGGTTGAAAACCTTGACGACGGGCCGGAAACGGGCCGTAGGTTGGAGACCGCTGGTATAAAATGAAATTAAAACGAAATAAATAAATAAAACGAACCGAACGATTTACGTTGTTGGGTATTTAGGTAGGCAAGTTCGTCACTCGAACTATTACTCGAATAAGACTAATGTAAAATACAACCGGATGTTTTCGTCATCGCGTTTCCCAGAGGAAAATGCGCTTAACAAAAATGTACCGTTACGAGTGTATAATCACACGCTTCGTACGCAAAATGTTCGAAAACCCGAAATCACAAAAACCGTTCACAATAACCGCGCGTTGTCATCATCGACGAGACCTGCCGACCGTTAAATGCTTATATACGTCCGTATTCATATTGTTTTTCTTACCGATGACGACAACACAAACTCCATCCGATCGATCATGAGTCGTCCAACCGCGCAAACCGGAATCCCGTGTCGTCGCCATTCGTCGGTTTACATTAAATTAAATTTTGATAATAAATTTCGTGTTGCACTCAAGTCCCCCGGTTTAACAAATTATTTTTGTTTTTTTGACATTGCTCTATTGCTCCTCTTGTGTTTAATTCTTTGTTTTTAAAAGTTTTACCGATTTAATTCGACTATTATTATGATATCTATTTGCGCGCGGGCACACGGTTTTCTTGGTAAAAATAAATTCCGTCCTTACGGACAATAACTTAATTGTATATTAGGTCGGTCAGGTTTACGCAGACGGTCGTTGTTAATTTTTTTCCCGACGTCGGTGAAAAGACCAATATACGCGCATTGGGCGAGGAACGAATGTTCATAAATAGAACCGCTGGAATTTCCACACGTTTATCGATATCCGCCCGGTGTTTCGATAACGCGCCAGTTTCCGGTGCCCAGTAGTGTTCATGTTGTTCATAGAATTTCAGAACGTCTTAACAATATCGAATAATAACGAATAACTTAATGTCTTCTACTCTCTACCGGCGACCGGCTGAGTTCATAAAATTTCCGACATTTTTCAAGTTCATCACATCACCGACTAATGTGTACCCCCCCCCAACGTTTAATTTCAGTGCGGAGTCGTTTTTAAGTTATACGTGTCTTGTTAACGAACTTGGTTTTCGTCAAGACGTGTTGAAGCCAAATGTCATACGGTTTCCTCTCCGCCGCGGCCGCACACATATTTAAACAGGATTAATTATCGATATTATCGGTTCATTTGAATTTTATTATCGTTATCGGAAGCCCGTTGCGTCCAATACGCACATGATTTATAAAAGTCGGTCGTCGCGCGTTCCGGTCGTCTACATCTACTGGCGGCCGCACCCATTTTATTTTCGCATTGTTTTATTGAGCCAAAAAGGCCCGAGTTTGATTATTGTTTCCATTTATGTTTCGATTTAAATCAATTGTATTTTATTAATACTGTTTCGTGAAAATCTACAATATATTTGTATACGTATTAATTGAGACGCGAACCGTTGTTAACGTTTTTTTTTTATTTTCGTATTCGTAAAAGTACGCACGATCACACTTGATCCGCACATACACGCAAATTTACCGAATGGTCAGCAAAAAACAGTTTCTGGTGGGTGGTGTAAAAATATTTTACGTTCAAATATTAAAATATACACGTTTTTGATATTGAGCAAATCATCAAAAAAAAAAAACATACAAAATTTATCCGTTAACAATATGTCTGTTGTAACGGTCACATCTCGACGTACACAATACACTCTTAGGTTTAATTTTTGTAGTAAAAATTCAATTTCGCATTGCCGCAGCTGCAAGACAATTGTTTTGTGCGTCTAATAAACACTTTCGAAGTTCTTTTGTCCATCGATAAACTTGACCCGTTGTCACGTGCGTTATCTCGGACGACGTGACTTTTCGTCACAACATCACTTATAATGCGTATTCGGCCCTCGTCAATAAAAGAAAGAAAAATACGTTATTACTCGTACCGATTTTAAACGAACGATAAAATTCGTGCGTTTGAAAATAAAAACCACGTGAATAAACATTTCTTTTGTTGTTAAGCAGATCGTCCCGAGCCCCGTGATAATACGAAAAACTGGCCATGACACAAAAGTAACGGTAGTCCCGGGGGGGCTCGTCGGGTACGTATTCGCCATCGATTTAGATACGAATGAGACTTTACGAGCGTGACAAACACAAATCATTGTCTTGATTTGAACCCGTAGCGAACAAATCCCGTTATCTTTACATCGGACGCCCGTATGAAATCGCAAGACGTCGACGCTGGTTGATAACCGTCGAACGAAAACCATCCGTCGGACGGCCGCGTTCGAATTCGGTATTCCGGTTTTCCGCTCGTTTATAATTTACGAGCTGACGGCGTACGGGGATTCATTATTCATCGCGAAACGCACGGATTTATTATTTATCGCGAAACGCACGGATCGAACGTCGCGGCGCGATCGGCCTTACGCGTGTGCAGTGGGTGAGCGCCGCGGGTCATCTCGGTGCGTGAACGTCCGCGCGTTCACACCAGCGGTCTCGCGGTTCGGTTACACACGCACGCACGCGTATATGCATATTAAATTGAAATTAACGTTACCTTCTCGCCCGATTTCTTTTCACAAATTTGTATTTTTACAGTTGTATCACAACGATTAATCGTACGGCGCATTATTTTACTACTAAATTTTTACGACACAACCGTCGCGGTCGACCGGTCGAAATTCTCGTGACCCGCGACCGGACCGTGATCGCTGGCGTGAACCGGCCGTTACCGCGTTATACCACAGATCAGATGAATACAGATGGATCGCACTGATGGTTCTCCCACAAATCGATGTATACGCGCACACGACAATATAAACTATTGTGCTATTGTGCGGTGACAATGATTTCTGGGGGGGAATTAATGACGTCATTTCTTTTTCTGTGTTCATCTAGTCTGTGGTCATGCGAGGGAGGGGGATTTGGAAAATTTCTGGGCCCGACCTAAAAATAAACACGCCAGCATCGATGGTTTGTTAGACAACGTTGTTTCGCGTGCATCCAGCAAAGTCCAGTGATTTTTCTAACAAATGGTTTCTCCCGTTGTAGCGGTGCGAACTAATGAAAACCACTTGCAGTCGCAATGACGAAATCGAACGGATTCCGTTTCGAATTCATTCCCCGGCCCCGCCGTGTTCGCCGGATCCGACGACAAATTCTTGTTCGCGAACGGTCTAGGAACCGGCTCGGAGGGAAAAAAATTGTCAACAAATGTTGCCGTCGAAGGAGCCGTTGGGTGGTTTGCCGTTTGTCTTTCCGGCGGAATCATGTGATCGGGAGGAATGCGTTTTTCTTCGTCACGGGCTAACGGATCGTATTGTTTTATCGGGCTCGTGTGTGTCAATACGATGGACGCGGGCGAGGATTTCACGTGTACGGCACAATAAGATATTATCGTGACGACGATGAACATTTATTATTGTTTTGATTTCCGTATACGTTTTACGCGTAAAATGTCCGAGTTTCGAACGCGAGACTCGCTGTTGACGTGTCGTGCACTTCAAAAACACTACGTTACTTCGGTAATAACGAAAACGGCGATCGGTTCAGACGGCACGATTTGGACAGACGTTTCAGAGCTCATCGGTTATCGTTTGAACTCGGAAACGACGACGGACGTCGATGATGGCCCGGATTCGGAAAACGGTCCGAAAGCACGCCAGCGTGTTCGATGTAATCAACTTAACGGGACCGTAGGAATCAGGCCACGCTCGTATTAAATACAACGTTTCAACAATCACAAAAAAAAAAAAAACGTATCGTGCGCGTGTAATGTATCAAAACCCGTACAGCACAGGAAATTGTTCGCTATCTCCCGTGCGATTGCAACGTTTGTCTGTTTGTAATCGACATTTATCCGAGATCCGGTTCGGCCACGTTGTAACTATTTTGTCGTCGGTAAACTTCATGTCTTAAGGACCCGAACGACACAACTTGTTGGTCCACATTGAACACTCGCATAAACTGGTGTATACCGGACAATTTTTCCACATTTTATATTTGAACTCAGATACCGTCCGGTAACACATCTCGTCGTTCATATTTGTCACCGCCATACGGTGTACAATTGTCACCGGGACTTTCAGACAGCAAGTCCGTGTTGACTAGAGGATCGAGTTTACCGTGGACTAGTGCTAATTCATTACACCTGAAACATTCGCGTAAGCCACAGATGAAATTATCAATTTGAAATGGTCGAAAGACTATGCAATTCTATACAACCAGGATGTTTTAATTAGTAAATCGGTGTCACTGAAGAACATATTTCTAGGACGATATTTACGTAAATTGTTTGATGACAATTTATATGATAGTTACAGATATGGATTTATGTTTAAAAATATAACCATAAATATATATATACGACGTATATTTATGTTTTGTAGATGTTCTGTACAGATAAAAAAGTAGATATTGAATATTATACACAAAATATTATAATTCTAAAGCGAAAACTGATTGAGATTTCTTAAAAAATAATTTATATTTAAACACGGTGTTGTTTTGAAAACGAAAAATGCACCATTTCCAAAAGGAAAAAATGTTGAAACGCAAATCGTACCTGAATAGATAAATTCAAATTAATCATAAGTGGATAAAAATAATTTTTATGTTATGTGTAAATATCAATTTAAAATTATTTCGTGATTCTAACCTCTTTGGCCGTTCGTTTTCTGATTTATTTGTATAATATCTAATCGAAAACCGTTCAGCGTCTTCTCTCTCGTCGGGCGTGATTTCCGCGCCTCCGTTCAATGTTTGTATAGAGGGTAAACGTGCAATTAACAACTGTCTACGCTCGCGTTCGGTGTATTCCTGCCTTCCGAGATTCTCCTGATAATAGAAACAATCGTGTCAGTTACTGTTCCGGTTGGATAGAAGCTCAACAATAATATCGATAGAGTTATTGATACGTGCTCATTACGAGCAAAACTCATATTGAGTAAGACTCGCATGTTCGCGCGACGTGCGTATTTAGCTCACTTCGAATAGCGGACAGCCTTGTATCCGGAGGTGTATCAGCGCAGGAAAGCGGCCCACGATGTCCACGTCGTCCCATGTTCTGATTAAGGTTCTATTTAGGTTGAGGAATTCGAGATGCGTGAACGCGTCGTGTGGCGAATTCAATTTCGTGCCTATATTAAAAGGACGTTTCCATTCGGCACGTAGTAAGTTATTACGCGATTTGTTTGTTATCTCACCGCAGAATGTGGTCCCTTGCTTCGGGTTAGTCGAAACACCTAGACTGACGTCCGGCGAAGCTGGCCGAGTCATAAGCGACTGTATGGAACATTCAGCGAGCACTAAGGATTCGAGATTCGGGAATACTCGTCCTAATTTACATACTTCAAACCACGTAGACACTGGGTTTCCTGTCAATGTCACATACGTTTTAGTAGGTATACGTGTTCCGCGTACACAGATATAAGTAAGCAGGGCCGCGTTTAGACCGGGTTTTTCGGGTCATATGTCATATCTATCGGGCCTACAAAAGAAATTACAAATCTTGACAGGCTCCGGCTGGAACTTGGGTATGTGGCCCGTATCCGCGTATTGTCGCAATGTGACTGACTGTTAGTGACATCGCGTGCGATGTATAGTATGATGATAATAATTATATTTTACTTTAATCTCTTATCGGCGCCCGGCGGACAGGCGTATTCATCGAAATTGATTACTATCATCAGCGCGAGCCCGATCGCTCTAAATACGATTTATCGGTCGAAATTCACGATAACGTAATCACGATAATTACGTTTCTGGATTTTCAACATTATATATTAATATTGTGATTTAAGCAATTGGTGGGAACCGTTTGATTACATTACTTATTGTTATTGTCATATACTCATATCGGATTCAGTAATATGACAGAGTTGGCACCAACCGGTCATTTAGTTTTATTTCCGGCGTAAAGCGTGACGCGTGAGTTGAGTAGTTTATTGTTTGAGAAAAGCAAAAATAAAGACCCTAGGAACTGTAATCAACCATCCGACATGAGTTATCAGTTTTACGTTTCATATTATTAAATAGTTATATATTAATATTAGTTATTATTTAAGTCTTAAAGTATTTAATTTTCTTTTAAAAATGTAACAACAACAAAATTTAAAAATACATTAAAATAAATGTTATGAGATTAATTATGAGAACAAATAATATTAAAACAGTACGGTTTTTCGTTTAAAACCCGGGCCAAACACTAAACAAATTAAGAAGATTTAGTTTACCCGGGACTTGGCAAAGCTGAGCACGGCCCTGAATATAAGTGTTAAAATTATTGTAGATACCTGTAAAATGTAATCTTTTTACAGAAGTTTGACACAGATGACAGTGGTCGTCGTCGTCATCCAAGTCTATGACATCGTAATTGTTCATGCTCAAGTGTATCTCTTCGATCCTGTTTAACCGTAGTTTCGTGCGAATAATCATCTAAACTACATGTTTTGTAATGAACTCACATGGGCATTCGCTTCAGTATGTGTCTAAAACTGCGCCATGTAATATTTGTTGAATTCAACACGATGCTCTTCAAATACGGATATGTCTCTCGAACGTCCTCGCAAGCTTTGATCTCGCTATTTATTTCTGAACTTAAATTGTTAAAACTCAAGTTGATAAATTTTAGTTTTGGCATGATGTGTAATATTTTAAATATCTGAAATTGCACACAGATAACTCGCTTACAACCAAAATTGTTTATAAATACGTTTAACACGTTATCCGCCATGTGACCGCCAGTGGACATATTGCTCGATTTAAATTTTGGATTTTGAATATGTGATTATTCCCTGCACGTCATATGATCCACCGGCGATCATAATCACATATTATTATAAATGAGTATAAACTCTTCGATGTTTCATAAATGATACTGAAAATAGCGTGAAAATGGCGTAGAGAAGAAGATGACGATTCGATCGTACCATTTTACACTCGTATTATAATTGTACACGAATATATTAAAGTTTAAAAAAAAATTCCGTTTATTTCTTTCATATTTTAAAGAGTTTATACCTATACTCAAATGTACAATTAAAATAACTATAGTCGTGAGACAAAAAAAAAACTGAAAATTGTTCAATTACATAATTTATAAAATCTAAATTATTATTGACGAGAAATGTATAATTAATTCAAATGTTTTATATTGAAGCAAGTATTTCCCCATATATTAACGTTAAGTTTGATTTTTTTTTTTTAAGGAAAACTGATTTTGAAATTATATTAATACGACCGTAATAAAATCCGTGATATTATTATTGATGGTTCTATAAATATCGATTCGGACATTTTCGGAATGAACCGCGATGACATCACGGGCGTAATGATAATACGTACAATTATGATCGCCGGCGGTCGCCTGGCGGTCAACGTGTCAAAGGCGGTCGTCACCTATGTAGGTGCACAGAAGACTGAAGCTTACTTCGTTCCATCTAGACAAACGGTTCTGGGCCAAGTCCAACTCCTCGACGCCGCGACACTTATCTCTCAAATCGGACTCCTGTCCGGCCGAGTCAACGTCCCAGTCGTTCAACACCAATAAATTTGGTATCATATACCTGGGATGTTTGCGTGGCACGTGCACGGCTATGGGGATCTGATCGAAACATTCGTATTTTTTGACGATCGCTTCCAACAGCGACGGCATGGTGAATACTTAATTTTTTTTTTCTATCGTCGTTTTTTCGTTTAAAATTGTTAAATTGTACGTGTATCGTGTTATTTCGACGTTCGAACCGTTTGCCCGTATTCGACGAACTGAACAAATACAGTTGCGCGAAACGTGAATTTTAATATCACTAGGAATTAAACACTTTGTACGGTCTTTTCACCAAAACTAGTTGCGTGGTTACCGTTCGACATAATACAGTAGACCAGTGAACGTTTTATGGGTTTGTAAACGGGGTAAAGTCGTTTGGATGTCGGTATTGACAGGTTTATTTTCGGCGACCTACCGCGGCTAAATCGTACACGACGTGACGTGAATTGAGCATTCGGAAAAATGGAACTTCCGGATATACTCGGCGATGTGCGTTCGAGAATAAGCCTATCTAGGGTTTTGGCGAAAAACTGGGTCGAATAATGGTCGAACATTTCCAAAGTACGGGAGTCTTGGTCATACCGAGGTAATAGTACTTTTTCGAAGGCTACTCGTGCACAAGTCCACAAGGTCAAAACCAGAAAGCTGTAACGTACACAGAGCATACGTAAATAAAGTCAAAACGATTGGCAATTAAATCGTTCACTGGATTTGTATCCATTTATTATACGCGGTTGTTATCGACTTGCTATGTTCTTCGTTTTGTTTTGTATTCAGTTGCGGCGATCGTAAACGTCGCCCGACAATAAACATTGCATCGGTTTGATTATCAAGTCCGTCGTGGCGGAGCGCGCGATCGAAAAATCGGTATTAATACTTTTGGAATAACCCCTCGTAGTTTTAAACTCCGACGTTTAATAATGATGTTCGATAATGTTTTCGATTGGAATCGGTTAGGCACACGTTCGATAACGTCAATGAAAATCCATTACAACGTGAACGAAAACGATGTGTAATATGGAAATCAATATCAGACTTACGAGTAATCCATGAACATTTTAGATAACGACGACCGACGCGTTTTACCGTTTTTTTTCTAAACGTAATCCTTTCGTTCTCGTATAGTGTCGTTTTTACGTTCCATCACATCTATCAGCGATGGGCGTAATCGAGATATTTCCATTGTGTTAAAAATAATCGAATAATTTTGATACCAGCGAAATAATCGTATTTTTCACCGCGGCCTCGGAATGTTTCGAACCGTCGGGCTCGCCGATTGATATGAATATTACCGCTAATTTAATTATCGAATTAATATATTTTAAATCTGAATAACAGTATACACATTGTTTACTTCGGTCGTGAACTGACTGAACTGCCGACCTATTATTACGATCCGGTACAAATGTATTTTATTAGTTTACTGTTATTTTTAATTCGGTGGATATTTCATAAATCATGTTTTGTAAGTTTAACCGCACGGTCAACCATTCGAGCTGGGTCATAGTGGTTACATATACATTTATAAAACAGTAATAACAATGCGTTATTTCGAACATACAAATAGGTATATTTTAATCATAATTAAGAATTTAGAGTATTTTAAACCGTAGTTTACGCCGAGGACAATAATTATCAGACTATTAAAAAAAAAAAAAACGTCTTGTGTCTTTCCAATGAAGATGCCTATTAATAACGTAGCATTAACATGGGTATTATTATGACTTAGTTAATTCAAAGCAAAATTTAGTCGATTGTTTACTGTTGGTAGGCGCATATTTCGGAGTCACTGGGATCGGTAAAAATAGTCGATTTTTTTTTTTTTTGGTATCAAACCGACCAAACGATTAACGGCAAACGCGAGATCCGCTCGATTACGGCCGTCACTGATCGCGCGTCGTTTACTGTTCGCGAATAAAACCGTTCGATTCAATAGCGGCGATCGTGTCGTGTCGATCGATCGATCGATCTCACATATCGTCATTTCCGTGGGACACGTGGGACGCGCGCACACGAGCTTGCTCGTAGAGGTTTCCTCGTCGGTTCGCGATACACAAACGCGATAAACCCATACAAGCGTGGGCCGTCCGATTCCCAAATCCAAAACGAGATACGCCGCAACGAACAACGGGAAAACGCGGACGGAAATACACATCGGGACCGACGGCGTGATAATAACAACCTTTCGTCTTTATCCGTTATTGAGGGTGGTCGCATTTTCCGTCTTTGTCGTGCACACGCGAAACGTAGACGTAATGTCTACGTCGATGTAACGGTGCGATAAGAACTTCGGAAACCTCGTCGTAAACTTCACACGTACGATCGACTCTCCGCGATTCAAATTTTATCCCTACACATCGTTCCAAAATTAATCGAACAAAAGTTAACAAACACTTAGTGACCACACCTCGTGTACATGTATATATATATATATATAACATAGACAACACGAGTGTTTTTCAAATTGTTTGTTATGTAGCTATAATATGAATTATTATTATAAACTAAATATTCACCTACCGTGTTTTCATTACGTTTTGATATTGGCTGTGATAACACCGAAAACAAAAAGCAAGCAAATAAATCTCATAAAATGTATGTACCTGTCGTGGTATAGTATCAATCAAATAATGAAATATTGTTTTTACTTGTTATTCGAAGAAAGCTATTATCAAAACAATTGTATTTATAACACAACGCGGTACAAATAAAAATACCACTATTTTCGTGTCATGTTCACAATTTCGTAATCGCGTTTGTCAAGAATAATTATATTTTCCGGTGGCCGACAATTCGTGACGATAGATCGTGCAATATTCCTAATTTCAAACTATTTGATTATTTAAAACTTACATGAATTATGATTTTTTTTTTTTATTGAAAAAAATAAAAATACTTATAAAAATATTTAATATAAAATACACCCCATGCAAACAACACTGACTCAAACAGCGGGGTTGGACATGCCTTACCCCCTGCCGGTGCCCTCGATACACGTGCACGAGCTTAACAGATATTTGACGTTTTCAAACTTACCGATTCGGTGCGAACGACGATGTTATTGTCAGACGCGTGCGGCACGATAATTCGACTCCGACGACGTGGCCATACTAGTCGTGTTCCGTCCGTGTGGACGCGTTTAGACGTGCCGCCCGTCGTTCAGTATTGCGTTTCGAATTCGCGTTGTTTTTGTTTTGGGTTTTAGTTGCCGTTCGCGCGCGATATTTTCAGCCGGCCGTTAAGCCCCCTGCGCCGGCGACCATGTGAGAGCAACACGAATCGAACGTTTTGATCACAGCGAAGTCGTGTCGAAGTGATCCGTCCGGCATTGTCGTTGACGGTACGCGTCTCGGCCGACCGCGGACGAAATGTCCGTCGCGCCGCCCGTTTATCCGTAGCATTTTAACGCGAAAATGTCGTCGTCCAGAGAGTCCACGCCGAACACGTCCGCCGGCTGCGAGCCGCCGACGCGTCACGACTTCGGGAGCATCAGTTTGGACTGTCTCATCGACGAGTGAGTTCCGATTCCCGTGTTCGTCGTTTCGCGAGAGAAATTCTCGTCTCCGTGTGCACCCGATGACGACATTGTAAACCGGTCGTATTACGTGCGGCCGGCGACGATTGATGAATTGATTACTACCAAAGACGCCGGATACTTGTGTATGGATTCCCGTGTCGTGTTTTTTCGATTCAATAACATGAGTCATTTTTATGACGCGTGAATGGAAACGCCGACAAACGGACGACGTTGTGTATTTGTTCGTCCGGGTTTAACGCTATTCGATTGTCTCCCCCAAGCTTCTGTCCGAGACGTGTCTCATTTCAGTTGTTCCGGGCGGTAACACAAAAATAACCAAAACACTCAAACGGCTCAAACGTTGCAACAAACAAGCAAATACAATTTCTTCTAATTTAATGATGTCTCCATCCCATTTCGTAACAATGTTGTTATATCCATATGAATTCAGTGGCGTAGATGCGATTTTTTTCTAGGGGGGTTTTTCAAAGGAACTCTTAAAAATTAGAATATTATTGAATAAATGAAATTTTTATAAAAATAAATAGTAAATATTTTATAATAATAATTTATATTTATAATAAATGTTTTTATGAATATTAAATTTTAGCTTCGTGTGCACAAAATCAATGAAAAATGATATTTCAAAATTTAAAAAAAAAAAGAAGCTTTTTTAATGTGCTGGAGGAGGTGTAAACCTCTTGCACCCCCCCGTATCTATGCCGCTGTATGAATTGGATAACAAAATATAACTCGAAGCTACTTATCAGATATTCCCACAATCATTGTTCTACACAAGTTCTATATTTCATGATTATATAATTCCAGATAATCTATTCCGAACAAAATTGTTTAGGTAATCTTCAGCAGCTTGAAAATCTGCATCTTCTTTTTTCTACATGTTTTTTTTTAAGCAATATTGTTTCTATGTTTCAACGAATCAACTACCCAATAATTTATTTACAGTTTTTGACGGATTTATATCCCAAGGATGTGGTTCATTTGTAATGTGCTTTTAAACAGCTAATTACTGTTCTAGTAACGTCCTAATTTAAGATTTAAAAAGTACTAATACAGTTCATGTACATTTCAGCTTCTGTTTGTGTAGTAGGTATTAATTTTTCAGTTTCACTTTTCTGGATGATGAAAAGAACCTGTCACTTGATAAACTTGTAATTTGTAAAGGTGTTTTAATAACAAAATAATTTTTCAGTAAAAACTATTGGAAAATCTTTAATTCTTATTTCTATAATGTCCATATTAACTTCATGTTTGTCAGCAAATATTTTTCCCAATGGAAATTCTGAAGCAATTTGAATTCCATTAAATTAAAAATAATTATGGTAATTTATAAATAATTTTATGAAAGGACAGACATTTTAAATTACTTAAATAGTTTATAAGTTTGTTTTAAACCTATTTCATCGAGTTAAAAAAACAAATCTGAAAATGAAAAAAATTATAATACAGACAAGTTATCTTTTATCCACAATATATCACAAATTTAAGTTATAGATTATGTAATTAAAATACTTTGATAATATATATATATATATATAATATATTGGTAAAATTATCCACAAATACTAATAATTAAGTATATTGTATATTTTGTAGAATTGATAAATTTCTTAATGAATATACATCTGATGGTAATGAATTACCCTCGAACACCAATACAACTGAGTCATTTGAGGAATTGAATGGAGAAGTGAGTGGAATTAATGCAAATGATTTGGTTAGTACTCAGAATATTAAATATGTAAGTAAATATAATGAATGATATATTTTTATGTATTACATATACACATGACTTTTTCTTGGAAAATCTGATGACTAACATTTCAATATACATAAATAATTTAATATATTCCATTTTACTATGAAAATAAATTGATGTGAATCAATAAAAAAAAAAACATCTAATCAAACAATCTAAAATTTATAAGAATTTGTCATGGTTGCTGCTAGATCAATTTTTCACTTTTTGTCACTTTTCATCATTATTTCAGTAAAATAGCTCTAAAATCTTAAGTTCTGAATCTTATTATTTTATACCTATCGTGATGCTCATTGATTATAATCTGCATATTGTACATTGTAATTTTGTAATTGCAATGATATTTATATTTTTGCAATGATTATTAAATTTAAATTTTTTAGATTATTATCAATTCCACAATCAAACAGTTAAACAATTAAACTTTTCAATAAATGTTTTTCATTTTATATAAAATAAATCCAATTTATTACTATATTACCAACATTTATAAGAATAATTATTAGTTTTATATGATATTTCTGAAATAGAAAAAACTTAATTTTAAATATTGACTTGCGGTGCAATTTGATTACTAGTATAATTATGAGTAGATACAATTAAAGTAAATTTTTATTTTGTTAATTAAGTTTTATTAAGAGTTAATAATAAAATCTAAAACAAATTTTGATCAATTTGTTTTAAAATAAAAATCACTTTTTTGAGAATGAAGTCACTATTCTCCTTTAGTTAATGCAGCTATAATTTATGTATTCATAATTATAAAAAAATATTTATAGTTATATATCACAAAAATACCTGTCTTTTTAAAAACAAAATAATCATTGTTACAAAATGACTTCAGTTATGGCAACATCAACTATTTAGAGTCAATCACCATATCCTCAACTTTAACTTAACCCAATCTCTCGAATCTTGAAATTATACCAACCCCCTTCAAGTCATTTTCAATCACATTCAGCCAATTCCTTTTTGATCTTCAGTAGAAATATAAAAATTACAGTATACCTTTTTGAAATAATAATTTAAATTAAATAGCAATTCCATATTAATTAGGTTATAATTATTCCATATGTTTGTACAGATATAAAGAAAATCATTAATCCAAAGCATATTATGTATAATATTTTTCATGTAAAGAACTGCAGGTCTAATATAATATTGTAAATTTATATATTCCCTTATCCTATATCTCAGCATAAATACTTTTATTTTTATATAAATAATTAAGAAAGTGATAATTGTGTTATAAATATGTAGTATATTAACCATAATATTATAATAATTTTATTATACAGAAAAATAAAACTATTTCAAAAGAAAAGTTGAGTGAAGAACTGCCTTCAATTAGTAAGTTTTGTTTATTAATTGTAGTCAAGATGAACTTATACATAAATATATTTTCAGCTCCTGCTTTAACATCTGAAGAAATTAAATCTCTTTACAATGTAAGTTAATTATTATATTTACAATATTGTAAATATTGTATTAATATTAATCTTTCTATAGTTTTATAGATCAATATAAAATATTTATACTGTATTAAATACACAATATATACAAAAATGTATTATTTAAGTAATAATAAAAATAGTATTTAATATATATTAAAGGAATCGTAAGAAAAAAGCTATCAAAATGTAGAGACTGAATTTTGTTTATTATAAGAAATATTTTTATAGGTTTAATATTTTAATGTATTTTACATTTGAAAACTTTCTAAAAATAACTAATTAAAGCATACGTTTTACAATTTATTGATAATTTTAAATAAAAAAATACTCTTTTCATTTTATTTTTAAATAATAGACTTTATGACAGTTGTGAAACATTTTTTGTTTTCTTAAATTGAAAACAAATTGGCCATACTTCTATCAATAGCTACCCAGAAAAAATATTTGAATAACAAAATATCACCAGATATGGTTTATGTTACATAAAAAATATTTCTACTGATCAACTATCTATATTCTGTTCAATAAAAGAATAAGTTTCAACCTTAACTTATGTATGTAAATCAATACAGTGTTGTATTAGCGTAAGATGCAAGAATAATGTAGATTTATAATAATGTGAGAAGTATAATTTTATTCTCCATGAACAAAACATCATTATTAAAAGTGAACATTTAAAAACAATTAATATATTTTTGAAGAGTGTATAAAGTTTTATTTTGATAAGACTGAATATTATAACAGTTTAAGTTTTCGAAAAAATAAATTTAAATACATATTTAGATGTATAATTAAGTATATAAAAAATATGGAGTAATTGTTTTTTATTGATTATTTAGGTTAATAAAAAACCTTCTTCCGAACCAAATGATATTAAATATGTTGGGTAATATATTTTTTATTTTAAAAATGTACTCTAATTGACTTATTTATGTTTTAAAAAATATTAATATATTTTAGTAAAAATGCAGCTGTATTTCAACTTCTGGAAGAAAATGAAAATTTTGGTGTATACGAATACATTCCAAATGTAAATAATTGGAATGTTTTTTATAAACCACTTCCGGATGTAAGTAATTTTTATTATATTCTAAATAATTATATTAAAAATTAATTACACTTTATTAGATTTGTTAGAATTTAAATTACTTTAACTTTCATTTAAAAATGATTTAAAACAAAATTACGAGTATTATACTTACGCTTATGTATATAATTCTCAGTCAACATATACTCTAACAGATAACATAGTAAATTTACACTACGAGTTGTGAAACTTAGAATAGTTAAAATGTTTTAAATATTTTTTTTAAGGTCATAACATCTTTGTTAAACAATGTTTTTAAAAACGAATTTTTCATTACTTTGATAATATTAAAATGTTATTTAAACTTCAGATTTAATCTAAATGTCCCAGCTCAAGTTTTACTATATTGTCTGTTAAAAATATCAAAAAAGTATGTGAATACCATGTATCTTATTAATAGGTATAACTATACAAATATTAACTGTATTTAAAAACAATTTTATTTATTTATTTGTATATTTTAGGATCAACAAATACAATATGTTAAAAAAGAACCAGGGACTGGTAATTATTAATCATTTTTGTTCTTTGCTAACATTTAATTTAATATATCTACTTTCACTTTACTTCATAATGTCATTATCAGATTTCAGAAATGGGTTAATATATTTTGTAAATTTAAGTCTTTTAAAAACATCCAAAAATATTGTATGACTTTATTATGTTGTAATAATTTATTTTAAAAATATATCATTAAAATAATAAAATCTAATTTGGTTATTATTATTTGATAAAATACTATTTCTTAATAATGTCTAATACTTATGTTTGTATTCTAACATAGTTCAAAAAAAAAAATGTATATGACTTTCATATATAACTTATAACTAAAAATGTATACGATATGAATTGACAACATTCAATAATATAAACAAAATAATTCACAGAATGTCATATATGTTAAAAATTTGTTTTCTCAAATGTGAATATTTCTTGAAATATATCAGTGTTTTTATTTGCTTTATCTGTTAACATTTTAGAAATAATAATTTTTATGTTATTTTTATATTTCTCTGCTACAGATTACATAAACAACTTGTCAAATTTACCATTTTCTCAGGTAAATGTTTAGTAATAAAATTACTTTTTTAAAGAAGTTGATTTAACTCATTAATTGTATTGTTTTAAACGCATTTTTTTTTTAGTATCCAATTATAAAACTTGAACCAGAATCAATAGAAGCAAATAATCAAAACCAGGTTAATTAATATAATATTTATATATGTATTGTTTTTGTAAATTAAATGTATTAATAATGTGAGTTTATTATTTACTATAGAAATCTATCTATTGTTCTATAGACCAATATAAATTATTTCTACTTTATTCAATATATACTACATAATAATCGTATTTCTTTAATAATAAAAAATAGTTTTTTTGTGCATGGTACATTGTATAACATAATTTTTTGTTCATTTTATTATTAGTAACTATTGTGTATTTTACCGTTTTTTATTTTAACACCACAAACTGTGTACAATTAATATAATGTCATTTTACAGAATTCAGTGGATATTAACCAAAATGATTTAAACGAAATTTCACAAATCTGGGTGAGTTAAATTAAATATGGGATAAAATTTTTATCTAGTTGTATTAAAACCATTTTTCTTTGTATGTGAAAATAAGAATAATAGATAACAAAGTTATTTCTATTTCAAATTATTTATAGTTTTGTTTCTTATTACAAGAAATTTCATAAAAAGTTCTATATTATACAATATATGAATATACGGTTTTGACAGCACTTAACTCTAGTTAGGATAGTATTTTTTAAATATCAAACATAATTGATAAAATGATGAAGTACAAACTTTGTGTAATTCAGTCAAAAAATGGTATAGTTATTTATATCTATGATTTTTGACAATATCTATATTAATGTATTACAATATGTTTTGGAAGTATCATTTATTAATACAAACACAATTTTTTTTCATATTTAAACTCAGTGTAATACCTCAAAGTCTAGTGGCATTTTAAATATTGATTTTTCGAAATTATGATTACTTCAATAATGAGTGTTTATCTTTTTTTATAATTTTATAAATATTATATTATAAATTATATTATTATATTATATTTTTTTAATAAATATAAAATATAATTTAATATTTATTTATTCTTGAAGTAAACTTCAACTGTAACTATTCTTCTTCTTCTTATCTGTGTCCGGATTAAATTCATTCCCGGTATTTTTGGACGAGAGTTAATCTCATTCTGGTGCGTTTCTTGAACACATAGCACGTCGCATTTCTCTTTTTCACAAAGGTTTGCAGGAAGTTCACCTTTGATTACTGAGAAACCTTCTATGTTTTGTGTAATCACTTTAATTTTTGGTAAGGGTGGCCCTGAAAAAGGGCCATTTCGAGTTTGAATGTTTAGTTATTCTAGCACCGGTGTTGGTAAGATTTTTTCGCGATATTTATCCTGGTATAGGCACATATATCGCGATGCAGCGGATGCTACGTGCAAGCTCTTACCATGTACCCCACTGTAGCTATTAAAATTACTATACCATTAATAAACTTAACTTGTAATCAACCTTTTTTTTTTTTTTTTTTCCCGCTTTGAAACATGGGACCTGGTGGGAAGTGTTTGCACATTACTGCCACCAGAACTTGTAATCAACCTATTCTATATTCAGTATACAATAATAAAATATAATTTTTCAGAACCAACCTGAAATGAACATTCAACAGAAAAATATAAATCAAGCCTTACAAATTCAGGTGAGTTAGATTTTATGGTAAATAATTTATTGATTTAGTGATTTTTATTAATTAGTATGTTGTTATTAGGTTTTCATTAACTTTACTTTAATGTGAAAAAAGTACTTATTTTAATCAGTTTTCATATCAATTTTACATAGTATATTGATTTAGAAAAAATATTTTCATAATGGAAAACAATATGTTTTTGTCCTTATTTAAAAATTAAAACTATACTTGTTATTACTGTAATATTTAAAAAGTAAAACCCTTATTTCATATTCAGTATTATTAGAAACAATTATTGATTAGGTAAAGCTAAGGATTATCCATTATTTAATAGTAAACAAAGTGTTTCTTTCATTTAGATTTGTAAAAGTTATTTTTTACAATCAAGAATATAACTATGAAAACTTTAAAAAAATTTTTATTGATGTGTACTATTGAGTGTATAGAAATCGAATTTAAAGATAATTATTTAATAAAAACCACTTGTTCTATTTATTTTATAAGAACTTCAAAAATAGAAATGAAAATATTAAAATTCCAATTGAAAATCCTGACAATTCAACAAAATACACAGTTTGCAATAATGATCATGTTAAAAATGTATGTTTATAATTAATTTTGTTTTAAAACCATATTCTTTATTGGTCTTGTCTTAAAATTAATTATTTAGAACATTATACCAAGTGCTGGTACAAGATGGAACCATAACTATAAACAAAATAATTATTCAGATGCTGGTAATATACCTCCAAAATTCAAAAATAAAAAAAAAAAGGTAATTTTAATATTAAATAATGAACATGATTTAAATAATATTTTTAAATAATTGATTAATAGCAATTACTTTTTATATAACTAGAATAATTATAATCAGTCAGATGGATATTATAGAAGTACATACTCAAAACAAAATGTTTTCAAAAATAATTTTAAAAGACCATTTTATAAAACGCCTCAAGAAAATTATTCATCATCTACACATGAACTAAGTGGTTTTAATTCACATACCAACAGATTTCATTTCAACAAAACCATTCAAAAACCAAATAAAATATTACAAGGTATGTAATATGTTATTATAACAATACATTTAAATCTAATGAGTATTCCATAACTATATTTTAGTGTCTTAAAAAGTATTTGAATTGTTACAACATAAATATATAGATATAGTATGGATATTTATATCTTATTATTTTTATTCTAATATTCAATATTTTATTAAAACAAAGTAGAAAAAATTGTAAAATTATTTTTAGCTTAACAAAAAACTTTCTAGAATTAATTATAATGTAAATGTTTGTGTTTAAAATTTAAGTTATTTATTAATAGTGATTTAAAAGCCATCTATAATTTCTTTATCTACCAATTTAGACCTACAATCAGAAAATTCTTCAAAAAAATAATAATAGTTAAATATTTATTTTTAATTAAAATTTTTATTAATAATAATAAAAATATTATAATACAAATGATGTTAATTTCAGAATTTATAGTTGGGTACTAATTCCCACAGCACATAAAAAATTTAAAAATATCTTTGTAACACCTAAATTTTATGAAACAACATTTTCAGGAATAAATCAGTTTGGTCCTCATATGCCATTTAAAAGAAATAATAAAGAATGGAATAAGTATAATGAAATTAGCAATTCACAAAATGAGACAATATCTCAATATAAATCAAATGTTAATGACAAATATTTTAATAATTTTCAACTACCCTTTATTCCACCAACAAATGAAGTAAATGAGCCATATCAAGATTTTAGTGAACCTCAACTATCTTTAAATCAACCCGATTTAAATTATGGGATACAAAATCAATTCTCTGAAGATTCTAGATTCGGATATAGGCATGAACAGAATCTTTATATGAAAAATAATGTATCAGTATTACCTAATTGGTCGGATTCTTATGATCATTTAAACAACAACAATATGGAGGTAAATTATTTAGGTCTTTTATTTTGTTATAATATTATATGTACAACTAATGTAATATAACGTTATATTCAAGTATAAAATTCGTTTTAGATGCCAAAGAGTGGTAGAAATAAATAAATATTAATGTAAGACACATTGCATTTTCTACTTATTAATTGTTTATGTATACACATTTTTTTTAGATACAAAATAGAAAAGAAAACAATTCATACAACCAGTACCTTATCCATAACAATTTTAAAGTAGTAAAACATAACTTGATCCTAAATTATATTTATATAATATATACAAATGTTTATTTTAGGTGCAAAATGTTGGTGGAAATGATCCATTGAACCCATTATCAACTAACCAAAATATTCAAGTTAAAAATTAATTTTTCTTTAATCAATATTTTTATTTATGAATATATATATATATATTTTTTTTTTAGATTGAAAAAAGTGATGAGCATGAACCATATAACCAGTATTCGACCAATAATAGTTCTGAGGTAATTAAACATAATTTTTTTCTTAAACTTATATTATTTATATCATATATACAAATTTTTTTCAGATCCATATTAATGGTAGAAATAATTCATCGAACCAGTATTTAACCAATAATAGTTTTAAAGTAGTAAAGCATATTTTGATCATAAATTAATGTTTTCTATAATATATATATAAATGTTTAATTTAGGTGCAATATGTTGGTGGGAATGATCCAATTGAACCCATTATCAAACAACCAAAATGTTGAAGTAAAAATTATTTTTTCTTTAATCAATATTTTTCTTTATAAATGTATATATATATATTATATATATATATAATATATACATATTTTTTTTTTAGATTGAAAAAAGTGATGAATATGAACCATATAATCAGTATTCAACCAATATAAGTTCTGAGGTAATTAAACATAATTTTTTTAAAACTTTATTTTATATCATATATACAAATTTATTTCAGATTCAGATTACTGGTAAAAATGATCAATCAGACCGATTTTCAATCAACCAAAGTATAAAGGTAATAAAACATTTTATTTTTATCAATATCTTTAGGCTGTATTTATTGACATGATTTTTTATGGATTAAAAAAACTAGTGAATGTGACAAACCATCTAATTATTATTCAGCCAAAAAAAAATATTGAAGTAATACGTTTTACATATGTGTATTTATATTTATATAATTATATATATTGGATACATTTATTTTAGATGCAAAAAAGTAGTACAAATGCAACATACAATCATAATTTGAAAAACAAACATTTTAAGGTAAGAAAATATGCTAATTTTTTAAATTATTGTTTACATAATGTATACAAATTTGTTTTTAGTAAAGAGTATTGATGAAAAAACTCATTATTTTTATCTATATGTGTGTGTGTTTTAATTATATATTGTAACGAAATTTAATTTATCTTTTTTTCATTTCTTTAGTTCATGTCTATTCACATATATACATTTGTTTTAGATTCAAAACACAGGTAAAAATGAACCATATAACCAGTATTTAAACCAAAAAAATATTGAGGTAATTAATTTATATATATTACATATAACAATTTAGTTTTAAAAATATTTATATTTTTCTAAGATGCAAAAAAATGGTGAAAATCAACCATACAACCAGAATGCAACCCAGAAAAATATTGAGGTAAAAAACCATTTCCCATTAATTTATATATTTTGTTTATGAATATAATTTTGTTTTATATTAAAATTAAAATGGTGAATATGAGCTAATAACCAATTATATAAAATAATATATAATAAATATCTGGTATATACAAAATTGTTTCAGAAGGGAAAGAATGATGAGAAAAGTCACTTAAGCTTATCTACAACCAAAAACAGTAACAAGGTAAGAGACATTTTAATTTTAACTCTTTATCTAAATTCATAATTGCATATTTGTTTTAGAAGAAAATACGTATTGGAATTGAAGAATACAAATATTATGCAAATAATAAGAAAAATATCGACGTAAAGGTTTTTATGTAGATATATATTATTTGTAGTATTATTTATATTCATACATACAAATTTATTTTAGATGCATACAAGTATGCAAGTTGAACCATATAATAATTCAACCAAGAAAAATGAGGTAATGAAACATAATTTTTATTAATATGTATATTATAAATACAAGTTTATTTTAGAAACGAAAAACTATGGGAGTTGAACCGCACAAAGAATATTCAATCAACAAAAATGTGAAAGTAATTAACTGTATTTTATTTTTAATTGCTGTTCAAGTATGCGCATTTGTTTCAGATGCACAATACTGGTGATAATGTACCAAATTACCATTGTTCAACCATGAATAACATAATACATTCTCTATTTTTAGATGCAAAAAAGTGGTGGAGACGAATCATGTAACCATTTTTCGACCAGGAGAAGTATCGAGGTAAATTACATTGTGGATTATTTTTAATTATTGTTTAGAATCGCCTATAAACATTTATTTTAGATGCAAAAAAGTGGTGGAGACGAATCATGTAACCATTTTTCGACCAGGAAAAGTATCGAGGTAAATTACATTGTGGATTATTTTTAATTATTGTTTAGAATCGCCTATAAACATTTATTTTAGATGCAAAAAAGTGGTGAACAAAACAAAATAAATACTCAGTATTCAACATTAAATAATGTGGAGATAATACATTATATATTTTATTTTTGTAGATTTTAATTAATTTATCATACTAAAATATGCTTGAGAACTTATGACCGATTTATATTATACACTATAAACCTAAAATCACAAAAATAATAATATACTTTAATTGCGTATACGTATTTTGACAACTACGTTGTCTTCCTCAGCGCGAACCAACTACTACTAAAAGTAGTATTGGTAAAAATATACTAAAAGTAGTACTACTTTTAGTAAGAGTTAGTTGGTTTGCGTTGAGGATGACAATGTAGTTGACAAAATATGTATACGCAATTAAAATGTATTATTAATTTCGTGATTTTGAGTTTATAGTGGATAGTATAAATTATTATTAATTAAAATTCATTTTTTTTTTTTAACATCTAGTACTTGATATTTTTCTTGTAGATAATGCAATATAATACGTATTTGTTTTTAATAAAAGTAGATTTTCTATGTCACAGATAAAATTGTTTTTTATTATTCCTCTGTTTTCTGTGCATAATGAATTTATTACAATAATTTTAACTTTTTTTCATTATTTATCTAGACATGTAGTTATAATGCTTAATAATGAAATATTAAGCAGTGAATTATTCACTTCTAAAAATTTTCATTTTTTTTTCTTTTGGTATGACTACATCATTTAAGAACATTTTCATTGTGACCAGTAGATTTGCTTTGAATATAAACAAATGAATAAAATTTAGTTATTAGCACATAAATAATTGAAATTAGTTTGAAGTTACTATTAATGTAAAATTCGTAATTTTATACATATTCAAATTTTTAATTGAACATATCTACTAATATACTTCCTATGTTATAATAAATTATAACACTCAAACAACTTATATTTAGTATATTATAGTATTTACTTATATAATAATTACCCTTAAATTGTGTTTTTCAATACCCAATTTTTGATAATTAAATTTAAAAAACAATTACAACGCTCATCTATGAATTTTGTAAATTGTGTACATAAATTTATGAAAATTCTGTATATAATGATCATACTATTCTGTTCATAATGATTATTACTAATAATAAACTAAACTTTTAATGAAAAATGACACTAGGACTATTGTTAATGTCATCACTCATCATATATAGTAATTATTATTTGTATTATGTATTATTATTTTTTACTTTTTAAATATTTGTTCAGAGTATTGTATACAGTTATGATTTTTACAGATAACGCCTAATAATGAAACAGGGGTCACATTAGTAGATGGTAAAGAATCTCTTAATCGTGATGGATGCAAGTATACTTCAGTAATGTCATTACAAGAAAGTCATTACCTTATCAAAGATGTAAGTGAAACTATCTTATATTTTATAATTATATTTATTATATTTTATCTTAGTCATAACTTGTAAACTGATTTCATGTGGGTATGGGTCTGAACGATAAAAATTGTCCAAGGAGTTAGTTTAATTTTTCTACGGGTATAACTTTATCGGCTAGATAACCTATTTTGATATATATATATTACGGATAAGCGCCTTTAGTAAACAGATTTTTCAAGTATCGAGTCTTTGATGAAACACAATAGTAGCTCTGATGCACAATTGTTTTTTGAAAATATGAATGTGGAAAAACAAACATTTTTTTTCTTTTTGAAATTAATACCTATGTTATATTTATTATTAAGTATGTCAAAAGATTTCTTAAAACATGACCGGCTAGTATAAAACTCATATTTGCTGTAATAATTAAATTTTCTGAAACACTTAACAATTGATGTTTCTTTTTGTTATCACTGCACTTTTAAAAATATAAATATATACAAATTAAAGATTTCTTTTCAAACGTTAAACCACCAGCTGAACCTACTTTATATCGAATATAAATTTACGTATAGGTAAAGTGTTTTGTTGTTGTAGTAATAATTCCGAATTTACCCGACGGGTGTACTAATTACATTTGAATAAATTCTATGTCGACAACACAACAACGACTCATTGAAATTGTTATCATTTCAGTATTTGTCCCCTGAATCGCTGGTTGGATGCACCATTAAATTATCATCAAGAAAATTAGCAAATGCCGAGATCAGACGTAGACTTTATGCTGCATTCGCCGTTCACGGGGCACTGTCTGTAAGTAATCGAATTCGATTGTGCGTGTTGCTCGCCTATTATTTATCGGCCATTTTGATGTCCGGCACGAGATCTTACAACGTGATCGGATCGAATATCGGTCTGGACAGGAATTCTGTGCGTTTTACTCGTTTTCCCACCCACGCCCGTTAAATGTCTCCGGACGGACATTTTTTAATAACGATTAATGGCGACCGGTCACCAGTAATTTTATATCTTTCATTAATCTTTGCGGTTTTTTTTTAGAATTCTTGGTGGACATCAGACGACATGTTTTTCGTGACGTACTTTGAAAGAAACGTCGCTCTGGGCGTGTACGACATGTACCCAATAAACACAAGTAGTTCCTACTAAAACCTGTGTACCGCGTCATCGATAAATATTTTGTTTGAATATTTTATGTTGAAATTAATAATTAAAAATTCACTTTTAACTATTTTTATCGTTACACATTTTAATAATACCTATTTAGTTATTGTTGTTATTATTATTATTATTAGATTACGTTTCACGATCAGGGTTTAAGAGACACCGACAAACCCGTCAGGCGTTGAATTTAAATGGATTTGATGTTGTTTTCACTTTTTTTAATATGTGTATTTCTTATCGAGCTCAATGCTTATCAACGTTTATTTTCGTGTATAATTAAATATGTTTTTATTATATTCAATACGTACTGAATGTTCAATGTTGAAACGTTTATTTCCATGCATAACGAAATATGCACACAAATATAAATATACACGTTTGAAGTGTTTATAAACTGTTTGTGTTGTTCTGAGATGCCGTTCTGGAAACGTTCGACCGGACGTCGTGTGTAAATGCTGCGGACCTTCGGACACGACCAGTGGACGTAACGTTAAAACGCGACTCGAGCATTTTCGGAGTATTGCTTCGGGGGGGTTTGTGTGCTGTTTTTGTACGCACGTGTTCGGGTCAAGACTATGAAACTCGTAACCGGGCCGCGGTAACTAGTAGAAAGAAGACTCTACGCTCGAGTTTCAATTCTTGTTCCTACTTTGGTTAACAGAGAAATAAAACAACAGTCGCACGACACGGTATTCTTGTCACACTACTGGACAGCGTAGGATATATTTTTGCGGTACAGACTTACACGTCGTAAAGGGTAACTTAAAGTTGACAAATTGTGATTATATAAACTTATTTATTTATTTAATTGATTGATTATTAATAATAATTGTCCGCTAGTAATTAGGGCGAATACGTCTTAAAGAAATTATCAAACACCCTCATAAAAATTACATTAATGGCATGAAAAAAAAAAAATACTCAAATTGTTTAAAAATCTATTTCAGTTTTTTTTTTGTGTCTTTGCTTATAATTGCTATGCGTTCATGTACAGTTTATTTACATCGTTAAATTTAAATACTATTAAATTAAGTAGTCCAATTAAACAAAATATTATAACAGTCAAATTGGATAAGTCGAAACAATATAAGTTGAAAGACATAATAAATAAATCTATTGGATACCTACACAAATAAAAAGCTTAATGCTTATTGTTACTTAATTGTTATTTAACTTAATTGTAAATATATATATATATAATACTGTATCGGTATTCTTACATTATACACATTTTCGCGGAAAATCGATTTCAAAATCATTTCTTGCCAGTATTAAATCTACGAAATTACGTTTTTTATCCATAATACTAATCCCAACATTAAAATATTCTATTTTAGGTCAAATCAGATGGTTCATACAATTTTTTTACTATCATGTGCAGAATTGATTTTGATATTAAAATGCGTTTTCTACAAATAACTTAATCTAAGGGCCTAAGTTCAGTGATAATCGATTCAGTCAACTCTTAAATGTTATGTAGTCTCTTTTTCACATCTATACATTTATTAGGAAATAAAACATTTAAACATACTTAAGTGGATTGGATACCGGTCGTTTTTTTATTTATTTTAACGAAATAAAATCTGGCAATCTGATAAAATTTATGAAAAAAAAAGATTTGAATATGTTATGAAGTCGTTTCATTCTTGAGATCAACTTTCCCAGTTTTTTGATTTAGAAATACTCCCCTTCTTAAATTTGGTAAATTACTAAAAATAAAATAAATAAAAATCCAATCTCAAATAATTTCATACAGAGTTCAAATCCGTTTTCAAAATTTTCAACGTGACAATAGACCGATTGACAAAAAGTTAATAGAGATAATTTTGATCATGTAACGACAGTAACTTGTGTAGGAGCGTTCCTTGTCTCAACTAACGATTACTAACAAGTCGCGCGTGTACATCAATATTGGTGGGCGAGTTTAAAACTACTTAGAAACGATCGGTTCCAATCCCCTTAACATTTATGACTTTCCACAAGTGGAAAAGGAAAAACCTAACTAAGGAATTCATATTTCGGCCTATAGTTTTATACGACAATAATAATATATTTAATTATTAAAATCTTCGATGAGTTGTTCTTCTAGTTGAAAAACGTTCACTTTTGAGATGAGTTGTAGCGATTGTTTGTCATTCGCAGAGAACTGACTGAGCGAATTGACGACTTTAAACGTAACCAGCACGGAAACTAGTTCTCTGTATCCATCATTGTCTATATCCAACACGCTCACTAAAAACAATAATTACAAATTCGTTAATGATATATATAATATATATGTGTGTGTGTGTGTGTTAACAGGCATTGCTAACCCATTGGTATGAGACAATATAAATAAAACATACAATAATCAATGTTATTTCCAATATTACTGGAGGAATTTACTGAGTTCTCAAGCATCAAACAAAATTCTAAATTTATTTTAGACAAAGTCTAATGGAATTGATTTATTCCGTTATACCATTAAGATTATGATTAATAATTATATTATTAAATAGTCATAACAAGGCATCATTGATTTAACGCAAACTTTGTTATACCACTTGTATATTCACCACAGAAAATTACTATATTTTTGAATGTAAATATTTTTGATTCAAATGAAATATTATTCATTAATAATTAAACGATTCTCTTAGTGTTTCTATTGGTAGTTAAAATTCTTCTGGTCAAGAATGAAATCCTCAAAAAAACAAAAAAAAAACAACACACATGAGAGAATAAAAGGCGACAAAATTGTGTATGAAGCAGCTGATATAATATCATATATCTCCCAATGACATAATTGTCTTTATCTGTATACATTATATTTAATCTGATACAACTTTTGGAACTCCGTACAAACTAAATAACAAAAGAATTGTATGCTATATTATATTGTGGGTGGCTAATTTAAGTGATTATTATTAATATACACTATAACTTGAAATACAAAAAAAAAATCACTATAAAATGTGATTACTAGATCATGATTATTGTTTATGAGACAGTTACAATAAACAAGAAAATACATTTTGTTAGAAAATTTAATAAGACTTACAGGAATACTTTTGATAGTCTAATTTTGGCTGGCAGTTGGATCCGTTTTCGCACAATTGTAGAATTGAATTTGAACTTATGTTTTTAACATGGAAATCCTCTGACTTGGATGAGTTATACATAAAGACTATTATGTTTTCACGAATCTGTTCAACTTTATCGATGTTAGGGAGTTTAACGATGTTCTGCAAAATAAAAATGATTTTTTAGTATTTAATATTATTATACAAGAAGTATTAGGGTTGGTATATATTTTATATTAACATATACGTCTCACGTATATACAACATCGAAAATTGTTATTATTCTTAACTATAGTGGACATGTTCACTTTAAAATAAATTAAATACTATACATTTTGTTTATTTGTCCCAAGCAAACTAAACTTATTTTATTATGGGAAATATATTTTTTTGAATTTATTCATCAATTTATATAAATAAAAAAAAAAAAATGAATCTCCAAATTTAAAAAATAATAATTGTATATGAGATGAACATAGGCCGAAAAATTGATTAGTTTAACATTCGTTTTTGTCTCTACTTATACCTAGTAAAATTAAATAACGGTTAATCATAATTATTATATTTTACACTTCTCGTAATAAAATGTAACAACAACACGAGCTTGTTAACACTAACTTCGGTGGTTTCGTTGTCCAAAGCCAAATTTTAATAGCAAATCCAGAAATATTATTGCGCAATTCGAACGTCACCGGTTTCATTACGTAAGCACGATCGATATTTTTCGACCAGACGGTTTCTCCAGAACTATTCGTCACGTTCGTAATGACTTTGCACTTGGTCGGACAATTATAATGACTGTTTACGACACTAAGACGATACGGTCCGAGCGTTAACGAATATTGATTCTCTTCGGTTTGATCGTGTTCACGTTTCGTTTGATGAACAGAATCGGGTATCCAGTCTCCGGAACAGTTCAACATCGTTTTGATCGGAACGGTTTCCAGTGGCTCTTCAATTCAAAAGCAATAACAAATCGTTAGGTCAGACATTTAAAAAAAAAAATAAAATAAAATAAAACCATGCACAATAATTACACACCTGCGCCTGAATTTTTGCGACAAATATACACTAAAGACATGTCGTAATTCAAAATAAGATCAGTCATTTTGGTGCAGTTATTGTTGTTAATACTGCTGATCATATTTTTTCCACTTTTCCCAGAAACAATAGCCAGCGTAGGCATATTATTTATATGCTGCACCAAAGCCATTTCGTTTACACCATCTGAATTGCAATCTGGTATTATAACAGGAAACTCCATGTAGACTATATCATTCTTGTTGTACAGTTTAGTAGTATTTGATTCCGGTCGGCTTTTGGTCTGTTTCCATATCAATTCACCTGATTAACAAAACAACGTGATATAAGCATCGGTTTGAAATTCAAAAATAGCAATTTTTTTTTTTTTAAACCATACTTCAAATATTTAAATCGTTTTAACATAAAAAATATTTATTAAAATCCTCAATATTGTAAATATATAATTATTCTAATTCAGTTTAAATCTTTTCTTGTATCATAACTTATTTATCTTATTGTTACTATTTCATGAAATTATAAGATAATTGTACAATTGTTGAGATGTGTATACTTAGAGTAAGTCTATGATAATAATTTTTTTTTTTTTTAATTTGAGTTTTAAAATGTACAATAAATGAAACTAGCTGTTTACAGTTCATATAAAATTCAATTATGTGTATTAAAAATCATTGTACAAATAAAATTGACAATGACATAAATATTTTACATTCAATTTGCATTTATTATTGAAGTATTTAGATTTTGTATATTAAATAATTACTAATACCTAAAACTACTGGAATACAACTGAATTATAAATTATTATTATTTTTTTAAGACAGAAATTGGAAAATATTGATTACAAACTTTAAAGTTTAACAAAATTATAATCAAAGAACACTAAAAATAAAAGTATGCATAATAACACTCGAATTGAACAACAGCATACCTTTAAGTTTACTACTGGACATGACTCCTAATAAGTTTCCATTGGACGCTCCTACTATACAATATACTTCGTCGTTTTCTTTAAAGTGATTATTAAGTAATGTACAATCAATTTTGTCGGGTAGTGGATCCAAACGTTTACGCCACATTTCTTTACCGGTCGCCGTATCTACTTGTAGTAGACCACCACCAACAGACGGAAAGCGTTCCGTTCGTGGCGGTACATTTTGACTGTTGAGAATTGATCCTCTTACTATGAACACCAAGTATAAAACTTTTTGGTTTAACTCGATCATACTGGGTTTGCCTTTCAATTCTGTGAAAAACATAAGATAATAATGATTAAATAATTATTAAGTTAATATATAATATTAAAAATGAAATGGTACCTATGTCATTGAAAACCGAATCGGACCAGAGCAACTCGGGCTTTGTTGGCGAAATGCAGTTGGACCATTCACAAGGTACAATAAATAAAACTGAAACAATGACAGCAAAACATGATGAAACTGACAGTACAAACAAAATGAACCTGAGCCGTGACATATTTTGAATATTCAAAATAATATCGTCAAACGATGAAGTTGTATTGTTCATCAATACTGATTTCGGACGATCGGTCGGTGTGGTCATCAACTGAATTGATTCTGTTAAAAAAAAAAAATAAGTATTTTCACAACATATTAGTTATTGAAAAAACATTATATATTATAGTCGGATTTAAATATAGTTATTGTTATTGTTTTAAACGCAATATAGTCCATAAACCTACTTGTAATTATTAATAAAATATCCTAAAACAAGCCAATACATATTCATTTGAAGTAAAGATATTTTGCTGTTATCTCAACTACCAAGTATGTTATAAAACAAACAGCTAGAAATTTACAAAAAACAGAAGTACGTATAACGGCAAATGTATACTTTTACCGAGAAGTTGTCGTACGTACCGTAAAACGATAAAAATAAATAAAATGGCAAAACAGTATGATCTCGTGTAGATACGCATCGACACGTTCTGTGTGTGTCCGTGTTAGACGGCGGTCATCACTTTGGACGTTTTAAATTACGGCTACGAAACCGAAGGGTTATTAAGGTAATAAATGAATAAAAATAAGATATCGGTACGGCCGATACGACCCGAGTGCGGGTTGTGCCAATGTCGGCGGCGTCCGGTGAATGCGTTTGAGCACGCGAAACGCGTCGTTCGTCTCACCTTTAATCGGTTGATACATGGTCATGGCGGCGGCGCGAATGGCGCCGGGAAACGGCGTGTGCACAGTGCAGCGGAAACAACCACGACGAGTTACCGTCGGAACGGCGGCGGACTTGACGTACGTTTATCCGGAATGATATTCTCGGGACGAATCCCTGTCGATTTCGCTTCGGCGGACACTACGCGCGTAAAACACGGTACGATACGGCGGCGGGGCGCGCTGTCTGTTTCACACGGGGCTCGTCGTCTTTGTTGTCGTCTTTGTTGTCGTCGTCGTCGTTGTTGTCGTCGTCGTCGTCTTTGTAAATGTGAGTTTCGGAAAAAAATCAAATGGACGCGATTACAGAATCGGCGATAAGAGCTGGGAGGGGATAACGCCCGTTATCTGTTTACATCGCGTCGGACGCCGTTGATAACGCGCGAAGCGGACGAAGCGACCGGGAACGCGCGCGCGGATATCCAGACGAACGGCCACCGCGGATTTGTTTTAAGTGTGATGCGGCGCGCGACCGCGTTTCCGTTCCGGAGAAACTGGTGCGCGGAGCCTGCGGCGCGACGTCGGCCGTTGCACACGTCGCGCGCGTCCCGCGAATTCCACGAGTTCGACAAACGCAGCGGTTACGACACGGGACTGGAGCTGTCCGAATCGCGGCTGGAACGGATACGCATGGGGTTCCGGCAGCTCAAGGAGGAGATCAAGCTGTGGAAACGCGAGGTCAGCGAGATCGTCGAGTCGGACCCGATTCTCGACTACAGGGCGGGTACGTACGCGTACACGCGCGCGCCGCCGCCGTTGGCTCAACCGCGTCCCGTCGCCGTTTTTCAGGCGAGGTCGACGTGTACTGGCGGTTCCACGACGACGTTTCGCTGGACCGTTGGATCGTCACGAGCGACAGCGACCACGCCGAAGGGTTCAGCAAGTGCGATTTGAAAATCGGCCGACAGGGCTACGGCGTCTTTTCCGGACACCTGTGCAGCAAGGTGCCGAAAGACGGAAAGATTCAGAACTCCGGCTATTGCAACATACTGACCAAACGCGTCGCGGTGACTACGGCCTTTCTCTTATCGATACAATCTGTTGTTGGATATCGCTTATTTTGATATTCGTGTGTTCACCGCAGAAATCGTTTCAACGTGACAGCTATTTGGACTGGAGTCCATACACTCATCTCAATTTACGATTGAGAGGCGACGGTCGAAGCTATTTAATCAACATACACGTGTCCGGACAGTTTGATATTATGTGGAACGACGTGTTTACATACGTACTGTATACTCGAGGTGGACCGTATTGGCAGACAACTCGGGTAAAGTGATTCACGTTACTTGACGTTCTAAACCGATAATTAGAAGTTATTTTACCAATGAACATGTAACATTTAAACATTTTAAATGATTTCTATAATATTATAACCCATCATGTTTAAAGCCAAACATACTTAAAACTTTTTGATATCGAATTTTATTATTCGGATTGATGATAAGTTAGTTATAAGTAGAGATCCTTGAGCATACGCACACTTATGAAAGTTACACAATTTGAATTTTCAAATCAAATTTATTACATAGACAATAGATATAAACATGGAAGGTTAAGACATATTTTGTTGTTATTGCATGTAATTTTCATGTTCTATGCACTCTTAATAAAATAGTAAATAATTTGACCTCATCAGTCCTGATTTCTATGTTCAGCGTTTTTATGTTAAAACGGTACAAATTGATATTTTTCATTATTTCAGAATATATTCAAATAGGTATCTAAAATATATTATTAAAAAATTAATAAATGTTACTAAATAAAGTCAAATGTAAATTATAAGTTTTTAATTGTTTTATTAATGAATTTTAATGCTGAAAAGTAAACTGTTCTTTATTTTATTCATGTTAAAAATCAAAACACTTGGTAATTTTTATTATTTAACAATATATCCTAGTTTCTAATAAATTTAGTATTTAGTAAAATTTTATGATAATATTTTAATAAAAAAATATATATATAATAAATAAATAAATGTAGATATATATGTATACTTAAATATACAAAAAGCCAATGAGTATTACGTTAATTAAAGAGAAAAGAAAATATAAAAGTTGTTGTAAATGTGTATTTATTTCTATTTAAATAAATATTTTTTTTTTTGTTCTAATTGTGTTTAATATTTTAGAATTGTACTAATTTTAAACTTTTAAAATCTTAAATATCCGCTCTCTATTTAAAAGAGATAACATTTCATCTAGTCAGTAATTATGGATAAAAAGAATAGATTTCTTTTTATGTAACATAAATCTAACATAATCATTGTCGAAAATAAAAATTATCAAAACAAATTCCTAATAAATTACACACAGTCAGTCAGTTAGACTGGATGTCAACTTTATATCTATACATTGAATTAATTTAAGTTCAAGTGTTTTAAATATGTTTGATATGTAGTTTCACATAACTTGTAGATGTCTAAGCATACAAAGTGATGTAAATTATTTTTAAGTAGGTATTTGTGGAGAAATTAATATTAGGTCTTTTGGACTATGGTGCAACTGATGGACGTATCAAAATAATTTGTTTATTAATAAAATAATAATATTATATATATTTATTCATTCAAAATAAATATTTACCATTAAACGCCCAAGATTATTAACATTTTAGTGTTAAATAATTTTTTATTTTTTTTGTAGATACCATTTTCGAAATTTTTTTTTGCAAGCAAAGGAAGAATACAAGATAAACAATCGCCGTTGCCGTTGACTAGAATAAGTCATTTCGGTATTACAGTATCCGATAAAGCTGATGGTCCGTTTCAATTAGAAATCGATTACATAGGTGCTGATTTCGATCCAACTCACCACGAAGAGACTGCCTATGAAATGTATGAAATTAAACAAAATTATATAATTGGAACATAGGCGGATACTGGTTCGCATAGTTTATATGAACACATGTTGTTAATCAATAGTTTATAATAAAATGTTTTGGTTTTCAAATTGTATTCAATTATAAATTAAAATTTAGTAATTAAAAATAGTATGTTGTACCTAAAAGTTTAACATTGATATCAAAAACTCCTATTCTATCTGCAGATTCTGTTGACTGAAGATCTGAAGACTGTACTCTTAGTTGTATTTTAATACTCAATGAAAAAAATAGCGAGCATTAAATCAGTGTTCTTATATATCTGGAAATAATAACCCTGAGCATGAAATTAAAACCTGTGTGTTTATCTTAGTATTTTTCAAATGAGATTTTCAAAAAATTCATATTTTTTAAATACGAATCATGGATAGTTTTAATTTTAATACAAAGTTTTATACTACTTATATATTTAAATTATTTAAATATTTAAAAAATTAAATAGCATTTATTTATTTTTTCTGAACAATTACATTTTTTTTTTTATAAGATATGTGATTTTCATTAATACACACTAAAATAAACCTATGAATTCATGAGTTATAGTGTATTTTTGGTGTTCACTGTTTTAAAAATAGTAAATCAATATACATAGGCACAATTAACCATTATACAAATTATTTCAACAAAGAACTATTAATCGTAATTATGTATTTAAATGGACTTTAAAAAATTTAAAACTGTTTAAATCTAAAATATTGATTTCCAATACTTCTCAAGTAACAAATGGTAGTATTACTTTTACTTTACTCATGGAACTATATAAAATCTAAAATAATTTAAAATTATAGTAGAGAAAATGACACACACACATATACAGATAGTTAATTAACAGAAAAGACAGTAAATGTAGTTTAAGGATTAATATAAAAAAACAAATTTGTCAATTTATGCGAAAATCTTTTATTTCAAATAAATTATTAGGTTGGGTTATAAAAAATACCACACTATTGTTTAGAATTTTATTCTATTTTATTTGTAAATTATTAATATTACAATAGTCTAAATTGTGAAATGGATCATTTGAAGATTATATATACCCTACATTATTACATTACATTACATTGTAATATATATCTCTGGCTGAATAGTCAATACCATTATTAATGTTGTTAATTAATTAATTAGCATTTTTAATTAATAATTACACCACCCATATGATGGCCTTTTCACAGTTAATACTTTAAATAACACACATTCAATACTCATCTCAAGTGAGTCAATGATAATTTTAATAAATTTAATTTTCCTGGTGTTTACAAATTTAAATGTAGTTGTAATAAGTTTTATGATAAAGAAACGAATAGAAATTTTAATACAAGATATAAAGAACACATCTCTGAAATAAGATTTAAAAAACTAATCCAAATTCAAATTTTACAAAACATGTTTTAAAAAAATAATCATTTTATTACTTTAATTATAGAAAATGATTTAGACATTTTAAATAAACAACATATTTATAAAGAAATTTAAAACTATTTAAAATTTACAAACAGATTTTAAAAATAACATTCTATATCAATATATATTATATAATATTAATAACACACTATAGTTGCTTTCATTATATACACAATTTCTTTGCTTTTTGATATATTATTATTATATAATTTTTTCTTCTTCTAATTCCATGTCTTTTTATTGTAATATTCATAATATTCTCTATATAATTTCAATCTAATTTTTCTATTCAATTTTTTCTAAATAATTTTACTTTTAATTTATTCCTTAGTTGTATTTTATTTTTATTAGACCTGATGATGACATTTTATTGAAAGCGGTAAGGTAAACACACATATATAACAACTTTTTTATTTTCATTTTTCTTTAATCAATGTAATACTCATTGGTTTTTTGTATATTTAAGTATACATACTTACATATATATATACTTTAATATATATATATTATATATATATAATATATATATATATATATATATATATATATATATTTAAATAATATTGACGATATGGAAATCAATGTGGCTCAAAGGGAAAATAATTCCAAATTGGAGCGTAAAACAATTTTACTAGAGGTGAAAAAATCGGAAACCTCTCGACGTCATCCGATTGACCAATTATGTAGCCGTACAAAATCAAAAGACATATACAATAAAAAAGTATTAGTTCTGGGTATTGATTAGTCTTGAAACCAATGAATTCATATTTTCAAGTATACATATTTTTATATTCTATAAAATAATATACTTCGCAGCATAATGTTATCGTGTAGTCGAGACATTATGCTATTCGATTACTGTCTATACGAGTATTTGTGTATTTAAATTGTAATAGCAGTTCTCGGAGACGATGCGTTTACATGTAGGAGATTTCACATATTTCATATTTTAATTACAATGCAAACGCCACAATATAATAAACAAAAAATTAAGCAAGACACTTGTGCGTGCAAACGTAAGACCAGGATTGATTATATAAACGTATTAAACGTTTTATTCGTTACACGTATTTAAATTGAACGTATAAAATGTATATAATGTATAAAACGTATAATACTTTTTTGTTTTTTAAATTCATCCTTCAAAAATTAAAAATACTTTATTTTTCTGATTTTAAGTTAGATTTAAAATTTTTATATTTAGTAAAAATATGATAATCATAAATTATAAAAAAAATCTGTTTGTTTGCAATTTTATTTTCTCATTCTTTTGAGTACCTATCTAAATAGAAAATAATAAAATAATACTACAGACACAGAGTGTATTGTAAAGTAAAATTTAAACGTTATGAAGTTGGAATATGGAATAATTTATGTAATATAATAAGACGTATTTTTCCATTTCCTTTGAAACGTCATTAGTCTTTATTGAATATAAAAAAAAAAAAAAAACAAGTAATATACGTACATAAATTATAAATTATAAACACATAACTTATCTACATACAATTGTTTAAACTTAAACTAAAATATCAACTAATACATAATTAATACTCATTTGATGGATTTTGGGTTTTTATTCATTCAATTTAAGTGAGTAGTAGGTACTCAATCTAAAATTTTGCACAACGAGAACAAGGCACACACGCTAATATATTAAAAATATTAAAATAGTTCATACACTCATATTTTTCGTGTATTTAATTTAACCCATTAGTGCTCACCGTTTACATATACCAACAATTATCGAATATATTTATAACTTTTTTCCGAATATTATTTATATCTGAATTTTCCTTTTATTCAGTATAAAAGTACATATATATATTTTTTTCCAGCGTATATAAATAGGGTTTTATACAATAACGTATTTATACGTTTCTTTCCTGCATAAAACCAATGCAAAATAAAAAACAAAAACCATAGAGTCGCGTATGTACGCATCTGACCATGGTGTGAGTACACAAAAAAACAAAAAACAAAAAACAAAATACAAAAACATTTCAATATAATAAACAAAAAAACAATAATTTAACGTCTCATGTGCACGAAACCGGCAACAGCGATGCGGATAGCAAACGGTATTGAACACATACATACATAGACCATCCGTATTATGTACGGCGATCATAAAAAAAAACCGTATTATATAGGATTCGGAATGAAATCCGATTCGTCGAATCTTCATCCGATTACGAACTGATATAGTTCAGGAATCGTTAATTGCAGATCAACGACTCACATAGTAATGGAATGATAAACAAGTCAAGTTTATTTTAAGTAATTTTGCTGATAAATTTGCCTGTGTAATGATGAGTGAAATGCCGTTAGTTTGTTTCGGAATGTCGTCTCCGCAATAGAAAGCGTTTTGCGTCTTCCGTTTTATATATAGTCAGTGTGAGTGGGCAATAAGCGTTCAACGTAATTTTTGACGAACTTATGGAACTGAATTTCCAACCGCTCAAAACACTCGACGTTTGCATCAAACGTTCCAAGAAAGTGGTTGTTTGTGTGTTCACAGAAACGCTCAGGTCGACTTCGTATCTCTGACGAAAACATCGAGCGTGTCTGACAATGTTTCACTCCCGAGTCCACAGAAGTCTATACGTCGTGCAAGCCTAGAGCTAGGCCTATCTAATTTGACTGTATGACGTGTTCTACGACGTCATTTGACATTGAAGGCACATCAAATGTAACTGGTTCAAGCCCTCCTTTGAACGACAAATGAAAACGTATCGATTTTTACAATTTCATTTCCGAAAAACAAGAAGAAGATGAAACATTCGTCTCACGCATTGCTTTTTCTGCCCAAGCCACATTCCACCTAAGTGGAAAGGTCTGCCGCCATAATGTTAGAATTTTGCAACCACACGTAACCACTGACTCACCAAAAATTCAATGTTTTTTGCGCAATTTCCAGGGTAAATGCTTTTTTGTTGAAGATGACACAGTGACGGGTAACACATACCTAAACATGTTACGAGCTTGGGTGTTCCCACAGTTACATGCAGATAGCGATAATTTTGTTTTTCAACAAGATGGAACACCGCCGCGCTTGAAACACAGTGTATTGTTTTCAGATGTCCCCGGCATCCACGCCACCGCGATAAAGCGATTTTCATAATAATAAGTTCCATTTAAATTTATTTCGGCACTGATGCAATAGTTAATGACCTTCTTTCTTTCATGAGAGTATGCATTATTCTTTTATTTGTTAATAAACAAAATTTGAATTCTTTCACTATATCACTCCCATAAAAATTGAGTCCAAATCTCTCCCAAGTAGGAAACATGAAAATTGGGTTTTGGACATGTGTTTTAGTGCCCGACGGAGTGTGTTTTTTTATAAACAATATTCGTATACATGTATGTAATTATATAATATTTTTAATTATTTGTATATATGTATGTATATATACAAATAAATTTATATACGCAAACAATCAACGTCATAAAGTATCACGAAATCTAATGGTCTGATATAATGGGAATCTAATGATAGTGCAATATATACCGAGATGTGTTACAAACACAAAATAATATTTATATATATATATACGTAGAGGTTTAATTACATTTATAGACAGTAATTATGTAACCTATATAGGAAAATAACAATAACACTTGAAAAATTCTTAAAAAGTAGATAACCTCACAGAAAAAAAACAAAAATTCTCCACTGATTATTATTAAAAAAAAAAAAAAAAAAAATACTAGATAGAAATACGTGAGGGTTCTTCATGTTAGTTCAAGTGGGACAATTAAATTGAATTCAGAGATTTATATTACTACTTTGAAGTTTACAGCAATTATAAATATTATTCATTACAAAAAATAATTTTGACCGAATTAAGTGTTTTATTATGGTTATTGGTAATAATAGTTATTTTTTTTATTATTATTCATGAATATAGTATAAATATTTTGAAAACTTTATGTTTTTTATAACATTATGTTTAGAGTGATAAATACATTAATCATCAATTGATTTTTATTTTATTTTTTTCTTTCACTGCTTTTCTGAACATTTGATTGATTCCCATCTATTTAAATACTCTTACATTATTTATATAAATATTAATATATTAAAAATAATAGAATTTTCTAATTGTAGTATTATATTTTTTTATTCTTATACTTTATGATAACAGAACGATGTAGAAATGTAGATTAATCCAAAAAAATAAAAAACACTCAAAAATAAATAATTAATTATAATTTCATAACAACGATATTAATCATCCAATGGAATTATTAATATAATAGTTTACGTATGTTGAGTTAATATAAATTATCGGTTCCAACTAGAAATAAATTGTGACCGCAAATTTGCGTCAATTGTAAAATAGATAAACATACAGTTATTAAAAATTGTCGCAAGAAAAGAAAAAGAGGAAATTTATGTATTGATAAATATTAAAAAACAGTATTAATAATATAGTGTAATTTGAATATCAATTTTTCAATTTTTTCAAAATATACACTAATTTTAATATATTAGTATATTATATGTGTAAAAAAAAAATCATTTTCATATTGTAATAATATTAAAGTGTCTGGTTTTTTCCAAATAAATGAAAACTTTAAAATAAATTTCAAAAATATATTTGTGTTATAAATAATGAACATATTAATTACATAGACATTTGATATAGTTGTATAGGGTGTTAAAGATATAATGATCTAAATTCCTTAAAAATCAACAATTTACAAACGATATTATTTTAATTGTGTACGGTTAATATATACACATAGTGTACGAATTAGTTATAATATAATTCGTAAAGGTTTACGAAAATTCAAAGTTTTTTTATTACTGTTTAAAATTTAAAATGTGTTTTTCACTATCAACAGACAACACGATATTTACTTTAACACTAGTTTTTTTGTATATGATAGGCAATAGTATCATTAGTTGAGAAGCAAAAATCAAATAATACTATATGCCGAATAATGTACTGGCTCCTTTACTGTTTTTGATTACTATTGATATTTACATAATATATGGATAATAAAGTAAATACCATAATTAAATACCATAATTAATTATCATTTGCTTTTTATTGGTAATAAAATACGACTACTTTTTTAAATTATATAAGAACCCATCGAATTCTAATTTTTGTTATTCTCTCTACAACCATTATATAGTTAATATATAAATTTATTTACTAACAGTTTCAATATGCTTACGGTTTCGTTTAAAAGTTTTCTTGTACTAATAACTTTTGCAATTATTCATTATATCGATATTGCTAGTAAGTCTCATTTATGTAATATATTTTATGTATTATATAAATTAATAAATAATAATTAAATACAAATTTATACTACGTAAATTGGTTTATAATTATAATTTCATGGAGCTGGTGTATGATAAATTACCTTATTACTCTAATTTCATATTTATAATACTGATAATTACAATATCAATACAACAGTAAATTATTATTATGTTCTTTTAGCTTCCCAAAATATCCATCAGGGTAAGTTCTCTAAAGGTTTATATACATCAACTACAAGTGGTATAATAGTTAAACTATGGAACTTAATACAATTTTAACAATTAAAAAATACTTGTATTTAAGCCAATTGATTTTTCTTTTAAATTTAGATTGCATTGGTATGATACAGACTTCGTATTTTAATAAATAATATAGATCATAGGAATAAATAGTATTATATGTTGTGTAACTATTTAATGCATTTATTTAGTGTCTTATTTAAACATAAAACCCAATAGCAATAACTGTTTGTGTTCAATACTAAATATAACATTAAACCAAATATATATTTGTTTTAAATCACATAATATTCAACATTAAACAAACCAGTTAGTTTTAAAAAGCGATAAATTAGTGAATTAAAAAAAAAGTTTTAAAATGATAACAATTAAATATAACATTTATCAAAATTCATATTATCAATGTTTTATAATTCTGTAAACATTTTAACTTGTTTTTTAAATGCGGAATTACTATTTAGATATTTTTAAGGCTGTAATTGGTATTGATCGTAAGTATTTATCAACAGTATTTATTGATTGGATATTTCAAAATCATGTGATTTATTTATAATATTATAATCTAAAACAATCGTTTTTTTTTTAAATGTTTGGTACACCGACCGAGAATAATAAATATTTTGCTCCAACTTTAGGATACATTTGGTACTTCATCGTTTGTTTTAATAAAATAATAATAATTTTATATAAAATACTCGGGTTTTTGTAACGGAGATATGTAATGTATTATAATTTTTGTACTTACAACTTGAATTGTATTTCAACTTGTTTTAGCCGAGATTAGCAGCAATGTTGATGTTCTAACCGAATTATTTTCAAATGTCTGTAAGTTAAATTAGTCATTCATCAATATAAAATGACAAAATGTGTAGTCATCAAATATAATAGTGAACTCAACATTCTGGTTATAATATAAAAAGGACTTGCTTGGAAGACCTTGATTTATGTTACGTTCCGTTATTAAAACGAAACACAAGCTCAGAGGAATATAATATTTCATCATTCTTTATTCTACTCAAACATAATATTAAACAACTTACGTCACTCTGAATCGGTTTTTGAATAAATTGATTTGGTATTGCATTCAAATGTATAAATATATGTAATATTGCCAAATCTTTAATAATTTTTTATTACTTTTTCTAGCAAATCATAAAATTAACCAATATAAATCCAGTAATTATTTGTTAAAATTTGGGATAATCTTATATATGTATTGTTTATTTAAGTATATTTTTCTTGTATGAAAATAAATAATTTAAATATATATAAAATTATCATCTTATTAAGACTATATTATTTACTTTTCCCAGCAAACGCAATGCAGGACAATCCTGATTTCAGTAACTATTTGTTATAATTTGAGATAATATTACATATGTATTGTTTATTTAAATATATTTTTGTTTTATTATAATAATAGACATTAAAGAGTTAAACAATGATCAATAGTTTATTTTCTTGAAAGATTTATTATTTTAAGCAAAGTTTTAAATATATTTATTTTCAAATGTATAAGACAACTGAGTTGCACGGTGTTATTAAAACATACATTAATAATATTGCATATAATTGTAGAATGATTATAAATATTTTAAAACGAAAATGGAATTATTTACTTGGAACCTATTTTTTAAAAAGAAAATTTGTCTTTGAATATAATATAACATGTGATAATAGCACTCAATTGACAAATAACAACAACAACAACAACAACAACAACAACAACAACAACAATTCTATTAATAATAATAATAAAAATAACAAAAATAATTATATTTATAAGTAATAGAGAATGACACTATTTATTTAGACCGATTACAAGAATTCTTCAATAACTTCTTCAGCATAATTGAAGCATATTTAATTTCAATTGGTATGTTGATCAGATTTTAATTTCTTTAAAAAATCTTTTATTATTTACGTAAAATATAAATATAAACACACTCACACACATACACACACACACACACACACACACACACACACACACACACACACACACACACATATATATAAATTTTCAATTCATTCCACAATTTGTACATCCAGGTAGAAATTAGATTGTAGTGAATATGTTGTTTCAATAAAAACTGGACAACATCGACCAAACAATAAAATATAAAACGTTTTAATTTACGAATGTAATCGTAAAACTATAATTTTAAATTGTTGTATGTGATGGTAATGGTTAAGAAAAAAGAACTCGAATAATTTGAATATAACCAAATTTTGGCGTATCAAAATTTGGTAACGGCCGACGGATATTGTTAATACTAAATAGTGTTTCTATATAAAATATCAATTAGACAAATGTATCCTTTTCGCAAATAGAAAACTTTTAGATTAATAATTAAATATTAATTATGATAACTAGTAATATTAATTAATATTTTAATAAATTTTCGGAATCTTTAGTAATAAAAATACTACGGAATAGTATCGAGTATTTCGAATAACTTATTGAACATTATTAACTATTCGATATCTTCAAGTAATCAACAAACTAATACATAATCTTTAAAATTGAATAGTTTTACAGCGGTTATTTGATAGTGCCCATCACTACTCACCATTTATATTCGTTGACATTTCACCATCGTTTTTTCGCGTTTCAATTTATCATAGAACAAAATCTCACTCGATGCTATAGTAGTTTAATAAGCGCACTCATCAGTAGTATAATTAACTAACGTTGAATTTACGACTGCGATATACACAACACATGTTCTATATTAAATTGTTATAATGTTTAAAGTGGTCGCTGCTCGTAGTTGTAATATTGCAAAATACAATAAAAAATGATAATTCAAAAACAAAAATTTTTGCAAAGGCTGTGTTAAAGAACATGTAAAAAGAAAAATGTGTTTTATATATAATATCACATTAATGCTGCATGATTTTGTGCCTGGATGGAATGTCACTGTGATATATTGTTTAAATTGTTTGAGTTGTAACAAAACATAATTATTTAGCATGATGCTCATTGTATTGTAATTTTAATTGCAATAAAATCAAATAAATTTTGTTAGTTAGTCATAAATAAATCATTTTTAAATATAATTTTGTATGTGTATTTCATTAAAATGTATATAAGGCATATAATTATTTACTTGGCATTAAAATGGTGTGAAACTTTTGGGTTACACATCTTATTAGAGAAAATAAGTGATAAATTGTAATTGGTAAATAAAATCATTAAATTATGTGAATATATAATTTTTGTACCTTTCATTATATAGTAAATGGTTTTCATAAACCGATTCTATCGCCAACATTGTGGTGTGAAAACGGATCTGAAATATTGAGTACATATTATATTAATTACTATAAAGTTTGATTTATTTATCATTGTTTTGAATTTAATCATATTGTATGAACCAATATTAATATCATTTAAATGTAAACACACTTAAAAAATATAGAATATTTAAGTAGAATCATTTCAAGACATATTAAATTTTTTTTTATCAAATGTTTATATAGATCATTTTTCGCACCCGAAATTTTGTAAGCAAATTATTACTTCTAAACATATTTATAATAATGTCATTTTGCTGAGTTATACCATGTTTCATTAGTTTTCGTGTCGTAATTACTATATGAACTATAGCCCAACAAACTCAATAATGTGTTCTGTCCGGTTTGATAATGTTAAAATGGGTGCCAAATAAGTTGAAAATTTGTGATCACATATGATATAACCTATACAGCATTTGATCTACTCGAAAGATTATTGTAACTTATCACACACTGTATGAATTACATTTAGTGTCCAAGTAGAATATTTGTGAATTTGACATATTTGTCTAGATCACCAAGAACTAGTTATCCTTAAAATATAGTGGTTGACGGGCTCGTATAATCTAGCATTATGTAGCGAGGAGTGCAAGAGATAAATTTAACATTTTCTTGAAAGTAGTTAGCTCATGACATATATTCTATGCAAATTATTAATTAAGATTTATTAAAGAATATAAATCGAATACAACTTTTTTATGATTTAAAGATGCAAATTATTTAATTGGTATATATAAGATGTTGATGAAAATGTGTAACCTATAGTATATATTAATAATTTTCTTTTCATAATATTAAAGCTCCTGTAGACACTTGCAAATGTAAGATTTAACTTTACATTATGTTGTTATTTTCCTCAGTTATTTAGTATTAACTATAACATTATATTTTGCTGAAAAAAACTCTAAATACGTAGGTAAACACAATTATAATAAAATATTTATATTAAATATTGTTAATCATTGTGTTTTCTAGTTCAATTAACGGACGAGCAAATAGGAAATGTGTTTAAACGTAAATAATTAGTAATTTGTCATTTCACTAAATAAATGCATAAAACCTGTTCATCATTATAATTGTATATCTTTTAGGTATTACTTATACACTACGTTTCCAAGTTATTGTATTAATATCACGTTTTATCTTTATAGCTGAACAATCTATCAATGATGCATTAAGACATGCATATTTTGACGTCGGTGAGTACTTTATATTATATTATGACTCCTAAATGTTATTAATCCTAAGCTAAGTAGTAGAACTATTAATATATATTTCCACTAAATTTTATAATGCGTATCTGCTTCTGAGACTTAAATGTATGTTAAGGATCAATAAGAATGCATATTTACGAATGAAATTATCGAATTTTTATCTTATATAATACTGTGAAAATAAAATTTTGCATTAAGGTGATCGTCGTTGTTTGTAATTCTAAATTAATTGTGTATAAAAGAAATAAAATGTGTTATTAATTATTTTGTACATATATTTAAATATTTATTATTTTGTTTGTTTTCTTTAGAGCAATTAATTATTGATCATACAAATAGTAAGTTGCATTTTATGTTGGTATTTCCGTTTCAAAAATTAATCACTATCCATATTTGTATTAGCTAAAATAGATATGCATTCTATGAGATGATATGAACAGTTAAACAGATATTATATTAAATTCATAGTTTATGTAGTTTCAGATGATATATTAAATTTGTATTATGACACTGTTTAGGAGCTACACAATTATACTGGGATTACCTTAAACAAGAAATTAAAAATATAGCTAGTGAGTATCATATTTAACGATAATGATAAAATAGGTACATATAGTTGTATTAAAAAAAAAATGAATTAATGAATATTTAATAACTAATTGTCACCTCATATAATACCACCATAATACGTAACGCAATGATGATAAAAAATTGTTCTCATTAAAAGCTTCTTCAATATAATCTATTTTATAAAATTTTATGACATTTTATTATTTTTAGTAAATTATAACGAACTAATGCCGTCTGTAAATGAAGTATGCACCTATTGAAGGATTTAATTCATATTCGCATATTTATAATTTTTCTTTAATTTGTTTTCAATTAATCCGATATGTCCGATATGACTAAATTACGCACATTTTAATATTACTATATTTAAAATATTTTATAATTTATATTTAATTATTTAATATTGTTAATTTTATCTCAATATTTATAACTAGTATTATTCACCATATTATATGTAATAAACCATTATAATACAATTGTGTTTTTTTCTTAATTTGCTGCCCGTACTTGACTTTTTGTTATGTCTGCAAGTATAACTGACTGTGTATGAGGATTGAAAGAAAACGTTAGGTAGGTGGGATTAACTCAAAGTTAAATTCACTAGCAGGATTAAATAAACCAATACCTATATACAACTAAACTAAACTAAACTTTTCTTGCGGAAACCCAATTTCGTTTAGAGTGAAGGTTAGTAGTTATACCTCGTAACCTGTGCGCACACTTACATAGTGACGTAATGGAGATTATCGAAGTGTCTAAGGGGTTGTTTGTGTCTTACAACTATTATGTTAGGTGAGACTTTGGTGCTGGTCCGGCTGACCAACGGCTAAGTGGCCATTCAAAAATCACATCTGGTCGTTGCAGTACGCGTGATAGACGACGTTTTGATTGTTTATCTTGGGCCCGTCCCCATGCGTATAAGTATTTCGCTCTTTCTAAATTGTGTGTTATTTTTAAAACGTGAAATTTCTTTTTTAAGGGTATTGCTTGTTTTTTTTTATTATGTAAGGTAAGGTATTTGTTTAACCGCATATTCCTTTGCTGTATAATCGCTTTATTTGGAATGGTGTTGTATTTCGTTTTTTTTTTATTTGATTCGGATACAATTTATCATATCTATGGTTAATTCATGTTTTCAACCTCGATGTTCAGCATATCTCGTATGTGCTGGTTATTTGTTATTTCGTCAGTATACGGGACATCCCTTAAGAACTCATTCGAAGCAAGTGTTATGGATTAAGTATATTTTATTTATTTGGAAATAGAATCGGTTTTCCGAAAGGAGCAAGGATTATTATGTTTTTAAATAAGGAACTTATGAAGTAATTTATTGACTAAGGAAATCAATACATAATATGTTGTAACGTGTTAAGTTAACTGCGATTACAATAATTGCATGTGTGCATATCATTACAAAATGATAATGATTTAATATTTTTCATGTATCGTGTACATCACAGTGGTGAATTGGACGTTTGTAGGTATTTCCTAAACAGTAAATTACGTGCATTGCCTATCTGAGAATAGAACGTTGTGTATACTGCTGTAATGCGAAATAATAGATGTGCGGAATATTCGGTGGTTTCGTAGACTGTTTACGTTTGACGTGTCCGTGACGAGATGTCAAAACAACTAATATTCATCGCTTTCCTCTAAAACAATCGCGGACGCTATCCCCGCGAAAACAAACATACGATAAGCGCACAAACGTACGTCGCTGTAACGTAATCACGCGTTAAATCGCACCACCGTTATCGCAATGTTTAGACGTGTGTATAAAAAAAAAAACACGCTGACGACGTGGTCGTTCCCCGCACGACCCTTTAAATCGATCGCTGCACCTATCTCCTGAACATCTATCTCCAAGACCTTAACATCTGGTACAACAGATGGCGGCTTGCCATAAACAAAACCAAAACGGTCCTGGTGTTCTTCTCCAAAAGAAATCGCACCCCCCATCAAGGCATCGTTATTGATGGCCACCATATCGAATGGAGCTATTCCGCCAAATACCTCGGAGTTACCTTCGACCGCAAGCTCTCCTGATGCAGACACATCAGGATCACACGTGGCAAAGCTTACAGAGTCTTCCAACTCAAGCTCTTCTTCAACAACAAAGACGTGTTACCCGCAACAAAACTTCGCGCCTTCTCGGCAATCGTGAGAAGTATCTACATCATCCCGTATGGTGAGCGGCGGGTGAAAACCGTCTCAGCGCAGTTCAGGGAATCTTCATGAGACTACTGAGATCTGTTCTCCACATTCCATGGTACGTCAAGAACTCCCAAATCATCAAAGAAATCTGCATCTTACCACCCCTGCAAGCCGCTCTAATTTTCGCAACTAGATTTCGCAAATAGGTCGTTTTGCACCCTAACCCTTCAATCGCTGCAACCGCAAATTTCGTCCCCATGTCGTACGACTGGGTAAATCGTTCCTACTCCTTATTGGAACACACCTCCGTCCTGCCAACTTGACGACTCTAGACACACGTATGTGTGTGTACGTGTGGTGGGTTGTTTGTTTTTTTTCCCCTCAAATTCCACTTTAGCTTCTCACCTAACCCCCTCAGCTTCTCATTACGCACGAGTACCTCATTGCGCAGACCTATGAGTTAGTGGTGGCCAACTCCTTACTCCGCACATAACTCTTTCCTCTTTTTCTTCCCCCCTCTCTCTTTTTTCGTTTTTTTCATCGGACGTATAAATTTTACTGTTGCCCCTTGGGGAGGAGTTTTTAGCCGGTAGGCACCACTTCATGGTGAATCCGGCACTACCTCCAGTTTCTACTACTATATTTTTGTAAATGTTAATAATGTCCGGTATTTTTTAGTATTCAAAAAATAGTAAAGTATACATTTTAGGATCGAAATTTATATATATTGATTTGTTTTATAGTATATAAAAAATATTTAAAGCATTTTATGAATCATAAATCATAATCATGAAATATTGTGTAAAATTAAAGATTTTATGTAAAATCATGATTTTTTATTTTCTATAAATTAATTCATTGAATTATGATTTTCAAAAACAAAAATTTTAGGTAGGTTATTTCATATTGTGTTAGAATATTGTATGATAAGTCTTGTATTAAGTTTGTAGACCTTTGGTTGTAACATTTAAAATGTATTAATTAATGAAAAAAAATTTATATTTTTCAACATTTTGAAAATGTAGCTACAAATTAGTCTCATTTAAATAATTAATTTATATATGTTTATTATTAAATTAAATAATCGTTATAATTGTCTTGATTTTCGAAATATTATTTTTGAATTTATAAAATAAAAACGATATTTAGTTTAGTAACAATTGTACGTGACGGCAATCTTATCAATACTTGGAAATTTGTTATCGTTTTATGTAAAAAACTATAAAAAAAAAATCAACTTATTTCATAGATTTCTTATGCCCATGAAAACACAACTGAAAAAAGTAAAAAACCTGTTACGCATATTATACCGAATTTAGTTTTTTTGTTATAGTTCTAAATAAATGATTACCAATTATTTATTTTTGATAATATACATGCGTACAATTTTGTTTTAACCTAATTCAATCAATTTTGGACTTATATATAGTATTTTGATAATTGCAATAATTTCCGGTCTTATAATGTTTTAACAATAATAAAATTTTCCATTTAATGATTCCCAAAAAAATTGTTCCAAGGTTTATCTATTGATATAATAAGAGCCGTAATTAAAAATGTTGAAAATAAAATATGAATTCTAAAATTTCCGTGTGAAACGATGATTTTTTAAAAACAATAGTTTACAGGTGCCTACATTTTTGTATATTAGAACTAAAAATTGAATACAAGATTAAAGGTGTATTTTTCTAAATGAATTTCAATTAATAAAAATCAGTTAAATTAAAAAAGTGTTATAAGCGTTTTAAATTTCATTTACACCAGAATTAACATATTACATGTTTTATTTTATCGATATACAGGTATAACAATAAAATCAAACCAGGCTATTAATCCTAATTCTTCTGTTTAAAAATATCATACTCATTGATTAAAATAACCTATATGCGTTATTGAAAATCACTTTTGAATAAAATCATTTATCATTGCACCGAAATCAAAATAATAATATATTACATACCACACATATACAACCGGAAAGGACATAAATAAGAAATTAAACAAGTTGAATGATGGAAAGACTGGTTTATTTTGCTTTGTCAACACATTTTAATATTTAATTAACATGTAAATGTATTGTTTGGACTATGGCATTTTTGAGTTTGAAATCGACGAATTACATGAGTTAACAGTTCTGAAACAAATAATTAAACAAAACAAATCATTAACAAATAAAATTATAAATTATAAAATTGTTTTGTCTTTTAACGATGTTAAAGTTTTAAGTAATTATAATATAATTAATTTTGAATACTTATTTCTGAAACAATATTATTCGTTATGGGCGTACGAAATGTAAGAATATTAAATAATAATATAGATAACAGGAATAGGTTTATATTTGAATACATATATATATTATCATTAAACAAATGTATGGATTTTTAATTTGGAACGCATTATATCATTAATTAACATTTTTTGTTTAAACAAAATTCATCAAATATTAAGTCAAACTCTTAATGTTAATAGACGATAGTAAATATTATTAGTATTTTGTTAATAAAAAATTATCTCATTTTATAATTTAAAAGCGTAATAAATCATTTTGTTCATTGTACACATAATTTATCAACTAATATTAAAAATAAAATGTTGTCAATTAGTTGAAATTTATAACATAATATTATTGTGTAACTACAGAATTGTAATTCATAAATTATTTTACGGATAATTGTAAATAGTATATTATGAATAACATACTTAAAACTGTATACTATTGTAGTATTATGGACTACATACTGTTATTGTATTACTTTGAAAACCTTTCCAATAACGTACTTAAAATCTTCCTATATTTTTTATGTTCTTATATCATCCTTTCTTGAGTTGAACAATTTAAACTCACCATTAATTGATTGGTGACCGGAGCAGCCTTGGCGACGGTCATGATGGCCTTGGTGGATTGGACTCCTCCGATGACGACGATGTTCATGGATACCTTTTCTGCGCCCATTTTTGGTTTTTGGTTAATTTTTTGTAAGAGTGAAGAAAAGACTAAATATTAAAAGAAGAAAAAAAACCGGTTAGAAACGGTTTTAATTGTATCGAATGGAAACGTTGTTTCAATACTTACCAATGAACGTATTTGCACGATAAAATGTGTTATGCCGAAACATAAATCTCGTGTGGCTTTTTATACGTTCGTCGAAAGTAGTTGCCGAGGGGATATGATGAAAATAATAGTGCGATAGTGGCGTGATTATATTATGGCAACGTTCATTAGTTACTAACAATATCACACGAGTTCATACATCATACTATGCTTTTTTTTATAGACAGTGATAAATTTAATTCTTTTTTAAATCGCCTGATATAAAGAAATTTAAAAATATTTAAAATATACTAACAGATTTTAAAAATAACATTTTATATCAATATATATTAAATAATAATAATAGCACACTATTGTGGCTTTCGTTATATACACAATTTCTTTGCTGTTTGATATATTCTTATTATATAGTTTTTTATTCTTCTAATTCCATGTCTTTTTATTGAAATATTCATAATATACTCTATGTAATTTCTATCTAATTTCTTTATGCAATTTTTTCTAAATAATTTTATTTTTAATTTATTCCTCAGTTGTATTTTATTTTTATTAGACCTGATGATTACATTTTATCGAAAGCGGTAAGGTAAACACACATATATAACAACTTTTATATTTTCATTTTTCTTTAATCAATGTAATACTCATTGGTTTTTTGTATATTTAAGTATACATACATACATATACTTTAATATATATATATATTTATATAATATTGACAAGATGGAAATCAATGTGGCTCAAAGGGGAAATAATTCCAAATTCGAGCGTAAAACAATTTTACTAGAGGTGACAAAATTGGAAACCATCTCGACGTCATCCGATTGACCAATTATATAGCCGTACAAAATCAAAAGACATATACAATAAAAAAGTATTAGTTATGGGTATTGATTAGTCTTGAAACCAATGAATCCATATTTTCAAAGATATTTCAATATTCTATAAAATAATATACTTCGCAGCATAATGTTATCGTGTAATCGACACATTATGCTATTCGATTACTGTCTATACGAGTATTTGTCCATTTAAATTGTACAAACTATTCTCGGAGACGATGCGTTTACATTTAGGAGATTTCACATATTTCATATTTTAATTACAATGCAAACGCCACAATATAATAAACAAAAAATTAAACAAGACACTTGTGCGTGCAAACGTAAAACCAGGATTGATTTTATATACGTATAAAACGTTTTGTGCGTTACACGTAATTAAATTGAACGTATAAAATGTATATAATGTATAAAACGTATAATATTGTATTGTTTTTAAAATTCATTCCTCAAAACTGAAATAAGTTTTAATTTTCAGATTTAAAGTTAGATTTAAAAAAATTATATTTAGTAAAAATATGTTAGTCGTAAATTATTATATAAATTATGAAAAAAATCTATTTGTTTGTCATTATCTTTTCTCATTTTTTTGAGTGCCTATCTAAATAGAAAATAATAAAATATAACTATATCCACAGAGTATATTGAAAAGTGAAATTTATACACAAAATATAAAATAGTGTCATGCACTCTTATTTTTCGTGTATAATTTAATTGAACCCATGTGCTCACCGTTTACATATACCAACAATTATCGAATATATTTATAACTTTTTTCGAATGTTATTTATATCTGAATTTTCCTTTTATTCAGTATAAAAGTATACATATATTTTTTTTCCAGCGTATATAAATAGGGGTTTTATACAATAACGTATTTATACGTTTCTTTCCTGCATAAAACCAATGCAAAATAAACAAAAACCATAGAGTCGTGTATGTACGCATCTGACCATGGTGTGAGTACACAAAAATAAAAATACAAAAAACAAAACATTTCAATATAATAAACTAAAAACAATAATTTAACGTCGCATGTGCACGAAGCTGGCAACAGCGATGCGGATAGCAAACGATATTGAACACATAACATACATAGACCATCCGTATTATGTACGGCGAAAAAAAAAACCGTATTACATAGGATTCTGAATAAAATGATTTTATATTATTAAATTAATTTAGTTATTATGATATTAATAATATAGTTTATGTAAAATATCAATTTTTCAATTTTTTCAAAATATACACTTATTTTAACATATTAGTATATTATATGTGTTAAAAGAAATCATGTAAATCATGATTTCTTCATGATCATGAATCATGAAAATATGTATTGATAATATTAATTGATTTTTTAATTATAAATTAACAAGACAATAAATATAGAAAACAAACATGAAAACAAAACGTCACCGATCGGTTATTTCAAGCACGGTCAATACTTTAAACACCCATACCTATCTGAATCAACGTTAAAAATACAAGTGCAATTAAAACACCCATATTGGTTAGAATGTAATGACGTTATATATTGTGAGAATTATGAAGTGAATACTAGAGTATACCACAATAGGAGCAAAAAAGGAAAGGAAAAAAATGATAAGCTTAAAACATCCAAATTATATCAATTATTTTTTTTTTTTAATAACGGAAATAAAATTTTAAAGCAATGGCTCAACCATTTTTTTAGATAATCAAATCATGAATGAAAATTATTATAATAACCAACATACATTTAATATAAAACGAATATTTAAAATCACAATCTATGAAATTAAATACCCTTAATACAAACAGGAACAGATAAATAAAAGTGAAAATATTGTTATTGTTTTGAGATTGAATTTAAAAAAATTGAAATTCGATATAAATCTTAAGTTTACTTAACATTGACAAACATAATTGAAATAAATATTAAATAAATATAACGGTTGTTTTGCTAATCACCCGATAGAATTATTAATATAATAGTTTACGTATGTTATGTTACTATAAATTATCGGTTCCAAATAGGAATAAATTGTGACCGTAAATTTGCGTTAATTGTGTATGTAAATAGAAAAACAAAAAGTCATTAAAAAGTGTCGCAAGAAAAGAAAAAAAGGAAATTTATGTATTGATAAACATTAAACAACAGTATTAATAATATAGTGTACGTTGAATATCAATTTTTCAAAATATACACTAATTTTAACATATAAGTATATTATGTGTACAAAAAAAATCATTTTCATATTGTAATAATATTAAAGTGTCTGGTTTTTTCCAAATAAATGAAAACTTTAAAATAAATTTCAAAAATATATTTGTGTTATAAATAATGATCATATTAATTACATAGACTCTTGATATAGTTGTATAGGGAGTTAAAGATATAAATGATCTAAATTTCATAAAAATCAATAATTTACAAACGATATTATTTTAATTGTGTACGGTTAATATATACACGTAGTGTATGAATTAGTTATAATATAATTCGTAAGGTTTTACGAAAATTCAGTCTTTTTTATTACTGTTTAAAACTTAAAATCTCTTTTCCGCTATCAACAGACAACACGATATTTACTTAACACTAGTTTTTTGTAAATGAATAATCTATAGTATCATTAGTTGAGAAGCAAAAATCAAATAATACTATCTGACGTATAATATACTGGCTTCTTTACGGTTTTTGATAACTATTGATATTTACATAAAAAAGTAAATACTTTAATTACAATCATCTCCTTTTTGGTAGTAAAATACGAATATTTTTTTAAATTATAAAAGAACCCCTCGAATCTAATTATTGTTATTCTCTCTACAACCGTTATATAGTTTAAATATAAATTTGTTTACATACAGTTACAATATGCTTACGATTTCGTTTAAAAGTATTCTTGTACTAACTTTTGCAATTGTTCTTAATATCGATATTGCTAGTGAGTCTCATTTATGTAATATATTTTATGTATTATATTAATTAATAAATAATAATTAAATACAAATTTATACTACGTAAATTGATTTATAATAATAGTAATTTTAAAGAGTTGATATATGATAAATTACCTTCTTACTCTAATTTCATATCTATAATACTTATATTACAATATCAATACAACAATAAATTACTATTATGTTCTTTCAGCTTCCCAAAATACCCATCAGGGTATGTTCTGTAAAGTTTTATATACATCAACTACAAGTTGCATAATAGTTAAACTATGGAATTTAATACAATTTTAACAATTAAAAAATACTCGTATTTAACCCAATTGATTTTTCTTTTTAATTTAGATTGCATTAGTATGTTACAGACTTCGTATTTTAATAAATAATATAGATCATAGGAATAAATAGTATTGTTAGGTTAGGCTATGTTGTGTAACTATTTAATGAATTTATGTAGTGCCTTATTTGAACATTTTTTAAAATTATAACAATTAAATTTAACATTTATCAACATTCACATTGTTAATGTTTTATAATTCAGTAAAAATTTTATTTTGTTTTTTAAATGCGAATTGACTATTTAGATTATTTTAAGACTATAATTGGTATTGATCGTAAGTATTTATCAACAGTATTTATTGATTGGATATTTCAAAATCATGTGATTTATTTATAATATTATAATCTTTAAACAATCGTTTTTTTTTTAAATGTTTGGTACTCCGACCGAGAATAATAAATATTTTGCTCCAACTTTAGGATACATTTGGTACTTCATCGTTTGTTTTAATAAAATAATAATAATTTTATATAAAATACTCGGGTTTTTGTAACGGAGATATGTAATGTATTATAATTTTTGTACTTATAACTTGAATTGTATTTCAACTTGTTTTAGCCGAGATTAGCAGCCATGTTGAGGTTCTAACCGAATTATTTTCAAATGTCTGTAAGTTAAATTAGTCATTCATCAATATAAAATGACTAAATGTGTAGTCATCAAATATAATAGTGAACTCAACATTCTGGTTATAATATAAAAAGGACTTGCTCGGAAGACCTTGATTTATGTTACGTTCCGTTATTAAAACGAAACACAAGCTTAGAGGAATATAATATTTCATCATTCTTTATTCTACTCAAACATAATATTAAACAACTTACGTCACTCTGAATCGGTTTTTGAATAAATTGATTTGGTATTGCATTTAAATGTATAAATATATGTAATATTGCCAAATCTTTAATAATTTTTTATTACTTTTCCTAGCAAATCATAAAATTAACCGATATAAATCCAGTAATTATTTGCTAAAATTTGGGATAATCTTATATATGTATTGTTTATTTAAGTATATTTTTCTTGTATGAAAATAAATAATTTAAATATATATAAAATTATCATCTTATTAAGACTATATTATTTACTTTTCCCAGCTAACGCAATACAGGAAAATCTTGATTTCAGTAACTATTAGTTATAATTTGAGATAATATTACATATGTATTGTTTATTTAAGTATATTTTTGTTTTATTATAATAATAGACATTAAAGAGTTAAACAATGATCAATAGTTTATTTTCTTGAAAGATTTATTATTTTAAGCAAAGTTTTAAATATATTTATTTTCAAATGTATAAGACAACTGAGTTGCACGGTGTTATTAAAACAACATTAATAATATTGCATATAATTGTAGAATGATTATAAATATTTTAAAACGAAAATAGAATTATTTACTTGGAACCTAGATTTTATAAAAAAAATTTGTTTTTGAATATACTATAATACGTAATTTTCGGCACTCAATTGACAACAACAACAACAACAACAACAACAACAACAACAACAACAACAACAACAACAACAACAACAACAACAACAACAACAACAACAACAACAACAACAACAACAACAACAACAACAACAACAACAACAACAACAACAACAACAACAACAACAACAACAACAACAACAACAACAACAACAACAACAACAACAACAACAACAACAACAACAAACAACAACAACAACAACAACAACAACAACAACAACAACAACAACAACAACAACAACAACAACAACAACAACAACAACAACAACAACAACAACAACAACAACAACAACAATAACAAAATTAATTATATTTATAATTAAAAGAGAATGACAATATTTATTTAGATCGATTTCAAGAATTCTTCGCTTCCTTCTTTAGAATAATTGAATTATATTTATATTCAATTGGTATGTTAATCAGATTTTAAATTCTTGGAACAATTTTTAATTATTTACATGAAATATAAATATAAACATACACACACATACACACACACACACACCTACACACACACACACACACACACACCTACACACCCACATATATATATATATATCAATTTTCAATTTATTCCACAATTTGTATATATTTAAGTAAAAATTGGATTGTAATGAAAATGTTGTTTCAAAACAAACTGGACAACACCGACTAAACAATAAGATATGAAACGTTTCAGTTTTACGAATATGATCGTAAAAATATAATTTTAAATTGTATGTGATGGTAATGGTTAAGAAAAAAGAACTCGAATAATTTGAATATAACCATATTTTAGCGTACCAAAAATTGGTAACAGCTGATGGATACTGTTAAAACTAATTAGTGTTTCTATACAAAAAATCAATTAGACAAATGTTTCCTTTTCGCATATAGAAAAGTTTTAGATTAATTATGAGAACTGGCAATATTAATTAATATTTTAATAAATTTTCGGAATCTTTTTTTTTTTTTTTAAAAAAGGAAGTTTTACAAAAATCACATTTAACTCCAACGATTACAATTTCGGAATCTTTAATAGTAAAAATACTACTGAATAGTATTGAGTATTTCAAATAAGTTACCGAAAATTATTAACTACTTGAAATCTTCAAGTAATCGTCAAACTAATATACAATCTTTAAATTGAAAAGTTTTACAGCGGTTATTTGATAGTGCACATCACCACTCACCATTCGTATACGTTGACATTCCACTTTCGTCTACTCATCTCGCGTGTTTCAATTTATCGTTTTATCAAATCTCACGCGACGCTATAGTAGTTCACTAAGCGTTTACGACTGCAAAAAAGACAATACATGTACCATATTAAATCGTTATAATGTTTAAAGGGGACGCTGCTCGTAGTTGTAATATTTCAAAATATTTAAAAAAATGATATTTCAAAAACAAAATATTTTGCAAACACTGTGTTAAAGAACTTAAACATGTTTAACATGTATGTTAATAATATGTTAAACTTCAAGTATAATTATTTAGCTTGATGCTTATTGTATTGTATTTTAAATCGCAATAAAATCAAATAAATTTTGTAAGTTAGATATTTGTTAGTTAAATTGTTAGTCATAGATAAACCATTTTTAAATATTATTTTGTATGTGTATTTCCATAAAACGTTTATAAGTTATATAATTATTTACTTGGCATTGAAATGGTATGAAACATTTGGGATACACATCTTATTTGAGAAAATAAATGATAAACTGTAATTGGCGAATAAAATCATATAATTATGTGAATATAAAATTTTTATACCTTCCATTATATAGTAAATGATTCAAATAAAATGCTTCTATCACCAATCTTGTGGTGTGAAAATGGACCTGAAATTTCGAGTACATATTATATTAATTACTATAAAGTTTGATTTATTTATCATTGTTTTGAATTTAATCATATAGTATGAACCAATATTAATATCATTTAAATGTAAACACACCTTAAAGATATTAGAATATTTAAGTAGAATCATTTCAAGACATATTAAAACTTTTTTTATGAAATGTGTATATAGATCATTTTTCGCACCCGGATTATGGTGAGCAAATTATTACTTCTAAACATATTTATAATAATGTCATTTTTCTGAGTTAAACCGTGTTTCAGTAGTTTTCTTGTCGTAATAACTATATGAACTGTAGCCCTACAAACTCAATAATGTGTTCTGTCCGGTTTGATAATGTTAGAATGGGTGCGAAATAGATTGAGAAGTTGTGATCACATAGGATATAACCTATACAGCATTTGATCTGCTAGGTATATCATTGTAACTTTTCACACACTGTAAGAATTACATTGAATGTCCAAGTAGAATATTTGTGAATTTGACATATTTGGCTAGATAACTAAAAACTAGTTATCATTAAAATATAGTGGCTGACGGGCTCGTATAATACCAAATGTCTATGACACTTTTAAAAAGTGTCCACATTTTAAAGCAACTGCAGAGTGTTTCACGCAATCTGTCCACCTTTCATTATGGAGTGGAGCATTATGTAGAGAGGAGTGCAAGAGATAATTTTAACATTTTTTGAAAGTGTTTAGGTCGTCTTGTCGTAATTATTTTTACTTGCTAATTGAAATTATATATGTGACATATTATGTATGTAAATTATTAATTATGATTTATTAAAAATATAAATAGAATACAAATTTTTTTATTATTTTAAGATACAAATTATTTAATTGGTATATATAAGTTGTTGGTGAAAATGTGTAATTATATAGTATATATTAATAATTTTCTTTTCATAATATAAAAGCTCCTGTAGATATTTGCAAATGTAAGATTTAACTTTACATTATGTTATTTTCATCAGTTATTTAGTATTAACTATAATATTACATTTTGCTGAAAAAACTCTAAATACGTAGGTAAACACAATTATTATAAAGAATTTATATTAAATATTGTGAATGTTTTTGTTTTCTAGATCAATTAATGGACGAGCAAATAGGAAATGTGTTTAAACGTAAATATATAGTAATTTTTCATTTCACTAAATAAATGCATAAAACCTTTTCTACATTATAATTGTATATCTTTTAGGTATTACTTATACACTACGGATCCATGTTATTGTAATAATATCACGTTTTATCTTTATAGATGACCATTCTGTCTATGATGCATTAAGTCTTGCATATTTTGAAGTCGGTGAGTACTTATACTATATTATTACTTTTAAATGTTATTAATCCTAACCTAAGTAATAGAACGATTAATATTTATATTTCCACTATATTTTAAAATGCGTATCTGCTTCTAAGACTTTTATGTATATTAAGGACAAATAAGAATGCATATTTACGAATGAGATATCGAATTTTTATCTTATATAATACTGTGAAAATAAAATTTTGCATTCAAGTGATCGTCGCTGTTTGTAATTCTAAATTAATTGCGTATAAAAGAAATAAAATGTGTTATTAATTATTTTGTACATATATTTAAATATTTATTATTTTGTTTGTTTTCTTTAGAGCAATTAATTATTGATCATACAAATAGTAAGTTGTATTTTATGTTGGTATTTCCGTTTCAAAAATTAATCATTATCCATATTTGTATTGGCTAAAATAGATATACATTTTATGAGATGATATGAACAGTTAAACAGATATTATATTAAATTCATAGTTTATGTAGTTTCAGATGATATATTAAATTTGTATTATGACACTGTTTAGGAGCTACACAATTATACTGGGATTACCTTAAACAAGAAATTAAAAATATAGCCAGTGAGTATCATATTTAACAAAAATGATTAAATAGGTACATATAGTTGTATTAAAAAAAAAATTAATTAATGAAAATGAGTGATTGTCACCTCATATCAAAATACGTAACGCAATGATGTTAAAAAATTGTTTTCATTAAAAGCTTCTTCAATATAATCTTTTATATAAAATTTTATAAAATTGTATTATTTTTAGCAATTTATAATGAACTAATTCCATCTGTAAATGAAGTATGCACCTATTGAAGGATTTAATTCATATTCGCATATTTATAATTTTTCTTTGATTTGTTTTCAATTAATCCGATATGTCCAATATGACTAAATTACGCACATTTTAATATTACTATATTTAAAATATTTTATCTTTTATATTAAATGATTTAATATTGTTAATTTTATCTCAATTTTATTTCTAGTGTTATAATTCACCATATTATTTGTAATAAACCATTATAATGAAATTGTGTTTTTTTCTTAATTTGCTGCCCGTACTTGACTTTTTGTTATGTCCGTAAGTATAACTGACTGTGTATGAGGATTAAAAGAAAACGTTAGGTAGGTGCGATCAACTCAATGTTGAATTCACTAACAAGATTAAATAAGACAATACTTATATACATCGGTGCGCAAAACTAAACTTTTGTTGCGGAAACCAGAGTTTGTTTAGAGTAATGGCTCGTAGTTTGAGTGTGCGCACACTTACGTGGAGACGTAATGGAGATCATCAAAGCTTCTAAGTGGTTGTTTGTGTTTTACGACTCTTTTGTTAGGTGAGTCTATGACGGTGGTCCGGCTGACCAACAGCCAAGTGGCAATTCAAAAATCACATTTGCCGTTGCAGTACGCGTGATAGACAACGTTTTGATTGTTCATCTTGAGCCTGTCCCCTCGCGTATATGTATTTCGTTCTTTTTTAAATTGTGTGTTATTTTTAAAACGTGAAATTTATTTTTGTGAATAATTCCTATAAGCCATTCGCTAATTGAATACTATGCATTTGTTTGGTAACGACTTAGAAATATCAAATAGTAAATACTGATCGATGACTTATTCGGACAATTCGAAACTGGTCAGTTAGTATCTTTTAACGTCACCCTGTCATACGCTATTTTAAATTGTACATTTTATACAACTGTTTATTTATATTTTTTGACGTCTGAAATTTCTTGTCCGCGAGAAAAATTTTCTTTGCTAGTCTCATTACACTCTTGATTTCATTTGCACTAATTCAATTAAATTAATTCAATAGTATTAAACAAACGAAAATTTCGCAGGTCACTAAATTATAGAAGCAATATTATTTATGTTCTAGTGTCAGTGTTTTCTAAAATTATAATTTTTAAGCTAAATATATCACATATTTTAAATAATTTAAGTAATATTGCGGGTAGCTATTTTTTCTTAATTTTTTTTTCTATAGCAACGTTTTTATTTTGAATAAAAATTTTTACAAATATAGTATGATTTTACATATTGTTTTATAACATATGTTTTTATTGTAAACGAAATAAAAAATTTTTAAATTGCAAACAAAATCGTATCGCATTTGATTTTGTGATGGATTTACGAAAAAAAAAAAAAAATAAAAACGAATACCCACCGCAGAGAAAATCCCTATTTACGCCGCTGACATGACTGTACGGAAATTTCCGAAGCCACTCGGGAACAGAACGAAAAACGTGCGTCGATCGATTGGGCGGTTTCGGAGACTGTTTACGTTTGACGTGTCCGTGACGAGATGTCAATACAACTAATTCAACGCTTTCCTCTAAAACATTCGCGGACCCTATCGCCGCGATAACAAACGTACATCACCGTAACATGAACACGCGTTAAATGGCACCACCGTTATCGCAATGTTTAGACTTGTGTATAAAAAAAAAAAAAAAAACAATCCGCACGACGTTTGTATCACATGATGTCATCGAACGTTGCCGTAGTGTAACCACGCCATCGCACCATTTGCTATCACGGTATTCCCTCGGCGGCTACTCTCGGCGTGCGTATAGAACGGCGTGCGTATAGAACGGCGTGCGACGACTGCATTCCGGTACAACACGATTTCCCGTGCAACCGCACATACTTCGACGAGTACAAAACGACGTTAGAAACTCGACCGTTAATGTTTATTTATTGATTCGTTTGTTTTTTTCTCATAGTTTCACCTCACTCATACCGAAAACCGATCGACAAACCGAAAATGGTCGCCGAAAAAGTATCCATAAGACGTGGTCGTCACCCGCACGACCGTTCAAATCGATCGCTGCACCTGTCTCCTGAACATCCATCTCCAACACCTTAATATCTGGTACAACAGACCGCGGTTTGCGTCTTACAGTCTTTTCCGTTATTTAACTTGTTTTATTTCTTGTTTTTGTCCTTCAGTTCTATTGAAATCAATAATTTTTGTACTTTTGTGGTATTAAATTATTACAATTACGTATTTGTTGTACGTTATTAATAAGTAAGGATAATATTCAGTAATAACGTTGTATTGGTGTTGGTTCTCCTACCAATAATAACTTCTCCTAGTTGTTCCATTTTTTTCGTTTGTGTGTAAGGTGTAAACAAGAATTTCACCGACATATTATTTAAGAGTCTATTTTTCGTAAATTATAATATTAATCCATTAACTTTTTGTATTAGAATAAAAACATATTATATTATTTTGTTGCATCGGTCAAGTTATTTGAATACACAAAATTAATTTTGACTCTGTCAACACAATTTTAAGTTACAAGGATGCAGTCTTCGGAAGATTAATTATGATTTTTAATTTATAATTATAATTTAAATTTACTTTAATTTTTTTTTTTTAAAAGAACAATTTCTAATTTATTTAAAAAAAGATTTTTTTTAAGGAAAAGAATTTAAATAAGGACAACCTTTACAACAATCGTAAAATATAAACAGTAAAATGTTACAAAATCGAACTTTTTTAAATATTTTAATTTTAAAAATAATTTAAAATTATTGAAATGTTTACTATTTATTTGATTTCAATATTTCACACATATAGCTTTTTCATTTACATAAGTCGATCGATTTTAGTCGATAATAGATTAAATTAAATTAAAAAATTGTTTCAAGGTCTATCTATTGATAAACAGCAGTAAATTTAAAGTAAATAAGTAAGTAATTATTATTATTATTTAAGTAAGTAAAAGATTTACAGGAGTAAATAAAAATGTTGAAAATGATATATGAATTCTAAAATATCCATGTAAAACGATGATTTTTAAACAGGTTTACACGTGCCAATATTTTTGTGTATAAGAGCTAAAAATTGAATACAAGGTTAAAATGAAATTTTTCTAAATAAATTTCAAAAATTATAATAATCAGTAAAATTGAAATAGTGTTATAAGCGTTTAAAATTTCATTTACACCAAAATTAACTTATTACATGTTTTATTTTATCGATATACTAGTATAACAATAATATCAAACCGGGCCATTATTCCTAACTCTTGTGTTTAAAAATATCATACTCATTGATTAAAATAACCTATTGGCGTTATTGAAAATCATTTTTGAATAAAATTATTTATCATTGCACCGAAATCAAAATAATAATATATTATATACCACACATATACAAACGGAAAAAAAATAAATAAGAAATTAAACAAGCTGAATGACGGAAAGACTGGTTTATTTTGCTTTGTCAATACATTTAAATATTTAACTAACATGTAAATGTATTGTTTGGACTATGACATTTTTGAGTTTGAAATCGACGAATTACATGAGTTAACAGTTCTGAAACAAATAATTAAACAAAACAAATCATTAACAAATAAAATTATAAATTATAAAATTGTTTTGTCTTTTAACGATGGTAAAGTTTTAAGTAATTATAATATAATTAATTTTGAATACTTATTTCCGAACAATATTATTCGTGATGGGCGTACGAAATATAAGAATATTAAATAATAATATAGATAACAGGAATAGGTTTATATTTGAATACATATATATATATATTATCATTAAACAAATGTATGGATTTTTAATTTGGAACACATTATATCATTAATTAACATTTTTTGTTTAAACAAAATTCATCAAATATTCAGTCAAACTCTTAATGTTAATAGACGATAGTAAATATTATTAGTATTTTGTTAATAAAAAATTATCTCATTTTATAATTTAAAAGCGTAATTAATCATTTTGTTCATTGTACACATAATTTATCAAGTAATATTAAAAATAAAATGTTGTCAATTAGTTGAAATTTATAACATAATATTATTGTGTAACCACAGAATTGTAATTCATAAATTATTTTACGGATAATTGTAAATAGTATATTATGAATAACATACTTAAAACTGTATACTATTGTAGTATTATGGACTACATACTGTTATTGTATTACTTTGAAAACCTTTCCAATAACGTACTTAAAATCTTCCTATATTTTTTATGTTCTTATATCATCCTTTCTTGAGTTGAACAATTTAAACTCACCATTAATTGATTAGTGACCGGAGCAGCCTTGGCGACGGTCATGATGGCCTTGGTGGATTGGACTCCTCCGACGACGACGATGTTCATGGATACCTTTTCTGCGCCCATTTTTGGTTTTTGGTTAGTTTTTTGTAAGAGTGAAGTAAAGACTAAATATTAAAAGAAGTCAAAAACACCGGTTAGAAACGGTTTTAATTGTATCGAATGGAAACGTTGTTTCAATACTTACCAATGAACGTATTTGCACGATAAAATGTGTTATGCCGAAACATAAATCTTGTGTGGGTTTATATACGTTCGTCGAAAGTAGTTGCCGAGGGGATATGATGAAATTAATAGTGCGATAGTGGCGTGATTATATTATGGCAACGTTCATTAGTTACTAACAATATCACACGAGTTCATACATCATACTATGCTTTTTTTTATAGACAGTGATAAATTTAATTCTTTTTTAAATCGCCTGATATAAAGAAAATTAAAAATATTTAAAAGATACAAACAGATTTTAAAAATAAACATTTTATATCAATATATATTAGATAATAATAATAGCACACTATTGTTGCTTTCGTTATATACACAATTTCTTTGCTGTTTGATATATTATTATTATATAGTTTTTTATTCTTCTAGTTCCATGTCTTTTTATTGAAATATTCATAATATACTCTATTTAATTTCTATCTAATTTCTCTATGCATTTTTTTCTAAATAGTTTTACTTTTAATTTATTCCTGAGTTGTATTTTATTTTTATTAGACCTGATGATGACATTTTATCGAAAGCGGTAAGGTAAACACACATATATAATAACTTTTATATTTTCATTTTTCTTTAATCAATGTAATACTCATTGGTTTTTTGTATATTTAAGTATACATACATACATATATATATATATACTTTAATATATATATATTTAAATAAAATTGACGATATGGAAATCAATGTGGCTCAAAGGGGAAATAATTCCAAATTCGAGCGTAAAACAATTTTACTAGAGGTGAAAAAGTCGGAAACCTCTCGACGTCATCCGATTGACCAATTATGTAGCCGTACAAAATCAAAAGACATATACAATAAAAAAGTATTAGTTATGGGTATTGATTAGTCTTTAAACCAATGAATCCATATTTTCAAGTATACATATTTCAATATTCTATAAAATTATATACTTCGAATTATAATATTTTCGTGTAATCGAGACATATGTTATTCGATTACTGTTTATACAAGTATTTGTGCATTTAAATTGTACAAACAGTTCTTGGAGACGATGCGTTTACATGTAGGAGATTTCACATATTTCATATTTTAAATACAATGCAAACGTCACAACACAAAACGCAAAAAATTAAACAAGACACTTGTGCGTGCAAACGTAAAACCAGGATTGATTATATATACGTATAAAAGGTTTTGTGCGTTACACGTAATTAAATTGAACGTATAAAATGTATATAATGTATTAAACGTGTAATATTGTTTTGTTTTGGAAATTCATTCCTCAAAACTGAAATAAGTTTTATTTTTCAGATTTAAAGTTAGATTTAAAAAATTTATAATTAGTAATAATATGTTAGTCGTACATTATTATATAAATTATGAAAAAAATCTATTTGTTTGTCATTATCTTATCTCATTCTTTTGAGTGCCTATCTAAATAGAAAATAATAAAATATAACTATATCCACAGAGTATATTGAAAAGTGAAATTTATACACAAAATATAAAATAGTGTCATGCACTCTTATTTTTCGTGTATAATTTAATTGAACCCATGTGCTCACCGTTTACATATACCAACAATTATCGAATATATTTATAACTTTTTTTCGAATATCATTTATATCTGAATTTTCCTTTTATTCAGTATAAAAGTAAACATATATTTTTTTTCCAGCGTATATAAATAGGGGTTTTATACAATAACGTATTTATACGTTTCTTTCCTGCATAAAACCAATGCAAAATAAAAAACAAAAACCATAGAGTCGTGTATGTACGCATCTGACCATGGTGTGAGTACACAAAAATAAAAATACAAAAAACAAAACATTTCAATATAATAAACCAAAAACAATAATTTAACGTCGCATGTGCACGAAGCTGGCAACAGCGATGCGGGTAGCAAACGATATTGAACACATACATACATAGACCATCTGTATTATGTACGGCGATCATAAAAAAAAAACCGTATTACATAGGATTCGGAATAAAATGATTTTATATTATTAAATTAATTTAATTATTATGATATTAATAATATAGTTTATGTTAAATATCAATTTTTCAATTTTTTCAAAATATACACTTATTTTAACATATAAGTACATTATATGTGTAAAAAAAAATCATTTTCATATTGTAATAATATTAAAGTGTCTGGTTTTTTCCAAATAAATGAAAACTTTAAAATAAATTTCAAAAATATATTTGTGTTACAAATAATGATCATATTAATTACATAAACATTTGATATAGTTATATAGGGTGTTAAAGATATAAATGATCTAAATTCCTTAAAAATCAATAATATACAAACGATATTGTTTTAATTATGTACGGTTAATATATACACATAGTGTACGAATTAGTTATAATATAATTCGTAAGGTTTTATGAAAATTCAAAGTTTTTTTTATTACTTTTTAAAACTTAAAATCTGTTTTTCGCTATCAACAGACAACACGATATTTACTTAACACTAGTTTTTTTGTATATGAATAATCTATAGTATTATTAGTTGAGAAGCAAAAATCAAACAATACTATCTGACGTATAATGTACTGTCTTCTTTACAATTTTTGATAACTATTGATATTTACATAAAAAAGTAAATACTTTAATTACAATCATCTCCTTTTTGGTAGTAAAATACGAATATTTTTTTAAATTATAAAAGAACCCCTCGAATCCAATTTTTGTTATTCTCCCTACAACCGTTATATAGTTTAAATACAAATTTGTTTACATACAGTTACAATATGCTTACGATTTCGTTTAAAAGTATTCTTGTACTAATAACTTTTGCAATTGTTCTTAATATCGATATTGCTAGTGAGTCTCATTTATGTAATATATTTATGTATTATATTAATTAATAAATAATAATTAAATACTAATTTATACTACGTAAATTGGTTTAAAATTATAATTTTATGGAGCTGGTATATGATAAATCACCTTTTTACTCTAATTTCATATTTATAATACTGATAATTACAATATCAATACAACAGTAAATTATTATTATGTTCTTTTAGCTTCCCAAAATATCCATCAGGGTAAGTTCTGTAAAGGTTTATACACATCAACTACAAGTTGTAAAATAGTTAAACTATGGAATTGAATACATTTATAATAATTAAAAAGTACTCGTATTTCACCCAATTGATTTTTCTTTTAAATTTAGATTGCATTGGTATGTAACAGACTTCGTATTTTATTAAATAATATAGGTCATAGGAATAAATAGTATAATATGTTGTGTAATGTAACTATTTAATGCATTTATTTAGTGCCTTGTATGAACATAAAAACCAATAGCAATAACCGTTTGTGTACAAAGCTAAATATAACATGAAATCGAATATATATTTGTTTTAAATCACAAGATGCTCAAAATTATACAAACCAGTCAGTTTTAAAAACCGATAAATTAGCGAATTAAAAAAAAAGTTTTAAAATGATAACAATTAAATATAACATTTATCAAAATGCATATTATCAATGTTTTATAATTCTGTAAATATTTTAACTAGTTTTTTAAATGCGGAATTACTATTTAGATATTTTTAAGGCTGTAATTGGTATTGATCGTAAGTATTCATCAACAGTACTAATTGATTGGATATTTCAAAATCATGTGACATATTTATAGTAGTATAATATGAAACAGTCATTTATTTTTAAATATGTTTGGTACACTGACCGAGAATAATAAATATTTTGTTCCAACATTAGGATACATTTGCTATTTCATCGTTAGTTTTAATATAATAATAATAATTTTATATAAAATATTCGGGTTTTTCTAACGGAGATATCTAATGTATTATAATTTATGTACTTACAACTTGAATTGTATTTCATCTTGTTTAAGCCGAGATTAGCAGCCATGTTGATGTTCTAACCGAATTATTTTCAAATGTCTGTAAGTTAAATTAGTAATTCATCAATATAAAATGACAAAATGTGTAGTCATCAAATATAATAGTGAACTCAACATTATGGTTATAATATAAAAAGGACTTGCTCGGAAGACTTTGATATATGTTACGTTCCGTTATTAACACGAAACACAAGCTTAGAGGAATATAAAATTTCATCATTATTTATTCTATTCATTCATAATATTAAACTACTTACGTCACTGCGAATCGCTTTTTTAATAAAATGATTTGGTATTGCATTCAAATGTATAAATATATGTAATATTGCCAAATCTTTAATATTTTTTTATTAATTTTCCTAGCAAATCATAAAATTAACCGATATAAATCCAGTAATTATTTGCTAAAATTTGGGATAATCTTATATATGTATTGTTTATTTAAGTATATTTTTCTTGTATGAAAATAAATAATTTAAATATATATAAAATTATCATCTTATTAAGACTATATTATTTACTTTTCCCAGCTAACGCAATACAGGAAAATCTTGATTTCAGTAACTATTTGTTATAATTTGAGATAATATTACATATGTATTGTTTATTTAAATATATTTTTGTTTTATTATAATAATAGACATTAAAGAGTTAAACAATGATCAATAGTTTATTTTCTTGAAAGATTTATTATTTTAAGCAAAGTTTTAAATATATTTATTTTCAAATGTATAAGACAACTGAGTTGCACAGTGTTATTAAAACAACATTAATAATATTGCATATAATTGTAGAATGATTATAAATATTTTAAAACGAAAATAGAATTATTTACTTGGAACCTACTTTTTAAAAAGAAAATTTGTCTTTGAATATAATATAATATGTAATAATAGCACTCAATTGACAAATAACAACAACAACAACAACAACAACAACAACAACAGCAACAACAACAACAATTCTATTAATAATAATAATAAAAATAACAAAAATAATTATATTTATAAGTAATAGAGAATGACACTATTTATTTAGACCGATTACAAGAATTCTTCAATAACTTCTTCAGAATAATTGAAGCATATTTAATTTCAATTGGTATGTTAATCAGATTTATAATTCTTTGAACAATTTTTAATTATTTACGTGAAATACAAATATAAACATACACACACATACACACACACACACACACACACACACACACACACCTACACACGCCTACACACACACACATATATATATATAAATTTTCAATTCATTCCACAATTTGTACATCCAGGTAGAAATTAGATTGTAATGAATATGTTGTTTCAATAAAAACTGAACAACATCGACCAAACAATAAAATATAAAACGTTTCAGTTTTACGAATATGATCGTAAAAATATAATTTTAAATTGTTGTATGTGATGATAATGGTTAAGAAAACAAAATTCGAATTATTTGAATATAACCATATTTTGGCGTACCAAAATTTGGTAACAGCGGATGGATACTGTTAAAACTAATTTGTGTTTCTATATAAAAAATCAATTAGACAAATGTTTCCTTTTCGCATATAGAAAAGTTTTAGATTAATAATTAAATATTTATTGTGATAACTGATAATATTAATAAACATTTTAATAAATTTTCGGAATCTTTTTTTTTTTTTTTAAAAGGACGTTTTGTAAAAATCACATTCAACTTCAACCATTACAATTTCGGAATCTTTAATAGTCAAAATACTACTGAATAGTATAGAGTATTTCAAATAAGTTACTGAAAATTTTTAACTATTTGATATCTTCAAGTAATCGTCAAACTAATATACAATCTTTAAATTGAAAAGTTTTACAGCGGTTATTTGATAATGCCCATCACCACTCACCATTCGTATACGTTGACATTCCACTTTCGTCTACTCATCTCGCGTATTTCAATTTATCGTTTTATCAAATCTCACTTGACGCTATAGTAGTTTACTAAGCGTTTACGACGCGATATAGACAATACATGTACCATATTAAATCGTTATAATATTTAAAAGGGACGCTGCTCGTAGTTGTAATATTTCAAAATATTTAAAAAAATGATATTTCAAAAACAAAATATTTTGCAAACACTGTGTAAAAGAACTTAAACATGTTTAACATGTATGTTAATAATATGTTAAACTTCAAGTATAATTATTTAGCTTGATGCTTATTGTATTGTATTTTAAATCCCAATAAAATCAAAAAAAATTTTGTAAGTTAGTCATAGATAAACCATTTTTAAATATTATTTTGTATGTGTATTTCCATAAAATGTTTATAAGTTATATAATTATTTACTTGGCATTGAAATGGTATGAAACATTTGGGTTACACATCTTATTAGAGAAAATAAATGATAAACTGTAATTGGCGAATAAAATCATTTAATTATTTGAATATATAATTTTTATACCTTCCATTATATAGTAAATGATTCAAATAAAATGCTTCTATCACCAATCTTGTGGTGTGAAAATGGACCTGAAATATCGAGTACATATTATATTTATTACTATGAAGTTTGATTTATTTATCATTGTTTTAAATTTAATCATATAGTACGAACCAATATTAATATCATTTAAATGTAAACACACCTTAAAGATATTAGAATATTTAAGTAGAATCATTTCAAGACATATTAAAATTTTTTTTATCAAATGTTTATATAGATCATTTTTCGTACCAGGATTATAGTGAGCAAATTATTACTTCTAAACATATTTATAATAATGTCATTTTTCTGAGTTAAACCGTGTTTCAGTAGTTTTCTTGTCGTAATAACTATATGAACTGTAGCCCTACAAACTCAATAACGTGTTCTGTCCGGTTTGATAATGTTGGAATGGGTGCGAAATAGGTTGAGAATTTGTGATCACATAGGATATAACCTATACAGCATTTGATCTGCTAGGTAGATCATTGTAACTTATCACACACTGTAAGAATTACATTGAATGTACAGGTAGAATATTTGTGAATTTGACATATTTGACTAGATAACTAAGAACTAGTTAACATTAAAATATAGTGGCTAACGTGCTCGTATAATACCAAATGTCTATGACACTTTTAAAAAGTGTCCACATTTTAAAGCAACTGCAGAGTGTTTCACGCAATCTGTCCACCTTTCATTATGGAGTGGAGCATTATGTAGAGAGGAGTGCAAGAGATAATTTTAACATTTTTTGAAAGTGTTTAGCTCATCGTGTCGTAATTGTTTTTACTTGCTAATTGAAATTATATATTTGATATATATTGTATGTAAATTATTAACTAAGATGTATTAAAAAATATAAATAGAATAAAACTTTTTTAATTATTTAAAGATACAAATTATTTAATTAGTATATATAAGTTATTGATGAAAATGTGTAACTATATAGTATATATTAATAATTTTCTTTTCTTAATATTTAAGGTCCTGTTGACATTTGCAAATGTAAGATTTAATTTTACAGTATTTTGTTATTTTCCTCACTTATTTAATATTAACTACAACATTACATTTTGCTGAAAAAAACTCTAAATACGTAGGTAAACACAATTATAATAAAGTATTTATATTAAATATTCTTAATCATTGTGTTTTCTAGTTCAATTAATGGAAGATCCAATAGGAAATGTGTTTAGACGTAAATATTTAATAATTTGTCATTTCACTTAATAAATGCATAAAACCTGTTTATCATTATAATTGTATACCTTTTAGGTATTACTTATATACTACGGATCCATGTTATTGTAATAATATCACGTTTTATCTGTATAGATGACCATTCTGTCTATGATGCATTAAGTCTTGCATATTTTGAAGTCGGTGAGTACTTATACTATATTATTACTCTTAAATGTTATTAATCCTAACCTTAGTAATAGAACGATTAATATATATATTTCCACTAAATTTTAAAATGCGTATCTGCTTCTATGACTTTGATGTATATTAAGGACAAATAAGAATGCATATTTACGAATGAGATATCGAATTTTTATCTTATATAATACTGTGAAAATAAAATTTTGCATTCAGGTGATCGTCGCTGTTTGTAATCCTAAATTAATTGTGTATAAAAAAAATAAAATGTGTTATTAGTTTTTTTTTTGACATATATTTAAATATTTGTTATTTTGTTTGTTTTATATAGAGCAATTAATTATTGATCATACAAGGAGTAAGTTATATATTATGTTGGTATTTCTGTTGTAAAACGAATCGTTATCCATATTTGAATAAGTTAAAATAGATATACATTTTGTAAGATGATATGAACAGTTAATCTGATATTATATTAAATTCATAGTTTATGTAGTTTCAGGTGATATATTATATTTGTATTATGACACTGTTTAGGAGCTACACAATTATACTGGGATTACCTTAAACAAGAAGTTAAAAATATAGCCAGTGAGTATCATATTTAACAATAATGATAAAATATGTACATACAGTTGTATTAAAAAAAAATGAATTAATGAAAATGAGTGATTGTCACCTCATATCACAATACGTAACGCAATGATGATAAAAAATTGTTCTCATTAAAAGCTTCTTCAATATAATCTTTTATATAAAATTTTATAAAATTGTATTATTTTTAGCAATTTATAATGAACTAGTTCCGTCTGTAAATGAAGTATGCACCTATTGAAGGATTTAATTCATATTCGCATATTTATAATTTTTCTTTGATTTGTTTTCAATTAATCCGATATGTCCAATATGACTAAATTACGCACATTTTAATATTACTATATTTAAAATATTTTATTCTTTATATTAAATGATTTAATATTGTTAATTTTATCTCCATTTTATTTCTAGTGTTATAATTCACCATATTATTTGTAATAAACCATTATAATGAAATTGTGTTTTTTTCTTAATTTGCTGCCCGTACTTGACTTTTTGTTATGTCCGCAAGTATAACTGACTGTGTATGAGGATTGAAAGAAAACGTTAGGTAGGTGCGATCAACTCAAAGTTGAATTCACTAACAAGATTAAATAAGACAATACTTATATACATCGGTGCGCAAAACTAAACTTTTGTTGCGGAAACCAGATTTTGTTTAGAGTAATGGCTCGTAGTTTGAGTGTGCGCACACTTACGTGGAGACGTAATGGAGATCATCAAAGCTTCTAAGTGGTTGTTTGTGTTTTACGACTCTTTTGTTAGGTGAGTCTATGACGGTGGTCCGGCTGACCAACAGCCAAGTGGCAATTCAAAAATCAGATTTGCCGTTGCAGTACGCGTGATAGACAACGTTTTGATTGTTCATCCCCTCGCGTATATGTATTTCATTCTTTTTTAAATTGTGTGTTATTTTTAAAACGTGAAATTTATTTTTGTGAATAATTCCTATAAGCCATTCGCTAATTGAATACTATGCATTTGTTTGGTAACGACTTAGAAATATCAAATAGTAAATACTGATCGATGACTTATTCGAACAATTCGAAACTGGTCAGTTAGTATCGTTTAACGTCACGCTGTCATACGCTATTTTAAATTGTACATTTTATACAACTGTTTACTTATATTTTTTGACGTCTGAAATTTCTTGTCCGCGAGAAAAATTTTCTTTGCTAGTCTCATTCCACTCTTGATTTCATTTGCACTAATTCAATTAAATTAATTCAATAGTATTAAACAAACGAAAATTTCGCAGGTCACTAAATTATAAAACCAATATTATTTATGTTCTAGTGTCAGTGTTTTCTAAAATTATAATTTTTAAGCTAAATATATCACATATTCTTAAATAATTTAAGTAATATTGCGGGTAGCTATTTTTTCTTAATTTTTTTTTTCTATAGCAACGTTTTTATTTTCAATAAAAATTTTTACAAATATAGTATAATTTTACATATTGTTTTATAACATATGTTTTTATTGTAAACGAAATAAAAAATTTTTAAATTGCAAACAAAATCGTATCGCATTTGATTTTGTGATGGATTTACGAAAAAAAAAAAAAAATAATAAAAACGAATACCCGCCGCAGAGAAAATCCCTATTTACGCCGCTGACATGAGCGTACGGAAATTTCCGAAGCCACACGGGAACAGAACGAAAAACGTGCGTCGATCGATTCGGCGGTTTCGGAGACTGTATACGTTTGACGTGTCCGTGACGAGATGTCAAGACAACTAATTCATCGCTTTCCTCTAAAACATTCGCGGACCCTATCGCCGCGATAACAAACGTACATCACCGTAACATGATCACGCGTTAAATGGCACCACCGTTATCGCAATGTTTAGACTTGTGTATAAAAAAAAAAAAAAAACAATCCGCACGACGTTTGTATCACGAGATGTCATCGAACGTTGCCGTAGTGTAACCACGCCATCGCACCATTTGCTATCACGGTATTCCCTCGGCGGCTACTCTCGGCTTGCGTATAGAACGGCGTGCGACGACTGCATTCCGGTACAACACGATTTCCCGTGCAACCGCACATACTTCGACGAGTACAAAACGACGTTAGAAACTCGACCGTTAATGTTTATTTATTGATTCGTTTGTTTTTTTCTCATAGTTTCACCTCACTCATACCGAAAACCGATCGACAAACCGAAAATGGTCGCCGAAAAAGTATCCATAAGGCACCTATTTACGCTTACGACGTGGTCGTCACCCGCACGACCGTTCAAATCGATCGCTGCACCTATCTCCTGAACATCCATCTCCAACACCTTAATATCTGGTACAACAGACCGCGGTTTGCGTCTTACAGTCTTTTCCGTTATTTAACTTGTTTTATTTCTTGTTTTTGTCCTTCAGTTCTATTGAAATCAATAATTTTTGTACTTTTGTGGTATTAAATTATTACAATTACGTATTTGTTGTACGTTATTAATAAGGAAGGATAATATTCAGTAATAACGAAGTATTGGTGTTGGTTCTCCTACCAATAATAACTTCTCCTAGTTGTTCCATTTTTTTCATTTGAGTGTAAGGTGTAAACAAGAATTTCACCGACATATTATTTACGAGTCTATTTTTCGTCAATTATAATATTAATCCATTAACTTTTTGTATTAGTATGAAAACATATTATATTATTTTGTTGCATCGGTAAAGTTATTTGAATACACAAAATTAATTTTGACTCTGTCAACATAATTTTAAGTTACAAGGATGCAGTCTTCGGAAGAATTATTATGGTTTTTTATATATAATTATAATTTGAATTTACTTTAATTTTTTTTTTTTAGAAAGAACAATTTCTAATTTAATCAAAAAAGATTTTTTTTAAGGAAATAAATTTAAATAAGGACAACTTTTACAACAATTGTAAAAAATAAACAGTAAAATGTTACAAAATCTAACTTTTTTAAAAATTTTAATTTTAAAAATAATTTAAAATTATTGAAATGTCTAGTATTTATTTGATTTCAATATTTCACACATATAGCTTTTTCATTTACATAAGTCAATCGATTTTAGTCTAATATTATCTTTTTGAAAATGTCAATAATGTACGGTATTTTTAAGTATTTAATAAATAGTAAAGTATAAATTTTAGGATCAAAAATTATATACAAGATTTGTTTTATAGTATATGAAAAATATTTAAGAATTTTATGAATTTTTCGATCACACATTTTTTAAAAGCGTTTTAAGTTCAATTATTGTGTAAAATTAAAGATTTTATGCAAAATCATGATTTTTTATTTTCTGAAAATTCACACAATGAACAATTATGATCTTCAAAAATGAAAATTTTAGTTAAGTTATTTCATATTGTGTTAGAATATTGTATGATAAGTCCTGTATTATGTTTGTAGGCCTTTGGTTTTAACATTTCATTCATTCATGTTCTAAGAGCAACGCCTTGTCGAGTTAGCCAGTGTATCTGTCTTTTGCCGCTTTCTTTAGTTGTTGGTAGGATGCACAGCCCATTTTCTCTTTTATCTCATGGCACATTGTTAAAATTTTAACATTTAAAATGTATTAATTAATAAAAAAAATTCATATTTATCAATATTTTGAAAATGTAGCTGCAAAATGGTTCCATTTAAATAAGTATTTTATATATTTTACAATATTATAATACATTATTATTATTGTACAGTATTAAATTAAATAATCGTTAAACTTGTCAAGTTTTTCGAATTATTATTTTTGGATTTATAACATAAAAACGATATTTGGTTTAGTAAAAATAATATGTGACGACAATCTTATCAGTAATTAGCTATTTGTTATCGTTTTCTTGTGAAAAACTATAGAAAAAATCAACTTATTTCATATATTTCTTATGTCTATGAAAAAACTACTGAAAAATTGAAAAACCTGTTACGCATACTAGTTTCCCCATACTGAATTTCGTTTTTATTGTCTTAGTTCCAAAAAAATATTTCAAAACATTTGAAATGTTTACCAATTATTTATTCTTGATAATATACATGCATACAATTTTTATTTTTAACCCAATTCGATCAATTTTAGGCTAACTTATAGTATTTTGAAAATTGCAATAATTTCCGGTCTTATAATGTTTAAACATTAATTAAATTTTGCATTTACCGAATCCCAAAAAATTTGTTTCAAGGATTATCTATTGATATAATAACAGCAGTAAATAAAAATGTTGAAAATGATATATGAATTCTAAAATATCCATGTAAAACGATGATTTTTAAACAGGTTTACAGATGCCTATATTTTTGTATATAAGAGCTAAAAATTGAATACAAGGTTAAAATTAAATTTTTCTAAATAAATTTCAAAATTTATAATAATCAGTTAAATTGAAACAGTGTTATAAGCTTTTAAAATTTCATTTACACCAAAATTAACTTATTACATGTTTTATTTTATCGATATACAGGTATAACAATAGTATCAAACCGGGCCATTATTCCTAACTCTTGTTTAAAAATATCATACTCATTGCTTAAAATAACCTATTGGCATTATTGAAAATCACTTTGAATAAAATCATTTATCATTGCACCGAAATCAAAATAATAATATATTACATACCACACATATACAAACGGAAAGGGCATAAATAAGAAATTAAACAAGTTGAATGACGGAAAAGACTGGTTTATTTTGCTTTATCAATACATTTAAATATTTATTTACATGTAAATGTATTGTTTGGACTATGGCATTTTTGAGTTTGAAATCGACGAATTACATGAGTTAACAGTTCTGAAACAAATAATTAAACAAAACAAATCATTAACAAATAAAATTATAAATTATAAAATTGTTTTGTCTTTTAACGATGTGAATGTTTTAAGTAATTATAATATAATTAATTTCGAATACTTATTACTGAACAATATTATTCGTTATGGGCGTACGAAATGTAAGGATATTATATAATATTATAGATAACAGGAATAGGTTTATATTTGAATACATATATATATATATTATCATCAAACAAATGTATGGATTCTTAATTTGGAACGCATTATATCATTAATTCACATTTTTTGTTTTAAACAAAGTTCATCAAATATTAAGTCAAACTCTTAATGTTAATAGACGATAGTAAATACCATTAGTATTTTTATAATAAAAAATTATCTAATTTTATAATTTAAAAGCATAATAAATCATTTTGTTCATTATATACATAATTTATCAAGTAATATTAAAAATAAAATGTTGTCAATTAGATGAAATTTATAACATAATATTATTGTGTAACCACAGAATTGTAATTCATAAATTATTTTACGGATAATTGTAAATAGTATATTATAAATAACATACTTAAAACTGTATACTATTGTAGTATTATGGACTACATACTGTTATTGTATTACTTTGAAAACCTTTCCAATAACGTACTTAAAATCTTCCTATATTTTTTATGTTCTTATATCATTCTTTCTTGAGTTGAACAATTTAAACTCACCATTAATTGACTGGTGACCGGAGCGGCCTTGGCGACGGTCTTGATGGCCTTGGTGGATTGAACTTGTCCGACGACGACGATGTTCATGGATACCTTTTCTGCGCCCATTTTTGGTTTTTGTTTGGTTTTTTGTAAGAGTGAAGTAAAGACTAAATATTAAAAGATGAAAAAAAACCGGTTAGAAACGGTTTTAATTGTATCGAATGAAAACGTTGTTTCAATACTTACCAATGAACGTATTTGCACGAAAATTGTGTTATGCCGAAACATAAATCTCGTGTGGCTTTTTATACGTTCGTCGAAAGTAGTTGCCGAGGGGATATGATGATAATAATAGTGCGATAGTGGCGTGATTATATTATGGCAACGTTCATTAGTTACTAACAATATCACACGAGTTCATACATCATACTGTGCTTACATTTATAGATAGTGATAAATTTAATTCTTTTTTAAATCGCCTGTTATAAAGAAAATTAAAAATATTTAGAATATACAAACAGATTTAAAAAAAAAAACATTTTATATCAATATATATTAGATAATAATAATAGCACACTATTGTTGCTTTCGTTATATACACAATTTCTTTGCTGTTTGATATATTATTATTATATAGTTTTTTATTCTTCTAATTCCATGTCTTTTTATTGAAATATTCATAATATACTGTATGTAATTTCTATCTAATTTCTCTATGCATTTTTTTCTAAATAATTTTACTTTTGATTTATTCCTCAGTTGTATTTTATTTTTATTAGACCTGATGATGACATTTTATGGAAAGCGGTTAGGTAATCACACATATATATCAACTTTTTTATTTTTCTTTTTCTTTAATCAATGCAATACTCATTGGTTTTTTGTATATTTAAGTATACATACTTACATATATATATATATATATATATATATATATATATAAATATATATATATATACATTTATAAATATATATATATTTTTATAAATAATGACGAGATGGAAATCAATGTGGCTCAAAGGGGAAGTAATTCCAAATTCTAGCGTATAACAATTTAACTAGAGGTGAAAAAATCGGAAACCTCTCAGCGTCAACCGATTGACCAACTATGTAGCCGTATAAAATGAAATGACATATACAATAAAAAAGTATTAGTTATGGGTATTGATTAGTCTTGAAACCAATGAATTCATATTTTCAAGTATAGATATTTCAATATTCTATAAAATAATATACTTCGCAGTATAATGTTTTCGTGTAATCGAGACATATATTATTCGATTACTGTCTATACGAATATTTGTCCATTTAAATTGTACAAACAGTTCTCGGAGACGATGTGTTTACATGTAGGAGATTTCACATATTTCATATTTAATTACAAGGCAAACGCCACAATATTATAAACAAAAAATTAAACAAGACACTTGTGTGTGCAAACGTAAAACCAGGATTGATTTTATATACGTATAAAACGTTTTGTGCGTTACACGTAATTAAATTGAACTTATAGAACGTATAATATTGTTTTTTTTAAATGCATTCCTCAAAACTAAAATAAGTTTTATTTTTCAGATTTTAAGTTAGATTTAAAAAATTTATATTTAGTAAAAGTATGTTAGTCATAAATTATATTATAAATTATGAAACAAATCTATTTGTTTGCCATTATCTTTTCTCATTCTTTTGAGTGCTAATCTAAAATATTACTACAGACACAGAGTATATTGTAAAGTGAAATTTATACATAAAATATAAAATAGTGTCATACACTTTTATTTTTCGTGTATGATTTAATTGAACCCATTAGTGCTAACCGTTTCACAGTTAACAGTTATCGAATATATTTATAACATTTTTCCGGATATTATTTATATCTGAATTTTCCTTTTATACGTTATAAAATATATATATTTTTTTTCCCAACGTATATAAATACGAGTTTTATACTATAACGTATTTATACGTTTCATTCCTGCATAAAAAACAAAAACCATAGAGTCGCATATTTACGCATCTGACCATGGTGTGAGTATTTTTACTCATATTTTTCGTGTATTTAATTTAACCCATTAGTGCTCACCGTTTACATATACCAACAATTATCGAATATATTTATAACTTTTTTCCGAATATTATTTATATCTGAATTTTCCTTTTATTCAGTATAAAAGTACATATATATATATTTTTCCAGCGTATATAAATAGGGGTTTTATACAATAACGTATTTATACGTTTCTTTCCTGCATAAAACCAATGCAAAATAAAAAACAAAAACCATAGAGTCGCGTATGTACGCATCTGACCATGGTGTGAGTACACAAAAAAAAAACAAAATACAAAAACATTTCAATATAATAAACAAAAAACAATAATTTAACGTCTCATGTGCACGAAGCCGGCAACAGCGATGCGGATAGCAAACGGTATTGAACACATACATACATAGACCATCCGCATTATGTACGGCGATCATAAAAAAAAAAACTGTATTATATAGAACTCGTAATAAAATGATACAAATAATGATTTTGTTTATACGTATGTAGTAGTATGTGTGCAAGTGTGTAAATACAACGTGTTTTAAAAGTCTTCATCCGATTACGAACTGATATAGTTCAGGAATCATTAATTGCAGATCAACGACTCATATAGTAATGGAATGATAAACTAGTCAAGTTTATTTTAAGTAATTTTGCTGATAAATTTGCCTGTGTAATGATTAGTGAAATGCCGTCAGTTTGTTTCGGAATGGCGACTCCGCAACAGAAAGCGTTTTGCGTCTTCCGTTTTATATAGTCAGTGCGAGTCGGCAATAGCCGTTCAACGTAATTTTCGAAGAACTTATGGAACTAAAGCTTCAATCGCTCAAAACATTTGACGTTTGCATCAAACGTTCCAAGAAAGTAGTTTTTCTGTTCAAAGAAACGCTCATGTCGACCTTGTATCTTTGACGAAAACATCGAGTGTGTCCGACAATGTTTCACTCCGAGTTCACAGAAGTCTATAAGTCGTGCAATCCTAGAGCTAGGTCTGCCTAATTTGACCGTTTGGCGTGTTCTCTGATGTCATTTAGCATTGAAAGCATATCGATTGTAACTGGTACAAGCCCTCCTTTTTGGACGACAAACGAAAACTTATCGATTTTTACAATTTCATTTCCGAAAAACAAGAAGAAGATGAAACATTCGTCTCACGCATTGTTTTTTCTGCCCAAGCAAACAAAATTTGAATTTGTTCACTATGTCAATCCTATAAAAATTAAACCCAAATCTCTTCCTATTGGGAAACATGAACATTGGTTTTTGGACATGTATTTTAGCGTCCGATGGAGTGTATAAATAATTTTTTATATACAATATTTGTATACGTGTATGTAATTATATAATATTTATAATTATTTGTATATATGTATGATAATATATATAAATAAATGTATATACGCAAACAATCAACGTCATAAAATATCACGAAATCTACACATGAATTTTGATGATGTTATATTCATAAAAAAATTCAAAATAAATAATTAATTATAATTTCATAACAACAATATTTTAGCATGGTATGATTACCAGGACAGCCAGATAGATAAACATGCTTATGAGAATATACGTGTCAACTCCAGGCCTAATCAGAACTATAGCTGTGAGTGGTTAATTTTGAAGGGTGTCAAAATAATGAGCAAATTTTATTTCAAAAATATGTATTGTTTATGTTAATTGCTATTTTAATTATAAATAATCAAGACAATAAATATAGAAAACAAACATGAAAACAAAACGTCACCGATTTATTATTTCAAGCACGGTCAGTACTGTAAACACCTATACCTATCTGAATCAACGTTAAAAATACACGTGCAATTAAAACACCCATATTGGATAGAATGTAATGACGTTATATATTGTAAGAATTGTGAAGTTAATATTAGAGAATACCACAATAGGAGCAAAGAAGGAAAGGAAAAAAATGATAAGCTTAAAACATCCAAATTTTATCAATTAATTTTTTTTTTAAATAACAGAAATAAAATTTGAAAGCAATGGCCTGACCATTATTTAGATAATCAAATCATGACTGAAAATTATTGTAACAACGAATATACATTTAATATAAAACGAATATTTAAAATCACAATCTATGAAATTAAATACCCTAAATACTCGTACAAACAGGAATAGAAAAATAAAAGTGAAAATATTGTAAATTTTAAGAGATTGAATTCTAATAAATTGAAATTCGATATAAATCCTAAATTTACTCAACTTTGACAAACATAATTGAAATAAATATTAAATAAATATAAAAGTTGTTTTGCTAATCACCTGATGGAATTATTAATATAATAGTTTACGTATGTCGAGTTACTATAAACTATCGGTTCCAACTAGGAATAAATTGTGATCGCAAATTTGCGTTAATTGTGTATGAAAATAGATAAACAAGCAGTCATTGTAAAAGTATCGCAAAAAAAGAAAAAAAGGAAATTTATGTATTGATAAACATTAAACAATAGTATTAATAATATAGTGTACGTTGAATATCAATTTTTCAAAATATACACTAATTTTAACATATTAGTATATTATGTGTAAAAAAAAAAATCATTTTCATATTATGATAATATTAAAGTGTCTGGTTTTTTCCAAATAAATGAAAACTTTAAAATAAATTTAAAAAATATATTTGTTTTAAAAATAATGATCACTTTATTACATAGACCTTTGTGATATAGTTGTATACGGAATTAAAGATATTAGCGATCAATCACTAATATACAAACGGCATTATTTTAAATGTGTATGGTATATATATATACACACAGCGTACGAATTAGTTATAATATAATTCGTAATGTTTTACGAAAATTCAATGTTTTTTTATAATTGTTTAAACCTCAAAATTTGTTTTTCGCTATGAACAGACAACACGATATTTACTTAACACTAGTTTTTTTTGTATATGAATAAGCTATAGTATCATTAGTTGAGAAGTAAAAATCAAATAATACTATATGCCGAATAATGTACTGGCTTCTTTCCTGTTTTTGATTATTATTGATATTTACATAATAAAGTAAATACCATAATTAATTATCATTTACTTCTTATTGGTAGTAAATACGACTACTTTTTTAAATTATATAAGAACTCATCGAATTCCAATTTATGTTATTCTCTCTACAACCGTTATATAGTTAATATATAAATTTGTTTACTAACAATTTCAATATGCTTACGGTTTCGTTTAACAGTTTACCTGTACTAATAACTTTTGCAATTGTTCTTAATATCGATATTGCTAGTGAGTCTCATTTATGTAATATATTTTATGTATTATATAAATTAATAAATAATAATTAAATACAAATTTATACTACGAAAATTGGTTTATAATTATAATTTTATGGAGCTGGTGTATGATAAATTACCTTTTTACTCTAATTTCATATTAATAATGCTGATAATTACAATATAAATACAACAGTAAATTATTATTATGTTCTTTTAGCTTCCCAAAATATCCATCAGGGTAAGTTCTGTAAAGGTTTATATACATCAACTACAAGTTGTATAATAGTTAAACTATGGAACTTAATACAATTTTAACAATTAAAAAATACTTGTATTTAACCCAATTAATTTTTCTTTTAAATTTAGATTGCATTAGTATGTTACAGACTTTGTATTTTAATAAATAATATAGATCATAGGAATAAATAGTATAATATTTTGTGTAACTATTTAATGCATTTATTTAGTGTTTTATTTAAACATAAAACCCAATAGCAATAACCGTTTGTGTTCAATACTAAATATAACATTAAACCAAATACATATTTGTTTTAAATCACAAGATGTTCAAAATTATACAAACCAGTCAGTTTTAAAAACCGATATATTAGCGAATTAAAAAAAAAAGTTTTAAAATGTTAACAATTAAATTTAACATTTATCAAAATTCATATTGTTATTGTTTTATAATTCTGTAAACATTTTAATTTATTTTTAAATGCGGAATTACTATTTAGATCTTTTTAAGGCTGTAATTGGTATTGATGGTAAGTATTCATCAACAGTATTAATTGATTGGATATTTCAAAATCACGTGACATATTTATAATAGTATAATATAAAATAATCGTTTATTTTTAAATATATTTGGTACACTGACCGAGAATAATAAATATTTTGTTCCAACATTAGGATACATTTGCTACTTCATCGTTAGTTTTAATAAAATAATAATAATTTTATATAAAATATTCGGGTTTTTCTAACGGAGATATCTAATGTATTATAATTTATGTACTTACAAAATGCATTGAATTTCATCTTATTTTAGCCGAAATTAGCAGCCATGTTGAGGTTCTAACCGCATTATTTTCAAATGTCTGTAAGTTAAATTAGTTATTCATAAATATATAATGACAAAATGTGTAGTCATCAAATATAATAGTGAAATCAACATTCTGGTTATAATATAATAAGGACTTGCTCGGAAGACCTTGATTTATGTTACGTTCCGTTATTAAAACGAAACACAAGCTTAGAGGAATATAATATTTCATCATTCTTTATTCTACTCAAACATAATATTAAACAACTTACGTCACTTTGAATCGGTTTTTGAATAAATTGATTTATTATTGCATTCAAATGTATAAATATATGTAATATTGCCAAATCTTTAATAATTTTTTATTACTTTTTCTAGCAAATCATAAAATTAACCAATATAAATCCAGTAATTATTTGTTAAAATTTGGGATAATCTTATATATGTATTGTTTATTTAAGTATATTTTTCTTGTATGAAAATAAATAATTTAAATATATATAAAATTATCATCTTATTAAGACTATATTATTTACTTTTCCCAGCAAACGCAATGCAGGACAATCCTGATTTCAGTAACTATTTGTTATAATTTGAGATAATATTACATATATATTCGTTATTTATGTATATTTTTGTGTTATTAAAACACTAGGCATTAAAGAGTTAAACAATGATCAATAGTTTATTTTCTTGAAAGATTTATTATTTTAAACAAAGTTTTAAATATATTTATTTTCAAATGTATAAGACAACTGAGTTGCACGGTGTTATTAAAATAACATTAATAATGTGGCATCTAATCGTAGAATGTTTATAAATATTTTAAAACGAATTAAATTAATTACTTGGAACCTATTTTTATAAAGAAAATTTGTCTTTGAATATATACAACATTTGATAATAGCACTCAATCGACAAATAACAAAAACAACAATAACAACAACAATAATAATAATTATAATGATTATTATAATAACAACAAAAATTTATATATTTATAATTAAAAGAGGATAACACTATTTATTTAGACCGATTTCAAGAATTCTACTCTAATTTCTTCAAATTAATTGAAGCATATTTGGTTTCAATTGGTATGTTGATCATATTTTAAATTCTTTGAACAATCTTTTATTATTTACTTGAAATATAAATATAAACACACACACACACACACACACACACACATACACACACACATATATATATATATCAATTTTAAATTTATTCCACAATTTTTAAAATCCAGGTAAAAATTGGATTGTAATGAAAATATTGTTTCAAAACAAATTCGACAACACCGACTAAACAAAATATGGAACGTTTCAGTTTTTCGAATATGATCATAAAACTTTAATTATAAATTGTTGTATGTGATGGTAATGGTTAAGAAAAACCAAATTTGAATAATTTGAATATAACCAAATTTTGTCGTACCAAAATTTGGAAACGGCTGACGGATACTGTTAATACTAATTAATGTTTCTGTATAAAAAATCAATTAGACAAATGTTTCCTTTTCGCATATAGCAAAGTTTTAGATTGATAATTAAATATTAATTATGATAACTAGTAATATTAATTAACATTTTATTAAATTTTCTGAATCTTTAATAGTAAAAATACTACGGAATAGTATTAAGTATTTTGAATAATTTACCGAACATTATTAACTCTTCGATATTTTCAAGTAATCATCAAACGAATACACAATCATTAAAATTGAATTGTTTACAGCGGTTATTTGATAGTAGCTATCACTACTCACCATTTATATTCGTTGACATTTCACCATCGTTTTTTCGCCTTTCAATTTATCATAAAACAAAATCTCATTCGGCGCTATAGTAGTTTACTAAGCGCACTCATCAGTAGTGTGATTAACATTTATAAAGTGTCTACTAACGTTGAGTTTACGACTGCAATATACACAATACATGTACTATATTAAATCGTTATAATGTTTAAAGTGGTCGCTGCTCGTAGTTGTAATATTGCAAAATATTTAAAAAAATGATATTTCAAAAACAAAATATTTTGCAAACACTATCTTAAAGAATTTGTAATTAGAAAAATGTGTTTTGTATATGATATCACATTAATGCTGCATGATTGTATGCCTGGATGAAATGTCACGTATGATGTTTAAATAATTTGAGTTGTGACAAAACATAATTATTTAGAATAATGCTTATTGTATTGTATTTTAAATCGCAATAAAATTAAATTAATTTTGTAAGTTAGTCATAAATAAACCATTTTTCAATGAGTATTTCCATAAAATGTATATAAGGCATATGATTATTTACTCGGCATTGAAATGGTATGAAACTTTTGGTTTACACATCTTATTAGAGAAAATAGGTGATAAATTGTAATTGGCGAATAAAATCATTTAGTTATGTGAATATATAATTTTTATACCTTCCATTATATAGTAAATGATTCAAATAAAACGCTTCTAACACCAATATTGTGGTGTGAAAATGGAACTGAAATATCGAGTACATATTATATTATTTACTATAAAGATTGATTTATTTATTATTGTTTTAAATTTAATCATATAATATGAACTATTATTAATATAACTTAAATGTGTACACACTTAGAAGAAAATAGAATACTTAAGTTAAATCATTTCAAGACATATTAAAATTTTTTTTATCAAATGTGTATATAGATCATTTTTCGCACCAGGATTATAGTGAGCAAATTATTACTTCTAAACATATTTATAATAATGTCATTTTTCTGAGTTAAACCGTGTTTCAGTAGTTTTCTTGTCGTAATAACTATATGAACTGTAGCCCTACAAACTCAATAATGTGTTCTGCTCGGTTTGATAATGTTGGAATGGGTGCGAAATAGGTTGAGAATTTGTGATCACATAGGATATAACCTATACAGCATTTGATCTGCTAGGTAGATCTTTGTAACTTATCACACACTGTAAGAATTACATTGAATGTCCAGGTAGAATATTTGTGAATTTGACATATTTGGCTAGATTACCAAGAACTAGTGAACATTAAAATATAGTGCCTGACGGGCTGGTATATCTAGCATTATGTAGCGAGAAGTGCAAGAGATAATTTTAACATTTTTTGAAAGTGTTTAGCTCATCGTGTCGTAATTGTTTTTACTTGCTAATTGAAATTATGTATTTGATATATATTGTATGTAAATTATTAACTAAGATGTATTAAAAAATATAAATAGTATAAAACTTTTTTAATTATTTAAAGATACAAATTATTTAATTAGTATATATAAGTTATTGATGAAAATGTGTAACTATATAGTATATATTAATAAATTTCTTTTTATAATATTTAAGGTCCTGTTGACATTTGCAAATGTAAGATTTAATTTTACAGTATTTTGTTATTTTCCTCACTTATTTAATATTAACTACAACATTACATTTTGCTGAAAAAAACTCTAAATACGTAGGTAAACACAATTATAATAAAGTATTTATATTAAATATTGTTAATCATTGTGTTTTCTAGTTCAATTAATGGAATATCAAATAGGAAATGTGTTTAGACGTAAATATTTAATAATTTGTCATTTCACTTAATAAATGCATAAAACCTGTTTATCATTATAATTGTATACCTTTTAGGGTATTACTTATACACTACGGATCCATGTTATTGTATTAATATCACGTTTTATCTTTATAGATGACCATTCTGTCTATGATGCATTAAGTCTTGCATATTTCGAAGTCGGTGAGTACTTATACTATATTATTACTTTTAAATGTTATTAATCCTAACCTAAGTAATAGAACGATTAATATTTATATTTCCACTAAATTTTAAAATGCGTATCTGCTTCTAAGACTTTGATGTATATTAAGGACAAATAAGAATGCATATTTACGAATGAGATATCGAATTTTTATCTTATATAATACTGTGAAAATAAAATTTTGCATTCAGGTGATCGTCGCTGTTTGTAATCCTAAATTAATTGTGTATAAAAAAAATAAAATGTGTTATTAGTTTTTTTTTGACATATATTTAAATATTTATTATTTTGTTTGTTTTATCTAGAGCAATTAATTATTGATCATACAAATAGTAAGTTATATTTTATGTTGGTATTTCTGTTGTAAAACGAATCGTTATCCATATTTGAATAAGTTAAAATAGATATACATTTTATAAGATGATATGAACAGTTAATCTGATATTATATTAAATTCATAGTTTATGTAGTTTCAGGTGATATATTATATTTGTATTATGACACTGTTTAGGAGCTACACAATTATACTGGGATTACCTTAAACAAGAAGTTAAAAATATAGCCAGTGAGTATCATTTTTAACAATAAAGATAAAATAGGTACATATAAATTTGTCTAAAAAATAATGAATTAATGAATATTTAATAACTAATTGTCACCTCATATAATACCACCATAATACGTAACGCAATGATGTTAAAAAATTGTTCTCATTAAAAGCTTCTTCAATATAATCTATTTTATAATATTTTATAAAATTTTATTATTTTTAGCAAATCATAATCAACTATTGCCGTCTGTAAATGAAGTATGCACCTACTGAAGGATTTAATTCATATTCGCATATTTATAATTTTTTTTTGATTTGTTTTCAATTAATCCGATATGTTCGATATGACTAAATTACGCACATTTTAATAATACTATATTTAAAATATTGTATAATTTATATTTAATTATTTAATATTGTTAATTTTATCTTAATATTTATTACTAGTATTATAATTCACCATATTATATTTAATAAACCATTATAATAAAATTGTGTTTTTTTTTTAATTTGCTGCCCGTACTTGACTTTTTGTTATGTCTGCAAGTATAACTGACTGTGTATGGGGATTGAAAGTAAAGGTTAGGTAGGTGCGATCAACTCAAAGTTAAATTCACTAGCAGGATTAAATAAACCAATACCTATATACATCGATGGCAAAACTAAACTTTTTTTGCGGAAACCCAATTTCGTTTAGAGTGATGGCTCGTAGTTATACCTCGTAACCTGTGCGCACATTTACATGGTGACGTAATAGAGATCATCGAAGCTTCTAAGTGGTTGTTTGTGTTTTACGACTGTTTTATTAGGTGAGACTATGGTGGTGGTGCGGCTGACTAACGGCCAAGTGGCCATTCAAAAATCACATCTGGCCGTTACAGTACGCGTGATAGACAACGTTTTGATTGTTCATCTTGGGCCCGTCCCCACGCGTATGTGCATTTCGTTCTATCTAAATTGTGTGTTATTTTTGAAACGTGAAATTGAATTTTTAAGGGTTATGCTTGTTACTTTTTTTATTATGTAAGGTAAGGTATTTGTTGACCCTAAAATTCCTTTGCTGAATAGTCGCTTTATTTGGAATGCTGTTGCATTGTGTTTTTTTTTTTTTAATTCGGGTAAAATTTAGCATGTCTATGGTTAACTCATGTTTTCCATCTCGATGTTCAGCATATCTCGTATGTGCTTGTTATTTGTCGTTTGGTCAGTTTAAGGGACATCCGTTAAGAACTCATTCGATCAAGTGTTATGGATTAAATATATTTTGTTTATTTGGAAATATAATCGGTTTCATGAAAGGAGCAAGGATTATTATGTTTTTAAATAAAAACAATATAAAATAATTTATTGCCTAAGGAAATCAATACATAATATGTTGTGACTTTTTTTAACTGCGATTACAATAATTGCATGTGTGCATATCATTACAAAACTATAATGATTTAATATTTTCCATGTATCATCACAGTGGTTAATTGGACGTTTGTAGGTATTTCTTAAACAGTAAATTACGTGCGTTTCCTAACTGAGAAGGGAACGTTGAGTATACTTCTGTAATGCGAAATAATATCGTGTGAATATGATAAATTCAAACGCGCAAGATTAGTAGAGGACGGCCGAGTGTCCACGGATGTTGAGTGGTTTTAGGTTAGGCAATATAGAATAATTCTTATTAGTCATTCATTAATTGAATACTTTGCATTTGTTTTGGTAATGACTTATAAATATCAAATAGTAAATACTGATCGTTGACTTATTCGAACATTTCGAATCTAGTCAGTTAGTATCTTTTAACGTAACATGCTATTTTAAATCGTAGACGTAATACAACTGTTTATTCATATTTTATGACGTCTTAAATTTCTTGTCCGCGAGGAAAATTTTCTTCGCTCGTCCCATTCCACTCTTGATTTCTTTTGCATTAATTCAATCTTTTTTTACAAATTTTAAAAATTGTACACAAACAAATTTAAGTAAAAAATAAAACGCATTCTACATTGGTTTACAACGACGTTGTTGTTCAAAACAAAATCACCGAGAGGATGCTCTGTACATCGCCCGTATTCGAAATCACTGATCACCGTCAATCCGAACTAATGGACTGCAACTTACGAGTAGCAAGATTACGCCACGCAGATTTTAAACTTTGGCGTTTGGACTATTGAAAATTATTTATAGTTGTAAAACAAACGAACATTTTGCCGGTCACTAAATTATAAAAGCAATATTATTTATGTCCCAGTGTCGGTTTTTTCTAAAATTATAATTTTTAAGCGAAATATATCACATATTCCTAAATAATTTATGTAGTATTGCAGGTCGCTATTATTTTTCTTTATTTTTTTTCTATAGCAACGTTTAAATTTTCAATAAAAACACTACAAATATAGTATGATTATGCATATTTTGTTTTATAATATATGTTTATTTTGTAAACGAAATAAACCATTTTTAAGTCGCAAGCAAAATCGTATCGCATTTGATTTTGTGTTGGATTTGCAAAAAAAAAAAATACGACGACCCGCCGCAGAGAAAATCCCTATTTACGCCACTGACACGACTGTACGGATATTTCCGAAGCCGCACGGGAACAGAACGAAGAACGTGCGTCGGAGACTGTTCACGTTCGACGTGTCCGTGACGGGATGTCGTGGACGCTATCCCCGCGATAACGAACGCGCGTTAAACGTACGGCGTGCGACGACCGCGTTCCGGCACGACACGATATTCCCGCGCAACCGCACTTGCTTCGACGAGTACGGGGACGACGTTAAAAACTCGACCGTTAACGTTTATTTATTGATTCGTTTGGTTTTTTTTCTCACATAGTTTCACTTCACTCACACCGAAAACCGATCGACAGACCGAAAATGGACGCCGAAAACGTATCTGCGAACATCGTCGTCGTCGGACAAGTCCAGCCGGCCGTTGCCGCCAAGACCGACGGCCAGTGCAACGTCAAATATTATTAAATATCATCAAATATTATCCCTGTTGCACTGCACTCGCGGTAGATTTCAATTTCAGGCCGTTGAAAAATCGTATTCGCGTCGTAACGTAATACGTACGACTTGTATGACACACGGTTGATAATCGCGTTCTTTCGTGTCTATCGGATAATTTACGGACTATACATTTGGTGGTTTCGCGTTTAAATTTAATCGTTAGCGTTTAATTGATATTAATCAACTATTCCGTGTACGGTTTTTTGTTCTCAATACATTTTACGGTTATCAATACTATCGTGGGTTTACGTAATATTTTCTTTCTTTTTTCTGTTTCAATAAACTAACGATTTTTTTTGTCTCGAAATCATTTTATTTATGATACGAACTAAAAAAATCAGTATACGTTTTAACGAACTATTATTTTACAAATATGTAAAACAATGTAAATTAGTATTTTGTATGTAATTGTAAATTGTAAACATTTGTTTAATAATGTCATATATATATATATGCTTTGGTTTTACTGCTAAATTGAATTAAATATTTATATAACAAATAATTGCTTAGTTTAGTGTTAATAACTGTTTTGATTTATGATTTGGTTTTTATTTGATTTTCGAATTATTTGTTTCAGACTTGTTAACTCATGTAATCCATCGATCTTCATCATAATACAAAATGCCAATACCTGTTGATTAATGACTATTGTTAATAATTAAAATGTATTGGCAATGTAAAATAAACCATTTTCCCGATATTTGAATTGTTTTTTCTTAGATATTATATTATTCCTTTATATTAAATCTTTAATAATAAATATTGGTATTAATTTACAATAATCTCGTAGTTTTTGTACATTGTAATTTTACAATAGTACGGACAATTCATTAATATATTAAACGTTAAAGTTAAAAACCAAATTTTAGTTAACTTAACTCAGTTAATATCAATAGCTAATTATTAATGTTTGTATATTTTCGATTTTTTACATAAACAATTATATTTTTATTTAAAATTACAAAAAAAGGGTTGATTAATAATTAATTAAGGTTCATTAACCTGATAATTATTATTACTTATTTGGCTATTTATTTCAAATCGATAAAAATTCGATACAATACGCACAATTCGGACGTCTTCCAATTTCTGTTTCTGTTAGAAGCCGCAGAGTTCAGATATTATAACTGTTGGCCTAACCATGATTCCAATAAAGTTTTTCCGAACATTCTACGTCCTACAAATTAGTAAATACTAACAATAATTTATTACGAGCATCACATCGAAAATATACGAGTTAAAGGTTATGGTATTTAACTTTGTTCGTAGTATACTCATATATTATATTTTAATATTATTATAATAAGTAATAAATTATTGTTAGTATTTGTAATAATTTATAATTATTATTATCATAGTTTTATCGCTATTGTTTTTCTCGAGTGTACGAAATATCCGATAATAATAATATATCATACGGATTATTATATGTTTGAAATATGTTTTTTTTTTTTTTTATAAACAAAACGAATCGTGTTGTTTATATGTAAAATACCCTTTTATAAATACACTATGATACACTACTAGGAATATGTGCAATACATTTGTATTTAATGATGAACACATAATATTCCATAATATTCCACATAATATTCCACACATATTTACACATAAAATTATAATAAATATAAAATAAAAAATAAAAAAATATAGTTAATTTTTTTTTTTAAAACACGAAAATTTGATATGGTGTCGGGGTGGGGGGGGGGAGAGCAGGACAGAGAAAATGTACGGAGTAAAAGCTGCATACATTTGTACGAATATATATATATATTTAAATTAATTCAAACTTGGTTTTGTATGAAAAAAATTAGTGGATAATATAAATAAATAACTACATAATAGTCATAAATAAATCATTCACATATGTTGACTTTGTAATTTAATAATTTAAACATGAACTTGACATTGATCTATTAACTAGTTGAGTAACTTTTTTGTCAACAAATAAGTAAGTAAATAAGTTACACCTAATTATTTGAATGTAATGTTTAGACATAATTTTTACCAAAATAAAAAAAAAAAAAACAAATACATTCATATAAAGTTTCGCTCAGAATCTAATTTTCTAATCTAACTCACAGTTTGCTCAACAATGTGCCGTACCATCCAAAGTAAATATTTATTTTTTTTATAGATTTGAATTTTGAATTTTAGATTCTTAGCGAAGTGAAGAATGTATATATTGGTTTATAATGATGTGCTCTTATTTGATTTTTTTCTATTTTTCCCGTGAACATTTTTTCGTGTAGGAGCTATTCGTCGTTCTGTACATTTATTATTGCCCAGTAGTGAATTATATCCAGTTGGTACTTTATTTGATTCTACGTTCTTCTATTCTCTCAATACTGTTCTTGAGCGTAAGAAAAATATACCGAAATTTTTAAAAAAATTGCAAGAAATCTGGTAAAATTGTCAACATTACCGTTTTGAACATGTGCAATTTTCATATTTAAGATTTGAATATTTTTACAATCTTAGACGTATATTATTTTAACAATATGTACCAAACATTTTTTTTAATAGTGAAAACACATAATAACACATTGTAATAATGTTATATTACAATTGTAACCAATAATTTATTGTTGTTTTTAAATTTATAATAATAATATAACAATACCTAACCAAGTGATCCATTTGAACTAGTACCCACGGCCCGCTACCTTTTTTAAATTAAATGTTTTCTAATATATTTAAATCCCATTAAACATAATTATATTTGTATACCTATATAAGGCATAGACTTAGTATGAATTATTGGAAAAAATTATATTATTTTGTCGTATTTATAAAATAAAAAATACAGGTTATTGAAGAGCAAAAATTATAAAGTGTAAAATTCACAGTATTTGGCAGAAATTATAAGTAATATTAAATATGAGGCAGCTACCGAGTATAATTTGGACTTATTTTCAGATTAGATTAAATATAAGTAAAAGTATATAATTCATTAAAAGTAGTGGAAGCTTAGTTAAAAAAAGTATCTAATATAAATTAAATTTAAACAAATGTTTCACAGTGAAATAATAGAACCTACTATTGACTAGTTATAATTAATTTAAATTACATTAAGTCCATTATGATATAACATAAATTAGGAATTCATAAAGAAAATAAATGGTACAAATTTAAAACATAATTTTAAACATGAATAGGTAGAAAAGTATTGATCTTGAATTAAATGTTTAAGATTATAGAGCTTAGAAAATTAGATATCTGTGAAACAAGAAATTTTAAAAATTCTATATATCGCCCGAAGTTAATCGGAATGTTCTGAATATTACATATTATCGTATTTATAAAATACGGAAATTCAATATTTGTTTAAAAATTCCTAATTTTACGAATTATTGAATTTTTAAAAAACAAAAAAATTCAAATAATAACTTATACAAACAATTACAAATAATAACTGCTGCAAACTTGACTTTTATTTGTTAACAGTTTAATTTGATATTTAACAGTAGATTTTTCTTATAATTATGAAAAGCTAAAAACGTTTAAAATAAAATATTCCACAAATTAACTATTTAAAAAATAAAAACATACGCATTATTAGCAAAAACAGTACAAACATAAAGAAAGTAACTGGAAAATAATAAGTATAAAAATATTTAGAAACGAAAAATAAACTATGAAAAAGTATAGAAACAGGTAGACATTAACGTTATTTAAATTATGATTTTTTAAATTAAAAAAAATTATGTATATATATATATAATATTTATTATTTAAGAATATAAAAAGAAAATAACAATTATGATTCGTTCAGAAAATTGACCGTTTGTCTCGACAGTTCAATCAATACAATATGACGGAAGGAAATTTGTATACGAAATATTTGTGTTTGTTGCTCATAACACAATTGTGCTTGTTCATAATACGAATAAAACTGTATTCGAGTATAAAAAATGTAACAGATATGCGATGTTTTTGAAAATAAATGAACACGCCACCGTCGTGGAAAATAGGCGTACGTGCAGCTTATCTCCGCGATATAGTAACATCTAATGGACGTCATACGATCACGCCACATCACACCATATTAGTTAGTCATCTCGCGATAACCATTCTCGACTAGCGTATAAAAAGACGTGCAAGATCTACATCACGACATAACACGTTTCTCCGTGCAATTGCATTCTTCGGTGAGTACGAAACGAAATTCAAAACTTGATTGCTATTATTTATTTGTTGTTATTTTTTTTCTCACAGTATCACTTCACTCTTACCGAAAACCGATCAAAAAACGAAAATGGGAGCTGAAAAGGTATCCATGAAAATCGTCGTCGTCGGACAAGTCCAATCTGCCAAGGCCGTCAAGATTGTCGCCAAGGCCGCCCCGGCCGCCGGCCAATTGATGGTGAGTTGAAATGATTAAAATAGACATGAATCGAGACCAGCGATGATTATAGACGATAAGTAGGTTTTTCGGAATTATTTTCCTTTAAAGGTAACTTAAGTTTCAACCATATTCACAGGGACCATTTAACATTTATGAAATCGTCGTTCTATCATTTTTTTTAACACACAGTATTTTTTATTTATCGCTACTAGAATTCATAATAGCAATATTATAAACAAAATACTATAATTAATTTAAATAGTACACAAGGAAAACAAATATTTTATATGAGTATACTTCCTATGTTTTTGCATACTATAATGGATTCTCTCAAATAATTAAAGATTGATTAATGGTTTCATATTACATTACTATTAATTTTAATAATTAACCGATTAACATGATATAGAACAAAACATTCAAAATATGTGTTGAAAACTGAAACATACATTTAATGAATGAATCTGTAGTTGGTTGTTTTACATTTTGTTTTAGAAACCATTTATTATTTTCCATCTGAAAAACGTATCATTTATAAAATTTAAAATTATTTTCGAAATAATCCAAACATATAATGGAAATATAAACATATTAATTCTTATTAAAAAACATTTGTAAATGTATATATATAAATATTAACTACATTTATCTGCAATATTTATACATTTTTTAACCTCATAATAAAGTATATTGTTGAGAAATAGGTACTAAAAACGGATTCAGTCCTCATTATATTATTTTACCTTAAATTTTTGTCTAAACTAAAGGTAAAACAATTTTATTAATTAAAAATTGTTTTTGCTAATGATTTGTTTTGTTTGTTTGTTTCAGAACTGTTAACTCATGTAATTCATCGATCTCAAACTCAAAAATGCCATAGTCCAAACGATACATTTACATTTTAACTAAATATTAAAATGTATTAACATCGCAAAATAAACCAGTCTTTTCCGTTATTTAACTTGTTTTATTTCTTGTTTTTGTCCTTTAGCTTTATTGAAATCAATAACTTTTGTACTTTTAATGGTATTAAATTATTACAATTACGTATTTGTTGTACGTTATTAATAAGGAAGGATAATATTCAGTAATAACGAAGTATTGGTGTTGGTTCTCCTACCAATAATAACTTCTCCTAATTGTTCCATTTTTTTCGTTTGAGTGTAAGGTGTAAACAAGAATTTCACCGACATATTATTTACGAGTCTATTTTTCGTAAATTATAATATTAATCCATTGACTTTTTGTATTAGTATGAAAACATATTATATTATTTTGTTGCATCGGTCAAGTTGTTTGAATATACAAAATTAATTTTGACTCTGTCAACACAATTATAAGTTACAAGGATGCAGTCTTCAGAAGATTAATTATGGTTTTTTATATATAATTATAATTTAAATTTACTTTAATTTTTTATTTTTAAAAAGACCAATTTCTAATTTATTCAAAATAGATTTTTTTTAAGGGAAAGAATTTAAATAAGGACAACCTTTACAACAATTGTAAAAAATAAACAGTAAAATGTTACAATATCGAACTTTTTTAAAAATTTTAATTTTAAAAATAATTTAAAATTATTGAAATGTCTACTATTTATTTGATTTCAATATTTCACACATATAGCTTTTTCATTTACATAAGTCGATCGATTTTAGTCTAATACTATCTTTTTGTAAATGTTAATAATATCCGGTATTTTTAAGTAAATAAAAAATAGAAAAGTATAAAATTTAGGATTGAAATTTATATACAAGATTTCTTTTATAGTATATTAAAAATATATAAAGAATTTTATGAATCATTCGATCACACATTTTTTAAAAGCGTTTTTAAAAGTTTTTTTTAAAATTTTTTAAAAGTTCAAATATTATGTAAAATTAAGATATTATGTAAACTCATGATTTTTTTATTTTCTAAAAATTCATACCATGAATAATTATGATTTTCAAAAACGAAAATTTTAGTTAGGTTATTTCATATTCTTTTCGAATATTGTATGATGAGTCTTGTATTATGTTTGTAGGCCTTTGGTTGTAACATTTAAAATGTATTAATTAATGAAAAAAATTCATATTTTTCAACATTTTGAAAATGTAGCTCCAAATTAGTCCCATTAAAATAATTGTTTTATATATTTTACATTATAATTGTATATTATTATTTTTGTACATCATTAAATTAAATAATCGTTAAAATTGACATGTTTTTCGAATTATTATTTTTGAATTTATAAAATAAAAACGATATTTGGTTTAGTAACAATAGTATGTGACGAAAATCTTATCAGTACTTGGCAATTTCTTATCATTTTTCTATGAAAAACTATAAAAGAATCAACTTATTTTATAGATTTCTTATGCGCATGAAAAAACGTCTGAAAAGTTGAAAAATCTGTTACGCATACTATTTTCTATACACCGAATTCCGTTTTTTTTGTTATAGTTCCAAAAAAAATATTTCGAAACACTTGAAATATTTACCAATTATTTATTCTTGATAACATATATGTATACAAATTTTTTTTAACCTAATTCGATCAATTTTGGGCTAATTATAGTATTTTAATAGTATTTTGAAAATTGCAATAATTTTCGGTCTTAAAATGGTTAAACATTAATTAAATTTTCCATTCTACGAATCCCAAAAGCTTTGTTTCGAGGTTAATCAATTGATATATTAACAGCAGTAAGTAAAAATGTTGAAAATGATATATGAATTCTAAAATTTCCGATGAAAAACGATGATTTTTTAAAAACAATATTTTACAGGTGCTTACATTTTTGTATATAAGAACTAAAAATTGAATACAAGGTATGGTGTATTTTTCTAAATGAATTTCAAATTAATAAAAATCAGTTAAATTAAAAAAGTATTATAAGCGTTTTAAATTTCATTTACACCAAAATTAACATATTACATGTTTTATTTTATCGATATACAGGTATAACAATAAAATCAAACCGGGCTATTAATCCTAATTCTTGTGTTTAAAAATATCATACTCATTGATTAAAATAGCCTATAAGCGTTATTGAAAATCACTTTTGAATAAAATCATTTATCATTCCACCGAAATCAAAATAGTAATATATTACATACCACACATATATAACCGGAAAGAACATAAATATATGATATATTAAGAACATAATAATAAAAACATAAAGAAATTAAACAAGTTGAATGACGGAAAAGACTGGTTTATTTTGCTTTGTCAATACATTTAAATATTTATTTACATGTAAATGTATTGTTTGGACTATGGCATTTTTGAGTTTGAAATCGACGAATTACATGAGTTAACAGTTCTGAAACAAATAATTAAACAAAACAAATCATTAACAAATAAAATTATAAATTTTAAAATTGTTTTGTCTTTTAGCGGTGTGAATGTTTTAAATAATTATAATATAATTAATTTCGAATACTTATTACTGAACAATATTATTCGTTATGGGCGTACGAAATATAAGGATATTAAATAATAATATAGATAACAGGAATAGTTATATATTTATATATATATATATATATATATATATTATCATTAAACAAATATTTGGATTCTTAATTTGGAACACATTATATCATTAATTCACATTTTTTGTTTTTAACAAAATTCTACAAATATTAAGTCAAACTCGTAATGTTAATAAACGATAGTAAATATCATTAGTATTTTGTTAATGATAAATTATCTCATTTTACAATTTAAAAGCGTAATAAAAGGTTTTGTTCATTATACACATAATTTATCAAATAATAATAAAAGTAAAATGTTGTCAGTTATTCGTTAAAATTTATAACATAATATTATTGTGTAACCACAGAATTGCAATTCATAAATTATTTTACAGATAAGTGTAAATAGTACTTTATGAATAATATACTTAAAACTGTATACTATTGTAGTATTATGTACTACATACTCTTATTGTATTACTTTGAAAACCTTTCTTAAAACGTACTTAAAATCTTCTTATATTTTTTATGTTCTTATATCATCGTTTCGTGAGTTGAACAATTTTAACTCACCATTAATTGGCTGGTCACTGGAGTGGCCTTGGCGACGGTCTTGACGGCCTTGGCGGATTGGACTTGTCCGACGACGACAATGTTCATGGATACCTTTTCTGCGCCCATTTTTGGTTTTTGGTTGGTTTTTTGTAAGAGTGAAGTAAAGACTAAATATTAAAAGAAAAAAAATCGGTTACAAACGGTTTTAATTGTATCAAATGGAAACGTTGTTTCAATACTTACCAAAGAACGTATTTGCACGATAAAATGTGTTATGCCGAAACATAAAACTCGTTCGGCTTTTTATACGTTCGTCGAAAGTAGCTGCTGAGGGGATATGATGATAATAGTGGTGCGATAGTGGCGTGATTATATTATGGCAACGTTCATTAGTTACTAACAATATCACACGAGTTCATACATTATATTATGCTTATTTTTATAGATATTGAAAGTTTTAATTTTTTTTTAAATCGCTTGATATATGAAGAATATAAATTCATAACATTTAATTTATTTATATGCTATATAATACTAGAATTCCATACAGTTAATATAATGAATAAATGGAATATCGATAATTTCGGTATATTTAGCTAGCGGTCTCGAAATTTTGATTGCTTAGGAGCATTCTTTCAAAGGTTTGATACTGAATTTTGTTACAGAATTAAAATAATTACATCAGATTAACTCAAATCTACCGTGGTTAGGTATTTTTGAATTCGAAAAGAAATCAGATATCATTTAACACATGCAAACTCCTTCAAAAATTGTGTTTTAACACGAATGTGGGAACGATATCTAAAATTGTTAATTCTTCAAAATGCTTATAGGCTTGTAATCTCAATCTTGACAAAACCGAAAAAATACTATTTGATGTTATCATGTTTATTCATATAACATACCTTTGATTGCCAATAATTAGTAGATTATACTAATAAATATTAGAATACATGCACGAAATAAATTTTTTAAACCGGTGTTACAGACGATTTTTACTGCCTTCATACATTATTATCGGGGGGAGGAGGAGGGGGGAGTAATAATCGCCTAGTGTATTACCCAGTGGCATAGTCTGTGGGTGGGTGGCTGATGGGGTTGCAGCCCTCCGAAATCTAAGGAAAATTTAATAACGCTTTCGTATATAACAGGTATTTTTTAGTAGTTTTTATACCTTTATAAGTTAATCAAGAAAGTAAAAAAATAACAGCCTCAGCCACCCTAAATAAAATTCCTGTCTACATCACTGGTAATGCCTATATGTATTTTATAACAGGTGTAATAATCATCGGAGCCCTGAAATTTTTATGTTATTTATATATATTTATGTACTACACTGTGACTGTGTGTTAGTATACATTTGAAATACACAACTAAAACTATTAGAAAATTCTATTCGTCTTGAGTAATATCCAGCATCACTATTAAAATTATAATGATAAAATTATTTTACTCATGAAATTATGATCTTTAAACGACCGTTAAGATAAACAAATCCAATAAACCAAAAAATTAATGGGCATCCAATAGTAGAGATGACGACGGAAATGATAAATTCTGATTTAGGTAGTAAGCCAATAATACACGTTATAATAAAAAACATTCAGGACGCGCAAACGTGCGACTTCATTGTATAAACATAAGACTTGTCAATCGGTGGAAGTGACCGTTTGATATTGAAATTATCTCATATATAAAATTATAATATATGTACACACAAAATATTTCGGTGAAAAAAAAATTTTAATTCATCACTTATTGGGTATTATTATAAAAATATTCGTATTTATAATAATGCAGTGTGTTCGTTTCAGATGTAAGTTTGAGAGTCTAAAATGAATATATAGATAATGTCAATGCCTAATATATTCCTTACTTGAACAGATACTTACTATATAGTATACCACATGTCAAAAACTTCATTATTTAATTTATATTGTATTTTATTATATTTCATATTAAATTGATACATACGATGATAACTAATAAGTTTAAATAATAATAATAATAATAATAATAATAATAATAATAATAATAATAATAATAATAATAATAATAATAATAATACTCTTTTAATAATACTCTAATAATAATACAAAAATTAATAATAATGTATATTTTTATAATAATAATAATTCTAAATATTAAAATACCTCAAGCGAGTTTTACTCACCTGGTAAAAATATATGGAGGGGGGAGGGGGTAATAATCGCCTGTTATACTAGGCGAATATTACGTAATTTGCATTCACCAAAGGTCGCCAGGGTATGGCCAGATTTTGGCAACTGGCGACATTTAGGTCAAAAATGATGTGACACATCATTTTAGGGTAGAATTTTGCAAGAAGTCACGTGATATTGATTATTGTTAGTTCAGAATATTATTTAACGAGTAAAAAGGTGAAGTCCAATATGAATATGAGCATTTATCTTATTTTTTCGATGTCGTATGCAGGATTTTTTAAGGTTGAACTCTGAACACCTTATGATTTATTTGTAATTAAGAAAACAAACACAAATGTTTTCTAAGTATGTTATAAAAGAAACTGACATAACACTTTGATTGTAAGCAAATTTTTTGTTATTGAATTGAATAAAATATTAAACATTTTAAAGAAATTAATCGGTTCTTAACGAATTATCAATTAACAAAAGTTCTGATCTCACGGTCATACCTATCAACACGAAGAAAAGCTGTAATTAGTTGTTATGTTCGACGTCTACAGTTTATAATCTTTTTAAATATTATATCGAAATATTTAGCTTAAATTAAATTGAATATATTACAGCCAAATTCAATATAAACTTATGTTTAGTTTAAAATTATTTTATTGATTTGTCGAATATCCATAAAAACAATAGAGAAAGTTCAGATTCTGTGAAAGATTTTATTCTGTGACATTTTTAATATGATTGAAGGAAACGCTGTGTAAAATTCAAACTAACGCGCATTATTTTTTAAATGAAAAATTTGAGCAAATTATGAATGCACTTCAGCAATCAGCAGAAGAATATTACAGAAAATTTCTCAGACAAATTAATTTATGTTTACTTATCAATAAAATAAATCATTATTCAATTAAATTAAAATTCCAGTTCAAATCAAAATCGAAAACATTTCGAATGATTTTTGGTTGGTGTTTAATTTTGTAATTTTTAAAATTATAGTACAAATATATGAGCAAATTATCTCACATCTGGGCCATATCTACTTGCGCCACATTGAACTTTTTATGTACTTATATCTTAGCAATTGTTAATATGCATTAAGGGCGTTGGAGCAGGCAATTTATTAAAGATTGAAATATAAGCAAATTTATTAGAAATCACACGGTTTTTAAAAAAAATAACTTTACAGGAAATTAAGGTTTTTCATTTTATTGAAGATGAATTTGTACAGGTTGCATAGAACTTAAATTTTAAATTAAACTTTTAAATAATGCCAGAAAAATACATTTAAAAAATACCAAAATTTGAAATTATTTAGACGTTATTTAACAATTTAAAAAACGTACTAATAATATGAGTATGATACGAACTTTTGTATGTTATATTCTATTAAGTTTTTTCTGTTTCTTTTTAAATAATAGCCATGACGACTAATTGCGTAAACAAATTATTCAATCCGAACATTTATTTAAATATCCTTATTATTTTCGTAAAACTTTAATTGATTTGATTATTTCATACATTATTATTGTGATATTAATTAACAATTTCATGTTATTTACGAATGTATAGAAAAACTTTTTAAAATGTTTTAAAACGTAAAATACTGATTGGACGGTAGATGATAAAATCCCCAGCTAAAATTTAGGTGTAATAAGTTATTGTATTCGGAAAACGATTCTGAACGACGTTTGTATAATTAATTAATATGAATAACGTAGAAATCAGAGTTAATAGCTGTGCCCGATTTAATTATGATATATTGATGTAACAATACGTGAAAAATACGACGCTTACAACACGTTTCGAATTAATTCAATTTTTATGAATATTAAAATTCATGAAGAAAATTATATCTGTAATATATCTTTCATACTATTTTTATCTTTCAAATACTGCAAATAAATGTTTTAAAAAACAACCATTTTTAAGGATTTTTTTTACATTTTAAATTGTAAAAACAAAATTAACAGTATTACCAATGGGTATTTTCTAACTCAAGTCTATCACGTGAACTAGCAATCACTAATTGTAACAACCATTGTTATTATATTAATATTTGTTACGTAAATCTACTACATTAATTTTGCTTATTGTGAACTAATTTACAGATTGTAATAATTTAATTAAATAAAGAAAAAAAATTGCCAAATCAATAATTAATTTTTTTAATAATTATTTGTTTCTTTTGAAAATAATACGAGATTCCAATATTATATAGCGTTTACATAAATAAAATGTTGTGTATTTATATTATTCATGGTGTGACTATTTAAAACGAATTAAATTCTTCACTATCTCGAAATTGAGCGTATGTATTATGTATGAAATCGTATGATATTGTTAGTAAGCAAATGAATATTGCCCTAAAGTAATCACGCTATATCGCACCATAATTATCATAATATCCACTCGGCAGTTACTACTGGCAAACGTATAAAAAGCCGTCCGAGATTTATATTTCGGCATAACACATTTTCTCGTGCAAATACATTCTTTGGTAAGTATTGAAACAACGTTTCCGTTCGATACAATTAAAACCGTTTCTAACCGGATTTTTCTTCTTTTAATATTTAGTCTTTACTTCACTTTCACAAAAAACCAACCAAAAACCAAAAATGGGCGCAGAAAAGGTATCCATGAACATCGTTGTCGTCGGACAAGTCCAATCTGCCAAGGCCATCAACACCGTCGCCGAAATCGCTCCGGTCACCGTTCAATCGATGGTTAGTGCACGTCAACACTTTTTGTTGAACTTCCGCTAGATTAGGGAAAATTCATTAAATTGTATAACTCGTTGAATTAAGTTAATATAACAAATTTTTAGTGAAGTTAAAAATTAATATTTTCTGGTTAGCATTGAAAACATAGCGCTAAAACTGCGATAAGATCTACCAATGTCATATGAATTCGTAGTTTTCAACACTAATATATGTTTATGTTTATATTATCAAACATTTCATAAACATTACTATACTATTTAACGAAACTTATATCGTTGCTAATTTAACTTGATTTGGATACTTTCGTAAAAGTAATTAACTTGAAGTCAACACGTAAAGTACAACAATTTTTGAAAACATTAACACGTTAAGTAACTTAATTACAATAAACCTAACTTTTCAATTTGATTTTAAGTTTTAACACGTTAATGCCTAGCATTGCATTAGATAAGTATATGTTAAATTTTCGGAGTATTGCTTGATTGTGTTTTCAAAGTAATACATGCTATTTATCGTCATTATCCATAATGTATAACCTAATCATTAATATGAGTATCGATTTCAATAAAATGTATAAATGTTTTTGTTTTAAAAATAATACTCATGATTTTTTTTGTAAATTCTTTAAATTAAATTAAGATTTATATTAAATTCTTTAATCAAATTTGAAATTAGTAAACAAAATGAAACATAACATTATGAATTATTTTAAAATTATATTTACATATTTAAATGAATAATATGATATTTGTTTTAAGCTTAATAAGAACATGATTAATTAATTAATTAATTAATTAAACAACAAAATTAACATGTTAGTTTCAATTTTGTATACATTTATGTAAAATTACAATTTCGTTTATTTATTATTTTATTCGTTGATATTGATTAGTATTTTTTAAATTGTTTGTTTCAGAACTGGTAACTCATGCGAATGAATAAATTCATCAACAAGTAAAATGTAATTCGTCGATGTCAAACTCTAAACTGCCATAGCCCAAACAATACATATAATTAAATTAAATGTGTTGACACCATAAAATAAATCAATATTTTCCGATATTTTACTTGTTTATTTTTCATTTATTCCCTCTATATGTATTTAAAATCAATATTTTCTAATAATATTGATACAAAATTATACTAACTGGTAATTTCGTGTTTTTTATACGATATTATGCTGGAATGAGTTCAATATTCAGCAATACCGAATGAAAAAGTTGTATCCAATTTATTCAAGTGTAAGATGTAAAGAAGAGTTTTACTGAAATAAAACTTATACCTGTTTACGAACGCATTTACATAGTACAAAGATCAAAATACTCATCTATTGATTAGATGAAACAAATACGCTGTGGTCCAAAAAGTGGTGAATTTATTAAAGTTAATATGAAATTAATAATAAACTATATGAATACACTTTCACCTAAGTGGAATCGATGATTTGTTAATATCTACAGGTGAAACGGAGCAGGAGTTTTAGCGATGGATTATAAATAAATAAATAAATTCAATTAATTAAATAATATGACACTGTGAAGTGGAGTTTTCGATTTTATTTTGTATTGTGTTTTTTCCATTATGTAATAAAAAATTTCACTTTGTGAGTGTCATATTCAAACAGAAACACTTCGCAAACTCCGTTAAAATATATATATATAAAACAATAAAAACGCCAAATAAAAAAAAAAGTTTAAAAGTCGTGTTATCATTTCAATGTCGAGTATTTATACGCTTCAATTCAATGTCCCGTCTGATTAAATATACGTCTGAAATTGATAATTTAATTTAAGATGGTTGAGTATTGACGTATAAATTTACGTGCATGGACGCAAAACATCAAAAGTTTATAATTTGTAGGAATTTTTCACTTAGAGATTAATGCCTAGATTAATGTTAGTTTAAACTATATGCAACTTATTTCTTTAACTATATTCATTTGTCATTTTAGAAATGTCATAGAAATGACATTATTAATATGATTTAAAAAAAAAGCATAAGTCTATATTGACTTTGGCCGTAATTTATTCAATTTAATTTGATTTAAATATTTCGATTTATTTAAAAAAAATATATAAAGTACAGTAGTATTAATAACTTTTATCTGTAGACAAGTTTACCGTAAAATCAAAACTATTTTTAATTGATAATTCGTCCAGAACCGATTTAATTTCTATCAAATGTCTAATGTTTTGTGCAGTTCAATAACAATAATTTTGTCTAAAATTAATAGTGTTATGTCGGTTTCTTTTATATTATAATTAGAAAATATTTTTGTTTATTATAAATAAATCAAATCGTGTTCAAAGTTGAAACATTAAATACCCTGCATATGAGATCGGAAAAATGGTTCAATGTTCATATTCATTCGGTTATTTTGACTTTTGCAAACTGACATGATACAATAGATAAACGAAAAAATATAACAAAAATATCATATTTGATAATTTATAGTTAACAATTATTATTTATATAAAAGATAATAATAAATTTAATTCTGTCACGATGTTCTAATAAGTATATGAATTTGTAAAATTATAGAATATAAATAACGAAAAAGTAATATTCTTAAGACTACAGAATTATTGCTCCTAGGTTATATTGACAAAGCTGAGTATTCGTGAATACAATCCTTATTTGAAAATACTAATATACGGTAAATACGAAATTATTTTAATTCAATACCATTATAAGTACTAAAGTTATTAATGTCAACGAAGAGAAAGGACGTAAATAAGAAATAAAACGAGTTAAATAACGGAACAGATTGGTTTATTTTACGGTATTAATACATTTAAATATTTAAACAATAAATAAATGTAGTGTATGTGCTATGGCATTTTTGAGTTTGCGATTGATGATTACATGAGTTAACAGTTCTGAAACAAATAATTAAAACGAACAAATCAATATTTATAAATCAATGTGATTATTTAATCATAATTGTAAACAAAAGTTTAATTTGTACTTTGTATACTGTACAATATATCATTTATACGTATAAAGTTAATTGTATATCTAAACAATAAAACGATTAATACACAAATTTTTAGATCTTAAATTCAATGGTGGAACTAGGGGGAGAGGCGTCAAAATTTGGTGGCATAAAATGTTTGAAAGTCTATAATAGTGTTTACAATACAAAAATATTATAGAAGATTTGGCGTAATTTTTAACATTTTCCCCGGGCGTCAAAAATCCTGATTCCGCTTCTGCTTAAATTATCCGAAAATAACGAAGAGTATGAATACACTTTAAACAACTTATGATATATTTCTGATCAAATAGTTTGAATGTTATTCTTTTATTGGCTATAATAATATTGTGTCAATTATTTTCATTTCAAATTTAAAAGCGGATCGTATGAAATCGTCTATTTCATGTAAAATGTATTAAAACGACGTGAATGTGTACGATATTTGATAACTGCGAGTAGCGCGAATAAACATGTTTAAACCCCGTATCTGTTATTTATCATTCACATATGCATATATATATTTATTTATTTACATCAAACCCGTCGAAGGTTAAACGAACAACAACCGTAACGTTATACACTCACCATCAATTGGCCGGTGGCCGGAGCGGCCTTAGCGACGGTCTTGACGACGGCCTTGGCGGATTGGACTTGTCCGACGACGACGATGTTCATGGATACCTTTTCTGCGCCCATTTTTGGTTTTTGGTTGGTTTTTTTGTAAGAGTGAAGTGAAGACTGAGTATTAAAAAAGAAAAAAAAAATTAATTAATGTTGAACGAAAACTGAACGTTCGGAACTTACCAAATATGATGTATTTGCACGAACAAATGTGTTATGTCGAAATACTGTTCGCGTACGGCTTTTTATACGCCCGGCGACAGTACGCGCTTTGTTGCGATGGTGTGATGGTGGCGTGACTATGTGATTGCAACGTTCATTCGCTTACTCGTTATATCATTATTAACCCTCGTGTCTGTTTTCGTTGAGAGTGATGAATTCGAATCGTCTATATTTGTCGGTGTTTTCAGTAAATATCGATAATAAATGGAGTAAACATTGCGGTCGTTTTAAACCAAATGTTATCATATGATGCGAATTAAATATTCAAATTGTACACGAAAACCGGATTTTATACCGATTGATACTGTAGACTGTTCTGATGTCGTCGAAAAAAATTGTTTGCTAAAACGTACAATTTAAGTACAAAGCCAATTTTATAATGCGAAGTCGTCAATATTGAAAATGTGTTCAAATACTGAATTTCGAATTTGAAATTTTATTTGGTTTATTGCAAGTGATCAAATTTGTAACTCTCATATTTCAAATTTAAACATTTATGTGAATATTTCTTATTGTTTTTTATAAATAATGTCAAAAATGATGTTTTTTATATTACACTGCTTTTCGACTTCCAAATATAATGGAGTGGTAACGGTTAAACTTAAACATCAGTACATATTAAAAACTGTAATATTGTATTGAAAAACCAAAATCGTTGAATAACAATAGTGAGGACGCCTATCCGATTATCATATATCAATATACTTATTTTTAAATTTTCAACTAGTTTTTAAGTTCATGTTTATTATAAATAAACAAATTACTATTTTCTTCAGTTTTGATTAAATTTTTTCAAAAGATTTTTTGAAACGTCCTATAACAGGAATGTAAAACTTTTTATTGAAGTACGTCTTCGTTTACAGATACTTATTTTATTATATATGTATATAAGAAGTTTGTAATTAAATTTTATTCAAATATTAAGAACGTTTTTAAATTATATTATTTCAATGAAAATGTTCAAATATTTTACCGGAAGTATGGTTGTTTCGGATATATTATCATTTCCAAAAAAAAAAGAAATCAATTACGTTTAAATTTTAATGAACAGAATTACTACGCGAAAAAATTAATATGGTAATTAAATTTTTATTGTCTTTTTAACGAAGAAATGTACATTTAATGAATAGTTATGATACAATTCGGTTAAAATAGCCGACGAGTGATTAATATTTATTTTCGCAATATTCACTGCCGAATTAACGAGGTTCATATATTTTCAAAAACGTGTAGGATGTTAAAATTGTCACACATAATAGTCAATGTATTTTTGTTATTACTAATTTTTTACTTAAAATATATAAACGATTTTCTTAAGTTCTGTATCCAATATATTTAATTGGATGTTGAAAATGTTGTACAACGATAATCAAATTACATTCGAGTATTGTGTAGCAGTTATATAAATAATATATCATATCCAATGCATCCGAAACGTAAGCCAAAAAGAAAAAAAAATGTACGTACTAATCATAATTTGTAATTGTCATGTTAATTTTTAAGTTCACGGGCCACAACCTCGTTCAAATATTATTATTTAAATATGCGTAAAATGCGACTCGAACGAGCTCACTTTAAACAAGGCGTGTAATTAGGAAATCTCAATTCTTTCTTAAACACGGTAATCCGGATGCAACCATATCAATGAGATGATTTTAAGATAGTTAACTTCGTCACTGTTTTCAAAAGTGAACGCAGTAATAATAATCTCTGTTATTAGTCAGTAAACTAAAAAAACATTAGCCATTTAAATAATCACGTTATATCACACCATCGTTATCGCAATATAATTGATGCACTTTCGACGACCGACGAACGTATAAAAAGCCGAGCGAGATTTCTGTTTCGGCATAACACATTTTCTTGTGCAAATACATTCATTGGTAAGTAATGAAACAATGATTTCGTTCGACATAATTAAAACATTTCTAACCGTTTATTTTCTTCTCTTTTAATATTTAGTCTTTACTTCACTCTTCACAAAAAACCAATCAAAAACCAAAATGGGCGCAGAAAAGACATCCATGAACATCGTTGTCGTCGGACAAGTCCAATCTACCAAGGCCATCAAGGTCGTCGCCAAGGCTATTCCAGCCACCAGCCAACTGATGGTAAGTTAAAATTATTTGTTCAGATCTCGAAAGGATTACATTAAATCATATAATATATGGTTAGGTTTTAAGTATGTTTTTAAGAAATGTTTTCAAAATAATGTAATTATAATATAAAATACATAATACTACAATAGTATACAGTGTTAAGTATGTTATTCATAATATACTATTCACGCTTATCAGTCAAATAATTTATGGATTATAATTCAGTGGTTCCCCAATATTATTGATTTTAATTAATAATTGGCAAAATTTTGTTTTTATCATTTCACAATAAATTATATATAAAATGAACTAAATCATTTAATACGCTTTCAAGTTTTGAAAGAAAATAATTTATCATTAATAAAATACTAGTTGTATTAAACTATCATAAAGTCGTATTGTTTTAAACATTTAAAAAGTATTGTTTTATACAAAAGAAATGTGAATTAATGATATTATGTGTTCCAAATGACGATTTTATATATTTATTGAATAAGAATAATAATAATAATATGTATATATACCTATTATCTATATTACTATTAAATATTTATATATTTCGTAAACTTATAATACATAATATTGTTGGGAAATAAGTATTCAAAATTAATTATATTATAATTACTTTATATTAATAAAGTTTATTTTATTATATTTATATTAAATTAATTATATTATAATAATTTTTTATAATTAAAAACATTTACATTGTTAAAAGACAAAACAGTTTTATAATTTATAAATTTTATTTGTTAATGATTTGTTTTGTTTAATTATTTGTTTCAGAACTGTTAACTCATGTAATTCATCGATTTCAAACTCAAAAATGCCATAGTCCAAACACTACATTTACATGTTAATTTAATATTTAAATGTATTGTCAAAGCAAAATAAACCAGTCTTTTCCGTCATTCAACTTGTTTAATTTCTTATTTATGTCCTTTCCGGTTGTATATATATAATAATATTATATTATTTTGATTTCGGTGCAATGATAAATGATCTTATTCAAAAGTGATTTTCAATAACGCCAATAGGTTATTTTAATCAATGAATATGATATTTTTAAACACAAGAATTAGAATTGATAGTCTGGTTTGATTTTATTATTATATTTGTATATCGATCTAATAAAACAAGTAATAAATTAATTTTGGTGTAAATGAAATGTTAAACGCTTATAACTCTTTTTAATTTAATAGATTTTTATTAATTTTGAAATTTATTTAGAAAAATATACCTTTAACGTTGTATTCAATTTTTAGCTCTTATATACAAGAATGCAAGCACCTGTAAAATATTGTTTTTTAAAAAATCATCGTTTTACACGGAAATTTTAGAATTCATACAATATTTTCAACATTTTTATTTACTGTTGTTATCATATCAATAGATAAACCCTGAAACACATTTTTTGGGATTCGTTAAATGGAAAATTTAATTAATGTTTAAACATTATAAGATCGGAATTATTTTAATTTTCAAAATACTATAAGTTTGCCCAAAATTGATCGAATTAGATTTAAAAAAAATTGCATGCATGTATATTATCAAAAATAAATAACTAGTAAACATTTCAAGTGTTTTTGAATTGTATTTTTGGAACTAAAACAAAAAGAACGAAATACGGTGTAGCGAAAATAATATGTGTAACAGGTTTTTTCGATTTTCCGGTCGATTTTTCATGTGCATAAGAAAACTGTTGAAAAAATCGTAAAAACGTAGCAAACAAAATATCAATCGGATTCGAGTTGCTATCGTCGAGTGATGCTATACGTAACGTTCCCTCTACTGATCGGTCGACCGTTGTCGACTCGTTTCGCGCGCGTTTCATTTTACAATCACACTACGGACACAGTGCATAGTGCACTGTTGCGATCGCTGCTTTGCGCACCACAACAAATGTCATATGCCTGGCATATGCACAGCAGCGAAACTAAAGTCACGATACGAATTTAAAAAACTCATCACCGCACGTATTAGCGATTCAGTAAAATGTGAAAAACATACTGAAAACAAGCGAAAACCCTCCGCTTACCCCGCGGCGGTCGAAAATCCACCAAGTAAAACTACAAGTTCTAGAAGCGGTAACGTCGTTAGGTTAGGTCCAAATAATTACGTGTCTCATGACAATCGTACCACGAGTCGACCAATTTAAACACATTTCTGGACGTGTATTTAGGCGACGCATTCGTCTACGTGGATCGCAAACTCAATTTTTCTAATTTTTGGTTGGGTAATTTTCGAAATTCGCGGGGGCTCATGTTATCGTGTGCGTAAATTACGTTACCCGTCCCGCCCGTATGCACCGAACGCTTGTCATTCATTCGGATGAGTTCAATAATTATATTGCACACACAGGCACGATGATTTATATCTGAAGGATCGGTAAAATCCATTCACTTAGAACGAATAAAATTGAATTCTGACACAAGATCAACATTTATCAGCCTTTTTTCTGAGTTATTGCGGCAGTAGGTTTTTGATTAAATGTTACATTCTTCATGTTTTTTGTTAGTCAATTGCGAAGGGAATATTAGATAACGTAAAACTCAGTTTTTAACATTGATTTAATTATAATATTGATTATCTACACCGCTAATCACTTAAAAAACTAGAAGAGTTTAAATATTTTTTCAAAATAACTTATAGAAATTCGACTTATTTTAAGCAGAGCGCTTTAAACATTTACGTCAAAAATGATATAAAAAAAAAAAAAACACTGTTTCTGATTCAATATAGACATACTAACTTAACATTATAGTGATATTTCAATTTTAAGAACTTTTTTTTTACTTTAAGTTTTTTCTCACAGTATTTGCAGTGTTTATACTGTGTAGTATACGAGTAGACTGTTATAAGTCAATTCCTTGTATTCTCTGTGACTGACACAACAATAATATTTAATACGTTATTTTATCACCTGGCCATTAAATTATAATTTTGATCTACGTTAAAAACATATGCATTCGTGCGGATAATATTTTAGTAAAATTCTTGTTTACACCTTAGGTAGATTCAAGTAAATATATACAAACATATAATTCGCTATTGATGAATATTGTACTTATTTCAAATAATAATTTACAATAAATAAAAATTGTTGTAATTTATATACCATTATGAGTATTAATATTATTAATTTCAATAGATAGAGAGGACATAAATAAGAAATAAAACAAGTAGAATAACGGAAGAAACTGGTTTATTTTCCGGTGTCAGTACATTTAAATATTTTATTAATATGTAAATGTAGTGTTTGGGCTATGGCATTTTTGAGTTTGAAGTCAATGAATCACATGAGTTAACAGTTCTGAAACATATAAAATAATAAATTATACACTTTGTCTTTAAATCATACACTTTTATAAAGTAAATAATTGTAGTTAAGGTGAAAACTGTTTTGAGTACCTATTTTCCTACAATATTATTTGTGAAAAATGTATTAAATATAAATATTAAATAATAATATAGATAATATGTTTATAAATATATATTTAGGTTATTATTGAATAAATATTAGAAATCGTCATTTGGGACAAATAAAATCAATAATTCACATTTCTCGAAAACATTTAAAATATTTTGAAAATACATTATAATTTTATCATTCATTTTAAATGATAGGTAGGTGTATAAAAAACACAAAAATAGGTTTCGTTTTTAACAAAACATTTCAAATGTAAAGACAATACGAGCTTATAATGATATAATACTATTAGTATTTTATTAATGATAAATTATTTTATTTCAAAACTTAAAAACGTATTAAATGATTCAGTTCATTTTATATACAATTTATTGTGAAATGATAAAAACAAAATTTTGTCAATTATTAATTAAAATCAATAATATTGGGAAATAACTGAATTATAATCCATAAATTATTTGACTGATAAGTGTGAGTAGTATATTATGAATAACATACTTAACACTGTATACTGTTGTAGTATTATGTATTTTATATTGTAATTACATTATTTTGAAAATATTTCTTAAAAACATACTTAAAACCTAACTATATATTATATGATTTAATGTAATCCTTTCGAGATATGAACAAATAATTTTAACTTACCATCAATTGGCTGGTGGCTGGAGTAGCCTTGGCGACGACCTTGATGGCCTTGGCAGACTGGACTTGTCCGACGACAACGATGTTCATGGATGTCTTTTCTGCGCCCATTTTGGTTTTTGATTGGTTTTTTGTGAAGAGTGAAGTAAAGACTAAATATTAAAAGAAAAGAAAATAAACGGTTAGAAATGTTTTAATTATGTCGAACGAAATCATTGTTTCATTACTTACCAATGAATGTATTTGCACAAGAAAATGTGTTATGCCGAAACAGATATCTCGTTCGGCTTTTTATACGTTCGTCGAAAGTAGCTGTCAAGGGGATATTATGATAATAATGGTACGATGGCGTGATTATATTATGGCAACGTACATTGGCTTATTATCAACATCGCACGAGTTCATAATACATGCACTTATTTTCTTAGATAGTGAAAATGTAATTCTTTTTTAAATCGTCTTATCGTGAAGAACAAAAATACATAATATTTTATTTATTTACGTACTAGATTATACTAGTGTCTCATTTAATAGCATCATAAACAAATGTACTGATAATTTTAAAATGTAAAAAAAAATTGTGTGAAACAAAAAAATGGTCGTTTTTCTCGTCTGATTATTGTTTAGAAAACGATTATAGAAGGAAATTAGGAAAAGTCCCGAGATTTTGATTGCTTAAGGGTCTCCCTACAAAGGTTTGATACTGCGTTTTTTACAGATTTAAAATACTTAAATCAGATCAACTTAACTACCACTGTGTTCGGGTATTGTTCAATTAAAAAAATAATCGGATATTATGCACATGTAAACTCTTCCAAACAATGACATTTTTATTTTTAATCAGGAACGATGTCTAAAATTTGTCGATTCTTCAAAATTTTTATTAACTTGTAAACTTTTATTTCAGAAAACCGAAAAAATAATATTGGATGTTTTTAAATTAATTTATATAACATACGCTCAATGTCCAATAATTTGTAGATTAGACTAATAAATATTAGTAGGTCTGCACGAAAACAATTTTTTAAACCAGCTTGTAGGGAATTTTTCACGCATTGTGAAATAAAATATTCTCTTAATATCTGTTCAATATGAAACAATTATATTTTATGCATGTTTGTATAATTAAATACTTGAAAATAATAGAATTCTAATAAGCTTTAAATACTTATGTTCTATAATATATATTACATTACTTAAACTGTTTTGCCTATTGTCGAAACATTAAATTAATCTTTTAATTTATGATAATGCGAATTAAATTCTTAATCGACGGATATTTCAATCTGTTTTAATTTTTACAGAAATACAATTTTTGAAACAAAAGTCATTTTTCTATTAGATACGTAGTAAATTATACGTACACTATATTCATACAGTTCTACTGAAATACATAAAAAATATTCGTATATTATCCCTGTATTATATAGGAACATTATTCAAATATGTTTCAGTATTCTTAAAATACTTGTTTATATTTTAAAAGCATTTTCTAATATGTTCCTCGTAAAAACAAATACTCAATGGCGTATTTACGAAGGGGAGCAGGTGTACTGGACAGTCTGTAGTGATCCATATTTTAGTGCCAAAAATATTAAAACACTTTTTTTTTATATCAATTTGTTGTACCGTTTCTTTTTTTTTTAACCCCCCAGAAATTTTTTGAACATCCGCTACTGCAAGCACTGGTATCCGTACAATTTGTTTGGATATTTTTTACAATGCTACCGTAGTGTTTAATAACATCACATAGACGATATTCCAGCAATCACTATGTGTCATTGGACGTATTACTTTATCGTTTTTGTTTTGTTCAGTCGGCACAGACCGGGTTCTAATGTATTTGAGTAAAAGTTTTTAAGAACGTTATACTATACGTTCCTCTGTGAGAGACCCCGTGGTGGACGGCGGGCCGATGTGGAGCGATCGATCACACGTGACGGCCACGTTCGTTTGTTCACTAACTGTTGATTCGATCCGTAAACGTACTCGCGTTTCATTTCTGTTGCGATGACGAATTAAAATCATTTTATCTTGCTTGTTTATTTATTTATCTTTTTTTTTGTCTCATTTCGTCTGACCATTTCGTACAGTCATATAATAAACGATTAATTATAAATAATGTAATATGTATGTGTAAATAATACGTTACGCATATTAATAATACTTTGTACTACTTGCTAATGACCAGATAGTCGTCGAAACGATAGAACTATAACAAAAACGTATATATTCCAATCAATAAATGTGACCGGCATAGATAACTAAAATGACCTGATGTAACATTATCGATTTTTTTTTTTTTTTAATAGAATTAATTACATCAACAGTAAAAATATTAGCTATCTACGGGCTATTTAAAATACTATATTTAATATTTCGCCTAGAAGAGTGTTCAAGTAACAGTTTAAAACGCGTGTTAATAATATTTAAAAATTAAATAAAATGTATTACAAAATTAAATTTCTTTCGACTAGCACACATTATGAAATAGCAAGTTTTCTCTGTAACTACATGTGAACCATAGTAACATAGTGTTTAGAGTAGAGGAAGTTTAGAGTGACTTAATCAACTTTTATGCTATAACACAAGGGGTGTAACTAGATTTTGTCGGTTTAGCCTAATGTGACAATATTTGTTTGCCGGTTATTTTTCAGTTTTATGTGAAGCGCTGTAGTGTATTTATAGACATAAAAATAAAATGATTAAAAAAGTCCGAAACGTATTAAATATTTATCCCATTGAATTGTATTTAAAATACAATTATACCGAACACTTGTAGTAACTATTCAAATATCTGACGACGACATTGTTGGTACATTTTTCGAATATTGAAAATGGTCTTACGGTTAAATTAAATTTAGGTAAAGAAAATTCTGTATATCATGCAATAAAATTCAAAATCAAACGAACTCGAATGTCGACATTTTCGAGATATGTTTCCAATTAGAACTACAGTTTACATACGAGAAATTGGGTACCGGATGATAAATCCGATACGAATGTCATATTATTTGGTTCGATGTTCGAACCGAACTATTTCGTGTTTAGTTCGGTTTGAATATTTCCAATTATATAGGTTCGATTCGGTTCGAAAATCGAACAGTTCGCCACATCACTAAAATACCGATGTGGCCGGTGAAAATTATGTTGCGTATTGTTATAGACGTACGAAAACACTCAGCACACGTAGCTAGGCGATATAAATCGTTTAATGTTTCCGTTGAACATTCATTTTCGCGATGTTCAAACACTGCAAAATGGATTAAAACCGCGTGCACTTACGTACATTCGTCGACAGCTGCCGGCGCTGTTCATTTACGTCACGCGTTCTATTAAATTATTTATTTAACCGTTTGTAAAACGAAGTTGTACAACAAAAGACCAAATACAACACAACAGGAACGATTTAACATATTAAAAAACATAAAACACGTATAAATGTATTTGTTTGACGCGTTACTTGACAATTAATCAATAGATATTTGCTTGTCCGACAACAAACTGCCTGGAAGTCGGTGTAAATGCGATTTTCGAGTGGGCATATTTTTGTTTTCGAATATTACGTCTACACACCGATCCCGAACACAATCATAATTTATACCAGGTTCTATTCAAAGTAATCGCACAACGACATTTATTGTGGAACGTCATTGAACGAACGCGTGTAGGCAATTTTAGTAAATGTTCTTACAACAATACTAATTGAAATACGATAATAACAGTTTTCGAACGGTTCGAAACACACACAATGATTTATAGACACCTAAATGAATGTAATATAATACAATTGATCGACCAAAAACAAAATGTTTATAAATGTGTTTTAAACAAGTGTCGGAAAAAAATCTACACAAGTCTTATAAATTTTAATCTACAAAAATAAATCCTAAACCATAGTAGACATTAAATTCAAACATATTCACTACACTATACTATGTTTGTTATCTAGTAAATATAATATCGATATAATATGTATGTATATATACGAACGTTATCTGTCTAACATTGTTTTGTTTTTTACCTAAATTTAAATAAACGCATCGTCGACCAATCATCGCCACTGACTTATAATCACGCCATGATGCTATCATAATTTTACCAACAAGAGTATATAAAAAGCCGTTCGCTTCATCTGTTTCGGCATAACACGTTTTCTCGTCCGATACCAATCCTACGGTAAGTACTTACGATCAAAAAGTATTCTCAAGCGAACGAAATTTAACAGTTTTTTTTTTTTTTTTTTAATACTTAGTTTTCACTTCAAAACCAAAAATGGGCGCTGAAAAGGTATCCATGAACATCGTCGTCGTAGGACAGGTCCAATCTGCCAAGGCCATCAAGACCGTCGCCAAGGCTGCTCCGGCCACCGGCCAATTGATGGTGAGTTAAAATTATTTATTCAGCTCTCCAAAAGGATTACGTTAGATCATATAATATATGGTTAGGTTTTAAGTATGTTCTAAAAAATAATGTTTTCAAACTAATACAAAAATAATTTTAACGTATGATAGAAATATGTAGTATATTATTATTAAAAAAGCAAATAGCAAATGTATATTATATGTGTTACCTATTATTCGTTTTATAAAACAAACTTAGATAACTTTAGATAATTGTCATGTACACGTATGGTTTTAATTTTAATTGTATAATTTTTTTTCACTAAAACTTTTGTATACATTAATGATGAAATGATTTTATTTCCTAATATTTGTTTGTCTATTTTAATCTTTTTTTTTTTTTTGTTTCAGAACTGCTAATTCATGTAACTCATCGATCGCAAACTGCAAAATGCCATAGCCCAAACACTATATTCACTTGTTAAATAAATGTTTATATTTATTGACAACTCAAAATAAATCAGTCTTTTCCGTTATTCGATTTGTCTTTTTTTTTTTAAATTTATGTCCTTGTACCTTATTGAAATCAATAATTTTAATACTTATAATAACTTCAAATTCTTTTACGTTAGTATTTCGTAATAAGGATAATATTCAGCAATAACGAAATAATAAGTTGTACCTATAGTTGTACGTAAGGTGTTAACAAAATTTATCAAAAACTATTTATATTTTTCGCTGTTTATAGATATTATAATATTAATTCATATCGACCCTGTGAAACAATATTTAATAACGCATTATATTTTATTGTTGTGTCGGTCACGTTACTCGTTCGAAAAATATTTAATCTAAACGTCATATATATACACACAAGTATATACTCAACCTCTGAATTTTACAAATGTTCAAAATCTTTAGACTAACCTTTTTCGTTAATGCAAGAAAATATGAATGATCCAAACAACCAATAAAACCCAAAAGTCATATTAAAAAACATTACGTGTTTTTCACATAATGTTACCGGAAACATGATGATTTAGGAAATAATGATACTTCCGAATCATTGTCAATAATTAATATCATTTTTTTACATATGTATTAAGGTATTTACTTGTAAAAATCATTAATACATGTTTGTGTAAATTTGGTAGACGTTTGTGTATGTTGAAAATTTTTAAATTTTTAATTGTACTTAAATACATATGAAACGTAATAAAATATAATAAACTTAATAATTTTTATATGAAACGAATACATAACAAAGAACAATTACGAAGTTCTGATATTCAAAGAATATTTTATAAACATTTAACATTCCAATAGAAAGTTAATGAAAAAAAAAAAGTTTTATGTATTTATAGCTTATTCTACTAGCACAATGTTATGACTTAATAATATATGAAAATGAAAACATACATAATATAATTTAAACACTTGAAAATATTTTTAATAATAAAACAAAATATTTTTATTTTTTTGTAATAATTTGTAAAATAATATAATACACAATTTAAGTAATAAATTATTAATTTAGTAGGTTTTGATTCCGGTGGTAAATTGGTTAGGCGTGTGTGTGCGATAATGAATTAAAAATTTAAATTTAAATAATTTTTGTTTCGTTTTTAAACCTCTTGTACATTATATTTTACTGTATTAGACTTTATATATGTCAAATTTTTTGAATGTCCACTGCCCTTTACTCGATGCCACCCCATAATTTCTCAGCCCTAAACTCAATTATTGGCCTGTCTCAAACCAGCCTATAAGAGTAATTATTTTAAAGTCCTTTTTTTATCAACTCAACTCAAACTCAATTAATTTTTTTCAACTCAAGAAAAGCATTATACACAATTTTTGCTGTAGAAATTTGTGTTTAACCGCCGAAACCAACACTTTAAATATTATTGTAATTATTATTTTGAAAAAATAATATTCAGTAAAATTCTTACAATTAATAAATAATAATTTTAATTTTCAAAGCTAAAAAAAAAAAAAATCACAGTATATGAAGTTTGAACAATTTGAAAAATAATAATAATTTAATTATAACATAAATTACATGATAAAATTTAAAAGAAATTGAATATGTTTAAACAGTAATAGGAATACTTTGCTTTTTTTTGTCTCATAACTGCCATCAAGTATTCTTTAACAATTAAACATAGGTAAGAGCAATTTACATTATAATTGAATAACTGACGATTCTAGTTATGTTTTCAATTTAAAAAATAATGAAAACTTCAAAGAAACAAACTGTGTAATTTATAAATTTTTTTTTTAGTATCAAATACATATCTCTGACAATCCATTTCATTTCCTAGAACATTTTTTCACAACAAATTTGTTAATTATTTCATATAATTACATTGCCATCATTAATTTTTGTTATCACTAAATTGAATTTTCAAAATGATTAAGTGTTCATTTCCGTTAAACACATAGCTTCTCAATTGATAAACTCGAATCGTTAAAAGGTAGAACTTTACCTTTGTATTGATTTTTGGTTGGAATCTCATTTGAAATCTATGTACTGTGTCAAACTTGTCTTATTTGAGTAATATTTTTTGTCTTAAAAATAGAATAGTCTTGACACGAATATTCAAACATTTTAAGAAAATCGTTTCTCAACTTTTTAATGAACAGTAGAGTCGCATGTTAGATTGTCGACGATTCTATTGATGGTCTGTCTTTTTGTTACATAGACTTTAGTCTTTCAATGTCCATGTGTTCTCACGTTCTGTATGAAGTCCAATTTGATATCACAAACTATGGTCATGATAATGTGATATAATACATTATTTTCAATTTGTTGTTTATATGTTGTAACATATCTTACTTTATCGATTTCTTTCTTAATTCTGCGCTGCTAATTTAAAATAGCTAATGTATATAATTGTAGAAACTAATTGTAAATATAAAGTTTCAACAAAAAAAAAACATATATATTAGTAATATATATTAATCAATAATATATATAGTAAAAATATATATATTGTAATCTTGGGTTGTAGTGAAATATAAAATAAAAATATCATATAATTAACTATTTTATTTTTGGCATTTAATTTGATAGTATTCGTCTTTACAAGATTTCCAAAAATTAAATAACCGTCCATCTTTATTACTACAAAAATATTTAAAATCTTCGAATAATTTATTTTGGAATCCTTCGTCACCAGTAGCTGGATTTGACCATTTCCATCTTCGACTTACCATATGATTCCATGCCCAAAGAAATCCAACCTAAACAAACAATTAATATAATTTATTAAACTATTGATTTGTGCTATTAGGCAATATACAATATTAGTAAATTATAAATGTTTGTAGACCCTTTGCTGACTTTGTTTTCCGTTATAGAAGCGCACTGCGTCAAAAAATTCTTTGGTAAAACCGAATGATATTACAATATTCATTTGAATGTTGTGCAACCATTTAAAAATACATGCAACTCACATATACTATTTCTGTTTTGAGAGAAATTTAACGAAATCACATTATGTGAAACTATAATTGTGGTGTCTAAGTTATAATTATATAGTTTAAACATATATTATCCAATTAGATAAAGATGGGAATATTTTCAAAACAATGACATGGCTTTTTAATAAAATATTGTTCAATAAAATGCTGTCGCCAGTTTTAATGACTGCTTTGTTATAAAACAATATTTTATAAAAGGTTTGCACTATTCTCTTCTTAAAATTTGGTAACAAGTTCTTAAATTTTATTTTAACCTATAAGGTATCACAGTAAATATTTCACGTCATGCAGTTTTGCTATATTTCCATAGAAGAAGCAAATATATATAATGCGTCCACTTAATATTGGATACTGACCACTTTTGTTGTTTTTTGCAAAAACATACTTAATACTATTATACACTACATACTTATATAATTTTGTCAATCAAATTTATCCACCAATAGGATAATTATTAATTATTAATTAAATAACGTTTTTTAAAAGTAGATTTGAAATTTCTACGAAGTTTGCCAAGTTTGCGGTTGGTAACCAATTCTTTAAACTATTTACTATTCATAGTTTGTTTTATTGACAAAAATGTATAACTTAATAATAAATAAGTACAAATAACCTACCCTTTTTTCGTTTTTTGGATCATTTTCCTTAGTTACACTATGATAAACATGTCGCGATATATACTCCATATGAGGGCTGAATTGTAATTCTTGTTGATTGCTACTAGATTCTAATTCATTTAACCCTTGATCAGGAGAATCATTTTTCTCCTTTACTTCTTCAATTAAGTCAGATAGTATTAATACAAACACATTACCTGTGAATAGAAGAAAAAAATATTATCAAAAATATACAAAACTTACAGTAGATTATATATATGTGTGTGTGTGTGTGTGTGGTTCTACATAATCAAAATAAAAAATAAGTTAGACCAAAACGCTTTGTAAAATTGTGAAACTAAAACTGATTTGATTTTTAATCTATAAAATTAAAGATTTTAAAAAAATATTTCTTCTAAAAAAAAAAAATGCATGTTTTCAAACATATAATCAGTGTAATGCATTATTAAGATAATTATTCTAATAAAAGCTTTTTTTAAATTGAACTTCTATTATATTTATAATTTGATTGTAATGTACATAATATATTGTACATCAGGTGTACAACTGAAATTTCAAATCTTACAAGCCTTACTAATAGAGATATATTTTAATACCAGGGAAATTACTAATAATAATAATAATAATAATATTATTATTATTATTATTATAACTTACAAGTCATTCAGATATTCAGATTATAACTAATTCAGATAATGAAAATGTTTTCAAAATTGTTTTCAATTATAAATTATGGTTGAAAACAATTTTTATTATAGTCTATATATACATAATATAACATAAACAGTCTGTCATATGACAAATAGTCGGGGAAAACCTATGCAAAAAAAAATCCACGTACTACAGTCTATATAAATATATAATATAATACCAATCGGTATAATATAATAGGGCAATAATATTTTTGAAAATTCCACCTGATAATGAAATTTGATATTATCAGTTGTTCAATTATATTACGAATATGGGATGCCCACAGTAATGCGCATTAAGTATTTATCGTCTGTACTCCAAGATCCATGTCTCTCTTGTATTTTCTTGAAGAAGTATTTTAAAATGGAGAAGTTTATTTGTCGTAAAAGAAACTACAAAGACAGTGAAAACGATACAAATGAGTTTGTACTTAAGTCGTCAATTGAACCAGACTTACCTACAACTCATAATAAAATGCAAAATTATTTGTTGGATGGAAAATATTTCTTGATCAATTCGGTCAAGGATACAAAAATGAATGTTACTTGTCAGTGTTACATGTGTTTTTAATGTATCTCGTTGTATTAATTAAGTATGCATTATTATATAATAATATAGTTATTTTATAAAAGAAATTATATAATTATATATATTATATATTACAAATTAATGTCTATGGTGTAGTGGTGGGTGATGGGTACTACAAAGTTAATTTTGCCCCTCCAATTTAAATTTAATTCGGTGCTACTTGATAATTTAAATTCTAAGAATATCTGAGAGAATTATTTAACAATGTTTTTTTTTATGGAAAACTTGCACATGTGTATCCATTTTCAGGTAGCAAATTTATTAGGTCTGTTTTTAATTTCTTCAATAAGCATAAAAGAAAGAATTAGTGAGAGAACAAAATAACTGGTTATTTCTTTGTAACTTTTTTAAATCTTTCAAATTTTCACAGAATATGTATTTTACTCTAGTATATATCATGTACGTAATGATTTTTTAACAATGATAATAATCATAGTTGTAACTTTATACCGTGTATGTACTACATATTTACACCAAGTTTTGTCCAATCACTGTATCAAAACAAATTATTTATAATTACACTCAATGTAATGGTATTTTCCATAGTTATTATTTGAATTATTTAAATTATAATAATTTTATGAAGTACAACTATACAACTAAAAATCATAATCCAACAATTTCAACAAATTTGATGTAATATAAAAATATATAATATATAAAAAGCATTATATTTTTTTTATTTAGATAATTATGAATTTTGTTATCTGTTATCTAAATGAAAAACCTTAGTATATTATAATGTTATCTTAACTAGATAATTTTCACTTAATTATCAGCTATCTTATCTAGATTAATTTTAAGTTATCTTTGCACAACACTGCTCACACACACACACACACACGCCACTGGCATTTCAACAAGGACGATAAATTGACGATAAAATAAAACAGGAACCCCTTAAATGTATTTGCTTACCAGTTAGGTGAATATATTGATTATGGTATGATTCAGTTGCATTATTTTTTGAATTACATATTACAAATCCAAATCTGTAAAGTATGACTTCTTGGAATAGTAATAATCTTCGAGACCATGTATCTTCTGAATAGTCTTTATAAATATACACATACGTATATTATATATTATTTACGTGAAATACTAACAATTAATAATTTACCATAAAATAAGCCATTTTTTCCTTCAATTAGGAGACATTCCAAATTGAGAGATACAAATACTGGACCACGTAGTGGATCAGATTTAAGTGTATATGGTAAAGCAAAAGGATCGGCTGGTAAAGGTATCAATTGAAATCCGCTGGTTTGTGCTTTCCTTGCCCAATTATATATCTGGTTATCAAAAAATGGTGTTAATTACTTAAAATTAATATTATTTGGATTATTTATACCAGATCAGCTACAACTGAACCAGATGCAGCAACCCATTGAGCTATAATCTCATAAGCTTGATCACATCGATAAAGTGACTGATATCGAGCATGACCCCATTCCACACGATCACTTTTATTATTAATATCCATCTCCAAATGAGCTTCTTTGTACCATGGTACTGATGTGAGAGAAAAACACAGTTATATGGAATTCATAAATATATATATATATATTGTATATCAATATAATATGAATTTTCAAACCATCTCGATCAGTAGAAGTCTGAAGAGGTTGTGCTAATGGTAATTTGTCCAATAAAAATTCTATATTTCCTGGATACTGAATGGGCTGTTTGACTTCCACCTCAACCCATTCATTTTCAAATGCTTGAAAATCATGTGTCGGAAAAGAAGCTAAAATTTTTAATTAAACTGATGATTAATTGTTAATGAAATACATCATAAATTAATTTACATTGATCAGTAGGCGAATCACATGATGGAAAATAATACAGATAAAATCCATCAATAAAAGGATGAGAAAAATCTCCTGATGCATGACAAATCAATCCTTCCCACACGATATCCTAATAAAATATTTAGATTTAATTGAATTTGACATGTTAAAAAATATTTGATTTAGTCAAATTAATAGTACCTGTAAACGTTTAACAGCTTCTTCCCTAGTATTGAACATGTCTGTATTGTTCATCAGCCACGAAACTGCATCGTTACTAACAAACGTATTTTGTGGTAAGCCCATGTGTCTATTTACAAAACCAGTACCAACTTGTGTGTTACACATATGTTCCACTAAATCGGCGTTAGATAAATTGTCTTTTGATAAAAATTCAGGGCTCAAAGTTATAGGTCTACTATAAACACAAATTACATTTTCATAAAGACATTAATATTGTTTAAAACAATTTGATAAAATTCAGTTTTTAGTACCTTTCGATTTCATCAACAATTACATCATCTTGAATAGGAGGGGTTTCAGAAAACAATGATCCAGTTGTCTTATCAAAAACTTTAGAACCCGACCTATTTTTTTTTCAAACATTGGATTAAAAACATATTTCTTAACAAAACACAAGTATTGTAATAATGTATTTAAGCACTTATAGTATTAATAAAAATAATTATCATATAAAAGTAATGAAATGAATAATCAAATAATTAAAAGGAGTAACAACAAAGAACAATGGGTTATGTGCAAACCTCGATCGTGATATTTTATCGATTGATCGTAAAGAGTTGCCACGGTCTCTATAAGGTGATGTGTCACTTGCACTCTAAAATAAATCAAATGTATACAATTTTATTAAATATTCTCAAATTATATAAAAATAACACATTAAAACTAAGAAAATAATGAAAGCAAAAAACAATAATATAGAAAAACTAAGGAAAAAGTATAAACTAACACTCGTAATTTATCAATTTTTTTTTATATATTTTATAATAATAAATAATATTTTTTAATTGTAATACTATAATATGTACTATATATAGTATTAAAAAATATATATAAAGAGCTGCATAAATTGTATTTATTTATTACCGATTTCAACTAAAAGTCATTGTGAAGTATAAAGTGAAAAGGAAATATAGTAATTTTTTTTTTTTTTATATATAAACATTTTTTTACATCATAACTAACCTTAAGGCTTATTGTTGTTGATCGCTTAATACGATTCACCCAAGTTTCAATAAATTTAACAAATTTATATGAATAAAGGACTTCTTCTTCTATTGTTGGAACTTTATAAATATCGCAGTAAAACTTATCATCTAAATGATCCATAATAGATTTTGTAGTAACTTGACGCCAAGGGAGAAGGTACATTCGAAACCGCCAATATTTCAGTTTCTATAAAACAAAATTATAAATGTAAGTGTAATTTGAATATTTCATTAGAGATTTTACTGACTATCGTTTTTTTAGTAATTGATTTTATATTATCCAGATAATCCATTTCACTGTTATGTATATACAATTTAAATGTATGTATGGCCATTATTATATCACATTTTTCCAACATTTACCTAGTTTAAATGCATTTAAACCACTACTGTACTAAAAAATATTTTAGCTTAATGCTTATCTTCATAATATAAAATCAATAACAATTATCTAGTTGCAGTATTTTTATAACTTAAGAATCAATATTCTAATGCGAAAAGCAATACACATTTAAAAAAAAAATTAAATTAAATTGTACATACATATAAAATTATTTTTATTTTTAAATTAATATTATTTCTGGAGTTGTAATAAAATGTAATAAAAAATTAAAAATTAAAATAAAAAGAAGTTAACCTCATGCAAGGCATAGTCCATGTCTCCTCGAACACACAAATAATGATCCATGTAATTCCAATTATAATTTTCTAGTTTTTCAGTAATAAATGAAATCCATGAAATGCCATAAGTTGAATGATCTGGAGCTTGAAACCGATATCGATACTGTATTTCAAATGTCGCATATGGAAATCTAAATATAAAAATAGTACACTGGAAATGAATCTAGAGATACAAATGTTTATATTAATAAACTATGGAAATAAGTATATTTTATCAATTTTAAATAAATACTTTTTTTCAAAACAAATATGATAATTAACTTATACAAATAAACTCCTCTTTATGTTTATGATTTGAGTACTTGTGGATTACTTTAATAGAAAGAAAAAACTCAATTCCACAAAAATTAATATATTCACTTTTTATTCGTAAATACGTATTTCGGTAACGATGTTAACGACTGAAAACAGTCGTTATTATGTACTGAAGATGGTAACATCGTTACCGAAATATGTATTTACGAATAAAAAGTGAATATATTAATTTTTGTGGAATTGAGTTTTTTCTTTTTATTAAACTCCTCTTTAATTGTAAGTGATCTTCCCATTATTAACAATCGTTATACCATAAATATAAACATGTGTAATTTATGTACAAGTGTGAAATACTAAATTTTGGGTTTATACAATATTTTTACACAATTTCTTTATTTTATATAAAGATTTAATTTAATGATTATAAAATATTTAAAATATTGATTATAATTTTATGAAAAAATACTTAGTAAACAATATACTTACCTAGGTCTATATCGTGTCACTCGAATTTCTGAACCACACAACGTGATCATATGAACTATTCTTCCAATGCTTAGTTGCATTTCAATAAACGGTTCAGAATTAGATTGCATTGATCTCATTACAATACTATTTACCTTTTTTTTCTGATCAAAATTTTCAGCTTTACATAGTACCAACTGGAAACCCTAAATTGTCAAAAATCAAATCATTAATAATTAAACATTTTATTATAGTTTTAGCCTAATTATTATTTAAATTTTTGATTTCAGTTAGACCAAAATTTTAAGTGAAATAAATAAAAGTAAAAGAGAAAAATGGAGAATAAAGAAATGTGTATATTTAAATAGTATAACTATAGGCTATATATATCTATATATATATATATAACAGAAAAATAAGAATAATATCTACAAAGTGGAAACAAAGAAAATGAAAGAAATTCGATCTGACAAATATAGTTAAAACTTTTGTTTTATTAAGTACTTTTTTTTGTAATAATTACTTGATCCTTGTACTACATAAATTGTATTTTAGAATTTTTTTTTTAAACTAAAGGTAAAAATATTTATTTATTTTAAATTTTTTTTGCAAAATCTAATATAACCAATTTATGAATATTTTTATTAATAATTATTTTAGGTATTTTAGGTAAAATTTCAATTTTTTATTTTAGTCATGGAGGTCACTGAATTACATTAACTTATTTGAAAAATATTTAATTTTAAATAAACTTTAAAAATTAATCATGCAATCCAATTAAAAGTTTTATGCACTCATATTTTTCTAAAAATTATATTTACAAAATAATTTAAAAAAAGTACAATACAATTTTTCTCATTTTATTTCGATTTCGTTATTTTTTTATTATAAAAGAAGAAATTACAATCTGTGTTGTTAATAGCACAATAAGTAATTAGGTTATACATACAAATTTTAAATTTAAAAAAAAAAAAACAAAAACAAAAACAAAAACAAAACACATGAGTAGCTTGAGAAGAAGCCAGCCATTACTGGCACTCCAACTGACATTTTTGTTTTTTTTTTGTTTTTTCTAATTTCGTTATTTAAAAAGTGAAATTCAAAATATATATACTATAGCACAAATTTATAACAATTATTTAAAATTATGAAAAATAGAAAACATTAAAATATTGAATATTACAAAATGTATTGCATTTATTAGATCTCAGTATGTTTAATACCTTATAAAAATAGTAAAAATGAGTAAAATTTGAAGTTAGTAAAACAAAACAAAACATTAAGTCTATTTGAAATTATTTCTAAATCATGGCTTTAATGAATGTGAAATATATAAAAAGACAAATTAAATACAAAGTGTTTATACATATGAAAGATAAAAATAGTAAATTTAAATAATATTTTAGTTTTTTAGTATATATATGCTTGTTAAAGTTCATGGTGTGGATAAATAGATAAATAAATACTTACTTGTGACAAACGTTGGCATACCATTTGATAAAATACTTCTAAAGTAGATAATGGTTGACGATAAACAGCTCTTTGTAAAGCAACTTCAGCGTTTACATCCTCTGGTAACAGATTGTAATTAGAAAACACATAAAATGACTGAAGCTTTACATCATCGGGAAAATAATCTGTAGATATTGGTAAACATGCAGGGAACACCAAAGACTTCCAGTCAACTCCTATTAAAATATTAAAACAAATATATATATATAAGAGGAAGAAAAATGAAATTTATATAACATAAAATGCAACTAAAATTTAAATATATTTAATTAAAATTAGGTTTAAATATGTAATTATTCACATGTTAATTTATATTACAGTGGTCAATTTTTAGACAGTTTATAATATTCATCCAATCATTAGATGTTTAAGTTTATAACATTAACATAAAACATTTACAAATTATCTTGATAAGACTATAAATTTTAATGGATAAATACATCAAAATTCAGATATATATTAATGATTAATAAATTGGTGACAAAACATAAGTATTGATTATTATAAAAAGCATTGACTTTTGACCTAGTGGAATAGTAAGTAGTTCAACACATATGCAAGAATAAATACACATCTCATACATAATTATAAAAAAAAAAAAATGTAAAAATGTAAAAATGTAAAATAATATCCTATTGGATATTATTATTTCACTTCAATAATAAGTTTGTAAATTTCTGTGGCCCATATAAATAATATATTTTATTATCAGGTAAAATATTAAAAATTTAAATGACAAAAAATTTAATTGGACGTACATGATTATTTAAAAAAATATATCAAAAAGCATAATCATTTATTTTTAATTTGCAAATTATGAAAAGTAGGTAATAAGCCATTAAATATATTTTATATAATAAAGAAGTATATATATTAATAACTAAAAGAAATTAAGTGTGAAACTAACAAAATAATCAAGCTGTGCAATATTAAATTAATTAAAAACGAAAATTATCAAATAATTAATATTCAGTTTCTATTAATATTTTTTTTTTTACCTAACATTTATATACATTACACATACAAAAAATAAATAAATTATTAGATTAAAAGATTAATTTATATTTTATTAATATAAATGATTTACTTTATTTATAAAATATAGACGGCAGTATATGGGTAAATTTATGATAATACAACTTGTGAAGAAAAAGTAACTTTAAAATCTACAAGAATAACATTAGTCACCGTTTCGTAAGTGAACAAATAATATAATGACATGAACACATAATACAACTAGAGAAGTGTTATACTGTAAACCGATAGGGAAGAGACTTTGAAGTTAATCTAGGAAAAGGTGGCTAGTTATGGAAGACCTGGATAGAACAGGAACACAAAAGTAGAAAGAGATATAGTTTATGATTGTGAGAAATAGAGACTTAATACATTAATTACAGATTATTAAATGCAGAAGAAGAATATTAAAAGAAAATTATTCATTTGTTTATGATAATTTATGTACAGTTGCCAAAAGATTCACCTATACTGCAGTATTCCAACTGACAATAAATGGTGTGCATGGAATTTTACAATATAATTAAAATGTTACTGTTATTAACATTTATATTTAACTCATATAATTTATATTTATCGTATTATTTCAAATAATTCAAACAATTTAATTATTAAATACAAGATAAATACAATTTATATATATCGTTTTTTGGAAGATCATAAATAAATAATAACTAATGTATATTAATCGATTTACATTACATGTTTAATACACAAAATTAATTCAATCTAATATTTTCTACATAAACATTTTTTTTTTTTATATACCATGGTTCTTTAATAATAATAAAACGCAAGCAAATAAAATTCTAACTACTGTATATAAGTTAAATACCTAATAAGTTATTAATTACCAAGAGCATCAAGATCATGGGTCAGATATATCATATTAACACCTGAGAAATTAAAAATCACATCATGTATTACTAAATAAAAAAAAAAAATTTCCAATAAGAAAATTGGAAAATTGTAATAGATATTCAAATAAATAGTTTGATAGTATAAATTTGAATTAAAATCTAATTTTATCATATATTTACTAACCTGAAGCACTTTTATTTGTCCACTCACAATCATTTGATGGATGGGAAGAACTTTTTATATTTTGTTTTTCCTCCATTCGATTTCTTAAAAACTTTATAAGGTTTATATTAACTGTTAAAGAAAAGAAAATAGTTAATTAGTTCAATATTATAGCAAAGAAATAATAGAAAAAAATTACATAGAAAATAATATTTTTAATATTTTAATGTAATATATATTACACATACCCATTTCTGCAACGCCAGGAAATAGAAAATCATCATAAGATTTTCGAACTTTAATGTGTTCTAAAAATAATAATAATTATTAATAAATAAAAACATCATGATGAGTATTAAATGACTATTTACTTTCTGGAAATACATGACTCCATCTTCTCCGATTTGATGTCAACTTAACAAGAAATTGTGATTTATCAAATGGATTAATAAGGCGTTGGACACGGTCTGATTTTGTATTTTGTGCATTTTTGCATTGTTGATTACTAGAATCATTTCCTGCTAATTTGTCATACTTCCTTAAACCTTCATCGATACTTTTACTTCTATTTCCTAGAATATACATGGTAAAATAATTTTTAGAAAATTGACTACATAAAAAATCTTAAATAACACTTACTAGTTGATGGTTTCAAATCAATGAAATCATGTTGACTTTTGGGTGGAGGAGTAATACTACGTTGTTTAAGTGGAGAAAGACTGCGGCTTAAAGCAATTGATTTATCCGAACTCATATCAAAACTACATGAACTAAATTTTTTTTTTCTTGAAACACTAATTCCATTGGTTTTATTAAGTGATAAAATGTTACTGGTACTACTAAAAAAAAAATATATATATATATTTGTTAGTAAAATTATGTAACAATACTACGTGTCTACTTATATAGTTACCTATATTTGATTAACAAAAATATTATTTTTACAATAAATGAATTGATATTGATTTAAACTAATCATACGTTATTGATTGATTGTTAAAAATATTTATCATTTAAATTTCATAAGTAAAGAATTAACTTACCCAAAACTGGGCATATAAGGTACATTTTGTTTAATCAATAATTCTGTATCATAATTCTTATAATCTTGTGGACAATTCGTAAATGTTTTTCGAATTGAAGCTGATAAATTATTTGATGACACTACTCTAAAACCCGTGGTCGGACGTCTCAATGTAATGTTTGAAAATTGGTCAGGTACTTTAATACGTGGAACAAACATTAATTTTGATTGCATATGTTTACTTCTATAAAAACTAAATTTATACATATAATTATATTACATTTTTTAATACAAAATTAATTATTAATCATCATGTTTGGAATTATGTAATCAGTAAAAATGTTTTAAGAAAAAAGAACCTTAAATTTATCCAATGTGGAATGCTGCAATCATCTCCTAATTTTTCATCACGGTTTTGAAACTAAAAAAAAAGTATAATAATATATACATATATTATACAATAAAAGTAAAAAGTAACAAAAAATATTTCGAACAAATCACTTTAAATTAATTCAGACTATATATATATATATGTAAACATAAAAATACTCATAATTTTAATTCTAATCCTTATTTCTTGTTGAACAAGAATTATTTACCAATTTCTATATCAAATTTACAAAGTAACTAACTTATAAAATTTATTTCTACCTTCAATATCAGACTAATACAAATGAGTTAAAAGTTTGTTGTAATCCATAGTTTATTTAATATAGTCACTGACAACAAATCTATCCAAATATAATTTAAAAATAAAGAATTTCAATTTAAAAGAAATTGTTTGACTGCTTACAAAAAGAAAGGGGATATAAAGTTGAATTATTTTAAATTATGTTTATTTTACTGTCTTTTATTTAGGAAAAAAATTTAATTAAACCCAATGTCTCATTAAATAAACTAAAAGAATGTATAAAACCTAAATGGCATATTAAATTAATGAAATAATTATTTCATAATAAAAAATAATAATATAGTAAAATGTATATTTTAATTCGATTAGTGAAAAGTAATTTAAATAAATAACTTTTTAATATTTATGTGAAGTATAAGAAAAGGTATTTTTATTGTATGTTACCTATACAAAAATTATAATAATAATTATCATATATATACTCTATATATATGTATAGCGCAAAATAATTTTTATATAATTTGTTTAACGATTTTTTTATATTTTGAATAAAAAAATCACAAATCATAAGGGAAAAAACTGAATACATTTGTATTCAAACTAGCATCAACTTTTTATGTATTTATAATAATTATAAATTTAAAAAGTGTAATATGAATTAATTACAATTATTATATTATAATTTGCATGTATAAAAATATTAATTTTTCTCACCAAAAATAAAGGAACAGCATACAATGGCTCTTGACCAACACAAATCAAATCAATTCCTACACCATTATCCATTACTCTCTGTTTTGTAATATTTGTTAATTGTCTATCCACATAAAATTGGCCCATACCAGGAGATATAACAATTACTAATTGTCCAGTTCGATCTAAACTTCTTTCTATATAATGTTTCTCAAACACTAAAAATAAAAAAGTAAAATACAAATTACAAAAAATATGTACCAAATACAATTAACTTCTAAAATTATTATCTTAATTTATTAAATTAGTGTGGTTCATTCAATTTATTCATTATTTTCATAGTCTTAAATATATTTTGTATGATCATTAATTTAATTAAAAATGACTCAAGTTAAATAAATATGATTAGTAAAATAAATAGTTTGCAATAACAAATAGCTATATGCCACAGATTTATATAATCATGATAATTTAAAAAAAAAGGCGTAATTAAATTGTTGATATATATATATATATGGGTTTTTAAGAGTAAAAACACCACTAGTCAGTATAGTTACTACTTTTATGAATTGCACGATATTGCTGAAAGACTACGAATACAATAATACAAATTGTCAAATTAAATTTGTAGTGTTTCTAATGGACCGACCTCACAAATATCACATGTATTAAAAATGATACATATCCAATAACTAACTGAGCGGAAATTCTATTTTCATTTTGACAATCACTGAAATACGAGAAAAAAATTCGCGCGTGTTACGAGTACGCGCGGACGAAGTGAAACTTCTTTCGGAGTCGTTCAACCGACCGAGTATTGGGTACGTATTGGAATAAAATAAACAAAAATTTACATGAAGGTTACCAAATATTTTCTATGCCGCTAGGTAAACAAATGCAGGGAATGTACGTGCCGAGGGCGTATCGATAAGATGTTTACTTGGTCGCCACTGCCGGATACCATGAAATCGGTTATTTTAGTTTACCAATAACTAAGTCCGACCGGCCAGTGTGGTGCGTGCAGCAATGTAAATCAACCAAAGAAAATACAAGAAAAGAACACGCAAAACGTGGCAGATAGGACGGCCGCGGCACTTTTGTTCACGTTATTTGGCCCGGCGTGTTGTGCGCGTAAACAGCAAATGACGTGATCACGGCGCGCGCGACTAAACTCGCGAAAAAGTGTCCGGACGGGCCGGCCGCGACGCGCAAAAATCTGCTACGCAATCGCAATTGTTTTTAAAGTTCAACAATAATCTTTCATCGTGTTTTACACAAACCTATGATTCAAAATACACTTGCCCAAATATGTTTGTTCTTTAAAGGCTAAGAAAAAGCATTTGTGCGATCAATACGAAAATGAAATACATAAACAAACAAATTTATTTTACATTTTACATATGTATATAATTAATTTAAAAACGATTTACGCGCTACTTAGAACCAAGATTAAAAAAATTTTTTTTTTTAAAGATGGAATATATTAATAAAAGTTAAATGTTTAACCCGATTGTAAATACTATATTATGTTATTTTAATCAGAAATTAAAGAATATATTTAAAAGATTATGTTTACCATTTAATGCCATGTTTAATACTTCAAGAAAGTTGCCTTCAGAAGCTTGAGATAAATAACCTTCCGGTATTAAATCAACTGACAAACCAGATTGAAGAAATTTATGATGATAGTTTAGAACATCTATTTTATATGTAAAATAAAGACGTCGAAGTAACATTAACGATGCTTCAGCCCAATCTTCATATCGCTCATTTTGAATTACAACTCTGAAAAATTAATTGTTTATAAATTAAAAAGAATATATTAAAAAAAAAAAAAATTGTATCTATTTATAAAACAATTTAATTCACCTGTAAAAGTCTTCATAAAAACGATTCTTATAGTCTATCTGAAGACATTCTCTCATAAATTCAGGAAATTCTTCTAATTTATTAGCTTTGTAAAATACTCGAGAGAACACCACAAATGTTACCTCGTGATTACTGCCAAAACACTAATAACATGACATATATTTATTTTCTAGTAAAATTTATATGTATGGAATTTAAATAGTAATTAATATTTGAAAAATATATGATAAAGAAAATGTGAATATTAAGTTCTCAACACTTACTTTCCATTTGTCAAATAAATCAACTAAAAAACCATCTACGGCTTTTTCAAAATAAGTATCACCTAAGAAGTTGAATTCCCACATTTCAGAAGTCATTTGTAAAAAAATATAGACCATGCTTGTGGCAGATCTAAAGATTATCTAAACAAATAACACTCAAAAAATAAAAATTGTATTATACCAATTATTAAATATAAATAGTGTCTAGAACTAAAGAAACTAAAAAATATTTAAAATATAAAAACTACAAAATTAATATTAACCTACTAGACTATTTTTTACTGTATTTTTAACTCTGAAAGCAAAATATTTTCAATACTTACAATAGTGTCTCAGTCAAAAAAAGTAAATATAAATAAATAATATGAATTTGAAAATAACATTTTTTTGTTTGGAAAAAATACTAAGAATTCATATGAAGATCAAATTATCCTGAATAGAAAAATGGTACATTTTTAAATTTAACATATAAATATTATTCCTCATTAATAAAACATTAAAGTGTATACTTATAAATAATTTATAATATATATATATTTGCACTGATATATTTGCAATACTGTGTTTTAACTATACTTTAATATTAGTCATTTATCACAAATACAAATTTCTATACAGAAGTACATTAAAATAATAGACTAAAAATCTAAAACAAGATGTACATATATGTGAGATCAATAAAATGTATGTGTCAGAGTAAGTTATATTATTATTTATCATTATAAATTTGAAACCAATTATGAATTATTGCAATTAAAAAAAAAAAGATTTTAGAATGGACAATTAGATTTGTTTACAATTTCACAGTTTGATTAGTTGATTTGAATTTTCATGACAATTAAACTACAGGAAGTCTGTGCAAAAATTACAACCTTATTATTAAATTGGAGTACTCCTTCCAACCGTAAACAAAGTGTTCACATAAAATAAATTGAAAAACATATCATAGTGAAACAAATTCGGTCTGACGCTCATTAATTAATAAAATGTCTCACGATTTGGATTATAATTTTAAGACAATAAACTTAAGTAATTTATTTGAGATAAAAACCTTTGTATTATGATTGATAACGCCACATGAAACCATATTTCCTTTGGACCACATTTCGTATACTTGTACACGCGTATATCCACCACAAAACTCCATTTTTTTGTTATTATACACACAAGTATTAATCATTGATGTATTTAAACGCCACATTTCTGAACGTCCGAGATACTGATCTCTAAATGTCAATTCGACAGAATCTAATGTGACAGACTCTGGACTGACGACATTTACTGTGATATCACTATACGCACGTAATTGAAATAAAGTCGCTACACTGTGTTCAATGCTAATAGTATCTAAAAGAATAGGTTTAAAATTAATAATTAGTAGGCACCATCAACATTATGTAAACCTATTTTGAAATACATTTAAAAATATATAAATTAGGTACTATATAAAATTCATTTAAGTGCAAAAAAAAACCGGCAAAATTAAAGGTATATGTAAATTATAAGTATAACACTAACCTAACACTTCAAACAATTAATAATCATAGTTGTAATGTATTTTATTTAAATTAATTAAAATTGTTTTTAAAAATGTAAGCATTATTTTTACAAGTCTCATTAATTATTATGCTTTATGAAATATTACCAAAAACAAAAAAACCAAAAAAAAATTAATACAGTGTTCACCTTTACTTTGTAAATCGTCTTTAAAAGCCATAATTTGAAGTAACAATTTGTTTTGCTGGGAATCTGCATGATACACCTCTACGAACATCCCCAACGACCGCATCTGGGAAATCTCTACAATGGACGATAAGTTCTGCGCCTGACAATATGTTACGTTACATTAATTACAAAATTACACATCTTAGCGTCATTCCACGCCGCAGATACTTACTGCTGAAAGCTTTCTGATGGATGGTCAGTTTATAAGTCTTCATGACGATTCGCATTCAAACCGGTCGAACATCACACACGCACTTACGTACGTTTACTTGAATCCGCGGACCAGGTATTGTACAGGAGCGCTCACTCCTATCCGCTGCCGTAATTCTACGTTGTCCGGACAGCGAACATGCGTCGTGGCCGAATCGATCGTAAACGAGAACACCGTTGTCGGCCCACTGAACAAAACCGTCGACGAGTATCATTCGCGTTGCGAAATGATATAAATCGGTAAGTTTTGGACAAACATTTCGTTGCACATCATTGTCGTTGATATCAAACACGGTGATAACGCCGGAGGCGTTGGCCCAATATGTGATAACAGTGATATCAACAAACGTGATGTTTTGCGAAATCGATTTCTTTCATTCGGCTTCAATGCATCCTGTATGTACTTAAAATTCAAAAAGTTGAACCCGATATTTTTGTGACCGCGTACATTTCAATCGCAACAGGTACTGGACACTACGACAGAGAATAGTTACAACTTATATCACTGTCGTGTTGATCTCACATCACAATGGTTGTAGCAATCAATCAATTGTATCCAAGTACGTTTTATGTTGGTTCAGTGTATATGTTTTTGTATTCCGGAAAAAAAGACCAAAATATGAAAAGTGGATGATGTAACTGTACGATGTACCAAAAATCAAAGAGATATCTATGTTAAATGTAAAGCAGGAAATATTTTGTATTACATACAATAAAATAATACTATGTTCAAATTTCTTGTTGTTTGTTGATTTAATTATTACTGTGTATGAAATACAAAACTAATGTAACCAATTATAACGTATTGCAATCACAATTTGAATAGTTAACTTTAAATCTATGATTTATGAAATAAACACATTTAATGAACTTTAATATACACTAAGTATTTTATAGCGTTTTTAAAATACAAATATTTAAAAGCTTTTGATAATATTGAATTACATTTTTATATACATTTACTATCAAACATTCAGATAAGTATTTTAAATTCAATGATATGTACAAAATATAACAATTATCTATGTGAACTTTTATCGATTAACAATTATTATGTTAATATTTTTTTATATTGAAAATTATTATAATCATAACTAAATCTGTTTTAAACATATTGGTTCACCTTAAATAGTTAGTATATTTTTTTTCGACAACTTTTTCTTCATGGTCTAAGACTATATAATCAATCCATTTAATATTTTTTTTACTAACTGTAATAACAACAATATACTATCGCTTTGAACAATATATATTTTTCAAATACTATGAATTCTTATATAAGTTATTTACAAAAAATTTACTCTTTGATGGTATTTTTTTATTAACATCTTTGTTAAATAATTAATTAATTATAGTAAGTACAATTGAATAATATTAGTAAATATTAAATTATGAATAAAATTTATAATTAAATAGTTAGTTTGGTAAATGCAATGTAATGTGTAAATGTGTTATCAATTGATTAAAAAAATTAAAAGCTATTAAAATTAATGAAAATGGTTTTAATAATAATGTTTATATTATATTATTTTAATGGTTATATTAATACTGGTATTAAATAAAATGACACTTCCTGTGTGTTATTATTTATGTAACTATAATGGCTTTTAAAAACATTAAAGTATCTTTATTGTTATTAACAAAATTATGACATAGGCTAGTTAATTTGTTATCTCTCAATTTTATTTTACACAAATTATTTATTATTTCACTTTGTATTATTATTTCATCTCAAAACTAAATTAATAAAAGAAAAAAGTGGCGTGAAAATCAAAAAACAAAAAAAGATTAAAGAAACTGAACTCGTAGAAAGGGAAAAACAAGATAAATTTACTAAAACTTTTAGTGAAACTAAGATAATAGATAAATTAAAATTGCCAAGATGTTATTCAATAAAAAGTAATAATTAAAAAAAAGAAGTATAATTCTCATGAGAAAAATGAGAACATTAAGTTTGTAGTTGAAAATAATGTGACCAATGAGAATATATTAAAGTAGTGACTTAGTCTGGGCGGATAGTGAATAAACCAGATAGACTAACGTGCAGATTAATTTTTGAGACTAAGAGTGAGTAGTTATTATCTTAATTGTACACTAATGTTCAATATTACAAACTATTTTGTGAAATTCTTATGATATTATTTCAAGTTTTATAAATTAATACTTTGATACTGTTCAATTAAAAAAAAAAATGTCAACTACATATTATGTTCAATGTTACAAAACGGATTATACGGATTAACGGATCATAATAAACGGACATTTGTTGGTATATGATAAGCAAATGACCACCATTAGTGTGTGTATGTAACATTATCGAGATCGGGTTATTCAACAAATAATAAATATTTCTTAGAATCACGTAAAAGTATCCGTTCACCGTTCTTTGAACCGGACCATTTACACAAACATTGTAAGTAATTATTATCACTTACTGATGTTTTTTAATCGATATATTCAATTATCTCATATGCTCATGGGTACAGGGAAAAAACCGGAAAAGTCACTTTTCTCCAATATGAGAAAAACATGTTTTTAATATCGAAACGTAACATTTTTTTTCCTGTAGGCCTAACTTCCGGCGGTCATTACTCTCGACTAATCTGGCTTTATCGTCCGGTTCGACCGCATAAAATATACAGCACGTCAATATACATTTTTTGATACCAATATCGCCATTTTGGAAAAAAGATGACTATTCTGGTTTTTTCCCTGTACCCTTCATATCATTCATAAAACCCTCTTTTAAAATTTCAACTAAAACGTAATCTGTATAGATTTTTTTTTAAATTGAGGCTTCATTTTTTTCTTTCCAAAAATCGTAATGTATTTGTGTAAAAGGTTATTATCATAACATTTAAAATCGATTGTTTCGAGAAATTCACTGCGTGCGGTCGAGTGTATCTTAGGATGTTGATATACTTTCGCACGCGCGGGATCATGTCAAATACCGACATCGGTATCACATCATCGAATTGACGCGGCGACGCATATGTGGTGTCTAAAAGACCAACGAGCCAGACAAAAATTGTTGGACTTTTAAGTCTGACGGATTACGATTCTGAAAATTAATTTGAATTTGTCGTTTGAACGTATTTGTGTTTTTGGGCTGCGTACAACTTTTTTCTTTTTTCTGACCGATTTCGTATAATATCACGCCTACGCCGCAGTTACTATTATTCTACTACACTAGCGGTTCCCAAAATTTTTTGGTTCACGCCACCCTAAGAATAAAAAAAAAAAAAAATAATTGCACTTCCCATGAATAAATTAACTACAACTTTGTATTATTTAAATATTCAAACATTTTATACTACCACTGCTATTGTCGGACAGAATATATGGTTCGAGAATATTCGGGCGACGCGATAACGTTGGGTTTTTGTCAGATAAACGTTTCAACGAAATTATCGTTGATCTAAAAATATCAATATTTATCTCGCGCCTCCTTTGCTAAGTGCTTGCGCCTCATAGTTTGAGAACCGCTGTACTATACAATTATACTACTATCTTATCCGCAGCTATTTTTATTACTACTACCTAATTCGCTGTCACACTATTTGCTGATAAGCATTTATTAACCTTAACCTGTGACCTAATATAACCTATTCCTAAGATATTTGGTCGTTAAATAATCAAACCCCTAACGTAGTTTAATAACTCGTAAACCTAATTATGAATAAATATATACAATTAAAAAAGAAAAAAAATTGAATAGCAATGCAAATGTTACTACCACAGAAGAAATCCACGGTACGGTTGTCTACGGAGAAAAGCAATTATTTTATCTAATCTAAACAGTTGTTTATAGCTACTAATTATAAACTAAAAATTTAAAATGTTTGATTATACAATCCATCATCAGCTGTTGGCTGTATGTTGTTAAATAATTAGACCTAAATTTTTTAATAACCATGGCCCTGATTTAGTTGAATTACCCGTAAGTCTAGTTATGAAATGTATACTTAGTTTTCGTATAAAATCCATTTAAAAAAAATATTTGGAGCAGAGTAAACATTTTAGCTACAAAAGAAAAGAAGAATTGTAAATATAAATTACAATTTATTAAGTTTACTTACATATTTTATCATCAACCACCAAATGTATACATTATCCTATCATAAATTAATATGATATATTTATATATTATTATATATTATATATTTATTATTTTTAAGGCAAAAAATTTATTCTTGATTTTTCTTTTTAAAAACTTATAATAAAGTGCTCTTTATAAGAAGAAATGGAAAGTATACCGTTAGGAATTAATTAATAAGTTCAAAAAGATTTACATAATACACATGGATCGCATTTACAGCCTAGCATTTCGGAATATATCCTGTACATAAAATGACCACTGCTACAAATTCAATTACATCTCAACATTTCACAGACGTAGAATGTACTTATTTTCAATGAAAGAAAATCTGGTTTAGATTTCCGACACAATACATAATTCGATGAACCAATGTATACATATCTACGAGTACAGATGATTATTAATTTCATAATAATATTTCGTCATAGGTAGATCCACATAACATTTTAACATAGTAATAATGTTATTATAAAATCAAATCGAAAATAAATCATAACTTAATAAACTAACTAATATGAAAAGATAAAGAAACGTAATAATGTGTGTGTGTGTATGTGTGTGTGTGTGTGTGTGTGTGTGTGTGTGTGTTGAGTGTGTGTGTGTGTTGAGCGTATGTTTGTTTTGGTGTGAGAAATGACATATAATAACAAGATATAGAAATAACATAAAAAACCAACAAATAATATATATTGTGTATATATAATTTTTTTTTCTTTGAAAGGAATTTGCAATAATATAAAAAAACCAAATAAAATAAAATGAGGAGGAGGGAAGAGGTGAGAGAGATACTAAGATAACTAACTGTGTGAAAGGAGAAGGTAAACTGAGATGAAGAAAAATAATAATTACGTATTATAGATCACGGGGTGTGAGTTTGAGAATTGTTTAGGTAAAAAAAAAAAAGTATTGATATAAACATGAAATTAATATCATATAAAAATGAAATAAAAATTATAAAACGAAAATGCTTGTGAAATAAAATATCAAAATTATATATTTTCTTACCTTGTACCCGTGTTTGAACTTCTCGTTGAATCTTCAAACACGACCGACCGTATAAAGAAATTTAAAAAAAAAAAAAATTAAATAAATAAAATGAATAGGTTGGATCGGTGCCTTCACTTCGAAAGCGAATTCACCGACAAAATCAATTAAGCCAATACTCATTTAAGTTGTTACGCAAAACTAAATTTGTCCCGCGGAACACAGATTTGGTCTGGAGTACTGACTCGTAGCTGGGGTATGCGCACACTGACGAGGTGACAAGATCATCGATGAATCTAGGGTACATATTTTTGTATTTTATTATTCCTTTGATGTATCCGACTATGGTGATGTCCGGCCGACTAACGGTTCAGTCGGTATTCAAAATTAGCATTTGGCCGTTACAATATGCGTGCCGGTCGGCATTACAACCCTTCATCTTGGGTTAGTTCTCATGAGTGTATACTTTGATTTATTTAAGCTGTGTGTTTTCTCTTTTTCTTTTTAAAAGCGTGAAGTTGGTCCCATAACGGTATTTTTCTTCGTGTTTTATATTTCTACTAACCGATAGTCCTTGATCGAATAATCCCTTTATTTGTTATTCTGTCGCGTTGTGATGTTTAGAAAGTCATGTGAAACTGTTAGATAACGGTATTTTTTTTTCACGTTTATTTGATAATTTTATCTTTTTATTGGTTTAGACGAGTATTCCTTGATTGACTCATTTCTTTATTATTTATTTTATTATAACTGCGCAGTGTTATTTTATAAAACCGTGTCAAATTTGTTATATTCAAGGTTAATTTATGGTTTCGACCCGATGATTATTATCCCTCGTGTGTTGGTTATTTCTTTTAGTTTGAATATATATATTTTTATTATTTGAAAATATAATCTGTGTTCCGAGGAGATCAAATATTAGTATGTTTTTATTTAAAGAAAATATAAAATAGCTACATATGAAGTTTTACATGAAGAAATCAATACATTAATACTTGTGTTAACTGTGATTACAATGATATGTGTGTATATCATTACAAATTGAAGAAATAAAATAAAGTTATCAAATAATTTTATGCATGATTATATGAACTTAATAGTTCTTTACCATTTTTGTCGACATAAAAATATAGTACAAAGTATATCATAAAAGGTTTTAATAAATTATTAACAAAAATAAAATCATTAAAAACCACGTTATAATGTTTTAATAAACTATATTTTTGTATGCGAGTATGATGCACATAGATACTTACTTACTGTTTGAAGTTTAAATTAATGAAATTAATAAAAAATTAATTTTTGTTTTTAGCAAAGAAAAAAATGTATAGTTTTTCAATAATTTGGTTTGTACTAATTAATTATCTTATTTACATATTGTACTATTGGTTTATTTGCGAATGTTATCGAATACATTGTGTTAGTGTAAACAAATGTATAATAACATATTTTAACTCTTAAATCCGCCACTGAGCATACTTTCGATATGAGCACGCCTTTAAATTCCAAATTTTAGCATATAATTCCGATTTCTACTATATAATAAGAAATAATCTGATAAATAAAATAATGTAATATTTAATAATATAATTGAAATAGATTATAATTTAATATATATCAATCGTAGCAATAATTCATCATATTTAACAACTCATATGAATTGGGGGAATTGTGAAAAATTTAAATTAGCGACACGACAAAGGTCCTTTCTTGGTCACACTGTCAATTTTTTGTTTCATAACTAATTCGGTTTCTTCGGTATTCTTCGGTATATAGACCTGCGTTGTTATTGAACACATTTTGACGGAACATGACGGCCAACATTGGCATTTTATATGTGATCCCAAATTTTAAATTTAAATTTTTAAACCAAAATTCTGTATTGTAGTTATGTTTAGTTTAGTTAGTATTGCAAATTGCATATATCTATGTACAAATGGTCCAGCCTGTGTACAATGAAAATAAATAAATAAATGAATTACGCGGCATTAAGAGAATGAATTATAAACCGATGTTAGTATAAAGAAAAAAGAAAACAATTGAATTAATGATTTTTATTGCCATCTAAATAAATATTTGTACTACATTCTGAACGAAGGAAAATACCTAGTGGACAAATTCATTTTATTCGTTCTCTAGTTATTGTTGGCATAATTTTAAGTATTTTACTGTTTCAATTTAAAAACAGAACCAAAATACTAAAATGAATACATTTTCTGCTTTATGTAGTTTAATTCTATTAGCTCTGATATATGCTGTCATTTTGGAGAAAACGTTGGCTCGCGAAAGTAAGTAAATGATTATCAGTATAATATAAAATATCGATTTTTAATTATGAAATATCTAGACTGTTGAGCGTGTAATTAATTCCACACTTAATTGTTTGTTCGTTTTCCAAAAAATACATTTTCACAAAAGAATATTACGTAATATTACGGGAAAAGATGGTTTGCTTACAATGATGCTCTGAATAAAATACACAACACTAGGACTATCATGGCACTAACTTGATTTTAATTGGGTAGACACTATAGAAATTTGTATATAAGTTATAGTTTTAATTATGGATTATTTCCTATAGATCTAATTGATAATGGAATATTTGGTGAGTAATAAAATAGTTTGTGCATAATACTAATATAAACATAATATAACCTGTTAAATTTGTAATACTATAATTAAGTGATTTTTATAAATATAATCTTTGAAATAAATAAATCACAAGACTTTAAATCGCACATTATGAAAATTGCATAGGCTGTAATAGCAACATAGTATTCGTAGTTATGATTTATGTTTATTAATCTTATTATTGATTTTATTATTGTTATTACTTATTATTTAAGTATAAATGTTATTTAAAAATTTTGATATATTTCTACATTTAATATTTTAGATATTTACACAAAATATTTTAATGGTATTTGAACTTTATATATAAATCTTGTAGAAGAATTTACATTTTTTTATTTATTGTGTAGATTTTATTAATGAAATCAACAATGGTCGTTTTGATGAATTAAATTCTGATGATGATAATACTGATGATGATAATGCTGATGTTAATGTGCATGGAAATTCTGATGATCGTGATAAAAGGAGTGAGTAAATTAAAATTGTACAATAATAAATCTTAATTAACTCTCTTATTTTTATAACTACAATTTTTTTTATTAATCACATAATTGATAAAATAAGCAATATTATTGTAAAGTACAAGGTATCATAATACACACATGATGTAAAAGTGATGATAAATTACATGATTACGATTTCGTCATATAGTAAAAAATTATTGCTGTAAATAAGTTGACTAATTACGTTTGATGCAATAATATTTTTTTACTGTTTCAATAGATATCAATAAAATACAATGACATAGATTAATATTAAAGTCATTTGATTCCAGTAAAATATGTAATGATTTCTATGCATATAATTTTATAAATTGTTTTACGGTCATAAATTGATTATTTAATGCGTTAAGTCAAAAAAATTGTCATTAATTCAGTTAAAGGTTTATTTTAATTCATTAAAATTAATAAATTTAATTTATAAAACTGAATATTGTTTTTTGGTTCGTTAGGCCCAGTCTTACCCATCGTTTAACTTAATTCATTAGACTAGTTTAATATAAATATTCGTTTATGTGTTATGATAGATTTATTTTCAATTATAAATCATTTATTCATATCATTTTGAAAATTTATTTATCAAATGTATAAATAATTAAATTAACTTAATTTCAATATTATGAGATAATTTTTTTATATTATAGTCTGTCTAGGTAAGTTTGAATGTTACGTAATATATTAAATTATACTACAATATGACCTTAGAATTAATATGTTTATGGTAGCATTTTCATCGATATAACATAGCGATTCAGAACATATTATTCATATTGTTCTTCTTTATTAATTTAATGTGTTATAAATCATATTATTATTTAAATTTTAATTCATTAAGATTCACTCGCACAAGTTGGAGGATTTGACGGTAAGCAATATTTTACTAATATTTAATAAACGATCAGAGTTTATTAATAACAATTATTTAATAATTAATTAATAATAATAATAATAATAATAAATAATAATAATAATAATAAAATAAAATAATAATCAACTAGATTATGAGATTTTTGACTATACAGAATAATATAAGTTTCCAAAAAATTATTGTTTTTCATTCTAGTTGATAGTGATGGCAGATCTGCTTTCTATTATGCATATTTGTATTTGTGTAAGTAGAAAAATAATAGTAATTCCTAAATTTAATATATTTTCTTACAAACTATATTGTATGTTTAAAAATTTTTTGATTTTATGAAATATTTGGAGACTGCGGGTATATGCTCATTTAGAAGTGTGTTTCGTAATTAAATTTACGTACATTACACTCCTTAATAAATGTAGCTGGTTCTCACGTTCATTAGTAAAGCATTCAAATATAAAAATAGTACGATACATATTAGTAACATAAGCTAACTTCATTATTTTAATAGTAAAATAGTATTCTAACATATATTTTTTTGTAGATACCTATAGTTATGTATTTGTGTTGTTAATATTAAAATTATAATTCATAAGAATGCAATTTTCTGTTATTTTTATAAGAAGTAATCATGAGCTATTTCATATATTTCGAATAATTAAACGACCTAAAAGGTATTCTAAAATATAACTTAACATTACGCAGAATTGTGTAACCATAGAATATACAATGATACTACATAATTAATAAATAATTTATCTTAGGCATGATTTATGAACTTAGACAATATAGACATCTAATATTTATAAAAATAGAAAAATGAATATTTCCAATTTGTTTTTTTATAACTAGCTGATGCGAGTATTGACGAAGTGACAAATCGTCCAAGTAAACGGTGTTATATTTAGTCTAACCATATACTATAGATAGATATATGCGATATTTTATTATTTGTGTGATTTTCGGAAATATCTATGTTGTGATTTTTATTTTTCTTACGTTTCGAAACCGTTACAGGTTCGATCTTCAGAGTACGTGGTGCACGTTTGATTGTCATGACTGCACTCAGTGAAGTGTGTGACTACTAGAGTGTATTCACGACAGTCAAACGTGTACCACGTACTCTGAAGATGGAACCTGTAACAGTTTTGAAATGTAAGAAAAATAAAAATCACACAAATAATAAAATTTCAATCCAAGAAGGCTTCAATAAACTCATATACGATATTGTCTTTCTTAAAATTAAATATTTAACATTGAAGACAGTTTCCATGTTATAATTATCATTGAAATTCTGTCCAATGTTAATTTTGTATTTATTTTTATTAATAGATGCTTCAATTACTGAAAATGGAAGTAAGTAAGTCAGAAATCACATTGAAATGTGGATGGATGTAATTAATGAATAATTTGTTTACTATATTATGAAAAGTTTAATTTTAATAAATAGACTAGTTTTTTAATGTGAATATATTAAACATAAATATGTATGTAATTTGAAAATTATATTTCTCTTCATGCTTTAGTTATTTTAAATTTATGTATTAAGAAAAATACATCTGTAATATTTGTTTATAAAAAAGAAAAATATTGAGTTTCTAAATAATATGTATATCTAATTTATGATAATATGATTATATGTTTATGTATGATGCTATATATATTATTTATATCAATCGGTTTAAATATATAATCTTTATAAATATTTTATAGTGTATGTCATATTCTATAGGAGTGTGCTAAAATACAAAGCAATTGATTGTATGTATACATACAGTAATACATTCATTATATTTTTAATGTGTTACTATTAAATAAGTAAAGAAAGACGGTAAATACCTTATTTGAAGCACCTAATTGCTGAAGTGATAATATAACAATAAATTGAACTTTTAATAGGGAATAGAAGAATAATTAATGAAAGAATAAAAAATATCATTGAATGGTGCGATGAACAACGTGATATCGGCAGTTCGTATTAAGTTCATGAAAACTTATCTGTTTTAACGTTCTACGGGACTAAACTATCTACGGATTTCAAAAATATTTTAGATTATATATTCTGTGCGAATGAGTCAATATGTGGATAATTTAAAATTGGTTTTATTATAAATAGTATATCGTACTTTTTGTATGAAAATTAATAACAATCGCCTTCTTATCATTTTATGAAAGATTTAACACCTAACGAAGTAGCAGATTGCAATGGTAAGTTCTTGTTTACGTGTAAAATTAGTTAGAGTAAACAATTTTTTTTAAAAATTAAAATTTTGAAAACCACAACATGTACATATAATTATCAAGGTGCTTACCACTAGCCATTTTGGGTGCAAGATCAGTAGCACAGTCTCTGCACTTCATTCTACACTCTCACTGTAAACTCAGCATTTCCTTTCGATGGTCTACGACAGACATGGTCACGTTACTTGTTGTGACTATTTTGTGCGACTACAGTTATTATAAAAATAAATATTAGGTTATATTATTTTGTATTATAATTAACTAAATTGCATAGAATCGAAAAACCGTAAATGGGAGGTGAGAACAAGCGAGGCACAGCGAGTGGGTCATCTACACTCTCGTGCTCATATTAACTAAAATGGGAATCGTGAGAGTGTAGAGGTAGAATTTTATTAATTTACCACGTCAAGTGTTTGTGAAGGGAGCTACAGACTGCTTGTCCCTGCTGTTGCGAACTGATAACGATTTGATACTTCCTCACTTAGCAACTAATTAGACTAGGCGAGCGTAGACTGATATCAATGAGAGCTTCGTACAGCGTGTTTACAGTGCAAATAATCCGAGTTGATTACGTAACAACTAATCAATTATCAAAAGGTATGTGGAATTAGTTGGGTTTAATTGTGGTTAATGATCAGTTAAAGTTAGGTCAGATATCCTTATCCAATATCCTAATGAGATATATGAATTGTATTACGACATATTACATAAGAAATTATTATTACTTCTATTGTTCATATGATAGTAGATTATTTTATATTTTAACCACTTTGTAGATGAACTGACTCCTTTTGGAGGTAACTAATTTATTTGTATATCAAATACATATAGATAATTTAAATCTGAAAACACATATATGTTATGAACAATAATTTAGAGTCTACTAAAATAATTTGTTTATTTTAAGTTTTTTACATTCCTATAGATGATGCATTTTCAGCTCTATCGTATGGATTCCAACATTTAAGTTAGCAAACTATTAATCTCAATACATATTTATTTCTAAATTATATAAATATTACTATTCGAATTTAATCTACAGTTGGTCATAGGTTGTAGACATTTCTCGTAATACAATTCAATTGACTTTATGATTCCATTCATCGATTTAAATAAATAGGATTGTTATTACAAATTTACAATAAGAGTTTACATTTTATTTTAGTGTTACTGTGGGAGCTGTAACAAAAGAATTGTTTTCGACAATTAAAGAAATACGTCTGAATTGTTTCAAATTAGCATTTTTGTATAATCTTCAGAATACTTGGAATACGCGTAGGTTATTTAAAGGAAAATAGACGATTTTTAGATAGTTAAGTATGAAGTGTAAAATGTCTAAACAATATTGGTTACACTTTTTTTCGAAATAGAGAATAAATGATATGTATATGCAAAAAAATAAAAAGTAGTGACAAAATGTTAACAATTATGTTTATTGTCATATCACATTAAGAGAAAAATTGTTGATTTTTTTCTATGATTATTATTTGTTTCTCATATTCGATAAATAAGTAGATTCAACCCGATCGATCGATTGAAGGATGAAAAAAAACGGGATAATTTCAAATATTAGACGATTTTATGTTATCAACCGAAAATATCGATATGACGAATTTACTGTGTTATATATATATATTTAAATTTAGTTTTGATGTTTTCTAATAAATTTCATTATTTTTGAAAGCACTTCACAAATAATATAAATGGTTTCAAAACCAAATAAGAATTTGTATATATATATTTATAAATATATATATAATATATAATATTATATATATATATACATATATATATAATATATAATATTTCCATTACAAGTTTTTTAAGGATTATTGTTGGATATAGTATATTAGGTTATTTACATATAGCTGAATGTATTAAAAATGTTATTCTAAAAAAGTTGTAAGCAATTAATAGTCATTGTGTTTAGCGACAACTTCCAATCAAAATCAGTTTATTTCATTGATGGTATTAAGAATTCAATCCTCAAACATTCACCAAAATATTGTTATCAATTACTCAAAATGCTGTACGCAACTAAACTTTAAAATACCTTTTTACTAATAACAAACAAATATTTATTTTATTACTTGTGTGATTTTCGCAAATATCCATGTTGTAATTTTTATTTTTCGTACGTCTCGGAACTGTTACAGATTCTATCTTCAGATTAAATAAATAATAATATTAATAAATATTCATATTAAGAGTAAATATAAATAAGAAGTAATAAAAAAAATATTTATTTGGTATAAAATTTATCTAATATTTTCCAACAAATTTAAAATTTATGGTTTTGCTTCTTCATAAAATAATGTTTTATGCTTTTTACAGTGAAAGAAAATAGAGGATTTAGAGGTACGTTTTTAATGTAACAAAGAGTCCAGAGAGTATTACTTAATATTGTTTTAATGCTTATTCAATGAATTCAAAACTTAATTTTTCAGAATATGATCTGACATGTTCTTACATATTCTTAGTTAAGAATAATACACGCATAGAATATAACATGTAAATTTTTAAAAATAACACAATAATCTTAATTTATGTTTCATGGTTATTAATATATACGAGACATTACCTACAATAATTTTAAAAAATGATTATGGATGATGAATTTTCGTAATAATATACATTGCCATTAGTCTAGAATTATTATGTTATTTGCTCTGCAGTAATCTAATACCATTTATTTATCTATAAACTCATATAAGTATAATTAATATGCTATTATTAATATTATATTTATTTATTTGTTTAGGATTTTTAGAAGATTACTATTCTCAGCTTATTACAAATTTTGTTGTATTAAATGAGTGTAAGTAGCTTAAAACCAAATAGGACACAAATATTTTCATACTAATAATATTTTTTTACAAAGACTGTAATAAATTAATAATTAGTAGTAGCTATAAAACGCTGAATTCTTTAGTAATTCCGAATTTATTGTTAATAATATAATTTGAGAATAAATTACATTACATGCTGTTGTCACACTAACAGTACAACAGTGTTAGTGACATGTATTAATTTTTTAATTTTAAATCTCGTTTCTATTGTACCGATCGATCCGGTAAACGATTAGAAAACACATGAAATAGTTTTTAAATGAATTCTGATAAAAAAAAATAATTAAAATGTCACTGCGAGTTCCACAACAGATCGGTTACCCTGTGGTTTCAAATTTATACATCTTACGTTTTCCAATAACTGCACTATATTTTTAATTGGTGGGATTTATGAGAAACAATTAAAATAGCACTTAAGTCAATCTCATGTGAACTCCATGATGAATCGAAATCGAAATCGAAAGTTTTTTTTATAATTTCGAACTACAAGAAGTAGGTATTGAATATTGTGTTAATCCGTTTAAAGAATATCTTTACCTCTATACTTTAATAGATAGCTAATATCATGTACGATTTTCTTTTTAGGTTTTAATGATGTCCCAGGTCCAAGGACGTATTGCCAAAATCGACTTTTATATGATCAATCAACTAATTGATTAATTATTCATTTAATTTTGATGTATTCTAACACAATGCCATTCATTTAAAATGTATTTTTTTGATAATAAAATGTTTTTAATTAATTCATAATTACTTCATGTTCACATTATGATTTTATAAACTATACTTTTTAGCAAAATCCGTAAGATAATGTAATATATCTATTATTTCTCTTTATTTGTTTTTTTATTTCAAAAGAAATCTATGGTGTAGAAGAAAGAACGCAGCATATGTACGAGTGCGTACGGAAGGTATGTTCATTGTTCTTCAATACAAACTACTCAAACGCACGTAATTTGCGAATTTTTCTACATAATAATGAACTGGTTCGTTTTTCAATTTATCTTCTGGTCCCTCGCGTTCACTGATAAATATTTTTACTTCGAAATAAAATCAATCATTTTCTCGGACATTGTTGTGTAAGACTACATTCACTACTATGGTATCTTTTAAATAGCTCTTACGAACTTTTGAGAATCTTTGCGAAATTCTGCGTTTATTTACTAATATTCCGTATGACCTTTTCGTAATTCTTCTCGCATTACTTGTAATTACTATTTTTGAAACAAAAACGATCCCTTCTAGGTCGCTTTGTCTAATTCTATTTTCGAGTTTATCCGATTTCTTCGATATTATCGATTGTGTTCTTATTAAGTGTTTCAAAGGGACCTGTCATGACGCCCTACATTTTAATTGTCATAATATTTTTTTCGCGAGGTTTCCAAATTATTGCCGTTTTGAGTTAAACATTTTTACTGCTAAAGCACATTGGTACTGGTCCATGATTACTGACTGGCACGTTAAGATGTGCATAAGTGGCTTAGTGTGGTTCTCCTCGGTCTATTCCCGTTGGATTCATGGCCTTGACCTAAATAATTATAAGACCGGATAGCGCACGGGCCAAGTCGCAGCTAGTGTGCATTGGCGAGTGACGGATAGCCGAAAGCCTTCGTCACAGATATCGTTAGGAATAATAGATAAACGATCACAGTACACAATTCATACACATTTTCAATATTACCATTGTTATTATTGTTAATGAATACACAGTTAACGATAAATTACAGGTACACTTATTGAATACGATTTGTTCATTATTAAGGGGATTCGAAGAGTTTAGAAGTCGACTGTTAAACCTTTTTTTGTGGATTTTAGTCACTTCACAAAGTGGGAAGATATGTAGGTTAATATGTATAGAATGGTTAGATACATAGTAAGGTACGTTGGTTAGGTATAATTTTCCCTGATGATTCAACTTATATCATTAATCCTTCGTCTTTACTTCGAAAAAACTCATAATCTGACTCGGAACCAATTTTTTTTTTTTTTAAATTATAAATAAGCAATAGATAGAAAATACAATTCTTATACTTATTCATATAACTTACATGTTGTAATATTTATGTATGTTATATTTAAAATTTATAATTTGTATAAAAAACTCAATATTTAGCATAGAATAAAATTACTAATTGCTTTCTAAGTATCCAAAATTGGACATTGATCTTCCTTAAAATATTTACAGTCATCGCTATATAAATATTGAAATCATTGAATGATAAATCATTTAAATCATAACTAATTATTTTTGAAAGAAATTGGATATATAATATTCATATCTCAAATTTATTTATGCGTAATTTTGTGTTAATATCTAATTGATTAATTCACTACCACCTCTGCCGAGATAAGGCGCAAAATCAGATTATTTGCTTGTAATTCTTTAGAGGTCTCAATAAATTATTAATGAAATCAATATCTTTCAATATCACGTTATAATTTTTTAATAAATTACATTTTTTTCGCGAGTTATGCAGGTAAGTCCACACATATTGTTTAAATATTAGCGTAGTCGATAACATTCAAACATAAACTAATAATCTAAAGTAGTGACAAAATATTAACAATTATGTTTATTGCCATATCACATTAAGAGAAAAATTGTTGATTTTTTTCTATGATTATTATTTGTTTCTCATATTCGATAAATAAGTAGATTCAACCCGATCGATCGATTGAAGGATGAAAAAAAACGGGATAATTTCAAATATTAGACGATTTTATGTTATCAACCGAAAATATCGATATGACGAATTTACTGTGTTATATATATATATATATATATTTAAATTTAGTTTTGATGTTTTATAATAAATTTCATTATTTTTGAAAGCACTTCACAAATAATATAAATAGTTTCAAAACCAAATAAGAATTTGTATATATATATTTATAAATATATATATAATATATAATATTTATATATATATAATATTTAATATTTCCATTACAAGTTTTTTAAGGATTATTGTTGGATATAGTATATTAGGTTATTTACATATAGCTAAATGTATTAAAAATGTTATTCTAAAAAAGTTGTAAGCAATTAATAGTCATTGTGTTTAGCGACAACTTCCAATCAAAATCAGTTTATTTCATTGATGGTATTAAGAATTCAATCCTCAAACAATATTCGTCGATAACATTCAAACATAAACTAATAATCTAAAGTATAAATAAGATTATGAATTAAGAAAAATCACATTTTTGAAAATTATACATTACATTTATCGCAGAGAAACCAAAATTACTGAAAATGATTTAAACTTTGAAATTATATTTTTGATATATTTGTAAATGGTTAGTGCATGATAATCGTTACTGGAAAAATGAAAAAGATACTGAAAATTCACTCGTTAAATACATATATATATATTACACATTCTAAATATTATTATTATAATTAAATTTATTTAAGGGTAAATAATAGGTGAATCTTACTGGACAAAATATGACTAATGTGCTAAAAAAAAAACCCAGTAATTTTTGAAAATGTCATAAAAATAGATGGAATAAAATATATATACTTTTATTGCTATTTAAGAATGCATGATGCATCTTGTATCTGTATATAATTACATAAAGAATAGTTTGGAAGTTTTTTGAGAAGTATACGAGTAGTTTAAAATATAGCGGAAATTAAATATATTTCCACACAACGAATTGGCGAATGTTTAATTTTTGAAAACTTTTATTGTAAAATAGATGACGCTTTTTTAATAAAAAAACAATTATTAATTGAATATTGTAATTTTCAAAAGGATTCACATCATAACCCCTTGTACAAACTGAAAAAAAAATGTTTTCATAATAAATTTTGATTGAAAGCAGAAGAAAATCCTCTTGAACTAACTCCGAAAATAAATGATACCAAAAATCCAAATAATTGTACGAAGTAAAATCATAAATGTCAAATCCGTCACCATGCATACATTCGGTTTAAATACGCCATTAAACTCCAAATTTTACCATATAATTTCAATTTCTACAAATAAGAAATAATTCAATAAATAAAATATTGTAATATTTAATAAATTTAATTGAAATTGATGATAATTATATATATATATATATATATATAATTGTAATTATAATTCATCATTTATAAAAAATTATATGAATTCGGGGAAATGTGAAAAATTAAAGTCGGTGACACGGTACTTTCTTGTCAGCCTGTTGACAATTTTTTTCATGGCCCATCTGGTTTCTTCGAAATTATCAATCACCGTCCTCATTGAGTATTTCGAACGATTAGGACGGCTAACATTGACAATTTATGTGGTCCCAATTTTAAACTTTAGTCTCCAAACCTCAATTCTGTATTGTAGTTATGTTTAGTATAGTTTAGTGTAATTGCAATTGCACATCTCCATGTCAAAAGAAGCCAGCTCGTGTGTAATGACAATAAATCAATAAATAAATTTCTGTAACACCAAACATATTACTTATAATTCGATGTTAGCATAATAAATAAAAGAAAAATGAATCCTTGGTTTTTATTACCATCTAACCAAATATTTGTACTGCACTCTAGGGATGGAGAATATCTACGTAAATTAAATCATATAATTCGTTTTATAGGTATTGTCGACGAAAATTTAAGTATTTTGCAGTATCGATTTAAAAACATAAGAAAAATACTATAAAAATAATACAAAATTATATTAGTTTATAAAATAAAAAATGCACACAGTTTCTTCTATACGTTTTTTAACTCTATTAGCTCTGATATATTTTGACATTTTTAAGAACACAGCAGCTCGTAACAGTAAGTATATTTTCATCTGTGTAATATGAAATATAGATTTTCAATTATAAAATATCTGGAATAAGTCGATTTTATATAAATTAGGTAGACAGGATGGATATTTTTAATGCAAGATATAGTTTTAATTATTGATTTCTGTCTTTAGATTTTGATTTAAATGAAATCCAAAGTAAGTTATTAATAATTGTATTGTTACTAATTATCTATACATCATACTATAAGTGGTAAATTATTTTGCATATAATTATTCATTATTCCATATAATATGTTCATTAAAAGATTGATAAACAGGGCAATTTTATTGTATTTTAATTATTAATATAAATATGCATTAAATAGGAATGTGTTGTTAAAGTGACAAATTATAACATATGTGTCTACTAATAAATTTATAAAAACTCTTATTTATTATACAATTATTTACTATTATTTGATATTGTTTCATTATACGTTTATATTATTCTTTTCAAAAATGGTCTTTGGGAAATCGTGATCATAAAGATAGATTCCAGATTTTTGATATCGTGAGTTTGTCACTTCGGAAAAAATACGGAACGCATGTAGACGCATATTTGAACACAAGTTTTTTATTCCCTCAATTTTCTTAACATTTTTATCGTCACGTTTAACATTTATATATTTTAATTAAAACTTAAATAATGCAAAACTATTACACAAATTTTTTTAATATATTTAAGTACATTTAATGTTAAAAATTAAATTTAAATATATGATTTAATGCTATAGATTATTAAGATTAATTGGATATAAATAAATCATATTTACATATTATGAAAATTGCATAGGTTTTAGTAGCAACATAGTATTTTAAGTCATAATTTATGTTGTTTAATCTTATTTTTATTTCATTATTTTTATTACATACTATGAATGTATACATTTAATTTTTTAATTAATTATATTACTATAATAATAACAATTATAATAATATTTAAATATTTTAAATATTCATATTTAATATCATTATCTTAATGATATTTGAACTCTATATGGAAATCTTGTAGAAGAATTAACAATTTTTATTTGTTGTGTAGATTTAATTAATGAAATCGACGCTAGTCTTTATGAAGAATTTGATGATGAAAATACTGATGATGCTGATGTTAATGTGCATTTCGATTTGAATGAACGTGATAAAAGAAGTGAGTAATTCTAAAATGTACAATCATAAATCTTGTGTGATAAATACAATAGAACAATGAGGTAAATAACCATCTTATGTTTATGAAAACAGTTTTTTTTTTATATAATCAAATAATTGATAAACAGGCAGAAATATTGTTATGTAAAAATTATTGTAATATATATATTTATAATGTTATAGGTATGTGAAATTATATATTTGCGATTTCATCATATAGTGACAAATTATTGCCTTAATGAGTCGACAAGATACTTTGAATGTTATATTATCTATTACCATATATAGATGTCATAAAAATCCAAAGACATAGATTAATATTTAAGTTATTTGATTCCAGTAAATTATGAAATGATTTCTACGCCTATAATGTAATACATTTTTTTCCTGCTAAATTGTGATTATTTATTGGGTTAAGTCAAAAAACATTGTTATTAATTCAGATAAAGGTTTATTTTAATTTATAAAAATTAATTAATTTAGTTAATAAAACTGTATATTGTTTCTTGGTTCGTTATGCCCAGCTTTACACATCGTTTAGCTAATTCATTAGACTAGTAAAATATTTAATAAAAACATTCGTTTATGTGTTATAATCGATTTAATTTCATTTATATAAATGTATTATTATTAAACAATTATATTTAGCTTCAATAATATGAGAATTTTTTAATTTTATAGTGTGTCTAAGTAAGTTTAAATATTACGTTATATATTAAATTATACTTCAATATGACCTTCGAATTAATATGTTTATGGTAGCATTACCATCGATATAACATAGCAATTTTATTATTCGTATTGTATATACTACTCCAATAATTTAATGTGTTTTAAAACATATTATTATTTGTATTTCAATTATTTATTCAGGTTCACTCGCACAAGTTGGAGGATTTGACCGTAAGCTATATTTTACCCATATTCAATAAATTAATACAGACTTTATTAATCGATATTATCTACTAATTAATTAATAATAATATTCTCTCTCCATTGTTTCATTCCAAGAGTAACGGCTTTCCTTTTCATTTGTAATTATGTGTGCTCCCATACTAAATGTTGGATATATTCTAGTTTTGAACTTCCTTTATGATTGTTTCCTTCCACATTTCCATCTATAATTAGATTTAGTAATCATCCATTTATTTTTACCTTCTCTATGTTATTCTGGATTTTTATAACAGCTAACTCAGTGTATATAGGTTGTATAGAAGTTTTCGACTATTTGAAAAATCTGTCTGTATTCCATTTGTTCCTGATGCTTTCTTTTTCATCAGATTTTTCAGGGCTTTATCAAACTCTTCTCTTATAACACGGTTCTTTTCTTACTCTCCCTCCGCGGTTTTCTCCACTTTGTTTTCAACATTTTCCTTAAGTGTTTTACCTTAAAATAAGTGGTACCTTAAAATTTCCCCATTCTTGGCTTATACTGATAAAAAACTTTATCACCAATTTATATGATTCATCTTTGCTACCTGTTTTCATAAGAGTCACTAACTCGCTACATATTCCTTCCAGATACGTTTCTTTTGCTTCACGATATTTTCCAATTATGAGATTTCTCAGCTTCTTATATTTCACCAGTAATTCTGTACTGCTCAAGCTTTAATTTTTCCTTCTTTTTTCTATCATGTCAATAATTTCAGTTTAATTACATTTTTTCCTACTATTAGGTTTTATTTTGTATAAAATTATATTAAAAGATCTCTTCTATCGTTTCGCACTCCCAACCTAAAGGCATCTGTTAAGTTACTTATTTATGCGTCTTCCACTATAGTATTACAGTCACCTAATTATATTTGATATTCCTCCCCTTTAACATTTTTGAGTTATTTATGTATATTTTCATTTACTGTTTCTACTTCTTCATCGCTAATATTTGTTGTTAGCATATACACCTGAACTATTATTTTATCTCTCAGTTTCGTCAGAAATTTGACTAAGATGATTCTGTCGTCGTATTATATACAACCTTTAAATTTGTTTCCTAATACTTTATTCGCTATGATTCCTACTCCTACTGTGAAATGTTTTTTCTCTGATGCACCTGTATGTGTTATTATATTACTCCCACTCCAGACGTCTCCCGATTTCGGATATCTCATTTCTAAGATTCCAAGAATATCGATTTTCATCCTGTTCATTTCTATTTTCAAGTTCTCCAACTTCCTATATTGTAGTATCGTACCAACGTTTGAAGTTGCTTTGAAACGTTAAGTTTATCTTTAATATTTCTTTCTTCCCTTGTGGTGCACAACTGGGTATCCAAACGTTTTCGATCCAATGTTTACTAGAGAAGTCGTTATGTTGCAATAACTTAGAATTGTAAGAATACGGTGTTTTCCAGTTTCCTTCCGCATCGCAACAGCATCCCATATTTCCAAGGGATGCCACTTATAAATAAATAATTTTACACTTGACACTGGTACCGTTACTTCTTACTGCTGTGCACATTTTAGTTGCCTTTTACAATAAGCATAAAATACAAAGGGTGTATTCTAGTCCTAGTTTCCTGGAATAATAATAATATTAATAAAAATAAAATCGATTATGTAGCTTCTGATAAAACAGAATAATTATATATGTTTCTAAACTTATTGTTATATATTCTAGTTGACGGCGATGGCAAAACTGCATTCAATCATGCATATTTGCATTTGTGTGAGTAGAAAAATAACAGTATTTCCTAAATTTAATTATTTCATATAAAGTGTATTTTGTATAATAAATTATTTTGATTATATAGAATATATGGAGACTGTGAAATAATGTCCATTCTAGAGATGTGATTTATAATTAAATTACCTATATTTTACTTCTTAATAAAAATAGCTAGTGCTCAAATTCTTAATAAATTATTAAATTATAAAAACAGTATTTATTGGGTCGTTTGTACATGAATGGAAAAAAATAATTCCTTACTAAACGTATTATCAGAAGTTGTTGTGCTCTATTCCAATGTTAATGAAACTACGTTGAATACAGACATTCAAATCAGTTTCAGTTAACCGATAATTATAAGTTCAAATTTGAAAGAAATATATGCAAGTGGGTTTGTGTAATATTATTAGTTTTCGGTCTCCCTACTTCTGTCAAATTTTATTACATGTATACTTTAAAATATAAATAATTTTAAATTAAATATATATATATATATATATACATTATTAACTCTTCGACATGTACTAGGTAGAGATTTTTTTTAATTGTTACTTAAAGCTTTATTCATTATTTTAATAGTAAAATAATACCAAAACCCACAGTTTTTTATTTTATTTTTATAAAATATTTCTAAAAAGAAATATTGAAAACTATCTTCAACCTCAACTTTATAGAAAAATCAAATATTGCGTAGAATCATAGAATAAATCATAAAACAAATTTCCTCTCCTGAGCGAATCTAAATATACCGTTTGAATATATAGGAACTAATGCTGGTGAATAATTATACGACACAAAATGCTTTTCCCAAAACTCATAAAACCTCAGGATATATCATGATACTTTAAAATTATTAAATACTTTATCAATAACTACTCTAAGGCAAAACATATATATAAAAGAAAAACCAGAATATTTCCAATTTTTTTTTTATAACTAGCTGATGCGTATATTACCGAAGTGATACATCGACCAAGTAAACTGTGTTATATTTTGTATAATCATAAGATAATAGAGATTAATGTGATTTTGTCTTTCTTAAAAGAAAATAATTAACATTCGATAAAGTTTCGATGATATGATTCTCATTGTAATTTCGTTCAACGTTAATTTTGTTTTTATTTTTATTAACAGATGCAGCAGTTAATCAAAATGAAGGTAAGATATTCGGAAATCGCATTGTAATGTTGATAGATGTATTTAAAGAATAATTTGTACACTATATTATGAAATGCTTAACTTTAATAAATAGACTAGTATTTTAACGTGAATATATTATGCAAACGGTTAGAATATATAATTTTTATAAATACATTATAGTGTATGTCGTATTATATAGAAGAGTGCTAAAATACAAAGCAATTGATTGTATGTATACAAAGTAATACATTATTCATTATATTCATAATGTGCTACTATTAAATAAATAAAAAAAAAATCAGTAAACACCTTATTTGAAGCATCTAATAGTTGAAGTAAATATATATCAATTAATTTAACTTTTAATAGGGAATAGAAGAATCATTAATGAAAAGCTAAAAAATGTCATCGAATGGTGCCATGAACAACGTGATATCAGCAGTTCGTATTAACTTCATGAAAACTTATCTGTTTTAAATTTCGTTAAGTCTAAACTATCTACGGGTTTCAAATATATTTTAAATCATATTTTCTGTGTTAAATATTCAATTTGTGGATTATTTAATATTGGTTTTATTATAAATAGTATATCCTACTATTGTTTGAAAAATAATAGCAATCGCCATCTTATCTTTTTATGAAAGATTTAACACCTAACGAAGTAGCAGATTGCAATGGTAAGTCCATGTAAACGTGTAAAATTAATAAAAATTTTTTTTTATTGAATACTTGAAAACCACAAAATGTACATATAATTATCAAGGTGACCTACACAAGCCTTGTCGAGTGCAAGGATAGTAACAGGATCTTAACGAGATTAATATATACTTATTTATAATTACTATTAAATTGTGCTACCAATACGAATATACTAAATAAAGGGTTTCACAGGATAAAATATTGCATCGTCTACATTCTCATTGTTTGCTGGGTTTAACCCACTACTAGCTAGCTGGGGAGCTACAATAGTTGGAGGAAATCGACCCCAGGTTGATCCTCCAACTACACCATCAATTCTAGTTGGTACCACGGAAGAGAGGTAACCTAATTGCAACTGTTTTGGCTGCAGCGTGGTGGATGTGGGAGAGGTGCTAGATATTAAAAAACCACAAGACCCAGTGGTAGTAGTCGAGAACCCACAAGACTTGGAAAACAAAGTTGTGCCTTCTTCTTGAAAGGGTACGAGCCGAAAGCTCAGTGCTTAAAGTACATAGATGACATAAAGTCTGACTTTAAATAGTGGGATCCCGCTCTACCTTATCTCTTGAGTAGCGTCTCGCGATAATAGAAGGTTAATTGGCATTGGTCAATCAAATCCGGAACGTACCGTTTGCTTGAGTGTTCCTTGCGATCGTATATCATATACGTGTTTGAACTACTTGTTTTCACTGTTTATGCGTTTACAGTAAAAAAAAAAAAACAATTTTTTTTTATATTTTTTAAATTATAATTAATTAAATCGTATTTGAAAAGCTGATTGGGAATGGAAAAACGTGAGGCGAGAACAAACGAGGTATAGCGAACGTGTCACCTACACTCTCGTGCCCATATTGACTCGAGTAAGAATCGTGAGAGTGTAGAGGTAGAATTTTATTAATTTAAAACGTGACGTGTTTTGGAGGTAGCTACAGACTGCTTGTCCCTGCTGTTGCAAACTGATAACGATTTGATACTTCCTCACTTAGCAACTAATTAGACTAGGCGAGCGTAGACTGTAAACAATGAGAGCTTCGTACATCGTGTTTACAGTGCAAATAATCCGAGTTGATTACCTAACAACTAATCAATTATCAAAAGGTATGTGGAATTAGTTGGGTTTAATCGCGGTTAATGATCAGTTAAAGTTAGGTTAGATATCCTAATCCAATATCCAAATGCTTTATATAAATTGTACTATGACATAATATATAGGAAATTATTATTATTTTTATTGTTCATATAGTAGAAGATTATTTTATATTTGAATCACTTTGTAGATAAACTGACTCTTTTTGGAGGTAACTTATTTATTTGTATATCAATTACATATAGGTAATTTTAATCTGGAAACACATAAATGTTATGAACAATACTCACAGTCTACTAAAATAATTTGATTATTTGAAGTTTTTTTCATTCCTCTAGATGATGCATTATCAGCTCTATCGCATGGATTCCAACATTTAGGTTAGCAAATTATGTTCATCTTTATTTCTAAATTATATAAATATAAATATTCAAATTAATTCTTCAGTTGGTCGTGGGTTGTAGAAATTTCTTTTAATAGAATTCAATTGACTATATGATTCCATTCGTCGATTAAAATAAATAGGATTGTTATTACTAATTTACAATAAGAGTTTACATTTTATTTTAGTTTTACAGTGGGAAACGTAACATGAGAACTGTTTTTGACAATTAAAAAAATACGTCTGAATTGGTTCAAAATAGCATTTTTGTATAATATTCAGAGTATATGGAATACGTGTAGGTTATTAAAAGACTTTACACATTTACACTTCTTTTTTGTAAATAGAGTGTAAATGTTATGTATATGCAAAAAAATAAAAAGTAGTGATAAAATGTTAACAATTATGGTTATTGCCATATCATATAAGAGAAAAATTGTTGACTTCTTCTATGATTATTATTTGTTTCTCATATTCCATAATTAAGTAGATTCAACCAGATCAATCGATTGAAGGATGAAGAACATCGAGATAAATTCAAATTTCAAGCGATCTTATTATATATATATATATATTTAAATTTAATTTTGATGTTTTCTTCAAAATTCATTATTTTTGAAATCACTTCACAAATAATGAAAATTTTTTCGAAACCAAATACAAATTTATATATATATAAATATAAAAATAATATATTATGTATAATATTTCGATTACAAGTTTTATAAGGAATATTATTGGATATACTGGATTAGGTTATTTAAATATAGCCGAATGTATTAAAAATATTATTATAAAACAGTTGTAAGAAATTAACAGTCATTGTGTTTAGTGCCCACTTCCAATCAAAATCAGTTAAATTCATTGATATCATTAGGATTTAAATCCTTAAACATTCACTAAAATATTATTATCAATTACTTAAAATACAGTACACTGCTAAACTATAAAATACCTTCTTATTGAGAAAAAACAAATATTTTTCCAGTATAAAATGTACCTCATGTTTTCCTACAAACTTAAAATTTATGTTTATGCTTTTTAGTAAAATAAGGTTTTATATTTTTTATAGAGAAAGACAATGGAGAATTTAGAGGTATGTTCTTAATGTAACAAATAGCCCACGAGATTGAGACATAATATTTTAGTTAATACTTCGAAATGATTTCAAACTTAAATTTTCGGAATATGATTTGTCATGATCTTACATATTCTTATTAAAGAATAACATACGCATAGTATATAACATGTAAACTTTTAAAAATAACACAATAACTTTAATTTATATTTCATGGTGATAAATATATACGAGACATATCTACAATGGTTTAAAAAATTAATTATGGATGATGGATCTTCTTAATAATATACATTGCCATTAGTCTAGAAGTGCTCGGGTATGAGTTATATATTGATATGTTATTTGCTGTGTAGTGATCTAATACCATTTAATGATTTAGAAACTCATATCAGTATAATTAATTTGTTATTATTAATGTCATAATTATTTATTTGTTTAGAATTTTCGGATGATTACTATTCTCAGCTTGGCACAAATTTTGATGCATTAAATGAGTGTACGTAGCTTCAAACCAAATAGGACACAAATATTGTCATACTTATAATACATTTTCAAAAAATGTAATAAATTAATAATTAGTAGTAGCTATAACACGTTGAGACCTTGAAACTCCATGACGAGTCGAAAAGTTTTTTATAATTTCGCACTACAAGAAGTAGATTTTGAATATTGTGTTAATCCGTTTAAAAAATATCTTTACCTCTATACTTTAACAGATAGCTAATATCATGTATCATTTTCTTTTTAGGTTTTAATGATGTCCCAAGTCCAAGGACGTATTGCCAGAATAGACATTTTTATGATCAATCAACTAATTGATTAATTATTTATTTAATTTTGATGTAATCTAACACAATGTCATTCATTTAAAATGTATTTTTTTTTTTAATTAAATGTTTTTAATTTATTCATAATTACTTCATGTTCACATTATAATTTTATAAACTATACATTTTAGCAAAATCCGTAAGATAATGTAATATATCTATTGTTTCCCTTTATTTCTTTTTTTATCTCAAAAGAAATCTATGGTGTAAAAGAAAGAACACAGCATATGTACGAGTGCGTACGGAAGGTATGGTCATGGTTCTTTAATACAGACTACTCAAACGCACATAATTTGCGAATTTTTCTACATAATAATGAACTGGTGCGTTTTACAATTCTTTTGGTCCCTCGCGTTCACTGATAAATATTTTTACATAGAAATAAAATCTATCATTTTCTCGGACATTGTTATGTAAGACTACATTCACTACTATGGTATCTTTTAAATAGCTCTTACGAACTTTTGAGAATCTTTGCGAAATTCTGCGTTTATTTACTAATATTCCGTATGTTCTTTTCTCAATTCTTCTCACATTACTTGTAATTGTTATTTTTGAAAAAAATATAGATCTCTTCTAGGTCGCTTTGTCTAATTCTATTTTCGAATTTATCCGATTTCTTCGATATTATCGATTGTGTTCTTATTAAGTGTTTCAAAGGGACCTGTCATGACGCCCTACATTTTAATCGTCATAACATTTTTTTCACGAGGTTTCCAAAACTATTGGCGTTTTGTGTAAATTTTTGCCACTTCGCAGAATGGGAAGATATGTAGGTTATTATGTATAGAATGGTTGGTTACATAGTATGGTACGTTGGTTAGGTATAATTATCCCTGATGATTCAACTTAAATCTTTACTCCTTCGTCTTTACTTCAATAAAACTCATAATTTGACTAGAAATCAATTTTTTTTTTGAAAATCATAAATAAACAATAGATAGAAAATACAATTCTTATACTTATTCATATAATTTACATGTTGTCATATTTATGTATTTAATTTTTAAAAATTATAATTTGTAAATAGAACTCAATATTCAACATAAAATAAAATTATCTAATTTTTTTCTAAGTATAAGAAATCAAACATTAAATTTCCTCAAAATATTTAGTATTATCGCTATATAAATATTGAAATTCACTGGAATAATAAATCAATTAAATCATAACTAGTTATTTTTGAAAGAAATTCTATATATAATCATCATATCTCAAAATTATTCATGCATAATTATATGTTAATATCTAGTTTGTTTGTTTACTACCACCTCTGCCGAAATAAACCGTAAAATTAGTTTTTTATAAATACAACATTAGAGGTTTTAATTAATTAATAATGTAATATAAATCTTTCAATATCACGTTATAATTTTTTGATAAATTACATTTTTTATGTTAGTTGCGCAGGTAAATCCGCACATATTGTTTTAATATTAGCATAACTATTAACATTCAAACAAAAACTAATATTCCAATATACAAATAAAATAATGGATTATTATTTCATTTTTGAAAACTCGACAATTTATTTTAAAAATCATTGAAAATGATTTAGAATCTGAAATTATATTTATGATATAATTGTGAATGGATGCAATATAATCGTTGCTGGAAAAAAATAAAAGATATTGTACATTCACTCGTTAAATACATAAAAATCTTGTACATTTTTAATATTATTTTTATAATTAAACATATTTAAGGGTGAACAATAAGTAAAACTTATTGTATGAAATATCACTAAAGTGCAAAAAAAATCCCAGTAATTTTTGAAATAGTCATAAAAAATAAAAGGAATAAAATACATAACTTTTAGTTGTCATTTAAGAATCCGTCTAAGAATAATCTAAAATATTACAATTTAAAAATTTTTCATGTGCGAAAAATACGTCTGTGAGATTGTGTCTCTGTCTACCGTTATTCCACTGTGTTGTAGTTCCCCACTGCTCACTAAAACATCTCATTTGGTATCACACATATTTCGTTTTGGATTTGGATTTTGATTTAGTGTTGTTCACCGTTTCGGATAGACAAGGCTCTTGAGGTAGACCGACAAAAATTAATCATAAGCTGACAAATCCGGCGATTCGGTCATAAATAATTTTTTATGTTATATATAGTATATGTTATATATCAATATAATCATATAATGGTATAGTGATTGATTTAATTATAGTGATCGTAGTCTGGTTTATATATTAAAATTGATTAACTGTTTGAAAAATGAAGACAAACATGACTTTTAATTTGTAAGAAATAAGACATAACTAATATGTATAATAGACGGGGTTGACGTAATAAATATATATAATTTCTACCAAATACGATGGAATAACGAATATAGGAATAGCCGATTTCAACGTCGAATTAATAGAATGAATACGTGTATACAGTGTAGGTACACAATTATTATTATTGAGAAATCGACACAGAATTTTTTCGAGTATTTCCGTATCAGTATCACATTATTTTACGAGCTAGTCACAATTCTTAGAAGTATTCAATTGCATATATAGATCGTTGCACGATGAGCCTGATAAGGCAATTAAAATGTAGTCTTTGGTTTGTGTGCGCACGTACTACTAAACTATGATATGGAAAACAATACGGTTATACAATTCGAAGTTTTATTTACCAGCTATCCAAATATTTGTACTAAACTCTAGGGACATAGAATATCTACGTAGATTAAATCATTTAATTAATTTTACAGTTATTGTCGACGTAAATTTAAGTATTTTGCAGTTTCGATTTAAGAATAGAAACAAAATATAAAAATGCACACAGTTTCTTCTATATGTTTTATAATTCTATTAGCTCTGATATATTTTGACACTTTGAAGAATACATTAGCTCGTAATAGTACGTAAAATTTCATCTGTGTTATATGAATTATCAGTTTTTAATTATAAAATGTCTAAAATAAGTTGATTTTATTTAAATTGGGTAGACACGGAGGATATTCTTTATGTAAGCTATAGTTTTAATAATTGATTTTTCTATAGATTTTAATTCAAATGAAATCGAAAGTAAGTACTTAATTATTGTTTAACATTTTGATAAATAGGCAATTTTATTGTATTTTAGAAATTATATTAACATATATAAATATACATTAAATAGGAATGTGTTGTTAAAGTGACAAATTATAACTACATGAGTCTACTAATAAATTAATAAAAACTCTTATTTATTATACAGTTATTTACTATTATTTATTATTGTTTCATTTTCGTTTATATATTATTCTTTTCAAAAATGTTCTTTGGGGAAATCGTGATCAGAATGATAGATTCCAATTTTTTGTAATCTTAATTTGTCATTCGGAAAAGCATACGGGAATGCATGTAGACGCATGTTTTGAACGCAAGTATTCTATTCCCCCCAATGTTTTTAACATTTTTATCGTTTCGTTTAACATTTATTATATATGAATTAATGTGAATTATTAATAATGTATTAATCAATAATATATGTTGTAATATTATTATTTAGTAATTTTCTTATAAGAATTCAATCGTGGAAATAAATAAATCTAATCTAATTTGCTTATCATCAAAACAGCATCAGAGTCGCAACATAATATATGAAGTCATAATTTATGTTGTTTAATCTTACATTTATTTCATTATTTTTATAACGCACTATATATATGTATACATTTTATTTAAATAATGATTTATGTTAATATTATTATTATAATATTTTTTATATTCATACTAATTATCATTATTTCAAAGATATTTGAACTCAATAAGGAATTCTTGTAGAAAAATTAATATTTTGTATTTATTGTGTAGATTCAATTAATGAAATCGATGCTGGTCGTAATGATATAATAAATTTTGACGATGATAATACTGATGAGGATAATTCAGATGATAATACTGGTGATCTTGATGAAGCGAGTGAGTAATTTAAAATTGTACTCGTATATTTATAATATGATATTGATAAATACAATGGTAAAATAAAACCCTGTTATGTTTATGTATACAATTTTTTTTTAAATCACATAATTGATAAACGGGCAGAAATATTGTTATGTAAAAATAATTGTAACATACACATAATGTAATGGGAATGTGTAATTATATGATTGCGATTTCATCATATAGTGACAAATTATTGCCGTAAACGAGTCGACAAGATACTTTGAATGTAATATTATAGATTAACATATATAGATGGCAATAAAATCCAAAGACATAGATTAATATTTAAGTTATTTGATTCCAGTAAATTATGTAAATATGTCTACGCCTATAGTGTTATAAATATATTTTACTGCTATAACGTGATTATTTAGTGGGTTAATTCAAAAAACTTTGTAATTAATTCAGTTAAAGGTTTTTATTAAATCATTAAAATTTACTAGTTTATTATATAACATTGAATTTTGTTTTTTGGTTCATTAGGCCCAGCTTTACCCATCGAATAGCTTAATTCATTAGACTAGTAATATATTTAATAAAAACATTCGTTTATGTGTTATGATAGATTTATTTTCATACATACAAATGTATAAATAATTATATTTAATTTCAATAATATGAGATAATTTTTTTTTTATTATAGTCTGTCTAAGTAAGTTAGAAAATTACGTAATACATTAAATTAAACTTCAATATGACTTTAGAATTAATATGTTTATGGCAGCATTATCATCGATATAACATAGCAATTCAGAACATATTATTCATATTGTTCTTCTTTATTAATTTAATGTGTTATAAATCATATTATTATTTAAATTTTAATTCATTAAGATTCACTCGCACAAGTTGGAGGATTTGACGGTAAGCAATATTTTACTAATATTTAATAAACGATCAGAGTTTATTAATAACAATTACTTAATAATTAATTAATAATAATAATAATAATAATAATAATAATAATAATAATAATAATAATAATAATAATAATAATAATAATAATAATAATAATAATAATAATAATAATAATAATAATAATAATAATAATAATAATAATAATAATAATAATAATAATAATAATAATAATAATAATAATAATAAATAATAATAATAATAAATAATAATAATATAATAATAATAATAATAATAATAATAATAATAATAATAATAAATAATAATAATATAATAATAATAATAATAATAATAATAATAATAATAATAATAATAATAATAATAATAATAATAATAATAATAATATAATAATAATAATAATAATAATAATAATAATAATAATAATAATAATAATAATAATAATAATAATCAACTAGATTATGAGATTTTTGACTATACAGAATAATATAAGTTTCCAAAAAATTATTGTTTTTCATTCTAGTTGATAGTGATGGCAGATCTGCTTTCTATTATGCATATTTGTATTTGTGTAAGTAGAAAAATAATAGTAATTCCTAAATTTAATATATTTTCTTACAAACTATATTGTATGTTTAAAAATTTTTTGATTTTATGAAATATTTGGAGACTGCGGGTATATGCTCATTTAGAAGTGTGTTTCGTAATTAAATTTACCTACATTACACTCCTTAATAAATGTAGCTGGTTCACACGTTCATTAGTAAAGCATTCAAATATAAAAATAGTACGATACATATTAGTAACATAAGCTAACTTCATTATTTTAATAGTAAAATAGTATTCTAACATATATTTTTTTGTAGATACCTATAGTTATGTATTTTTGTTGTTAATATTAAAATTATAATTCATAAGAATGCAATTTTCTGTTATTTTTATAAGAAGTAATCATGAGCTATTTCATATATTTCGAATAATTAAACGACCTAAAAGGTATTCTAAAATATAACTTAACATTACGCAGAATTGTGTAACCATAGAATATACAATGATACTACATAATTAATAAATAATTTATCTTAGGCATGATTTATGAACTTAGACAATATAGACATCTAATATTTATAAAAATAGAAAAATGAATATTTCCAATTTGTTTTTTTATAACTAGCTGATGCGAGTATTGACGAAGTGACAAATCGTCCAAGTAAACGGTGTTATATTTAGTCTAACCATATACTATAGATAGATATATGCGATATTTTATTATTTGTGTGATTTTCGGAAATATCCATGTTGTGATTTTTATTTTTCTTACGTTTCGAAACCGTTACAGGTTCGATCTTCAGAGTACGTGGTGCACGTTTGATTGTCATGACTGCACTCAGTGAAGTGTGTGACTACTAGAGTGTATTCACGACAGTCAAACGTGTACCACGTACTCTGAAGATGGAACCTGTAACGGTTTTGAAACGTAAGAAAAATAAAAATCACACAAATAATAAAATTTCAATCCAAGAAGGCTTCAATAAACTCATATACGATATTGTATTTCTTAAAATTAAATATTTAACATTGAAGACAGTTTCCATGTTATAATTATCATTGAAATTCTGTCCAATGTTAATTTTGTATTTATTTTTTTTAATAGATGCTTCAATTACTGAAAATGGAAGTAAGTAAGTCAGAAATCACATTGAAATGTGGATGGATCTAATTAATGAATAATTTGTTTACTATATTATGAAAAGTTTAATTTTAATAAATAGACTAGTTTTTTAAGTTGAATATATTAAGCATATATACGTATGTAATTTGAAAATTATATTTCTCTTCATGCTTTAGTTATTTTAAATTTATGTATTAAGAAAAATACATCTGTATTATTTGTTTATATAAAAAAAAAAAATATTGAGTTTCTAAATAATATGTATATCTAATTTATGATAATATGATTATATGTTTATGTATGATGCTATATATATTATTTATTTCAATTGGTTTAAATATATAATCTTAATAAATATTTTATAGTGTATGTCATATTCTATAGGAGTGTGCTAAAATACAAAGCAATTGATTGTATGTATACAAAGTAATACATTATTCATTATATTCATGATGTGCTACTATTAAATAAATAAAAAAAAACAGTAAACACCTTATTTGAAGCATCTAATAGTTGAAATGAATATAAATCAATTAATTTAACTTTTAATAGGGAATAGAAGAATCATTAATGAAAAGCTAAAAAATGTCATCGAATGGTGCGATGAACAACGTGATATCAGCAGTTCGTATTAAGTTCATGAAAACTTATCTGTTTTAAATTTCGTTAAGTCTAAACTATCTACGCGTTTCAAAAATATTTTAAATCATATTTTCTGTGTTAAATATTCAATTTGTGGATTATTTAAAATTGGTTTTATTATAAATAGTATATCGTACTATTGTTTGAAAAATAATAGCAATCGCCTTCTTATCATTTTATGAAAGATTTAACACCTAACGAAGTAGCAGATTGCAATGGTAAGTCCATGTAAACGTGTAAAATTAGTAACATTTTTTTTTTATTAAATACTTGAAAACCACAACATGTACTTATAATTATCAAGGTGACCTACACAAGTCATGTCGAGTGCAAGGATAATGACAGGATCTTAACGAGATTAATATATAATTATTTATAATTACTATTAAATTGTGCTACCCATAAGAATATACTAAATAAAGGGTTTCACAGGATAAAATATTGCATCGCTTTTTTGCGATTTGTTTCTGGGTTCATTGATCGCTGGGTTTGGCCCACTACTAGCTAGCTGGGGAGCTACAATAGTTGGAGGAAATTGACCCCAGGTTGATCCTCCAACTACACCATCAATTCTAGTTGGTACCACGGAAGAGAGGTAACCTAATTGCAACTGTTTTGGTTGCAGCGTGGTGGATGTGGGAAAGGTGCTAGATATTAAAGAACCACAAGACCCAGTGGTAGTAGTCAAGAACACATAAGACTTAGAAAAAAACAAAGTTATGCCTTTTTCTTGAAAGGGTACAAGCCGAAAGCTCAGTGCTTAAAGTACATAGATGACATGAAGTCTGACTCTAAATAGTGGGATCCCGCTCTACCGTATCTCTTGAGTAACGTCTAGCGATAATAGAAAGTTAATTGGCATTGGTCAATCAAATCCGGAACGTATCGTTTGCTTGAGTGTTCCTTGCGATCGTATATCATATATGTGTTTGAACTACTTGTTTTCACTGTTTATGCGTTTACAGTAAAAAAAAAAAAAACAATTTTTTTTTATATTCTTTTAAATTATAATTAATTAAATCGTATTTGAAAAGCTGATTGGGAATGGAATAACGTAATAGTGAGGCGAGAACAAACGAGGTATAGCGAACGTGTCACCTACACTCTCGTGCCCATATTGACTCGAGTAGGAATCGTGAGAGTGTAGAGGTAGAATTTTATTAATTTAAAACGTCACGTGTTTTTGGAGGTAGCTACATCTGATAATCCCTGCTGCTACTGAAATAAAGATGATTTCTTACTCACCCACTAAGCAACTAATTATACTACGTGCGCGTAGACAAATACCAATTAGAGCTGTGTACAGCGTGTTTAGAGTGCAAATGATCCTTATTGATTAGGCGACAACTAATCATTTGTTTTAAGCTATGTGGAATACGTTGTGTTTTATTGCGGTCAATGATCAGTTAATGGTAGGTTAAATATCCTAATACAATATCCGAATGATTTATATAAAATGTATTATGACATAATACATAAGAAATTATTATTATTTCAATTTTTCATATGGAAGTAGACTATTTTATGTTTGAATCACATTGTAGATAACCTGACTCCTTTTGGAGGTAACTAGTTTATTTGTATATCAAATACATATTGATATTTTAAATCTGGAAACACATAAATGTTATGAACAATAATTCACAGTCTACTAAAATAATTTGTTTATTTTAATTTTTTTTCATTCCTCTAGATGATGCATTATCAGCTCTATCGCATGGATTCCAACATTTAGGTTAGCAAACTATTTTCATCTTTATTTCTAAACTAAATAAATATTAATATTCGAATTAATTCTCCAGTTGGTCGTGGGGGGTAGACATTTCTTACAATACAATTCAATTGACAATAAGATTCCATTAATAGATTAAAAAAAATGGATTGTTATTACAAATTTGCAATAAGAGTTTACATTTTATTTTGGTTTTACAGTGAGAAACGTAACATGAGAACTATTTTTGACATTTAAAAAAATACGTCTGAATTGGTTCAAAATAGCATTTTTGTATAATCTTCAGAATATATGGAATATGTGTAGGTTATTTGAAGGAAAATACACGATAGTGAATTATGAAATGTAGTATTTCTAAACAATGTTGGTTACACTTTCCTAAATAGAGGATATATGATATGTATATGCAAAAAAAAATAGTAGTGACAAAATCTTAACAATTATGGTTATTGCCATATCATATAAAGAGAAAAATTGTTGATTTTTACTATGATTATTATTTGTTTTTCATATTCCATAATCAAGTAGATTCAACCGGATCAATCGATTGAAGGATGAAAAATAACGAGATAAATTCAAATATTAAGCGATCTTATTATTTATATATTTAAATTTAATTTTGATGTTTTCTTCAAAATTCATTATTTTTGAAATCACTTCACAAATAATGTAAATTATATCGAAACCAAATACAAATTTATATATATAAAATCTAAATTACAAGTTTTATAAGGATTATTATCGGATATACTAGATTAGGTTATTGAAATATAGCCGAATGTATTAAAATTATTATTATAAAACAGTTGTAAAAATTTAACAATCATTGTGTTTAGTGACCACTTCCAATCAAAATCAGTTAATTTCATTGATGGCATTAGGATTTAAATTCTCAAACATTCTCTAAAATATTATTATCAATTAATTAAAATACAGTACGCTGCTAAACTATAAAATACCTTCTTATTGAGAAAAACAAATATTTTTCCAGTATAAAATGTACCTCATGTTTTCCTACAAACTTAAAATTTATGTTTATGCTTTTTCGTTAAATGAGGTTTTATATTTTTTATAGAGAGAGACAATGAAGAATTTAGAGGTATGTTATTTATGTAACAAATAGCCCACGAGATTATGACATAATATTTTAGTTAATACTACTAAATGATTTCAAACTTAAATTTTCGGAATATGATTTTCCATGATCTTACATATTCTTAGTTAAAAATAACATACGCATAGTATATAACATGTAAACTTTTAAAAATAATACAATAACCTTAATTTATATTTCATGGTGGTTAATATATACGAGACATTATCTACAATAATTTCAAAAATTAATTATGGATGATGGATCTTCGTAATAATATACATTGCCATTAGTCTAGAATTGCTGGAGTATGAGTTGTATATTATTATGTTATTTGCTGTTCAGTTATCTAATATTATTTAATGATTTATAAACTCATATAAGTATAATCAATATGCTATTATTAATGTCATAATTATTTATTTGTTTAGAATTTTCGGATGATTACTATTTTCAGCTTGGCACAAATTTTGATGCATTAAATGAGTGTACGTAGCTTCAAATCAAATAGGACACAAATATTGTCATACTTATAATACATTTTCAAAGAGTGTAATAAATTAATAATTAGTAGTAGCTACAACACGTTGAAACCTTGAAACTCTATGACGAGTCGAAAAGTTTTTTATAATTTCGCACTACAAGAAGTAGATTTTGAATATTGTGTTAATCCGTATTAAAAAATATCTTTACCTCTATACTTTAATAGATAGCTAATATCCTATACGATTTTCTTTTTAGGTTTTAATGATGTCCCAGGTCCAAGGACGTATTGCCAGAATCGACATTTTTATGATCAATTAACTAATTGATTAATTATTTATTTAATTTTGATGTAATCTAACACAATGTCATTAATTTAAAATGTATTTTTTTTTTAATTAAATGTTTTTAATTTATTCATAATTAATTTCTTCATGTTCACATTATGATTTTATAAACTATACTTTTTAGTAAAATCCGTATGATTATGTAATATATCTATTATTTCCCTTTATTTGTTTTTTTATCTCAAAAAAAATCTATGGTGTAGAAGAAAGAACGCAGCATATGTACGAGTGCGTACGGAAGGTATGTTCATGGTTCTTCAATACAAACTACTCAAACGCACATAATTTGCGAATTTTTCTACATAATAATGAACTGGTGCGTTTTACAATTCATCTTTTGGTCCCTCGCGTTCACTGATAAATATTTTTACATAGAAATAAAATCTATCATTTTCTCGGATATTGTTATGTAAGACTACATTCACTACTATGGTATCTTTTAAATAGTTCTTACGAACTTTTGAGAATCTTTGCGAAATTCTGCGTTTATTTACTAATATTCCGTATGCCCTTTTCTCAATTCTTCTCACACTATTTATCCGATTTCTTCGATATTATCGATTGTGTTCTTATTAAGTGTTTTAAAGGGACCTGTCATGACGCCCTACATTTTTATCGTCATAACATTTTTTTCACGAGGTTTCCAAAACTATTGCCGTTTTGTGTAAAAACGCATGATTACTGACTGGCACGTTAATATGTGCGTAAGTGGCTTAGTGTGGTTCCCCTCGGTCTCTTCCCGTTGGATTCATGGCCTTGACCTAAATAATTAAAAGACCGGACAGCGTACGGGCAACTTCGCAGCTAGTGTGCATTGGCGAGTGACGGATAGCCGAAAGCCTTCGTCACAGATATCGTTAGGAATAATAGATAAATGATCACAGTACACAATTCATACAGATTTTCAATAGTACCATTGTTATTATTGTTATTGAATACACAGTTAACGATAAATAACAGGTACACTTATTGAATAAGATTTGTTTATTTTTATGGGGATTCGAATAGTTTGAAAGTCAACTGTTAAACCTTTTTAACATTTTATGTCTTTACTTTGGCACATCAAAATAAAAAACCGTCATGAAAAAGTATCCACCAAAAAGTGTCCACAAAAAGCGTTACTTAAATTAAGATACCCACTGGGGACTGTCACGAAAAAGCGTTACAGAAAAAAAAACCTAAATCTCCCTTATAGTTTGTTTCCATGGCAACCATTGTTTCGGTTTTGAAAAAATTTTAATTTTAATTTGAAAAAAAAAATTTCACACATAAGACATAAAATGTCTCACTTAACGCGAACTCGTATGCGTTAAATATTTTTATACTAGCTTTGAACAATAATCTCAGCTATGTTTAGAACCTAAATTTTTCCTGGATTTTTGCCACATCGCAGATTGGGAAGATATGTAGGTTATTATGTATAGAATGGTTGGATACATAGTAAGGTACGTTGGTTAGGTATAATTTTCCCCGATGATTCAACTTAAATCATTACTTCTTCGTCTTTACTTCGATAAAACTCATAATTTGACTAGGAATCAATTTTTTTTTTAAATTATAAATATACAATAGATAGACAATACAATTCTTATACTTATTCATATTACCTACATGTTGTAATATTTATGTATGAAATTTAAAAAAATTATAATTTGTAAATAAAACTCAACATTCAACAAAAAATAAAATTACTAATTTCTTTCTGAGCATACGAAATCAGACATTATGCTTTCTCAAAATATTTACTATCATCGCTATATAAATATTGAAATACACTAGAATAATAAATCATTTAAATCATAAATAATTATTTTTGAAAGAAATTGGATATATCATAATCATTTCTTAAAATATTTATGCATAATTACGTGTTAATATTTAATTTATTACTTTATTACTACTTGTACCGAAATAAATCGCAAAATCAGATCTTTTGCATGTACAACATTAGATATTTCAATAAATTAATAATGTAATATAAATCTTTCAATACCATGTTTTATATTTTTTTATAAATTATATTTTTTATGCGAGTTATGCATATAATGTTTAAATATTATCATAATCGATAACATTCAAACACGAACTAATAATCTAATATATAAATAAAATAATTAATTGGCAAAATCCATATTTTTGAAAATTATACTTTACATTTTTTACAGAGAAACAAAAATAATTGAAAATGATTTTTATTCTGAAATTATATTTATGATATAAATGTAAATGGATGCATTATAATCGTTGCTGGAAAAAAGAAAAAGATACTGTTTGTTCACTCGTCAAATACATAAAAATCTTACACATTCTAAATATTATTATTATAATTAAACATATTTAAGGGTGAACAATAAGTAAAACTTATTATATAAAATATCACTAAAGTGCAAAAATAAAATCCAGTTATTTTTGAAAAAGTCATAAAAAATAAAAAGAATAAAATACTAACCTTTAGTTGCCATTTAAGAATCCGTATTAAAATATTAGAATTTAAAGATTTGTCATGTGCGAAAAATACGTCTGTGAGATGGTGTCTCTGTCTACCATTATGCCACTGTGTTGTAGTTCCTCACTGCTTACTAGAACATTTTATTTGGAATCACACATATTTTGTTTTGGATTTGGGTTTTGATTTGGTGTTGTTCACCGTCTCGTATAGACACAGCTCTTGAGGTAAACCGACAAAAAATAATCATATACTGACAAATCCGACGATTCGGTCATAAATAATTTTTTTATGTTATATATAGTGTATAATAATAAAATGATTCTTGTATTTATGATGATCGTATTCTGGTTTATATATTAAAATCGATTAACTGTATGAAAAATGAAGACCAAACATGACTATTATTTTTATCACATTATTTTATGAGTTAGTCACAGTTCTTAGAAGAGTTCAACTGCAAATAAAGATCGTTGCACGACGACCCTGAGAAGGCAATTAAAATGTCGTCTGTGGTTTGTGTGCTTACGTACTACTAAACTATGATTAGGAATACAAACCCGCTGGTATCTGTATATAATTACATAAAGAATAGTTTGGAAGGTTTTTGAGAAGTATACAAGTAGTTTAAAATATAGCGGTAATTGAATATATTTTTATACAACGAATTGTCGAATATTTAATTTTTGAAAACTTTTATTGAAAAATAGTCAAAGCTGTAGACAATAAACTATAGTGGGAGTGTGTTTAAAACTTGCGTAATAATTATTAATCGAATACAGTAATTTTCAAAAAAATTCACATCATAACAGTAATTCACACTTTGAACAAATTAAAAAAAAAAAGTTTTCATGATAAATTTTGATTGATTACAGAAGAAACTCCTCTTTTACTATATAATTCTAGTTTCTACTAACTACAAATTATACAATAAATAAAATAATGTTATATTTTATCAATTTAATTGAAATAGATGATAATTATATATATATATATATATATACATATATAATTCGTAATAATAAGTCATCATTTATAAAAAGTTATATGAATTCGAGGAAAAGTGAAAAATTAAATTCGGTGACGCGGTACTTTCTTGTCAGTCTGTCGGTTATCTTTTTCATGACCGATCTGGTTTCTTCAAAATTACCAATTTTTACCAAATTTTACCAAATTATTGAGCATTTAGAACGAGTAGGACGGCTAATATTGACAATTTATGTGATCCCAAATTTTAAACTTTAGATTGGAAACTTCAATTCTGTATTGTAGTTTAGTTTAGTTTAATGTAATTTAAATTGCACATCTCCATGCCAAAAAGAACCAACCTGTGTGTCATGATTATAAATCAATAAATAAATTCCGTAACACCAAAAGTATTACTTATATGTCGATGATAATGTAATATAAAATAAATACAATAAATTCGAGGTTTTTATTACCATCTAACCAAATATTTGTATTAAACTCTAGGGATGGAGAACTTCTACGTAGATAAAATCATATAATTCTTTTTACAGTTATTGTCGACGTAAATTTAAGTATTTTGCAGTTTCAAATTACGAACAGAAACAAAATCCTAAAATGAACATAGTTTCTTTTATATATTTTTTAATTCTATTAGCTCTGATATATTTTGACATTTTTAAGAATACATTAGCTCGTAACAGTACGTATATTTTCATCTGTGTAATATGAAATATCGATTTTCAATTATAAAATGTCTAGAATAAGTCGATTTTATATAAATTGGGTAGACAGGATTAATATTTTTAATGTAAGCTATAGTTTTAATTATTGATTTTTGTTTTCAGATTTTGATTTAAATGAAATCCAAGGTAAGTAATTAATAATTGTATAGTTACTAATTATCTATACATCATACTATAAGTGGTAAATTATTTTGCATTATAATTATTCATTATTCCATATATGTTCATTAAAAGATTGATAAACGGGCAATTTTATTGTATTTTAGAAATTATATTAATATATGTATATATATATATATACATTAAATAGGAATGTGTTGTTAAAGTGACAAATTAAAACTACATGTGTCTACTAATAAATTAATAAAAACTCTTATTTATTATACAATTATTTACTATTATTTATAATTGTTTCATTATACGTTTATATATTATTCTTTTCAAAAAAGGTTTTTGTGGAAATCGTGATCAGAAAGATAGATTCCAATTTTTTGATATCGTTAGTTTGTCACTCGGAAAAATATACGCGAACGCATGTAGACGCATATTTTGAACGCAAGTTTTCTATTTCCCCCAATTTTCTTAACATTTATACCGTCACATTTAATATTTATTACACATAGAATTAACGTTCACACATATTCATAGATAAAATATTTTATATCCATTAAAAACCTAAAGTTATAAATGCCAATAACATTATTGTACACAAAACTAGTTTTTTAATATATTTAAAGTACATTATAATGCACGCCAAAGGAAGAATGGTGATACAACATATGTACATTCAGCCTCCGGACAAAAATTACAAAATAAACTGTGAATTTTAACTATTTAATGTTGTATTATTATCATTTAGTGATTTTCTTGTAAGAATTTAATCGGTGATATAAATAAATCACAAGATTATAACTTAAATATTATGAAAATTGCATAGGCTCTAGTAGTAACATTATATTTCAATACAGAATTTATGTTGTTTAATCTTATTTTTTTTTCATTATTTTTATTACATACCATATTTGAATACGTATTATTTTAATAATTAATTATATTATTATTGTTGTAATAATATTAATAATATAATATTTTAAATACTCATACTTAATATCATTATCTCAATGATATTTGAACTGTAGAAGAAAATCTTGTAGAAGAATTATCATTTTTTTTTTATTGTGTAGATTTAATTAATGAAATCAACGCTAGGCTTTATGATGAACCAGATTCTGATGATGAAACTACTGATGATGATGAACATAATGGGCAATTTGAATTGGATGAACGTGATAAAATCAGTGAGTAAATTGATACTTTACAATAATAAATATTATAAGATAAATACAATAGTACAATAAGGTAAATAAGACTCTAATGTTTATGAATACAGTATTTCTTTTAAATTAAAAAATTTATAAACAGGCAGAAATATTGTTATGTAAAAATTATTGTAACATATACATAATTTTATAGGAATGTTTAATTATATATTTTGTTTATGTGGTATAATCGATTTATTTTCATTTATACAAATGTATTAATAATTATGTTTAACTTCAATAATATGAGATAATTTTTTATTATTATAGTGTGTCTAAGTAAGTTTGAATATTACGTAATATGTTAAATTATTCTTCAATATGACCTTCGAATTAATATGTTATGCTAGCATTATCATCGATATAACATAGCGATTTTATTATTCATACTGTATATACTACTCCAATAATATAATGTGTTTCAAATCACATAATTACTTGCATTTCAATTATTTATTCAGGTTCACTCGCACGAGTTGGAGGATTTGACCGTAAGCTATATTTTACACATATTCAATAAATTAATACAGATTTTAATAATCGATATTATCTACTAACTAATTAATAATAATATTCTCTCTCCATTGTTTCATTCCAAGTTTAGTTTGCAGCTATTTTCCACACTTTAGTAATGGCTTTCCTTTTCATTTGTAATTATGTGTGCTCCCTTAATAAATGTTAGATATATTCTAGTTTTGAACTTCCTTTATGATTGTTTCCTTCCACACTTCCTTCTATTATTAAATTTAGTAATCCTCTATTTCTCTTTACCTTCTTTATGTTATTTTGGATTCTTATAACGGCTAACTCAGTGTATATAGGTTGTACAGAAGTCTGTTCTTTTTGTGCTTTGTTCCTAATCTAACGAGCAGACTAATGGTACGGCATGTATCACATTTTTCGCTTCTGCTTTCTTTGGGATAGAGAGAACTAATGTTTTTACGTAATCTTTAGCCTGCTTACCTGTGTCGTAATTATCTCTGATTATTTGAAATAATTTATTTAAAAATTTTTTTCTCGACTCTTTGAAAAATCCGTCTGTAAGCAATCTATTCCTGATTCTTTCTTTTTCATCGTATTTTTCAGGTCTTTATTAAACTCTTTTATTATAACACGGTTATTTTCTTGTTCTTCCTCTGCTGTTTTCGCCTCTCTGTTTTCAATATTTTCCCTAAGTGTTCTACCTTTGTATAAGTTTTCCAAATATTTCTTTTATATTTTGGTTATACATTTTTGTTCATAAGACATTTTTCCGTTGTTTCCTTTAAATTTCCCCATTCTAGGCTTATACTGACAAAAAACTCTATCACCAGTTTGTATGCTTTATCTTTGCTACCTGTTTGCATAAGAGACTCTAACTCGCTGCATATTCCTTCCAGATACGTTTCTTTCCCTTCACGATAATTCCCAATTATGAGATTTCTCAGCTTTTTGAATATCACCAGTAATTCTGTACTGCTTAAGCTTTGATTCTTCCTTCTTTTTTCTATCATGTCAACAATTTTAGTTTAATTCCAGTTTTTCTCTACCGCGATGCTACTATTAGGTTATATTTTGTATAAGATTATATTAAGAGATCTCTTCTATTGTTTCGCATTCTCATCCTATAGGTATCTGCTAAATTACTTATTTTTGCCCTCCCACCAGACTATTACAGTCACCTAATAATATTTGATAATATTGATATTATTTTAATAATATTTTCCTCCCCTTTAACATATTCAAATTATTTATCTATATTTTCATTTACTGTTTCTACTTCTTCATCGCTAATATTTGTTGTTAGCATATACACCTGAACTATTATTTTATCTCTCAGTTTCGTCAGAAATTTGACTAAGTTGATTCTGTCGTTGTATTGTATACAATTATTATATTTGTTTCATAAAACTTCATTCGCTTTGATTCCTCTTCCTCGTGTGAAAAGTTTTTTCCCTGATGCACCTGTTTGTGTTATTTTAATATTCCCACTACATCAGTCTCCCAAATTCGGACATCTCATTTCTAATACTCCAAGAATATCGATTTTCATATTGTTCATTTCTATTTTCAAGTTCTCCAACTTCCTATATTGTAGTATTGTACCGTCGTTTAAAGTTGCTATGCGTTTATCTTTAATATTTCTTTCTTCCCTTTTGGTGCACAACTGGGGATCCAAACGTTTACGATCCAATGTTAACTAGAGAAGACGTTATGTTGCAGTTACATAGGATGGTAAGAATACGGTGGTTTCCAGTTACCTTCCGCATCGCAACATCATCCCATATTTTCAGGGGATGCCACTTATAAATAAATAATTTTATACATCACACTGTTACCGCTACTTCTTACTGCTGGGCACATTTTAGTTGCCTTTTACAACAGGCAGGGTTTACCAAAGGTGTATTCTTGTCCTAGTTTACAGGAATAATAATAATATTAATAAATATAAACACGATTAAGTAGCTTCTGATAAAACCGAATAATTTTAATTGTTTCTAAACTTATTGTTGTATATTCTAGTTAACAACGATGGCAAAACTGCATTTAGTTATGCATATTTTAATTTGTGTGAGTAGAGAAATAAAAGTATTTCCTAAATTTAATGTTTTCATGCAAAGTGTATTTTGTGTAGTAAATTATTTAAATTAAATAGAATATTTGGAGAATGTGAGAAAATGTTCATTCTAGAGGCGTGATTTATAATTAAATTAACTATATTTTACTTCTTATTAAAAATAGCCGGTGCTCAATTTTTTAACAAATTTCATTCTATTATAACAACAGTATATTTAGTGTCGTTTGTACATGCATGGATAAAAATAATGTAAACTAAACGTATTATCAGAAGTTTTTTGCTCTATTACAATGTAAATGAAACTGCGTTGAATACAGACATTTAAATCAGTTTCAGTAAACCGATAATTATAAGTTGAAATTTGAAAGAAAATAAGCACGTGGGTTTGTGTAATATTATTAGTTTTCGGTCTTCCTACTTTCGTCAAATTACATTCCATGTATACTTTAATGTATTACTACATATAAATTAAAAATATATACATTACTACCTCATCGACATGTACTATATGGGGATTTTAACAATACATAATATTCACTTAATGCTATATTCATTATTTTATTGGTAAAATAATACCAAAACATACAGTCTTTTATTTTATGTTTATAAAATATTTCTAAAAAAAAAATATTGAAAACTATCCTCAATTTCAACTTTAGAGAAAAGTCATAAATTGCGTAGAATCATAGAAAAAATGTTTATTAAATATAGAAATTAAAAAAAAATTTCTCGTTTAAGCAAATCTAAATCTACTCTTTGATCATATAACAACAAACACTAGATAATAATTAAACGTCCTAAATCGTTTTTTCCAAACCTTAGAATATACCATGATATATCTCAATTATTAAAAACTTTATCAATAAAAACTCATATGAACTTAGGAAATACATATTTCTAGTATTTATAAAAACGAAAACATGAATACTTTTAATTTTTTTTATAATTAGCTGATGCTTCTATTGCCGAATTGACAAATCCTCCAAGTAAACGGTGTTATGTTTAGTATAACCAAATATTTTGGAGAGATATTTGCGATATCGTTTTTATTAAAATTAAATATTTAACATTGGAGACAGTTTCCTTGATATAATTATCATTGAAATTTTGTTCAACGTTAATTTTTTATTTTATTTTATTATCAGATCTTTCGATCTATGAAAATGTAGGTATGTCATTCAGAAATCATATTGAAATATTGATAGATGTTTATAATGAATAATTTATATAGTATATTATTAAATGTTTAACATTAATAAATAGACTAATATTTTAACGTGAATATATTATGAAAATATATGTATTCAAATCTTAAAATTTTAGTTCACTTCTTGCTTTACTTATTTTTAATTTATGAATTAATGATAGTATTTCTGTATTATACGGTTATAAGAAAAAAATATTCAGTTTCAAAATAATATGTATTAGTTATATATGATAATATGATTATATGTTTATGTATGATGCTATGTATATTATTTATTTCAATAGGTTTAAATATATAATTTTTATAAATATTTTATAGTGTATGTCATATTCTATAGGAGTGTGCTTAAATACAAAGCAATTGATTGTATGTATATAATATAATACATTACTCATTATATTCTTAATGCGCTACTATTAAATAAGTAAAGAAAGATAGTAACCACCTTATTTGAAGCATCTAATTATTAAAGTGAATATATATCAATTAATTGAACTTTTAATAGGGAATAGAAGGATCATTAATGAAAGATTAAAAAATGTCACTAAATGGTGCGATGAACAACATGATATCGGCAGTTCGTATTGTGTTCATGAAAACTTATCTGTTTTAAATATAAACTGGTCTAAAAAATCTACGGTTTTCAAAAATATTCTAAATTGTTTTTTCTGTGTTAATGATCCAATATGTGGATAATTTAAAATTGGTTTTATTATAAATAGTATATCGTACTTTTTGCATGAATAATAATACCAAATTGCTTTCTTATGAAAGATTTAACGCATACTGATGTAATAGATTGCAATGGTAAGTTAATGTTGATGTGTTAGACTAGTTAATGTAAAAATTTTTTTTTTTAATTTTATTTTTGACAATCACAACATGTATATATAATCATCAAGGTAACCACCACAAACCATGTAGTATGCAAGGACAGTGACAGGATCTTAACGAGATTAATATTTTCTTATTTATAATTACTATTAAATTATGCTACCCATACGGATATACTAAAGAAAGGTTATCACAGTATGCAGTTTTGAGTCTCACTGTTCGTTAAGTTTGGCCTTCCACTAGCCAGCTGAAAAGCAAGATAATTAGAGTGGTATTGACACCAGGCTGACCCACCATACTTTAACACAAATCCTAGTTGGTATCACAAAAGCGGGGGGCTCCAAGTACTTTGGCTGCTGCGGAGTGGTTATAGCGAAGGTCCTAGATACTAAAAAACCACAATAACTAGTGGGAGGAAACAGAATCCACATTACTCGGGAAACACATTTGTGCTTTCTTCTTGAAAAGGTACGGGCTGATAGCTTGGTGCTTATGGTACATAGATGACTCGAAGTATGACTTTAAATGGTTGGATTCTGCTCTACCGCACCTGTTGAGTAGCGTCTCGAGATAATAGAACGTTAGTTAGCTTTGGCCAAACAAATCTGGAACGTACCGTTTGCTTGGGTATTCCTTAAGATCGTATATCATATATGTGTTCGAACTGCTTGTTGTGAGTGTTTGTGTGCCTTCAGTTATTATGAAAATAAATATTGTGTTGTATTATTTTATACTATAAATTATTGAATCGTCCTTGAATTGCCGACTGGGAACAGAAAAAAGTAATAACGAGGCAAGAACATACGAGACACAGCAAAAAACCTACATTTGTCTGTACTGTACTCTGAACTGTCACCTACATTTCGTGGCCAAATTGAATCAAGTAGAAATCGTGAGAGTGTAGAAGTAAAATGTTATTAATTTAAAACGGCATGTGTTTGTGTAGTGAGCTACAAACTGCTGCTCCCTGCTGCTGTTGAACTGAAGACGATATCTTACTCACCCACTTAGCAACTAATTATACTACATGAGCGTAGACAAATAGCAATGAGAGCTTCGTACAGCGTGATTAAAGTGCAAATGATCCAAGTTGATTAGGTGACAACTAACCGATTATAAAAAGCAATGTGGAATAAGTTATGTTTAATTGCGGTCAATTATTTTTAATATTTATAATATTATATTAAATTTGAATCAATTTATAGATGAACTGACTCCTTTTGGAGGTAACTAATCTAATTGCATATCAATTATATAAAGATGATTCAAATCTGTAAATATATAATTATTATGATGAATTATTTACAGTCTACTAAAATAATTTGCTTATTTTAAGTTTTTTATCATTCCTATAGATGATGCATTATCAGCTTTATCGTATGGATTCCAACATTTAGGTTAGCAAACTAATAATCTCAATACATCTCTATTTCTAAATTATATTAATATTAATATTCGAATTTAATCTACAGTTGGTCTTGGGTGGTAGTCATTTCTTGTAATACAATTGATGCAAATAATGACTAAATGATTCCATTCATCGATTAAAATAAATAGGATTGTTATTACAAATTTACAATAAGAGTTTACATTTTATTTTGGTTTTACTGTGGGAACCGTAACATGAGAATTGTTTTCGATAATTAAAAAAATATGTCTGAATTGGTTCATATTAACATTTTTGTATAATATTCAGAATACATGAAGTACGTGTAGTTTATTTGAAAGAATATAGACGATTTTTAGATAGAGAAAAAAGACGTGTAGAATTTCTAAACAATATAAGTCACACATTTTTTTCTAAATAGAGAATAAATGATATTTAAATGCAAAAAAATAAAAAGTACTGACAAAACGTTAAAATTATGGTTATTACCATATCATATTAAGAGAAAAATTGTTGACTATTACTATGATTATTATGTGTTTTAATATTCGATAACCAAGTAGATTCAACCCGATCGATCGATTGAAGTATGAAAAACATCGGCATAAATTCATTATTTATGAAATTTCTTCACAAATAATGTAAATGATTTCGAAACCAAATACAAATTTATATATATATATATAATATTTCCATTACAAGTTTTATTAGGATTATTGCCGGATATAGTAGATTAGGTTATTGATGTATTGCCAAATGTATTAAAAATATTATTCTAAAACAGTTGTAAGAAATTAACAGTAATTGTGTTTAGTGACAACATCTAATCAATATCAGTTTATTTCATTGATGGCATTAGGATTTAAATCCTCATACATTCACCAAAATATTATTATCAATTACTCAAAATACTGTACGCACTAAATTATAAAATACCTTTTCATTGAAAACAAACAAATGTTTTTCCGTTATAAAATGTATCTCATATTTTCGAACAAACTCAAAATTTATGTTTATTCTTTTTCGTAAAATAATATTTTATATTTTTTATAGTGAAAGACAATGGGGAATTTAGAGGTACGTTATTAATGTAACAAATAGCCTACGAGATTGTCACATAATATTTTATTTAATACTTTATATGATTTCAAACCTAACTTTTCGGAATATGATCTGCCATTATCTTACATATTCTTAGTTATGAATAAGTTACGTAAAGTATATATACTGTAGTTATAACATCTACATTAAAAGAAAACACAATTATATAAATTAGTAATTTTATTATTATTTAATTATATTAAATAGTCTTAATTTTTATTTAATGGAGATTAATATATACGAGGCATTATCTACAATAATTTAAAAAATTGATTATGGATGATGGATCTTCGTAATAATATACATTGCCATTAGTCTAGAAGTGGGGTATGAGTTATATATTGATATATTATTTGCTGTGCAGTAATCTAATACCATTTATTGATTTATAAACTCATATCAGTATAATTAATATGCTTTTATTAATATCATAATTATTTATTTGTTTAGGATTTTTGGAAGAATACTATTCTCAGCTTTTTACAAATTTTGATGGATTAAATGAGTGTATGTAGTTTAAAACTAAATTTGACACAGATATTGTCATACAAATAATATTGTTACAATGAGTGTAATAAATTAATAATTAGTAATCGCTATAAAACGTTGAATTCCTCAGTGATTCCAAATTAGTTTCTATTATTAAGATTTGGGAGTAAATGACCTTACATTATGCTGTTACTCCAACAGTACAACAGTAACATGTGATGATTTTCTAGTTATCATGTTTCTATTTTTGTTATAATTCTTAACGGAAACATTTTGTTTTCGAACTGTAGTTATAACTACTAACTATTGACTATTAATAAAAAAAAAAACTTTTGTAATAAATTTCTACTTATCATGAACTGTGTGCAGATTTATACTCGATTTATATCACAACATCATATGCGTTTTTACGTCTACTGTTATTGATGCATCATTAAATATTGTTTCTAATGTACCGATCGATCCTGAATACGAAAAGAAAACATATTAATATGTTTTTAAATGAATTTTGATAAATACATGTATTTAAAAAGTCACTGCAATTTCCACAACATATCGGTTTCCCTGTAGTTTTAAATTTCTACATCTTGCGTTTCTTATTGACTACACTATTTTTTTAATTAGTGGGATTAACACTCTCATGTTGAATCCATGACTATTCGAAATCGAAAGATTTTTCTAATCTCACACTACAAGTGTCGACTTTGAATATTGTATTAATCTGTTTAAAAAATATTTCTATCGCTATACTTTAATTAATAGCAAATTACATATACTTATTTTTAGGTTTTCTTGATGTCCCAGGTCCAATGACGTATTGCCAGTATCGACAGTTATATGACCTATAAACTAATTGATTAATTATTTATTTAAATTTTATGTATTCTAACATAATGTTATCCATTTATCATGTATTCGTTTATAATTAAATGTTTTAATTTTATTCATAATAACTTCATGTTGTTATTATGATAAGTTTTCTATCCTTTTTTCCATATGGGCTACGTCTTCACAGCATAAGTGATTATTGGGTGTAGTAGTGAAATTGATAAATGTTTCTTCATTTCACTCGAAGAAAACCGCAGCCCTAACATCTTTGCAAGTCCATAGAAACATTTGTTTTCTGATAGAATTCTTGATGCTATTTCTTTGTTAATCTCATATTTTTTTTGATATCGAAACTAAGTATATTAAGTTATTTTGCTCTGTTAAACTAAACTAATATAAATTATAATATAGAATGCAAATTTAATAATTAAAATATGGATCCACATTGACGTTTGTATATAATTTTGACATATCGCAAAATAATTTTCTCTGATGATTCAACTTAAACATTACTCCTTCGTTTTCACTTCGATAAAACTCATAATTTGACACTGCTTACTAGAACATTTTATTTGGAATCACACATATTTTGTTTTGGATTTGGGTTTTGATTTGGTGTTGTTCACCGTTTCGTATAGACAAGGCTCTTGAGGTAGACCGACAAAAAATAATCATATACTGACAAATCCGACGATTCGGTCATAAATAATTTTTTTATGTTATATATAGTGTATAATAATAAAATGATTCTTGTATTTATGATGATCGTATTCTGGTTTATATATTAAAATCGATTAACTGTATGAAATATGAAGACCAAACATGACTATTAATTTTATCAAATTATTTTACGACCTAGTCACAGTTAGAAGAGTTCAACTGCAAATAAGATCGTTGCACGATGAGCCTGAGAATGCAATTAAAATGTTTGTGGTTTGTGTGTGTACGTACTAATAAACTATGATAAGGAAGACAAACCCGCCGGTATTTGTTTATAATTTTATAAAGAACAGTTTGGAAGCTTTTTGAGAAGTATACGATTAGTTTAAAATATAGCGGAAATTAAATATATTTCCACACAACTAATTGGCGAATATTTAATTTTTGAAAACTTCTATTTTAAAATAGACAAAGATGAAGACAATGAAATTTACTGGGAGTGTGTTGAAAATAGTGACGCTTGCGTTATAATTTTTAATTGAATTCCGTAATTTTTAAAAGAATTCACATTATTACAGTTGTTAATGCCCTGAACAAATTTAAAAAAAATGTTTTTATTATAAATTTTGATTGATTGCAGAAGAAAATCCTCTTGAATCAACTCCAGAAGTAAGTCATGTCAAAAACCAAATAATTGTATGAAGTATAATCATATATTTTAAATCCGTCACTATGCATATATTCGGTATAAATACGTCACTAAACTCCAAATTTTACTATATAATTTCAACTTCTACTAATAAGAAATAATCCGATAAATATAAATAATGTAATTTTTAATTAATTTAATTGAAATAGATGATAATTATATATATATATATATATTAATCGTAATAATAATTTATCTTTTATAACAAGTTATATGAATTCGGGGAAAAGTGAAAAATTAAAATTGGTGACACGGTACTTTCTTGGTCAGCCTGTCGATTATTTTTTTTATAACCGAACTGGTTTCTGCGAAGTTATCAATTCCCATTCTTTTTGAGTATTTAGAATGATTAAGACGGCTAATATTGACATTATATGTAGTCCTAAATTTTAAACATTAGATTTCAAACCTCAATTCTATAATTCTACAATACTATTGTAGTTTAGTTTAGTTTAGTGTAATTTAAATTGCACATCTCCATGATAAGAAGAGCCAGCTTTTTTTTTTTAACGACAATAAATCAATAAATAAATTCCGTATCACCATAAGTATTACTTATATGTCGATGATAATGTAATATAAAACAAATACAATAAATTCGAGGTTTTTATTACCATCTAACCAAATATTTGTATTAAACTCTAGGGATGGAGAACTTCTACGTAGATGAAATCATGTAATTTGTTTTACATTTATTGTCAACGTAAATTTAAGTATTTTGCAGTTTCGATTAATGAACAGAAACAAAATACCAAAATGCACACAGTTTTTTCTATATGTTTTTTAATTTTATTAGCTCTGATATATTTTGACATTTTCAAGAATACATTAGCTCGTAACAGTACGTATATTTTCATCTGTGTTATATGAAATATCGATTTTTAATTATAAAATATCTAAAATAAGTATTTTATTTAAATTGGGTAGACACGGTGGATATTTTTTATGTAAGCTATAGTTTTAATTATTGATTTTTCTATAGATTTTAATTCAAATGAAATCCAAGGTAAGTAATTAATAATTGTATAATTACTAATTATCTATACATCATACTATAAATGCTAAATTTGTTTGCATCAAAATTATTCATTATTCCATATAATATGTTCATTAAAATATTGATGAACAGGCAATTTTATGGTATTTTAGAATCTATTTTAATATAAATATATAGTAAATTGGAATATGTTGTTAAAGTGACAAATTATAACTACATGCGTCTACTAATAAATTAATAAAAACTCTTATTTATTTGACTATTATGTACTATTATTATTGTTTCATTATACGTTAATATATTATTCTTTTCAAAAATGGTATTTGGGGAAGTGGTGATAAGAAAGATAGATTCCAGATTTTTGATTTCATGAGTTTGTCATTCGGAAAAACATACGGGATCGCATGTAGACTCAAATTTTGAACGCAAGTATTCTATTCCCCCAATTTTTTTAACATTTTTATCGTCACGTTTTACATTTATTATATATGAATTAATGTGAATTATCAATAATGTATTAATGAATATTACATGTTGTATTATTATTATTTAGTGATTTTCTTATAAAAATTTAATTGTGGAAATAAATGAATTTCAAGATTCTAAATTACATATTATGATAATAGCATCATAGTAGCAACATAGTATTTGAAGTCACAATTTATTTTGTTTAATCTTATTTACATTTAATTATTTTTATTACATACTATACATATATATGTATACATTTTATTTTAATAATTATTTATATTTATTTTATAACTATAATATTTTAAATATTCATACTGAATATCATTAGCTCAATGATATTTGAACTCTATTAGGAAATCTTGTAGAAAAATTAATATTTTGCATTTATTTTATTATTTTTTATTTATTGTGTAGATTTAATTAATGAAATCGACGCTGGTCGTAATGATCAAATAAATTCTGACGATGATAATACTGATGAGGATAATTCAGATGATAATACTGGTGATCTTGATGAAGCGAGTGAGTAATTTAAAATTGTACTCGTATATTTATAATATGATATTGATAAATACAATGGTAAAATAAAACCCTGTTATGTTTATGTATACATTTTTTTTTTTAAATCACATAATTGATAAACGGGCAGAAATATTGTTATGTAAAAATTATTGCAACATACACATAATGTAATGGGAATGTGTAATTATATGATTGCGATTTCATCATATAGTGACAAGTTATTGCCGTAAATGAATTGACAAGAAATTTGGAATGTAATAATACCTATTTACATATATAGATGTCATAAGAATCCAAATACATAGATTAATATTTAAATTATTTGATTCCAGTGTACTATGTAAAGATTTTGACGCCTATAGTGTTATAAATAGTTTTACTGCCATAATGTGATTATTTAGTGCGTTAAGTCAAAAAACATTGTCATTAATTCAGTTAATGGTTTATTTTAATTCATTAAAATTAATTAATTTAGTTAATAAAACTGAACATTCATTTTTAGTTCGTTAGGCCCAGCCTTACACATCGTTTAGCTTAATTCGTTAGACTAGTAAAATATTTAATATAAACAATCGTTTGTGTTATAATCAATTTATATTCATTTATAGAAATGAATAAAAAATTTTACTTAACATCAATAATATAAGAAAATTTTTTTTTGTATTATAGTCTGTCTAAGTAAGTTTAATTATTATCTAATATATTAAATTATACTTCAATATGACCTTCGAAGTAATATCTTTATGGTAGATTATCGTATATGGTACATTATCATCGAAACAACATAAAGATTTCATTATTCATTTTGTATATACCACTCTAATAGTTTAATTTGTATTAAATCATATAATTATTTGTATTTCAATTATTTATTCAGGTTCACTCGCACGAGTTGGAGGATTTGACCGTAAGCTATATTTTACACATATTCAATAAATTAATACAGATTTTAATAATCGAAATTATCTACTAATTAATTAAAAATAATATTCTCTCTCCTTTGTTTCATTCCAAGATTGGTTTGCAGCCACATTCCACTCTTTATTAACTGCTTTCCTTTTCATTTGTATTTATGTATGCTCCCTTACTAAATGTTGAATATATTCTAATTTTGAACTTCCTTTATGATTGATTCCTTCCACACTTCCTTCTATTATTAAATTTAGTAATCTCCCATTTCTCTTTACTTTCTTTATGTTATTTTGATTCTTATAACGGCTAACTAGGTGTATATAGGTTGTACAGAAGACTCCTCTCTTTGTGCTTTGTTCCTAATCTAACGAGCAGGCTAATGGTACGGCATGCATTATATATTCCGCTGTTGCTTTCTTTGAGATGGGGAGAACTAATTTTTTTATGTAGTCCTCAGCCTGCTTACCTGTGTCGTAATTATCTCTAAAGATTTGCAATAATTAATTTTTTAATTTTTTTCTCGACTCTTTGAAAAATTCGTCTGTAAGCCATCTATTCTTGATGCTTTCTTTTTCATCATACTTTTCAGGGCTTTATTAAACTCTTCTCTTATAACACGGTTCTTTTCTTGTTCTTCCTCGCTGTTTTCTCGTCTTTGTTTTCAACATTTTCACTAAATGTTTTACCCTCATATAAATTTTCCAAATATTTCTTTTATATTTTGGTTATAAAATTTAGTACATAAAACATTTTTCCGTTGTTACCTTTAAATTTTCCCATTCTAGGCTTATGCTGACAAAAAACTTTATCACCAATTTGTATGCTTTATCTTTGCTTCCTGTTTTCATAAGAGAAGAGACTCGCTACATATTCCTTCCAGATACGTTTCTTTCGCTTCACGATAATTCCCAATTATGAGATTTCTCAGCTTTTTGTCTTTTAATCTGTATTGCACAAGCTTTGATTCTTCCTTCTTTTTTCTATCATGTCAACAATTTCAGTTTAATTCCAGTTTTTTTCTACTGTGATGCTACAATTAGGTTATATTTCGTATACAATTATATTAAGAGATCTTATCTATTGTTTCGCATTCTCAACCTATAGGTATCTGTTAAATTACTTATTTTTGCCCTCCCACCAGACTATTACAGTCACCTAATAATATTTGATAATATTGATATTATTTTAATAATATTTTCCTCCCCTTTAACATATTCAAATTATTTATCTATATTTTCATTTACTATTTCTACTTCTTCATCGCTAATATTTGTTGTTGACATATACACCTGAACTATTATTTTATCTCTCAGTTTCGTCAGAAATTTGACTAAGATGATTCTGTCGTCGTATTGTATACAACCTTTATATTTGTTTCCTAAAACTTTATTCGCTATGATTCCTACTCCTCTTGTGAAAAGTTTTTTCTCTGATATACCTGTATGTGTTATTATATTATTCCCACTTAAAAGTCTCCCAAATTCGGACATCTCATTTCTAATACTCCAAGAATATCGATTTTCATCCTGTTCATTTCTATTTTCAAGTTCTTCAACTTCCTATATTGTAGTATCGTATTTACGTTTCAAGTAACTATGTGTTTATCTTTAATATTTCTTTCTTCCCTTGTGGCGCACAACTGTGGAACCAAACGTTTACGATCCAATGTTTACTAGAGAAGACGTTATGTTGCAGTTACATAGAATGGTAAGAATACGGTGGTTTCCAGTTACCTTCTGCATCGCACCATCATTCCATATTTCCAAGGGATGCCACTTATAAATAAATAATTTTACACATGACACTGTTACCGCTACTTCTAACTGCTGTGCACATTTTAGTAGCCTTTTAAAACTGGCATGGTATACCGAGAGTGTATTCTAGTCCTAGTTCCCAGGAATTATAATAATATTGTTAAAAATAAACTCGATTATGTAACTTCTGATAAAACCGAATAATTATATTTGTTTCTAAACTTATTGTTGTATATTCTAGTTGAAAGCGATAGCAAAACTGCATTCAATTATGCATACTTGCATTTGTGTGAGTAGAATAATAAAAGTGTTTAATTAAAAACCTATATTTAATATGGTATTATACGAAGTGTATTTTGTATAGTAAATTATTTTAATTAAACATAATTTTTTGAGACTGTGAGAAAATGTCCATTCTAGAGATGTGATTTATAATTAAATTTACTATATTTTACTTCATAATAAAAATAGCTGGTGCTCAAGTTCTTTTAAATCATTCAATTATAACAACAGTATATATAGTGTCGTTTGTACATGCATGGATAAAAATAATGTAAACTAAACGTATTATCAGAAGTTTTTGTGCTCTATTGCAATTTAATGAAACTACGTTGAATACAGACATTCAAATCAGTTTCAGTTAACCGATAATTATAAGTTGGAATTTGAAAGAAAATAGGCAGGTGGGTTTGTGTAATATTATTAGTTTTCGGTCCCCCTACTTCTGTCAAATATAAATTAAAAATATATACATTATTACCTCTTCGACATGTACTATACGGGGATTTTAACAATACAAAATATTTACTTAATAATATATTAATTATTTTATTGGTAAAATAATACCAAAACATACAGTCTTTTATTTTATTTTTATAAAACATTTCTAAAAAAAAAAAATATTGATAACTATCTTCAATTTCAACTAAAGAGAAAAGTCACATATTGCGTAGAATCATAGAAAAAATCATTATTTAATATAGAAATTGAAATAAATTTTCTCGCCTGAGCATATTTAAATTTACTGTTTGATCATATAGGAACAAATACTAGATAATAATTAAACGATCCAAATCGTTTTTTCTAAACCTTAGAATATACTATGATACATCATAATTTATAAATACTTTATCAATAAAAACTCATATGACTTAGGAAATACATATTTCTAGTATTTATAAAAAGGAAAACATGAATATTTTTAATTTTTTTTTTTTGTAAGTAGCTGATGCGACTATTGCCGAAGTGACAAATCGTCCAAGTAAACGGTGTTATGTTTAGTATAAAATTTTTTTTTTGGCGAGATTTATGTGATATTTTCTTTTTTAGAAGTAAATATAAAATATTGGAGACAATTTTCTTGATATAATTTTCATTGATATTCTGTCAAACGTTAATTTTGTATTTTTTTTTTAACAGGTGCATCAATTGCTGAAAATGCAAGTAAGTCAGTGAGAAATCACATTGAAATGTTGATGTTTATATTTAATGAATTATTTGTCTACTATATTGTGAAAAGTTTAACATCAATATATGGACTAATATGTTAACATTAATATGTTATGTAATAAATATATATCATAATATATATATATATCATATATATATGTTTGCCATATGAAAGAAAAAAAAATATACATATGTATGTAATTTTGAAAATTATATTACACTTCTTGCTTCACATGCTTTAGTTGTTTTTAATTTATGCATTAAGAAAGTACATCTGTATGATTCGTTTATAAAAAAGAAAAAATTTGAGTTTCAAAATAATATGTATATCTTATATATGATAATATGATTATATGTTTATGTATGATGCTATATATGTTATTGTTTCAATCGTTTTAAGTATATAGTTTTTACAAATATTTTTTAGTGTATGTCATATCCTATAGGAGTGTGCTAAAATATAAAGCTATTGATTGTATGTATACAAAGTAATACATTATTCATTATATTCATAATGTGCTACTATTAATCAAATAAGGAATAACGGTAAACACCTTATTTGAAGCATCTAATTGTTGAAGTGATCATATATCAATAAATTGAACTTTTATTAGGGAATAGAAGAATCATTAATGAAAGTTTAAAGAATGCCATTGAATGGTGCGATGTACAACGTGATATCGGCAGTTCGTATTAAGTTTATGAAAACTTATCTGTATTAACTTTCTACGGGTCTAAACTATATATGCTTTTCGAAAATATTTTAAATTTAATTTTCTGTGTTAATGATTCAATATGTGCATAATTTAAAATTGGTTTTATTATAAATTGTATATCGTATTTTTGTATGAATAATAATACCAAATTGCTTTCTTATGAAAGATTTAACGCATACCGATGTAATAGATTGCAATGGTAAGTTAATGTTGACGTGTTAGACTAGTTAATGTAAAAATTTTTTTTTTTTAAATTTAATTTTTGAAACCCACAAGTTATATGTATAATTATCAAGGTATCCACCACAAGCTTTTTCGGGTGTCAGGCCAGTGACAGACTCTTAACTGTTTTAATTTTTCCTTACTTATAATATCTATTATATTATGCTACCAATACGAGTATACTAAAGAAAGGTTTTTACATGATGAAATTTTGCATCATTTTCACTCTCACTATTTGATGCGTTTGGCCTACCACTAGCCGGCTGAAATGATAGATAATTAGAGTGGTATTAACCCCAAGTTGACCCACTATACTTTAACACAAATTCTAGTTGATACCACTGAAGCGAAGGAGCCCCACTGCAATTACCTTGGCTGCAGCGTAGTGGTTGTGACAAAGACGCTATATATTAACAAACCACATGACCCAGTGGTAAGAGATAGGAACCCACACGACTTGGGAATCACAGTTATGTCTTCGTCTTGAAAGAGTACGGGCCGACGGCTCGGTGCTTATGGTCCATAGATGACACGAAGTATAGCTGTAAGTGGTTGGATTCTGCTCTACCGCACCTGTTGAGTAGCGTCTCGAGATAATAGAACGTTAGTTGGTTTTGGATAAACGAATCCGGAACGTACCGTTTGCTTGGGTATTCCTTACGATCGTCTATCATATACGTGTTCGAACTACTTGTTTTCACTGTTTGTGCACCTACAGTTATTATAAAATTAAATATTGTTTTATATTATTTTAAATTATAAATTATTGAATCGTCTTTGAATTGTCGATTGGGAACTGAAAAACGTAATAGCGAGGCGAGAACATACGAAACACAGCGAGGGTGTCACCTATTTGTTCGTGTCCATATTGACTTGAGTAGGAATCGTGAGAGTGTGGAGGTATAATTTTATTAATTTAAAACGTCATGTGTTTGTGTAGGGAGCTGCAGTCTGATGCTCCCTACTGCTGCTGAACTGAAGACGATTTCTTACTCCCCACTTAGCAACTAATTATACTACGTGCGCGTAGACAAATATCAATGAGAGCTTCGTACAGCGTGATTAGAGTGCAAATGATCCAAGTAGATTAGGCGACAACTAACCAATTATCAAAAGCAATGTGGAATAAGTTATGTTAAATTGTGGTCAATGATCAGTTAATGTTTGGTTAAATATCCTAATTCAATATCCAAATGAGATATATGAATTGTATAAGAACATAATACGTAAAAAATTATTATTACTTCTATTAATCATATGGTAGTAAATTATTTTATATTTGAATCATTTTATAGATGAACTGACTCCTTTTGGAGGTAACTAATTTAATTGTATATCAATTATATAAAGATGATTCAAATCTGTAAATACATAATTTTTATGATGAATTATTTACAGTCTACTAAAATAATTTGTTTATTTTAAGTTTTTTTTCATTCCTATAGATGATGCATTATCAGCTTTATCCTATGGATTCCAACATTTAGGTTAGCAAACTATTAATCTCAATAGATCTTTATTTCTAAATTATATTAATATTAATATTCGAATTTAATCTCCAGTTGGTCGTGGGTGGTAGTCATTTCTTGTAATACAATTCAATTGACTAAATGATTCTATTCATCGATTAAAATAAATAGGATTGTTATTACACATTTACAATAAGAGTTTACATATTATTTTGATTTTTTCGTTGGAACCGTAACATGAGAATTGCTTTCGACAATTAAAAAAATACGTCTGAATTGGTTCATATTAGCATTTTTGTATAATGTTCAGAATACATAGAATACGTGTTGTTTATTTAGAGGTTAATAGATGATTTTTAGATAGAGAAGAATGAAATGTAGAATTTCTAAACGATATTAGTTACACATTTTTTTCTAAATAGGGAACAATGATATGTAAATGCAAAGAAAAGTACAGACAAAATGTTAACAATTATATTTATTGCCATATCACATTAAGAGAAAATTGTTGACTTTTACTTTGATTATTATTTTTCAAAAAAATTCATTATTTTTGAAATTACTTCATAAATGATGTAATTGGCTTCGAAACCAAATACAACTTTATATATATAAATATATTTATAATATTTCCATTTCAAGTTTTTATAAGGATTATTGTCGGATATAGTAAATTAGGTTATTGACGTATTGCCGAATGTATTAAAAATATTATTCTAAAACAGTTGTAAGCAATTAACAGTAATTGTGTTTAGTGACAACATCTAATCAAAATCAGTTTATTTCATTGATGTCATTAGGATTTAAATCCTCAAACATTCACCAAAATATTCTTATCAATTACTCAAAATACTGTACTCAACTAAATTATAAAACTCCTTTTAATTGAGAACAAACAAATATTTTTCCGTTAAATATTACTAATATTAATGTCTAATATTTTCGAACAAACTTAAAATTTAAGTTTATTCTTTTTCGTAAAATAATGTTTTATAATTTTTATAGTTAGAGACAATGGAGAATTTAGAGGTACGTTATTAATGTAACACATAGCCGACGAGATTGTCACATAATATTGTAGTTAATGCTTTTATGTGATTTCAAACTTAACTTTTCGGAATATGATCTGACATTATCTTACATATTATTAGTTAAGAATAAGATACGCATGGTATATAATATGTACATTTTTAAAAATACACAATAATCTTAATTTATATTTCATGGAGATTAATATATACGAGGCATTATCTACAATAATTTAAAAAAATGATTAATGCATACGAGTCCGCATTAAGTGAGACATTTTATGTCTTATGTGTGAAAATTTTTTTTTTAAATTTAAATTTAAATTTTTTCAAAACCGAAACAATGGTTGCCATGGAAAGAAACCATAAGGGAGATTTATGTTTTTTTTTCTGTAACGCTTTTTTTGTGACAGTCCCCAGTGGGTATCTTAATTTAGATAACGCTTTTCGTGGACAGTTTTTGGTGGACACTTTTTCGTGACGGTTTTTTATTTTAATGTGCCAAAGTAAATACATAAAATGTCAAAATTGATTATGGATGATGGATCTTCGTAATAATATACATTTCTATTTGTCTAGAAGTGCTGGGGGTATGAGTTATATATTGATATGTTATTTGCTGTGCAGTAATCTAATACCATTTATTGATTTATAAACTCATATCAGTATAATTAATATGCTATTATTAATATTATAATTATTTATTTGTTTAGGATTTTTGGAAGAATACTATTCTCATCTTGGCACAAATTTTGATGTATTAAATGAGTGTATGTAACGTAAAGCATAATAGTACATAAATATTGTAGTACTAATAATATTATAAAGAGCATCAGCGTACCCCAGGTATTTTGCATGTAGTGCAAAATCATCAAAGGGGCACTAGTGCTGTCTTTATGATTATTCTTCTTATTATTATATATAATTTACCGAGGGGGCATTTTTTTAAAATTAAGTTGTTACATATTTTCAAACAAATAAATATACAAGTATATTCCAAATATCTATTTTATTTAATAAAGTGAATATAGAATGCGATATTTTTTTGAGGTAGTTATATTCCGGTTCCTATCGACTTATTATGTATCAATTACTTCCATACGGATATATATGTCATACGTATTAACGTTTGGCTCGCGTCTAAATAGGTTATGATTATTTTCTGAAAATCTTGATTGTGGATTATATACTTTTTTATGGAATATAAACTACAAATTTATAATTCACTCCCAATAATAATTATAAGGAATAATAGGAAACTTCGGTTCGCAATCCGAATTTAGGTGCGACCAGCACGACCCTTCCACACGTGTATGACAAAGAATGTAATAAATTAATAATAAGTAGTTGCCATAAAATATAAAACCTTTCAGTGATGCCGAATCAGTTGTTATTAATAATGTTTAGGAGTAAATACCTCTACATGTTGTTATCACTTAAATAATACAACAGTGTTAGTAACAAGTGTTAATTTCTGAATTATTATGGATTTAGTTTTGCTACAATTCTTAACGAAAATATTGGTTCTTCGAATTGTAATAATTTTCACTAATCATATACTGTGCGCAGATTTCTATTCGATTTAAATTATAACTGTACGTACGTAATAACGACTACCATTACTGATAAATCTCGTTTTCAATGTGTCGATCGATCCAGGAATACGAAAAGAAAATGGACTTAATAGTTTATAAACAAGTTCAGATGAAAAAAAAATTTAAAAATTCACTGCAAGCTCCACAACAGATCGGTTTCCCCGCTGTTTTAAATTTTTATATATTGCGATTTTCAATAACTGCACCACTTTTTAAATTGGTAGGATTAATGGGAAACAATTAAAATAGCACGACATTCAATCTCATGTAAACTTCATGACGAATCGAAATCCGTTTACAGTTTTCTTCAATCTTGCACTACAAAAAGGCGATTTTCAATATCGTGTTAATCCGTTTAAAAAATATCTTTGTCATTATACCTTAATAACTAGCATAATATCATGTATTTTTTTTTTTTTTAGGTTTCAATGAAGTTCCAAGTCCAAGAATGTATTGTTATGACCGACATTTTTATGAACAATACATTGATTGATTATTTATTTATTTAATTTTGATGTATTCTCATAAAAACCTATTTATCTAACATTTATTTTTTATAATAAAATATATTTAATTTATTCATAATTACTTTATGTTCATCTTATAAACTACACTTGTTAGTGAAAACCGTAAGATTATGAAATATATCTATTTTTTCCCTTTATTTGTATTTCTTATCCCAAAAGAAAATCATGGTATAGAAGATAAGAATGCAGCAAAAGTATGGGCGCGTATGGCGGATGTGTTCGCGTGTTCATTACGATTCACACACATGCACGTAATTTGCAATTCTTCTTCCTTAATAATGAACTGGTGCGCTTTTCAGTTAATTTACTAGTCCCCCGCATTCACTGATAAAGATTTATTCTACAAAATAAAATATATAGTTTTCTCCGACAATGTTGTGTAAGACTACACACTATTATTATATCATTTGAATAACTTTTAGGATTTTTTATCGATCCGTGCATAATTCTGCGTTTATTAGTTACTATCCCGTACGCTCCTTCCGTAATTCTTCTCTATATAACTAGAATCGCTATTCATGAAACGGAAACTGTCTCTTCTTGATCACCTATCATCTTCTTTTTTGTAGTTAATCCGGTTTCTTCGAAATTATTGACAGTATTCATATTAAGTGTTTCAAAGAGGACGGATCATGACGTCCAACATTGAATTGACGCCGTAAAATTTCTTTCGCGTAGCTATGAAACTATTGCCGATTTGTGTAAAATGCTTTTACTGCAAAAGCACGTTGTTGCTGACCGTTTTACTGATCCAGGATTATTGACTGTCACGTTAAGATGTGCACAAGTTGTAAGTATTCGTACTTACTAGTACACAAGTTTCGTATGGCTGCTCTGTCTCCTCCCGTTGGATTCTTGGCCTCAGCTAGAAATGATTTTGGGTCGGAGACTGGACATGTGTAGACCATGTCGCAACTAGTTTGCGTTGACGGATGGCGGATAGTTGAATGTTTCCTTTGCATAAGCCGTCACGAATATAAAATATATGATTGCGGTCAACCAAACGTTTATTTTTTAAATATTATTATTATTATTAATATTAATATATACATAATTAATGATAAATAATAGTTAAATAATATATATGGATTTCAATAATACTAGTACTTAATAACTTACCATGATTTTAATCTTTTTTGGAATATTCTTGGGATATTTTTGATGGAAGCTCTGTATTTTGTTACAGGATTCGAACGGTTTTGAAGTTGGCTGATAAATCTTGTTTAGTGGGTTTTGATCTTTTTGTAGATTGGGGATATATAAATATCATTGTATATAGTAACGTTGGAAACATAATAATGTGCTTTGGTTACTGTGCAAATGGTGTTTGATTGGAAGCGTTGGATGCAGAATTCCGTATGTACAGATAGATTTGAACAAAAATTATATATAATAAATATCACTGAATCCAAGGATTTTACTGCCATCTTAACAAATATTTGTTTCTTACTCCAAACAGTAAAAAACACCTTTGTGGACGGTAAAAAACACCTACGTGGACTAAATCATTTTATATGGTTTACGGTTGATATAATTCTCAAAAATTGGAGTACTTTTTAATTTCGATTTAACAAAAGCAACAAAATACTAAAATGAATACAGTTTTCGTTATTTGTTTTTTAACTCTATTAACTCTGATATTTTTTGACATTTTTGAGAACACGTTGGCTCGTATCGGTATGTATATTTACCATAGTGTTCTTTATTTAAATAATGGTTAAATTGTAAATTAATTTCTATAGTTCCAAATAATGATGTATTGCAACGTAAGTAATTAATTAATGTTAATTTGTAGATAATATCTCTAACTGCTTGTGGAACTTGGGTGTTGTGGAGGAAAGATGTTTTCCATTAACAAGGTGAAAGCGATTGTGCCAGTTATTGCTGACATTATTTATTTTATGGGAATTATATAGATTGGCTCCATGTTGTTTATTAATTCTTGGAGAGTTACGAGGGGTGATGGCGTTTCTTCTTATTATTCATCTTAGACCAGTGCATAGTATTCTTCAAAACAATTTAAAACTGGATTTAGTCCTTCCAGCGAGTTTTTCTTCAAGAGTACCACCTGAATCAAACAGCATGGTATTATCGATAAAGTGGTTGACCAAGGTGAAAAAAACAACAAGCACATCGAAAAAACACTTTACCAAAAACGTTGATAATCGCCTTTTTCAAAATCAATTATAATTTTTCGTAGTAACGACGGAATATTGCACGTGTGCCTGATTGATTTCAAAGCTTTCAAAAATCTAAGATGATTAAAGTAGTATAAACTACATATTGTCTTACCGTGTACTATAGTAAAAAAAAATGTTAATGATAGTATGACAATAAAGGTGGTATTATCATGGGAGGAACGGTGGAAAGTGACTGTCAATCGTGTGTGATAATTTGTATGACTTATTATTTATGTATACATTTTATTTTAAAACAATAATATATTTCTTATTATTATATTTGAAATATTCAAACAAAATATCATTATCTCATGATAGCTAATTTTTGTGTCGAAAATTTTAAGAAGAATTAAAAAATGTTATTTTTTGTGTAGAACTTACTAATGATATCAATGCTAATCTAAATGATGAATTAAATTCTGATGATGATGATAGTTCCGAAAGTAGTTCTGATAATAGTAATTCAGGGTCTGATGATGAAAGGAGTGAGTAATTTTAAATAGTAAATTTTTAAAACTTAATTGATAAATACAAAGATACAAGAACCTACGTATGTTTATGAATACTGTTTAATTTACATTAATTAAATAATTGATAAAATTACAATACTATTGTAATATACACATTTATAATTTATAAATGTGCCGACTAATTACTTTGTAGGTAATATTAATTTTTAACCGTATCAATACACTTAGATGTCAATAAAGTCCAACGTGAAAGTTTAATATTTATATTATATAATTCCAGTAAAATATATGTAGACTTCTGTGCCTATAATTTTATTGTGTTACTGTTGTATAGTGATTTTTTAGTGTATTAAATATAAAAAAAATTATTAATTATATTAATTTAGTTAAAATTAATATTAAAGAATATGTAACACTTTATGCAACTTAATTAAAAATTTTAACTAATTAATGCCCTGCCTTACAAATTGTTTAACTTAATCAATTAGAATATTAAAATATTTATTATTTAATATATACATTCATTAATATTTTATAGTATATTTATTATAAGATTTATTATACTATATTATTATCTTATAATATATTACACGTATAGGCTTTTGGTTAGAATGAGGTCACCGGATGTTCCTCTAACGTAATAGGTGATTAATAGGAACACCGAAAATTTTTCGGAATAAGGAGACGCTTTTACAAAGTTAACGGCCTTTGGGACGGATGAACTGCGTAGAGTAGCCACTCTCTTTTCATCAAGAAGGAAACTACTTTGAAAAAGCAGACGATTCATATTAGATAGTCAGCAGCTTGAGGATGCGGAAGGCCAGAAGGATCCAATTGTATTAATTATTGAATTTGATTTCCCTGCCAAACATACCAAAGCTGCCAAACATTGGTTGTCACAACCAAAAAAATATCTATTTGATTGATCATGGAATTCGGCAGGCAAAGCAAATAAGTCCTCTTCGGTCGTCATTTAGCGAAATCCTCGTTCATCGTTTTGTATTGGAACACGAAACATTAAAATAGCACTGAAACTGGGAAGCATATATGAAGTCAAAATATACTAATATTGAAATACTTGGTATTTGTGAAAGACACTGGAGCTATAATGGAAATTATTCTGCAGAAAACTTCAGAGTAATTCACAGGGAAAATGACAAGAGTAGTCAACGAAGATGCAGAGTGGAAATAACAGTTAAAGAAAAATGGAAAAATAACATACTGATTATATATGTACTAACAAATTGACAAGATCTTATGAAGTTGACTGATGATAAAGTAAACATGATCATTATGGGAAATTTTAATGCCTCTATTAGAGAACAGGATAGATTTATAAAACTGTATTGGAGGATTTGGTCTTGGAAATCAAAACGAAAGAGGTGCTAGACTTGTACATTTCTGTGGACAAATTGAAATGCTAATACTTTATAAGCTAAGGAAAAATGGATGGGAGTGTACAGTGTTGATATTGAAATGATGATGAAAAGAAACAACAACGAAGTATATGCTAATGTTAAAGAACTGCAATACACTCCACAAATCAGAAGCAATATTGTTAAAAATCAAGCAGAAAAATTGTTGTTAATAATTTAATAACAAATTATTATAATTAGACGAATTACCCTAGAAAAGCAAGCTTTCGAGAAAAAACGGACAATACTTACAAACAATCATTTTAGTATAATTTCAAGAAATAAGATGGTTAGAACATAAGACGAATGAATCATTGTTCGACGAGGTTAATGAGAGAAGAGCAATGATGAACGTAATAATGGTAAGAAAAGTAAAATAAATTGGATATCTGCTAAGACACAACGAGTTCAACACTATCATCATGAAAGGGAAAATAATTGGTAAAAGAAATAGGGAAGACCGCGTAAATCCTTCTCTGAAAACATTTTCCGTTAGATGGGTTTTACCTCTTGCAAATAACTGAACAAGACGGCAAGCGATAGACCATGAATGGCTACAACGACAATGTTTGGCTTTTAAAAGCTGATAATGAATATATTTATTTTAATTTATAAACATGTATAAATAATTATACTTATTTTCGATACTGTAAAATAATTTTTTTTATATTGTAGTGTGTCTAAGTAAGATTGAATTTTACGTTTTATATTAAATTATACTTCAATATTTACTTAGAATTAATGTGTTTATTATAGAATTATCATAAATATAACATAGCGACGATGTTATTCATATTGTTCTACTCCAATAATTCAGTGTACATTAATTCAAATTATTATTTAAATTTAAATTATTATAAATAATTTAAATGACAGATGCATTTGAAGAAATTGAAGGATTTAACAGTAAGCAATATTTGACTAATATTCAATAAATGCACACAGAGTTTATTAACTAAAAATATTTATTACATTTTGAATAATTATATTAATGCTGTCAATAAAATTAAAAATTACCAACTTAATTATGTGCTTCTAACATAAATAAAACATGAAAAAATAAAAAATAATATATGTTTTATAAAAATATTGTTTCTTTTTCTAGTCAATTGGGATGGTAAAAATGCTTTCTGTCATGTATATTTGTTTTGGAGTGAGTAAAAAAATAAATGATATTTCAAAATTTTATATGTTTAGTTACGAAATTGTTTATGTACACTAAATTGTTTTGATTAGATACAATATTTGGAGACTCCGAGTTGCATATCATATAAATTCAATGTATTATTATACATAATACATTATATTTATTTGAATGAACTTGAGTGATTCGAAGCATATAAATAATATTTAAATTTTAAAAAATTATAATTTATTTAACATTATACATTACAAGGCATGTATAATTATAATTTTTTTATTGATATGATTATTATTTAACGTAAAAATAGGGTTGTCTACATCATTACCTTTTCCCAGCTTCATATTAATTAATTAATATAAAATATTAGAAATTCTATCCAGAGTATTGTTTTTAAAATTGATGTAAAGCAATTTTATGCTTACGTTTGTTTTTGTTTGTTTTTTGTTTACATAATAGAAAAATAGAAAAAAATATTAACTTTAGGAAAGGCTGTCAGACGAAATACGTTTTTAATACAAAAACTTGTCTGGCAGGACAAATTTCATTTCTCATACAACTGTTAATTTAAATTATTTATGTTATTTTACGATTTTTCTGTTTGTATTGGACTGTTACAAATTTAAATACTAGACACTATCTTATATGTCTGAATAATTTCAAGTATTGATATTTTTAAGCGTATTTTCAGCATTAAATTAATCCAAAATCGAAGTCCAGTTTGACTCATAAAGTTTCAATATTTAAAATATTACATTAACGTTTTTTTGTAAAACAGTTTTTGCTCATTTAAAAAATTTGATTTTTATTACAATTATCTATATTTCATTCCAGAATAAAAGTAGCTATCGCTTTTAATAAATCATTTAATTTTGAAAACAGTGTAGTAACTACAAAGTGGTTATTTACACTAGCACGAGAAGCGAAATTGTCAAAATGAATGTATTATAAATAGTACATGTATTGGTATTATTAATATGTTTTGTGCTACATAACTACATAAATGTGACTACGTTGAATACAGGCGGATATATCAGTATCAGTAAACAAATAATTATAAATTGAAATTAGAAAGAAATGATGCACATGTGTTTGTGTAATGTTATTAGTTTTGGGACCCCTTACTTCGGTCAAGTTATATAATATGAACATGCTAATATATATATATATAACACATAGTGCACATACTCGTATGTGTACTACTTCCTCATTGACATGTACTAGACAAGGGCTTTTGAAGATACATTGAAGTTACTTAAAACTATGTTCAATATTATAATAGTAAAATAATAACAAAAAATATATATTTTATTATTATTATTTTTTATTTAAAATAAAATATCTTTTGGTAAAGGATCATTTTATTTTTGATAATATATAACTTATAATTCATAATATTGTATCATTCCAATATTTTTTATGTAATAATCATTAATCATATTATAAATTACATGAAAAAAAATTTAACTTTCACTCAAAATCAAAGAGAAGTCATATACTCGTATCTCATAAATAATAAATCATAAAAAAAAAAATTAATATTTCTTTCACTGGCAAATCTATATTATCTGTTTGACTTTTTAGGAGAAATTCTAGAGATATATTATATTAAATGATTCAAAGGATAAAAAAAAATTAATATGTATTTGTGCTAGTTGGACCTAATAAGGTGCAATGACATTTTATTACAATCAAATATTTTAACATAACTATAATTTCTCAATATAATCTCATAAAAGTTCCGGCAATACCGGCCGATTTATAATATCAATAGAATTGAAATTAAGACATGACTATTTACAATTTGTCTTTTTTTACTAGCCCAAGAGTTTATTGACAATAATTCACCGTCATATATTGCAGGTTAATAGTAATATAGAGAAATATATTAATAATTTTTATTTATAATGTTGACGAATAAATTTGATAAATAATTTTTATAGTATATTTTGAAAAATATGTCTTTAATAAATTGAATAATATCAGAAAATAAATTTAAATACATATGTTTTATGTAAGTTTAAGTTTAAGTTGATTTTCTTTTAAACTAAGAAAAATATATTTGTATTTTTCATTTTTATAAAAAAAAATACATTGAGTTTTAACAAATTACCTTTATCTGATATATAAATATATATTATTTTGTATATATCCCTTCCAGCACTAGAGTCAAAATTGATTTTATAGTTAATATCTACTGAGTCACACGTTTGTGTATAACTTAATACCGTTCATACGTTCGACTCTTTATTCTATTTTTGTAGTCATTATATACTTGCCCACACAAATGTGTTGTACTGTTTTCAAAATGTATACGTGTAAAACAAAATAAAATAGGAATTTCAAACCAATACCACACAATTAAGTATATTATTTGGTTTGTATGAAAAAAAAAATGAAAATAAATTAAAATTTTTAGGTTTTTAACCGCTTACCACTTATCTTTGTAAAATTGTATTTTTATTAATGATTTTATGACTACCTCACTCGGTTTATATTATATTTTCGATAATGATCCTTTATTAGAACGTGACAACGAATTCAACTGATAAGTCGTTGGTTATTTAAAATCAGTGTTTTGTTCAGTATTTACTGTAATTGTCAGCCTACACGTATGTATATGTTAGTATGATACTAATATTTTATTTAGTTAATTTCTATGCACAGTAAGAATTTGTTTTTGTATTTTCACAAATTTAACGTATAGTTTTAAGTTGTGTTTAGTTAATAATTGAATACTAGTTTTTGATTACTTTCTTTTTAAAATTATGAGACCGAAAGTAGTGCCTGTAGATGAAATATTATCTTATTTATTTGATGGATCGGAAATTGATGACTCAGATGCGACAAGCATGGCTTCTGCTTTCCTCTAAAAAGACAAATAAAGAAAACGATGATTCCGATTACCAACTCCAGCCGGTAAGTGATCTTGATATTAATGATGGCGAGCAGATATTACCAAGTACGAGTACGTTATCAGAAAATATATATCAGAACTCTCCAAAAATACCACATCAAATTCAACTAAATTCTCAAATTTATGCTTCACATCTCAAACTTCACATCTCAACATCAACGTGTTTTAACAAATACTGACTGAGTCCAAATATCTTTTATCAGTGACAAGCTACCAAATCCACAGTATGGACCTCATCTTTTTAAAGTCATTGATTCTGCATATAGATATATAAAAAAATATCTCCCTGGTTCACATTTTGACAAATCAGCTTTATAGACTAATATGTATGTGATGTCAAAATTAGGAAAGGAGTTAAAAACAAATTCTAATGAGATAAAAGTGCTTTGTGGAATTCATACGATGTTATAAAATATCCTCAAATTCATATGTACTAGCAAAGAGGTTTACATTTCGTAGATATAAACCACACCTTCTACCACAAGGTTAGCATAAACCAATTTTCACTGTTTGAAAGCACAAGATAGCAATATATAGCTGAAGATTCTTCCCAGGCTGCGAAAGTTGCGAAAAGCTGTCCTGAAAGTTCTGAGAGTGATGTTGATTTAATGAACGATGTAGGTAATGTATAAAATTCATCTACACAATTTTATACTAAAGTTGGTGAAATGGATATTCGTTAACTTGAAGAAAAAACTGATATGCCTAATTTTAATTTTACAAAACAAAATGAATTACTGGTTCCAATAACAGGTAATGGACATCCTATAGATTTTTTTTCTTGTTATTCGATGAGAGTTTTTATTCAATTGTTGGTAGATGAAACTAACAGTTATGCTGAAAAAGAGTTTTTACGTAATGGTAGTATTCTGAGGTCACGTATATCGGCATGGAAACCTACGGATAAAGAAGAAATTCTGACTTTTCTAGCACTGATTATGCATACTGGTACGATAAAAGTAAACAGATTGAATGATTATTAAAAAAAACACCACCTATTTGATATGATTTGCTTTTCAAATTGTATGGGTCGCAATAGATTTTTAGTTTTATTGCATTGTTTTCATTTTGCTTCAAATATTGATAATCACTACCAAAAACAACCTTTAGATCGCGAGAGCGATGAGAAAAAGGTGTCCTGTTTGTTGTATGAATAACACTAGAAAGGATACTGCATAGTTTTGTGAAATTTGTCCAGAGAAATCCAGTCTTTATGATCAGCTATGCTTCAAAAATTTTCATTTGACACTTTTGTGATGTATTGTTTAGTAACATATAAAATAACTTAATATTATATAATAACATTAATAGTTTTAGTACGTTTATTTAAAAAATAAAAGTATTATAGTAAAATACTTGTCAATTTGAACAAAAATTTAAATTTTAAAACTAATATTATAATAAAATATAAAGTAATTGAATGACTATTGTTATTATATACATATATATTTTTATCATGACGCCAAATAGCGTCAAACAGCGTCTGATTAAAAATTATTCGGTTACGCTGGTAACACCAATTTTACGTCATGAAAAAAAGACGTATTTTTGACCCGGAATATGTGTATACTAAATTGATACGCAGCGAACGTGTTAAGGTTTGTAAAGAACAGTTTTTTAAAAAAGGGCAACATTCAGAAGACAAAAAAATTTCAGGACTCTAAGAGGGTAGTAATTTTTACACTCATTCGTGTAAGACAATAGACTATTGTTACAAAACGAAAATAATAATTAGTTGTTTATGCCAAACCCTTTCACCTGCACAAAAGGTTAGAGCAGTGCTGAAAGGGATATATGGAATAAAATATTTTATTCAAATCCATCTAAAGATATATATTTTATATTTTTTTAGATTATTTAACGTCGTATATGGATGTGCTTAGACATAATACAATTGATTGTATGTATACAACACAACACAATATAATATATATTCATAATTAATTAATTTTATTGTAAATGAACAAAAGTGTAAAAATACTTTGATTGAAGCAAATTGTGTTTATCGTATGTCAATAAATTGTGTTTTGAATAGTGAATTCAGTAAACAATGATGAAAGACTTAATAATCCCTCTGATTGGTGCAATATTCAATATAATATTTATGGTTTGTATTTATTTTATGAAAAATTATTTGTTTTATTTACTTAAAAATATTTAAAATTTTATATTTTATGTGAATTATTCAATTCTTGATATTTAAACATTTGCTTTCTTATAAATGGTTTATCATAATTTTGTATGTAGAATAATAACATAACCAAATATCTTTTTATTATTTTATGAAAGATTTAACAAGTCAAGAAGAATCAGAATGCAATGGTATGTTTGCAGTTACAAGTAATTTTAGTTAATACAAACAAAATATTTTTAAAATTAAATTTTTGCAAACCCTATCTTGTAAATATAATTTTAAAAAAGCCAACCACTAACCGGATCGGAAGCTAAAACAGTGGCAGGGGTGTGATGTCTCGTGACATATCGGGTGACACACCGACGAAAACATAAAACTTAATTCGGACCACGGAAGCGGGGTGCCTTCAGGCTTGCCTGAACCTATGCCTAAACCTACGTCGGTTTTCAAAGGGGTGGCTGTGTGACAGACGCTACATAAACTTCATGAAAACAGTGGGAGTTAAAGGTATCAACACAGTGCATAACTGAGCTGTGTTGTTTATTTGAAAGGTATAGACTTTTCCCGTTGTTGGTGGTCCATAAATGACCTAGGATTCGATCGGAATAAAACCCATGTGGTTCTGCTCTACTATGCTCTTTAAATAACGCCAAGCGTTAACAGAAGGTCGGAAAACATCAGCCGAAAACCCGAAGACATCTCATATAATTATAACGTTTAAATCATATTTTTATTATCATACATCTTACGTAAACAATATAAACGTAGTAATCAGTTAGTAGGGTAAAATGAACCGGCCATTCCATATAAATTTTATTTTATTATATCTTACATCATAATATTTAAGAGACGGTTTTACCAGTTTACAATGCATTATTAATTTTTTTTTTATGTGTTTTTGATTTATTTTTGATCTATTTTAATTTTAAGATTCAATGCTTATATAAATATAAACTAAATTATGACATAATATATAAGAAACTATTATTATAACAGTTTTTCACATAGTAGTAAACTATTTTATATTGTAATAATTATGTAGATGAAATGACTCCTTTTGGTTGTAAGTAATTTGTTTTGTCAATATAATACAAATTATTCAAATTGGTCAATACATAAATATAGCTAAAAATAATGGACACTAATTAACGTACTCAGAAACCAAGCTGATTAATTAGTACAGACAGTTATTTTATTTTAAGATATTTCTCTTTAAAAAACTAAATTATTTTTTCAGCATATTTTGATTAAACTCATTTATTTTCTTAAAGGTGTATATTTAGCGTTTTAAAAATACATAAAAAAATTTTTAATTTTGTAATCCAACCATGTATTACTCATAATTTGAAAAAAAAAATAAGTTAATTGGCTTGGCTTCTGATTGTTTCAATTGACAGTGTATTAAATGAATTGTTTATTTTATTAAATATTATTAATATATCTATAAATATAGATATAATAATATTATTATTTAAACAATATAATTTGAATTTTTTATTCATGTAGATGATACAAATTCAGCTCTCTCGTATGCATTTCTACATTTGTGTAAGCAGAGAATTAAACATAATACATCACTATTTTTAAATAAATATTATAATATCTATAATAAATAATAAAATCTTTGTTCGATCGTGGGTCATAAATATTTCTTGTAATACAATAGAGAATACTTTATGATTCCATTCATCGTTTAACTTAAAAAATTCTGTTATTAACATCTACGTGATTAAAATATTATGTCAGGGTTTTTTTCGGGACTATTAAATGGCTACATCAGAATTGGTTCTGATACCTTTTTTTTAAAATTCAAAACTAGTAATACTTCCGCGTCCCCTGATAATGCCATGAAATTTTCAGAAAACGTTGGTCGAAATCATTTATTCAAAATAAATTTACATCCTATATTTAGGAGAACAGGTGGGACAATTTTCCACCAGATTTTACCCGTACAAAAAAATAAAATAAAACATATAAACAAAAACAAAATACATATATACAAAATATACAAGCTCAGTGGCGCTAACATGCCGCTCCAACAAAACGCTGTTGACGAGATGGAGCTTCCCTTTGCCTGGTGCGTTCTGCCTCCTCATTGGCCGATATCACCGCTTCCACAAACCGGACAACCGCGTCCCACATCGCCGAATACTTCAACATGCAGAGAACGAGGTTGGACGGGTCAAGATCGCCGATTCGCTGGACAAACAACTCATGGTCACTCTCGAACGCTTTATAGTGGACTAGAGTGTGATAGGAGCTGTCTTTCTCGCCGCTGCTTGATCCGGGCGGTCCATAATTGGAACAACCGGGTGAAAAGGCACAGCTGATCCGGTATAAAATACCGGTTGAAACAACCGTGCCCCGTGAGCAGCTAAGTGAGGTGGAATGAAACTTGACCGTGCCACCTATTCATCCACTGGCGCAATAGTGCGGGGTAACCCGACTCCATCTGCCACCGTTGTCAACAGAGAGTTTCGAGTCCTGAACTCTCTATGCCCATAGAGCCATTGGCGAGACAGGGGCGGCCGGCGGTTCCTAATGGGTCCCCGACCTCCTTCAGTTGCCCCCTAGGTCACACGTGCATCTGGCTTCGAACGCTTTGTGGCATTCGAGGGCCGGCAGATCGATGGCGATATTCGCGTGATGACCGTCACGACGTCATAGGAGCCCTTTGGGATTGAGTGCGACGCCCAAGTACTTGAGAGCCGCTTCGATCCGGACTGCCTACTAGCTCAGGAGTATGAGGGGTTCCGCCGCCCCGTAACGCCTCGTAAATATCACGGTCTGGAGCACCACGGATATGGTCCGAAACAGTTTCGAGGGCGACATTCACGCACTACTTCACCATATCCTCGGTATCCCCCTCCGCTACGACGATCGTATCGTTTGCATAGCCGATCGCTGTCATCCCCCTTGGCATCTGTAACCGAAACACGACGTCGAGCATGTCATCTCGGCCACAAAGCCTGGAGAGTGTATTCCTCCGTCGGATGCACGTCGCTCGCGTGGCCGCGATTTCGCCGATCCACCAGTAAACCGAGGATCTCCCACCAGGGAGGGGTGTACTCAGTGGGAGGGCAACCTCGCAGACCGCGATCTCACAATGAAATAAATGTTCGGCTTCAATTTTCGCGTCTCCCGATTAGGGTGGTAATTCCAGGCCCAGGCAACCCCCATCCATTTGGTCACCAACACGGCAGCCATAAGCAATTTGGCATTTATCAGAGATGTAGACCAGCTCCAATGGCGACGTCCCACCCCACCACCACCAGGAGCAGCGTCAGAATTTGACGTGGTTCTGATATCAAAAATTTACATCCGAATTGGTTCCCAATAATATTTTTCATAATAATTATTATATAATGAATACATAGAGTTACTATAAAGGAAAAAGAGACAAATAAAAAGATCAAGAATAGAGTTTATAATAATTTTTTTTTTTTTGGTCTAAACTGTTCCTAAATCAAAGCACAATAATAATAAATATTTAAACATTTACACATTTACATAACAGAAATGAAAATCGAAATTAAAGAAAACATGTATTGAAAACAAAATTAAACATTAGAATTTTAAGGAATAACAAAGTGTTAACAATATTATTTGTTTTGAAATTTCACCATAGCATATTATTATGTTTAATTTTATTATTCTTACTAATTTTTAATATTTAAATGTGTAGGTTTATTTAAAAAAAAGTCCTATACGAACTTGTTACCATACATAATATACATAGATAGTTCAAGTCTTTATAAAAAGGATAGGATAATTGATAAAGCTCATGTAAGATAATCTAGACACCATTTTGGACGTACTAGTGGACTTGAACAAATTTAAAATTAAGTACGAAAATTAAAACCAGTCACCCGATTAAGGGTTGAAAATCAAATATCAGATGATCATCTCATAAACCGAAAATTACGACTTGTCAAATACCAAGATCTTTATATTTGTTGAGTTAATTTTAATGTTAACACATAAATATGTTCCACAAATAATGTATACGTTTGCAAAACCTAATCATACTTTGTTCATATATATTTATGTATTTATAGATGTGTTTAAAACAATATTTCAACTAAAAAATATATAAAGATAGTTGTCAGATCTGGTAGAACATATTGTCAACGATAAAACAACGATTTTGAATAAACTCGGTTTTTTTCTTCATACCAAATTCAACCTTACCATAATCACCAAAATAGTATGATTATCAATTGTTCGAAATATCGTACATAGTAGAACTAAAAAAAACTATCATTGAGAAACCAAAAAAATATGCTTGTTGTAATATCCATCTTATATTTTAAAATAAAATTAAAATATAAGTTTAATCATTTTTTATTAAATAATGTTTTATGCGTTTTGTAGCAGTACACGTTAGATTGTCTGGTACGTTACAAATATCATGAACAGCTATCGGCTACACAATATTTTGTTTAATACTTTGAATTGAACTAAATATAAATTTTTCGGAATATGATTATATATGTATATATATATATATATATATATATATATATGAGTATAGTCCGACTTAAGAATTAAATACGCATGAAATACAGTGAATTGCGCAAATAAAAACAACATACTTCAAATATAATTCATAGACATTAATATATACAAAAAAAAATAATGTCTGGAAGATTGAAATATAAACTTATGTACAAACATAATATTGTTATCCCTTACGAAACCATTACGTAGTATTTCTACACAATTTGCTTGCGCAATTTATTGTGTACTCTGATGATTCGTAGCTAAAATAAAATGTCTAATCATATTTTCAATCGATTCAGCAATTTATAATGTACGTTGTCATTAGGCTAGAAATGTTCATTTACGTATTGTAAATAATTATGTTTTTTGTCATATTGTATTCTATAATTAAATATTGCTGAATAATATCATATTCATTAAATAATGATTTTGTTAATATTATGTAATTGATAGGCTATGCACGAAATTACTATTCTGAGCTTGGCATAAATTTTACATCATTAAATGAGTGTACGTAAGAAAAAACAAAATCAGACTCAAATATTTTCCTACCATTAATATTTATATAAACAATATAATAAATTAGAAATTATTAGTCACCATAAAGCGCACAACACTTTTGTAATGTCGAATTACTTGTTATTAATGATATTTGCGAAAAAATATCCTTATGTGTGGTTGAAATTTCAAACGTACAACGATGTTAATAACAATTGTTATATTTGTTATTGATTATAATTTGTTATAATTCTTCATTATATGGTCTTCGAAGTGTTGTAGTAATTTTTTTTTACTAATCCTTTACTGAGTTCAGATTTATATTCAATTTATAATACGACTGTACATATGTACGTGCCAGAAATCGTTATTACCGTTTCGGATAAATCCATTAAATATCGTTTTCATTGTACCAAATGATCCGGTAATACGATAATAAAACACAATAAAACATTTTTAAACGAATTCAAATTAAAAACAAGAACAACAAAACTAGATTCGAGACCACCTATAAATCGGATTCCTTGATCTCATCTTTTTTCATTGTACAATTTTCGGTAATTGAACTATTTTTCAAATTGATGGGATTTATTGGAAACCATTAAAATAGCACGAATGCCAATTTCATGAAGATTCCATAACGAATCAAAATTCGTTTTCAGTTTTTCCATTTTCACTAAAATGTCTGAACGAAGCGGCTATTTCCCTAATTTTATATTCATACGTTGAAGAAATATTTTTATTGCTATATAACCTATCGCTTAATAAGTAGAAATCGATATATATTTATCATTTTATTTTTTTTTTTTAGATTTTGTAAATACCACAGATCCGAGGACATTTTGTCGAAACCAATCTTTAAATGATTGATTTATTAAATGATTATTTACTATTTGAATTTTGATGTAATCACAAAAAAAAGATATATATTAATAAAAGATTTACTTTTAGTTTATGAAATATGTTTGAATTATAATTAATTACTAAAACTGGACGCTTGTAGTACGTCGCGTTGAAAACTAGAGCATGTTTTAAGCAGATAATAAATAAAAAATTTAATATATCATAATATAATTAAAATAAATGTATATATATATAACAGTCGATATACTAGTATAAATAACAATAATAGTAATAATTCGTCATATATAAAGATAATATTCATTCGGCAAAATGTGAAAAATTGAAATGAGCGAAATGGGAACGGACCCTTTATTGGTCACATTGTAGGCTATTTTTTCATAACTCCTTCAAAATTGTCGATTTTTTAACGATCCGTGCATAATTCTACGTTTATTAGTTACTATCCAAATGCCCCTTCTACAATTCTTTTCTATGTAATTGAAATCGCTATTCATGAAATGGAAACGGTCTCTTCTTGATCACCCCATCATCTTTTTTGTAGTTGATCCGGTTTCTTTGAAATTATTGACAGCATTCTTATTAAGTGTTTCGAAGGGGACGGATCATTGAAATCACGGCCTAACACTTCTTTTGCGTGGCTAACTATTGCCGATTTGTGTAAAACGTTTTTACTGCAGAAGCACGTTGTTTCTGACCTTTTTACTGGTCCATGATTACTAACTGGCACGTTAAGATGTGCACAAGTTGCTTCGTATGGTCCCGCTCAGTCTCCCGTTGGACTCTTGGTACTCATCTGGAAAGATTTTGGGTCGGAGACTGAACAAGGCGTAGAAAAAGTCGCAGCTCGTTTCTGTTAATGGATGGTAGATTGTTTAATGTCTCCTTTGCAGAAACCGTCACTTATTATATATATATATTTGATGGCGGTACACAAGTCGTATATTTTTTAAACATTAATATTGTTATTATTATTATTATTATTGTTATTATTATTTTATTTTTATTATAGTGATTTTTGACCCTTTTATAGATTGGGTAGATATAAATGTCAAAAGATTGAAACATAAAAAGGCGCTTTGGTTATTGTTAGAATAGTTTTTGATTGGAAGCGTTAGATGCGATTAATATTTTTTATTTCTGCTGAGTCACACAGCTTAATTTGGTCTGTATAGATAGGTTTGAGGAAAAGTTTATTGATAAATAGCTGTGTCGATAACTTACTATGTTCACATTTATGCAATGATTGGAAGAGACAGAAGCGACAGTTGGTTATACGTGTTTGTTGCTTAAGTGAGCTGATAATGTAAGTTGTTTTTCTATGGTAGTATTTTGATAACGAATATCTTGGGACATTGGCATTACTTTAAATCGTTGACAGTAATAATGGATAAAACAAATCGTAATGTATGGTGTACCTTACCATTTTGTGGTTAGTTAAAATTAGATTAGTCATTTATTTAGTATTCTAAAAGGATATTCAATAGATTTAAAAAATGTTTTCTAAATAACTATTTATTCAAAAACTAAATTAAGTTCAATTTTCCTATTTTGTTTAAATATAACATTTTAAAGATGAATGAAGTATCAAATTTAAGTAATAAACATTTCCATCACAAATTAAATGCACAAATTTTGATTAGTTAAAAATTTTTTTGATCTACTTATTGTTTTAATATAACTCATTATTAATATACGAGTAAGAATATGACATCTATAAAAGCAAATATAAAATATATATATCAAGAAAATAAATTTAAGTGTGAAATTAACTGTCCCTATTTAATTATATATAGTTATAAACTAACATTTGCATGATTGTATTTATCGAAACTCATTTATTTTAAATTTTATATTTTATATGTGGTCCAAATTTTAAATTTTAAACCTAAATTCTGTTTTGTAGTTATAGTTAGTTTAATTTGGTATAATTGCTTATTACACATATCTATGTAATAAAGTCCCAACCCGTATACAATAGTTATAAATACAGAATAAATTACGTAATTCCAGATGAATGATCATAAATCGAAGTTTCCATTAAACATATAACAATGACAAATAACTAAATACCACTGAATTCGGGGTTTTTCCTACCATCTAAACAAATATTTGTCTTTTACTCTAACCAGTAAAATACGCCTACGTGGACTAAACCATTTTATTCGTTTTACAGTTGTTACAGTTCTTAAAAATTGAGGCACTTTTTAATTTCAATTTATCGACAGTAACAAAATACTAAAATGAATACAGTTTTTGTTATTTATTATTTAACTCTATTAGCTCTGACTTTTTTTGACATTTTTGAGAACACGTTGGCTCGTACTGGTACGTATATTTACCACAGCATTATATAAATTATACTATTTTTAATTATACAATATCTACATATCGTCGATTTTATTTTTATTCAGTAGACACTGTGGATATTCTTAATATAAATAATGGTTTAAATTTTAAATTATTTTTTATAGGTTCAAATAATAATGCATTGCAACGTAAGTAATTAATTAATGTTAATTTGTAAATAATATCTCTATCTGCTTGTGGAACTTGGGTGTTCTGGAGTAAAGATGTTTCCCATTAACAAGACGAAAGCGATTGTGCCAGTTTTTGCTGACATTATTTATTTTATGGGAATTATCAAGGGTGACTCCATGTTGTTTATTAATTCTTGGAGAGTTACGAGGGGTAATGGCGTTTCTTCTTCCTCTTCATCATTGACCAGCGCATAGTATTCTTCAAAATAATTTAAAACTGGATTTAGTCTTTCCAGTGAGTTTTTCTTCAAGAGTACCACCTGATCAAACAGCATGGTATTATCGATAAAGTGATAAGGTGAAAAAAACAATAAGCACATCGAAAAAACACTTTACCAAAAACGTTGATAATCGCCTTTTTCAAAATCAATTATAATTTTTCGTAGTAACGACGGAATATTGCACGTATGCCTGGTGGATTTTACAGCTTTCAAAAATCTAAGATGATTATAGTAGTATAAACTACATATTACATTACCGTGTACTACAGTAAAAAAAAATATTAATGATAGTGCGACAACGAAAGTGGTATTATCATAGAGAGAATGGTGGAAAGTGACTGTGTCAATCGTGTGTGATAATTTTTATGACTTATTATTTATGTATACATTTTATTTTAAAACAATAATATATTTTTCATTAATATACATGAAATATTCAAACAAAATATCATTATTTCATGATACCTAATTTCTGTTTGGAAAATTTTAAGAAGAATTAAAAAAATGTATTTTTTTGTGTAGATTTCATTAATGTACACAACGCTGGTCATAATGTTGAATTAAATTCTGATGTTGATGATAATGATGATAGTTCCGATAGTAACTTTGATAATATTAGTTCAGACTCTGATGATGAAAGTTGTAAGTAATTTTATATTGTCAATTTATAAAACTTTATTGATAAATACAAAGGTATACGAACCCACGTATGTTTATGAATACTGTTTGTTTTTTATTAATTTTATAATTGATTATTACTTTAAATATGTCATCTTATTACTTTGACGGTAAAGTAATTTTTAACAGTATCAACTTAATTCATAGATGTCAATAAGTTCCAACGTGAATGATTAATATTTAAGTTATTTGATTCCAGTAAAATATAAGTAGATTTCTGTGTCTATAATTTTATTGTGTTATTGTTGTATAGTGATTTTTTAGTGCATTAAGTTAAAAATAATAGTTAAATAGTTAATAGCTTAAAGATACAGAAGACCAGAGGGATCCCACTGCATTAATGATTCAATTTTATTTCTCTGACTAAAGCTACCAAACATGGATTGTCACAAAAAAAAAAACACCTATTTGTCTGATCATAGAATTCTGAAGCCAAGGTCCGGCAGAAAAGGAAACAAGACCTCTTCGGTCGACATTTAGCGAATTTCTTGTTCATCGTTCCGTTTTGAAAAACATTGGAACAATACTGAAACTGGAAAGGATAATATAAATAAAACATACCAATATTGATGTATTTGTTTTCTGTGGAACACGCTGGGGTGGTAATGAAGATTTTTCTGTAGAAGGCTTCAAAGTAATCCATATTGGAAATGATAAGAATGGCCATAATAGTTAAAGAGAAATGGAAAAACAACATACTGAATATATACCATTATAGCGACAGACTAATGATAGTTAAAATCCACGCACAACATATGGAAATTTATATAATTTGAAAAACAGAGTAGAAGAAAGACTTGAAAAGGACCAATTTGGTTTTGGACGAGTAAAGAAACGCGTGAAGCTAACTTAGCTTTGAGGCAATTTATGGAACGTCTATAGCATTTGTACACCTAGAAATAGCGTTCAATAAGATAGATTGGAAACTCCAATTTAGCACTCTAAAAGAAGCCGTAGTATATTGGAAAGACAGGCATTTAATATTGAATTTGTCTTAAGCACAAACCACTGAAATAAATGTATATAGAAGCAGGAGAGAAACGAAAATTCGTCAAGGAGTGAGGCAAGTTTGCCCTTTATCCATATATTTGTTTAATTTATTTATTGAACATGCCATAAATGAAGTGTAAAACTACTGTAGAAAATTTTCGATAAACGGGTACAAGATTCACTTTAACCGCTTTGCAAATGACATAGATCTTCTAGCTGACAACAAGGAAGAGTTGAGTTTGTTGCTTTATATACTTGACTCGTTTCTAGACAAGTTTAAATTTAAAATTAACCTCAAAAAATCAAAAATTATGAATATTAATAAGGTAATAATAATAATAATAATAAATGCAAACATAACGATTAATAATTATCACAACAAACGGTAAAAAAACTAGAGGAAGACCACGTTTAGTCCTTCTTTAAAGACATCTTCCATTGAATGGGTTTGACTTCTTACTAAAAACTCAACAAGACGGTAAGTGATAGATATGAGTAACTACAACGACAAAGCATGACTTTTAGAAGCTGATGATGAATATATTTATTTTACTTTATAAAAAAGTATAAATAATTATACTTATTTTCCATAAAATAAAATAATTTCTTTTTATATTTTAGTGTGTCTGAGTAAGATTGAATATTACGTATTAAATTAAATTTTAATTCAATATGTACCTAGAATTAATGTTTTTAGAGTAGGATTATCATAAATATAACATAGCGATGATACTATTTATATTGTTCTACTCCAATAATTTAGTGAGTTTTAGTTAAAATTATTATTGGAATTTCAAATATTTATACAGATGCATTAGGCCAAATATCAAGATTTGACAGTAAGCAATATTTCACTTATATTCAATAAATGAATACAGAGTTTAAAAACTGAAATAACTTATACATATAAATATAATAATATATATTATACAAATTATAAAGTTAATATCTTTTTCTTTTTTTTCTTTTTCTTCTTCCTCAGCTTGACAGCCCATTGAGGGCCTTTGCAGCCATCACGAAACCTCTCCATTTCTCTCTATCATATGAATCCTTAAATGTGAAATCTTCTTCTATATTTTTAATGTCTTGAGCTACGAAATCCACCCATTGGGTGTCTTCCTAATGGACGTTTTATATTTATTTGTTTAATTAAAACTTTTATTATTTGTCTACCCGCTCTCTAAATATGACCAAATCATTCCAGACGTTTACTTTTTCTATATGATAAAATATTTGGCTTATTATACAAATCTTATAGTTGTAAAAATAATTAAAATGATATAAATATAAATATATTATATACATTATATATATATATATATATATATATATATAAAATTTGAAGTTATTTGCTACATTTTGAATATTTATATTAAACTTTCAACAATAATTAAAAAAATAATAATGTATGTTTTATAAAATTATTGTTTACTTTCTAGTCAATTGGTGTGGCAAACTTGCTTTTTGTAATATATATTTGTATTGGTGTGAGTAAAAAAAATATGCTATTTCTAAATTTTATATATTTGGTTACAAAATTGTTTTAATTATACAAAATATTTGGAGACTCCGAGTACTATATCATATATATTCGATGTACAAATAAATTGAGTAGTATGAAGCACACAAATAATACTTAAATTTTAAAATATTTAAATTTTACTATACATTATACTATAAAATCTTAAGTAGTGTATAATTGTAATTTTTTATTATTATAGTTACTATTTAACGTAAAAAATAGGTTTATGTTCATCATTACATTTTTTCAGTTTCATATTAATTAATTTATTAAAAATGTTAGAATTATATTAAAAATTCCTACCAGAATATTGGTTATTAAATTAATATAAAGCAATTGTATGATTACTTTTGTTTTTTTGTTTTTTTTTTATATAATGGAAAAAAAAATTAATTTCTTAAAGATTATCAGACGAAATACGTTTTTAGTACAAAACTTGTTTCACACGGCAAATATCACATCTCATACAATTGCGAAATTAAATTATTCAAGTTTTTTAATGATGTTTTAATGTTTCAATTAGATTCTTGCAAATTTAAATACTAGACATTGCCTTATGTGTCTGAATAATTTTATCTATTGGTATTTTTAAGCATATTTTCCAACATTAAATTAGTATGAAATCGAAGTCCAATGCGACCTGTAAAAATCTCAATATTTAATATATTACATGATCGTTTTTCTGAAAAACAGTTTTGGTACATTTAAGAGGTGTTGTTTTTATTACAATTATCTATATTTTATTCCTGAATAATAAATTAAATGACGCTTTTAATAAATCATTTAATTATGAAGAGTTACCATTACGAAAATTATTATTTCTCTCACAAACAAATCTATATTACATGTTAGACATTTTGGAGAAATGTTGAATGTGACCAAAGGATTATTTAAAAATTAATTAATATGTTTTTTTTACTGTTGAACTTAATAAGGTGTAATGACACCTCGTGCCAATTAAACATTTTAACACAAGTATATTTTCTCAATATAACCTCAGACCTTGAGCAATACTGACCGATTTATAATATCAATAGAATTGAGATTAAAACATGAATAATTGCAATTTGTCATTTTTTACTAGCCTATGAAAATATTAACAATCAATTACCGTCATATATTGCAGGTTAATTGTATTATATTTATTTTTAATGATCAAATTCACATTATAATGTTGAAGGTTGAATTCAATGAATAATATTTAAAGTATATTTTGGAAAATACGTTTTTAATAAATTATAATATATTTGTATTTTTAATTTTAATTTTAAAAAAAATAATGATTGAGTTTTAATTTATTATGTTCATCAAATATATAATTTTATAATAATGTGTATATTTATAATGTAATATATTTTAATTAAATTGGTCTAAAAATATATATTTTATAATTGTGTAGGTTATTTAAGGTCGTATATGGATGTGCTTAAACAAGATACAATTGTTTGTATGTATACAATACAATATAAAATAAAATATATTCATTATGTCTTAATTTTTATTGTAAATGAACATAAGTGTATAAATACTTTGATTTAAGCAAATATTGTGTTTTTCGTATGCCATTAAATTGTGTTTTGAATAGTGAATTCTGTAAACAATGATGAAAGGCTTAGAAATCCCTCTGATTGGTGCAATATTCAACGTTATATTTATAGTTCGTATTCATTTTATGTAAAATTTCTGTTTTCATAAACTTAAAACTATCATATTTCTGTATGAAAAATAATAACATTACCAATTATCTTTTATTATTTTATGAAAGATTTAACAAGTCAAGAAGAAGCCGAATGCAATGGTATGTTCACGGTTACGAGTTACTTTACTAAATACAAAGAAAATGATTTTGAAATTGTATTTTTGGAAACCCTACTTCGTAAATATAATTTTAAAAAGTATCATCATTAGCCGGATCGAGCGTTAGAACAATGGCAAGCACGTAAAGCCTCTGCTTGACTAGCCGACGAAAACATAAAACCTAGTTCGGACTACGGAAGCGAAGTGCCTTCGGGGTTTTGCTCCGGACACAGTGCCTTGCAAGTTTGAAGAAACCCTAGTTCACCTGAGAAGGTGTGGATGTGTGACAGGCGCTAGATAAATTTCATGACCATAATGTGAAGTATAGGTACCAACACGGTTTACAACTGAACTGTGTTGATTCCTCGATAGGTTATAGGCCTGTTCTAATACTGGTGGTATATAAATGACCTAGGGTTCGATCGGTATAAGACCGATAGGTTTCTACTCTACTATATTCCTTAAATAACGCCGAGTGTTAACAGAAGGTCGGAAAACGTCAGCCGAAAACCCGAATACATCTCATATAATTATAACATTTCAACCATACTTTCATTATCATATATCTTACGTGACGAATACAAACATGGTAATCGGTTAGTAGGGTAATATGAACCGATCTTTCCATTCAAATTTTATTTTATTATATGATATAATTTATATCTTATACCATGATATTTGAGAAATGGCTTTACCAGCTTACAATGCATAAATTATTTTTGGTGTATTATTGATTTATTTTTAATCTATTATAATCTTAAGATTTAATGCATATATATATATTATAAAAAAAAATATATATATAGATATATGAATTTATGTTTAATATAATATATCAGAAATTATTAAAATAACAAATTATTTAGATAGTAGTAAACTATTTTATACTCGAATAATTATGTAGATGAACTATCTCCTTTTGGTAGTAAGTAATTTTATTGTATGTAAATATAATAAGAATTATTCAAATTGGTACATTCATAAATATATCGAACAAAATAGATAATAATTGACAGTGTATTAAAATGAATTGATTATTTTAAATTTTATTCAAATTATATAAACCGTACTTTTCATTATTATAGATGATACACATTCAGCTCTCTCGTATGCATTTCTAAATATATGTGAGCAGAAAATTAAACACAATACATCATTATTTCTAAATAAATATTAATATTAGCATTTAACCTCGTACAATATTATTTGTTTTGAAATTTCACAATATTATATTAGGGAATTATGATTATTTTTATGATTCTTTTAAATTTTAATATTTTAATGTATAGAATAATTATTAAAAATGTCCTATACAAATTTGTAACCATACCTAATATACGTAGACAGTTCAAGTCTCTAGAACAAAGAGAAAACAATTTCAAAAAGCTTTTGTAATAATCTAGACACCAATTTGAACATACGGGTGCAGTGGCGTAGCTAGGATTTTGAAATGATGAAGAGAAGGGACAAATCAAAAAAGTTTTAAAAAAAGAACTCAACAATTAACAATAATAATTTATTTTTATTGTTATAACAATTGTTTAGACTTAAATACATTAATTTAAAAAAATTCATTTTGACAAATTACTATCAAACAAATTAATTAGAATTAAGAGCACTAATCCATAGTACATTTTTCAAACGTATAAAATAAACTATATAAATACGTTGATATCGTCCTATAAGGGGGGGCATAGCTCACTGCTCCCTCATGACAATGCCACTGTACCTGTGGATTTGAATTAATTTAAAATTAAGTAGAAAATTCAATTTGGTCAACTAATTAAAGGTTAAAAAATCAAATATCAGATAATCATGTCCTATGAACCAAAAATTTCTAATTTACGAATACTAAGATCTTTATATTTTTTAAGAAAATTTAAATGTTTTCGCCACAATATGTTTCACAAATATTATATACTTTTTCAAAACCTAATCAAACTTCGTATGTACATATTTATGTGTATATATATGTGTATAATATAATATTTAAACTATAAAATTTATAAAGATGGTTATTAAATATGATAAAACATATAATCAAAGATTGAACATCGATTCCGATCAAACTCAGATTCGTTCTTTGTACCAAATTCAATTTTACCATAATTTCTGAAAATATGATTATCAATTACTCAAAATACTGTACGCAATAAAACTAAAATAAAAATTTTATCATTGAAAAACCAAACAAATATGCTTGTTGTAATATCCATTTTATATTTCCAATATAATTAGAATATATGGTTAAATGTTTTATATTTAATTATGTTTTATGCGTTTTATAGCAAACATCGATAGATTAAATGGTACGTTACAAATATAATGAATAGCCATCAGCTACAAACTATTTTGTTAAATACTTTGAAGTAAAATAAAGACAATCTTTTCAGAATATAATTTTATATATATATATATATATGAGTACAGTTCGACTTAAGAATTAAATACGCATGATATACTGTGTATTCCGCAAATGAAAACAACATACTTCAAATATAATTCATAGACATTAATATATACAAGAAAAAATAACGTCTGGAAGATTTAAATATAAACTTATGTACAAACATACTATTGTTATCCCTTACGAAACCATCACGTAGTATTTTTACACAATTTGCTTGCGCAATTTATTGTGTACTCTGATGATTCGTAGCTAAAATAAAATGTCTAATCAGATTTTCAATCGATTCAACAATTTATAACGTACGTTGTCATTAGGCCAGAAATGTTCATATCGTATTGTAAATAGTTATGTTTTTTTATCATATTGTAACCTATATTTAAATATTGCTTAATAATCCCATGTTAGAAAAAATAATTTGATTTTATTAATATTATGTATTTATTTAGATTATTCAGAAGGTTACTATGTTGACCTTGGCTTACGTTTCATAGCATTAAATGAGTGTACGTAACGAAAAACAAAATAAGACACAAATATTGTTCTACTAATTATATTTATACAAAGAACATAATAAATAGATAATTATTAGTCACCATTGAACACATTACCCTTTTGTGATGACGAATTACTTGTTACAGAGTTAATAACAAGTATTAATTTTGCTAATAATTGTGAAATTACATATTGTTATAACTCTTACGGAAATATCTGGTATTCGAATTGTTGTAATAGTCCTTTTACTATTCTGTGCGTGTGCCAAAAATCGTGATCCGGTAATACGAAAACAAACTAAAACATTTTTAAACGAATTCAGATTTAAAAAAAGGACAACAAAACTGGATTCGAGCCAACCTTCAGATCGGTTTCCTTATTCTCTTTATGTTTTTTCATTGTACAATTTTAGATAAATGAACTATTTTTTAAGTTGTTGGGATTTATTGGAAACCATTAAAATAGTATGAATATCAATTTCATGAAGATTCCACATCGGATCAAAATTCGTTTTCAGTTTTTCCAATTTCTTTAAAATATGTCTTAACGAAGCGGTTATTTTTTTAATTTTAAATTAATTTGTCTAAGAAATATTTTTATTGCTATATAACTTATTACTCAATAAGTAGAAATCGATATATATTTATCATTTTTTTTCTTTTAGATTTTGTAAATACCACAGATCCGAGGACTTTTTGTCAAAACCAATCATTGAAATGATTGATTTATTAAACGATAATATTTTTGTTGAATTTTGATGTATTCACAAAAAATATATATATACTAATAAAAAATTTACTTTTACCTTATGAAATATGTTTGAATTATAGTTAATTAAGTAGTACATCGCGTTGAAAACTAGAGCATGTTTTAAGCAGATAATAAATAAAAAATTTAATATATAATAATATAATTAAAATTAATTTATTAATATATTTATATTTATAATATAATATATAAATATATATATATATATATATAACAGTCGATACACTAATATTAATAACAATAATATTAATAATTCGTCATATATAAAGATAATATTCATTCGGCAAAATGTGAAAAATTGAAATGAGCGAAATGGAAACGGACTCTTTATTGGTCACATTGTAAGCTATTTTTTCATAACTCCTTCAAAATTGTCAACTGCATTCATATTGAGCGTTTCGAGAGGCTCGGATCACGACGATCAACATTGATACTCCTTTTGCATGGCTTCCAAACTAAGCCGGTTTTTGTAAATCGATTTTTCGGCAAATGTACGTAATTTCTGACTGTTACGATTATATTGGTCTTTGAGTACCCACCATCACGTTAAGATGCGTAGAAGCGGTTTGTTTGGTTCTACTCGGTCTCCTCCCATTCAAACCTTGACCTGGACTGGAGCGATTTCGGGTCGGTGACCGGACAATTAACGGGCCAAGTCGCGGATAGTACTAACTGAAATACTGCGTCAATATCATGTCTCTCCTTGTGCGTACCTAAATCGTACCAGCCTTCTTATTGAGCGTTTAAATGAATTATGATAGCCAATATTGACATTTTTTTATTGTCATTTAAACAAATATTTGCACTACATTCCGAACGAAATAAAACACCTAGTATACGTAGGTTAGGTATTTAACCTAATGAAATTTAAGTATTCCTTCAGTTTCGAATTTAAAAGAGAAACAAACTTCCAAAATGAACACAGTTTCCAATATATGTAATTTAATTCTATTAGCGATGATATATTTTGACATTTTTGAAAATATATTAGCTCTTGGCAGTACGTATATGTTTATCTATAATTTATAAAATATTGATTCTTAATCATAAAGTTTCTAGACTTATTTGAATTGATTTTAATAGGGTAGATACTATGGATATTCTTTATTTAAGTAATAGCATAAATGTGAATTATTTTCAATAGATTTAAATGCTAATGAATTCCAAGGTAAGTAATTAATTATTATAGGTTATTATGTATAATACTATGCAAAAAGTTATTATGCATTAAAATAATTACCCCACATAATATGTTGATTAAAAGTTTAATAAACTGACAATGTTATTGTATTTTACTAATTACATTATACAAACACTGAATGTAAACGGGAATGTATATTTACAGTGAAGAATTATAACTTAATGAGTTGACTATTAAACAATTACTATTAATGTAATATTATACTTCAACCATTTCAATAGATGTCATTTGATTAAAATGGTTCTCCACAATACATTATTACTTTATAGGTTTATATTTTATTTATTTCAAAAATGGCCTTTCGGAAAATAATTTTAGGACATTGGTAATCGTTTCTTTCGGAAAAAAACTTGCTGCAACGCACCGCCACGTTTACATTTTATTGAACACAGAAAAAAACATCCATACTTTAACATGGAAATGTTTAATGATATCCAATAGTGTTTAGCGGTTTTATTGGCAAAAGTTTTATTTTGTATAAGTAATTTTATTTTATTCACTAATATGTCGAAATATTTCGTGGTACAATAACGTGTACATCAAAACAAGAGTTATAAAATGTGTACAAAAATCTTTGCGTACAGTCTCCGGACAAAACTTGCAAAATAAACCGTGAAAGTCAACCTTTTAATGTATTACTATGTTGTATTACTATATATATGTAGTATTTTTGTCATAAGAGTGTAGTGTTGAAAATAAATAAATCACAAAATTTAAATTTACATATTATAAAAATTGAATAGGCTGTAGTAGCAACTAATATTCGTAATCTTAGTTTGTGTTGTTTAATCTTATTATTTATTTCATTATTTCTATTACTTACTTTTTATGAATAAAATTTTTTTTTTTAAATAATTATATATTTATATTTTAAATATTTTAAATATTCATACTAAATATCATTATGTCAATGATATTTGAGCTCTATAAGGAAATCTTGTGGAAAAATTAACATTTTTTACTTATTGTGAAGATATTATTAATGAAATTAATGCTGGTCGTAATGATCAATCGAGTTCCGATGATGATAATGCAGATGATAATGCTGATGATAATGCTGATAATAATGTTCATTATAATTCTGATGGTGATCTTGGCGATCCTGATGAAACGAGTAAGTAATTTAAAGTTTAACTCGTTTATTTATAAAACAATATTGATAAATACGATGATGCAATAAAATCCTCTTATGTTTATGAATACAGTTTTTTTAATCAAATAATTGAAAAACAGCCAATATTATTGTAATATAAAAATTATTGTAACAATAACATGGTGTAAATTGAATATGTAATTGTATGATTGCGCTTTCGTCATACAGTGACAAAATATTGCTGTAAATGAGTCAGCTAATAACTCTGAATCTAATATTATTTATTAACAGTATTAATGAATTTCCTTAAAATCCAAAGACATAGATTAATATTTAAGTTATTTGATTCCAGTAAACTATGTAAAGATTTCTACGCCTTTAGTGTTATAAATAGTTTTACTGCCATAAAGTGATTATTTAGTGCGTTAAGTCAAAAACCATTGTCATTAATTTAGTTAAAGTTTTATTTTAATTCATTAAAATTAGTTAATTTAGTTTATAAAACTGAATTTTTACTATGGCTTTTTAACGTCCAGCTTTACATATCGTTTAACTCAATTCATTAGACTAGTAAAATATTTAATATAACTATTCGTTTATGTGTTATAATAGATTTATTTTAATTTATACTAATATATAAATAATTGTTCTTAACTCCAATAATATGAGCTAATTATTTCTGTATTATAGTCTGTCTAAGTAAGTTTGAATATTACGTATCAGGTTCAATTATAATTCAATATGATCATAGAATTAATATGTTTATTGCAGCATTATCATCGATATAACATAGCAATTTTATTATTCATATTGTTCTACTCCAATAGTTCATTGTGTTTTATTTCATATTATTATCTGAAATGTCAATTGTTTATTCAGATTCACTCGCACGAGTTGGTAGATTTGACAGTAAGCTATATTTTACAAATATTCAATAAAAGAATACATATTTTAATATTTTATGATATTCATTACTGATTAATTAATAATAATATTAATTAAAATAAGCTCGATTATGTGTTTTCGACGAAACAGAATAGTAATATATGTTATGTAAAATTATTGTAATTTATTCCAGTTGACGGCGATGGCAAAGCTGCATTCAATTATGCGTATTTGCATTGGTGTGAGTAAAAAAATAAAAGTAATTCCTAAATTTAATATATTTTCACATAAAGTGTTTTATGTGTATTAAATTGATTATATAGAATATTTGGATACTGTGAGAATATTTTAATTCTAGAGGTGTGATTTCTAATTTTGTTACCTATATTTTCTCCTTAATAAAAATAGCTAGTTCTCAAGTTCTTAATAAATCATTCAATTATGAATAAAAGTAAATATAACGTCGTTAATTGTACAAGCATAGGAAATAATATTACCTAACTAAACGTATTATCAGAAGTACATGTATTAATACCATTGACGTTTTTTGAATTGCATCACAATGTAAATGTGACTACCTTTGAATACAGGTAGTCAAATCAGTATTTGTAAACAGATAATTATGGGATGAAATTAGAGAGATAATGATGCACGAGTGTTTGTGTAGTGTTAGTGGTCTAAATGTTACTACTTCTGTCAATTAATATTAAATGTATACTTTAATATATCAATATACATAAATTAAATATATATATATACATATATGTGTGTATATAACTTCTTTATTGGCATGTACTATGCGAGGACTTTGACGATACATAATAGTCACTTAAAGCTAAATTCAATATTTTAATAGTAAAACAGCACTAAACCACCAATTTTTAAATTTATATTTTTAATAAATACTATTATTAGGTGTTCATTTAATTTTTGTTAATATTTTAATCATAATTATAATATTGCATTCTGCTAATTCTTTTTTTTTACATATTCATGAATCATTTCATAAATTTCATGAAACAAATAATTTAAAAAATATAAACATCCACTTCAACCTCAGAGGAAAGTCAAATATTACGTAATATTATAGAAAAAATATCATTAAAAAAAAAAAATAATAATAATAAAAATATATCTTCTGATCAAATCTATATTATGCGTTTCACTTATTATAATGCTTGAGAATAATTAAATGATCCAAATGTTTTTAAATATTTAATATGTATTGTAATTGTGTAACCTTAGAATATGCAATGATACTTTATAATTAATTAATACTTTTTTCAATATAACATCATAAGATCTCGGGCAATACCGATTTATAATATATATATGGAAATGAAAACATAAATATTTCTATTTCGTTTTTTTATAACTAGCTAATGAGAGTATTGATGAAATTTTAAGTCATTCAAGTAAACGTTGTTATATTTATTATAATCATATGTTTTATAAAAAATATACGCGATATTGTCTTTGTTTAAAAATATAATTAACTTTGAATGCAGTTTCTCTGATATAACTGTCATTGTAATTTAGTCCAACGTTTATTTTATACTTATTTTTATTAAAAGTTGCTTCAATTACTGAAAATGAAAGTAAGTATATCAAAATTCACATTGAAATGTTGATAGATGTATTTAATGAATAATTTGTATACTATTTTATGAAAAGTTTGACATTTGGTCGCCATTAATTTAATTGGTAATAAAAAATAATAATAAAACATTATTTATGTAGTCTTCTGTTTTTGTTTCAATTGCATACAGAATATAGGCCGTTTAGTTTTATGCGAACGCATAGCGATGACTAATTGTGTAGTGCTGTAGTCGATCGGTGTACATGTGCCGAAATATCTAACGCACGAATATAAATTAAAGATAACGCCGTATCGACTATAAACAAATAATTTATAATTTCTCTAGTTGTCAACTAATTTTAATAAATCGAATAGTACTTTAAATAAATAAAGAATAATATAAATATATATATATATATATATATATATTTATTTATTAAATTTGTATTTAATTTCATGCCTCAGATATATTTTCTTTATGGACTTGGAAAATCTGTATTTTCAATTTAAAAACAATAATATTAAATTTCAACATAATATGCTATTGTATGATAATATGTTAAACATAATATAATATTATAATATTACAATATATTATGTTAAAATATAAAAAATGTTAATACATTTATGTATGATACTATATATTTATATATATTATTTATTCTCTCTATGCAATTTTTTCTTATTAATTTTACTTTTAATTTATTCCTCAATTGTTGTATTTCATTTGTATTAACCGGACGATGACATTTTGACGAAGTCGGTAGTAATAAACAAAAATGTACAACTTCTATATTTTCTTTCTTTTTTCTTTAATCAACGTAACACGCATTGGCTTTTTGTATATTTAGGTATATATAATAGATAGATATTTATATACATGTATATAAATCTATATAATCTATAAATCTATTTATTTCAATATATATTTTTTTTTATTAAATAGTAATAACTTATAATTTTTTATTTTTATTTCTAATCGTTAATTCTTTTAGTTCTTTTATTTTTTATTTCTTTAATTTTTAATTTTTAATTTTTTATTATGCCTAGCCTTTTTATTTTGATTTATTTTTTTATTTTATTTTTTTACTATATTATATATTATTTATTTCATACAGTCTGAATATTTATTTTATATTTTATAGTGTATGTCATTTTGTATAGGAGTGTATTAAAAGACAACGCAATTGATTGTATGTATACAATATAATACAATATTCAATATATTCATAATGTTCTACAATTGCAAATAAATAAAAGTGTTTTAACATCTTATTTAAAACAGTCAAAGTGATAATGTGTCAATAAATTATATTTCTAATAGGGAATAGAAGAATCATTAATGAAAGATTAAAAAATGCCTATGAATGGTGCGATGAACAACGTGATATCAGTAGTTCGTATTAACTTCATGAAAATTTATCTGTTTTAACTTTCTACGGTTCTAAATTTTCTGCGGGTTTTAAAAACTTTTAAAATTATATTTTCTGATTCAATATGTTGATGGTTTTATTATAAATAGTATATCATACTTGTTGTATGAAAAATAATAATAATTTTCTCTTAATTTTATGAAAGATTTAACACCTAACGAGGTAGTAGATTGCATTGGTAAGTTTAAGTTTACGTGTAAAATTATTAAATATAAAAAAAAATTTTAAATTAAATTTTTGAAAACCACAACATGTATACATAAAACTCAAGGTGCCCAATACATTTTTGGTGCAAGTAGTGGCAGAGTCGTAACGTGATTTATTTTGCCTTATTTCTAATAACTATTAAATAATGCTACCTATACGAATAGACTAAAGAAAAATGTTCATGTGGTGAAATAGTGCACCTTCTACACTCTCACAACTAGCTCGGGTCATCTATGACAAACGTGACCGAGTTACCTGTTGTGACTGCATTGTGCGCTTATAGTTATAATTTCGATATAACTCTACAGATGAAATCGACATTTATCTTATTCAGTCAATCTAAAAAAAAAAACTTATAACTTACACAAATTTAATGTTTTTATCGATAATTTGAAGCTGAACACTCTCAAAAGTGTTGCTGGTAGTCATTTTTTTACACGTCATTTGAATCACCGATTGGGATCAAAAAACCGACTAGGCGAGGCGTGTTAACTACACTTTTATGCCCATGTTGACTGGTGTGGATTTCGTGAGAGTATAGAAGTAGAATTGTATTAATTTACAACGTCACGATGTGTTTGTGAGGGAATCTGCATGGCGGTCGGTGTCATAGCTCGCATTAAACTGTAGATAATTCCATATTCTCCAACCTATAAACTTTTTACACTAAGAGCGCTTTGACTGATGTCAATGAGAGTTTCATACAGCGTGTTTAGTGTAACAATGATTCGAGTTGATTAGGTGATAACTAATCAATTATCAAAAGCTATGTGGGATTAGTTGGGTGTAATTACAGTTAATGATCATTGGAGGTTGGGTTACATTGAGTGTTAAGTGACGTTTAGCTGGGAGAGGATGGTGTTGTAGTTAGGTATCCTATGATGGATTATAGAATTTGAAATGTTTTGCGGAGGCCAAGAACTATTAACTTCATCCAAATTTAGTTTTATTATGTCTTACACCATTTTATAATTAATTCAATTAACCTTTTTTTGATCTATCCTAACATTTACATTTATTGAAAATATATGAATTGTATTATGACTTAATATATAAGCAGTAGTTGAATTAAAAAATAGTAAAAAAATAAAAAAATAAACAATAATAAAAAAAATAAAAAATAATAAAAAAAAAGTAAAAAAATAGTAGAGGTACTCTGATGGCTTACAAAATAGTTGCGTCATCGACACATTTTTATAAAAAGTGCTATAAACGGTACTCGAAAAGTTTATCATTGCTGTCTTTCACATTTACCAATAGTTCCGCGTAGAAAATAAGGTAATAAGTTATAACTAATAACGTGGAGTTTATCTTAATTCAATGAATAATATAAAATACAAGCATAGGTAATTTATAGATCGATAGTTGCGTTTGTGGACTGACAAATAGTGGGAAATCCCATAAAATATAATCGGCATCTACTGATATATTATCGTGACTGACAATAATATTAAATATATTATTTAATCAATATAATAATATTGTTTTATATTTCGTCGGCTGTGGAAAAGCGAAAACCGTCACACGCGTTCCTCTTTAAAAAAAAATAGCAGAGGTACGCTCAACTATTTAAAAAAATAGAAGAGGTACTCAGTCCCCTGCGTCCTCCCCACTCCAATACAACCACTGTATAAAAGGCAATATTATTACTACTATTTTTCATATAGAAGTAGGCTGTTTTATATTTTAATAATTTTGTAGATGATTTGACTCCTTTTGGAGGTAAGTAATTTGTTTGTATATCAATTATATAATAATAATTCAAATTAGTAAATTTTATAAATATTATGAACAATAATTTACAGTGCACATAAATTATTTGTTTATTTAAGAAAAAATTTTAAATGATTTGAATACTGCATTAACTGTATTTACCATTCTTATAGATGATGCATTTTCAGCTGTATCGTTTGGATTTAAACATTTAAGTTAGCAAACTATTAATCTCAATATACTTTTATTTCTAAATTATATAAAGTTGAATATACGAATTTAATCTCGTATGTAGGATCGTGTGTGGTAGACGTTTCCTGTAATACAATCAGGCCTTCCACATGAATTTTTCAACTATGGTACTAGAAATAAATCTGGACCCTCATTGTATATTAGTATTTATAATAATTTTAATATAAATTCTAACATTTTATTTTTATTTTTTCAAAAAGGTACCTAAAATATTGGGTATACTGCATCTTTGGCTGTTATGCACCTCCACAAAATATCAATTATTTTAGTTACCCTAAAATAAGTTTAAAATAAGTTAAATAAACATAAATACATTAATTTACTAGAGTTTAATATAAAAATCAACATTTTTTAAAAAGTATTTATGAATAATAAAAGTAAATAAATTATTATTATTATTTTTAAACTTCCGTACGCTTCACCCACCTACCGACGCTAAGTGGCCCGATCTTATGAAATCAAAATAATATGCACATAGATTGTTACAAAAATGATGTAGCAAGAAATCAAATTATTTATATACCAATATTGTATAAAGATATGGTGACTGAAGTGGTACAACTCATTTTATTTTTCTAATTTAAATTAATAATATATATATATTATTTTTTTTCCCGGACCTTCAGTGAGACTCGACCCCGGAACTATAGTATTCACTGACCCCCTCCCCCTTTTTGTGGGAACCCTGAATACAATACAAATGATTTTATAATTCCATTCATTATAAAATTAAGAAGATTCTTATTGTAGTGTGATATCGTACTGTAGTAACGTCTACCACAGTACGATATCACGAATATCACGATATTACGAATTTTATGAAAATTATTTACGATAACTAAAAATGTACATCCGAATTAGTAAATTTTAGCATTTTTTTTTAATCTTCAGAATACATGGATTACGTAGAGTTTATTTAAAAGAAAAACTGACGAACTTTAAATATTGAAGTATCAAATGTAGAATTTCTAAATAATAATTGTTACACATTTTTCCTAAATCAATAAATAATATATATAGAGCAAAAAGGTAAAAAATGAATTAGAAAATGTTAACAATTATATTTGTTGCGATTTAACATTAAGAAAAAAAAATGTTGACTTTTATTATTATTTTTATTTATTTTACACATTCCAAACAAAGTAGTTAAATTTTATCCGGTGGATCGATTGAAGATTGAAAAACAACTGGATAAAATCAAATAGTAGATGATTTTACATTATCAGACGGAAATATCGATATGACGATTACCAAGAATTTTATATACTAACCTTTATATAACCTAGATCTTTTCTTCAACATAGATTATACTCGAAACTTTTTCACAATTAATGTAAATGTTTTCGAAATAAAATAAAACTTATTTATATATATAGATATATATAGATATATATAGATGTAAAGATGATTGTTATATCTAGTATATTGGGTTTATTAAATTTAGTTGAGTGTATTAAAACTATTATTATACAACAATTGAAAGCAATTAACAGTCATTGTGTTTAATGACAACCTCCAATCAAAGTCGGTTTATTTCATTGATGGTATTATGAATTCAATTCAAATACAATTACCAAAATATCATTATCAATTACTCAAAATACTGTACACAACTAACTAAAAAATACCTTATCGTTGAGAAACAAACAAAACGTTTTGTTATAACAATTTTTTAATGTTTTCCAACAAACTATTAATATATGTTTATAATTTTTTGTGGAATGTTTTATACTTTTTATAGTGAAAAGCGATAGCCCATTTAGAGGTATGTTATTAAGATTACAAGATTGCTACTTGATATTTTATTTTATGTTTTGCATTGAATTCAAAACTTAACTATTCCGAATATGATCTGACATGATCTTACATAGTATTAGTTGAGAATAAGATATGTACAGTATATAACATGTACATTTTTAAAAATAACCCAACGGTCTTAATATATGTTTCATGGAAATTAACACGAACCCTAAAGGCCAATACGACGCGTATATGCGTTCACAGGCCGACACTAATCAACCGTCCCTCTCGTTTGCGACTATCGCAGACGAAAATACTTTCCGTCGCTTTTATGTTACGCGTACGATGATGGTTACCATCGGCCACCGACGACAGAGTCAACGAAACATTCATATTTATAAACAATGCAGTAATAACGATGGTGTTTCTGCCCAATCTCGCCCGCTATTACTTAATTGTTATTATAAATATGAACGTTTTCGAATTACTGCGAAAATACGATTACATACGAACTGACCGACTGAACTTAATATCGAATCGATATGTTCGGCCAGTCTGTTTGTAGCCGCGTTAACGTGAACCTACGTTGATACGATTTACCGTTTGTTATAGCTCATTGTGTTATTTTTTTCATAGTATATTTTCTCTTTTCTTATTATATTTTTCATTTAATTTATTGTTTCTTGTTTTATAAATAAATTGTTTAAGTTCTTCATCACACATCATAAAGTGTTGGTGTTTTCATCCAGAATGCACACACAGTCAATACAATATTCGTTTATTAGTGATTTTGTGCGAGCCACTCGTACACCGTCACAAAATTATAATATACAAGCCATTATACGTAATAATATACGTTGTCGTTAGTCTAGCATTGCTCGAGTTTGAGTTGTATATCGTTATGTTATTTACCTTATAATAATCTAAAACTAAATATTAATTTATAAACTCAAATCAGTATAATTAATATGCTATTATTAATAATATAATTATTTATTTGTTAAGGATATTCAGAAAATTACTATTCTCAGCTTGGCATAAGTTTTGAAGCATTAAATGAGTGTACGTAACGTAAAACAAAATAGGACACAAATATTTTCTTACTAATAATATTACTACAATGAGTGTAATTAATTAGTAATTAGTAGTCGTCATAAAACGTAATACCCTTCAGTGATTCAGAAATAGTTGTTATTAAAAATGTTTGCGAATAAATATCCTTACATTTATTGTGATTACAATACAACAGTGTTAGTAACACATGTTAATTTTCTGATTATTTTTGTTATAATTCTTAACAGAAATATTTTGTTTTCGACATGTTGTAATGGCTACTTGCTAATGACTATTAATAAAAAAATCTAATTGTTATAATTTTATATTTATAATGTACTGTGCGCAGATTCATATTCGATTTATATATAACTACGTATAACTACGTACGTGCATTTTCACCACTATCGGTATTGATACATCGTTAAATCTTGTTTCCAATGTACCGATCGATCCGTGAATACAAAAAGAGAATATACTAAAAAAAAAAATACCGTTACTCATAAATCATGTTCCCGATGTACCGATTGATCCGAAAATACGAAAAAAAATATACTACAAAGTTTTTAAAAGAATTCGTATAAAAAAATTAACATACACACACCTGATGATACACGTGGTTAGGGAGTGAAATAATCATCTACCCATCTCGCCAGTTATATTACATCGCTGGGAGGATCCTTTACAGATCTACTCCATCCGTGTGATTTTGACAAAAAAAAAAAAAATCATAAAAAGAAAAAGTACAAATATTTATAATTCACGCGGTCATATACAACGTATATGGATGGGCATCCAGAACCAAAAGAACGGGATTTTACAAAAGTTGGCCCAGCCGGCATTCCATAACAATGAATTAGCGAAGTCGCGTATAATGAGGTTTATTGGTTGACGTTCCGACACCGGTTTTTGAGGGAACGTCATATATCCTATATGCGCAATATTATCTACATGTTATTCTATGCACGTTATGTTACAATCTGTTTAAAAATATCTTTATCGTTATACTTCAATAGATAGCAAAATGTCATATACGATTTTTTTTTTTTTAGGTTTTAATGATGTCCCAGGTCCAAGGACGTATTGCCACAACCGACAATTTTATGACCAATACATTAATTAATTAAATTATTTATCTGGTTTTGAAGTTTTCTCACAAAATGCCATTCATTTAACATTTACTTTTTTATAATAAAATGAGTTTTATTTATTCATAATTACTTATTATTCGCATTATCATCTTATAAACTATACTTGTTTGTGAAAACCTTAAGATTATGTAATATATCTGTTCTTTTCCTTTATTTGTTTTTTTATCCCAAAAGAAAACCATGGTGTAAATAAAGAACGCAACAAATGTACGGGTGCGTATGGAAGGTGTGTTCTCATACGTCATTACAAATCACTCACACGCACGTGTGATTTAAGTAAAATACATTTTCATCACAAACTTAATGTACTGTTAGTTAGTTAAAAAATGTTTTTTTATCACAACTACTATTAATTATTTCAATATAATCAATAAATGATATACGAGTATATACATCTACAAAGGGAATGATAAAAATATATATCAATAAAATTAATTTAAAAACAAAATTAACAGTCCCTATTAATTATATTAATTTTTAATTTTTAATTAATTATATAGATATACAGTTATATAATTATACAGTTAAATGTTATAAACTAACATTTGCATGATTGTATTTATTAAAAATCATTTATTTAAAGTTTTATATTTAAAATTTGGTCCCAACTTTTAAACTTCAAACCTAAATTCTGTATTGTAGCAAGTGACGTCCAAATAAAAGACAATTTAAATTTACACATCGATGAAGCCTCCACCGTGCCATGATCGCGGGCAGATCATGATAATTGTGTACCCACCTCTGCTGAAACCGGTCGGCGTACAGTCATTATCGGCATTAATTGAAAATGTGTATTGTATCAGCCGATTTAAGAACATATAAAACATCCCAGTTCTTTTTCACCTCTGCTCTGGAGTGCTTTCCTTTCTTTGTTTTAAACTGAAATATTAATGTTTATGGAGAAGATAAATTTTCCGTCCCCGCGGTGATGCTCGCCGACGGATGAGAGCACCATGGGCGAAAGTAAGTAGTCTTTTTTAATATTCGGCCGGTACATTTTTTTTCTATGCTTGTTTTTTTTATTATTTATTCAGTTATACATGATCCACATATTTTTTCCTTTTTTCTATGTGTGTGATTTCTTTATTTTCTTATGAATTTTTGTATCAACGCATGTGTATATTGGGAGAAAGCGTGTAATTTGTTGTCCCCGTCTACAAGCGTGGGACACTCCCTCCGGAGGTTTTATTCGAATGTGACAAAATAAAACAATGAGTTTTATTTTTCTATTTACTATTTTTCTATTTTGTGGTATTTTTTTGTGATTTCTTTTCTCGCGGAGTTTTTACGCCAGCCCGAGCTTTTCTCCGTAATAACATCAATAAATGATATATTTTGAATTATACATCGTCTTTATTTATTTGTTTATGTTTTCTGATAGAGTATTTATTTGATGAAGAAATCCGGTGTGTATCCAAAGACCTCACCACCGGTTGGCGACCCTATATTAAAAGGTATTCGCCACCGAGCGATCCGACCGGAAGTAGCGGAACGTCTCAAGTTATGATTAGTTTAGTTTGTTATAATTGATTCTTACACATATCTATGTAAAAATAGCCCAGCCCATGTATAATAATAATAAATAAAGAATAAATTACTAAATACCACTGAATTCAGGGTTTTTTTTGACATCTAAACAAATATTTGGTTTTTACTCTGGACGGTAAAACAAACCTACGTGGGTACCTAAATTATTATTTCACTGTCTGTTGCCTTAATTTGAACAATAATTGAAAGTGACGGAATATTATTTACATAGCGTGCTTAAGAAAGTGAAAATTCTTTCCAATGAAGGAACTTCAAAGTAAATTATTTACAAAGGATAATTTCTTTGAATTTCAATTATAATAGTACGTCATGTCATCGCCATATTTTTAATCTTTTTAGATATTTTAATGAGTATAGTTTGATTGTATATAGCATAAATCTATGAAAAATGGTCCAGACTATGAACAATAATGATGAAAAAATAAATAAATTACTCAACTCTGAAATAATGACTCATTCAACACTGAATTCGAGGTTTTTACTGCCACCTAATCAAATATTTGTACTATACTGTTAACGAAAAATAATACCTACGTGGATTAAATAGTTTTATTCATTCTACAGTTTGCTAGCATAAATCAAGATAATTTCATATTTCGATTTAACAATAGAAACAAAATACTAAAATGAATATAGTTTATAATGCATGTTATTTAATTCTAATCTCCTTAACACTTTTTAAAATTTATGGGAACCCAATAACTAGTAACGGTACGCATACTTTCATCAGTATTATTAAGAATGTCGATGATTTATAATAAATAATATAATTGTGATAATAAAAGAAAAAATAAATAAAGAGTAAAAAGGATATGCAAAAATAAATAAATAAAAAAGAAAAGAAATAAAAGAATTAACGATTAGAAATAAAATTTGATTTATAATTTGAATATATATATATATATATTTTTTTTAATTATAATAATAAATTATCTAGACTAAATTGATTTTATTTTAATTGGATTGGAAATATGGGTATTATTTATAAGGTTATAGTTTTAAATATTTTTTTTTTGCATAGATTTATTTAATATAAAGTAAATGGCAAATAAAAATTAGTGCATGTTTGTGCATGATACGAGTATAAACATAATGTAGACAGGAATGTATATATAGTGCCAAATTATAATTACATAAATCTAATCTATCTATGTATATATAAATGTCTGTCTGTCCGTCTGTCTGTGTGTCCCGCATGCGTTCCTAAGATGTTAATAAGATTGTAATGAAACTTTAGTTAGTTGTTGTAACCTTTGCGAACGTTTCTGTTATATAAAATTTTAAATACGTCCAACGAGGGTGGTAGCTAATACGGGAAATTTTATGATCCTAAGCCTATGGTGACCACTTAAATTGTTATTGGGTTTAAAACTTAATCTTCTAAAACTTATAATTTTTGTATATGAAGTGAATTTTTTAAACGAATAATTATTGAAAATAAATAACTTGTTGTAATATAATTCACGAAAATTAAATTTTAATATATTATATTATCAACTTACTATTTGTATTTACGATTAATGTTTATATATATATATATATATATTCTTTATTTATAAATTGGTATTACTTAATTCTATTAAAAATTATGAATATATTTCTATTCATAATATTTTAAATATTCGCACAAAATATTATTATCTTAATGGTACTTGAACGTTATAAGGAAATCTTGTATAATAAATTATCTAATTATCTAATTATCTATTAATCATATATAATATGATAATAAATTGAATTATTGTCTGACAATGTTTTCAGATATATCCATGTGTGTAGTTTTGGGCTATACGAGTATAGTTACAACACTCAACCAGTAACTACGCTCTGAGGATGGACTCTGAAATGAGTCCGAAACGTCAGCCCAAAACTACACACATGGATATATCTGAAAACATTGTCAGACAATTAAAAATCCATGAAAGTTTCAACACATTCAAATTGAATTATTTGTATAGATTTTTTCAATAGAATCGTCCCTGATGATAATGCTGTAATAATCATTGTTGATGACAATTCTAATGATAGTTCAGATGAAAGTAATTTTGACAATGGCCATGATAATGGAAGTGAAACCTATTTTTCGCCTACAAGTAATTTAAATTTGCGTATATATAAAACATAACTAACAAAAAAATGATGCAACAGCCCACTCATGTTTGTAAATATTAATTGTTTATTTATAAATTAAATAATTGATAAACAGGCAATATTATTATATTGCACAATTATTATAACATACACAAAATGTAAAATGAGTCATTAAAATCTAATAGTAAATTCTATAAGTAATTATTAAAATCTAATGACCTAAATTAGCATTTCTGTTACATAATTTCAGTAAAATATTTCAAGATTTCTAAGCCAATAAACTGTGTTACTTTTAATAATTTTTCAGTACGTTAAGTTAAAAATTTAGTCATTATTTTAGTTAAAAGTTAATTATAAAAATATACTTTGCGTTATGTAACTTAACTTCAAATTTTAATTTGTTAATGCTTAGCCTTACAAATTGTTAAACATAAATTATTAGATTAGTAAAATTGTATGTATTTAATACAAACATTTGTTAATGTTTAACTGTATATTTATTTTATTTTTTTTAAATGTATAAACAAATTAACTTAACTTTAATAATTTAAGATAATTTGTTTTTATATTTTAGCCTGTCTTAGTAAGATTTAATATTTCGTATTTTATTAAATTATATTTCAATATAAATCTAGTATAAATTGGTTTATGGTAGCATATTTATTTTGGAATTAATGGATCTTTTAAATCTAACTTATAAATTTGACATATAATTTAAGGGTAGAATTTCACGTAGAAGTACATCGTAATATACACTAAAATATTAAATCAAACATATTATCGATGCATGCATAATTTAAAATTTGTTTTGAAAATAATTAGTAGTTTTATTTAAATTCAAAAAGATTTCATGTTATCTTTACAGCGTATAATAATGACAATTTAAAAATTATGACCGTCTTAATATTATAGAGATATTATTCATAGGATTCGACTACTCCAATAATTAATTGCGTTTCAATTCATATTATTATTTTAATTTCAATTATTTATACAGATGCACTCGAGTTAATTGGAGGATTTAACAGTAAGCAATAATTTACTTATATTAACATATATATATATATATATATGTTTTTGGACTGGATACTACTTTTTTCTCGTGGCTGATTTCGCAAAACCGATCTGGCGGTATGCCACACCCAAACCCACACTTACATTGCTACAGCGGCCATACTGTATTGTACCATACCACCGTCACATTAATCACCTAACCACGAACTATTTCGTACTTTTCCCCATCATCAACAACTCTTGAGTATAACTAATGTACATTCTACTGATTTAAATAAAAATAATTGTAGAAATTTCAAATTGTATTGTATTTTTTCTCCGCTAAAATCGGGAAATTCTTAAATTCTTAATATCATAAATTCTTAAGTTCTTTGTCATTGCGTTTGTTTACAATTCAATCCATTAACAGCTAGGCACCCCTATAAACATATATATAATTAGATGTTTTTCCGTGCAGTGGAGATAAATATCAAGTGGTTTACTTCGGTTTTAATAAATAATTACAACTTTTATTATAAGACATTATTTGCTAACTGTTGAAGAAAAATATGAATAAAAATAAATTCGATAATGTACCTTTTGGCAAAATTAAATTAAAATATTATTTTATTAGAATTATTGTTTTTTATTCTAGTTAATAGCGATGCCAAAACTGCTTTCGATTATGCATATTTGCATTGGTGTGAGTAGAAAAATAATAACCAATTATAAATTTAATATACGAGGGCAGGCTGATAAGTAATGCCTTTTCACCTATAACTTTTAAAATATTGAACTTAAATTAATAAAACAAAAACAGTTGTATAGTTAACATAATGACCTTTATTTATTAATTTATTGTTTAATTCTTCGTTTTGCCCGAATCAAATCGTCAACTTTTTGTTTGTGGCTTGCATCAGTGACCGTTACCGGCCACCCACATTGATCCTGATCGGAAATAATGGCCTTTTCGACTTCGCTAACTTTAACCCGTAACACCCAATGACGAACAGAACTAACGTCAATAGTTTCGTTTCCATAAACCACGAGTAAACGTTTATGAATATCCATAAGTTTAACGTTTTTCATGACAAGAAATTCAATTACAGCACGCTGTTTGAACCGCACATCTAAAAAGGCCGTAATTTTAAATTACGTAAATTTTTAACTAATAACTCATAGTTAACTTATCTCAATACCAGATAGAAGTTTTATATTACATAATATCATAGAAAAACCTAATCATAAAAACAAATAATAAAAACTAATATTTCTCTCACGGATAAATCTATATTGCCTGTTTGACTATTTAGGAATAAATGTTGGAGATAAATGAAATGACCCAAAAGACCTTTCAAAAAACAAATTATTATATTTATTAAAATTGTTAAACTTAAAAACGTTCAATAATACTTCATAACAATTAAATACATTAACCTAAATAAAATTTATCAGTATAACCTTATAATAACTTGGACAATGCCGATTTATTACATTTATAGAAAAGAAAACATGAATATTTCCAATATGTTTTTTTTATTATTAGCCGATAGGATTATTGGCCAAATGTTAAATTTTCCAGGTAAACGTTATTATATTTATGTATATCACATGCTTGGTATTGTCTTCTCTCAATAAAATAATTAATATTGGTCAAAATTTTAATGATATTTTTATTATTGAAATGTTGACCAATGTTAATTTCATATTTATTTTCATAAACAGAAAGTCCAATTACTGAGAGTTTAAGTAAGTAAGAATTCACATTAAAATGTTGATCGATGAATTTAATTATGAATTTTGATATTATATCATGATAATATTTGCTTTAATAAAATTAATTATATTTTCTCTAATTGCTAGGCGAAATGTAACCGTATTTTCCATTAAAAAAAACATTAAATTTCATCATAATATAATAATGAATATGATAATATATTTTTTTATTTTATAGATTATGTAATACTGTATAGGAATATGCTTAAACGTAATGCAATTGAAAGTATGTATATAAAATAATACAATATTGAATATATTCATAAAGTTTTAATATTAAAAATTAATAAAAATGTATAAGCAACTTATATGAAGCAAATGGAGTGATCATATATCATTAAATGTTATTTTTAATAGTTAATAGAAGAATCATTAATGGAAATATAGACAATGCCAATAAATGGTGCGATGTTCAACGTGATATCGGTAGTTTGTACTAATTTTCTGAAAATTTATACTTTAATTTGCTTAATTACAATTAATTATGATTACGAAGATAATTAATTACAATTTTCAAAAAAAAAAATTTAATAATATTTTCTAGATGAGTTTTTCAATATTTGGATACTTAAAAATTTGTTTTATTATAAATAATATATCATATGTTTAACGAAAAATAATAACAATTTCATTCTTATTATTTCATGAATGGTTTAACACATAACGGAATAGTAAATTGCAAAAGTAAGTTTAAGTTTACGTGCAAACTTAGTTTATGTAAAAAAATATTTTCAAATTTAATTTTTGAAATTCCCAACACGTACATATAATTTTACGTCATTATCAAGATGCTCATCACTAGCCGTCTCGGGAGAAAGAATGGCGTCAAGTTTTTTACTTAGCCGAGATTTTAGCTGATACACGTCTCATCTCATGTGCTTTGACTCATTGATTTGGGTAGGAGCACCAACTAGGCAAGGCAAAAACACACGATACATTGAGAGCGCATCAACTATATTTTCGTGCTTTTGTTTCATGCCCTGGTGTGGGTTTTGCGAGAGCGTATAAGTAGAATTGTATTGACTTATAAATTTACGATGTAATTGTGTGGGCATCTGCGCATCGGTCACCTATAAGCTAGACTCAAAGGCGAAGGTACTCGGATACTCTCCCAATAATGAACTCATTAAACTGGGGGTGCGTCGACTGATATTAAGGCACGCTTTTTACATCATTTGTAGAGTGAAAATCATTCAAATTGATTACACGATAACCGATCAATTATCAAAGGCCACGATTAGTTGAGTTTAATTACGGTTAGTTTAAGTCCAAATTGAAGTGATGTCAGGCTGGCAGAGCGTGGTGCTGAGATTAGGTAACCTATAATGTATAGGTCTAACTGGCTATTCCATCCAAAATTGATTTCATAATGTCTTACACCATAATATTTGAAAGATATGGTACTACCAGTTTACAATTCATCATGAATTAATCTCTTTTTAATCAATTCTAATATTCAGATTTAATGATTGTATATAAATTGTATTATGACAATATACATAAGAAACCATTATTATTACTATTCTTCACATGGTAAAAAATTATTTTATATTTGAATAACATTGTAGATGAACTGATCGCATTTGGTGGTAACTTATTTTTTTGAATATCAATATAATAAGGATAATTCAAATTATTAAATACTTAAATATTGCGAACAATTATTGACAGTATATTGAAGTAATTTATTGATTTTATATCATTTAAACCTACATTAACTGTATTTATCATTCATATAGAAGATGCACGTTCAGCTCTATTGTTTGGATTTAATCATTTGAGTGAGCAGATTATTAATTACCAATACATCATTAGATAAAGCAAAACCTTTAAATACCGGACACTTTCGGTCACTGAGATTTCGTCCGCTAATTGAAGGTGTCCGGTATTAAGAGGAAGAAAAAAAGGGAGACTTTGACTTTGACTTAGACTTTGATGCGAAGTCATTTAGTCTGTCAAGGCATTTTCTAATTCGACTGTGCTGGAGAACAATGAAGTACAATTTTGTATCTCGATGGAAAAAATGTATTTACGTATATCCTTCACTCCTGCCAATGCAATTTCTCTTAAAGTTAAACGTTTTGTTTTACTGGCTATTGCGTGCTACAATATACGTCGTATATTGGAATCACAAACACAACTAAATACGAACAGAACAACTTAACTGACATAAACTAGAAAAATATTTTCGTTGACGTGATATCATTTCAATGACTTGAAAAACAAGATAAATTATAATGATTTAATAATATATAATGGGTAATAGTAATAATATATAACTTACACGTGTACACTTTTATCTAGATATTCCAGAATTATTCTAAATTTACGATAAAAATGATTAAATTCAAAAGTTAAAATGTCATAAAAGTGTTCGTTTTAGTGTGTCCCATATTAAGACGTTTTCCTATAGATAAGTAGTGAAAATATAACCATTCCCAAAAAATGTACGCTATTTAGAGGTGTTCGCTATTAAGAATTGTCCATTGAGGGAGGTTTTACTGTATAGTTATTGATATAAGAATTTAAAATCCAGTCGATTGTGGATGGCAAATATTTCTTTACGTTCGTATTGGTTTTCATTAGTATTTTTCTATAGTCTTCAAAATACATTGAGTAAATATAATTAATATAAAAAATAAATGGACGAATTTTTAATAATGAAAAATCAAAAGATAAATATATTAATACTATTTTAATACATTTTACCTTAGTTCAAAACATAATATATGTCACGCTAAGAAATACGACAAAATTAAAAAAATTCACATAAAGACAAAATATTAACAATTATATCTGCTATAATTTAATATTAAGAAAAAAAAAATTTTATTTTCACTATCCATTATATTTTAGTTTCTAATAGATATAAAAGCTTTCTATATCTTACCATCATACATATTAAGAATACGTTTTTTTGTATTCCGAATACGTATTCGAATATTTCATTTGAATTGTATTTAGAATACGTATTCGAATATTTCATTTGAATTGTATTTAGAATACGTATTCGAATACTTCTTAAATGTATTTAAATACAAATAAAAATGTTTTATACATTTTATAGTAATTGACAATAGACAACTTAGAGGTACGCTATAAATGTAACGAATATCTAAGCGGATGATTATTTAATTTTTATTTAATGTTTTGCATTGAAATCAAAGAATAAAGCTACTCAGAATATGATATATATGAATATAGCTCGAGTTATGAATTAGTTACGTAAGACATAATGTGAAATTTTCAAATGAAAACAACATTCTTCAAAATATTTTATAATAGTTTATACATACAAGAAATATATCGTGTCTAGAAGGTTAAACGTTACACAAATGTACAAATATAATATGGTTATATCTTATGAAATCAATGCGTTTTATTTTTTTACAATTTTCCTCCACAATTAATTGTATACTCTGATGATTCATAACTAAAATAAAATGTGTAATTCAATTTCCAAACGATTCAATGAGTTATAATTACGTTGTCATTGGGTTAGAATTTTTCTTGTACTAGTTGTAAATCTTTATAATTTTTTTCATATAGTAACCTTAAGCTAAATATTGATTAATAAGCCCACATCGGTATAAATATTATTTGTATTATTATGAACATTATTTAGGATATCCGAAAGAATACTATTCTCAAATTGGCAGAGATATTAATGAATTAAATGAGTGTACGTAAGGAAAAACAAACTATGAGACAAATATTGTCCTACTAATAATAATATTACAACGAGTATAGAAAATAAGTTATATGTAATAAAATAAAACAAAATTCGATTTAATATACAGTCAACGAATTTTGAGTTTTCTCTTATCTTGCACTACATGATGTCCAAACGAATCGGTTCTTTCTTCAATTTCGTGTTAATCCTTTTATGATATATATTGCTTGTTATATTATTATAAGTAGCAAATAATTGTATATGAATTTAACTTTTTTTTTTAGGTTTTACTAATATCCCAGATCCGAGGACATATTGCCAACAACCATAATAGAACATAAACTGACAAATATATGATTGATTTATTAATTAATTAGTTATTTAATTTTGATGTATTTACACAAAAAATAATATTCATTTATGATCTATTTTTATTTAATGAAATGTGTTTGAATTTTAGTCAATTACTTTTTGTCAACATTTTCTTCATATAAAATATAATAGTCAATGAAAACTTTATGATTATGTAATATATCTATTTTATCCATATATTTGTATTTTTTCCCGAGGAAAAACCAGGGCGTAGAAAAAAGAATCTAACAAATGTATGATCACGAGCGGCAGGGCTGTTTTTGTACGTTATTAGGATACACTCATATGTACGTAATTTGAAATTTTTACTAGTCTATTATGAACTGGTACACATTCCAATTCAACTAATCCTACCTTTTTAATAAACATTTATTCATCGAAATGAAATCTATCGTTTTCTCGAACAATGTTGGGTAAAATTACTCACGCTATTATGTTATCTTTTGAATAATCTTTAGAAACATTTAACATTCCGTGCAAAATACTCCGTTTATTTAACAATATTCCATACGCAAATTCTGCGATTCTTCTCACTGTTGTTGATATTGAAATTCACTAAAAGGGTCACTTTTTTCAGAGTCAATCTGGCTTCTTCGAAATTATTGACCGCGTTCTTATTACATGTTTCGAAGGAACCGGATCATGACTCCCAACAAAGGCACGATGTCGAAACACTCCCTTCTCGTGGCATTCAAATTATCGCTGGTTTTACTAAAATGCTTTTACGGCTAAAATACGTTGTATGACCTATCTACTGGCTTATGATTACTGAACGGCGCGTTAAATTGCGCACAAGAGACTCGCTCGGTCTCTTCCCATTGGATTCTTAGCCTGGACCGAAATGATTATGGAACGGAGACCGGATAACGCGCAGACAAGTCGCAGCTAATCCGCGTTGGTGGATGATGGACAGCCGAACGTCTCCGTCGAAAAAACCGTCACTAATATAGAATAAATGATCGCGTTACACAATCAAACACATTCTTAATATTATAATTATTAATATAATAATTAATAACATAATTAGTGTAAATATAAGTTATACTTATTGGATAAAATATGATATGTTAATATCATATGTTTTATGATATAAAATAAAATATGTTCATATAGTTGCAACAATAACCTTTTTTTAAAACTATTATTTCATTGTCTGTTGCCTTAATTTGAACAATAAGTGAATTGTGATAAAATATTATTTACGTGGCGTGCATAAAATAGTAAAGAATTTTTCCAGTGAAGGAATTTCAAATTAAATTATTTACAAAGGATAATTTCTTTGGATTTCAATTATACTAGTATGTCACGTTATCACCGTCTTTTTAATCTTTTTCGAAGATTTTTAAACCGATAAATCGGGCCCGTGCGTCTGATTGTTTCGCGGACTATGCATGTCCAGCTAAACCCCACTTTCAGAAAAGACCATAAACGCCGTCCTTAACATAGTGCGTCAATATAAGCTTCAGGAGCGATGTGAACTCCGGGCTAAACGGTCTAAGTCTGTGTGACAACTTTTGGGCTAGGCCAGTTTAGCCTTTGCTTACTCGACTGCGACCTCGATATCAAAACACAAGGCATGCATATCGGTCAAAATCGGCTCGGAATGCACGGGGATGGCATGGCATGTCTGTGCCATCGATTGCGACAGTTCCGATCTCTGAGAGTCTCGAAAAATGTGCCTGTCACCATACTGGCGTGGTTACGACACCGGAAGATGGGTTGTACCCCATAGCACACCTTCGATAATTATAGTAACGGTCCTCATCTCGGATACGATAATTGCACGTGATAGTGGACATTAACGTGATGTGAGGTGAGTACGCTCATCCCCCTTGTAGAGTCGGATACTACTTGCCGTTCGTAACCGGTTAGCAACACGTGAGCGTTAAGTGAAAAATAATTTTCGTGCCATTCTGAATTATGGACCGTTCGGTTCAAATAACGCTCATGTAATCATTTTATCCGACATTAGACTACAAATCAATTGATAGTGTGAACCGGGCTTCGACCCAAACAACAAGAACATGCATTTATTCAGAATATTTTCAGATAAATCCATGTCTTCTTGAAGATATGGATACATCTGAAAATATTCTGAATAAATCAACAATCCATGAAAGCTTTAACACATTTATAGAAACACGCATTTTTCATTTGGGTTAACATTATACATACCAAAAAACTTTTTACAAAAAACTTGGCAAAGTTCAACGGATACCTGTTTTTAAATATGAAATTTTAGTAAGAAAATTCGACAATAGTATTCAGAGGAACAGAAAACTAATTTGCACAATTCTTAAGATATTTAACGGTGTCTCATAAATCGATGGCTATATAAAATATATGACAAAAACAATAAATAAATACCAATGAATTTGAAGATTTTACTGACATCTAAACTAATATTTGCATTGAATTCTAAACGAAAAAAATTCCTACATGGATTAAATAATTGTATTCGCTCTACAGTTTTTTAGCATAAATTAAGTTAATTTTGAGTTTCGGTTTAACGAAAGAAACAAAATACTAAAATGAAGACAGTTTCTAATATATGTTATTTAGTTTTAATCGCACTGACATTTGTTGACATTTATGGGGACCCAATAACTCATGACAGTACGCATATTTTCATCAGTATTATTAAGAATATCGACGATTTTTAATAATAAACTATCTACACTAAATTGATTTTATTTTAATTGGATTAGAAATATGGATATTCTTTATATAGTTTATAGTTTTAATTATGGATGCTTATCTATAGATATACCTTTTAATGAAGCAGAACGTAAGTAAAAATTAATGTAAGTTTGTGTATCGTGCAAATATAAACATAATGTATACAGGAATGTGTATATATAGTAACAAATTATGACTACATGAATCTAATAATAAATTAATAAAAAATACTTTGCAATTACTTTTAATGTAATTTTATTCATTAATTGTTTCAATAGATGTCATTGAAATATAATGCATGTAGACGATTACCATACGAACGATATTATTTTATTATTCGTGTTAGTATTTTTCAATACAATTACAAATAGTAAAAAAAATCAATTCATTATAAAAATGTATTAAAAAATGATTTATGTCTATATCTAAACTAAATCACAGTATGACGATGTGAGTTATTTTTCTCAGTGTAACAACTATCGTTATTCTCTGTAAGTGGTGTAATCCAAAGTTATTATTCTTAATTATGTTCAGCAAAGGCAATCTCTGTATCTGTTCGTTGTTTCTGGAACTCGTTTAGTGCGAAATAAAAATTATGCTTTCCAATAACAAGTTGAAAGAGATTGTGCCAGCGTTTTCCGACATTATATGTATTTCGGAAAATTATCAATTGTATCTCCATATTGTTTTCAAATTCATGGAGAGTACGTGGGGCAACAGTGTTCTTTCTCCTTTACGACCAGTACATTGTATTCTTCAAAATAGTCTGAAACTTATTTTTCTAATGAGTTTTTTTTCATGAGCCTCCCATCATCTCATTCGTGGTAAATACTTTATATATTTCAAGAAAATGTACAGGTTAAAACTTTTTTATACCCACCAACTTTTTAACTGAGTTCGTGTAACCAAGTTTACATTATTTTGTACACGAAGTTACGTCTATAATTGTACATAGATAATATATTTTATGTTATCCAAATATGTTGAGAACTATAATTTGCCAAATTCTTCATTTTTGAAAATGACACTAGTTTCGTAAAATATTGCGGCTTCCATAAAATGCACACCAAAACAAAAATGCTAAATGTGTATACAAAAATCTGTACATACAGCTTCACAACAAAAGTCCCGAAAAATGTGTATTAAATTTCTATTACTATAATTTAGTGCCTTTTTTATATAAATTAATCTTGGAATTATATAACTCATAGGACTATAATTTACAAAAATGTAATAGGCCAATAGATATTATCAACTCACTATTCATATTTAAGCTTAATGATTAATCATATTATTTATTTAATTATCGTCATAACTTATAATTCATGTCTTTATTCTATTAAAAATTATAAATATATTTATATTCTTAATGTTTTAAATATTCGCACAAAATATTATTATTTCAACAGTACTTGAACTCTATAAGGAAATTTATAGAAGTGTTAATAAATTGAATTCTTTGAATAGAATTACTTTTTTATCTCAACAGTCGTGAAAATGATGAAGAAATCAATGTTGATGACAATTCTGATGATAGTTCGGATGATGATGATGATAATGATGATGGTCATTATTCGAACAATGATGATGATGATGATGATGATAATGTTGAAGAAAGTGAGTAATTTAAAATTGTACATTTAAAAAACTTAATGAACAAACAAACTGATGCAACAACTTAATCATGTTTATGAGTATTGTTTACTTTTTATTAATTAAATAATTGAAAAACAGGCGATATTATTATAGTGAACAAATTATCAAATTTTACACAATATGTAAAAAAAATGTGTGATTACATGATTGTGATTTCGTCTTATAGTAACAAACTATTACTGTATCAGAGATGTCATTAAAATCCAATGACATAAATTAGTATTTAAGTTATTTGATTTAAGTAAAATATATCAAGATTTCTAAGCCGATAATATTATAAACTATGTTACTTTTAGTGATTTTTTAGTGCATTAAGTTAAAAATATAGTTATTAATTTAGTTAAAAATTAATTATAAAAATATGTTTCGCATTATGGAATTTAATTTCAAATTTTAATTTTTTAATGCCTAGCCTTACAAATTGTTAAACATAATTTTTGAAATTAGTAACATTTCATGTGTTTAATACAAACTTTCATTAATGTTTTATTGTATATATTTATTTAATTTTATAAAAATTTACTTAACTTTAATAATATAAAATAATTTGTTTTTATATTTTAGCCTGTCTTAGTAAGATTAAATATTTCATAATATATTAAATTATAATTCAATGTAAATCTAGTATAAATTGGTTTATGGTAGCATATTTATTTTGGAATTAATGGATCTTATAAATCTAACTTATAAATTTGACATATAATTTAAGGGTAGAATTTCACGTAGAAATACATCGTTATATATATATATATACTAAAATCTTAAATCAAACATATTATCGATGTATAAATAATTTAAAATTTGTTTTGAAAATAGTTAGTAATTTTATTTAAATTCAAAAAGATTTCATGTTATCTCTACAGCGTATTATAATGGCAATTTAAAAATTATGACCATCTTAATATTATAGATTTACAATAACACTTGAATAATTCATTGCGCTTCAATTCATATTATTATTGAATTTCAATTATTTATACAGATGCACTCCAATTAGTTGGAGGATTTAACAGTAAGCATATATTTACTAATATTTAATACATTACTTGGTTTATTACATGAAATAATTTATTAAATTTTGAATAATAATATAAAAAAATAAAAAAATAAATAAACTCGATAATGTGATTTTTGACAAAATTTAACAATAATATATATTTTATAAAATTATTGATTTTCATTCTAGTTGATGACGATGGCAAAACTGCTTTCTATTATACATATTTGAATTGGTGTTAGTAAAAAAATAATTGTCATTTCTAAATTTAATATATAATGGTTATAAATTTGTTTATGGATACTATAAAATGTTTTGATTATGTGGAATATTTGGAGAATGCAAGAATTATAACATTTAAATAAAATGTATTATTTGTTTAAATAGATTGAAACATTCATATAATGAAGACATTTTATAAAATGTTAATTAAATTAGCATCATAATTACTTTAATGCGTGGATAGTTTAATGTTTTAATTATTATAATTTATACCCCTTATTATTATGAATCGTCACTGACTTAAAAATAGTTTTATTTACGTCAATACCTTTTTCCAGCTTCATATTAATTAATTCATAGAAAATATTAAAAATATATTGGAAATTTTAACCAGAATATTGGTTTTATTAGTATTAACTTATTCTTTTCTCAGCTTTTTGAAAGATTGTCGTATGAAAGGCATTTTTAGTACTCAAAATTGACAAACAGGACAATCTTTCACTCCTCGTAGAATTATCAAATAACGTTAATATTATTAGTTTAATTATTTATTGGAAGAAAAAGTTATTTTGCTGCTTATATTAGATTGTTGCAAATCATATAAAAAGCATTGTAATTAACGTCTGAATAACTCAAAATATTGTATTTTTTAAATATTTATATGCAGCATTACTTTAATTGAGTCAAATGAAACCTATAAAGAGTTTCAATATTCGAAATATAATTATTTCATTGACGTTGTTTTTAAAAAAACATTTTTGCTCATTCAAAATGTGTTTTTAGTAATGAAATTACCTATATTTTACTCTAAAATAAAAATAGCTGGCTCTGACATTCATAGTAACTCATTTAATTGTGAATACATTAATTACGAATTCGTACTTTATAAAAGTATAGAAAATAAACATGCTCAACTAAACGTATTATATTTAATATTTTTAAATTATTATTAGTTCTTAATATTATTAATATTATTATTATTATTTCTTCTTTTTGTACTGCATAATAAAGTAAATGTGACTGCGTTTAATACATGATAACAAATCAGTATCAGTAAGCAAATAATCATAAATCAAAATTAGAATGAATATGAAAAACGTATGTTTATGTTGTGTTATTAGTTGTAGCACTCGCTTCTTCTGTCAAGTTATGTAGCACGTATACCTTTAAATATATATAATACATAGTGTACATATGTATATTACTTCTTCATTGACATGTAATAGAGTGTATGCTATTTGATAGAAACTTTAAGATAGTCCTAAATGGAGAATACAACAAATACAAGTACTTTCGAAATAATCTTTCTCAGGAATCTGTGTTATCACCAGCCTTCTTTAACAGTTACATTTTCAATATCACAAAGACGAAATCCAGAAAGTTCGTGTTCGTTGATGACGTAGGACTAATGGTGCAAAATACAGAATGTATGTTGCGCTGATGATGACAACTTAGTTGTCGAACTACGTAAACGCGGTTATTGTGTATAATTTTTGTGATTTGGGTTTCAAACATTTTGTGTATAAAATAATCACAAGTTCTCTTATATATATTTTATTAGTTTTATTGTTTTACCGATAAATAATAAAGCAATATGCAAGAAGAATTAACATGTACTAAGCCAGGGCTTTAATGATATATAATAGTCACTTAAGCTTTATTCATTGTTTTCATAGTACAATATACCAAACTATACATATTTGTTAGAGATAATTATTGTTAAGTATTCTCTTTATTTTTATTAATATTATAACCTCATATCCACTCTGACAATGCCGATTTATAACACTTATCAAAATGAAAAAATGAATATTTCTAATTGGTTTTTCACTAGCCGATGAGATTATTGACGAAATGTTAAATCGTCCAGGTAAATAGTATTAATTCTTTTTTTATCATGCAATATTTTCTTTCTTTAAACAAAATAATTAATTAAGAAAACAAAAAAATTTCAATGTTATAATTATTACTGAATTTTTGATCAATGTTAATTTTATATTTATTTTCATCAACAGAAACTCCAATTACTGAGGGCTTAGGTAAGTTATAATTCACAATAAAATGTTGATCAATGAATTTAATAAATAATGTTGTCATTATATTATAAAAATGTTAGATTAAATAAATTGAATTAGACTTTAATGTAAATATGAATTTATATATTTATATAAATATTTATATTCTATTTAACTTCATGTTTTAATTATGTTTTCTTTATGGCTTGAGGAAAATTAGTTGGTATTGTTCATTTAAAAACAGAAAAACATTAAGTTTCATCATAATATGTTTATCTGTTATTTAACAACATAATAATATGTATATTTATGAAACTATATTTATTACCTGAATTAATTGATCAGAATATGTACACTTTTTTTTCATTTTATAGGTTATGTACAACTGTATATGAATTTTCTTAGACGTAATGCAATTGAACGTATGTATACAAAACTATTCAGTATATTAAAATGTGTTACTAATGCAAATTAAAATAACAAATTTTAAGCAATCGGAGTGATCATATGTTAATAAATTGTATTATTAATAGCAAATAAAGAAATTATTAATAGAAATATAGAAAATGGCGATGAATGGTGCTACGTTCAACGTGATATCCGAAGTTTGTATTAATTTAATGAAAATATATCTGTTTTAACTTACTTAAATTACCTAAGATTTTCAAAAATATATTAAACTATATTTTCTGTGTGAGTTATTCAATATTTGGATAATTTAAAATTTGTTTTATCATAAATAGTGTATCATATTTTTGTATGAAAAATAACAAAAATCCAATTGTATGAATATAACAATGTTTTTCTTACTATTTTATGAAAGATTTAATACTTTATGAAGTAGCACTTTGCAGAGGTAATTTTAATTGTACATGTAAACTTAGTTAATATAAGAAACATATTTTGAAAATTTAATTTTTGAAAACCCTTACATGTATATATAATTACCAAGACTCACACCACTAGACGTCTCGGGAGCAAGAACAGTGGCTGGGGTATACGTGATTTATTTAGCCATGTTTAAATATTTATTAAATTAAATATCGACAGTATTTCACGGGGCAAAGTAGTGCTGGAATATTTAATAAATTCTAATCTTCAGATTTAATGCATACACATAAATTGTATTATGGCAATATACATAAGAAATCATTATTATTACCATTCTTCACATGGTAGTATAATATTTTATATTCGAATAATATTGTAGATGAACTATCCGATTTTGGTGGTAAGTAATTTGTTTGTATGTAAATATAATACGGATAACTCGAATTGTTAAATACATAAATATTTTGAACAATTATTGATAGTGTATTAAAATTATTTGTTGATTTTAAATCGTTTGAAAATTGTATTAACTGTACATATCATACTTGTAGATGATGCATATTCAGCTATATTGTTTGGATTTGATCATTTGAGTGAGCAGATCATTAAAACCACAACATCATTATATCTAAAAAAAACATAAATACTAATATAAAAATTATAAACCTAGTCGATCGTATGCGGTAAACATTTCTTTGCGTGCGGTTTTTATTTTTCATTAAAAACATTAACATTACAGCAAGGTCGTTATTTTACAAAGAAAGAAAAAACAGTTTATAAGTACAAATATATAAAATAATCTAAATTAGGAAGCCAGCGTTATAGATGAAATTAATGATTATATAAAAAACAATAGGGGAACGGGAGTTAAGAATATGACATGAATTTGAAGAAAAGAAACCTAGAGAGAATAGGCATGAAAAAAGACTGTCTGTCAACGACGAGAGAAAGACAGTTAAATATATTATGATTAAAGTCGCATAATGCCTCCTCTTGGTGTAGGGGAAATAGAGGAGATGAATTTAAAGAAAGATGGAAGGCGTGATGAAGAAGCAAGCTGTGCCCGATGCGAAGACGGGAAAAGGAATTAATAAGCCGTTTAGGAATATCGAGACCTAGGAGACACGGACGTAGAGGAATAATAGAACAGATTATTATCCAGATTTGTTCCGTTTAGTAATTTTTCTATAGTTTTCAGAATACATAGAGTAGGTATAATTAATATAAAGGATTATTGGAAATTTTTTTTTTTACAAAACACAAGAGTTAAATTTTTAACAAATATTTTTAACACATCTTTCTAATTTAAAACATAGTATTTGTCAGGTGAAAATACGATAAAATTCAAAAAACGACAAAATGTTAACAATTATATTTAATGCTATATAAAATTACGAAAAAAAATGTTTACTTTTATTAATATTATTCTAATTTATTTTTTAATTTATATATGCTAACATATAGATATTTTTATTTAAAAAACTATAAAGCAATTTATATTCATGCATAATAGACGTAGACAGTCCAAGTCTTTATAAAAAAGAAGTAAAATTGTAAACGTTTTTGATAATCTGGGAACCCATTAGGGCGCGCTGAAGGTCATACCTAAATTTAAATTTAAATAGGAAACTTCAACCCAGTCGATTGATTAAAGATTAAAAACAACAGGTCAAAAATCAGATATCAGCGAAATGATAAATAATATATATAATAAAACAAATTCAAATGAATACCTATAGTTTTATATTTTTTTAACTTTAAAAAATATTTCACAAATACGTCACACAAACGTAAACGTTTACAAAACCAAAAAACCATTCATTTAAATATAATTAAATATATATAGATATATTAACTATTTCCAGTAAAAAATACCAGTATATAAAGATGGATGTTCGGATCGAGTAGAGGAATTAGTCGAAGATTTTAAAACTCAATTATTATAAAACAATTGAAAACAATGATCAATCATTGTGTTCTGATCAAATTCGGATTATTTTAACGTAGATATTTCTCATCCAAACTTCAAATGTTTACTAAAATATTATGGTTAACAATTGGTCAAAATATTGTACGCCGTAAAACTAAAAAACACCTAATCATTGAGAAACCATCAAAATTTGCTTGTTATAAAATATATCACATATTTTCCAACAAAATTTAAATATATGTTGATATTTTTTTTAAATAATGTTTTATACATTTTATAGTAATTGACAATATACACCTTAGAGGTACGTTATAAATGTAACGAATATCTAAGAAGATGACTATTTATTTTTATTTAATGTTTTGCATTGAAATCAAAGAATAAAGCTACTCAGAATATAATATATATGAGTAAATATATATAAATATAGCTCGAGTTATGAATTAGATACGTAAGACATAATGTAAAATTTTCAAATGAAAACAACATTCCTCAAAATATTTTATAATATTTTATGCATACAAGAAATATATCGTGTCTGGAAGGTTGAACGTTGCACAAATGTACAAAAATATAATATGGTAATATCTTATGAGACCATCACGTAGTATTTTTTTACAATTTTCTTGCACAATTAATTGTGTACTCTGATGATTCATACTAAAATAAAATGTTTAATCAACTTTGCAAACGATTCAACAAGTTATAATTACGTTTTCATTGGGCTAAAATTTTTCATGTATTAGTTATAAATCTTTATGTTTTTTTTCATATAGTAATTTTAAACTAAATATTGATTAATATGCCCACATCGGTATAAATACTATTGGTATTATTATGAATATTTTTTTAGGATTTTCGGAAGAATACTATTCTCAAATTGGTAGAGATATTAAAGAATTAAATGAATGTACGTAAGAAATAACAAAATATGAGACAAATATTGTCCTACTAATAATAATATTACAATGAGTATAGAAAATAAGTTATATGTAATAAAATAAAACAAAATTCGATTTCATATACACCCAACGACTGATCGAAAACCGTTTTGAGTTTTCTTTTATCTTGCACTACATGACGTCCAAACGAATCGGGTCTTTCTTCAATTTCATGTTAATCATTTTATGATATATTTTTATTGTTTTATATATTGTTTTATTGCATTGTAAATAGCAAAAAAATATATATGAATTTCACTTTTTTTTAGGTTTTACTAATGTCCCAGGTCCGAGGCCATATTGCCAACAACTATAATAGGACATAAGTTGACAAATAACAAAAAAAAAAAAATTGATTTATTAATTAGTTAATTAGTTATTTTTTTTCGATATATTTACACAAAACAAAATTCATTTATGACTTATTTTTAATTAATAAAATGTTTTTTGATATATAATTAATTACTTGTTGTTAATATTTTATTTTTATTAATTATAATAATAAACGAAGGCCTTATGATTATGTATGAATATTTTACCCATTTATTTTCCTTTTATATTCTGAAAGAGAGCAACAACAAAAAAGGACGCAGCAAATGTATGGGCACGTGCGACGGGTGTATTCTTATCATTACGATCTCTTCACAAGCACGTAATTTGCAATTATTCCTCTTTTTTAACGAACTAGTTCACGTTCCAATTCAACTAGTCCCTCATTTTCGCTGATAATAATTTACTCTTCTAAATGAAATCTATCAGTTTCTTGATTAATATTGCATAAAACCACACACACTTTTATGATATGATTTAAATAATCTCATAAATAATATGTGAATTATTTTATGTATTCATAATAATTGAACAAAGATTCAGTATCTACATCTCGAAGAAAACACTACATACACACCATATAATGTGTAAAATATTAAAATCTGTCACTAAGTCCTATAAACGTTATTATAATTCACGTACCCTGATCACATATAATCAATGCAGTAATCCTTCCAAAAGACTGGAAATGAAATCGTGTCACTAACTACTCCTCAGATTACTCCACGCACTTTGAGTGATCTGATTATTTAACGAAATTTCGATGTGTCTTCAGTAAATGACTTCTATTCTTATGTTACCATGTTACATTGTAAATCATTTATGTCAATTATACTCGATTGCATAAATCGTCTAGTGACCACAGAATGATTGAAAATCTTCGTGACAGATAGGCAACACAAAGTACACATACGCACGAAGGTTCTAGATCATTCTATTTACACAACTTAGCAAAAAAAGTAGAACGCTCTAGAAGTTTCGGTGATATTATATAGTGGCACGACAATATCGTAACAACCAATTATACTGTAGCACAGAACATGTAGTGTGACTTACGTTATTATGTAAAGTGTAAATATTAAATTAATTCAATCAAATAAACATTCTGTCATTTTTCGTTTAAGCATTTATCAGTGTTTGTATAGTATTTTATTAATAACCACACCATCAAAGTGGTAACTTCGACATACGAAAAGCCGTAGTAAGGGGGGGAGTCGAAAGGTGCCTGCGCCCGAGTGCAAAATTTTAAAGGGCGCAAAATTTTAGAAATTACAAAATTAATATAATAACAATATAAAAATATCATAGTCAAAATTCACAGTGTAATTTTTCTGCACTCATGTAGATAATAAATACACTGTACCTTTATATGGTATTTGCATTATCTATTGCACTATTTATTCCAGCTGATGCTAATTATTTTCACAGAAAAAGTATACACCAGTGTATACAGGTGTAGGTAGATGGAAAACATTATAATATGTATGTTTGTTTTTGATAATAATTGTTCTTTTTGATACTTCAGTGAAACAAGATCGTATATCTGATTCGACAATTATATCCATTGAACATTCATTGGTAAACACATAAGATATTAACTAACTTATAGATACTCGTAAATTCGCTGGACAAAAAGCCAGGAAAATTATAATTTAATTTTAAAATATTTTGCGTACCTAATATTTATTTATTTAGTTATATTACTTTTGTTAATAATTTAAGTTTAATTTTTAAATAAAGTATTATTTGGTATTATTTACTTTGCCGTTTTATTATTTTTGATTATTTTTAACGATTATTTATTCAAATTAAAAAAAAATATATTTATAAAATTAATAATCTATTAGTTTATATGTTGAAACCAAAAGGGTGCAATTTTAAGTTTTGCCCCGGGGCGCAATATTCAGTTACTACGGCTCTGATTTTAAGTAAACATATACGTATATCTGGTCTTCCCCGCAGTACATCGCATTGAAAAACGGAACAGGTTTTATTCAGATAATAAATAAAATAATGTAATATTTCATAATATAATTGAAATAAATTATATCTATATAACAGTGGTTTGAAATGTAATCATTTTAATAATAATAATAATAATTCATCATGTATAACGGATATTATCAAAAATTAAAATCTGCGAAATGAAAACGCTCCCTTCTTGGTCACCTGGTCGGGTTTTTTATTCGAGGCGCCAAAATTATGACGTCCAACATTATAACGACACCGAAACACACTCCCTTCGCATTAATTTCAAACTATGGCCAGTTTTTATTAAATACTTTTAAGACAAAAGCACGTTGTTTCTGACCGTTCTATTGGTCCGTGATTACCGAATGGCACGTTAAGATGCGGACAAGTTGTTTCATATGGTCCCACTCGGTCTCCTCTCTTTGAATTCTTGGCCTCCCTCGTCCCTCCCCACCACCCATCGTAATGATGTTGGATTGGAGACCCGACAACGCGAGGACCAAGTCGCATCTAGTCCGCGTTGGCGAATGGCGGATGGCCGAACGTCTCCGTCGCAGAAACCGTCGTTAATATAAAATAAATGATCGCGTTTGACACAAGTCAAACACATTATTAATATTATTATTATTAAATACATAATAACGGTTAATAATATTTAAACTTATTGGATAAAATATGTTCATATATAGCACGCTCGCAACGACATTCATTTTTTTTTTCTATTATTATTTCACAGTATGTTGTCTTCATTTGAACAATAAGTGAATGTGATGGAATATTATTTACATGGCACGCTTAAGTAATCGAAGAATTTTCCCAGTGAAAGAATTTCAATGTAAATTATTTGCAAAGGAAAATTAGTTTGGATTTCAAGTATACTAGTACGTCACGACACCTTTGTCATTTTAATATATTTTAGTGGTTTCCTTTGGATGATTTTGGATGCAAATTATTTAATAAAGGGATTTGAGTGGATTTGGATAAGACTGTTAAATCTTTTTTAGTGAGATTGGCTACTTCGCAGACTGGGAAAATATTAAGGCCATTGTGTATAGTATGGTTGGACACCCAGTAAAGCACTTTGGTTATGGTTCGGATGTTTTATTATTGGAAAATTGTGATGTGGTTATTATTGGTTTTTATTGCCAATTTCCATAACTGAATTTCATACGTACAGGTGGGTTTGGAGAAAATTGTATAGATAAGTAACTTGGTTTATATTTTAGTACGTTTAAATGTTAATGGAGATCGATATCTATACGATATCTAATCGAACATTATACGTAAGTTGATGATAACAATAGGTAAAACATATCATAATGTATGACCTGCGTTACCATTTCGACGTTAGTTATAATTAATTTATTCAATTATTTAGTATTCCAAAGGGGTATTCAATAGATTTTATAACTTGTTAGTAAACTGACTTCAGTTCAATTTTTCTATTTTATCCAAACATATAATTTAAAAGGAAAAAAATGAAAAATTTAATGTATTATATAATTATGAAATATAATTATGGTAAATTAAAAAACGTTTTTGGGTTACGATTATCATTAATTAGTTCAAGAAAACTAATATAAATGACATAATAATATAACAACTTTGAACTCAAAAAAAAAAAAAATATTCATTAATAAAATTAATTGAACGATAAAACAAATAAAATGAAAAGTGCCTATTTCATTAAAGTAGTTGTGTTATATATTAACATTTTACATTTTTATATTTACCAAAAATCATGTATTTTATATTTTATGTTTTATATATGGATCCAAATTTTAAATTAAAATTTTTAAACCTAAATTATATATTATAGTTATGTTAAGTATAGTTTAATATAATTGCATATTGCACATACCTATATGAAAATGGCCAACCAGCGTACAATTATAATAAATAAATGAATCATATATCAATGTTAAAATAAATATGTAACATTAAAAAGAAATACAACTGGATGAGATGTTTTTTTTGCCATTTAAACAAATATTTGTACTATACTCCGTAAAAAAATACCTACGTAGACTAAATCATTTTATTCGTCAAATTGTATCGGTGTAGTTTAAAAAAATTTATTTTCTGTTTAACAGCAAAAGCAATATACTAAAATGAACACATTTTCTCCTATATATAACTTAATTCTCATAGCTCTGATATTTTCTGACATTTATGAGTACACGTGGGCTCATTGTAGTAAGTATTTGTTCATCTGTATTTATATGTACTATCTATTTTTTATAGTAAAATATCTAGACTGAATTAAATTCGTTTTAATTGAACCGACACTATAGGTATTTTTTATATACGTAATTGTTTTATTATTGATTATTGTCTATAGATCGATATAATAATGAATGGCAAGGTAAATAATTATATAATGTATGCTTGTAAATAATACTACTTGAAATGCCCTGCTCCTAACACCCCATTCGTTAGTACATACACTGATACTTAAATCGTGTGAAAGCGTGTTTTCAAATACCGATGAAGCTTATCGCTGTAAGACTGTTGCAATCATACAGCTTGGACTCTTCGACAAAGTGATTGGTCGAGATGAAAAAAAACAACAGATCATGTAAAAATGCGACAGTGTCAATCGTTTGTGATTATATTGAGTCTAAAGAAATGATTATCAATTTTATAGACGCCTTTTCCTATTTAAATTGATTATCAACTCTATTATATTATTGCATTAAACTTTTATATTTTATTTGGGAAAATGTATTCAAGAAAATAGATCCGGGACTCTTGTCATCATGAAATTGTCTTTCGGAAAACCATACAAGAACGCATATAGACTAAAATTTAATAAATTATATATATGTAATTATAAATATAAAATATGAAAAGTTTTCTATACACAACAATTTTCTTAACAGTTAGATTCCATGTTTACATTTCTTTGTACACAGTGTAACGTTTATACTTGTACATCTATAAATGTATTATGCTATCCGAAAAAGTTTAGAGCTATAATTGACCAAAATATTCATTACTGTACACAACACAAGTTTCGTACAATATCACGTGTAATTTAAAATATACACCAAAACAAGAATGGTAAATTCTAAATAAAGATGTGTATAGAAATCTGTACATACAGCTTCAGGACAAAATTCTTGAAGAATATCGTGGCAGTAATTCTGTTAAAGTTTATTTTTAGTTTAAATTTAGTGATGTTTTATTGGAATTTAATCGTGGAAAAAATAAATAGAAATACTGTAAGTCACATGTTAAAAAAATTGTATAGACGAAGTAGCATTTACCATTTATTTGATTTAATCTTATTTTGTATATTATTATTGTTGTTACTTTTTATTCATATATTCATTTTATATTATAATAATAATATATTTCCACTCTTAATATTTTATATATTCACACAAAATATTATTATATTAATGGTACTGGAACTATATAAGGAAATCTTAGAGCCGAATTAAAAAATTGAGTCCTTTGTACAGATTTTTTAGATGGATTCGATGATCTTCATAATGATGATGATAATACTGATGAGAATGCTGTTGGTCCTGATGTTGATCCTGATGTTGATCATAATATTCCTAATCCTTACAATGCTGATGACTACGAAAGTAATATTCTTTTTTAAGCGTAATAAATAGACGTCATTAAGTTCGAACGACATAAACAAATATTTATTTATTTGATTCTATGTAAATATTTCTATACGCAAAAAATGTATAAATTGTAATACTATCATATAATGTTTTTTTTTGTGCGTGAAATTAAAAATTATAGTCATTAATAACTTAGAAGTAAATTAAAAAAATGTATGTAACTTAATTTCTACTTTTAATTTAATAATGCTCAGCTCTACTAATTGTTTTTCTTAATTTAAAACTTAAAATAGTAAATATTTTATATAATGGATAAACATCGTTTTGTTATTACTAATATTTGTTTTCATTTATATTTTATAATGTATTTATTTGAATATATACAAGTGTATAAATAAATATACTCCACTTTAATAATATAATTTAATTTGTTTTTATATTTTAGCTTGTATAAGTAAGATTGAATATTACGTATTATATTAATTTATACTTAAATATTTACCTAGTATTAATTTTTTTATGATAACATATTAATTTTGGAATTAATAGATTTTTTGAATCTAAAGAATAATTTGACATATTAATTAAGGGTATAATTTTATTTTCATTTGTAAAATTTTTTTAATTATGCAGTGTATTATAATGCAATTATTTAACCCTCCAAGGACGAGAAAAAAAATCTTCATTCACTTGAAAATTTTCACCTTTTTCTCTTCAATTGGGCTTTAGAGAACCCAAGAAAAATAATTTTAAAAATCCCCCCCCCCACCACAGTCCCCAGAACGAGGCGTGCCATATATGGCACGATCGTCCTTACAGGGTAGTCGTAGTCGGACAGGAATCACGTTTTGTCGAGACATGTTCGCTGTGCCCGATATGGCACGCTCGTCCTTCGTGGGTTAATTATGACTGTCATAATATTATTATCTAATGTATTTTTGGAATGCATAACCGAAGTACCTGGGCGTTTTTTGGATATGGTAATTAGGTGCGTCTGGGTACTAGGAATCAGCGGCTCCAAAACAGGTTCTGAATTATCCAGGCGCCTGTGTCCCCCGCCTGAGTAAGTCGGGGCCATACACGGGCCCAAGCAGCCTTAAGGCATCCGTAACTGACAGATAACGGAAAAGCCCTATCGTAGGGTTAGCCACGAATATTTAAATAAGTGATCACCGACCATGGGTCTCCTGTCAAGTGGCTCAGGGTACGGCCCCAGCTTGCCGGACGGGCCGTACGTGGGACATTTTATCTCCTGGCTGGGGGGAAGTGGACTTCGCGCACTAAATCCTTCGTTAGAAAAGGGTAACGTAACTTTGGACCGTATTACGCACAGTCGGGCAGATAAGGTGACCATGCTGTCCGGTCAAAACCCGTGAGAAGTGACTGAGTCAGATCTACCATATTGGCTTGGGTGGGTAAGGGAACTTCAGGTCTTGACACTTGGGCAGGACCCAAGAATCTCAGAGCTTAGAATCCGACATAACTTGCTCGCAGGCACCGCAGAAATTTAAGAGCCTGAACAACTGATTTCTAGTGTCACTAAAAACTGCCTTAAGACAGTAGAGCAGCTGAGGCGAAGGTCGCTCAGTGCATGTTCAACTAATGACGTAAGGAAGAATAGTAGTACGGGTACCGGCTTACCACTCCGGAGACAATGTTGAGGTGCCTATCTCGGCTGCAACGTGGTGGTTGTGGGGACAAGTGCCAGATAGTAACAAATCACATGACCCAGTGGGAGTGAATAGAAACCAACATGGCTCGAGAAATCGAGTCGTTCCTTCTCCTCAAAAGGATATGGGTTCCTAGCTAGGTGCTGATGGTCCTTAAACGATACAGGTTTACCGGTTGGGTTTTGATCTGCTTTATCTCTTAAGTAACGCCTCGCAATAATAGAAAGTGTGCGGTCAATAGGCCTCGACCAACAAACCCAGAACGTACTGTTATAATATTATAGGGATATTAGGTATAACATATCGATGATACTATGTTTTATTCTGGTAATTCTATATATTTTTTCAAATTTCAATTATTTACTTAGATGCACTCGAAGTAGATGGAAGATTTAACAGTAAGCAATTGTTTACTAATATTCAATAAATCTATACAACTTATATTAACTAAACTTTTATACTACTTTTTGAATAATAATATTAAAAATAATGAAGATGATAATAATAATAATAATAATAATAAACTTCATTATGTCGCCTTTGATAAAACAGAAAAGTATGTATGTTTAAAGAAATTATTTGTTTTACTTTCTAGTTAATCATGGTGGCAGAACTGCTTTCTTTTATGCATACAAATATTGGTGTGAGTAAAAAATATAAACAATTTTTAAATTTAATATATTTTATTACAAAATTGTTTATGTACACTAAATTGTTTTGATTATATGGAATATTTGGGGATGGCGAGTACTAAATACAATATACGATTAGTATGTGTAATCTAAAACATTTAAATATTAAACCAAGTGTATATAATTATAATTCTTTTAACATTATTATTATATCTGTATTAACGCATGTATATTTGTAATGTTTTTATTATTATTGTTATTTACATCCACATTATAATAGTTACTTACTAACGTAATAATAGTGTTATCGACATCATTACTTTTCCCTAGCTTCATATTGGTTAGTTCAAATAAAATAATAGAAATATATTAGAAATTTTAAACAGAATTTCGGGATTTTTATTAGCTTATGCTAATTGTTTGTTAGTTTGTTTAAAGGCTGTCGGAAGAAATGTGTTTTTAGTATGAAAAATTGGCTCACGTGACAAAATCTTATACCTCGTAGGATTGTCAGATTACGTTATTATTATTGTTATGATTGTTAATTGAAAGAAGAAGGTTTTTTACTGTTTACATTTGACTGTTACAAATTCATATAAAAAGAACTGAAATAAACGATTGAATAATTTACACTATTAGTATTTTTTAAGTATACCTGTACAGCATTATTTTAATCGAAAATCAGAATCCAATTCAATTTGTAATAGTTCTCAATATTCAAAATATAACTCATTTCATACAAAAATTGCATGAACGTTTTTACTAGAAAGCTGTTTTTGCTTATTTAATAGGTGTAATTTTTAATAAAATTGCTTATATTTTACTCCAAAAATAAAGTAATAGTCTCTGACATTCTTAGTAAATCATGTAATAATAAGAAAAGTAATAACTAAAAACTTATTTTTACAAGAATGAGAAACAAAAATATCTAAGCGTATTATTAGTAGTACATGTATAGTACCAAAACATACGTATTTGTTACAGATACCTATTGTTAAGTACTCTTTTTATTTTCTTAATAATAAACCTACTCATAATTCAAAACATTCCGTTTTTCTGATATTTTTACAAAATATTTATGAATCGTTGTTTAAATTACATGAAACAAAAAATAAAACTTTCACCTCAAGATCAGAGAGAAGTCATATATTGCATAATATCATAGAAAACAATTAATCATAAAAAAAAAATAATAATAAACATTTCTCTCATGGGAAAAGTTATATAACCTATTTGAATATTTAGGAATAAATGCTAGAGATAAATTAACCGACATAAAAGGCTTTTCAAAAAAGAAATTAATATGTATTGAAATTGTTTTACTTAATTAGTTGCAATGACACACCATAACAATAAAACACTTTAATTTAATTATACTTAATCAATACAATTTCAAAAGAACTTGGATAATACCAATTTATAATACTTATAGAAATAGAAACATGAATATTTCCAATTAATTTTTTTATTACTAGCCAATGAGATAATTGACGGATTGTTAAATCGTCCAGGTAAATAGTATTATAATTATTTATATTATATGTTACACAGAGATATGTATTGTTGTCTCTTTTTAAACAAAGTAATTATTAATTCACAAAATTTGTTCCAATTCCTATTGAATACTAATTTTCATTTACAGATTCAAATACTGAAAACTTAAGTAAGTTAGAACTTACAATAAAATGTTTATGAATGAATTTAATGAATAAATTTATAAATGTATTTAAATTTACTTGAACGTAAATATACTTACATGTTTATATAATTATTTATATTATGTTAACATCAATATTTTAGATATATTTTCTTTATTGACTAAAAAATCCATATTCTCTAATCTCTATTTTTGTAAAAAAAAAGCCATTGAATTTTAATATATTATGTTTATCTAATACGAGTATATATAAATAAATATATAACAAAATAATAATATAATATCTATGCATAATAAGATATAATTGAGTTAAATCGGTTTAATGACATAAATATTTTTTAATTTTACAGACTATGTAAAGTCGTATATTGATGTATTAAAACGAAAGACAATTATTTGTATGTATACAAAATAATACAATATAAAGTATATTCATAATGTATTATTATTGTAAATAAGTAAAACTACAGGAATATCTTAATTGAAGTAAGCAATGTGGTTATCATATATCAATAAATTGTATTTTGAATAGCGAATCCAGTAAACTCAGATGAAAGGCTCAAAAATGCCACTAATTGGTGCAATTATCAACAAGAAATTCATAGTTCGTATTAATTTAATGAAAATTTACGTGTTTTAATTTAATTAAACAATCAACAATTTTCAAAAATATTTTTAAATATATATTCTACATGTATATTAGTAAGTTATTATAGTTATAAGTTATTCAACTTATGGATAATTTAAATTTTGCTTTATTATAAGTAGAATATCACATTTTTTTATGAAAAATAAAAACATTATGAATTGGCTTATTTTATGAAAGATTTAACAGATGAAAGAGTAATGGAATGCCAAAGTACGTGTATGGTTACGAATAAACTTAGTTAATATAAATAAGATGTTTTTAAAATTTTATTTTTGAAACCCTCACATCGTACATGCGATGAATGGCTATTAAATAACGAGACATTTTATTTAAAAACATTTTATTAACAGTTTTTAATAATTTAACATTTTTATCTTTCTATGTACTCCCCTTCACGTTTAATACATTGCTCCATCCGTATTTTCCATTGATTGAAACACTGTTGTAAATCCTTTCCCACAATTATTCTTACTTACTTTATTCGTACTCATTCTCTAAGTATTGTCGAAACTTGTAGATAATAATGTTGATTAACAGTCTGTTCTTGAGTTACCCATTTAGTTATTATTACACTGGCGAACGTAGACTGACTAAACTAGTATTAATCGGTGCAAGTATTCATAGTTTATAAATATATCAATTTTATTACTTTATCTGTACCCATTATATCGCTAATTTGACAGTCTCGTATTTTAATAGCCTTATTTCATATAATTATAAAATGGCATCACAATTGTCGGCTGAAAATCGGTACGAAATCTCATATTATTAAAACAGTTCAATTATACATTAGTACCAATACGCCTAACGTGAATAATGCAGACGTGATCATAAGTAAGTAGGGTAAGATGGCCGATTCTGGGTCGCTACGAAACCATGACCCATGCAAATCCATTACAGGAATGAAGAAATAGTAGTTATATATAATTAATAGTTAATTATTACCGTGATGTTTGATTTTTGAATAGCTCCCAAGACCGTGATTAATTTAGTTGCGTCTGTAATATTATATAATATATATATATATGAATTGTATTATAATATTATATATATAAAACTATTACTACTACTATTATTCAGAAGGTAGTAAACTATTTCATATTCGAATCATTTTATAGTTGAACTAACTCCTTTTGGTAGTAAGTTACTTGTTTTTGTAATAATTATTTAAAGATAATTGAAATTTGAAAAACACATAAATATTATGAAAAATAATTGGAAGTGTATTATAATGATTTGTTTATTTTAAATCATTTGAAAATTATGTTCACCAATTTTTTTATTTTTGTAGATAATACAAGTTCAGCTCTGTTATATGGACTTCTACATTTGTGTGAGCAGATTATTAATCACAATACATCATTATTTTTATATAATATAGATATAAATATAAGAATTTAACCTCCAGTCGATCGTGGGTTGTAAACATTTCTTTTAATACAATAATGACTACTTTATAATTCCTTTTATTTTATTTTATTTTTGATTGAGTTAAATAGATCTGTTATTAACAATTTGAGACCAGAGTTCCGGGTTTTTTTCAAGTCTCTAGTAATGGCTACATTAGAACTGGTTCCGATACCTAAAAAGGAAAGTCTGAATTGGTGCCTATTAGCATTTTTCTATAATCTTCAAAAACATTAAGCCAACTATGCCGTTTAAATGAATAATAAAAAATAAAAAATAAATATATATATATATTAAGGTACAAGGAGCTAAAAAAAGATAAAATTGGATGAATTTCAAATTTAATTTGACAGTTTCAAGTATCAAATGTAAAATTCATAACTAATATGTGTTACAAATTTTCCCCAAATAAAAAAAAAGTATATGTATAGAAAAACTAAAATTAAACATAAACAGTAAAGTTTTTAAAAAATGACAAAATATTAACTATTATATTTATTAAAATATTAAATCAAAATAATTTTTTTTATTTTTATTATTATAATTTTTATACTAATTATTATACATCTTAACGTATAAATTTGTTATGAAAAAAGTTATAACAAAATTCGCAACCATTTCAAAAAAACGTAGTTTTTAATTCTATGTAAAAAGGGAAGGGAAAATGAAATAGCTTTTAAAATAGTCTGGAAACCAATTCGGACGTACGGGTAATCATGATTAAATTTAAAAAATGAAAATTTAACCAGGTCGATCGATTGAAGGTCGAAAAACAATGGGACAATAATCAAATATCAGAAGATCGGACCTTATCAACCGAAAATATCGAAATCACGTATATCCAGGGTTTTGATTGTCAATTACTCGTAACACTGTTCGCAGTAAAACTAAATAAAACCTTATCTATCATTGAGGAACCAACAAATTATGCTTGTTATAAAACAGATCGTATTTTTTCCAACAAAATTATTAAATACGTTTATATTTCTTTGTAATTTAATATTGTATACGTTTTATAGATAAAAACGATAGAGAATTGAGAGGTACGTTATAAATGTAACGAATAGCCCACATGATGGCCACTTACTATATTATTTAATGTTTTGCATTGAAATCAAAAAATCACTACTCGGAATACGATGTTAACATATATGTATGTTATATATATATATATATATATATATATGAGTACAATCTGAGTAAGAATTAGATACGTATAATGTAACGTGAATTTTTCAAATGAAAACAACATTCTTCAAATATATTTCATAGAAATGTATACAAGACAATATTTACAATAATTTACAAAAATCACGCCTGGAAAATTGAATATTGTACTAATATGATCAAATTTTCAATCAATTCAACAAGTAATAATGTATGTTGTCATTGAGACTGAATTGCTCGTGTATCAGTTGGAAATCGTTTTGCGTTTTGTCATACGGTCATCTAAAACTAAATATTGATTAATACATTCATATCAGTATAAATAATTTGATATTACTATTACTATATATTTGTTTAGGATATTCACGAGAGTACTACTTTCAGCTTGGCCGACAATTTCTAGCAATAGTCGAGTGTACGTAAGGAAAGACCAAATAGGAATCCAATATTTTCACGTATTTAAATTATATTTTAGGAAAGAGTATAATAAATAGGTAATCGGTAATCGCCATAAACCATACAAACCTTAAATGATAATAATCAATTGTCATTGATAATTTTACAAATAAATATCCAATGATAAGTCGTTGTCACTTCAACAGTATGTAAATAACAATATTAATAACAAGTTTTAATTTTAACAATTATCGTGAATTCGTTATAATTCTTACGGAAATGTTTGGTCATCGAATTGTCGTAGTAGTATTTTACACGTTTCTGTCGTACAGTTCGCGGATTAATATTCGATTTATGATCACACCGGTGCGTGCGCGCACACGTCAGCAATCACAAGTACCGTTTCGGGTACATCATCAAATCTCATTTCCAAAAATACCGATCGATCCGGTAATACGATAAGAAAACAGACTAAAAAAATTTCAAGCGATTTCGCATCAACATGATTTAGTCATACAATTTATTTAGATCGGCTTTTCCGCTTTTTACAATTTTTCCATTGCACCGATATTCGATAACTGCGCGACGACCGTTTTTCTATTCGTTCGATTTTGTTTTGTCGGGTACATGGGAAAAAAATTAATGTCGCACAAATGTCGCACAAATGTCGATCTCATGCAGACTCCGCGACGGATCGAAATCCGTTTTCAATTTTCTTATTTGCACTACAAGACGTTTAGACGAATCGGTTCTTTTTCCGATTTCGTGTTAATCCGTTTAGGACGTACCATTATTGCTATGTTTTTCAATAGGTAGCAAAATATTGTTTACGAAAATGATTTATTAATTTTTTTTTTTTTTTTTTTTAGATTTTGTTAATGTCCCAAATCCGAGGATGTTTTGCTCTTGCCCGCGTAATTACATTTGATTAAATATGTAATTTTGATGTGTTCGTGCTAAAAAAAAAAAAAAACTAATTTGTTTGACATTTATTTGTTTTATAAAGAAATGTGTTTGAATATGTTTTCATTATAGTTGTAATGTCAACTTTTCGATTTACTGTCAATAATCAATGAAAACTGTAAGATTATGTAATATATCTCCTCTTAATTATCTGTCTTTTGTGTGGTGTAATTGAATTGGCTTCCAAAACCAGACGGTCGATATTTTGATTCTGAAGGATGACTTCAAAAGATTTCACTATAAAATGAGCTTGCCGTTTAAAACTCTCGCGTGAAATAATAGTTATATATTTAAGTGCAAGTTGGTTGTTGAACAGTATTGACGATTAATTAATTGTAAAATTTACAGGAATGAAAACTAAATTACTAATTTATAAAACCTTATTAAAACCAATTTGGACATATGGTCTACAACTGTGGGGCGCGGCAAAAAAAAAAACAAATATTAACAAAATACAAACACATCAGAATATCACATTTCGCAAAATCACCAACGCTCCTCCCTACATTCCTAACCAAACCCTTCACAAAGACTTAAATATGAAAACAATCGAACAATTTTCTACAAGCGATTCTTCTCTCGATTAGGTAATCATGAAAATCCACTGATCAAAATATTAAATTCTCTAACGCTTCCCGATAATCCTCACCGTCGTCTGAAAAGGTTAGGTTAGGTAAAACTTTTGCTCTAAAGCCATACTCTCTATTCTTTTCTCTTATCTTTGTCCTCCAAGCCAAGTGCCACCAATGGGTGACTACTTAAACACGTTTTGTTCCTGAGAAATTACTCTCTTCACATATAACTTATAGTGCTATATAGTGTAGATTGTATATTTGCTTAAATAAAATTTAAAAATAAATAAATTGTATAGTGACACCGTGTCCATGCGAAGGAATAGGCGGTTATAATAAAACGTCACGTGCATTTTAAACGTCCGTTTGAAGTATATTTTGAGAACCACTTTTTGAAAAATACATTTTTTTTTTTCTGTCATTAGGAGGCTCAAATTCAATAACAAATTTACTGTTGGCCAATTCAATGGGCAATGGGCGATTTACTCGATATTGGGGACCAATTCAATGGTAGTGCCGTTTTACGTCCCGTGAAAAAGCAAACGGCGTAGAAAAAATAATAACGCACGTGCGCGCGGTGTGTTCAAAAGCACGTCGTCTCGACCCGCTCACGCTGACCGTTTATTTACGTTTCACGTAAAAACATGGCGTAGTGCAAATCGAACACCGAATAGCACGTTTCGCTACACGATTTGTTTGTTTTTAAAATTTTGCGTCAAGAACTCGTTACACAAATTTAAACATGAAACGGTAAAGCTACCCGACGAAACGAATTGATTATCGTTGATTTATGATTCACGTTTTTACTGCTTCGCGACGTTTCTAACAAATATCCTTTTTGTTATCATTAACCCGACCACATGAGACGTCGAAAACTTTACGGCCGATGGGACAATACATTATATTATTATCTTATTTCGGCCAAAAAAACGCCACTTCACGATATTTAGCTCGTTTCGGTCGGCAAATTGGAAATTTCGACATCTAAATGATCAAGTCGGCAATTATCGCATAAAACAATGACATTTTGTCATGGAATAAAATAGAATTTATTCAATTTGCTTCGATGATAAATTTTGATCGACAATAACCTCCGTGGACATAAAGTCTTGTTAACAAAAACATCGTTTTTCGTCGTATAGTTTGCACAGAGTATTCTATATATAGAATCTATGGTATTTCGTTTGTTATCGACGACCGCGTTTGTCATTCACAACAAATAATATTAAGTAGTGATAACCGGCGTTAATAATACACGACGCCGATTCGTTTCACTTCGTCTATTGTAGTCTCGATAAGTGTTAATACTTGAAAGATGGACAAAAAAAAAAAAAAACAAAACAAAAATTCAGTGTTTAACTTGCGGTGGTGTGTTCGATGACGATTATAAGACGAGTCATAAAATTAAACATCGTGCCGATAAAAATTTTTTTCAAAGCAAGCATTTTAGAGCATCCGAAAATCCGTTTGCAGCCGCAGCTAAACAAAATAATGCCCGGGTACAAATAGACACCGATACAGTAAGATTTTAGTAGTATTGATTTTTTTTTTTTTCAATCAAAATAAACTATACACGTCTACGTTCAGATTAATATTTGACTATTATGATTTATGAATATTGAAATAGTCGTTTAAATGACAAATTCCTCAAATATATATCTTAAATCTAAATGCCGGTTGCTGATTTTAGTTAGATCAATTTTTTTGTACCAACAACTGAATGATAGTCGACAAAAGATTGTTTTTTCATAAATATATATTTGGACGTATACACCAGTAGATATATTTATGAAATCTGATCTAGCCATCCATAGATGGTCATTGCCACTTTTTTACGTTGTCGAATATGGTTCTTGTCCTAATTACTGCCATAGGTTTTTTTAAATGCATTTATCGCAACTTTAAGAATACTAAAAATTGACACGCTTATGATTGCCATTTAGTTTATAAAAACAACAAGTTGTACAGTATGTTGACTTTTAAGAACAGTGTAAAAATTGCGTATACATATGGGTTATAACGAATACGGCTGTTGAAAAAAATATTAAACACATTAAAATGTTAAGTATCAAGCATAAGCTGCTGATAAACAATTACCGTTAAGGTACTTACATACAGACACACTTTAGTTGTTAAAATGCTCTTGTGCTCTACTCTACATAATTAATGTTGTGTGTTTGTGTACTCTGGTGATGATATTTTAATTTTCTACTTTTTGTTAGTGTTTTACGTATTAGTGTTTACGTACACAAAAGAATGCTAGTCGTTCATTTTATAACTCTTTTTTGGATCAAAAGTTGAAAGAAAAAAATAGATTTTATTCCTATGTTAATAATATATAAAAACTTTATCAAACATTTATTATTGTACTACATCTTCTTGATAATGTTTTGTCGAACCAATCTATGTGTTTTGGGTTGTCTATTTTCTTGGGCGGATAAACAGCGTTAGACAAAAATTTGTTATACTTTCAACTAGTAAGTTCATCGAGACATAACCTGTGGCAGTAGCTATGTTTCTGTACTCATGAGTCTTGTACATTTAATGTCCACACTATTACTATTTCCCCTAATTCCCATACATTTTGGTATGATTTCATAAACCACAAAAAGCCGTGCTCACAGTTAAGTATTATTTAACATCTGATGATTATATTATAATTATTGTACATAAGATATTTTATGATTTGTTTTTGAATTAATAAGGCATTGACCTTTTACATTATCAGCTGCAAAATTGATCACTAAAAACTATTGTTTTAGAACTAATTACATTTTATTGAGTATTGAAATTGTTATTGCTAAACTTAATTTTATTGATGTAGAATTTTGTTGTTATAGCGATATGTTCTTTTTTCTTTTCAAAGTATCATATAGCAAATACACACACATTTGTAGAATACTTGTTGGATGAATGTTTTTTCTTCTTTCGAGGATCAATATGAAATGTTATTGAGCTTCTCATTACGTCTAAAAAGTTAATTAATAAAAAAAAAATCAAATATAAGTCATTTCATATCTATATAATTTAATAGTAATTTAATATGCAACGTATAATACATACTTGTACGTAGATATCTAGAAGTAAAAGGAACCCCGGTAACGGATTTACTCGACTGAAACAAAACATTTTCAATTAATGCTTTTTAATAGTTTACATAAATATCAGTGTCGAAAATAATTTGATGTGTATGTAAACGTAAAATATTCTCACCACGGTGGAACAGCAGCAGACGATTTAAATATCATTCTGTTGTTACTGAAGCTACAGCAGCCTGGATTGAAACGATTTCCGCAAACCGATCAGGTGTAGCCATCGATATACATGCAAGACGTCGCGTCGTTTATGTCGTCTCGTATTTCCATTTTTTTCGGAAATCTAAACCAAAACAACAAAACAATATGAGCCAATGTTTATACACATGATACGATATGAAGTGACCATAATGGCATTTATATTATATGTGGAAAACGCGAGACAAACGAACACGTACGGATCGTAAAAAACGTGAACAACAAAATACACATGTAATAGAGATGTATTTTACACATGATACGATTTGTAGTGACCATAATGGCATTTATATTATATGTGGAAAACGCGAGACAAACGGAACACTTACGGATCGTAAAAACCGTGAACAACAAAATACAATTGTAATAGAGATGTATTTTTATTTTGGACAAATAATAATAATGATAATAATCGCGTTTGGACATAACGCATAATCGACGATAATACGATAAGAGAGCGCTACACGAGAGCGGGCCTTTCTCTCCTCGTTCCGGCCCGCGGCCTCTCGTTTTTGATAATACGGGCCCGTTCGCATAGACGTCGGCAGGCGAAATTTTTTTTTTATTTATTTAGAAAAAGACAATAACAATCTGCACACATTTTAGTATAATAAATTATTTTGATAACAGTGAATAGAAAATAGCATGAATCGCTTGATCGAAATACCCCTAATTATAAATTAGATTATAATCTATATATATATATTTTTTTTAAAAGGAGTAAGTCACGATTCCAATTTCTTTTTAATCTACGAGGGGGGTTGTCGGTAATACGATTCGAAGACATGATATTTGAATCGAGGCGAAACGCGTTCGAATTACGCGTTCGTGGCCGCGGAAAATACGAAAACGAAGTCGACACCGACCGAGAAGATAATGATTGTGAAAAAACTATCGGGCGATAAAAATCAATTGCAATGTTCATCTCAACGACGTACGTAAATACAAAAAAAAAATCAATATTCACAGATCATCAAACAAACGTTTAAAGACGTGTTTGAAATATACGTTGTTTTTCTTTTTTAGAAGTATCCAAAAAAAAAAACGATCGTTGGCTTTTATTATTGTCGTGAGCGATTTCGGGTTCTCGTATTGTTTTTCGGACGGGCGGCCGCGCACGAGTTAGAATGCGTCGAAAACAAACCAAAACACAAAAAATGGAAAACGGTCGTCGTATTCGACGTCGCGGAACGTTCTTCCGGACCGGACCGTGTTGCGCGGGCGGGCGGGCGGAGCGTGACCGTTCGTACCGCGGTACGACGATAACCGCGTCTCGAGCGAGAGATAACATCTCGTGTCTATTGTTTATGCGTTCGTCCGATCCGCTCTGTTCGTGTTTTCGGCTCGCCGTCGTCCGTATTCGTGATCGTGCGACCCGACCGACCGACCGACCGACACACCGACCGACCGACCGACACACCGACCGACCGACCGACCCGACACACCGACCGACCGACCGACCGACCGACCGAACACGTTCGCCGAGACATGGACGACGGCACGCGGCGAGTCGTCGGCCCGACGTCGCCACGACCGGTAAGTGGAATGCCGTTGTCGTCTCGGACCCGCGCAACCACGAATTGTTCGCGCGAGCCCCCCCGGTGCGCTTACCGACGGCGACGGTCGTTGATGACTGCGATGTCCGACATCCGGTACCCCGGCGTGAGGTCAGACGTACGGCGTTTTAAAACCGACTGCCTACGATAACGTCTAGACCGTTTTGCGTACATTACGCGACTCTCTTCTTCCGTCTACGTTCGTCTTTGTTTCTCATTATTTTACCACTGTGAATCCCCGGGGACAAGACTTAGCACGTGTACACTGTTCGTGCGAGTCGAACGATACGTGCACTACAATGCACACGGTTTTAAAAACATAACACGCGCACAGCTTAAATTTATGTCACTACATCAGTCATTAGTGGACATTCACACTCGGTGGTGCCAGTCTAAATCTTCTGGGAATGTTTTTGAAGTCGTTTGTAACGATTTATGTCAATCAGTATAATATAACAAATACATATTGTATATTCTTATTTACGATTTCCACCGAAACTTCTAACGTTTATGATTTGTTAATATACCAAGCGATTATCAACACGGCGGACAGTCGAATTATTTTATTCCATAGGTATGCCGTGAAATATCACTTTTTCATTGTTGCTAAAATGTATATTACTGATATCACAGTAACACTGTACATCTACATTTTCTTAAACATGTGTCGAAATTCTTAAAATACTCATATAGCGGTGTTTACATATTTTAATAAATACTTATTTCAATTTCAATCATTTACCTTTATTTTTGTTTGAAAACATTTCAAATAAAACTAAAACTCATTTATGTTTTAATATAGATATATAAGTTGTTGAGTATAAATTCAAATTGTAAACATTTTACAACCAATAAAAGTAACAAAATTAATTTTTAATTAAAAATTAATGATTTGATTTATGGTACTCTTTAAAACATTTTCCTGCGCTTAATGGGAAGACACAAGTTTCACATTGAATAATGTTTGTTCTCTGTTTTTAATGTCCATACTGTAGTAGTATTGGCAATTTTTATAATATTTTTTCTCTTGTAATGCGATGGAATTCGTTCTTGAAAATTGTAACTTTCAGGTACACTTTTTTTTTTATATGCTAAAAAATTTCATCATTTGTAATTTATTTTATTTATATAGGTGTGTAAATAGAACGTTTAAAATGATCTACATTATTTCACACTAAATTTATTGCTTTATATGAGCAGTACAACATTATCTTTCATAAGAAACCATTGGAATTATTAATTGCTGTTACAGTAATGTCACTTTTTAAAGGGTTTTTAAAATACTGCTATAGCAGCAGTATCATAAACTTGTCAATGCAGATCGAAAAAGAATATTACCGTTATAACAGTAAAATTGGCCGACTGTCCACCAGCTAGCATGTTAAATTACTTTATATATTTGACACTATATTTTTTTATAATTTTTTTTTTATATATAAATAATATTTCTATAATAGTGTAACTTCATTGCATTTCACAAATACAAATATGTATTTTTTTAGGAACGTATCTGGAGTTTGAAGTTTCTGCAATATCGTCTACAGACATTGTTTGGATGGATCTTAGGATTTGTGCCCCATCAAATAACCGAAGGAATATTTAGCATCATGGACAAAAAAATTAAAACGAGATGTAAGTTTTGTTCTACTAGAATACAAATCTTTGAAATATCAAGTTCTCAAAGAAAACCAAGGTTGAATTTAAATTAATTTAGTGTAAATAAATGAATAACAAATACATTCTTTCCACTAGTAATATCATAAGAATTTTTTTATCACATTAAAAATCAAATTTGTAGTTTTTATTATTGTATTTGTGTTATATATCATCGTATTTTAAACTAAAATGATTATTTCATGTTCTTCATATGGATAATAATTGTAAAATGTTTTGAAAAAAAAATAGTTTTCGTTATTCCTTAGTTTTAATGTATTTAAAAAAATAAATAAATACAATATTACATGATTATTCACATATTCAACACTATTTTTGTAATTTATTGATAAAGAAAGTGAAGCAATTGATTTGTTTTTCAATACAAAGACATGACAGGGATAGTATATTTTATATATCTTGATGCTAATATGTGACTGTCATTATATTTTTCCTTAGTTGATAAGATGCCGCAATTGAACATAGGTTTGTTGCACTTCAATTTATATAATTTATTATTACTTTTATTTGTGAAAAAGAATAATTAGTGTATAATAATATTAACAAATTAGTATAATTTTTTAAGGATAAATTAATATCTAATACAAAAAAGGAGTGGTGTTTTTTTTAATGTATATAAAATAATCATTTATTTAATTATTTTTTCTGTCTATATATTTTTGATTAGTGATTTTTTGCTAAGAAGATTAAAAGATTGTTTATTTCTAGATCATGTCTATATTAATATTGGCAAATACTATTAATTAAATAATAATAATAATATAGTTAATAATCTAGTCAAAAAGCTATGATTTGAATACAGATTAAATAATAATATGTAAATATTTAAATTTATTAATGAAATAAAAATTATATTTTGCAGCTTGTGATGATACGTATTATCTTCATGATTTATCACCTATCGGTCCTGATTCTGACAGTGACATTAACATGGTTCAAAATTTTATATATTCTGTGGGTATCGAGAAGACTACTGAAGTTAGGTGTGATATATTATTTACTTCATTGGAAAGTCGATTGAAAACATTTGAAAAATGCAATCGAGAACTAAGTCAAGAGATTTTTAGTTTTTGTAAAGCTGGATTTTATTATATAGGTAAACTTGGTTTGTAATATCTTTAATTTCAAATGACCAAAATATTTTAACTGATGTTTTCTCTTCTGTATGTTTTAACCTTAGGGGATGGTAATAATGATCAGATGATGTGTTTCTCCTGTCAACAAGGCCTAATGAAATGGCAGAAAGATGATAATCCTTGGGTGGAACACGCACGTTGGTCAAAGCATTGCAGTTTTGTTTTATTAAACATGGGCAAACGTTTTGTGAAAGAGGTTTCTGATGAAGAAAATATTCCGAAATGCAACCTGGAGGTCAGTATTCTTTCAATCATTTTTGAAGTTATTGATAACTCACATCATATTTACTTTCAGGAGTTACAAACGATGATTACCATTCACAAAAATCATTCAGTATCCACAGAGAGGAATTCCAAGACTAACATAATAGTGAAGTACGTTATTATATTCTAATATTAATTAATATTTTATAAATTAAAGACTATTGTTTATAATTTGTTGCTCTCTTTCTCTTATATATATATATATATATATATATATACATTGTTTTATTAGATTTTTTTTTCTATTAATTATTAACATAATAATATAAAGTTGAATTTCCAAACAAGGATTAGTTTTTAATAAAATAAAAATATTGTTACTTTAAAGAAGACTAATATCCTTTTTTTACACTTCATTCAATTTTCAGGACAAATAATCAAATTGAACCGGTGCCTCAGACAAATATACGCTCCCCTCAAAAAAGTCCAAACGTTCTTGATGCTATGCTGTGTAAAATATGCTTTAAAGAAAAACTCGAAGTGATGTTCATCCCTTGCGGCCATCTAACTGCCTGTGTACAATGTGCTATGACACTTGATCAGTGTGCTATATGCAGACACCCTTTTAAAATGCTTATAAAAGTGTACATAGATTTGAAAGTAAAACCAAAGGAATGTTTCAACCAGACTGAAGAATCAGTGCTTTGTAAAGTTTGTCACGAAAATCAAATAGCAGTAACTTTCATACCATGTAGACATGTATGCATCTGTTTTGACTGTGCGGCCAATATTAAAGAATGTCCTATATGTTTAGATACATTCTTTGCATATATACAAGTATACTTGTAAGGCATATACAATTTTCGAGTGAGATCTAACAAAAGTAATTAATATAAACATTTTATACTCAAAACTAAATTAAGCATTTTTAGTTTTAATTTTTTTTTTTTTTTTTACAATTTTGGTAAATGGTTACATCATTTAATTACTAATTGAAAATATAAAGTATATTATTTGGATCACTGATTAAAAATTCCAAATTACAAAAATATAACGATAAATTATACGTTTTTGATCTCTAATACGAAAGTATGTTTTCTATTGTGGTTTATTGCAATCACAATTAAAATACATTATCAAGATGATTTGATATTACAAAATAGTTTAAGGTCATTTAAGAATAATTAAACAAAATCATTTGTTAAACTTAGATATAAACTAAATAATCTGTAAATGTACTAACGCCAAAGTCTGAAGAGTCTTAATAACTATTAAGTGTATTCGTTTTTAATAAATGCCATTATACATTTTTTTATTTTTTTATTTTAAAGTATTTAAGTAATTTTTCTATTAATTTTAAGTAATATTTATGAAAACAAAATAAAAAACGCTTATTTGTCGTTAGAACGTATAATGAAAAATATAAGAATTATTTTTATATACTTTTATACAATTTATAATGAATCTTAAAATACATTGTGTCTGCTTATATCATATTTGGTTAGTCAAAAAAAAAAAAAAAAAAAATGAACTTGTACGTATCACTACATATATAAATGTGGTGAATCAGTATGAAAACTAATAGCAATTCGTACAGAGGGTACATACTTGTCACATTTTTTTTTTATTTTGCCTATCAAATTGATTTATTTATTTGATTATTTATTTATTTATTTATTTATTTATTTATTTATTTATCTATTTTTTTTTGTAAAATTGTATTTTCGTTTTGTACTATTTTTTATATATATTTTTTTTTAATCAAAATACTTGAAATTTTTCTCGATCTTATATTTTTAGTATTTTACACGTGTAGACATTTTTGAAAAGTATTTTGAACATTTGATGTATTTATGATTATAATATAATACAAGTTTTATCATATTATGTTTATAATTTTTTTTCAAGTGTATTGAATTTTGAAAAACTACATTAATGAGTTGAGTTTGAATCATATTTCGAAATGCAACAATAACTTCTAAATCCAGAAGAATGTTAAAACCGAAAAACGAGCAATTCAATGACCTGCTGGTAAAACAGTTTTTTTTTTATTTGTTAAATTTTTTAAATAAAATAAACTATAAACATGGATGAAATTATACGTACACATATATGTTTAGTCAAACAAACCAAAAAGCCAATGAGTATCACGTCGGTTGAAGAAAACAGAAAAGTATAAAAGTTGTTGTGTAAGTGTGTGTTTATTTCTACCGGTTTTGACAAAAAGTCAGCATCGGGTTTTAAACACAAATAAACTACAACAACGGAGGAATAAAGTTAAATAAAATAATAAAGTTCCGTGCCGTGTTATCTTTATGTCTGTAATAGCCGTATATAAGATATATGATAAGATAAGATATTATACAATAAGATCGTGGCAACGACGTGTTGTCATCGGCCGTGTAGGCAACGTTTAATGTTCTATTTATTTCACTCGTCAAAACTTTATGATAAATTTTAGTATTTTTAGGACAGAACATTTTACTTGAACGCGATAGAAATAAAATAAATTATTGTAAACATTTCACAAAAAATACTGAATAATAATAAATACAATAATTCATAATCCAAGCGTATGGAGATGTGGGTTTAAGCGTCCGCCGAGATAAGACCACGTAAAATTCAGACGGTATACGTTCTGATCTTGCACGGTTTTTTGTCGTAATAGAAAAATTTCTCGAAAAACGTTAGAACGCGTCCCACCATTTGTCTTATTATACGATCACTACAACACCGCGGACTACTAACTGGGAACCACCGCTCTGTACGATTGTATTTGTTTGTTCGTTAACACTTGCTTTTCGATTTTGTTTAAATATGAAAAATAAATAAATATATATAAAATAAAACCGTACGATATACGTTCTGATCTTGCATGGTTTTTTGTCGTAATAAAAACACAGATTTCTCGAAAAACGTTAGAACGCGTTCCGCCTTTCGTCTTATTATACAATCACTACAACACTGCGGACCACTAACTGGGAACCACCGCTCCGTACGATTGTATTGTTCGTAAACACTTGCTTTTCGATTTTGTTTAAATATGAAAATGAAAAAAATATATATAAAAAATAAAACCGTACGATTCGTTCTGATCTTGCACGATTTTTTGTCGTAATAGAAAAATTTCTCGAAAAACGTTAGAACGCGTCCCACCTTTCGTCTTGTTATACGATCACTACAACACCGCGGACCACTAACTCCGTACGATTGTATTTGTTTGATCGTGGCGATCCGCCGCGGGGGCGGCTATCATTCCGTTCTTCTCGTATCCTCCGTCTTATTTCATTGATACGTTTAATGAAAACCAAAAACAAATGGCACCGCCGCAGCGTGAGTGTGTGTGTTTGAGGAGTTGTTTTATTATTATTATTTTTTTGTTTTTTTGCACGCCGTTTACCTTACGGACGCGTAGAAAATACACAAACGTAAATATAATACTAATGGCGTGAGGTTCGGTCAAAGGCGGTCCGACTTTCCGAGCGGTCGAGAGTGGTCGCGGTCCGGTTTCTTTTTACCGTTCTCGACAAAAAACGAAACCGCCGTGTTGCGCGCGGCGCCCAACGTTCACGTGCCGCATTTATCCGAAGTCCGCCGCGGTCGCCGCTCGGATTTCACCGTCTTTCCGACGGTTCCCTCCGACTCCCGTAACAAATACAGGAACGATCAAAATTCGTCGGTCGTCGTTAACCGCGTCTCTGTTTCCCCCTCAATCCCCCTTCCATCGTTCTTTCGGCGGCGTTATCGTGTCGACCAGGCGCGGATCCAGAACTTATTTACCGTTGGGGGGGAGGACCATCTTAACGACTTTAATCCTCGTTTCGTCGCATCGAGTAATGAAATATTTGACCAAAACGTTTTCTTTGATGAAACAATAAAGTCTGTCTTTTTACGTTTTTATCGAATGTCGAATCGCGTGACGGATATCACTCTACGGAGACGATATTCGAGAGTATATTACATTATATTACGTGTAACCCATCGATTTAATTTTGAGGTTCGCGTGTCGTTCGATAACTAAACGTGTGCAAAACAACACGTGAAAACAATAAAAATCTTTATTGGTTATCAAAAATAATTTATAACCGAAAAATCCCACGGCTACAAGTTCATTTTAAATCGTCTTTCTATAGCGTCGTAGATAAGAGTTAGATGTTATAAAACGATACTGATAAACTAAGGGAGGTTAGACCCTTGGTCCCTCCCCCCCCAGTCTTGGATCCCTAACCTAACCACTTACTTTTGCCGCGGTGTCCCGCCGCGCCACAAAGCCGTCGCCGTCGTGGCCCGCCGTCCGTCTGCCGTAACGTCGTCTTTGTCGTTGTCGTCTTCGTCTTCGCGCCGGATCGTGATCTCGAAACACGGTCTGCCGGCGCCGAGTCTCACCGGCTCGGGCAGTATCCTCCGGTAGTCTTCGAGCCCGACGCGCAGAAACGCGTCCTTGGCGTCCCTTCCGACCTCGTCCAGCGCCCGCACCAGACCGCTTTGGTCGTCCACGAACCGCGAACTCACGCTCGGGTCCGCGTAACGAAACTGCGCGTAAAATGTCGGACACACCTGTAGACCGCGCGGCGTCGACCCGATTCGTTTCCGAATGACGACACGCCGCGCCGTTTCGGACGGTTTTGTAAAACGTGACGACGAATACGCACTACGTCCCCCGCGTGCGGCCAGGAAAGACATTCGCTCTGACGGAACGGTTTGTTTTTCGAACGGAATCGTTCGCCGACTTGCGGGAGGAGTCACTGGTGAAACTCGTTCGGCTCGTTTTACGATTGAGGAAACGGGTTCAAAGAAAAAAATTCCTCTCCGAAATCGATATAGGACGAACGCGTAACTTTCAGCTGCTCGTGGACTCGTTTCTTCCAACGGTTTCTCGTCGAAAGACAAAATGGCATCGACACTTACCGCGTTACAAATTCGACTATTCATTTATTTTATTATTGCGCATTGTATCCGTCGCGTTGTATTAATGTGTCCCCTTTACCTCGACAAAACGACCAACCGTTTTACGTAAACGTTTTTTTCTTCGTTCCCCCCGGAAGTGAAACGTCTTTATGGATTAAGATTTCACGACGTCTAACCTTCCCGTTTCCGGTCAACCAAGCGACCCATATCAACGCGCCTAACACTGATAATATGTTTAGTGTCTTCCGTTTTATATTCATTCCGATAACATCACTCTGTCTAATAATACGTAATCGTGACACGCGCGAACGTTTTGCTTTTTCCTTTTGTCTACACGTTTACAGGATGATATACATCTGAACAACTCGGCGTACAAAGCAAAATATTCGTTTCAACGGTCAGTTGGTCATTGTTTATTACTATCACGTACAAAGCTATTGGACAAACCGATTTATTACATATTGATTGTTACGACACACTCGCGTTGAATGGATTATAGAGAGATTAACGAACTGCACAAAAAAATGAATTATTATTTTATATATGCGTTGTTAATTTACTTTCGTGTGGAATACTACTGATGAGTGTAAAATGTTGATAGCATATTGGACCGACAACGACTTTTCGTTCGACTCGCTATCATTGATTGACTAGAACGGGTGGGTAACTCAATATGTTCGTACGTGGACCGTAAGTACGATTGCGCGACTAGACCGTAGAAACGATCGATGACGGTACATATCATGATTAATTGTTCGATTAATGCGTTCAACCAACCGGCGGAGTCGACTTGATGGCGTCTTTCAGCGATATTAGCAAAGCGCTGATCATGTTGTACTGGAGCTCTAACTGATCCCAACACCGAAACAACTTTAGGTCTTTGGTGGAATCAAGCATTTCCTGATGGTCGTTGCGGAATTTTTTCTCCAGCCACATCAGATTTTCGTCGGCGCGCTAAATACCCACGCGGGGGGAGTGAAAACAGTTATTGCTCGCAGATCGGAAAGTAGTCTTCCGTTACTTTCATCTTCGTGGGCGGCAGCAGTACGCTGAACTTGTTCCCGAGCCGGTCGAACAGTTCGTCGCGTTTCAACGCGTTGCGCGCGGTCTTCGTGCTCCTGAATTCCTCGAAAATGTCTAGTATGTCGGACGACACCGAACGTTTGTTGTCGAACGACGTGTTCGGCGACAAGAGGTACGCAAAGTCCATGCCCTCGTACCATTTCTAATGGCCGTCGTCGAGAAATCAAAACGGGGTTTCGCGCGCGCGCCACCGACAGCCATTAAAACGTTCGTTTCGTACCGTGCCGTGCGACTCGTCGTCGTCGTCGTCGTCGTCGTCCGCGATATCGCAATTTCGCGCGTCGTCGTTTTTCCAGTGTTTGGCGGTGCCCTTCGTCGACGTCCAACCAATTGTGGTCGTCGTCGTCCACGTCGTCGGTGTTTTCCGCTTGTCCCGCGTCGAGCACCCGGTGAATTCTCGCCAAACAGTTTTCGAAATTGTCCAACAGACCCATGAGGACCGCCTGTTGATCGGCTAACGCGACAGCCTCGGCTTGGTTCAAATGTGGTTTCTGTACAGTTTCACGGTTCCGATTAACGGTCGTAAGTCAACGGACGCAGCGGCGTATCCAGGCGGGTGTGGGTTGTAAACTATCCGATGTATTTTTAGTAAGTTTTCGAATTTAGATATGTTTTGTTGAACACATTCGGCGAAAAAAAAAGAATTCTGGATACGCCACCGAACGGACGCAGACATCAATTGAACGTATTTATCGACCTGCATCAACGTTTTGATTTTCTCTTGCACTTTGTTTATCTCGTCTATTATGTCGTTGGCTTCCTGTTCTATTTGGTTTTTTTCTCGCATCGACTCTCGATGTTGTTTAAAACAGCTGGATCAGTTTTGCCGACAACGAATTCCTATACGCACGCGCGCACACACGAGTACAATGTAGAAATGACGTTTTATCGTTATCTATATAATACTTTAGTAGTTTTAAGTAAGTTTCTATAGCTCACCGAGAACAAATCGTTTGCTTGTAAAGGATCGTCTTCGGTAGGCTGCAGCAAAGCCTTGATCAACGGAAACAATGGCGGATGCGTTGAATCCGTTTCGTTTTGCGTAACGTGTTTTGGCTTGACGATTTTCTTTTTTTTAACTTTTTCTTTTTGCTTACTTTCTTCATAGTTCTTACAGTTTTCCTCAACGTTACGGTCTGTACGTTTCTTTTAGTTTTCTTTGTGATCTTCTTCTTCGTCTTCTTAACCGGTTTAGTGACGTTTAGAGGCGAGCTCGGTTCTCTGCACGCCTTCAGAAATTCGTCGAAATGTACTGAACCGACCGGCGTGGAAACCGGTCTGACCGTCTTCATGAATTTATGCTTCTTCGTCTTCTTTTTGACAGTTTTCTTTTTCCCGATAAGTTTGGCCATTTTTATTTTTCGGTTCAATAAAAGAGCGCAATATCAACCCAACGGTAAAAATATTACTTCAGGCGTGGCGAATAAATTTTGGTTTCAGTATTTCAATATTGAAGTTTATAACGATAATGATAAAAAATTAATAATAAGTTAAAAACAATAATGTTTGTAATGCACTCGCGTAGCTATAGTTGTACAACACGTTTATTTTGTGTTCGAACAATCGACTTTTTAATATTTATAAGCCAAACAGTGTCTAATCTAATTAGTTTTTAGCGCGTTACGTATACGAAAACCGTACTTCGTTGTTAATTGAGAGCTCCGATAACATTTAATCTAACACGAAAATTATCAAGTAGGTAATCTGAAACATGCGTACACGCTAGTACAGTAATTTCGACGGATGGATACAATTCGTTCATTATTATTATCAGAATCAATTATAATAACATAAACAAATCATATTCGAAGAACAGATTTGAGTTCAGACACGACGTAATGTAATGTACAACAATAAATTAATACATCGCTATGAATAGTGTCTATAAATTGTATGTTGTGATTCTGACTATAAATTAAAATTCATTACTCCAAATTTTTCGAGATGTTTCGGATATAGTTATCATTTTCAATATTAGAAAATTTGAAAAAGAAACTTCAATTTTTGCTTAAGTGAGTTACCTACTTAGAGATTTTAGAGCTGTATGTTGATGGTAAATTATCGTTATTTTTAATAACCTTCTAGAGACCAATATTTTCTTCGCCCTTACGTACTGGCACGCAAAAGCCATTACTTTATTTAAAAAAAAATGTCTCATTTTTCACGTATATAGACGATTCTAAATGCAACAGTACTTCGCCACGTGTAATCCGACTTCAATTCTAAACAAATATTCGAATAGTCCATAACATTACGACTAATCGAAGCATTTTTTAACAATTTATTTTATTAATTAAATATGTGTGAAAGTCGCAAATTTTCGAAAATTAAAATAATCCGTTTACAATAGACGGAAATAAAAACAATTTGAATCTAACGTTCCCTTGAGTACGGTATTTTCAAAATTTTATTCTCATAACGAAACAAATAAATTTATACCAATAATAATAAAGTTCATCTATTTTGAAAAAATCTAACCTGTGTTTGTCTGTGCGTGTGTGAACATGTTGGTTCACCACTGTACGCGTCGTGTGATTTTTTTATAATTTCAACCGACGAACCTAACACATTATTAAATGTCACTTACTCTTCGTTCGACAGATCATTCATATTTTCACTCTTCTGAAATAAAAATGAACATAAATATCATAAATTATCGACTATTTGTTTATCTAGCGTGGAATGAGCCTACTACATCCGGGAGTTCATAGGCCAAACCATCCGTGTATATAATCATTTCAGTTCAGTAGTTTTTCGACGCAACAGTCACTTTGTTTATATTACTATCAATTATAAATAATGTTATATTAATATACCGATGGACCATTGAACGGTTTGAAAAATAACAACAGGTCGTTGCTTGGAATCATTTCGCGATACCGCATTGATCCCAACGCGTAAGTGGTGGGTATGTTGTGGTATGTACCACGACGGCCACGGTCCATGGGTCGAAGAGAGCGGATAATACGTTTTAGTGAGTGTATCGATTATACCGAGTCAATAAATTCGTTTGGCGATCGTAGCGCATTTGTCTCGTGAAGTACAATCAAATTACAACGTTCGCACAACCAGCTTATCGATAGTTCTGTGTAATAAGTAGTTCATTTGATTAGTACAATATTTTTATTGTTTCCATACAAATGTTTAAAAATAATAGCTTAATTTCGTTTAAATGACAATTATTAATTACATGGAAATAGTTTAAAAAAAAATATATATATACTATTATTCTACTTTCAAACCGTTTTTAGAAAAATAGTCATTTCTAAAAGACTGCGTCATGAATTCGCCCACCAACGTTCGAATCCACACCGGGGGCAATCGCATGAAGAAATACTGAAAAAAAAAAGAATAACAAACGTTAGAAAATATTAATTGCGTTTTATAAAACAATTTCAATCGCCAAACCGCCTGAGCATGTTGAACGCATGACGCAGAACTTTAAATTTTACGGAACGACAATAATTAACACGGCTGTTTCACACGTGTTCAGGCCGAACGTCGTGTAATCAACCGTACACGTAAAATGCCTAAACTTCTAGAATTCTCTTTGTCCTCATGACTCACGGATGACTGATGGTATCTGCACAATGTCGTTCGTTTTTATCACTATAAATCGCTAAACTCGTTGACTTTCCGTATTAACATCGACCCGGTATGTTCATTACTGAGCGGATTTTCGAATTTTCTTTTAAACTTGTATTGTCCGCGCGTGTCGCCGAAACGTTCAAACGGGCGAGATGGGTTCGGCGAGAGGGCACGTTGCAGACGGTCGCGAGAATGTTTGAAGGTCGGTCTGGGAGACCTTGCACGCAACAGGTCGCAAAAGTAAAAAGAAATCTCGTGAAAACGACATCAGCCCACTCGGCAGCGAGTCGAACTCGAACGGTTATTTACGTGCGTCGAGTTCAACCCGAGAGTTCGAAGGGCGAAAAGCGTGTGCCGAAAGCCCCGTTGGTCTTTTCGCGTCTCCCCGGGATGGAAAATCGCCTTGGAAAAGTCACCGTTTTCAACGGGCTCCCGAAACATACGACGCGTGTGTATAATACACGTGGCTCGACCACGGTAACGGTCTGAAAGTCCATACGATCAACTCGCGGACGTGCGCTTGCACACCCTGCAGACACTACAAATGTATATGTGTGTATATATATAGCGTACGATACGGCGCGGGCGTGTTACGAGAACCCAAGTCCGGGTTCCAAGCTCGCTAATCTCCGGTCCACGTGATATCAATCGTGAGATACCGATCTCGGTTGTCTCGTACGGTCATGCCGGTCAGACGCGGTAACAAGCAAGTAATAACGCGAACATCGTGTGAAAAAAAAAACCGATTAAAAAACGACGTCATGTCGTCGAGATCAGTGGCGTATTTACGGGGGGGGGGGATAGATCCCCCTCGATTTTTTTTAGTTTTTGATATTCTTATTTACAATAGCCAATAGGTATGATTTTACGAACGTGCTCTTTAGGTCGATAAAATATTTTTTAATATATATCCACCCCCACTAGACGAAATCCTAAATACGCCACTGATAACCGTTCGAATCCGCGCGCGCGCGACTCGGCTCACCTGGATGCCGTGCGCCCAATAGCCGGTCGAGTGTTTCACCGCGCCCAACGTGTTCACCGCGTTCGTCGCGTACGTCCTCGCGTCCGGCACGAACAGGCTCGTCTCTTGCAGCCTGTGGCTGAACGCGTTCATCTTCGTGTTGACGAACAACGGGAACAGATGCTGCACCGTGATGTTGTCCCTCTTGTACTCGATGCGCAGCGCTTCCGTGAAACTCTGCACGTACGACTGGAACAGAGTCCCGTTAGAGGCCGCGCGCTTTTCAAACATCGACACGATTTCAAACAAACGTTTGGAAACGAGTTTCGAACGAATCGAACCGACCAGGCGTTACGGTAATACCAACACTTTTGCAACGGTCCCGTCACACAAAAAGCACACACACAGGGCACGTAATTATATTATCTATATAAGTGTATGCAGTGTAATGCTGGCCGGTGAAATTTCCCCCCTCTCCGTTGATGTCCGTGTACAACTCATTGGTCATTGAACTTATTTCATTCACCAAACTCGCGGATAATAATTATCTATTCGTAAATAGGCCTAATAACGATTGAAACTGATACTCCGTTTATCTGACTGTCCTTAACATCCCGGAATTGCTCCCGAGTCACGGTGAATATTATTCAAAAGATCAAGAACCTTCACTGAATAACTTCTATTCGACTCGGTCACGTTACACATTCACATAAGTAACGAACACGATAACGACATAACAACGATAAGTGTATATTGCGATCGAATCAAGACTCTGTGTTATAACGAATTTATTATTTTTTTCCGTCATACGCGACCCAATATACACGACCGCCGAGCACGGGGAAATGTCTCGTGATGCTTTCAAAGTGATACGCTGCGCGTGGCCTGCAAAATATCTGCAGTCGACCAAATCGCGTTGTAATTCATTTGGCGTGCCCATTTAACATCGTCCGGCGTCCGGTCCACCGGGGAAAGATCCCATGAGAAATTATCACGGACGGAACTAGACATTTTCACTAGACCCGGTCTGGACGTTACGTGATCAAATTGTGGCGGAGGCGAGCAGGAAAGTGCATTACAAACAAGTGCGTTAGTGTCTTGCGGAATCTACATCCGACACGGTTGTTTGAACGTTTCTTGTGATTATTCGTAGATTTAGGTGTTGGGGAAAAAAAATTCACGCCCAAGTACCCCGTCCTACGGACGACATTTGTCCGTGAGAATTTTCGGACAGCGTTTTGAAAACGAAACGTGTTGTTATTTATTTATTTTTTTTTTTTCATTATTATTATTATTATGATTATTGTTTACCTTGGTCGCCGCATAGACGGCCAACAGCGGCATCGGCTGTAATTCTGCGCTGGACGACACGTTGACGATGGCCCCCGCCTTCCGTTTCTGCATGCCGGGCAACACGAGCTTCGTCATGTGAGTGGTCGCGCCGACGTTGACGTTCACCAAATCCCACACGGTCGACTCCGGCACCTCGGTCATGTACATCGGGTACAGATATTGCATGCCGACGTTGTTGACTGAGGACCATACACATTCGCGGTCGTTATTGTACGATCGACAGGACAAACGAACAATAATTCCCGGATAGGATGGTAGACCGGCGAGGGGGCGGGTTAGGGAGAAAACGAAAAACGTCCAGAGTGAAGAATTCACGTTCGACCATTCAGAAATAATCGACGCAATATCTCTCACGCGGTCCGAATTTATTTCGACGTTTCCCCGTTTCGTTTTTTGAACGGATCCATAGGCGCGCGCAGACTCATGCAATATTTATTAATGTTTATCGATGTCGCTAAACGAATATATATATGTATATATACGCTGTATTTTGTTAACGTTTGAGATGTGAAAATAATAAATGAAAATATACCGAACGTTCAACCGGATACGTATCGAGTACGATATTTGAAAGAACTGAGTAACGTTTCGTACTGAATTTTTCGATTCGTCAATTACTTCGTCGCAGTCGATCGAATTGACTTATTTGTTGTACGATTAACATGTGTATTAGACGGTTCAGTATGAAATGATGCTTCGTTTTCACAATATTCAGCTCAGAAAGAGCAGTTCACGGATATAAGTCAATTAAAATTAGAATGCTTATTTGAAAACGTTTTTAAAAATAGTTTGACGACCCATTTTTCACATGACCGATTAGTGGAAAAACGAATTATTTTAGATGATGTTTTTTTCCGGTGAATCTGAATCAGCCGTGTGTTCTAGTCATTTTACTTCAGCTCTTTCATAACTAGTCATGAGAACATGTTGAATATTAAAATTATTAAAAACTTTCGATAAACGCTACGCCTTTTTTTTAAAAAAAAGTACGTATCAAAAAACAAAAAAAACAAAATTTCATGTGTGGCGCACATCAAAACCAATTAAGGTGAAAAAATTTTGTTTTAAAAGTGACATGTATATGGTGTACCGTGACTTTATGGAGCCGTTCGATACGACCAAGATATGACGAACTAGACTTCGTCTCCTTAAAAACTTAATTGTTCTAACACAAACCCTATTGTTACCGCGAAATCATACAGCGGACCAAAACTTTTGGAAATCGTTACGACGGATCATTCTACCGCCCGGGCATTTTTTTCTCAGACATTTTTTACCGAACGTTTTTGCCCGGGATTGATTTCCCGCGGGTCGATTATCCTGACGTTAGTTTTAATCGTTTTAAACACCACGAACTCAGTATTCCGATTTCGATGCCTTCCAGTTCCTTGGAAATGTGATCGAATACGATTTGCCCTTTGCTGAAATCCGCCTGTATCACCTTAACTTTGACTTGAAAATCTCGTTCTAAAAAAAAAAATAAATTAACTACACACTTACACGATACGATTTGAAATTATTCACATTGCATAACACTGGTTTCAAATCGTTTTATAAAATTAATGTCATTATTTTCTTGCTGATAATATTGAACCGTCGAAATGTTCATTTACCGTCATCGTCATCGGACTTATACGCCAAGTGCCTTACTGACAGTTGACTTAAAATATGTTCCGTTGTCTTCATTATCATGGCAATTCAATTGAAAATGGAAATCGTTCAAACGAACATTTTCGAAAAATGAAAATGTAGTATCGCGCATACGAGTAAGTTTTACATTTGAAATCCTGTGTTTTGGTCGACTAACCTATTTCCGAAGCAATATTTTCCAATTTATTGATATTCCTGCTGATCAACACAATATTGAGACCTCGTTTGGCTAGTTCTTTGGCGTATTCTTTCCCGATGCCGTCTGTTGACCCGGTGACCACTGTAAAAATGAAGCAAACAACAACAGATTTAATTGCAATATTCCATTATGGTCTGCGAATTAAAAACGACAAGTTAAATGAAGAATTAATTATTCGTTGAAGCTTGTTAGTTTCGACAATCGAATTCGTTTGCGGCATCGATATTCAATTAATTTTGTTCGGCGTTGTTATTATTCGGCCGACATTACAAAGAATGAAAACGAATCGTTTTGATTGACTTTAGTCGCTATTTTATATTGTATTGTTTTTCGCGTTGGACTTTCGGGCGGGTTACACGTTTTGCATACGCGGTTATCGTTACCGGACTTACATTTTCCTAAGCGTAACGGGCGTATCAACGTTTAGATTTTTCTTATCAAAACGTCATCGTGTTACGTACGTACGGAGCTTGAACAAATCGAAAAAATCGCCTCCCTCAAAAAGCCCCGGAACGTTTGCGCGGCTCGCCAAGCAGTTTGAGTTCACGTCGATCTGTGTACGTTCCGGGGACGGGTTATCGCGACGATTGTTTTTTTTCTTTTTTTTTTGCACGATTTATCAGACGTGTTTTTTTATTTACAACAGACGGTTTTACGGACCAATTAAAAAGAGATATTGTTCGCACGACGTTATAGCGCTTATACACGATTGAAGTGGTTAACGACAACCGTAAACGACTGCTGTGATGCAAGCGGTATATAAACGTATAAGCCGATAGCCGTTTTAGAAACCGACAAAAGTGAAAGTCGTATATTTGCATAATAAATATTTTCTTTCAAAACCTAGTATTTCATCAATCGGTCCGAAACGACTCGGTGTCTAAAACGCGCTGTCCGTATTGCTCCGAATACCGTGTAACACCGAAAAATATATCGCGTTCAATCACGGATCGAAAAAACGACGTACGACCGACAATCGTTGACCAACGCGTTAGATCGTACTATCTAAATAAATCAAAACAACAACGTTTTCTCGAACTGAACCGCGTACAAATATTCCATACCGTCTGTCTGCGCCCGTCGTAAATGAATTACTCCCGCGAAAATGATTTTATTTCGATACGTTAAACGCGCAGATATAAATTAACTATATTTATTGTTTTACGTTCGTTTGTGTAAACAGTCACTATGCATGTTTACGGTTTACGTTTACGGATGGATCGAGCCAAGGCCGACCGCCGGACACACGGACACGCGGACACGAAATTTTTTTCGTGCACAATGTTAATTTCACCAAACTCCAAGATCCAAACCTCACGCTCGTCGCGTGCGTGTAAATTATGCGAACGCCTAACAGACGATGAAATAAATGAGGTCTGAAGATTTCCACTTGATGAACAAATGCAGTTGGGCGAAAATCAGAATTAATTATTTTTTTTTATACGACGGTAGAACCGGGCGGGTTTTGGATATTTTATCGTGAATTCATTACTGTTTTCGTGCGGACGTCCGTAACGTTTGCGTTGAAAATCATAATATTCGTACGTCGATTATTTTTAACTGTTCTTATTCCGGCGAACTCAACGTGAAACAACGATTGTTTGTTAAAATATGTATTTTTCGATTATAAATGTTATTAACAGGTTCCTGGAATGAGTATCACGAACAAAAGAACGACGATTGGAATCGCTTATTTTTTTTTTTAAGGTGATGAAGTGGAAATTGAGGAGTGAGAAAATTGCGATTTATTATTATTATTTGTCTTTAAAAGACCGACTTTGTTTACTTGCCCGGTGTCGCGAAATTTTAGTTGACATTCGATTCGAAACCAAAAAAAAAAAAAAAAATGTTAATTGACCTAAATAAATATAATACCGTATAAAAAAGCTAATAAAACAAAATTCAAAAAAAAAAAACGTAAAATCATATTTGATTTGGTCTGTTGTTGTTGTTAAATTCGCATGTGCATAACTGTAATCGTACGGTCAGTGGGTCGGCGTTTCCGTGATCACATAATACATTATGAAATACAAAACAGGTACATAATAAGATAAAAAAAAAAAAATAAAAAACGCGAGTTCGTCTCCGCTTGTCTGGCCATTTCGGCATAACGCAGGTTACATTATCGTCAGCGTCCGAGAGAGAGTTGTGTGTTCTTGTGATCGATTTCCCGGGTTTTCATCGCAAACTTCAAAATAATAGCCACGACTTCCACATAGTGACGAACATACACAACGCGTCCGAACACGAAATAACGGAACCCATCGGGCGCAGCAGTTACGTTCGTCTAACGTACACCGGTCCCAGTCGCCACGCGCGTTTTACGGTCTTGCCGAATGCGGACCGAACCTGGGACGGTCGAATGTCCGGCAAATCCAACGCGAACGCGATTAGTCTAACACGTCTCTATCACGTGTGTTTTTAAAAAACGATCGTCCGTAGATCGTGAAGTTGTTGTTCTTTTTTTCTTTTCTTTTCTTTTGTAAGTATTCGATTGTTTGTTGCGCGGTCCACGTTTCTATTGAACGCGACGAAGTCAAGTCGCAGTCAGTGAGGTCACGGTGACGAACGCGTCTACCTACACGTTTTCGGTGACGTTTGTGCGGCGCCGCGGCGTTGTGTTGTTTGCCAATTTACTCTGCCCATTGTCACCACGTGGGACTTTCACCTTTCGGCGTTTCATTATCCGGACGCCGACCAACTTTTTAAATGCATGAATATCGTTTTTTATTTTTTTTAAACCCCAATGATTTTGCAACGTGTTCGAGTTACATAACGTAAATAATAAAACGCCAGACAATATAGCGTCTGATTATCTGATGAACGCAACAAAGACGTCGGGCTGCGTAACGTTATTATTCGCCGGGAGATTTCGTATCTGTCAACGACGGGAGACACCGGCGTCGTTCGTTTTTGTCTCCAACTCCAGTGAAATAATATTTTCGAAATCATCACACACGCGCACACAAACGTTTTCAACAACGAGGGCGAGTTCGTGCGACGTGATATTCTCGTCCGATCTATTTATTTATTTATTGTTGTTCTTTTCATTTTTTAAAGTATACGTACAAGTATCGTATCTCTAGGGTCGTGTCGGACAACGGCGTACAGTAGGGGAGACGTGATAACGACGTTGTGATTGCGAGACCAACAGTCACGTCACACACCGTTCGCGCGAACAAAGTCAAGCGTTTTGCTCTTGCCGTGGGACGGTCGTCCGCCGTCTGTGATTGTCGGCCGCGTCTCGCCGTTGTCGCCAGTTTTTTTCCCTCCCCTCACCGAAAAATTCCGTCGCGCGACCAAAAGAAACGCGGACCGAGAACTGTGCGGTGGACTTTCTCAAACCTATTTCCGTCACCGCCTCGGAAATCGTCATCGATTTTTGACATTTTACGTCTTTACTTTGGCACATTAAAATAAAAAACCGTCACGAAAAAGTGTCCGCCGAAAAGCGTTACAGAAAAGAAAAACCCTGAATCTCCCTTATGGTTTGTTTCCGTGGCAACCATTGTTTCGGTTTTGAAAAAATTTAAATTTGAAAAAAAAAATGTTCACGCGTAAGACATAAAATGTCTCACTGAACGCGGACTAGTGTGCGTTAATCATTTGTTGCCGTAAAGCACATTTGAAAGAGGTCCTCGAATAAAGCCAATTATGTATATATATATATGTGTGTGCGTAGATAAATAATAAAATAAATACAAGTTATAGTTAGGTTATGGCAATGTTCCACGCGTTCATTCATAATCTAGGTAATATGTTTGCGCGGGGAACGTTATTGTTTCCTATTCGTTGATCAAAAGCCACCGAAACGGGCGCCGGACCCGATAACGTTACCACGCCGTTATCACGCGTGCGAACGGATTGTTGCCGGATTTCCGTTGCGTCGGACGTGGAAATAATCGCGAGTGAACGGAAGATAACGTGTCCGTTTTACGTTTTACGTTTTCGCACACTCGCGTTACGCGGCTAAGTGCATGCGATGACGTTCACGTCGCACCGGCCGCGCGATTTACAATTGCAAAACAACGTACGGTTCACGCCCAACGCGCACAGTTTTCGATTGACTTGACCGCGTTTCACCGCGTTTCACCGTTGAATTTATTGATTGTAATTGGCTTTTTTTTTGGTTTTTCTGTCGCGTATAAGACATCGCGTCGAGAACAATGTAGTGAAATCCGCTTGTGTTTTTATCCGTCTTGGACAGTTCGACAATAGTTGCGCATTTGTTGGCCAGTTATTGTGTCGACGTGGTCACAAAAGACACGTAGGATTTCCTGTTGTCATTAGTGTAGCCGAATTCGTTTATTCCGACGAACGTCGATCAAACGAATTATTTGTGAAATAGGATGACTCGAATGCTTAATCGCGATAAAACTGCCGGTAAATCGTTTATGTCTGAACAACATATATATATTCGATTCAAGTTAATTTGTAATTCCTACGAATTTTTTTATTTTTGGAACAAAAACGTCGTCTTTACGTATAGGTTAGGACTAAGTAAACAGCCGTTCTGAATCCAAATACGGCGGGATGGAATAAGTATGCCAAAGTCAGGCTGGTGAAAATTGTTCGCACGTTATAAATTAAGTGCAAACGTACCAGAACGTCACGGTCGTGTTTTACTCAGGTATACGTATACGTGTAAGTCCAATACGTCAATGGATATATATTATTTTACGTTACTTAATCGAAAAACGTGTCGAAGTTTAAGCGCAGTAAAGTAAAGTCGAACACTCCCTATGCAAAAAAGTTTCCGCAGACAAAATATAAAAAAAAAAACACACACATTATTGTAAAACGAGTACATGTTTCGCTTCACATCGTTATATTTGCCACATAGGCTTGCCGCGGACTTGGTCAGCACGAAGGTTTCGAATTCTCCTGTAACTTCATCGACGTACGTTTTCGAATTCCTTGGGTAATTTTCATTCAAAAGCACCTGAGCGTCTGGACGTTTTTATGTCGTCGCGTTTTTTTTAAAAAAAAACCCCCCCTTCCCCTCGTCAAAGATTGAAATGATTGTCGTGCAAACATTAAACGACACGAGCACGCCGTCGCACATGAACTGCCGGCACGACGAGCGTCGTACAGTGTCGACTTCAACAGGAAATGTACACTCTGTGTACTTAAATCGCGACACTCGCTGAACTGATTACGTGGTTGTTTTTACTCTCAAACGTGGACGGAACACGTGACGGACGCTTGACGACGATGTACCGAAAAACGTACCTTCCGACCTTGGACTTCTCGAGTTCAAACGCTGTCTGTGTCGTCCAACGGTATTCCAACTGTTGTTTTGACGATGTATTGTGTTGATCGCAAATCGTTTCGTCAGATAATTCGTCGTTAGACGGTTTGCTAGCTGTTTTCGTTTCTACGTCTAATCGCGCGTTCGTTCGACTGCATCTAAACGTTATCCGTTTCAATATATTCACGCGAAATCGCACGAATATCATCGTCCGTTACCTGACCGGTTTTATGTTGACCAACACAAAATTACGTATAAAACGTTACGACATGATGAAAAATAATCGCCGTCACGGACGTCATGATCTATTATTTAATTGCCGAACGGCATTATATAAACGTATGCAACATCAGACAGTTATGACGTCCGAATTGTGATTATCACTTTTTTTTAAAAAAAAAAGGTAAAGTAAAAAAAAATAAACCGTATTTACTTCGGTGAAATTCGCGGTGCGCATAACAGTCACGGTCGACCGATTCGTATTAGAAAGTTCGCGTAATTTTTTGTAGTGTTACGAGACGTTTTAGGACTCGGCAGTTGAAAAGTCGTTGCAAAAAAAAAAAACTCGCCGGAGCGGATAATAATACCGAACTAGTGGATATAAAAGAATAACGAACTCGTTATGAATTTTGATCGGTCGTTGATTCGATTCGCTAGTAATCGACTGTTGGGCGCAGTTAACGATTTCCGGACTATGAAAATAAAATTAATTCAACGCCAGTAGTACGAATCACTCGTAACACGTTATAACGCGTGCAAAACATTATCTTATTGTATGTATATATATATTCGACCACATATACTTCGTTTTTATATTTATACATACATATGGTCGTTTTCGAAAAAAACATAACGCGTGCGTATTTATAATGTTTATTCGACATTCGTGAAACGCGTGATATTTTTAAATCATATCACGTTCCGCGTGCAAACGCGCAGACGGGTTTTTTTTAAATTTATTTACGTTAAATAACGTGCGATTATATTTCACACGTTTCCCTGTACGAGCGAATTATAACGTAACGAATGTCGATTGGCCTTGGCCACCGAACAAGACGTTACGTACAATATTATCTGTAGCCCTTCCGCTTCGAAATCGATAAACTCGAAACATGTTTATGGACATAATATGTCGGCGCGGGCTCGTGCGGTTTTCGCATTTTCGAACAATATGTTTGATCGTATCGTAGTTTAAACGTGTGTTTTTTTTTGTTGTCTTTCGCGTCGAAATTCCGACTGGAATGTTTTAATGTTTTTAGAAGCACGTAACCGATTGATATTATTTCGTCGAAAGAACGTTTTCCTGGTCGCGTTCCCGTCGCACTCGGTATTTAATCATCCACTCCGACTTTCGTCGCCCGACAAAATAATACGTTGTTTCGAATACAAACGACAGGAAAAAAAACACCACAACCTTTCGTCCCGACAACAATAAAAATAGTAATATATATTTAAAAAAAAAAAAAGACAATTCCGAATATAAATAAAAATCACAAGACAGCAATTGATCGACGCGATATTTGGCGCGGTGTCGCGAACCCGATCCGATTTCATTCCGAACACGAACCTCACGAAAAGTACAACGGATTTTACAGACAATTGAAAACGTCTGGGTTTGATTAAAATGTCGGTCGACATTAAAACGCGACGATGTTGTGAACGGGTAGACGGAAGCCTACTACGAACACGCGGACCATTGCAAGTCTCGTGAACAAACACAAAGCCACGGAAGTCGGAGCTATCCGATTTATCTCGAAATTAATTCCAACAGTTGAATATATACATAATATATATCTATATGATAACACCCGTTGGTCAACGACTGTTGGAGCAAATACGTCGAAACGTATAACGGACGACGACGAGTGAATAACAGAACAATTTTATCCGACAACGTTGAAACTGCGACGCGCAATAGAATAATAATTCTCGACACGTACTACCTGGTCGTAATAATATAATCGACACGGATAGTGATAACGCGTGCGTATGTAAATTTCGACCGAGACGATGGGCGAGGGGAAACGGGTAGTGGCAACGACGTATTAATTTTTTTAGTTTTTTATTGTCGGTCGTATACGCTTTTATACGTCCCGACGGTCCGACCGAATCCAAACCCGTCCGATACAGTGGTAATAATTTTACAAATCGCTAAAGCTATACAAAACACTGTGGCGAAAACGTTTGATTCTTAACGTTTTATTGAAACGTGACTAGCAACGACCTAACGAACTACATAACTAAATAACCGTTATCATTTACTGTTTTATTGTGACGTTATATTTTATGATGGTTGGTTTTTTTTGTTTTAATGCATTCTTTTAAGACACACGATGTTCGTATTTTATTTAATCAGTTAGCATTCAATTGTACATTACAAGTTGACACGGTCGCATTTCGCACCACACATATGTCACCCGTCCGCTCCCCGAATCCCTATGCAAAAATCCATATAATTAACGAGGCCTGTGTCACGCGGCGACGATAACAGCCGATAGCGGACCGGTCTGGCCGGTGAGTGTGTTTTACACCACGTTCGAGTGTGTTCGTCCGTCTTAATGTTCATTTTTCTTTCTCGCTTGTAAGCAGCGTTTGTTATTGCTGATTTTCCTTTTGTGACGTTTTATTTTGATCATATAAAATCTTGTTTTGGTCGAATAACAAACACGGACCAAAGGATATCTTTGCGTAATTAATTGTTCTTCATTTAAATCGCGCACAAAACCGCCCGGCTACCGGTACAGTCCGGTACAGCTCAATCGCCTGTCGTCGGCATCTATTATTATCTACCGCGACAAAGTTTAAACTGACCGTCACACATTTATTTGACTATATAATTCGGTAGAATATGGTCGAATATCAAATTGAATTGACGTGACGAAAAAAGAACCATGTTCGTTGACGTATTTAATGGATGGTTTTTTGTTAAATATTTCACGGAGTGCGGATAAAAAAAAATAAATATATAATTCTTTGGTGCGGTGTGCCGTTAACTCGTCGAAAAGAAAATCGACTTCACAATTCACGAAATTCACAAATCGCGGTGTATATTTTTTTCTTCTAAATATTTCGTGACATTTAAATGACATTAAAAAAAAACTCCCCCTATTAAAATTATTTAAATAACACATCGGTTTTTTGATTGTTTTCACAAATACACGTGTCGCGTATAAAACGAAAAGACGTCTTGTCGGCTTCATTCAGAGGCGTGTTCGCGATCGATAACGAGTCGTTGTTTTGTCGCGCGACGCGAATCGTTGCGTCGGAGTTGATATAGCAGCGCGACGGTAATACAGTAGCGAAATTCAACGATGACGTGTGAAAAATATGTAAAAGTGATATTCCCGAGTCCACTGCGCCGTGAAGTCAATACGGCCCGACGGACGTTTACCGTTTGTACTCGTACGCCCGTTCCAAACGCGACTTCGGATTATTTACTGTTATTATTTACCAGAGGGTCGTGTGACACGCGTAACGGTCACGAACAAAACGATATTTTTTCAAGCCCCCTCCCAACACCAAAAATAAAAAATAAAAATAAAAAAACTGGCCAACCGACCTGCCCATCCGCCGTACTTGACGCTCAACGGGATCCGGTCGGGCGCGATCAGCGGCAACAGGTGCGCGACGCATCCGTGCACGACTTCCCGGAGCGCGTGGCACACCAACAGCAGCACGGCCGCGAACCCGACGACGGCGAACCCGAGGACGACGTACGGCCCGGCGGCGGACGAGGCGTCCTGGCCGAAAACCTCGGGCACGGCGGACGCGGTCATCGCCGGACCGGATGAAAACGCCGAAAAGACGCGGAAGGACGGGACGAAAAGACCGCGACGGCGGGACGAGAGACGCGACCGCGGCGACGTGCGCGAACGTTTTGAACGGGCAAGCGCGCCGGATCCGGTCGGCCGGCCGGTCGGGCGAACGGCACGCGGCGGCGGCGGCGGAGGTAGCAGTGGCGTATTTACGGGGGGCGGGGGGGGATAGATCTCCCCCCTTGATTTTTTCTTTAGTTTTTCATGTTCTTGTTTACGATATATATCCTATTATATATATATAGTATATATTATTTTTTAATATATATCCCCCCTCCACCCCCCTAGACGAAATCCTAACCTAACCTCTCGTACACTCTTCCCGTTGCGATCACGTGTTGCTGCGTTCGTTCCCGCTCGGCACCGTTCCGCGAGTCCGGTAGAAATCGGTTCGTCGAGTTCGAACGTCCACGGGACGTCAACAAACGCGGTTAGGTTTTTGTTTTGTGGTTTCGTCCGTGTTTCGAAATGGGTGTTGTCACCGAGCGTCGCACCGCCTAGGACGATTACGCGTTCCGGTAAATAATCTCCTAGAGACGACTAGACGATCGTCTACGCCGCAAAGGGGCACAAGACGTGAATCGTGAATATTAAGTGTTTTAATTTTTTTTTACGCATTTTTTTTGGGGAAAAGAACAATCGGTAAACGTATAACGGTATGGTTTTTTTTTTTGGGGGGGGGGAAACGACACAAATACAATTCGGCGCTTATATCAATAAGACAGTAAGAATATTTACTATACTAATCGTATTGTAAAGTCTATGGAACGATCGCCCCCCCCCCACCACCACAACGGCGAGTTGTAAAAAGTAATCTATTGTGAGTCCGTCTACTTTTATTTTTGCCGATTCGCGTACGAGTACACCACGCACATCGTCGAAATCGTTTTAGTCTTGGTTCACGATTTTACGTGGCGGTGAGTTTAACAATAACGTATCGTCTTGTCGGACTATTTTTTTTTTCTTTAGGTAGGTACTTGGGCTAAAAAAAAGCCAATTTTTTTTTGGAAACTGTTTTCGATCGATTTTCAACTGTCCTCGAGTTATTCCTAACTGTTCTAAGCTGTTCTCGCGAACGTTCCAAATTGAATACAGTGAACACGAATCAATAACGACTGGATGCATTGTTAAAGGTGTTTTAACGACTCAATTAACACTAAACGTTTTCATTAATTAATTCACATCGTTTCGTGTGTCTATATTTTTGTTTTCTATTATCAAGTGGTCAAAAAAAAAATAAATAAAAGCCGTAATTATAATCGTAACACGTACGCGGTGGAACGTAACGAATAAACCGAATCACATAATTTTTATATATATACACATATCAAACAGAAACTACGCGCTCGAGCGGAGAAACCGATCGGGAAAAATGGAAACCCGACACGCGAAGCCGGAAAACAACAACAAAAACGTGCGATGATTGTAAGCGCGATCGTGTGCGAAAACCGATATCGTCGAACGCGGACGGACGGAAATCATGATGTTTACGCGGTCAAACGTGTTTATTTATCGCGTCGGAAACGGTAAGAACCGCGTTTCAGACTAGTCAAACCCGTTGTCGGCCGGCCCGCCGCCTTCCCGGTGTTACCGGTGGCCCCGGACCACGGTGAACCAAACGAGTAAGGTAAGTAACGCGAGGAAACGTCGTTACACCGCGTCGAACAGCAAACGCGTCTGGACGATATTCGTGTGTTTTTATTCATTGCTTTATCGTCGCGACGCGGATTTCGTCTGGCGGCCGAATTGTTTTTCGTTCGTCTTGTCTTACGCGTAACACGCGAACCGGACGATTCGATCCGTGTCACCCAGACGAACGAATTTTCGTACGGGGTGTGGTGACCGACCGGAAACCAAATGCGGTTACCTCGCCGCCCGAATTTTTGGCATCATCGATTAAGACAACGGCGCCCGCCCGTGCATTTTGTTTTCGTGTGGAGACGTTTCTCTGAGCGCATGGCCGTCGTTACCTTTTGATATATTTATTTGTTACGGGTTATTTCTATCGCGTGCGCTGATCGCCATTAATATATAATCGTAAACGGTTGTTATCTAATCGATTTTGTTGTCGCGCCGCGTATGATTGTTTTTGAGTCGTGCGAAAAGTGTCGACGTCGTCGCGTAATATTTTTCGAAACGATACTAAATACTTATCGTTCGAATCCAGTCCTTTTTCGTTTCTCGGCTCTAATAGCTGCTAACAGTTTTGCATTGTGTTTAGGTGGCGGCAGGCCGTCCGCGCTTCTTATCATTACCCCGCGGGTTATTTACATTGATTATGGTTGTTTAACAACACGCGACATTTTGTTAAGTCGTGTCCGGGCGCGCGTAATATTTTTCTACGCTCCCGGCCCGATCGGACACCGCGACCGACGTGGTGTCCGGTCTGAAAAACCGAATCGTCGGCGTCGTGTTCCCTACTAGAATTCAGCGCCGTCATTAGTTCGTCCGGTTTCCTGTTCGCGACGTCACCAGACGACGGACGCGCCGCGACCAACGGAACGGTCGTCGTGCTGTTTTATTGCATAACGTCGACCGGAGCGGAAACTACAGCGCCGAGCGAGACTTTCTATTTTCACCCGTGAATTGCACAATGTCCGCGCGTACGAAAATAATCGGATAGTCAGGCGATTGCTCGGGGGGGAGAAAACGCGAATGGCTTTCCTTTTTTTTTTTTTGCGAATTTGAAAAAATTCGAACGGACGTTCGGCGACAAAAAAAACGTTGGTCTTTCATCGCGGTGGCTTCATCGGACGTCGTTTCGAAACGCGTGTTTTTCGTTCCCGTTCGTACGACAATAAGTCCGCGACCATCACGAACCCGGTGTACGGACTTCAGCCGACTGTGGAACCGTTGCGTTCTCAGCGGTCGAAATGGTTCATGGTAAAAGTGAAGGGTCGCCCGCGTTTTTATTCTGAAGCCGTAATATCATTTGTACTTGCGTTCGATTCAGCCGACCGATTTAACAATAAAGACATGTTGCCAACGCTGTAACTTCAAGTCGATAGAACCGTACAAATAGCAAATAGTTAATCGCGCGGTAACACTACTATAACATTTAGTTTGTTCGCTTGTTATCGGGGGGGGTTATTTTCTTAACCGGTAATCTGTTGAAATTAAATCGATTTGTGCACGTCAAACCGTACGGTACCGATACGTGGTTATCGTTAAACGTTACCAGACGAGTGTGTAAACGACACGTATCGCATGCAAAAGACGAACAGTTGATTAAACAAAAGTGTAATGTTTACGTCGAAAGTGGAATGGTCCACTAAATGTGTTCGGCGTGCGTACCGTGCGGATCGTTTTGAACGACCGATTTATACAATCGAGTAGTACGCGGCAACGACGTCCGTGGACGTGAACGTTCTCGCCCAACCGGACCGTTTTAGGATTGATAATTTCGAACGCGCGAAAAATCGAAAAGTGAAAGCGTACAAATAGGATTATGATGTCGAAATCGTATTCGAATTATTATATTATAATCGATCGGCGTCGTAACGCGTGACCCGCGAGCGATCGCGTGGAGCACAAACGTAACACACGAAAAAAGCGTTTCTAACTTTTTTTTAAAACGTATCCAATTGTATAACCGATTAGAAAAAAAAAACAGAATCATTAAAATATGATGTGTTCGCGAATCGTACTAGAATCGTCCGGGGTATAGCGTGCCGGAGGGCTTGAATATCCGGGGTCTTGTATAACATTTCCAAATACCTCTTCATATTTCGAAAACGTCGACAATGTGACTTGTACGGACAGTTTTCGTTTTCATTCCAAGATGTTACGGAAACGAAACAAACCGTGAGTGTTATTTATATATTGCATTCACGGGTCGGGAAATTCACGAGCACTCGTTTCGTTTACACGTGATAGTAAAAACGAAAACAAGACCAAAATAAAAAACGTTCTACGAGATGGATATCCGGACAGGCCCGGCTCGAGCCTGTTTAAACACACCTAAGCGAAATTAAGATTTACCGTCACTCCCCCAAATTTTCGACATTTTTTATGGCAATTTAAAGTTTTTCGAGTTATACTTTTTATATACATATACATATATACTATTGTACAAAATATTAGCCCTCTCTTTAAATTGTTCATGGATTTCTGCCGACGGAATAACATCAAATATGTTTATTAAAAAAAAAACTAAAATTATACGTTTTCGTTTTGTTTTCAAGCTTGTTTCAGACGTGCAGAAGATACATCCGTTTTATTCAGAGGTACGAATATAGACAAACGGAAATTATGGTCAACAGTTTAAATGAATTTCATGAACGTGCATATTCAGTTTACCACAGAAACGCAATTAAACGCAAATAAAATAAATCTCTTGGATATCACGGTTAGCTTAGTCTGGAATCGCGGCAACTGTTCATAAAATCTACAACGTCCGTCTACTGGCCATTCGTTATTGGAACATAGAATCGAAGAGCATATTACACCGGTGCGACGTGTCGTTTGGATACGAATACTGTGGCGAAACGATTAATAGTTTCGTGTCGTTTATCACGCAACATAATATGTAATCGGTTTCACCGAAAAATCACGCATGATACCGAGGTCTTACGCGTGTGCCCGTGTTGCCCACCCGTCGAGCCGGGCCCGTGCGACCCGGATAACGTGACGAATACACCGGACGGACTGTCGTTCGGCGTTCACGTCGGGGAAATATTGTCGTTGCGTTGTTGTCTCGTTTTCGAACCGTCGTTTACCGACTACAGTGCGCGTAAACGATTTCCGATTACCGTGGAAACCGAACAAAACGGTCATTTATTTTTTTTCAGTCGGTCGTCGACTATGATTTTTCGCCCGTTCTACGCCCGTCGCGGGCAGTCGAACGTCTAAAATTACAATTACGCCGCCGCCGTTTTTAAAAAGCGATTAACGTTCCCACCACCCGTCGCTCCGTTGCTAACTACATTTTTCGTCACTCGACCGAAAATTCCGATCGTCTAAAATCACACGCTCTCTCTTTCCCTCTCAGAACGCGTGTCGCCCGCCAAAAGTAACGTCGTCGATTTCCGTCACGTTACCACTCGGATGGATCACCGCGGTGGCGTCGAGTCCGCTGTTTTTCTTAATGCTCTGGTCGCATTACGATGCCCACCGCCCGATTCGATTCAGCGTCCATTTGTGTATAATCACCGAGAACCGCTCCGGACAAAAATGGAAACGAGCAGAAAATTTGTCTGAAAAAAATTTATACGAAATTATGTTCGGCGCCCCGCCGGATTACTACGCTACTGACGGTATTGGAAAATCCGAATGCCGTCTAGGACGTCCAAACAGACCGGCCCCAAGCTCGAAGCGTGTGGTATCGACACCGAGGCCGTGCGTACGAGTGAAGAACGGACATTTCCCGCGAAGTCGGAATATTGTTTTATGCGATCCCGACGGTCGTTTGCCGACACGACGACAGCACCGACCGGCCGCACGTCGGCGTGTATAAGGAGTTGCCTATATAATGTTCCTCGAATTAGATCGGCGTGGTGAACGCCTCGCATTAAAAATTATATCGTTAACCTTTCCACGCCAAATTTTCTACCGGATTCACGTCACTGATCTAACAAATGGATCGATCATTCCATATATATATATATGTTAGTTATAAGTTATAATACGATGTACGCTCGACGTTTCATACGAATGTAGTGATTTTTTTTCGGTGGGGGCGGAGGGTTCATAATATATTTTATAACTTTTCAGTCGTTATTACACCGAATTTATTTTACGTTAACATTTGTCTATTAAATAAGTTTTTGTTCTGTGGATCGTTTGCCGACCGTTATAATAGAATATATTATTAGTATGTATGCCGAAAATGATGATTTATTTTTTATATGTTTTTTTTAAAATGTCTCGTATAATATTGAAAAAATTTCGGGCGGACAGCTCCCATGGACCCCCCAGATACGGCCTCGTAGTGATGAATTGTGAACGAAGACGAGTTGGTTTTACTTTTGCGTGTATGTTTTTTTTTTTTGTCTGTAAATCATTTTTTGTTTAGAAAAAGTGCTCCGATCTTTACACGTTTATTCGATTACTCGCATGATTTTACACGTTCACAGGATTTAAAAAAAAAGTAATTGCTTTTCCACAGTTTGAGAAACGATAAAATACGATTATCTAGTAAGTGCCTAAGGAAACGCATACGTATATATAACCAGAGCCCTCACAAAGGGGGTGGGGAGAGGGGTCAGTGAGCACTATGGTCCCGGGGCCCGGGCTCTCTGGAGGTTCGGGGGAAAAAAACATAGTGTACACATATTGTTAATTTAAATTAGAAAAATAAAATGAGTCGTGCCACCCCAGTCCATCATATCTTCATAGAATATCGGGGAATAAATAATTTGATTTTTTATTGCATAATTGTTTTGTACAATAATCTACGCGTACGTTATTTGTATTCCATGAGATCGGGCCACTTGGCGTCGGTGGGCGGTAAGTCAACAGCAGACCCCTCCTGTCGACCCCTGGGACAGCTTAGGCCGACGGGATCGGAGTGATCCGTGCGGTAAACGGCCTCGCGAGCTAGACGCCGGGCACGGCCCTGCTGTCGATCGCGCCTGTTGGCGTTCCTTAGGAGAGACTCGGAAAATATCGCCGCGCCCCGTGGCACGTCCACACGGTAATGACGGTAACGCCCGGTCGTGATAACCGCGCGTGATAGCGGTCGTCTCCTCCCGTTCGGGGAGAAACAACGCCCGTGGTGCCATGGGCTACGACGGTTCGGTCGACGTGCGAACCTAACCTCCGTCGAAATGCGGATACGCCCATTGTCTAACCGTGCAGCCGACCGAAATGAACGAAAACCGACGTCCGGCGGGACGGGAACGGCAAGAATCGTACGACGACCGTTTCCGTCGCGGGGACTTATTGTCTGGAACGGCGAAAACACGCACTCGGTCCGTTGTTCCGGACCACGGGCGCGGCAACGTCATCCCTCGCACAGGTGAGTACACGCTAACAATAACGATGATAACGGGCGACGACGACGACGATAATCCGCGACACGCGTCTCCCCAACACCCCCGGGCGAAAACTGCGGAAACGGCGAACCGTGAACGGGATCAAATAAAGTCGCGTACAATAAACGCGAACGGTGCGTCACGCGCGCACAATGCGCCGAACGTTCGCGCGAACGCGTCGCCGACACAACGCGTCCCACGCACCTGTCCCACCGTGTGCTGTGTACGGGCCTCCACTGTGAGTGTAAATAATATATAACAACGGCCTCCCCGGCGCACGTTGGCGTTTACGATCCGTTTTAACGTTGGTTCACCCGACGTTCGGTTCTGGTTTTTGACGTTTTATGTCTTTACTTTGGCACATTAAAACAAAAAAACCGTCGCGAAAAAGTGTCCACCGAAAAGCGTTACAGAAAAAAAAAACCTAATTCTCCCGTACGGTTCGTTTCCGTGGCGACCATTGTTTCGGTTTTGAAAAAATTTAAATTTGAATTCGTAAACAAAATGTTCACACATAAGACATAAAATGTCTCGCTTAACGCGGACTCGAATGCGTTAATCATTTTAACGTACGATATCCAATAAAATGGTTAATTTCTTGAGCGATTAATTAAAATTAAAACCCAAAATGACTTTGTAGGTCAGCAAATCATACTTAGAACATTTTTTTATCGCCCAACGCACCCAACGCGTTATGGATATTATTTTTGATAAAATTTTTGAAAAACTATCGGTCGATATAAAAAAAAAATCAACATTTTTCCAAAAAAAGTATTCACGAACAGTAATAAATACGGATTATTAAAGGAAAAAACATGTGTAACAAGAAATCAAATTATTTACTTACCAATATTGTCCTACGCTTAAATCGTATGCCCCTCACCGTATATATATATTTTTCACGTATAACAGAACATTTTAATTTGTTTTCGTTTCACTTTCCGTCAAAGACGACCACAGCTGATACACGCAAATAAGAGCCGCGGGGGTAAGAGCGTGCCGGATAAATTATTATTGCAACGCCGGACTTCAACGTTCCTAAAACATTTCGTTGTTTTCGTGATTTTTTTTGTAGTTATTACTTAAAAACATTCAGTTAGGTGGTACACTCGGTGAGGGTTCACGTGATTCACCAAAAAAAAAAATGAGTGTTGTTAACACGCCACTCACATGTACGTTTAGGTGCACGGTATAATAGCGACTTCTGACGGAAAACGGTCGAATGGAATTTCGACACGGGTCGGTCGCACGTTCACATCCCCGTGGCAATAAGCGTCATGACGGCGTTTTGCGGTATAACCGTTTCGGTGGACCGCGATGAAGTCGCCGTGCGACTTGGTTGTTGCGCGCGGTCCGCCGACGGAATCCGATAAGTCCCGGAAGGGACCGCGGCCGCGTGACCGGCCGACTTCGGGCGCGAGCGGGTCGCGCGTAGGTTAGGATGAAGCGCGCGCACCCCCGGCGACGACGGTCCGCCGAACCTTTTCAAACGCGCCTACAAAAAAAAAGACCCAAACGACCAATTGCGCGAGTGCACGACGACAAATGGTGATTAGGGTCTTCCGGTTCTACTTCTTCTTCCGTCGAGGTCGCCCCGCGGCACATCGTCGTGCCGAACTAAAAAAAAAACCCGTCTTCCGGCACGTGAATCCACCGGAGTCTGTCACGCGGTGGTATCGTCTTGCTCGAGCGGTCTCGAGCGGTCTCTCGAAAAACGAAAACGGTCGAATACAAATCGTAGTTTCGGACAACAGTGTATACAAACGAGCAAAAACAAAAACAGTAATACGTAGTGATTATTTTATTTTGGTTTTTTTAGTTTTTATATACAGACAAACGTTAACTTATGTACAAGTAGTTTGGAGGGGAATAGAAAAAAAACGTAACAGATTGCAGCCTACCCGGTGAAAACAATCGACTCGAGATCGCTGATTTTCACGATTTCGACAACGCGCGTTTTTAGACGTATTATTATTATTACGATTGAAACACGTGAATATTTCCGCCGATGTAAATTATTCGTAAAACAGTCTAACAGATCAGGGGACGTTCGAGGACCGCCGCGTTTGAGGCGTGACGTATTCAACACAAGTAACGACGATTGAAAACCGATGACAACATAATATTATACGACTTATATCTAAATACGACCGGTCTTGCGAAGTACGTCAAGCACGGCCCTCAACTAGAATACGACGTAGAAGAAAACACACACATTTAGGTAAGTCGTGAGACGCACTACCGAAACAACTTCTATTGCTATAATATACTGTTCACAATTAAATCGATATAAATTACGGGGGGGAAATCTATAAAAAAACATCTATTATAATATGAGTAACAACACTTAAATATAACTATTTTTTAATAATGATTAATTCACAAAATGTTTTTTGCCTTATCGGAACACGTTATAATGTAATTCACGTAATTTAAACGTAAACATATAATGAGTCGTTATTTCCATTGCTGGGCATCGACGAGTTAATATAATAATATTTTGTGAAGTTAACTTGAAATTCACGTAAACCTAATTTTAACTTAAATTATTTTCCTTCTCTTTTCCACTGACGTGGTTTTTAATTTTTTTATTTCCCGTCCAAATTAGTTAATTTCGAATATCAACTGCTTGAACTGTTTTTTTTTTTTTTGTGATCGACTAACATATTTTAATCTCGTCGGTGAAAGTGTTTTATGTATTCTGTGATTTGAGTTTGGGACGAAAATTTGACGTACTTAAAATGTATGTTTGTTAGAACGTCTGAAAAGTCGACAATAAATCGGAATACATCACTGGCAAATGATTGATCAGATCGCAAGCGAAAAAGAGCCGGTAAAGTAGAGGAAGTTAAAGACGCTTTCAATGAAACTGTGGTTGACGAAAGCGAGAGAGAAAGATGCCCGGGTTACCGGCATCGTTGTGGCGCCTTAAAACCGAAGAACAAAAACGGGCAAACATGATTTCGTGTGTACACGTGGGATTTTATTCGCGGGCCTTCCGCCTTGTAACCACTCGTCCGGTCAATAGACTCAACTGTTCGGGTCCCAAAACGAGTTCGATAAGCGGCGTTCACTGTATATTGTTTGAATTTTGGACGGGTTAGGTTTTTAATGTCGTCGTCGCGGTGATCGAGTGGTTCTCTTGAAAATATCGTACACTGCGCGTTATCCAGACTACTTACGCGACGTTCAGTCGACAAGAAATCAACGAATCTATTGTCGACGTAGGAAAAAATAAATAAACCGAACGATTACACAAAAACGTGCGTGGAAAAAAAACACACGGTCAGTGTGCCAACACTTACACGTGACTTACGCGAACACGATTATAATGGGGAAAGCTTCATGAAACTCGCGTGTAGTCTTGGAACTGCGCGAAAATAAACAAAATAAAAACGATGTTAACATTTAAAAGTCATCGTTTCGATACAAAAAGTTCATAATTGAATTTTTAGATTATCACACTCGTACATTAATTAACTATAAGCACGTATATGTTGTATTACTCCGAAATGAGATTAGACTAGGTTTTATTATTTATTCGTTGCCGCCCGAAGTGATTCACTATTATACTACTATTTCGATTCCGTTTGAATGATTTTCCTAAACTGTAAAATATAATTATTTTATTAAAAAAAAAATGTAGTAAATTAATTCTTAAAACTTACGACAAGTTAGTAAAATAATTTCTTAACTGATATACTAAAATTTTTAGTAATTTTAGGTTTAATAGATTAAAAAAAACAATGTTTTTTAATTTTTATTGTTTTAACAAATTTTAACTATATTTGATGTTACGAAAACATAAACGATCGTATGATTTCATTTATTTTTCTGAAATTATTGGTGAACTCACCCAGCAATGCGATATTACTGTGAAAAATAAATATTAAATAATTTTCCAATTTACGTTCAAACCGCGAGCATAGATGTACATAACAAACATAATTATTTACGTGAATTTATGAAAAAACAGTGACAACACATAAAATTCTACGACTAAACAATTGTAAATGTTATATAGCCGAGGTATTCAAACACATCCGTCCCGCGGTTTCTCTGTCTCTTCGTTCACAACACGTTTGACGACTCCCATTATTGATTTTAAATCGAAAACAGAGCTTATTACACGTGTAATTTATTATATTAACCAGTTGACCTCCACTGTGCCGCCGGCACCCACGACCCGCGACGCACAGTTCGAATACCTCTGTTATATGGTTTCGAATTAGGAAGATTCATTCGAGTGTTCGTCGAGAACCGTACGTTCCAATTGACTCTGGACATCTAACATCGAATACGGTATAGAGTAGACGTTAAACGATTGGTGCAATTGTGCTCATTCGATTTTGAGAATTTGAATCGAAAAATTTGATAAAAATTTTAGAGGAAATAAATACATTTTCGTGGGTTATTATAAAAAAAAAAAAAAACACGTCTAGACTAAGTATATAAATAGTTTACACACACACACACACACACACACACATCTAAAAGTCTAAATTTAATGACGATTTGTTATAACTTCTTAGGTACTACCGATTATTTTTTTACATAACATAAACGTAACCGGCGGCGTTTTTTTTTATGTACACTCGCGTTGTCTAAAAGCTAAAATATAATATTGCAAGGACGGGCCATAGGATACAATTAACTAGACACAGTCAAATAAATGCGAACGGTTTTCGTTTTTTTTTTACATAGTTTTAAGTTAATTACCTAATGAAATGAATGAAAAATAGTTACAATTAAAATCGGTTTTGCAACCCGGTGATTAATAATCAAAAAGTTTGTTTGATAACGTCGACTCGTATGTCTATCTACTACACGATAATCCGTGCATTTCGATTATTTGTAATAGATTATTATTTGATCGGAACGTAAACATATTGATCTGAACCGCAACGGAGCGGAACGACGAGTCAATAATGTAACGCGCGTCGGACGACTTCGGACAGATGCGAAAAACTCAGACGTGTAACGTTCTATAATAAAATGAACGAAAAAAAAATCTCGTTTTCGGTGCGAACGCGGCAAGAAGACTAACAGCGGACCGACCCTAACTGCGATACAGTGCCGACAGTTAATATTCAAACGGTCGGAGAAAACGAAAAATCGAAAACAAAACGCCGAAAGACGAGTTCTTCGTGCACGGTTCGCGTCGGTTGCCGGCCGGGGTCTTAGAACGGGACGGGGTCCGGCTGACGATGAGGCGTCTGGGGCGGCTGGGCGACGAGGCCGCGAACGTGCCGACAGTTAACATTCAAACGGTCGGAGAAAACGAAAAATCGAAAACAAAACGCCGAAAGACCGAGTTCTTCGTGCACGGTTCGCGTCGGTTGCCGGCCGGGGTCTTAGAACGGGACGGGGTCCGGCGAGGAGACGACGTCCGGCTGACGATGAGACGTCTGAGGCGGCTGGAACGGCGGCTGGACGACGAGGCCGCGAACGTGCGACTGCGTTGGCGGCGGTGCGGCGCGTGCTGACGGCTGCGCGCCGGGACGCACGGCCGCGGCGTCGTGAAGTTTGCGCAAGTGTTTCTTGAGGTCGAAGTTCCGGCAGAACCCTTTGCCGCACACGTGACACGTGAACGGCTTCTTGTCGTTGTGCGTGTGCATGTGAAACGTCAGGTTGTACACCTGCGCGGGAACGAAAACGCCACGAGCGCGGCAATGATTATTATTATTATTATTATTGTTTACTGTCGTCCGCAGTTCTTTGAGTGGGGAGGTGGGGGGGGCCCAAATCGAATAATCGATATTTCGGTTTTGACGACACTGACATTGACGGAGACAATCCGATCGAAACGTTGACGAATGCAAAAAAATCTAAGTTGTGTAAAACTCACTGAAAGGTTGTTCGAACCCCCATCCCCGTACACAAGTCGCCGTTCGTTTTCCCGTCAACAGAAACAAACCGATTTAGAAAACCGTTACCTTTTAAGGACAAGTAACGGACTATTTGTCCTGACGCCCATCCCGTCTTTTTTTATACACTTTTCTGGCTTTCGTTTTCTTCCGAGTTCTGTCTAGTAAATTCTAACCGACGTTCGTCACTGACGTCGAAGCGAACGTTGCACGTGCGTCGAAATAGGAACACCTCATTGTTATCAGTTTGTCTAGAAATTTTGTTGTTGTCGTCGGACACGCACACGACGTGTTCGAGTCTGTCGTCGTTATGCCGTCATCGCGTATGTTTAACAGTTCTACGTTGTTGTTTTCGTATGAAATTTTAAAACGTCGTCGCGGCAATGTGTTGTAATTGCATTGCATCACGGCGACCGAGTTAAATTATTAAAAATTGTGTAGAAAAAAAAAATACGCGTCTAAAATCCAGTTGTTTCGTCGTTTTCGTATCGGCTCGAATAGGCTGTTTTTAGAATTGTAGTTTTGTTATTGTATCCCGTCACGTTGGGCCAGGTTGCTAGTGGCCGGTCGAGTCGTTATTGTTAATAATCTATTGTTATACATTCGGTACCACCGATCACCAATAGATTTGTTTGTACTGGTTCGGATGCTGAGCCAAAAGGGCCAGAACGTTATTCTCTGCGATTGTTCTCGTTTATATCGTGAATTATATCAGACATGTTATGTGCGCGTGACGTACGACTTCACACGTGAGCCCGGCCCGAACGACCGATAAGTCCACCGAAAAATCGTCCATCGACCACCCTCGCCTCGAACCAGGTTAGAAAATTACCAACCCCCCCTCCACCCCTCCCCCCTCCCACTCAACACCGTCCGTGAACGGCGACTTGTCTTGGCGGTGGACACCGGGTGAAACAGAACGCGGCGGTGACTCCGTCTATCGATACCGTACCTGATGGAACGCCTTGTGGCACACCGTACACTTGTACGCCTTCTCCACGCTGTGCGTGAGCTTGTGGTTCTTGTAGTTGCCCTTCTGGTGGAATCCCTTGCCGCAGTACTCGCACGTGTACGGCTTGTAGCCCGCGTGGATCCGCGTGTGCGTGTTCAGCGTGGAGCTCCTGTTGAACGCCTTGCCGCAGATGGCGCACGTGTGCGGCTTTTCCTCGGTGTGTATGATCTTGTGCCGGCACAGCGTGGACGCCTGCCGGAAACCTTTGCCGCACACCTGCAACGTCAGCGAGCGCGTTGAATTAGCGGGGGGGGGGGGCGTGGGTGGGTTTCGGTTTCGGTTATATGGTCTAGCTTAGCCGACAACCGAGACGTTGGACATCGACAGCGATCGCGTACGAATGCGGAAAACGGAACTCATAAGTCCATAACAGGGCCGACTCGTTTCCCATCCGTCCCCCGGAAACTGTTCCGATCGATCGACGCGAACCGATCGCCTCAGACCTCGGTCGTGTGTGCATTGTGCGCCTCGGATACCGTGCACCGGCAACCGTATTCATCGTTGTATGAGTGGATGAAGCATGAGATCATTTTTATTTATCCAGGACTTACCGAACCTATAGCCGACTCGCCCGCCACCGTTTTGATGCGGCGGAGCAGTCGCCCCACGGTGACGCTGGCGTGTACAAACGGCGTGCGACTAACTCGCCGGAGAAGTCCGCGGGAAAACCGTCGTGACGATCAACGCGTGTCAAAACCGGTAGCTCCGCGTATCGAACGGTTGGGAAACCGTTGACGAAATATCGATTTCAATTATGTATATATATATCTTAGACATTCGCGTATTAGGTTAGGAGTGGCTAACGATTTAACGTCTGTACACGTGGACACGAAAACAAATAAATAATAAAAACAAACGATAATCACGAGTCGCAATGTATACATGTTCATCGTTGTTGTCGGGTCGGTATTTCAAGTGCGCGCCGGCATCCGCTCATTCCAGTCCGATATTGTTTTCGGATAGTAATTGTTTTGCTTTTTGCCGTGCAGTTATTACATTTTTTTTCCCCCTCCCCCGGGGACTTAGAATAAGGAACCAGACCGAGCCACTTGACGGGAATCGAATCATCTTCTACGTGACCGACCCGATACGTTGTAATACGCGAGAGTACAGCAAGTCGACACTCTCAAGTACGTGATGAATTCAGAGCGCGCACCGCCACTACACGGACTTATATACATGTTAATACGTGGACGAAAGTATTTTCTGCAATAACGTCACATAAAACACGTTACGGGCAAAGTCCGGAGTATTTTTACGTTATCGCCAGTTTTCTGTTGGTTTCCTTGAAGGCGTCTTTCATAGTTGTTTTTCAACTCGTTCGAAGCTATCACAAGCTCGACGAACAACGATGAGCGAACAAATCGTTTCGAAACGGCCGGGCGCACAGGACCGCGATGGAAATCCGCGTGATGTGCCTGTGTGAGTCGTCGTTACGGGAGGGTTTGGTGAGGGTGGTTGAGGGGAAATCGTAATAGACGTCGACGAGACGGGCACGGTGCCGTAATGACGTGGTTAAAACCGCGCCGCCACGAAAAGAGGGCGAGCGATTCCGCTAATGCGCAACCACCGGAATCCTGGACCGAATGTCAACGCGTATTTCTGATTCCAGTAGCGTGCTCAGGGGGGAAAATTAATGGTTATATCATTGTCTATTTTGCTGAATCTACAGAAAACAACTTATTAGTTATAAGAGCTGTTTTAGAGTCATTACTTAATACTTTTTGTTAGTTATTAGCAAAAAAGCACAAAAGCTAGGCGGTTGAATTTCCGTTTGGAATAAGCAATCTACTTTCCATGTATTTTATTTTTTTTTTGTTTATTTTTAAAAATGCGATACATTTTTCCAATTTAATGGTGTTATGTTGATTGAACAACTTGGTATTAGTGTGCTATGATTTAAATCCATTTTAATTATAGAACAATCTACAAACGTGCACAACTATAAGCTAGAAACGATTTTGGATAGCTTTTGAAACGTAAACGTTTGAGTTTTTGGTATTACCACGACAATTCGTCAATACGTATTATCACTATTTACTTATAACATCCCTCCCTCTCATTGAAAATTCCTGGGCACGCCACCGGCTGGTTCCTCTGCTGCGTGTCGAACGGATGCGACGGGACGGACATGAAATAATCACGCTGGAAACGATAAGGAAAACCGCGTGCCCGTATCCGTGTTAACGCTCTCGTCGGTCTGTTGTCCTTATCGTTTGTCAAAACTCGAAACGAAACTTATGATACGGTTGTCGGCAAGTTCGCGGGTGTAATCGCCGTGAAAACCTACGGACTGTTCGTCGCGCGTCGAACGGTGCGACTGTTTTACATGGTTTTGCCGCATGGGATCGATGACGGTTTTCGAGTTTTCGACGAGTAGAAGAAACGTTTCGATTGAAAACGTTCTCGCCACGTCACGTATTCGAATAATTATTTCCATCGAAAGCTTAGAGCGATCGGTCTCGACGTGACATGGTTTCCAACGGTGGCGATGACCAACAACCGAACATTCTGGTTTGGAAATGCTTCATTAAATGAACCCGTCAAACTCATCGCGTGCCGAATTCGTCTTTAACAGAACTGCGTGTGCGCGTGTGTTGTACGCAAATGATTGAAATTTTAATGACGGCCTAGTGGACGTAGCGACGATTTCGCTGACACGCACGACAACGTTATTTACTCGCGAAAACAATCCCGCGACTTTTTAACAAGCGATGATTGACGACGAAACGTTTTCAGAACAACGTGTTTTATCGCGCTCGTTCGAAATCTCGTTCGTTGCCGGCCAGCCGTCAGAGTTAAATTAGAAATTGTAATTTTCGTTTATCGATTCGACCGACGGGCCGTCGCGTCCGGTAGTTTTTCTTTTATCATTTCGTTGATCTGCTCGGGCGCGTCGTCAAACGTGCTCGCGGCGGGACGAAACGGACGAACAAGGGCGTTGCGCGTCTCGAGATCAAAAAGATCGCGTGAGCGCGGGTCGACACGACGCGTCGGGGAGATTCCTGCACGATTAGCGGACGGCCCATTGTATTAGATATCACACAGGAACGTTATTAGCCGAGTGCTGGTTAGGCGCGTCGGTCCGCAGCACGTGACGCGTAGAGGTCCTAGACGGTGATAACCGCCCACGTGTTTACGTGCAGTCTTGCGGGTGCACCCGATGCACTTGTGACGGCGCGCCGCCACGCGAACCGGTCGTTGGCCGGTGTAGTTGACGACGTGCGGTGTTTTTATTCGTACAGTTCGATGATAACTGCGCGTCTGTTTACCGGCTGAAGTCGAATTCCGTACAGTCGTTCGTTGTCGTCGTCGTCACGTTTAAATTTATCGTTTGAAAACGTCTAAAGAAATATAATTCATTGGGCACGTAGAAATTACAGAATGGGTACACCGAGAACCCGATTTGGCTTTTTCGACGGTCCTTTTATTAGCTCAGTGGAGCCGTTCAAGGGCCGGTCCCAGGAAGACGTTCCCGGCGTAACGCCAATCGACTTAGCGCCGACCAAGATCGAGGGCTCCGAATCCTCGTATCCGCGTTTGCACGTCGACGCGCACCCGCGGGCGCGGTTTGCCAGCAGGTTATACGATCTTGGCGAAACCCGGCCCGTACGAATCCAACCCAGAACGGACCAGGTTCGTGCTCGCGTCATTAGTAGGACATGCTCCGAGCAGACCTTCGTCTCGGCCGGTCTCCCGTCTCTGACGTATTATGTGACACCAGACATCAGGCGCTCCGGCTACTCTCTGCCCGTGACGCTCCTTCCGAACAGACAGGCCAACAAACTGAAGTCCCGTAGTACTCTCGCCCACCCGAGCCGGTACGGTCAATCTGCCCCCCGCGGGTTTCGACCGACCAAGCCCAACGCCTAGCCGGACCGGCCGTGCACAGCCGGTTAAGACCATGCTCCCCGCGGTCAACGATTTTATACCCAATATCCTGGACATGCTCTCCCTCCTCCCCCCCACCGGCCACCGGCGTGTCGTCCGACGGCTGGGATCGTGCCCTAAGCCGCCGAAGCGAGACACCCATGGTCGGCGGCCACTATTTTCAATATATTCAGTGGCTATCCCCGCGACAAGGACTTTCAGTTATCGGCCCGGACCCGTGAAGGCGAGGAGGACAACCGCCACGGGCCCGGCCCGGAGACCGCTGTAGGACCGGTGAATCAAGCCCGTTCCTTAAGCAGTGGTTTCGCGAGATACATAGAAGGGTACGGTCAGTGTCGACGAACGTAGCGCACAGGCGAACATTCTTAGACGGTGCGGCCATGGATTATTTTATTGCTGTTCTAAGTTGACGTTGGACAAGTAACGTATCTCGTGCACGACGATTCGCCGGCGATAAACCGTAGATAACACGCGGTCGATATCGTTTCCGCGCACGGTACGTGTTCGTGCTCGTGGAAACAAACGGCACCGGCCATGATGAGCAACGAGATGCGCGCGTTACGCGGTTGGCGAACGAGGCGCGACGTTTTCCGCGTCCGCCGAGCTCGCGTTCCAGTAAGGGTGACCGCACACTGGTAACGCGAAATTGACCGAAGAAACTTCAGTCGTATTTAGTCGTTTTGCTTTTAGTCATAATAAAGCATTGTTATCGCACACTAGATAAAACATGATCAAAGTAAATCATGTAGTCGTCAAAATGTCGTCCGACGGGGAGGACGTTGCTATTCCTATTTTATGGTTTCTTCTGAGAGAAATTGAACAAGAAGAAAATAAAAAAAAAAACCTTATACTCAAATAATAATACAAATATAATATAATACACTATACTACTTAAAAATAACAAACGAAAAATCAAATTTTCAATTCAAAATTACGTAGTTCAGTACTTGTATAGTATAGTATAATGTATAACTATCTACCTTTATATTGTAAACAATTTAATTTTTTAGCATAAATAAATAATATTTGGCATAATTTCGATGTAATTATCCAGTGACTGCTTGACAATGGCTAATGAAAATAGCGCACGTTCTATTTCAATAAAACAATGTTAGTCATGGCCGAAGACGAAACTGTTTTGTTTTGACTATGCTTCATCGGTGTGCGTGTTTTCCATAAAATATAAATGTTTCATTTTTGATCAGTCATAATAAAGCGACTTTAGTGTGTGCGGTCACCCTAACCGAACGATTGTTGGACTGACGGTCGGCCAGTCGTCCCGGGATCGGGATCGGGATCGGGTTCAGAGGGGAGGAAGGACGAAAACCGCCCGGTCTCTCCCGCGGGCTCCGGGAAAAACCAGAGGAACCGTTTTGTTGTTACCTTGCATACGAACGGCCGGGCGCCCGTGTGCACGGGCATGTGTCTGGTCAGGTTGTAGTGCGCGTAGAACACCTTGCCGCAGTGGTCGCACGTGAACGTCTTGACGGGCGTGCGCTCGTCGGACGGCGGCCGGACGGCCGCGGGCGACGCCGGCCGCGGCCGTCGGGACGGTTGCCGCGGCCGTCCGGCCGGACGGTCGGCCGCGGGAACCGGCGCCGCGGCCGCGACGTCGCCGTCCGCGGCGGCCGCCGGCACGTACTTCCTGAACGCCGACTCGAGCGCCGGGAAACGGTCGGCCGGCTGCGGCGGCTGCGGCGGCGGCGGCGGGCGGCGGGCGGACGCGCCCTCACCGCGTCCGGTTCCATGATCCGCGCGATGGAGAACGTCAGCGGCCCCGTCGACCTGGTGGCGCCGCACTCGTCCCGGTAACGGTCCGCGGTCACCGGTTCCATCGGCTCGGCCAGCGGCGTGTCTACAGCGGAAAGATTTATTCAAAAAACGGTATCCGTACGCCGTCCTAAAATGTCGAAATCTAGACACCCGGACACCGGGACCTGGAGGACCACCTCCCGAGGGCGCTATGGACGGAAACGTCCAGACTGCCTAAAGCGCAAATGGGGTGTAGACGTAGGATCTCCACTCCGTGAATGTGGAATGCGTATTTGTCCACGAACATATTTTGTCGGACGCCGGCACTCCGAAAGCTACCAAGTCTGCCCGTCCAGTCGTATATAAACCTTTAGCAACAATCCTACATAGTCGTTGTTCGTTGTATCATCTATATGTTTATTAATATCTTTACCGTCTTGTAAGTGTACCTTATTGTCACGTGCAAAATAAAAACAATCGTTCCCCACGCCTTTTTCTTCCCGAAATGTCGACCCGTCGCTGGGACCGGATTTCACAAATCGCGGGTCGTCGTCGAACGGGTCAAACGTTCGCCGACCGGCCGCGAGACCCGTCAGCCCCGATCGTATCTGAACACTCCGGCGTACCCCGCGGCGGGACCTAACCTCTAACCGCGCAACACGTGTTTCGGATATCGCGCGTGAAACAATACGCGCGCGGAACGGACCCTCGGTAGACGAGTTCTCTTTTTGTTTACGGGTTTTTTTGTGCGTTTGTTTGTCACCGCACGCACAATCGGTCTGGCGCAACGCCGGCGCGTTCTCTACCGCGTGACGGACTCGCGCGTCCCCGACCCTATTTGCCCCGGTGTTTTGTGTGTGTGTTTTTTTCCCCCGACGTCCCTCTCGCTGGTCCAACACCGTTGTTATTCGTACGCCGACACCGCCATTACCATTATTATTATCGACGTCGTCACGGATAGCGGCCGTCCGTCCACGGTCGCGGTCGCGATCGCGTCCGGTCCGAACCGGCGTCCGCTTTTCGGTGCGACGATCGGTCCGGTCGGTTTTGAAGAAACTCGAACTCTTCCGGACTCGAAAAGCGACGGCGCCAAACCGGGAAAACGGGTCGTAATCGTTCGCGCGCGTTTTTTCGCGGTTCCGTGGATCGTTTCTAACCGACTCGTCTACTTTGGCGAAGAAAAAAAAATTAACGATTCTAATCATTGAACGGTTCGAACGCCGGTCGATAACCAATTGACGACCACCAAGTCCTTCACGAAATGCAACGAGCGCGACAACGCACATTGAATACGATAATCTGGGAAAAGAAAACAACCGCATTTGCGTTCTATGGGCTCGCATCGTTCGTTCCGGACGTATTTACAAATGCCGTTTTATGTAAATAAATTGAAATATTTTTTTCTTTTCTTTTTTTTTGTACGAGACCGCCGTTCTCCACCCTCGTCGATGCTTTTTATTATAATGAACGCATTATTATGGGATTTCTATGATTTTGTCGAGCACCGCGTTTCATCCGCGTACCCCTAACGAGACGTGTACGCGCGACGGTCATGCGACGGATTTCGAAGAAGAGAAAGTCATCATTACATTTTTAACGGGCCTTTGATCGTCCTAAAAGCCTGTCACTGTGTGTATACTCGAAAGTCCCGTCCAAAAGAACAAGATAATTATCGGTATACGCGCACACGTGTTTGTTTTTTATTTCCCTTACATATATATACACGCAGTAGTAGTGTGAACGGCGAAAGCAGTGCGTGCTCAACGACGTTATAATAATATATATATACTGCAGCAGGTACTTGCAGCTCTTTGAAATAATAATAATAATAAAAAAAAAAAACCCCGAAGAAAAAACACGAGAGGGGGCGGCGAACGTACTTACTGCTAAACTAAACATATTTTGTTTTGATTAAAGTCCCATCATCATCCGACTATATTATATCGTGTATACGTATACCGCGGGAGCGCGCGCGCGCGCGCGACCGACTTCTACTCGACGAGGGTTTTTTTGACGTTCAATACGGAATATTTCGTTTCCGCCGACACACGTACGCACAATAATAATAATAATAATATAATAAAAGAACTCCGACGATTCCGTTTCCTTTATGCGTTCGCGACACGCGAAACTCAAAGTGATTTGGAGTGTTTTTTGTTTGTATTTTTTTCGTTTTTCGTTTTTCTTCGATGCCCGTTCAACCCTATTTCTGAAAAAACGATGGTTAAAAAAAAAACCGCGCGTTCCGTGCGACGAGTTAGAGAAAAGCACAGTTCAAGACGATCGAACTTCCGGCTCGAGTCGTATATTCTCCCTTTTGTGCGCGAGCCGTTTTCACCGCCGCGATAAATATATGTACGTATATTTATTTCTTTTTCGAATCCACCACTGCAAATAGTCTTCCGTGTCGGTGCGTATTCTCGTTCACGTCATTCGCATTCGCCCGTACGGGCTTATTAAAATGGAAAAAAAAAAATCAAAAAACCATTTTCCACGCGTACGCTTCGAGTATTTCTTATGGGTTACTCGTTCCGTTTTAGAAAACCGTTGCGCGGGTCTCTCTCGCGAAATCGTCTCTTCCCTCGGAGTCCCCGCGAAACGATTAGTTTGGAATATATCGTTAAATATTTGCCTTTCATTAAATCGGTATCGTTCATCTTTCCCGCGAGAACGTGCATGAAATACGCGGCGCGTCGTACCTCCGGAACGAAATATGTTGTCGGTCGTTTTTCGCGACCATCCGTTTTTAGTTTTTTATACACTGGCGAATGTACTTGTCTACTGCGATTCGATCTGGTACAAATCCGTTTTCGTAGCACTGCGTACTGTCGTCCTACGCGGCCATTGGACGTCGGGACGAAGCTGTAACTCAACACAGCGGCGTAGATACGGGTGAGGGGGTGCACTCTAAAAAAGCCTGTTCTATTCCTTTCAAATTTTTAAAATATCATTTCATTGACTCTGTGCGCACGAATCTAAAATGTAATATTTATAAATACAAAAAAATCGTATCTACGCCAATGACTCAACATATACGTATATGTATTTATTTGTTGAAAAGAAATTTCTATACGAAAAAACAAAAAAAAATTCCGGAACGTTCGGAACGAATTAGTTTTTAGGAAACGAAATTGACCGAACGTCTCCCCGGTAGCACCGATTTCGGACGCGTGTCCGGATTGAACATTCACAGACCGAAAACACGGTCGCCAGCGTTAGGTTAGGTTACGGTCAGCATAACGTTGTCCGGTATTATTTCTCAGGTCCGCGAAAGACGTTATCGGCTTCACCGCGTACCGGAGCGAAGCGAGGAGGAAACCTCGTCGTGGCGTTCGAACGGCCGTCCGGCAGTGAAAACGAGTGCACGGTGTGCCGTGCGTTTCCGGGACCCGGTCTGTTTCCGTTTTCGAGTGTAGTGGTAGTAGTAGTAGTGGTAGTAGTGGTCGTAGACGCGGACAAAACGGACGCGGGTCTGTTTTGAAAATCGATCGTGTAGCGATCACAATCGAATACCTTTCAAAACCGTGAAACAATGCGAACGGATTTCGCGGTGGTTATTATATTTTTTTTTTTTCCCCGACCCGTTGTACACGCGAACTCTAATCCGAATATCTCATACGCCGTGTATTGTCGTCGTCGAAACCGCGAAACAAATAGTCGAACGTATCGCATTGTCGTACGCCAGCACGACGTATTCATACACGTCTCTGATTATTAAGCGAACGAATAATGCCGCGAGACCGTGCGGATTAAATAATAATAATAATAATAATAATACGACGCATTCAGACGGACTCGGACGGAGTGTGCATAATTCGCTCGGGCCCGAGCTTGTATACCCACTCGAAACTCCGACGCGCGCGCGCGGGGTCACACTCGATCCCCTGCGGATGACGTGCCGAATCAAAGGGAATCCTGCGGGAACTCGTTGCTTTGATTAATTATCGCGCTCCGCCGGATCCGCGCGGCACAAGACAATCGGATCGGAACGCGAAAAAATCAAACGCGACGAACTTTACCCGACCTAACCCGGCACAGGTGGTCGAACCGTTCGTCCACTCCGAGGTTAACGCGCTTTACCGATTTCGGCGACCGCGACCCAACGCCGCGCCACTTGCGGACGGTGACGCGGGTCGACTTCGCCGGACCCGAGCCCGACCCGATATATCGTTGTTAGGGAATCGCCCGTCGAACGAACGCAAGACGCTCGCCGGACACGTCAAGTCTTTCCGGCCGTTCTTCTTTCTCGCGGCAGACAGACGGACTTAGGGGTAAGCGAATGTTGTCAATGCCGTGAACTCGAATGACACCGAAGGAAACGATATCAATCGAAACAACCCTCCCCCCCCCCCCGATTGGACACGCGATTCGATCGGAAACTAAACGACGAAAAACGATTAAAACTCTAGACCGTCACGTTTCGAAAACAATTGGACGGCCGAGCCGCACGTTATAAAACGGAAACAACGGCATAACGGAATAATCAAATTCCTATCGTTTGTGGTTAACCGGTATGAGAATACGGGAAACGCCAGTCGAGGGGGACGACTGGGGAAAATAAATAAATAAAACCGTACTCCGTTCGTTTCAATTATAACTAATCGCGTCCGCACGGAACGTTATGACGTTTACACACTCGGGTTCGCGTGCCGTCCTGTACTCTTCGCCGAACAGTTCAAAACACCAATTCACGTTGAAGTCACGCGCTTGCATAGTGAAATCTATTATCGCGCGATTCATAAAGTCCGTTGTTTTCGTTTCGATCCGGCGGAACGATTGATTTTTTTACCGCCCCGTCCGGGGTGAAAACGCGTTTAGTTGGGCGACGGTTCGGAGATAACGCCGAACAAACGACGGCGCGTACAAAACGGCGGGACGGCCGAAACCGAAGTCGTTACAATGAAGTTTCGCGTGACTCGGCCGTTGTACGGCACGTTTTACGATCATTTTGTTTTTAACACGGTGCGAGTGTTCGAGCGGATTACAAAACAAACGTTTTGAAATCCGAACCCGTTTCCGTTTCGTTTGCGGACACGTAAATTATATATTTTAATTAAAAAAATAAAAACCCCATAAAAACGAATAATCAAACGGTGCGTTGTTCGTTCGAATTAAGTCTATATCAGCGATTAAAAATCGTTCCGAAAAGAAACAACGCAGTCCGACGTTGATATATTACGTGCAGATAACGATCAGCGACGAAGCCGACCGGATACGCCTGGTAGTTGGCACCTAACACACCGCTAACCCGGAGCACTACATTTTAAATAATTTCAGCCGCCGGAAGATAAAACTATAAATATTTAATAACACAACAAAACATAAAATAAACGTTTAATTTATAACCGTTATTGTTTTGTAGTTTCGCGGGTTTCACGATTGGAACGGTTAATGTAGATAAACAATTTACCTTCAACGTCATATTGTTTAATTATTTTGCTGTAATTCGTCAACTACGCGACGAATTTCTCGAAGAAATATATATTATTAAATGATACCCGAGCATTCGTTTTCGCCGATTTATGCGAGCGGGTTTAGTTCTGGATATAAGTCAGCAAAACTCAAATATTTAACGGTGTAAACACCGAATACGAAATAACCGAAAGAAAATACTGAATGAACGACAATTCACTTAGTACATAAGATTATATATAATAAGTGTCTCGGGGAAAAAAATATATATAAACTGTAATCTCACGAGACCTTATTAGGTAAAGGTACGTTTTCCCTTGTACCGAAATGGTTCGCCTTTAAACATCGGCATTTTACTTTTATCGCGTTTAGCGAGTTTAGAACAAATATTAATTGATTATATATAATTTTTTTCGATGATTTAATGTTTGTTTTTTTCGTTGTTGTTGTTAAATAATTGATAATTATATAAACATTTAGTACCATAAAAACTCTAGCGAAATACGTCATTTATTTAAGTGCAGAAACGCGGTGTTATTTTTCGACGTGTAATTGAGCACGCGACTCCCAACGGAAAAGCGCAAATGGCACGCAAATACGCAGTCCCTATTATATTAATGTTGTTAAAACTGTAAAAAAAAAAAAAAATCATCGTTATTTAAATAAATATACGAGAAGACGACGGTTTAGAAGACAAACATAATTTTCACACCTTATTTTTGTTAATGATCTACCGAGGAGTTGACGATTCTCGACTCTTACAACAAATCGAACGTTTTTCGCGATATTTTAACTTTTCACGTCTAATCTATCCGACAAGTTTGGTATGACGGTGAACTTTCAAAACGTGTTGGAAATGATTTCCGTTTGTACCCGTCGTATCGGCGAATCTCTGTCGTAGCGGTATTCGTCCCAGTATCGAAAACCAAACGGTATTGTTCGGTTTGTTGGAAAACGTTACAACTTGTGTCTGTTTACGTTCGACTCTCGCGTGAAAAGACCGACCGGGACACTGAAATTCCTGTGGCTCGAAGAAATGGAAATCCACGTTTAAAACCGTCTCCTGCATTACGTGCACTCCTTGTCGCACGGTGCCGTATAGCGCAGGAGTCGGGAAATCTACTGCCGGAAAACGTTTCGGACGGATTTAGTCTGTCGATCGCCCAAGTCACACGGTTAAGCTCACGAGTGTCGTGCGCCGAAAAATACGAATAAAAATACCTAACCCAACGAACGCGCGGAACGGGGCAAAAAACAACGTATCATTCCGCGCGCTCTAAACGACTTCGGTACCGTTTAGGTACACCAACTCTGTCGGGTATCACGCTGTCACGAAATGCACTCGTAATTATCACGATTCACTGTAGTGGCGCACCGAAGGGGCTTAGACTCCGGGTCCGTCCATGGCACGTATAATAATAAATTAAATATCATAACACTCCCATGAAACTCGCATAAATATTCGATTCCGCGGTGATGACTTTTTGATTTTAAATGTGTAAATTGGAGCGAATCAAGTAACGACATGCCGACGCATCACGATCAGAGAATAAGATATTATGTTAGATCACCGGTAGGAACCACCGAATCCCCCGACGTTACACTGACGGAGTACACACGGTTGGCGAACCATCCCGTTCTACACCTCCCGTCGTGTCCATTAGATTTGTAATTCGATGATTTGAGTTGATTTTAAAACGGCATACAAACAAACGTGGTATCACGTCGTGATATTAAATGTACTAGTTCCAAATAAGATTCAACATATTCTCAAAAAAAAAAAATCTGTAGTGTTCGATTCGCTACAGTTGAGACGAAAACGGTTCACTTCGTCTGTACGCCGTTGGCGTGATAACTCTCGCGGATAACGAACGCGTGTAAACCTTAAACCGTTACCGGCCTGACGAGCGGATCGAACTACGTGGTCTCAGACGGGCGCCATCTGAAGACGGTAGAGCAGCAGAGGCGAACGTTGCTCGAGGCTCGATGTCGTACCGAAGACGCGCGCAAGAACAGTGGCACGGGTGTCCCGCCAGCCGTAGCGATTAAGCCGTCGGGCGGTGCAAGTGGAAACGCGGCACAAGGCACTGGCGTACCAGCGAAACGTTTTGGTGTGGGGGGGAGGAGGAGGCAAAATATTAAATGCCTCACTTTAAAATCGTCAAAATGTAAGAGTCCAATAGCAACAGACAACGGTGAGTCAATGTGAAACGACAAAAATTTGAATTTCAAACGATTGATATAGATAACATCAGCCGTCTTAACGTTAGTCATTGATAAACGTGATCATAACCGTTACTTCAAATATTACGATTTGGTCACGGTACGATATTGTGGGAAACGAAATTGTGCAACGAAACGTGCATCGAATCGAAAGAACGAAAATCTTCTTGTGGCGAATGTCCCCGTTGGTCTAGGCGGCCGACGCGTGCGGCGGAAAAAAAAGCGAAAAAGAAGGCGGCGCCCGCGGTCAGCGCAGGCTTCGGTTCCTCGGGCATGCCTGTAAAATCGCCTCCGGTGTAGATCGGCCGAGAGCCTCGTTCGGCGGTCACACGTGTTTCTTCTCCTCCCGTCCGGTGTTTTCGGGGCGCACGGTCGGTGACACGCGAGCGGACGCCGCGGCCGGAAACGCGCGAACGGCACGCGAGACACCACCTCCGGCGTTGATTACAATAAACAAACAAACAAACGCACGAGCGCCGGGAAAAATGTGAACGCGCTGAAAACGACGGCGACCGCGTTTTATTTTCCCGACGCCTCTTCCCCCCCGGAACCCAAACCCCAACGACACGTCACGCCCGATTTCCGTTGTAATAAGCCTGCTCGCACACGCGCCCGTCCGTCCGCCCACCCGTTCGCGCGCGCACGTGTCACTTTATTTTTTATTTGGTCTCTCGTTTTTTTTTTTTTCTTAACAACCGCCAACACGAGTGAATTCCGATTACTTTATTTCGATTACCTCGCGGCGCGAGGGATGGGGCCCGTTTCGGTTTTTTAGCGAGCTTTTCGACGTCTTCATTCATTCGTTCGTTCGTTCGTTTTTCGGACAATTACGCGTTTTCCATTTTTTCATCAAACTTTTCTCCGCATTCATCCGCCAGCGTTTCGCTGTATTGTCGCGCGTCCGTTTTCTCATCATATACCTTCAACAACAACAACAAAAAAACACCGAACGCTTCTAAACGTTTGCCGACGTCTCGCGAGACTACGACGAACGACAGTCAAACGACATTCGGGTCAAATGTCGTCTAAGGCCCCCCCCGGTCGCCGTATTTCGGATAGATCGCGCGTGCACGGCCGGTGCATTGACGGTGCAATCACGGTGCGCCTGGGGCATCCCGAACAACGGAAACCGCGACGATCGCCGACGTCTGGCGTCGAAGTCGGGGCGAGAGCGAACGATAATTACACCGTGTCGCGAACGGACGTGATTTGTGCCGACCGACACGCGCGCGCGTCGGGACCGACGGCAACGAAACAAAAAACACAAAACAAACAACGATAACGACGGGGCTTTTTAAAAAAAAAGAGCGGTAGGCGTACTCGCGACATGCCAATCGGGAAGGCAAACAACGGTCGTCGGTTTCGTCGTTTCGGCTCGGCGTCCGTCCTCTGGGGGATCGCGTCCGTCCCGTTCGGGGGCCGCGACGTCGTTTTGGCCGCGCCATATGTCCGGTGATGTTTTGTCGACGCCGCGGGCGCCCGATGAAAACGATCGCGTCCGACCGCGCAAACAGAACCTAACCTACGTCCCCCCCCCGTGACGAGCAGAGGCCGCGTTCACGAACAAACACAAAACTATAGGCACGCGAATTGTTTTTTTTCCGATTTTTCGTCGTCAAAATCTACGCGATATCGGCGAAAACGAACGTATTTTTTCCACGTTCCGTTGAATCGATCGCGTGTCGGTTAACACTGGAAATCCGTTTTTTCTTTCATTCCGAAAGCGACGAAACGTTTCGGACGTTTATTGTTGTTGTTTCCTTTTCGGAATTTTTCGGAAAAACGACATGCGCGCGAACGAAACGCAATAACGCCGGCCGTGATGGGAAAACGGCGGAGACCGCGTTCCCAACGTACGAACCGTTGTTGTTATTACGATTGTTATTACGATCGAACGAGGGGGCGAGAGCGAATTGAAAATATCGTCGTAATCGGTCGTCGTCGAGGGGCACGGATGTCGTTTTCCGACCGACCGGACGTACAGACCGAACGAAAGGAGAAAAGATAAATATAAACGAGAACAATTATACGCCGACGACGATCCGCGTAATGAGCCGCCGCCGCGTACACGTAATCGCGTTTGCCCGGGATCCGCGAAACGTCGCGGACACGAGGGCGACGAAGGCGACGAGGGCGACGAAGGCGACGAGGGTGACGAAGACGACGAAGGCGACGACACGGAATCGGGGGGCGAAGAGGACCGTATATTCCCCGTCGTCGTGTTGAATGGAAAGCGCGGTCCTGCCGATGATGTTTTCCCCGAGGGTCCACTCGCGCGCGTATGTTTATTATTATCACGGGCACGCGCGCGCGCGCACACACCTCCATTGTGCGGACGGCCTCCGTTCAGACGCGGCGCGTATTGTGCGCGTTTTTCCGCTCGTCTCGCCGGCTGGTTTTTTTTATTTGCGTTAATTTCCTTTTCCTTTTTTTTTTTTTTTTTAATTAAAATCTCGACCGACCCAACCGCGACCGCGTTCGGACGTCGAAACGTTTCGTTTTCCGAAACCCGATCGGAACGCCTTGACGCACAACCGTTTGTAGACGTTCGCCTGATTGAACGCGTTCGGTTCGGTTCGGGGGGTTTAGAAAAAAAGTCCTAAACTTTGTCCGTGACTTAGAGATTACGTTCGCGTGCGCCGGTGTTTTGATTTTACGTTTTTTGAATTTTTTTTATAGTGTTCTGCGTGCACAGAAAAACCGCCACCCGCCCGGCACGCGGTCTCTATACGTTTTCGATCCGTTTTAGTTTTTCTCTCTCTTAGACGGTAACGAGAGACGCGCACACTCGGACGTGATCTCCACAACGACGGTCGGCCCCCATTATATTTTCCCGATCTCGTTGTGCGCGCCGACAACGATAACGAGACACACAATCCGTTTTATTTTAGCGAACTCGAGTGTCTGAGTTTAAAAATATGGTCACGCCGAGCGCAGAATGCAACCTTTCGGTGAACGTCCGACGGAATCGAATCGAGACAACGCGCGTCACCCGTCGCACAATGCAAACGACAAACTACAGCTAACTAACTAACTGACTAACTAACTAACTGACTGACTAATTGTGATCGGAGCGGACGGTTCGCAAACAGTCGTATACGCGTAGGTTAGCGACTTTCCGCTGTTGTTTTCGCACCGGCGCTGCAGATTCTGTCGTCGGGGTGTTTCGTGCGAGTCCACGCTAGTGCCGACGATCACTTTTACCGGCTACACTCTTGTAGCGATTCGACTCGGCGAGTACGTACTTTGGTGTTGTTGCCGTGTCACCGATGCCAGCTCGATACGCGGACGACGAAAACGTTTTCAAAACTTTTACCGAACCCGCCGAACCTGGACTTGTCCGCGATTTGAATCTGTAGAACTGGTATCGGATCAGCAAACCAGTACACCAGTACACGTGCACAAACACGAGTATCCACTACGAAACACAATGACGGTTTAAGAACCTAACTGCGGATATCAGACGAACCGTTACGCCGAGACTTGTTATGTTCAGGTCTTTGTTGGCCGTCGAGCTCGAACAGCAACGCCGACGGTCGTATGTGGCGAGCCCGACAACGGTAAGTGACCTCATTACTGATCGTGTAGCCGCCGTTTTTCTGTCGATTTTAACCGCGAAAAATCAATCGTTTTTTACATATTTTTTCCACGATATCGAATAATCTATACACGAACACACGTTCCAATTGAAAACCATCGGTAGTTTTTGCTGTATTATTTTTTTGTAATGTTTAAAATTACAATTTTTTTCAAAGCAGTTATTTAATCGGTTTTTTTTTTCATTTAAAAATAAACTATCCGACATTTACTTTTACAATGTTGCCGGTGTGTAATCGAAGATCGATCGATTAGCAGAAATACGACCATTTTCCCGTGTTTTTAATATGAGCAAATATTTAAAATTGTTCCGAGTTTGCATTTTATTTTAAATTTTCAAACAGGACCTTTTCCATGAAATAGTCGTGTTTAATAACAAAAATTGCATAAATGATTTCTTTTTCTTTAACGTTTTAAAAATATTTTACGTTGAAAGACTAGTTTCTAGCTGACCCTGTACTTACGTTATCAACTCGACAATGTTATAGTTATCACGACAGAGATTGTCTCTGGTCATCACATTTAGAGTTTGGAAAACATACGGCGGCATCCAGCTGACACACTCGTATATTGTACGAAACAATAAAAAGAAAAGACGACGTGGCCACTGGCTTTTTGTACAGGCTTTCTAGACATATCTAATAACATTATGTTTTATATCTATGGAAATCAAATAGGTTTTCGTCAACAAACTTCGTTAAATTCATTCGATGCTGTTTGCGTGTCACGGTACGGACGTTATGTGCCCGCGAACGATTTAATTAAATTCGCCGTATATATTTACTTTTCATTGGTATCAAAACAACCGGACGACGAATAGTTTTATCTTATAAAAACAAAAAAAAAAAAAAATGAACAAGGCTCATATAAGTTTCGAAGACATTTTGGATCGCATTCAATCGGAACCTGGGGTTTCCGGTGTCGTAGTGATGAGGATCGACGAAGACGTCGAGCCAAGTATCTAACTTTAAATTTCGAACGGATACTCCGTTGGGAGTTTTTTTCTTTTTAGAATTTCGCAATAATGTGCATAATATATCGTGATACGAGTACTGCGTGTTTAATAAGGAGACGTGCGTTTTACAGACGCAATTGTTTACAGCACAATATTTAACATGGAAACCGCGACGAGACTCGCCGACATGACCGAAAAAATGTCGAATTACGCAAGTGACGTGGTCAGGAATTTAGATCCCAGCAACGATTTGCTGGTTTTACGGATGGGTACTAAACATCACGAAATTCTTGTGGCGCACGGTACGTCTAATCACACGTTTTCTATTTTATCGATATTTTCGATATTTTTTTTTTTTGAAACTACCGTGAATTCGGAATTCCGACACTTTTCTATTCGATGTACAATCTAACCACGCACGAAGACTGTAGAGCGCTTTCTCCATCCAGATACGTTCGGAAAGGAAAATTAGATTCTTCTGAAAACATTAATTATTTTCTAATCACAATAGGCGAATGGATTTATGAATCCTATAAATCCATATATATATGCTATGATTGAACTAGACACCTAATTGTAAAAACAAGCATCATTCAAAATCACATTCCGTTTACCAGAATAATATATTTTTTACTTTGATGAATCGTTCAACATATCGTAACGCATACTAAATCATGTTTGTTAAAAAAATTTGTTCTACGTGTAAAGTAAATGTTCTTATAAATATCTGAGTAACTACTATCGTTGGATATTTATTACGTCATTTATCTACTATGCTATATTCAAACACAATTATTTCATGCGCGGTCGAACAATGTTAAGTAATGTTTTTTTTTTTTTTTAAATCGGATTTGAATTTATTTGGATTGGAAACGAAAATTCTTACATTTTGATTTATTGTCTGTTAAATTTACTACGTTCAAATGAAGTTGGTACACATAACTGTAACTCAAAACATTTATGAAATACTTATGAATGACGTCGAAACTCGAATTATTTTTACTATACACATATTATTTTATGATAAATTCGAGTTAGAACAATATAAATCTATTGACGATTTTCTTTTCTTTTTTTTTTTAATATTAATTATAATGTTTTTCACGGCAATTGTTTTGATTTTCGAAATTTAATTTAATTTTAATCTACGGTCGTTCAATTCAAAGTACAGAATATCAAATTTATGTAATAAATAGTGAGGAGTGATATTTATAGCACCGCAAATTATAGACATCGAGAATTGATTAGTGTTAGATTGTCGAGTTTTTCAAAGTGGAAATATCAAAAGCGAAACCGATTTCTCGGACGTCTGTGAAGTCGCGCGCCCGTCTCGACCGTTCATTTAAATTGAGGTTTAGGCGAGGTTCGTATCTACGTATCGTTTCGGCACACGCGAGAATACGTGAATAATAGCGCACAGTTGGTAGTAATTCGGAGGGTTCCGTCGAACAAGAAATTGATTGATCCGAGACTGTGCACCGATGTAAGAAATGAATATACACCGCATATCCAATTTCGATTGTGGTCGGCCCACGCAACAACGGACATATAACACACTTGTATCAAACGAACGTCGGTGATTTGTTTGCAGAACAAGAGTTCATAATAACTGTTCAACAAGTCGTTGAAAATCTAACAGCATTACAACCGGAAAGTTAGAACGCGACACTGTTGTTTCCGTCCGTTGGACGCAAAACGAAACGTTTGTAATACGCGTAAACTGTGACGTAATAATAAATGTAATCATTATGAAAACCGAACTGGAGTTCGTCAACAAGACGACACGTGTCCGTACGATTCGACGTTATACTCGTACGTTTTGTTGTAAACGTTTTCAATATTATTCGACAATGAAAAATGTACTTAAACACCAACTACGTATTACATTATAACTATTCGAACACGTTACGAGACACGCCGAACGTTCGACACACTAATCCGCTAAAATATAATCGGCAACAACTACTGTCTGTACAGAAAACGCGTGCACTTTGTATGAGGGTCACTTGCCGCTGTGCTACGGTTCACGTCCGAACGTAATAATCATGGGCGTGTGTCTGCGGGTGGTGCACAGTCGCCACCTGCAAATTTGACGCTCTATGTTATCAATTATCGCGGTTCCGATTATTTGTTGAATGTTGTTAACATCGATGATTATTTTTCAACGTTTTTATCACTATATATTTCATATCGCTTTTATCAGAGAACGGTTATTAGCAATATATAACAATTTACAATTAGTTGTTTTGTACTTTTACCATCTTGACTCGTATCTATGATAATTGATAATATGAGTACTATCATATTATCCCAAGATACTAGTTTTAAGTGCAGTAGGTTTTGTGAATGTTATATAACATTGATTCTTTACGATATATAGCGACAAACAATGTCATGAAAATTGATAAATTACGGAACATGCGCACGAATAAACCTAAAAGATAATACGACGTCTCAGATCGATTTCATGTTATTATTGTGTATTTGTGCCTGTTCGATAATTTTTTTTTTTTTTTGATAAACGAAAAAAATAAATAATTAAAAAAAAATCAATTCATTATAAAGAAATCTTTAAGATCTAATTCCAATGACGGTTACCAAATTAAATGAGAATTATAATATGAATTAGTTAAATTTGAAATTGTAAAAATAATTATAAGTAAAATTATTTAATAACCTTTGTAGTTATATAATTCAATTTCCTAAACTTATAACAGTTTTAGCACTTTTATCTTTATAAAACCAATATTGTTTATATTCTAGTAAAAAAAAAAAAAATGTTAATCACTATATGTATTATAATTTATAAGGTAATATTAATTTTTTCAAAAGTTGTGGGTCCCTTTTGGTTATCCAGCGTCACATTTGTATATTTATCTCGTGCACGACTGGCTAAAAACGCGTCTGGACACGGCTACGACGATAGACGATGGTTTTCGGTTTATAAAACAATTTGCCCGTATTTTCCCGTCGAACGAATACAAAAATATGTGTAGGGGGGGGCCTCTGGGCTGCTGCCCACTCGGCCTAAACCCGGGCACTGCGTGACACGGTACGAGACCGGTGGTCCGACGTCGTACATAACCTCTTCCGTCCGGCTTCCCTTCGTCTACGCCGGGCCTGAGCTCGACGACTCGCCGGCACGTTGTTTAGCGTCCTCCCGATTGTGTCGTCGTGTACTGTCGATTTTGTCCGGATGGGTTTTCGACGCGATTTCGTGTGTTTATACGTACGTGCGTCAGTGGTGCAACCAAGAAGGGGGGGGGGACCTCCCCCATCCCCACAGGAGTATTTCTTAAAGCGGAAAATCGGATGAGATAATTTTAATTGCCGGCAACAGATAACCGTCGATTAGATTTTTCACGATCAATTTTCCGGTTTCTTTTGTTTCATGATTTTCAATGTGAAAAAAGCGTATACTTTATTAAACAATAACGAAAATTCAAGATTATCATCATCGTGTAAATCGGGTTTTCATATTATTCCAGGACCACCCAACCCTAAAAAAATGTGAAATATAATGGGGATTGTGCGTTGTTGTTTTATAACACGAACCGCAGAGTGTCGGATACGAAAACGTATCGGATCGAATGGGATCCGAGTGAACTTCGGGCGCGTTCGGCACGTTTGACAGCGGACGTAAACCGCCGGGGTTCGTCCGGTCTACGACGAATTTTTTGACATTTTATGTCTTTACTTTGGCACATTAAAATAAAGAACCGTCCACCAAAAAGTGTCCACGAAAAGCGTTACCTAAATTAAGATACCCACTGGGGACTGTCACGAAAAAGCGTTACAGAAAAAAAAGCCTAACCTAAAAAGACATAAAAGTGTCTCACTTAACGCGGACTCGTACGCGTTAATCATTTTTTTTAAATACGGACACACAATGGCAGCAAATGGGAACATTTCTCGGATTCGCCGAATGACGCAGAACATATGTTTCTTTTTTTTCTACACTGCCGTTCCGAAATATTTACCGTAACGTATTTCATTAGTTCGAAAACATTTTCAACCACGAACGTCAGAATTAACAGCGACTATCGAATCGGACGACTGGAATCATTCGAAAAACAGCCTCGCGGAATTCCATGTTTTGGAAAGCGAATCTTTCGTTCCACACATACATATATATTTATCTATTTATTTATAACGAGGAGGTCGTCAACGACTCCTGAATGTCCCTCATTTTATCCGCCCTCGATAATACACACGTTTACACTTAAATCGACGCGACATCAAACATCACGACAACGTGACACGATGCGAATCCTGGAACATTATCTACTACGGCGCCGTATCCAAAACACTCGGTTTCGTTATCGTTTCAATTCCGGTAGTGATTTCACCACGACGGTCGGCTCCGGCCGAATAGGTTTTCGACACGTAAACACGACGACGGACGGTGAAATATAATTGGGCTTGTGTTTTGGTTTTTTTCTTAACGCGAGTGTCAACGAAAACGTATCAGATTGAATACGATCCGAGTAAGTTTACCGGATGAATTAAACTTCGCGCGTTCCGGTATTTGACGGCGGACGTGACACGGGAAACGATTTCGCGGCGCACGTTCCGACGTCCGATCTGGTGTTTTGAAATATTACGAACTGTGTATTTATTCGAATTGGCGAGAATTACTGACATTTCTCGATAAGTATATTTTGTAAGTGTATACGTAAAAAAAAAAATTTACATTCTGTAAAATAAACATTAACAACGAGATTAATAATAATACGATTTAAGATAAAAACGAATGAAATAATATAATTATTATATATGATTTTACAAACTACACATTATACACATTAAACGAAATTAATACTTTTTTCTAGTCAAATCACTTCTTTACAAAATATATATTCAATTAGTTTAAAATATTTTTACTATGAACAGTAAAATAATAGTAAAAATCAAATTACAATCGTAAATAATAACCTCACACAATTGCGTATTTCGGGAAATCAATTTTTTATTTAACTATTAATTTATGTTTATATATATTTTGGTTTTGTAACGAGGAGAAGGTCGGTCAATGGTTTTTTTTAACCTTTTTTTTAAAAACCTTCGTTTCATCCGCTCTTGACAATACGAAAATACATATTTACTTAAATTGACACTATGTTACATTACGTTTTCTACCCTCGTACAAGGAGAATAAGAATTATGCTCCTTAATCCTGCATCAGGACCTATAGCATTATCTATGGTATTTACATCGAAAACGCTTGGGTTTCGTTCAATTTTCAATGAGCAGTAAATACTTCTGAAAAACGTCTGTGCAAAAACATTCGAAAATTAAATATCAATAGACAATAATAATATGTGATCTTCAGTTATGTTTATCTTACGGTATGATACGGTACAATTATTTTCATTCGCAAGAGTATCGATCTCGTCCTCGTTGTTTATTTGTTTATTTTGGCATGTTTTTATTGATATCTCGAGGGATTCCGAATCGCGCGACGATCGTTTTCCCTTTTTTGAGATTTCGGATGTTCTCCGAAACGTCCAATAAGTATTTGCGTAAACTCAGTTTTTAACGTGGTATTGGTTAACAAAGATTTCACTGGTATATAAAATACTGTCTTCTTCGAAAATTCAAATAAATGTTCACGAAAGATAATGATTATCGATTGTGTGGTGTTTTTATATTGCTGTTACGCGGACGAGAATCGATTAGTGTTGGTATTTGAATAAATGATCGAGACGATGTGTAAATAAAAATATTCAATTACGTCTCGTAAATAGTATGGTTATTTTTAGATATCTCGCGAGACAGTCGTATTGCGGAACAGGTTTATCAATTTTATTAATCCGTAAAGTCAAGTAAATATAGAATAGCGTGCGAGTTGAATTTACAGTTAAATGTTACTTCTGTATTTCGTCGATTTCAGTTAATAAATAACTTAATTGGCTTTGTCAGTGCACTCTTTCCAGTTTTCACCCAACGGATTGGTTTGCAGGAACGGTCGTCCTTTGTCTAGCTTTTCATTTGTCTTCGTGATACGAATCACCTCCCTGGTATCATCGTGTCGCAATCATAAACTTCCTCTACAGTTTTTCCTTTCACCATAGTTGTATCCATTCATTCCGTCTCAATTTTGATATTTCGTCTAAGCGATTCCGACATATTTCCCAGTACTTCTTCAATAGTTTACCTACTCTAATCGTTCGATTCGTATTTTGCGTTTTCTCTTCTCTATAACCTTTAAAACGAATACGTTTAATGTGTTAAAGACGAGAACGGCGTGCACCCCTGTTTGACACCTATCTTGATTATTTCCACCTCTCGAACAATCAGCGTTTTTACAATAGCCGTTTGTTTTTGTGTACAAAGTGTATAAAGACATTTTATTTCCGCACGTCATATTTCTACTCTTTTTAGCGTTTTAAGCGTTACAGTCATTAAACGTACTTTCGATATCTATAAAAAAAATCTCGAGTTTTCTTCATTCTTTTCGAAGAGTTGCCGCGTTCTTCCTAAACCTATCCATTCTTCGGGACATAATTTTCGTCAGTATCTTTGAATCGTGCACTAATAAGTTTATGACTTTAAAGTTACGGTTGCAGGTATTGTTTATTTTCTTAGACATTAATTTCTTCGGAATAAGAATAATTATACTCTTTACAAAATGCATATGTAATTATTCTGTGTTACGTATATATCTCGAGTAATTCTTAATAGTTTGTTCGTTTGTTTGCCCACTTCTGTCGAACGCTCCGCTTGTATTATCCATCCGTTTCCGGAACTTCATTGGTTTCGGGTATCGTATGGCCCTGTCAAAGTCATCTTAATACGGGGTACTTTTTCTCGTTTTCCGTTTCGTTTTATTCCTCCGATTCCAGACAGTTCTTCCCGGTCGTACAATGTTTCCAAATATTCGTTTCATCTTTTTACAGTATTTCCCTGTAATTGCTATATAACTATCTACAGCAAAAGAAAACATTTTCGACAAATATTTAAAATAGGAAAAAATATTTATATGATATATATATATATACTAAAGGGATCATATAAAAGTTTGGGAGAATATATAAATAGTATTCGTATGACTATGAAATCCAATAATTTTTTCACTCTAATCAAATAAAATAAACGTTTCGACATATAATCGAAAGTAGTACGGCATTTATACACGGATAATATTACACACGGGCCTGTCAACAACTGACAAATATAATTACGACAAAGTCGCGGGTAGTCCAAATCAAAATTATATGAGTTCATAGCTAGAAAATATATACGCTACACTGCCTGCAAATGTCGAGTGTGTAATAAAAACATAAATTTAAGGCAATATAAATACTGCACTACCACGGTCGAATAATAACATGATTTCTAGACGTTCTCCGCAAATGAAAAAGAAAACTAAATTAAATATTTCCGTCGTATACAAGGGGAGTCGACGCTGTACAAATAAAAATAAATTCGTCACGAATGCTATTGAAAATGCATTTAATATGTGAAAAACCAAATGAATATAAAATAAATATTATTTTGTATTCATTTATTTTCCAATAATGCGTCACGGTTGTATTTACTGTACTATACAACGTGTATATAATAGATATCCGCTCCGATCAAAATAACTCTGAATTGATCAAGTCAACTTTTCGCATTTTAATGTTTGCTCGGACCGCTTTTTTGGACAACATTAATATGTGTGAATATGTAATAATTAATAGTTCGCCATAGCCGCGTTTGTTGTCTCTGTCTAACGGATAATATATAGCGAAATAATGGATAGGACTGCAATTGCGACGTTTAGTTTAAACTTGGAGTTTAGAACACTTATTATCAAATTTGAAGAGAATAAGTGCATTTGAGTGCACCTCATAGCCATTCTGTAAAATATCGTCTGACGGCAGAGTTTAAAATTAACATTTAACAGCTGATTTTTCACATTTTTTATAAATTATTTTAAGAAAATGTTTTGAGATTGTAAAATGTTTTTATCAGAATAATAAGTTTACCTACAATAAATGCAAGTAGTCACCCAATCGAAGTATTGAAGATTGTCTGTTATTTAACTCGGGTCGATAACTAAAGTGGTTGTGGGGACACTAGCCCACCCAATAATATACGAATATATTAGTGTGTATTCGTACGAAATTTGACATTGGTTGTTCAAACAAATTATTCAAACAGAACGATAATCTCGTCAAAGAAAACAATACAAATAACTCGACGTTATGCAAACAAACAAAAATATTGACAATATCCGCCTCGTGCACTATTGGAGTTAGTTCTTGCTTCCTACGGGAGTGGTTCCGAATACACGCGTTACACTTTCCCGTAGCAAATCGTGCACGGATGTCGTGTTATCTGACACGTCCTCTGGAACCATAAAAATAAAGACGAAAAAAAGCGAAAAAATTGCAAAAAAAAAAACCCCCTCGGTAAAACGTTCGACGTACCCGTGTTGGCGTTGAAACGCGGACAAATGTTTGTATTCAATACAAAAGCTTAAGCACGTCAACAACGTCGAATCAGGTTTATGTGAACGGACCGCAACGAAACGATTCTAGCGATACGAGTCGTTTTTTCACCCCCGAAACACAGAAACGTTTCAGACGAACACGAACGGGAGGTTAGGTGAGATGTTTCGACGAAGCGCAGTTATTTCGCGTTATTTCGTACCGGGCCGCGCAAGCTCGACAATCCGTTCTCTATACACTTGTTGTCGTTGTCGTTGTCGTTGTTGTTGTTGTTGTTATTGCCGTTATCGTCGTCTTCGTCTCGCTATTGTACGACGGGCGTCGATCGGCACGCGTGCGCCGTCCGCCGCGACCTCCCAAGCACGCGATACGTGCGCGCACGGATACGACAAACAACGTGAACACAAAACGTTTGCCAGGACGACGACCGAAGACGTCGCCTGCTCGCGCACGTATTCGCGCCGATAAACATCGTGGACGGTATATTGTGTGTCGCCTCCGGGACGGCAATCGGCACGTAAACACTCCGGAACGCGACGATTACGCGGCCCCGGGCGGGAGGGTGGCGAACGCGCGTTTCCAGTCGCCGGAAACTTCTGGGGTTTTTTTTTCTTTTGCCGTTTCGCGTTGGTTTTCACCGACACTGCGTAGTCTGGACCGGCCGCGTGATCTTCTCGTACCGTCGACGCGACGGTGAACGTGTGCCGTCCGCCGATGTGTCCGGACGGTCGTTTCGCGACGAAAAATCATTTGTGATAAAGCGTTCGTCCGACCGATCCTCGTGTGTACAAATCATTTACAAGCACGCCGTTCGGCGTATAATGTTAGATAAACGAATAGACAATATTCTTTACTGGAATCCGGAAAAAACTCAGAAATCGATCTCAAGTCGGCCGCCTCTGCCCGTAGATGATGTATAGATCGAAAAATAGCTCCCCTCCCCTCCTCAGGTATAAAGACCAATACAATCACGTGACAACGGGACGGTTCGGGATCGCTTCCCGTACGCGGATCACGTGCTCGCGACCCGATAGCGATTACGCTCGTCCTTTAGTACAAACTCTACAAATTCTAACCAGTCCCAGACATTTGTCATCGAGAACGAAAAGGAAAATTTATGTTTTTTAGATATTCTTTTTTCGATAAATTCGCAGAACGGCGACGGAACGTCCCGTTATGGAAACGACATGGACAAGACAAACAGTAACAGTCTTGGAGTGAGACTTTGGGTGAAAACCGTACGCGTCGACAACGTTATCGGTTTTTTCGGCAACCGGGCAGGATTCGCGGCCCGGAACGCAGATTGAATGAACGTAAAAACACGGAGCCGTCGTGCTGTCCGTGATGATAACGAGCACGATCGCCACGACCATGAGCTTCGCGCAGAATCCAAAAAAAAAAAACGAACCGCACAGGACGCGACACTCTGGATTTTTTTTCGACGAGGGTCGGCGGCCCGCGATCGCCGCCGGGTCCCCGTTTGATCGGGCGCGCGCGTACGACCGATTAGAGTACACGATTCGATCCGGTCGTCAACGTACGGCGGCGCGTACAATGACGGCACCGGTTTAACAACGGACGCCCCGGATTGAGGTTGGCGCGGCTAAACGTGGTATAGGTTTTAAACACGTCAAACCGCGTCGCGGGGATCGGCCCGTCACGACCCGGCGAGCATTTCTTAAAGGGGGGGGAAACTCGAACTCCCCGAACGTCCCGCATGGCGAACGATCCGGTGGCGGCGGATCAGGCCGATCGCCGGACGATGGCGTGTGACGACGGGGCTCGTCGGATCGTGGATTCAGAAGCGACGGGAAGCGACGGGAACGAGGCCGGACGAGGGAAGGTTCGTCCTGTGACGACGTCGCGGTGAGCGGGGAGGAGGCGGCGAAGGCAAATCGATGCCGGGCCCGTCGAACGTCTCGAGGGCGGTCGTCGGCGTCGGCGACGGTGCGCGCGCCACGACTGGGAATCGCGAACGTTGCGCGGACGTCGGTGGATAGGAGGAGTTTCGTGCCGTCGCGTCGTCCTCGTACCTCTACCCCCCTCGTCGCCGTCACCGATCGTTTCTTCCTTCGCCCCGAACGGACCGAGACGAACACGTGAAAATATCGTTATTGTGCCGTCAACACACCCGCGTCGTCCTCGTCCCACCCCGTTGCCGATCTTCACATCCGACACATCCGACCCGTCCCCACCGACGTCCTCATCCCGCGGATGTCGTCGTTGTTCCTATATCCTCCGCCCGCCCCGAACACGTGAACGTATCGTCATTGTGCCGTCAACACACCCGCGTCCGCCGTTTCGCACACGTGATCCGCGACGGATAGGTGACGTTTTCCCAGACGCGGATTCCTACTCACACGCCGGAGTATAACGTCGTTTTTCGTCCATTGTTGTCGGGGCACTCGGCGCGATGAGGTCTACCCGCCCGCCCGCGTCCGCGGAACGCCGTTGTCGTTGTTATGTTCGTACTCGAGTCCGGAGGTTCACTCGTTAAATCGAGCACACGTGTCTAAACGTGCATTAAAAAATATTAAAACATGCGTTATCGTGTTCGGGTGAAAAACGATGAAAACGCGCAAACGACGACAAAAAATCTACATTCTAATTGTAGTACGGAAAAAAGTACATACAAATTTGTTACGCACGACGCGTTTAAACATTTCTCCCGTGAGAAGTTAAGTGATTGTCGTGCAAGCAGAAGATTATAAACGCTTTTTTTTTTTATTATTATTTATCGTTAAAATTAATTACGAAATGGTATTCAGGATTTTTTTCGGGTGAAACCATGACGTCTGTCCGTTAATAGATGTTTGCACGTTGAAAGCACATTTCAAAGAGCCTAACGTTATTGTGGGACTTTACGACTTTCAAGTCGAACCGATTCGCTATAATATATAATTTTTTCTAGTAATTTTAGTCCTTTTTTTTCTTTTAGAGAAATCACCCTGTAGCGTCAGTATAGTTTAATAAGATTTTCTTGTTTCAGACATGTTTTTACACGCGACACGTCCAGAAATTGATTTCGAGTGGGGCACCACATTTCTTAACGGCAAATAAACTATTAATAATGACTGTTGTGCTGAGTACCGACGGTGTTGTAATCTTCGTGGTTCAATATCCGTATTCTAAAAGTAACAACGAAACCGTTTTGAATCCGTGCCTGTTATGTAGGTACTACACGGAACACCGGTTAACACATCGTTACCGAATTCGTACATCCAGTAGGAAAAAATGAAATCCGCAGTCACGTTTTGCCGATTCGGCGTTACACATATATATATCGCATTGAAAACCGACTTGTCGTAGATAAACTTCATACACGGATGAAATACCTCACGAGAATATTATAAAAAACTTCGAACAACATTTCGAGCGAACTTCGTTTGAAGCTATAATTTTCGGTACGAATTGATTTGTCATTCGACTTTCGTCTCAATTGTAAAACGAATTGTCGTAGATGCTTTTGGATACTGAAACGAAACCAAGTACGTATCTGTTCAGCTATTTGTTTATTGTTTTCTTTTTGTTATTATTACTTTCCGGTTAACACAATTACGCGCTGTAAAAATACTCAAACGATCATATGTAATTTTTAAATTTTTTTTCAGACATTAAATATCGAACACGGGAGATTTACAACATATATTAATTATCCGTCTAAATCGTCAACATTAATATCACCAAATTTAGCTTTTAACTTATATTAATTTGAGTATGTTAGAAATAAAATTTTCCACATTTTTTTTTACACTGTGATTCATGAATCTGACATTTTCAGTCAAAATTTTTGACATCTAATTAACTATTATTAATGTTTCGGAAAACGTGATAAACCAACACAATAATGTGCAGTGGATTTATATTTCAACAAGAAAATAATTCACTTAATATTAATTTTACCATTTGGTTTGAATGAGAAATTCTATTTGTTTTTTTTTCAATATACTTACTTCTCATAAATGTCGTATGCAAAATTGTATACAGAGTTATTGCGGTTTGTGTATAAAACTATAAAATTTTACCCTTTAAACAATTTATTTTTAATTAAATGTAAATACAGTGGATTTAATTTTAATTTCGTATAAAACGTTGAGTAGTTATAAAAAAAGATAAAAAAAAAAAAATTCGTCATTGTCTTTAGATCAAACAACGGAGGTTTTTCTCCGAGAAATGTACATTATTTGAATAACATTGAATGGTCGAATATCGTTAAATTAAATACGTTTCAATTTAGCTTTTAAATCTCTTTGTCCTTTATGTTAATTTATTATTATTTTTTCATATTAAAATGTGATTTGTTGACGGTTAACAAACGATCGAAGCACGTAATAGCGGCTAAATACAGAATTTCCGACTAATTCATTTACTGCGAGTTATTTCAGTATTTGCTGGGAGATCATTTGGAATAATCGTTAAAATTATTAACATGGAAATTGAACTAAAAATACTTTTCGAATTATTTAAAATAGATAAAGTATTTTTTAAACTCGTAGTTTGAATTTTATTTCTCGTGTAAAAATTAAAATGTTGAATCGAGACTAAATCGATGTTTTCTCTCTTGGGTTTTCCAAAATAGGCGAATACGGACAAAACGTAGTAGATCTATAACGTATCCGATGTAAATGAAAAATGAATATTATAATAATATCCATGATCCATGAACCGCAAAGTTCAATAAAACATATAAAAGATAATTTAATATATTGATTTTCGAATTAATGTAAAAATACAAATATATATATATTTCTCGTTGTGAAATGTGTTTAATTCATCAGCGAATGGAAGACAAATACGAGGCGTAAACTGTGTGCTTCATGAAATTAGACAAAGGTCTAAGTCGAATTTCCACGTTTAAACGTGTGAAATAGTCTTAAAACCAATATAAATTAGTTATTTTGCCGTTTTATAGACCGCACAAAATGTAGTTCGTTAATTCAACAACACAATCGAAAGACTTATTTCGACGAATGTATTTATTGAGCGTAGACAAAAAGCCTAAAGAAAAATGCTGTAAATGCTAAATTAAATAAAAAAAATTTAAGTTATTTCATATTCCGGTTAAACTGCTAATTTCGCGGTGTTTTTTTTTTCTTATTTAAGTGATAAGTAGTATAAAAAAATGACTAGAAATGTTTTTAAAAGTACCTTTAAAACGTAATATCTACCGAAATAGTATCCAATACTAGAGAAACTCGCAGTATGTAGCATATCCTAGAGAAGAATGTATTACGTCCAGTGGAGATACCGCATAATGTCTCAGTTAACTGATTTCCAAGTCATGAACACATACGTGTTTCCATTTCGACTAGTAATCCTTAGCTAAAATGGTTTTCTTAAAACGATTTAATCAAATATAGAAGCCGATATTAGTGTTCCTTTGTATCATAATACAAAAATAATAATAAACAATTATCGTTACCCAAATACACTAATGTGTTCGATGAGTTATAACACGTAGAGTAAGGACAGACTTGATCTATGACACAAACACGTGTTTATCACTACTAGTAAATAGTAAGTACAAAGTTTGATTGTTTTACGTTTTTCTCGATTCGTATTCATCGCGTTTATTTAATTTATCATAACTGTAATGAAACTATAAATTATATACATTCAAATGCGATTTCACCGAGAAGTGCGGTTAACAGACACTATAACAATATATTCCCATGGAGATTGTTTTGTTATTGTTGTTGTATACGAACGTATTAAAGAAAAACGCCGTGTATTTTCGTCAAAAACGAATTGAAATAACGAAAAAAAAATAATAATTTCAAGGCGAAAAACTTTTTTTCTTAACAGATAGATCATTGAAATGCCTAGTGCGTAGTGTCGAATTCGTAATATCTAGAAACTTTCGATTGAAACGAGAACGGACGTGCAAGTATTTAGATGTCAACAGACGATTAAATAGGTAATGTTCATAAACGTTGAAAGTATAATCAAACGACATTGAAACCGATGAAGTCGATTGAATGACGCACGTCTATCTAAACATAAATAGACATCTTATCTTATTGTCTCTGGACGATTGGACGGACGAGTAGAAAACAAACAACAACAACAACAAATATTAATTTCTGTTTTCTGTCATCGGCGTGCGGACGAACCATTTCCCGTCTGCCGATAAAATTACAATTGAATTCTTAAGTCCGCGTGTAACGGTTTTACACCAAAAGCCATCATGTACATGCTTGCAATGTTTGTTCTAAACGCATACAGAACACATAAGTACGGACGTTCCGTATTTAAATAAAAATATCTGTTCGCCGTAGTATTTTTACATTCGAAATGCTTTTTATGCGCGTTTTCTTCGTCATTGTCATTCAAATCACATAAAAACACAATAAAATATTCACAGACGTAAAAAAACAAAATTATGATTTTAAATAATATTACAACCCGACAAAATCAATAGATTTGTTAAGAAACATAGTAGAAAAACAAATTTGCCAAGAAAAACGTAAGATACGTTTCGGTAAGAAATAAATGTGCCGACGTCCCTCAAGTTCACCATAGGTTTTCAAGCGCCAGGTTTAAAAGCGCTCAAATGTGTTCGCCGCCCCTCGCCGTAGTCGAAAATTGAAATTGCGCCTGTTAACGGACGACGTTAAAAACAAAAACAACACGGATATTCAAACGTATTTTAATTTTAATTCAATTGTCTTTTCGTTTCGTACGCGGTTTCTAACACGTTTCCGCTGCTTTTCGCCGCGGGCCGTGTGCCGTTTCGTGGTGTCGGCGACTGATTTTCTACGATTAACGACAAATAATTGACGGGGTTTGAAAATGGCGTCGTGTTATCGACGAAGTCGCATTTTCATTCGGTCGCGTCGATAGCGACGGGCAATCCGGTTTGCACCGATTGAAACGCCAAATGGAAACGAACGAACAAAACCGTTTCGTTCGCTTTTATGCTGAACTCACACAGACCACTTTAGGATCGCAAAATGGTGGTCGCTCGTGGTTAATCCGTTAAAAACATACAAAATAATATGAAAAATGCAATTCAACTCAGCCGTCAGTTTCGACTTCAGTTTCGACTTCAGTCGCATCGTGTCGACCGTATCGCCCACGAAATAGAGTGGTCGTCGGTGGTTGAACGCAACACATAAACGTCGACCACTTTCCGACCACCCGCCACCAGCACTACATTTTATCATTATTGTTTTATATCTATAGTAATTATTAATATAACTATTCATACGATCCATACATATATTATTATAATTATTATTTCATGACCGGTGTTATGAAATTTGTCGATTTGTCGAGTTGGTTCAGTCGTTGTTCAGTAGTAGTACGTGCCCACGAGTCTTGTGTTCGATACGAGATAAATTATGACCGGACAAAGTGAAAACGACGCATTTGACACAAGAATTGTTTATATCGAAGAATCGCATGATTTACCGTGTATTTGGGATTATACTTCGAATAGTTACAGTGATCGTGTGCCAGTCCGCCCCTGATCGTGTTGCTAAAACACGTGAAATAGAAATCAAGAACTTATGCCATATTTGTGATTGTGGTGTGGGGTTATATGGACGTCGGTTCGGACTTCTAACGACCGCAAAAAAGTTGTTCAAAAGCGGTCGGTTTCGGCGACAGTACAACCGCATTATAACCACAAAAAATGAGTTTAGCCTTAGACGGACCACAGACGGACCACACTAACTCGATTCCCGAAAAAAGGCGAATCGACGTCTACGAATCGAAGGGTTTTTGTCTATTTTGTTTCCCTGATTTAATAAAAAAATGTCACAAAACGAAACTAAATTTTAAGAGACGATATTTTAAGAATACGGTGGATAGCAAACGAACGGTCGACGAGATCGATTGTTGTAATAAAAACGAAAACTGTCCGGCAGCGGACGGTTAAACATATCGGTTCGATCCGCTAAAGTATAGGATTTTCGTTTTTTCGTTAACGATTTAAAACGAATTGTAAATATTAAAACGATCGTCGTCAAAAAAGCATTCGAACAAAAATATCCGACGAAAAAAAAAAATCCGTGTCGGATATTTTATTCTTCCGTATTATTCAAATAATCCGAGTGCGTCACTCGTTCGTAGCAAAATAAAAACGTTGTCGGACTATTTATTTATTTTGTTTGTTTTTTGACGATTTTTCGAAAAACGTTCGCCGGCGGTTCGACGACGACCGCGCGGGACACGCAGAGCAACGAAATATAAAAAAACGGTTCAAACAACTCACCGGGCAGAACGGCGGCGTCGAGGCCAGCGCCGTGCGGAGGAACGGCTGTCGCGGAAACGGGACGACGTCGTCCGGACGGCGGAGAAGCGAATGCCGTGCGGAGCGGTCGCGATCGCGGCGAACGTTTGACGCGATTGCCGCCGCGGCCGCGGGCGAACAGCGAAAAAACGAACGGGCAAGGAAGAAAGTGGAAAGCGAAAAAAGGGCCACCGCGTCGACGAGTCTCTTCGCCGCCGCCGCCGTCGTCAGCGTAGTCGTTTGTATCGGCGAGGGGGCGGCGACGTATAGCGCGTGATAGCGGTATACGGTATTCGTTATCGTTTGTTATTTGTTATTTCGGTGGAGGGTTTTCAAACATTTTCTCTGCGGGGGAGGGTCCGAAAAAACAAAACAGTACCACAAATCAATTTAGAAAATAAAAGTGTTTTTTTTTTGTATTTTCGGTACTAGAATATGGTCCGCTACAGAGCTTCTATGGGGAGATACTCTCAGGCCTTCTCCCCCCCACCGCCGTAAATCCGTAACTGTATTAATTATTATCATCCGTGTACGGTGGCGGATTTTCAAAAATTTTCTCTGCGGGGGAGGGTCCGAAAAAACAAAACAGTACCAAAAATCAATTTAGAAAATAGAAGTGTTTTCTTTTGTATTTTCGGTACTAGAATATGGTCCGCTACAGAGATTCTATGGGGGGATACCCTCAGAACTTCTCAGCCCCCCCCCACCGCCGTAAATCCGTAACTGTATTATTTATTATCATCCGTGTACGGTGGCGGATTTTCAAAAATTTTCTCTGCGGGGAGGGTCCGAAAAAAAAAAGCAGTACCACAAATCAGTTTAGAAAATAAAAGTGTTTTCTTTTTTATTATTTTCGGTACTAGAATGCATGGATCGCCGCACGGTGTAGTTCATGAACGAATTCGTACTATTCGCTGTGCCGCGGGTCGGTCGCCGACGAACCGATCGTTTCGAGTGGATTCCGTCGATTTGGCCACAACATTGTAATACATTTTTACAACGCAAGAGCACCGAAAATGGGGGTATTAAAATTGTTATTATTAAAATCGAAATTTCGCAAAAACCGATCGGCCCGCGGTCCGCCGACGCGTTCGGTCACAAACAGTCGCGTGAACGACCGTGACAACTCTTGAACTATTCGTTCTCTTGACCGACGAACTTCCCAGACTTGTCGTCCGGCGGACCGATGAACTTCAAAACGCATTCGTCCCCGTAACGGACGCGGACGGAATCTAGCGTTGCTAACCGGTGTTCCGGTAAGAACCGGCGTTTGTCGTCGTTGCGCGGACCGCCGGGAGATCGTCGTCGAGATACGGTACCGTCGGGTTACCGGTTTCGACGAGTACGTGCGTTTTTCTATTGTTTTTTTTTTTTTAAAAACGTCGAGACCGACGTTTTTCCCACGCAATTTAGTGGAAACCCGTCTGCACGGGCGTAAAATATAAATGATCGCGATACACGGACGCTATCGGCGTCTCCCGATAAAACATAATCGATTTCGGAATGAAATTAAAAACGGTAGTGTTATCTCTGCACATTAAAACGAAAAAATACGACGAGTTACGCGGCGAACACATAACGACTTGAAATTTCGTTCTTCGACCGAATTCTCGAGTAGAGCGGTCTTGCCCCCCGGGCTTCGGTCGGCGGTTTTCGTTGGTCCGTCTTGGTTCACTAACCTAACCTAACCGTCACCGAGAAACAACGCGTGCAAGCCCAAACGGTTCTGCGGCGCGAGTCGCGTTCGCCGGGGTACCGTTCTCGTCGAGCTCTTTGGCCCGCGAAAAATTCACCGGCAAATAATCAATCGCCGCGCGACGGACGAGCGCATGCGCGCGGCACGCGCGACGGGCGTGTCCGCGACGGCCCGCAGAGGGGTGGAGCTCGCCACCATCGCCGTCGACCCCTTTGGCCGGATCCCCGAACAAATACAAATAATAATAATAATAATAATGATGTTGAAAACCTCTCGGGTCCCGTTTCCCGTAGAAAAATAAAACAAAACCGATAGTTTTAAATAACCGGGCGGCGAATCTCCGCCAAACAAAAAAAAAAAACCACGGCGTTCTCCGGCGGTTAGGAACAGTCGTTTGTAAATGATCGGCACGTGCCGGTATCCGTCGCACCTCACCGCTGTTCGTGTGTTTCTGTTCGCGTCGGGCGGCTCGCGGCTGGTTTTCCACCCGGTCTGTCGGCCGTGTCCGTGCGGCGAGAAAACGTGCCGCACGCGAGAACGCCGGTTTCCTCGTTATCGCGAGGCGGACGTTGATAACAGCGTCCAAACGCAAACGGTCCTAATAACAACGTTCGATCGAGACCGTGCGTCCGTCCGCTGGCCGCACACGCGAGAGACGTAACGCGACAGATGTACCCGCGCTCGAACCCGTGAGCTCGAAACCGATAAACCAAAGCACGCGGGCTCCCATATCGAACCAGCATTTTTGTCTCCCGAACAACAGAAAAACGAATATGTGCCGCGGTTCTGACCGGTTATCGACCTTGACCGGGAGACAATGTGGTCTGGTGGGGGGGTCTTTCATCCGAATACTCCGGTGCGCGTCGACCCGAACTTCACCTGGTGAGACTCCGGGACGCGACCACGTGGTGTTCTTTGTACGGCGCGAACGATTCCGTCTCGAACGGCGTTATCGTCCTCCACGGCAACGTCTCGGCAACGTCCGGCGAACGGGCTCGTAACCCCGGCCGAAAATCGAACGCCACGCCTCGTTACGTGTGATTTTCGGTCGGCCGAAGCCGAAGTAAAAACCAAAATCTCAGATAGGGCGTTGAAGGCTAGTGAAGGATTTCGACCGACGGAGAAAAACGTTAATATTGTTAAAAATTGTGAGTAAAACGTTTTTCCGAGCGAACGTCTTTCGACGCCGGTCTTTCGTCTATTCGTTTCACGCGTTGTATTCACGCGCACCACACCTAATCTCTTGGAAGTAAATGTACAATCCGAGTTATCACCGCTTGTCGAAGAACTTTGATGTAGGGAATTAGTCGGGTAGACGATTTTCTGCGTTTTAGTGTTTTTCATATTTTGAGTGTATCGTTTACACTAATGACGGAAATCAAAGTATACGTTTATTTTTGCGTTACTTATTAACGATTATTTGGTTCGTACAATTTTTTGTCCGACAATGCTATAGTGAAAATATTCATGACGAATTTTTTTATACATGTTTTATTCTACTTGACAAGTTCAGCGTCAGCGATACGACACGTATGTGTGACCCCGACAATTATCATGTCCAAAAGAAACAAAACTCTACTTAAAAACAACGGATTTCGTTATGAGTATCGTTCATTTAACAATACACACGCTCTAACGAGCCGACTATGAGACTCGGCGTACGTGTAAAAACTAATTCTGCCGTACTTACCATCAGAAGATTTACAACGAAAGTTCAGTTGACTTTACAGTCGTGGAATTCATTTCATTCAAAACCGGAAGTCTTGTGCTTTTAAAATACCACTCAAATAAAATCAATAAAAAAAACGGAAAATATTATTGTTCGGCTGATTCATACCTCGTTCAAAAACAAAAAACAAAAACAAAATAAATAAATCACCGCCAAACAAATATAGTTAATGATTACGCACGAGACAAAGAAAATAATGAAATCGGCGTTGTGTGACTTTTACCGCGTAAAACTACGCGGTCGTCAAAATCACGACGATACCAATAGGCGTTTGCAAGAAATTTATTGCAATAAAAAACCAAAAAAAACAAAAACCCAACAAATTTGAACTCGTTGAATTTTTCGTCGTAGTATTATCATTATTATTATTTATTGGACGGTTTTCCACGGTCGGGCGTCAAGAATACAACGGACCGAACCGTAGTCAGGACCGAACCGTCCGTCGGACGAAAAACGCGTCGAGCGCAACGGAGTGCCCGGAGTGCGGTTTGAAAAACGTTCGCGGTGATTCAATGACCGCCGCCGATTTTCAATTTCGGCAGAAACGACACCGTCAGAAACGCGACTGGAACAGAGACGTGCGCGCGCGCGCGTTAAATTCAACGTGCGACGTGATCGAAACGGCCCGCGTACTCACCGAATAACAGGGCGAACAAGAGGTAGAACATCATTTTACAATTCGCGTCGATCAGTATGCCGAAAACGACTATCCCGAACACGGCGCCCAGCCGGCCGACCATCACGGTCAACGAGAACGCCACGCCGCTTGATTGAAACGACGCTTGAATATTCGCCCGGGTGGACGCGCGGACGGTTCACTTACCCGACGTTGCTGGGAAACAATTCGACCATGGAACAAAACAAAATTGGCTCCGTCAGTGTAGTGAATCCTTCGAAAATGCTGCACATCATTTCCGCTTGAAAATCGTTATTGGTCACTATGATCAGTAACGAGGAAAAATCGGTACTCCGCAGCTGATGTCTTAAAAACATTCATTTTTTTTTTGATTATTATTATTATTATTGTTGGCGTTATCGACAAATATTTACGAGACGGCGGTTGAGCGTTTTATTTTCGGCGTACTCTTTTTAGGTTGGTAGGAATTATCTCGCATTTGTATATGCGTAACGGTATCGAAATGAAATAGTAAAATATAGATTTTATTCTTTTAGTACGATTTTTCCCGTTTGTATATTTATAATTATCTAATCGCGTGTGACATATAATATGTTGAATTTAAAACGAACAGACCGAACTTGCTAGCATTCCACTCAAATAACCGGCTTGGCCTCAGTCGAATCCCGGTGAGCTAGCCAATATCGTTATAAGTATTTTTTAAAAAAAAAAAAAAAGAGCAAACCGACGATACTTAAGACCACGTTTCTACAAACATTTAGAACGTACACAATAACATTTTTTTGTTCAAATATTTAATTACCACTCCTGTAATTACGACAAGAGGTATTGTGAATAGTGCCACGATGAAAGAAGCTAAATAAGTATTGACCGAAACTGAATCTTCCGTCAAATTATCGCTGTTGTTCATTAGCCATCGTGATGCGGTACATATATTTGTAGGCGTCGACTTGAGTTCCATATAGTCGTGGTACCTGGAAAACAGCTCGGGTATCCATACAAGAACAGCGATATATCTTTAACACGTAAAAATATTCCATTTTTTTTAAATTAAATTACTGCACGTAGCATTAGGTCGCTGTCGTTAATACCGAACATATTGTTATTCAGAACGAAAAAAACGAAAACCAAGAAAATCATTAATACTCACGACGCCATTAAGCAGAATTCTAAAATGCAGGTAATGGAAATGTTTCTATAATATTTGGTGAACAGAACCGTATGATCTTTGACTAAAGCTCTTAATTTTGTTTTGAGATTCGTCTTGAACGACATGTCACTTAATCTTGTGTGAAACGCAATCGCTGACCCGGTTTGAGTAAAACATTTCACCTTTAATTCAACGCATAATTATAAATTCGCAATTATTTCTCACTCGGACGCTAATTTTTAATTTGCAATCTGTACGAATGCACGTGTAATGCACGCGCTAATTGTCGAAGAAAATCGTTTTCGCGCGAAGTCTAGTCAACGCGTTGTCACGGCGCTAGTTACCGAGTACGGTTCGGTTGATTTTTTGTTGTTGGCGAAATAAATTTCCTCGAGAACGTGTCTTGACTGGTTCATAAGACCTCTGAGCATCAGAAACCGCGGAGTTTCCGGATACCGGTATATCAGTATGAATGCAACCAAACTTGGTATGGAAGTCAACAATATAAAGATTCTCCAGGCGTTAAAAGGAAAATAGGTGTATTTTATCGGCAAAACGATGTTGCTCGGAATCACCAGCATGGCTAAACCTGAAACGCGTGACATTTACTGTTGCAATTCACTCGAATGTGTGTGGTTAACGTTTGACGTGTTTAACGTACATATTCATTTCAGTCTAAGGCATACGCTACTGACCTGGACCAGCAACCATTCCCAAGGACCAGAATATTTCAAGAAAAAGCAGATAACTATCTCTCTGTTTGGGCGTTAGAAATTCACCCATGTACACGTAAACCGTACAAACTGCGCCAATAATACTGGAAATAATGTTTGTGTACTAGTTAAAAATACATTTTTTATTTATTTTTTTTCAATAGCTAAACAAATAAACAATAAAATAACATAAAGCTACATTCAATTTAACAGACGTAAAATTTTATTAAACAATTTTGGTGTATATTTCGTAATATTAATTATTTTAAACGCGTGTTAATTGAAGGGAAAATAACAATTTTAAATCGAATAAAATTATTTTCAACAAATATTTCATATATCATTATCCACACATAAACAAGTTAGGTATTTAATATATTCTACAACTTACGCGAATCCATTTCCTATTCTAAGTAAAAGAAACAACTCAATACGTTGCGTCAAGCAAGAAACAACCGCGAATAACGAATCCAAACCCATTGACCACAAAATAACGAACCGTCTTCCTTTCATGTCACCGCAAATTCCCCAAAAATATGCTCCCAACATCATTCCTAAAAAAAAAAATACATACATATTTACGATTGAATATATAAATGAAAAATGTTTTGTGTATATTTTTAACTATCTTCAAAACCATTTAGTATATAAGTCTATACGCAAGACCGGACATTAATGAATTAAAAGTTAACATTAAGCTAAAAAATTAAGTTAGTTACAATTTAGTCGCTCAACAATTTACATTTAGTTACTTTTCTTTTTAAATAAATTAATAATTTTTTTAACTTAATATGTTGATATCATACGGAAGTGTCAAAACTAATTTAAATGTAATTTAAAGGACAAAGCAAATTTGATGAATACTGTATATGTAAGGACTTGCAAAAGTCATGTGGAGACTCGTATATATTTATAATACATAAAAATATATAGTATTAAAATAACAGCATTACAGGTTCCCTCAACGTTTTTTCTAAAGGTTTAATAAAAACTCGTAAATGTAATTGTTAAGTTTAAACTAAAAATGAAATTAAGTTACTTCTTCGTCAAAGTTAACCGTTGAACTTCATAAAAGAAAAGTTATGGAGTCTCGATTGTTGCGGATTACTTGTGGATCAGGTGTTGTTAAAGTTTTATTATTATTTTCAATTTGAAAACAATGATAAACCATTGCGTTCGGAAACGGTTCTGTGTGAAACGTTGTTTATCAATTACACTTTGTATTTTTTTGAAATTTTTGATTTGTAAATATTGTTGAAATATTATATGTTTGAGAGCTTGTAACAAATTTTCGGAGCGTAGAGAAAGAGAACACGACCAAAACGGATAGGTTGACGATTTAACCAGTTTTTCTGCGATTTTATGAACACTTTGCATAAGAAAACGCATTGATCAAATGGAAAAACGTGTCGAAAAAAGTACCAATCGTATACGAGATTTTAGTGGAAAGTAATAAATGTAAAGATCACTGGCGCACTCTATCTACGTGAAAAATTGTTTACCGATAAAATTTGAAAAACAATAAATGTGACTTTCAATTAAATTAAATGTAACGAGTTAAGCAAAAATCGATTGACCAGCCTTGTACATACATACACTTGGTGTTGTAGACGTAGTTATATAAAGCGCACGCGTACCAAAAAACGGAGCTCCGTTCAACATTCCTTTGGTGAACGTGTTCAGATCGAAATCTCTTTTGGCCACAGGTGCGATGTATGACACGGCCGTCGTGGACATGGCACAAGACATATTCACTAAACCGCACACGAACAACAATGAAATCTGATACACTCCAGTTCCTAGAGGCAGATAACAATTGTTTTCTTATTCTGTTATCTTATCTTCAACACAACAAATATTATGTGCGTGTGTACGTTTCCGTGGCACGCTCCGTTTTTTTTCCAGTACGCGAAAGGCTCATCGACAATATTTCGTCACGTTCCATGGGTTTGATTTCGTTACGCGCGAAATAAATATAACTGCCTTTTACACGAAGTCACGGATTCGTAACGACCGTTAGTGTCCACAAAAGGCAATCGTATTTTTTAACGGTAGGGACGTACGTTTTTACAGACCTATTTTTGGACGATTTTTAAAAAACTTAAACCCGACGGATCGTATCGATTCCAAGTTTATGATTCACACGAGTCATGCACTGAACGTTTACCTAAAATAAAAAGCTCCGACAAACTTTTAACGGATATTTGTGAATACCTCGTGAAATTTCGATTCCGTTTTGATTCAGAACTACACATTTATTTCGGTACGGACGAATTTGAATTTGAACGTAACATTTATATATATGTATATTTTTTACCGTCTTAACTACTATTCGTTAAAAAGGAAGAATTACCTGAAAGCGAAAAGAATGCGTGATATGTACATCCCGACGGTTATTGATTGAGTTATTTTATATTAAGTTTGTGTTTATCGTCATTATATAAATCAATTTAAATGGTATTCGTTTGCATTGAGTTTTAATGGCCGAAACGACGACAACCCTTCGTCGTGGAGGCATACGGGCGACAACATAACACATTGTCGGTGATCTCGGTGTACCACGTAAAAAGTGTAAATCTCACGATTTCGTTTCACTCACCCGATTCCTTTTGAGCTTCTTCGAATGTTACTGGTGAACGTTAAAACCGTGAACGACAATTACAAACGATTCGCCAAACGCGGACTTGCAAGTTATCTGTACTCTTCTTACCTTCAAGTCCGGATGTGCCTTTATAACCGACATTAGTATCCGACCCGTTATCGTTCTCGTCGTTCGCTAACATCATGAACCTACCGCTACTACCGAATTCATTTGCCATGGTCGCTTTACCAACACACGCGAATAAATTATTTGCGAGTTAAACGTAAAAGCATTCGCTGTTCGGTCTTGCTCTTGTCACTCTTTATTGATGTAAAAAATATTTTTGTGAAAACGTTCGCCAAAATAAAAAATCATCTAAGGAATCTGTCGATTCACGTTGAAATCGTCTAACCGGTTAGATATAGACTTTATTTTTTAAAAACAAAAAAAACAAAAACAAAAAATCATAATAACTGATTAGCCATGGTTACTTTGCGAAAAGACGAAAACCAATAACGATTTGTCATGTTACGATAATCGTACCTAATTATCATTATATGGTAATATTGATTAACAGTTTCGAAAAGCGGACAGCGGCATTTAAAACACATCGGGCAAGTATTGCAAAACAGATAAATCGAAATCTAATCCAAATACGGTGTGAAAACATCGAGGAACGTTGAAAATATTACGGAAAGTTATCGGAAAAATTATGAGATAAGATGACGTTGTCAACATTCAAAAACACAAGAAATGCCGTATAAAATCCCAAACTGTCTTATAACCAAAAGAAAAGTAACATGAATATATAACTGAAATTATTTCGCGACGCCGGATCGCATCGGTCGACAGATTTCCCGTTCTCAGATCATTTATAGTTATTCTCGTGCGGACTCGGCACGTTATTTGTCACGTACCGATTGGCCGTGCAACTTCTGGGCGAGTGTCCCATGAATATCTGTTTCGTTATTAACGTTAAAAGGAACGAGAAAATTCAAATTGTAAAGGTCTAGAAAATATTTGAATACACATCACTGTCGAATCAACACGCGGATGATTAGACAACGTTCTGATCGTCGATGACGTTAAACACGACTCCATTCGTTCGGATGGCCCGTTTGAAAATCTCGTTGTCGCTTTGCCGCGTGTACGGTTCCGTCGGTATTCGGTGAACATATTTTGGACACTCGACGTGTGATCGAAAACCACGTTCTAAGCCGTAAAACGCGACACCGTGCCCGGCGCGCTTCACAATGAACGTTGCTTTTTGCTCCGAATTGTTTTCTGTCTTCTTGACATTTATCGGATTACCGTTCGCGTCTGTTTGCCGACGCAAAATATGCCTCCACGTCGAACCGAACGTGTTGGCCACGAGTGACGTATTTAGCGAGGGGGGTGGGGGAGGGGCAGTCGTTTTTGAAATATTTTCGATATTCCATGTCTCGTTTCACGGTTTGGCGCGATGAACATTATCAGACGTCAACGCCGTGTATGAGTAGTCTCACCCGGTGACGGAACCAGAGCGGCGGGGGAGTGAAAATTCGGACAGCTTAAAATTTTTGAAAGCCTATCATAATGTTTACGACACAAACACATTACAGGAGATAGGACGTGATCTTAACGTTTTCGCCGGGGCCGCCTCTGATCCGCTCTTGTAACGAACCGTGTGTTATTGTTGTAAACATTGACGTGACGTTGATTCACATCGTTTGTTTACTATCATTACCCGTCACGCGAAAAAATATCAATATAAACGTGTGGGGTGGTGAGGAGGGACGACAAATTTAACGTGTGCCTTGACACGGTCGCATTTTGTACCACACACATATTAACCTAACCCGTCCGCTCCCCCGAATCCCTGTGCAAAAAAACCATATTATTAACGAGGCCTGTGTCACGCGGCGACGATAACAGCCGACGGCGGACGGCTGGTTTGGCCGGTGAGTGTCTTTTACATCACGTTCGAGTGTGTTCGTCCGTCTTATCGTCATTTTTCTTTGTCGATTATAAGCAGCGTTTGTTATTGCTGATTGGTAATATAGTCGTCGATCGATCAATTAAATTTAATTCTATTTTTACAAATTTGAAAAAATCCCAAAATCCTCAACCGGTGGTGACGAAGACAGCGATTTCCTGTAGTATATACGTGTATAATTAAATTACTAATGACTTGTAATAATCTTGCACGTAAAAAAAAAACGTCGAACAGGACAAACATAATGTACAATATAATATATTAATGATATTAATGGCTAAGCTAAATAATTCGTAGAAACACAAATATTAAATTTGTATAATTTCAGTTGTGATTAAAGTATCCACGTAATGATAACATTTAAATAAGAATTGAAAATATAATACAGCTTTAAGAATTAAAGATTTAACGTAATATTATTACTTGAATATGTTAATATGAAATTAGTTATGTATTCCTGTTAAAACGTCATATCGTCAATACATAATTATTTAACTGAGAAACTGAATTAGGTCTACTTTATTCGATGACGTATAGACGTATAATTATTATTATCTAATAAAATAAATACTTAAATGTACACCGTAGTTTACCGCAGTCGACCAAAAATCTTAAAAAATTCGCCAAAAACAGAATTTTGATTTGCAAATTCTAAAAACCAATTTGCGATTTGGACAAAGTGTCGGGGGGGAGAACTTCATGGGCATATGTCGACATCCACTTCGGCTTCGCGAAACACCGACCGACCGATTTCCGTATCGAACGCGTTCGTTCGTCGTGCGGCGTGTTCGCGTTTCGCGAGTTTTACTTTAACGCGTCCGTTACGTGGTGCGCCCGTCGGTAATTAATCCGTGTTCGGCACGATATCGTGGCGACCTTCGCGAACCGGAACGAAACGTTTTCGAACACGATTTGCGACGGAAGGGCCGACGCGAAATAATCTTATTGAAACAATGTCCGGTACGTTTGAACACGCTCGGGCTGGTAAACGTTTGCACGGCACGTTCGACGCGGGGGACTTACGATCGGTGTCGGTTGTCGTCGTCCCGCCGGGATCGATACGTACCACAAACTCGAAAACGCACACGCCGTTCGTGTACTGTTTTGTTTTTTGACATTTTATGTCTCTACTTTGGCACATTAAAATAAAAAACCAAAAAGTGTCCACCAAAAAGCGTTGCCTTGTGTGTGTGTGTGTAGGTGTGTGTGTGTGTGTGTGTGTGAGTGCGTGCGTGCATGTATGTTTTTGACATTTTATGTCATTACTTTGGCACATTAAAATAAAAAACCGTCACCAAAAAGTGTCCACGAAAAGCGTTACCTAAATTTAAGATAAACACTGGGGACTGTCACGAAAAAGCGTCACAGAAAAAAAAACCTAAATCTCCCTTATGGTTTGTTTCCATGGCAACCATTGTTTCGGTTTTGAACAAATTTAAATTTGAATTTGGAAAAAAAATTTTCACACATATGGAGCATAAAATGACTCACTTAACGCGGACTCGTATGCGTTAATCATTTTTATACTAGCTTTGAACCTAAATCTCAGCTATGTTTAGAACCTAAATCTAAACTTTTGACATTTTTTTTTTTTTATTATTGCGCGCACGTAGACCACGTGCTGAGTCTTCCGAATCTTCCGCGGCGACTTCCTTCCGCCGGAATTATAACGTCGAGTTTTGTCAGCACATCGCAATACGCATGAGAAGAACTGTGATTTCCGTCCGTCGACCGACAGCTGAAATGAATCGTGTTCAAAACACGACCAAAACGTTCAGACTTTTCAAATTGTTTGTTCTGTTTGCTCGTGGCTTGGTTAAATTTTTGGAGGGATTTTTTTTTTTTAACCACAAATAAAGTGCCGTGTTTACGGGGGAAACGTCGTTTTTTTTTTTTGTACCCCAGGCTCCGAAGCGCGATATGACATCATCTTAATACCGGACCTATAACCATTTCAATTCAGACACCAAATGACGCTCCTTTCGACGTTACATAATACGATTTCATACAAGTATTTTTTTTTTTTCAAATTTAAGAGATCAACAAATTTTTAAACCATTATTATTCAAACTTTTTAATAATGTTATTATTACGTTCCGCGTATTCTTTACGCCCGTCGACACTTATTACTCCCCGTCCCCGTCCCCTTACTCAAAACAAAATTTACGATGACGACAATGAAATAATCTTATCTACTTACTTCTTCGAGTGGTATTACATGTTTAAGTCGTTATTCCGAACAATATTATTTTATGGCGTCCAGCCGCTTGTATTGTCACGCGGCGCCGTGATGTACGAGTTTTTTTTTCCTTTTTTTTTAACTCGTTCCGATTTTTAAGCTCTTCGAACTTAATACGGACCAGTGGCCTTTTAGTATAAAAACGAGACGAAAACGATTCGTTATATTTTTCGTTCGCGACAACACAAAATGGGTCGTTCAAAAATGCCGTGTACCCCATCGAACGAAAATTGGATACGAAATTTCGGAAATTTTCAGCTCTGACTGAATAAAGCAACGCCGTTTTGGACACGATCGAAAAACACTACCCAACAGTCATTAAAATGTTCACCTAACGCTCCAACTGTTTGAATAATGTCATCTCGTCGGTATTCTTATTACACGATTTTCCGTCGTGATTCCATAGATTTAAAAACATTTACCGCGCACGTTATTTACGGTCTCACTGACGCAGTTGGTATTTCGAAATTCGAAAAAATCTACTTGAAACTCGTGACATCAATAAGTACTGTGCGATCCCATTGAAACACGACCGCACGGACACTCACGAAAGAACGTGTCACACATTTCTGTCACTGAAATCACAATGATTTCATTACGTTTACAAATACATTGTTTTTACATACGATTGTCGTAATTATTGACAAGCGACGAGATAAACCCCCTCTCCTTCCCCCCATCTATTTATAAAAGAGATTGGATTTATATGATATTATAATCGCACGGTTTTTAATCTCGAAATTCAGGAGTCAGGAGATTCACTAAAAATAATTCCAATCATCGAACACGCGTGTACAACGAACGTTCCATATTGATTGATACACGTTTGACGGTCGAACCACAAGCTTCACAAAAAGTTCAAATGATTTATATCAACTTAGAACACCCGTTCGATTTAAATGTTGGTTCGACCTTTATGCATTTATTATTAATTCACAAAGTAAACAATGTAGGCGTTTTTTTTTTAGTCGTATAGACAAATCGGACACCTTTCGGGGACGAAATCGGTACGAATTTCATTTTCCTCGTTTCAATATTCGGACCGAACCGTTCTGTGAACGTATTTTTTACATTATTATTGAACGACGTATTGTTTAGAATTATTTTTAATTGACGCGCGTACAATTAGCATGATAAAAAGCCCATTTGTTTTGTCTCCGGGCCGTGAAACGGTTGATTCGCATTATGACCTAACGACACACCGACGCAACTACACCGGGGGGAGGCAATCCGAATAAGCCGACGCAAAAACAATGTTTCCGGAAATCGCGCCGCACGGACGGCGAACCAGAAAAACCGTAACCCCGTTAACACGTCGTTAAACGTTACCAGACGGCACGGGGGTCGAGTGATACTCTATAATCGACCAGCAGCACCGTAGGACAACAATTCATGGATGCGACGACTCTCGCTAGAATCTCACGACGTGGATTTTTCAAAACGACACGGGCGTGAAAAAATTATAAATGTCTACCGAAATGCACACAAATACAATGTGCAATGTGCAACAACAACAACACCACACGCGTTGCGTACGCTCGGAAAATAATATTAACGATGCGAGAAATTACCGGATTTGTCGGACGGCCGGTGTTCGATTCGTTTCCCGTCCGATTTCATCAATACCGTTCGCGATTCGTTGTGAACGTCATCTAGTCATCTAGATCGCGTGACAAACGTATATCAGTATTATTATTCCCAACGGTTTTCGTACTTATTTTTACCGCGTCTTACGACAATGTACACGGCAAACGTCGCCAGTTTCCGCGCCACTTACTACAACACAACAACGTCGCGTGACGCGACCGGACCAAAACAAAACCGCACCGTTTTTCATATCGAACCGAGTTACGTACGGAACACTCGTGCGCGGCGATCGCACAACGTTTCGGTCGAAACCCGATTTTCGGATCGCCTCATTGTGTGTACTCGAGATATATATTCATGGATTTCACGTGTGTCGGACGTGTTCATGAATTACCGTTACCCGACGTAAACCAATCTAACAACAAAAAACGAAAATATCAAGAGTGTTCACCTGGGTCGAACATTTATTACGTTATATATAGTCGACGGTACAAAATTTACAATGCACATTATATTACAATATTTTTTTTTTTAATTAAACCAATCTTATTTTCTCTACAACTCCTTGACGTACTTGTCTCGTACAACGAAAACATTAAGTATAGTTAGTATATAATTTGAAAAATTGTAAACACAAACAATGGCATTTTTTCATTTTTAACGTGTGCGACCACGTCCGAGGATAAATAATTATTTAATATAAGGTACTTAATAAACACAAAAAAAAAAATTAAAAATTAAAAAAAAGAAAACCAATATACAACTATTGATTAAACAGTCCAAATACGTTTACGGTGACTTAAGATTACAAAAACCAAAATACACAATGTAATCGAAATCTTATACCCATATTTAAAAAAAAAAAAAAAAGTTAATCCTTTTATTTAATAATGTTGCATAAAATGTATAAAACTAACGTTTAATGACTCTTCTTTAATTAACATACTAATCGTATTTAAAAAAAAAAAAAAAAAAAAAATGTAAATTATAGTAAATATTTAAAGATTTCAGAAATTACAACTTTTTTCTTTTTAAATAGTAAAATGTTTACTGTATGTGTGTATAATATACATTGTGCAGTTAACATTATTTACATAGATATGATATTTTAATTTTACTCGAGTTACACATTTATTAAGTTGAAAATTATGTTATAAATATAAACTATTCAAATAATGGCCCGTACATTATTAGGGCGATTCATTCTTAAAATAACATTAAAAATATTTTTCGCTTAACATTAACAAAAATAAATTATTATGATTAGGATAGATTTTCAGACATACGTTAAATACAGATAATTCAGATTTTATGTTGCATATTTCGTTAGATTTCACATAAAAAGACACATCATGTTATAATTTAATACAGTCTATAAGATCAAAACAAATTGTAATTAAACCCGTTAAAGTTTTTAAGCAACTGAGTCAGTTTTTGATCCCCAAAATGAATACATAATTTATTGAAATAAAAATATTTATCCGGTAATTATCAGGTTTTTATTTTTAAAATTTTTAGCGGGACATTTAATTTGTTGGTTTAAACACATGAATTGAGATTTTGATTATATATTATTATACATAATATTACAAATATTTCAAGATAAAATATGATCTATAAACACTTGATTACATGTTTTAATTTGATAAATTTATGAAATATTTTTTCATTAAAAAAAAAAAAAAATGTTCGCATAAATTGATTTTTGTGGTAAAACATAGTTTTGTAATTAACAATTACAATTGTTTAACTTAATTGGGTTACAAACATTAGGAAAGACATTGTTCGGGAGGCCAAACATTGGTCAATTTTAAAATAACATAAAATTAATTATTATGTTGAAATAATAATTGTTAACAAAATAATTTATTAAAAAAGGTACTTAAAAAAGTTAACTAATTTGAACTTCTAGTTTTATACATAATGTCAAACAGTTTTATGAACACCTGGTCCATAATTAAAAAATATTAATAAAAATAAATTATTTCTTTCGAAATGGATAGAAATAAAATAAATACATCATTATGTTTATGGTCGCTGAAGAACAATCGGTAAATAAATAAAAATATTAGGTACAAGTGTGTGGGATATTATTAAAACACAAGTGAAAAAAAATTATAAATGAATGCGTAAGCCAATTACGTTCATCCATAAAAGAATTTTTAATTTTAACAATAGAATTAAATTTACAGAAACTAAATCTGTCTCATTTTTTTTTTCAGTGATTTTTATGATCCAAAACTGTTTGTTGAAAATAGACCATTCATATAACATCAAAAACATTTTAACACTCTTAAAATTACAAAACTGACAGAATAAATGTTCTGACATATATAGACACAACATTTATTGAATATGAATAATATACAATTTTAATTGGATAAGAACCGTTAAAATTGAATTCAAATTTGTATTTCAACAATATTACATTTGTTAGGAGAAACAATTTCTCCAAAGAAAACAAATCTATATAATAACTAATATGGAAATTATACTCAAACATATTTTCTGTAAATTATTAAATATTAATAAATGAATGTGTGTAAATGAAATCCGTAATAGATACCACACACAAGCCCTTTAAAACAAATGTTAATATATAAAACCACAAAATACTTTCAGTTACTAAATATTTGTGTTAAAAATTTAAATCCAACAGTTAAGACATTTATACTTTTGTAAAAAGAATGATAACATTAATAAAAATGCATTTACTATATATTTATATACAGTCTAAACCTACACAAATGCAAACCAAAATGTATACATTTCCTAAACAATTAACAATTGTTATAATAATAATTGTTTGATAATCATATGATTGGGGCCGATTTGTTATATTGTAAGCTTTTAAATACAAAATATGGTTAATAAAAAAAAAAAATATAAGTCTTTAAAAACAATTAGGAAAAGAAAATAGAAATTGTGGGAACGATACATTTTGAGATCAGCATATAAAAACTGCTGAACTTAAAAAAAAAAAAAATATTTCATGAAAATTGAGTCAGACTTATATATGGCAGATCTTAAATACCATTAGTTTTAATAATTTTTTATCTGATTTTAGAAATTATAGTAAATTACGCTTTACATATGCGTACACGGATATATGTTAGTTGTATTTTAAATTTAAAAAGATACAGTATAACAAATGTTAAAAAAAAAAATTATACATATATGTATAGACATATGTTTCAAACAAATATCAAAATTACAGGTTGCCCGCCCTCAACTGTTTATAAATATAAAGGCAAAATATAAAAATATGCATGACCTGCAAACCCTAAACTTAATTCTACGTATAGAAAGAAAAAATGCAAAATATGATAAATGAGTGAGAGATCGGTTTTTTGTTATTGTTTAAATTAAATTAAAAATTTGTCAAAACTAAATTTTCCATTCAAACATAACGGATTGTGGCAAAATTGTTATTTTCACAATCCATAAACCTGTTAATTGTTCATGAAAAACTATAGAACAAAAATAACATACACAATACATGAGTGTGTGTCATGCACATAAGTGAAAACGTACAGATTATTATAAACGAATTGGCATTAATTTAAATGTTTTTGTTTTTTGTCTATACTCACATACTATCAGTAATACATTCAGCACGTACGTAAATGATTAATCCGATTAATCAGTTATGAGAACACATAAATAATTGTATAGGAATTGGACCAAAAACAACTTGGTCTAAAATCATATACATACTACATAAATGAAAACATATTTCCAAATTAAATTATCAATCTATAGAAATAATCATAAATGTAGTGGTGACTACATGTATTATGTCAGACTTGCTCCGTTTAGGTTCTTGACGCGACTCCGGCATTGCAAAAGACCTAAACCCAATTTCTCCCAAAGTCAGCAGTCCATAAAGCGGAATATTCGGGAATGCTTTTGAGATATAAATATGGTCTACGATGGGCAATATGTATCTGTCTACGCACTGGAACATCAATATGAATGACCTATGGACGTCCAACTGGCCCAAATTCTTGTTTACGTACCACGACGTTTGACGCAAGCCCTCGATCACGCCGTCGTTCATGGTGGAGGTGATGCAATCCGACACACAGTGTATACCGTTGCCGCGAAATACGATTACCTTGACGACGCCGGGAATGTTCTTTTTCGGCGGGATTTCATGGTCCAAACTCGATACGTGTCCGCCACACAATGCAAACGTTTCGGCCTGATTGTTAGACACCAATCTAACGATGAACCTGACCATGGCGTCAATGTTTGACGCGCCGAGCCTCAGAAATATGAGCCCACGAATAGGACGGGGATCGCCGGTGAAGAACGCGCGTATCGGTTCCTCAACGAATGTGTCCGATGAAATGGTGTCGGTAAAAATGCTTATGTCATAATTGTCATTCATCGGCATGTACAGAAGCACCACATTCCTGGGTTTCATCGTCAGCACAAACACCGTTTCGTTTCTCCTGTTCTTTTCCATATAAATAATGCCCTTGGCGCCGATCGGCAAGAACGTCTTGACACATTCGGGCACAATTTCGTTCCTGGGAAAGAAGCGCTTGTCGTCCCTGTCGTGCAGGCGCATGCAGATTTTCGGTTTCAGCCGGGAGATCGGGCTGCCGGGCATGACCTCGAAGGAGAACAACACTTTCGGTTCGATTCTCAAGTCGACGAAATGTTCGCCTAGTATGGACTTCAGACGGTAATCGGGCCCGTACTGGTAGCTCAGTATGGTGGACTCGATCCACGTGCGCTTCTTCAGCAGTATGTCGGTGCCGGCTTTCAGCAACGCGTTCACCTCGCGCAGCGTGTTGAGATCGAAATAGTTCAGATAGGACAACACCAGCTTGAGCACGGAGTACTGTTCGCAGATGTACGTGCCGAAATCGCGTTTACGCGGCAAGTGCCGTTTGATCGACCGACGGGAACCCACGGACGGGGCGCTCGGCCCGCCGGCGACCGTCTGCGAACCGTTCGGCCCGCCGGCGGCCGTCTGCGAACCGTTCGGCCCGCTGGCGGCCGTCTGCGAACCGTTCGGCCCGCCGGCGGCCGTCTGCGAACCGCTCGACGAGCGCGTGTACTTCGACGGACCGCTCGGCCCGCGGACCGGCTTCTGCGACCCGCGGACGGGCTTCAGCGAATTACTGGAACACGGCGGATCGTCCATTGTCCGCGACGGGCCCGTCACGGTCGGCCAACGAACGCGCGAAAGCAAACAGAACGGAAATCGGACGAGACGGCGGGGCCCGTCGTCCGACACTGCGCCGGGCTTGCGTGATCGGACAAAGCGGGCGCGTGACGCGCACGGACACGGATCAACAGCGTACGCGCGTAATGGCGGCGGCGTTGTCGTTACCTCGACGTTTGTTCGCCGGTGCACGCGAAGGGACGGGACGAATTCACCGGGACCGGAACGCGGCGAACGGACGGTACGAGCTGCACGGCGTGAACAACAAAGGAACGGAAACAATACGGGCGACGGACATTGTTGACGGTCGACGTGATAACGCGCGGCGCGATACGGTTACCGCGGACGGTACGTACACGCACTGTCGTTCGACGGCGGCGGCGGCGGCGGTGGTGGTGAGGACGACAGTGGCGGGGGTGAGGACGACAGTTGTGGCGGTGAGGACGACTCGGGCGGGGACGACGATACCCGTCGCGGTCGACGACGAAAACGTACGCTACGACAACAACAACAACAACAACAACAACAATGTCCGTATCCTGACGTTCGTGCAACCTAACCTAACCGTTCGGTATTTATTTACTTGGAAAACTTTACGTTAATGAACAAAGTACAACCAAGTAATAATTACATTGACTAAATTAAAAGCCCAGACGTACAAAAACGAAAGAAAAAAAGAAAAAAAATGAAATTGATTTCATTTGAATAAACCGAGGAAATGGGATCTTTTTACGAGAGTAATATAAATTGTTGTCCGACAATTAAACTTCACGCGGAACCGACTTTTAACACTTTCCAAGACAGCAGTATTTTAATTATTTCGATTACTCTTCTTTTTTTTTTTTTTTGTGAAAAATATTATGGTACGTTTTTAAATTGAATTTAAAATAATTTAAATTGATTATAAACAGAAAAAAAACTCTCTTGCATAAAGAGTTTTCGTAGTGGATTGTATGTTTTATGAATGCGCGCCGTACCCACTCGTACGTTGAATATCAAATTTATAAATCGGTTTTCCGGCGGCAAAAATAATGGTAATATTTTTGGAAAATCGTTTTTATTTTTTCATTTATAAATACACGCTTGGTACGCGTTTGTGTGAAGTTCAATAATAATCACGTATTCCGCACACGCACACGAAAGTAATTTTCCCGTTGAAATTCTCGGGAAACGCTTTTGGAATAACGTCGTGTAAACATTGCGAACACAATAAAATAAGGAAACGAAATCGACGGTTCGCAGACACGTTTGAAATTGCACGGGACTTGTTTGTTCGATTACAAGGAATTTACCAAAATGGCAAAATCGATTTTGTCAACAAATAAAATGCCATACAAGCACGCATTTCGTGTTTGTTTTTCGCGTACCCGTCGGTTATACTATATATATTATAATGGCGTTTTTGAAACACTCGACCCAATCGTTAACGTACAAATCGATTTAATTTACCGTTGGACTCCTCGTTATTTCTATTTTCATGGACGGTCAATAGTTTTCTTTCTTGGTGAACTATATTCACTTTTTCATTTGATCGTCACCAGTTCCGTGAAGAATATCTTCAAAACGTGTCCGTACAACGTATTCAGTACTTATGCCCAGGGACGGTTCGACATTGTTCCGACCGAATACGGGTAACGGGAACCGTTGATTGATTTACTGGCGTTTAACCCGAAATCGAAATGTGTCCGGGCGACGACGCGTTCAAAACGATAACGCCGCGCGCGCTCTCGTCCGCGGGATTAAGAAATCGCGCCTGTCGCGTGGCCGCCGCGCCGCCGGCGGACGGCACCGGTTACCGGGCTACCGGGACCGGGGTAAGCCGTCGACGGTAACGGCGCGATAACCCCGGCGGGCGGGCGCGCACGCAACGCGCGCGCGCCTCGCGCGACGGTGCACCGCAACGACCCACCCGTCCGGTGCGCATGCGTGCGGCCAGCCGCTCTCGCGCAGCCGTTCACTGCTCGCGCCGATTACCCACCTCTCGTACGCCGCGCACCGTTCGTTTACCGATATTATTATTATTATTATTATTTATTTATTTAGTTTTTTTTCTTGTACACATCACGTTTATTATCGTTACCATTACGACGATCGCGTATAATACTCACGCGCGCACGAACACGTACGAGCAGCGTTTTTATTTTTTTTTACGCGCGCGCGTGTGTGTGTGTGTGTAATTCATATCGCGTTCGATTGATATTGTAACACACATTACGCGCGCACACACGCACAAGCGCGCGCGCGCACGTACATCGCGCAGCGGCGTACCCGATAAAATTAACAATTATTTTCCTTATTCGTTATTGTCGCTCTCGCGCGTAGGCGTGCGTTTTCCTCGTCGAGGTACTCGTGTTTTTGTTTTTCGTTTTGTTTTTTTTTTTTGTTTCGTACTCCGCGTCGACCACGTCGACCACGTCCACCACGTCGACCACGACCACGACCACGACCACGAACACGACGACAGGAAATCTCGTCGCGAAAAACCGGCCCGCCGACGTCTCGCGCGCGCCGCGGCGAACGATCCGGTAACGCCGTCTCCACTGTGCGTGGGATTCCGCCGTCTTCCGGGACCCCGTCCGATCACGTAAGTGCCACGGTTTTCGATTCGGGCGTAAACGTCCGGCCGACGGCGGATATCATCGTACGCGGTTCCAATAAATAAATACAACCGTGTTCGGTACAACGGCCCGGCCCATCCGCCGCCGCCGCCGTCGTCGTTTCCGGTCGCCGCTCCGTTTCCCATTTTTTTTTTTTTCCCCCATTGTGTCGTCGCGAACGCGCGTTTCCGGTACGGCCGACGTAATAACGTTTATTACTATCGTCGTCGTTTCCGACGTTCGCCGCCGCCGCCGAGACTTGTTGCGATCTTTTCAACGTTAAATCGTCGTCACCCCGCGCCTCCTTTCACCCGTCGTCGTAGCCGCCGCCGCCGCCGCCGCCCGTTAACACCCCTCCACGCACCGTGCGCGTCCGTCCGTCATCGTTCTCCGGTCAATCGCCGCGCGCGCGCCTCCTTATCAACACGCCGAATCGCCGCAGCCGCGCGTTCGTTTTGTTTCTCTGGCCGCCGCCGCCGCCGCCGTGTTTCGTTCCCGTCGTCCGCGGATCCGTTCGCACACGAAACTACGAGCATCACTACCCGCGTCACGCCGATTCGGGCCTTCGGGACGCCGCCCGCTGGTACGTTTACACGCGCCAACGTTAGTTGTCCGCCACCGATTGTTGGTGTCCTTCCGGCGGCCGTGACATTTCTCGTGCCGCGTCGTGTCCGACGTGGACGACGTGGACGGTTTCGACGCGCGCTCGCCGACCGTTTCGTCTTTCGTCTCGTCTATCGTTCATCGAGTCTCTATTGAGTGCGCAACGTACTCGTATCATTCGTTTTACGTACTACCCTGTCCGTCCATATATACATCATAACGTCAAAACACTTGCTTGTCCGTGGTATTGATTATATACCATCTTCTTCTAATTTTGTATTTAGCAATTTTATTTAGGTAACTTGCTTTATTTTTGTTATCTAGTGATATTTATGTTATCGTGTGTATAGGTTATGAGTCACCGACATATGACTCAGTCACATTAAACAACTCGTGTATCCATGTTTTTCATTAAAAATTTCACACATTCAAGACTTCTGTTGTGTGTTATGTACTAAATAGTTTGTTTTTTTTTTTTTAATTCCATTAAAATAATTTTAAGTTATCATTAACTCTTATTGACATTGAATTGAAATGTTCAGAACAAGGTACATACATTTTTTTTTTTACTTGTGTTAGTTATCACTGTAAAACTTAACCGTCAGACACATATCAATGCGTACATTAATACTCAATTAAAAAATATAAATGTAATTGCCTACCTATACCTTAAAAGTAGGTTGTTTATTAATATATGGATTCGTAGTTTGCACAAGTCTCTGTTATGTTATTATGAACAAATTTTACTAACTGGAATTAAATAATATAGACACATAAAATGTATACGTCTCCTATATAATCATTTATTATCATAGATAAACAATTTTCATTTTTATATATCATGTCATTTAATGATACACATTTTTTTATATATATAATTACTAATTAGAAAAATAATTATGAGTTCGTATAGGAGATTATTATTTTTAATAATGAGTTTGTTTAAAATTGCATTGCTCATTGGTATATGATATAGTCACTTTTACTCTGAAATTCTATTTTTTGCCAAAATAACTTTAATATCAGAAACATATATATGTTAAACATGGTTTTAAAAATAAAATATCTAATCAGTAATTTTTTAGTTAAGTACCTATTTCCCTTTAAATGTGCCATTGAACTAAATTTACTCACTTTAAATTCCTCTCAGTTAACAATAATTGGCTCCATTGTCTTTATTTAGTCTATTTGTTGTGTTAATTTGACTGATGTGTACATATTTTTTAACCTTGCAATTACATTTATTGATTTTATTGTTAAACTTTATGTATAGTGTACGGAATACATTATATTGAGTATTATGGTATAGCGTATATATATTATTAATTTCCTTTTTTTGTCTACATGTTTATATCTTATATATAAATACATTTTTACAGTATATCATTTATATAAGTTTAGTTGTATTTATGACTGAATTTCATCAATATCAATAATATTGTGTAGAAAACAAGAAACCTTTTACTAGTGCTCAAAATCAGTTCCTGGTAAAATATTTTGGGCATCATTGTCTTGTCTATATTATTAACTATCTGATCTTTAATTAAATGTTGAACTTTATATACATACTGTTTTAATGTTATCTACATACTACAGTCCCAATTTATATACCAATTTATTTTAAAAAATAAAAAATTGTTTATTATTATTTTCTTATATAAGTAATTAAAAAACTTGATGTACCTATTTTATCTTATGTAGAATCTATTTTATGAAAAAAATTTTCAACAAATTAATATTTCTTTGTTGTATGTATAACATATGAAATACTTTTATACTAATTTTGTATTATATTTCATTTTTTCAGCTTCTAAAAAGAAAATCTAAAGACTTCAATACATTTTGAAACCATTTCAAACAAAATGCGAGAATATAAAATAGTCGTTTTGGGTAGTGGTGGAGTTGGTAAATCTGCATTGACTGTGCAATTTGTGCAAGGTATATTTGTTGAAAAGTATGATCCAACAATAGAAGACAGTTATCGTAAACAAGTTGAAGTGGATGGACAACAATGTATGCTTGAAATACTTGACACAGCTGGAACTGTATGTATTACCTATATATTAATATTTTGTGTATAGTTTACAAAATACTTTAAAAGGAAATTATTGTATTGTTAAATTTATGAAAAATTATTCTGTTTTCTCAATATATAATTAGTCCTTTATTGGCACAAAATATTTCAACTAACTTCGGTGTTGCTATGGTATGTTCTACCTTATACTTGCAGTTAATGTCGGGCTGCAATGTGGTAGGTTGGCACATTCACACTTAATAATTGATTATTATAATAACCAATGTAATAGTGATCTAGCAACTGTAGGTCAGGTAGACAGTACACTATAGTAAGATCCAAATTTCACTTATTATACAAATTAAATTGGGACAAATTAGTCTATCAAATATTCAACTTAATAAAATATATTATTAAGTAAATAGTTTCTATTTGTTTTAAGATTTAATATATCCAGTTGGCCTACACTTAAATTAGAATAAATATAATTATAACATGAGATACTTTTTATTTGCATTAAAATGTATGAGTAGTAGATAAATTGTTGTTTATGTTTGGTATAACTACTTATTGAACATTTTATTTTTATGTTAGTAAAAGGATAAGGTTTACCTATTTAATTTAATGTCTTGTGTACCATATGGTGTTTCATCCATTTTATGTTATGCTATAAAGTACTTTTAGATATTATAGGTGTTCTAAATATAATCTCCAGCTGTTTACTAAGTTCAATGAAATCATTATATTGTGATTTTTTTTTAATGCATTATCATTCTTATGGTGTTGATCTATTTAATATTATTTCTTAAATTAGTTTGTATACCATAATATACATATTTAGCTAAGCTTATTAAGTTTCTTTTTGTGATTTCAAACAAATTATCTAACTAGAATTTTAGACTCTTATAATAGTATTTTTATAAATAAACTCTAATTGAATAAAAATATATATATTACTTAATTAGTCCAGTATTAGTTTATTACACTTTAGAATTATAAACATATATCTATATATTTCATTTACAATTATTATAACTTTTAAAATATGTCAAATAACAATTAAAAGTTAAAGTAGTAACTCAAACATAGAGAAGACTTTTGCTCTAACAAAATTATCAGACTGGTTGGCCCGATTTTACTTCTGTAAAAATCAAAAATACTATTTATACTTTTTCTAAAGAATATAATAACTGATTTTTGAATTACTAATTTCCAACATTAATATAATTTGTTAAATTCTTTTATTTTAAACATTTTTACCCATAATTTATCTTTATAGGATAAATTTGATTTTCAAAAAAAAACCCATCTATTATTTTTTAGAATCAATTAAGATATATGTTTTTACAAAATTGTAAATGGAATAATATTTGTTGTACTCCTTCCCTTAAGTGTTCTTGAAGAAGATAGTGACAATAAGTTGTTGAAAAAAATTACACGTAACAATAATAATTAGTGTTTTAAAATTAATTAAACACAAAAAAATATGATTAATGAAAAAACATTTAAAATAAAAGTTATTTTTCAGTTAAAATAAAATCATCCCATAAACCTCTAATGTAAACTTTATATTTAAAACTCAACAATATATATTTTTTTAGATAATTCAATGAAGGAAGATAGTTAAACAAAAAATAATAGATAGTTATAAATATATGTAAAATTGTATACAATACTTAAAACTATTAATTCAAAAGCTATTTAATGCATTTTTAAAATATAAATTAATCATTCTATTTTAAATTCTATTTTAATATGTTTATGTTCCAATCATCAATTTTGAATGACCAGTCTCATTATTTTACCAAGTGTAAAAAACCTTATTTTGGATTTTTAATTATTTTTTTAGATTTTAATAGTAATAATTAAATAGTATCATAAATTAATAAAATTTGTTTTGTTCTATTTTAACATTTATCATTAGACAGATTTTTACATTTTTATATATGAATTATTAATAAGATTAATTTAAACATAATAGTAATAAGAGTACATTTTAATTAACAAAATATGCAAATAAATATACAAATGTTCAAAATAATATTTTCCATACATAAAGAATTGTTAGGTAATGAAAAACACTTTGGTATTACTAATTGGCTGTTTTTAATGGCATTACAAAAAAATACAAATACATTTACAAATATGAGATATTTGTAACAAGAAATTATTATTACATGAAAATCGATTTGAAATTATTTAAATAGTTATTTTAGGATTTTATCAGGGTGTTTATTATGTTATGATTTATGATCAAAAAACGTGTATTGTTGCTAATATAATGTTGTTTTCTAAATTCACTGTTGACAGGAACAATTCACAGCTATGAGAGATTTATATATGAAAAATGGCCAAGGATTTGTTCTTGTATACTCTATTACAGCACAATCAACATTTAACGATTTACAAGATTTAAGAGAACAAATTTTAAGAGTAAAGGTATGAAATTTCAATAAATAACAATTGATTTACTAATATATTTTAATGATGATTTGTATTATTTAAAAAAAAAAAATAGGACACAGATGATGTGCCAATGGTGTTAGTGGGAAACAAATGTGATTTAGAAGAAGAAAGAGTAGTCGGCAAAGAACATGGTGTGAATCTCGCTCGTCAATTCAATTGTGCTTTTATGGAAACTTCCGCTAAAGCAAAAATAAATGTCATTGATGTAAGTATTATGATTGTTATATAATTAACTTTATTTACACTACATGTGTTTAAAAAACAATATTTTACTTTCATTTATAATTTATATTTTTTTTTGTTTTTTTTTTTTATATACTTATATAATAGAAAAACGACAGTGTGAGTATTTAATAAATTAATACAAATCTATTTTTATATAAACGATTTAGAAATATATGTAATTATTCAAATTATGAGTTGTGCAAAATCTTTCTATATTATTTTATCAATGTATAAATATCATACATATATAAATTTGTCAATATCCCAGATTGATTTTTAACATGATAACAATTCTATGATAAAACTGTAATATGTAGTATATAGGCTATTATTATCTATACTTGAATCTTGGATTGTAAAAAATTTACTTAACAAATACATTGAACTATTCAAATATATTTTGTTAAAACAAATATAACATTTTCATTTTTATTAAGAAAAATATTATTGTAAAACTATACTTGGAACTTTTTTAATCGTACCATTAAATCATGACTTGTTCGAATTACATACGTATTTTCTATAACCAAATTATAGCGTTAATTGATATTAAATTCACAATTGTTAATTTTAATTTATAGTATTATCTCCCCATACAAGTGAACCGTATAAATAAATATCTGTATAATTAGGATCTAAATAAGATTTTTACATTGATTAATGTAATATTAAAAATTGTTTTTGTTGTAGATATTTTACGACTTAGTGAGACAGATAAACAAAAAGAGTCCGGAGAAAAAACAGAAACAAAAAAAGAAATCTCTATGCGCTCTTCTTTAAGTAACTTAATCACAATGAAGAAAATCAACAATCAATGCCAATCCACTTAGGAAAATAAAATGGAATGTTTAACAATGTGGTAAAAATTTTGTTTAATGAGTCAATGCTGAATTTGTTATTGCTTACTAATTTTTATTTTAAATGGCTAAAACGACTTTTTTCCAAATTGCTTTTGTACTTTTTTTTTTTATTATTTATAATTAATTATTATTATTATTTTATTGTTCATTATCGAATATTGTCAAAAGTTGTAATATTTTCTGAGACCTGGATCTTTGTAAATACCATTTTAACTAAGGTGTTACACAGTTTAACAATAATGTGTAATTGGCCGTTTTTATTTTGTAACCTCTGATGTGTTAATAACACTTTATTTTTCTAATGTCATTTTTAAAAAGAAAAATATTAATTTTCTCTTTCTATTTTTGGAATGTAAGTAAAATAAAAATATATTATTGATTTTCCATTCTCGTAACAGTTGAAAGTGCCAACATATAATAATTAAATGTGAAATCCATCCGTAATTAATAAAATTATAATCGCCATCAATTATTATTTTTATTCGTAAATCGTTTCTTGTTGGACATATCCATATAACCAAACGTTCAGATTATAAAATTGTGATTGTTTTGAAATTTATGCTGCCAACAATGTCTGTTGTTGTTTTTTTGGTAATTTACATAATCGACGTTTCGTATCTGAAATGAGGACTCAACCATGACATAGAACATTTAGTTCGTTTAATTGTTTGTCGATTTTGGAACAAGACAGAAAAATTCATCTTAAAACCGGTACTTGCCCGTCGTAATCATAAACTGAAATATGTGTATAAATGTATTGACACGTAGTTCTGGATAATGATATTTTTTTTTTTTTTTTAAATTTAAGTTTCAATTTTACAATTATACACGTTTTATTATGTAGATTGATATCGTGATTATTAAAAATACGTCATTTATTGTATACCCAACTGGTGCGTCTGGATTGTAGAACGACGGCGTAACCGCCAACTAAAGTAACTTAGTGTAAATTAAAATTGTTCGTTTGTCCTTCGAATTTTTATTAAAAAAAATTTTTTTTTTTTTTTAACTCCTGGGTTTTGAGTCTATAGTAATAATATTATTATCGTTTAGCTACTATCGACTTGTGTAAATTTCGAATCCGATTTATAAATAATAAATTGTATTTAGGCCTAAAATCTAGTCTGAATATTATATTATTTTAGTTGGTCGTCTTTTTCTTAATTGAACTTAAGTCTATTACTATTATTGTGTTATTATAATTTTTTTTTTTTTTTCGATCGTTTTGAATTTTTGCGTTTTCAATCATCCAGGGTTAAAAATAAACACCATAATATAAGTGTGATAGGTCTATCTGTTTAAACTTAATGAATATTGTTCCATGTATTTGTGTGCTTGTCCTTCATTAATCGTAATTCATTATTATACATAATAATATATATTTACTTAATAACTATTGTGTTTGTAAACGACTCTTGTTTGTGATTGTATTATTGTATAATAACAGCCTTCGTTCAAATTGGAATCGTTGTTGAAATCACGTGCCCGGGAATGAATTTCTATGTTAAAAAACCTGCGATTAGCTAATGATTAAACGCCGTTTAATCGTCCTAGTTGAAAACGTAACGTTTTTCTCGCGTCGCGTTGTACGGCTCGTCGTCTTTCTCGTACAGGACACGTTTATTTTTTTTGTTTTTCGACGACAGACTCGATAAAAAAAAGACAAAAAAAAAATAACCAATAATTCCTATTTTGCATTTTCACCGACAGTTGGAAACTTCCGACTTTCTCGACGCGTGTCTTCCGTCCGTTTGAATGTCCGGAGAGTGCGCGTACATTGTACCTAACCTCTTCCTTCCTCTTGTCGCCGCAACGCACAAAACCGTTATTCTCGTGCGATATCGAACAAACGCAAAACGAGACTTCGTCGGTCGTCTTCTTGTAAATTCGACAAAAGTCCCGTTGGAATTTTACACGAACTCTAGTAATAACAACAACAACAATAATAATATGTATTTCGACTCGTCGACGATTTTCGTTTCTGACTCAAATCGCTCGTCGACCGCGTGAGGAGCGCAAACATATTTACGCACACGCGCGCGCGTATAAATGACGTATAGATATAATTCCGCGTACGTTTTTTTAAATTTTTTGTCACAACGGTTGTACACTGTCGTGTAATCACAGGCGTACATAGTTAACGTACTTTTCTTTTTCCTAGGCCAGTACACGTGTCAGTGTTATACGATCGTGCGTGTGCGACGACTCACGTGTTTTGTACGAAAACCACATTCGTCGGTAGAATTTAAAATTATCGTATTCGAACGTTTTAGCGAAAATTTCACAACGGTGGTTTTTAAATGTTATTATTATCATTTTTTTTTTTTTTTCAATTTTATTTGTAAACGGCGCGTGTAAAACCGTCTTACGTCGATACATACGCGTACTTTGTATCGTTTGTCTGTTTTCCGTCCGATCGTGACAGGGAACCGTGAAAAACGATACGTAACGATACGTTACGAACGGCCTCCGTCGGACACGCGGGAATGGTTAAGACGAACCGACCAACTCAAATTAATCGTCGTCCTCTCCGATCGTACCGCGTTCTTAGATTATTTGTACGACCCCCCCGTATTTATATATATATATATTTATTATTATTATTATTTTATATACACACAATACCTTATATACTTCATATATGATATATTTTATCTGTCGATGTATCGAGATTTATTCATTTTTATCATTATTATTGTTTATTAATATTTATGCGCGCGTGGATCCGAGTTTTAACACTCGAGAACGTCAAACACAAATGTGAACGAAAATCATAATGATAACGATAGTTTTTGTGTGTCGCAATTGTTGTACAGCGCATAAACCGGACACGCGGGTTTTTTTTTTTTAATTATTATTATTATTATCATTAATTTCTTTCTCTCCCTCCCCGTTTATGTATATCTTTTTATTTATTTTATGAACAAGATCGCGTTCGCAATGTAACGAAAATCGCGATCAATTTTAAAATGATAACAAACTATTATGTCTATATATATATATATATATTATAATTACACAAGGTGTTTTTAATCTTATATATTTAAATGTTTATTCGTCTGTACGTTAAGAATTATCGTATTAACGAGAACGTCTCGTATTAATAATTCTTCTTTTGATCGCTATTTATCATTGTATTATAATGAATATTAGTAAATTATTTTTCAAAACTCGTCTGTGTACGCGTGAGTGTATGTTATTGTACGCGCTCCATTTCTAAAACGGCCGATCTTACGCCGGCAACGAAATATAATGAAATCGATGTTTGTATTTAATAAATCCACTCAAATACGTTCTGTATGTTTTGCGTTTCCGTTTACCCTGGGCCAGACGTCCGTTTCCGCGAGCGGACGAGAACGTTTTTATTTGCGCCGCAGCGAATCGTCAGTTCGTTTCGTTCAAACACGAAACCATCCCGTCAAACGTGTTTCGTGACGATAAATGACCGCGGATCCAAGGGGTGATCAAGTAGACTCTTGTTAAATTTTTTTATCAGTATCGTTTTATAATTCCGACTCTTATCTATGATACTGCAGAAAAGACGATTTAAAATGAATTTGTAGCTACGGGATTTTTCGGTATATCGCAAACGATTTTCCAATAAAACGTTTTGGAAAATATTTTATTATTCGATGCGACAAAATGAGGATTAAAGTTGTTTTGATGATTAAGATGGCCCCCCACGGTAAATAAGTTCTGGATCCGCGCCTGGTCCACGACCGTGTCACGCTCGCACGGCGGACAACAACTGTTGCCTATACAAAACCCCGTGACCGTGAAAACCTCGACTATTTTGTTGACGACAATCGCTGCCCGGATGGAATTTTGATCGGAAATCTCGACGTTTCGTAACGTGTAGATCCCGTGGTTATGCGTTGCACGTTGATCGCGTGTCTCTCGTGATAACTGCATTGAACGCTGCACGTTCTACTTGACCCGTTGACGGCCAGAGCATTAAAAACTAACAAAAAAACTTATTATCGTTGTAATTGTTATTTGCTAAATATTGTGATTTTATGACGCTCATCAGTATGTTTATAAATAATAGTACGAACTGGTAAACCCGGTTAACCAATACAACGAAAACGCAGACAAACAATGGCGATGGCCGGTATCGGAATGTGTACGCTACATTAACTTTAAACGGTAGTTTAGGTAGTCTGAGCAATTAATAAGTTAATAAAAACGATAGGAACACATCACCCACCTTTTGAAATAATGATTCGTAATAATATAAAATTTAAATTTTTATAAGATTTAGAATTATATACATCAAAAGTATCTTATTTTTGTATCATAATAATACCAATCGTATAAACGAAAGCCCAGTATTTATAGTTCTTATTCATTTGTCGGTGTCTCTTTAATCGAATAGTATCAAAGTTGAATAACAATAAAAAAATATTTAAAAATAAAGGTTGCGTGTACGCAACGTTGGCGGTAAACGGGTTAATTCACCGGAACAGTCGCGTGTACAGCGTGTTTTGTTTAAAAAAAAATCTAACTCGCGTATTTGTATTTCAACGTGCGTGCCCGAAGTAAATAAAACTTCTCGGTAAGTAAATATCCCGAAAACGGGCGGGGATATTTTACTTAGTGACTTCGCGTCCGGGTTCGACAAAAACGTCCCCCTGACCGCCGCGCGTGTGTTCGCCCGCGGACGTCCGGGTGGAAAAACCAAAAAAAAAATGGTAACGGTTCGGCACGTTTTCAAAGACGATACTCGCCGACCATTACCGTGTTGGCGATACGATTTCTCGGCCGGTTTTCGCGATGGACGTTCGCAATGTTTGGACGGTGTTCGTCGGCGCGGGTCGGGGGTTCGCCCCCGAAGTAAGAACCGAAACGTTCAAACCGCGAACGGTCACAAAACGGTCGCGTGGCCGACATAGATTCGTGTGGACGGCGGTCCGGTGACGTTCACCGAAAATGATTCAGGACGACGACGAGCGGTGAACCGACCTCGAGGGTACGGTTACCGTAACAACGATGTTTTTGGACGTTCCGCCGACGGATTCGCGATCGCCGCACGTCAAACATCACACGTTACTGTTTCGACACCGTTTCAAAAACACGCTTACGTGCAGGCGTTTTGTGAACACGCAGCGCCACCGAGTTGACGAAAACCATGACACTAACGGTTCACGACGACAACGAGAAGAACAGACGATAACCTCTCGACAAACCGTAAACACGGACGAAAACACGTACGGGGCGTTCGACGAAGATCCGTCACCTGACGCATAACCGGTCGCGGTGTCACACGTTTGTGAAATCCGGTATAGGCGGTACAGGCGCTAACGGCCGGGAAAACTCGTACCACGGTGACGTATTATTTCGTCGACTGTGGAAAAGCGAGAGTACGACAGTCCCCCGGGTTCCTCTTCAAAAATAAATAATAATAATAATAGGTACGCTCAAGTATTTGAGAAAAATAGAAAGGGTACTCGGTCCCTCCGCCGATTCAACCGCTCTACACGACGGGGACAATAATAATAATAATTCATTATTAAAGGGCGTTTTCGCGTACGGGGCGGCGGCCTGTCCCGTCAAAACCGATTTAATCATACGCATAAATATACGCGCGCACACAATTAGACATATAGAGGAACAGATGGCGTTCGGATTTCGTTAACGTTATCTCTCCCTCCGGCGGACGGTAAAATATTAATATATCCGACGTGAATGTTTTGTGCACGCGAGCGAGTGCGCACAATCATAATAATTCGACAAAAAAACCACGTCTCGGGGCAAAGTAAAAAAAAAAAAAAAAAACGCCATCGATTGTTATTATTCGTATTCTTTTATGATCAGATTTCACGGCGAGTTCTTTCTCCTGAACAATAGCGCCAACAACAGTGCCGTATAACGTAAGGGGGTTAAAAAAAACTACTACTACTACTACTATACGAAATCGCATTCACGCGGATCGCGAATGAAAATAACCATAACAACGGTCGGAAATGATACGCGACGTCGGAATCGGCGGACGAGAAGTGAACGTGTTCGTTCTTATTCGCTTACGTTGTTTGTTCCGTTCAAAAAACAAACAAACGACGGACAACAGCGTACTGTCGATATCAATAAAAAAAAATAATTCGATAAATGTGTTCGCGATCTATTATCCCGGGGTGCTGACGGCGTCGTCAGCTGAACGCGTTAGGTATTTTACTACAGAAACACTTTACGGTTTTGCCAGAGCAAACGACACGTGATAAACAACGTACGATGGACGACGTCTACGGTAAAAGACGTTTGAACATCACGCGAATGAAGTCGTTCGCGTTGGCAAAAAATCGTCGAAAAGCGTATACGACGTTACGGTGCGCGCGCGACTGCGCCGGAAACGGAACGCAATTCGAAACGCCACAAGTCCCCTCCCCCCCCCACACGCCTACCCGACCGGACCGGACCGCGACGACGTAACGCGCGCGCGACCGTTGCGCCGCCGCCGGAACGTTTCGGCCGCACGCGAAAACGACGGTCGTCGCCTCTAATCAAAACAATCAATTATCATCGTGCGGATACGCGTATGTCGTCCGGTTGCATTTTTTTTCGCGTTTTTTCTTCTTTTCTCTCTTACGACGACGACGACGACGGGATAACTTGTCGCGGCCCGTTACAGTCGCGCACGCCCAGAAATCGTCAACGAACGTCCGCGCGTGCCCGCGTCGCCAAAGTTTTCCCCGGAGAAAATCCGCCGCCGCCGCCGTCGTTTCTGTCCGTCCGCGGCGCGGGGACGATGCTGATGACCGTCGTCGCGAATTCAGCAGTAAGTTGAACGCGCCGTCCCGTCCGACGTCCGTGTTGCGGTTGTTTGATTCGAACAGGTACGGCGAACCCGATAATCCGGGATGCCCGTCGTCCGGCAGTGATCCGCACCCCCGGGGTCGAGTAACCGAACCGCGGCCGAGCCACACGGACACGCTTGCTGTCGTCGCGGCGATGATGTTGCCGACGTCGTCGTCGTCGTCGTCGTCGTCGTCGTCGTTGTCCGGCTGATCGGCCGTATCGTACGCGTCGGCTTCCCGGCCGCACGGTTTTACAATAGTACGATCGTTACGCTTTCTTGTTCGGCCGGGCCAGTATGAGACATGTGACCGTGATGGGTTGCTTACCACTGATTCTGTTCTTTGTGCCGTTTGCGTTGTCCGCGAGTCCCAACTGGATGTAAGTCGTCTCCGTCGTCGTTTCTCGTCTTCGTCGACAGTAGTTGGTTATATAGTCTCCGTTGTTCGGAGCCAGTGCGACCGATTGCAGGTCGTCGCCGCCGTGTGTGTATGTGTGTTGTTGTACCCAGCTAAACCGCCGTTGTTGTCCTTGTCGTTGTTGTTGTTCGTTTTATTTGATTTATGCATTTATTTACTGCTCTAGAGCGCTTTCCATATTTTACGAACAAGTCGAGTGTCGTTTATTTTTTTAGTCTTATTGTTTTATGACATTACCGACTGTACTGTTTTAATTTATTAGATATAGGCGAAGGTCTCGGGTTCTCTTTTTGGACTCGTAACAGCTTCTTTTATTATTTTATTTTTATTTTTCGTAGTACTTAATATTTTTTGGAAGTGTTTTATTTTTTGTTTTTCCAGTTGATGGCTTGTAGTTAATGCAATATATACATATATTTTGTACTCTATACGGAAACCTGACGATTTCACTTTAAACTCATAGAATCAATAGCCGTTAGTATTGTTGCACATTTATTTCTCTGCAATAACACTGTTGTACAAACTGTTTCGTTGTAGGTATTTGGGGATAATAGGGATACCGCCTCCTCTCCAACAGCAACAAGCGTCTCCCGGTTCGGAGATCGAGGACCCGGAAATCGTCCAAGCCAGAGCGGTATGCAGCGCGTTGCCCGGTTTGGCATCGAAACAGGTCGACGTGTGCATGAGACATCCAAATGCTATATACTCGGTGTCGGATGGAGCCAAAAAAGCCATTGAACAATGTCAATATCAATTTCGCCATGAACGATGGAATTGTTCAGTTATGGAAAACGAACAGAGCGTGTTTGGCCCTACTTTGGACAGAGGTTTGGATTTTTTTTTAAATTCATATTATTTAGAATTTTTAATTAGATTTTTGTGCGTTTGCTCATACCAATTTGGTTTGTTGGTTGTATTATCAGTCATAATATGTTCGTTTAAAGGATATCGGTTCGATATTTTACATTTAAAATAGAAATATGATTCATATTATATTATACTTGCATTTAGAAATTTACTGCTAGTATTAAAAAAAATAAATAATATAATACAAATCATTATATTTTCCCTCTGTTTAATAACAGTAATAATCAATTAATAAGTCATAACAAATATGATTATAATAATAATATAGAAGTTTTCATATCGTTCATGTAGGATTAGAATATGATACACGGTGGGACATGCATAATCCTATCATTGTAACAAAGAAATCGAATTTTTTACAAAAATCACAAAAATATTTTCTAAAAATTATAGTGTTTTTGTAGCGCAGGTATGAAATTCTTATGCGTGTCTGTACAGGAAAGAGTAATGTTTAATTTGTTTTCATTATTTTAATAATTTAAATAATTGATTTAAATAATTGTAAATAGTTGTAGACATTATAAAATCGGAACAATGTAATGCCATGATATGATTTTTAAAAATAAAAATAAATAATTTTTTAATGTGATGATCGATGTTAAATAAACTGTTCTACTTCATATAGTATACCGGTACGTGTACGCGTTCAACAAACTTACGCGCACATTTATGCATACGTACACGTTGACTGTTAAACGTAAAAACATTGTATTTATATAAATAAAAATCTATATATTCAAATGCAGTGTTGTTGGTGATTCTTATTGTTTTTCATTATGCGCAGGTAGCAAAGAGACCGCATTCATATATGCCGTCACTAGTGCGGGTGTAGTGTATTCAATTACAAATGCGTGCAGTTCGGGTAAACTGACGGAATGCAGTTGCGATTCTATGCAACACGGGCAGACGACGCCCGAAGGATGGAAATGGGGAGGTTGCAGGTACTTTGTGAACGTCCATATAGTTCTCCGTCCATTCGGTCTTTGGATATTGTGTTACCAAATAATAATATTGATTATTTCCCCTAGTGACAATTTGCGTTTTGGTTTGCAATTCTCTCGGAAATTTGTCGATGGCTCTGAACCTGCACGTCCGGACAATTTCAAAACTACAAAACAGAAGAGAATCTGGTCCAATCGTCTCAAAATGAATTTGCACAACAATGAAGTGGGAAGACAGGTTTGTAGAAATCGTGCGAATCATAAACGGAGTAAACCGTTTTGCCGGTGTTTTGTACATAACACTGTTCTCTTGGATATCCGAGCAAAATTTTTTTTCTTTTTTTAAATCAAAATCAACGAATTAACAAACCCATCCCGATTTCAGATAGTGATGTCGTTGATGAAAATGCATTGTCGTTGCCACGGTATATCTGGCTCGTGTGAATTGAAAACGTGTTGGAAATTTATGCCCGCTTTCAACGAAATCGGCAATGTACTCAAACAGAAATACGGGAAAGCTGTTCTTGTAAGTTAAAAATAAATGTTTAGAGATAAACACAACGAATTACATTTACGTCAGTCGATTCCTCTCGTGTCGATAAAATAGTTAAATCATATCGCCGCGAGCGATTCGTCGTCCGCGAAGAAGAACACTACGGCGTCGTCGCACAAGAGAGAGACCAGAGGTCTGAAGAGACGGAAAATACGGATGTTGGTCGAGTCGAAGGAACTGGTGCACATACAGAAGTCGCCCAACTATTGTAAGCAAGACTTTGAGAACGGCGTGCTGGGAACAGAAGGTCGCAAGTGCAACGGTACTTCGGTTGGACCCGATTCGTGTAATAAGCTGTGTTGTGGTCGCGGTTTCATCACCCGGGTAATTTTTCAATCTGTAAATAGAGATATAGGGTATATTGATGACCTGAATCAGTTGGGATTTTTGAAACGCCGGTATTTCGAATAGTTAATCAGACAACCAATTCAATAATACAATTGAAGTTTCAGATTCTGTGTTTTATTTGAAAAATTGTTTATTGAAATCCAAAGTTTTACAAAGATATCGTATTTGCGATGTATAAAAATTACATTAAATTCACTAAAAATAGTTTGATGTTTTGGATTTTTGTACTATACAATTCATTTGTGGTTAATATGGTAAAGTAATAATACAAAAAAAAAGTTAAGTCAAGTCTTCAACAACCCATCCCTTGTTATGTCGTAACAAAAGATAGGATGCTTAATTATGTTTAAATTGTAAAAAAAATTACCACCTAATAAATAAATTTGAAAATTTATTATACAAGGTAAAAAATAATATTCAGTTTCCTTAAGGTGCCACACACATATTTTCAATAAAAAAAAAAAATCAAATTTTTAATGAAAACAAATGACAACTTTATCTGTGCGATATTAGTGGCATTTCCGTAGAAAGTATGTACGTCAACAGGCGTTAACGTTATTTAGCTTTGATATCGAACAGATAAGGTTATAACATTGTATGTGAAAATTTGATAGTTTTAACAAACACGACGTACGAGAATAGGGATTCCTGCGCCGAAACGTGATTATGTTACTTATTATTATTTTCTGGAATTTTCGTCATCGGACAGTAGAAGGCGTAGCCATACAACGAACGGCAGGTTTTGTCGGCTGTTTACGCAGTTTCGATTTGTGTGCGTGTGTCGCGTCCTCTTAATAATCGGTGTTAAAATACTCTGGCATAATATACTGAAAAATAAACAAAACGATACGTTTAAAAACATGCGTGTTCCAAACAACAACAGACCTAAGAAACGGAATTTTTTTTAAAAAAATCGCCAAGTCATCGACGCCCTCACTCATTCACTCGTTCTAATTAGGAACGGGGTCAAGTTGTTGAATAAAAGAAATTTAATGCGATTTTTGTGTTAAAACGTTTCTCAGATCGTCAAGGAGGAAGAACATTGCAACTGCAAGTTCATCTGGTGCTGTGCCGTGGAATGCGATACCTGTTACAAAAACATCGAACAGAAATCGTGTAAATGAACGCGTGTGATCGGAAAACCGATCGAACAGAATCTCTCTAGTCAGTGTTTGCAAAAAAAAAAAAAACGTTCGAATATATGGGGGAAAAAAAACAAACGGCCTACGGAAATCAATAGAAAGTTAATTTTTCGTTATACATATCAGTAATAATAATAATAATAATAAACGTGCACACGACGTTTCTCGTCTCACTTATCCTCTTATCTCGTGTCCTCCGATCCTCCGCACACGGTCATAACTATAGAAATACACACACACACACACACACGTCTTCCACAACAATATCTATTGATTGAATCGCGTACTGTGTATACTAATTTCCACGAGAGAAAGGTACCGTTTTACGCGCGCGAACGAACTACGAACATTCGCCGGCAAGTCAAATCAGCACATAATCGCCGGCGACAACGGACGATAAACGTGACGTTGTCGCTGACGAGTCGCACGTCGTGCTCAAATGAATAACTTTTTGTTGTCCTATATACGTTATAATGCACGGTAATCGCGTGACCTTTCTCTCGCGGAAACTATAGTATAGTATATAAACATTAACTATATATATATATATATATATATATACGCGGCCCAGCGTGTTTCGTAGCAGTGTTTAGGGGGCATTATACTATCTGTATTTATTATTATCTATAACGTTTATCCGAAAAATATTTAGCGTTTAAAAATGTAAAAAAATAACACGTACGATTATTTATCATATTATATTATTCCCTTATACATTATATTATTATCATCATGATTAATAATAATACGATTAATATTTTATTCAGACAACTTTAAAGGATTATAATTATTATATTATAGGAATCACTGTTGTTAACAGACATGTGCCCAAAGGAAAAATAAACGATTGATTCATATTGATTATTATTGTATTGTTACTATATTGTAAACACATATTGTTAAGTTCGACACGTTTTCACAGGCGCTTCTTAGAGTTATAAATAATAGAGCAAAAAAGTTTCGAAATCCAATGGCAATTATTGGAGCGTATACGTTTGTTTGCGGTTTACACGATACAGTTTGTTTAGAAATCGAATATAAAAACGCGCGTCGGCCGAACGACCGACTGCGGAAACGTTACAAAAAAAAAAAAAAATAAACGGATCGATGTTCTTGCGAACAAATCGAATTACAATAGTAAAACAATAATTCTAAACGTAATTAGAACAACAATCTTAAAATACATAGTTTTTTTTTTTTTTTTACATGTAGTTTCATCGCGACACCGTTCGCCACACATCGTCAACAGCGTCGAGACTCTAATGTAATATCAACAGTTAAGTACTGCCTTAGTATCTATGAACACATCGATAAGTCCAAATATTAAAACTTTTTTTTTTTTCCGGCCAAACGTTTGGTCAAACATTTCGACGAAACGTTTGTCGCCGTTTTCAAACGCTCGTTACGGATCACGGATCCGGCGGGCGCATAATATACAATGTTAATTAAACGTAGGTAAACGCGCGTCTACGACCGAGGGTCGTGGACGTCGCGGGAACTTGAAAACAGTAAGTAATTATAGAAAGACAAAAAAAAAAATCACAAAGAAACAGCCTCACAGTTTTTTCTTCTCTTATTATTATATACTATTAATAAATATATATATATGTCTACGATTAAGTATACGATATACAGTTCTTTTGCGACTTAACGACGTAAATTCGCGCGGGCGGGCGAAACATACGACCGACCACATTCGATTCATCGCGAATAATCGCGTCCGCAACAAGATCACGCGTTAAGTTCGCGTTTTAAAGACGGTTTCGCTCGTTTACCTGAAAAACGCCGTCGCGGACAACATCAATATTAGCCGACAATATAATCAATATTAGTACGTTATATCGAATGAGACACGGTTGTACGTACGTTTCCCTCAGCCCGGAAAACCAACGTTCTTATGCGTTTTTCAAAAGCCGTTCGTTTTTGAAAAGCGTACATTGTTTTTTTTTTTTAAAAAAAGGGGTCAAGATTTTACGTTTAACGGTCGAGAAATCGTAATTTGGAATGCCACTCAATTTTTTTCTCAGACTTAGAATCAAATGTAATCGTCTAAATAAAATAATTATCGCGTTTTTGTTCTCGGGTGTTATTAATTATGAATGTTGACGACATCGAGTCGTATACACGAAAAAGGCCGACTCGGCTAAAGTGTACGAAGAAACAAAAAAAACGAATATTAATCTGTACATAATTCCTAAACACTATCGTCACAATAATAGTTAACCCAGACTTATATAAATCGAATTCAATGGCACACAGTCTACGAATCCCATTGTTGTTTGTACGCAGTATAAGAAAACAGTCTCAACGGTTGACACGCGACTTCTGCTCAGAACCCCCGGGGTAGGGATTGGTTTCAATAGTTTCAATGCAACGGAATTAATCATCGTACGAGAACACAACTTGTGCACGTGTAACTATGAGGAAATAATAATCGTAATGGCTCAACGATACAAATGTATCCGGGTGGTCGCGAACGACAAAAGCCAAAAACACATTCCACGCATACACATTCAATGTGATCATCGACGTTCCGCATAAAGCGAGTAAAACACCGGTTTGAAAAACGCATAACCAGACGGGCTATCGGAATCGGCGTATCACAATTGTTCAATCGTTCGACATATCATATTTAGTATTTCACGGGGGGGAAAGTTTTAACTGGGTTTAACTGTAATTTTCTAATGATATATGCAATTCGAATTGACATACTCGGGGAAACTATGGCGAACTTCAACGTCCACATCGGTCGGACAGATGCCTTGAACATTTGAACGTTCATCGTATTCTAATGTAATAACCGATTCTGATTCCGTTACCACGTCTCCTTAATAATTAAAAAGTACGTTATAATTTACTACATTAATGTTCCTTATAAGTAATTTGAATACACAAAATATACATATAACAAAAACATTAACATAAATACACAGTACAAAAATAGGCAATAGTATTTTTAAAAATTATGATCGTTTTTGAAGAAATTATGACACATATTCCCTGTATTGTTAAATTAATTACAAAACAACGAGATTAAAAATGTTTATTTATCGTAAAGTATTATACATTAAAAAATGATACGAGTAATATAACTCGAAGAAAATCATGTGCATTTCAACGACACGATTGATATAAAAAAAAATTTTACGAAATTAATTTTATTCTCAAAATAATACGGAAATTAGAGGCAAAAAAATTATAAAAGTAATGTACCTAAAAGAACACATTTTTATCAATATTCAGTACTTATTTTTTTAAGATTGCTGTAAAACAGCTCAGATTTTTTTTTCATCTATATAATATAAATAATTTATGTAAAATTCACTCGGAGAAGCAAATTTAAAACATATTTTTTTTTTTAAAAACTAAACAGAAAAAGACGTAATATTTACGTTAATAGCATTTTACAGAAAATTCACCGATCCTTCTGTTATACAATATTAGTGGTGCTTATAGATTCGATTAATTGCTAAACACGGTTTACGTATAAAATGGTCCGATATCAAAAAAGCATTTTACCAAAAATACCTTCTGTGTGCGGTTCTGGTTTAAACCCGAATACGCTGTAACATTTATGGAACAACTCTCTTATAGCAGATAACCTCATTTCTCGCCTAGACAATAAAAAAAGACAAAAAACAAAAAAAAAAAATGTTAATGCAAATATTATTTGTATTTCATTAAACATTAAACTTACATTGAAATAGGAATACGCATTCTGTTCTCAGTCAAATAATCGTTTCCATTCAGGCTGCCGGTCTGAGTAACAATTGACCACCTGTCATGTGTAAAGAAAACGTTCAAAAACTGTATCTTATTGTTTTATTATTTTTATGCTCACTCGTCATTTTCACTTGAATTAGAATAAGTTCGTGAATGTCTATGTGTATCGGGCATATCAAGCGGCGGCGTGGTCCTATCTTCACTCGATGGCCGAAGCTCTTCATCGTCGAACTCGAAATCCAACTCCGGCGACCTAACAGAACGATGTTGCCTACGAGGAGATGAACATTTATAACGTTTAGTCTCGACTTCTTCAAGAATATCCATATCATCATTAGTATTATCATCATCCAACTCGTATATTGTTTCTTTGATCAAAAATTTATCCACTGGTTTTTTTATCGGCTTCAGTTTGGCCGTTCCATTTAGCTCCATTTCAAACTGCGGCTGATAATCTTCTAAAGTATCGTAGGACGACTTTCCATTGGTCAAATCTTCATTACTACAAAATAAATATTAAATTAATATGCGCTGTTTGATAAACGTCTAGAAATCTATTATATACCTTCCATTGCTGTTGTTGCGCGAACGAAGTTCTAATTGATCCAAACTAATCAAATCAAATTCGTTCATAGATGAAGAAAATTTAGGACTATTTGGCGCCGTGGCTGCGGAACTAGAATTGCAGAAAAACGACATTATTCACACACTTATTAGCTAACCATAAACAATGGGGCTAACTTACGGAACACTAGGCATTTTGAATTCTTCGCTAAATATATACTTGAGGAAATGAAAACAAAAATGCATGATGTCTTCTCCTTTTTCAAGACGATTTTCTAGATTGTGCCCGAATAAATACCAATCGTACCCAAGTGTTAGATATAACATCTGACTAGCAGATAACGATTTATGAATAACACCATCAGCCCACAAAGACATTCTCAATAATGATATGAACATTGGTGTCCGATCCCAACCACTGATGCAATGTATTAGTATTCCTTTTGATGAACACGAAACATATTTCAAAATTAACTTTAAGTAGTTTGCCGTCAGCTCCTTCAAGTCCCATTCCTGTAACGTCAAATGTAATACGTACATAGTTATTTTTTGCCTTCGCTGAATATATTAAGTTATTATAAAATATAGTTTGTAACAAGTACAGTATTGTAATAACTTATTATTTAAATAGCATTAAAGAAATAAGACTGATAAATAATAAATCTTTATCAAACATTTATGTTGTGCACAAACTATAAAACTAGGTTCTTCATTTTTAAGTCATAATTTAATAAGCATATGAGAAAAAGTCAGAAATTGAAAAAATTATAGAAAATATAAATAAATATCAGTAATGTCAAGGACACTAATATGAAGATTAAAAACTGATGTATAAAATATCCTTAGTATTAACAAATTAACAAAATTAAATTAAATCACTGACAGAATTATGGTTGAAAATATAATTTTGAAGTATAACTATATACCATCACATAATGTATGAATATTTATTATATCGATGAAAATATTAAATAGTATATAGAATTTTTTAATTAAAATTATGATTAAAGTCAACATTTAAATAAAATGAAAAATACTTTACTATACTTTTGAAACAGATTTTACAATAATAATAATGATAATGGTAATCAATGTAAATATTTAATTATATATGACCTTGTAGTCACTCCATTTGATATTTAATTGGTCAACGGCAGGATTAGGCTTGACAGTGAGCGTAGAATCAATAGAAGGATCAGACCAGTTGAACATTAATCCTTCAGAGTTATAATTATTTTTCTTAAAATCTAGGAAAAATTCACAGCCTGGATATGGCGTAGGTATAATGCGGAACACAGCATATTTTTGGGTATCGTCTACTTTTTCTGATGATGTTACACTAAAAACAAACAAGAATTTAGTAACAAAAAAAAAAAATACATTCAATTTTATATTAATTAAAACAACATAGAGATAAATTTAAGTCTGAATTAGTACTTACGCAAACAAGTATTTCTGTTTTTCGTTTTCAACCATTAAGTCGATAATAGTGCCCACCTTCCAAGCGTTTAGCAATTCAACATCGCACTTTCTTTTTTTATCGAGTTGTCGTAATTCGTCGAAGGATAAACCTTTTTCGGTTGCAGTTCCCAAACCTATTTCTGTCATTCTAGCAATCGTTGAAGACCTGAAATGTATATTAAATTAAATGTAACACAGATGTATGTTTGTAGATCAGTATATTCAGTGGTGTAGTGGAGGGTATGGTGTACAGAGTATACTCATATCCTAAATTTATATTAACGAGTATAGGGATAAAACAAAATTGAATATGCGGCTATGCGTATCATTGATAATCGATTGATAAGTGACGACCACCAGCGTACTTTGCAGAACATTTTTGGTATAACGTTCAGTACAAGTGTTTTAATGTATATAATTATTCATCAATTAGTTTTAATTTCCACATTAAATCTATACTTCACAAAATATAACAAACCTATCGATGATCATTTAAAATCAACTCGACTTCAAAAGTCAAATGGATACAATTTAGGCACAAATTTACATTCTCATTATTTATTTACTTTTACTAGTATAATTGAACATATAACAAACGGAATGTTATAACAACAAATTGATCCATACTTATTTTTATGATTATTATTATGATTGATGAAATAATATTGAAAATAGTACTTACAATTGGGAAAGAAAATGAACTAACGAAATGCTGTAAATCTATTAACAAAAAAAGTCCATTGAATAGTATGGATACTGCCGACAATATCGTAAATTAAATTTTTAGTTATTAAATGTAACTTCGGTTGTCAATGCAAGACTGAATAAATGCTCCCAATAATTGAGTGTATAATCAAAAATGTATTTACTACTACACCACTGAGTATATAATAATTTTACCTGCAAATATATTTCCCCTGGTACATTATTACAGGTACGACAAAACGATTGCGACATCGTGCAAATTTCGCTTCATTGATTAATGTGTCCATTTTTTGATCAGTGTCAACGGTATCAGTATCGGTTGCATTCTTAGGACTATTGAGCTTTGGAGATTGAGATCGTTGATGGGATTCTGGTGATGAATTATTACTACTAGGTGAAGGAGCGCCTAAATTGTTTCTCTTTCGTGCGCTATTTCCTTTTGGTGAAACGTCATCACCAGAGCTACCGGAAGAAGTTTTATCTGATCTCGAACTCCTTGGTAACTTTTCACTTTGTAAGATTGGTATTTTGTGTGGATATTGTTCATTAATACGTCCTTTGCTGTTATCAATAACCTACAATAAAAAAAAAATTGATTTAAATTTGTAAATAAATATTAGGCGTCAATATAATTTTAATTCATTTTAAAAGTTATTGTATAGTTATATACATTCATGAATATTTTAAAAGAATTGAAAGATATTATTGGAATTATTATTGAGCAGACTTTAATGCACTAAAAATCTTTAATATATGTTCTATGGTGTTAAAATAATATAAATTACATTTTTTAAAACTTCATATAGATAAACAATTTTTGCAATAAAACATTAAAATAAAAATGTATAAACAATAAAAATAAAAATAAGTAGCTATATGTGTTATGAATTAAAAATTAGATTATTATAAATTACGTAAAATGCGCTTATTTTTTATTTTTAGTAGATTTAAGCTGAAAAAAAATTACTACATAACTGTTAAACTGTCACAGTAATTTAGTGTTTGTACTAATAAGCACAGGTAATAATAAAATAACCTGTACCAGCTGTACCTACTAAATTGTAAAATGATCAAGATCAATAACGTTTCAATTAAATTTTATAAAAAAGATAGGCATCAACCTAAAAAATTAATAATTATTTTTAATAAACATCTTACCATAATTGTATAGTCCAGTTTTAATAGATTCAAACATCTTTCCATAACTTCAACGCTCTGAAAATCGATTAAATATCTTACAAACATGTTGAAATATAGCAATCACAAATCATAAATGATAATTAATTGTAAATAAGTTAATTCGTCTTGTGACAACCCAACAAATGTTATTGTATTAACAATGGGAATGAGCAGCCTTTTTTGGCACCAAGGGCTAAAGAAAAAAATATTAATTTTCTCTTTCAATTTTAAATAGCTTTTTCAGTGTAATAATATTAATATAAATTTATGTAAGTTTCTAACTGTTATAATGTTTTAGGATAAAACAAATAATATTAGCTATGAATTTCGACGAGAAGATTCTTAATATGGTCTTTAGACAGGTACCATTTAATCGTGATGCAAATTTGCTTTTCAAAGAAAATGTTTCCTAACACACACACACACACACACATATATATATATATATATCAATATAATAATAATAATTTAAAATTTTTTTCACAGATGCGTTTATAAATAATAATTTAAATTTAAGAACTAGTTTTGTCTGTAGGCGGTACAAAATCATTTGATAGACCGCAAGGGATTGGTGCGAGAAATTATCATTGCAATGGCTATTCATGAAATTAATAACCTTTATGTAATAAATAATTGGAAAAATTAATATGTTCAATATTATCATAAATTATATAACTAGGACATCTATTTTTAGGATTTATAGACGAGAAAAACATTGGTATAAATTATCTATACATTTAGCAACAATACTGTATGCAAGCAGTGAATTAGATTAGAACATACACGCACACATGTTGTTTACAATGTAATGTATTTAAACTCGATAATATTTATGATGAATAATAACGGTACCCATTAATTACGTTGAGGAGTTATTACACAATACACATCACCTATAACCTCTATGAGCAACATGTACCTAATAATAATAATAATAATAATAATAATAAATTCTATCTGTATTGGCTCGTGTTGGACATCGGGTCATAGCAAAGGTCATACACTAAAGGCCAACTGTTGGCCGGCCATCTGCATCAGTCGTAAAGGAATAAAGCGTTTGTGCGATGACAAACGGATACGAAACGGTTTGAAAGACATACGAGAGACACGGCGACAAACGGTGGCGGACCGTCAACGGCAATGACGTTCGACCGGGCCGATAGACAGATAATTTCCTCGTCGACAGACGGTCCGCGCGTGCGCCGTTGTAAGAGTATGTACTTACGAACGGGTCGGTGTTGGTGCATTTGAACGTGTGCTTGGAGAAATGTCTGATCAGGTTGGTGATGTCGGCCTCGACCACCACGTTCTTGTCCATGTCGGATGGTGTGTCGTCCTCCGGTGTGTCGGCCGGTGTGTCGGCCGGTGTGTCGGCCAGTGTGTCGGCCAGCGTGACGGACGGGCGCGTCGATCAGGCGCGAACGGCGACGGTCATCGTCGTGTTGCGATAAACGCGAAACGAATACGGCGGCGGACGCGTCCGCGGGATCGAACGAAAAGAGACGCGCAGGGACCGGGATGACGGTGGTGGGGTGGGGGTGGGGGGCGGTGAGGAGGAGGACGCGTCGGATTGTCCGCGTACAGTGCGCGGGGCCGCTACGTTATAATACGAATATATAAAACCGAATAAAACGACGACGAAAAGAAATAACGTGAAAACGACGGAGCGATTATCGCGCGACGGCTACGACACCGACAACGATGATGGCGGCGATGGCGGCGGCGGCGGCGGCGACGGACGACACCGTGCACGACGACAACGGTAACGACGCGCGCGCTACTCGACTCGGAAGCGAACGGCGGCGGACGGACGGACGGACGACGACTAACGGGCGAACCGAACGGCAAAGGAGAGAGGAAACGAACGAACTGAACGATTGACAATGATAAAGAACGAAAAAAAAAAAAAAAAAAAAACCGAAAAGACAACAAATCAACGTGTTTCACATGAGGGGTCACACGCGGACGACGTCTCCGTACGGAATTCCTACCACGACGCACCGGACGGCGGCGTTTCGTACGCACAATAAATATTGTACGTAGTAGCGCGCGTTGATAACGGCGGTGGCGCTGCGGTCGACGACGGCGACGTGTTTATCTCTCGTGAACGCGGCGGCATACAGAGCGATTCGATTGTTCGCGTGACGGTGTGTTCGGCCGACAAAAACCCCTCGCGTTCATTCGCCCGTTCGGTCACCGTTATCCGGTGTGATTTACACTCGGTGCCGCTTTCGAATCGCTCCGTACGCGCAACACTGTCGCCGCCGCCGCCGCCGCGCAGTCGCAGTAACACGGCCGACGTTCTCGTGCACGGCACACGCGCACGCACACGCACACGCAGCGCGAGACGGCGCCGTACCCCTCTCTCTCGCACCCGCCGTCCCGCACCGGTCGCACCGGTCCCCGCGTTCCTCGTCGTCGACGATACCACCACGTTTTCGACGGTCCGCGACCACCGAACGTCGCGTCGCGTTTTCTCGTTTACGAGCGGCGGGGCGGGAGGGAACCCACCAGAAAACCAAACCCGACGTACTGACTGTACGCCACACGGAAATGATTTTTATAATACGCGTTTTGTCGAATGCGTAGAACTGCAATCGGTACCGTCCGAATACGAAAAACGTACCAATCGGTACCCGTCAGGACCGTGATTAACGGTGTTCTGTTTTAAGACCGTGTACGTCTGGTTTTTTTGTTCGTGGATTTTAAACCGCGTAAAACAATATTCATTTACGAATAACGATTGACGTGTGCAGTGTGCGAATAATGATGAAATCCCCTTATCGAGCATTGATAATAGCCGTGTTCGATGTCGCAATGCGTTTTCATCGTGAACCGAAAACAACACGAACCGCGGCGTGCCCGTTATTGATAATGTTATTTATATTTGTACTAAAAAAAAAAATATTCGATTTTAGATAAAAGTCAACCGTTGTTATGTACGATTTTTGATTTTTTTTTTTTTGTCACGATTAAAGTTCGGGATTTGATTCGAATTCGGTTTTCGAGACGTTCGTCGTTTAATTATTTTAACGACGGTTTTATTGTACTCAACAAGTAAATGTTAATTTTGTACAATAATTTTTAAAACCATTATCGAATGTTTTCAAACGCCCGATTGGCTTTGCGAATCAAATAGCAGTTTCGCGTTTCGTACAAATAATAAATGTTTATTGTTCGTAATAATTAGACCCAGGAAAAAATATGAATCAAACGTCTACGAACTCCGTCTGTAGATTAAATTTCTAATTGTAATCTCAATAGCAATTAACAAAGCGGAAATCTCTACAAACTATGAAAGAGTGTTTAATCGATACGTATATAAATAAACCAGGTGCGGATTCACATTTATATTACGGGGGGGGGGGGGGGGCGAATATTGCACAAAATAAAATACCTGTTTAATGTGCGTGCGTTTATTGAAATGAAATACAAGCGCATACTTAATTGAAAAAATATTTTTGAACTCGAAATAAACGGGACTGTAAAAATTTACGACAACACGACAGAATATTTAAGAAACACGCACGACGCGATGCCGCTCATTACCGATGACTATCGTATAAGATTAGATTAGAATATATACATATCAAAACTAAGTCGGTAGTCCGTCCGTCTCGCGACTGGTCGCACCGTCGTATTGCTATCACGCGCGATTATTATCGCGAACGCCGAGAACAGCTCGGAGAATCTATGTACGTTGGTCCGTGCGTGTAGAATACACAAATAGTTCGAAGTTTTCGTTGAGCATTTTCATTAGGAATTTTTTCCGATAGACCCGACGGCGCTATGTTTTCCAGTGACGTTCCGAACAAAATTTAGACGCGATCCGCGTTCCGTGCGTTGCATGTGCAACAGAACAATTACGATTACCGCGAGAACGGCCGCCGGCCAGATGTTGACTACCCGGCGCGCCTAACTGATTTACGGTCTTTTACGAAACGTTTCTCGTCAAACGGAATACAAATAATTTACCGGTGCACGGAGGTAATGTATAATTTACGTTGTATTTCGTTATATTTCTGTTGTTTTGGATTTTGTTTGTTTCGTTCAATAGACGGCAATCGCGTTGAACAAATAAAAGACGCAAAAATCACAAAAAAACAAAACAAAACCGTTTCCTCGCGATAAATAATTATTATTAGAGGAGAGCTAGGGATTTTTTCGTCAGTGCAATTTTTCCTAAACGTCTAATGTGTTTTTGTAAAATAAAAAATTTCTATACGTACGTTTTACCGTAAACGGTGTGCAATGCGATTCTATACGTTTTACATTTTTTCCTAAACGGTTCCACATAAAAACAAAATATAAAAAATACACATTTTCCGCATGAAATTACGTCTTTAACGTTGCCAGTTTGAATTATACAAATATGGTCGTTTTTTTCATAACGGACAAATCAAAGTATCGTCATTTTGCGTGGAAATAATAAAAATCACTAAAAATATTTCAAAAGGTTAACAAAACAAAATATTGTGATTAAACATGTTTTAATTTAACATATAATAATAAATAATAAGTAATGAAAATAAAAGAATAAATAAATAAAGAGTAAAAATAATATGCAAAAAAAAAATAATAAGAAAACTAAAAATAAAGAAATAAAAAAGAAGAGAAATAAAATAAAAATTATAAGCTAATACTCGTAATTGATAAAAAAAAATTTATATATATATATATATATTTTTTATATAATAATAGTAATAATAATAATAATAATAATAATAATATAGGTTTTTTTTACTCATTTGCTAAAATTTAAAAAATTTGACAACTGTATATAGTGTCGAAGATTATCAAATCGGGATATATTTATACTCGTACACAGATGATGAATATGGTTAGAACTGTTTCGCAGTACCAAATATATGATACGTCGTTTTTTGTTTTTGTTTTTGTAAAAAAGGTACGACAGTTAATAATTTTTGTAAAGGATTAAGACATCGGAACATTTGACGAGGAAAAACAATTAATTCGATAAATTTTCAATGAAATATATGTTATATAATATACAGATCATCCATTGGTAAGAACTGGCTGTACAAATGAATGTACAAAATCGCGAAATTTATTTGATAATATGTTTTCATAGTTCACTTGCTGGTTGTGGTTCAGATTGGACGTAGATAAGTATAATTTATTTTTCGTTAGATACGACAGAACATTGTCACGTTAGGGAGAGTTTATATATGTATATATGTATATATTTAACAACCGAAATGTATTATTATCCTCAATTTGAATTTTGTATAAAAACATCGGATAAAACGTGTAGATAAAGTTCACCACAATAGTCAAAACCGACGAAGAGTAAAAAAAAAAGAGCTAATTTTATGTTTATATTGTCTTCTTAATGGAAAACGATAGATAACATCCGATGACTATCGTTTAATACAAATGTGTTCCGAGTGCATAATTTTCCGCCGATCGGAATAAATCTATTTCTATTTTATGTCTGTTTCGCAGTAATATAATGTACATTCTTCTTACATAATATTTCTTAAGATAATATAAATTCGATACTCTAAGTTCGTATTTTCTATTAAATTTCGAGTGATTTAAAAACTTGTTTTTTTTCTCCCCGTTCCAGTTTCATAAAATTACGATTTACATCATTTTTACAATAAATGTTTGTACCATGTAGGTCGTGATTAAGTAATAATGTAATCGTTGTTTGTGGCTTGATGTGATCGTGAAAATAAATGTATTTAGATTAGTTTAATACGAACTCGATGAATATATCTTAGAAAAATAAAAATAGTTCTTTTTTTAGAAATCGTAATATTTTTTACGGTTTTCACGTTTTAAATATTTGTAATTATTAGATACATAAAAGTCCTAGGTTCAGTAATAACAATACAAAACAATACTGGATATTGGTATTTAAATTTCAGTAACAATTATGTAATAATTTAAATGTATTATTATGAAACCAGGACTTGCTCAATTCACTTTAATATGTATTACGTAATTTTAGACAAAGCTATAAAAGTAAATTTTAAAGTATAAAAAATATTATCTGCGATATCGGATGACAGCCGTGGTCATAAATGGCGTATAACATAACATAATAAACGATTGAAATTATTACTTTTTTCGAGAACTCAATATTATTGTTAAATTTATATATATATATATATATTATATATTATATATAACTTTTTACACACGTTATTCAATATGGTTTTGTGAACTCGTGGGCCTCCACATCACGAACACGGTCGATATGAAATTATTATAATATAACCCATTATGATATTATTGTACGAGGTTTTGTTTTTGTTTTTTTTTTTGCGTATGTTGCGACGTTTTTGAACAAATAAATAACAATATATAATATATATATAATCCCATATTTATTCTATTATAGTGGAGGGGACCATTTTTCCAAAAATATCTAATATTAATAAATTAAAAATATCGATTTTTTTAGTTTTATCGTTAACATGTCTAGTAGAACTTCTAATCTAGTTACTACGACAATCCGAGTAAATTATTGTGGTTTGACAGAAAATAACAGACGGACAATGTTTTCAAATTTTCACAAGGTATTATTGAAATGTGTCCAAATGCCGTGAATTGAATGCACGTACGAAACTGTGTCATAGGTGTAAAATGAATGGACACGAACGAATAATTATTAAACTATACCGATTTGCGTTTCTATTATACGATTCAAATTTCCATTACACAATATGTATATTAGCCAATGTCAAAATTCAATGAGTCGTCTGTCGAATAAATCAATTGGCAGATACATGATTGATCAATGATTCATAAAATCATTTGATTAACGTCTTAACTCATTAGTTATTAGTCACCGTTGACTAAAGAATTATATTTAATGAGTAATTATTTATATAGTCTGTAGACAATGTAAGCACAGGGGAACATAAAAATAATAATTATTAGTGAGTGTGTGTCTCGTGACCTCGGCTGGTATGTACAACTAAGAACGGATTTTTTTTTATATAATTAATGTTTTACACAAATATCTCGCGACCTATAAAATGTTACAAAAAACTGAAATTGAAATAATTTAAAAAATACATTCGATGCTTTTAATATCAGATATTTTAACCACTAAGTGTGTTTAAATGTACTATTAATGTAATAGTTGAGTACTTGATAAAAATAAAATAGCTACGAACAATTTTACTCGCATAATTGTTCGTGTTGTGAAATGTACTGAAATAAGTATGACCCAAACATGTATTCAGGTATTTGGTGGGATTTTTTCGGTCTTGGAAAATATCGTTTCACACGAATGATGACAATTTCCGGTTTAATAGAATATTCAATAACTTTGTGACAAATGTTTTATACAAAAATCGATATTTGAACGTTTTTCAAAACACAAGACTAATACAAATGTTGGTCTAAAACTGTTTTTGGGTGCCAATATATCATATTTGTAGTCATCATGGGTACTCGAACGAGACTCCTTTTCAATTATACAATTATGGTAATTATTTATATAATTAATTTCAAAATGGATTATGAACAAACTAATGTTGCGCTCAGGCTATAAATAATATGATCTACTCTAGACAACACGATATATTGTGTTTTACTGGATCATCTAGCAATCTTAAAATATGCATTTGTTGGTGTGATTTAGAAAATTTGAATATCAATCAAATTTGCATGCCGAATAGCTTATCCGAGGAGCTTAAATGTAAATCACGTATAGATTTTGTTCGATGACATAGTAACTAATATGATTGATAAGATTTTAGTTCATTCCAACCATAGACTTATAATATATAATGTATTATAAGTCTATGATTCCGACCATCTTATTACGTTTCCTATCTGTTTCCTATCTAACACATAACGTTACTAGTGCTAACTAGACTTGCCGATTTTCTTTGTATTTACAATATATTTGGGAATTATTTCGACATTAAATGACATTCGAATTGTGTAATGTGTTTTGTTATTATTTGTTACACGAATTAAAAGGAGACTACGCTTTTAGATTCAACGAAGATCATGGTGCAGTTTTTTTACAAAAGATACAGAATACAAAAAACTATTATTAGACAATTATTGTAAATACTTTATTAAAATATAAACAGTTGTATTTTAAATACTATTTGAGTAGGTATTATTATAATGGTCGAAAGTTAGAATTTTTTTTTTTAACATGACCAACAATTAGGTATGTTAAGCTCATGTAAAATCTCAAGACGTTCACACGCCTGCCTATACTATAAATGACATAAAAGACCCCAGCCCTTCGTCGCTCCCCCGAAGTAAATTACAAGCCCCGCCATTGTTGAAAAGGTTTAAATTTGAAAATTGGTCATTTTGACGGTAACAACACGAATGTTTCGTCCGGAATGATAGCGGCCGTATATAGGTAATAAACTAATAAACAATAACGACATATCCGCTTCTTTTTTTCACGTTCTCCCCTCGGCTTCGCTTCGCCCGAGTCAACGAACCCGTATAATATACACAGTATTACAATAAAACACGTTTAACATAATTCGCTCGTCGAAAATGAATCGAGCACAAATGACACCGAACAGTCGGTAACTCATATAATACACGTATTATGTACACACTCTACAAATATAAATTGGATCGCCTTGTACTTACTGTATACTCATTTGATATAGTAAAAACAAAATCATAGACTACTAGCGTAATAGGATGAAATAAAAATAAAAATTGTTTTTAAAAGTATATGCAAATTTTAAATGTGTTTAAAGTTTGACTTTAAAAAGAAATTATATGCGTAGTAAAAAATGAAATATATTATAAAACCAAAATCGTATCTTATGCATATGCTTAAGCCATTATGACGAAAACGATTGTCGGACAATTGTCTGCCGCAAGATTCCTTCTATTCTAAGAAACCGTTTGTCGAACTTTCCAAAAAGTTTCTAACACTTTTTTTACGAAATGTTTTCTGCGATAAAAATAAAAATACAAAGCAAAGTAAATAATAGTGTTCAAATAAAATCAAAAAATGTGTTATTTATATGTTAGTATATTTATTTGAATAAAAATATCTGGACACTTAACAAGACTATTTAAGAGGTATGGATCACAATTTTAGTAAATTAAGTTAATTAAAATTGTAATTTTTTCATTATTATTGTTAAGTACTATTACTGTAAATTGTATCATTATGAAATAAACTACAAAATAATCAAGACTTACTATTCATAAAAAAAAAATTAAAAAAACTATAATACATTAATGACAATTATGTACAATTTCATTACAAACGTTTAACAACTTAAAATTATTAAATCATATATACTGTTTAAAACAATGCTCAAAATATCTTCACTTCGAAAGAATATATGCATAAATTTAAAGTATTACATTTTACACATTTACTATTACTATATTATTAAAATATATGCTTGATGTTTTAACTAGCACTTTCGGCCGAAAATAATTAATTAATAAGACAACGAGTATATTCCATTGACTCTAATGATTGACATTAACAAGTTAGGCTATCATTTTGAGTAACTTTGCAAGGTAGAAAACTCGCAGTTATTATTCGTGCCTAGTTAATATTATAGCAATAGGGGCCCGTTAAGAATAACAGGCCTTTAGAAAAATTAAATTTGAATTGTATTTGGTAGTGAGCCTACAACAAGCAAAAGCATTAAGTTCGTGAAAGAGGAATTCCTCTTTCACGAGCGAGCGTTAAGCACGTGTCGACCTAATTTCGATAAACAACATATAAAACAAGCTGGTCTACACCGACGGAGCAGTGGCGGCCAGTATGCAACTAGGCCAGAGCTAAAAGTCGAGATGAACACGAACTAGAAGTTATTGTTTCAGTAACCACGATACGAAATGTTCAGTCCACAGAATGTATGTGAGAAATCTAAGGGCGAAATCGGTAATTACTTAACGTTTGCGGTCAACAGCAGGCAGTGGCATATTACGGGTATCTGAATCGCGTCATCTGTTGAGATACAAACGAACTAAATCAATTTTGAATGTTATTGTCGTCCATATTGCCAATACGATTCTATGACCACTAACTACAGAAAATATCGATTATTACTTAGTATTTGGACAGTAAACAATTTGAATATCATTTATTATTTTATTGTTTAATGAAAAGACCAGTTAGTAAACATTACACCAATAATCACTGTGATTGGATTAATTAATTGTTTGTGATTGTAAATTGTTTAATAATTTAGCAAGATAACATGTGAAAAAATCAGAAATTCCTATATCCTACTAAAATTCATGTTTCGATTTTAAAATTTAGTAGTGTATATTAATTGTAATAACCATTAGACATAATAGTTCATTGTCAAACATATGTATTCTATCGAGAAATATGTTGATTTTTTATTTTCATGATAATGAATTATACTATATAAGAATTATTAAATTTAAAAAATAAAAAAATATATACATAATAATTATTATTAAGTCCTTAAGTGTAAATAAAATTGAAAATTAATTAAACAGAGGAATTATATATAACGTGAATTAAATTTTAAATGTACAATTTTTGTATTCGTATGTTATAATACTACTCAATAAATGTTGATATAAACTATTTATTTAAACTGATTTAAAAACATGTAATTCTTTCACTATTAATTAATTAATTAATAAATCTCTGAAAAAAATTTTAAAACCTAATCCGAATTCGAATTTTACTAAACAAATTAAAAAAATAATATTATTTATCAATAAATATATAAATAAAATTAATATAATTAATGACTATTGGAGGTTTGTAAGAGGCGATCTCTACCTGTCCATTAAAACAACAGTCTTCCGATATACTGTTCCTATATAAAAGACAAAATAAAGACAAATAAGTGATTTACAAATTTTAAAGAATAATAATAGTTGAAATACAAATACAGATTTTACAAAATAATATTTTATATCAATATTATGAATAATAAAATTAATATAAGTGGAAAATACTGGAAGATTGGAGTGATGATCTCAATCGGTCTAGTAAAAAACAATTTTCGTTATACATTATTGTTGCATTAAAAACTAAATAATTACGACTAAACGACAAAACAAATAATGCATGGTACAATTATCACAATTATAAAACAAGTCTTCAATAAATTTGTTCACTGAGAAAATATAATTATTTGTGCATATAAATAAGGATTGTTCTTATTTCATCTTATTCCACTGTTTTGGATATTAACCGAATTGGTAAACCAAGAAAAAAAAAACAGCTTCTTGAATTTAATGCACCGAACAAAAAATCGTTTTACTTTATTTTAATACATGCTTTAATTTCTAATTAATTTTCATACTTAAATTAATTAATAATTTTTTTATTATTATAAATTTATTATTTATTAACCCAGGTCAAATTATTACTCTTTTTTTTCTTTTGGTAATAAGTATAGGTTAAAACTAATGTTCAGGTGGATAATGCATATTTGTATAGTATATTTAAGTGATTTTTTTTAGGGCATAAGCGCATGCAATATTTTAGGGATAGTTCATAAAGTCTCTAGCCCTAATAATTACATAGTGTTTGGAATATGAATAATTTGAATATTAAATATTATTGTAGTGTTTAATAAAAACCGGTTATTGAAGGTTAATTTTACATACATTATATCTTTATTATAACATTTTATTGAATACTGTATCGAAAAAATTAATCACTGCTAGTTTCATTACTTGTATTAATTGCATATTTATAAACACTTTTTCGTGTTAAAAATGTGCTCCGAGTATATTTATATGCATTTCATTGCGGTAGGAAGTTTTATAAAGTTTATACATTATTTGACATATTATCCGATGTTCCCAGTAGTTTTCTTTAGAATTGTAAAGTACGTTGACACATGAGTAGGATACTTCATTTATAGTTTAAATAAACAAATAAATAATCATAGAAAAAATAACTGATATTAAGGCCTGGAGTTTTCACTTGCGTTTTTGGGCGAAAATAATTAATTAATAAGCGACGAGTATATTCCATTGGCTCTAATGGTTGACATTAACAAGTTAGGTTATTGTTTTGAGTAACTTTGCATGGTAGAAAACTCGCAGTGATTATTCGTGTCTAGTTAATATTATAGCAATAGGGGCCCGTTATGCATAACAGGCCTTTAAAAAAATTAGTTTTCAAATATTTGCGATTGTGATCCTACAATAAGCAAAAGCATTAGTACAGTTCGTGAAAGAGGAATCCCTCTTTCACGAGCGAGCGTTAAGCACGTGTCGACCTAATTTCGATAGACAACATATAAAACAAGATGGTCTACACCGAAGGGGCAGTGGCGGCCAGTATGCAACTACACCAGAGCTAAAAGTCGAGATGAACATGATATAGAAGTTATTGTCTCAGTAACCACGATACAAAATTTTTAGTCCACAGAATGTGTGAGAAAATGTCAAAGGGCGAAATCGGTATTTGCTTAATGTTTGCGGTCAATAGCAGGCGGTGGCATATAACGGGTATCTGAATCGCGTCATCTGTTGAGATACTAAACGAACTAAATCAATATTGAATGTTATTGTCGTCCATATTGCCAATACGATTCTATGACCACTAACTACAGGAAATATCGATTATTAGTATTTGGACAGTAAACAATTTGAATATAATTTATTATTTTATTGTTTAGTGAAAAGACCAGTTAGTAAACATTACACCAATAAACACTGTGATTGGATTAATTAATTGTTTGTGATTGTGATTGTTTAATAATTTAGCAAGATAACATGTGAAAAAATCAGAAATTCCTATATCCTAATTAAATTCATGTTTCAATATTAAAATTTAGTAGTGTATATTAATTGTAATAACTATCAAATATAATATTTTAATTACCACATATTTGTATTGTATTGAGAAAAGTGTTGGTTGTTTATTTTCATGATAATAAAGCATACCATAAAATAAATATTAAATTAAGAAAAAACTATAAATGAATACTTGTTATTAATAAAAAGAAAATCTTGTACAAACAAAATAAATAAATGTATAAGATAAAGTCCAAATTTGTAAATAAAAATGAATTATCCATAGAGAAAATTATGAATATTACATGAAAGGTACATATAGTCAAAACCAAAAGAAAAAAAATTAAAGCAAAAGAAATTTTGTATAACGTGAATTAAATTTTAAATATACAATTATTGCATGTAACAATATTACTCAATATATGTTGGTATAAAATATTTCTTTTAAATTGTTTATAAATATGTCATTTTTCCAATACTGAATATTTTTTACATATTACTGTGTATGTTTAATATATCCAAGTCAAGATTTATATTAAAAGTAAGAAGTAAGATTATTTTCGAAAATATATTGGGAAAAATTTAAATTCGTGTCAGTTTTCTTAATTTTTAAGGCTACACATAAATAACAAATCTCTATAATAAAATTTTAAAAGTTATCCGAATTTGAATTTTACTAAACGGATTTTAAAAATAAAATTTTATAGAAATCTATATAAAATAAAATTAATATAATTAATAAATAACTACTGGTCTACTAGTCAATCAAAATACAGGCTCTGTGATAACATTAAGCTATATAAAAAGCAAAATACAGACGCATAAACGACAAAAATAATACATAGTACTTTGTGCGCACTCATATTTCCTCGGTGGAAACAGTGTGTATTGTATATTAATAGTAGAAGCTATTTGACATAATATTTTAATTGTCAAAAATACGTATTGTTTGGAGAAATGTGTTTTTTTTTTTTGTTAATACTTAATAAAAATAATAAAATCAATATATCGGAGAAATTAAAAAACCATTTGAAATTGCATTATAAAATTAATATAATTAATAACCAGGGCTCGGAAGTTGTAACAAATGCATATTATTATTGGTTAGTCTTAGGACATTCAGAGTAAGATACAAATTTGTTTCACACTTCCCTGATGTAATATACGAAATTTTATTTTGCTAATTTTTGCATATTTGCGGTTTTTAGTGCTATTTTGCTAATTTTGAGTTTTAAGAGCTATTTACAGTCATATTTTTATATAAATAGGAAATAAATAAAACTGTATTGAAAAAAAAGATTTTGGACCAAATACTTACGAATACGAATATTCTAACGAAAACAAAAATAGTACATTTCAGTTGTTATCGCCGATCATACCGGACTATTCCGCTCGTTTCCAATAATTTAGTTATTTTTAAATTCGTGTCGAATGTACTGCGATCATTGGATTCGTCTTATTTCGTGTCCGCGTTATCGTCGTATTATTTAACTATGAACATACTACATACACAATGATTTTATTTTAGTTGTCCGTCGACCGTCGTCGTTTATCTAGCCGTGTAAACGTTTTAATTGTTAATTATTATTACTTATTGACGACTGTCGATCGCAAGTTTTAATTTTAGTATACCCGATATTGTAGTTGTCGTACGTGTGTGAAGGTAAAACGTATATCTAATCCCGTGTTTTTAAATCACTTTAAAATGCCTAAAGCAAAAAAAAAAACATTATTAAATCACCTTTCGACCTCAACAAGTTTACCAAAAATCGATTCTTGCGATAAAACGTTGTTGTATATGACACAAAATAAAGACGAATAAACGATAAAACAATGTACTACTCGGTAAGACTATTAGAATTATTAAACTAGTGTAAACAAATCAACTACACTACACATTTTGTTTTTACATACCGTTTATTAATTTTGTCGAAACTTTGATATCGATAATTCTTATTAAAATAATTCATCATTTTGTTTATGGATCGATAGGTGTGTACGGGCCGGGGGCGTTAAATAATAATACGCGCGCGTGTTCAAAGCGTACAATGATTTCGTGTAAAAAGTGCAAAAAAATATACATTAATCTAGTGAGAATCGATCCGGTTTCTTTGAGTTATAATTGTACGGGCCGGGAGCGTAAAAACGTTTCTACGCGCACTCGGACACCAAATAAACAAACTTAGCGTACAACAACAATAATAAATAAATAAAAATAAATAAACAAATATATATATATATACATAACAAATTACAATAGGCAAAACAGCTCACACGTAATAATAAATAGCGCAGATGACCTGCCGCAACCTAAACTAAATATGCATACGCATATAAATAATGAAAATACAATCCCGAAAAATTCAATTCAATATAATAAAACACATTCAAACTATCATTAGCTATTACAGCCAGAATAAAAAAGGATTAGCTATCATTAGAACGATAACTATTTTTGATTATTCGGAAAGTATTACGCGACGACGTCGACGTCAAACAAGGTTAGAGGTTAGGTCGCTGATCGTGAATTTTGTTTGTATATATATATGTATATGTTTGTTCGTTACAGGTTTACACTAGTTTTTTATAGTCTTCCGCGTCTAAAACGAACCACACGTCGACCACTCCGATCCAAACGCAACTGAGGAGACGACCCGTCGCGGTGATCGACCGCGTGTCCCCCCCCCCGCGTTCCCGTGTCTGAAGCGAATAGGGGCCCGTCACGTATGACAGGCCATTACAAAAATTGCTGTATAAACAACCTTAAAAAAAAAAAAAAATTGCAAAAGCGTATAAGGTATTCGAAGCGTTAAGCGGTTGGCCGTCAACCGCGACCGACGACGTAATAACAACACGGCGGTCTACGCCGGACGTGTGGAAGCGACCGGCCACGCGCCGGCACCGGTGTCGGATATCCGGACGGACGTCCTCCCGGTGACCGTCCCGGCGGCCGGCAATCCGATTTCGGAACCTAACTTTCGCGCGGCACCACGTCGACAGGTCGACGTCGGCATTCGTTCGGACGTCCGCGGTCAACGTCGCACGGTGGCACATGCGCTGCGTCCGAACAGCGACATCTTGTGCAGTCGTCGACGCACCGGGAACATGAATTCTCGCGTGGGCTGCGTTTCCGGCGGATTTCCGTACGGACCGTACTGACTGACCGCTATCTATCGGAACTGCCCGTTATTATTTACCACGGTGTTCGGACGACGCGCACTTCGATTATCGTACACGGTGGCGCGCCCACGAATTTTCAATGGTGGTGGCGGGGGAGGGGGATGTTATAAGTAAATCGTAACAATACGTTTTGACGAATTGTCATTTTGGTAATACCGAAAACTCAAACGTTTATGTTTCAAGCTGTCCATAATCGTTTCTAGCTCATAATTGTGTACGTTTGTAGATTGTTCTATAATCGAAATGAATTTAAATTACAACACGCTAATACCAAGTTGTTCGATTGACATAACGCCATTAAATTGAAAAAAATGTATTGCACGTTTAAAAATAAAATCAAAATACATGGAAAGTAGATTTTACTTATTCCAAACGGAATTTCAACCGCCTGGCTTTTGTACTTTTTTGCCATTGACTAATAAAAAGTATTAAGCAATGACTCTAAAACAGCTCTTATAACTAATAAGTTGTTTTCTGTAGATCAGCGAAATAGACAATGGAGGGGGGGATATAACCCCTAACCCCCTGAGCACGCCACTGATCATAATACATACATACATATATATATCGTTTTATTTAACTTCTAACCGTTCGACCGTACGCTAAATCAAATTTAGTTATACGTAATCATGTAATTAATAAATTATTAAGATTATTATATTCAATTACTCAACGATAAATTATTATGCGTTTATTTTCTTATGATTTGTTATCAAAATAACAATTCGATATTGTGGTCATGATCACAATACTGCAACTATTACACGTTTCTTTTACAATTTCTATCCCTAGTTATCGATGTTAAATAATAACATGCCGCTTATGAACAAACGCGAAGATGTCTTAATAGCATATACGAACGATATATATATATCGATTATTTTTATTAAACCATTACGTTATTAATGTTTTGATTAGCTTTAAATATAAATTACAAACTGTAAAACCGGTAGATTCATCAGTTTTTAATTAAATTTATTTTCAAATTTAATTTCTAATGGGTTTCATAATTTCCCCGATACATTGATTTTGATTCCTTTCATTGTTAAAAGTTATCATTTTTAATAATGTTTATTATGTTCATGCGCTTACTGATATTATGTATGTAAAAAGTAACCTTTAATAATCGGTTTATTAAAACACGCAATAAAATAATACATAACGTTCAAATTATGCATACTTCAAACACAATGTAATTATTACATAGAGTACAGACTTCATGAACTTAAAATATTGCATGCGTTTATGCCCTAAAAAATCACTTGAATATGCTTTAAAAATATCAATTATCCAACCGACAAATTTATCTTCGTCTATACTAAATACAAAAAATTATTATACATAAAGAAAATTATTAATTAATTTAAGTATGAAAATTAATTAGAAATTAAAATTAATGTATATTAAAATGAAGTAATAGGATCTTTTGTTCGGCGCGTTAAATTCAAGAAGCTGTTTTTTTTCAATTCGGTCAACTGACCCAATATGCTTTTCGACTTTAAGGTGTTATCAACCAGTTAGACGTATAAGGGCACTAATTTTAATTTCACAAAGTTCACAAAACGGTAATTAACAAAAATATTAACAAAAATAAAAAACAAACACATCTTCCTATACAATACATATGTTTGTCAGTTAAAACATTATATACAATAGTTATGACAAAAAATATAAAATACACACTGGGCCCACATGGAAAATATGATTGCGCGCAAACGATAATTAGACGTACTCTGTCGCAAGGTCACCGTAATGTACAGTAGCCAATCTGTTTACGGATCGATGGGTCGTGGAATACGGTGGAGCGGGATAAAATAACAGCAATTTCCATTCGTGTACACAAAGTAGTCATTTTTTTTTTTGACAATGATAACAGTACCACTACGTATGTTATATGTTCGGTCGTCTTTCATACAACAAACGCTTATCGCTATGCTCAGAAAACACATCCGGACAGGCGACCAAAACCCGTCGTCCTACCCTCTGCGCGTTCTCATCACAATTACCGGCCCAAACGCCACCCGTCGTGCACCCGCGTAGTACAGAGTGATCGAAAAGTCGCGCACACCAAAATAGAAGTGTTTCTAAATAGTAGTTGTGATAAATTATTTTTATCGGTTATTTCAAAATAACACTACAGGTATTCCCGACATTTAATCTAGACGTCATTATTATATGTATTGATGATATGACGCTTTTAGTAATGCTTTGATTATTGCTCTGTGAACATGTCGTTTTCCCAAGAGCAACATGTGTTTATTAGCGTCAGTCAAAATGGTAGGTCTTCCGGTTCTCTTCTTGTCTGAAACTGATCCGGTTTCACGGAAACGGGCGATTAATCTCGTTATGGTTGAATTGTTAGGTACTGCTACATTCGGATATTTCACTCGAAATTTATCAATAACACAAGCATAAGAACGGCTAGCAAAATACTGTTCAACAATAAACACATGTTGCTCTTGGGAAAACGACATGTCACAGAGCAATAATCAAAGCACTACTAAAAGTGTCGTATCATCAATACATATAATAATGACGTCTAGATTAAATGTCGGGAATACCCGTAGTGTTATTTTGAAATAACCGAAAAAAATAATTTATCACAACTACTATTTAGAAACACTTCTATTTTGGTGTGCGCGACTTTTCGATCACACTGTAGAAACACACGAGATCGTATACACAGTGCACGAGGTTTTTCCCTGTTTTGTACGCTTCATCAGCACACACACAAATTTATTTTTTTGTTGTTTTTATTATTTGAATGTAGGAATAATTTGGAATATGTACATGTATTATTCCCACATTATTCGCACTGTTGTTTTGTACATAATATGGCCAGAAGATACGTGTTATCGTTATTTTTTGCGTGTCACTCGAGCCGCTGTATACGCACACCGGTCGCCGCTTATAAATATATACATGTATATTTGTTTATTTATATAATATTTATTGACGTAAAATATTATTTTTAAAATCTGTATTTGCATTTAAAATATTATTCTTTATGTTTGAAATGTGTAAATTGTTTATTCATCTTTATTTTGTTTTTTGTTTTGTATATAACACAATTTTATCGCAATAGTCGTTTTTTTAGTAGACTGGTAGAGATCGCCTCTTCTGAACCACTATTAGTTTCGATTGATATTGATTTTTTTTTACTGTAATCATTTATGGTTTTATAGTTTATGTAGTTATTTTATCACCTCCCTGAATTTTGTTTATGTGATATTCAATCCAAATATATTTTATCATTACGGGTTTACACAATTTCCTGTTGACACGCATTGAACATATTTGTATGTTATACTCAGGAACGTAACCAGAATTTTTTGACCCCCAATGACCACAGGCACTAAAAACTATCTAGAGATGTTCGTCAGTGAAGGGAGGGGGTTGGGTTTAAATTATGTGTTACTTATTTGTTCCAATGCTTTTTATAGTTCAAGTACATTAGTATGTATTAGTAGTACACAAGTTCAATCATACGCGGGCAATTTACTGCTTGTTTAAAATTTTTTAATTAAATTGTTTATTATACATGCATTTTAATACATCGGTAGTCGTCTATTTTTGTGTTTCATTCCAAATCTCTCCTCAAAATCGTCTAAACTTAGTGATTTTGCAATTTGTTTTTAAAAATATTTAAATCTTTAGCATTTGCGGCATTTGTAGAAATAATAATCGATTATTTTATCACACGTGAAAAAAAAAAAAACACTGAAAATTATTTGAAAAGCAATTATTATTATAATCGCCAATTTTAACAAATATCAAAAATAAAATCCCGCATTTGGGGAGCATGGCATTTTACGGGCAACGACGACGATATCGGGTTTATCGTCGTTTATCGTGACGTCCCGGGTGGTGGGGGGGGGGTTTTGGGGAAATATGAACGAAAACAGAAATCACACATTTATAATACGGAGTGAACACGACGATCCGTCCCCCTGCTGACATAACTCTTTGTGTCCATACCAGTCACATGTTACACGTTTACGTTTGTGAAATCCGGACAGATGTTCGAGACCCGAGACGTAAGTACGGGCGATTGAAAGGCCGACAGTCGCGTTCGTGGACTGACAGACGGCGGGGAAACCCATGGGCCATGATCCGGCACCTGCCGTCGTACCGTGGTGACCGGCGGTAACGTTGAACGTATTATCTCGTCAACACAACGATATTTATTTTGTGTTTCGTCGACTGTGGTAAAGCGAACACAGTCCCTTCAATTCAAACCACTGATCGCAAGCACTTAAACTTTTGTATATAAAATCCCTTTGTGCGTACATTCAAATATAAATAAATTGTCTAAAACCATAAAAAAAAAAACAACACCGCGGAATACTCGTTATAGTGATTTATTATCCACACGCATGGGCGTGTGTGTGTCAATACCGAATCGCTAACGACCACACACGAGAAAACCGTACCGATGACGTCACGCGGTTCCGAGATGTTCCGCATGGTCGGACTCTTTGACGTAGTCGTCGTCGTCGTACTCCAGCGGTCCGTCTTCGTCGTTCTCTCCGTTTTCTTCTCTCGATTCCCATTCGAACGTTTCGAACTCCTTCGAGTTTCGCCTTGAGCTCGTCCCGCACGCCTTGCAGCTCGGCTAGTCTGAGCTTAGCGTTCTCTATCAGAACCGTCATCTTGGCGATCTCCCTGACGTCCGGGTTGTCTGCGCACATGTTCTTTCTCACGTAACTCGAAAAACGAAACCAACGAAAACCAACTCATCGCGACGTACACCACAAAACAACATGTCCATTCCGATTGTCGCACTTATCGCATACGAATTACATGTACATAATGTATAGTACACTGTCCCGGGGAACTGTGTAGTTGATTTTGCTCGTTCACCGTAAATTAATCGTTACCGTATTATGGATTAAATTCGATGTGGCTGGTATACTCGATTTAAGACCGTCTTTGAAAAAACTGGCCAAAGCACAATTAAAAGCATACCACGTAGATACGTTATGAAAACAAAAGGAATATAAATATTTTAAGTATCAATAAATATTTAAAAAAAAAAATCAAGAAAACCAAGAAAACGAATTTCATACCGTACTAAATATGTTTAAATCAAATGATTCAAATTCCTAAATAATATATATACGTGTGTCTATTTAAATAGTATTATGTATACAGTTAAAAGCGTGGGAAAATTAAAGAGAAACAAAAAAAACAACAACTCCACGACTCGCATTGAACGTATACACCGAACCTCAAAAATAACATGCTGATAGTCTTATCCGTAATGTGTAAAATACACTCACTCGATAACGTCCGACGGTTGTTCTGGTTCGTTGTACAACATTAATAGTACATCGGTTATTTTATTTAGAACACCGTGTTGGTCTAAGTAGTTCAGGAATTCTTGTTTTTCTATCTCGTTGTCCTGTAAAGTCGAAAACACGTAGTTTTTTCACGCTCGTGCCTACTGCGAGACGGACATTATTGTGTGTGTGTGTGTGTAGTTTTTATTTCAATACGCCTACACACGGACTCACCTTGTCTAAACTCATTTTACCTATTTTTTAAAACAGGCCACGTATTATCAACCGACAAACGTACAATTTAATAACAACGCACAACATAATAAACAACTTAATAATAAACAGGACTGTTAAACATTTCAATCGGCCAAACGTTTATTTTTTTTTTGAATAGATACTAAGTAAATCAAAGTGATAATCTTGTCTTGAAAAATATTTCGACCCGTATAAGAATTTGGTATTGGCGCGCAACACATTTTCGTTCTCTAATTATATAACACGGTCCGATTTCGTGATTAAATTAGGTAATTTTTATTTCATCATTTTGTGCATTGGATCTGAAGATAAATGTACGAGACACATTCAATAAAATATATTTAACAAGAAATAACAGTGGTAAAAGTAAAGGCATCTTACTAAGTACTTTATTAGTTTTTCTCTGTTAAGTGACAGTTATGTACATTCCAGGTGTAGGTACATTTTTAAAAGCAGTCAAGGTCTATTGATACATTACAACTTTGGTATTTTAACGTGGCCAATTGTTATTCATTGTTTATTTCTTATGTTTAGACCATCAGATATTGCTACTTCAGAAAAACATCTGTATCAGTTTTGGTTGTATTTTTTTGATGTGGACACTTACGTATCACCCCCCTTCTTAAACAAAAGTTAACCTTCACAATAATGGAATTTAAAAACATAAAAATAATTATAATTTTATATATATATAATATACTTGTTTCGTATAGTGAATAATATAAAAAGTAATGTATAATAAACAGAGCATTTTAAAATTTGGTAATCATGCAAAGTACTTTTTAAATACGCCTAATTCTAAAACTATTAATTAAATAAAACTAAATAAAACTATTATGTTTTGTATGTTAAATTAATACTGTTATCTTTTTGACTAGCATATATGTTTATAATATTGTCGTAAAATGATTCAGTTTCTTTAAGTTGATGAATCAAGGACTTTTCAATTGATAGTACCGCAAGAGAACTTAAACGAAGTTGTGAAATACTATTTCGAGAATAGGTTTTAATTCTTTTGAGGCAAGAGAAACTTCTTTCATTTGATACACTAGTTGATGGTATGGTTAAAATAAGAACAAATGCTTTACAAACTTCAGGTAAAATGTCTTTCAATGCATTTTACGTCACTATACAAAACCTCCAATTCGACTTTTAATTTATTCACATCATAAGATATAGTATGACAAGTCGATATCAAGTTATTTAAAACAAATTTACGAGAATATTCTTTAAATTTAGTCACATCAGCCGACTAAGTAAAAAACGTAATTTATCTGTATCGTGAAATCCGGTATTCAATTGCATTAGGATGTCAGTCTGCAGTATATATATATACACATCGACTAAATCGGAATCGGCTTACCTGCTTTTGGTGAATCATTTTTTTCCGCCACACTTCCCACGACCAAACGGCGTTTCCACGACAACATGACAAGCACGTCTGTCACCGGATTCATAATGCCGATTTCTGACAAACGAATGAAATCGATCCGTCAGCGACCAGTGTAATAAATGTCGAATAAAAACCACGGCGGCACGTGAACAAATTTTAACGTTTAAATTTTAACGACACGTAAACAGATTTTAACGAACGGACGCGAGCGACGATTCGAACAGGACGGAAGTGTAAGTTAATATTACAACGGGCGGTATCCGTTCGAATCAATTCCCCCTCCCCCCCCCCGGGCAACTATAGTGCCGATAACTCGCACTGGACGTTGTGACAATAACAACTGATTGTGTGTGTGTGTGTTTTAACAGCAAATCTATTTTTAGTGCACGGAAACGATGAAAAACTCGACTCATCACGATCGCTGCGCATGCGCAATTCCACTTGTTTAACGGTCGCGTGCGTTCGCGTACACGAGCACAAACTCGGGTGGCGACGATCGGAACGTTAACTTTATGTCGAATTGATTTAAACCGAACTCAGAACATTGAAATGATACACATTTTATAAACTAAACCGATTTCTTTTCGTTTGTTATTAATTCACATTGCATAAATAATAATCAAATACGCAATAGAAGAATTATTATCGTATACAACATCGATGGTGTTCTTCATAAGTTCATTTTCAGTAGACAACTTCAAAAAGTTCCAGAACATATTTACATGTAAATAAATGTGTATGTCGTTATGATTATTTTTTCTTAGATTTTTCTATCGATTTTACATAGTTTCAAGTGTTCACTAACAAATATTTTTATACTTTAAAAATAATTTGTATATATTTTGTTAGTTAATTTTTTTGAAATTAAAAAAAAAAATAATATCACCAGCTTGTGACTAAGAAACCTACAAATGAAAAACTGAACATCTGAGCACCTCATGTTGGATTTAATTTTTTTTAAACATCTTTTTATTTATTCTTAATCAACATTATTTCAAATTAATTTGCTTTGTACAAATTAAAATTATTATTAAATTTGGTGTTCAATTTAGTAATTTAGTACTATAGCAATTTAGTAGGTACTTCTCATTAGTTTTTATGTTGATATAATTTCAGAAAAGTCATTTGATTAAAAAAAATACTCTGTTGGTTTTAGTTTTACCTGTGGTGTATGCATCTATCTATATCTACATGTATATATATTTATATCCTTTCAGTTTTATTACAAAATACAATTATAATTCATAAATACACATAAAACACAAAATAAAACCAATTTTTTTTATTATTATTATATTTATACATATCCATAAAGAAAACCCCGAACAATTGTCATCAAATAAAAAAAAATTGTTATCGAGAGGAATGCAAACGATGAATTAGGCTCGTTCACCACGGATACGTCTGGCCAACTGAATGTCTTTCGGCATAATGGTGACACGTTTGGCATGAATGGCACACAAATTAGTATCTTCAAACAAACCAACCAAATATGCTTCACTAGCCTCCTGAAATTAAAATTATTCATTAGACACTAAAAAAACATTAGTTAAATTTGTTTAAATGATAAAATTTTGTTGATGCATCACAGAAATTAAATTTAATATGTGACATTAATAGGTATTATAATTTATTTACAATAAGTCAGTGTGTGTTAAATATATTTATTATATATATAATAATATTATATATTATATATATTATATATACATATTATATTATATATATAATCAAATTATAATCATTTAAAAATAAAACTGAAATATCAGAAGACAATAGTGACACAAAAACTGGTATACAGTAGCAAATCAATTGAACATGTAAACTATTTTGTATGTACAAACATTAAAATATGTATTTTGGGCCATGAGGAGAAAACACAATCAGGCAGATAGAAAAACAAATCTATTTGTAATTTTGCTGGCTGTCCAGTTGTGTTCACTTATGGTGAATATTCGATAATAGAAATAATAATACAAAATTAAACACTTAATGCGAGACATGAAAAACCCAAAATGTATTGACAACTTTACCAGTTGACAAAACATATACATGCATCCAGACTTCTCAATAATAAATCACAAATCTAAAGCTATTGTTAACTTTGGATTATACCAATACGTTGATAACTCAAAAAAATAAAAAATAAAATAATCGTCAGACTTACCTGCAATGCGCCGATGGCTGCGCTTTGGAAACGCAAGTCGGTCTTGAAGTCCTGGGCGATTTCCCTGACCAAACGTTGGAACGGCAACTTGCGGATGAGCAGCTCGGTGGACTTCTGATAACGACGGATCTCACGAAGAGCGACGGTACCGGGACGATAACGATGGGGCTTCTTGACCCCACCGGTGGACGGTGCGCTCTTACGGGCGACCTTGGTGGCCAACTGTTTACGGGGAGCTTTTCCTCCGGTGGACTTGCGCGCGGTCTGCTTGGTACGAGCCATGATTTATAATACCTGAAAAAATCGGGGAAAAAAAAAATGAATAACGCGCGATAAATAACGTACGACCGGAGCGCAAAACGGTTTCGGCGTAAATACCGCGGACGCCGTTGTTAACCCGAGCGCGCGCCGACCCGACGTCGTGGTCGCGAAAAGCGCGGCCAGAAAACGGGAGACGAACGCTCCGATCGCGCGCTCACCTCGTAATCAGTCGTTCGGGTGTGACCAGACGAAACGCGAACGGCCGGACGGGCTGCAAAACGGAAACGCTCGCGGACGTGGTGCGCGCACGGAACCGGCCAAAACAATGCACACGCCACGGGGCACACAAGGCCGTCGGTCGCGTCCTGGCCGGAAAGGCATCGACCGACGAGACGAGCCCGCCGATTGGCCCGCGACGCGTGTAACGGGCCACGCGATTGGCCGGTGCCCGCACGCTGTCCGTCAAACGTCTGTCGGCGCCGCGTTTTTCTCGCCGCCGCCGCCGTCGTTCACGTTCCAAAACCTTACCGCTGAAAATTAATGACGATAAAACGGTAAAACCGCGCAAACGGACCAGCAGATCATTACGATCGTTTTCGTTTTTCGACTTTTCAAAACGTGTTGTCCAAACGATATCCAGTAGCTCATTACCCGTTGGTAATTTTCTACTAAATCTAAACGCAAAACGTTTTTACCGTTCGTTTTCAGCAACGTATTACGGTACATCACGCGTATTTACGATTAATATTACATACGCGTTAGAAAATGAATACATTTACCGAACGGAACAATTTTTACATTTCTATTTCACATGCAAAACACTCTGAAGACTACGTAATATTTACGTTAAAGTCGACATTGAATTTATAGCACGCATTCACAGAACACGGATACAGGTTATCCAGACGTATCGAACTGTGCATTTCAAATTCTACGTGTTGTATGGTGACATACGCACGTGTGACTCACAGTTGTGACATCAGAATGTTGGCAGCACGTTCATTAGAGTACATTTGTATAATCGAACAGCATATTTTGTGTGCAAAAAATTGATTTCACACGTGTAAGTCCAATCGTGTAAAAAAACTGACCCACCAAAGATTTGTAAAACGTTTTGTCGACCGTTTCGAGAATAATAACAGGACTGGAAAATACGTGTAGAAATAAAGAAAATGAATGTTTAGGCTCAGCAAATTTAAACGAACTGTATTAACAAATATAATTAACGTAAATGAACTGTACTTAAAAACTATAGCGAAACGCAGGGGGGAGGGGGTCCACATACAATGATCCACAATCGAGACCGTGCCCTCGCGCTATTTTATTTGATATTTGTTTAGATTGGCGATATAATTCCTTTTAAATGTCAAATAATTTTCAGTGTTTTTTTTTTTTTTACGTGTGATAAAATAATCGATTATTATTTCTACTAATCCCGCGCGAAATAGTCACGGCTATGAATAACCGTATCCGTGGAAACAACTTTATGGAACAGCTGTTGTACTTCCGACTCCGTGATCTGCGATTTATAATTTTTTAGTTTTTATACTCTCAATATATTAAAAAAAAAAATTAGGATGTAAAATTTTGGTATTGAAGTGGATTGATATATTTTTTAACTATCAAATCATACATTAAACGTTTTTGAAACCGCTTTAAAATACTTCTGAAAAGCCATTAAACTTATGGGATGTGTTTAAATTATTTCCAATTCAACTATGAAAATATGCATATATTTATATTTACTTTCAATGTATATATAAAAAAATAGAAAAAAATATATATATCAGCATTTTCTTTTCCCTTTCCAATCCCTCCAGCCAATAGTAGTCCTGAATTTATACTTTTAACCAAGGTCTAACCAAGGAACTACTTTAAACCCTTACCTGTTTTCTGTAGTAATGGATGAAGTTACAAAAGAGATACAAGGTGGAGGTACGATAGTACATGATATAGGAGTAAAATAGGATCTATAATCTTGTATTAAATTTTCAGTTCTTTAATACGAAAATTGTTACTTTTAAGTTTTATGTTTTATAAGTGTTTAGAAAGTCATTCTTGAAATTTTTTGATAAACATAATATTTTATAAAACTGTGTTTATCAACCAATAGTGCTTTATGCAAAATATAATGGAAATTTATATAAGTTTATAAATATTATACAACTATAATATAATTTCAGACATAAATAAAACATAATGTATTCATAAAACTTGATTTAATGATAAATACATGAAAATATTTTAAATAGAGGAGCCAATTCTTAAAAAAATAATTTGTAACAGTTCTTTTTTTTTAATGCGAATAAACTACAATGAAAATATAAAATACTTAAATTATTAATTAGTAATTTAACACAGATATATTAAATCGACACTTTCACAAATATTATTACTATAAAACAATTATAACAATAAAATTAATATATATATATATATAGCCAGTACTAGTAAATAATTGCATTGTAATTGATAAATATTGGTTTTGATTGTGAAAGTACTGATGGAAGGAAGAACTCAACCCATTTTTAAGTTTGAGGATCATTTGAATGACTCCATGAGAACACGTAATCTTCTAACTACATCTGCAAACAGACCATAAGTACCAATGCGGAATAGTTCTGTTTTTATCCAGCTTGGTCCCAATTTATACTGAAGCAACATGAACCATTTGTACGCTTGGTCATGATATATTTTTTCTTCTGTCACTTTAAGACCCACCTATAATAGCAAAACAAAACAAAATAGTTTTTTAATTTTGAAAAATTTAGAATACAATTTATGTATTAAGAAAATGAGACAATTATAAAATGGAAGCATTGTTACAAAATGATGCAACTCTGCACAAATCGTTATCACTTTAAATAATATCATCTTAACTTTGCATAAATGCCTTTTTCTGGATATTGTAACTTCACATGAGATATTTTTTTATGTTAACACTAAAATAACTTTTAAAATTGCTTAAGTTTAAATTTATTAAATATGAAATATATTAAATCAGTTTTTTAAATGGTAATATTTTTCTTTAACAACTATAATAATATTATAATTGATGAACACTCGTTTTAAATTTAATTCATTGCATTTATATCATGGAACAAGTAGGTTCTTTTATTAATATTTGGTCTATGTGGTTTGTGATTAAACAAAATGAAACAATTTTTTGTCATATATAAGCTATAAAAAACTCAAGTAATAATTTCCTATAAATTCATTTAAATTTAAAAATATATATATTTTTAGTTTGTGACATGTTTGGAAAAAGAGTCAAGTACTCCTAGAAATGTAAGTTTTTAGTATAAAAAAGAATTTGTTATACAATGAAAATATGTATTTGTTATTTGACATTTCAGATTAAGTTATTAATTTTTTTTTTTTTAAATAAGTAACATAAAATATGTGCACTACTTTATACATATTCGAATAAAAAAACAATACATTCTACACATAAAATATGCGGAGTTTCGAATTTTTCACTATTCTATTGTACAAAAGTGCAACATAGAGCTGCTAACCTAATAAAAAAAATATATGTACTTTGATTTTTGTTTTTTCATGATACATTTTAATTGCTGTACACATAACTAGGCCATGAGATAAGGTCGCACTCTCTGCTTCTTTTCCTATACAAACAAATAATGATAGTTAATATTAAAAAAAGAACAAAAAAAAAAAAAAACACAATAGAAACAATGATAATATACAGGGCAAGTTTACTGACAATTTATTTTAGACTATTTAAGAAAAGATATGAAATTGAATATAATTCCAAACTCTTTTGAAAATGTTTATACATTTAGTGTAATAAAACCAGAAATATATTGTAATATTGTGTGTACACTTTATATACATTTCATTTTTATTATATTAGAAATAATTTCATTTATAATTTTAAATCAAAGATTAAACAAAAAATATGTAAATAAAAGAAAATGTTAAAGTACTTTTTTAATGGTTTTCATAAGAAATTTTTATGAACATGAAATAATTTTTATTAAACATACCAGTAGACGTGACTATAAAGTCTGATCCAGCCATCATAGCTACCATAGCTGCTTTATACACATTTTCATATGAATATAATTCAGAAACAGACAGAATTGTTTTCAATGTAATCGTCGGTCCAGTTATAGTTTTGATGGCTTTTATATCGCGGTATAATTTCTTGAATTTACCACAGATAACTAGCCTGCGATCAATTACAAGATCTATTCCTTTTGCTCCATATGTAATGGCCCATTCCACTTCAGATAATCGACTACCCATCGGTACCAAGCCCATAGGAAATCCTCCTGCAACTAAAATTGATTTTGATGTTAGATATCCAGGAATTATAATATTGAAAAAGCATAAAATTCACTTATATATGCCTCCAAAAATTGTAAATAAATGCATATATTACAGAAAAAAGAAATTGGTTGTGACACTATCTATAGATACAAAAAATATATAAAAATTGTGTAATTACCTGAAACGATGTCTATATTTTTCATATTTTGACTGACTTTGTTTTCAACTATTCTATCCCTAGCATCCTTCACATGTAAACTAGTTACACATATGGAACATGGAGATAATCTATCCATTGTGAAATCTTCCAAGTCATTCCAAGATTGAGTCTTCTTCAAATCCTCAATGATAGTTTTCAACGAGTTGACACAATATGATTGGGCCTAAAAACATTTAGGAAAGAAAAGAAATATTAATTTAAAATCATTTTAAACATACATTTTTTTTTTACAATTGTATTTAATTTCTAATACACAAATAATGTCAAACTAAATTTTAACTAAAAAAAAAAATGTATTATTGAGCATTTATTAAAATTAAATTTACTAATCGAATATGTTTTTAATATATATCCTGGTAATATTTTACCGAGTTGTTAATATGCTCTCAAATTTATTACTTAATTTTCACTATGAAAAAGTATAAGAAAAGGTAATATATCTCATCATATAGCTTTGTAAGTCTAATTTGTAATGGCTGGACAAATATAGAGGGTGACAGTACTATACATTTTATTATAATTACCTATACCATAATCTATTTTCTTTTACAAATCAATTCTAAAACATATAGCAAAATATAATTAAAATGTGATGATAGACAATCTAAATAATTTTGGTGAAATTAAATGTGTATAAATTATGACTTTTATTTGGTCAAATATGAAGTCAAAGGTTAAAATTGGAGTAACAAAAAAATAAAGAGTTGTATACAATTTGTTTATTTATTGGTTTTGACTAAGAATTCAACTATGGTATAAAGTGAAAAAGAAAATATAACAACAAAAGTAAAATAATAATACTCAATAACAATAATTTGGTTCATTTAAATTTTAAAGTAAGCTGTGTTTGAAAATTGTATGTATTGATGAAATAGTAAAAAATATGATATATTATGTATAAATACAAAAACATTTTATTTGACATATTTCAGGATGAAATAAGAAACTATTGTAATGTAGTAAAACAATTAGAATATCAGTTAAAAATGTATTCGAGGTAAGCCCAATTCACACAATTTTTAACCGTCGAAATGACGATGAATTCAAAAGAATTCATTGTTCCAACGACAAAGCGTCAGTTTCTTCGAAGAAAAGAAACCGAATCATTTTAAACACTCTACACACAGCCGAGTATAGTAGTACAATTATTGTCAAAAACCTGTAACCAAAAACATTACCTTGTCAACGTGTGTTTGAATGGTCGTTAGATTATCCGTAGAGTGAAGCGAAGTAAGTTCTATAGTGTGCAAGAAGAACATCAAATGATTGAATTCGTCATTGGACGAACAGTTTTTATTTAATAAATTCTCGCACACGTTGATGAAATCGCTAAACTCTTGCATGTTGAACGGCGGCGTCCTCAGCAATGATTCGTCTGAAATCACAATCGTGTTTGTTTATTTGTTTTGTTTTACTCGTGTCCGACGGCTCCGGACGACGTACGCCTAACGAACGACACGTAACGTCGCGATTAAACGGCAATAACGACGACGACGACGATGACGCGAGAACGCCGCGTTGTCGTCGAAACGTCGTAACGCGTCGAGAGAAGTCGTGCTTACCAAAAGGTATTCCCGCGTTCATCGTGCGCGTGTCCAGAGCGTGGCTGCACGTGTGGATCGGTACCGGAACGGAGTTTTCTTAACGCGCCGAACGTGTCGCGAATACGGATGTCACGAATATCGTCCACGGGCTAGTCGTCGTCAAACAATCGAAGCCGGGGTCCGTTATCAGCCCGTTATGCAAGCCTGGGCCGCGGTCACGGAAACCGGACGTGACGCCTACCCGTTTATCGTCGCGTCGTGCGAGGTCGCCGATCTGTTGCCGCCCGACGGTCAACACCGGATACAACGGACTAGGAAACGGCTCTGGCCACAGACATATAATACATATATATAGACCGCGAACAACCCAGTGCGTTACACGCGAGGCACTGGAGCCAAGATGCGTGCGAGAGAGATAGACGTAGAAGAGGTGTTTTTCATGGATGATAAAACAAAATTGTTTTTTTTTTTTTTTGAAGTGATATCACAGAATATGTGATACGAATACACACGCGTTCTGTACAGTCTGATGCATAAATGCTGAAGCAAAAATGTCCGACTAGTGCTAATGCAATGGCATTAGATAACACAAACATTCTCCGAATACCAAGTTCAAAGAAAACAATATGTAAGCAGGAACTATTTTTCACTTGTGTTGGGGGGGGGGGGGCAAACATTTTAGATTAATATATATTTTTTTTAATATGTAATACATAAAGATTCTCACCAATATGTTTTTGTAAATTTAATAATTATATAAAATATTTAAGAAAGTATGGAACCAGTTAAATATACAGATATAAATGAAAAATATAATACTTCATAGCTTTTTCTTAATAGGCTTATATAGAATATATGTGTGTGTGTGTGTGTGTGTGCGCGCGCGTGCGTGCGTGTATGTTGTGGTAACATATTTATGTAACACCTGTACAAGGAATAATTAATGTTGACAGTGTATAGATCTTTGGAACATAATATTATTAAGTATAAATTTATTCAATACTTTGATTAATTAAATTATTAAATGTCTTATTTATTTGATAAAGTATTATACATTACTATTCTTATTAATCAATATTTTTTTTTAGAAAATAGCATAAAAATAAATTAAATATAGGATTAAAATATGTAAATTATCATTAAAACAAAAACCTTTTTTAAATACAATGAAACAATAAAATTATATTAAAAACAATTATAATAATAATTACTAGAAACTAAACTTAAAACTGTTAGATATACAAAGTCAGGGTGATAAATGATTTTTATTTATACAAGAAAAATATTATAAAATAAAAATATTCAAATTAGTATTAAAAAACAATATTTCTAAATGTTGATTTTCTTTCTGATGTTCTTGAAACAGATTCTTGGGCAATTGCTTTTAAATCAATTTTAGCTCTAATAGATTTATGGACATGTAAAATCATTAGATGAGTTAATCTCTTTTGTGTCATAGTGGATCTCAAATAAGTTTTTAGTCTTTTTAATGCACTAAATGAGCGTTCAGCAGTTGCTGCAGATGTTAGAATGGTCAATATTAATTAAATAAGTTTGGTAACTTTAGAAAATAATGTATCTTTTACATTTAAATATTCATTTTCAAAATTATCAATAATATTGGAAATACTTGTGCTACTAGATACTATAGAAGGCAACATAATAATCTGTGCATGAAGTTTATTAATATCAAAGTCTTCACTCATGTTATTCAGGCAATTAGTAAGTTCTTGGTGAGTTTTTATTGAATTTTGATCTACAAGTATATTCTCTAATTTAACCAAGTTTTTTAGGCCTTGTTGATCGAAACGTCTATCAATTTCATTTGTTAAATAATCAATTATTTCAAACATATCTTTCCTCAATTCACATTTAAATGTTAATTTTACAGAAGAATTATCTGTGTATTGGAGTCGTTTGGGTGGTTTTTGAATGCGCTTTGTATATTCATGTGATTCTAATTCACATATTTCAGCTTCCAATGTTGTCATATCAAACATGTTTTCAAAATATTCATTAGATCTGAATGATAAGAGTGTTTTCTTCAATGCATTTGCAACTTTAATTGAATCAGTTGCATAATAATTAGGATTTTGTAACAATTTTGATAGTTGTTCTACTGGATCAAAAATATGTATTGCAATAGTTAGGAAAAACATTGTTTTACATTTTTTTAATTTTTTCACATATTCCTTAAGTGTTGATTTTTTATCATCTACTATACAAATACTTCCAGCTAGCATTTCATCTAAAGTTTTTTGAACTCTTTTGTAGTTATCCATCTAGTAGGACAAAATGGAAGTAAATGTTGGTTTCTACTATTTAATTCAGAGGATTGACATGGCTCTAACACTATATTTTTATAAATGGGTTTTCTCTTAGGAGATTCAAGAATAGTATTTGACACAAATTTGACCATAGTAAAGGTATCGCACATGGCACTATTTTTTCGTGCAACTTCTTGTAATGCTAAATCTACTACAATGTACAAAACAACTTTTTGGTTGAATATTTTCAATTAATGTTTTAACACCATTTATTGTACCTGACATATTAGCTGCTCCATCAAAACAATGTCCTCGTAAATTTGAGTTACTTAGTGTAAACCGAACCAATATATCTTTTATTGTTTCAAAAAATGTTAAAGCTTTGCTATCAGTGATGTTATACAAACCAGTAAATATTTCATGAATTTCAAATTTTGAATCAACATATCGAATGCACAAAGAAAACTGTTCTGTAGCAGAAATATCAATAGTTGAATCAGCAATTATAGAGAAATATGTTGATTGCTTAATTGATTTTATAAGTTCACGCTGAACTGTTAATGACATTATTTCCAATATTTCATTTTGAATAACTGAACTAAGCCAGTTAGTTTCTTATTATTACGATACTGTTAATATTATGCTGTTATACCTAGTTGTTTTATAAAATGGAAAAATACGAACTATTTTTAGATTTTTGTAGTTCAAGTGATCGCGAGCCAATTAGCAAGCCATACAAGACAGGGTTTTCCGTCGATTTTGTTCCTTGACCAATGAAATCGGTCGTGTAAGAATGTACGTATATGGATTAAAAATACTACGTACAAAAAACGAAACGTTATCGCTAAATATATTCTGACAGATATATTTTATATTTGAATTGTTCGTGTATGGTCGGCTATTGTTATAATATCAGACGCTACTAATCACTATCATGACATGTCTCCTCACAGGCCACAGCAGATAAAATTTATAATATTAAATTATATTATATTTTAATTATTCAGTACTTTTTCCTATTTCATGTTCATCAAAGTTCATTAATTACATAAAATCCCATGTTTACATATTTATAATGATGACTGTTAATTTTATCCGAGGGGCAAAAGTATACCTTTGCCCCCTCAGAATTATATCTGGGGGTCAACTACCCCCTCTGCCCCCCTTCTCCGACGCCACTGTATAACAAGGACTCTGAATTATTAGATTTGTTGTGCATTTCAGGCACTGATATAATTGAACCAGATAATATATTGGCAGTTTACCAATATAGCTCATTTCTAAATGATATTGTAGCATACATTTCAGGATTTATGGTTCATAAAATTAAAAAATCTATATAATGTGAACTTTGTGCAGAAGCATTAGAATCAGAAGAAAATATTTCTGCGCTTATTTAAAAAAAAATAGAGGTGGTTTAATTAAGCCTAGTTTTGATGTCATTGAAATATGTAAAATAGCAGAACGTGTAATAAGAGAATATAAAAATATAGATAAATCTAATGTAGTTCAAAAAATAACAATAGAATGTATGAAAAGAATCAATATATCCAAATACTTATATTCATTATCAAGTCATTTCCTGGAATAAGAACCACTCAACAATTATCTAATACAACTTATTAAAATAATCTTAAATATATACATGACAGTCAGACTACATCATATAAATTCTTCAACAATTGCCATTAATGAAAAAATAAGAACATTTTACACAAAGTTAATAATTTTAGCCATCAATAAGCATTATAAAAAAATTATAATTTTAAATTATATTTAAAAATTATAATTTTTTTATACCATAAAAGTATTTAAATGGTAGTGATATAATGACCATTAAATTGTAAATATTTATGTTAATTTTGGTTTTATATTTTATTATCATGATAAATTTATTTTATATCATGTTTATTAGTTTGTATTATCTAAGGGTAGTCAAGACTCCATTGACCTCCAACCCCCCTCCTCTGAGATACGGCCTTGTCGGGTTTAATACGAATTTAAAATAAAATTCGATATCGGTTTCAATCCATATATTAGATAGAACAGTTTCATTTTATTTCTTATCATTTGTTATAGTTAAACTGATATTATATATTTACAATCTAACTGTAATTGAGATTAGACGAAGTTTGACAAAATGTAGCTGCGAGTTAACAGTTGGAAAATCGTACGTTATTATTTGCTCAAGCAACTAAGGCGACAATGTATCGTCAATATATATAATGTATAACATAATCACAAAAACCAACTAAAACATAATTCGAAAACGTTTTGTTCTTGTAAGATAGATGAAACCAAGTACATGCTCAAGAAAAAAATTAGATTACAATGGTGTCCTACATAATTTTTCTAGCGTACTTTTCTAATCCTTTTGATTAACACCTTATGATTGATATTTACAGAGATGTTTTGTAAACAAATTATGATCCGATTTTAGAAATGTATTCATTCATACTATTGAGAAATATCCCGTCATCAAATAAATTGTTCTTTTAAAATTATTATGATACACTTTATGAATTTAAATTAATCTGATTTTGCGAAATAAATATTAAAATGTATGCTAAACTTACACTTTATATAACAATTAACGAAAACTATTTTACATTTATATTAAACTTGTTGCTAGTGTATTTGAAAATTATTTATATGATAATTGTTTACATAATATGCTCAAGTTAACAATATTAATTGAAATTTAATATACATTATATTTATTTCAATTTTGATGTTAACATTTTTGTTATAATTAATATAAACGTATATATTTTTGAGTACAGCATTGATTTTACTCGGTGATTATAGTTTGCTTATATTTTGTTAGAAATAAGATGATTTATTTCATTTTACAGAAACGTATTCACGAAATATGTAGTTAATTCCGATATTACTAGCAATACTTAATATTTTTATTTTTCAATACCTGTATGAAAAATATTCAAGCTTGGATCATAATGTTGGTATAAAATATTTAAAATAATCATCCTGCAATATAACTTTTTGTTAAAACCTGCTAACCTATTTAATATTTGACTATTGTAAGATGTATGTATTGTTGTGTTATTATTATTATTATTATTATTATTCATTATTACACTGTACTCTTAATACATTGGCAATATTGTGTATTTATTTAATCGAATACGAATGTACGATTTGCTTGTTGTTTATTGGCAAACACTTTTATCGAAATTCAAATAATCGCGAACAGTTATTGTAGCCTTGTAGTTTTATTATCTTTAAGTTTTAGTTTGTTCTACAACATAAAGACAAGAATTATGAGTTCCTATAAAACTGTTAATGTTTTAATTTTTGTAATATGTTTTATAATTGTTATTGCTAATTACTCAAACGCTAGTGGTAATTATGATTTATAGATTTTATTTAATTGAGAATACATTACATTATATAACATTATAATAATTTTTGTATTCTTATATGTTTTAATCTTGTGCAATAATCGTTAAATCTACTGGACGTTAAATCTATTTCGTGAAATAAAAATATATAATACTTATATGAATCATTTTCATTCAATATTATTAAAATAATCAATATCAATTAAGCTGTTAATTTCATTTTCACATAAACGAAAATATAGTTATTTGATATTACACCTTTTAAATAATGTTATTTTGATAAATATTCAATGATGTATATTCAAACGATATTATTTTCTATAACATACATTATCTTTGATATATATATATATAAAATCATTATACTTATTTCTAAAGATATATATATAATATAAATGTTATTTCAGATTGTATAAGTAAGATCATTATCATTATCTATCTTTGTAAATATTACTATTCACAATTCTATAAATATATATATATTCTTAAAACATATTATTTAGAGAAAACTTGGGTTAAAGGAATACTACGTAATTATTGCAGTTTAGATACTGAATTAAGTGAAGGATGATGGTTTGACAATGTATTTTCCAATTTATTTATCCTGTCTGTTCTATATTTGAAAATATTTTCAATTTTTCCTAGTGTTACCTAAAGCGATATTTAAAAAAAAAAACCAAAACATTTCAAAATACTTATAAAATTGTTTACATATTAGTTATCGACATAGATTAAAATTTTATACTTTATGATGTAAAAATGAAATACCAGTTTAGAGATATACAGTATTATAACAAATTATATTACATTAATTAATTATAACACTTTACCAACATCGTTTATAATCGTTTTTTTCAATGGTGTAACCATGGGTTGAATGAGAATGAAGAGCGACAAAACCCTTCTCAGAATATTCATGTGTTTAGAAATGATGAAATTAAAAGAAAAAAAATAATCACATCAAAATTGTATTAATATTATTAATATACTGTTTATTTTATAATATATCATAAGGTTAATATTGCTCAAAAACTAATATAAATTTATGTAGTTCTATATATGTAGATATTAATAATTATATATTTACATTAAATCACCATTTAGAGCAAATTACAGAAATTGGAGGGATAAATAGTTAGTATTTTCGTCCAGTTACTTATTTAACTTCTTCTTCTTCTAGGCTTTCACAGGCCTTTAAGGCCCATCGCCGCAACAACATATTGTTTCCATCGCTCTCTATCATTTGCACGTTCTTCCGCGTTTCTTACGTTCAGAAGTCCCAAATCTTCCCGTACTCTATCAATTATACTTATTTACTATTACTTGTTTATAGTCATATTTAATTACGACTATAGTGTAATTGCATTTTTAATTAGTATCAGTGATTATATTACAATCATATAATCCTATATTATTAATTTACCTGGAAGTAAATGTTGTAGTAATTTAAAATATCCATAACAATATAATATTATATTTTTATGCTTCCTTATTGTTTTCTGCGTTTAGTCAACTTTAGTAGTACACAGGCATTTGATTATGTATATCGTAAAAGTGAGTGTTTATTAAGTGTATATCTTATATAGTAATTAAATAGAAATTCCATTTTCCAATTACAAGTGAACTATTATTTACTAACCCTGATTTGGAAATAACAATTATCATTTTGTAAACGTTGGTTTGGTAACATAAATATTATAACATATTCCTCTTGAAATAAATAAGATGTATTTTAACTATTATCTACATTTTCTTCTCTATTATTACATCATGGTTTCTTGATGGTGTCCAATACTTTTATTGTCGCTAAGTTTAACTAAAAGTTAAAATTACTTTTTAACGCAATACATTCCTAGCGCTTCATTTTGAAATTTATGTGCATCGTAATATTGTACATTTTGTCCATTTTTCCAATCACAACACTTGGATGAAGAGTGTAGTTATATTGAACATCATAGTGTAATACAGTTATATTGATTTCAGCGTGCTGCGACTGTCTGGATCTTACTGGGCGTACTCGATCGGTTTCCGGTCTTTCAACACGTTATTGATCTGTCTCAGACTAACGGGATTGAGAAGTGTGTATTCGATCGGGTTTCAGGCTTTCATTGCGATTCTGTTCTTTTTCAGACAATCGGCTAGAGAATCGTGAACTCGATTATTTTCCAGTCTTGCTTTTCTTTGTTCGTTTGTTTTTGAAAATCGAGATGTTTTTTTCATACTTGAAATGTAAATCATCCATTCGGTTTTCGGTTGGGAGGCATGATTGAAATAATATACTCACCAAAATATAATAATAAGTTTTAGAAGATAATGTTCCATACTTAATAACAATTTAAATGGTCATCATGGTAACTGTTAAATGCCTAGAATTCCAAAATTTCATATATTAGCTATCACCCTTGTTGGTTGTATTTCAAATTTTATATTACAGACAACTTCGCGAGGGTTGCACAACAATTCACCGAAGTTTTATTAGAATCGTATTAACAGTTTAGGAACGCATGCGGGACACACAGACAGTCATACATTCATATATATATATATATATATGTACTATATTAATGTGTAACAAAGTATAATTATGGAATATTGTGTAGCTTAAGGATTATGTTCCTTGATGATGAAACCAAGTTATTTTAAACAAAAACCTTATTTACACATATTAAAAATCAAGGATGTTTATGTATTTTTCTAGCTACATCAAATTATGCAATTGGAAATGACAAAGGTGACATTTTTTAAACACAATAAATGGAAAATGTATTAATAATAATGTAATGAGAAGTTATTTAATGTATTCGTATATCACATTTGATATTTTTATCTATAATTTTTGGGTATGTTTTACAGAGATTTATTATATTGTATTTAATGTAGCATTTAATGTATTTGTCTTTTACATAACTAGAATAAGCTAAGACAATGGATTTGAGTCTACGTATTAGTTACATATGCCTTTTGAATAAATTTTATTTAGCTGACCTTTATTTGTTTTGTAAATGCATAATATAGTATAATGTAATATTATTGCAACTGCGTATTTAGGAACTGTATGAAAGGGGGAATGAAACAGTAAATCGGTCTTTTTGTAATGACATATATTCTAAAAAAATATTTACTGTATAGGTTTACCTAAATATTTTTACTGAAGCATATACATAAAATAGCTCAAGAAGAAAAATATCTCTCAAATTCCCACACCTTCTTGTAAATATTTTATGATTTAACATAAAATATAATCAAATTTTATATTTTATCTATGTATGACCACGTTTAAATTTATTTTAATTCCTTTAAGCATTTCTTAAATAGAGAAATCGTACCACATTATTTTCATTGTAATGAAATAACACTCGTAATAAATGTTATAACATGTTTTAGTTATTTTACGGAAATATCTCCACGATCTTTTTAATGGTGTAATTTTAAGTAAGTTGTATCAAAAACAAATTTAACAACTACATTAAGGATATGGTTTATCCATATTTATAACTAATGTTATTTAAATTAATTCCTTCAATTTTAAGATTGTAATATTAACGATATTAGTAATCCAACGGAATGGTGTGATTCAGAAACCGAATCAAGTATATAACAATTTTTATTATATATATAATATAAACTTTTATATTTTACACTTTAGAATGTATTATAATTACATTAACATTGTTAGTTTGAGCAACACAACCTCACATTAAAATACGAGACATTAATTAAATTCACATTAGTATATAAACTATTTATATACAACAGAAACTGATTCTAATGATTTCCAAAGGACAGTGGGCTTTTCACGTTGTAGTCGGTTGCCCGTTGTATTCGGTTAAAATGAATGCTCGCTTAAGATGATTTTATTATAGTAAAAATCAAGATTAAATCTGAATTTATTATAATACATATGCATAATTGACATTGTTAATAAAAACAAATTGAAATAAAGAATAAAAATAAAATTTAATAAAATATTAAAAATCTGTATTCACTTGAATTCCAATTATTAAAAAAAATTTAATTATTAAAATAATTAAAATAATTTATTGAAGAAAAGCGAAAGATATAACGACCTGCTTGTAGTAACCGGATGTAAGTGTAGTTCATTAAAACCACTGTCTTGTTCTAACCATATTCGTTATAAAGGGATAATTTGACGTACAATCATATACGATCATGCTAGAACCTAACGTTTTAGATGTTCTATACAGTATCTCATTCTAAACGATGCTCGTTGTAGTGATTTTTACTGTAAATATAAATAAAAACATAAATTAAAATATTCACTAGTATATAAGTGAAATAAATTATCAAACACATTTATATTTATTACACACAAACATATTTCAATCAGCTATTAGAATTTATTAAAGATATTTTTTTTTATTACTGTCGATAGATTTTCACATCAGCTATTTTCCCTAATTAATACTAAATATTGTTAACAAAAACGAATTATAACTGAAATATATTTCCAAGCTTAATATAAATATGTTAATCATGAACAGTCAATAATAATTAAAAATTGTTATTATTAAATATAGAATTCGATTGTTCTGGTAAATATATAGATAAACCAATCTCATATAGATTGTTAAATGTCTAAAAACATTAAAATAATAATTTATAAATTTATATTAATAATGATTTATGTGGAATTTATAAATATGAAACAAACATTTCTATAAATCATTTTTGTCCTACCCATAAAAACATATCCTAACTCCATTAAAATTTTCATAATAAATAATTTTATTAATGATAAAAATATAATAATGATAATTTTTATTTGAAATCAATACGTAATAGAAATAAAAGTGTTTTATATGTTGATATTATGGATGAACAATATACTACATAAATTTATTCTCTAGCTGCATTGAAAAACGCAGGTTTTAGAGGTAAATTTTTATTGTCATATTTCAAATAAATAAAATTAAAGATTATAAAAATTTCTTACCTATTTTCAGTCAATCGAATACATGGTATAGATTCACATAATAGTCGTTTTTGTTTTTTAGTTCCGGGTAAAACCGTTAGTTCACTGAAATATGCATATAATAAATTAGGTGAGTAAATTATATTTTAATTATTATCCTTGTAATATTATATTGTAATATAAATTGCAAACTATATTACACATAACTGATATACTTCAACGAAGAATTGCGTTAGTTCGATCTATCATAAAAATTATATTATTAATAGAAGAATCTATTCTATAGATATTAATTGACACAATGTACTTCTCAGTAAATCCAATCACATACTTTACAGCCAATTCTACATTGAAATGTATTAATTGTTAATTTTCTAATTGTAAATTTTAAAAGTTGAAACAAACATTGAAATCGGTAAGTGAATTTTTTAAATATTATGATCTAAATAATAAAAACTCTGCTTCTTAATGTATACCGGAAAACGCGTTTGAGATTGAGACGACATTTTCTGTAAGAATGCTAAACATTTGTTTAAATGAAGTTTAAACCAAATATAAATACCAACAAATAATTGAATTGTACTAATCGTATACACATTTGATATGTTGAAATTTGATTGGATTTACCATATTGCACTACTATTTGAATTTTAATAAATTTAATGAAATTCATAAAAATGTATTACATGAATACATAATTCGATGAATGTATATTGATAATTAATTAAAATTTGATTGTTTATTATAGAAAGTTTATCCTAAATTACGATTTCCTTCCAATTTTTTTAGGTCTCGCATATCAATATTATATGTATATGATTAATACGATTTTAAAAACATTAGGTACGTATCATAATTTTAATAAATAAAATAGAAATATGAGGCATATGCACATATTATTATAACAACGTTAATAAACACTCATCATTTTAGCGAATATATTTTATTTACAAGTATAAATAAAATAAACAATAAAATAATGACTAATTAGTTGGGCATGGTTATGCATTTCACATCATTATTTAATAATCCACTGAATTTATTTTCGGGTATTTTCATCTCCAAAATATATAAGCTTTTAGTATTTTATGCGAATAGTAATAATACGGATAAATACAATACTTTTCTAAATTGAGTATATTTCAACATCATATGAATTATATTCAGTAAAGGACAATTTTGATATATCAAATGTAATGTAATTAGCATTTCCATAGTGTTATGATTATTTTTATTTTTTAGTTAATTCCCGTGCATTGGAGCCAGATCAGTATTGTGAAAATTATGAAGGTTCCAAATAATAATTGGAATACACCTATAATCAACAAAAAAAAACAGAATAAATTACTAATCATTTATGTTTTTCTATATAGTTTCAATGTGTCTTGGTAAGATTATTAATTGGGTTATACAAGTATTTTTATATACATTAGTATGGAGTGCAATTCATATAAAATGTAAAATGTTAATTTGGTAAAGGGATCTAAGATATAATTCTATTTTCAACGTTATGTATTCGTATACAAAATTATACTATAAAGTTAGTTTTCTTTATAAATTCTTGTTGGTAATAAAATATGATTGAAACGTTTAAAATAGACTACGTTTATTAATTACCATATTTATTTTACATTCATTAGTTGTTAGTGTATTCACATTTTTATTATTATAACATTAGTTTTATCCTTTAAATGTAGTTAAATATAAACGAACAATTTGTAGAGACAATAAACAAAATCTCAATATTTAACAATACATTATCAAGTATCATATTGTCCGAACATAACACCTTATTGTTATTGTATTTATTCAATAGAATTAACCAACTTTTATCAAGAAGAGAACAAAACTGTCGATTTATATCGATTAATATCAATTAATATCGATGCCTTATTCTTTCATTATAAAAAGAGTATACCTTATAGTTTGTAGATATTTGAAATTATTATATTAATTTTCTTATGAAATCAATAATTAAACTATATCTATTTGTGATATTGTTGACGGCTTCGAAATTCGGATGATGCTTAGAGTACAGGAAGACAAGCGTTAAATATATAAATTACTGAAATTCAATATTCATAATAATATCAGCTGTAATTTGTCACAAATTGAAATTTTAAAATTAATATAAATTATTGTAATGCATGTAATATACGTTCTAGTATTAAGTTCATACTAATTTTTTTATAATTTATAAACGTTATATAATCGTTTAGATCAATTTAAAACCCATACTGGGTTTAGTAAGTAGTATTGTTATTTTAAATTTCATTTATATTCATAGTATGCAGAACATAATACTTTTGTATATTATGTTGTTTTCTGTGTTCACAAGTATAGTCAGATTAGATATAAATGGATAATTGTGATTTCATACCACAAGCAAATAGTTCTTTGTATTAATTGTACTTATAATTAATCGTTTTAGTTATTTAAACTAATAAACAAAATATTGAAATATATCACTTAAGCGGTTGTATTACTTTTATATGTAGAAAACTTTACTAGCATTCAAGCTTTTGAGTATATATACCTTAGCAGTGAGTGATTAAATAATGTTGTTATGTTTATCATTAATTGCAAATTGTTTTGACGATAAGAACTTAGTGAATAAATCAATTCGATAGCTTTAGTATGATTTGATATCATTAAATATTTGTAATTTTTACATTCACGAATTTTTCTTTTAGGAAATATACTTCGATTAATTTTAAGGGTCAATACTGTGTTCATTTTTGTATTAATAATTAGAATATAACGTTAATGAATTGCGGAGAACAATATTTTCCACTATAATTCACTTACATAAAATTTAGATAATTAAATAAGATTTTTTATTTAAATTTTGGCAGTAAGACCCCAAAAAGTCAAAGGCGCGAAAAACGGTAATTTTGTTTTTCATCAGAAAATAATTTGTACGAACATTAGAAGTAATTTCCTCTAATTATAGTGTATGAATATGGAGGAGGTATTTAATGTTTTTCACTAACAGTCTTATAGAAATATATAAACATTTTCAGCTCTTTTGCGTGAATATATGTATTATCTCTTTGATGCAGTCATGACTGGTATGAAGCGTTAATGACGTATTATAAACAATTTGAATCTTATTAAATTTTGTGATATCATCATTTGACATTGAAACCAATAGACTTTAAAAATGATATCCAATTTTTAGATTTTAGAAATGAAATTTTTGATATACCAATGACTTGGTGTAAGAACCAGTTGTTAAGTTCGTATCAATTCTTAATAAACATAAATATTTATATCTTAATGTAATAAAATATTTTAATTCTACTGTTATGTTAGTTGTCTAATATTTTAATTTCAAAAGTTAAATGTTTGTCGAATTTCATATATTATCTTGTCAAGAAAGTTTTAAATTATTAAAATTATATATTGAAACATAAAAATAACAAAATACACTATTATATACGTGTAATTAATGAGGAGATTTAAGGAAATTTATTGATTATTTACATCGTTTCTCAAACTATGTTTACGGACCTTTGGTGGTATTATTGAAATAATTAAAATTAATACCAATGTAATATGCGAATCACACTAGAAAATAAATTTCACATGTGAAATACGGATCTCTATTCGCAACGGTCTACCAACCGATAGTCGGCGTCTTCGTTGCATCCGACTAGTCTCAGTTTAATTGAATTACGCCTTGTACATTTCAATTTAATTAATTTTTTTATAATGAAACCCTGGTTACGAAATAATGATACCACTATGAATTACTTGATTTTATAAAATTGGAACCTCACACGTTAATAATTGTCGTAAGTTTTCAGAAGAATACATAGATTTCACGAGTTTATATGTAAACAACGAAGAAAGATCTCGATGTGATGCTATGATTCATTGATAAACAAGCCGTTAAGTCGAATGAATTTTTTTATTTTTTTGAGGGAACAGGAATAAGTTTGGGAAACGCTGGTCTATAAGAATGTATTAAACGTAGTGTATTCCACTATTAGTTAAATATAACATTTAGCTGTTTTACTTAATTTATATTAGATGTGGTTCATGTCGATATAAATCTGTTAATGATGAAAAATGACATTTTTTTTAAATTTTTGTTATTGACTATATAGCATTTGTGATTACAAAAATTTGTGTACGAAAATTTTTGTAGTACATTTTTTTGTACACTACATTTATAATAAAATATTATTAAAATACTAATGTTGGTTATCCTAGAAAGTGAGGAACACTCTTCGAAAACCCAACATGATATTTTATGTTATGGTAACTAAACAGATAACACAATATCATATATTTCAAAATTTGAAAATATTAAAGGAACTTCACTGTAGACAAATATAAATATATGTATAATACTTATATTAGTAAAATAGACGTACAATATGCTATATTAAGTTATTATAGCAATATAATTATGCTACAGGAATGATGAGTGAGTTTCCAGGTGGCATTAGTAAGTAATAAAATTTTAATTTAGTTTTGTTATATGTTAATTTGAAATAGTACATGTCACGGACTCCTTTACATTGAAATTTAAATGTTGTCTTCCTTCTATCACTTAGTCCGTTTAAATCGTATATTTGGATAACATTTTTTGCAGTTTGCATGCTATGGTATAGGCGTTTATTTAAGAATCAATGTGGTGCTGGAGACTAGTGCCCGCGGCCCATTACGACACAATTATCATTATATTGCACAAAATTTTTTGTGAAAATATTTAGCAGGTATTTATTATGTAATAGCACGACCGTTTCCAGAGCACCCTCATCAGTTCATCTCCTACAAAGACCGTTTTACAATTTTGCGCATAACCTAAGCCTTTTCTTTTTTTAAAATACGTGTGAAATATTCTCGTTTATGAACTTTTAACTATGCTTATACTCAGTATATATTTGGCAAAACTTTTTTTAGAAAATGTATTTGTTTATTTTAAGAATTAAGTCATAAAATCGAATTTACCAATGTCTTAGAAAAATCAATGTTTATTGAACCCACCTATATTACAAAAATTAATTTAAAAAGTATTCATTCACCAACATTTAGCAAGGTATTATAAGGAGAGAAGTTATTATGGACGGTCATGCAAATGCATGTTTATAATGATGCTAAATATTGGCATTGAAAATGATTTGGTATGTAAATATTATTGTATGAAGAGAGCTGTAAACATGTATTATCTGCCACCTCACTGATATCTTGGAATAATTCATAAACCAAAAGCAAGCAAATTGCGAAAGGTATCAATTACATACACGCTAATTTTGTTTTGAATATATCATAACGTTATTAATTTGGAGAAGATGACAATCTATGTAATTAAAGCGATATAAATAATTTAATACTATTTTATCACATCCTTTAATGAAGCTACATAATGAATCACTGGTTATGGAAAACCTTGATTAAATCGTATTTTTAACCATAATTTTTTGTTTTTGTTAAAGCCGATCCTTATACAATGATGAAAAAAGCATATTATACAATTGGTGATTCATCATTATAATTTCAAATTTAAATAATATATAAAATTATGTTATAAGTATATGTTTTTTGCTGAACAATTACTATCAAATATATCGTACAAATTGAAATATGATAAACAATTGCAAGTATTTTCTTGTTGAAAATTTTGGGTAATCATAACTGATTTTAAAGTTTGTACCATTTCAGTTATGGTCATTAGTTTTATTTAGTTTGATTGCATAGAAATTTCATAAATCATTAGTAGTAGGTCTTTTATGTCATCCCATACTAAACTTACAGAACATTGTTCACATTTGATATATTAATTATTATTTTTTCTGTTAATCTTTGAAAACAATAAAGATGATACATTTGAAATGAATGGTATGTAATTTTTTTTTTTTTTGGTTGATATATTCTGATCTGAAAAAGAGTACTTATAATTCTGAATTTTATAACTTATTAATTTTCTGATGAGTGAATCTTTTATGTATTTTTATAATTAGTAAAAACCAATAAACCTTTAAATTTTATAAGAACGTAAATCATGTGTTTGTCTTTATATTATGTTTCATTCGATTAAATGTACCGCATATGCATTAAGAGATGCAGTACAAGTACATATTTAGTTATAAGGAATAAACGCGTTAATAATATTAACAGATATATAAAATAATATTTATATAAGTTTTAACTTGGCGTAATATTTTAAAACCAAATATCTTCTATATATATATATAATGTTTTCTTATAGTAATATTAATTATGAGAATATCTTGAACAGTATTTATTTATAAAAGGAATAAAAAAATAATTATTATTTCGTATCTATTTAGAATTAGCGAAAGGATATTATTTATACCTTATTAATACATTTCTGATGCATGTTGGTATGTATCATAATTAATCACAAATACTACAAACTTTTATAATATAACGATCATATAATATATAGTAATGTTGCAAATTTTATAATCGTATATATTATCGAACCTAATATTTACTGTATTGAATTTTGAACTAACATAACTTATCTCTATATATTGTTAATAATGGACACTGAAAAACTATAGTATATTTATTCCTAATATTTTAGGTATATCTGATGCTACATGTCCGGTAGATTATTGTAAGAGTCTTTACGTATCATCAAAAAATACATCTTCTGGTGGTTCAAGTGGCAATGTTGGCATTAGACAATTACACAGCAACCTACAACAATCAGGTTAATGATTAATTATTAAACTTCACAAGGTTTATCTATAACCTCAGGGATTCAAAAAAGATTTGAACAGTTTGTCCATAATCGAACAAACCTTTTCTTCTGGTTTCCATAGAGAGACAACTCCCTCATATTGTATACTTTTATTGAACCAGTAAATTATGAGGTGTGATAGCTGCAAAACTAATTTATATTGTAATAGAATATGTACACATTTATCACAACTAAAAATCTAGAAATCTAGCATTAGAAAAAAATACAAAAAAAATCTTTATATAAATTTTCTATAGTAATATAAAAAACGAATAAAAAATGAATATATTTAAGTCAATATATATTATTTGTCATTCATATAAATTTTTAAATTTTTTTGAATTCACAACACGGCGTTTGCAAAATTTAGTAATTTGAAAAAAAAAGGTAAAATGAGTAGGAAGTGAAACAATAGTAATAAGAAATCAGATTATATTTATGTTAGCAATTTAACAATTGATCTACTGCATAGTAATTTATAAATATATATATATACATAACCGAATGAAAAATTATTTACGAAAGTTATATGTAAATGTAATTAAGAAATGTATAAAAGAACAAGTACAAGGATGACAAATATATATGGAGTGATACAGCGTTTTAGTGTCTGAAAGGCATTTCACTAGAGTACGGTTTGAGTCTGTTAACCCGCACTGGCGGTACAGTCGTGAGCTTGTACGGTGACGTTACAACAATTGTATATGGACACGATGACACAACAATGTTCATTGTTAATCAATAAGCACAAGTAAAATGAATAAAAAAAAAATTCTTCCCATATTATATAAAATACTACTAATAATGTTGTTTTTCCTACATTAATTAGATCACTATAATTTTGAATCATTTTGTTATTATTTTAAAGTAAATTGTTACTGATAGTATCAAGAACTAATACTCTAGTCAATATCGACTCTTACTTAGTCTGATAGTTATATTCTATTGAAGATTAACTCGCTTTACTCCTAGATAATTGACTCGGGTGAAGTGTTACATTCATTAGATTTTTTATTTTTAGATTTTGATAGTGCACCAAATCCAGATGAATATTTAACTTTCAACTCATCACTAGGATCTACATCTTTTGGAGGTCAGGATCTCATAACCTTAAACGAATTATTTAATCATGAATTATACACTATACACATTTTACTTCTGATCACATCACAAAAATAACTTGCACTCGTAATGAGTTGTGTAATAAAATTTAGCTATACTCATATAGCAAGGGAAATAGTTTAAACTTCAACTAACGTAATTAAGTTATAATTTGTATATAGCGTTGGAGTACGTGGTGGATGACAATTTTTTTAACAATAATATTAATTTAAATTTGAAATTTTGTGCTCTTCGTATAGCATTATGAATTATATAATTTATTATTAAATAACGTTTAATCAGATCTAGTAATGTACATAATTTATGTTTTTTTCTTTTAGGCATACAAGGACCGGAGCAGTTTGTCGATTCTCCTGAAGTCCCATTTACACCATCAATGTTTTTTGCTTCGGATGAACACGATTTAAGTGACTCCTAATTATTTACGCCTTCAGTAAAGTTATTATGAATATATACATGGTATACATTTTCAGCGTCATCATAATGTTTTGTATTATTATTTATGGGTGTTTTCCGATGTAGTGTCATTATATTTAATATTATTATAATTAAAAATAATCTAATTTATCTCATTATAATGCTCAATTAAAATCATTAAAACATTGACTATTTAATTTTTGGAATGAGAATTCCTTTTCCTTGGTGATTATAATTTGTTATTTATAAGCGAGAAATATAATAATTATCTTTATACTCTAAAAATGTTTGTTAATATATGTTTGATTGTGATACTACAATTTTATTTTGCAATTCCTAGTAAGAATACATATCAGGACATTGATCATTGTGTTTGTATACGGTATATTTGTAAATATCAACCTTAGCGTATTAATGATAAGAACTTTTAAATGAAGAATCTTTGGATACTCACAAAAGAAAATTAAGTATTAAACTTTAAAATTTGATTATCGCTCTATCTACATTTTGATAAAAATTGTAGATGTAGATAGATTGTAATATATTATCAAAGATTATATGTTATTTTCCTGTGCTTATATCCTATATTTATGTATTTTTATTGTGCGTCTTTATAATATTTTTTTATTATATTCTTTACTTGATTAACAATTGTTTTAACGTATTTTATATTTAAATAAGCACTAAATTTCATGAACTTTTTGACTTGATCATTTTATTGAAATTTCATAATTTAAATAATTTAAAAATTAATTATTTACAGAAGCATATTTCATTATGTCTATGACTGAAGTACTTAGACAGTGTATATATTACGTATAATAGATTAAGACAAGTAAATTGCATTTCAATATGGCAAATGAGAGAGTTTGTTGTATATTTTGATCAACCAATTAGACAAAATATTATTATTAATTATCGTGATAAATTATAATATTGTGCACCAAGAATTAATGTATATTATTATATATATATATTATTATATATATATATTATTATATGTTATAACAATTATTCTCGTAGCTATAATATGTTTATATGGAGTTAATTTATTGAATATAAAATAATCAACTATAAAGACCGTAATAAATCAATAAATGTTATATAGGCGTACGAGGTGTCTCTGACTATTAAGATTCCAATTTCATATGGTTACAACAAATAAATTTAAAAAATATATATATATATATATATAAATAGTGGACTGTATAATTACAAAACATGAATGGTAATACAAACTATACAATATAATAAAAATAAAATAGAATAAAAATAAAACAAATGAAATCACAGGCTTATACCTAACCTAATAAGATGCTGCGCCACTTAATTAATACGGCTATGGTAACATGTGTAGCCGTTAATCATATCTAATAAAATGTACAACGATAATATATCAGGTGTAACCGCACACTCATAATGGAACTTGTAATCGTACGGAACGAAAAAAAAACACGAATCATTTTCTCTTTGCTGCAGTTAGACAACACAATATAGGAACCACGTTTTTCACACACAACACAACTGATAAATTTGACCACACTGTTGGAGAAATACAAGTTTATAAAGGGTAAAAATATGCGCGAACAATATTTATTTATTTATTATTTGATTTACAAAATTCACAAGTAGACAATAATGTGGTTTTCACAATATCACCGCAACAGTACACTAGGTTCACACAACACTCCACTTGGAGAAACGCTCGGCAAATATTTCGAAAAAATATTACAGATAACATAAAATCTATATTTATTGATTTATATTTAAAGTTTGGAATTGTACATTGGGACTCTAAGATTCTGTCTACTTTAGTTCGAAAAAGTGTGATAGATTTCCAGATATTATTGCATCTCAAAAAACCGAACATATTTTGGGGATTCCATACATTCAAACGGTACAGGTAATGAAATATATTCGGTAGTATATAATGAATTAAAAAATGGGGATGGTTGGAAAATATACAAGGATTTGTGTTTTATACTACAGCTTCTAATTATGGACGATTAAACGGTCATTGCGTTCTATTAGAGCAACACTTAAGATGAAACGTACTATATTTGGCGGGTCGGCATCATATTTTTGAAAAAATATAACAGGTAGTTTTAATTGAAGCCAAATTTGTACCATCATTTGGCCCAAATAAACCACTTTTTAAAAGGTTTGTTGATAATTGGAAACATATTAATAAAAAAGAATATTCAGTGTGGTCAAACGATCCTATTACTTTTGATATATCAAATAACGTTCGAGATGAGATATTAGTTTTTGCGAAAAAAAACTTCAAGGTGATTTCCACCATGACGATTATAAAAAGATTTTGCAGCTCATTATTATATATTTCAGAGAACAATTTACGGGAAATATTAATTTTCGACAATTTGGAGCTTATCTTTTGGTACAATGGTCGGCTAAGGTAATTTTTTCATAATAAATTTTTTACTTAGCAGTTTAAGCAGTTTTCATTGACTTCCATAGAAGAAATGGCACTTAAAAGAATTAGTCATGTTATTATTAAATGCTATGCTCAAGTGTAATTTACTGCTACAAACTCAATAACAGTGCCTGTAAATAACATACTTTTTATAAAAATGTTATACAATTATAAAAATGATGATAAAAACATATCTGAAACTACGTTAAAAAATGTATTGCTTACTTATGGTACTTTAATGAAGGACATGAAGAACATGAAGGAGGAAGAGATATTGTTGGTTCATTAAAAGTTGTAAACATTACTGCAAAACACCATATTAAGCTGATAGAATAATTCAATTGTACATTTACCAAAAATGAAAAGCAGAAACAATTTTTGTTACAAGTAAATACATTTTCCAATAATTATTTTATTTATTATTAAAATGAATTTAATTCTCTCAGACAGATCAATATTACAGGAGAAAATACCCAAATTACAACCTACTGCTGACTACTACTGAAACTATGCCCAGTACATATTAAGTATTATAAATAGAAATTTTAAATATATTATATAAGCAATAAAATATTTTGTATTATTATAAGAGAAAACATTTCATTATTCATCGCGAAATTCGTTTTAAATTTTATATTTTAGCTTGTTGTTACATTATACATATATATAATAATAATAATAATCATAATAATAATAATAATAATAATAATATTGCTTTTCGAGATATACTGGGGAATGAATGAAAAATGTATGAAAAAACTTTTGGTTTTTATCATTAAACACATGCATATTTATATGTTTACAGTTTTCTTATTTTACTATGAGAAAATTGTAAAATTTCTGCGTGTATTTTTTTAGACAAAGAATACTAATACTTTGATGGAATCGTTACTTTTAATAGTGAGAAATTTTATAAGTAACTTGGTAGTTATAATGCAACGTGTTATATAATTGTTTTTTGCATTCATTTCCAGATAGTTTATCACAGATAAGTTGTAATTTAGAATTTTAGAATATATAGATATAATACGAAATTGTTATGAAAATACGGTTGAAAAATTGATACACGTCATGTAGTGTCTATTTTTCAATAGCATAACAAACCGACTGTTCATTAAATTAACGACTTTAAAAATTAACAGTTTCAAGTAACCATATTTTCTAACGGCAATCGTTATGCGCGGACCTTCATTCAATAAACGTAGCTGAGCGATTAATTTCGTTACGCTGGCAACAAATAATTGTCAATGTCAATGAACGTTTATACGGTCATCTATATTTGAATCAGTTAATCCGCAAAAGTCGGCATTTTTGTTTTCTCGTGTTCTGTTTTAAGTGACCAACTCTCGAATATGCGTGAAATCTGTCACTTGCAAGCTGGCCAATGCGGCAATCAGATCGGCGCCAAGGTGACGTACATTCCCAAATCTATATGACGCATTGACCCAATACATAACTATTATTGAAAAATTGAACTGTCGTTGACGTCATGACGCAATGAAAAGAGAAAATAAATAATTGTTTTCATATTAGTTTTGGGAAGTGATATCTGACGAGCATGGTATCGACCCGACCGGATCGTATCATGGGGACTCTGATCTACAGCTGGAACGCATCAATGTCTATTACACGGAAGCGCTTGGTAATATTCTACGAGTATAAGCGAACTCGTTGATTTACGTAGATTAAAGCGTGTCATCGTTTCGACCCAATGATCGATTTTCAGCGTATCGTTATTATTATCATTATTATCCTGTTTTAAATTTTACGAGTTTGTGTGTACACAATAGTTCAAAAAACATTAATAAAAATAATTTCTGATAATTTCGCGTCCTTAGATATAAATGATGATTATCAACTTTATGAACTAAGTCAAACACCATACGTTAGTATTACACCTAGTATTACATTTACACATGTAGTAGTAACTCTGAGATATCTTAATATTAATATGACAATTATAAATATTATATGACACCTTTTGTCGACAAATTTCCAAATTGTTTTTGTAATTTTTTTAATTTTAGAATATTAAATAAAAAACTGTAATGCATACAAATTTCAACGATAACAAATATTTTTAAGCATTTGCGCAATTTTATACAATTTCCATACTGTGTAATTTTACGCGTCATACCAAATATAAATGTATTGTATACAGACAGACATACAGTTTTAAATGATAAAAATTCATACAATATCCTTTATTAAAATTTAGGAATAACATTTTAATAAATAATTTATTTACTTACTTTATTCTAATTACTCGTTGAAAATTAAAAAAACCTACGATTTGAGATTTATTGCAGATAAATTTTTGAAATATGAAAAATTTTCGTTTTCATACACCTAAACAAAAAATGTAGAAATATATTAAATTGCTATATGATATAACGTAAAATATCGTTTACGTTTTGATGAGTGGCGGTTTTACATAGATATGTTATGACATACCGTTGTACCTTTTAAGTTATAAATGACTTACGTGAATAATTTAATAACCGACGCATTAGGCGGTAAATACGTACCTCGGGCTATTCTCGTGGACTTGGAACCGGGTACAATGGATTCAGTGCGATCTGGGCCATTCGGTCAGATATTCCGACCGGACAACTTTGTCTTTGGACAATCCGGTGCCGGCAACAACTGGGCCAAAGGCCATTACACGGAAGGCGCAGAGTTAGTGGATTCAATATTGGACGTAGTTAGGTACCTGAATCCTGCTATTATATTAACATGACTTTGTACAGTTTAATACCGTGTTTTGAATGTTGTATTGTTGTTAATGTACTAGCTGATTAATTTTTGAATAATATTTTCTAAATACGTCGCCATTTAGGAAGGAAGTCGAGAGTTGTGACTGTCTCCAAGGGTTTCAACTGACCCATTCTTTGGGTGGTGGTACTGGTTCCGGAATGGGAACACTGTTGATATCGAAAATTCGAGAAGAGTATCCGGACCGGATAATGACTACATACAGCATCGTCCCTTCGCCAAAGGTACACACCCTTCCCACAGCGATTATAATTTAGGCGGTCGAGTCCGTTCGATTATTAACACATCGGTCGGTTTGGAGAAATGACGACCGTTACCGTTTTCTTTAAACCTGTCCTGTGTCTCTACCCCTCTAACGTACCCTCGAAGTATAGATATACAACGACACTCACGGATCCGCCGCCCCCCCCCCCATTGACACCTTATTTCATCTGTCGTTTATGAATAACGAAAACGTGTCCATTCAGGTATCCGACACGGTGGTGGAACCGTACAACTCTACGCTGTCCGTGCACCAGTTGGTGGAAAACACGGACGAAACGTTTTGCATAGATAACGAGGCATTGTACGATATATGCTTTCGGACGTTGAAGCTCACCACGCCCACGTACGGTGATCTGAACCATCTGGTGTCGGCGGCCATGTGCGGCGTGACAACGTGCTTCCGGTTTCCCGGGCAGCTCAACTCAGACCTGCGCAAGCTGGCCGTCAACATGGTGCCGTTCCCGCGGCTGCATTTCTTTATCACCGGGTTCGCGCCACTCACGTCTCGCGGTAGCCAACAGTACCGCACGCTCACCGTGCCCGAGCTCGTCCAGCAGATGTTCGACGCCAAGAACATGATGGCCGCGTGCGATCCTCGGCACGGTCGATACCTGACGGCTGCTAGTATCTTTCGCGGGCGAATGTCCATGAAGGAGGTAGATGAGCAGATGCTCAACGTGCAGACCAAGAACTCGAGCTTCTTCATCGAATGGATACCGAACAACACCAAGACAGCCGTGTGCGACATACCTCCAAGAGGCCTGAAGATGTCAGCCACATTCATCGGTAACACTACGGCCATTCAGGAAATGTTCAAGCGCGTGTCCGAACAGTTCACGTCCATGTTCAGGCGGAAAGCCTTCTTGCATTGGTACACCGGCGAGGGTATGGATGAGATGGAGTTTACCGAAGCCGAATCCAACATGAACGACCTGGTTTCCGAATATCAACAGTATCAGGATGCGACCTCCGAGGACGCAGAGGCAGACGAAGACAATGAGGATGTCGAGATGTAGCGCATAACTACATAGCACATACTCCTTCCACTCAGTCATGTTTGTACAGTTGTACAATGATTCCAAAATTGTAAACATTTCTCCTAATAAATAACAATGATAATTTTATAATATATTATAAAATAATAGCGACAATTTCTTTTTAGTTTTCAGTCTCTCAATTGCTTTGCTGAATAGTATAACCGCGATTATAGGTGACGCTTTGCTATAAGCAGAACGATATAGGATTTATGCCCCTATAAGTTATTTACTCCATATACAAACGTGTATTGTATACATTAGTATACTAGTAAATTTCTATTAGATTGTATGCTATAATCAGTGTCATAGTACTATGTAGACAATTATGTGTCAACTCGTGGAAAAATTTTCCGTAGGGCTTCACTTTTTTTCCTTATATATAGCTGTTTATTTATCGGCAAATTAAAGTAAATTGAATTATATTGATTAACAGAAAAAAAAAAGATTAAAAAACATAAAAGAATAAAACTTTTACTAATATTAATAATTGAATAGAAAAATCTATATAACTATCGTTATATAGTTACTCAGTCATTCGACGCTACTCGGCCATGCCGCATGCAACCTTTCCAGACCACCTTCAAAGCGTGTTTTGGGACAAGCTTCAATAATATGTCGTATGATTTATATGCTTCCACATTCGCAGTTTTGTTTTTCGGTTAGGACCCATTTACGTAGTAGATATTGGTATTTGCCTTTCTTCGAATTTTAGTATCAAGATATCATTTGCAGATATTCCATTTTTATTTTGTCCGTACAATATGGAATATAATGAATTAGAGCTGGAATACTAGATGTGCCAGATTACCGAGTGACTACTGTGACTGGTACATGTTAACAATAAATAATAAACTAAAACACCCTTTTCTAAAATGAAAATAGTGTTCTTGAAAAGTGTATAATTGAATAATAAATATAAAATAAGTGTGTAATTAACATTTTTTGAAATAATTGTGTTGATCAGTGGGATTGTTGTACTTGATACTTCTGATCGGATTATTTTACGTTAGATTCAATGTTTGTGAGACAAAGACGCATATGACCTCTTTTAACGATATGTTCACAACCTACCACCCAAAACAAGTTCATCATATCACAATACCTCTTCACCGCCCACCAGGGGGCGATATCGCTCCCGTTGAGAATCATTGATTTAAGCGGCCAATAAATTACTACATTACTGATAAGTTGTAATTTATTGTTACAGTTATTTAGTGCTCGTATTATTACCTGTACTGGCTGTATATACACATTGAAGAACGATCAATAATGTTTCAATTGAATTTTACAAATAAAAAATAATTATTGAAAATGCAGTTGTATTTTACACTAAGAATTGATTGTAAAAATATTACGAAAAAAGGCAAAATATATTGAATATACATTAATATACCATGAATATACTTTTAGAGTAAAATAGTTAGGTTAGGTTAGGTTATTTATTATTTTGTACTATATTTACTATTGTTTTGTAGAGATTACAAAATACATTTCTATCCTACTCTGTAACCTTTATAACCCAACAAAAAAAGTATGCAACTGCATTAACGTCTGCCATAAAGTTATCAATTTCCAAATTTTTATCTTCCATTCATGAATAGTTGTTGTTCTCACTGTTGAGAGAGTGTTCTCGCTTTTGTACCCAGGCGATAAAAATCTTCATCCACAACTTGTAACACCACAGCCAGTAATGTGCGAGCATCAACTTTAATTCGATCGATTTCTAGAATTTTATTTTTGATTCTTTGTCCAATAATTACAGTTGGTATTTGTTTGTTTGACATTGTCTTCATTTTTCTGGCTGGTTTTTGTAAACCAATATGATATTCTTCTCGATGTTGCTTAATTATTTGTAATTGCGTTGATATTTTATTTTCTACTTCCCATATTTCAAAATCGTCAGTTTCTCCAGGTATTTATATTTTTTCAAATCTCTTGTTTACCAAAGTTTCATTAGACTTCTTGCCAAATCAAACTATTTTACCTATCTCACCAACTTCAGAAGAAATTCCATTTGGTTCTGTAAGCGCTACCTCTAAATCTTCTTCTGTTTACAGTCTTGGTAATACATTTTTTGAATTGACTGAATCAGCTAAACCTTTTTTCATTTTGATCCCAAACATTGCTTCATAAGAAGAGCTTTTAATTCCTAAAAGTTTCGTAATTAAAAGATATGTATTAAATGTAAAAGTATTTAGTTATTCAATAAAAATTGATTTTTTTTAAAAATAATTTTAGATTGTACGAAATTATTTAAATTATTATTAATTAAATTAGCTAACTTCATTAATGTAACGAAATATTAATAATAATAATAAATTTAATTAAGAATGATTTAGTTAATTTTGTACAATTTGAAATTATTTAAAAAAACAAAACCCGTTTATTATTTACCAATATATTTTTTATTATAAAATACCAATTTCATTATAATACGTACCAGAATGAATAGCTCCGTTTTTCATAACTTGTACGAATCTCAAAGACTCTGAATATTTTATTGTTTTATTCGTCTTTATCTACGTTGCAATCATACTTTCTACATCTTGATTGACGTACTCCACAGAACCTTGAGACTGACTGTGGCGAGCTTTTCTGTGAAATATTTTCACTTCAGACCACATACTACATAGATTTATAATAACAGCATTCACGAGTTTTCTTCCGTTATCCAAGTGGAGTATATTTGGTGCACCAAAAAAGTAAAAATATCGAGTAAGGAGTTTGCAACTTCTTCAGCCCGATTAAATTTAAATGGTCATAAAATAACAAATTTAGTAAAGTGGTCTTGATAGACCATTATAAATGTATAATTGTTATTGGGGTTTGCCTGCATATCAATTAAGTCTACTTGGTAACGCGAATTTATTTTGGTGTGTATAATAGGTTTAACGGTAAGACTTCTTTGGGCATACTGCTTTTTTTGACATGGGACCATAATTTTAAATAAATATTTATAGCCTCAATATTAACATTTTTGTATTTACTATTGGCAACATACACAATACGATTTCTATCTCCATGATCTGTTGGAATATGTGCTTCATGAAGAATTTCATATAAATTATCATAACGAACATAGTAACGCGTTTCTTCGGCAGCACCATTCATCGGAGCAATCAATTTTCCTTCTCCACCAATATTGACCAATATCAAACCGTTTAAGTCACCGATTGTGAATTGATTTTTTAATATTAACAGATTTCGATTCTTTAACTTAAAACAATAATAATTCTTCCACTAGTTATGTATAAAGCATTTTTTATCACTTTTCGTTTCAACAATACCATTTAAAATTTCGTAATACCGTATTTTAAGTGACATATTGAATCTATATAATTGACTATCCGCGACAACTGTAAAAAGAATACGAATTACACTTGTGAAATTATCACAAATAGGGTTAGAGATATTAAATATATAATATATTATCAAATCTGTTTCACATCAAAAACTAAATTGCGTTAACTATGAACAATTTTATCACATTAGCAGTTACCTTTTTGACTAATTGATTGTATGGGTAGTTAGGTACGCTTATCTTAGTCTTCCTTTATCAAGATTTTATTTAAGTCAAAATAAAAAATTCCAAAGTCAATCACAATAAAATTTCATTTGCTGTATGCTTATATACTCGTAATAATAATATAAATTTGTTGTCGTAATATATAATAATAATAATAATATAAATGTGTGTATCTAATATACTAGTAGTAGCTAATTTAGCAGGCACCTAATATAATTAAATAATAAAAACTATTAGTTTTAAGTTAATTTATGTGTAATATTGTAATTATATACGAGTATGAAGCAAGGAAAAAAATATCATACAATTGGTAAACAATTTCGTACTTTCACAAACACAAATTTTTTATTAAAAGACTTACCAAAACTCGTTTTTAAAAGTTCGAACTACAAAAATCATTCGGGGTTTAACCAAACTGTTTTGTGTATCCTAAATTTTACCGACAGCAGTTAGCAAAACCTAGGATTTAACGGTAAATCCTTGGTTTCGCTGGTATTCATACTTTTATCGTAACATATATATATATATATATTTTTAATCAAAATATTAAGCCTGCAATTGAAATTAGACGAAGTTCGATAAAATGTAGCTGTGTGTTAACAATTGGAAAATCGTACGTTATTATTTGCTCAGGCGACTAAGTATCGTCAACTTATGTAATATGTAATATAATCACAACAACCAACTAAAACACATCCATTATAATGTGAAAACGTTTTGTTCTTGTAAGATAGATGAAACCAAGTACATGCTTAAGAAAAAATGTAGATTACAAAACGTTTACTATACACTTATTCTAGCATAGTTTTTTAATCTTTTGATTAACACTTTATGATTAATATTTACAAAGATCTTTTGTAAACAAATTAAGATCCGATTTTAGAAAATTATTCATCCATACTATTGGAAAATGAACCATCTTCAAATAAATTGTTCTCTTTAAATTAGTATTACACACTTTACATTTTACAGAAACGTATTCACGAAATATGTAGTTAATTCCGATATTACTAGCAATACTTAATATTTTTATTTTTCAATACCTGTATAAAGAAAATTTAAGCTTGGATCATAATGTTGGTATAAAATATTTAAAATAATCATACAACAATATAACTTTTTGTTAAAACCTACTAACATATTTAATGTTTGACTTTTGTAAGATGAATGTATTATTTTAGTGCTTCATTATTACACTGTACCCTTAATATATTGGCAACATTGTGTATTTATTTAATGAAATATGAATGTACAATTTGCTTGTTGTTTATTGGCAAACACTTTTATCAAAATTTATATAATCGTGAATAGTTGTTACAATGCTACAGCCTTGTAGTTTTATTATTATTAAGTATTAGTTTATTCTACAACATAAAGACAAGAATTATGAGTTCTTATAAAACTGTTAATGTTTTAATTTTTATAATAAGTTTTATAATTGTTATTGATAATTACTCAAACGCTAGTGGTAATTATAATTTATAGATTTTATTTAATTGAGAATACATTACACTATATTACATTATAATAATTTTCGTATTCTTATATGTTTTAATCTTGTGCAATAATCGTTAAATCTACTGGACGTTAGATCTATTTCGTGAAATGAAAAATATATAATACCTATATGAATCATTTTCATTCAATATTATTAAAACAATCAATATCAATTAATCTTTTAATCTCATTTTTACATAAAAGTAAATATAAGTATTTGATATTACATCTTTTAAATAATGTTATTTTGATAAATATTTAATGATGTATATTCAAACGATATTATTTTCTGTAACATACATTATCTTTGATATACATATAAAATCATTTTACTTAATTCTAATGATATATACGTAATATAAATTTTATTTTAGATTGTATAAGTAAGATCATTATCATTATCTGTCTTTGTAAATATTATTATTCACAATTCTATAAATATATTTATTCTTAAAACATATTAAATAGAGAAAACTTATTTAAAACCAATACACATAATTATTGCAGTTAAGATGTTGATTTAAGTAAAGGTTGATGTTTATGTATTCTATAATTTAATTATCTTGTCTGTTATTTAAAATATGCTCTGGTCAAAATACCTATACAATTATTTGCATATTATTTATGGACAAGGATGAATTTTGTATACTTCAAGATGTGAAAATAAAATACCAGTTAGGGATACATAATAATATAACAAATTATATTATATTAATTAATTTTAACAGTTTATGAATATCGTTCAAAATCGTTTTTTTCAACGGTATAACCATAAGGTGATTGAATGAAGAGTGACAAAACCCTTCTCAGAATATTCATGTGTTTAGAAATTAGAAAACTAGAAAAAAAACTATCACATCAAAATTGTATTAATATTATTAATATACTGTTTATTTTATAATATATCATAAGCCTAATATTGCACAAAAACTAATATAATTTTATGTAGTTCTATATATGTAGATATTTCACATATATTAATAATTATATATTTACATTAAATCACCATTTAGAGCAAATTACAGAAATTGGAGGGATAAATAGTTAGTATTCTCGTGCAGTTACTTATTTATAGTCATATTTAATTACGACTATAGTGTAATTGCATTTTTAATTAGTATCAGTGATTATATTGCAATCATATAATACTATATTATTAATTTACCTGGAAGTAAATGTTGTAGTAATTTAAAGTATCTATATAGTACAATATAATACTATATAAGTACAATATAGTATTATATTTTTATATTTTTATACTTTCTTATTGTCTTCTGCATTTAGTCAACTTTAATAGTAAACAAGCATTTGATTATGTATATCGTAAAAGTGAGTGTTTATTAAATATATATCAAATGTAATAATTAAATAGAAATTCCATTTTCTAATTACAATAAAAACTACTATTTATTAACTCTGATTTGGAAATGTCAATTATCATATTGTAAACGTTAGTTTTTGTAACATAAAAATGATTTTAAAATATTCCTCATTAAATGAATAAGATATTAATATTATTTATTATTATCATATAGTTATTATTATTTATTATGTATTATATTATGATTATAATATTATCTTATTAAATAATTAGATTTATTTTAACTTTATTTACGTATTGTGTATTTATATTTACATAGTGTGTCCAAAAATAACTAAAATTTTCCAATAGAAAACAATCAATTGTGAAAATAAATAATTTTTGCTGAAATTTAAAATATACTCTAAGCTATTTAGGATTCAATGATAAACTGTTTTCACTTCCTTTAAATTACATCATACAGTCCTTCTTTTTTATTACATCATGGTTTCTTGCTGTGGAAGGTGAGCGATCACTGGTGTCCAATAACTTTATTGCCGTTACAACTTACTACTTACATACTGACCTGACTCAAACTAACCTGCACATGACTGTTAATATATCGTCATTTTTATGTTTAGACTTTTTATTAAGATTACCTTAATTTCAAAGATTGAAAATATTAAATTTATGGCCAACAATCCTACAGTTCTGTTATGTTTTTAGTGTTATGTATCGTGTTGAGTCGATTATTCTTCATTTGTACGAGCCTAATATTTAAAATAGATTATGTATTTAATTATAAATATTTTTCTTTCTTACAGCAATGGTCATGGCTTCCTGCAGTGGTCGCTATAACTTCCTGCGCATGTTAAAATTTTGTCATTTTTATGTTTTGATTCTATATTGAGTTTACAAAATTTCAAAATGTATAAGAAATATTAAATTTATGGCCAAAAACCTGTATGCATGTTATGTGTTTAGTGTCATTTATCGTGTTGTGTTAAACATTATTTATTTGTACGAGCCTTATATTTAAAATCGTTAATGTATTTTATTATATACTAGTTGAATTATACGACTTCGCCCGTGAACAGTTAAAATTGTATTGTTTCGCTTCCAAAAGAGATCGAATATCAAGAGAATTCATTATATTAATGAAATGTTTTAGGATATACAATATTTTTTTTTTCTTCTGGGGCGTGGACGAATAAATTTGAAGGTTTACAGATGCATGAGCACGCCACATAGAGCCGCCCATTTGAGAAGCAAGTATTTTCCAAATTTAGTCCATAAGCTTTTAACGATTGCTCTTGAGTTTTGTTAATGGTCATTGCACTGGAAACTGCACGCGTTTGAAGTCGGAAGGATAATCCGTCGGAACCATTAGAATTCTTGGCAATAGTATATCTTCTTTTTTAAAATTTCCATAAAAGATTGTTGCTTCGATGATAATGTTCATCATCTTTTTCACTGTATGCCTGGTTCCATTGTAAAGTCGTGGTGGATTGATGTTCCGGAGGACAATGATTTTCAATTTCAAAATATGTGGTGCATCCCTGGTCAATCCCGTTAGTCTGAGAGAGATCAGTAATGTGTTGAAATACTGGAAACCTATTGAATACGCACTTCTCAATCACATTCGTCAAAGACAGAACTGCAATATGTAGTAAGACAAGAAATCAATCGAGTACGCCCAGTAAGATCCAGACAGCCAAAGCACGCTGAAATCAATTTTAATGCATTAAACTATGATGTTCAATATAACTACACTTTTCATCCAAGTGTTGTGTTTGGAAAAATGGACAAAATGTACAATATTGCGATGCACTTAAATTTAAGAATGAAGCGCCAAGAATGTGTTGCACGAATGGAAATATAATTTTTATCGCTTGAGTAATTTTGGTCTAACTTTTGTATTATATATTGCTTCTTATTTCATATTGTTGTCTGATATTTTTTTTTTTGGTCCATATATTCTTCTTAATATTATTCTTTCAAAGATGCTATTTTGTCTTCGTCTACTTTGTTTATTGGCCGTGTTTCAAATGCATATAAATGAACTGGTCTGATCTAGTGATGAACTGGCCTAACTACCTTCTGTAGTGTAATTTTCGATTTGATTGATATCTGTTTTGATTTAAGAATACTTGTTAATCGATTATTAATTATTAATCATGATTATTATTTTTGCTTATATAAATATATATATTATATTAATTTATAACAAAATATGAATATGGAATATTGTGTAGCATAATGTTTATGCCCCTTGATTAAGGTACTAACTTATTTTAAATAAAAACCTTATTTGCACGTATTAAAAATCAAAAATGTTTGTATATTTTTCTAGCTACATCACTTAATGCGATTGGAAGGGACAAAGGTGACATTTTTTTAGCACAATAAATGTAAATTTTATTAATATTCATGTAATGAGAAGGTATTAAATGTATTCGTATACCACATTTGATATTTTAATCTATTAATTTATGGGTACGTCTTATAGTGACTTATTATAGTGTAGTTAATGAAGCATTTAATGCATATGTCTTTTACGTGCCCACTCAGACTGGAATTCGCTTCCAAGTCAGTGGATTGGAGCCTAAGTATTAGTTGCATACACCATTTGAATAAATGTAATTTAGCAGAACATTATTTGTTTTGCAAATGCATCTAACGCAATATAACATGATGTAATATTATTGCAATTGCGTATTTAGGAATTGTATGAGAGTGGAAATGAGACAGTGAATCGCACTTTTTGTTTTGACTAATATTCTAAAACACAATTTACTGTATAAACTCAATATGGAATATATCTCTTAAATCCCCCCTCTTTTAAATATAATATTTTATAAGGTTTAATTTAATGATTTTTCTTTAAATATAATTAAAATATGTATTTTGTCCATGTAAAACATGGTTTAAATTAATTTAAATTCCTTTAAACATCTCCTAAATGGAGAAATCGTACCATCCTATTTTTATTGTAATGAAATAACAATTGTAATAAAAGTTATAACATGTTTTAGTTATTTTACGGAAATATATCCACAATCTTCTTGATGATGTTATTTTAAGTATGTTGCATTAATGACATATGGTATAAAATTTAATAAACACAGTAAGAACATAATTTGTCCATATTTATAAACAATAATATTTAAATTAATTCGTTCAATTTTAAGATTATGATTGTGACAATCTTCTAAATCCAACGCAATGGTGTAATTCAAATACCGAATCAAGTTAGTAACCATTTTTAACATATATATATATATATATATATATATATATAAATTTTTATATTTCACACTTTAAAATGTATTATAATTACTTTAACATTGTTAGTTAAATTATTTACAAAGGCCAGGGGGATTTTCTTGTTGTATCCGGTTGCGCGTTTAATTCGAATAGAATGAATACTCGCTTAAGATGGTTTTAATAAAGTAAAACTCGAAATTAAAACTGTATTTATTATATTACGTATACATAGTTGAAATTTTTAATAGATTAATTAAAATAATGAATAGAAATAAAAAATATAAAAAATCACTTGTATTTCAATTGTTACAAAATTATTAGTTTTGTTTGGGAGAAAATACGAAAGAAATTAACTAAAGGTTTTATGTGTGGAAATTAATTCTCAAAGCAAAAGGATTAGTAGAAGCAGGCCCGGACTGGGAAGTCTTCGGCCCACTATTCTCGGTAAACAACGGTCCCAAAACTTACGTCCAAAATAAATTAACCAATCATTACCATTTTCGTAAATAATATAATTAAGCACCTTAAATTTGTTGTATAACATAAAATTATGGAATTTGTAAATTTCAACATAATTTTTTTACTTATTTTCCAAACGGCCCACTGTGCTGTAGAATAGTAGCACAGCGGCCCAGTCCGGCTCTAAGTAGAACTAATTTAAAGTATATAGAGCATGAGTTTGAAAAAAGCGAAAAAGTCCATGAAACGAGGAGTGTATAGACACTAAGCGGGAATGAGGTAAGTGAGTTTAAAAGTTTTAAGTATTTAGGATACTTTGTGTAAAAGAAAGGAGGTTTTAAAAGGATGTAAAACACAGCGGATGGATCAAGTGGGAGAAACATCTGGTTTTTCGTGCAATAAGAGAATTCCAATGAGGCTAAAAGATAAGTCGATAAAAGTGTAGTGATGTCAACTATGTTGTATGGTTTAGAGTGTTGGGTGGTTGACTGGAAATAAAGCAGAAAATGAGTGGAGCATAGATGAGAATGCTTAGATGGATGAGTGGAGTGACGAGAAGAGATAGAATAAGGAATGAATGTGTAAGAAAAAGCATAGGAGTATCGTCGAGCATTGATAAGATGAGGGAGAATAGACATAGATGGTTTGACCATGTTATGAGGAGAAAAAATTCGGAAGCAGTGAGAAAGGATATGGGAACTGAACGTTGAAGGTAAGCAGAGAAAGAGAAAGACCGAAGAATAAGTGGTTGGATGCGATTGGGTGTGATACGAGGACTGCTGGTGTATGCATAGATGATGTGGGAGACCGTTTTAAGTGAAGGTTTAGAAAACAGGTGGCCGATTTCAAATAGCTGGGATAAAAGCGAAAGAAAAGAAGAAGAATAAAATACAAAATTATATTATAAAGATTTTCTTTATAAATTTTTGTTCGCAACAAAATGTTTAAAAATGTAAAATAGATTACGTTTGTTAATTACCATATTCATTTAAATTAATTAGTTGCCGGTGTTCACTTTTTTTTTATCATACTATTAACTTCTATACTTTAAATGTAGTTAAATATAAAGGAGTAATTTGTAGAGACATTAAAAAAAATCTTAATACTTATCAATACATCATTATGTAACATATTGTTCAAACATAACAGCTTATTCTATATAGAGACGAGAGAGATGAATAAAAAGAAGACATATACATAATTGAAAATTTGACAAAATAAAGTGAAATTGAATTGAATTGAAAAGAAAAGAAATAAAAAAAATGAAACACTTTTAATCTCTTGAGATTAAAAAAATTATTATATAAAATAATAAATAATTATTATTAAAAAAACAATTTACGGAACAAAATAGAAAGTTATATGATTAAAATAATATAACCGGCTCGTAGTAACCGTTGTTAGTGTAGTTCACCGTATATTACTAGTTGTAACCGCTATTTTGTTCTAAGAATAATCGTTATACAGGTATAGTTTAACGTAAAAAAATATAGGATCATGCTGGGACCTAATGTTTTGCTTGTTCTATGCGGTATCTCATTCTAAACGATGATTGTTGTAGTGATTTCTATTGTATATATAAATAATAAAACAATTTATAATATTCACTAGTATATTGGTGAAAAAAATTATCAAAACATATTTATATTTATTAGAAACAAAAATATTTCAATCGATTATTAGAATTTATTATATTGTTTTGTTTATTATTGTCGATAAATATTCATTTTAGCTATTTTTGCTAATTTATACAAATATTGTTATAAAATAACGATTAATAACTAAAATAGATTTCCTCACTTAATATAAATATGTTAATTATGAATAGTAGATATTTAAAACTTTTTTACTATCATATATAGAATTTAATTGTTGTGGTAAATATACAGATAATTCAATATCGTATAAATTTTTAAATATCTCTAAGAACATTAAATTAATAATTTAAAAAATATATATTATAAATGATTGATGTGGAATTTATTATTATGAAACAAACATTTCTATAAATCATTTTTGTCCTATCCATAATAAACAAATCGTAACTCCATTAAAATTTTCTTAATTAATAATTTCATTAAATAATAATAATTAATGATAAAAATATAATAATGATAATTTTTATTTGAAATCAATACGGAAAAGTGTTTTATATGTTGATATTACGGACGAACAATATTCTACATAAATTTATTGTCTAGCTGCATTGAAAAACGCAGGGTTTAGAGGTAAATTTTTATTGTCATATTTCAAATAAATAAAATTAAAGATTATAAAAATTTCTTACCTATTTTCAGTCAATCGGATACATGGTATAGATTCACATAATAGTCGTTTTTGTTTTTTAGTTCCAGGCCAAGCCATTAGTGCACTGAAACATGCATATAATAAATTAGGTGGGTAAATTATATTTTAATTATTATCCTTATAATATTAATTGCAAGCTATATTACACATAACTGATATACTTTAACGAAGAATTGCGTTAGTTCGATCTATCATAAAAATTATAATATTAATAAAAGAATCTATTCTATAAATATTAATTGATACAATGTACTTCTCAGTAAATCCAATCACATACTTTACAGCAAATTCTACATTGAAATGTATTAATTGTTAATTTTCTAATTGTAAATTTTAAAAGTTGAAACAAACATCGAAATCGGTAAGTGAATTTTTTAAATATTATGATCTAAATAATAAAAACTCTGCTTCTTAATGTATACCGGAAAACGCGTTTGAGATTGAGACGACATTTTCTGTAAGAATGCTAAACATTTGTTTAAATGAAGTTTAAACCAAATATAAATACCAACAAATAATTGAATTGTACTAATCGTATACACATTTTATATGTTTAAATTTGATTGGATTTACCATATTGCACTACTATTTGAATTTTAATAAATTTAATGAAATTCATAAAAATGTATTACATGAATACATAATTCGATGAATGTATATTGATAATTAATTAAAATTTGATTGTTTATTATAGAAAGTTTATCCTAAATTACGATTTCCTTCCAATTTTTTTAGGTCTCGCATATCAATATTATATGTATATGATTAATACGATTTTAAAAACATTAGGTACGTATCATAATTTTAATAAATAAAATAGAAATATGAGGCATATGCACATATTATTATAACAACGTTAATAAACACTCATCATTTTAGCGAATATATTTTATTTACAAGTATAAATAAAATAAACAATAAAATAATGACTAATTAGTTGGGCATGGTTATGCATTTCACATCATTATTTAATAATCCACTGAATTTATTTTCGGGTATTTTCATCTCCAAAATATATAAGCTATTAATATTTTATGCGAATATATTACGATTTTTCTCAATGTAATAATAAGGATAAATACAACACTTTTCTAAACTGAATATAATTCATCATATGAATTATATTCAGTAAAGGACAATTTTGATATATCTCATTTCCTATGTAATTAGCATTTCCATAGTGTTATGATTATTTTTATTTTTTAGTTAATTCCCGTGCATTGGAGCCAGACCAGTATTGTGAAAATTATGAAGGTTCCAAATAATAATTGGAATACACCTATAATCAACAAAAAAAAAAAGAATAAATTACTAATCATTTATGTTTTTCTATATAGTTTCAATGTGTCTTGGTAAGATTATTAATTGGGTTATACAAGTATTTTTATATACATTAGTATGGAGTGCAATTCATATAAAATGTAAAATGTTAATTTGGTTAAGGGATCTAAGATATAATTCTATTTTCAACGTTATGTATTCGTATACAAAATTACACTATAAAGTTAGTTTTCTTTATAAATTCTTGTTGGTAATAAAATATGATTGAAACTTTTAAAATAGACTACGTTTATTAATTACCATATTTATTTTACATTCATAAGTTGTTAGTGTATTCACATTTTTATTATTTTAACATTAGTTTTATCCTTTAAATGTAGTTAAATATAAACGAATAATTTGTACAGACAATAAACAAAATCTCAATATTTAACAATACATTATCAAGTATCATATTGTCCGAACATAACACCTTATTGTTATTGTATTTATTCAATAGAATTAACCAACTTATACCAAGAAGAGAACAAAACTGTCGATTTATATCGATTAATATCAATTAATATCGATGCCTTATTCTTTCATTATAAAAAGAGTATACCATATAGTTTTAAGATATTTGAAATTATTATATTAATTTTCATATGAAATCAATAATTAAACTATATCTATTTGTGATATTGTTGACGATTTCAAATTCGGACGATGCTTAAAGTACAGGAAGGCAAGCGTTAAATATATAAATTACTGAAATTCATTATTCATAATAATATCAGCTGTAATTTGTCACAAATTGAAATTTTAAAATTAATATAAATTATTGTAATGCATGTAATATACGTTCTAGTATTAAGTTCATACTAATTTTTTTATAATTTATAAACGTTATATAATCGTTTAGATCAATTTAAAAACCATACTGGGTTCAGTAAGTAATATTGTTATTTTGTTTTTCATTTATATTCATAGTATGCAGAACATAATACTTTTGTATATTATGTTGTTTTCTGTGTTCACAAATATAGTCAGATTAGATATGAATGGATAATTGTGACTTCATATCACAAGCAAATAGTTCTATGTATTAATTGTTCTTATAATTAATCGTTTTAGTTAATTAAACTAATAAGCAAAATATTGAAATATATCACTTAAGCGGTTGTATTACTTTTATATGTAGAAAACTTTACTAGCATTCAAGCTTTTGAGTATATATACCGTAGCAGTGAGTGATTAAATAATGTTGTTTTGTATATCATTAATTGCAAATTGTTTTGACGATGAGAACTTAGTGAATAAATCAATTCGATAGCTTTAGTATGATTTAATATCATTAAATATTTATAATTTTTACATTCACGAATTTTTCTTTAAGGAAATATACTTCGATTAATTTTAAGGGTCAATACTGTGTTCATTTTTGTATTAATAATTAGAATATAACGTTAATGAATTGCGGAGAACAATATTTTCCACTATATTTCACTTACAAAAAATTTAGATAATTAAATAAGATTTATTATTTACCAATAAATTTTGGCAGTAAAACTCCTAAAAGTCAACGGCCCGAGAAATGGTAATTTTGTTTTTCATCAGAAAATAATTTGTATGAACATTAGAAGTAATTTCCTTTAATTATAGTGTATGAATATGGAGGAGGTGTTTAATGTTTTTTAATAAATATCTTATAGAAATATATAAAAATTTTCAGCTCTTTTTCGTGAATATATGTATTATCTCTTTGAAACAGTCATGACTAGTAAGAAGCGTTAACAAAGTATTATAAAAAAATTAAATCTTTTATAATTTTGTGATATCATCATTTTACATTGAAACCAATAGTCTTTAAAAGAAGATATACAATTTTTAGATTTTAGAAATGACATTTTTGATATACCAATAACTTGGTGTAAGAAACAGTTGTTAAGTTCGTATCAATTCTTAATAAACATAAATATTTATATCTTAATGTAATAAAATATTTTAATTCTACTGTTATGTTAGTTGTGTAATATTTTAATTTCAAAAGTTAAATGTTTGTCGAATTTCATATATTATCTTGTCAAGAGAGTTTTAAATCATGAAAATTATATATTGAAACATAAAAATAACAAAATACACTATTATATACGTGTAATTAATGAGGAGATTTAAGGATATTTATTGATTATTTACATCGTTTCTCAAACTATGTTCCACGGACCTCTGGGGGTATTATTGAAATAATTAAAATTAATACCAATGTAATATGCGAATCACACTAGAAAATAAATTTCACATGTGAAATACGGATCTCTTTTCGCAACGGTCTACCAACCGATAGTCGGCGTCTTCGTTGCATCCGACTAGTCTCAGTTTAATTGAATTACGCCTTGAACATTACAATGTCATTAATTTTTTTATAATGAAACCCTGGTTACGAAATAATGATACCACTATGAATTACTTGATTTTATAAAATTGGAACCTCACACGTTAATAATTGTCGTAAGTTTTCAGAAGAATACATAGATTTCACGAGTTTATATGTAAACAACGAAGAAAGATCTCGATGTGTCATATGCTATGAGTTATTGTTAAACGAGCCGTTGAGTCGAATGATTTTTTAAATTTTTTTGAGGGAACAGGAAAAGTTTGGGAAACGCTGGTCTCTAAGAATGTATTAAACTTAATGTATTCCACTATTTGTTAAATTTAACATTTAGCTGTTTTACTTTATTTATTAATATTAATAAAAAATATCTAATCATGTGGTTCATTTCGATATAAATCTATTAATGATAAATGACAAATATTTCTAAAATCTTAGTTATTGACTATATAGCATTTGTGTTTACAAAAATTTATGTACGAAGATTCTCGTAGTACATTTTTTTGTACACTACATTTATAATAAAATTAAATTAAAATACGAATGTTGGTTATCCTAGAATATGTGGAATACTCTTTGGAAATCCAACTTGAATTTATATGTTATGGTAACTAAACGGATAACACAATATCATATATTTCAAAATTTGAAAATATTAAAAGAACTTCACTGTAGACAAATATAAATATATGTATAATACTTATATTAGTAAAATAGACGTACAATATGCTATATTAAGTTATTATAGCAATATAATTATGCTACAGGAATGATGAGTGAGTTTCCAGGTGGCATTAGTAAGTAATAAAATTTTAATTTAGTTTTGTTATATGTTAATTTGAAATAGTACATGTCACGGACTCCTTTACATTGAAATTTAAATGTTGTCTTCCTTCTATCACTTAGTCCGTTGAAATCGTATATTTGGATAACATTTTTTGCAGTTTGCATGCTATGGTATAGGCGTTTGTTTAAGAATCAATGTGGTGCTGGAGATTAGTGCCCGCGGCCCTTTACGACACAATTATAATTATATTGCACATAATTTGTTGGGAAAATATTTAGCAGGTATTTATTATGTAATAGCACGACCGTTTCCAGAGCACCCTCATCAGTTAATCTCCTACAAAGACCGTTTTACAATTTTGCGCATAACCTAAGCCTTTTCTTTTTTTAAAATACGTGTGAAATATTCTCGTTTATAAACTTTTAACTATGCTTATACTCAGTATATATTTGGCAAAACTTTTTTTAGAAAATGTATGTGTTTATTTTAAGAATTAAGTCATAAAATCGAATTTACCAATGTCTTAGAAAAATCAATGTTTATTGAACCCACCTATATTACAAAAATTAATTTAAAAAGTATTCATTCACCAACATTTAGCAGGGTATTATAAGGAGAGAAGTTATTATGAACGGTCATGCAAATGCATGTTTATAATGATGCTAAATATTGGCATTGAAAATGATTTGGTATGTAAATATTATTATATGAAGAGAGCTGTAAACATGTATTATCTGCCACCTCACTGATATCTTGGAATAATTCATAAGCCAAAAGTAAGCAAATTGCGAAAGGTATCAATTATATACACGCTAATTTTGGTTTGAATATATCATAAGGTTATTAATTTGGAGAAGATGACAATCTATGTAGTTAAAGCGATATAAATAATTTAATACTATTTTATCACATCATTTAATGAAGCTACATAATGAATCACTGGTTATGAAAAACCTTGATTAAATCGTATTTTTAATCATAATTTTTTGTTTTTGTTAAAGCCGATCCTTATACAATGCTGAAAAAAGCCTATTATACAATTGGTGATTCATCATTATAATTTCAAATTTAAATAATATGTAAAATTATGTTCTTAGTGTTTGTTTCTCGCTGAACAATTACTATCAAATATATCGATCAAATCGAAATATGATAAATAATTGCATGTATTTTCTTGTTGAAAAGTGTTGGGTAAACATAATTGATTTTAAAGTTTTTTACTATTTCAGTTATGATCATTAGTTTTATTTAGTTTGATTGCATAGAAATTTCGTAAATCATTAGTAGTAGGTCTTATGTGATCCCATTACATAATAAACTAACAAAACATTGTTCACAATTGATATATTAATTATTATTTTTTCTGTTTATCTTTGAAAAAATAAAGATGATACATTTAACATGAATGGTATGTAAATTTCTTTTTTTGGTTAATTATATTCTGATCTGAAAAAGAGTACTTATAATTCTGAATATTATAACTTATTACTTTTCTTATGAATGAATATTTTATATATTTAGAAATTTAGTAAAAACTTAAAAGACCTTTAAATTTGATAAGAACTTAAATCATGTGTTTGTTTTTATATTATGTTTAATTTGATTAAATTTACCGCATTTGCATTAAGAGATGCAGTAGAAGTACATATTCAGTTATAAGGAATAAACGCGTTAATAATATTGACAGATATATAAAATACTATTTATATAAGTTTTAACTTGGCGAAATATTTTAAAACCAAATATCTTCTATATATATATAATGTTTTCTTATAGTAATATTAATTATGAGAATATCTTGAACAGTATTTATTTATAAAAGGAATAAAAAAATAATAATTATTTCGTATCTATTTAGAATTAGCGAAAAGATATTATTTATACCTAATTAATACACTTCTAATGCATGTTGGTATGTATCATAATTAATCACAAATACCACAAACTTTTATAATATAACGATCATATAATATATAGTAATGTTGCAAATTTTATAATCGTATATATTATCAAACCTAATATTTACTGTATAGAATTTTGAACTAACATAACTTATCTCTATATATTGTTAATAATGGACACTGAAAAATTGTAGTATATTTATTCCTAATATTGTAGGTGTATCTGATGCTAAACGTCCGGTAGATTATTGTAAGAGTCTTTACTTATCATCAAGAAATACATCTTCTGGTAGTCAATGTGCCAATGTTGGCATTAGTCAATTACACTGCGACCTACAACAATCAGGTTAATGATTAATTATTAAAATTAACAAGTTTTATCTATAACCTCAGGGATTCAAAATAGATTTGAACAGTTTGTCCATAATCGAACAAACCTTTTCTTCTGGTTTCCATAGGGAGACAACTCCCTCATATTTTATACTTTTATTTAACCAGTAAATTATGAGGTGTGATAGCTACACGACTAATTTTTATTGTAATAGAATATGTACATATTTACACAACTAACAATCTAGAAATCTAACACTATAATAAAAAAAAAAGATTAATGTGTTATCCATAGTAATGTAAAAATGAACAAGAAAATAATAAATTTAAATCAATATATATTATTTGTTATTAATATAATTTTTGAAATTTATTTAAATTCACAACACGGCGTTTGCAAAATTTAGTAATTGGATAACTGTTATTTTTTACAAATCTATTAAATGTATTGTAAGGAAGTAAAATAAAAAATACCTATGTTTGAATTAGTATCTGAGAAAAAAAAAGGAAATTGAGTAGGAAGTGAGACAATAGTAACGAGAAATTAGATTGTATTCATGTCAGCAATTCAACAATTAATCGACTGCATAGTATGTATATATAAATACACACATAACTGAATGAAAAATTATTTACCAAAGTTATATGTAAATATAATTAAGAAATGTGTAGAAGATCAAGTACAAGGATGAAGAATGTATATGGAGTGACACAACGTTTCAGTGCCAGAAAAGCGTTTCGCTAGAGTACGGTTGAGTCTGTATAACCCACACTGACGGTAGTCGTAATCCATATGGACATGATGACACAACCATTAATGTTTTTTCTACATTAATTAGATCATTATAATTTTGTATTATATTGTTATTATTTTTTAATAAATTGTAACTGATAGTATCAAGAACTATTACTCTAGTCAATATCGACTCCTACTTAGTCTGATAGTTACTATATTCTATTGAAGATTAACTCGCTTTATCTCTTAGGTAATTGACTCAAGTGAAGGGTTACATTTATTAGCTTTTTTATTTTTAGATTTTGATAGTGCACCAAATCCAGATCAATATTTAACTTTCAACTCATCACTAGGATCTATATCTTTTGGAGGTCAAGATCCCATAACAATAAATGAATTACCTAATCACGAATAATTATTCTGTACACATTTTACTCCTGATCAGATCACAAAAATAATTGCACTCGTAATGAATTATCTAATAAAATTTAGTTATACGCATGTAGCTATTTAACTGTATATATAGGTATATACTGTAAACCTCAAATAATGCAATTAAATTATAATTTGTATAACTCGTTGAAGTACGTGGTGGATAACAATTTTTTTAACAATAATATTAATTACATTTGAAATTTTGTGCTCTTCGTATAGCTTTATGGATGATTTAATCTATTCACAACTAACGTTTAATCAGATCTAGCTATGTACATAATTTATGTTTTTTTCTTTTAGGCATACAAGGACCGGAGCAGTTTGTCGATTCTCCTGAAGTCCCATTCACACCATCAATATTTTTTGCTTCGGATGAACACGATTTAAATGACTCCTAATTATATACGCCTTCAGTATAGTTATTATGAATATACGATGACTATATACATGATATACATTTTCAGCGTCATCATAAAGTTTTGTGTTATTATTTAAGGGTTAATATAAGTTTAAATATTATCCTGTGTTTATATCCTACATTTATGTATTTTTATTGTGCGTCTTTATAATATTTTTTTATTATATTCTTTACTAGATAACCAATTGTTTTAACGTATTTTATATTTAAATATGCATTTTATTTCATTAACTTTTTGACTTGATCATTTTATTGAAATTTCATAATTTAAATAATTTAAAAATTAATTATTTACAGAAGAATATTTCATTTGGTCTATGACTGAATTACTTAGACAGTGTATACTACGTTTAATAGATTAAGACAAGTAAATTGCATTTTAATATGTCAAATGAGAGAGGTTGTTGCATATTTTGATCAATCAATTAAACAAAATATTATTATTAATTATCGTGATAAATTATAATATTGTGCACCAAGAATTAATGTATATAATAATATGTTATAACAATTACACTCTTAGCTATAATATGTTTATATGAAATTAATTTATTGAAAATAAAATAATCAATTATAAAGACCGTAAGAAATCAATAAATGTTTATAATTATATGTATAAACTGTTTTATAAAAAATATTATATAGGCTTACGATGTGTCACTGACTATTAAGATTCCAATTTCATATGGTTACAACAAATAAATTAAAAAAAATATATATATATATAAATAGTGGACTGTATAATTACAAAACATGAATGGTAATACAAATTATACAATATAATAAAAATGGAATAGAATAAAAATAAAACAAATGAAACCACAGGCCTATACCCAACCTAATAAGATTCTGCGCCACTTACTTAATACGGCTATGGTAACATGTGTAGACGTTAATCAGATTAATAAAATTTACGGGATGTATCTTTCAATGTATTGCACAAAATATAATCCAATATGTATACACATTTAAATGATAATTTATATCATTGGTTTATGTATAGGTGTATAGGTGTATAGGTGTATAGGTGTATAATTTTCTAAATTATACGTCAGCCAACAGGCTACGCGTATGTTCGGTAGTTTTTATAGCACATCGTACACATCGTCAGTCATATTAAAATGTACTAATATTATTTTCGAGATCATGATTTTATATATCAAAAATTTAATTTATTGGTTACGAATTAGACGCAGCATATTAGTTATTATTTACTATAATGGGTTGGGGAATAACTAAAATTTGTAGCGGGTTTAACAATAATTTAATACAATTTCTGTAATTGATTTAAATCCATATTTTTAGTAGAACCATGATTCATTAGCATTTGCTGTATTTAAAGTGATAAATTTTCACAATCCAACTATTACCTATGATTGAGATTATACAAATTTCGTATGATTGTACACGTAAAATATTGGCAATATTTTGTATTTATTTAATTAAATACAAATGTACAATGTTTGTTCTTTACTGATGAACACATCTTTTTGATATGTGTTAAACCTTAAACAGTTGTTGCAGCCTGTAGTTGAATTGTGATTAAGTATCAGTTTGATTTTAACATAAAGACCACAATTATGTATTCTTATAATACTGTTTGCGTTTTAATTTTTCTAATATGTTGCATCATTATTATTGCTCATAACTCAAATGCCAACGGTAATTATTATTTATATATTAAATTTAACTGAGAATACATTAAATTTTTGAAGTTAATACAATATATAAATGATTGTCTTATATGTGTTATATGTTTAATACGTTATAATTGGATTGAGAGTACATCATTTCTATGGTCATTAGGTGTATTTTGCGAAACGAAAAGTGTATACGTATAAAAATCATTCTTATTCGATACTATTGGCCCAAATACCAAATAAGAAAATTAAATTCAAATTAACATATACGAAAATATTATAAGTTATATAATAACTTTTGTATAATATTATTTCGAAATATAATTATCCAAATATATGTAAAAGACATACGTTTTTATAACATACATTTTTTTTTAATACACATATGAATTAATTTTTCTTATTTCGACTGATATATTTTATTTAAATTTAAATTTAGATTGTTTAAGTAAGATAATTCTTTACCTATTTTTGTAAATAGTACTCAACACAGTTCTATAAATATATATCATTAAAATATGTTATGTAAAACTACTACGCAATTATTATAGTTTAAATAATAAGTAAAGTGAAAAATGAAAATATTATGTCTATTATTTATTTGATCACGTTTTTCATTTTTCTTAGTAGTTTCCTAAATTTTGTTTAAAAACAACCAAAACATATCAAAATACCAATAAAATTGTCCACATATTTCTTTTTGGTTATGGATGACTTTTGTGCATTTCATCATGATCTGAAAACGATATTCAAATTTAGAGATATATAATAATATTACAGTAAAATGTTACCCAAACATTATTTAAATACTTTTTTAAGAATACCTTTAACTGTTTTGGGGCAGTGATAAATTACTGGCGGGAGAAGGGACATTTCCCTGAAATATTCGTTTGTTTAAAAACAATGAACTAAAAAAAATCTTTATTATCTTTGTCTAATAATCATGAACTAGTATCCACATCATCTGTGGCGCAATACCTTTTTTTATTTTTACATTTAGGAATGATATAATGACGGTTATCCAAAAAAATAATTTTCAGTTATGAATAATGCTTGTATTTACTTTTTGAATAAATGACAAACATAGAGACCATCAATAATAATTATCATTCATTTATATATCAAGATATGATCACTTATCAATTTATAAGTTCATAACAAGTCATTCATATTCAATAAAATTAATTAGTTCATTGAATAAACTTATTATTAAATAAAATTTGTAAATAAAATAAAGTTACCGATATAAAACTATTAGAATTTACAATGTTCGATTAAAACCGGTTTAACATTTATGTTATTAAATGAAATAATATAATAATTTAAATCACTATACTTTATTGATAACTTGTGAGAAAGCAGAATTTATTTTTGATTCTATTGACGGATTTATTTTTAAATTAATTCTTATAGTGGTGTAATACAAACATCAATATATGAATAAATAAAAATTGTCGATTAGTATCAGATTCAATATGTTATAAATTTAATATCACAAAAAACTAATTTAAATTAACGTAGTTCTATTCATATAGATATTCTATGTAAATTAATAATTATTATATAAATATTAAATTTTAATTTAGTTCAAATTACAGACATTGGAGGTATAAATAGTTAGTATTCTCGTAAAGTATTTAATTTGAATTCATAATATATAAAACATAGTACACAAGTAACACATGTAGCCATATATAGAATTACGTAGAATTACGAGTATTTTATAATTTCATTTTCAATGGGGAACTGTGATATTTTTCACAATCATATAATCCTATTTTATAGATTGACAAGTAAATAATTGCTATATTAATATCAAATATCCAATACAATATCATATCATATATTCATATTTTTCTATGATTTTCATTGTTAAGTAAATTTCAGTAGTACAGAAGCATTCGACTATGTATATCGTAACTGTGAGTTATATATTAATGATTTTTTACAACTAATTGAAGGTTATTTTAACAAAAAGACACCTCATTATTTGTGACTAGATTAATTATTACAAATCGATTATTACTGCGTTTTAAATATTCATTTATTTTACAATATTAATTATATAAAGTTTTTATTCAACATTTTTCTAAATAATTAATGTATTTCGTACATAATAATTGAATAGAAATGTAAAATTATTTTTCTCTATATTACATCATACAGTCCTTTCCGACTACTTTCCTGCTGTGGGAGCTGGGCGTTCATTAGTGTACAAAACCTTTGTTGTTGCTAAAACTTCCTACACATGACATAAAATATCGTTATTATTATATTTAGGATCTATAGAAAGATTACCTTAACTTCAAATTTTGAAAATATTAAATTTGTGGTCAACAAACCTGCAAGCCTGTTATTTGTTTAGTGTCATTTATCATTTTGAATCTATCTTTCTTCATTTTTACGAATCTAATATTTAAATTTGTTAATGTATTCTATTATATATATATATACTATATATAAACATATATATTTATTAATAACCATAGATTTTTTTTTGTGTTTTCCTAGTCCAATTAAGTAATATAATTTATGAAAAAGGTAATATTTTTTTTAACACAATAAACGTAAATTGTATTAATATTCATATAATGCGAAGGTATTTAATGAATTCTAATATCACATTTGATGTTATAATCCTGTGTTTCCCAACCAGTGTGCTGTGAGGCCTTCATAGGTGTGTCGCAAAATGTTATGTTTATTAATATACGCGTTAAATTTCGATACTAAAAATATTTTTACGATTCTCTTATCGACGATTTCCTAACACTTATCAATCATCTTATCGATTACTATAATATATATATATATATAAGTGAGTGTCAAGTATGCTGTGGCTAAATATAGGTTGGGATTAGTTAGCCGTGAGGCAAAAAGGTTGGGAAACGCTGTTATAATCTATTAATTTTTGGGTATATCGTACAGTGACTTATTATAGTGCAGTGAATGTAGCATTTAATGTTCTTTTTTGTACGTGACCACTCGGCTGGGAATTCTCTATGTTAGTATATTGGAGCTTTAGTATTGGCGATAAGGCTCTATGGTCACAGCCGATGGTTAGTTGAAATATTTTTTAGCAGAACCCCATTTGTTTTGGAAATGCATCTAACACATTATAACATAGTGTTTTAAAATTGCAATGGCGTATTTAGGAATTGTTCGAGGGGGGGGGGAGAATGAAACAGTTAATCGTAATTTTTTTATTGGCGAATAAAATCTAAAGTAAATCTAAAGTACTATTTACTGTCTAGGTGTACTTAGATTTATATTTTAAACATATATATGTTTTTGGGCTAGCTACAACTTTTGTTTTTCGTGACCAATTTCGCGTAGCCGATTTTGTGTAACCGATTTTGCGTCATGCCACACCCACACCCACACTAACATCGGTGTAGCATTCGGCATGGCTATATACCATACTATACCATACCATACTATATCATTTTTTTTTTTATTGGAAATAAATCCACTGCCCTGGAAGCTTGTTAAGCAATCCAAGCATTGGGTCACCATCGTTTATTTATTCAAAATAATAAACACTTATACTTTGGGATGAGTGCCCGAACAATCTCTGGACACGCTACGCTTTACAAATAAAATATAAACATAGAGCACATATGCGCGTGTTCGAAGAGGAGTGACAAAAAATTGCCTTCCGCTCCTCCCCTTACAAAAAACCTTATTTTAATTACTGGCGAGCTCTTATTGCCCTCCCTCTCCTCCAGCTTCCTCCTTCGCACCTCGCACGGTCGATGCAAATTGGGTCACTGCATTTCACATGGCCGGGGACTCTTGCATGAGGATGATGAGATAGTGAGCGATTAGAGAAACAACCTATAACACCATACTATACCATTTCATTCCATACCATACCATACCAGACCCTTTCGTCATATTGCTTTTATTTACTATTCAAATCATTAACAGCTAGACACCTCCAAAAACATATATATGATTCGTTGTTTTTTCGTGCAACGGAGAAAATATTAAAAAATTTACTATGGTTCAGTAACCCCTCATTCAACTCACATTTTTTTTTCATCAATCGGCAATACACCCACTACTCAGAAAACTGTTAAGCAATACTTCGTACAGTGGGTCGTCATTGTTTATTTTCATAAATACAATATATGATGGGACACATCATTACATCACTCCTTACAATATATAAAGTACAACTTGTTAAAGGATGATGACTTATTAATAGCCTTCCCGGGCTCAAAACAGTCGCGGGCACGATGCTTCTCGGCGTGGCATCGAAAGCACCCCCGCTTCATCTTTGGAATCTTGCACTCTACAGTAATGCCAGATATCTATAGTCTTGCCATCGCATTGGTAGTAGGTGGGGGTTTTTTTAAGAGCCATATCCTGCATTAGGTCCACCTAACGACTAGATGTCATGACCCGACGACCTTGATGACTGTTGAAAAGGGCACGTCATAACAGGAGGTCCCATACCTTCTTCTATTGGGATCCGACCTCAGGGAGACAACTGTCTTGTCCTTCCTTGCTAGATCTGCGGCTTCAACATCGGTGCGGATAAAGAAATTTTTTATGACCTAAACTTCTGCCCACTCTGGCAAGTCCAGCAGCAGGACCGGAGTATGGCATACGAGACAAACCACTCGTGATGCGTCCTCTACTGTTGTTCTGTCCGTTTGAGCCATCCTGGTCGGCAATCCGCCATGAAAACTAAGTTCTTCACTCTGGACAAGGAGCTCTCCTCCTTTTGGTCTAGTGTGGATTTGTCTCCTGCTACCCACCGGAGGGAGCCTTGAGGCGCAACTTCAGCTTTGACTCCTTTTCGGTCTTGAAATCTTCCAATAATTCGATTTAATCATCCAGATTGTCCATTGCAGTTGCTTTAATGGCTTTCTTGCTGACGATGGAATTTGGCGTTTCACTTGTGCCTTCAGTTATACTACCAGTCCTGTAGCTGGCGGTAGGAGCCTGCCTCAACACTCCTGCGCTTTTGGTGCTGGAAGATGATAACGACACCTTGGGCGAGCATCGTCTCCCAACCACCGCCTAACAAATAAAAAAAAATCTCTATGACAGATCTATACTTTTATCTCTACAATCCCCCCTCCCCCTGCAAATACGCTACTGTGTAATCTAGTTGTTATGAGTTTAAGTTAAGAAATGGTTTTTAAATAAAATAAAGTTATATCTTATAACTATGTGTAAGATTGTTTCAAATTATTTTAATTCTTTTAAACATCATCCCGAACGAAGATATCGTACACATATACTATCCTATTTGCAAGGTAGAGAAATAACAGTCGTAATAAAAATTATAACATTTTTAAGTTATTTTACGGAGGTATATCAACGATCTCTTTGATGAAGTTATTTCAAGTATGTTGTATTAATGACATTTAGTATATAAACTCAATAGCACATTAAGGATATGATTTGTCTACATTTGAAATCAATGATCTTTAAATTAATTCGTCCAATTTTAAGAATCTGACATTAAAGAAATTTATAGTCCGTCGAAATGGTGTTCAAATAACGAGTCAAGTTCGTAAAACTATACATTTGTATATATTTATACCTACATATAAATATTCCATGTTTTACTGTATAGACTTTATTGTAACTTCTGTAATTTTGCTCAACTTCACATTACAAATTTTTATAGGCATAATTTAATTACATTTACTATCGTATATAAATAAACAATAAAACAATCTCTAAAATACACAATTAAATTAGTAGAATTAATTATATAAAAAGTATTAGTATACAAAAATATTTTGATCGTCTATTAGAATAATTTAAACAACTTTTTTAAAATTTTTTTTGTTAAATATCCAATTCTGCTACTTTTTCTAACTTATACTAAATATAGCTTAAAGTGACCGATTGATTCTAGAAATAGACGTAACTAAGTGTATGTAGATTAAATATTAAAAGGATATTAAATTTTAAAATATTTTTACTATTATATATAGAATTTCATTGTTGTGGTAAATATACATTTAACTAAATATCATTTGTTCAAAATTATAAAATGTATAAAGTATATATATATATATATATATATATATATATTTGTATATATAAATGTATAAAGTATTTTCAACTTTTAATTGAATCTTGTAAATGATTTTCATTGGTTTTATACCCATAACATAAAATTCCTCCCTGATTGAAACATTATTTAAAGAATAAATGTTATAGTAAATAAATGTTTTCTAGATATTTATACAATTGATGTACAATATTCTATATAAAATTATTTTCTAGTTGCACTGAAAACAGCAGGTTTTAAAGGTTATAAACTATATTTTAATATTTCATTTGAAAAAATATATCAATAACATGTTAATACTTGATAATTATAAAAGTTACTTTTTTTATTTTCAGTGAATTGGAGACATTGTATAAATTAATTTTACTATCGTTTTTGTCTTTTAGTTCCGGGCGATGCCATTAGTGCATTGAAACATGGGTATAATAAATTAGGTAAGTAAAAGGTATTTGAATTATTTACTTCATAAAATTAAAAACCTATATACATAAACCAAAAAATTATATTAGTTTGATCTATCAAAAAAATAATATTGTGAATGAAAGAATTTATTCGATAAATTGTACGTGAATCGAAGAACTTTTAAATAATCTCATTAAATAATTTATAGACTATTGTACACTGAAATTTATTGATTATTATTTGTTTATTTTATTTCTTGAAAATTAAAAGTTATTACAAACACAATAGATGGTAAGTGAATTTTTTCAAAAATTCTGAAATAATTAATTACAACCAAGTTCCGAACGTTGGATCAAGTTATTTACTGTTATAGGTTTGTTATAAAGTAAAAACGAACATAAAAACCAACAAATAATAGAATTGTATGAAACATGAATAAATTCGATTTGTTTAAATTAAATTGGATTTACCATACATGTAGACTTGGTATTTTAGTTTCAATACAATTAACGTAGTTCATTACATGCATACGTAATTCGATAAGTGTTTATTGATAATTAAATTAGATCAGGTGGTTTTATGTAGGAGATTATTCAAATTTACGATTTTTACATTTTTTTAGATATCCCGAATCAATATAATAAGTATTTGATTGATAAGATTTCACCAAAGTTAGGTATACATCACAATTTAACACGTATATTACCAATATGAGAAATATGATCTTTAAAGCAATGTTTTTAACTCAAATGTAATAATAATGTGACAATTTTTACATATTTGGAGATAACGATTACCCTGTTATATATTTTAGTTTTAAGTATTTGTTTTTACCCAATTATAATAATTACTTTTATATCAAACCTGTTAACCCTCTACTTGTGTATCTGTATTGTGAATCATATTTATGCGAATTATGAGTATTGCTTAATGTGAAATTAAAATTTCTCTCTTGTCAAAATTTCGTCGTGCGATTTGTACGTATTTATATTTGTACATATTTTGTACGTATTATAATTATTATTTTACCATTATTATTTCTGTTTTGTGTTCATAAAAAATGATAAAGAAAATATTTATTTAGTGTGGTTAGTTGGTATATATCCTTTTTTTAATTAACTTTGAGTCCACAAATGGTGACCTAGAAAATTCCTTATAAACTACCTCGTTTATTATTTAATAACATATACACACACACACACATACATACACACACACACACACACACACACAAACACATATGGTGTGTATATATATATATATGGTGATGAACTAAACTTCAATCACCAAAACGGTGGAGATTTGAATATCACTCAAGCGATTTCGAAGTTTGTATGTAAATGCACACTCATGTTTAACGTGTTCAAGGTTAACAAAATGATATATGACCGTGACGATCATTATTTTCGTTTACTGATCATTGCATGTAACTAATATACTTTTAATATATATGTTCGCGCCGTTTTGTATGCGGCGTTTTTGTCGTAATACGTGGTTTTTGTGTTACAATTATATTATCTGCCGACCATTGATGTATGTATCATTGGGAGGAATCCATACAAGCTAATCAAGACCGCCCGACTCGAGTTTGTCTATCGGCTTCCCCGTCGTCGAGTCGTCGTCATCGCGTTCGCACTCATTATATTCGACCGATTTTTTACATTTTTTCTTGTGCGTTTTGCGTTTCACGTGACCACAGTTATTTTCAAATATCTAGCCGACCTTTGGATCCCGTCGCCGTCAAATTATAGTTTTTGTACTTTTATTTTGTATTTTTTTTATGATTTTATTATCGACCTGTTTTATATACTAAATAGGTTAAGCAATTTTGTTTTCTGTTCGACTATAATTACGTTTAATATCCGAACGACGTTGTGTATTGTTAACCCGTTCTTTTGTTTGTCATTTTAATAAGATTATTAATATTGTCTTATTTTGAAATACAGTCCGCTTTACTTTCACCATTATTTTGATTTGTTTATTTTTTTCTTAATTTTATTATTTTCTTGAAACACTCTGTTTCACCCAAATAACTTTTTCTTTTTTTTTGGTTTTTGTTAATTTTATATAAGAAAACAATCGGGTACGAAACAATATATATAAGGGTGTTTTAAAAAGAACGTCAGATTTAAAGGGCTGTAATATTAAATTATTTTTATAAAAAAAGCAAAATAATCATACCATTCGATTCAGGAGATTTTGAAGTTTAAATGTGAATAACAATATCGGGCATATGCTCTCCCCTACTATCCCTACACACAATAACTTTGTCCAGAAAATTTACCATCACCCGATCACACACATATACATTGATTTGGTCAAGGACACGTTAAACTTCACGCTTGAGTTTCGTCACATTTCTAGGTTTGTTCTCGTAGACTTGTGACTTAGTACAACCCCACAAAACAAGTCACACGAAGTCAAGTTACATGATTGAGGTGGATAGACTTGATCTCCTCGCAACGAGATTAGTCGGTCTGGAAACCTCGTACGCAGGAGTGCAATTGTTTCTGTTGAAGTGTGGCACGTTGCACCGTCCTATTGGAACCAAAGGTTATTGATGATCATTTGATCCAATTAAGGCCATAGAAAATCAGTGAGCATTGCTCGGTATTGCTTGAGCACGACGGCGATGAGATTTCACTGGACTTACAAGGAATGAATCACGCACAAGAGCCATATTTTCCTCACTCCGACCACTTCGAGGTCATCTTGGGCTTTTGATGTTTTCAACTGAACCACTTGCTTCGAATTTTGTGATCAAACGACGGAAAATTGATTATTTTAAAGTATTATAATGCCCAAAAATCGTACGGAGTCGGCGAACAGTGGCTGCGAAACTTTCACTGATTCTGTAATAAGTTTGAATGATCAAAATTCGTTGTTCCATAGTGTACTTAACACAATAAACACAATCATTAACAACAAATCAATAACTACGAGAATCCGTTTGAGATTGCTAACAGTGCGACGATTTCGATATGCCTGTGAAACAAACGTTCACTGACTATGTCGAACTTGCTGTACGAGCTTACTGCATGCACTTGGAATTTTGAATTTCAGTAAATCAATCATACGTGAGCCAAAATGGTGGTGTCTTTCTTTCTGATTATTAAACAAAACATTCAGTTATTAATTTTATCCTAGTATTTATTCCTAAATGAGCAAATTTGTATAAAATATCGAATGTTTGTTTGCAAAAATGCCAACCAAGAACGGACGAAGTATTTCGGTGGAAACATCGTAAAATATTCTTGTATCCATATCGGCGTATTAACTTGTTCCAGATGTAGTGAAGTGGTATTTTTATTTATGAGATTTTCATGTTTGTGGCTAATAGAATATATAACGAATACTTTTTAAATATAATAATAACTATATTTAGAGACACTATTCTAAACTAAATATAATTTAACTGTATATTATTTATATTCTATAGAGTCCAATTTTATAAATATAATTTTCTAAGCAATTGGGCATTTGCATATTTTAATGATCAATATTTTTTCTAGTTAATTCCAGAGAACTTGAACCAAAACGGTTTTGTGAAACATATGAAGGTCTCAAATATTTATTAGAACAAACATATTCGTATACCCAACAATAATAAAATAATTAATTACTAATTTTATATTTTCTCACCTACAGTTAAAATTTGTATTGGTATGACTTTTGATCTATTACTTATATTTAAAAATATAGTTATAATGAATAGATTTAAGAGTTGAAAAAAATTTTTGTCAAACAGGAATGGTAAATTCGGATACGACTACTTAAATATAAATCGAATGACCACCGAATATTTTAGTACACAAAAGTATACTATGAAGATAGTTATTGGAATAAATGTTTATTGTGAATACAATATACTTAAAAACTTAAAAAATAGTCCGCGTTTATTAATTAGCATATTTATTCGAAATTCATTAATTACTATAGTACACGTATTTTTTTCAATATACTATTAGTTTTTATTACATTTAAATTGCATATTTTTATTAAAGTATCACAATTTGGGAAATAAAAAAAAAAACTTAATTTAAACGACTATTTTGTAGACTCCATAAAATTATATTAAAATCTGTCAAGATTTCATTGCACATTATTATTATTCAATGAAATTAATCTACTCGTGAACGAAACATAACAAGAATAAAATACCAAAATATAAACATTTCCTATAATTGTGCTTTATTTATATGTGGTAAAATAACTTTAAATTAATATTGTTATATTCATGAGGACATACAATGTGCATTATTAATTATTATATAAACATTAAATAATAATTTAGAGCAAATCTGCGATATTGGAGGGTTAAAAAGTTAGTATTCTTTCGTAGTTTTTCATTTATATTCATAAAATATATATAAATCATAATACATTTGTAATTTATGTTGTCTCATACACTTATAATTACTAGTGTAGTGTAATTGCTGTTGCATCCTATGTTATTATATATGTTTATATTTGTTGTCTGTATTTAGTCTATTATAAATTGTCTATCGTATTTTATTTTTTTTTTATTATTTGAAGGCTTCAACATTTGAGGTTATTAGCCTGGTGTATATGTTATTTTACATTGTAAAAAGAAAAAAATTGTAAATTAGGTTTACATATCGGTTAAAAATTGTTTACAATATTAATTATTGTGAGGAAGTTTAAGATTTTGATGGAATTTTCTTCCTTCAGTGCTTCTTCTAGTCTGTTTGGTATTGATAGGGTATTTCGGATAATTTGATAATCTGGACAGTCTTGGATGATGTGTTGGATGGTTAGGTCTTCTTGGCATTTATCACATATGGGCGTTGGATTTTTGCTTATTAAAAATGAGTGGATCAAAAAGGAATATTGTGTGTATGAATAATATGTCGTCTACTTAGATCTTGAGGGATGTGCCATTTTTTGGTGCATTTTTTAATCTTTTTAAGTTTGTTGGAGGGCGGAACAGAATCCCAATAACTTTGCCATCCCATGTTTATTTTTTGTTTTGTGGATATTTTAATGTCGTTTGTCAGTATATCAGTGATTGTCGGATGTAAAAATGTTTGGGTAGCTATATTTGCTGACTCATCAGCCTTCTCATTGCCGGCAATGCCAATATGTGATGGAACCCACATAAATTCTATGTTATTATTTATTTTTAAGTATAATTCAGATTGGATGTTTTGTGTTATTTCATTTGACGAGAAAGGGTTTTGGAGTGCCAGGAGAGCGCCGAGAGAGTCACTTAGGATTAAAATGTTTTTATTTGAGGTTGTCGAATTTATTAGTTTGATTGCATCTAAGATGGCGTAGTTTTCTGCAGAAAAAATGTTGCTTTCCGGCGGAAGTTTGTGTAGAATTTTGGTGTCTTCCTTGATGATTGCAATGTCTATCGTATTATTAATTTATAACAAAGATAATGACGAATATCGTCTCGCCCCGTTGGTGAGCCTGTTGAGCAAGTGTCTAGCGAGATGGTGGACTATTACGCGATACTTAACTTGAAATTAAAAAATTAAAAAGTAATAAAAGTACAGTCGTTTATAACACATTTTTATAATACATGGCGAGGCAGTGAAACGGGCGATTTAAAAATAACTAGGAAAACCCTTGTTTTCATATTAGCGAACTGTAATTTTAAAATTACGTTCTACACATCTAAGCATTTAATAATCATGAATCTTTGGACCGTGCAACAACGTTCGTTTGCTGTAAAAGCATTTCATCTAAACAGTTGTAGTTACACAATAGCGCAGCGTGTTTTCCGTGCTCATTTCGGCATAAATCGTAACCACCCCATGCCATCAGACAATGCAATAAAATTATGGGTGAACAATTTTGAACAAAGTGGCGCAACAAATAATAAGAACGGTGGAAGTGAAAGAAAAATTCAAACTCCACAAAACATCGAATCGAACCCGGAATATTCAATTGCCATCCCGTTCGCCTGATTTAACGGCTTGTGATTTTTTTCTGTGGGAGTACATTAAAAGTAAAGTATACCAAACAACACCTAGGACACTTGATGATCTTAAACAACGAATAGGAGACGAGATCACACAAATTTCTACAGAAATGCTGCGAAATGTCATGTGTAGCTTTAAAAAATGCCTCGAGGAATGCTTACTTTGAAATAGACGCTATTCCAGATAATATTCATAAAAATTAAATAAAAAACCTTTTTCAGTAACGCTATTTTATGTATTTTCAGATGGTATGAGTAAATTTGTTAAAAAAATATTTGTTGGTTTTTTTATAGTTATTTTAAAATCACCCGTTTCACTGCCCCACCCTGTATAACCTAGAGTGAGTAAAGATATTGCACCCAATTTCCTTGCTCGCAACAATTGCATTTTAATGAAGTTTTGTGATTTCATATCAAATAAATTATTATTATAAAATATTATAAATTTATTATTAATAATCGTTATAGTCATTTCAACTAATCAACAAAATGTAATAAAATATATTTTAAATCTGTTGAACATATTATTTTTACTATATAGGAAATTATACTGGAAGAGAAGCATTCGAATATGCATATCGAAACCGTGCGTGATTTAATAACGTTGTGTATTATTCATTGTAAATTGTTTCCAAAATGATTATTGACTCATTAAAACAATTAGAATTCTATAGCGTGTTGTAATATCATTAAATATTTTAACAACAAAGAATTTTATCTTTTATGAAAATACAAGATTTATTTGAACGATCTGTTTGTTTTTAAATTATTAGCGAATGCCGTTAATTTGTTGCCAAGAACATTATATTGTTTATATGTCATTAACAACACCATTGACATATTACAATAAGAATTTTTATTGTTTATTTTTGTAGTCAGTATAAAAAAAAACAGAGGCATCAATAAAGGTAATTTTGTTTTTCATCAGAGCATAATTAGTATTGTCGTTAGAAATATTCTTAAATTATAGTATACAAATTAAAAATAGGTATTTAATATTTTCCATTACTGATTTATAACGATGATTTTAAAAAAATAAAAATGTTCAGCTCATTTACGTCAATATGTCAGTTATCTCTTTAATGAAGCGACTATTGGTATGAAGTTTTAATGACGTATTATAAATAAGTTTAATATCTACTTTAGATGTTTGTTATGATCATTATGAAAATAAATGTTTTTTTAAAAAGTGTCTAATTTTAGTTTATAAAGATATCATTCTTGAGGTTCCAATGATTTGGTGTAAGAAAAGCATATTAAGTTCGTATCAATTTTTAATATACATAAATATTTATATTTTAATGTAATGGATTGTTTAATTAATACTATTATATGATTGTTCATCATATGACTGCATATAATTTCCCATTCTCAAATTGAAAGTGTGGAGAAAAAAACAATTGTTATTTTCTCAAAAATTTAAAGTAGTTAAAAATATAGTTAGAAATCAATAAATATACAATCAACTATATTACAAAAATGCATCTATACATACGGGTAATCAACTAGCCTCTTTAAAATATTGGCTTGCCTATAATAATATATAAACGTGTAGTTCTTTCTATTAGTTAAATATGGATTTTATTTATTACTGTTTAGTTATACTTACTATGACCTAATTATATGTATGTTTGTTAATTCTAAATAATAATTTAATTTCTAAAATATTAGTTGCTAGTTGTATTATGACTGTGTTTAATGTCAAAATATTTGTCGTAAAATTTTACGTACATCATATTTATAATGAATATTAATTACTATACTATAATTTTGATATCCTAGAATATTCAGAACTTTTTGGAAATTTCAATATTGATTTAATATGTCGAGGTAACTGTACGGATGACACAATATCATATATTTAAAAATTTGTAAATACTCAAGGACATTCACTGTTCAAAATAATATATATTAATATTTATTAGCATTTCAAAACTATACGTAAATTAGATATGTATGGAACATACATTTTGTCTTTGATTTCGTTCTACCCATTTTATGATAATCTCAATAGACTGAAATTATCCTTTCTCATAATTAGATACGTAAAAGAAATCTTAGCTAATTATTATTAAACAAAATTTTAATGGGACAATTATTATAGTTTGACTTATGCTAGGGAAATATATTATGCATAATATGCAATACAAGGTTGTTTTCACATACAATTAATTTTATAGAACAATTTCTGGATTTAAGTGATATGAGTAAATAATTTTATTTTTAATTATAGTTGTAATATGAAAATTGAAAAACGTACATATCTCTGATTCTCCTACATTTGAATGTCTAAGTTGTCTTCATGCTATCCGCATCAATCGTATATTGTCTGCAGCCTATACAGATATGTTTATTACATCCCATGTCAACTTTTAGCGAGTAATTAGTATATATTTGCAAGAATGTTTCCAAACTTATTATACAATTATTTTAATTCTTGATAAATGAAAACCTTGATTTAAAAATTTGAGCAAGACCTTAGTTTTTCTCTTCTGGGTAAAAATTAAATATTCACATTGATGTCAATACTTAGCGCGTAATTGGCAAATCACTTTTCAAGAAATGTATGTGTTTAGTTTAAGCAATTAGACATGAAACCGTAATTACCATTGTTGAGGAAAATGATCAGTGTTTCCTGACCACACACATATTATAAAAAAATATTTTAAGTTTTTATTAACCGAACGTCTAGTAAGCAAGTATCAAAAATTGGCAAGCTATCATTATAATTTGACGTTAAATTTTACCTTTTAGAAGATGAATGTTAATAAACTAGGTAATTAAACAGTTTGATAAGTGATACAAGTAATATTTCTATTACATGTTTTCGGACAAACTTTCGAATGAAATTTCTTTAAGATAAAAATAATGTTATATTAATTGAAATACATTTAAAATCTGATTAGAAAAGTCAATAATTGACATGTAACTCCAATTGTCACATAACAAGGCATAAAAACGAAGAAAAGACATAATATATTTCAGTGAATAAAAACAACATAATTTTATTAAATGAAATAGTTAATAATAATGAAAATTATTTTTTTGTAGACAGTGAGTTCTGGAGACATTCATGTAAATACATGATAATTACGTAATCAATTATGGCATATAAAAAAAATGCATATCATAATGTTTCTAGTGTCAATATTTAGCATCGTTATAAACATATAGTTGATCGACTGTCAGTATCCACCTGCCAATTCAGCGACTGCAAAATTGATTTTGAAATTGTATGTTTTTTCTCAAAAACAAGTGAATTATTCCTATTTATGAACTTAATTGATTGTAATATTCTTACTTTTTAACTTAATTATTCATAAATAGGAATATTTCACTTGTGTTTAGGGGAAAATATAAAATTTCAAATCGAATTTGCGGTCACTAAATCGGCGAGGGGTACAGGAAACGGTCGACTAAATACATGGTTTTAACGATGCTAAATATTAGCACTGAAAATATTATGGTATACATATTTTTTTTTGTGTTAAGGGGACTGTAAACACGTATCTCCTGATTTCGTTGAGTATTTATTGAACCAAAAGCAAGCAAATAATGACAATTTTTAATCCATCACACCCTAATTATACGCTACATTTTAGCATGAAAATATTAAACAATTTTTAATGTGGGAATAGAGAATAATTTTAAAAACTCAAATGATATAAGTTTATACATCATGTTTTCTATAGTTACATATTACAACCACTGTTCATTTTTATCATAGTTTAAATCTTATTTAAACATGTTTTTATTATTTATTTATTTTTATTTTTTTTTTTTTTTTTTGGTGAAGCCGATACTTTAAAAATACTGAATGAAGTATATAATTTTATAGGTAATACATCATAAAAATTTGCATAACTCATATACTTATTTTATTTTAAAATATATGTATTCCGTACTAAGCAATTATTAACATATGTCTTAAACAAACAAAAAAAAATATAAGAGTAACAATTGCATTGTAACAAATCATTTCGTATTGAGAAATATGGGCAAACGAAATTAATTTTAAAATATATTCTATTTTAGATAATAGCAATAGTTTGATTAAATTTAATTATATAGTCATTTCATAGAAAATTAATTGGTGGAAATTTATGAAACCCCATTTCATACTAAACTAACAGAAAATTATACCCATTTTATATATAAAAATTTATTGTTTTTCTTCATTTTGAAAACAATAAAAATGTACAGATTAGATTTATAAATTATTACTGTTTCTGTTGCTCATTGAAAATAATAAAGATAATTCAATAACCGTGACTGGTATGTCTATTTTTTTTATATTATAATATTCTGATATAAAAGTTAACATTTATGGTAATTTTGAATATAATAATTTATTATTTTTTGATAAATAAACCATAGCTTGAGATCGTCGATTTGTAAAAAAAAAATTTATATTTTATAAATTAAAAAAATAATTAAATTCAAAACGACCTTCACATTTGGTAAAACAATTAATCATATTTTTTTGATATATTATTAACTTCAATTCATAAATCTATATAGCTATTTTAATTACAGTAAAAGCATATATTTCATCACAAAAATAATTAAAATTGTTAATATTAACAAATAAATAATATTATATTTATATCAGGTAAAATTAAGCATAATGATAAATTTATAAGCCTCTATATAATTAATCCCTGACAATAATATTTATAATCACGAGAATATCAATCAGTGTTTATAAATAAAGCAGGAATAAATAAATAATACATATTTATTTAGAATTAGCCAAAGGATATTATTCATACGTTCTTGAACAATTTTCACCATTTGTTGGTATGAATCATACATAAATAATATACAATTATTAACGAGTATAACAAATTGTATTAATATACGAGTAAATGTCATGTAACATATAATATAATATAATATATAGTATAATATTGAATATTATAAAATTTCATATTTTCATATATCTTCTTAATATCTATACATAACTAATAATTGACACTAACAAAGTGTAGTACATTTTTAAAATTTTATAGATGCATATGGACCAGTTGAATATTGTGAAAGTCTCTACGGATCACTAGAAAATACAGTTGCTCATGAGCAAAGTCACAATGTTGTTTCTAACCAATTATCCAATGATCAAGAACAACCAGGTAATGATCAATAACAATATGAATACGTTTTGTCAATTATCACGGGGTGTCAAAAACGATATACATTACTTGTCAACAGTTAGGTGAAACTTAATTATGGTTCCCAGTGAGAAGGCCTCTCTCATATTTTAAATTTCTATTCAGCCACTAAAGTATGTTGTGTGACATCCATATAACATATGTCCAGTTTAAAGAGAAGTATACCATTGTTTTGTCGCAATCCTATCTTATGAAGTGAGTGCTGCGTAATCCAGGACGATTAATAATCGCCATTTCGTGGCGAAGGTTTGAAAACCGGATAACGGAAATTGACGGATAACAATATATAGATGAATGGGTGGAAGGCAAAATAAAAAAACGGCATTATGTTTCTTAAGTTTTGAAATGAAAGCATATATTAATTATAATTAATCATTAATGAATTGCTTTAATCCAATTCATGTGAGAGAAAGCTCCTACAAACGTAAAACCCCTCAGGATGGGGAGCTTAATATAAAATGCGTGAAAATATTTTTTTTTATACACAAAAAACAATATTAATTGTACCGGCCGAGAAAATAAACAATATGTACATAATTCAATACCACATTGTACATGCAGATGGGCGAAAACACTGTCCACAGTGAATCACCGATGAAAATGTTCGTCAAAGGAGTTAACGGGTGGAAGAAGAGAGAGGAAAGATATTACCTAACATGATCGCGGTCGCATTGGACACCAGTGATTAGTAGTTGTGTGGTGATAACGTCTCTCGTAGATGTTTACCTAGTTTGATTTAAGACCAATATATATATAGCGATTTTAATAAAATCGCGATATTAATAAAAAAAAAACTAGAATTATATAATTTTCCGATAGTAATATAAAAAGCAAATAAAAGGTTTGAACAATATATATTATTAACGAAATAATATATTATACAAAATTAGTTTAAATTCACATTGTGATATTTGTAAAATTAGGTAACTGACAAATGCGACTTTGCATATATATGTCATATGTTTTGTTAGAAAAGGTAAAGGTGATAATGTTATTGTTAGAATGAACATCTAAGAGAAAATAAATAGGATGTAATAGAAAGTAAGACAGTTGTAGATATACAGATATAGAAGTTTGAAAAATTATTAACTAAATGAGTATGTGAATGTAATTTATAATATATATAATAGATCAAGTACAAAATTGATAATTTTTTATGGAGTGATACAGGATTTTAGTGTCAAAGTCGAGTGACCTGGGTACGGTTTTGGTTTATATAACTCAATAAATAAATATACATAAAATATTTGTATAAGTACAGAGGCTTGTAAGTAACGTATTGATAAAGATCGAAAATTTAAAATGTGACGAACAATTAATTAGGCCTATATTGATATTATTCTCCACTCATAATACGAACGATAACGATACAATTATAAAATTACTTTTGTTCATCAGAGTTGCAATTAACGAAAACATTAATTAGTACACTATTCAATATTGATTATTATCTAACATCATATTTACAATATCTAGTTTTGGAATAATGTGCAATGATATCAATTTTAAACAACTAATTCTGGCGCAGTTTTTTTATTGAAATCGTGTAGTTAACAAATAGTTTCAACGATTATTATATATACAAATTCAAATTTTTTATATAATTAGCCTGGAATTTTTTTGAAAAATAATAGTGGCGAGAATGACAGAAGGTGATTGAAAAGAAAGAATGTGATGAATATAAATGGAACATTAAGAGAGTTAAGTAAAGATTGAAAGTGTGAGCGCTCTAAGAACAATGAGGGACAATTTAAAATAATATGGTTAATGCCACAGGTAACAGGAGTATTATGAAGTGTAAAAGAGGAGAGTCATATAGGAACACTTTAAAAAAATGTGAAGGAAGGAAAGTGTGCCCAAAATGTAGGCGGGAGAATATGTATGTTCCAATTTTTTCCCTCTATTACGAGGGCTAAAGTGACGGACCATTTTATGTAGGCAGGACAAGAACAGATTGTTTTGCGTGAAAGATTAAGTTTATAAAACCAAGGGTATAGAGATAGGAAATAGAGATAGGAAATAGAGATAGTATATAGGGATAAAGGGGTTTAAACTTGTGTACCAAGTAACGAAATTTTGCGATTAATTTATCCAAGATTTATGCTATAACTGATTGTCGCAAGATTTAAGATTGGTGTAGAAATCGGGCCATGGTAATGAAATAATCGTTGGAATCCAACATCATATTTACAATGTCTAGATGTGGAATAATGTGCAATAATATCAATTTTAAATAATTAACTCTGGCGCAGTTTTATATTTCTTAATTTTATTTTTTTTTCAAAATTATTTAAGTACAGTTGGAGATGCACTGTATAATGATGGTTCTAATTCAAAACTCAGCATATCATTTACAAATGCATTAGTCGAAGACCAGAGTAACACCGTTGACTCCACAGTCACTTTATTTCAAACAGATATTAAGAACAGTAACTAGAAATCTAATCGCAATAAACTATAATCTATCATTACATTTACTATATTCTAATACGTGTTAAATTCCATTATTTTCGCTCATAGTTAATGATTATATGCATTTATATTATTATATATTATATATATTCACGATAATTAATTCCCTAATGTGATACGTTCATTTTATTTATTTTTTTAGACGGTTTTGGTGTACCACATCCGGAACAGGATTTAGATTTTAACCCATTATTAGAATCTAGATTTAATGGAAGTAAGATTTCCTACACCTCAAATCAATTAAGTAATGATGAATAATATTTTGCACCTTTCGTCTTATTATAAAAATATTTTTTGAAAATTCTCATTGCACTGTAATCCATATTAATATTTATAATAATAATTTCAATGTAACATCTTGGTTTAAAATAAACGATTTGAGTCAATTAAAAATTCGGTGTTTAATTTTTTAAAAGTAAATTGTTTTTACTTGATAATTATAATTTTTTACACACCATAATATTTATTTTCAAACCAAATCATACCATACTTATTTTTACATTATATACACATAGGATGGTTGTTTTATAGCATTATTAAATATATACATATATATATAAATGTATATAAGTATATATAACTTATTCTAGTCATAAAGACAGTTATTTAGTATTCAATTTCAATTCAAAAATCCAATTTATCCTCTTAAGGATTAACTCAAATAATTTTCATTAATAGATAAATGATATTAGTTAATTTAATTATTCATTGTTTTTTTGTTATTAGATTATTCTAGTATACAAGAACTGGAACAGTGTTTGTTTTTTGACCGATCAACAGGATCTACATCTGTTGGATATCAAAACTCTATCCTCTCAAACCAATTAAGTAATAATAAACAATGCACTGTGCACGTTATACTTAACTTCTAAAGAACGTAATATTAAAACTCATAACTTTATTCAATTTGCTAATGCTTTTATTATGCCTAAATTATTATGTTTTATAAGACATTTTATGTAATAAAGTAATAAATTGTGTATAATGTTAATAATTTCGATGGAAACCTTATTTTTTAACTACAATCATTACAATACTCTAAAAAATTGTGCATTTTCATTCATTTAATTGTTATATTAAATTGGCTTGTTTGTTTTTTTTTATTAGACTATTCCAGTACACAAAGTCCAAAACAGTATTATTTTTCTAATCCATCCTCAGGACCTACATTTGCTAGAGGTCAAAACCCTTTACTCACAAACCAATTAGGTAATAATAAATAACGCACTTTGTATGTTGTATTTAACATTTAAAAAAGGTAATATTAAAATTCAAAAACTTATTCAATTTGCTAATACTTTTAAGGTAACTAAATAATTATATTTAATGAAACTTTATTTGTAATAAAGTAATAAATTGTATTTAGCGTTAATATTTTTGATGGGAAAATTATTTCTTAAATACAATCAATACAATACTCTAAACTAATGTGTTTTTTTCATATAGCTGTAATATTTATTGGTTTGTTTCTTTTTTTTTGGTAGACTATTCCGGTACACAAGGTCCACAACAGTATTCTTCCAACCAAACTTCAGGATCTACATATGCTAGAGGTCAAAACCATATCCTGTCAAACCAATTAGGTAATAATAAATAATGCACTGTGCACGTTGTATTCAATTTTTAAAAAACACATTATTTATTATTATTATTATTTTTGGTAATTTATAATATTTCTTATTAAGTTATCTGATTCTATGTGTTAATGCTATCAAAAAAAGAAGAAAATTTATTACTTTTCATAAGACGTTTAATATAGTTAAGTTACGAATTTTATTAGCGTTAAAATATAACTTTAATCACTAAAAGTTCTGAAATATTGTGTTTTTTGTATTGTATGACATTTGTAGTTCATATAATTTATTCATAAATTACGTTTAATCAGATCCAGTAGAGTATATAATTTATTTATTTATTTTTAGCTACACAAGAACCAAAAAAGATTTCCAATATTCACGAAGCCCCATTTTCACCATCAATGTATTATTCATCCCTAAATGAATACGACATAACTGACCCACTTTATAAACCCCTTCAATAAGATTAACATAAATCTGTGGAAACTGTACATGTGTTTAGCGTCATCATAATATTTCGCATCATTATTTAAGGTGTGTCACATTAATGTAGTATCATTATATTTTTAATAACATTAAAACTAATTACAACTTTTTAATAAGACTCATTGTAATGCCCAATTCGAATCATTTAAGCATTTAATGTTAAATTTTTCGTATAAAAATTGATATTAATTGATGATTAAAAAAACCTTATATTTAATAACAATATGACTATTGTCTTTATTAACCAAATAAGCCTGTAACTAATATAAACTGACTTTGGTATTACTAAAAATATTTCATTTTTATTTTACATGACATAGCAAGAAGACATTTCAGGATTTGAATAAAAATATTTGTATGCAGTATATTTTTAAATATAAACATTTGTTTTCATAAGTGTAATTATTTAACAACTAGTTATTTACAATCATTTGTATTTTATATGATACACACGTATTTTTAGAGATCTTCAGCAACATTTATTAGAAAACGTTGAAACTTTCAATCAATAATAAATTAAACAATATTTTAAAACATATGCATATACATTTAAATGATGGCTTATAACGTTGGCATATGTTAAAATAAAAATGTCGTAGTTTATGGATGGCGTATTATTACCAAAGAATTCAAAATCATTTTGAAAATACGGATAAAAAATTAGTACACGTTTTGTATTATTATTATTATTATTATTATTATTATTATTATTATTATTTTTATAATTATTATTACCAGCATCAAATAAATTATTTTATTATCTACAACTATTAAAATTGTTAGTAAAAACACACACACGAATTTATAGTATAAATATTCAAAACACAGAATAATTAGTGAAATATTTTATATTAATCATATAACAAAACAATGTATTATTCTTTAACCCTTTTACTTTACGAGTGAAGCTATATGGAAATAGTAATATCTTATAAATGTTTACAATATATCTTATTTGTTGTCAAACATATTCCATTGTTCAACAAAACTATCGTTGTAAAGATATTCAAACAAAAATGATTTTAATTAGAATAGCTAATTAAAATTCACTGGACTTCACATAGGTTTGTGAACATATATAATTTGTCAAAATATCAGCCTGATAATTTTAATGTGATTTGAATATAGTTTCGAGACAATTTAATACAACAGAAAATTGAATATCACTATGGGTTCATATTATTCAAATATATTATTTACTTAAAAAAATTACACATGTATCAATAATTTGATTGTTTAATTTTTGTTGACTTTTCAACTTAAATTATTTACATTTATACACTTCATACCAGATAAACAATGAATTATCATAACATCATAGAGACCTAGGAGAACCAAAATGTACAAAGTTTTTACTTTTAATTTTAAATAATATCTAAGGTTGCACACATGATCTATAAGATGAGTGCTACAAACCTAAGGATTACATAATTATCAGTAAATATGAGTTGATAAAATTAAAAGTAACTTGAGCAAATTCCCTGAACACGACGTAGGCTAATAGGTCTACGTATGTTCGGCGGCTTTTGTAAATGCTCGTTCACGTTGTCAGTGTTATCAATAGAAATCACCTTCGACATCATGACTTTATATGACAACAATTACATTTATTCGTCACAACAAACATTGCAAATCCTCTTAAAATTTTTCTAATGTTTTATGTTGGTTTGGTTATTTATTTCGATTTTCAACCGTTCTGAGAATTATTTTATAATAACTAAACAGGGTTTTAGCCTTATTGTGTATTATCTTCCAAGCGTACTTTCAATATCTATTGATTACGTTTGATATCAACAGAAATTATTTGTAAACATATTATGATTCGAATTTTGAAATGTATTCAATCATACAATTGAAAAATAACCAATATTCAAATAATTTATAACTATTAAATTATTATAATACGCCGCAATATGGATTTTAATTAACCTGATTTCGAGCGAGTAATATTAATATATTATAACTAGTAAAAAAACAATTCTAGACTTGGATAATGGTTTGTACATAAAATAATGTATTTAAACCATAAAATTATACTGCAATATAATGTTTGTAAGATGTATGCATTAAAGTAGGTTTTCTTTAAAAAAACAGTACGCGTAAAATAGTAGCAATATTTTGTATTTATTTAATTAACTATTGATGTACGAATTGTTTGTTGTTTACTGATAAACACATGTTTTGAAATGCGTTGAATCTAAAACATTTGTGCAGTCTGTAGATGAGTTGTGATAAAGTATCAGTTTGCCTTCAACATAAAAACCATAAATATGTGTTCTTATAATACTGTTTACGATTTGATTTTTCTAATAGGTTGCGTCATTATTATTGTTCATAACTCAAATGCCAACGGTAATTATGATTTATATATTTAATTTAATTAGGAATACATTCAATTTTTGAAGATAAAACAATATATAAATAATTGTATTTTAATGTGTTTAATGTGATATAATTGAATTTAAAAATACATAAGTTTTATGGTTGTTAAGTATATTTTGTGAAACGAAATGTGTATATGTGAATATGTATATAATTAATTCTTATTTTATACTATTGGTTCAAATAACAGTTGAATTAATTTAATTCACATTAATGTACACAAAATTATTAATAGTTAATAAAATGACATTTAAAAAATATTATTGAAATATGTTAACTTTACAATGAAATACATCTTAGTTAAGAAAGTTTTTAATTTATACATTTTTTTAAATATACATATAAAATCGTTTTACTTCTTTCATTTCAACTTATATATATATATTAAAATTTTTATTTTTATTTTTATTTAGATTGCATACGTAAGATAATTCGTTACCTATGTTTGTAAATAAAACTAAACAAAATTCTACAATTATATATATTTATATATCATTCAATCGTATTACTTAAAACTACTACATAATTATAATAGTTTAAATAATAAGTAATATGGTAAAAGCTATGCAATAAATTTGTTGTTCTGTATGTAAACAAGTTTTTGATTTGTCTTAGTATTTCCCTGAAGAGTATTTTAAAACAACCGTAATATTTAAAAACACCAATAAAATGATCATTTACGATTTTTGAATTTGCACAATTATTGTATATTCCAAGTTTTGAAAATAAAATTGTTGTTTAAAGGATATAATATTACAACGAAATGTATCACGGTCATGGTTTAAAAAACTTTACTGACATATATATATACTGACTTTAATGTATATATTAAGTTATAATCGTTTTGAGGCAGTGGCAAATTGACGATGGGTATTGGTACGAAACGTTCCTAAAATAATCGGTTATTAAAAAAATTTAAGTAAAAAAATATATTTCGTTAAAATTTTATTAATTTACTGTTTTCAATGTATTTTAATGTTTTTACAAATTTATATGTATAAAAACAACGATATCAAATCTGCCCATAATTGATAATAAATCAACAGTTTTACATCCTCTTATTTCCTAAACACTAATATGCTCATAGATCGCACCCTTCACATATAATGGGAGTTGAAGATGGTTCTTGGACAAGCTAAGAATGGACGGGTAATTTTGACAGCCTTGCACTAGAGACCTAGTGATCCCGCGAGTCGTACCGCAGATTTCATGCGCCAAAATGTGTATTTCTACCCACTTAACTACAGCCAATCCTACCTATAGCCGTACGACAGTGTAAATGTTTGTTATTTGCACTTTTCAAAGAAAAGAGTTTGTTGCTTTATACCACATCAAACTCGCAGTGTATCGTACGCCGTTAGGTTATGTTTTATTTCAAATATTATATACATATAGATAAATAATACTTGTTCCCTCTCAATCAATTTCGTAGTGGGTTTTGAAAAATATTTCAAAAATAATTTTAAATTAAACGTTTCATATGTGTAACTCATATGTATTTCATTCTCCAACTTCTCAAAAATACTTCTTAACACAACACTGGTTTTTCGAATATAATAATTTATCATTGCATTCAAACAAAAACAATTGTAAAACAATATAATTTCTGTCTAACTAATTCATATGAACTGATATCCACACAATTTTTAAGAAGTTAAATTTTTTTTTGATTCTGTTGACGTATTTCCTATTGATTCTTATAAAAGTAGTATTTTAAACAAACGTCAATATATGAATAACTAAAATCGTTGTTCACATTTATATTAGTGTAAATATATTATGAACTTATTGCCACACAGAAACCATTATAAATTAATGCAGCTATATTTGTATAGATATTCTATGTTTATTCTAATAATTATTATTTAAATATTAAAACAAAATTTAGATCAAATCACCGTCATTGGAGGGATAAATAGTTAGTATTCTCGTAATGTTTTTCATTGAAATTCATAGTATGTAAAACATAGTACATTAGTAATGTATGTAGTCATATATAACTACGAGTGTATTGTAAATTCATTTTTGATGGAGAACAGCGATATTTTTTACAATCGTGCAAATCTATTAAAACGAATTACATGTGAATATCCGTAGTTATTTTCCTGACATTGTTTTCAGATTAATCCGCGTGTGTAGTTTTTGGCTAACGTTTCGGACTCTGAAATGAGTCCGAAACGTCATCACAAAACTACACACGTGGATACATCTGAAAACAATGTCAGGAAATCAACAATCCATGAAAGCTTCAACACATTCAAAATATAGATATTTCAACTATCCAACACAATATAATATATATTTATAATTTTCAATAATTTTCACTGTTAAGTAAACTTTAGTAGTACAGAAGCTTTCGAGTTTATATATAATTACGGTGAGTTGATTTAACATTTATTTTCTAAAACTAATTATAGGTTATTTTGACTAAAGGATACTTCATTGATTATGACTAAATTAATTGGAGAAAATTGATTGTTACTATGTTTTATATATTAGCCCACCACCAGCCGGCGTGGTTTCCAGATTAGTGGGAGTGGCGTAAGTCCCGAGTTGACCCAACAACGTCAACTTAAAACCTAGTCGGTACCATTGGAGTTGGAGGGGGGGGGGCACTGTTATGCAGGACCGGTTTGCTGGCTCTTGATGCAGTGCGCTCGCAGGGTTGAGGGTCCTATATCGGCTGAAACGTGGTGGCTGTGGGAAAAACGCTAGATAGTAACCAAACCACTAGACCCAGTGAGGTTCGATACCAACGAGGCACTTAATTGAGTGACGTTCCCCTTTTCAGGGGCTTTCGTACCTTTTCGAGTACGGCCTGAAACCCGGTGCTAATGGTCCATCTCGATGACCCGGAGTCTGACTTTAACTGGTCGGATTCTGTTCTGCTGTGTCCTTTGAATAACTCCTCCGAGCTAACATAAGATACACGGTCAGTAGTCCACGGTCACAAAACCCGGATAATCTGTGTTTTAAATATTATTATATCTTACATTATTACTTATATAATATTTGTATTCAAAATTTGTCTCTTTGTTAAATATATTTCATACAAATTATTGAATAGAAATTAAAAATTTGCCTTCTCTAAAGTACATCATACAGATTGTGTGATATAGTCCTTCTCACCAGCTACTTTCCTGCTGTGGGAGTTGGGCGTTCACTAGGAACAAAACCTATTTTGTCGCTACAACTTTCTGTGCATGACATAAAATATCGTTATATTTATATTTAGGATTTAGAATATTATCACTTTAATCTTAAAATTTTAAAATATTAAGTTCATGGTCAATAAACCAGCAGTTTTGTAACTAAACACATTTTAGGGTTATTTATTGTTTTGAATAGAATTATCTTTATTTTCATGAGCCTTATATATAACTTAGTTAATGTTTTCCACTATTTATAATATTAAAAATCCAGAAAATGTTTTTTTCTAGTTGATTCAAATATTACGATTGGTTCTGACAAAGGTAAAACTTTTTTTAACAAACATATATTTTATTAATATTTATTTAATTAGAAGGTATGTTTTGTATCCATATATCACTTTTGATAATCTAATAATTTTTGGTAAGTCGTTATATAATGTCGTGTAGTTATTGTAGCATTCAATTTTTGCTTAGCTAATGGATTGGATGCTCAGTATTGGCTGCATAGACCATATTAATAAATATAACTTAGCAAAATATTATTTGTTTTAGAAATCCCTATGTTGCATCATAATATAATATTATATAATCTCAGTGACGTATTTATTAATTGTATCTGGGGAAGATGATTAGACTGTAGGTCGCGCTTTTTTATTGACAAATATGCTAAGATACCATTGGATAGTTATGTTTAATTACCTACATACTACGACATCTCGATCCAGATTTTACTCGGATGAGCGCCGTGTGACGGTTTTATACCCTAAGGGGAGGGTCAAGGGATTTTGCTTAAATATTTGAGCTGAAAAATTTTACAAAAATTATCAACATACATTATTGTACCGGCCACATAAATCTTAAACATGCAAGAATATAAATTGATAAATATTACTGATCGGTCTAGGGCGAGTAATAATAACGCGCTTAACCAGATACCAAAGGACCAGGAGAGGTGATCAACTTAAATAAATGGAAGAACGCTGTGGTCGTTGGCTCACAAAAATATTTGTATTAAAATACATAAAAATGAATAATATTTTAAATACTACTCTAAATTATATAAAAATGCACAATTGTGCCAATAATAACAGATTCCTCGTTTAAGAAACAAAAAGATAATATAAATAAATCATAAATACAAACTATGCTTAATTACGCATTCGTGGACATTTACGATAAATATAACATCGGTGTGGACTGTATCAAATGTGATAAATCAATAGCAATAATAATATTTCATTTTTCGTCAAACGTGAGACAAATAACTATAAATATTTTAGATATAAAAATGAATCATGAGATGATAATAAATAGATAAATTCAACTTAATTAAATACTATGTCAACCGCGTGACTTAAGGCTATCCAAGTAGTACATATAACAAAATTAATTCATTAATAAAGAAAACTGACATCAACCGTGTGATGCATCTAAGACAACCGAGTGTCAATATATTAACAAAAAATACAAAGGTATGTCATCCGTGTGACTCTTCTAATTATTAAACCAGCTGATTGGCAATAACAATTTTACGATTAAATATTGATCCGGCGAACCAATCTCAAATAAATAAATAAACGACTAAATATAAAACAAGAAAATACTCACAGTAACGTCGGAGAATTCTGGGCCCAGACACAGCATCTATAAAAATACTTACGAGCTATCTAAACTAATTATTATAAAAATCACAGTATAGTATAAAATGGTAATTTTATCACATCAAAAAGGAACTAGAATAAACAACCAAACCGGCCGGTAATTTGCAATCAGTGACAGTACGTAAAAATAACATTAGCGCGACACAATATACGTTGTTAGATATACGACTTTTGAAATAATTCACAAACAATTGAGAAAAAATTATTTATATTAAAAATCACAAAATAATACTCGAAATATTTACGCACGCCACGTGTTCACCAACAACAAATTACAACGACAACGTATCGAGACCGACCGATGACGGCCCTGACTAATGAAAATAATAACATATGTTTGATAAAGCAACCGTTGCTGTCCAACGACCGGTAAAGAAGGGAGGTGAGTAGACGGGATAAGGTACGGCTAACGCGCGAAAGCCTTTGAATTTAAATGTGGCGCGAACAATTACCATGTTTTCACGCTAATGCACGAACACATCCGTCCGTTAAATATCGCCATTGACATATGCGCCCCGGCGGACGAATGGAGGGCGACTACTTCATTTGTCTTTCTATTGTACTTAACGAATAAAAATTATAATAAAATAGAATAAAAAGAAAACAAGAGAATATTTACAAATTATATTTATTGTCCGGCGGACAAGAAACCCAACAAGACAATGAGCGGAAATTACGGTATACACAGTCCACTTAATTTATACTCAATATCCCTTTTGGCGTTGGCGGGCTTCGCCAAAAAATTGCGTTGCATCATTGAAATAAATGACGGAGGCTCTCATTAATATTAAATGTTCCAATACTTCAAATATTACATATAAGAAAAAAACTCTACGAGAAATCTACACATTAATCCCTCCTATTCTCCCTCCACCAATGAACACGCTACTTTATAATCTAGTTGTTATGAGTTTAATTTAAGAAATTTATTTTTAAATATTATCAAATTATTTCTTTTATCGAATGCTTAAATTTATTTCAATTTCTTTAAACACATCCCAAACATAGATATCGTATTGTTACATGTCATATACCATCTTATTTTCAATGTAGATGAATAACAGTCCTAATAAAAATTTAACATCTTTTAGACATTTTGTATCAATATCTCTGGGATCTTTTTAATGAAGTTACGTCAAGTATGTTGTATTAATGAATTTTAGTATATTTATTTAATAATTACTCTTAGGATATGATATGATCATATTTAAAACCAATGGTCTTTATATTAATTCATCATTTTTAAGATATTAATATTGATGACGTTAAAAATCCAACACAATGGTGTTCAAATAAGAAACCAAGTTTGCAATCATTTTTAATATATATAAATAATTATCTATTCTTTATATTTTATTTATTAGAAATTATTATTACTAAATTAACATTGTACAAAATCAAACTTTAAAATTTGAAGCATTTTTAAATACACATTTTTATATAATTTATGAATTTAAATTTATGGGCGAAATTAACTTTAGAGTACTCACCATCCACCACTACACCATAGACATTAATTTGCAGTATATCAATATAATATATATAATTTTATTTTTTTATAAAATAATTCTCGGCATCATTGAATGTATACGTATAATTAATAAAAAACTTCTAAAATACACCAATATATTAGTACAATTAATTATCAATAATATTAAGGTTTACAAAACTATTTCAATTAACTATTAGAATTTATTAAGTATTTTATTTTTATTTTTATTTTTATAAATATTTATATCAGCTCTTTTCCTCAACTTGTACTAAATATATTTTAAGGAGAACGATAAATTTCAGAAATAAATATAACTGAATATAGATATATTAATTATAAATAGTATATTAAATTTTAAAATGTTTACTATTATATATAGAAATTAAATGTTGTGGTAAATATACACTTAACTCAATATCATTTATGAAACATCAATAAATGTCTAAGGACTTTATATTAGTAATATAAACTAGTTTGTAATAGCATCTTGTAAATGATTTATGTGAACTTTATTAATATAAAACAAATACTTTGTCATAATTTCGTTCCACCTACAATAGGTTCCTTCGTTAATATTTAGATTAATAATTAAATAATTCGTTCCGTATTTCATAGGTTTATGAATTGTATAAATATAATCACGATTAATTCTATGTAAAATTTATACGAAATAGATATAAAATCTTTCTACATGTTTATACAATGGACATACAATATTCTTTATAAAATTGTATTCTAGCTGCACTGAAAACAGCAGGTTTTGCAAGTAATAAACTTATTTAAATATTTTAAATGAAAATATACTAATAAGATAATAAAATTTGATAATTATAAAAGATACTTATTTATTTTCAATCAATTGGAGACATTATATAAATTAATTATGTAATCGATTTTGTTCTTTAGTGAGGAGCAATCGCATAAATATATTGAAACATGGGTTTTTTAATGTAGGTCGGTAAATTATATTTTAATTATTTACCTTGTAAAATCAGTAATTAATTTAAATTGAAATCTTATTTTTATTTAGGTCTATAAATTAAATTTGAATTACTTATTTTATTAAATTATAAATTAATATAAATTAAAAACTTTTATAATTACACAATAAATTATATTAGTTTGACCTATCATACAAATGATAATGTGAATAGAAGAATTCATTCGATTTATTTTATGTGACTCGAAGCTCTTTTAAGTAATCACTTTAAATAACTTACAGACTTGTAAATTGTACAATTTGTATTACATAGAATATTGTACAATGAAATGTATTAATTATTATTTGTTCATTTTTCTTCTTGAAAATTAAAAAGTTACTACAAACACGACAAATGGTAAGTGAACTTTCTCATAAGTTCTATAATAATTAATAACAATCCCAGTTCTTTGGATCAAATTATTTACTGCTATAAATTTGTTTGAATAAAGTAAATATGAATGTAAAAACTAAGAAATAATCGAGTTATATAAAACATATTTAAATTTGATGTATTTAAATCAAATTGGATTTATCAAACATGTAGACTTGGTATATTAATTTTACTTTAATTGACATAGATCATTACATGCATACTAAATTCGACAAATGTATATTGATAATTAATTCATATCGTGTTGCTTTATACAGTTAAAGAAGTTTTATGAAAATTATGATTTCTACATTTTTTAGATTTCCTGAAACAATATCATACGTATTTGATTAATACCATTTTACCAAAATTAGGTATGTATCATAATTTAACACGTATTCGTTTATTAGCAATATGAGTAATATGGTCTTTGAAGCAATGTTTTTAACTCAAATATAATGATATGGTGACAAATCCCACATATTTGGGTGATTAAGTTTATTCTGCTATATTTTAGTTTTAATTATTCATTTTTCTTAATTTATAATAATTATCATTATTACCAACTTATCGACTCTTTTTATTTGAGTATTCGTATTGTGAATCATGATTATGCCAAATATGAGTATTGATTAATTTACTCTCTCGACCAAAATTTAAAACTGCTCTTGTATTCGTCGTGAGATTTATACGTATTATTATTTTCAAATTATTATTTCATTTTGAGTTCACAAAAAAAAAAAAAAAAAAATATTTATTTAATGAGTTTATTTAGTTATGCGTGATGATTGATAAACAGTAATAAAGGTAATAATGATAATACATACCTTTCTTAACCCTGAGCATGCCTAACATGAGTATTTGTACTTACATACGAACGTCGAAATCGCGTGAGTGATATTGAAAGATCCACCGCTTTAGCAGTCAAAGTTCAGATCATCACCGCGGCATTAAAAAATGTCACGTTTATGATATGATATGAAGTACAGATTTATCTCACACCGTGGTTGAGCTCGAAAATGAAATTCTCGCGCAGGTATATTTCTATCTCCACCGATCTCCAATATGTATTTGTCGTTAATGAATCACATTATTAACCATTTCTCGAAACCATATTTCGTCAAAAAACATATTACAACCATACAAACCAAGTTTCGCGATCAACATCCATTGCACTTATTTGAACTATTTGAGTTTCTAATCATGTTATTTGTATTAAGAAATGTAGCTCAATCATTTTAAACGTGTTATCAAAAAATGGTGGATGAACTTCATTTTTATATCATATATAGACGTAATCCATGTCATGACATCAATCATGTCTAAGCATTGAAAACATTTAATTTTGCTTTTTAATTACGTCGAAAATTCAGTGTCATATTTAATTCAAATAAATGTGTTCTTGGAGCCAATCAAGTTTTATTTTTGTTATATACGGTTTCGTCCGAAAGGATTACACCCAATAGTGAAAAAGTAACGGTTATTAATAATTTTCCTAAGCCATTAACAGCAAAGTTATTAGGCCTTTTCCGTGCCATAATACATTTTTACAGATGTTTTATGTTTATTATCGAAACCACCAAAACTCACCGCTGCTTAATTAATTTTTAAAAAATTCTAAGAAAAACACTAAAAGTCTCAACGAGGGGGCCCAGGATTTAATTTTGGCATTTGAAAAATATAAAACCATTTTCATCGTAAACAATCCTCACGCAATTGAAAATTGGAACAAGTGATATATTCCTTATGCTATAGTATGGATCAGACACGTCAGTAGGCGCAGTATTTCAAAAATGTATCTACTTCGGGTGGTAACCGTTATCTATTTCCAAAAATGTAATACAATGCTAAAACAATATAACGAATATAAATGAGAATTACTTGGTATACAATACATGCAAATATCTCGTAATTTTATTTTATTAACGGATCACATACCACTAACGTTTGCATTTCATAAAAAACTGAACAAGACAATTGGATTTCCTCGCTCAATCCTCAACAGATATACAACATATAACCTAAGCCAATAACACAATAGCGGCCAATGCATTATCGCATATTGAAACTGTAAACGCACCTGTCCTGATCGACTACCATAAATTAGTGTCAGTGTAAAAGATCGATATCGAACTTACATAGTAAATAAAAAAAGAATTTATACCAACTTACCGCATACTAAAGATATGTTATTCATTATTTCTGTATAAACACAAAAAGAAATAATAATCCATATAAAAAAAAGATAACACATGTTTAATAAAAGCGAGATAAAGCGAGATAAAAGCGAGAGTAATTTAACTTCTAAATATTATTAGAATATTACTTCTAATAAGACTAAAAACAATGTCCGATGGCGTAATTCTGACATCATCTTAAATTGCTGATCGGTAGCCTAATACGAATACTAGTAAGGTCCCATTCTATCGTTGAGTTTCGTCGCTTTTTACATCCTATTTTGTTTGACAATATGCAAAGTTCCTAACTGTTATGGAGTCAAATTTGCTTTACGAGCCATCGTAATTGTCAATGAAATGCTAATGAGTGCTAATAAATAACGACTAACATAATCACTGTATAGTGCCATTATGACAGTCGTAGCTGAAATATCAACTAGTTTTATGATTTCTAACTATTTAAAATATCTGTTCACCACTGTAAGGCGCTACGAGAATCCGTTTGAGATTGCTAACAGTGCGACGATTCCGATATGCCTGTGAAACAAACGTTCACTGACTATGTCGAACTTGCTGTACGAGCTTACTGCATGCACTTGGAATTTTGAATTTCAGTAAATCAATCATGCGTGAGCCAAAATGGTGGTGTCTTTCTTTCTGATTATTAAACAAAACGCTCAGTGATTAATTTTATCCTAGTATTTATTCCTAAATGTGCAAATTTGTATAAAATATCGAATGTTTGTTTGCAAAAATGCCAACCAAGAACGGGCGAAGTATTTCGGTGGAAACATCGTAAAATATTCTTGTATCCATATCGGCGTATTAACTTGTTCCAGATGTAGTGAAGTGGTATTTTTATTTATGAGATTTTTATGTTTGTGGCTAATAGAATATATAACGAATACTTTTTAAATATAATAATAACTATATTTACAGACACTATTCTAAACTAAATATAATTTAACTGTATATTATTTATATTCTATAGAGTCCAATTTTATAAATATAATTTTTTAAGCAATTGGGCATTTGCATATTTTAATGATCAATATTTTTTCTAGTTAATTCCAGAGAACTTAAACCAAAACGGTTTTGTGAAACATATGAAGGTCTCAAATATTTATTAGAACAAACATATTCGTATACCCAACAATAATAAAATAATTAATTACTAATTTTATATTTTCTCGCCTACAGTTAAAAATTGTATTGGTATGACTTTTGATCTATTACTTATATTTAAAAATATAATTATAATGAATAGATTTAAGAGTTGAAAAAATTTTTTGTCAAACAGGAATGGTAAATTCGGATACGACTACTTAAATATAAATCGAATGACAACCGAATATTTTAGTACACAAAAGTATACTATGAAGATAGTTATTGGAATAAATGTTTATTGTGAATACAATATACTTAAAAACTTAAAAAATAGTCCGCGTTTATTAATTAGCATATTTATTCTAAATTCATTAATTACTATAGTACACGTATTTGTTTAAATGTACTATTAGTTTTTATCACATTTAAATTGCATATTTTTATTAAAGTATCACCATTTGGGAAATAAAAAAAAAACTTAATTTAAATGACTATTTTGTAGACTCCATAAAAATATATTAAAACCTGTCAAGATTTCATTACACATTATTATTATTCAATGACATTAATCTACTCGTGAACGAAACATAACAAGAATAAAATACCAAAATATAAACATTTCCAATAATTGTGCTTTATTCATATGTAGTAAAATAACTTTAAATCAATATTGTTATATTCATGAGGACATACAATGTGTATTATTAATTATTATATAAACATTAAATAATAATTTAGAGCAAATCTGCGATTTTGGAGGATTAAATAGTTAGTATTTTTACATAGTTTTTCATCTATATTCATAGTATATATACAAATCATAATACATTTGTAATTTATGTTGTCTCATACACTTATAATTACTGGTGTAGTGTAATTATATTTTAATGGAGATTTGTGATTTCATATCACAAACAAACAGACCTATATTAATAATTTAATATAAACAATCATTTTAGTCATTTTAACTAATAACAAAATGTTATCAAATATATTTTAATCTGTTGTACTTATTATTTTTTTCTTATGTAGGAAGCTATTCTGGAAAAGTAGCATTCGAATATGTATATCGTTACCGTGCGTGATTTAATAATGTTGTTTTGTGTATCATTAATTGTAAATTATTTTCATAATGAGTATTGTTGGGTACTAAAATAACCAAGTCCCGGCCGCCCCCCCCGATTGCGGTATAATTGGTCTCGGTAACCCTGTATCGATGCCCGACCGGTCGTTCAAAAAGGCTCGCTCTTCGGTGCGTGCGTGGACGATCTAACAACGTGAATACGCACATCCACGCAACGGTGATTCTATGAATGTCAGCTCCGTCGTTTTTTTTTTATCATTTCATTGAATCTGCACATCTCATTATCAACTCAATATTACAGCTCTTGTGCCAGTTTCCGGTGGCGTCTCCATTGTTGACTCTCGTGCTATTGTCCAACCGTCATCGCCCGTCGTTTCACGGTTGCTCCGGAACCAAGGGAGTCAAGGGAGTTAAGTTGTACTCTTCCTTGATTGTTGAAACATTTTAAATACAGTAAAATTGTATTATTGTAGTGTGAATTGTTGTATGTGCGTATTTACTATATATTTATATGTTCAAATTAAAATTTTATACAGTCCAGTCATACTAGTTCCTATAGTACCGCTTTTTTTCTTTATACACTAGTAACACGACCAGCATTTCTCATCGGACGTTTGTCCTGGTTTTTTAAGGTTTTATACCAAAAAAATTATTGGCATATTTAAACAATACGATTCCTATAGCGTGTTGTAATATCATTAAATGTTTTAACAAATAAGAATTTTAACTTTCATGAAAATACTAAGATTTATTCGAACGATACTGTTTGTTTTTAAATTATTAGCGAATGACATTAATTTTTTACCAAGAACAGTATATATATTATTAACAACAACATTGACATATTAAAATAAGAATTTTTATTGTTTATTTTTGTAGTCAGTATAAAAAAAAACAGAGGCATCAATAAAGGTAATTTTGTTTTTCATCAGAGCATAATTAGTATTGTCATTAGGAATATTCTTTAATTATAGTGTACAAATTAGAAATAGGTATTTAATATTTTCCATTACTGATTTATAACGATGATTTTAAGAAAATAAAAATTTTCAGCTCATTTACGTCAATATGTCAGTTATCTCTTTAATGAAGCGACTATTGGTATGAAGTTTTAATGACGTATTATAAATAAGTTTAATATTTACTTTAGATGTATGATACTATCATTGGTCGTGTCACTCCACTGTCTTTCTTCACCAACTGCGTTAACGTACACGGCCTATTGACTGTTGTAAATTAAGATGCAAAGTATTATGAATATTTATACTAATATCAAAATTCCCGAGCCGGTTACCTTCTTCGTCATCGTGGTTGTCGTGTAGTTTTGTGAATTGCAGTGTTGTCCCAGGCACTCAGGGAAAGACACATTGTGAATCTGGTCTTTTGGTGTGTCGTAGAGTGTTGTGCGCAGACGGATACTTAACAAATACGTGGCTCCACGGTCTATTACGGCTCTGGGAATGATGAAATCAAGTCGGCGTATGGTTATTTTATTATTTTGTTGTGTTAATATGTATTTTGTGGATTTATAATTATTAGAATCATAACGAGGTTGCCCATTCATTAAGCATTATTTTGTTTGTTTCCAAAATATATCGTTGTGTTAAGTTGAGATAACATTTGTTAGCCTTTCGCCTTATCCACAAAATAAAACAAACCAGTGGGCGTAAACAATCATTATAAAAACAAATGGTTTTTAAAAGAATTTGTCTAATTTTTAGTTTATAGAGATGACATTCTTGAGATGCCAATGATTTGGTGTAAGAATAACTTATCAAGTTTGTATCAGTTTTTAATATACATAAAAATTTTAATTTTAATATAATAGATTTTTTAATTTATACCATTATAAATGATTGCTTTACCATTTTACAATCTCAAATTGAAAGTGTCCCACAATTCAATATGGCCTTTAAAATTTTCTATATAGTAGGACAGCGGTTCCCAAACTGTGTGGCGCGCCACCCAAAGGAGGCGCGAGCACTTAACAAGGGCGGCGCGGCGCGCGGTTGGAATTTTATACATATTGTTATTTTTAGATCAATTTTATATCCAATAAAAATTTTGTAGAAACGATTATCTTATCTTATCCATACACGACACACGTTTATTACAAAATAATTACAGTAATTCAGTATTATAACTGTCGTATTCTCGTAGTGACGTAGTGTGTAATATATGAGCTTACATATTTCTAACTTTATTCGTAATACTTTATTTTATTTCGTGCTATTTTTTTCAATTATTAATATGGAAAAATTTCTTAATATTGAATCGAAACGTAAACAAAATGAAGACAACTGTAAAGAAGAAAATAAACGTAAGTTTAGAAAATATGATAATTACTTAGATTTTGGTTTTACTTACATTACAATAGATAACGAAGAACGTCCTAAGTGTATTATTTGTTTGAAAGTATTAGCTGCTGATAGTATGGTACCCAACAAATTATAACGTCATTTAGAGACTAGTCATAGTACATTAAATAATAAATCACGTGATTATTTTGTAAGACAACTTGCAAAATTAGAAAAACAATCTTCTAGTTTCGTTAAACAGACAAACGTTCCATTTAAAGCTATTTTGGTAAAGCTCTTCATATAAAGTAGCATTTCGTATTGCACAATGCAAAAAACCTCATACGATTGCCGAAGAACTTATTTTACCATCAGCAATAGATATGGTTTCTACTCTGATAGGAGAATCTGTAGCAAACCAACTTAAAAATATACCTTTGTCTAATAATACTATTAGTCGGCGAATTCAAGATATCTCTGATAATATAAATGATCAGCTTATTGATAAATTAAGAAATAAAAATTTCGCGATTCAGCTTGATGAATAAACCGATAATAATAAAGACGCATATTTAATATGTTATGTTCGGTTTATGGATGGAGTAGATATTATAGAAGAATTATTATTTTGTAAATCTATATTAAGTGGTACTAAAGCTAAAGACCTATTTGATATCACTAATAATTTTATGGATCATAATAATATTAAATGAGAAAACTGTTTGGGCGTGTGTACAGATGGAGCTCGAGCTATGTCTGGTCAGTACGGTGGACTTCAGGCTTTAATTTGACAAAAAGCAACAAAAATGATATGGACTCATTGTCTTATTCATCGAGAGGCTTTAGCGTCACAAAATATAAGTTGCTCTTTAAATTATATACTTGAAATAGTTATAAAAGTAGTCAACTATGTAAAAACAAGACCTGTTAAAGCAAGATTTTTTCAAAAACTGTGTGAAGAAATGGGAGCAGAACATACAACATTACTGTTTTACTGTAATTCTAGATGGCTATCAAAAGGTAATGTACTTTCAAGAGTATTCGAACTTAGACAAAAACTTTATTCTTATTTAAATGGAGAAGGTTATAATAATAGCGAAATGTTTGTTAATAGTGATTTTGTAATAAAATTAGCCTATTTATATGATATTTTTGAAAAACTTAACTCACTTTATATATCTTTACAAGGTAAAGAAACTCATATTCTGCAATTATATGATAAGATAGTTGCTTTTATTAAAAAAATCAACTTATGGAAAAGAAAATTAACAGAAGAAAATGGCAAAACCACTTGTTTTCCACTTTTAAAATATTTTCTTAGAGAGAATGATCTTAAATTACCAAAGAGTTTAAAGAAAATATTTTTAGAGCATCTGACGAATCTTAAAACTCATTTCATGAAATATTTCCCAGAAGAAATGAAACAGTACTATTGGATTAAAGACCCGTTCACTGAAAAGCCACCATCAAATTTCACAACTACAGAAGGGGAACAATTAATCGACATTTCATCCGATTCTTCACTACGAATGCAATTTTCTTCTTATTCACTTTTAGGATTTTGGAACAGTATTAAAGATGAATATCCTGAAGTTAGCAACAAAGCTTTACGTCTATTAATACCATTTGCCACTTCGTATTTATGTGAAGCAGGATTTTCAGCTGTAGCCGTATTAAAATTAAAATATCGGTCCAAACTCAATGTGGAAAAAGAAATGCGTGTTGCAGTAACTACATTAATTCCTAATTTTGACAAATTAATAAACGAAAAACAAGCACATTGTTCGCATTATTTTGTATAGAATAAAATATTAAGTTTACTGTTTTTTTTTGTCATCAAAATTTAAACTTAAAACTAATAAATGTTATATATTAAACAATTTTTAACCTATTTTATTGAATATTCTTTGAGGGAGGCGTGAAAAAAATGTTTAATTATTAGGGAGCCTTGAATGAAAAAAGTTTGGGAACCGCTGTAGTAGGAGATAAATTTTCTTCTCGGAGTAAACATAAATCATCAATTTTCAATGACCGTGATGACGCTTGCTATTTTCCTCTTTTTTGTAACTGTGGAAGGTATTCAGTAACTTATCGCTCTCTTAATGAATGAAATAAGCGTTGTAGCTTAATCCATTTTATGTTTAATCCTCCTTCTATCGTACGATCTAGTTCAGGTGATAATGTTAGTAGACTTTCAATTTAAAAAAATTCTGGCGTTAAAACTTGAAAGTCCAATGGTTCTGTTAACAATGGTGTTCATGGACGTGGATTTTAACATGTTTTTATTTGAATAAGCATAGTGTTCATTTGCTCAACAGTCAGCATGGAGTTTTTAACAATTCCTTGTAAGTGATACTTAACGGATATTACGGCAACCTCCCCGGTAGTCAAAGTGAGGATTACCAGGAGGAATGAACTGCCAGTTGACTCCATCTTCGCTCAAAGTATTATCAATTTATTTTGTGCCAGTTGCTGTTTCTAAATTTAAACGTAATTCACTTCGCACTCCTACGAAGTTTGTTGCATTGTCATTATAAATGTGTGAACATTTATGTGACGTGACATAAAATGACGCAATGTAGCTAGAAAATCTCCGGATGTTAAACCAAGCATTAACTCAAAATGTATTTTACGTGTTGAGAAACAAACGAATATAGTTATAAATATATCTCTTTGTGGGAGTGACCCTACGTATTCCCACTATGTATCAGAATTGGACCTGCAAAATCAGTTGCTGACTGAACTCAAGATTTAGGTAAAGAAGCCATTATTGGTTCGAAGGATTTAGGTTTAGCATGATATAACAATTATGAACCGTGAATATTGCTGTATTGCGGTCATTGAGTGGCCAATATTGTTGTCGTATATGAGCCTATAATGTCTGAGGTTCACAGTGTAATATTCATTTTAATCTGTATCGCATTATTATAACTTATAATGTTAATATTAGTTTAGTAACAATATAATATTAAGCTGGAATAATATGATATTTCTTAGTTCATTGTTGATCGGGGCCCACGATAATCGGCCTCCTACTCATATAAGTCCACTTGAATCAATGTATGGATTAAGTCATCGTAATTTGCTTCCATTGTGAATTTCAATATTGTTTGTTATCGAATGTATCTCCTTTTCAAATGATTTAACTTGAGTATACATGCACCATATAAGAGTAGCTTCATGTAATTCATCAACTTTTAAAGACTCATTTCTTTAATTTTTTCGAAATTGTCTGGACATCAGAGCATTATTTAAAAATATTTAAACATTATTTAAAAATAAACAGTTTATCCAAACTGAGATACGTAGCAATCGATTCCATGAAAAATAACGTTTCAAAAGTTCATTTTCTTCAATTTTTGCAATTAATGCAAATTTATTTATTTTTTATTTCTAATAATTCTTCAGATACCTTATTGATAATAATAATATATAATAATAATTGTATAATGATAATTTGGTAATATGTCAAAAAGAAGAATTTGTTAGGAGCCGACGTGGACCATGCCACCTGAGAAAATATTAAACGATAGCAGCAGCTTCATACCTCTTGATAATAAATCTGCAAGATTATCTTCAGATTTAACATGAGTTAATTGTTCTGAATGACTGATTTCGAATATTTTAACAACACAGTTAGCAGCGCAAGCCTTCCATTGGACTGGATTCCTTCGAATCCACGCAATTACTATCATAGAGTCAGAAACGAAAAATCTTCACGTTGGGAAATAATGCTATATAAAAGAATATAAAGAATATAATATAATAATAATATAAAGCTATATAAAGAATGGTTTGTGCTAATTCAGTAAAAAGTATTGCTTCACATAACTCAAAATGTAGTATCATACGTGGTTCGTTGGAAGTTGACTTGGTAATTGTCGAAAAATCCACTCACCAGTTGTCGTTTTGTTCAATCGACCAAGTTAAATAGTAACGAGCAATGCGTCCTAATATTGTACAGATTCACCTAGAGTTTGTAAAGACTGTACATGCGATGTCACCGTATGATGCAAATGACGTAATTCTGAAAACGTAATTCATGATTCATTGATTTTAGGTAAATTTAACAAGGCTCTTATATGTGATTGTATAATTAAGGTTTTGTTTTCATATCAAGCCCGTATTCGATTTATAACCTCGGTGTAATTATCCCCCGTCGCTGAGATAGATTGAATAATATAATAATATAATAATATAATTTTTGGACGTCCATCAGTCCAACATTAAAATGCACAAGCGTGCATTTTCCCATAATTACCCCTCCACGGTTAAATTATGCGTAGTATTTGTCTCATGGCATGTAATTGTAAATCTCTTTATTAGCAATTGAAAAACGTATGGTTTTCTCTATTACTTAAATATAAATTTTAGATATGACTGTTAATTTGTTTTTCGATCACTAGGATAAGATCCGGCTTTAAATGGACTGCATAATACTATTTTGGATCAATCGAAATAAACTTAATACCATGTTCGCTGTAATAATTACGGACTAATTTCTAAATGAATTTAACAAAAATAATTGGGGTATAAAATTGTGGCAACAACGATTACGTCCGAACATTTATACTTAATATGATTTAATCAGATATTTATTTGTTAATCATAAATAATAAATTAAATTTCTAAAATATTAGTTATTGGTTGTATTATGACTGTATTGTATATTGTGGGTATTGTGATTAATATCAAAATACTCGTCGTAGAATTTTACATGCATTATATTTATAATGAAAATTAATTACAATACTAAAATTTTGAAACTCTAGAATATCCTAAACAATTTGAAAATTTGAACAGTGATTTAATATGTCGAGGTAATTATAATAACAATAATAATAATAATAATTTGTATAATAGTTATACGGATGACACAATATCATATATTTAAAAACTTGTATATACCTAGGGCATTCACATATATATTATGTACAATATGCAATACTAGATTGTTTTCACATACAATTAATTTTATAGAAAAATTGTTGGATTTAAGTGATATGAGTAAGTAACTTAATTTTTAATTATTATTGTAATATGTAAATTGAAAAACGTATATATCTCTGATTCTCCTACATTAAAATGTTTAAGTTGTCTTCATGCCATCACTTAGTACGTTATTAGAGTATATTTGCATACTTTTGTTATAAGAGTTATCAGGAAATCAGTGTGGTGTTGGAGAACGTGTATTGCAGTCCATACAGAAATAATCTTGTGTCAATATTTAGCGAATAACTAGTATATATTTGCAATTTCCGAACTCGCTAAGCAATTTCCCGAATTCTCGATAAATGAAAACTCCTATTTTAAATGTTGAGCAAGACCTTAGTTTTTTCTCTTCTTTATAAAAATTAAATATTTTCATTGATATTGTCTACGCAAGTGGAAATTTGTAAACTTTGGACCGCCGTGGCCGAACTCGCGATAATACAATAATTGCCCTATTAATATAATTATCAAAGTACGATACTACGATCCACCGCGACGTTCTGTTCCGTTCGGGCACGCGCGGACACAAGTCGAAATATTGTCGTGCCATATATTTTTCTTCTTTGTATTTACAATATAATTGTCAAAAGTGATCAATTGTGTGAAATTATTTAATTACCCCATCCAGTCGCACGATATTGAAATTAACTGTACAAAAAGAATTTCGATATCAAACAGATATCAATACTTAGTATGAAATTTGCAAACACTTTTCAGGAATTGCATGCATTTAGTTTAAGCAATTAGTCGTGAAACCATATTTACTTTTGGGAGAAAAAATAGTGTTTTCCGACCACACTTATATTACAAAAAAATATTTAAAGTTTTACTTTACAATAAAAACAACATTATATAATTGCATTACAATAATTACATGCAATAGCTAATAATTATACATTACTATTTATGAAAATTGTTTTTTTTTTTTTGTAGATATAAATACGTAATACATTATAGCATAGAATTAAGTTCATAAATAAGAATATTTCACTTACAAATGGAGGGGAAATATATAAAAATAAATAAGTTGATTTTTCGTGACCTGAATTTGCTAATGAGTATTGTAGACGGTCGATCCAATATACATGGTTATAACTATACTAAATATTGACACTAAAAAAATATTGTGGTATACATTTTCTTTTGTATGAAGGGAGCTAAAATCATGTATAATCAGCAACCATCCTAGTATTCTTGAGTATTTCTTAGACCAAGACAAGCAAATATCGATATTTTTCAAGCAAATACACTCTAATTACATGATAAATTATAGCATAAAAATTTCTCTTTTTTTTTTTCTTCTTTTTTTTCGCTCTTAATTGTTGAAATAAATTATTAGTATATAGTATTTCTAAAAAAAAAAAAAAAAAGCATAAAAATATTATACAATTTTTAATGTGAAAGTAGAGGATAAAGTGGAAATATCAAATAATACAATAATTTTATACAATTTTATTATGACCGCTATATTTACATATTTTAATCAATGTCCTCTTTTAGTCATAGTATAAATCATATTTTAAGTTTGGTTTTTTTTTTTTTGTGTAGCCGATCCTTTTAAAATACTGAACAGAGCATATAATATTATAGGTGATATGTCATAAAAATTTTTAAAACAAATTATATATTAATTTTATTTTAAAATATGTATTGCGTATTAAATATTTATTATCATATGTCTTGAACACAATAAAATATGAAAAATAATTGCAAGTTATTTTTTTTGAAGCATGTTCAAACATACTTAATATTAAAATTAATACTATTTGAGATATTTGCATTAGTTTAATTTAATTTAATTATATAGTCATTTCATAGACATTAATTGGTGGGAATTTATGAGAACCGATTTCATACTAATCTAACAGAACATTAAAAACATTAAAGATATAAATAAGATTGATTTTTTATTTTAATTTTAAAAACAATAAAGATTATGAATCAAACATACATGGTATGTCTATTTTTTTTTTTGTATTATAATATTTTGATTTGAAAAATAACCATTCTGGTTATTGTGAATATAATAAATTATTATTTTTTGATGAATTTTTTGAATATCAGCTTGAAATCATCGTTTTTTAAAAGGAGATTTTTCTTATTATATATTAAGTAAATAAATAAAAACCGAAAGATCTTCAAATTTGATAAGAATGTTAATAATATTTTTCTATGCATAATCATTACTATATATATAATCAATTAATTTCGATTCATTTTACTACATAGCTATTTCAATACAGTATAAGCATATATTTCATTACAAAAATAACTAAAACCGTTAATATTGACAAATATATAATATTATATTTATATTAGGTATAATTAAGCATAATGATATAAATCTATAAAACCTCTATATAATTAATCCCTGACAAGATTATTTATAATCACGAGAATATAGTATGCAATATTTATAAAAAAAGAAGGAATAAACAAATAATACATATTTATTTATGCCAGAATTAGCCAGAAGATATTATTCCTACGTTCTTAAACAATTTTTGCCGATTATTAGTAAGAATCATAATTATTAACGAATATTACAAATCGTATTAATATAAGAGTAGATGTCATGTTACATGTAATATAAAAAATATATAGTATAATATTGAATATAATCAAACTTCATATTTACTAAATCGAGTATTGTAATAACCTTCTTAATATCTATACATAAGTAATAATTGAAACTGATGAAGTGTAGTACTTTTTTTTAAATTGTATAGAAGCATATGGACCAGTTGAATATTGTGAGAAACTCTATGAAAATTCACTAGAAAATACAGTTGCTCATGAGCAAAGTCACAACGTTGTTTCTAACCAATTATCCAATGATCAAGAACAACCAGGTAATGATCAATAATATTATGAATACGTTATGTATATTAACTCAAGGTTTCAAAAACGATTATTTAATATTAATAATATTAATATTAATATTTGTAATATTAATTAGATAGCATTATTTTAATTAATATTTTATAATTATGAAAATGGTTGTAATTAATAAAAACATTGATAATTAGTATATTCAATTTCGACAATAATATAACATTTACTTAATATATTATATTAAAGGTTAAATCCCATTTTTCTTACTCATACATAATTGATTCTCTAATATGTTATGTTCATTTTTATTTGTTTTAGATGTCTTTAGTGTACCAATTCCGGAGCAGAATTTAGAATTTAACCCATTATTGAGATCTGTATCTGCAGGAAATCAGATTCCCTACACCTCAAATCAATTAAGTATTGATAAATAATATTTTTCACTATTCGTCTTATTAACAAAATATTTTTTGAAAAAGTATCATTGCATTTTAAGTCGTATTAAAATTCATAACAATAATATAATCTGACATATTGGTTGAAAAATAAATAATTTAAGTCAATTTTTACTTGATGATTATAATTTTTTTTACACATCACTATATTTATTTCCAACCCAAATCATGCAATTTCTTCAACCTTATATACACGAAGTATGGTTTTTATAGCAATATTAAATATATATTAATAAATTTTTTTAGCCATAAAGATAATTATTCGACCATCATTTAACATATACCAAATTCCAACCTACCCTATTAAGCATTGACTCAATTAATTTCCTTTAATAGAAAATTGATATCAGTTAAGTTAAATATTTATTGTTTGTTCTTGTGTTGTTAGATTATTCAAGAGCTCAGGAACCGGAACAATATTTGTTTTTCAACCGATCAACAGGATCTACATCTGCTGGAGGTCAGAACCATAATCTCTCAAACCAATTAGGTAATAATAAATAACGCATTTTGTACGTTGTATTTAACTATTCAAAACCACAATATTAAAATTCATAACCATTTTCAATTTGCTAATACTTTCAAAATGACTAAATGATTATATTTTATAAAACTAAATTTGTAATAAAGTAATAAAATGTATATAGCGATAGTACTTTGATGGGAAACCCTAATTTTTAACTAAAGTCATTACAATACTCTAAAATATTGTGATTTTTGTTCATATAGCTGTAATATTTATTGGTTTATTTATTTCTTTTGTTAGACTATTCCAGTACACAAGGTTCAGAACAGTATTCTTTTTCCAATCCATTATCAGGACATGCATTTGCTGGAGATCAAAACCCTATACTCTCAAACCAATTAGGTAATAATAAATAACGCACTTTGTACGTTGTATTTAACTATTAAAGACCACAATATTAAAATTCATAACCTTTTTCAATTTGCTAATACTTTCAAAATGGCTAAATTATTATATTTTATAAAACTTTATTTGTAATAAAGTAATAAATGTTGTAAAACGTCAATAATTTTGATGGGGAACCTATTTTTTAACTACAATCATTACAATACTCTAAAATATTGTGATTTTTGTTCATATAGCTGTAATATTTATTGTTTATTTATTTCTTTTGTTAGATTATTCCAATACACATGATTCAGAACAGTATTCTTTTTCCAATCCATTATCAGGACATACATTTGCTGGAGATCAAAACCCTATACTCTCAAACCAATTAGGTAATAATAAATAACGCACTTTGTACGTTGTATTTAACTATTAAAGACCACAATATTAAAATTCATAACCTTTTTCAATTTGCTAATACTTTCAAAATGGCTAAATTATTATATTTTATAAAACTTTATTTGTAATAAAGTAATAAATGTTGTAAAACGTCAATAATTTTGATGGGGAACCTATTTTTTAACTACAATCATTACAATACTCTAAAATATTGTGATTTTTGTTCATATAGTTGTAATATTTATTGTTTATTTATTTCTTTTGTTAGATTATTCCAGTATACATGATTCAGAACAGTATTCTTTTTCCAATCCATTATCAGGACATACATTTGCTGGAGATCAAAACCCTATACTCTCAAAACAATTAGGTAATAATAAATAACGCACTTTGTACGTTGTATTTAACTAATAAAAACCACAATATTAAAATTCATAACCTTTTTCAATTTGCTAATACTTTCAAAATGGCTAAATTATTATATTTTATAAAACTTTATTTGTAATAAAGTAATAAATGTTGTATAACGTCAATAATTTTGATGGGGAACCTATTTTTTAACTACAATCATTACAATACTCTAAAATATTGTGATTTTTGTTCATATAGCTGTAATATTTATTGTTTATTTATTTCTTTTGTTAGATTATTCCAATACACATGATTCAGAACAGTATTCTTTTTCCAATCCATTGTCAGGACATACATTTGCTGGAGATCAAAACCCTATACTCACAAACCAATTAGGTAATAATAAATAACGCACTTTGTACGTTGTATTTAACTATTAAAAACCACAATATTAAAATTCATAACCTTTTTCAATTTGCTAATACTTTCAAAATGGCTAAATTATTATATTTTATAAAACTTTATTTGTAATAAAGTAATAAATGTTGTAAAACGTCAATAATTTTGATGGGGAACCTATTTTTTAACTACAATCATTACAATACTCTAAAATATTGTGATTTTTGTTCATATAGCTGTAATATTTATTGTTTATTTATTTCTTTTGTTAGATTATTCCAATACACATGATTCAGAACAGTATTCTTTTTCCAATCCATTATCAGGACATACATTTGCTGGAGATCAAAACCCTATACTCTCAAACCAATTAGGTAATAATAAATACCGCACTTTGTACGTTGTATTTAACTATTCAAAACCACAATATTAAAATTCATAACCTTTTTCAATTTGCTAATACTTTCAAAATGGCTAAATTATTATATTTTATAAAACTTTATTTGTAATAAAGTAATAAATGTTGCATAACGTCAATAATTTTGATGGGGAACCTATTTTTTAACTACAATCATTACAATACTCTAAAATATTGTGATTTTTGTTCATATAGCTGTAATATTTATTGTTTATTTATTTCTTTTGTTAGATTATTCCAATACACATGATTCAGAACAGTATTCTTTTTCCAATCCATTATCAGGACATACATTTGCTGGAGATCAAAACCCTATACTCTCAAACCAATTAGGTAATAATAAATAACGCACTTTGTACGTTGTATTTAACTAATAAAAACCACAATATTAAAATTCATAACCTTTTTCAATTTGCTAATACTTTCAAAATGGCTAAATTATTATATTTTATAAAACTTTATTTGTAATAAAGTAATAAATGTTGCATAACGTCAATAATTTTGATGGGGAATCTATTTTTTAACTACAATCATTACAATACTCTAAAATATTGTGATTTTTGTTCATATAGCTGTAATATTTATTGTTTATTTATTTCTTTTGTTAGATTATTCCAATACACATGATTCAGAACAGTATTCTTTTTCCAATCCATTATCAGGATCTACATCTGCTGGAGGTCAAAACCTTATCTTGTTAAACCAAATAGGTAATAATAAATAATACACTGTGCACGTTGTATTCAATTTTTAAAAAACTCAATATTTATTAATTATAATTATTATTATTATTATTATTATTTATTGTTATTGATAACATTTCATATTCTTATTCAGTTATCTGATTCTATATGTTAATGCATTTAAAAGGAAAAGAAACTTTTCATACTTTTACTCTTCATAAAACGTTTAATATAATTAAGTTATGCATTTTAATACCGTTAAAATATACGAAAAGAAATATATTTTATAACTTTAATAACTAAAATTTCTGAAATATTGCGTTTTTTTTTTTTGTACTGTATAACATTTGTAATTCATATAATTTATTCGCAAAAAATATTTAATTAGATCTAGCAATGTACATAATTTATTTATTTATTTTTAGATACACAAGAACCAAAAGAGATTTCCAATATTCATGAAGCCCCATTTTCACCATCAATGTATTATTCATCCCTAAATGAATACGATATTATTGACCCTCTTTATAAACCCCTTCAATAAGATAAACATAAATCAGCGGAAACTATGCATGTGTTCAGTGTCATCATAATATTTCGCATAATTATTTAAGGTGTGTCATATTAATGTAGTATCATTATATTTTTAATAACATTAAAACTAATTACAATTTTTTAGTAAGTCTCATTATAATGCCCAATTCGAATCATTTGAGCATTTAATGTTAAAATTTTCGTATAAAAATTGATATTAATTGATGATTAAAAAAACCTTATATTTTTTAACAATATGGCTATTGTCTTTATTCTCCAAATTAGTCTGTACCTAATATAGACTGATTTTGGTATTACTATAAATATTTCATTTTTATTTTACATGACATAGCAAGAAAACATTTCAGGATTTTAATAAAAATATTTTTACGCAGTATATTTTTAAATATAAACAATTGCTTTCTTAAATTAAATAATTTAACAACTAGTTATTTACAAACATTTGTATATTATTGGATATACTCGTATTTTTAGAGTTCCTCAGCAACATTTTTTAGAAAACGTTGTAACTTTCAATCAATAATAAATTAAACAATATACAATAAATCATATGCATATACATTAAAATGATAGCTTATAACGTTGGTATATGTTAAAGTGTTAAAATAAAAATGTCGTCGTTTATTCATAGCGTATTACTACCATCATTTTGAAAGTACGGACGAAATTTGGTACACGTCATGTAGTGTATATTTCTTAATATCATTACAAACCGACTATTTATGTCAACTGTTGTCACTTTGAAAATTAACAGTTTCCAATAAATATATTTTCTAACGGCAATAGTCATGCACGGACATTCAAACGTGAGTAAGCGATTAATTTCGTCACTCTGGCAACATACAATTGTTAATGTCGATAAATGTTTACACGATTAGGTAATCTGCCAAAATGAGCATTTTTCTTTTTCTTGATCTGATTCAAGTGACCGACTCTCGAATATGCGTGAAATCTGCCACTTGTAAGCGGGCCAATGCGACAATCAAATCTGTTCTAAGGTAACGAGTATTCTAAAATCTATCTGACGCACTGACCCGTCACATAATTATTATTAAAATATTAAATTACCGTCGACGTCACGATGCAATTAAAAGAAAACTAATATAATTGATTTCATATTAGTTTTGGAAAGTGATATCTGACGAGCATGGCATAGACCCAACAGGATCGTATCACGGGAACTTTGATGTACAGTACGTTCCGGTTTTGATTGGCCGAGGCCTATTGACCATACACATTCTGTTAAGGCGAGGCGCTACGCGAATGGTGCGGTAGAGCAGGGCCCAACCAATTAATGTCAGATCCCGTGTCGTCTAAGATTCAACAGTACCGAAATGAGGTCCGTACCATTCCGGGAAGAAGGCACAACTCATTTAAGTTACTTTTGGGTTCCTATCACTTCCCACGAGAATATATGGTTTTTACTATCTTAGGATCGGTCCCATAACCACCACGTCGCAGCTGTGGTAGGCCTTGACCCTTGAAGGGGCACTGTGTCCGGAACAGCAAGCCGGTCTGGCGTGACAGTAAGGCTCCCCCACTCCCGAGGTACCAACTAAGTTTTAAGTTGACGTTGGTTAGTCAACCCAAGGTTTACTACTCTCTCACTATTCTAGCTCCCCAGCCGGCTAGTGGTGGGCCTAAATACATGTAGTCGATCTTAATATTGTATATTCAATTCTAAAATTATAATAGCTCTTTCTTTCTTGTCATCAATCGCTTGAATTATTTGCTGTATGCGATATAATCACGGTTATATATGATACTTTGCAATATAACATAATGTGATATATTACAGTATGATTTAAGATAGGAATTTATACTGTTTTTTGGATTATGAGTCTCTTCATAAAATTAGATTATCGACTGACTGCTAAATTAAAATATTTCTAGTTAAGAATATTATTTTACTTTCTAAAAATATTATTATTATTATTATTATTATTATTATTATTATTATTATTATTAATTATTATTATTATTATTATTATTATTATTATTATTATTATTATTATTATTATTATTATTATTATTATTATTGTTGTTATTATTATAATTATTATAATTTTTATTATAATCATCAACATCATCATCATCATTTTATTGACCTATTTTAACAAGACTTTAATTACTCAAAAAATAAAAAGCTTAAAATGTTAAGTCTCTTTATAATCAATAATAAAGGACATTGGCAACAAAAGCGTCGGACCGATCAGCGTAAAATAAATTATTTTATTATTTACTATTATTAAAATTGTTAGTAAAAACACACATAAGAATTTATAGTATAAATATTAAAAACACAAAATGATTAGTGAGATATTTTATTATAATCATATAACAAAACAATGTATTATTCTTTAACCCTTTTACTTTACGAGCGAAGCTATATGGAAATAGTAATATCTTATAAATGTTTACAATATATCTTATTTGTTGTCAAACATATTCCATTGTTCAACAAATCTATCGTTGTAAAGATATTCAAACAAAAATGATTTTAATTAGAATAGCTAATTAAAATTCACTGGATTACACATAGGTTTGTGAACATATATAATTTGTCAAAATATCAGCCTGATAATTTTAATGTGATTTGAATATAGTTTCGAGACAATTTAATACAACAGAGAATTGAATATCACTATGGGTTCATATTATTCAAATATATTATTTACTTAAAAAAATTACACATGTATCAATAATTTGATTGTTTAATTTTTGTTGACTTTTCAACTTAAATTATTTACATTTATACACTTCATACCAGATAAACAATGAATTATCATAACATCATAGAGACCTAGGAGAACCAAAATGTACAAAGTTTTTACTTTTAATTTTAAATAATATCTAAGGTTGCACACATGATCTATAAGATGAGTGCTACAAACCTAAGGATTACATAATTATCAGTAAATATGAGTTGATAAAATTAAAAGTAACTTGAGCAAATTCCCTGAACACGACGTAGGCTAATAGGTCTACGTATGTTCGGCGGCTTTTGTAAATGCTCATACACGTTGTCAGTGTTATCAATAGAAATCACCTTCGACATCATGACTTTATATGACAACAATTTCATTTATTCGTCACAACAAACATTGCAAATCCTCTTAAAATTTTTATAATGTTTTACGTTGGTTTGGTTATTTATTTCGATTATAAATCGTTCTGAGAATTATTTTATAATAACTAAACATGGTTTTAGCCTTATTGTGTATTATCTTCCAAGCGTACTTTCAATATCTATTGATTACGTTTGATATCAACAGAAATTATTTGTAAATATATTATGATTCGAATTTTGAAATGTATTCAATCATACAATTAAAAAATAACCAATATTCAAATAATTTATAACTATTAAATTATTATAATACGCCGCAATTTGGATTTTAATTAACCTGATTTCGAGTGAGTAATATTAATAAATTATAACTATTAAAAAAACAACTCTAGACTTGGATAATGGTTTGTACATAAAATAATGTATTTAAACCATAAAATTATACTGCAATATAACGTTTGTAAGATGTATGCATTAAAGTAGGTTTTCTTTAAAAAAACAGTACTCGTAAAATAGTAGCAATATTTTGTATTTATTTAATCAACTATTGATGTACAAATTGTTTGTTGTTTACTGATAAACACATGTTTTGAAAAGCGTTGAATCTAAAACATTTGTGCAGTCTGTAGATGAGTTGTGATAAAGTATCAGTTTGCCTTCAACATAAAAACCATAAATATGTGTTCTTATAATACTGTTTACGATTTGATTTTTCTAATAGGTTGCGTCATTATTATTGTTCATAACTCAAATGCCAACGGTAATTATGATTTATATATTTAATTTAATTAGGAATACATTCAATTTTTGAAGATAAAACAATATATAAATAATTGTATTTTAATGTGTTTAATGTGATATAATTGAATTTAAAAATACATAAGTTTTATGGTTGTTAAGTATATTTTGTGAAACGAAATGTGTATATGTGAATATGTATATAATTAATTCTTATTTTATACTATTGGTTCAAATAACAGTTGAATTAATTTAATTCACATTAATGTACACAAAATTATTAATGGTTAATAAAATGACATTTAAAAAATATTATTGAAATATGTTAATTTTACAATGAAATACATATTAGTTAAAAAAGTTTTTAATTTATACATTTTTTTAAATATACATATAAAATCGTTTTACTTCTTTCATTTCAACTTATATATATATATTAAAATTTTTATTTTTATTTAGATTGCATACGTAAGATAATTCGTTACCTATGTTTGTAAATAAAACTAAACAAAATTCTACAATTATATATATTTATATATCATTCAATCGTATTACGTAAAACTACTACATAATTATAATAGTTTAAATAATGAGTAATATGGTAAAAGCTATGCAATAAATTTGTTGTTTTTTATGTAAACAAGGTTTTTATTTGTCCTAGTATTTCCCTGAAGAGTATTTTAAAACAACTGTAATATTTAAAAACACTAATAAAATTCTCATTTATGATTTTTGAATTTGCACAGTTATTGTATATTCCAAGTTTTGAAAATAAAATTGTTGGTAAAGGATATAATATTACAACAAAATGTATCACGGTCATGGTTTAAATAACTTTACTGACATATATATATACTGACTTTAATGTATATATTAAATTATAATCTTTTTGGGGCAGTGGCAAATTGACGATGGTTATGGGTTATGGGTAACGAAACGTTCCTAAAATAATCGGTTATTCAAAAAATTTAAATATAAAAATATATTTCGGTAAAATTTTATTAATTTACTGTTTTCAATGTATTTTAATGTGTTTACAAATTTATGTGTATAAAAACAACGATATCAAATCTACCTATAGTAGATAATAAATCAACAGCTTTACATCCTCTTATTTCCCAAACACTAATATGCTCATAGATCGCACCCTTCACATATAATGGGAGTTGAAGATGGTTCTTGGACAAGCTAAGAATGGACGGGTAATTTTGACAGCCTTGCACTAGAAACCCAGTGATCCTGCGAGTCGTACCGCAGATTTTTGTGCCAAAATGTGTATTTCTACCCACCCAACTACAGCCAAACCTTACCTATAGCTGTACGAAAGTGTAAATGTTTGTTATTTGCACTTTTCAACGAAAAGAGTTTGTTGCTTTATACCACATCAAACTCGTAACGTATCGTACGCGGTTAGGTTATGTTTTATTTCAAATATTATATACATATAGATAAATAATACTTGTTCCCTCTCAATCAATTTCGTAGTGGGTTTTGAAAAATATTTCAAAAATAATTTTAAATTAAACGTTTCATATGTGGAACTCTTATGTATTTTATTCTCCAACTTCTCGAAAATACTTCTTAACACAACACTGGTTTTTCGAATATAATAATTTATCATTGCATTCAAACAAAAATAATTTTAAAACAATATAATTTCTGTCTAACTAATTCATATGAACTGATATCCACACAATTTGTAAGAAGTTAAATTTTTTTTTGATTCTGTTGACGTATTTCCTATTGATTCTTATAAAAGTAGTATTCTAAACAAACGTCAATATATGATTAACTAAAATCGTTGTTCATATTTACATTAGTGTAAATATATTATGAACTTAATGCCACATAGAAACCATTAAAATTAATGCAGCTATATTTGTATAGATATTCTATGTTTATTCTAATAATTATTATTTAAATATTAAAATAAAATTTAGAGCAAATCACCGTCATTGGAGGGATAAATAGTTAGTATTCTCGTAATGTTTTTCATTGAAATTCATAGTATGTAAAACATAGTACATTAGTAATGTATGTAGTCATATATAACTACGAGTGTATTGTAAATTCATTTTTGATGGAGAACACCGTTATTTTTTACAATCGTGCAATTCTATTAAACAATTTCCATGTGAATATCTTTAGTAATTTCAAATAATTAACACAATATAATATATATTTATAATTTTCAATAATTTTCACTGTTAAGTAAACTTTAGTAGTACAGAAGCTTTCGAGTATATATATCGTAACGGTGAGTTGATTTAATATTGATTTTCGAAAACTAATTATAGGTAATTTTGACTATAGGATTCCTCATCGTTTGTGACAAATCGATTGTTACTATGTTTTAAATAGTATTATATTTTACATTATTACTTATATAATGTTTGTACTCAAAATTTTTCTCTTTATTAGATATATTTCGTACATATAATTGAATAGAATTTATGAATTCTTCTTCTATATAGTACATCATACAGTCATTCTCTTCAGCTATCTTCCTGCTGTGTGAGCTGGGCGTTCACTGGTTATAAAATCTTTGTTGTCGCTACAACTTCCTGCGCATAACATAAAATATTGTCATATTTATAATTATAATTTAGAATATGGTCACCTTAATTTTAAAATTTGAAAAGAATTAATTCATGGTCAATATACCAGCAATTTTTTACTAAACACGATTAAGGGTATTTTTTTTTTAGTTGAATTTTCTTTACTTTGGCGAGCCTCATATATAAAATAATTAATATTTTCCATTATAAATATTGTTTATATACTAATTTATAAAATTTTATGGCTAACGAATGTCCTGTAACTTAATAACTGAGTTCTTAATTATGGTAACTTATTTAAAACAACACTCATATACATATTATAAATAAAAAAAAAATGTATTCTTCTAGTTGATTCAGATATTGCGATTAGTTCTGACAAAGGTAAAACTTTTTTTTAACAAATATAAATTTTATTAATATTTATTTAATTCCAGGGTATTTATTGTATCCGTATATTATTTTTGATGTTAAAATCTATTAATTTTTTGGTAAATTGTTTTATTGTGACTTATTATAGTATAGTTATTGTAGTATTCAATGTTCGCTTAGTTAATGGATTTGAGTCTCAGCATTGGCTTCATAGACCATATGAATACATACAACCTAGCAGGATATTATTTGTTTTAAAATTCCCTATGCCACATCATAATATAATATAATCTCAGCGACGTATTTATTAATTGTTTGTAGGGAAGATGGTTAGACTGCATATCGCGTTTTGGTTATTGACAAATAATCCAAGATACAATTTGTTATCTATGTTCAATTACCTTCGTATTTCAAATATTGCATATACAATAAGAATGTCTTTGAGAGACCTACACTTTTATCTCTCCGATTCTTTCCCCACTAAATAAGCTATTGTATAATCTATTTATTATGAGTTTAATTTAAGGAATTGTTTTTAATATAATCAAATTATTTATTTTATTAAATTTTATGGGTGTTTAAATTTATTTCAACTCTTTTAAACATCTCCCAAACGTAGATATCGTACGGTTACACATCATATATATTATCTTAATTTCAATGTAGAGAAATAACAGTTCTAACAAAAATATATCATCTTTTAGTCATTCTGCATCAATATATCTGGAATCTCTTTAATGAAATTATGTTGAGTATGTTATATTAATGAACTTTAGTATATACATTTAATAACTACTTTAATGATACTATATGATCACTGTTGTAAAATATACTTTTAAAATGTTTTTAAATACAATATTTTAAATACTTACTAAAAAGTATTCAAATACATATTTTTAAAATTATTTGAAAAAGTATTTGAATACTTTTCAAAATATTATCATACCGATACCTACTACTTATCTATTATTAAGTTTGACTAATTTAAATGTAAAACACTAAAATATACAATAAACATTATTATTTCAATGTTGATACATGCATTAATAATTTATTGATAAAAATAGATTTGGGGAATAAGAAAATTTTATATTTATAACTTGATATTTCATAATTATTGAGATTATACCATGTTATATATTGTACCACAAAATAAAAAAATATTCGGAATTTCTCGATATATGTGTGGATTCACAATCATTTTCTTATGAGAATAATTCATTAATGAATAATAAACAGACAAACAAAGATAAACACAAAATCAGATGTTGACAATACTAAATTAAAAATAAAATTTTCTATATGAAAAAAGTATTAAAACACTTTTTAAATACTCGCTCTTGATTATATTTAAAAAGTATTCACATACTTGTATTCAAATACTTTTATTTAAATATTTTACAACACCGGGTATGATTATATTTAAAACCAATGGTCTGCAACGTAGCTCCTCAGCTGGGGCTGAAGTCTGAGCTGTGACAACCGACTATTTTACCATGGGTTACCAACAATATGCCGGGACCGGGATGTGGTCTGAGCTTGGTTGGGTTTTTTTTTATCCAATGGAGGATTACGCGGGTGAATGGGGTACGGAATGCGGCGAAATAAGAACATCGGTTCGATAGATATTGAAAGTATTTAACTAATATTACGAGTATTATCGCATAAAATAATTTTAAAAACAAAAAAAAAAACACATACTATTTACTCTTTTCTAGATAATCAAAAACAAATAAAAAATACCCCTACAACCAGCTTAAATTTGTATACAAAGTTATTTACATTTTTTTGTACATATTACCCATACATAATATATGCATATTGTATACGTATATCATGTCGACCGCTGACACAGTCCACCGCGAGGGAAACTTCCATGCTGTGATGCAGAATTCGGAGTCGATGACAAGAAATAAATATACGTTTTTTTTGAGGCTTCGGTAGTGGTCTTGGTACGTTCGAGATGACGATGTTGAGACGAAAAAAAACTTAGTGCAAAACTCGAAAAATATACAAGGTTCAACACACAATCCACCGATGCATGTGTAGTGGGGAAGGTAAGTGACGACAGCGAAAGGTACCTGCTTACGGCACAACTTGACGGCAGCGGTAGGCCCAATTACCTTTAGGGTACCCCATTTATGTGTGACGTTACAGATCTTTAAATGAATTCGTCCATTTTTAAGATATTAATATTGAAGACGTTCTAAATCCATCGCGGTGGTGTTCAAATAAGGAATCAAGTTCGCAATCATTAGAAAGTAATATAACTACATTAACATTGCATAACCTCTACACTAAAATTTGAAGCATTTTTTAAGTACACATTCTTATATATCTTGTAATTTATGAATAAATACAGTAGCGCCTAACTAAATTTAAATTTGAGGGACAAAATTAACTTTAAACTACACACCACCCACCAATACACCATAGATATTAATTTGAAGTATATCAAGATAATATATATAATTTTTATTTTTTAAAAATAAGTATAATAATATATTATTACACATAGATATATAATACAACTAGGTACATTAAAAACATATTTAATTTAATATTAATTTCTTTATTTGTATTGATCACTATATATAATTTGGACGAACATCCCCCCATCCTACCTTAAAATAGTTGGGCGGCCACCCCTCTTTAGGCATAGGTTCGGCGCTACTGAATGTATACGTATGATTAATAAAAAAATTCTAAAAATATGCTAATATTTTAGTAGAATTAATTATCAAAAATATGTACAAATATATATATATATATGTGTGTGTGTGTGTGTGTTTACAAAAATATTTCATTCAACTATTAAAATATATTAAACATATTCTTTTTATTTTTTTTTATAAATATTTATAACAACTCTTTTCCTCAATTTGTACTAAATATATTTTAAGGAGAACGATTGATTTCAGAAATAGATATAAATGAATATATATATATATATTAATTATAAATAGTATATTAAATTTTAAAATGTTTACTATTATACATAGAAATTAACTGTTGTGGTAAATATACACTTAACACAATATCATATATGAAAGATTAAAAAATTTAAAAAGAACCTTATAATAGTAATATAAATTAGTCTATAATATCATCTTGTAAATGATTTATTTGAACCTTATCAATGTGAAACAAATATTTTGTCATTAATTTCGTAATAATATCCATAATATAAAAATCCAGTTTGATTGAAGTTTCCTTAATTCACTGCTTAAATGATAAAATATAATCATGACTATTTTCTATGTGAAATCTTTACGGAATAGAAATACAATTTTTCTACATGTTTAATTGAAATGTTTATAAAATGGATGTACAATATTCTATATAAAATTATTTTCTAGATTCATTGAGAAATGCAGGTTTTAAAGGTAATTTACTAACTTTAGTATTTGATTGAAAATATATTAATAAGATTTTAATACTTAATAATTATGTATTACTTATTAGTAATAAGTTATTACTTATCTATTATCAGTCAAACAGAGGTATTCTGTTATATAGTTAAATAATAATTTTTGTTTTTTAGTTCCGAACAATTGTATGAGTGCCTTGAGATATGGGTATTTTTATTTAGGTCTGCAAATTAAATTTGAATTATTTACTTTATTAAATTATAAATTAATATAAATTGAAAACTTTTATAACTACACAATAAATTATATTAGTTTGATCTATCATAAAAATTATTTTTTTAATAAAAGAATTCATTCTATTATTCTATTATTTATGTGACTCGAAGCACTTTTTAATAATCTCATTAAATAACTTATAGACTATTGTACATTGAAATGTCATAATTATTACTTGTTTATTTTATTTCTTGAAAATTAAAAGTTACTAGAGACATAAAAGATGGTAAGTGAATTTTTCGAAAAATTGGAAATAATTAATAACAACCAAGTTCCAAACGTTGGATCAAGTTATTTAATGCTATAGGTTTGTTTAAATGAAGTAAAAACGATCGTAATAATCATGAAATGATAGAATTGTGTAAAACATATTTATATTTGACGTGATTAATTTCAATGGATTTACCATACTTATATACTTAGTATTTTAATTTCAGTACAATTAACGTAGTTCATTACATGCATACGTAATTCAATGAATGTTTATTGACGATTAATTTAGATCAGGTAGTTTTATACAGGAATTTATCCAAATTTACGATTTTTACATTTTTTTAGATTTACCGAAACAATATCATACGTATTTGATTGAGAAGATTTTACCAAAATTAGGTATAAATCACAATTTATCACGTTTATTACCACTATGAGAAACATAGTCTTTAAAGCAAAGTTTGTGACTCAAATATAATGATAATTTGACAATTACCACATATTTAGAAATAAAGGTTATTATGTTATATTTCAGTTTTAAATATTTGTTTTACCTCAATTGCAAAAATTATTTTCATTACCAACCTGCCGACACTTTATTTGTGTATCTGTATTGTGAATCGTGCTAATTATGAGTATTGATTAATTTTAATTTTAATTTCCTCTCCTGTCCGAGATTTTCTACCACATTCGTTTTCGTCATGTGATTTGCATGTATAATTATAAATATTATTTATTTTTCGTGTTCATAAAGAACGTCAAATAACAAATTTATATAGTATGGTTAGTTTGTATATATCCTTTTTTAATTTACATTGACTCCACCAATGATGAACTCGACAATTATTTGTAAGCTACCTCGTTTATTATTTAACAATATATATATTAATAGTACATTAGTTATACGCAATTATCGGTAAACGGGAATAATGGTCGTGACAGTTATAAGTCACTTTATGAACCTTGAGCACGTCTAACAAAAGCAAGTGTACTCACATACAAATTTCGAAATCGTACAAGTGATATTCAAGTTCTACTAATTTGACAGTCGAAGCTCAGTTCATCACAACGGTGGCCTAATACAAATGCTGGTAAGATTCTAGTCCATCATTCAGTTTTGTGGCTTTTGATACTTTTGTCCTATTTCGTCTAAAGACAATGACGTATGCAAAGTTCTAAATATGGTGGATTCAAATTTTCTTACTCGAACCGTCGTAATTGTCACTGAAATGCCGCTACGACCAACTCAACCGCTGTATAGTGCTATAATGTGTCGACCGAAATATCAAATAGTGTTTAAACTTCTGGCCACCTCATATACCTGTTCACCACCGTAAGGCCATACGAGAAACCGTTTGAGATTGGTAACGGTTCGGCGATATCGATATGGTTTTGGAACAAACATCCACTAATTAGGTCGAAATTGCCGTGGGTGCAAAATATTCTTGTATCCGTTATCATCATATTGCCTGAATCCGAATGTAGTGAAGTTGAATTATTATTTATGAGAAAATTAAGTGTGTGACAAATTATTTTGTTATATATTACAAGTTAACAAATAAAATTTCAAATAAATACTCTTTCGTTATATCGTTTATATATTATATATAATTTAAAAAAATCATAATACGAGTATACATTTAGTGAAGAATGGTTGTGAATATCACATTATTCGTTTACAATCCATTGAATTTATTTTGGGATATTTTATTTTACCTAATGTAAATAAGTCATTATTATTCTTTAGCGATAGAATACATAACGAATACCTTCTAAATGTAATAATAGAGATACTATTTTAAACTGAGTATTTTATAACTGCATATGAAACATATGCAGTAAAAACTAATTTTATTAACATAATTTCCTAAGCAATCGGCACTTGCATATTAAAATGATCATTTTTTTTTTTTTTTTAGTTAATTCCAGAAAATTTGAACCAAAACGGTTCTGTGAATTATATGAAGGTCTCAAATGTTTAATTGAATACAAATATATTCAACAGAAATAAATCAACGGACTAATATTATTTTTTCTCGCCTACAGTTAATCTTTGTATTGGTAAGAATATTGATTACTTATATTTATAAAAATAATTACAACATATGTTTTTGAAAAATAAAAAAAATTATACCAAATATGGCAAATATAATTTTGGGTAAATATAGTTACATTGACAAATTTTAATTTGAGTACACAAAAATATATAGGAAAGTTAATTTTCGGTATAAACATTTATTGTGAATAAAATATATTTTAAAAGTTAACATTAGAAATCATATATTAAGCAATAAATAAACATATTTATATTTTATTCATTAGTTATTGTGATACACATTTCATTAATCATATCATTATTATTTATTGTTAACTGCATATTATTGTTTCAAAATTTGGAAAACTAACAATAATATAATTTAATTTAATTGGATATTTTGTAGACTCCAAACAAAATATTCTAATAATTTTCAAGATATTATCTCATATTATTCTTATTCAATAATATTAACCAACTCATGTACCTAACATAAAAGGAACAAAATTTTTGAAACTCAAATATTTGCATTATTTGTGTTTTATTCAATTGCATTCAAAGACTTCGTTATTAAATAAGAAAGAAAACATTCTATCAATGTTAATATAATCGAAATATAATATAATATAATATAATAGAATATATATTATATAATTAACCTTCATTTCTTAAATATCTACTTCAAGACGTTTATCCAACTTTCTTAAACATCTTAAATCATAAATTAATATTTAAATTAACAATCTAAGGAAAAAACCATTAGTCTTATTCCTCCTTCTTTAAACAAGTATAAAGTTTTTCTAATATCTAAGCCTAATGATGAAGATTTTGGTCCTGTTTCTCTTTCCTCGTTTTTTTGTAAGGTTGTTACATGTTGAATCTATTTAAAAAAAGTTCGTTTAGTATGATGGTTAGAAACCAATTATATTTTTTCTAATAAAATTTTCGGTTTTCTTCGTGATCTTGGTACCATGGATTGCCTCACGCATTTTTCTAGTCATATTTATCATATCTTTTATAATCGAGAGTTTTAATTAATTGTAATTTAATCGTTTAAATTAAGTCTTAAACTTACGACTGTAGTGTAAATGTTCACCATTTATCTGGTCATGAAACCGGGTAATTGGGATATTTTTATCGAATATATTATATCAATTATGATCGATAATCTGACAATATTCAAATTAAATTTATGTTTTCTTTATGATGTGTATATTCAAATGTGATGTGTTAAATGCTATTTAGTGCATCAGTTGTTAATCGTGTGTGGTGCGTGCAATAACGATGTTTCGTAATCGTAGAGATTTATCACTTGCGCAAAAATTAGAAATCTTGAACAAATTTAATTACAGCCACCAGGCTGCAGTACTCGTCGTCATTTGGAAATATTAGGGTTACCAAAATCAACAATCTCGCGGATTCGTTTTCAAGAATAGTTTTGGCGAGAATAAGCTTCTGACCAAGTAAAAACACAGAAAAGGAAACGAGAGAGTAACGATCCAGATGTATACGAAGCACTAGCTCAATGGTTTTTACTATATTGTATGTATTTATATTATATATTTTATAATATATACATTCGTATTTCTTTTTGTATTGAAATCACTATTGTTTTATATTTTAATTATATATGTATAACATATTTATTATCTTATAAAAATATCCTTTTATATGCATTAATAAATCAGTAACTAACCACCAACAAATTTTTGTTTCTTTTTTTATTTTGGATTATTGAGACAACCGCTTTATTGGGATAAAGTAACACGCAATCGATGTATCCCAATAATGCGGAATCTACTGTATTTCAAAAAATTATAATAAAATATTTGAGTATTTCAATAAGTAAAAACAGTATTTTATTAATATACTTTTGACGGATTCAAATTTCGACTGAAGCTTAGAGTAATGTAAGGCAAGCGTTTAATATATGAAATATAATTTCAAAAAGTCATTATCTATAATTATATCATAAACATTTATGTATATGTATATATCACAAATTTAATATTACATACAACCTACTATAAATGAATTTTATCATCTTCATACGAATAACTTATGTATATTAATAATTATTACACAAACATCAAATATCAATTTAGATCATATCACAAACATTGGAGGGATAAATAGTTTGTATCTTGCATAATTTTTCATTTACGAGTATATTCATAATATGTAAATCATAACACATTTGTATTTCACGTTGTCCTATATACCTGTAATTACGAGTAAAGAGTAATTGCAGTTGATGCATATTTGTGATTTTATAAACAAAAAAACAGTCCAATATTATAAATTTACTTATTAACAATAGTTATAGTAATTTTAACTGATCAAACAAATATAATAATATAATCTGTTGTATGTATTACTTTTACTATATAGAAAAATATACTGGTAGACAGGCATTCAAACATATATATTTTTACTGTGAGTGACTTAATAATGTTGTGTTGTTTATCATTAATTGTAAATCGTTTTCATAATGAGTACTATTGTGGCCTAATGACATTATGGTGGTCTTCATGCCGCAGTTTATCAAACGCAAAACCGGACGGGCTTAATTAGCTCGCATTTACCTGTAGATACCGCCATGGAACTTATAATCTACTCACACATACACACGCACGCACACGTACACACTACATTATTATTAGTATTTTTTTGTGAATTATTATTGTATTATTACATAAAGGGTAAACGTTACATTGTTGAGCTAAAAGGGCAATTTTTCAAATATTAATTCTATTATATTTGTTAACATTTTCATATTAGATTTCTTATTATTTATTTATACTACTGTAACAATAAATTATTACCAAATACCATTATTAGTTTTAAAATACGATATATTCTACTACGGTATTTTCAGTAACACTAACATACTGAAATGAGAATTTTTTTTTAAATTCTTGTAGTCAATCTAAAAAAAAAAAAAAGCATATATACAGGTAAATTTGTTTTTCATATGAACATTATTTGTATCGACATTAGGGATATTGTCTTTAAATTATAGTGTGTAAATTAAAAGGACATATTTAAGGTTTTTCATGGTTGATTTATAAATATGACTTTTTTAAAATAAAAATGTTTAGCCCATGTACGTCGATATGTCAATTATCTCTTTGATAAAGCCTCTAATGGTATGAATCTTTAATAACGTATTATAAATAAATTTAAATAATTTAAATGTCAACTTTAAATATATGAGATTATCATTATCAAGACCAACGGTCATTAAAATAATTTGTCTAATACTTAGTATATAGAAGTACTGTTATTGAGATGCCAATGATTTGGTGTAAGAAAATGTTATCAAGTTCGTATCAATTTTTAATACACATAAAAATTTATGTTTTAATATAATATATTATTTAATTTATATCATTATATGATTGCTCTATTATTTTATAATCTCAAATTTAAAATACGGGGAAAATACAATTGATATTTTCTTAAAAAATTTTAAATAGGTAAAAATATAATTTGAAACTAACAAATATGTTACAATATAATACCATAATACCATCAACTATATTATAAAAATACAACAATATATACATGTAATCAACTAGCTGCGTTAAAAAATTGGTTTGCCTACAAGAATGCATTAATCGTATGTTTTTTTCTATTAGTTAAATATGGATTGTAGCAATTGCTGTTAAGTTATATTTAATATGATTTAATCAGATGTATATTCGTTAATCATAAATAATAAATTAAATTTCTTAAACATTAATTGTTGATTGTATTATGTCTGAGTTTCATATCAAAATACCCATCGTAAAATTTTACATGCATCATATTTAACAAGAAAATTGATTACAATACTAAAATTTTAATATCCTAGAAGATTCTAAACATTTTGAAAATTCCAATAGTGATTCAATATGTCGAAGTAATTATAATAACAATAATAATAATAATAATAATAATAATAATAATAATTTGTATAACAATTATACGGATGTCACGATCCCATATATTTAAAAATTTGTAAATACTACACTATATAAATTAGATATGTTTGGAACATACATTTTGCCTTTGATTTCGTTCTACTCATATTATGATAATCCTACTTGACTGAAATTATTTTTTCTCTTAATTAGATACGTAAAAGAAATTTTAACATAATTATTATTAAACAAAATTTTAATGAGACAAATATAATAGTTTGACATATGCTAAGAAAATGTATGATGTACAATATGCAATAAAAAATTGTTTTCATGTACAATTAATTTTATAGATAATTTGTTGAATTTAAGTGATATGAGTAAGTAATTTTATTTTTAATTATTATTGTAATATCTAAATTGAAAAACGTACATATCCCTGTTTCTTCTACATTAAAATGTCTAAGTTTTCTTCATGCATCATTTAGTACATTATTATCGTATATTTATATAATACTTTTTGCAGTTCGCATACTTTAGGTATAGGAGTTGTACTAAAAACCAATGGGGTTATGAAACCACTGTCCATAGCCCATGCAGAAACAATGTTTATTACATCCTGTGTCAATATTTAGTGGGTAATCAGTATATATTTGCAAGAACGTTTCTGAACTCACTGTATTCTTTTAATTCTTGATAAATGAAAACTCTGATTTTTAAAATTTGAGCAAGAAAAAAAAATGTTTGATGCCCCCCTTGATATATTTTTTTGCGATCAGCCTTACAACTGTCATAATAAGAGATTCAAAAAGCGAAAAAAAGGCATAATACATTATAGAAAATGAGAACAATATTATTTTAATACATAAATTCGCTTATAATAATGTTTAAATATTTATGAAAATTATTTACTGTCAAAGATGAGTTTTGTAGACTGTCATGTAAATGCATACTAATAACGTGCTAAATTTAAGAATAGAAAAACTTTAAAAAGTTTCACTCTTATTAGGGGAAAATATACATGCATTTCAAAATCTGTTTTGAGAACTCTGAATAGGCAAAAGCAAAGCAAAAGCGAGCAAATAACCAAAATTATCAAGCAAATACACCCTAATTATATGATAAATTATAGCATGAAAATAACATAAAAATATAATGGATGAGGGGAAAATAATATAAATAATTTAAATTATATAATTATGTTTATAATTTATTATGGTGACTGTTAACGCTACAAATTGAATCACTATCCATTTAAAAACTTTGTATAAATCCTATTAATTATACTATACGTATAAAACTCATTTATTTTTTTAAGCTGATACTTTTAAAATACTAACTTATGCATTTCTTTATAAAGGTGAGGTTAGATTACAATTTTTAAACAAATTATATATAATTTAAGTTTAAAAATTGTAAAACTTAATAAATAATTATCGTCAAATATCTTAGACCAAATAAAATATGAATAATAATTGCAAGTATTTTCTTGCTGAAAATCATGAGCAAAACAATTAATTTTTAAATTTATACTATTTGAGATATTGGCATTAGTTTTTAATTTAATTTAAGCATTTAATTTAATTGCATAGTTATTTTAAAAAAAACTTTAGTAGTTGGTCTTTTAAGTAATTTTACTACATACTAAATTAACAGAACATTGCACATATTCAATATATGAATTATTATTATTTCTGTTTCTTTTTGTACACAATAAAGATGACATATTGACCATGAATGGTATGTCTATTTTTTTTATTCTATTATATTCTGATCAGAAAAATAACAATTCTAAATATTATAATTAATTATTTTCTGATGAACGAATCTCAGCTTGATATCATCCTTTTTTAAAGAATATTTTACATTCTAATTTATTAAGTAAATAAGGGAAAATCAACAGATCTTCAAATTATATAAAAATGTACTCATAAACAATATTGTTTTTATGCATTTTTAACTTTGAATCAATTTACCACATTTGGTATTTGAATTGCAGTACAATCGTATTTTTGGTTAAAAGAAATATATGAAATTTTTTTATTAACAAACAAATAATATTATATTTATATGAGTTTTAACTCAGTAAAATGATGCAAATATTTAAAACCTTTATTTATTTAACGCTTACAATAATATTTAAAACTATTATAATATAAATAATACAATATTTACAATTATTGAAGGAATAAATAAATAAATAATTAATACGTATTTATTTAGAAATATCGAAAGAGTATTATTCATACTTAATCGAACAACTTTTACCGTTTATTAGTATGTATCATAACTTAACATGAATAATACATATTTTATTAATAAAGATATCATTTAACATATAATATATATTTATTGTATAATATTGAATATTATCAAACTTCATATTTACTATTTCAAGTACTGTATTAACCTACCTAATTTCTATACACAATTAATAATTGACACTGATAAAGTGTAGTATTTTCATTAATAATTTTTAGATGCCAAAGGTCCAGATGAATATTGTCAGATGCTCTCACTAGAAAATCCAAATACTGATGAGCAAAGTCACAACGTTTTCTCCTACCAGTTATCCAGCAATCAACAACAACCAGGTAATGATCATTAGCACTATGAATACGTTTTGTATGTTCTCTCAGGGATTAAAAACGATTTGCATTACTGGTCAATAATTAGATGAAATATTACTATGGTTCCCAGTGAGAGGGCCTCCCTTATATTTTATATTTCTATTCAACTACTAAAGTATGTTGTGTGACATCCACATGACTAATGTCCAGTTTAAAAAGAGGTGTACCCTCGTGAATGTCACACTCCTATCTTATGAAGTGAGTGCTGTGTAACGGACCCAGGACGAAAAAAAGTCGTCATCTCGTGGCTGATGTTTGAAAACCTGATAACAAGAAATGATTAATACCGATATATAGGTGAATGGGTAGAAAGCAAAATAATGAAACGATATTATGTTTTTAGAGTTTTGAAATGAATGTATATCCTGTATTTATTATTATTAGCCTTTTAATGAATTGCATTACTCTGATACCTGTAGAGAAAAATTCGTCGGATTTATAACCTCCACATAAAAAAGATAAGAATACTAGGAAGGTGAAGACGAAACATAATATGTATAATTATTGTAACTTCAAGAAATGGGAGCTTAATTTTGTGTACATAACATTATGAACCTAGCTTTTTTCCGACCTAATGGTCAAGATACACACTTCAAACCGTCTTTTAACATGAAGGCCACTTAAGGGTCGAGGCAGATGATGCCTCGACCGGCAGCAAGTCGCCAGTCAAGACGCCAGTCAACATGATGCCAACTAAGACCGAGGTCTACGAGATCCCGTACCACATTCACATGACGATGCTTACCTACGGACTCGGTTTGCTAGAGAGCTTAATCATATTAACCCAATTCATATGGATCTAATCCAGACGAGCTCGGCTTGACCCGTACTTCTATACCTCGTGGCGGAGCTTTAGCGACACCCGTACTACTATTCTTGTTCGCGTCATTAGTTGGACATGCTTCGAGCGATCTTCGCCTCAGCCGCTCTCCTGTCTTATGGAATTTAGTGAAACCAGAGGTCAGAGGTCAGAGATTAAATTCTAAAACTCTGGGCCCCGCCCCAGTGCCGATACTTGTAGTTCTTTTACTCACCCAAGCCAGTACGGTAAATGTGACTCCAGCACCTTTAGTGGGTTTCACACGTGGGTTTACGTAGATAACACCTCACCTACCCGATCTTGAGCAGGTTACGTTCCCTTTTTTCAACAGAAGGATTTAGCTGGCGAGGTCCACCATCCTCCAATCAGGAGATGGACTTCCATGGACGGCCCATTTGGCAGGTTGGTGTGGAATCCTAAACCACCCGACAGGAAACCCATGGTCGGCGACCACTTATTTGACTATTCCTGCGATAAGGATGTTCCTTTATCCACCAGCTACGGACACCATAGGGCTGCTTAGCCCCATGCATGGCTCAGACATACACAGGTGGGGGACACAGCACCTAATAACGACAATATACGTGAAAACGAAGACGAACATCGTGGGCGACGATGACTGCAGCAACCAAATCACACATGGCGTACGAACGTAGCGGCAGCGGCGGCTTGTGTTGTTATACGGATGATATGGCGGCATGAGACTAAAAACGGCAAGTAATGACGCTGCAAAACACAATAGACGAACGTTACAACACACACGTCAATACCGGTCGGCGACGGGACACGACGCGACGGACGTTGATTGACACGCGTAAGACGCAAAAAAAGGGCTCAGTGATCTAGGAGGTATTTGATACCAATGTAACCTAACCTACCACGACGATTTTTCGCGACTAGTTTTGGTGGTGTGGTGGGCGACGCGCGAAAACCTAATCGTTGTGATAAGTACGGCAGTGCGGCAGGATGAGTGAGCCTCGAATACTCTAGAAGAATCCTGCGGTTATTAAAATTATGAATATGAGAGTGCGATCTACCCTCTTGCAAGCGTACCGAACAAACAATATTAATTGTATCATCCAAGAAATTAAATTATATGTACCAATATCGCCAATGGCAATTTTTGTCTCGAGAGCTATGGAAAAGTTACGAGTACATATTCTGATAATGTATACAGTTGTTTAAAACAAAAGGTCGTGGATTTTTAAATTAGGACAATAAAAAAAGTTTCTGATGTTCGTCAGATGACGGTTGAAAGACAAAAAGGAATCATTGGAATTGGAATCATTACCTAACTTGATCACAGTCGTAGCAGACGCGAATGTGTGGTGGTTATATTGTGGTAAAGTCTTTCGTAGGAGTTTACCCAGTTTGACCTAAAGACGATATATTTAATGATTAACAATAAACGAAGAGACTCCAATTAAATTGAACGTTACACATGTTTCTAACAACTGAAAACTTAAACACGTATTATTTAAATAAACCTAGAAAATTAATTAATACAATTTTTTATGATAATATAAAAAGCGAATAAATATAAATGTACTCGTACATTAATTAATACATATAATTAATGGAATAATGTATATCATAAAATAAGTTTAAATTCAATTAGTGGTATTTTATACATTTAATAATTAGACAACTGCAATTTTGTGTAAATATATTATTTTGTAAAGAAAGAAAAGGAAAAATATTCATGTTAGAATAAATATTTCGGAAAAAATAATAGAAAATTAATTAAGAAACGAGACAGTTGTAATAAGAAATCAGATTGTAGTCATGCCAGGAAATCCAACATTTGAATCACTATTAGGAAAATGTATATAAAAGTTTAACAAAATATTTACTAAAATCTATATGAATACAATTTAAAAAAAGTACAGACGGAAGGTGCACGATGACGCTACAAAAATATGGATGCGATGCCACAATGGTAAACATCGGCAACCATAAAACACAATACAGATACATAAATATTTTACGTTTATGTGTACGGAGACGTGGCTGTAACGTATCGATAAAGTTTCAAAACACCCTGTATGATGGCCCATCATTAGCAATATCATATATATATATATATATTTCATTTCGTTATGAAAATATAAGCTAATACATTCAATCTCAATTCATAGGTAATTGACTTTGGTGAAGTACATAATTAATTTTTTTTTAGACAATTTTGGTCAGAAACCATATTTTATAAATCTGGAACCATATTTTCCTTTCAACACATCATTAGGATCTACATTTGCTGAGGGTACACATCTTTACACCTCAAACCAATTAAGTAATAGTGAATAATACACTAAACACGCTTTTATGTACTCTATATGATAACAAAAACAAATTGCGAAAAATGTTTTGCAAACATCTTTTCACGTGTATAGGATAATTATTTGATCGCAATATTACATACATTTAACAAAAACATTTTCTATTCATAAAGAAAATGAGTAGACCATTATTACATTTTGACCAAATTCCAACTTAATATTCTGTTTTTAACTTAATATTCTGTCTGAGATTAAGACTCTCCATCTTTCCATTAATAGATAATTGAATTTAGCAATCCGTTTATTATTTATTGTTAAACACAATTATTATTTATTATTATTTGAAATAAATAAATTATAATTTAATAATATTATATAAAAAAATTTAATTAAATAAAATTCAAAATTATTATCGGTTCAATTTGTTAAAATTTTCAATAGCGCTAAATTCTTATGTTTCATATGGTGTTAAATGAAATAAATGTATGAATTGCGTTAACCTTTATAGAAGAAATCTTTTTTATAAAGATAATTATTACAAAAATCTAAATTTTTTCTTTTTTTTCGTTCAATTTTTTCACATTAACAAGACGATTATTCATTGCAATTATCATATATTTATATATTTTTTCATTAAGTATATAAGCTTAATACATTCAATCTCAATTCATAGGTAATTGACTTTCGTGAAGTGCAAAATTGATTTTTTTTTTTTAGATTATTTTGGTCAGAAACCATATTTTATAAATCAGGGACCATATTTTCCTTTCAACACATCATTAGGGTCTACATTTGCTGAGGGTCCACATCCTTATACCTCAAATCAATCAAGTAATAGTGAATAATACATTTAACACGCTTCATGATCTATATATCATAAAAAGAATTTGCGAAAAATGTTTTGCGAAAGTTGTTTAACGTGTATAAGATAATTATTTTATTGAAATATTACATACATTTAATAAAAACGTTTTCTACTCTTAAAGAAAATGAGTAGACCATTATTACATTTTGACCAAATTCCAACTTAATATTCTGTTAAAGATTAAGACTCTCCATCTTTCCCTTAATAGATAATTTAATTTAGCAATCCGTTATATTTATTGGTTTTTTTTCTTTTGTTAGACTATTCGGATACAAATAATCCAGAACAGTATTTGCTCAACCCAAAATTGGAATTTACATCTACTGAAGGTCAGAATCCCTTATCCTCAAACCAATTAGGTAATTATAAATAAAACACTGTAAACGTTATATTTAACTTTTTATGAACACAATATTAAAATTCATACACTTATTTAGTTATCGGTTCAATTTGTTGAAATTTTCAATTGGGCTATTGCTATGTTTCATATAGTGTTAAGTGTAATAAATGTATGAATTGCGTTAACCTTTATAGAAGAAATCTTTTTTTATAAAGATAATTATTACAAAACTGTAAATTATTGTTCTTTTTTTTGTTTGTACAATTTTTTCACATTAACAATACGATTATTTCATTGCAATTATCATATATTTATATAATTTTTTCTTTTCGTTAAGAAAATATAATCTTAATACATTCAATCTCAATTTATAGGTAATTGACTTTGGTGACGTGTAAAATTAATTTTTGTTTTTTTAGATTTTTTTGGTCAGAAACCATATTTTATAAATCAGGGACCATATTTTCCTTTCAACACATCATTAGGATCTACATTTGCTGAGGGTCCACATCCTTACATCTCAAATCAATTAGGTAATAGTGAATAATACACTAAACACGCATTTATGTACTCTATATGATAACAAAAACAAATTGCGAAAAATGTTTTGCAAACGTTTTTTCACGTGTATAGGATAATTATTTGATTGCAATATTACATACATTTAACATAAACGTTTTCTATTCATAAAGAAAATGAGTGGACCATTATTACATTTTGACCAAATTCCAACTTGATATTTTAATATATTGTGTTAAAATTTAAAACTTTCCATCTCTCCATTAATAGATAATTTAATTTAACAATTCCTTATATTTATTGGTTTCTTTTCTTTTGTTAGATTATTCGGATACAAATAATCCGGAACAGTATTTGTTCAACCCAACATCGGGATTTACATCTACTGAAGGTCAGAATCCCTTTTCCTCAAACCAATTAGGTAATTATAAATAAAACACTACAAACGTTATATTTAACTTTTGATGAACACAATATTAAAATTCATATACCTATTTAGTTATCGGTTCAATTTTCAATAGGGCTAAATTCTTATGTTTAATATGGCGTTAAATGTAATAAATGTATGAATTGCATTTAACTTTATGAATGGAATTCTTTTTTATAATGATAATTAGAGCTATGGTTTTTATGCAATAAAAAATTGTATAATATGCAATTTATTTGCCAATATGTTCTATTGATAATCATTAAAAAACTCTACAATATTGTTCTTTTTTTGTCTGTGCAATTTTTTCACATCAACAAAGCGATTATTTCATAAAAATAGCATATATACGTTGATAAATAAAACTCTCTACGCTTAGTATTTCATTTTTAAAAAACACAATATGACAATTCATACTCGTATTAAATTAACTAATGGTATTTTTTAATGCATTCAAGATGGGCGAATATGTAATTAAGTAATGAATTGTAAACATCAATTTTGATGAAAGGAAACCTATTTTATAACGATAATCATTACAAAACTCGAAATTATTATGCTTCTTCATATTTATATCGCTATTGGAAACTGTATTATCTAGTAAATTGCATAATTTATGTATTTTTTCTTTAGATATACAAGGACCAGAGCAGTTTGCCAATACTCTTGAAGTTCCATTCACTCCATCAATGTTTTTATCTTCCAAAGATGAATACGATATTATTGACCCTCTTTATAAGCCCTTGAATTAAGATTATTATAAATATGCGGTGACTATGTATATGTTCGGAGACATCTTAATGTTTTGCATTGATATTTAAGGAAGTTTTATCGATGTAATATGTTTATATTTTAATTAACATTATAACTAATAATAAAAATCTAACTCATCTCATTATAATGCTCAATACAAATCATTTAAGCTTTTGCTGTATAATTGTACGAAGAAGAATTGATTTCACTTGGCAATTATAATTTGCCTTATTTTTGTTTGACAAATGATAATTATTTTTATTCTCAAAAAATGTCTGTACTTAATATTTATTGATTTCAATGTTAGTTATAACATTTCCTTTTTATTTCTCTATATATAGGAAGAATACAATTCTGAACATGAATTATTATATTTTTGTAGGGTATCTTTGAATTCAGTGGTATTTTACGTTATAATACTAATGAAAAGAACTAGAAAGACTCACAAACAATTAATTAATAAGTAATCTTTTAAATTTAAACATTTGACTATCTATGTTTTGATAATATTATTATGTGTAGATAAATTGTATTAAATTAGCAATTACTATATATTATACAAAAGAATCCTAAAAGTGTAGACCGACGATTTTAAATAAAAATCGTTGATCATCGATAAATAACATATTTAGTCGAATTATGTATTTTCAAAAGAAAACAAAGAAAAGAAAAAATAAATGCTTATGTATACGCATAGCATATAGACATTATGTCAAATATGATTTTCGAGACACAATTATCTGCAGCTTTAAAAACCCTAATTTTAACACTTAACAATTTTTAAGTCGCTTGATTTATAAAATATATATCAATAATGTCATTAGATTTATTTAGTGTGCGATGAATATCAGTTACTTTTGCAGTATAAATTTAGAGATGGTGATGACTTTTACCTGGATGAAAAGTTTTTGAAATTTACTTTTAAAATAATCACTGCAGTTGAAACCACAAAACGAAATATTTTTATTATTTATTTAGTGACATTACATTCTCTTCAAATATATTTATATATTTGACAAATAAAGATGAAAGTGTCAACTATATTTAAAAATTAAATAATATAAATTAGGCAATAAACAAATGATTTAAATTAATATTTTTCTAACTATTATTAATAATACGATACGGTTTCCAATAAACGTAGTCAAGTGATTCGTTTGTTACGTTGACGGTTGTCTACGTTTAAAATTGTTAACCAAAGTCGACCGTGAAAATTGTTTCTTATTTCATTTTCACATATTCGTTCAACCAACACAAATATGCGTGAAATTTGCCATATACAAGCGGGTCAATGTGGAAATCAAATCGGCGCTAAGGTGATGTGCAAATACCATTCTACCTACCATTCCTATCTACCGGACACTTAATCAACCAACACATAATAATTGTTATGATTGCCGTGAACATCAATCGTTTCACAATAGTAATGTTTCAATTTATATTGAATTGTTTAGTTTTGGGAAGTCATATCTGATGAGCATGGAATCGATCCAACCGGATCATATCACGGAGATTCTGATCTACAGTTAGAACGGATTAATGTCTATTACACCGAAGCGCTTGGTAAAATTATATTTATATATAAATTCGTTAATTAATGCTGATGTATATGTATAATAAATCGGTATAATTGTTTTTATATCATATATTAATTTAGAACTGATAATATTTTCAGCTTATTATTGTGTTTATAATTTATATTCGTAATTCATTGTAAACCGATATGTAATTTATTCGATGTAACTATAATAAGAATAGCCACATTTCTATTCTTTTTTTTTTTTTTTGCTGTTGTTGAGATATTTGCTATAGCAATTACATTAAAAAACAAAAAAATACACACACATACATATATTTATATATACAGAATGTTAAATCACGAAGATTTTAATTAAACTTAACAATCAAATGGATAACAATAAAAGAGCGGGAGTTAAGGAGGTTCGAGATTTGAATCTGGAGAGAGGTGACCTAAAGAGGGTAAAAGTGAAAAAAAAAACGCGTCTACTAGGGAGGAGATAAGTTCGATACGAAGTCAGGGAAAGGCATTGATAAAACATCTAGGAATATAAAGACCTATGAACCACGGTTGGAAAGGCATTGAGAGGCACTTTTTTGCCAGAAGGCATAATTAAAAGAAGAGAAGGACTATTTGGACTACTAGATATTTCATAAGGGAATGGTGGATGGGAAGAAGATCTCAAGCTGAAATTTTAAAAGGAAAAAAATGGTTACGGTATTTAGTGGTATTTATGATATTTATTTATTTACGGTATTTATTTAGATCGGAATAATTATTTATTTCCTACAATATCAACATGGCTAGGAATCCACAAAAATTGTACCAGTTTTTTACGTAGACAATAGATTTGGCGAGAAAGATGAAAGGGGATAAATAGAAATTGAATAGAGACCTCATATTTTTAAATTATTGGCACATTATGTAAATTCACTCTGGTCCATATCTAGATGGGTATATATTACTATGTACAACTATCAACATTCTTTTACCTTGTGTAATTGTCGATTACTTTTTATCATCGTTATTATATTATTTTTTTTGGATTTATGTATATATGTATGTATAAATTTAAAACGCACTTAAAATCTTTGTTACTATTTAAACATTACTTCTTTTTTTTACCTTTATAACTCTTTGAGAGTTTTATTCGCCAATACAACATAACACCATCTATCATGCACATTAGATACATCAATAAATTATCTCTCACCATTTATCTACTCTCATATTCTTTAGGTCCTCTTCAACTAATACGTCGATCTGTTTTTTTTTTTAAACCTACTAACTGATCTGTTTCCCTAAACGTTTCCATTCTAGAGCAGCCAGGTTAGGAATTTTTTTCTCCTCTTTTCATTATATGGCCTAGCAATTGTAGTTTTTATCCTTTAACATTACTAGTTACTGATGCCACGTGGACCATGCCGTACAGTTCTCCGTTATATATTTTCGCAAGCAACAATTTGTTGTTCCATTATATATAGAGCCCCAAGTTTTCTTCAAATTCTGTTTTCAAACGTCTAAAATTTTCTTTCAGTCTGGCTAGTTATTGTTCATTTAAATATTTAACGCAATCGAAACATTTTAGGTGGTAAATACGTACCTCGAGCAGTGCTCGTAGACTTGGAACCGGGCACCATGGATTCAGTGCGATCTGGACCATTTGGTCAGATATTCCGACCGGACAATTTTGTTTTTGGACAATCTGGTGCCGGCAATAACTGGGCCAAAGGCCATTACACAGAAGGTGCAGAGTTAGTGGATTCAATATTAGATGTAGTCAGGTACTTGGCCTTAGCTATTTTATCAACATGTCATTGTAGAGTATAATATCATGTTTTGAACGTTTTATTTTGGTTGTTAAATTTTCTCTTTAATTTTCGAATAATACTTTCTAAACACGTCGTCACCTAGGAAAGAAGCAGAAAGTTGTGACTGTCTGCAAGGGTTCCAACTGACCCATTCGTTAGGCGGTGGTACTGGTTCCGGATTGGGAACGCTATTGATATCGAAAATTCGCGAAGAGTATCCAGACCGGATAATAACTACATACAGTATCGTCCCTTCACCAAAGGTATACAGCCTTCTCACAGCGGTTATAATTTAGACGGTCAAGTCCGGTCGATTATCAACACATCGGACGGTTTAGATAAACCACAACCGTCAACACCAGTGTTTCTTTCAGGCATTTCTCCGGGAAGTCTGAGCCCTCTTGGAAATTTCCAAGACCTCCTCGGAAAAATATAAATTATAGTAAAGAAATATTAAATATTAGAACAATTTAATTTTGATATCACGATGAATGACCTACAATAATCATATATAATAATACTATGTGTGTATGTTAAACTTGTGAAATTGTGTGTATTTAATTATATTGTTCACAATCATAATAACAGACAAAAATTAATTATTTTCAAAAAATATAATATATAATATAAATGACCTCCCAATTTTTTCAAATGCCCTCCCGAAAAAATTGCCTGAAAGAAACACTGGTCACCATTTCCTTTAAAATCATCCTATGCTTCTGTTCCTGTAAAGTACTTTCAAAGTATATATATCCAAAGACACTCACGAATGTGCAACCGCACCTCGCTGTCACCTAAATTCGTCCGTCGTTCTTACATATCGCAATCGCGTCTATCCAGGTATCCGACACGGTGGTGGAACCGTACAACTCCACGCTGTCCGTGCATCAGTTGGTGGAGAACACGGACGAAACGTTTTGCATAGACAACGAGGCGTTGTACGACATATGCTTCCGGACGCTGAAGCTCACTACGCCCACGTACGGTGACCTGAACCATCTGGTGTCGGCGGCCATGTGCGGCGTGACCACGTGCTTCCGATTTCCCGGGCAGCTCAACTCGGACCTGCGCAAGCTGGCCGTTAACATGGTGCCGTTCCCGCGGCTACATTTTTTCATCACCGGTTTCGCGCCACTCACGTCCCGCGGCAGTCAGCAGTATCGCGCTCTGACCGTACCCGAGCTTGTCCAGCAAATGTTCGACGCCAAGAACATGATGGCCGCGTGCGATCCTCGGCATGGCCGGTACCTGACGGCCGCCAGCATCTTCCGCGGGCGTATGTCCATGAAGGAAGTGGACGAGCAGATGCTCAACGTGCAGACCAAGAACTCGAGTTTCTTCATCGAGTGGATACCGAACAACACCAAAACGGCCGTGTGCGACATACCGCCCAGAGGCCTGAAGATGTCGGCCACGTTCATCGGCAACACCACGGCCATCCAGGAAATGTTCAAGCGCGTGTCGGAACAGTTCACGTCCATGTTCAGGCGAAAGGCGTTCTTGCACTGGTACACCGGCGAGGGCATGGACGAGATGGAGTTCACCGAGGCCGAGTCTAATATGAACGATCTGGTTTCCGAATACCAACAGTATCAGGACGCGACCGCCGAGGACGCCGAGGGGGATGAAGATAAAGAAGACGACGAAATGTAATATATAACATCAGTTCGCGTCTCTACACGTTTGCACATTTAGCAGTGGTAGTACTACACGCACCTCGATTTTAATACGAGTTATGATTGTTACAACGGTTCGAATTACGAATATTGTATTTTCAATTCTAAAATAATAATAACACTTTTTTTCTGGTTATCATTCGTTTGATTTGTTTGCTGTATACAGTATAATAACTGTTGTAGATGGTACTTCGCTATATAATATGATGTGATATTATTTGATGTAATTTAAGATAGAGACTCATACTCTTTTTTGGATTATGATTCTCTTATAATTTAATTCTGAACATAAATTGTTCCTGAAACTCCGTTTTTATCATTATGCATTGTAAGACTTTTTAGTTTTTTCGTTAACATCTTAAAGATTGATATTTACAATGATACTGTTTACAAATATAATGATAACAATCCTGAACTGTATTATTACTAGGCATTGCAAAATTAAAAATTAAATATTGATAGTAATATTGAAATCAAACACACACTAAATACAAAGGTATTTGGGACAACAGTCATTTATCATATTTCTAATAAATATAAGACAAAATATAATTGGCAAGATAAAGCTATTTTTATTCGAAAAAATTAACAGTAAATGTTCATTTAATTCGAAATGTGTATTATAAAATGATGTATTAACCTATTATAATTAATTTTAATTTTACTTAAATATAATGACACTACATCAGAAAACCACACATGAATACTAATGCGAAACATTATGTATATCCATTATGTCACTGCAAATTCATATTTACTTTACTGAGGGGGCTTATAATTACAGTCATTAAAAATGTTTTCATCTGAAAATATAAGTAATTATTTTGAATAAACTATTTATGTGATACTTATAAATTATTATAAAAGATATTAGTATAGATTAGTAAGAGATTACATAGTATACTATGAACCCATCATTGTCTAATTGATTTTCGGTAAAGGATATCTAACCTCCAACAGATGTAAATCCCGATGATGGGTCGAAAAACAAAGACATTTCCATATTTGGTGCACTGGAAGAGCCTAATAAAAAAAATCCATGAATTATACATTTTACTAAAATCAATTACCTATAAATGGAGTTGTATTGAGTTGATCCTTAACAAGGTATTGTCAAAAAATGTGGGATTGTTGTTAAAAATGAATAATGGTTTAATAATTATCATTAAGATTATAATTTTCGTTTATATATGTATTCGATATTGTTATCAAATAAACATGTATCATTATTATCATTACATTTATTCAAGTATAAACCAAGTTATATAATTAAGTTTGAAAATAAGTACAGTTTTCTGTGAAAGTGTAAAAGAATTCAATTTCCATACATTATTATATTCATATTAAAATTGACTAAATTATCTTTAAAACAATAATATCATTTTTATACAAAATCAAATTTGTCTTATTGATATTACAAATTTGATGTAGTGTATATAAATAGATTTTATTTTATAATGGTATCTATTGTTTGAATACATTTATTTTAAATTCGTTGTTGTAAATAAGATATATTCAATGTTTATTTATATTATCTTATTTGTATAACTTAAATATCAAAGGAATTGATGAAGAATGGATATATGAATTTTGAAATGGTAGTGGAATTATTACCTTCATCAAATGTTGAATTTAATGATGGGTTGAAATACATTCTCTGTTCTAGACCTTGTGCAGCAGGATAATCTAAATAAAAATAAAGCATATTACTTATGTAGATGTCGTACTCGTTTATTTAGTAACTCAATAGAAGTATACAATTTTAGGAAATTCACTCTTGGGATCGATAGGAGAATTTCGTTCGGATATTGATACGGTAATAGTTATTGAAGTGCTAAGAATATAGTTGAAACATGTTCATTGTATTATTCAATATCATATGTACACGGATATTGTAGGAATTATCCATCCACCACAGAGAAATTTTTTTACGATTATAAATTTACAATCTCGTTCTTTTTACATTCCTTATAAATTTATATAAAACCCAAATTATTTCATTATAATAACAATAATTTAAATACGCCACTTGTATTTTTATTAACTTATTAACCATTGCCTGGTTGTTGGTGGTCAACGGGGATTTGGGTGGAGAAAATGTTGTGAGTTTGATTATTGGCAGATGTAGTTTCATTTGATGAGTATCGTCTATTGCAATACGATTCTGGGCCAAGGATATTGGAAGGATCTAAAAAAAAAAATTATTAAAAATTGCACATTGACAGAGTTAGTCATTACCTATATATGGATATTTGGCTAATTTGTCCAAAACTCGTTATAGTAAATGTGAAATTTAATAATAATTAGTATGAATACTAAATAAATGTTATACGATATGTATAATGAAAATCAATGTTATATCTAAAAATGAATATATATTGAATATTCGTGTTAAATTATGATACATACTAATGTATGGTAGAAAAGTATTAAAAAGGTAATAATAATATTCTCTCGTCAATTCTAAATAAATAAGTGAATGAAAAAAACATTTATTATATTTGTATATATACATAATTATAAGTTATTTAATTGGTGTAGAATTATACCTACATAAAAATCTAATATAAATATATTATACATAATATTATATATTAGTCAAGTACACTTTTAACAAGTTTTTTGTTGAAATGCCCAATTTTATTGAATTTGAGATATCAAATGTGTTAAGTCGAAACAAATTAAATCATACTTAAGTTATATATGATTTTGGTTTTTTTTTTAATTAAATAATCAGGTGGTTTTTATTTATTACTTTTATTTAGAAAAAAGTATATGATTTTAGAAAAAAAATTATTTTAAGCTAAAATTCGTTAACCCAGAAATAATTATTCATAATATTCTGTTTAGAGTTCTTATTTTTCACATCAAAATAATATAAATAAAATATACCATTCATGTTTTTATTTTTCAGATCAAAATAATATAAAAAAACATACCATTCATGTCCATTGTAGTAGCTTCATTGTTTAGAAGAAAAAAATGTTTATATACTTTTAAATATTTACAATATTTCGTTAATTTGATATGCAGTGACGCTACGGTAGAAACCTACAACTAAATGTTTATGGAATAAATTGTCCTGATTACAGTAAGATTTTCATTGACATATAAAACAAGCTTTGTATTAGAAGAAAATATTATTTTTTTATCACCCTAATTTAAAATTATTTAGCTTTATTGGTAAGTTTTGAGTCATTTCATCATTTTATGACAATATGACAATATTACACGACCAATGATTAACAAATACAATTTTATAAAAATCATCGATAATGACATATGAAACATCGATAATGACATATGAAATATGTTAAAGAATCTACTTTTAGTGAGAATTATTTAAGTAAATTGAATGCAACTTGTGCACATATTTCAAATTGCATGAATTTTATAAACTGATGTTGCTTGTTCGTGGTCTTGAAAAAGAAAAGACTTGAAATTGTTCTTCGTATCTCGATTTGTTTGAAATGTGTAAGAATAATTATTTAGTAAGAAATACATATTTTCAACTTCTATTAATATATAATTGGTTTAGTAAATTTATCAAACGGAATTTATTCACTTTTAAAATAATATGCATTGTATAGGGCTGCTGAGAAATTGTCGTCAACTAAAAAAAGACAATAAGTAGACATACGATTTTATAGTTTTTAATTGACATTTATTTGATATTTAGCTTATATACACTATATTTTTGATTTTAACTTATTATAGTGATAATTCAAAATAATATTACTTACTACTACAACCTATTGAGTACAAAAAACCTAAACAAATATTTTATGTTAAAGAATATTGTAATAATATTATGTTGCTATTTTAATAACATCAGTCAAATTATAATTTTAGTGACATTTTTTATTATATATTAAATTAATAATCAGTTAAGTTTCTTTTTTGTTTAAAAATCGTTAAATATATATAATTGTATTATTCGTATAATTACTTTGACATAACGCTTCATTATTGGTATTCATTAATTCTTTATAATATTTTAGAATAACAAATATTAATAGTATAACTAATTTTTATTATTAATACAAATTATATAAGTAAAATTATATTTCGATATTTTGTATAGCATACGCAGATAAAAATTAGGAGGATAACTATAATTTTGGTTGTAGAATTTTAATCTATTTTATATAATTATTGCTTAAAAAATTAATATTGAATAATTAAAAAGAATACATTCAAATAAAAATATTTATGTACGTGTATTAAAAATTGATACGAACTTGATACACTCATTTTACACCAGTCACTTGGTTTCTCAAAAACAACATGTCTACAAACTAAATATAAGACAGTTTCTTTGAAAATCCATTTATTAGAAAACAATTATCTTACATTGCTAATGTTGTTAATAAATTCGTTTAAAAATGTCATTAACGTTACATACTCCTTATAGCGCTGTCATAGAGATAATTATAATATTCATGTAAATCAACTGTAAATGTTCATTTTTTCAACAAGATCGTTATTTAGTTTCATTGTGTACATATATTGATATTCAATATGTTGATTAATTTTAAATCATTAATGACAAATATTAACTATTCATCATTTCTATATTACTTTATAAGGAAAATAATAGTGAAGTCAATATTATGATACTGACTTTTATGTCAGTATTATTATGTTATGATGAAAAAAAATATACCGGATTTTACGTTTTTTGTATTATGATAACTGACTATAAGGAAAAATATATATTTTTTTAATATGTGTACATGATTTCTTATTTTAGTAACGCTTAATATATAAAAGATGCGAATAAGAAGAAGAGTGGTCGAAATGCTATCAAACACCTAAGCTTTGCTAAGATCGTTGACTATTTATTTATTATATATTTTTATATTTTCAAATTTATATATCTTGAATCAGTGGACCAAGCCTTTACAAGATTTTTGTCTACAAGCTATTTATAAACATAGTGATACAATGTCAGTAATGTGGAGAGAATTCTATAACTATTATATTCTTATTAAACACAATGATTTTTCAAACTCCTTTGCAATATCCACAAGTTTCTATTTTTATTTAAGCTAATAATGTATAAAACAGAATCGACTCTAAAAATATATCATAATAGTTTTTTTTTTTTAATGTGAAAATTCATAGTTATAAAACTTCCAAATATATACTGATATTACAATATGCTATGGAAAATGCATTATTTTAATCAGTCAATTCATACGCGTATTATAAAAATTAAACGATTGTAGAAAATTCATTATTAAATCACTTACGGTAATGATATGCAAACTCAAATGCTTGTTTGCCATTGAAGTGTTCTACATAGTGAATATAATATAATAACTTAAGATATATATATTATTACATTTTGTTGATTTATTGAAACTACAGTATTGAATATTTATAAGTAAATTTATAATACAGGACTGTTTGGTTTAAACATAATATAACTAATTAACATTAAAATGAATAAGATATATAAAATTATATATAACTATACTAACTCTGTATTCCATTAAGACATATAATTTTATCTAGATAATAATTTGATATTTGTAAAATATATATTATTATACTTAGAATCTATATTATTATACTTAGAATCTATATGATTATAAGTACACTAATTTATATTAATTTGAATATATATATATATATATAACACATTCTAGATAATATTATTGTAAATAAGAACAATTTATAGTTGATTATATATAAAATGGTTGTTTTAGCCTACTTTAAGTATCAATCGAAATTTCAAAGTTTTAACTGAATGACATAAATACTGCCAACTTATTAAATATAAATAATTTAAAATATATAATATAGTAGTGAAAATAAAAGAAAAAATAAACAAAAGATTAAAAAGGTTATGCAAACAAAAAAACAATTAAAAATAAAGAAATAAAAAAGAAGAGAAATAATAGAATTAAAGAAAAAAATAAAATATAAATTATAATTATATATATACATATATATATATATATATATATATATGTATACTTAAATATACGAAAACCCATTGAGTATAACGTTGATTAAAGAAAAAAGAAAATTTAAAAGTTGTTGTATATATGTGTCTATTACTACCGGTTTCAACAAAATGTCATCATCAGGTTAATAAAAACAACAACTGAGGAATAAATTAAAAGTAAAATTAATAAGAAAAAATTGCATAGAGAAATTCACAACAAACGTTTATGAAGAAATTTGTCATCACAATAAACCTTTTGTGAACAAAAATATAAAGCGGTCTATAGAATTAAATTTACGTCGCCCTGCCCTTGTTCATTTTTCATATCTATTATGAATTATTATGAGTTCTGAAATATGTATACTATAATTACATTTATAAATATAAGTAATCAATATTCTTACCAATACATCGTTGAACTGTATGTGAGGAAATAAATTATTAGTAATTAATTCACTTCTTTTTGTAGAATATATGTATTATTTAATAACAAGTTGAGACCTTTATATTTTTTACAAAACTCTTTTGGTCCTAATGCACTGGAATCACCTAAAAATAATAACAAAAGTTACCAATAATTTCCAAATGCCAATTTCCAAGGAAATAAGATTGATCGAATTAATCTTAACTGCATATATTCAATATTAATTTTAATAATACTTAATTTAAAATAATGCTTTAACTATTGCTATTATTAATTTTTAAAAATATTAATTTTATATTAAATTGTTAAAAATAATAATAACTTATTTATTTATGATTGAGTATGAAAATAAATTTTGTGGTTTAAGAAAAATTAATGTTAATACAATAATCATACACTAAAAAATGTACATTATAATAATCATCCTTACCTTCATAAACATTTAAGACTATTATTCACAAACAACACTGCCATCCAACTTTCCCTAATCTGAACTATTTCCGTCCAATCTACTGAGCCCATCTTTCATTACTTATTCAACCTGACAAATCATATTTTTTTGGTTTATCTCCATACAGGTTGATATCCTATAGCTGCCCCACGAACGTTTCTCCATTTATTCGTAAAAAGTGACTTATTCATAGTATTCCCTTTCTACGTTTTACTAATTACAGCAATATACGGTCGGAATTTTTTTCTTCTTCCAGTGATTTCCAATATATATGTAGTTTATATTTTAGTGTTCCAGATATTGTATACCTTGATAGTAATTCCGAGATACTTGAACTAATTTACTTTTTCAAAAAGTGACCAAGATATGTATATGCTTTTCGAATAAATACTATCGTAATCCTCTTTGAAATAGAAGAAGACTTTAAGGAAGAAAACCACTTGCCATATGCTTTGTCAAAATTCGTCAGTGTTTTTTTTAATCTGTCTCTTTGTTGATAGTTATTCAGTTATTAATTTGCTTTCATGAAATTAACATTAATACTCCTTGATACACATATTTGATATTTGGTACAAACGCGCCAGCAATAAATTTCAAAACCTCTTTTACACTTATATGTAGCAAAGTTATTCTTCTGTAATTATTATAGTCTAATTTGTCCCTTATTCTATGTAATAGAATAGTAATGCTATTGTATTATTCCTCCGGAGGTTTTTTCATCCAAATGATTATGCAAAATTCACGGATTGTTTATGCAATGTTTCACCACCATGATTAAGGAGTTGAGATGAAATCCTATCAGTTACATTGTACCAGACGCGGTCTAGTTTTTCAGATTACTTATTGCTATACTTATCTATGTAATCAAATTTTAAAATATTTTAATGTTACGAATACGATATTATTATAGATATTTGTTTATAGTTGTAATCATTATATTTACATTAATGATCCATCTCTATACTTGTAATATCCATCTCTCATATTTTTAATATTCATGATAAATATGAAACATACCGACAGTTGGTAAAATTGTATCAATCAAATAATGATAATATAGATCCGATGCAACTAAAATAATATGTAAATAATCATAATTTTTGAAAACCCACTTTATACAAATGCTCATTATAAATTAATTATCCATGTACACTTATCAAATTACGTATTCATTAAATAAAGAACGTTCATTATATAATACTGAAAAATACTCAAATATTTTATGATTTTATGATATTCAACGTTCTTTTTTTTACTTATTAACTTTGAAACAAACGTATAACATTCTTTCAACAACATTTAAAATTAAGCTTAAATTTGTTTTCAGGAATTAATTCAATGAATCATTCGCAACTCAAATTGTTTTTAATTAAATCAAAATTAAAAAAAAATTCACTTACGGTTTATACTATTAGTAACAACTTTTTAATTTACAAGAATAAAAAAAATTAATACATTTCAATGAATAATTTGCTGTTAATTATGAATGGGATTACTGGGAAGTGCAGTAAGGCAATTAATGTTTGTTGAATGACTTCTTCTATTCGAAATATCATTTTCATGATAAAGCAAATTTGATTCTTTGAGGAAGATTATAAATTTTCAATATATATTAAAATATAATTTTATAAAAAAAATAATTCAAATTTAATTTACTCACCAAAATTATAATATCCATGTCTTAGGGCAAGGATGGAATCTCCTAAAACTATAAAATTTAATTAAAAATAATGTAAATATATTCAATGTCTCCAACTGTTTGAAAATGTATAATAGCATTCATTATAATTATATATTAAAATATTATTTATTTATTTTCAATTGAAATATTATAATATTTATTTATAGTAAAATTACCTACCTTTAAACCCTGCATTATTCAATAAACCTAAAAATAATAGTATGTAGAATATTATAAATCTATTTTGTCAACATATGTTAACTATAATTCTGTTTTATATTAATTTTGGATTATTATAATTATGTAACTATTTTTATTACGTATTAATTATAAGTTTAAAAAATTGTGATGAGATCGTTTTATGGCGAGTAGATCGAAAATAATAACAAAATATTTATTTATAAAATTCACATAAATCAGTTAAGTAATGCTATTTAGAGGCGTAATTTTAGTTTTTTCTAAACTATGGCAAACATTTCATGAAACGCACAACTTATGTTATTAACAAATAACGAATTGGCATTTAATATTTTACAAAAGCGCTGACTTGACATTTAACTAAATACTAGATTGGGCGCAATGCAATATTTGCTACTCCACCCAAATGACGCCACTGATACTAGTAAAAACAAATATATATTATTTATAAAAATAAATTTGTTTAGATATTTAAAATTGTTTAAAGATATAATATTGAATAATCTGTATATTTACCACAACATAATGTTTCGTTCATGGCTTGAAATTATATGAAAAAAATACAGGTAGTAGTTTACATTTTAGAAATTACATTTACTTATTATGAATAACATATTTATATTGGTTATATCTGTTTGTATAATACATTTTTTTGTTTACTCTACTTGTAAATTTATTGTAAATTAGTGAAAATAGTTGAAGTGAATTAAAAAGAAACAATCAGCTTAACAAATTGTAATTTTCGTGAAAATGATTTGTTCCACTAATTAGTTCACACGTATACAAATGATTTGTAACAATTTTTAAATTGTTTGTAGTTCTATTGATATAATATTTATAACGATAAGACTTTTTTTCATCAATATATATTTAATGTATATCTTAAATTATGATTTGATACAATGCGGTGTTTCAATAATAAACTCTAAATAGTAAAAATTTATCAAATTGAAATATATGTATTAAAAATTAATGCGCACTTGATTTGTTTTTAGAACACCAACCCAATGGATTTAGAAGAGTTTGCTCATCAAAAGCTAAACATTGAATGAATTAATGAAAACTGCATTAATTTTGAACATGATTATATCATATACTGAAAGTAGTTGTTAGATGTATATAAAAAATTAATTATCACTAAATACCCAAAACTATTTCATTAATGAGATTGTCGATATAATGACGTAAAACACCTAAAAAAATATGATTAATTTTTTTTTTAATTTAAATTACAATTATGTAAACATTTTGAATGAAATAGATAAAAAATGTCTAATATCTTCAGACATGCTTAGAGAACAACATTTGTAACGAAAAATTATTAGTTTTGATAAATATGAATTAGCTTGATTATACTATTTTTTTTTAAAAAAAGTTCACTTATTTCAATGTGAATATAGTATGGTGTATATAATTATGAAAAAACTTACCTGATCTTGTATTTCGTGTACTATCTACAATAACTAGAAAAATAAAAAATAAATTTTGTTAGTTACACATATATTGTTTTAATTTGACGTCATTAGTTTTATTTTTCTAATATCACACAGTTTTCCATATAATCAAATTCATATAATTACGCTAATATAGAAATTAAACTAGTTGAAAATGAGCGAATTGTGAAACCTAAAACAATAAATGATACTATGCATCCAATTGGTTAACAAAATTATATATTTTCATAATGTAAGTTGTAAAACCGTCTATTACATTCTCGTTTTTCACAATAAATAAAAGTAAACAAATCATCTGAGTACATTAATTAGTTATTTATTATTATTAATAATAAAAGCTGTAGTGATTTTGTATGGTTCTTGAAACCAACAATCTCACACCATCAGAGTCGTAGCAACTGAATATTGCGCCTGGGGCAAAACTTAAAATTGCGCCCTTTTGGTTTCAACATATATTACAGTGTTTTCCATCTACCTACACCTGTATACACTGGTTTATACTTTTTCTGTGACAATAATTAGCATCAACTAGAATAAACAGTGCAATAAATAATGCAAATACCATATAAATGTATAGTGATTTATTAGCTAAATTATTATTAAATTATTATTAAAATTAATTATTTATTAATAAAATAAAATAAGTCTTACTCAGTCAATATATACCAATTAAATTGAATACAAAGAAAAAAAGTCAATACAGACTTATGTACAGACTATGTTCAATATTCAAACTATATGTATAACATATTAGAACACTACTGTATTTGATCAATTTAATTAGGAAACACACCAACAATTAGGTGATTATTTGTAAAAATAACTCATAATTAGTGATGGAAAATCATTATTCAATCACTTACTGTTATAGTATACGTATCTGAATGCTTCTGTACCATTGAAGTTTACTATATAGTGGTCAAATTACAAAGTTTTTAAATATATAATGTAATATGTTATTGAATATTTAAAATTACTGCAACGATATATTACTATTAAATTTACAAAATAAGGTTATTTGGATGTATATAATATCACTGATCTCAATTAACTAGCTGCTGAATTTGATCATAGAGGGGTTCTTACGACGAATGCTCAGGAGACAGCGGAATATCTGTTGAAGACGCTCATCCCAACGGATGAGGAGTTACCGGATCTTAGAATAGAAATAGTGCAAAGGTCAGAAACGAGAATAGAAAAAGAAGAGGTCAAATGCGCGATATGGAGAATGGCTTCAAATAGAGCACCAGAGTTAGATGAAATAACTGGAGGAGTTCTCAGGAAAAGCTGGCCAGTTGTTGGCGAAGATCTGACTAGGGTACTTGAAAGGTGTATTATGGAGTCTGTCTTCCCAGATTATTGGAAGACGACCGAAGTGGTTGTGATAAGAAAAGGACCTGAGGAGGATCCAAGTCCTCCCAAATCCTATAGACCGGTGAATCTTTTATCGACGATTTCGAAAGTCCTAAAAAGACTCATCGTCGTGAGACTAGAGGAAGAGGTGAAAGAAAAAATGTCGACAGATCAGCATAGATTCTCGATAGACGAGTTCACGATAACCACAATCAGGAATTGCCTGGAGTGGGTGGATAGAAAAAGGGAGAAGTTAATTGTAGGAGTTTTTTAGATATCTCCAGAGCACTCGACAACTTTGATTGAGTGGCTTTATTAGCCGACAATCGGGGAAGTTGGGGCCTCGGAGGCGTCAGAGACGATTATTATAAGTTCTGGAGAACAGGAGGGCCGAATTGATTCTGGATAGGCCGACAACTAAGACCAGGATTACAAGAGGATGCCTTCAAGGATCACAACTGAACCCTGTATAATGAAAAATTTCGATGAACAAGTAATGAAACATACTATAAATTATAGTATAAACATTTACTTACAGAGTAAGTACATTTACTTATGATCACCAAGGACGAAAGGATAAAGACCGTGGCCTATGTGGATGATCTTGTGGTGTTAGTTGCGGGTACTAACATCAATGTCGTCAGAAAGAGGACCAAGGGATATCTGAGACAGCTAATTGAATGGGCAACAAACAGAGGGCTTACCTTTTCAGCGAGCAAGACGCAAGTTATGACGCTGAAAAGTGGACTCAACCCGGAATTTATTTTTGATTTCGGGGAGGATACAATAACAGAGACTAGTCCAACGAAATACTTGGGGATCCTAATGCATTGTTGGTGGTCAATAAATCAGAAGATTAATACTATAGACTCAGGGAATCAGCTGAAACGTGATGATGATATGGGACCAGCGCTAGATAGTAACAAACCACACCACCAAATGACAATGGAAAGGAACCCACGTGACTTGAAATACTGAGTTGTGCTTTCTCCTTCAAAGGGTACGGACCTTGCCTCGGTGCTGTTAGTCGTTAGACAACACAGGATCTGACCTTAATTGGTTGGGTTTTGCTATACCGCACCTTTTGAGTAACGGTTTGAGAAGGTCCAAGGTTAGTGCCTGGCCTTAGCTGAAAAACTTGGTACTCAATGATTTTAATTTAAAATATGCATATATTTTAATTACAAATGACAACATTATATTTTATATACTATAAATAAACATAGAGGACTAAACTACTAACTATTTATCCCTCCTTTTTTTGTGATCCGGTCTATATGGAAATTTAACAATTATATAATAATGAATAACTTAAAGAAAATACCTATTTACATAGAAATACGTTAATTTATTATATTTGTATGTCATAATAAGTTTATAAAATACTAAAGCGGTTAATATTGAAGACAACGACTTTGTATGCCTCATAAGGACGTCGAAAAAGGGTGATCACAAAATTATAATTGCATAATAATAATTCACTATAATAATAATAATAATAATAATAATAATAATAAAAATAATAATAATACAAAAGGAAAAGTAGGTACCCTTACACTAATAATAATAATAATAATAATAAGTTATCCACAATAATAATCAACATAATATTGTGCTTATGCACAACTGCGTTTCGGTGTAACACTGCGCAAGACAATGTAAATTATACAAAAGTAACCTGGACGATACAACAGGAACCGGCATCCTTAATATAAAAGTCCTCAGCGGCAGGCGTACGTGTTTAAGAGCTGGCACAATTGGAAATCAACACCAATGAGGCCGGAAGGCGACGACGGTAGACAGAAACAGGAGGCATCCAAACCACGCTTCGGAGCAACAAGGTCCTCTTACAATTCCGTTATGTTTTCCGTGCGTACGGAATTCGGACTACAGGACCGATTCGAGATGTTCGTCGACCATAAGCTATTAAGCGTAATAACGCGTGATCTATGAATGACGACCGCTTCGACCGTCGCCAAAGCACTCATTCTGACGTTGGCCAAAAACGGCTTTCGCCGCCCGGCAATATCCATGCGATAAGGTGTTTGAATAAAAAGGGGAAATGACCATGACCCGTCGATCGTTGCTCGGACACCGTGCGTGCTCCAACAGACATTTAGTAATTTTTGTAACGAAAACTCATTTGATAATTTTCTTTTTCAAATTATGTTAAGAAAACCTAAATGCAAATCTCTGAACGAAATTTGTATGATCCTATTTTTCCCCTTCATAATATATTATCTGGCTAAAAAGGGCAACATTTAAAATAATGTGAATCAATATATTTTATTGCCTAATTCTACTAAAAGTGTTGGTCAAATTTTAAAAACCATCAACAGTAAGGCAAATAAACATTGCGAACATAATGAATTATTACTTAATTTAATAAAATTATTTTAAACATATGGAAAACTTTTGAATTAAACACAATAATTCACATATTTTTTAATTTCTTCTTATTTTATTTTGTCAACTGGCTAACTAATATTGTATTAAAAGCATAATCCGTAGTGTTTTTATGATATATGACTATACATTAATAATCATTGCATTAAATAACCCTCTTACATTTAATTAATGAATTTAGTAATTTTCAAATGGTTACGAGATATGGCAATTAAATAATGAGACTATCAAATTAGTAAAGAGACGGGTAAAGATAAGGAAACGAAATTGGTATATTTATAAACTATGAATGTCATTGCACTAAACAGTAGTAATTTAGTTAGTCTACGTTCGATAATTTACATGTAAGAATCGGTTAAATTAACGTTATCCGTTGCTGTACGTCGAAACTATACACGTCGAAAAATTTAAACAGCGTATTAATTTAAAGTTTCTAGTGAAATTCGAAAAATTTGTGAACTTAAGTTTTTGTTTGTTGACAGAGATTTATATGAAGACGATCACGTGTTTTTGAGCAGCACAAATGATTTCGTAAGGATCAAGAGAAAGTTGATGACTTAAGGTTGATCGTATTTTTCGAAATAAAGGATGTAATAATGACTGAATGGGTACCTCAAGGACAGACTGTTTTAATAAACATTACTATCCACAAGTGTTAACAACATTCAGAGAACGAGTAAGAAGAAAGCGGCCTTAATTGTGGGAAAATGACTCTTCGTTCTTGTATCAAAACAATGAGCCGGCTCATAATGCGTTATCTGTTAAGCAATTTCTGGTCAAAAATCGAACGCTATTGTTACAACAATTCCCCCTTCTTATTTGCCAGATATTGCTCCATGTCACTTTTGGCTATTTCCAAAATATAAAAGCGCATTAAGGGGAATACATTTTGAGTTAGTTGAAGCTGTAAAAACAAAATCTACAGAGGTATTAAAGACTCTTCAAAAACGGATTTCTAACATTCTTTCAACCATTGGAAAATACCGATGAAGTGATGTATTAAGTGAAAAATTACGTGAAGAAAAGTATACAAAAGGAGAAAAATGTATAATTATTAAAAACTGTTTTAAAAATTTTTTAGAGTCTCGTTTTTAATAACAACACCTCATATATAAGAAAAAATGATATATAATGGAAGATAAATGCTGATGGTTAAATAAGCGATATGTGTACTACAGCAACTAATTAAAATAAAACTAAAATAGTGATTAATAAACGTGATCAGAGTGTTCCTCGATAATTCAAATATTATATTTGATTCATAACAGACAAATATTTTCTCGTAAAACGGATGTTGTATAATACATTTCCTTAAAAATAGTCATTGTTATCGCAAAACAATTATGAGCGATGTTAGTAGTGCACTTTTATAATTATATTACATTTTTTAGATTTTAAAATATATAAAAATCATCCTTTGCCATAACAAATGTGTCAATAATTCTTACTCGTCTTTTGAAATTTTATATTTTTTTAAATTAAGCTTCGGGAAACTCATGTCATATGCAGGACCGACAATTTGCTACAACAACGTAACGTATTTTGAGATCATCTGAATATTACTTGTACACGAAAATATTTTTGCAGACAAAACAAGAAATTATTCAAAAAATACATCGTTGTCAAATCAATAAATTTTTTGTTACACTCAGAATCTAAAATGTAATAATTAAATGTTAGTCGTTTTGCCCAAGATTGGCCTAAATTGTTATGGCTATAAAGTTATAAGAGAATATATAATAGTATTTACAAAAGTACGTATCCAATATCTTACTTATACAAACTGAAATAATATTTAAAAATATATTATTTGATATTAATATTTTACATGAATATAATTCTGTATTTTAATTTTATTTAATATGATTTTATTTACTATATTATTTAGAAATTAATTTCATTAAATCATAAATATTTTCTTTATTATTTTTTTAAATAATATTTTTACAAACTAAAACAATAAATTTAAGAGTTATCGTTTACTTTAACGTAAATTATATTAGAGATAATAATATAGTGTACTACTACTATAATATATTTAATATCTTCTAATATTAATCCTATATTAAATGTATAATTCAAACTTACTGTCAGCATTACAGTTATAAATAATATATATTATAACAAGAGTTAAAACTTGACTACTTATAGTAAAACCCATAGTCATTCTCTTTTAGTTTTACTCAATGTTTCTGATTGTATTACAATTAAACTACAGCTTTGCCTAAAATTAAGTGCATCGAGAAAATGTGATCTCGATTAAATAGGAAAAATGTTCATTATTATTTGATTAGATGAATACATATTATTATAACGATATGATTGAAATGTACTGAAATATTCGATGAAAACTTTATGTATCAAGTCTTGAATCGCATTCATGCTAGGTATTGAAATATTAAAAAAGAAAAATTGTTAGTTATATTAATGTCAAATACATATTTTGTACATACGTACCTGGAGAGTGCACAAATTAATATTATTTTAAATAAATAATAAGTAAACTATAATTACCAAATAAAATCATCAAATCCTTCGATCGCCGTTAGTTTTGACCCATAAATCACCAATAAACAGTAGTAGTGGTTGATGCTTCCCTCCACTATATTCTTTTAATTGACTATTACAATACACAGGGATTATTGTAGGCCTATTCTTAACCCCAACCTACGGAGAAATTGTTGTTTAGTTCCAATAAAATACCTTAAAATATCTTTATAAGATACTTCAGATTGCTGGATAAGATTGCTGGATAGCGGTATTTGGTAGAGTAGCACTGGAAAATGGAAATACCTTTAATTAATTCTACCAAAGTACAAATAGTATAATAGTTAACATCACCATTACATACATTTTATATCAATAGCTAATATGCATGCAACGATCAGAGTGGAAGTTTTCGTTTCTAGCCAAGAGGCAAAAACCTGCTACCTTCAAAAATTTTTAATCAATTTTGTTACATAATGAACTTTAAAAGCATTTAAAACATTAGAGTGCACTTATTAATATCTTAATTTCGGATTATCTTTTTATTTTATATTTTATTTGAAAAGTTCAGTCTGTATAGTTGTATAGATATTATGAACTATAATTAATCAAATATATATATATTAATTATAAATTATCTTAACATATTTTAATATTTCTTTATAAAAGTTTCATTATTTATTTTTTTACACTAGTTGACAGGAATTTGGCAATATAGCAAAATTCGATACTCGTACCCTTATTATCGTCCGATAACATGTATATTGCAAAGATCATATAAAAAAAAAACTCTTTTATACTTTTAAAAACCAACAGAACATGGTATCTATATACATATTACATATACATAAGACACAACACATTTCAATGTAATAATAATTTGATAATAGTTTTATTTACCAATTGTTAATTTTTTTTCCTGATTTCAATTTTAATTACCAATAATTAATAATTTCGATAGATATTTTAATTTTAAATATTAAAAATTGTATTTCTCAGTTATCGCTTAAAAGATGAATAGCGATTTAAATTTTTTTTCTGTTTTCGATTCGTAGCTGTATTTAAAATCAATTTAAAAATTCTGTTCTGTAGAAGTACTCTGCTCTTATTTTGCTCTTAATTTTGTAATCTAAAACTCATATTTTTACAAACTATTGCCTGGTTTCAGATTATACAAAGTTCAGGAAAATGTAGCATCGCGTTAACTACTTGTAAATCGTATGTTTTTATTTGCATAGATGAATAAATATCATGATCATATGAATTGTAAAATATATTCACTAAAATCCACAAAAATACGTTCATTTTTTATAATTTAAAAACTTTATAAGTGAATTTTACTGAAAATTGTACTGTAGTATAATTGCAATATGAAAAGTAATAGTGCACTTTTAAAGAGTCAAGTACATTTTTATAACACAATTGAAGTGTTAAGATATGCAAAAATATCATAATTATAATCATAATTATAATCATAATTAGTAAAAAATATTTTATGTACTGGTGTACATGTATTCATATATAATACCATACGAAATTATTTCGTATATTTTTTCAAAATAAAAATATACTGATGTTTGTTTCTTTCGGAACATCCATTAAATCGAGTAAACAAAAATACTTAAATCATTATATGAATATCGAGTAACTTTCCCACGGACTATCCGAATAAAAATGAAATAATAAGCAACTCGCACACACGAGAGATATATATCATTAAGGTGGAAAAAAAATATAAACTTGCCACATAAACATAGCACATTATATTTAAATTAAACAAAACAAAATATGAGTGAAAACTAACCAAAAACAAATTGTCATGACATTGATTATCACCAGAGCTCAGATTTTATAGCATTTATTAATTATTATAGAATACAGAGTGAACAATAAATTTCTTTTATGCACCAAGAACTCCAAATACGAAATTTTAAATTTATATTGTTTATTAATTTGAAGTATTTTAGACTTTTAGTGCTATTTTTCAAGTTCTTTAATATTTTTTTTTAAGATTTAATTTCTTTAAATATTACTTTATTTAGTTTTCAAGTATTTTTCATTAATCTCATTTATATCAAATAAAAAATAGATTACACAAACATGACACGGACATAAACGCACCTGGATGGCCAATATTGTTTCTAAACTGATAATATGACTTCCAGATATTCCATACTATAATCAATGATTAGGCTGATTAGAAGGGGTTAATTAACGTGGCAATGCATTATGTAATTATCGACTGTGTTACCTACTAGCATACATACAACACAATGATTTTATTTTAGCGTTCCGTTGTTTATATGTTAGCAGAAAATGGGACAGTCGTTCCAAATACCTTAAAATACCTACTCGACTGTTTGACCTACCTACCTACTTATCTAATTTTGTATAAAATCAAAAGTACCTAGACATTTATTTGAAAATAAATTTAAAAAATGTTTTATAATTTTATTTTGCATATTTTTAATTTTTAGTGCTATTTAGTATAATAAAGTGTAAATGTTGTTGTTTTTACGTGCATATTTAAGTGCTAAAAATCAAGTTCTTTAGTCCTAACCTAACCTATAACTTCTGAGCCATGATTATCATCATTACTACAAAAGCAAAGTGTGGAAAATTCAATAACATATTAGAACCTCGCTAATTGGACCATTAAAATAGTCTGATATAGCAGAAAACTGTCATAAAAAATACAATTAATTAAATTATAGACTCTTTATGATCACGTGTCATATGTATCAGTGTGCACATACTCCAGCTACGAACCACTACTCTTGACGAAATCGGTAGGACGACTTCAGTTTTCTACATCTACGTATTGGCTTATTTGTCAATTATTTCAACTTTAAAGTGAAGGCACCGATTCAACCTATTTTCTCAATTCTCTTTGCATGGTCAATTATATTCACAGACACAATAAAAATCAAGTACGAGCAGCAAGTTAAGAAAAAACCGTTATTTTTATTTCATTTTTTCTTTATATTATTTTTTATAAATTTTTTCTTAAGTAATTCTCGGGCATATATCCTGAATGTTCTAATTCTTATTTAAATTATAACCAACTAATATCACCTTATTTTTTGGTGTTATTATAGAAGTTACAGAGGTTCCCTGTTATTTTCCTACATTACCTTTCTAGCTATATTGTTAGAAAGAACTTAACACCATATGATTGATATTTAAAGATATTTTTTATAAACATATATTCCATGTTTAAAAAATTTTTTTTTTTTTAAATATTATTACACATATTACAGCTTGGTAAACTTGAGGTCTACTAAACGACAGGTATATATGTATAGCTAAGATTTAAAATTAACATGACTAAATTTTCAGAACTGGACGTTGGAGTATATAAAGTAAATTTCGATATCGATTTCAACTTATATTTTTAGCAGAGCCCTTATTAATTGTAATTTGTAATATTTCCACGAATACATTTTCACAATTCTACTGCTGCCTATGATTAAGATTATATGAAGTACATCAAAATATGGTCTCGAACAAACAACTTGAATTGTAAATTATTATTTGTTTATGCGAATTATCGTTAACATATGCAATGTATAATATAATAACGAAAATCAACCAAAACACATTTATTATCATGCAAAATAAATTTTATACTTATAAGTTACAAAAACTTCTTACAACATTGTTATAACAAAATTAAGGTTAAAATGATTTTCTATTTCATTTTTCTAACATATTTTTCTAAGCTATTTACAGAAATACTTCAAAACAAATTATGGTCAAATTACTAAAATGTATTTATACCAATAAAAAATGATCCAAATCCAAATAAATTGTTTTTTTTTTTAATTATTATTGTACATATTAGAGATTTGATCAAACTTATTTATTACAATAACTAAACAAATATCTGCTACACTTTAACATCATTAACAATTAAAAGTAAAATTTTAAATTTATTTTAAATATGTTGCCAATGAATATGCATAATATTTGTATATTTATTGTATACTTAAAACTATTACGTTAATTGTATTTAATTGGAATATAATAAACGTTTATTATAACATGTGATTATGTATTTCATATAAAAGGTTTTGTAGTATTTCGGATTTTTAAATGAATAAACTTGGATTTTAAATATATTAAAGTTTCAAATTTTAATTGTCGTACTGGTATTAATTTTTTCTATCTTATTTTATTCCAAATACCTGATATCTGAGATATAGGATTATAATATTTCGATTTTAATATTACAATTTCGGTTATAATTAGTAGAAATATATATGTAGTAGAATTACTATTACTTTAATTTTTAGTACGAAATTGCTTAAAAGTTTAAAAAACCTTAATATTAATTGAAAATAAGATATTTTTTACTATTCTCCAGACACGTATATACAAACTATTTATTTGTTTCCGAGATTACTAGCAATATTTCCTTTTTTATTTTTCAATACCTAATATAAATGCAAATTAAGACTTTGATCTCAATATTTGTGTAATATAGCTCTCTAGTATCAATTGTAGCCTTTTTATAAGTAAACACAGCTAAAAAAAATGGTCATACGAAAAAAATTACATTTGAAACCCCTAAATTTAACTACCAAACTGCATAAATGTTAATAAATATGGATTGAATCAGGTACAAAATTATTTCATAGAATAATACTGCAATATAACTTTCTGTAAAAATATACTGATACTTAATTGTTGTTTTTACTTTTGTCAAACATATGCGTTATAATAGATTTTTGTATGACTCACATTTAATATATTGACAATATTTATTTATCTGATCAAATATAAATGCACGATTTACCAATTGTTTACTAACAAATACATTGTTTGAAAATTCGTATAATCTCAGACAGTTTCTGTATCGTGTAGTTGAATTTTCATAGAGTACAGTTAATTTATTACGAAAACACAATGATTATGGGTCCTCATAAAAGTGTTTACGTTTTAACTTTTCTAATAAGTGCTATAATATTTTCCGTCAATAACTCAAATGCATATGGCAAGTATGATTTATAGATTTAATTTAGTGTTTAATATAGACCTTTTTTTGAAATAAATAAGAATAATTAATATACTTATCTCTAATGATATATATTATTTAAATTTAATTTTAGGTTGTTTAGGTAAGATAATTGGTTTAAGTTTTACTTTAGCTTATATATTTTCTAATACAGAATTACTATTTGGGAAATTAAAAAACCTTTAAATTAAAAATGATATGTTGTAGACACTATAGAAACAATTTAAGTATATATCATATCACTTTTAGATCATTTATCATACTATATGTTCATAACAGAATATTCTTATTCAGTAAATAGAATAAAATTACAAAAATATATGTATGATAAAATATCATAAAATGTATCATAAAATATATGTATGTAAAATATATGATATGTGCATTTATTATGTTAGATTAAATTATATTAAATTAATTAAAATAATATCTTAATCACTTAATTTTATTGAGAGCTTAGAAGTAAGCTGTATTTATTTTTGATTCTGCTGTGGAATTTAAATTTCAAATGATTCGTACTTAGAGTAGTGCCAAACAAACGTCACTAAATGAATTACTAAAAATTGTTGCCAATAATTTTATTAGATAGAATATATTAAAAATTTAATATTGCATAAATCTAATATAATTTATTGTAGTTTTATTTTTATAGATATTCAACATATATTAATAATAATTACATAAATATTAAATCATCATTTAGACCAAATAACCAAAATTGGAACGATTGATAGTCAGTATTCTCGTATAGTTCTCGTATTTATATTCATAAATGTAGAACAAAATACATATGTAATTTATGTCACATATAATTATTAGTATAGTGTTATTACATTTTTAATAGTGATCAGTGGTACCATATTGCAATCAAATCATTTTATATTATAAATTAACTTAAACATATATGTTATAGTAATTTCAAATATTCATCAAAAAATATATACTTTAAATTCTTCTACCATTTTCATCATTTAGTAAACTTCACTAGTACAGAAGCATTCAATTATATATATCAAAGTAGTAAGTAATTTAATAATAAATTCCTACCACAAATTTTATGTTATTTTGACAAAAGTATACCTCACTGTTTGTGACTAGACTATGGCCCACCACTAACAGTCTCGGGAGCTAAATTAGTGGGAAAATCTTAACGCCCCTGGTTGACCCTCCAACATCAAACTAAAACTTACTTTATATCGCGGAAGTAGGGAGCCCAACTATTTACCAACTATTTTCAATAGCCCAACCTATTGAAATATCTGTGCCCAGTCAACAGCTGAGTGAGGCAGAACGTATTAGCCATACGCCTTAGTCGCTTTTTTTATAAATATTAAATTATGAATTTTATTGAAAATCCTTTATACCATAAAAAATTGTAATTTTTCTATTTAATTTTCACAGTTAAGTAACTTTATTTCAAAGTCGATAATCTCAAATTCATGGACAACTAACTTTTCAACATGTTAAACGCTTAGTGGTATCTCTCGTTTTAGGTTGCATTTTGTTTAATGTCAATATATATATTTAAAATAGTGTAACTATTTGAAATACCGTATAGTTTGAGAAACATAAAACATAAATGTTTTCTAAATTAAAGAAAAAACTATATTCATATTGAAAACCAAGAATAATTAATTCATTTTTCTAGTCACTGTACGTAAAATCACTGGCCTGTATACAGGTAAATTTGTTTTCTAAACAACACAACATAATTAATATTGACATTAAGTTTATTTAGCTTAATAACTATAACAAGGGTAGCCAACCCAAATAATATTGCGGGCCACTTTGAAAATGCATTATATTCCCGTCGATCGCATAAAAAATTATACATTCGCATATTATATTTGGATTTCATACAAAAAAAATTTAGTTTAAAAATTTAAAACAAAATGATTTATTATTATTGTTTTTATTATAACTCAATTACATGATACATAAAACATAGATAATATAATAATGATAATAATGAAATGATTGGAAATAATTATAATTTATTTAATTAGTGTGACTAATGTTTTTCAACACTTTCACTTAACTTTGCAAATCTATATCTACTTGTATATTTACACATTGCGATTAGTGTTGTAGATTTTCGTCTGTTAAGCTCGAGCTTAATTTTCAAAAAAAAATGATTCACAGATATAAGTTGATCCAAAAGCACTCACAACTTTGTGTGCCAGATTTTTCAAATTTGAAATTTTTTATTTTGTGACAAAAATTTAAAAAAAAAATCTATTTTTAATTTTTCAAATTTTAATTCAAAAATGTGTTTTAATTCATTATTGCATTGTAAATCAATCAATTCTATTTGGAGATATTCTGGGGCCGACTCGACATCAACATGAAAGAGACGAATATATTTCAAATATTTTGTTTTGTTTGTCTAAATTAGTGAAACGACTCTCAAAAGCAGCTGTAAATTTTCTTTCGTTTTTTTGCCTATTTAATGTAATTGTTATATTTTTTATTTGTCTATTCTTTTAACAATGGAAATTGTTGAATGTTATTTTTCAATTATAATAATTTCTTCTGAAATGTTTTGATGTGATTAAATGTATCAATTATTAAATAATTTTTCCCCTGTTAATTTGTTAAATTGATTTATTTTTTCGGCAAAATCCAATTAAAACGCATAAATTCAATAACCATTCATCATTTCTTAATCTTGATACTGGTCTTTGCATGTCACTCATAAACAAGTTCATTTTTTATCGTAGCTCATAAAATCGTTTTAAACTCTTTCACGATTTAACCCTCTGACATGATTTAACCATCTAACATGATTAAAGTATACTACGTCACAACATTCATAATTTCAATTCTTTCAGAAACTTCCTAAATTGTTGATGAGAAAGTGTATGTAATCAAATGTAATTCACTGTATTTATGACTACTTGCATAACATGATTCATCGGTAATATTTGGGCACATAGATTTTGTTGATAAATCAAACAGTGGATTATAAATAAAACATCTCTTTTACAGCAAATATGAGTTTTGTTGTTGAATTCTATTTAATCGTTCAGTAATTTTATAGATTACTTTTTTTTGCTGATCATAACAAGTGCGCTATCAGTTGATATTCCAGAAAAAATTTCCAAACCCAAGTTGTTTCGCGTCCTCGATAGTTTTCAATAGCATGGACAATACTTTCACCTTTTGTAGTAGCTTTCAAACTTATCTAGTTTAACATTTCTTCAATTACTTGAAATTATTCATTTACTTCATTAACGAATACTACAAGTTGAGCTGTGTCTAAAATGTCTGTACTTTCGTCAAATGCTAAGGAAAAATATTTGAAATCTCGAATTCGATCGTGCAGTTTTACGATAATTTCATTTGAAATGTCATTAATCAGACGAAACGCTGTTTGCCAGAATAAACTTGGTTTCGAAAATAGTTTACTTTTAGTAGGAAAAATATCTTTTGCTACAAATTTCAAACATTTTTTCACAAATCACCATCCGAAAATGTTTTCATTTTTTTTTTTTTTGCAATAAATATGAAACCGAATTAATCTTGCCTTAACAATATTAGAAGGTTGCTGTAATGCTGAAACAACTTTTTTTGTTGAGTTTTTATTGCGACTTAAATTCCTTGAGCTTTGCTATACTTTCTATTCTTCTTTTCTTTGCAGTTATACTGAAAATAAAAAGGAAATAAAAAAATTTTAATATTTTAATTTTTAAATGTATTTAATTTTTAATTTAATGGAATTTGTATTACCTGCTTTCATTGAAAATGTATGAACATGATTCTCCCGCTGTAACAACATACATAATGAAACCGGAAAACAAATTGTCGATTGACACTGATTGCACTTCAACAGTCAAAGTGAGAGGACAGATTATAACAGTTATTGGCCATGTTTTAATTATTTTTACTAATTTTTTGATGACCATATATAATCGCAAGCGTACTCTAGAACATTTGCGAGCCGCGATCATTTTGGGTTTTTCACAGATATCGATAACACGCAAACATTCTCGAACTCCAATATATAATTTGTTATTATATTTGTTATTTGTTTAGCTAATAAATATAGATTGTTTTATCGGTAAATCGTTCGGTGTTATCCACCGATTTGATAACAATTATAATTGTAGTGACGATGTTATCAATAAAACTGAGCATCCTTTTGGTCGGTCGGTCAGCGCGTGACATTCGTCCATATAAGCGCGGCGCGGTGCGATACGGTTACACGTGTTTATGTTTATGTTTATCCTTCATAATATTATTACGGTAGTTAAAACCTGAAAAATTGTTTAAAAATTTATACTCCTGCACCAACAAAATCAGTTTTTCCTCTGAGAGTTATATGTTATTCATATCTGTAATCACTAAATCAAAAAAGATAAATAAATTGATTTTTTTGAGATGGTGTTCATATTCTTGAATATTAACTATTCACTATCTCAGTCATTAAGAAAAAATAAATAAACTAAATATTTTAATTGATAAACTATCAAATTTAAATTTAATTTTAATTTTAATTCATACCTTCATAAAACAAATATTCACTTCAACGTGTTAATTGAAAATAAATCTATTATCTAATAAAATAACCCATATTGAAAACAAGCACAAACGCGTGAAGCACGTGTTACAATATTATTTCGATAATACCCGACAGCGGACGAACGTGGAAAAATCTGACCGTTCACTAGGTCGATGAATCGGCGCGGTGCGGCGCGACGCCAACCACAAGTCATGAGAGTATCAAAGAGCCGTGCCGCGCTGTGCCGCGCCACACTGACTTCATAGTGGACGCATCTGTATTAATTTAAATTAACAAAAACATAAATTTTGTTTAAGTGTCGCTCCGCGCCGCGCCGACTGACTGAACCTAGTGAACGCTCAGCTTAATACGGTCGCCGTATTGCGCATACATTCAGGAATATTCTACACTCGCCTGGTCAACAGTGTTGGGATTATCTAGATAAAATCATCTAAAGATACTCTAGACAATAACCTTATTATCTTTCATCTTTTATCTAGATAAAAAAAACTTATCTTTATCTTTTTAATTTTTTTGGAATAAAAATAATGAATATTAATCAATAAACGAATGGCATATATTATTGTTGTTGGAAGGACGGTCAAGGCTTTGAAAATTTAATAAATAAAAAAAGCTATTTAGAAAAACTTTCAAAATGTTTTTATTTACGTGACAACAAAATAATAACATGCGAAAAATGTGCATAATAACACGTTAACGGCTGTGTGTTCCGTCGTTAGCAACAGCGGTATTTATTAATAACCATCGTCGAGAATACTCGTGAAGAATTCGTTTGGAAAAACGAAACATAATCATTCTAATCAGAAATATTCTAGAATATTCGCCGACACGGACGGAACAAAACAATTTTCTCTCACATATTCATTTTAATTATAATTTTTCATTATTAATTGTTTCTGTATATCACAAATTTTTTTACTAAAAAGAGGTAAGTATTTACATAAATGATTGAAAATTCGGTATATTTTAATTAATAATATATTATCTCCATTATTTTATACTAATTACTATTTAATATTCATACTATTTCATTCAATAAATTATCTTATCTTATTATCCTATCTTTTTATCTATATGACCAAAAATCTTTATCTCACCTTTATCTTAGATAATCCTTCCATCATTATCTTTCACTTTTACCTAAAAAACAAAATTGGTTATCTGTCCCAAAACTGCTAATCAATATGAACCTAAATATTTGACGTAAGAATTTTCTACACAAAAATAAATTTTGTAAAGTGTAATAAATCTCGTGGGTCGTAAAATTATCCAAGACGGGCCGCGGGTTGGCCACCCCTAAACTAGAATGCATACAATGAGAAAGTGATTAATGATTATTACTTTCGATTTCATAATTTAATAATTTTTGAATAACTACCTATTTTCAGTGTAAAGAAATAACCGTTATATTAAAAATTATAACGTATATTTAGGTATTTTACGTAAATATATTGACAATATCATCAATACAATCTTATTGAGTATGTAGTTATAATAAAATTTTATAGATGAAATTAATAACCGTTTAAAGGATATGAGATAACATATTCAAAATTAATGGACATTTAATAAATTTTTCCAATTTTTAGTTTGTGACGAGAACACACTACTAAATCCATCGGATTGGTGTATAAGAAACATAAACAGTTCGCACCAATTTATATATATATACATATATATATTAATATTATAGATCTTACTATTTAGAGTGTAAAACTATTATTGTGACATTTAACAATCTCAAATATTAATTTGTGTCATATTTCAAATGCATATTGATGATTACAAATTTAATTGTTATTAATGTAGTATAAAACCAATAAATATACGAATAATAACATTATTTTACGGTATCTGTATATGCGTATAATCAGTTAATAGAAAACAAAATATTGTGTTCAACTATCAGGGCTTATTAAACAAATTGTTTTTATTTTAAATATCTATTTTGAATTTAATTGTTTTTAATCTGTGTATAAGTTATAATATATTTTCGTATTATATTAATAAAATTATTTAATTCAATTACTCTATTAAAACGTATCACACTAGGTTTTGGTATAACTTCAAATGACCTTTATGAAGAATGGAATTGTGTCGGTAAATTAACAGATGACCCAATACAATATACTAAAAATTTAAAAATGAATAAGAATGTATTTTAAATAGTATACTATTACTAATCTTAGTGAATTGTATATGCATAGTATCAAACAAAAATTTTATCATTGATTATATTTCATTCATTACATAACGATTCTTCAAGAACTTTTTTTTTAATTGATAATTTGTTTCGTGATATAATTTCCATCATTATTGTTATTATCTGAAATCAATACGGAACAGGAATTAAAGTTTTACATATGTTGACAAATATTATGTACAGTATTCTACATAAAATTATTATTTAGAAGAATTGAAAAAAGCAGGTTTTAATGGTAATTAATTTTATATTGTATTTTATATTGTAATATTTTAAATTGTAACGATATTAATAACTTGATAATATTATATGATCATAAAAGCTACTTAAATATTTTCAATCTTTTGGTAATATTGTATAAATCGATCTTACAATCTTTTTTGTTTTGTGAATATAGGCAATGCTTCGGAAGTACTAAAACATGCGTATTTGAATTTAGGTAGGTAAATTATATTTAGATTATTTTTCTAATTGAATAATACTTTGATATAAATTGAAAACTTAACTAATTTAAAACATATATAAATAATACAATTACTAATTCTCGCTATCATAAAAATAGTATTAAGATTAGAATAATTCATTCCTTAAACATTAATTAACTCAACGCACTTCCCGTAAATCCCACTGAATAACATACGGAAAATTATACATTGAAATTTGTTAATTACTATTTGTTTTTTTTTTCTTCTTGCAAATTAAAAAGTTGTTACAAACAGTGAAATGAGTGAGTGAGCTATTTTTTAATTTTGATGCACTTAATATATAACTCTAGTTCTGAATATTATATCGAATTATTTCCTGAAAACGAATTTGAATTTAAGATCAAATTTTTGTGTAAGAATACTATACATTTGTTTTATTGAAATAAATAAGTGAAACAAAATAAATACTTGAGTTGTATAAAACACAAATATATTTGATGTGTATAATATTTATAGGATTAATTATATAGAATTGGTATTTTAATGTCAATAAAATTAATGTATTTTAATACATTGAAATGTAATTGGGTCATTCTCAAAGAGGCAGAAGTAACATCCAGATCATTTGTGGCGTCCAATTAATAATTTTGAAGCTAGGCAAAGTGTTATATTGTTCAATTAAACATTGTCTAAAAATGATTTTTTTTCTTTTTGCGGTCATATATTTCTTTCATAAAGAAAATTAGTTAAATAAGTTGATTTTTCATGGACCCGTTCTGTCCAGGCGCAATCTTCCAACCTTTGAGCTTTTGTTTAAGGTATTTTCTGTGAAATTTTAAAAAAAAGTTTTTTCTAATTTATGGGTTCGAGAAGACCTCGCTAATTTTTTTCAGCTCGATTAAAGCACTTTTACATTCGTAAAACTCAAACTCAAAACTGTCCCTTTCTGTAAGAATGACCCAATTGGATAAGTGTATTGATATAATTATTAATTAATTATAATTGATAATTAATTTACATCAAGTAATTTCATATAGTAATTTATCCAAAATTATGAGTATTTACAATTTTTTTAGATTTCTCGGAACGATATTATACGTACATTTTTAAAACGATTTCACCAATTGTTGGTATGTATGATAATTTAACATATATACCCCAAATATGAAATGAATTTATTTTTAAACCGTAATTCATAACGCAAATATAATGCTTACAATTTTATATTAATAAATATGAAATTAAAAAATTAAACAGTTGTAATACTCTTATAAAAATAAAATAATAATATGTACAAAAAATTATTATAAATTTTTAAAATAGTATATATATATATATATATATAAAGAAAATGTAGGCATATTAGAGTATTATAGAGTAATTAATACATTTTTTGAAAAGTAACTAGTTTCGACTGTGGCATCATCAGATATTATATATATATATATATATTACATATACTTGATGATGATTTACAGTCGAAACTATTTGTTACTTTTCTGAACATTTATTAAATACTCTAGACATATTTTCTTTATATATATTATTTTTATGTTATAATATTTTTTACACATTATTATTTTTTAATATATATTAATAGCTATTATTTAACTTCATACTAAATATAACCAATAAAGACTAATTCGATCAATCTTATCTCCTAGTAAATTGACACTTTATATAGCCTAATATTTTTTTTTCTTTATAAGGTTTTTCCAAAGCATTAGGACCAAAAGAGTTTTGTGAAACATATGCAGGTTTCAATTATTTATTATAAAATACATATATGCAATAAAAATAAATGAAATTATTATTATTTTATATTCTCGCTTACAGCTACAACTTGTATTAGTAAGACAATTGATTATTTATATTTATAACTACCAATGCAATATTTATATTTAACATTTAACATATATATATATATGAATTGATAATAATCCATATAAAATATGAAAAACAATAAGGTTAAAACGATTAAAATATAAACTCTTTGACCACTTAATATTGCAGTTTACAAAAGTGTATTTTAGCGCAGTAAGAATAAAATAACCGAAAAAAAAATGTGCATTATTCGTGTTTTATTCTAACGTGATCAACTATTTCGTTATTAAAGAAAATAAAATATTGTTCGAAATCATAATATTTTTTGGGGAATATATTAATTTTTATAGTTTTAATCGTTGAGTTTATTACAATCTATATTAATAAATATCGATTTTTCATGCTTATATTATTTTTACGGGTATACCCATTCTAGATATTTCAAAAAATAATATTAAAGTATTTTTAATTCCATAAGTAAGCAGTATTCATTTGTGATACTGTTGACAGATTTAAATTTCGATTAATACTTAGAATAAAATTAGACAAGCGTCAATGTATGAATTACCATATGTTGTAGTCCATATTAATATCAGCTTGAATATGTTATAAAATTAATTTAAATTAATGTAGTTCTTATCGTATCATTATAATATTTTATGTATATTAATATACATTTTATAAATATCAAATCATTGTCTAGATCAAATTACAAAAAATAGTCAGTTAAAGAGTTAGTATGACTATAAAGTATGATTATAAAATCATCCCTTTTTAATGGAAATCAGTTTTATTATTTCAGAAATAACCAATCTTATATTATAGATTTAATTATAAATAATTGTTATCATAATTTCAAAAAAATCAACAAAATATAATAATATAGATATATATATACTAAGATGTTATATTATTTTCATTATGTAGAACACTTCAATGGCAAACAAGCATTCAAATTTACATATCTTAACCGTAAGTGATTTAATAATGACTTTTCAACAATTAATTAATTTACAACAAGTTATAATTTAATATCAAGTCATTTTCCGTAATATATACATGTTGAAAAATGAATTTTTTTTCATATTTCTAGTAATTTATCATTCCATTAAAAGCGTAAAAAAAAGTAATTCAATTTTTCATCAGAAAATAATTGTATCGACATTAAAATTATTATCTTTAACAAAGCGTATAAAAATAAATAATATATAGTATTTATTGTTTTTCATTAGTGACATATAATTAATAAAATACTTAATAAAAATATCTTATGTATTATTTTATGTATTCAATTTAGGAAAACTTTATTAAAAAACATGAACATTTTCAGCTTTTTTACGTAAATATATAGATTATCTTTTTAATGCTGCTATTATGGGTATGAAACGATGATGCAATTACATAAATAAATTTAATACTTATTTTAAGAATATGAACCTTCCATTTCCAAAACCAATGATCTTTAAAAGAATTTGTCCAATTTGTAGTTTATAACGACCACATTTTTCTAAATCCAATGGATTGGTGTATGGAAAATATATTAAGTTCGCATAATTTTTTTTATACATATGTACATATTTAAATGTTAATGGCTTTTTTATACATACCTATAAAATATATTAAATAAAATATATATTTCAATGTTTAAGATCTTAAGTGAATCATTATTATTATTGTATCATAATCGTTAATAATAAAATGTAAAACCAAATAATAATAAAAAGTTTTTCGACACCTTTGTATATGCGTATAATCAATTAGAAGAAAAAAATTACTATGCTAAATTATTAACAGTATAGTACAGTTACAAATGCAAAAAAAAATAGTACAGTTATTTAAGAATATTAAACATATTGTTATTTATTGTTATTTTTTATTTTTTTAAATACAGTGTGATCATTTTTTCAAGTATCATTATATATTTCAACTAGATGACATTTTATTGAAATGAAATTTGGGGGGTACCTAGGGGACACTCAAATACACATTTTATGAAATTTTTAAATTTTTAACTTTTTAGGCACAAACATTCGCAATACAACTTACATTTTTTTAAATGGCAACACCTATTTTTAGCATAAGATTCTGATTAACTAATTTCTTTAAAGTCATTTTGCTCTTAACATTAGGTTATAACCTCAAAATTGACTCAATAACAATCAAAACTACTCAAATAAACATATCACACATAAAAAAGATTGTTTTTTTTTAAATATTTGAAATGATTGTTATTTAGTTAATTTTCAAGTTATAACCAAATGTTAAGGGTCAAAATGACTTTAAAAAAATTAGTTAATCCAAATCTGGTGTTAAAAATAGGTGTTGCATTAAAAAAATGCAAGTTACATTGCGCATGTTTGTGCCTAAAGAGTTAAAAATTTGAAAATTTCCCAAATTGTGTATTTGATTGCCCCTTAGGTACTCACATAAATTCATTTTAATAAAATGTCATTCAACCGAAATATTTAGTGATACCTGAAAAAATAATCACACTGTATATCCTTTAGCTTTTTTCCTTAATTCACTCTAAATATAGTATAAACAGAACGATTAATTATACAACTAGATATAAATTAATTTATTATAATAAGTGGGTTAATTTTCTTAAATGTTAACTATTACCTGTATTAAGTTTGTGCATAATTTAAAACTTATTTTCATAAAAATTTTTTATATAATGATTATACGGTAACTTCATTTCAATGCTAATATTTATAATACTAGAGTTTAACGCAACTCAATTTGAATTCAATTACCAATTTCATTGTGAACGTGAGTTATAATTATAATTATCATATATTTAAATTGTAAAATTTTTAAGGATCATAATTTTGTACGATAATATATAGTCAAATTTATTAGCATCCCCAAACTGATTTATGTGAATTTTAATTAAAACATATATTTATACGACCAGTATAAAACAAACTTTTGTCATGAATGTCGTTCTACATAATATAACAACAATTTTCACCACTAAAATTATCTTATCTCTTATCTTAAATTTTGATACGTAAAATATATATTAATATAATAAACAATATTCTACATAAAAGTATTTTGAACAATAAAATTATTTTCTAGGTATATTGAAAGACACAGGTTATAAATGTATGTAATTTAATTTTAAATATTAACATAGTTTTTGGGCACACTATTTATATAGTATAATTAAGGTATACTATTCGATTCTGTTCGGCTTTATTTCTAGTGCTGTTTACTAGTATAGAATTACGACAACACAGTATCCATCGAAGTTGATGGCCTCACGCTGTCCTCGATACTGTACACGAGTTCCATGATTTTTCTTTACTGAATATTAATTTATATATATAAATATATATATATATAATAAAATATAATAAAGCACTTGAAACTGTTTATACTTAAATGTATAAACCCAAAACACAAAAAATTATACACTTTAACCGCGTATACGTATTTCACAACTACATTGTCATCATCAGCGCGAACTAATAAAATGCGCTTTCTTTCGTCGGCTTTTTTTAATTACCATGTCTCGCGTGCATATGTTACTATTGGTCACAAGTAGCAGTGGTATAAGCATATGTTTGAGTTATATATATTTGTATGTCCTTGAGAGTACTTTTGATTTTAGTAGTTTTATTATGCTATAATAACACCTGTTCCCACACATATTTTTTTCATTTGCTTCCTGGTGTATATTATTCTTATTGTTGACGTTTTCTCCAAGTATTTAAAGTTGTCTACCGCTTCAAATTTCAAAACAAATAAGATAGTAAACAGTATATGATATATTACGATATCTATAAAATCAATCTAATTCAATAATGTATAAATAATTAGTCAATTGGAAACATGGTATAAATCGTATTTTCAAATATTTTGTTCTGTTTTTGGTTTTTTGTTTTTAGTATTAAAAGATTCCTTCAAAGCACTAGAAACGGGGTTTTTTGATATAGGTGAGTAAATTACACTAGATAACTTTCCTAAAAAAAAATAAATATTGATAAAAACTTAGAAGTATATTCTGTTATATACTTATATAATTATTATTATCAAACATTTGAAATAAAAGAGAACATAAGAAACAATTTAAAATATTTAATAATTAAAGAACACGGGTAGTAAGATAAAAAGGGGGGTTCTGGAACATAGGGAAATCCATAGCACCTGCAAATGCTATACCTATAACATGGCCACCCAAACACCGATGCAGGTGTTATACCTTTAACACAGCCACCCACCAGCACCGCTGCAGACGCTAAACCTTATTCAACCCTGGTACCTCAATACTCCTTCATCGCTGTACTTACCCTTTACATACCTCTATATCCCTCCCCACTCCAATTTCATATCTAATGATTATACGCGATCGATCGCGATGATTACGATTGATAACGATCAACACCTTCTTCACCCTTGGGCCTTCCATTGTATTTATCACATATACACGTAAGATAACAAGCAAATCGCACACATAATATATATTATAATAATAATGGACATATATCTCATTATTTATAGTACTATATAACAAACTTTAAAAACATTATTCATAACTATATACTATAGTAATTTATATAATTCGCATAAATATATCCATTTATTACATTTTTAATGTCGTATTAATATATTACTGAAACATTTCTATGTCATATGCATCGATAAATATTAACATATTTCACTCCCTCTTGTGCAAATAAAATAGTATTTATGAACTACATTCTTATAATTTTGAGTCACACGATAGGGTTGTACAAACCTGTTAAGACCTGCATAATATTTATCGTCAAATGTATAATAAGTGTTTCTTTTGAAATATAAAAAGTGTATAGTTATCATTTATCATGTATAATTTACTTTTAAAAACCACCAAATTCATATTCACCCTTACTTTTCTACAAATTTTACGTATTTTAACTCGATCATATGAGAATATAGACTTCGTATACGCCTATAGGTATAACATTGTAAATAAATACTACGATAAAAAAAACAAACAAAAACAAAAACAAAAAACAAAACAAAACATATTAGTAAATGTATTATATTCAAATATTTTCTAACACACAGACGCTCACTCGTGTTATCGATTGATGCAACAAACACGACTAGTCTATCATAATAATATTCTGGTACACTTCAAATATAAAGTAAACGAAAGAATTTGGATCAGTTTGATAGAAAAAATGAAACGGTTTATAGCTTTTTCGTATATATAATAAACAGCGCCGAAACAGTCTCAACCGGTAGTCAAGTCTATGCGCTGTTTGTAATGTGCGTAATGTTAATTTAGTTATTTTCAGGAATAAATTATACACGATAGTCGGCAACTATACACTTTTTATACTTCAAAAGACACACTTATTATACATTTGACGATAAATATTATGGAGGTCTAAACAGGTTTGTACAACCCTATCGTATGACTAAAAATTATAAGAATGTAGTTCATAAATACTACTTTATTTGCACGAGAGGGAGTGAAATATGTTAATATTTATCGATGCATATGACATAGAAATTTTTCAGTAATGTATTAATACGACATTAAAAATGTAATAAATGGATATATTTATGCGAATTATATAAATTACTATAGTATATAGTTATGAATAATGTTTTTAGAGTTTGTTATATAGTACTATAAATAATGAGATATATGTTTATCATTATTATAATATATATTATGTGTGCGATTTGCTTATGATCTTACGTGTATATGTGATAATTACAATGGAAGGCCCAAGAGTGAAGGTGTTGATCGTTATCAATCGTAATCATCGCGATCGATCGCGTATAATCAGTAGATATGAAATTAGAGTGGGGAGGGATATAGAGGTATGTAAAGGGTAAGTACAGCGATGAAGGAGTATTGAGGTACTAGGGTTGAATAAGGTTCAGCGCCTGCAGCGGTGCTGGTGGGCGGCTGTGTTAAAGGTATAGCACCTGCAGATGCTATGGATTTCTCTATGTTCCAGAAACCCCCTTTTTATCCTACTGCGAATCAACAAAATTAATTTTTAAATTTACACTGTATGAGACATTTGCAACAGTTGTACTCAATTAATGTCAATATTTATGACTAAAAGTAGAGTCTCAACTGTATTTCATGTTACTATTAAAATAACCCGTTTCTATTTTAGAACATCTCAGTTGTTAGTCGTTTCTTGTGAGATAAAATAAATCACACATATATCAAAAAAGCTAAAAACTTTTAGATAAGTGTGACACTAAATTTCCTTTATTCATAAATTAAAGTTCTATTATAAGCCATGAAAATGATATTGTAAATAAAGAAAGTCATCCCACAAATATATAGTGGTGGGGTTTTTCAATAATCCAATTATATACGTTTGGTAACGGAACATTGTGCATAATCAAATATAAACATTTGTAATGATTTTTTTTTTCATTATGAAAACAATATAGTTTTTAAACCGGACATGAATGGTATGTCTATTTTTTTCAATAAATATTATAATATAGAAAAAAACAATTCAGATTATAAATGTTATAATTAATTATTTCCTGTTGAACAAATCTCAAAATGAGATTATTATCTTTTACTAATAAAAATATACATTTTTATGAGTGATAAGAACTTAATATAAATTACAAATACTCATTAAGTATATATAATGAAGTCAATAACAACTATCCATTTTATTTGATAAGAATGTAAATCATGTAAAAATTAAATATGTTCAATTTTGATTTGATTTACTATATATACCACGAAACTTTCAATAAATCTGTATATTTCCGTATAAGTTTTATATATTAATATTTTAATATAAACATAATTATGTACAGTTTTAATATCTACACACACACACACACACACCTACACACACACACACACATATATATATATATATATACACAAGGGCAGTTTGATAAGTAATGTCTTTTATCGCATAACTTTTTTTAAAATTCCGATAAAATTCACATTTCTTTAAAATTTCATAGCTATTGTTGTTGGTTCAGTATGTGCCAAATCGTGTAAAATTATCAGTTAAAAAATTACATAATTTAAAATGACGACCTCTTTAAAGGTGCGGTTCAAACAGCAACAGCTGTAATTAAATTCTTGTCACGGAAAACGTTAAACCTATGGATATTCATAAACGTTTACATGTGGGTTAAGGCACTTTAAAAGACTTAAAAAAAGAATAAAGCGTGTCAAACCAAATGCACACCGATATCTGCTGCACCACGACAATGCGCGACTTCATTGCAGCCGAGCCACAATGAAAACAATTGAATCGTTGTAATTTGAATTCATTCCTCATCCACCCTATAGTCTGGATTTAGCACCAAGTGATTTTTTTTTTGTTTCCGAGACTTAACACCTAAGAGGTACAAAATTCATTTCTGACGTGACAATTAAAGCTGACGTAAAACGATGGTCCTCATTCAAACTGAAAAATTTTATGTAGACGGCTTGTTAAACAACTAACCACGATAGCACATATAATTATATGTGATATGCTCGAGACGCCATCTCGGATGGTGTCTTTTTCTTCTGTCAACCACCACCTGAGCGGCGTAAAAGTGTCGTGTCATCTTCACCCTCTTCTTGCTACCTTAACCATTAATGGTGGTGGTGATGAGGGAGTTGAAGTTGGACCGTTCTGTGTGTGTAATCGCTGTGACGAGAGTGTGCGACAACGTACCAAAAGTGATTCAAATTGTCCAACGGTTTTTCTTTTTCTCTTTCGTTCGCTTCCCCGAGTACCTCTCATCGTTTGTTTTCTTTTCTTTCTTCCATTCTCACTCAGCACACCAGTTCATTTGTTATCATTCTTTCACATTTTGTTACTACCAAAATTATATTTTGTTTTTTTCGATACACTGTAGTTTTATTTCAATTTCATCTGTTAACCTTGTTCGGTTCTTAAGAACCGCAACAATTGACCTAAAAAGTTGTTATATCGAAAAATAATTATATGAAAATAAAGTTCGTTACAACAACTGTTTTTGTTTTATTAATTTAAGTTCAATAGTTTAAAAGTTACAGGGAAAAATGCATTACTTATCAGCCCGCCCTCATATATATATATATATATGAATATATATATATATATACATACAAGGCCATATTTAGGGGGCTTGGGGGTTCAAATACCCCACTCCTGTGAATCTTTTTAATAGTTATATTAAATTGAATTTATTGAACTAAATTTTTAAGGTAGAGACACACTATTTACACGCTACATGTTAACCCGCATTTAGACATAATTTTATCATACACAACATTACCTAGTATTTAAATCTAGTAGTTGAAAAATATGATTGAATTTTTAACCCTCTACCTCCCCTGAAAATGTATTCCTGCTACGTCCTTGTATATATATAAACATAATGCCTTATAATTATATCTATAATTATGAGTATATCATACAATGTTTGTATTAATGGAAGGAATAAAATATATTTATTTATATATCTATTTAGAATTAGGAAAAGAGTATTATTTATACGTTCTTAATTCATTATTACCGTATATTGGTATGTACCATAATTAAATACGAATATTACAAATAAAATAACTATGAATTATTTACAAAGTAATGTAACATATAAAACAATATATATATATCTGTATATATATATATATATCTGTATATATATATATATATATATGTTTAACATTAGCTATTATCATACTTCATATTTATTAAACCGAGTTTCGGACAAACTAGCCGAATCTCCATGTATAGATAATAATTCGCCCGGCAATGTATAGTATTCATTTTTGTTTTTTGTTTTAGAACCGTCCAATATCTTTGGCATAGAAGAGTTTTGCAAAAATCACAAATTAATTGAAAATACATTAGCCAATGGTCAAAGTCTCAACGTTTTATCCATCAAAAACTCCACCGACCAACTACAACCAAATAGTAATGATCAATAACACAATTAATACATTCGGTCTTTATTCTTAGGGTTTCAATAACACGTACTGTTATTTGTGTGATTTTCGGAAATTTTACTCTTTCTCAACAATCGAATACACTTTTCTTATGGTTTCCAAGGGGACGCACCTCTATAATAGTTTATACATCTGTTGAATCACTTAAGTATGAGATGTAACATCTACATGACAAATATCCAGTAAAAAAATTAATGAACACTTGTTTAACAACCAAAAATCCAAACATATAATATTGAAAAAATCTAAAAAACTCTTTAAACATTTATCCGATAGTAAAATAAAGAAATTAAAGGATTTAATATATATTATATAATTAGTATAATAATAGAATTTATAAAACTTGTTCGTTTAAAAAATTAAGTGATTAGACAACAGTGATTTCATATAAAAATGTTATATGTTTTACAAAGAAGAAAAAAGAGAATATTATTGTTAGAATCAGCAAATAATAAAAAAGTAATTTGTATTAAATAATACATATATGATAAATTTAATATATATATATATATATATATATATTCATAATAATAATAATAACAATAATAATAATAATACAATTAAATTGTATCAATTTAAAAATATATTTGTACCTTGCTTTTATATCCCTAAATTAATTGTAACTTTTTTACAATTAAATACGAAGTTCGTGAACTACTAACGTACACAACTAACTTTGTGTTAACAACTGGTATCAGTTTACTTATAACAAAAACACAATGATTATCGGTCCTCATAAGAGTGTTTACGTTTCAACTTTTATTATAAGTGTTTTAATATTTACCGTCCATAACTTAAATGCATACAGTAAGTATGATTTATAGATTTAATTTAGTTTAAAATATATTGCATTTTAAGAGTTTTTAAAGTATGATACATGTTTTAGTTTAATATCTTGTTTTTTTTCTTATGTGTACGTTAAGTCGATTTGACGTTAAATCTGTTTGACGAAACTAAAAGTATATCTGAATTTTTATACGTACAAGGATCATTTCATTCAATACTATTGGCCCAAATATTATTAATTAAACTATTAAAAATTGTATTCACTTTGACGTATACAAAAATTTTAATAGTTAATATTATAACGTTTATATATTATTATTTCTAAATATAATTAATATTGAAATACATAAAAATGACATTAGTTTTTAATTTAACTATTTTCTTTAAAATTAATATGAAATCAGTAAACTTATTTCTAATGATATATATTATTTCATTTTAGATTGTGTTGGTAAGATAATTAGTTACAATTATTAATAGTGTTTTCATAAATACTACTATATACTATTCTATAAATATATAATATTAAGAAAAATTACATAGAGCAAACTTGGGTAAAACGATTAATATGTAACTAATGTTTTTCTGTTATGAATAACATGAATATATACAATTCTAAGTCTACGAATATACAGATTACATTTATTAATTTGTTTTGTTACGTTTATTTGTTGCCATGATGCAATAGAGCAAATCACAAAAAATTTAAAGATAAATGGTTAGTATCCTTGTATAGTTTTTCATTAATATTCATAAAATATATAACAAAACACATTTTTAATTTATGTTATTACACATAACTATAGAGTGATTGTATATTATTTTATTATTTTCACCATGTAGAAGACTTGAACGGTCCAAAAGCATTCGAATATGTATATTATCACAGTGAGTGAATTAATAATGATTTTTACAATTAAATGTATGTTATTTTGACAAATAAAAATAGCGCGTGACAGTTAAAATATACCAATTTTTATATTTTGATTTTATAGTTAAGCAATTTATACGGAAAAATATAAAATGTAGATTCATTCTAATTGGTATTCCTTCAGGTGTTTAATGGCACATTTTGTTTAAAATCTCACTAATTCATTTTCAACAAGTCTAATGTTTAAATGAACATGATTATATGCAAAATTATGTGGTTTTAAAACAGGAAACAATAATGTCAACTTCATTAAAACAAAATAATTTTTTTTTGTTTTTCTAGTTAATTCGTCTACTTTATATAGCTCACACACAAGTAAATTTTATTAACACTACATAAACCATAATCACTAACGTCAAATCTAATATTCAAATGATGAGTAGGTGCTCAACATGTTTCACAATTGATATTTTATTTTAAAAACATTGAATACTATTTTATTTTCAATATAGAATAATAACAGTTATAATAAAAATTACAACTTTTTTTTTTAGATATTTCACGTCAATATCTCAACGACCTCTTAACAGCAGTCATTTTAGGTACGTTATGATAATAAATTATTTTATATAGAATGAATAATTCTTTTAAAGACATAAAATAATCATATTTAAACTTAATGGCATTTAAATTTATTTTTCCAATTTTTAGCTTGCAACAAAATAACGCTTCTAAATCCAATGGAGTGGTGTACTAAAAACATACCTAGTTCGTATTAATTTTAAATTTATATATTTCAATATTACAGATTTGACTATTCATAATATATTATTATTACTGGAATATTGCACGATTTCAAACCATAATTTATGGCATATTTTTAATAATTATTAACAAAGGAAAATATAATTGTTATAAATGTAATGTGAAACCAATAAATCTATAAAAAATAAAAAGTATATTTCAATACTTCTATATATGTGTGTGTGATGAATTCTCAGAAAAAATATTCTCTTCGACCATCAAAGTTCATTAAACATTTTGTTTTTTCATTAAATATTCACTAAACTAAACTAAAGTTATTTTCCATAATTCACGTTAAATATAGTTTAAAACGATGTATTGATTATTCAAATAGTTAATGAACTCAGTATGAAGATATTAATCATAAATAGTAAATTTAATTATTAAAAATTGAACTATTCCTTGTATTTAGTATATGCATAGTATGAAAATTAGTGTCTTATAATTTTAGTACAATGTTATGTTAATAATGTAAATTAATTGTAATACATATATTTATTATTGCAATACGACTTACAGGTTCATCAGAAGTCGATAAAGAATCATTTTGTGATAGTAATTATATAGATTATTAAATATCACATGTCTAATGTTCAAAAAAAATTTAAGGACATTTGTTGCACAATATATATATATATTATATATATATTATATATTATATATATTATTATATATTATTATTGTTGGTAACGAGGATTAATAATATTAGGTAATTCACTCTGTACTTAGTGGACTGTATATATATGTACTTGAAAAAAACCAAAATATTTCAAATATAAATGTGTTATTGCTTGAATACCAAATAATTCAAACAATATATGAATAATAATTCAACAATATACAAAAATAATTCACAGCAACACAAATAAATAATTAGCCCTTTTGGCTCACCAATTATTATCTAAAATAATTCACTATATAATAAAAATACAAACATGTAATTAGACAAGCGAAGACTGCCTAGCCGCTACCAATCCTGACATATAAATATATATATATATATATATAAACTGGTTCAAATTCTAATTAATTATAATAATACAAGTATAAATAACGAAAAGAAAAACGAAATATATCACATCAAACCCTTGGCTATTAAAGCCAGAATAATAAAAAATATTAATTTAGCTATTAGAGTTATAAATTAAACTTGTAAAAATAATATTATAACACACACTTAACGCATTACGACGACGTCGACGGTTTTCGAACAACTATTAATACTTATATTACAATAATAATAATACGAATTCACGAAAACAGATTTATAATAAGAGAGTGCATGCACGAATCCTTTTAATAGTTGATATAGCGTGGATATATGATAATTAATTTCAATTGCACTAACATTATATGTGTGTGTATATATATATATATATATATATATATATATATATATATATTATATGTATATTAGTGATATCGTTAAATAACAACTATTCAATAGCTTCCTTAAAGTGATTTATATGATTTTATATATGAACTGTATGAAATAATCAGTCTGTCATTTATTTTATTTTACATATACAACGGTGTTACCCGATTGAAATTATTTTAAGCCATAATTTGATACGTAAACTAAATTATAACATAATTCGTATTATACAATACCAATTCATGACTAAAATAATAGTTTTACTTCTACTAATAAAATGAACGTACAATATTCCACATAAAATAATCGTAACGATTTAACAATTTTCTAGAGTTTTTTAATGTTTCCGGCTATAATAGTAAGTCATTTTAATATTAATTAACACTAATATGTTAATTGTAAAGATGTTATTAGATATATAATATTTTATGACTATAAAACTACGTATTTTTTTTAGTGAATGCATACTTTATAAAAGTCAACTTTTTAATCATTCTTTTTTTAAGGCCGAGGCAATGCCATAGATGCGCTGAAACATGGATATAATAATTTAGGTGACCAAATTACAGTTGGATTATTTACTTCATACAATTATATTTTAATATAATTTGGAAATTTAAAAACCTAAACAACAAATCAAATTAGTTTTATTATTATTAAATTAGTTTCTATTAGTTCTAGTAAATCAACCATTTTCATAAACATTTATTAGTAGCTTAATCAGTGGTGCAACCAGGGAGAATCTTAAGTCCGGACCTTCCCTTGAGAGGTTTAATAAAATATAATTTGTTTTGTATTGATGTTATTATATTAAAAATAAGTTATCAGTTTAATTTTAACTACATTACTCCAGTATTACAAAATACAGATAATAAAAAAATACATTTCCTTATTACTATTTGTCATTTTCTTATACAATACTAATAACAAGTGACGTATTTACAGGGAGGGGTCTAGAGGTATAAGAATCCACCCCCCAGACACTTTGTAGTGAGCCATATTCTAGTATTAAAAATACTAAAATACTTTTTTTTATATTAATTTATTGTACTATATTTTTTTTGACCTCCCAGAAAATTTTTGAAAATACGATACTGCTAGTAACGCAGAATAAATTATTTAATCATTTTTATGGTGTAATTAAGTTACTATCCGACGACCGAAGGATCAAAAATAGGCGATAATAAATAAAATATTACCCGAACGAAATAAAGTTAAAATATTAAACTGGAGAAGTTTAAGCTAGAGGTTATGCTATCAAAAGTGATGCTGACACCACGTTCCCCACTGATGAATACCACCAGGAGAATATCCGACTATTGGTGTTCTCTACATGCTCAATGGACGTAGGTACTGACCGATATTCTAGGATTATTCTGCCTGGTAGTCACGATCAGTCCTTGTTTGGGAAAATGTAATGTTAACGATCATTAAAGAACACAACAAAAAATAAATAAAAACACTATATAAAGTTATACGAAATATATTAATATCATACACAGTAATTATTATGGTTCCTCGTTGTACCAAGTCTGCCCTTGTTGGGTCTAGGAACAACGTCGAAAGACAACGAGAGACTTTATGGTTCCTCGCTGTGCAAAAACCTAACTAAGACTACCTTGGGTGGGTCTTGAAACAGCATCGAGACACGAGAGAATGTTGAAGAATGACAATTTGTTTAGTGGCCCAACCCCCTTATAAATGGTTGGCCTCAGTTATTTTAACAATTGAAAGTAAATTTTATGATCATATAAAGTCAGGAAAAATATGTATACTACGCAAATAACAACATATACATAAGTTATTAATTATGTACGGATATTGAAAAATACAATACAACGATAAAGATATCTATATATAAATACGTAAATTTCGTTTTTATACGAAACATACAGTAACATACATTAGTTCGTATATACTATATATATATATTATTATAACATACAATATATACTTTATAAACTCAAGTTTTGATTAAAATATAATAAACACATACCAGTATATTCGTATCTAATAATATCAATCTTTATCAAATATCAACAATATATTTTATCACGTTTAAACTTTAATTTAATTTTTTTTAAATTTTAATATTTATTTACTCTTGAATATTTATTATTTCGTTATGAAGCGTATTAATATATATTTTTAAAAATCTCAATTGAATCCCAAGTTTCCCAAAACTTAGTGAATTAAATCTTCTAGTACAAAAACAACTTCATCGACTGCCAATTAACGTACTATGTTTGACATTAAACTGTACGCGGTAATTTAACTGATTCTGAAAAAATTCAATATTTTGAAAATTTATGGACTCAAGATAATACATTTTCAATTCCTCCTACTATACATGACAAAAACTACTGAAGTTTCAGTATGGCTGGTTAGAAAATTATAAATGACGTGCCTATAGTATATTAAAATATGGTGCTTAATGTAAATATTAGATCTCTTTCTTAGTTCAGTAGTGGAAAATGTTTTAAGACGCTTAGTCAATTATGTAAAAAATCTTTTAACATTTTAAAATATTCTGTAGAAAAGTTTTCCAATCATGAAATAACTATATATCATTAAAATAGCGTAATCGATTTTCAATCATTTTTTGCAATTATTACGGGTAAATTATTATGTGTCTACAATCAACTTAATAAAGCTGGAAATCTCAAAAAGAAAATAATTGAAAAATAGGAACTCCAATAATTGAGTCAGTATGTCTTTGTGGATGATTAAGACATACCACTAAAAGGTTATCATGAATTTGGTACTTGAAGAACACCTAATAAATAAAATTAAATTTTGGGCATTATTGAGATTTTTTCTTCAACAAGTACATCCTCCAATAATGAATGCTATATTTTAGCTACAGAAAATTGTTGTAAAAATCTGCATTATATTTTTTGGAGGAATTAAAATAAAAAATTAGCATTCTTTATTATTATTATTTCTTCAAAAATTGAGAAAGAATTAATGAAAGTATTTTTTCTTCTATAATAACTAGTAATATAGCTGATATATTAGATGTTTAAAACTTTGCTTTATGTATTCGTTATTACGATATTAAAAACAATGATATTCCTGAAGATTTAAAAAAAATTATTTCAGTGTATGATGTTATTAAAAAAATTTATCAAATAATTACTGAATTAAAAGAATTTAGAAATAAATTTAAAAGTATACAAAATCAGGGCTACAATAAGACTTCCAATATAAATAAAAAATTCAACAGAATTGCAACTTTGATAAAACAAGAATACCCAAGTACATTATAATTTATGTACATTGTAATGTTCACAATTTTTATTTTTTTAAAGTTCTAAACTAACAGAATATTTGTTCAACTTTCTTAAAGTAATTGGAAAACTGTGTATCAAAAAGATAACTTTGAGTACCCCACTAGTTTCAAGCTATTAAAACATTTTGTTTTCTTTCTTGCTATTATAAATTTGTTATAATATTTCAAATTAAAGTAAATCTATTCCACAATTTTTAAAACTATTACGATTACTAGTCGTACATTCTACAATACCATCAAAAGCAAAAAGATCGTTTTGATTACTTGAACGTAAAAAAATTTGGGAAACTCAATATCAAAATCAAGACTCAGTGGACTAGTTGTATTCAGTATCCACTAAATTTATAAAATATAAAAATAAATTTAAATTCTGAATAAGTAATAAATTCATTAGCAACATCAAAACATCGTCTGAATTCTATTGTCTATTATAAATTAATATTACAGATTTCTAATAATTATTACATTTGTTCTTATTTTATTAATATGCGTACATGCAAATTATTGTATTTTTTGCTTACCTACATTTTTGAGCTAAATACTGATTATTAATTAATAACTGTTTGAATTATACTTATTTATAGATTTATTAATTGCATATAATATTACTTATTATAGGCAATTAACATTTAAAAATATAGAACCTTTCTCTACCCCTCGCCCACTATTAAGAAATTTCTGGCTGCACCATTAAACTCAATGCACTTCATAATAATCACAATGCATAATTTTAAATTACTACATGAAAATTCTAACATGTATGGAAATATATAAATTTTTATTCTTTTTTTTATCTTGTACACAAAAAAGATAAATCAAAAATAACATTAGGTATGTATAGTTTAATTTAATATTCTGATCTAGAAAATAACAATTATGTTACAACAAACTATTTAATGATAACGAATTGAGCTAGAAATTCAACTATTTTGTGTGAGAAAATAATACGTTTACTAAAGGAAATTAATTAAGTTAATTGAATTCAATAAAATATATATAAATTTAATCTATTTTCATTTTATTGGATTTATAGTAGTAAATAGATATTTAAATTTCAATACAATTACATGAATCTGTATTTAAAAAAATATATATGGGTAAAATCATAGTGGGTAATTCGATATAGAAGTTTATCCAAAATTATCAACATAAACATATTTTTTTAGATCTATCAGAACTATATTATAAGTACATGATTGATGAGATTTTACCAATTGTTGGTATGTATCATAATTTAACATATTTAACAATATAATAACTTAAAAATAAAATTTAACAACTCCAATTATATAAAATATACATATTTTTAAAAAATAATTCATAAAACAAATATATAAATAAATACTACTATTCAACATAATTTCATATCGTTATATCGGCTATATAATATAAAAATGTATTATAATATACATTTTGCGTAGTATAGTTATGTATTTCGTATTAACATGTCATAAGCCACTGTACTTTATTTGTATATATTTTCGAATCTAATCGTATACAAATACATTATGATTATTTCATAGCAATAGACTATATAAAAAACATTTTTTTTTAATAAATATAATAATTAATAACACTATTCTAAATTGAGTATTATTCAACTTGGTAATAAATATATGTAGTAAAGACAATTTGACTAGTATTATTTCTTAGTAAATTTGTATTTGACATAACGTCATATTGGTTTTTTTAGGTGATTCAGATGCATTAGGACCAAAAGAGTACTGTGAAAAATTTGAAGGTCTCAAATGTTTATTAGCACACAAATATAACCAACAAAAATAATATAACTAATTACTAATATTATATTTTACAGTTACAAAATGTATTGGTAAGACTATCTTTCACATCATCTATGCACACACCAGAAGTCCTCATATCGCATTTAATCGCATCCAACCACTTCTTCTTCGGTTTTCCTTTTCCTTTTTTTCCTTCAACGTTCATTTTCATAAACGTCCTTACAATTTCCGAATTTTTCTCCTCATAATATGACCAAACCGTCTAAGTCTATTCTCTCTCATCTTATCCACGATCGACGCTATTCCTACGTTTTCCTCTTACATATTAATTCGTTATCCTATCTTCTCTTGTCACTCCATTTATACATTTAAGCATTCTTATCTCTGCCATACTCATTATCTGCTTTATTTTTTTGTCAACCACCCTACATTCTGAACCATCCAACATAGTTGGTCTCACTACTCTTTTATAGAACTTACCTTTCCACCTCATTGGAATCTTCTTATCGCACAAAACACCAGACGCTTCTCTCCACTTGATCCACCCACATTTAATCCTATATTTCACATTCTTGTAAAAACCGCAGTTCTTTTGAACAAAGGGCCCTAAATACTTAGAACTTTTAACCTCACTTAACTCATCCCCGCTTATTGTCACTATACTCCTCATTTCATCTACTTGTCCTTTTTCATCAAACTCATACTCTATATACACTGTCATACTTCTACTAATCCTTAATCATTTCTTTCAAGAGCTAATCTCCACACATTAATCTTTTGATTAATTTATTTCCTATTTTTCCCTACCAAAACTATATCATCAGCAAACATCATGCACCATGATACATCACTTTGTATCTCTTTTATAACTTCATCCATTACTACAGAAAACAGGTAAGGGCCTAAAGCAGATCTTTGGTATACACCTACTCTTACTCGAAAATCCTCTATTTCTTCACACATACTTTTGACACTGGTACATGATCTCATATGATCTCTATGACTCATAAAATTCGAATTTAGCGTTCGAAATTAGTTTGTCTACTTTTTGAAACAAGCGAACCTCTTCTGCAACTCTATGAAGGCAATGAGCCAAATATGTATTGTGAACCATTTTAAAATAAAACACTTTTATTACGAATGCCGATTTAATCATATAACGTGCTGCGTCACTCACAAAAAGTAACACATCGTCTTGCTAAACACCGTTGGGCAATAATAAAGCCATTGATTTATCAAATAATTTTGCTTTTGTTGAGTGAATAACTTTTTTCAACACCTTGGATGTCAACAACAGTTTTTCCTGGACAATGAATTTTCAGTGTATCAATTATTGTATTAACTACATACACTCCATTGCTGTCGGTAGTCTCGTCAATGGATACCCATATTATTTTCTTTTGGACAGTGACCTTTATTTTATTAATCATCTAGTTGTAACAATCATTTACATAATATTTTCGAAGTGTTGATGCGTCAGGCATATCTTTTTACTTATATTTTTCTAAAAACTATTAAAATGAGTATTTTTCAGTTTATAAAGTGGTACATTTGCAAATAACAACGTTTTACATAATTTTAATTGAATTCCTTTCTAGTTTTAGTTTAGGGTTTGTTACCGATTGTTGCACATTATTTGTTTTTTGTTTTCTAAATGTGCTGTACTTTTGATGTGTTTGTCAGTTTTTAGGTGTTGTACTAACACGTTTTGCACTTGCTACTTTCACGTTAGAGATTTTCCAAATAAAATAAAATTATCCGTTGAAAATACAGATTCACCAAATTCGACTTACAATATTACGCAAATGATAAGCTTTTGTCAATTTTTCTTAATACAAATAAAACGTAATACACACGCGGCAAATATTCTAGAACTCAATAATTATTGTACCACGTACTATTCGTAATACAAAAATACAAAAATGACGTAATAAATAATTTGATTTTACTTTATTGTAATCTAGTCTACCCACTAACCATTAAGCTAAAAGTTATCAGTCTCTATCATCTTTATGATGAATTCTCAGTGTAAAATCATGAACTTTCACCTTGATTCATGAAAAAAATTCACCAAATTGCTTAACTTTTAATAAACCATCAAAATATATACTAAAAATTAAAAATATGCTCTTATAATCAAAAATATGCCAATTAAACCCAAAAATATCAAAATAAGCAAAAATTTGAACTAAAAACTTTGTGTATTTGATCACAAACGTTGTGAAATATATTGTGTACTTACTAAGCACATGATAAAGTTAACCAGAAAAAGTATGCAAATGTATAAAAGTCCTAGCTCTACTCATAAACTTTATGCCTCTATAATTTCAAAATTCTTGTATGTCTCCTTTGTCTTTAAATATAGATACCACAACGCTCTTTCTCCACTCTTTTGGCATTTTTTCTTCTATTAACACTTTGTTAAAAAGATCTTTCAACCACCATATGCTTACGATCCCTAACATCTTCCACACTTCCACTGACATTTCATCTGGTCTTACCGCTTTTTTCTTTTTCATCGCTCCCACGGTTTCCCATACCTCATTCTCTCTAATTAAATCTATTAGACCTTCGTTCCACGAAATATCCTCATATAAAATAGCTAAATAATTAAATAATTCTTATAAAATAAATAAAAAGTAAATAAGAGTAAAATGATTAAAATATAAGTTTATTGATCATTTAATTGTATCGTTTATAAAAGGATATTTTAACGTAATAAACATAAAACTACTAATATAGTGATATGTGCAATATTTGTATTTTATTCTAATGTGATCAAACATTTCGTTATTAAATTAAATCAAAAACGATTCGAAATTACACTATTTTATTGAAAACATATCATTTTGTATTTTCTAATCATTGAATTATTTACGATTTATAATAACAAATATCGATAAATATAAGTATAGGTACCGATATAAATATCGATGACTTATGCTTATATTATTATGAAGAGTATACTCAATATTTTCTAGATATTTCATTATTATTATATTAAATTATTTAATAATTCAATAACTGAACAGTATTTATTTCAAATACGGTTGATTGATTGAAATGTAATCTGATACTTAGAGTAGTAAAAGGCAAGCGTTAATATATGAATTACAACAAATTGTTTTCCATAATTATATCAGCTTGAATATATCATATACTTAATATCAAATACAAATTAATATAAATTAATGTAGTTCTGATCATATAAATTCTATGTGTTTTAATCACTATTTTATAATTACCAAAACATCACCTAGAAAAAATCAAAATTGTTCATGGATTAGAGGGTTAGTATGATTCTTTAGTCGTTAATTTTAATGGAGATCAGTTATACCATATCACAAACAAACAACCCTATAAATTTACTTATAAGTTATCGTTGTATTAATTTCAAATAATCGACAGAATATTATAATATATATTTTAAGTTATTATATTAATTTTACTATATAGAAAACTACAGTGGTAGTCAAGCATTCGAATATGCATATCGTAACTGTGAGTGATTTAATAATAATTTTTCTACGATTAGAAATTAGAAAAATTATCAATTATTTTTGCAATATGAATTGACCCATGAAAATAATGCACATTTCATAGATTGTAACGTTTTGGCCGTTCTGCCTATACAGTCTACTTCGTACCCACTACCCAGGGGGACACTAGACAGTGACCTACCGGCCGATTAGACGTAGGTAGATTATTCTAACGAGCTGGTAGGATTTTGTTTTATTAAATCGACCAAGTCGGTAACGAAAAAACGACTCGGTGGTGTATGGTAGTTGTCGTGCGGTTGATACGGCCGTCAGGTCCGGAGTGGCGTAAGTCGTGGCGGCGGCAGTCCCGGTATTACGTCGTTCACACGGGCTGGCTGGACTTGAACGGCGGCGGCTAGTGGCCGACGACGCTGTCGCGTGAACGGGAAAATGATTGCGTACGGGAACAAAACGACGGGAACGACGAAATACGAAACGACCGACGGTGTGCGTCCGCGCTCGGTGTTGTGTGTGTGAGAAATAAAAAATGAAAATAAAATAAATCTCCAAACGCTTTTGTTTTCAGAACACTCGTTAGATTTTATTATGAAATAATTGTTATACGTACGAAGTTTTTCCTATGACAAACGACCAAAAACACACGTAACAATTTTCGGGCCATGCGGTCGACGATAAGAGATATAATTACATTAGAGGGAAATTTGAACGGTGTACAACCGGCCCATAGACAATATCATTCGATCTATTAATAATCCGACCGACCGTCTGTCCAAATTTCGGAACGTTACAAAATTAAAGTAATATTATTATATATTTTGAATTTTAATAACTATTCTTAGAATAGATTAGACTGGTAGCTGGAGTCCAATTCCATTTTGTCCAACAGTCTTTTCGCTTTCAGAAGAGGGAAAGGCTCCTCAAAATGTCTTGCTAATTTCCCAAGGAAAATATATCAATTTTTCAATCACCGTCAATTTTTTGTTGCAACCTTCATTGATATTCGTAACACCTTTGGTTCTGTCCACATACCTATAATATTATCCCACCTTGATACATTAAACCTTCTCTCAGCCTTTCGTAATCTTATATCTTCTCTTTTTTCTCATAGAACTTTACATTTTTCTTCATCTTTTGGTTCAACAAACTTACGCTCTACGTTAACAAGTCTACCTTAAGGTTAGGTTAGACTTTGGGCTGTCTTAGCCCAATTCTTTTTAATATTTATATGAATTTCATGATCAAACACCTCGAATCCAATGACCATGAATGCCTTGTATATGCGGACGATATAGATGTATTTTCCCAAATACCAACTTGGACTCTGCAATTATTTCTATAAACAACGCACTGGAATTACTACACAATTCACAATTCACCTCTTATCTTTCTATTGCTCCCGAAAAATGTAAAGCCTTAATATTTACAAGACGTCGTTATCTATATTATTTTAATGTTATTATAAATGATACTCATTTCATCTTTATATTTCTCCAAAAGATTTTTCAGATTGGATAGGAAACACGTTGTCAATATAATTGCAAATAAATTGCGTATTTGCTGTGGTCGGGCAGTGTTCGATGCATCAGTGATCTAGTTGTTTCAATGTGCATCGTTTTCAAAAAGATTTAATTTTTGGCAAGCCTCATGATACGTAGCACATATTTGCCCGTTGATTGTTCTTAAATCTTTAAAGGATGTTGGTCCACGTACATTAAGTAAAAGTAATTGCAAGTAAAATCATTCTTAATTGTTTGGGTAAACAGTTTACAAACGGCCTAAAGCACCGGTTGAATATAAATTTGGATGTTCTTCAATTACTTTACCTTGTTTACGACGATGAAATTTTTTAGCTGATGCATTCCATGTAAAGTATCTTGACACTTCAGAGTAAAGTAGTACCATTACAAACATATCATTTATGCACTGTCAATTCTTGGTTTCGTCCTGACCAAATGGCCAAATACTAACCCCAGACTATATATTAACACTCGGCGCTACTAGAAGATTAACGTAATTAACCACCAAACAACGAAAAACACCACTTTCTTCAACAAATAACCCTAATAGGAAATAACGTTATAATCAACTAAGTTATTATCTGTAACATAAACAAATTGAAAAACAATATTTTTTTTTCATTTATCTAGTTAATTTCAAACGGTTAAAAGGCAGAACAAAAAGTAAACCATCATAAAATAATTGTTATGATATTAGAATTATTGTCTTTGAAAAATAGTGTATAATTAAGGAATAATCTCACAAAAAATACGACCATTTTCAGCTTTATTACGTCAATATTTGAATTATCTATTTTCTGGAGCCGCTAATGGTATGAATCGTTAATAAAATTGTACAAAGAAATTTAACATTTATTCTAAGAATATGAGACTATAATTACCAAAACCAATGATCTTAAAAATATTCATCCAATTTTTAGAATATATGAACAGCATTATACAAAAACCAATGGATTGGTGTGAAGAAAACTTATCAAGTTTGCATTTTTTTTACATAAATATTTATATATCTTTCAATGTAATAAAAAAATTTCTGAGTAAAATGTATAATAAATTAAATATGTTATTCAATGTTTAAGATTTTATTATTAAGAGTATATTATTAGTATAATTATCTTATATATATATACATATAAATTTAGCTTCCATATATTTGTGTCCGCGAAACTCGAAAAGTAATCGATGGATTGATTTGAAATTTTTATACAACGTTGCATTTCTATATAATAGTGTTTTAATATACTTTTCATCCTGAAATTCCCATGGCAACGGGAAATTCCAAGTGTTCTGCGAGGTATAAATAAAAACAATTGTTATTGACAAATATCTATATGCAAAGCCGGCACGAGAGGGGAGAGCAGAGCTCTTGTCCGGGCCTCTCAGATCGATACTTGTACTATTTTTAAATATGTATTAGTTTTATACAATTCACACTAAATAATAAATAATAATCTATTAAAAATAATAATTCAAGGAAATATTTGTATCCAATTTGAAAAATATTTTGTTTTTTATCATTTTTATCATGTGGGGTACATAATCTATAAATAATTATTTTGACGGGAACTTAGAAGACATTATGACGTTCACCAGTCCAAAGAAACTGTCACCCATTCGGTTCATTTTCAACATATAATGTTATAGGTTATTTATGTTAACGGTGTCTAAGAATAAGCCGCGTTATACATCCAATAGTGAAATTAGGTTCATTAAATTGTTTTCCTTGCCGACTGCCATCACATCACTGTAAGCTGCGTCGAAATAGTCTGGTTAGTGGCAATTAGACAAAATAAATAATAATCAATTCTCATTAATTATTTATTATATATATATATTTATTAATTTATATAATATAGAGTATTATAATAATAAAAATATAAATATAGATCATCACTCGACCGATTTGGCTGATTTTTTTTTTCGTTATTGTAAGGACAAAGTTTGTATGAAAAAAAGTTCTAGAAAATCTACCGGAAAAGTCAGAAATTTGTTACAGTTTTATTACGTGTAACCTAACCGGTACGTAGCAATGTTGTTAATCGGTTTTCAATTCAATTCCTAACAAAGTTCATTATTCATTTACAGATCAAGAAACAAACAAAAAGATCAGCTCGATGAATTTTTATGCCTACTGATTTGTTGAAACGAGGACAATCACATATTGAAATGCCACATATTGTTTCATCAGTTCGCCGTTGATGTGTATGTTAAAATCGAATGGAACGTGTAATATATATAAACGTTTAAATCAGCGAAAATTGCATATGGAAAAATACGTTCATCTAGGTGATGCCATGATTGTACATGAAAATGCAAACATTGTGGACCGACTTACTATTTTGCCAACGACGTATATTGGAAGCCCGAGGCACATGCATGAATACGCGCAAGATACGATGACCTACATGCGCCAATACGGTCGTCCAGACTTATTCATCACTTTCACTTGCACCCCAAAATGGATCGAAATTACGCAGCTGTTACTACCCTGTCAATCATTCAGCGATCGCCACAATATTACAGCATGAATATTCAAGCAGAAACTCAAGGCGATCATGTACTTAATTTAAAAGTATCATGTCTTCGGAAACGTACGATGTTGAATGTACTCTGTGGAGTGTGCAGAAAAGAGTACTGCTTCATGCGCATAATCAATGGAAAATAAAACCGGATGAAATTGACATCATTTGCGCAGAAATTCCTGGTTCCGAAACAGATCCAGAGTTCTTTATGAACTCTTATATACTTTTATGTACTTTATGAAATAGTAACGACGTATATGATTCATGGACCGTGTGGCAATCACAATTGGGAATCGCCGTACATGATCGAAAACAAATGCGTAAAAGCTGCGCAACGATGATATTTATAATTATGCACAAAACGAACAAACAAAAATGTAGTCCATTCACTAGCTTTACAATAAAAAACGATGTTCAGTAAAAAGCATTTTTTTTTCTTTCATTTCATTCCACAGCATAGCTACAGCAACGCAAAGTAGGGTATTAAATAAAATGATGTATTTTCTCGTTGAATCTAAGTTCACTAGAATACTTTTATTTACTTCCTTAATAATTAATATCATTTTTAGCCACAGCAAAACGTGACAAGGTTCAGCTAGTTATTATTATGATTCGTAACATTGCACATGTTAAATTATAAAATGAGGAATACATTAAATGTATATTGACGAAAAGAATGTAATCGTTGATAATGTAGTATAAAACCAATATCAGAATAATAAAAAATGTACAACACTTATGTATGCATGTAATCAATTAGTAAAAAAATATTATGCTCAACTAAAAACAAAGTTATTAAACGTATTATTGTTTTTTTTTTAATTACTTCAGCTCTTTTCTTTTGTTCGCATTAAATATAGTTTAAACAGCATACAAATAGATATAATTTAATTATACAAATAGATATAACTCAATTATAAATAACTTAATCATAAGTATATTAAATTTCTAAAATGTTAATTCTTACCTACATGAAGTTTGTGTATAATTTAAAACTTATTTTTGTATAATTTTACTACATATTGATTATAATGTAAACTCATTATAACACTAATATTTATTACACAAGGTTTTCACAAAATAGCTCAACAATCCAATCGCAAACAAATATGTGATAGTAAGTTGTTATTATTAATATCATTTGTTTAAAATTGTATAATTTATAAGGGCATAACTTTACATAATATATATATATATGTATTAATATCCCTAAGTATCCCTAAACTGATTTATGTGAATTTTAATTAATACCTTTATTGTCATCATTTTCATTTTACATAATGTAACACAACAATATTCACCATTGAAATAGTCTTATATCTTATCTTAAAATTTGATACGTAAAATATATATTAATATAATAAAAAATATTCTACATAAAAGTATTTCGAACAATAAAATTATTTTCTAGGTTTAATAAGTGAAACGGAATATAATTGTACGTAATTTAATTTTAATATTAACATAGTTTTTGGGCACACTAATTATATAGTATAATTTAAGTAAACGATTCTGTCCCGGGCGTCTATACAAAATGTGACACAAAAATATAGAGATTTTCTCAAAAAAGCCCAAACTAATAATGTTATCTACTTAGCAGTTATTGAACTATCACTAGGAAAGATTTATCTAAAAATACTATTAGTATTAATAAAATTGTTATATTTTTTTATATTTATTTACCATGTTATTAATGTGTGTTCGGCAAAATATATAATATTATATAATAATATATAATAACATATGTTCGGCTGAAAATATGTTAGAAATAACAATCGCACAACATGTTAACATTTAATTTCTTGCTAAATTAAATAAAACTGCCGCAGAGTTGTTTCGAATGTTAAATTAAATTTATGAAGAAGAAGAATTTTGACAATGTTTTCAACATTTTCGCTTGTTAAAGATGGGGCAGAACGAACAAGGTGATCATAATCTTCAACGTCTTCTCTCCCACTACAAAACCGTTTGTGCCATTCAAAACCCCAAGCTCGTGATAGCATCCTTCCCATAAACTTAATTTAAGTAGATAACTTTCAGCTAAGTAGATAGCTAAGTAGATATATGATAATAATTAATAGTTTGGATTTTATTGAGAAAGTCTCGTTATTTTTAAGTCATACCTCTTATTACTAGTGCTGTTTGCTAGTATGAAATTACCACAAGACCGTGTCCATCGAAGGTGATGGCCTCACGCTATCCTCGTTACCGTACATTTAATTACACTTAACATTACAGTTCCATGATTTTTCTTTACTGAATATTTATTTATGCATATATATATATAAATCTACATAGTTCTATCGATAAAATAATTTAGAATTAATATAAAGCAATTAGCGTTAAACCATCTTTGTTGATACAACAACTGTAATATATAAATAAGATAGTAAACAGTTTATAATATACATATTATAATATTATATTATGATCACTAAAAAATCTATCTAATTCAATAATGTATATACAATTAGAGTCAATCGAAAACATGCAGGGCTCGAGTTGGGAAAAAATAAGTAAAGGAGCTCAACCTCGATTACGATTTAAAAACTAAAATCCAAAGTGTAAAATTATTTAACACAAACCCGTGAGTTTGTACTACACTCCCTCTCATGGGAAGAAGTTTTTTTAAAAAAACTACAATTTAGCTACATACATATAAATTCCAAATAAAATCCATATAAATGAATGTGAATTGATGTTCATCACATTTTCTCAAAAAATTCAAAAACAACAATAAATGATAAGGGAAAACCCTACCAGTGATAACTGAAATTGATAACTTGAGTTGAACGAGCACACTAGACCACAGATACGTACAATAATTTGTTGTACATATCAGTGCATTACTGCACTAAGCATAGAATAAAAGCATATTATATCATATAAACAAACTATACAAAAATGTTGATTAAAAAATATTTAAAATTATTTAATTGACAACAATTTAAATCTACATTTAAAAAAAATTATTTCGGTCATAGTTTCTACCATCCCCCGTCCCAGAAAAAAAAGTAGTTGGGGTGCGCAAAATAAAAAAAATAATAGGGAAACTTTGTCCCCCTGGATACCCCCCAATTCGAGCACTGTAAACATGGTATAAATCATATTTTCCAACATTTTGTTTTGTTTTTTGTTTGTAGTTGTACGAGATTCCTTCAGAGCACTGAAAAAGAGTTTTTTTGAATTAGGTGAGTAAATTACACTTGATAATTTTCCTAAAAACAATAAATATTGATAAAAGTTTAGATTCTATACTAAGAAATTATTATCAAACATATAAAACAAAATGATACATAAAGAACATTTTCTATTATTTTCTGATTAAAGAGCACGGGTTAACAAAATTAATTTTAAAATTCACACTGTATAAGACATTTGCAACAGTTGCATTCAATTAACTTCAATATTTTTGACTAAAAGTAGAATCTCAACCATATTTCATATTACTATTAATATAACCACTTTCTATTTTAGAACATTTTAGTTGTTATTCGTTAATTGTGAGATGAAATAAATCACACACACATCAAAAAAGCTAGAAACTTTTAGATAAAGATGATAGAATTTTTTTACTCATACATTAAATTACTCTCATATGTCATAAAAATGATATTGCAAATAAAGAAAGTCATTGCACAAATACATAGTATTTTTTTTATTGGGTTTTTTCAATAATCTCATTGATAACGGAATATTGTGCACAGTCAAATATAAAAATTTGTAATGATTTTTTTTTCTTTGTGAAAACAATATAGTTCTTACGTTGGACATGAATGGTATATCTATTTTTTTATAAAATATTATCCTGATGGACGAATCTCAGAATATTTTATTTTATAAATATACATTCTTATGAATTATAATATCTAGCTATAAATTACAAATACTTATTTAAGATGTCAGCATAAAATTTTTTTGATAAAATAATATTCTTATAAATCAAACAAATAAGTAAAAATCAACTAACCCTTAAATTTGATAAGAATGTAAATCTTATATTAATTAAGTATGTTTAATTTTTATTTGATGTACCACATACTACGAGACTTTCAATACAACTCTATATTTGCTTATAAGAAATATATAAATTGTAATTGGTTAAATATAAATATTAAGCGTAATTTATTTATATTTCTACATAAAGGCATAAATATGTACAAATTTAATACCTATATATATATTCATGTATTTATTGCCTTATAATATTTATAATTACAAGTATACCATACAATTTTAACAACAATTAACGGAATAAAACATATTTATTTACATATTTATTTAGAATTCGAAAAACAATATTATTTATACATTCTTGAAAAAATTTTACCACATATTGGTATGTATCATAAGTAATCATGATTATAAATTGTATTAATATTAATTTTTAATACAGTTTTTGTGTAACATATATTATAATTTACAAATATATATAAATATATATATATATATATAGTATTCACTGTAATTTAATGTCTGATTTTGGATGTTACGCGGGGGGCCAAAGTACCTATTTTTTCAAAGAACCCTTTTTAATTTTTCTTAACGAGATGCAAAGAACACCGTAGCCCTCCACAAGTCAATAAGACATTTAATTTTTCAAGAACACCTATTTGTTTTATCCTTTTGCACCACTCTTCCAATTTTTTTCCGATTCAAGCACTGCTGTTGTCAAACCTCATAATTAATATACTGTGTTTTGACTAACTTATCTAATCTCCATACGTTAGTCATAATTGGCTCTGAAAAAGTGTAGTATTTTTTTTCAGATAAATCCGGTGTTGAAGGCCCACTAGGATTTTGTAAAACTTTATACAACTTAAATCAAAATAAATCTACCAATGATCAAAATCACAACGTTTTACTTACCCATTCCTCCAGCAACCAAGAAAAACCAGGTAATGATCAATAACACAATAAATACATTTTGTTTTAATTTTCAGTGTTTCAATAACAATTTGTACAGTTCCTCACCAATTAGATACAATTTTTTTTATGGTTCCCATGGAAAAAGACTTCTCCAATATTTTTTACTTCTTTCGAACCACTTAAGTATGGGATGGAACATCTATATGACTAATGTCCATTGAAAAAGAATATCTACACTTTTCTAACAACCAAATATCAAAAATCATAACATATAATATTTAAAAACTAGAATTGTAGTAGCCTCGAGCGTATAGGTTTTCGAATGGGTAAAATGTGTGTAGAGGAAAAAATAAGTCTGAGCCTGAATAGATACAATATAAGAACTTTATTAATTTTAATGTTATAATATAATTTTGGTGTGGTAACGCGAGGACGGTGTCGACTGCACTGGCTTTTCCTCTAATTGTTATCTGCGTCGGCACCGACCGCCGTATCGGGAGGGAATAACACACATAAATATACACACATACACAACAACATGTTACAAAAATACAATATTACCACAGAATGTTCTTTAAATATTTTTCAAACGGATTACTTTTTAGTGTAAAAAAAATATAAAAATATAAAAAATAAATAAAACTGGAAGACACTAAAATAATACTCGTATATATTCTCATTAAAATAATATAATTTTTAAAATGTGTTTACATTCATTACAATGGTCATGAAATTTATTTTGATTGTAATATTAATTGACTCCCAACTATTTATAAGAGGGTTGGGCCACTCACAAATTTTATCAGTTGTCAACATTCTTTCGTTGTATCTCGACGCTGGTCCAAGACCTACTCAGTCCAGACTTAGCAAGTTTTCGGTACCTCACTAATTAATATGTTAATATATTACGTATAAGGTTACATAGTGTTTTTATTTCTTTTTCTCGTATAACTTATCCAGTTTAGTGTTAGTTCGTTCGAAAACTAATTTATTTATTTACTATCACACATTTTTTTTGGTCGTTCGGTCATCGGGTAGTAACTTACTTATTATTAAACATACTCGATAATTAAAAATTATTCATAAGTCCGTCCCACTTCAAGTTATTGGCGGTCAACTGTACCTTATTCAATATTTACTATTATTCAACGTCATATTTACTGTATCCTATTAAAGAATAATTCACGATTCCACTCATTTAATTGAATAATCAACCGGGTCATATTTTAATGTTCGTTGTTTTTTTTTTTTTTTAATTATTTAGGTGCGGTTGAAGATGAAATGAATTATGACTTTTCTAATACAAGTTCCGACATACCATTATCAAGCACATATGCCCATGATCAAAGTAACACAACGGTCTACACTCAACCGTCCACCTACGATTATCAAACAGGTTATGATCAATTATATAGTAAGAATTTTTTTTTATCGTTAATAATTAATATATAAACCAATGCATTACTCAAAATAAGTTTCTATTTCGAACGTCGCGTTGTCAATATTAATTATATAACTGTTATTGTGTATACAATAATATAGATGGTTATTACAAAAATGTTAGGTTAGTGTATAAAAACATACTCCACTAACGTACGCAAAAATAATAATATAGTATTAGAAGACATTTGAAATAAATAAATACCAGTGAATGTAAAATTATTAATTCGAATGATAGTGACGAAATATTACATTTAGTCATAACAGTTACAATTAATAAAAACATTAATTAATACAGCGAACTCTCGACAATTCATACCTGGAAAATCTTGCAGTAGTTTGAATACAAAAAATGTATTTAGGTATAGTCAATAATTCAAAGTAAAATTTTAAACAAGCCAGTCACTAATACGCAACAATTCAAAATTCTTCCAATCAACTCTCAGCAATTGAAAGTTGTTTCAACAAATATTTACTATGTGCATACATATTATGTATTAGGTTATCTCTTTTCTCTATATTCTTCATTTCTCCCTACATATCATTCAATATACATGTATTTATATCATTTTATAATACATTGTATTATTATTAAAATTATTACACATTATATACATACAATATACATTACCTATATTACTTTTTTCAGTACACCTGATAATTCGAATATTTTTTTTACCTTCTCGATATTTCGAACCTCTAAGCAATTTGAATATTCGATAATTAAAAATTATTCATAAGTCTGTCCCACTTCAAATTATTGAGGGTCAACTGTACTTTATTCAATATTTACTGTTATTCAACGTCATGTGTACTATATCCCATTAAAGAATAATTCACAATAACAACCATTTAATTAGATAATCGACCAGGTCATTGTTTAATGTTTGTCATTTTTTCTTTTTTTTAAATTATTTAGATATGGTTGATGATGAAATGAATTATGACTTTTCTAATACAAGTTCCGACATACCATTATCAAACACATATGCCCATGGTCAAAGCAGCACAATGGTCTACACTCAACCGTCGACCTTTGATTATCAAACAGGTTATGATCAATTATATAATATTGACTTTTTTTTTTTATTGCTAATAATTAGTATACAAACCAATGCATTATATAAAATAAGTTTCTATTTCCACCGTCGCGTTGTCAATATTAATTAGATAACTCTTATTATGTATACAATTAATAGATGATTATTTAAAAAGGTTAGGTTAGTGTATAAAAGACATACCCCACTAACGTACGCAAAAATAATATAGTATTTGAAGAAATTTGAAATAAATAAATACTAGGAGATATAGAATTATTCTATAGAATAATACCAAAATGACTTGAAATATATAAATGGGCTACATAATTTTATAACTTAAATTATTGTAGGTAAATATATTTAAATCTTCACAATAGTGCATAAACTACTAATTTAATACCAGACATCCATAAAATACAAAATGTGTCATATATTATATTATATTCGTTGTTTTTTTTCCTTCTTAGATAATTTAGGTACAGTTAGTGGTGATGTTCATTATGACTTTTCTAGAGGTTCAAGCATATCATTACCAAATACTTTGGTCGATGGTCAAAGTAGTACAATCGATCCCACAATCGCTGAATACCAAAGAGGTTGTGAATAATAATATAATGAGAACTAATGGTATTTTCAGTCACAATTATGGTTTGCACTGTTGGTCTAAAACTGGTAGCAATATTACAATTCATTTTAAAAAAGGTTTTTTCCCTTTTTAATATTTTATATTTGGAACCAATGACGTACTAAGAGTAATAAGTAAGAGAAGTAATGACTCAATATAATATGAAATATAATTTTGTTAATTCGCAAAAAATCTAAGCCATAATTATAAAATAATTTAAATTTAATTCATAAACAAGTACATCTAAAGTATAATTTACAATAACGAATAGGAACGAATATATTTATAATAATAAATACCAATATAAAAATAAAAATGTTATATAATCTGCTTAAATTTATTACTTTAAATAATTCTTACTGTTATTATTATTTAAACAATAATACTATATGAAATAAACACACTTATACAACAACTTGTATATATTTATTTTTTCTTTATTCAATGTAATATTTATTGGCTTTTTTGTATATTTAAGTATATATATATATGTATATATTTTTTAAATTTATTAACAAGTATTAACTTACACTTTTTATTTTTATTTCTATTTTTAATTTTTTGCATATAGTTTTACTCTTTATTTATTTTCTGTTTTGTTTTCACTACTTTATTATTTAATACTTTCACTTTTGAAATATGAATAAGATATCTCTGGTTTTGTAAAATATTGTTATCATTTTCATAAAAATGGTTTCAATTAATAAAAACAATAATTAGAAATCTGTTCATTATCGACAATAATTCAATGTGATATTTATTATAACTTAAGGATTAAATCCTATTATTTTCACTCGTAAATCATTGATTTTGGAAAAGTTTAATATTCGTTGTTTTTTTTTATAGATCATTCCGGTACACTAGCTGCAATTCCAGAACAGTATATGAATCGCAACACTTCATCGGGATTTACATATACACCAGGTAATATTAATTGTACCCCAAAAACCCGTTTAAATTTGACTTATGCACTTATAATATAATAATGAATAAACACTGAAGAAGTCTTAATTATAATAACAAATTCAAAACAAATGTATTCATAATAATAGATATCAGTATAAAAATAATGTGTTTAATAAAATCTGTTTCTATTCACTAAATCGTCTTTGTTATAATAACTAAATAACTCTGACTTATTACGTGTATCGAATATAAGCATACATTTATAAATAAATGTATGATATATGTATCAAAAACTTTTTCTATACATACAGAAAATAATTTGAACATATTCTTAAGACAAGTATACCTGAAAGTTGACTTAGAATAGCGACTACAAACTAAAGGAATAATAATATAGATCAACTATAATCAATGTAAAGATAATATATTTGTACAAACTATTCATTAGGTTACATTTGCAAGATTAATTGGATAAATGCAATTCTTTTATAATATTGTTAAAATTGTTAATGAAAAAGTTCAATATCGACTATGATCTAACTTGCTATTTACCATATCCTTTTAAAGAGATTAACTATACCCATTTAAAGAAATTAACTCTATCCTTATTCGTAGATTATTATGGTGCACCAAATCCGATACAGTATTTACATTTCAACTCGTCGTTGGAATCTACATCTGCTGGTGGTCAGAATCCCTACACCTCAAATCAATTAGGTAATGATGAATTATACGATATAAAATAATACGATGAACAAGTGTTATATTCCCTATAAGGATCTCAAAAATAATACGCACCTTTATTCAATTGTCTGATACAATTTGGCATTACGTTTAAAATCGGAACAAACTTCATCTTACGTAATGAAAATTCACTTACATCGTTAAGATACATGTCGGGAAACAATTAGTATAACAATAATATCATCTAAACCATAAAACGTTATGCTATTCCATATCCGTATAGCTCTAAATAACCGTATCATTTATTCTCAATTAAAGTCTAATTAGTTTTATTACAATGCATAATTGATACCGTTTATTTATTTTTTGTTCTTTTGATGTTTTATTTTTAGCCGCACAACATCCGGAGTTCCATGCCACCACTTTTGATGTCCGTGTTCTACCAACATTCTATGTTCCTTCTTCAAACCAAGACAATATTTATGACCCTAATGATAAACGCCCTTACAATGATTAATATTATGTATTCACGTTCACTATGTATATTTTAGTGGTAAAAACGCCGTAACGTTTTCTAACGTGAATTACTGTTTAATTTTTCAAATGTAAATTGTGTTTACTCGGTGATTATAATTTACCGGATATTTAATTAGAAATGCGTTATAATTACTATTACACTCCATACACGTCTGTGTCAAATGTGTGTTTCGACTATATATATATATATATGTCCATTGTTCGATACCTAAATAGTGCGATGATGAATACGGTTCGACCGAGGGAATCGTTCGAGACGAATTAATTTATGCCGCGTCTGGCCGTAATGGTGATTGAAGCTGAAAAAAGAAAATGAACGTCTGATCTGAGGCGAAAATAACAAGTACGTTTCAACGCGGAGAAGTCGCGGTCGTTCGAGGCCACGACGCCGGACGAGCCGAACGACGGGGTGTGTCCATTAAGCCGAAAATATTTGTCGCTAAACACGTGTCGGTGACAAAAATAAGAAATACCTCTGAAATTTGGCAACGACAAATTTTTGTTTTCCGCGGGCAAACCTTTCCATAATGCGACAACGTTTATAAACACGGTTAGCGACAACGTCCAGACCGGTCAAATATTATCGCTAGACGTTTGAAAACCCGTCACACTTGGGGCCCATTCGTTCATTTTAGCCCAGACCGCCTGCAAGTCTTGCGTTGAAACGTTTATGTATTTCTTAATTTACTTAATTTTTTTGTTTTTTTAATCAAATCATAGAAATCGCACAATAGCCACGGTCATTCTCGTTCCACATTCTGTTTGAGACCAATCCATTTGGCGAAACGTTCATCAAAATACGGTGCGGACGTTGCACGCATTTAAAATTTTGTCGTCGGCGACGGACACACGTTTCCTCGGCCTAGAGCGGCGCACGCGAAATGAGAGGGACCGGTCGTCCTCCGCGGGATCCGTGACAATGGATTTACAGCGCGTTCCGACAAGCGGGTCGACGCGTAGGCGCGGTGCGACGGGGGCGGGCGATCGACGGGACGTGGCCAAAGGCAGTGCGACGGACGGCCGAACGCATACGAAAACATCGTGTACACACTGTCGCGCGCGTTATCTTCCTGCCCGTTATCCCGTGCCGCGTTTCGCGCAACACGCACCCGGCGCATTCCGCTTAGCTCGCCGTCGTCGTGACCGTCCGCGTCTGCAAATCGAACCCGCCCGAACCATGTACCGCCGCCTACGCGAATGTGTGTGGACGCTGTGCGCCGTGGCCGTGGTGGTGTACGGCGCCGCGGTGGACGCCGCGTCGACGTCCGGCGTGTACGCGGACAACGGTGTGCAGACGGTGAGACGGGACCCGATGTCCGCGGACGAGTGGAACGAGGTGGAACGCGTAGTGACGGCCATGTTCGGCGTGCCGACGACGCCGCGCAAGTCTGCCAAACGCCTGGACGGGTCGGCGTCGCGGTTCCTGTTCGACGTCTACAAATCATTACAGCAGGACGGACGGACGACCAGGACCGCGTCGGACGTGGGCCAGTACGACGACCGTACCGTGCAGGACAGCGACGTGATCGTCACGTTATACCTGTCTACCCGTTGTGAGTATACGCGTTGCTGCGCACAGACATGTTTTTTGTTTTTGGTTTTTTTTTTTGTTTCGTCATTCGTTAACGCCCAAAATTCTAAACCGTTCCGAGTGCTGTGTGTAAACGACTGAGGTATATTTTCAAAAATCATATACACTTGATACTTATAATACATATTATACCTACTTGTACCATCGGGTTAGCTTATACATACGTTATAAATATGTATATATATATTTAAAAATTAAACATTATGTTATTTTTAATTCATTAACTTAGAGTCACATTATATGAATTATACAAATTGTAGGTAAACATTTTATTCTGATTATACTCTATTAAAGATCTTTTCTCAGCTGTACAGTTTTCACTAACATTTAAATTTAATTTTCAAACATTTCCCAACAAAAAACTTGAAACATTATAATTTACTAGCAATGAAAAAATATATTTAATTATTGCCATAGATCATTTGACATCTAGATAGAAGGTCTATATAATTATAGCAAAAGCCTTATAGACCTTTTAATGAATTTAAGATATGAGTATGCATAGACAATAACTAGATAGCCATTTATTATCGAGGCGACAGTCACTTTAAGCCTAAACAAGAATTTTTAAATTTGTATGCAATAGTACTAGTTGATAAAACACAAATAAGTGATAAAATTATTTTTACAACTTACGAATATTAAATTTTACATATTATATGTTTTGCAATTTCATTTATTCAAAATAAATAATATATCCTGTGTTACTAATATTATAAGTAAATTTTTATTTATTTTTACAATTAATCGATGATGGAATAATTATTGTATTTTATTATATAAAAACCCTTCAAATAGTTTAACCGTGTTTAGCTCATGTTTGTTGTATCAGTCAAAACAAAGCTGGTGATGGTCAAACTATAAAAAAAAACATTTCAATACTATATAATAAATAATAATCTTTAGCAGTAAAAGTGTAATAATTATCAATAATGAAGAGTGATCATTTTAAATTAAATTAAATTATTTCATTTCAATTCTAAGACTTAAAAGCATATTCGTATCTTACATATATCATTTAAACCAAGGAGGATTTTTTTTTATCAATTGTTTGTTTTTTACACAACAAAAATGTAAACATTGTGGTTTAGGCAAATAGTGGCTATCTAATTGTAATTAAATTATTTATATAGGTATATGTCTATGGATAATTATTATAATTCAATACCTATAATAATACATTTATTTGTTTTTCTAATCAATTAAATTATATCACAATACTTTTTACCTTTACTTTAAATAACTTCAACAATATTTTAAAATACAATGTAATAATGTATACATACATATTTAATTTTCAATTAAATGATTAAAGCATAGTTACAAATATGACTTAACGCCATGATCATAAAACAGTTCCGAATGTGTTAATAGTTTTACTGACTACTGTATTTATATTTAACATGGATTAATAGGGTCTGTATAAATATAAGCTGTCAGTTATTCCTTATATATATATATATATATATATATATATAGCTGTATAATTTATCTTTTGTTATTTGACATATAATAATAAATTTTATATCAATCACTACATATGAAATAATTCTAAGTACACCACTAAACTGTTTTAATATTTTTTTTTTTTAAGCAAAATTAGTTTTTAATAACCATTTTTTTCATATACGTTACACTTATATAGCTGCAAAAGGTACCGTACGTCATGAACACAGTAAACGAATTTGGTTTGAGTTAAATCATGTGCCTCCTAAAAAAACTCATACAATAACTTTAGCTGAAGTTTATATTTATAAATTGGGAAATTTTAATCAGGATGTTAAAACATACTCGGTTAATTTATACCAAGTGTTGAATACAAAAAATAGGTAAGAAAACTATTATAATCTATATTGCATTTTATTTTATTTACTATATATTAATATATATTAATTATTCATAGAGATAAAGAACTAAAATTAGTCAGTACTCAAAACACAACTACTGATTTCGATGGATGGCTTCGCTTTAATACAACATCTGCTCTCTTGTCATGGACACATTTTTCATTTCCAAACAGAGGATTATATATTTCTATACATTTGCTTGACAATAAAGGTAATTTTATGTTCATTAATCATTGTCTAGCTAAACCATATTGGTCATGGTCCAAGCTAAAATGTTTAAATTAAATAAACAAAATAATAGTGTTACAAATCAAAACCTGCTTGTGCTGGAGGAGGTGTAACAGATAAAAAGATATTTTTCCCTTTATAATATATTGTTATGAATTAGTAGGTAATGGTTATGAAAAAAAAAACAGATACTACCAACTATTATTATTTGTTTTAAATGAATACATATAACTATACTCAACACATTTTAGTTAATAAACAAATTATTATTGTATAAAAATTGAAAAAATATTTTTATATCCAAAAGTTTTCAAGTAAAATACATATACCCCTACAATTTGAATGAAATATAATTATTATTCTAATTGACATTAAATATGAATTCCTGTGATTTCACGGTTACTTTACGATTTATGTGTATTTAAGTTGAAGAACTTAAATATTTTTTATTTATATATTTTATTATAATAATTTTTACTTGTTAGATCATGAAATTAAACCAGAAAACATTGGTTTGGTAATTTGGACAAACAAACATCAATTATCTGAATCAAAAAAACCCTTTATGGCAGTTTATTTGAAATCTAAAAATGGGGGAAATATTGTTACTAATCCTTCACTTCAAAAACATAGACGTAAAAGACAAAAACTATTGGAAACCAGTAGTTTAAATTTTCACGCAAATCCATTTCAAGGTATGATATATATATATATGTGTGTGTGTGTGTGTAATCAACTATTATATATTATAAGAAATGTATTTCAGACTTTACAAATTTATACGAAGTTCGAAGTTGTCAAGTACAAACACTATACGTGAGTTTCAGGGATCTTGAATGGCAGGTAAAATCTATTAATTAATTAATTAGAATACGACAGTTATCCATTAAAATTATAACTTAAAAACCATTATTACTTAAAAACAAATTTTAAAACTTAAATATGTTATTTTTATATTAATCACTATTAGGATTGGATTATTGCACCGGACGGATATGGGGCGTTTTATTGCTCGGGCTCATGTAACTTCCCATTAAATTCTCATTTGAACGCTACAAACCATGCTATCGTACAAACCTTGGTTCACCTGTTGAAACCGTTACGAATACCTAAACCATGCTGCGCACCAACAAAAATGGCCCAGCAATCCATATTGTTTTTCTTAGACGATAACAATGTGATTTTAAAAAAATACAGGAATATGGTAGTTAAAAGTTGTGGATGTCATTAGATTTTTCTTCTTGTAAAAATAAAACTATCTTCAAAAATGGCATTATTGCTTAACCTTGTTTCAACTTTATATGTATCATAGAACATTTATTTTTTATAATTATAGATTATTTCTTTAATGTAATGAAAAATGTATAGTATTGTACAATCAAGTATATTAAAAATTAAATTGAAAAATATATACATACCTGCCTACAATTTGTTTTGACATTTTTACAGCCATTTCATACGTTTTGTACATACAATAATTAAGTAGTATCTTATATACAATTATCATATAAAAAAATGTATTTATTTTTATTTGTCTTATAACATTATAATATTATACTTTAAAGAATTAAATATTTAATACAATAAGACGATTTTATGTAATTCTAATTATAAACCTAAATAAAAAATATTAAAAGTACTTATTACCGTTTTGTTTTATTAGCTAATAACATTTGTATTATTGTGAAATTAAATATTTGTATATTATATACAAATATAATAATAATAATAACAATATAATTTGACAACAAAGTTTCGAAACTGTATTTAATTAATTTGAATAATTATCAATTGGTTTTGAATATTTGAATAAGTGTTCATGACAGTCACAATTGGTTTTTCTGTACTAAATAAGCACGGCTGGTGCTTATTAATAAATGAAGATTTTGCATTTAAAATGGGGCGTTTACGCTAATCCTGTGCAGTTTTCTGGTCTGATATCTACCTCATCACCGAGAGTTTACTGTACCACATATTTCCATGTTACTATATTGTATAGAAGTCACGGTTGTGTATATGCCTTAGAGACATAAATCATATACTGTTCTGTTTAATATAAAAACGCCATCTATAACCGTTGTTATACCATTCAGCAAAGCAATTGAGGTATTGATAACTAGAAAGAAATCGTCGCTATTATTTTATAATGAACTAGCTGAACCCGACCACGCTTCGCTGTGGCTCATAGGGAAGTGAATAAAAGTATTCTAGTGAACATAGATTCACCGAGAAAACATACAGGGTCTGTCCTGAATGAAACCGGACTAACTCTGGCGTGGCTCTGTCTCGCGTCGAATAGAAAAACTGATGGTGGAGGAAGATAGTGGATAGCTTTAGCAACGTCATGCAACAATCCGCAGTTCGCTTCGTGCAATGTGACGAAGCAAGTCGTTTGTTGCACGAGACGCTCTATGGGTGTATTGTTACAAAGTAAAATGCCTCGGTTGATCGAGCAACGATATACCATTAAATTTTGTGTCAGGCTCGGAAATCTGGAACAGAGACTTTGGAAATGTTGAAAACAGCGTATGGAGATGAATGTATGACAAGATCCCAAGTTTTTTTCTAGCATAAGGCCTTTAAGGAGGGTTGAGAGAATGTTGAAGATGAAGAAAAAGGGCGACTACCAACAACAACCAAAACAGAGGAAAATGTTGAAAGGGTGAAAACTCTTTTGAACACTGATCGACGTTTGAGTGTGCGATTAATTGCCGATGAGCTAAATTTGCCAAAAAACACCAAGTTCACGAGATTGTGAGGGACCATCTTGGAATGCGAAAAATTTGCGCCAAGTCGGTGCCCAAAATTCTCACCGCTTGTCAACAAGGAATCAAGACTGACGATTGCGCAAGATCTGTTGAATCGTGTGGAAGTGGACCCAAATCTCTTAAATAATGTCATCACTGGAGACGAAACATGGGTTTTCAAGTATGACCCGGAGAGCAAAAGACGACGCAATCTTTTCGTCCAAAAAAGGCACGGATGAACAAGTCAAAAATTAAAACCCACGCCTACACACATACCCACACTCACACCACACGCCCACAGCTATTGCATTACAATCACTGTCACCACCACTACCAGCCGTCTTTCAAGAAGGTATAGTCTAATGCTTCCAATTGTGAGTCATTGTACACTCATCCCATACAATGATTTTGTACGTCCGAAGAACCTTTCCTATTTCAGATATTTTAGAAGTGTCACATGTTAATAACCTTCGTGAAACGTATAGAATTCCCCGTTCCCGTGGGAACTTCGGGATAAAAAGTATATAAAAACACTTATATAGAAATGCAACGTTGTGTAAAGATTTCATGTCAAACCATCGACTACTTTTCTAGTTTTGCGGACGCAAACATACGATAGCAGAATTATTATCTATAAGATTATTTTTTATTAGAAGAAATCTTTGTAATTTTAGAATCATTGAACCACTATACAAACATGAATGGTGGGAGGGAGGGATATGTAGGTAGTATTATATACTACGTCTCAACATCCTCATTGTCTTCATCTGCTTCGGCGTCCTCGGAGGTCGCGTCCTGGTACTGTTGGTACTCGGAAACCAGGTCGTTCATATTGGACTCGGCCTCGGTGAACTCCATCTCGTCCATGCCCTCGCCGGTGTACCAGTGCAAAAACGCCTTCCGCCTGAACATGGACATGAACCGTTCGGACACGCGCTTGAACATCTCCTGGATGGCCGTGGTATTGCCGATGAACGTGGCCGACATTTTCAGGCCTCTGGGCGGTATGTCGCACACAGCTATCTTGGTGTTGAACTCAAGTTCTTGGTCTGCACGTTGAGCATCTGCTCGTCCACCTCCTTCATAGACATTCGCGCGCGGAAGATGCTGGCGGCCGTCAGGTATCGGCCATGCCGAGGATCGCACGCGGCCATCGTGTTCTTGGCGTCGAACATTTGCTGGACAAGCTCGGGTACGGTCGGAGCGCGATACTGTTGACTGCCGCGGGACGTGAGTGGCGCGAAACCGGTGATGAAAAAATGTAGCCGCGGGAACGGCCAGCTTGCGCAGGTTCGAGTTGAGCTGCCCGGGAAATCGGAAGCACGTGGTCACGTCACACATGGCCGCCGAGTGATGAGGGGATATGTCTCCCCATGACCTTTTTGTTATTATGTTTTAAAAGTATGCCGTTTATTATCTATTTATTAATAATAAAAAGAGCCCTGCCACAGATAAAGTATTAGATGAATTGGCAAAAAAAATAGATTTAATAATTTATTCCTTAAACTATGACTTATGTTTTCAATGATCAAGTTCATGTTGAAAAATCAGCAACACCTCCCTCCCTCCCCCCCTCCCGTGACTAAATCATTTGATCGCCACTGTAACAACATAATACATCTTTACGTTTTTTGTTCAGTTGTGTAAAAACGTAAATTTGTCATATTTCAAAAATGTATCTGTAATGAATCTCAAATCGGATTTTTGTTTTTTTAATTTCCAACGAGCAATACTCATCTGATTCCTAAATTCTAATCAAAGCTATTGTGTACAATTTCGTCATATAGAGTTGTATGTTTGTGTGTTATACAATATATTTATATTTGTTATGACACGTAAAATGTCATCGTACGTAAAATGTATAGAATCGCGCACGTGCTTAAAACCATTTGTTATCCATGGCATTTGTATGCGCTACAGCGTTTTATTCAATATTTTGATATAGGGAAAAATTCACCAAAATCAAACGTAAAAATCTGTCGACAAAAGTGCCGTGTAATATTGATGATTGTCATATTGATAACGAGATATCTCAGAATTATTATCGCACGTTTAAACGCGACTAACTCACAGTGTTCGACTTGGTTCATAAAGCTTACAAACGGCACGTCGTTATCAGAAATGAACTTTCATCGACGTTTACGTTAACGGTATCAACGGTACGCGCAAGCTCGTCATACCATCGCCGTACGATATTAACAATAATAACGTCACGCTGAAAATCGATCAATGTAAAAATCAACGAATTCGCGCGTAGAACGAATATTATACCAAGCGCTTCCGTGTAATAGACGTTGATGATGCGTTCCAGCTGTAGAGATCAGAGTGAGCCCCCGTGATACGATCCGGTCGGGGTCGACGCCGCGCTCGTCGGATATCACCTCCCAGAACTAAACGTTTCCGGGACATTAATCGTTTTCGTTTTGACATTTTATGTCCTTACTTTGGCGCATTAAAATAAAAAACCGTCGCGAAAAAGCGTCCGCCAAAAAGCGTTACCTAAATTAAGATACCCACCGGGGACTGTCACGGAAAAGCGTTGCGGAAAAAAAAACCTAACCTAAAACGACGTAAAATGTCTCACTTAACGTATGCGTCGATCATTTTTAGTAGTTTTTTTCTAAATAAACCAACGTTCGTTCGAATAGAATATTTCTGTCGTTCTGGCGACGGCCGAATCCTAACGTCCCGCGAACGATTCTAACAAAAATCACATAACATAAGCATGAGAGTGTTTAAAATAAATGATTCAATTAGCGTGGTGACGTGGGTTTCGACAGCGGTCGTGTGTCCGCGGGTCGGTCAGCCGAACAGATTGCGGGACGCACGGTCACCTTGGCCGCATTGACCCGCTTGCGAGTGACGGATTTCACGCACGTTCGATAGTTGGTCACGCAAAAAACAGAACGCGGGAAAAACAAAAACGCCGACTCCCGGCGGATGGACCGAAACAAACGTAGAGACGGTGACCGTGTAAACGACGCTTGACGATTGCCGTTGGAACAAAATATATCTATTCGCGACTCCGAAGCCACTAATCTAACGAACAGAGTCGTTTTGTTACGCTATTAAAACACGGACACTTCGTGAAATGTAACGTAAATTTTTCGTACGTCGTTTAAAAACGATTTCGTATCCGCTGGCAATAGCAAGCCTAGATGATGAATGGATTTTTTTTTTATTTTAACATCTTAACGTACACCGACGTTACAAGCTGTCGTTTAAACGTGCTAAGCGCGCGTTTCGTCGCATCATGTATACAATACGTATGATACGTCGTTGAGTGAAAGATACATCGTTTTCTAAAATATAACGTCTAAGGGTTCTAACATTTAAAAGATACGTGGTTTTAAAATTGAAAGTTTTCATCTCAAAAGTAATGTTTACGCCAAATTAAAAAACAAATTATTTGATGATTCGAAATGTTAACTATACGCCTACATATTCTAAAATTCTAATTTACATTTTATATGTGCTAAACCGTTCGGGAATAGAAACAGAAAACCATTATATAACTCGTGATGTTATAACTACTTTCTTACTCAGGTACGTTGATTCGTAAAGAGTTTGGTTTCGAGATATTTAGGTGGAATTATTTTTTGCACGTGAACTAAATCGGTGTAACACGGTTTTAAGAGTTCGCGATTATATTTTTAAGTGGTCGTTTTTTTTATTTTTTAAACTTGTAAAATACATTTCTAAAATCTATTATTGCATATCATATAATGTATTTGTTACATTACATAAACTTTATGTAGTTCAGACTTCACTGGGTCACCTCACGTATTACTCGAAACATTAAAAACCATAAATCCGGCACACTATATCTGAGTCGTTGGTCATTAATTTGCATCATTATTATTGTTTTTATTTCGTATTTGTCAAATGCACTATTATAATTTCGGTCTCAATAATATACAAATCGGAGTATAAAATGATTACAATTTAGATTCACATTAGAAATATAAGGGTTATAACTAGTAAATACAAAAATATTGTTTAACAATTGAGATTCTTATCAAATTAAATTACAAATTAGTTCCTATATTATACAGTCTTCCAGAAAAACAGGAAAATTTTAAAATTGCATTGTCAACACTGCAAAGTAGGTGATTTGATTGCTAAGTATCTTTGTCTCCACACTGACATGATATTTGATGAAACTACATCCCACACAGCAACATCGTCAGAATGAATTTCGGCTTCTCCAGACTCGAAAGCCGGGTTACTGATCGCACTCCTTTTTTTTTATCATGCGTTGCTATTCAAGTGGTGCGGCAGAAGACTCCTCGGCCGGGAGCAAATCACTGGGCGAGACGTTAGTCGACGTGGTGCTGGCCAAGACCGAGTACTCCGAAACTCAACCAGTACGAATCCAATCACAGGAAAATCCACAATTGGATCCATGTCGTTACAGCCACGAGATGGACCTCGTGACGGGGCATAGCGACACACGTATTATTTCTTGCACGCGTCATCAGTCGAACATGCGTCGAGCAACATTTGTCTTTGCCGCTCTCCCGTCTAGTGATATCCTAGACATCGGCTGCTCGGACATTTAAACGTCTATGATGACCACGGCCGAATGTGGCCTCAGTCAAATTCTGAGACTCTGGGGCTACCACCCGAGAGGGAGACCCGTAGTTCTCCACCTTGACCACAGTACGGTAGATCTGGCTCCGGCAAGCAAGACCATTGATCATCGGATTTCAGGAATGTATACGTAAAAATTGACATCATCTAATGGACGTTAATTTCAAAACATGAGATTTTTAACTTTTTAACTCTTAATGACGTGTTATTTAGTTTCTGAGTTTAATACAAAATGTAAGCCACATTATTTTACTTTTGTGAGCGTTATTTGAAAATTTTTCGTATTTCTGGAAGACCTTGTATAATATCATGATTCATAATACTATTGCCTACATATTACGTTCATACAATAGTTTAGAATTAACAATCAGTCTTCAACACATATAGTATAAAAAAATTATAATAATCAAAATTGTCTTATATAAACTATCTGGTAATTATTTTAAAAAAAAAATTGTCTTAGATGAATTATAACCATGGCCGGTATGTTGGACTTTCTTTGCTCAATACATCTTTATCCATAGCTTGACCAAGGAGTACAGAAAGCTGAAAACATAAACTAACAATTAATATCATTAACATATTGACAAGAATTTACTAATATATTGTTAATATAATCACCACATTATGTTTTGATGATTTTAGATCATTGAACGTATTCAGTATGTAATTTAAATTTTTCTGAACTCTTTTAATAAGTTTCCGATTTGCATTCGATAGTTTCATAGGTTTCTTCTAAAATAATCAAAATAAATGAATTTATTTATTTATAATTAAGTACTTTAGCATACATAAAACATGCATAGCAATATTTACATTAATTATACACATTATATTTATTAATATATACAATAATAATTTGATAAGCAGTAAAACGTTTGCATTTGCAAATTCAGACAAATAAATTATATTAGTCAATTTTATATAAATGAAATATTAACACTAATTTTATTATTTAAATTTTTTTTTTAATTATAAAAATGTATTTTATATTTTCGATCAGATAAATAAATGAGACTCGTAGTCCAAATGTTAACAAAGTTCTATTTTCTGAATCACAGACTATACACAATATAGAACTATAAAAACTAAGAATGTTACAAAATTTACAGTTTAATTGTTATTGTCCTTTAAAATTCATAAATAGAACGTGAAGTCTGTACTATTAAAAAAACACATATGTGTTTTTTAGTAGTATCAAAGTAGATTTCAGTTTTCACTAGCTGTAAAATAACTATTTCATAGCTAATGAAAACTGAAATATACTATGATATGAACCAATATGATCATTAAATGATTTTATGACATATTAAAATAATAATAGTATGATAATCACTAAAATACTAAACTATACAATTTTAACCATATTACACAATTTACTAGTTGCTGTTTAAAATATTACAAAGTATGACATGAAATAAATAATTTGGTAATTCAATTAATTATCATGAAATACACAATAATATTTTATGTTTATTTTCATTAGACCTTTAAATATTTTTCATATTACTCACATCATTTTGTGATTATTTAATACAAATATGTACCTATGTAAAACTAATAATACCCATCATTTTTTATTAAATAATTTAAATGACATTAAAATAAATTGCAATATTACATAAACTATAATTAATTACTTACGATATTATAATTAGCCTTAAATTCATCCTTTAACAATAATTTGAGCACAATACTAATATCATCAATACTGTTATTAAAACACTGGCCAGTTGCAGTTAAAGAATTTAATAATTGATATTTTCGATATGCCGTGATAAAGTTAGATAAGCTTGGTGTCATTCGAAAAGGTATAGTGAGATGTCCAACCAAGTTTCCTACAGTTTATAATCATTTAATAATTAACATATTTCAATCCAAACATTTATTTAATTTAAAAAAAATACAAACCATGATTTTCATCTAACAAAAATTTGTAATTTGAAACAATTACCGCACCATTGCTTTCGTTTATATTCAGCATTTCAGGCTTTAATTTAATAAGATTAAACGCATACTCAATAAAACAAATCACCGAGTAATATTCAATGAACTAAAGACAATATATTAAACAATTTTAATTATATTACAATATATTTTTTAAGTATTTGCTGGCATAGTTTATAATTAAAGATGGAAAATACTCGTATTTGAAATCTATTTAATATTATGTTTCAAATGTGTGTGTATATATATATATATATATAGTTATTTAAAGTACTTGAAATATATTATTCAAACATTAATTAAAAATATTAATCCAGCTATTTTAGGGTAGCTATAATATATTACTGTATTAAAAGTATACATTTTATGCAAAATCATGGAAATTCGAAAGATAAAACTTCATTTATTTATCTCTGATAAAGAAAACAATTATTATGCATTTTACACATTTACAACGAAGCAGTCAATTTATTTGACAATCCAACATAAGTACTAGCGCAATGTATAGATAAAATTGAATTTTTTAAATATATTAATAACAAAGACAAAGGTTTGATTTGTTTTACATATTTTTCGCAATATTATGTATTTAAAATATGAAATGTTGTGTAGTTTGCACTTTTCCAATTAAAATAAAATGCACTTATGCGTATACTATTTTCAAAACACATCACTTACAGTTTTACGAAATATCCAGAAGTCAGAAATCAATGGGTACCTCAATGAAACCCAATTCTTTAGCACATCGTCGGTGCCAAAATTTTTTACTGTTAAATGTAACGATTCCTTCAAAGGGTTAATTCTCTGGGTCTAAAAATATAAACACAGAAATGTTAATTTTTTATAGTAAAATAATAAAACTGTAAACATACAAGTATGGATGTGTTAAATGCTGTAAACCAAAAGTCAATATCAGTATGACCCAATACTTCATTAATTTCCTTGTATATCTCGAAAAACGAATACATTGATCTATTAGTTTCAACCATGCGTAAGTTTGGTGCTACTGTGATTGTTTTCGGTATAGACAACTTTAAAAATCGTTTGGAAGTTTCCTATAATTACAAATATGATTGGATTAAAACACATACATCATAATAAATATGAATTGCATAAATCTTCTTTACTTTAAAATCAAGTATAAAATTATTAGCTACGCGGAACAATTGAACAATTCTCTCTTCGGCTTCAATATTATGAACTCTCGAAATATTATAGGTATATAACATTCCATCAGTTCCACGAATTGTTAACTGTTTGACAACAATGCCGGATTTATCATAGGCATGTACATAACCACTAAAATTGTGTATTCCGACTGCTGTAGAAAGGATCCTAAAGCATTTAGTGTAATACATAATATAACATAAACATTTTGGGCAAATCATTTAGTTATTAATATTTTATAATAACATTTAAGCATTACATTAATATAACGATCAGTGGGTAGTGTTATCACAGACCAGTCGTATTTATATATTGTTGAACATTGGAATTCATGAATACATTTCGTTGGATAATTGATTTTACTTTCAATAAAAATGATCCATTTTCTCAATTGTATCACCATAAGATCAAGAGTGGGAACTAATGAAACGTCGAAATCTATTGGAAACATATACTTGAAGAATTGACAATATCGTGATAAATTGTCTGTAACTGCAAATGTTCTTTTCTTTTGCGGTTTTTCTACATCAAAACAAATACATGTAAGTTACTATTAACTAGAAATATTTTAAATATAATTGTGAAAATAATGTGTAAAAAATATTTTGTAACACCTTGTGAAAAAATTGTAAGCAAACAAGTATAACAAAAATTAACATATTTTAATAACAAACAATATTTTATAAAAATACATTGGATGCCATAAAAAAACCAAATCTTTTTAAACTAGTTTTTATTATTAGTATTATCTTAAAAATTAAATGTTTATAGAACAATAGAATTTAATAAAAGAAAAAATACTGTTCATTTTATATTATATTTTAAGAGTAACAATATCATTTTTGTAATATAGTAATATTATTTAAATAATAAAAACTAAAAACCAATAATATCGTTGATCACAAATCAGAATTTATTTAATTAAAGTGATATATTATATTTATTAATAAGTGAAAATATAAATAAAATGAAAGAAAATTATTGCTATATGATTATGTCCTTAAGTATACATACCCATGTTTTCAACTTGAGCAATAAACAAATCGACTGCGTCCTTAATAATGACAAAAATATTTTTTGGAACAGATATAAACAAACATTTATTTTTAAATGCTAAATCATAACACAAATATAAACATTCAGAAAAAGTCCGATATAACATTTCACACCAGTTTTCTTCCAAAACAAGTATCTAAAAAATAAAAATAAAGTTACAATTTTATATATTATGTGGTAAAACCACTAAACTTCAATTATAAATTATTTGATATCTATAAATAGATATTACATGATAATACTACACAAAATATATATATATATATACAGTCAAATTCGCTTATAACGATCTTCAAGGGACCTAAAGAAACTGATCGTTATAACCGAACTTCGTTATATCCGGATTATAAAAAGTAACTTGATTTTTTTGAAAAATTGATTTATTAAACAAATTTTTAACTGTATAATTTTATTTAAGATTATATATTTTAACATTCAAAGTATTTATAATTTTTAATAAAAGTAAATGTATATAGTATATATTTACGATTTGTTTGAAAAATAATCTGTTCTAGTGCTTTGTTTATAATTTGAATAAGATTTTTTAACAAAATTAGAAATATTGTTGAAAATCATTGATACTTCTGGCGTATTTATATCACTGTTTACCAAAACAAAAGTACGCATCTGACCAATATAAAAATACATTTCCAAAATAGACGGTATTTTAAATACGATTTCTTCGCTCTCTTCGTCAGCTTGTTCACTTTCATCATCATTTGCATTCAAAATAGACTTGACAGTTTCTTCTTCATTAGGTTCTTCAATGGTCAAAAGAGCATCGTCAACCTCGACAAAACTTTGTAAGTTTTCTTCAGAAAAGCATTCTGCGTCCAAATTATTGTCACTTACTATTTCTTTTTCTGTTTCGTCGTTTACCGAAGTCTTGAACCCAGCGTGGTGGAAGCAGTTTCTTATTGTAGTGGTAGAAACATCATTCCATGCATCGGAGATCATTAAAATTGCATCCAATACTGAATATTTATGAATTTTAATATCTTTTCCCTGTTCATCTAGATTAATAATTTTGAATACTACAGTCAATAGGATATATTTTTCCATTGCCAGTTGTTTATCCCATTCTTTTAACCAGTTGAAAATATGTCTCCGGTCATCCATGCTTTTTTATTGCTTTTGTAGTCGACTATCAAGTTTTTGACATTTTTAAAACATCTCGGAGTCCTTAATTTTCCAATTACCAACAGTTTTTTTTTTTGTAAGAACAGTCATATTAGAGGCTACACGAATCGTAAGTCGCTCTTTAGATAATTTATCACCACTGCATGTTTCCCTTTTAAAACGTAATGTTTGAGACGAAAAAACAATGCGGTTTCATCAGCATTATAAATGTCACAATCTCCATAATTTTTACGCAAATTAGGCCCAACGTGTTCCAACTAATTTTCCGAAACACCAACAGGAACGATTGCCGATTCTCCACTTATTTTTCCAAAAACGATATTGTGCCTTTGACAAAAACGGGTAATCCAAGAAGAAGAACATTGAAAGTTTATTTAATTAAAACGCTTCTCGAATTCGGTCGCTTTTTCTTGAAGTATCGGACCATTTATTGGATTATTTTTAGATCGTTGTATTTTGAACCATTCCAGGAGAGCCTGTTCGACGTATTGATGTTGGCTACATTTATTCTTTTGTTAGATGTGACGTCTTTGTGAAAAACGTTTTTTATTTGATCCTTTGATTTCCATATGGTAGATAGTGTTGATTGACTGATTTCCAGCTCTTGACCAAGATCTTTATTAGAAACACCACTTTCTAAACGTTCAATTATTTTCACTTTTTCAACGATAGTGAAACAACGTCGTCTTTTATTTGATATTTTTAACTTATACGGAACGTGTATAAACGGATAGAAATCAAAACGGTGACTAAGAAACGTATGCCGTATACAATACGGTCATACAAGACACATTATCTGTTACAGATAAGATTAAGAATTATCGCTTCGAACGAAATCAAATTTACGACATGTGCATGTATTATTAATTGCTATAGGCGATTATAAAAACCAATTTTCGCTTCAAATAACATCGCTATATCCGGATTATCGTTATATACGAATAAAAGTACTACACATAACATATAAAACCAACCAAATACATTGCTTGGAATCGTTTTACCTGGAATATCGTTATATACGGCATCGTAATAAGCGAATTTGACTGTATATTTATTTCATACATGTTTTTGTAAGAAATATTTATAATTGTATATAATATAAATATGTTACCTAATTTGTATTAAAATGTATGTGTAGATACATTTTCATACTGTCAATTTAAACTTGAAATTTTATTTTTTTTAAATTTTAAATTGTTTATAAATAGTTTTAACAAACCTGATTAACAAAATGATGCAATTGAAAAATATTTAAACCACTTTTTTGTAATGAACTCATCATTTCTTTAATTTTCATTTTTCTTTTCTTCTTTTCTTTAGTATTTATTTTATCTATGGCAAAATGTATAAAAATAAATAAATTAGATTTAGAAGTTTGAATGTTCACATAAAATATGGGTACATACTTTTATTAATTTGTGAAGACAAAGATTCCTAAAAAAAAATAAATACAATTATAAAGTTGAATACATAAAACAATGTTATTGGTATTAGTTTAAACATTGGTAAGATGATGAACATTACCATTTCTATTACTTTGTTCATTTTTTCATTTAAATACATTCTATTTAATATCAAATACATTTCTTGTGGATACAATTGTCCGATCTAAATTACATTTTAAATAAATGATTATTTCCATCAATTATAAAACTTTAATATAAATATAACTAAATATTTATAATAAGTATTGAGTAACAACTTATTACCTTTGAAATGATCATTTTAATGGCCGAATTATTTTTTTCAATAAACATATTTAGCATTTGAGGAAGCCATAAATCAGTAAACGTAATTTTACATTTTTCAAAAGACCGCAATAGTGAATAATTATCATCATCAAATGTTAAAAGCCATAAAATCTAACCACAATACATTTTATAAAATTAAAAATAAATTTCGTTATATTTTTCAATTAATACATACCCTGGCAATTACTATGTTAGATTTATCATTGTTAGTTAATTTAGAAACAATAATGTAGCATCTCATAGCTGCTAATGCAATGTTTATATCTTTCACCGCCGACTTTTCAAAATAATTTTGAATTAATGTAGCCCATTGAATCCAAGCGTTCTCTAAAATTTCAGTATTGCTTAAAATCATCTTGAATTTTTTTAATGGATTTTCTGTGTTATCAGTACATTCACAAATATTTTGTATGAATGTTTTAAAATGTTTTTCCATGAGACATTTCCATTCAAAATTATTACGTTTTGCACGCTTTTGATTATTAAATGCCAAAGAAAAATATTTAAATGCAATATCTGTACTTCCACAATCATAATGTAAACTACCATTGATTATTAACAACAAATATTTCGTAATAGTATTAAAGTTTTTGTTTATTAGTAAACTCATCGAGTCATTGAACATCTGAAATATTTAAAAACACGTTATTGTTAATAATACTATCATTTATAGTTTATAAAATATGTTGAGTCCTACATAAATAAAATTACATTTCAAATTTTCATACAGTTTAAAAAACTAACATAATTCAAATAAAATGTTAAATTGGTGTTTTTAATAATATACAGTAAATGATTAAATATTTATTTAAGTTTTTGAGAATTTAATGTTAAAAATATCATTTTTTTTATTTTATAAATATGTATTAAAATATTTCCACTGCCTAATCCTAGATTAAAAAATAGAAAAAAATAAATAGCTGACCCCCTCCAGAATACTCGAGTTTAGTGACAACACTCGACCAAGTAATTACACTCTGAAGATGGACTCTGAATGGAGTCCGAAACGTCATCCCAAAACTACACACATGGATATATCTGAAAACAATGTCAGGAAATTAACAATTCATGAAAGCTTCAACACATTCATAAATATTATTTATTAAACTCTAAAAAAATTGCGAGTGATATTTGTCATAGTGCTGTCAAAGAGATTAAATTATAGCATATGTAATATTGGCAAGAAAACAACATTGTACGAATACACATCTAATATTATTATTCACTATCAAAACAAATTGTCATTATCTAATATCTCATTTATTTACACCAATTATGTTTATTTTAAAATTGTTGAGTTATATTTGAAAATAAAGATGATTACGTAATTGAACATAAATAAAATTTAATTAATTTATATATATACACACAATTTGTACTTACTTCTCTATGTATTTCATTTTTTTGTACACATTTTGCTTCCAAATGTATCTTATACAACAAATTAGATGTAGTGATATTATTGGGATTTATACTCCTTAATGTTTTCATAGATACTTCAACCATATTTTGTTTTAATGCTACCTCCCCAAAAAGCAATTTTGATTGATCCTGTAAAATTTTAATTTCAATCAATTATATTTGGTCATAGTTATGTTATATACGATCAGTGTTTTTATTAAATTTAAACTTGAAAACAAATGTAAATTGTTATTTCTGCTTGATTGCTTTTATTATTATTTTATTATTATACATATTACCATATGAGTGCACCCAAAATATTATTATAATAAAGGCATTATTTGTATTTTAGAAACACATTGTTATATTAATTAAAAAACAATTCATTTAAATTATAACTGAATCGTAAATGTTAATAATGAGATTGATAGATATAAATTTAACCGAAAATCGCGACAAATGAAATATAAGTGCATACATTATTTTTAAAAATGACTTTTATAAAATAAAATAATTCTAACCTAAACAAAAAATTGTAGCATGATTGCTTTTTTCATAACTGTCGTCAAAATTCTGATATTTAAACAGTTAAAATAGAATTCAAAACAATAAATGTAATAATCTGGATTCCAGTAGTTACATGGAAGAAGAGAAGTTATAAACTAAGCTTTCCACGGGTATACTATTGAGTACATTTCATCAATCTTTTGATTAGACTTTTGTCTTATGATATAAAGTATTATAGTATTATAATAACTATGACGCTTATGTCAATAAAGTAAAACACCAACAAACTACATATACAGAAATCATTAATTGATAATTAATTAATTTGTAGTAGAAAAATATTACTGAAATAAATGATTTTTTTTTCTTTTTCCAGCTCTACAGCTTACACAGTAATGTCAATTATGTCCTGTCAACTCTTTCTGAAGGTTGGGAAAATATTATTTATTTAGTATGTTTATCAAGTTTTTGAATCGAGACGAATCACACATTATTTACACACAATATTAAATAGTAAAGTATAATTATATGGTACATTTAAATCAATACTAGCCATGGGTTAACAATAAAAGTTTTAAAAAACTGAAAGGTGCACTGTGCATATTATTACCGACTGTAAACATTGTTTATTAATATAATTACACAGCATTCAGACATATTTACTTGAATACATTTTAAGTAATGTATATTTGAATAGTGCGTAGCGAGAAATGAATAATATGTTTGACGCCATAAAGTAAAATCATTCCAAACATTCAAATTATCTCCAATCCAGGGTGTTCTGTTATTCCAAATCTCTATCAATGAATCAATGTTGTCATTTTTTGTTGATGTTTTTAACCAACTTTTTTGATGGTCATTTGCTTCTTGTACTTCCACTATCTATTTAAAATATTACAAAATGTTAATGCAACAACCCTGATTAAAAAATATAAAAATAAACATCAACCAACTAATTGAGCTGCTTGAAGTAATTGAAGGTGGGCATTGCAATTGTAGTTAGGTAATTCTTGCCACTTAGCTATGATTTCTATAGTTGCAAGTTTAATATGTTCTTGGACATTAAACATAGCTTCTTCATCTATTTTTTTCAAATTTAACATTCCCAATAAAAAGTGATACTAAAAATAAAATAATAAAATACAAATTAAAAAATATAAGTTCATCAATTTTAAACACAATTGTAAATTTTACCAAATTATACATTCAGAACTCATTATTTTTTATAAAAATATTTTTTCTTCCAAGTTACATAACATATAATTGTAAAGTTTTTGATTTGTAACAGTGTTTATAAATTTAAATGCCACAAATAATGATTAAATAATTCATAAAAAAATGTATCAATTGCTTTTTACATGACACCACATTACAGTTAAGCTTATAATAACTTTAATAAACTTATAAGAATTATAAGAAATATATATATAATGATAGATTTACTTTGATAATTTTAAAACATGTGTGTCAAGCCAATTTTGTTAAAGAACTTAATAAAAATGTTATTTTTATTTATTTATCTACAATCGCTTAAAATTATTACGTTTAGTGTTGATTTAATTTAAAAATAAAATATAATTAGTAATGGACAGATATCATATATCATAAGATAATTGATACATTCTGTGAATGTGGTATATATTATATTCTACACTCCAAATTCACCTTCCAATTCATTGTAGTTGGCCAATCTTGTTTATTTTCCAAATAACATATTAAATCATGATAAGTTAAATTTTCAATAGATTTTTTCCATAAAGTTTCAATATTTAACAAAGAGCTTTCTTTCTCCAAAACATTTACATATATAGAATCCCAATCCTTCAACTCTGTTAAGCACCTGTCCATGAAATTATAATGTACATTGTTTAGAAGTTAATCATTAATAATATAAAATATGGGTAAAAATAATAATTACTTGGTTAGCCGGATAATTTTAAAATCTTTATCTTTGTTATAAGAATGATTATAATTAGCATTTGATAAAAATGTTTCATTATTTAATAGTTCAATGTACTTTTGTGAAGCTGATTCAAAACAACCTTGTTGTTCAAGAGATAATGCTATTTTTGTATCATTACATTTTATAGTATTTTGAAATATACTTTCCAAAATATCTTCTTCCCGTAGAAGAGAATACATCTGAATTATTCCTTCTACGATTCCCTTAAAAAAAAAGTACATTACGTTAAACAAATTGTTAACATCATAAGTAATACGGAATATATTTTAATTTTTACAACTAACATTTTTTTTGCATGATCAAAATAATCACATAAATCTTCCATTTCATTAATGATTTTATACCACAAATTATGTGCCCTCCCAATGTAAACCATTTGATGACTAAAATAAACATTTATTAACATTATTTAATTAATAACATATTATAATATATAGTATGTATTATGGATGAGACAAAAACATACGAATTAAAATAAATTTTTGGTTGACAAAGATTAATAGCTTCATAAAATGCAGTCATAAAATTATTTTTTAATTTGCTAGTTGTTAAAAATTGTGTTGCTCTAGCTGATAATAAGAGTTTTTGATCATTGTTGAAGAAACCCCATATATTAGGAAGCATTGATACCCATATACTTTTAGCTAATTTCGTATCAACATAACATAATTGTGTTAAAGATAAACACATATTAAATGTAGTAATACATTGTGTTGGAGAATTCATGTTGTCTGAAACAGCAAGCTGAAAATAGAAAATTTTATTATAATACGAACAACTTGACAATGAATTATAAATAATGTCTTACTGGTTCATTAGTAACATATAATTTGTTTGTGTTGAACAATTGAAAATTCCCTTTAAGTTTTGTATCTTTGCATATCATAACGAATAAAAATTCAATATAAAACGCAAGTGAAAAGTCCAAATTGCAATTGAATTTACCAGACATTAGCGTAAACAATCTCATACATAAATTAGTATCACGCCATAATGTATTATAAAAATTAAAGAAATCAAATCTAATTGATGGAGATTTACAATCTAAGCCATATTCAATACAATCTTGAATTAACCAATTTCTGCAAAATAAAAATTCTAATTATTTAGATAAAACTAGATGAAAGTAGTAAGCAAAAAAAAAAAATAAAATCAAAATACAATATTTGATTAAATAAAATTACTTGAAAATTTCGTAATTCAATTTATAACAATAATCAGATAAATTTGGAAATCGATTAAGAATAGAGATATATTTTAGAACACCAATAATTTCTGGGTTGAAAAATAAAAATTCATCTCTGCAAATTTCAATCCATTTATCTATTGCCTGAAAAATATAACAACTATAAAATCTAGACAAAAAAAAAAAACGAAGTAAAATAATATGATAGTTAATTTGTAATCAATAATTATAGACATTGTACACATATTTGAACTAAAAGGTAATAGTTTATAATAGATTTAATTACATTTAAAATTATTGTAATTATTCGTTTATCTGTTGTGGTTTGTATGAACTCTAAAAGTATTGAGTTTAGTAATATTTTTTGAGTTTCTTTGGTCAAATCTCTTATGTAAGTAAGTATAAGTTCGAAACACTTCATTTGTACTTCAAATGGTATATTGTTTTTGATATCTTTTGCTTTGTTCAAAATTTCAATAACCACTTTTTCAATAAATAATTGCTTCCCATTACGTGGCAAAGTGTCAATGTGAATTTTCAATATCTCTAAACATTTTAATTTTATTATAGGATTTTTGTTATCTAAAACAAGAATATAAATAATTAGTGTTACATACATTTATAAATACAGTTATTAATATATATTATATAATATCTTCTATTTTAGATGTGACCAGACATCTCGGCAAAGATCATGAGGGAGTATAAACATTCTCAAGAAGATAGATATTAAAATAAATAAGTATTTTTATAATAATCGTAGTAAAATATATATAAATATTTTGGAATATGTGTTAAATGTTCTTTTAATTAAATTTTTAAATAAATAATTATAACTGGTGAGAATATATTTCAACAAGGTTGTCCATATAAATATACAAATTATCAACCAGTAAAATATATACAGAAAAAGTCAAATAAATTACCGATGATAGACTGTTTCGCCATTTATGTTTTAATTTATTAAATTAACATTTATTATATACGTTTGTAGATACTTACTTTCGTTATAATTAAATATTATATCTCCTATAATATTAATTTTTTCAGTATCTATGAAGTTTGGAAAATGTGTTAATGAAGCTTTTAATAATGTCAAACTGACTTCTAATTTGCATGAACAGTTACTATTCAAACCCTCGGAGATAATCTAAAATATAATTATAATAGTAATTTATTTGATAAAAACGTTATTACACAGAGGTCATTTAAACATCACAATGAATAGTTAATTACCATTCTTATGCATACATGCAAATTTTCTAAACCTTCGTTTGTTGGGAAAGTTTCTAAAAGTTCTGAGATGAGTTTTAATGTTCCTTCGTTGTACTGAAAATGTAAATGTATGTAAACGTTAATGAAATGCTATTATATATGGTGTTTGAATATGGGCCAATAAAAAATTAACGCACTTGTTTGATATGTGATATTGTGAGTCGATTATTCATTATAATTTCTTTTTTATTATGTGAATAACTTATAGTGAGTACCTAATAAAAATAAAAATTTGATTAAATGAAGTAAAAAAACTTACACTGAGTTATTAAAATTGATAAAATTACTTCATTGAATGCTAATTGCAGAAATTTTACAAAATGATCCTGGAGAGGTTTAATGGCTTCCAACATTAATTTTTGGCACAAAACTTTGAACATGAAAGATATTATGTCAAATGTTGTTAATAAATTCATTACACTAGCGTTAGTGTTCCCATGTGCATTTGGGTTCTGCTTGATAAGACTTTCTTTTTTTAGAAATGTGTCCAATAGTTTTTCAATCCACCCAAATTTTAATTTGACTTCCATACAGTCAATTGCTTCTGTGGACAGTATATTTTTGAATAATAATGCACTGCGCATAGCTAGTTTACTAATCCTGCTTTCTTGTTTATCGTCATGTGTCTATAATTTAATGAGAACTGTATGTTAAATTAAAAATTATTAACAAAAATAGTTATTTTACAACGATACCTGACATCCAACCATTGCCAAGAAGTTCAGACAGTTATCAATTGTTTCGGAAGATTTCTTTTTAGAAGCCAATAAATTAATTTCCATTACAATCGGGGTGCCATTAGTTTTACGTTTAACAGGACCCACAGATTTCTGTTTAATAATTATAAATAAGTTAGTTTAAAATGACTAAAAAACAAAATTGGAATTTAATATATTACCACATTTTCAATTTCATCAGTAAGTTCCCATTTAATAATCATACATGCCAATTCTATTGCTGTTTTTTTGAATTCCGGTACATTGTTATTCTTTGCGATTGGAAACAAGGATCCCAATATATTACGTATCAAAAATTGTTTGTATGGATAAAACAGCTAAAAAAAAAAAAAAAAAAAAACAGTGCACATTAGATATGTTATAATTATTTAAGTTTTAAGTGATGTATCTTACTGAATTGTATTTGATTAGAAAGGAACAAATATGGTGTAGTATAGGCACACTTTGTGATTCATTCATCATTATCTTTTTTATGCACACAACTAAAGTATTGACTTCTTTATTTTTATCACAGACAGCCGAAACTATCAAGTTTAATGAATAATTTATTACTGGTTGAGCTTCAGCAAAGCTAGCTTTTAGAAGCTCATAATATATTCCTAAAACCATTTATGACATGCAACGAAACGAATCGAAATTAAAAAAATTAGTACATATTTTAATATAATTCTACAAAACAATATTTATAAGAAAATTGTTTAACCTTGATTAAGTTTTTCTCTTTTTGACGAATTCCCAGATAACATTATGTATGTTAATATTAAGTAACAATGAAATTTTACATTTATATCCATTGTGCATTTAATCCATGTACAAGATATTATGGTGTTATATATTAAATCACATATGTTATCATGGAAATTTAACAAGTCATCAATTACCAAACATATGAGCTGACATAGAGATACTTTAATTCCATCAAGATCGCAACCAGTCAATGTAGTACGCATATTGTTAAAAATCTAAAATCATAAATAGAAATTACATATACTTAAGAATTAAACACTTTTCAACAAACAATAATATTTATAATTTATTAATAATAGCATATTTAATGCTCACAAATTACCTAATATTCAAGTTAACAAAATTATTCTATAAGTACATGAGAATAAAATATTAATTATTTATATTAATAAAGACTATTACTTTATTCAAAATTACTCCGATTATATTTTCATCCGGTTTAGAATGCATACATAATAGCTCTTCTTTTTGTCCAATCTTATAACACTTTGAAAAACATGGTAATATAAGGTATTGAAGTACTTTCCCTAAAATATCACTATTTATTCCTTTTTTGGAATATAATTCAATAAATTGGAAAAACACCAATCGCTTCCACTGAATAGTAAATGAATTTATTACTTCATTTTGCAAAAATTTTCTGAAAAACTGTTTAAATCAAAATTACAAAAAAATATATTATTATTACTTAATAATAATAGATATTATATACGTAATATAATTATACAAAAAATAAACTTACATTAATATCCACAGGAAATCTATATGAAAACACCGGAAGTATTTGAAAAAGTACGCCAACTTCTTTAATATTATTTTTAAAATATGTCAGTACAATTTTCAATAACATTTTAGGCTCATCCCATTCAGTTGATTTTATTGCTGCCAAATTTTTATAACGCTCCTTAAAAATAAAATACATTTTTAAATATGACATTTATATTATAATAAATATTAAAAATATGACATAAATATTGCATAATTATTGTCTTTATTTTGACTTCTAAAGTAATCAAATAAATCTTTGACAAAATCAAAGAAACATTTTTTATAGGATATACATTTATAAAAACAATTGAACCCTAAACTGTACTCGATTTACTAATAAATAAAAATAACTGATTTTTTCATAAAATAGACAACATACATATAAAAATAAATTATCAAAAAAAAAAAAACCGAAACTAAACTAATTTAACAAATATATAATATATTAGTTTCAAAATAATAATAATTTTAATAACATAAGCTTTGATTTATGTTTTATTAAAAAATAAGGATTTCAAATTTCCATTCATAAGATAAACATTTAAATAATTTAAGTATAAATAGGCATAGAATTAAGCATATAATTAAATACTTTTATAAATTATTAAAAATGCAAATAATAAATATATAATGTAAAAAAATACAATAATTACTTTATACTGAGAATTGGACCATATATTTAGTAATAAACCAATTATGTTTTTGGAAGTAGCTATCCATTTTTTATCCATTTGTACCAAATTGAAAATTATTTTAATACTTTCATATTGAATAGTTCTTGATGGATCTTAAATGTAAAATAATATTGACATTAATTAATAATAATAAAACAATAAAATAACATTAAAAAGAAAAAAATTAATTCTCAATATTCTTTTTAATGCTATGTGTAAATATATAAGTAATGTTAGAAACCATTGATGAATAAAAACATTTTAAAGTTAATTTGGAAAGTTACCAATCACATAGTCAAGATTTATGCTATTTAAAGCTATGATTCATCTAAAATGACAAAGTAGTGACTATGATGGGAAGAAATATGGCAAAAAACATTTAGTTATTCATTTGTATTACTTATTTTATGATGTTTTAATAACTTTAACTTGTTTTTAGACAACAATAGCATATAAACCATTAATTTGGTAATTATAAAAATTATACATGAAACATAAAAAAAAATCACCGATTCTTGCAGATGATAATAATGTTTCAATTCGTAAAGGATTTAATGTAATACGTTTTCTTAGAGATTCAAACTTTTCATTGCGTATTATAGAATTAAAAAATGAAGTCCAATTTAAGTTCTAAAATAAAAACAAATTAATAAAACAATTCAATTCAATTTGAGAAATATTGGTAAAATAGAAACCAATAGATCTGTTTGTTGGTATAAATTCAAACCTTGATATTTTGTTCTTTAAAAAAAAGTGTTAAACATTCTTCCGGAAATTTTAATAAACATTCGGTCAATAATGGATAAAATCTGTTACATATTTCAATATTTAAAATATTTTCATTCAAAATGATTTCACAAATTTCTTGAATATGACTGAACTGTACATCTACTGCAATTATACAAATTGTTTCCAATACATTCTCCAGAATAAGCTCATGTTCATCCATGGAAGTTTCTAGAAGAAAACAAATGTTAATTAAAATATATATATATTTAAATGCATACTTCATTAATTAAAAACATTGAAATACAGGCTTACTGTTTTCACAGATACGTAGACTATTCCATAAATATTTAAATGCATTTATAAGTACTATACAAAATCTTTTGTCTGGATGAGGTGGAATTAATTTTGATAAATACAAAACATAACGTGTATTTAATAATGTAATTTTTTGATGGTCTTGAAATAAGTTTGAATAATCAAATAATAAATTATCCACCTAAAATAAATAATTTCTTTAGTAAAATGTATGTACTCATATTTTGTATTTATTTAATTTAGATTAATTCAATTACCATTTTCAATTCTAAAACTAAACTTAAATCACAAGATTTTAGACATTGATAAACTGTTTCTCCAATTGTGATTTCTGGATTTCTTAATGCATTGAAAAGTATATGGAATACTATAATTTGTTCTTCTTTGGTCAAAGAATCAAGTAATTTTATTAATACTTGCATAGCTGTTTGACGGAATTCAGATAACTGTTGAGATGTTAAAAATTTAAATATCTTATTTTTTTTAATTTCTTCGTCATTGTCTCCACATACAATGCATAATATATCAAAATAATATTTATGCTCTTTTAAAGAAAAATCTAAAATATTGGAAGAAAAATACCACTGAGTTTATTTGTGTTGTAATATTTTAACATATTAAAATATTTTAAAAACAAAGTTTAAAATAGTTCACCTAATTTGTGTGCTGGAATACAATGTAATGCATAAAATATGTGCCCTTTCATTATTCCCATTTGAGATTTATATGTATATGTACTAAACAAACATTTTCCTGGAATAGTTGATTGTATCTGTTCATTATATGGTTTTAAAATATTTGAAACTGTTATTTGTTCTTCTTTTGCCATAATATTAACCATTTCTATAGCCTATAAATACAAAATAAATGTGTCATTAAACAAAATACAAGCATCATTGAAGTACGATATTTTAAAAAGCCAAGGGCTAAGACAATAGTTAAAAATACTGCTGAAATATTAAATATTTTAAAATATTAATTTATTATTAAAAAATAAGGTAACAAAGAAAAAAATCCATACCTGGTTTCTTAACAAATCATTTGGACACGTAACGTAATCAATAATGTCATTCAAAATAGTATCATAAATTAAATTAGCTGAGGGTTTCGTTGATTTGGTCCAGTATAGCCAGTATAACATATCATTTAAATTACTCCGAGCTATTTCTAGAGTACCAAATGTTAACTACAATACATATATATTTCAATTAGAATAATATTAATTAAAAAATACTATAATAAAAAAAATATAGTACATGTCCATTTAAATCAGAAAACACGAACAGCATAGCTCTAAATGCAACGAAGAAATTTTGAATAAACCAATTGGAAAATTGTTTTGCTATTTCCTCCTCTTTTAATAAAGTTAAAAATAAAACTTGCAGTCCATAACAACCTCCACGTTTACAGAACCAACTTCTGTCATAGCAAAGTTCGCAAAATTTTCTATACATATATATAGTAAAAGGAAAATATGCCATCTATAACAATAAAATTAACATAATTTTAATCAATATAATTTATCAAAACCAAATGTAATAAAATATCAATACATACATATTTTCCTAAAATAATATGCAATTCTTTCATAACCAATCTTGTAGCTATTACGCCTATATTGGAAATTGTTACCTTTTCATTTGATAAAATTATAATGATAGCATCAATTAGAACATAAGGATTAACTTGTAATGTGTATTTACATGGAAGATTACTAATGTTACTAATAGAAATATGAACACTTTGTGTAATAAATTTAGTTAAATAATTCATAGCATCTTCATTCAAATAATTATCTTCACAACATATCATTAATCCTAAAACGTAAATACATAATAAAATAAATAATACACTTATTAAAATGCATGATAGTAGAAATCAATAATTTTTTATAAACATTCAATTGTTATAATTACCAGTTAAAGCTTTTATATATGTTTTATCTATAAAACTTTCAGCGCATTTTATATGATTGTTCGAAAACAAATCTACAAATTTTTCCCAACTAAAAATAAATAGAAAATTATATTAAACAGATGTTCAAATTATCAAAGGTTATTTATATACAAAAATGTCAAATTTTATTGCTCAAAATCTATCGTTTTCAATATTTACTCTTTTCACTTTAAAATGTTAAGACAAAATAAACTTATACAATTTTCAAAAGAAAAGAGTAAATATTGAAAAGGCTTTTTAAATATTTCATAGAAATTAGAAAATTTTTAAAAATCATAGTTTTTAATATACACAATAGCTGGTAGAAGAAATATTATATTTTAAATTGAACAATTTAAAGAATTCCCAATACTCAAAATTAAATCATTTATTTTATTTGAATTACAAATGTTGGTTATAGTATTAATATTCAATATTCATATTGTTTTTTTTTAGTTTAATAAATTTACATTTGTAAAAATCCTTTTAAGTTAACAAAATAATAGCTTACTTCATAAAATAAAATAGAGCTGGGTTTCACATGCAAAAAAACTAATTATTATTATAATATAATAATTATTTTTATTTACTTTTTATACAGAATTTAAAATTGAATAAAAATATTAAACATTGGATTAAAAGATAAGATGCAATAAACAAGGGATTAGCTGATTTGGTCATGTCATGAGGAGAGAAAATTCGGAAGCTGTAAGAATAGTTATGGAAATAAACGCTGAAAAAAGAAAGAGAAGTGACTGGATGCTATTGGGTGAGATACCTAACTGCTGGTGTGTGCGTAAATGATGTGAGAGATCGTGTCAAGTGGAGGTTTAGGGCAAAAAGAAGAAGAAATATTGGATAAAATATGTTTGTTTCAAGTTGTTAGTGTTATTGATATTATCATTAAATAATATAATTTCGTTCAAGTAGTATAATACTATACACATTTTAAAAAATGTAAATTTTATTAGTAAATTAATGTTAATAAATTTATTCTAAGGGTATAATTTTAAATATTGTTTTAAAAATAAATTTTAGAAGTGAAAGATATATTCTTAAGTCCATATAAATAATAAATATTATATCATTTAGTAATAATTAGTCAATAAAAACTATTTTACAATAATCATAAATATATTATCATATTAATACCCAAGACACCATGAACATGAGTATTCTTCTTGTATATTCAACTTAACTTAATAGGTGCACCACTATTTTCTATTCTGGATTAAATTAAGATAAATATAACAAAAATTATTTGACCTAATATTTATATATATATATATATATATAAACAAACTCTTATAATTGCCTCCTAGAAAATTGTAAGCATTTTTCAGAGAGGTACGCCTTACAAGTGAAAAAATACGGCTGTCAGTACATTATTAGAAATTGGAATATATATTTGAACAAATTATAACAATTTACAACAGAAATACTAAATTAACTAGTATATCTAAATCTTGAAATAACTTTTGGTATGTTATTCAGAGCAGTTAATATGTAAATGGTAATGTAAAACAATCTTTTTTTATACTATTTATGGATTTACAAGCTCAAAAAACGTTTAGAATTTTTATGTATGTTTTTTTACTATTTAAAATTTTAGAACTATGTTAGGTACATGCAAACGAAAATTATAGATTTTTTTTTGGCTTCATATCTTATGTTGACATTTTTTTAAAGTGCTTAAATTATACAAATTTAAATAAATAATTTACTCGATTCTGGATAATAATTCTGTAGTTTCAATAATATTACATTCCATTGATACCATTAAAAATCCTTTTATGACATTCCAACTGTGAGCTCTGTTAAATTTATCATTATTTGTAATTAATGTTTCGATTGCAGTACTTATACCCTGTAAAATAAATAAAAATATTAAATGAATACAAAAATAAATTATATTGTATTTAAAAACAATATGAACAATATACTTTATAATGCATTTTGAAATTTAATTTATTTAATACTCCATGAAGTACAGAAATGAAATAATTTTTAATTTAATTTATTAATATGTAAAATTAATTTTTATTTGATCTACTTTGAATGTTTTAAGTATTGTGATTAAAAATATATCATTATATAAAAAATTAAAACATAATAAAATACGTCATATAATCTATCGAAAATTGTCACATTATGTAAAATAAAAAGTTTATTGGCTATTATTATGTTTATGATTTGAGTACTTGTGGATTACTTTAATAAATAGAAAAAACTTAATTTCACAAAAATATTCAGTTTTTATTTTTGTGGAATTGAGTTTTTTCTGGCTATTATTATCATAGTAACAAATAATGTAAACAGCAATGATGCTATATATAAAAATATATTCATGCGACATGTTTTTCTTATAGTTATTTTTTTCGGACATATACTCGTTATCAATTAAACACTGGTGTTTCGGAACTGTAGCAGGTTTCGTCTTTAGTGTAGTGCACGCCTCACTGCTATGACTGTACTGTAAAAACGTCCATGTTCACATGGTAACATAGATATGTCCGAAAGAAATAATGACAATATTTCAGTCCATGAAAGTCGTAATTAAAAAATAGTGAATTCGTCGATTATAAACCACATTCATAATCGCAAAACACACATTATATACTTTACAGTAATGAAAGTAAGACAGAAATTACATATTTGATTTTATTAATTGGAAAATCTTATAAAACTAATTTTCACATCTTTATTAATAGCATGCCTGCTATAGTATCTGTCCTACTAAATATGGCAAAATTAGATTTAAAACTTTGATGTTCAAATGAAAATATGTATACAGAATTAACACATTACTTTTTTGAAATATGTTTTAAAAAAGAAATTACAGCATTTCACGTTTTAAATAATCATAACTTAATTATATTTAGCTATTTTAAAAAAATAGGATATCTAAATCATTCAAAAATAGTCTCATCTTAAAATTTAGTATCATATTGAGTTTATTTACCCTATATCCAATATATAAGTAAATTTATAATTAATGTTTATTTCAATTGAAAAACTAATATTTTAAATATAGCAATATTAATTCGGAATATTTCACCAATACATTAATCATTTGTATCATAATGTAATCATAATGTAACCAGAGATTTTTAATAAATCATTTTTGACATTTTAAATGTAAACTTAACTCTAATCTATATGTTTAATTTAAGTATTTAAAGTGTTTATGATTTAGAATAATAAAAAAAACTTGACTTACTGGTTCAATATTTATTTCTAATGATTGATCGCTGTACTCTACGAATGATAGTTGTATGTTAGGTTTATTAGAAAAATAATTATATTTTTCTTGAGGAATAAGTTGATAAGGTTCATTAATTGAACTTCGATTGAGACCTCCAAATTTTCCAAGTAAACTTAAATAAATAAATAAATAAATAAAATATTTTAGATAATATTAGTTATTTTATTTAATTAATTTTTTTATAATTAAATTTACCACATAGCTGGTTGGGAAATTGAATGTAATGGACTATCTAAGCAATGATATAATCTTTTTATGATTTCATTTCGAACTTGATGAATAGAATCATTAAAAAAAATATCTGGCAAGATATCCCAATACTTTCCTAAAATACAAAGACCCTAAAACAAATATATATTTATATATATATAATATTTAAGTTAATATTTTAGCTGGTATACTACATGTTAACATTCAGTAAGTATCTAGATATTTACATACTTGAGGAGTCATTTCAGGTATTTGTAATGCATATGCAATTACTGACATAGCATTCATTATTTGAGAATGAAGAACCACATTAAATACACACTCAGCTATACACAGCTCTGCAAGTGCAGGTTTTATTAAACCCGAATTAATTGGTAACCCTTGATAATATGAAAATAACTCTGTAATAAAAATTATGAATAGCTTTAATGCCCAACTGATATTTATTTCAATAAATTTAACAAATATGTTTTAATTTATGTTAAACTTATTTTTGAAAAATGTATGATCAACCTAATATGAAAATTAGATGTAAAGATATTTAATAAAAATAGAATAACAGTAAATATTAGTTCATAAAAATAATATTAAAATAGTCAATAGGAATAACGTGAAAAAATAATGAAATTATTAAAACAAATTTATATGCAAAGGTGAAAAACATAATACATATAATTACCACAAAACAAACATCTTAGCAATGAATTTATATTTTCTCCAAATTCATATTTTGCAGATTCCATAATCATAAGTATTATTTTTAATATACCGAGATAAAACAAAGGATTTTGTGTAAATTGTAAATTATTTAACAACCTAAAAAAATTATTACATTGTAATTATTATAAATTATATATCATTAAACAATATGATAATCAAAACATAAAACAATATTTCTAACAATTATTAGATTTAATATTTAGCAAATAGATTGCCTTTTACCTTTTAATAATTTTATAAATGTATTCATTAATTGTTTCTTCATTTGTATGCAATTTGAGGTTTAACTGAAGTCTGTCCGCCAAATCAAATATACACTGTCTTTCATTTTTATTAGTCAAATTATTTAATACAAATTCAAACATCAGGCAGCTAAAACTTGTAACTAAAACTTCATCATTCAATGCCATGTCAAAGACTAATGATTCTAAGTTATTATCATAAATCAGTTTAATTATAAAATCTCCAGTAACTAATGTTTTTAAGTGAATAGGGTTGATACAGGAAAGCTGAAAACAAAATAAACAATACATTAATCAATTCATTTAAATTAAATTAAAAATATAGTTTTAATTAAAATTGATAATCAAGTAAAGGAGTACATCCTAAATTGTCAAAATAATAATTTTTATTAATGTATATCAAAAATAAATATGTATATTTGAATTAATTAATAAAAGTTGTATAATATAAAATATGCAAATATTAACCCATAAAAAATACTAACAATAATGTTACATAAAATTAACTTTTCCCAAAATCTCAAAAATAATCATACAATTTAATTACAATAAAATGCAATGTAATGGTCTTAATGATATTCCTTATTGATTCAGACAGTGCTTAAATATAACATTAAAAAATACAAATATATTATTTAAAAAAGTTTACTTACAGCACCCAGTATTTCTTTGACCATTTCTTTTTTTTGAATAGGACAATTACAAACTTTTAATGACAAGAATGAATGAGTTATAAAATGTTCGAAAGATTTCTTATAATAATGTTCAACTGAAAATTTGCATCCTTCAAATTTAACCTAAAATTATTCAGATTATGAATAAATATTTTTACTAATTTGCTATTTTTAACTGAAGCATAAAAATTATAGTTACAATAAATTGAAAAAGTGTTCTGATTGCTGGAATAATTATCTTTATAAATCGTTTGCAATCTGCTATAGTATAAGGAACTATTTGTGAGGAATGATAGCCATATATAAACTCCTGATCTTTTTTTAAACGATTTTCTAAAAAATAAAATTATTTTTTAAAAAAATGTCAGATTATTAAATATTTGTACATAAAACTAATTGAAATAAGAACTTTAAGTTTCAATCTATTATTATAGAGATACATCATATGAGTATAATATAGAAATTCAAATGTAGTATTTTGATATATTTTATCATCAAATCTTGATTTCATTAAATACAATTTTTTGTTAACCTCTATTGACTAAGATGAGAAACATACAATTATCAATTTAACGATTTCTGATTACACAATATTCATTGATAATAAAAATATTTTATTATATTTTATTTTCAGTTTGTTATTTGTAAAATAATGAAAATTATTTATTATTAACTACACATAAAAAATGATTTAAAATTTATAAAGAACATACTGATAACTATCAAAATCAATACTACTCTAGTAAAATCCATATAAAATATTAAAAAATAATATTTTATGACAAAGAATAATTACTATATAACATAAATAAAATGAAAATAATTCGAAATTCATTTGTTTATAAAATATTCAAAAAAAAGTAAATTATAAAATTTTAATAATTCAAAATATAGTTCTCATATAAATAATAATTATTAATATTATAATATTTAACATTACCTTCCAAAATAGACGAGATAGTTTCTATGACATTTTCTTGAGAAAAACTCTTCCTAAAATAATAAATAACAAATGAAATTACCTGTTCAAAATACTTTTAATAAAAAAAGAATTACTCGTCCAATTGAGGTAGGTAAAATTTTTGAAATTGTTTTAACTTTATAACAAATATTTTAAATACTCGATAAAATAAATCTATTATAGAATTCTTTTTGGACTCAATTGTATTTATATTTGTAATTAACTGATTTTGCCTTTGAACTATGTAACTTAATACATTCATAACCATATTACACAAATTTATTTGCACTCTGAAAGATAAAAACATAAACATACAAATAGAATTCAATGTTAGGCTTTTTAAATGTAAATAATATCACATGAAAGAAAAATATATAATTAAATAAACATAATTTATATGAAGTTATTTTATAAAATTACAATAACAAATTAAAAAAATATATATTTAATATTTCTCTTTAAAACAATCAACTATTTTTGTAATTTGCTTATGTAGCTACATAAAAAAATAACTGATATTTTTTTCAGCTAAAAGTTATGTGTGAAATGTTAAAATTAATTAAAATATGATATATAGAAAATAATTCAGTTTAAAAAAATTAATAAAGTGATAACTTACTCGGGTTGGAGTGTAGTATCTAATATATTAGAAAAATGTAAATGAATTACCCGCACAAGAAAATTCAATGATAATTGATTGTGCAAATGTGTAATTAAATGATCAATATATATATAAGCTTTAGGTCTCAATACACTTTTCAATGACCAACTTTTACCTGTGATCAATGTTTCATCTAAAAATTTATCCATAAATGGTAAAAATTCTATAAAAACACAATTATAATGATTAACACACATAATTGTTTTAATTATAATAAATTAGTAATAATTTGAACATACCAGATTTATAATCAATAAGTATAACAGATTCAAAACCAGAAAGCAATTCTGTACGAAGACTGCTAACATCCGATGACAAATTACAATTCAATAAACTAATTACTCTACCAGGTAATGACGTACAATAAAAACGTATCTCATCTTTATTGTCTCTTAAAAATATTGAAAAAAAAAACAATAATCGTATTTGAGCATGTTTTAAATCCAATATTAAATCTCTGTAATCTGGCCTGAAATAAAATTTAAAACATAAACAAATCCAATTTGAAAAAAAAAATATTATTAATTATTATTTTTCAAAATAACTAATTACAATTTTAAAGAAATTACTTATAAGGTATATCCAGATTAAAAAATTTCATAAGAATTGGAAGAAATTCAATAATTTCCTTCTTAAAAGATTGAGAGCTATAAAACAACATATAAAATAACTTCAATATATGTGCGACTTCTTTTAATACTTTCATTGATACTTTTCCCATTGGTATAAAAATGTACTAAAAAATTTTTAAAACTATATGAAATATAATAATAAAAAATATATATTTTCCAAAACAAGTACTTACATTAACCGAATTCTTTGTAATGGTAGTAGTTAAACGAATAGTAGAAATTAAAACTTTTAAATCACTAGTTTTTTGAAAAGTTAAGATTTGGTCTTGAGTATTTGAATTATTGTACATGTCTATAACGAGTTTTAAAAATTTAACAATCTGAAAAAAAAATGTTTAATTTTTTAAATCACATACGTACACAATAATTAATATTAGAATCATCTAATAAACATACTTCAGTATTTAAACTACCATCAAATTTTGGTTTAAAGGCCGTTAATAATTCTTTGAAAATCAATACACAATAAACTACACATTGTTCATTATCAGTTTCCATAACTTTCAAGCATGCTCCCATAGTATTTTGAATATGATTTTTGATTTTATCATTGCTACTAGAGACCTTATGAATTATTTGAAGTATAAGTTTTCTTAATTTCTGTGAAATATACAATACAAACATTATTTATAATTATCCAAAGTCCTAATACAAAATACAATTGTTCAACTATCAAAATTAACTTAAAATAAAAGTATTCAAATTAATAGTATTCATTTAACACCTAATAAAATCTCTTAATTTGTATTATTTAAAAGTAAAAAGACCACATTATGTGATACATGTTTAAATTGATTGAAATCACTTCTATCTCAATCACTAAATCCTAAAAATATTTTACAAAATTCTTGAAAACAATAACCATTTTATATTATAAAATTTTATACCATAATATATTCTATATTGATTTAAAATGTAAATATAGTTTCTAGTGTTTTATTTTAATTTCCTCTTCAACTACTTAAAATGGTAATACAAAATAGTTAACCAACAAATAAATAATATAAAAATATTATCTTTCGATTAATAATACTTACAAATATATCATTATCTGGACTAAAAGCTGGTTCAGTCATAGATAATAATTTAAGAAGAACAAAAATCATGTTATCAAAATAATTCTGAGTGCGGCAACATTCCTGAAAAATACAAAGACACAATTATTAATAAAATAATATCTATTATATTTTCATTATTACTTTGTGCAAAAACAATGTTTTAAAATTACCTCAATTGCATCTGAAATCTTTTGTACAAGCTGTAGTTTGATCTTTATGTTCACAGTAGAGTTTAATATCAATGACAAATCTACTGGACCCGCTGTTTTAGGTTGTATTATTTTACGAATTGACTCCATGTTTTACAAAAAAAAGCAGCTAAAATGATAAATAGTGAAACATAAATTAGATCAAAATATTCCAAGTTTTCTTAAATGTGTTTTATAAATATGTAAAACATATTATAATTGTTTTATAAAAACAACAAATTTAATCACCTTTATTTTTACAATATAAAATTTGGAAATATATATTATACATAATATGGTACTTTAAATTGTAAAATGTATTTGTCTGTCCATTAATGTAAATAATGCAACCAACTCACAGTGACAAGAACAAATCATTCTTAAAATAATAAAAAAAAGAATTAAGATTTGTTTTTTCTTCAACATTTAATTATTATTTAATAAGAACTAATTATGTATACATTTTTAATACTCAAGAAGAGATTTTAGATGTTCCAACACCTGTTTTTGTTTAGGTGCCTATTAATCTACCTAGTATCAAATATTTTTATTACACAATCTATAAAACAACATTTACAATGAGCATAAGTGATGAAGTTGATAGTGGCTGATGAAGAAGTTTTGAGTGAAGAGGCCACCCATTGGTAGTACTTCGGCTTGTCTAGATGATTTTAGTCATCTAGTAGATCACGACACCACTTACGGTTTAGTCGTCTTCCAGGGTCAACAGAATAGTGAGTACTAATAAGTCAGTAATGAGGGGATTTGGAGTATCAAATATAATATCTGAAATATAGAAACAATAGAAATAAAATAAATGTTGAAGGATATACACATAGATTTGATTATTTAATAATACACATAATAATTTGTATTCAATGATAAAAATAATATTCATTAAGGCCTCAATTCTCCTAATAATCTTCATGGATATAAAATGTAAGGTACAAAATAATATTTTCTAATCATTCATATAGGTACATACTTTAGTACACTAAATTATAAATTTAAAATATATCTACCTAAACATAACAAGGTATATTCAGTCAAAAAAAAAAAAATAAAAGTTTTAACGATATAGTTTTATTTCTAAACAAACAAAAAATGAAATAATGGCAACCATGTATAATCGTTTAATATTATAAAAAATGATATTTAAGGTACAAATTATTCAATACTCACTAAATAAATATTTATAGATTAAAAGAACATGATTTTTGCCTAAACAATACATCTAAGTAATCGATAAGAAAAAAATTAAATAAATTTACAGAATGTGACCTGAACTAGTATTTTTAATATTAACTTTAATAATATGATAAATGAATATTATTATGAACAATTTTTTTTTATTTGACATAAACTATCTACACAATTAGCACAATTTATTTATTTGATGAGAGTAACATACGCATGAAAGAGTTGATTTAAGCAGCCACCTATTAGTGAATCTTGACTGGTTGGTTAATAAAATAAAAATTAATAAATAATAAAGTGTTGACTAATTGATTGAAATATAAATTATGTATACTTGTTCTTTTTGTATAGCTCTTATTTAAAAAGGAAACAATTCTTTTATAAAATCGGCATAATCACACAATTATTGTACCCAACTAACCTTCTATTCTACACATAGTTTTATAACAAGTTACTTATCTACCTACATGTTGAAATTTCAAGAGAAATTGTGTTCATGATAATGAAATATGTAAAATTCTCATTGTCAAATAATTTTAAAATATTTGTAGGCCATTTTTAATAACTAATGAAATAATTTTGATGTAGAATTCTCACAGAATATTCAATAGGAATTATAACAACTAACAAATTACAAAATTAGCCTCAACAATAATGATAAAAATTACCTTTAGATGTTGTTGTGTTGTACAACAGATGGGAAAATGTGGAACTAAATGAACTATTAATGATATTAATATTTTGTCTAGGAAAAAATGTATTTAATGTTCAGTTTACATATATTTACGTAATAACGTGTAAATAAGGTTTTCTTGTTTAAATGAAAATAAAGTAAATGTATATTAGATATCATCATAGTATATGTTTATATTAAAGCCCTTATCTAATGGCAAACCTTAACAACATATGTAGCAATTTCATACCTAATACGATATGCCCAAACAATTCAACCTGCAATGTGATTTCGCCGAATACCTGATCGTAAAGCGATTGGCGGTCTATAGAACATGAATCATAATAGTAGGTTATTTACCGCTGTAGCTAATGATGCTCAACGATCGATTGTGACATAGAATTCAACAAGATGGAATGGCAAAACACTAGGGTAGACGACACGCACAACATCACCAGACTAACGTAAATACATGAAAATACGTGCGGAAATTTGGTTAGACCCTTATTAGAAAAAGTAACGGTTACCTGTCGATTCTTCCCAACGTTGTCGACTTCTTCCGTGGATCTGAGACGCGGTGATGGCAAACGTCCGGTTTGCGGCCGACGACGACACTCAGGCACGGGGACGACAGATCCGGAGATGACGTTTCGATTCCGTTTGCGATATTTGTTGTTTCGTTTCTTCAGACGTTTCGCGTAGACGATAATGAGGCGGCCATTATCACCGGTACGATGGCGGTACGTCGACAATGAATACGACCGAGCGACGCGAGCGCCACCCGTGACGAACGTTATTCCAATAATTTTTCGACAATTCGAACGCCGTCTGCCGTTTTCCAGTCGTTACGTGCAACGAGCATACTCCGTCATCCATGACATAATGACCACACATGGCATTATTTTTTTTTCCCCAATAAATCTACTACGGAAAACGTATCGCCGTCACCACTACCAACCGAACGTGTGCACGGATCGTAAATATCAAAAAATACTCAACCGAAACACTGACCACGAATTAAAAGTCATTCGTTTCCAGTAAATTAAATTACTACTAGCAAAAATTTTGCTTGTTGTACACATTTTCGACGCGTTTTTCTCGACACTTTTCTTAAGCGGACGAAAAACTACAAAAAACAATTGCAAAGACCCAGTAAAATTGTCGACGTCTTTTACTTATTTTTCGTTTTATTTTATAACTACAAAAAACAATTGCAAAGACCCAGTGAAGTTGTCAACGTCTTTTACTTATTTTTTGTTTTTATTTTATAACTCCAAAAATAATATTTCAAAACACTCGAAATAATAATATAACTCTAAAATCTCTCAGTGTCTCGTTTGAACTAACGTCCACAACAACCTTATTTTATTATAAAAATTAATCAATTTAATCAAAATTAGGCACGCTGCATACATTTGTCGAAATTAAAATTCATTCTATTCAATTTTTAATTTAATATACGTTTTAACGTTTAAGTGACATGGTGTTGAAAACGTTTTAATGTTTTAGTATTTCGGTTTTGTCAATATTATTATTATGTTGATACTTTAGATATATGCCCAAACATAGATACCTTACTAACTACAGGTTCATTGACCATATAATCATACAAAATTTGTAATATTATACAGGGAGATCCATTGACTTACCATATTATGTTCAATTTTAAATTCGAAAATCGTATATTATTGTGTAGGAATAAAACATTGCGACTACATTGAAATGACTCATGGTAAAATATCTGTACAGCGAATGATTCGTCCTAGATTCAAAAAATGAAATTTTGAATAAATTGCTCCTTTTTTGTATTTAATATAGTTTAGAAATTCAATAAAATATGCAAAATATTTTTTCACGGACATTTTTAGAATAATTACAATAAAAAAAAAAAATCATCCGACTCTATTTTATTTAATCTTTTATTCTTGTAGTAATTAAACTCTAAAAGAACAATTCTTTTTAGTCATTGAGCAATTTGGAATATAGATATTATATTTTTCACATTATTTAAAATACACAGCTAAACTTAATATTGGTACATGTTAAAAAATTACAATATAAACTATTGTAAAAAAAAATTATACAAACAACAATTAACAAACACAATTTTCAAAAACATATTACATCTATTAAAATTTGTAATATTATAATGTAAAATATAATACACTTGCTAACATTAATAATCTGCTATGACTGGATTTATCATCTTACCGATACTCGATATTTCACTTTCTATTGTGTCTCCTATCTACAAATATATATTAGCCAAATGTATTATGAATAAAAATAGTATCATACTAATCGATTAATAATAATTACAATTCTTACTTTTAAAAATTCTTTTGGTTCTCTGAATACACCAACGCCACTAGGAGTGCCAGTAAGAATAACATCTCCAGGTAATAGTGTGATCAAACTAAAAATAAATTTATTTTTAACTTCATTAGTCACACAGTGAGTCTCCGATTTTGGCCCTCTGCGGCAAGGGCTTCAAGTGAAGGACCTTTTATTAGCTCAGTGGAACTACTCAAGGGCCAACACAGGAAGACGTTCCCGGCGTATGGGTAACGCCAATTGACATAGCGCTGATCAAGACCGAGGGCTTCGAATTCTCGAATTTGCACGTCGATGTGCTCCCACGGACGCGGTTTGCCAGCAGGTTATTCATTCGTCACATTTGTCACATTCGTTCATTAGTCACACAGTATATATTTATATACATCATTTATTATATATTTTTTTTAAATAACTTAATTTTTAATTTTTTTATAAGCTATTGACAATTTAGAAAAAATTATATGTATATTTTTTTATATTATATTATGAAGTCATATATGGAGTTCAATAATAATAATTAAAATTATCATTATGTAATTTGATATTGTTTACCATTTTTCTTTAAATTCCAATATATATTGATTTTAATTCAAAAATGTAAATGTGTAATTACAAAAAAAAAATATATATATTTAAATTTAACATTTAACGAATTACTTATTTATAATGAATTTAAACGTAATGGTTTTAGTAATATTTTAAATATATATATATATATATATTATTCTTATAATTTATATCTTTTTATACATATTATTTTTTTATATAAAAAGGTACAATGTGCTCAAATGGGTTACAGTCATAATAATAGGTAGCTTCACTTTACAAATAAAATAATTTAAATATTTTATACATCACAACACGCATAAAAAAAATTAATTTACAAATTACTTGTATTATATTTTCTACTAAAATGTATAAAATATTGTTAAAATTATTTTAATACTTACTTTGACAAAAATGAAATGAGTTTATCGACTCTATGAATAAGTTCGTTAGTTGAGCCATTTTGTTTCAAGATACCATTAACAGAACACTTTATTTGTAACTGATGTGGGTCAGGAATTTCATTTCTGTGTACTAGAATGGACCCCAAAGGACAAAACGTATCCATACTTTTTGCTGTAAAATTAATTTAATGATTATTTAAAAATATTAACACTATGAAAAAAATTTACCAATCAACCATTGTCCGTTGTTCCTAGTTTTCTGCCAATCCCTTGCCGATATGTCTTGAGCCACAGTATACCCAAATACATATTCGTATGCATCAGCAATATTAATGTTTCTACATTTTTTTCCTATTACTACAGCCAATTCAACTTCCCAATCTAGCGCCTAAAAAATATTTTATGATTGTCAACTGATTAATAATTACTAATAACAATAGATTGGTAATTACTTCATACCTTCGATCTTGACGAATGTTTCACAGCATCATTTGGGCCGATAATTGTGCTAGGAAACTTGGAAAAAAAGAATGGTTCTACAGGATATGGTCTATTTTGTTCATCACAGTGGCCTTTATAGTTCAATCCTACACATATTACCTATGAACATAAATTCAAAAAATAATGATATAAAGTATAATGTTAATGTGTTCCATGTCTCAATAATATTACTTTATCAGGTTTAGTGATACATGGTAAAAATTCAACTTGATTTGATTGTAACACTAATTTTTTTTCTTGAACTATTCTATAAAACATTTAAAAAAATAATAAAACAGCATTTTTATTTTAAGTTAATATCAATTTCTGCACAAGACACAATTAAAAAAAAACTCCTACGATGAATTATGACGAGTTCCTACATTGAATACCACTGAAACTTACATAATATGTGACTATTTTACATTTTATGTAACCTTCCAATTGAAAACACCTTTGTTTGGTATACTTACTTTTCGACTTCTTCAATGGAGTGGTCGCAATGTAAAAACGACACCATGTCAACAGGAATAGTTTTATCAATACCACTTAAACTAATGACTTGTTCGCCGAACTGAACTCCTAATCCACGTCCGTTATCGTCTTTATACTGGACAAATCGTATTTCCTGGCGACTGGCACAGCTGAAACTTCTTAAGGCGAAACGTTTGTGCATCACTAAAGTATTTTTTAGAACTGAAACACGGCTGAAACTCATGTCGGTTTTGTTTACTCTTGACACTGATCAATACTTGAATGAGTAAAATATGAATACCAATTTCATTTAAAAATACTTTTAAATTACCAAAAAACTAACTTAGGTAATTCGATTTGTATATTTCACAACAAATTTAATTACACCGATGTTTCTCAGTATTCACAGCTACAGATAACTATAATCAATCATGAATTTGATAAGAAAAATACATAGATTACACACAATGATAATTCAAAATAATATAGAAAAGAAAGATATCATTTATTATCATTTATTATTTCTTATCATGTGAAAATGATTTAAACACTTGAATAATTACGTAAGATGTATATTAACACTTATGGTTTAAATATTTTATAATATTTACATAATTATGTTGTGTAGTTTTATATTTTGTACTATTTAGCTTACAATTAGTTCATTCACGTGATATTTGTTTGATATTATAGTCATGGAACCAATTGAAAGATCTATTAATGTAGGAATATTGACAAGTAATGATGTTTAAATCACATAACATTATTATTGATAATCATTTTACAGTACTTAACTAATTTTCAGTTAGTGACACCAGAACATCGTCAAGTTCCAACTCTGAAACGTTTGACTTCAGTGGCCATAATTTAAAGGAACTCATTAATAATTATGATATTATCAAGTTGGCCAATGTAATGAAATTTGATTGTGTCACAGATGATTTCGAAAAAATCCAGGTATTCTAAATTATTAACTGTTATGAAAATGTAATATCACTAAATTAATTGACCTTAATTGCATAATTTTAAATTGTATTTGAACACAATATAAAAAACAAAAAAGTCAAATGAATACAAAAATATAAATATAGGTTAAATATTTAACTAGTTAAAAACAATTATGCTTAAATCTGGTGTTTAGAAAGAATGCATGACTTTTTTTCTTGAGTATAAATGTAAAGTGAATCTATTTTCATATTTAAAGTTTTACACACGAATATGAATAATATTTAAAAATCTATATATTTTTAAACGTACTACTATTTTGAACTATTTGAACCACTATTTTAAGTTTGGCGAACATATAAAATTTATCGAGAACAATTGTATGCATTAATTTCTACTTAGTATCTGTTTGTGGTAGACAAATTTTGGCTTAAATGTGGTTTACTATGCCCCTTATTTTCGAATTCTTTTTTCAAGTAAATGTCACTAAAGTATTTCAATAATGAAAAAGATTACTAAAATTAATTTATTTAAAAAAAATTATAGAAGTCTTACCTAACTTTGTATAAAAAATTAAAAAATTAAATCTTATCTAACTTGAATAAATGTGCATCACATGTGCAACTAGTGGTATTATTATAATTTTTTTTTTTTTGGTCTAGTTTTCTTTGTAATTTTTTTCTATAAGTATACTTTATATGTTTATATCACATTTACTACATATTAAGATGATTTATTAAACCTTTTATTAAAACTTTCATGGATTAGAGTATTATTATTAATGTGTATTTCGGATATATCCATGTTGTCAAAACAACATCCATGTGACAACATGGATATATCCGAAAAATACATTAATAATAAGATACAGTGGACGCCGCTTATAAGACTCACTTTGGGACCAGCACAAAGTGAGTATTATAACCGAATGAATCTTATAAGCGAAGTGGGGGAAAAAAATTAATTACATACATATTTATGAATTTTATTTTACTACATATTTTGCTTTTTTTTGTTAATCCACTTTAATTATACATACATATTACATATTACTTATTAGTGAATAAATGAAAAATATGATTCAAAAATTAAAATTATATTATTATAAAAATTATTAGGTACATATTAATAAATAATTATAAATTATATATGATTTACATATTTATTATTTATGAAAAAATTTGTAATTTTGGTTTGTTTTGAATTATGTTCTAATATTCCGCAAATATATTGCTTCTACTCATACTATACATTAAATATGTAATTTTTGAAAACCAATTTATTTCTAAATTTTAACCAAAAATGTTTATTTTCTATCATTTGTTTTACGAAATTTGAGTCTTATAAACGAAGGTGTGAGTCTTATAACCAGATGATTTTGAGTCTAATAAGCGATTGAATCTTATATCTGTGAGTCTTATAAGCGGCGTCCACTGTAATTATCTCATTATTTTTTAGGAAGGAAGTATACCTTAATCCATTCCTTCCTTTAATGGATACACATGTAAACATTTATAAAATGTATTTTTGTAAAAAAAATAAATACTAGTTTTGTAAACATTACAAAATTAGGCGTGTAGGTTCAACAAAAATATTCATTGATTATGTGTTTTGTATGAATTTTAATGGAAGTACCATAACTATTAATGTTTTGTAAAATTCAACTTGTTATAATGATTATATACATAGATGAAAAATAGTAATAATATATATATTTTATAATAAATTAGTGAAAACAAAACAGAACATAAATAAAGAATAAAAAGGATATGCAAAAATAAAGAATAGAAATTTAAAAAAAATTATAGGTAATACTTGTAAATAATAATATATACATATGTGTATACTAAAATATACAAAAAGCTAATGAGTATTAAGTTGAATAAGGAAAAAAATATAAAAGTTGTATGTAAGTGTGTTTATTACTACCTGTTTCAACAAAAAGTCATCATATTAGTCAGGTATTAAGCAAAAAGAAAATACAACAACAGAGAAATAAAGTAAAAGTAAAATTACTTAGAAATAATTACATAGAGAATATTATGAATATTACAATAAAAAGACATTGAGTTAGAAGGAAAAAAATTATATAATAATAATATATCAAAAGCAAAGAAATTGTGTATTTAATGAAAACAACAATGGTATGATATTAATATTATCTAATATATATTGATATAAAATTTTATTTTAAAAATCTGTTTGTATATTTAAGATATTTTTTAATTTATTATGTTTAATTTCTTTATACATATATAATTCTTCCGAAACAAAATTGATATAAATATTATGTTGTACATTTAAAATTTCCAAGTCATTATCTATATTAAAACTAATAAAATGATTATATTCTAAAACCTGGTTTGCAAAACTTGAATTTGGAATAGCTTTTTTCAATCTTATTTCAGAGATATGTTCTTTATATCTTATATTAAAATATTTAGTTTGTTTTACCAACATAAAACTTATTATAACTACATTTAAGTTTGTAAATACCAAGAAAATTAAATTTATTAAAATTATTTCGAAATTTAAAAATGTAAAAATAACATTTTATATTAATTTGTATTAGATAATATTAATATCATGCCATAGTTTTTCATTATATACACAATAACTTTGCTTGTTGATATATTATAATGATATAATTTTTTTTCTTCTAACTCCATGTCTTTTTATTGTAATATTTATAATATTCTCTTTGTAATTTTTTCCATTTAATTTTTCTACATAATTTTTTCCAAGTAGTTTTACTTTTATTTATTCCTCTGTTGTATTTTCTTTTTGTTTAATAATTGATGATCACTTTTTGTAAAAACCAGTAGTATTATATACACTTTTACAACTTTTACTTTTTTTCTTTATTCAACGTAATACTCATTGGGGTTTTTTGTATATTTAAGTATACATACATACATATTTATTTATATTTATTACTTTTTATGTACGTTTTTATATATATATTATGTTTAAATGTATAGTATAAATACTTTTATGTTTCTTTTATATATTACTTATAAATTGTACTTTTAATAAATTCTTAATTTATATTTTAAATAAGAAACAATGTTTCAGGCAAAAATGGCTGAATGGTGTTCTAACGATAAAATAGATTTGCTGCTAAGTATTGGTGGTACAGGATTCAGTCCAAGAGATGTAACTCCGGAAGCAACTCTTGGACTAATTACAAAACTGACACCAGGTATAAGTCAAGCAATAATGAATGAAAGTCTGAAAATCACTCCAATGGCAATGCTTTCCAGGTGTATATACATGCATATTGTATCTTTTATATATAGTTTATTAACAAAAATAATTTTGTCTAAATATTTTAGAGCTGTGTCTGGCATATATAAAAAAACTCTGATTGTTAATTTGCCTGGGAGCAAAGATGCATCTGAACAATGCCTACGGATTATTAAAAATGCTATACCTCATGCAATTTCATTAATAAGAGACGAAAAAAACATTTCTAAACAATTTCATAACCAATTTAATTCCGAAATTAATAATGAATCAAAAGTTCCTGTACGTAAAATTATTATTTATTATTATTTAATTTTTTTATTTAAAAGTTTTGATGTTAAAATATTATTTAGGAAAGTATTTTAAAAATAGCATGTCGCTACAGAGAATCGCCATTTCCAAAGATTTGTATGAAGACTGCATTAAATATTTTAAAAGAACAGTCAGTTTTACAATATACAGAAAGTAATAAAATTATGTAAGTCTTGCGTATATTACGTTTTTGATTATAAGTAGCTTGTGCATTATATTAAATTGTTCAGATTAAATTATTTATATAAAGTAGTTTTAAACATTTTTAAATAATGTTTTATTAAAATATCACAAAAATATATCATATCTTAGTAGAAGTTAAATATAAGTTAACAGCATGTATTAATTAGCATGCATGTTATTAATTTTTATTTTGTGTAAAGTATTAAAAATTATGACCAGTTGAATATTTTTTTAATTCTAAGTAAATCCAAGAATGTATTCATTTAGTTTTATAATATTGTGTTTTACTTTTCTTTTACACTGAATTTTTATTTCTCATACATATTAAAGTAATGTTTTATGTAATTTCATTTAAGTAATTTTCTCTTTAATTTTTAATTTCTAAGAAAAACTATTAGACAACTATTTGAATATCAGTATTTAATTAGATTAATTTTCAAAATATTTTCATGTATGATTTTCGGTTAAATACAGTTATAATAATTCATGGTAAAATTTATTAAGGTATCCAACCGTTTGCATTTTTTCTACTGGTGACGAACTTATAAGCAAGAACGATAGTCATCATGGTTATATCAGAGACACTAATTCTGTTATGATAGAACAAATACTAGAACAAGACAAATATATGGGGAAAATATTAAATTATGGTGTTGTGAGGGACAAGTATGTAATTGTGATATTATGTGTGTATTTATTTAATTTCAACGTGGTTATTTTATATTTTCAAGTTGGAATGATCTTTGCAAACAATTTGAAGAAGCATTTAGTAATGCAGATATAGTAGTGACCAGTGGTGGTGTTTCGATGGGTGAAAAGGATTTCATTAAACACGTGCTCAAAGAACATTTTAAAAGTCATATTCATTTTGGAAGACTCGACATGAAACCTGGGTAGTTAAATATAAATTATATTATACATAAGATAAAATAATAACACAAGTTAATGTTATAGAATGCCAACTACTTTTGTTACGCTACATTTCAATAATAAAAAAAAATACGTTTTTTGTTTGCCTGGCAATCCAGTATCTGCTGGCGTTTGTACACATTTAATATTGTTACCATTTTTGAGATCAGTTTCTGGAAGAAATTCAATTACTCATTCTTTCCAAGCAACAGTGAACATATAATTATTTAAGTGTTAATTATTTTGGTAAATCATTAAGACACAATATTTTATTGCAGATAACACATGATGTTACTAATTTAGATATTAGACCAGAATATAAAAGGGCATTATTGAAGTATGAAAATGGAGAATTCCTCGTATCTTGTTTGAGTAAGAAAATATTTCAATAATTAAATTATTCAAGTGTTATTGATGGTTATGCCTGTATTTTAAATAATGTTAAATTTAATTAACTCTAGTAGGAATTAGAATAATTTTTTCAATAATTTAGTTAATCATACTAAATTTTTTAGTCTTTGTATGCTGAAGATTCAGTTACGTCAAATTTTGTCCGAAGTTTTCATCTTTAGATTTAAAATAATTAATCAAGTGTGCTCAATTATAAATATATGTTTTAGTCAATATTTTTGTATCATATTTTTTACTTTGTTTTTCTTAACAAATACAATTGTAAATCTAATTAACAGGAATACAATTTACAAATTATACCAAGTCAATGAGAAAATTACCCCTTTACAGAAAAAACTCATGCAATGGTCAGATTTCAATAACTTTTCTTTCATTTGAAAGAAAAAACAATTTACACCTGAAATTGGACTCTGATTTTTGATAAAACTTAAAAATATTTTCAGAAAAACAGTTTTCATCGAATTAGGATCATTTAAAAATATTGATATTCTATAAATATATTTTATTAATAACAAATGACATATAACAGAAATCGACAAATTAAGAAATGAAAGATTAGTTAAATCTACATTCATATTGATTCTGAGTGATATTCTTATAATTTCTACTTGTATTATCAAATGAAAAATCTTTTTTGTTATGTATAATATATTACAATATTAATAGCTTATCAGCAACAAAGTAGTAGACTATTAAGTTTTGTGGGGTCTAACTGTTTACTTCAATTGCCTTCATCGATGAAACAAACAAAAATTGATGCAAAAACGATTATGAATGTTATACTAATTAAATCTATTGAAAATACATATGTCGCCTCTATATTAAAGAAGAAAAACTTGGAAGTGAAGGTAAATAGTTTATTATTATTTGTAATTTTAAGAGTATCGTTTCTACTTACTTTTGGTACAATAAATTTAAAAATGTATATCCCATGTATCAGATGTATTTTTAGAGTGAACAGATAGATTTAAAGTTAATAAATTTTGTAATTGGGAAATTTAATATCAATCTTAAAAAAAAAACAAAATCAAGTTTATTATTAATTGCATATAGTTTGAATTTTGTGTAAAATTGTAATTGATATAGATGCATCGAGCAACAACATTTTTGGATAAAAAATATAATTTTGACAATACACAAAGTATACAAAATGTATTAGATTTAATGGCAGAACATGCGTCGATTTGTACGATCGAAAATATACCCACTGAGTAAATTAACTAACAAATTATGCTATGTGCTAATGTATTTATGGTTCTTTTGAATAAATGTCATATTGTTTTGCAGAACTGCTATGGGTCATGTTTTACACTTGCCCGTTTATTCAACAGAAAATCTACCGAATTTTCGAGCCTCAATCAAAGACGGCTATGCTATTAAATACATTGATAGCGATTATTGGTGTAATGTATATAAAGTTGTACAAGTGTCAGTAGCTGGGACAAATGTAAGTACATGTATAACTTGTTTTAAAAAAAAAAAATGATTTATATAGATATTATGTGCACTGGGACTGTTACGGAAAACGGGATAATTCATATAGATTAAGTTTTTCGATATCTTTGTATGGAAAAACATGTCTGTATTCGGCAAACATTTTGTAGCCCGATTATCAAGAGGAAATCAATGAAAACGAATGCTCACGTATAAGTACGGGTGCGCCTTTACCACCAGGAGCCAACTGTGTAGTACAAGTCGAAGATACGTCTGTTATCACCAAATCACCGGATGGAACGGTTGAACTGACCATCGCCGTGTTACAAAAGCCTAAACCTTTGGATAATATAAGGCAAGCAATAATTGATTGTAATTGTTTCAGATTGTTTACGAATTACTATTATGAGAAACATTGTTAGTGTCGTGGGTGCCTATTTGCATGTTAACAAAATCATTAGATCAGATTTCATGAAAATGTGAAAAATACTTCGAAACAGTTTTTCCCTAGCGCCAAATAGTTAATAATTTTTAAGGGGCCAGGTGTCGGCCATCTGTGTGGGAGTAGACTATAGGCATCTTAATTGGCACGACTGGCATTGACTGGGCACAATCGGACGTGCGCGTGCGTGTTCGTGTGAATGAAAATTGATGGTGAATTATGCGTAATGGTCGGTTGTGAAAAATAACACGGGACGAAAAAAATATATAAACCATGCGATAGATGACATTAGAAATACAATCCGTAATGTCCTCATTGAGTTAAATTTTTTTTATTCGTTCATTTTACGCGATTATACGTTCAAACTTTTGTTCTGCCATCCACAACGACCTGATTATCTAACGAGAACAAATATTATTTTATTGTTTTTAGGAACATTGGTTCAGACATTTCTATATCGGAACTGCTTCTAGATTCGGATACGGAAATTGGACCGTTTGAAATAGCTTTGTTACGGTCTGTCGGTTGTGAGCAAGTGTCTGTCCGCAAGTAAATGTTTTTAAAAATCGTTAGTCGATTTCTTGTATAGTTTCTCTAATGCCAACTATAATTACTGTCTCTTTTTTTTTTCTTCGCTTTGAAACGTATTTACAATATATTACATATATACTGTTATGTAATACCAGATTACAAAGAATAATTTTAAATATCTTATTAATTATTGTTTTTATTTTTAGACATCCGAGGATACATATTATACCTCATATAAACAATTGCTCGTATCGAACATCTTCTTTGATAAAAAACATGTTAAAACGGGATGGGTTTAAAGGAAACGTATATACACACTCGCTGTGGGAAAAGTTAGTATACATTAAATTGTTTTGTGGAATATTTAATTGTACTTTCAATGTTTTCTCGTAGATTCGAAGATTTTCTACAGAAATATGGTGATTCGTTGTACAACGATGATATCATCGTGATTTGTAGCCACGCGGAACAACGTAATTTAGATTTCGATAGCACGTTTAAATTCGATCTACATTTTCACGTTCACAACGAGGATCGGGAGTAAGTTAGTTGTGAAAGTTAGTTAAAGTTTGGTTATTAGTTATTAGTTAATCATTCGGGATGATCTCTTAAACAGTCATGTTTAGTATTACATTGCAGTTTCGAGTTTAAAAACAATTTGTAAAACGGTTCTCGGTGAAGCTGATTCTCTAGTGATCTGAAATGTAAAGCGTTAAAACAAACGTACATAAATAAGTTTGTATTACGTGTCGTTGAAATTAAAATAGAAAAATGCACGTATTTTAATCCGAAAATCGTTAATATTCGCGAAATCAAAATCATTTCCGTTGTTTTATAAAAAAAAAAAAAAATCTAAAAACGAAATACCGCCCTTGTACGATTTCCGACCTCGTGAAACTTCTCAAAATAATTTCTACTTCCCTCGACGTACATACGTACAGTCGTCGAGAACAAGCAAAACCAAAAAAAAATTTACCGAACGGATTGAATCCAACCAACGACACGTCGTTAAACATTTGACAACTGATACCATGGTTCACGGCATTCGCCGCGTTCAACACGAAATTGTATACCGTCTGTTGTATTCTGTCATTTGTCTACACGAGTAGCGAAGTAAACTATTGTAGAACAACTGAACGGTCGGGCGGATAAACAGGTTTGGGATACAAAACGCGGCGGCGGCCGTGCCAAATCGTCCGGCCGTTTTGTAAAAGAACATTAGAAACCCGCCGGAACATATTCTTTATTTCGCCGTGAATACGAAATAAAACCGCGTTTGACCGTAACAAACTCTAATAACTATTTTAATATTCCGTAGGATATCGTTTGGATTTGGCGTACTGCGCGTTTCAGGCGTTCAATTAATAATGTTCCGTATCACGTGCCACGACTGGGACTCGATCTATAATTGCGTACATCTGTTCATGTTGCCCTTTTTGAGATTGGCGTCTAGTAAAAAGCAACACATTTCTTCAATCAGAACAAGAGTAATTGCTATTTAATAATTATAGAAACGAAAACCGTCGAGTGACCGTCGGTTTTTATTTCAATATCATTAACACACGCACTGTTTATTGATTTTCAGCTTACTAATGCGATCAATTTGCCGTCAAATGCGTTTGTAAAAGCCGAACTCAATTACGAAGATGGAGATTTTAATGTTACTTGTTTCCCGCGTACGATAACCGTTTTTCAGCTTTTATTACTTTTGAATAACGTTATTTGTAGACATTTATTTAAGTCATTTGCACCGGTTAGCTTAATATTTATGTTAGTGGAAGCGTATGCGGTCATTCGTCGCTTTAATATTGATACACGCCATTCTCATCAGTTAATGTTAACGAATCGATTATATGTAAACGTGCACTATGTCAATGTGTCGAAATTCTGAAAACGATTTCGGTGAATATTTACTCACAAATGTCGCCAATGTAGGTTAAGAAAAAGAAAAACGTTTTTGTGTTTAAAAATATATAAATATCAAAACAGTAGTTGCACAATTATACATAAAATCGTAGTAGATGAAATACGTTGTTATATACACTTACAATCATAAAGTTGGCCACACACTCGGCTTAAAATATTTATCAATATTTTATGTACAACTAATTTTTATTAATATTTAAAATCCGACGCTTTGATCGGTTATCGACATTTCTCTGAGGTACAGTCCCCGTAGATTGGCTCGCTTCAAACTTATAGTTACTTTTATTGAATTTTCGTGTTTTAGTTAATACAGTGGCCCAAATTGTATACGCTTTTCCACTTTTCAATTATGGTTCGTAATGTGATCAAATGCAATCATGCGTTTAGCTTATTTTCGTCGGAAATACAATTGCACTTTGTGTGCAAGATTACACACACATATTAACAAAATAAAATGTGTAGCTGTACATAGTTATTTATATTTTATTTTTATGTTGTTTATTTTAGTGAACCAACAAAACTGTATTGTTGATCTACCGCGGTATACCGAAGAAAATAACATATCAGATTCTAAAACCGAAGTAGATGTCATCATTACAGAAAATTCCGATTCTTATTTCATTCAATACTAATAGAATAATAAATGTTTATTGTACCTTCGTTATATTAGTTTGAAATGTCTGTACGTTTGATGTTAACAGTTTAAATTTTAAATAATATATATATCTATATTCTTCCCGATTCTCCAGTGTTCTGGTGTAATAATGATGGATGAACAATAATTCTAATATTATGTATATGATTTGGTTATTTGTATTGTAAAAAAGATACTTGGTAATTTTGCGTGGTCACTATTATATTGTTTAAAAACAAAAATAGTTTAACAATGCGTTTTAACATATTGTAAGAGCCAAAAAGCTTGTTGGTAAGAACAACAGGCATACACACTTGTAATAATTCATATTGATTTATCAACATTATCATCAATATTAATGTTAAACAATAATTGAATCCATCGAGATATGCCTCTTAATGTATAAAAAAACATAGATTAATTATTGCTGTACATTAAAAAGTTCAATAATTGAACTGTATAATTTACTAAAAATGCAATAAAAATATATGTAGACACGAATATTAAATTATAAGGAATAACAAAGAATTGACATTGTTAACAATAAACATAATTTACATTCATGAAGAGTAAGATACATATTATTTAAATATTATTTAAACATACAATTTAAAAAAAATTAACTTTATCAAGTTAACTACTTTAAAAAAAGTACACAATAGTTATGGACACAATAAAAACAAGTAATTAGTAAAATAATTTACTGTTTTTCCGTACATTTTTGACAATTTGGTGTGCAAGTTCTATGTTGGTTTTGAAATAAGTTCTTGTTCTTTAACTAACATCAACTCCTTCATGTGTTCTCTCTGCAGTGCTTCTCTTTGTTTGGCCACACGCAATACATTTGCTCTTCTCTAAATTATAATATTACAACTTTAACATAATAATACATTTATTCATTTATAAACACACGTGTTCCAATATGTGTACCGATACACATATAATGTCTAAAAGCTTAGATACGTTAATATAATTTTTAATTTGGATATTTCCATAATTTCTAATTGCATACACACAGTAAATAAAACAATTTTCATTTGATCATAAGAAAATTGTGTCAATAGAATTTAATAAGTGATTAGTAAATGTGTACAATACATGTTAAGGAGGTTTACTGTACATACATAATACATATTTTATAATGTTTGATTTTGAGAAATGTCAACATCTGAGTAAAAATTATGTTGACAATTAATTTACTTTAAATAAGATTACCCATATGGGAGCTTGAAAAGATAAAAATGTAAATCCTATAAAATCAAATCGAATGAATGCTCATGGGGCAAAAGTATTGTATTATTTTCTCCTGAGAAAATGTTTGGACTACACATGGATTTATGAAGTCATAGAGTGTACTAACCTAGCTAATTCTTTTAAAAAACAAATACAACGAATTGTAATTATTTTTAAATAAATAAGAATTATATACCTAATATATAATAATTATTTTTTGAAATATTTTCATAGTTTAATGTATAAAATGTATTGCGGTAATTCAAACATATATATTATAACATTTAAGGTACTCCCTGTAGAAGTTAGAAAACTGTTTTTTATTTTTATTATTAGCATTACTCAAGAGTCTTCAGATGTCAACATTACCCAGGTAATGTTATCAACATGTTATCCTGACAGAATGTTATTTTTTTCTTTGAGTATTATCGAATTCACTTAGACAATGTCGACTATTTCATCACTAACATAGAACATAAAGAATAATAAAATTTAAGCTTACATCCAGTGAACTAGTTTTCTTATGCAAATACAAAAGTTTTTTCTTTAACTCAACCAATTGCCCATGACAATATTTAATTGACAAGAACTGGAAACAAACAATAAGCTAAATATAAATATTTATTAACACGAATAATATAAATATAATATTATTACCATGTTTTGAACTTCTGATTCTTTTAATAAATTTGATATTTCTTCATTTTCTTTGAGCATATCGCCTATTAAAGATTTCTGTTTGACACTAAAACAATAATGAAATTTAAAAAATCAATTCATTCAACTTTAAAAATTTATGTTTCATATATGTTTTATGCTTTTGTTAAAAAAATAAAAGGTAACATTTATTACATTCAATTGTTTTTATTTAACTTAAATTAGTTTTATAATTAACATCAAATGATATTTATAATCAAAAACTTTGAATTGTTTTTGATACCTTATGTCATTTTGCGTTACTATTATTATTATTATTATTAGTATTGTAATCAATGGAATCACTCATAATAATTATTATTATCAATTAGTATATAAATTATTTTATAATTTATTATACCAATCAATTTAATTGTAATACATATAAAATAATTAATTACTGCATAAATATAAAATATTTGTTTTATACTATAAAGAAAATCATCGGATTTAATATTCTCACATATAGGTAGATTTAAAAATTGTAATTAAAAAACTTAATCTCTAAGTCAGCTTAACATTTTCTTTGGACAATATTTTTTAAAACATTTAATTAAAGTGACTACTAAATTACTTTTATTAAATTTTATCATGTTAGTTTTAAAGTTCACAGTTATGTTTTGATAGTTTAATCAGTATAAATTCAATTGAAAAAAATGTTGATTATAAATTAGGTAATTAGACACTATCATGTGTAAACATATAGCATAAGCATCTACACATTAACAGCATGATAGACTTTTAGATAATTGTGGCCAACCAAGATAAGAAAAAAAAAATTAAATTACATGAAAGCAGATCTTCTTCTGAAGAAGAACTATATTAAACAAAACTATATATTAAATATGAAACTAGTATCATAATATTTTTGTATTAAATATATAAATATATCAATTAGATTTCAAATTATGTAACAATTATATTTAATTTAAATAAACATCAGAGGGATACAATTTACGCCAGTAATGATAATATAATAATAATGCACTTTGTATCAGAAACGTAATTATCATCGGTAATAGAATTCGGGAAGAAATAGACGTTTACTGAAATTACTAATAAACGATAAGTTTCCAGTAGATGAAAACAATTGTATAAAAATCGGCAATCGGCTAACACGCGTCCAAGCCAAACGTACTTCTAACACCACTGTCGATAACTGAGAACAGCATGTACTCACACAATTTCGTTGATTTCCGATTGAACGTCTTCCAGATCCGGTGTCAACTGGGATACATACGAGTTGATGATCACCAGTCCGGGCTTGATTTCTAAACTGATTTGCAAAACATTATCAACGCGAATTCGCACGAACGCGCCGCACGTCAATGTAAACGGTCAATGTAAATTACTTTGATTGTTTTCCGTCGGTCCGGCCGCTTTCGTGACGGCCGTCGGTCTCGCCAACGTTTCCATCTTCCGTATTGTCGTCCATCGTTTCACCAAGATCGTTGCGGGCACGTGCGAAACACGGAACGGCCGTTGTCGTGACGTGACACTCGCAAACGACGGTCCGGACGACGTTTTCGCCAAACGGTTTCGATTCAAGAACCGCGCAACGACGTGTTATCACATCACCGCGAGGTGATAATGTTATCGCGGTAACGACGCGACGTCGTCCGACACGACGCACGCGTGTGTTCGGTTGCGCGCGCCACGCGCCGTGTTACGTTTTCGACTCGGCTGCACGACGAAAACGACCGGTGTGGGGTAGGTCAGGCAGGTCCCCCGATAATTGTCGTACACGAAAAACACCGAGACACGAACGGTCCGATTGTCGTCCGCCAGTACTGGATTGTCAAGCAGAGTCGCTTGGCGTGACCGGCGTGCGCGACGTTCGAACCACATGCGGCCGCGTGCGTTTTCCGTCTAGTTCGAACGCGAAAACTGTGTCTATAAAATGACGACGATCCGTCGGACAGGTCGAAGACGTTTCAACGGTTCCGAACGGAACGCGTCGTGGGCTTTATCTTCATACGGACGCGGTGTGCTAGTGTAAATTCATTGTTTCGAACGGACCCACACGAAGTAGTGCCGAGTGCTTCGTCGGTTTTCTCCAACCCGCTTTCACTTCCACCAAGAACGCCGGACAAACTATATTTATGTGACTTTTAAGTTAACGACCACAAATACGATGACATTTCTCTGTCGGCAACTCTTTTAATTGTCAACTTATGTAAAACTACCGAACAAGTTAATTTTTAATATTATTCAATACCCGAATAAATCATGTTTTTGTATAGATGTTAAGCACAGAAGTAAAAATGTCTACGGGTTTTTGACCGGTTTTGACGTAAACTTGGTTCAATACTACCAAAAAATTGTTGAATACACGAACTCAAATACTTCACGGTCTGATATATTGGTTTATAATATTAAGGGTTTCTCCTTTTGATATAGACAAGTTAACAAATTATTTTGGATGTGTTCGAACAATATCAATATTTTTGAAGAAACTATAGCAGTTGATTAATCTAAAAAATAGTGCAGAATTTACTGTAATCAATTAGTGTAGACAATAACTGTTATTCGACTAAATCATCATCCAACGAACAAGAACTAGTGATGGAAAGTCATGTATGACAATGAATAAAAAAGGGTGATTACAACACTATTTTAAGTACATAATATTTAGATTAATAAAACATTGGAAAAAAGGCAATATCAGCCAAACACAATGTGTAGGTCCAAAATGTTAACAATTATTACTTTAATTAATATTAATTGATGATCACATTAATTATTATGATTAGTTGTTATAAGATATTGCCATAAACATTTATTGTGATGCACACAATGAATGTTTTCATTATTTACATTATATTCAATATAACATAAATAAATAAATAGTATAATATATTATTTAGATAGAATAACAAATAAGTGAAAATTTTAACATTGACATTTTAAAGGAATCCATTTGAATACATTTAAAAAATATTCCTAACATATATATATATATATATATACACATGTTATTTTTGTTTTGTTCTTTTTTTCAACTAGTTATTAATGTTTGTATTAACATAATTCGGTGTTACGTTTCTCTGAAGAAATTCTTCTCTTGTAGAAAACATGATTTTTGAATTATTGGTTGAAATTGCAGCTTCAGTTAATTTTCTGTAGGTGGAATGATCTAACATGTTGTGCTTGGCCATGTATCTGAAAATTTATTATATGAATTAAATTTGAAATATATATATGAAATATAATATATGAAAATTAATTTATATATAAACCATGTACTGTTTTCAGTAATTTAATTCTACCATTAACTTATACTTGTGAAGAGAGGGAAATTCCTTTGAGTTTTAACTATTATAGGAGTACAGTATGAAAAACAAAGTAATATATAATCCATCCGGTTCATCTGCCTGTAAGAATTTTTTTGGTTTGATAATGAACCAGACAACGGATAGTGTAAACACACTCGTTTAAAACCAATTACATGATGTTTGACTGGACATTAACGGAACTATAGCATGAAACCATACTTATTGTACTTGCCTCATGGACGGGATGACTTGTCTCTTGGAAATCAGAACTTCAGCAATCTCTTCTTGAGCTGTATTTAATCGATGCAACATATCTAGAGCCATTTGAAACGCTGGCGGATATATCGATTCCAATGATAATAACAAACAAGCCTAAAGTAAAATAAATATTTTAAATTCCACTACACAATGTTGAACAATTCGAATTATTTTCAAATTTCAACATTTTTTCTGGCCATAGGCGATCACATGAATTATTCTACAATATTCGAACGAAATAAACATTTTAAAATTACCAATGGTTTAGAATCCGTGACAATATGATATTGTACCATTTGATGAAGTTGAAAATACATTTTATTGATAACCAGACAATTTATGAGTAGTTCGTAATGAAAGTGTTCAACAGTTATTTTGTTATCGGTCAGCGATCGTATATATTCCACTAGTATTGAAACTGCATATTTCTTGTCATCTTCAACATAATACAAACATTATACACCGAGACGATTTACAGTACTGGATTAAATGCCGCGGCAAAGATCTGACCACGTTCAAGTTGGAGGGGAAAGTATTCTCGAAAGTTCGATAATACACCAGTCATATTAACATATTATTTACCGGGTATGTCTGTTTACATGATGAAATACAAAGGACAACTTGTGAAGAGAAAGTGGTAACATCGTATGCTTTTGAATCGAATTCAAAACTTTGAACTGATTTTAATTTAAAACACCGATTTCACATTGAGACGATTATATGGAAAATATGATTAAAATATAATACATACCTTTGGTATTTTCTAGTTGATCAACCAATTTCACAAACACATGTTTGTATATGTCTACTTGTTGTATAACAGCTTTACATCGCAATGACTCGGCGAAAATCATGTAATCGTTTGATAACGGGCTAATGTTCATAATACAATTGTTGAGATATTTCTTATAAACAATATTCAAATGATCGAAAACATTTCCAATTTCAATTAAATCACTGGTCTTTTGTAATATCATACATTGCAACACCTAAATTGAAAATGCACGGTTTGATAATGAAATTTGAATATATAGATGAATACGAAAATAATAAATACATAGATAATGTATATTATTTAATTTAATTATTCATAAGTAGGAATGTTTAAACACACAAAACAAAATGGAAAAACTTTCATCACCTAATACGTCAGTTAAATGAACACAATAACGTAATTCCCCTCATAATTAAATACTTTAAAAATAGTTATTACACCGCACAAATAGTTTGCACTGCACAAAAGCATTATAATTTTCCTATATTTAACAAATATCAGATTCATAAAATAAACTTATGGCCTGGAAAACATATAGTGCGTTTTTTCTATAATGTTTAATCGTATTATTTTGTTCGAATCACAGAAAATGTAAACATAAATGTTTAAATGAAATAATTTTAAAATACTTTTATTATCTAGATAAATTTTATGAACTAAATGTTTAGTTCCTAAAAAGAACAATTACACAAAGTATTTGTGATATTGTCACATATACACAGAACATCCATAGTTTGACAATAATACTGAAATATTACTTGTAAAATTGTGTCTTTTGATTGCGGACGTAATAGAAGAAAGTCAATCAGTGAACATTTATCTACGATCATCTTGCACACAGCTTCTAAGTTGAGTTTTAAATGCCTGTAAATAAAATAAAAAATATTGGAACACTTTTTTTCAATGTTATTAAATTCGTAGAAATTATTTTGGTAATGTATAGATCAGTTCATGTATAGATCAGTTCGTGGAGAGAATAGGACCCCGTCGTGCATACGACTGATCAGAAACGGGTTAAGGACCATAGTAGATAAATGGTTCCATCAGGGGACCGACTACAAGGTTACGAGTGCAGAGTGCACTACTATTTTTTCTGCGAACGCAGCATATACTTTTACACAACAAACATTACATTTAATATGCAAGTAATTTTATACAATAACAAATTAAATAGACAATAAATAACTAGAATATTTCACTAATAATAAATTTACTATTGTTATTAAGGAAATAAAAAGTACCAAATTCTAATGAAACAAAATTATTGATTTATATATATATATATATATATATGACATTCATAATTAAATATAATTAATAATAATAATAATAATAATAATACATACCATAGAAAACCTAATTTAGCATCTATAATTATATTAGGCTGAAATGAAATACAAATAGTTGAATCTATACCCATGAATGTTAAAGAATCGTCAGGATTGTTTCTATATTTTATATATAAAATTTGTAAAAATCTTATCATAGAACATGTTGTCAAAAAGACAGATAATTAAATTTGAATAGCCTAATATAATTGAAAAAAATATTATTTCATGATCATATGGAATAAAAAAACATTAATAAATATATATATATATGTGTGTAATTTAGATGTGTTCAATAAATATTATAGACTAAAATAATATAAAATTATCTGTATGCATTTTAGTACAGAAAATAAAAAATATTGTTGTAAAATAATATTTCACACATAATTTATTAGTTCTTTTATGGAATACTAGTTATTTTTTAATTGAAGTCAGAAATATTTCTTTAGTAAAGTTTGGTCAAATAGTTTAAAGTTACACAAATCCAATGAAACCCTGAGATAGTGTACGAAAGTCAAACCATGGTTGTAAAAAATATATTATAACAAGATGAACTTAATCAAATATTCTGAATTCAAATGATATGCTCAAACTATAATATTTAATTAAAACTTAAAACTATTTCATTAAAATAAACACATTTTTATATTAATTTATCATTTTATTAGGCTATGGGGTTTAAAAATATTGTTTTTTTTAGGAAAGTTTTAGAAGAAAACCACTTTTTTAAAGAAAATGACTTCATTAAAATGTATATGATATGAATTATAAATGTTTATTTGAATATTTTGAATTTCAAGTTTTAGAAGAATTTACTATATTTCTATCAACACATAATTTAAAATTTTGATTATGAAAAAGGATACAGAGGTCAGTAATATAGTGTTGTCCTTCTCTAGGAGTTGTTCTTTTAATTATTAGATTATCCAAAATAGGCAAATAATGTGATATTGTATCTTCTTTTGCAGCTTCCATGTATATGTCAAATACAGAAGAACACTAAAAACAATAAATATATGTTGCATTAAAAACTAAATTCATTATGAGTCAAAAGTTAATCTATACCTTAGTATGTTGGTAATGAACTATAATTAAGCTATTAACAACGTTAATCAACAATTTACTATTGTGTGTGAGTCTTAGAATATGTGATTTTTTGAATGTCATCATTCTGAAATAAACAAAAAACTACAATAAATTTCTTTATAAACATAATATAATTTTAGAACATCAGTTAATTATACTTGTTTAATGTGAAAACAATTATTTCATTGCGGCTTTGACTTGTTGGTAAAACTAAAAGTCTCAGTATGTTGTATACAGTGGTCAAAACAATATTTCGTTCACTAATTGTTTGATTTGGTATAATAGGAGAAATATCTAAATCAACTAAAACAAAGTTTTATTTAATATATAATCCATCACTTTATTCTTGTATTAAACTGTGAATGTAGATTGTGTAATGTGTAAATGAATAATGGAAAATTTAATATATTTTATATTATTCTATTCAAATAATACCTTCTAATTTTGTTAATTTCGTTATATTTCCAGGTGAAATGTGTAGTGGTTGAAAATCTCCAAAAGAATTTGTAGATAATAGTAACATTTTAGAAAAATTTGAGTATATAAACCAATTTACATGAACATTTACAGATTTTGAAAAAATAATACGTTGCTTAGGCCTCTGGCCCTCAACCTAAACATTGACAAAAAATATTATATGATATCATTAAAATATTAAAACTGTATTTTACCTGATATAATTCAACACCTTTATCACTAATTAATAGTATTTCATTGTTACCAGTCCAAACGAAACCCAATAATTTAGCACTTTTGAATTTGCAATACAAAAAATAAGGATTTAGCAAAGAATTTTCTTTGATATCCATTAATTCCTGAAAAATATAAATATAATGTATACTTGGATCATTTATCAACCTATACCCTCTTATTAATGATTTTAGTATTCGATTACAGTACTTGGTGATTTATTCAAATATTTAAAACTTAAATTTGATGAGATATTTTAATATGTATAGGGTACAATATTAAATACGTTTAAAGATTGTTTTTAGTAAGTTATCTTATATCTAATACTGTAAAAATTATTTTTACTAAAATAGGTTATTTTACATGTCAATTTAAATGGTTTTATGGGCAGATTTATTCAAATCAAAATTGAAATGTTTGACTCCATAAGGAGACATATGTTATATCATGCCTCACTTAATATATTACAATTTATACAAAATATTCTAGTATAATGTTATTATAACAATACATAAAAAAAATGTCAAATGTAAACATAACATTAAAATATATTTTTTCTTTTTTCCATCATTAAACCAAATAAACTTATAAATATATTTTATATTAAAATAAAATAAATAAAATATTTTTTCAACTCACAACAGATAATGTTGTTCTCATCATCGTCAAAATCCTATAGTCTAGAGATATCTTTATTGAAGATACTGGTCCACGATCCTCTATTTGAAATATCATATTTTCTCTAGAGCGAGTACTGGATGTCACAATTATGTCTGTCATCTCACCAGAATGAACAGTAATTATCTAAAATAATATATACATGTATATTTAGTACACAATAAAGTATTTAGATTGAAAAATCACAGCCAGACGAAAGAAGAATGAAATATAAGTTTTTTTAAACTCTGTTCCATTCAATTTTAATTTAATATATTTAAGCTAACTGCAATAACGTTTACATATATACAAATGTAAAATCACTTTCACAGCTTATCAATAATAAAACAGAAATACAACAAAAAATAAACTAAAATAGTACGTAAAAATAAATGTTAATGGATTTAATATATATATATTTTTTAGATTCTTTAAAAATATAAATAGTACTTGCGTTTATGATTTAGTTGAATGAAATATATGAAGTTTACTTAACTTGCATAGGATACAAGAACAGAATAAACATGTTCTTGTTGTTATGCTAGGATATATTTTAAAGAGAGAAGAAATAGAAGTAATGAGGTTAGTAAAAGAATTGTATGTAGGAAAAAGTAGAAGAGGAAGAATAAAAATGAGGTGGTCGGATATGATTAAGAGTAATATGAAGAGAGATAGTGTAAGTGGAGAACTACAACTACTGTCCACAAATAGTTGAGAAAGAAAACGAAAGAAAATAAGAATATAATTTATTAGATAACCACTGCCATTTGTAGACATTTATCAAATAATATAAATATTTAATTTACCTGTTCAGTTACTTCATCATAGAACACATTTGTTGTTTTGCTGACACTTGCTGGGTCAAATTGAATTGGATCATTATTTAGCTGAAGACAATCGCTATTATCCATGATTTACGACAAAGAATTTAATCTTAATAATTGTATTTAAGATTTAAATCTAAAAAATACAAAAAGAAATCATAAAGGCCACTTGTGATTTTTGGATTGTTATTTTTACAAATATATTTAATAACATTCTTAATGGAGATAAAATAAAATGCTTAAAAATAAAAATATTAATTTGTTTGACAACAATACATATATTATCATATAACATTAATATTTGTTTGATTACTTGTGATGATTGTTAGACTTTGATAAATATTGATTTGCATACAATATTTTTTTTTTAATCAGTATCTAAGTTATTAATATACTAGCTACAGTAAAAACTTAAGATAAGACATTGACTATAATTGCACTACCTATTTTATTTACTGAATAAACAACTTTATCAACAACAACTACAACAATGAAACAAACAAATTTTTTTTTTTATTCTAAATGTGATATTTTTTATGTATTGATAGAATTTTTTATCCAAAATAAATGTTGACAATTGTTATGTAAGTAAAGAAAATAAATATACGAATAAAGTCTTATTAAATGATAAAAAATAGTAATGATATTCATCCGTATCATGTATGAAAGTCAAGTGTGAAAAACTGAAATGTATTTTATGTAATGAAAATAAAAACAATTAGAGTTTTGTCGTACACGTCTGACTGTCACTGAGTGTAGTCGCGACAGTCAGACGAGTACTACAAAAATCCGAGGATGGAACCTGCAACGGTTCCGAAACGTCAGAACAATAACATTAATCACATGGATATATCCGAAAACTACATAGTTGATAAATTCTCAATCCATGAAAGCTTCAATAAATTTAAGATAATATTACACAGGGATTAGTCAATGTCAAAACTGTCTATCATGTGAGCTTATTGTTTTGTTAAATTATTTATCAGTTTTAAAAACAAAACATGAAATTAGTCACTGGTAAAAGATTTGAGCGTACACACTACAACTAAGCCGTCTAACCATACATAATGGACACAGGTGGACTGTGTGTGATATACGTAAAGTAAATGTTCAAAATATTTAAAGAACTATTGGTTAGCCATACTGGATATCCAAAATATTAAAATAAATACAGTGTAGAATACACGTTCAAGTATACGTTATTGTATCCACAAAATTGTGTCGACAGTAACTCCTGTGTTATCATCTACGATAATATCAATGTCTCGTTTGTATTTTCGGACAAAGAGAGTAATACGACTAAATCTGATCATGTACGGGTGTCAAAAAGACCAATAGATCATGACGAAAACAGTTATTAAATTATTAAATAGTGCGAGCAGCAGGTTTTTAAAACAAACACAATTCGAAATATATATCGGCGAAAACAGGACAATCGAAAAGACGAAAGGTTCAAACGTCCGACTGAAATTATTTCCCGAAATACGATAGAAGGGATTGATTAAATCATTGTTTAGTGTAACAAACGTTACAAAAATGCCTAAGACTCGCGATTACCAGTAATTAAATCATGTTATTAACGTGACAGTGACAATATCGGCATATCAACTACTCACCCGTGCAACGAATTGTAGTGGACTTTCTTTTCGAAACCGAACAATTTTCACGAACACATTTCTATCTTATGACTAGTCTGGTAAACGAAATGTAAAATAAATAAATAAGTTAATAAAAAAAATCGACTGAACACTGATGAATAATAACGATAAAGTGTTTACAAGAGCGATCACGACACAATTCATTATGTTATCAATTTTATCACAGAACAATGTAATGATAATATTATCACACGTAATCATTTGTCACTAGACGAATTATCAACAATTTAAATGGTTTGAGCGAAGCGAAGACTGTACTGCTTTTACTTGTGTTTTGTTTAGTTAGTCTGTAGACATTTTTTGTTTTTGTTTTTTCACGTAGGAAGAGTGCTTGGACGATCTCGACATGCATTTCGTATCCGGTTGCAAATTGTATCTGGTCGGCACTTTATTTCACACGTTTTTCGATTTGTCCAGTGCTTTCCTACGCGTAATTCGATCATTTATTTCGCAGAAGTGAAAAATCGAACGGGGGTAGTATTCACAAAGTCGCGTATTGCTGTACGAGTGGATTTATCGACGGCTTTCAATTAATTTAAAAACCAACAACACAATATATATATATACATACATACATATATTCACAGCGTTCAGGGCTCACTGCCTTCTTCGTGAAGTGTTTAAATTGTATAAGGTATTTCCCTACAGTAGTAATAAATATCTGATGATTAAGTACTTGTGAATCATTTCGTTCTTAAAATACAGCAATTTTTCTAATATAATGTTATGTTAAGATTATCAAAAGTGATATTATTTGTTCTAAATTTGATAAAACCCAAAGAACATGTTGTATAATCTAATGTTTAATGAGTTCAATTGTTAAATAGTATAAAATTTGTTGATCATATTCATAAGTGTATAGTAATACGATACAAATTTGAGTTGATAATGAAACAATTATTGCTTTAACCTTTAGGACCTGATTATACATGTATAAAAAGTAAATTATTATTTTAAAAATGTATATATAGCATACATCCACCTTTTTTTATCAAAATACTAATATAAAGGTGTTTAATAATTGAACATCTTTTAAATACATGGCTAACTAGTATTAAATTATATGTATTTGAATTTTAATTGTGTATGTATTACTTCATCCAACATATTCCTGTTAAAGCACCAAACCTCACTTTCACTGAACACACTTTTAAAAAAAATCCAGAATCGCATTGTTTCTTTATATTAAGTATTAAACAAAACTTTTTACAAATAGTTTATATAACTAAAATATGTTAGATAGTTAATAGTATAAAAATGTTTAACACATAAATAAAAAATACAATTTTTTTTATTAGTAGGCATATTGCCAATTATCATTATACTCTTACAAACATAATATTAATTAAAGAAAAAAATAAAAATAGTCAATAAGTCTTTTTTTTTGTCATGTACTAAAAGTATCTTATCTTTGGTATTACTGTATTAAATAAAAACTAATCGTTTTAATCATCAATTGGACATATCAAATCACCAACGGCCGATTCATTGTTATTCTTTTTCCACCTTAAAGAAAATTGTGATTTTTTCTGAATCTAAATCATAACAAATACATATTATATAGAAAGACATTTTATTGCTATTAACCTTAATATACTAAATAATTACTATGATAATAATAATAAAAATTGTAGGCATTTATTAGTACTAGTCAGTAATATTTTTACTCACTTTAGCTTTAGATGATATTGTCAAAGGCTTGTACTTTGATTTGCACTGAGCATCTCTCTTCTTTTGATTCAAATCTTTACCCAACAATTGACTGAATTGTATACCCAAATGACGTCTCAATAATGTTTTACTTTGTTGAATAAATAAAATGTCAGCTAGAAGATCAGAAGTAAACCTGTCTTCATACACTATTAATCCACCATGAATACCTTAATTTAAACAACAGAAAAAAAAATTTATTTTCAATATTACAATATTGGTTCTTTGATATCAATATCGTTAGTTTTTTGATACTGTAATGATATTAGTATAAAATGATATGAATTAACTTATATAAAATATCATTGTGTAAAAAGTATTTTAAAATTAAAATTATTTTAAATATTTATTCATAAAATTAATTAAACATGTTTACATTCATGTAAAGCTACAGATTTTTCATTGTAGCCCAATAAAAATGTAATGTTTTAGATTTGATAATAAGTTTCACTTATTTATATTTTGTTTATTACATCAAAAAGAACAAATCTCAATTGTTAATCAATAACATTTTAATAAGAAAATGAGCGAAATTGTATACACATAAAATGATATTTTATAAATGAGAAAACTTGAAATATCAAATGAATGAATATGAGCTAATGGAGAAAATTCATGTAAGAAGCCAGAGAGGCATATTTAAAATCTTGACAACAGGATAGTAATCATGAGATGTTTAAGATTGAAGTAAGAATGCAGAAAATCACAAAATATTTGATGCATTTATTGAATTAAATTTGATCTCTTTCAATTACAATGGAGCCTACAGAATAGGATTATCGTTAAACATTTAAAAGTATAATAGAAAAATATAGGAAATTAAGAATAACCAAATTAAACCTAGAGTTTTATTAATGCGTATAACAAAACCTCAACTATATATAATTATAATTCAATACATACATGATATTAGTTTAATTTTTTTAAAGTATTGCATTAAAATAATAATTTTGATTTAATAAATGATAACAAAAAAAAAATGTTTTTGTATTTAATGTATCACATTTCACATGTTTTATATATTTACCAGAGCCTCTTAAATTAGAAGCATATTCGGCCAAATTGACAGAACAAAGCCATTCCATTACTCTATGCGTTGTCCATAGTGATAAATTATAATCAACTTCATTTTTGTTAACATCTGAACGACGGATTAAACATTCAGGATCAAAGTTATTATTTCTTAATACCTATATAATACACATACATATAAATAAATATATATATATGTATATTTATTTAAAAAAATAGTCATCATTAATATTAAATTATTCACCTTAATCCCACACCGGAGGCTAGAAAAATGTAAATCTGAATTTCCATTTTGCATCATTAAGAAATCAGTTTTAGTGAGTCTGTGTAAGAGAATACCATCAATGGCTGCCTGTGTAAACGGATCTTTATATTGTGGAAGTCCGATGTCATCTAACCACTGTAATACCCAAGCTGTATTTAAATATCTTGCTTTGGATAAATACTTATCCTCCTCAAATAATTTATTTTGATCTCTTTCACATTGAATAGCTAAAATTAGTTTTTTTCTATGCAACCAGTGCTGAAAAAAGTAAATAAAATATGATTAATTTCAATAAACAGTACAAGTTATTTAAATTACTCATACAATGTACAAGCACAAAACATAAAAAACAAATTAGCAAATTATTAATTTGTGCAAGTTAACAGAATTAGGAAAAGTCAAAAAATACAGAAAACCACAAAAAATTTATGAAAAGTTAAAATCTGACAGAGAAGTATTGTTATTTCTGATTTTGGTCTTAAAATTTTTTTTTAAATGTTATCTTAGGAATAATGTTAATGCTGAGCAAGATACAAAGTTTAGTAATAATAATATAATATATTATAATATAATATAATATAATATAATAATAATATAACTAATTTATGCAAATAATACAATAAATTAATAGAGTAATATAGACATGAAACACAACACTGAAATTAAATCATTTGAAGAGAAGAAACCATTATTATAAATCTCAATTTCATCATAAAAATACAAATATAGACAAGTATGTTTTCTAAATATAGGTCCTCACCATAAATTATTTATTACAAGAATTAAAATGGATATGTAATTACTTACTTTAAATTTAAATTGTTCATCAATATCACGTATGGACATAGAAATCAATTCTTTTCCAGAAGTTGGACATAACTTTGATTCTTGTAAAACATAATTTATCCCTTGTTCTGTAAACCAATTATATAATTCCTGACGGTTCCACTCTTCAAATGGCAAAGTTGATCTAAAACATTTAAAAGAAATAATATTTTATTTACATTTTAAGTTCATTATAGTTAATCCTTACTTCTGAAATGAATAAATTTTAGTACTAGAGAAAATGCTTGAATTATTTTCTGGTATTTCCTCATTTTGATATTTGTTTTTTGAATCAACTAATAAGAACATGTTATTTATATAAATACAAAAAATGGCATAGGTGTTCAAATAATTAAACTAAACACATGCTATACTTGAATATTTTTAACATTAATACTTACCTAAATTTGGAGCCGAAGAACATTTGTCAAACTGTGATTTTCTTAAGTCCACACATGATTCAGTAATATCATTTAATATTTCAGTATTATGGTTTTTGATTTCATTTTTAATTTTCGATATAGTATGTCGAGGTAAGCTACAATAAAAACGTGACGATCCATAATTTTTTGAACGATGAAATTGCGAGTTCTAAAATCAAACAACAATTTGAGTTACAATAGTAGTGTTAAGTGTTACAATTTTAGTGTGACATCATTTTTCATTTAGAATAAAAATGTTTTTCATATGAAACTTAATCAAATTTATTATGTAATAATTACAATATTAGAACATATACAGATATTATGGTTCAAACATGTACAATTTAATCAAATGTTTTGCACTGTATTGTAGATCGAATAGATGTATTTGCATATGTTGTTGACATGAAAAGGATTAGTATAAGTGTTGAAAATGAGCAAGATTAAGTTAAGTGGAAGTTGAGGACAGGATGGCCGACTCCAAATAGTTGGAAAAAAAATTAAAGAAAAGAAAATAATCTCTAGATAAAATTAAAATCTCAAAATATTAATAATTAAAAATTTTTGTGTTAAACATTTATTATAAGATTAATATATTTTAATTTATTAATAAGATCTTGTTATTTAATATTTGATTTTTCATTAATTTAAGATAAAAATTTGATTAAATATACCAGAAACCATTTCCTTGAACTTACAATAATTTCTGGTGCTGGTACTACATTTTGGGTATCTTGATTATTCATAAGCATTTGTTTAAGATCCATGTTTTCCTTAGTTATTCTCACATTAACTAATTTCAAATTAGTTAGCATAGCTATTATTTCAAGTTTTTCCATTTCTAGTTTTGATTTCAAACTTAGTTCCTTCAAAGTAATAATATATTAATTTGCACCAATAAATTATTTATAATTATAATGCAATATAATACCTCTTGGAGCCTATTTTCAGCAATTTGTCTCAATTCACTTTGTTGAGAAAGATATTTTTCTAGATGATTTAATTTTCTTAAAAGTGTATCAACTTGATCATTTAACACAGACACCTGAAGTTCAAATGACTCCAAGTTATCAGAAGAATCATCATTATTTTTCTAAAAAATAATTGAAACAATTCAAAAATTGTAAATTATATTTAAAAATAAATACTGATATTTACTTGTTGAATAAAATTGTTTAGTACCGTTTGCACATTTGAGTTGTCAGAATATTTTGCATTTGATGTTGGTTCTAAAAGAATAATTTATTACAAAATTAAATAGTTATTATATTTAGTATTTGATATGTTAAATAAATAACCAACTTATTTACTTCTACTAAAATACTACGTTATTATCAAACCAACAACTAAATTCAAATTACTCTGCTTAGAATTTAATAATTGGTTGATATTTAATAATAATAATGGCTAATATCATTATTTTAAGTGAGTATTCATGCAAATATTAATAATGTGTATCAAGAAATATAAAACTCTAAAGTAAAATAATGTGCAAAACAACATTCACTAAAAATAGTTTTAAATCATGTATAAAAAATAAAAATAAGTACATTAAATATATATAATTACAATAAATATATGAACAAACAAATAATGAAAATTATGAAATGTGATTATAATATTCAAAATACTAATTAACTAATGGTTTATATTTGCATATACACATATTGTAATTTTAAGGCTAGTTTAAAAAATTGCAACTCAATTACATTTTCTATTTAAGACTTTGAATTGAGTGGAAGATACTCAAAACGCACAAATAATGACATAATGCATTGTTGTAACTAATAAAAACATAAAATAAAAAATAATCAATAAAAATAAAAAATCATTGAAAGCTTTTCGAAAACTTTTAAACCTAATTATATAGATTCTTCTACATCAAACCTTTTAATTAAATCTCACCTATGACTCCAGTAGGCGGAATTTGCCTGTTTATTATTTAAAATTCATAAGTTCTAATGTATTTATTTTATTTGTTCACGCAACATTAATCTTGGTAGAGCGTTGTATGAACGTTCAAGGAGAATGCTATCCAATATCTAATAAATGTAAACAAAATATAGGTATTTTGTTTAACTTTCATTATTTAATGTTGTTTACAAACCAATTTACTTTGTTTCAATAAAGCTATAAGAACTATAGGAGTAATATTAAAAAGTAGACACAATGAAAGAAAATAAATAATCTATTACATTTTTTGTAACAAGTCAAGATAAATACATTTTAATAGTTTATTAAAAAAATATACCTAACATATGTATACGTATAACTTTTTTAAATTCAACTTGACTTATTGAATAACAATTTAATGAAATCATATTCATACATATATGAAACAATTCAAAATTACAACTATTATATAGCGTTAATCATAATTTTTTTTTAAAAATAGATTTTTTATTTTCTTTTATTAAATAAATATTATAATATGAAAATCTATAAACTTGACATTAACTAATATTATCGATTGTCTTATAATATTTTTTTAAATTGCAATTAAATAGTAATAAATTTCTACTGATATCATGAGAAAAGATATCCTGGACTGCACATCATTATCGCTCTCTACTTGGTCAACACGGTTGCCACTAGGTTACTATATAGGAGATGTAAAAAAGATGACCAACTTCAGCTGATCCGCATTATGTTGTTATCTTGTAACAGCGAGTATAGATGCATATTTTTCTTATTGCATTCATATGTTCAAAAATTATGTTAAAGTATTATTTAGAACAATTTTGATTAGAAACAGTTGTAAATTGATGTTCTTTAATTTTTAATTTTCAAAAAAATTAATTTTGTTATATTATTTATCAAAACTCAACTCTCGTCACAAATCTATTTGATAAAAGTATATTATTAGGATAAACTGGACTGTTATGTCATATGCGGTCTATTCGATATAAAAATAAAAATAAAATTATTTTAATAAACATTCTCAATATGATTATTGTCCATAGTACCTAAGACACATTTTTACACATTTTGTAAAATTTTAGGAAATGTATCACATTCTATCTGACTGGTTGTGAAATTGCATAATTCATTATGGACGTTAACACAATGTTATAGACATAATAGGGATATAAGTAGGTAGGTAATAAAGATAATGTTTAAACTTGATTTTGGAAAGCATTCTGCATTAATTCAGATATTAAAATTAGCGGTTTAAATTAACAGTTTTGTTGACAGCTTTGTGTGTGACAGTTGAGTATAATGGCAAAACATGAAATTCCTCCACTAATTGGTAAAATTTTAAGATGTTGAAGGTAAGGATATGCTTGGCGAATTTCGCCTGATAAAAATGACAATAATAAAAAAAAAATGAAGAAATTAAAAACAACACTTTTGAGTTCATAGGCGTTTTGATTATTTTTAAAAACATGGGCTCGATATTTTGTGATTGAGAAACAAAACAACATTATATTCAATAGTCGAACAAGTTAAAGTTTATGATTTACATACTGTTTGTTGTTATCTACTAATAATATCACATTATGTTATAAATAATAGTAAAACGCAAGACCAAGGTAGACGGACATACATTACTATCGAACAAATGTGACGTTGATATCAAACCTATCGTTTTACTGTTTTTTAAACCAATATAGCCTATGTCATGTAAATAAGTGTTAACAAGAAAATTAGCTTTTAAATTAATATGTTGCTACATAACTAGCTAATCTACCTAAAACGAAATGAATTAAATTTTAAAGTTAGTTCTCTAGAATGTTTGTGCCAACGGTTTAACTATTGAGTTTCTTAGTGTTTCTGTTTAAATTAGACAGAAAAAAAATGTTTCTAATTTTGGCGACATAATCAAATCGGTTATGTTGCGTTAACGACGATACATTCGTAATAATGCTTTAATTTCCAATTCGCGCACAAACAGTCGGTTATCGATAACGAGTGACGGTTTTGCTATGAGGTAGGTACCGAGTTTAAAAATCGCAACGTACCCGAAGAGATAATGCCGTCGATCTTTTGCAAAGCTCCTTCCAACAGTTTGATCGCGTCGAAATGGGTGTTGCTCAGCTTCGTTTCTTCTCCACGGTCGTCGTTCATGTTGCGGCTATTACTCGACACCGGTCGCAGTCAATAACGTATCGGTCGAAAGCCGATGCCGATCAACTGCACGTCAACCGGTACACATCGTTGCAAATAAAAATCAAACGCGATACAACGGAAAGACGATCGTTTTCCGACGCGACAACGTCGACGAAAACACGACGCTACACAGATAACGGCGGCTGGATCTCGTCAAGCCACACACGTTCCGGCGATAAGAGCGTTCACACGACGCGCGTTGTGTTGCGGTTCAGACCTGTCCAGGGGCGAGCGTCACGTGCGTTTCCTGCGGCGTTGTCGGTGAACGTTGGACCGCGGCGGGACAAATCGACTCGCGCGTGACACATTTTTTGGCCGCGGTTGGCATCCGGAAAAAAAACTCCGCCGCCGTTTAAATTAACGTAATCAATAACGTGTACAACAATTCGCGACGCGATTTAGACAACCGGTGGACGACGGAGAACGTACGAAACGCGGTCTCTTATCGCCGTGCCGCGCGTGCTCCCGCCTCCGTGCGTCACGCCGTTTGTCGGTCGATAACACGGACGACGAAAACGTTACACGATACCGATTACCGGCCGCGGTCACCGTCGTCTGCGCGATATCGTCGATTCGACGTGTTCGGCCCGGACGTGTAACCGTATGTCGCCGCCATCGAGTACGGGCGGCCGGCGTCCACGCCGACCGATCTTTGTTTTCCGTGCGACGCGGGAAAAAATTCGACAACGCGTACAGGCCGGTCAGATGTTGTCGAAAAACCACGCCTACGGAATACTTGCACGAGTTTTGTTTCAATCTGCCATACTCTCATACCTTACTAACTCTCCAGACAGGCCGACGTTCGTTTCCAAACTCAAAAAATTCTCGGTCCGGACGCGGCTGTAGACCGAAAACGCCTGATCGGCGGTGTCACGTCAATCGCCATCACCGCGTTGTTTCAACAAACGCGAGTGACATTTTTGAACGTCAACGCAACTCGAGTGAAAACTTATATTTCGTTAAACGCGTAATCGTCGATATCGGATTTCGGTGGGTTAGGAACCTAACCTAACACGTGTGAGCTGTAAATTGAACACGGTACGCGCGTATGCATTCGGTTTATTAAATAATTACAAAATACTTTACATTCGTTTATTTGATTCATATACAAGTATTCAGTTAATAATAGCGATGTCCTAATGTATATTCTTTAATAATTAAAAACTTACATAGATCGTACAACGGTTAATAATAGATTTGATTACAAATAGTTCTATACGTACATTATTGTCAAGTCGATCGGCCGATCGTATTTCTCCGACGCGTGCGCACGAGTTGGTCCAGCCGCGGGGACACGATTTACGACGCGTTGTTATGTTATCACACTGACGTTAGACGACGGCGAAATATCGTATTGTACGCGCGCGCGTTGTTACGTTGTTCTCGTCGTTTTAACACTACTAATAAAAAAGTAAAAAAAAAAAAACCGTAATACGAATAAACAATAGTTTTGGCTCGCAAATAAAATATATGGCGTTCGCCTATAGGTTTTAGACGTTGGGTTTTACGCCCGATAGCCGTGGCGATTTATAACGCGAAATACGAAATATCACGCGCTGCGAAAACATTATCGTTGTTTATACGTCAGATACTTAAAAAACAACAGTGTGTTCGATTACAGAGCACGCCTTTCGCGTTTGAAACTAATGTCGATTGAGCTCCGTGCGATTATATATATATATTAAAAAAAAAAAAAACTATATCACTAAAAACCGTTCGTGTCGATGAACGATCCGTTTTTCCGGCAGGGTCGATTTTTTCGTCCACCCGATAACACGCGCGTTTCGATTTTTCGAAAACAAACGAAACGGGGAAAAAAAAAAATCGTACAAGGCGGGAACGTTCACGCTTTAATTATTTACATACAGCGAGCACACATCATTTATAGCTACGGAAATCGTGTTGGAATTTAAAAACCGATTTCACGGGGCACATTTTCTTTTTTTTTCCCCCATCAATTTCACAACGGATAAACGTTCTCGTCGGAGGAACGCGGGCACAAATGATTGCCGCATACGATTGATCGTACACGGTCGATCGCGCGTCAACGGTACGGTATGATTTTTCGTGCTCATAACGGCACGAGACCGTTTCGGGCCGTCGGCCCGTTTCTGGTCATGTACGCGTCCATGTCGTGGTCGGTCCAATTGTCGGACGTGTCCCCGCCGCCGCAGTAGTTGTTGAGGTTGTGATGGGAACCGGCGTGGCTGTACCGGCTGGGCGGACGGTTCTGCGCGCTGTTGTCCCGGGTCCGCGAACGCTGTCTGGGCTTGTTTCTGGACGTGTTGGTGCGCGCGCTGCCGGGATAACTGATGTGCGACATCCTCTCGGACACCGCCAGCGACTGTCGCGACTGTCTCAGCTCTGCGACAAACGACATGTTAAGCGAACGGTCTCGTGAGGAACGACAACAAACAACTACAACAACAACGCTATTTGGGACCGTGCCGGCCAGACACGTGCTCAGAGGGGTGTTTTGGGTGTTCAAACACACCCCTCCCCCCAAAAAAAATGTTTGGTTTGTTGTATGTTTATTTACTTATTCGATTTATATGGCTGAAATTTCACGGAAATTATATTTAGTTCTCTGATTTTTTGTAAAAAATCTATGTTTATATTACCAAAAAAAAAGAATTCTAATTTTCAATAACACCCCCCAAAACTTCGTTCTGCGTACGTCCCTGGTGCCAGCGCGTGGTTAAGTTTTTTTTTCAATCAAATCAATTCTAGAAGATGTATGTGCGCTTCGTAAATGTAAAACTACGCGGGTCGAATCCGTATTTACAGGTCGGACAGTTTGGAGTTCGGAGAAAATTTTTTGACTGCCGACTAAAGGAATCGCGAACGTTTCCGGATGGAGAAAAAAGTAAAGTTGTAAAGATTATTATTCATACGCGACTTATTACTCAATGACATTCCGATTCGTCACAATTACTATATTTAGTCACACATAACTCTCAACGGAGTTATTTACTGAATAAATGTAACCTACGGGTAACCAAACGCCCGAATTCATAGTGATTTATTCGTTGTACATTTCGCCTAAATTATTCACTTATCGTGTTAACTAACCGGGTCTTGAGTTCACGAGATCTGAAGCATACGCATTGGTACCACCCAAGTATCTCATAGAATTATTCGAGAAACTGTTTTGCGACTGGCCATCAGCTGTCGAACGCATTTTCGGCGGTTTTGAACTGAAGTTCGAAATGTTCGAGTGCAAATCTTCATTGCATCCTAAAACAATATACAAACATCATTATAATACAAACATTGTATTTATATTGAAACCTATGCGATTTGCACAAAAACATATTACGAACATATTCAGCTCGTACATGTTTCATGGATCGATAGGCTGACGACAGCATAGTTTGATAAATGAGCGCAATACTTTTTGCGATGTGAGGTTTGGAAACGAATCGTCAAAATACTATTGATCCTGTTCAATTTGACACGCGATAATTGAAATGGCGCAATGCTTGCTGTTTCTGCGGACGTTATTGTAATAACAGGCAATACACGCGATAGAGTAGCTACGGAAACGGCGGACTCAGAAAGGCAACTAAGTCGATCAGGACAAAACCGCATAGCTAATGGTATCTAGAGCAGTGGTTCTCAACGGGGGCGATATCGCGTCAATATTAATGTTTTATTAACGAGCGAATGACTAAAAAACTTTTGCCATCTGAAAATAAGCGCAAGTCGAAACTGTTGTGTGGTATGGAAAACGGGATTTAACAGTAGGACACTCGTGTAATGTGAGCAAAATAATGAAGTGGTCATTTCACGTGACGTCGTTAAGGAAACTGAACGGGCACTCGACGAGTAATGGACAGCGAGGACACGTGCGGACGGAGAGATATAGTGGACACGTTTACCGCGACCTTCGGATGGACAAGAACCCGATTAAACAACTGTTGGTTGTTGTCCTACGATTGAGATGGACCGGTACCTGGTTGTCTGGCGTCGGCCACGCGGTACATCCTGCCCGGGTTCAGGCTCCGGTTGCTGTACACGGAACCTTGGTCCCAGTCCTTGTGGCCGTTGAACGCGCCGAGGGCGGCCAGCGACGACATCTGGTTCGGGTTGGGCGCGGCGTGACAGCTGACGGGCAGCGTGCCGATCGGGACGCCGCCCGCCTTGTTCGGGTGACACGACGTGTACGAGTTGTGCAGATTCTGAAGGCGTCTGGCACGGCGCTTGCTGGCCGCTATGAACACGACCACGGCGATCAACACGGTGCCGCATATGGCCGCGCTGGCCGCGATCGTTATCCTGTCCATGTTGCTCGTCGCCGTCACCGCGGTCCGGATCTCGCGACACTGTCCGTACGGCACCGTCTCCGGCGTCACGTTTATCTCCTCCAACGATATGACGCACACGATGATGCATTCCTGTCATTCGACGCGATCGACATAAGTTATCTTTTCTTTTTCTTTTTTTATCAGTCTCGGTATAGGGTTTTGAAACTTTGCCTATTTCCCAACCGCCTTTTTACCCATTCGGTTTATTTGTGTGGGAACTACTTTTTTTTTTTCAGTTCTCTCTCAAAATGCCTATATCTGTCATTTATTTGCACACGTTGTTAGACAAGCTTGGTTGATCAAAAAAAAAAAAAACCTCGAAAATATACAACGTTCCCATAAGATTACGAATTTCTGAAATTTTTATTGCAATTTTACTACAATGTTCACAGGACAGTAACAAGGATCTAGAAAATATGTGCAATTGATAATAAAAATAAACATACCAAATTTATAATTATAGATACTCGAAAAATCTAATCCAAGCTTAGTCCGTGTGTTATTATAATTATTTGATGAAAACAGAAACTATCGACTAGGGTAAATATTTTTTTTTTTACAAATTTAATAATTTGAATTATTCCTCTAGCAAGGTGTGAACAAAAGGTAGCGACTGACCGTGTCGAGGAGTGATGCATATCACGTGCACGAAAGGCATATAATCTAACGGGGCTTATATTTTAGTTAAAATAGAAAATTTGTTTTGTTTTGTTTTACCTGATATGGTACGTTTTTGATTTTAAATTCTCGTTCGCTGGTCTCGAGAGGCGGTCCCTGTTTGAAAGTAAGATCGCCAAAAAGCCGATACACAACTCGGAATCCCAAGATATTTGCCGTTTCAGAGTCCCATTGAATTATGACGGAATTATCTTGTCTACGGACGTTTCTTATGATTACTTCTTGAACTTGTTTTTTTGGATAGTTACCCAATATTAGCGGGGGTTTTTGCGATGTCTGTGCTGACGGCGGCTTCGTTATTACGAAGTTCGTTTTACGGGTCGAAGTCATTGGCTTAATCTGAAAACGATTTAACGCGTATTAAAAACTATATCCACCGTTTGATACGTTAGTTAAGTTAGACACTGACGTTCGGTGTAGTTGGTACAATACTCTTTGCTGTCGTGTCAACCGCGACTGTTGTTGTGCCGTCCGTAGTCGACGACACAGTTCTGGTAGAATCGACGTTTCCATTCGGTTCGGACGAGTTTGTCGTCTTCGTCACTTCTGCTTCCGAGACTGGCGGGTTTTTTTTAAATTTATTTTTCGAGACCGGGATTTCTGGTGAAATGTTCGCCGGGCTAGCGTATCCAACACCGGTACCGAGCGGATGTTGAGAATTCGCATTATCGTGTTCGACACTAGTTTCCAATACTGCTGACGTATCTGACGAACTCTGATCGTTGTCACACACCATTTCTGCAATTGAAATAATAATTGAATTAATATATTTATATATGTATTATGTGATGTGATATCAAAATAAAAACAAAGAAAAACCAAACATTACCCGACGGGTCGATTTTGTAGAAATGTTTATTTTTAAGATATGACGGACTAGCACAAAATTGCGGATTTCGTTCTCTGCTGGTTACTTGTAGATCTCCATTCTTTATCCATTCTATTACCCATCGGATGCGGCAATCGCATTGTAAGTGTCGTCCTCCCAGGCTCAGTCCGCGCAGTGTAGTGTTAAGGTGTGTAAATGCCTTTTTAGGAATGGTTTCGATAGGGTTTCCGTCCAACGCCAATAACGTTATGGAAGGATTCGCTCGAAACGCGTCGTTAGGTATTTCTGTGATCAGATTGAAACCAAGATCCAATACTCTAAGTTCTGGTAATTTGCTAATGGCTACGGTTGGATATTCGGTGAGCAAATTATTGAGCAAACTCAGTGAGCTAAGTGTATTTTTCACACCTTCGAACGTGAATTCTCCCAACGATTGAATCACATTTCTCTCCAAGTTTAGAGCCGTCAGTGCACCCAATCCATGCAATATATGTACATCGGATCCTGGCAACTCGCTTAAAATATTTTGAGCTAAATCTAAAAATGCTAAATTTTTTAAATTTCGTATACACTCTGGTATTGATTTCTGATTAGTTCCTTTCAGATTTAGATTCTTCAGACTGTTCTCGAGACCTCTGAACGCATGTTTTGATAACGTCACATTGTTATCCGCCAATTTAATTGTTTGCAGATTTTTTAACGAGACAAATGTGTCGTCTTGAATTTTAGATATACGATTTCTAGAAAGATCCAATAACGTTAAATTAATTAATCCATTCAGGTTAGGTATTTCGTCTATTTTATTATCTTGTAGACTCAAATGTCTTAAATACGGTTCTAGTCCTTTGAACGCTGTCGGTGATATTTTTTGTATTTGACATCCGGACAATTGTAAATTGTGTATTTTAAGATTGTCAAAATTAGAATCATCGATAGTTTTTACTGAGCTATTATTTATATAAAGTAAATCGATGGTTTCCTGTGAATATTTGTCGAGCGTTTCCAATAGCATTTCATAATTCACAAGATCACACTGTACGGATAATTCTTGAGCTCCGTTTATTGAACACAAACAGGATGACTGAAGTTCTGCGGCTGATTCATCCGCTTGCCATGGACATTGAGCCTTTGATTTGCTTACACAAAGACATACCAAAAGGCATAGTAATCCAAAGTAATCTCTGTAAAAAAAAAGAAAGAGAAAAGCGTATTGTATTGTTATTATTTTTTATATTATTCAATTAACATAAAAATGTATAGAATAATCATTAAAACACATATAATATAAATATAATATATTTATTATTAACGATATATTTGAAAATGTATAGACAATGTATTGAAAATATATTTTCGGTGTAAATAACGATAGTTTTATGTGTACGAAATGACCCAATTTGATATACATAGAATTATATATGTATAGATTATTTTGTATTGAGCTTTTTTTGCGAGAAACATTCTATTATTAACTGGTTAATTTAATTTTAAGATCTAGTTTAAAAAAAAAATCTTAATTAGTTGGAAAATTGTAGGAAAAATAGTCCATTAGATATTTTCAATGGGTAATAGGTAAAGTAACTTGGAATAATTCGATTATTATTCATTATGCAATTATTTCAGTAATTACTGAGAAATCAAATCGTATCACACCGTACAAACTAATAAGTGTGTCTGATCATAAATTGATTCGATTATAATCTTTGACTATAAAATCGTGTAGGAACGATAAAATCTTTAAGATATGCATATAGTATACAGTATGACTAAATGACTATTAAATCGAGTGACTGTCGAAAGATATATGTAATTTATGTTAAATTGTAAAATCCCCGTTATGTATGAGAACTCGAATTATGCAACTCTATACGTAGGCGTAGGCCTACGTATCTATTTAAATCCAAACAATAATGATGTACAAAAGTAATGATATTGATTGTTTTGTAAGTATTTTAAACAGTATTTTCTTTTACCTGTTGTGTAATATTAATACTAATTGATTTACACCGATTACATTTCGTACACAACGTTATTTCATACTCGTATTGCACACAAGCTAGTCTTGATTCAAGCAACCTGTTGACTGTTGTACATAAAAACCGTTACCGCAACGATTACAATAAGTCAATAATTATTAATAACCGTTATCGACGTTCGTACAGCGTGTGTTAACAGCAGAAAACTTAAAATTAAAAACTATACGTACGTGCATGCGTATCCGTTTTAAATCGCACACGAGAAAACGGTATTTCCAAGTTCAACGCGTTATTTCGAAGTTATAGCCACGGCCTACATTGTTAATTTTTTTTAATTAAAAACGTACACCCGAGACGATTACGGTCAAACGTTTGTATTGTATGCACAATAGACGGACGAATTAAAATATTATCATGTATACGAAACGTGTAACGCCACTGGTAAGTATATAAAAGTATACGCCTATGCAGTTTTGATTGAATAACGAAGACGCGGTCCGTGAACAATTAAAGAAGATTCTACAGATAACAGAATTCAATACCAATCAAATCAATCAACATTCCATAAAACACTCAATACTCAACGTGCCGAATTCCGTATTGTTGGATGGTTTTAGATGCGGTTTGACACGGTCTGTCGAACGTAATAATCGTTTTCCCCGACTATCATAATAAACTAATGATTTTTAAAACCCGTTATACAGTATGATTAACGGTTAAATATACGAATGCTTTAATAATATATTAAATATTTTTTTTCTGCGGTGTTAAACTTATAATTTATAAATACTTTTTTTTTTGTACACTCAGACATTTGATTACAACCAAATATTATTTACTTCAAAACATTTATTATTTATTGAGACATTTCAAATTGAATTCCGTTTATATTATTATTAAAATACAAGTATTTTAAAATAATAACATTTAAATAGCATAAGTATGTATAATTAATTTTACCGAAATGAAATGTTTAAATAAAATATTTTGGACTCTTCAAATGTTTAAAAGAATTATTAAATAAACGACATACCTATAAAACAATATATATATATATATATACATACAATTTCGTTCGATGAAAACTTATATTTATATTTCAATTGTACTATTTTAAATACGTTTAGCAAGTGGCTTGTATGAGATCGTATACGACAAGTGAACAACGTTGGTGACGTTTAATCCGTTATTTCTATGCGTTCCGTAATACGGTATGGTAATTTTCGAGAATTAAAAAAAAAACGTACACAAGTACAAAATACTGTTCACGCAGCCACGTAACGTGTAATGTACTCGTGAAGGTACAGATAGCATTATGCATGCATGTAGGATTGCTTTGGTCGAGACGAAGACGCGATCAGTGATGAAAAAAATAGCCGTCAACCCGTGCATAACGGGGAAACGGTGTTCCGGTCAAAAGAGACGGACGCCGTTTCGACGGAGCAGCCGCCGAGCGCGTGTACGCGGGCACGTCGGATATTCACGTTGCGGCGACCCCTTCCCCGGACTGACCACCGTTCGGCGTTTTACAGTAATCTCACGACGATTTCCATTTTAATTGACCCGTCTTGGATTGCGGCCGTCAAAACTAGTAAACCGGATGACCCGAAAACGGTATTTATTGTTCGGACTTCACATAATAATAACGCCTGTGAATAACATTACAATAACATACCGGCGGCAGCCTGCCCGCCACCGGCACCAGGCCGATGATTTCGGATGAGACACGCGGGCTACGACTGATTCTATCGCGCACGTGGTATCGAAACGACATTATATATAGGAAATAGTTTACGTTTATCGATTACGATTGAATTGATTTAAAAAAAAAATCTTACATTTTTTTTTTACATTATAGCACACAGAAAAATATAAATATAGAAATGTATTGGTTTTAATAACTATGTGTTTTTCGTGTTTTTCTCAACGCTTTTCGTGTAGGAGTGTAATAATATTACATGTGTCACTTTTTAGTATAACAACAAATCGTATCTATTTTATTTGACAGACGTTCCCAATAGTGTTGTTATGCGAAAGGAAAACTATCGAAAATCGCAAGAGGAAAAAAAAAAGCTGGTACAATTATCGACTTCTTCATTTTGTTCCATCATACTAATACGGTTTTATTTAATCGTCCGATGGTGGTCCGTTCTTTATCAAGAAGAATATTATATCGAAATAATGAATGACCGTCTGTGGCCAATCATATATGCACACGAGGACATTCGATTAGTTTACACGCACGAAATTTCAGAAATGTTAAGCGTTTGCAGTCAGACAAATTGACGTTCGGTTGAAATCTCACGTGGAAAAACGAAATTAATTTGCCCAAGAATATGTTTGTATTAACGTGTAACATCATGCGTGTGATGGGCGGAAACACAAATTGTGACAAGAACGACGAGAGTGAATTGGCTCCATAGAACTGTTACGATAATAGACCCAGTCACAATTACATAGGTACACAAACGGTTAACGAGGACGAACCACAACGATGGCTCCCACACGCCGTTGAACTACACGACGTACGAAATACGTTACCATTGTACCGTTTAGAATCGAATCGACGGACCGCCAACGGACTTCGTCAATAGTCAGGTGTGTTTTACGTACTTTTTCTTTTTGCTATAAAAATTATTTTTTCATAAATTTGTCCGGACAACTTCCAAGTGAAAAATGAATGAAAACGTTGAATTAATGGCCGGTCTTAAGGAAACGAAAAAATGTTTTTATATAATAAACGACCCTTATTGATATTGGTCGTTTTTAAATATGAACACTTCTTGGGTATAACACTAAACAGATTTGTAAATACATATAATCGAATACGGTGAGTGATTTCAATTTACTTCGTATAGATATATATATTTTTTTGCTTTTTCATTATGGGCGAAAACGGATAATTGAAGGAAACTTTACACGATAGCATTATTTTGGACAATTTCGTGAACACAATGGACATTTTTCCGTATAATCATTTAACAACGCAATTCAGTCTGGCAGTATGACCGATGATAGTTTCTGGGTCACTACTACTAGTTATTATCGACTATTTTCTTTTTATACGGACACTAAAATATTAGAATCTATTGTATATAATAAATGCCACATAATGTTTTTGAGAATTGAAAAAAGGAAATTTGTGATGAAACGGTAGTCACCGCGAGGGAATGGGTATTATTTAAATAGAAGGCATGTGCTATGATTTTATCATAATATTATACTAATTCTAATTAATGGTTATTCGTTGTTTTTATATATGCATATATATGTGTATATGTATGTATAAGTTTATTTCCATATCGGACATTGAAGAATTATTCGAGTAAAATCGGTGTATCGTATTGTCCGTAGTTGTCATAAGTCTAATTTAAAAAAAAAAAAACACTAGGACAGATTTTGAGTAAATGTGAAATTGACGAAAAAAACAAAAACCTATTATTTGCCAGAATAAAACAGCCGTTATCATTTGTCGTCAATGATATTATTTCTGGCATCGTCGATTACAAAACATACGCATGACTTTTGTTGCTAATGCGATAACGACAAATCTGTCTTCAGCTCGATAAAAATATTTCATCACTCGATCTCGCCGCACGTCCGATTTTATGGTTCAGTTAACAATCGACTTTCATACACCATGCACAATATACAATACCCTCTTATCTATCGCCACCACCCACCAAACTGTATATTGCAGTGTGCCTGATATTATACATCTTACGTGTTGGCCGGTTGACGTAACCAGAACTCAATTCCCGAAGCCAATAAGGTTCTCCTTTCCCCTCGTTCTTTCAAAGAAAAAATTGTGCAACGTAACGAAGACATTCCGCACATTATAGATATTAGTTTTCGGGATTGAATGAATACAAAATTAAGAAACAGTGCGAGACGAAAAGGTTTGTACCCGAAATCAGACTAAACTGTTGTAAGTACGAATTTCAGCTCTTATAATCATTTAAGTGTCTTGAACTTGACCAAATGTGCGGCATGATAATTATTTCTCTTTGTCTTGTATCTACTAAAATAAAATACAGTCGAATTGCGTTCGATTTATTTCTCTTTCGTAGCTATGTAAAATAGCCGTATAACGATAGGAGATACACGCGTTGTAAACATATAATTTGTTAAACAAATTACTAAAGTGAATAAAATCTATATCATTAACTTCGATTACGGTATAATATGGATCTTTCCTACATTAAATCTTTAAATTAAACTATATTTTATTATATAGATTATATAATTATATATCTTCGAAATTACAAAAAATTAACATAAATAAAATTCACTAGCAATTTTGTTTTTGTTTTTATATTTTTTTTTAGGATCTTGAACATAATACCATTTATTTAATTAAATAATGTTTAGTTTTACTATTCGTATGTGATACTATTCAAGTTTTGTTTACATTAATATTTAAATTTTTCATGAATATTGTTATTGTTTTATGTATTAAATTCATTACATTATTTTTGGAACCAGGTTTCTTTGTATTCCACTATGAACATTGTTTATGTTGTATTTGTTTGAAATAGAGTTTCAGCTTTTTTTTTGTTTCGCATATTTTTTAAGTGTACTAAGAAATAAAAAAATATTTTAAAACGAAACTATACCGTATCCTAGAACTTATTTAAATACATAATTAAAGTTCAAAACAAAGGCAATCGGTCTTGGCGATCACAATGGTTTAAAATTATTCTCTGGTCACGGGTATAATTTGAAAGCGTTTTCCGATTATTTCGGGTACGGGATCAAAAAATGGTTAGGTCTGTGTTGTTTACACAGATGTTCTGTCAGCGAACTGATAACCATTAACACGCGTCCAGTGGTTTAAATGTGGGTTGCCGAGAGCCGATATTAATTTACGACTGTGATCAAATCTCTGCTGTACCTGCCAATGCACATGTTTTCAATTCGTAGTGCGCTGTGGCGTAACTAGAATTTATGAAAGGAAGCAGTAAAAAAAATATCATATCCTATTGTCATCTTTCGTATTTTTTCTCTATAGATTTATATTTACGAGTATACACATACATAAACGTTACGGTAAAAGTACATACACCGGTCAAATCTCTAGGTTTTATCGACTGCGCTCGGTAAACGTTTGAATCGCGGCCTCTCGCCGATCGATCTCGAGAAATTCTACGATATACATAACGACCAAAACTCAGAATTTGTAGTTCGGATGTTTACAATCCAGTTACGGGGAAATCTTAGGATATACCATTATTATATTATTGATATTATTGGATATTATCGATTAATAATGGCGTCAAAAGTCTATGAATCAAAAAACAAACTGAAAATTACTACAATAACGTTATAAAACACGTCTACACAAAAATTTGTACATAGAAATATATAATACAGTTATTATATAATTTCTGCGTCGTAGAAAAATATTGGACTCGAACTTTATACGCCTCGATTTGAATAATAAAAATAAATGTATTTGTTGATTGAAAAAAAAGAAGAAAAACCTGTCCACTAAAAAACAAAAAAACCTAATTTTTATTGCACTTATAGATCTTAAACGTTAACACCGTCGACGGATCGTAAAATTCAAAAAAATTAATCGAGATCAGAATACGCGGTATATACACACACACACACACACGTCATGGGTGATTATAAAATCACAGCGCGCACGTATGTCTTGTGATATGGACAGGTAGTCGGGCGAGTCAATGACCTAAAACTCCGAGGAATGACGAAGTTATAACGGTATTCACTCGCTCACGAGCAATGGAAACATTCTAATACCCTTCCATGTTTTTTTTTCCATTTTTTTTTTCTTGTACCTACGCTAATCATTTTTAGCGCCGTATATTACCATTATGGTTTCGCGCGGACATTCATGCTCCGGAAATAACACATTCTTCGAAAAGTCCGCACCGAACGATTTTTCGATCGATAAAACAATACGTCAAATGTTTTGTGTATAAATAACGTACGAGAGCGATTCAACCTGTTTTTTTATTGTTTCGGTCGAACAATTGGGTAATCTGAACAATTCCATTAATTTTAATGATATATGCTCGTGTAGACATATATATATATATATACGTTGGTGTCGTGAATCGTGATGTGGTATTTAAAGGTTGCATAAAGTATAATGTTATGAACCGAAAAGAAAAAAAATTAATTCCATGTGTTATTCAACAGTTGGAAAAAATTTATGTAGACATTAGAGTATGCGTTACGTAGTGCGCGTTATAGTACTACGCGTAAGTATCCGTTCGGTTCGAAATAATCTCAATTACGGTCCGTCGATAATAATTGAAGTCGGCTAGCACCGAATATTTTGGCGGGACACGCAAACGCGAGAACTGTGTCATTATGCACGACCAGTTTGTCAGGACAAGCACGTTGTGATTTTGTAAAAAGGATTACTTACTTATTATTAATTTTTTTCGCGTCGAACAAAAAACGAGTAAACAGTTTTATTTATTATTACAATGCGTTGATTGACAACATTGCTCTTATTGTTTTTATGATTTTTATGTAACACGGTGGCGTGAAAGTATGTTTAGAGGATTAAAGAAATCTCATACTTTAGGTATAGTGTAAAGATCAAGAGTACTACCAGAGAACATGTAACTTTTGATTATAATTTCATTTTTTGTGTTTTTTTTCTTTTGACAATGGCTACTATATAATTACGTAGATTTTGTGCGGTTTTATTTTAAAAATAAATCGATTTATATTACACTACCCGTGATTGCTAGAAAAACTTGGGCAGTTACGTAATTAGTAATTATTGGGCGGGGAAGAGGAGAAAATCGGGTCTGGAAAAATACTAAAGACTAAACTTGAGACGATAAACATTTGTATTAAAGATATATATCCTAATATGTATTTCGCATTTAAAGCTCTACGTATATTACCTGTGCCGATAACAACACCAGAACGAATGTTTTCTACTTTTATAAGAGTGAAAACACATTTAAAAAATACTATGTCTGAGGTATATTATTATTTAATAATAAATAATATAGGTTTACTATATATTAAGTAATTAACATAATACACCATATATAAATTCATATGTTTCTAATGTAGTATGTTTTATAATGTAGAATCGATTAAATGGTTTAAAAATCACTTTAGATATTTGGATCCTGAGGTTATTTTAAACGAATTAACTCTTAAACCAAAGAAAGGTAGTCTATCACTATAATTTATTAGTAATATATATTTTATATGAATTAATTTACTAACATATACAATATCAAATATATTATAATATGCTATACATATATACATATATGTAATTCTAACTTGGTATGTGTACTCGTATATTATTTTAATTTTGTTTGTGATTAACTTACAATCGATTTTCTTACGAAAACTCTGATTTAAATTGATCATTCAAAATATTCACATTACAAGAATGTCGGAGGTAAAATGTATCAATTGTGAAAAAACAAATTGTCTATTTCCTACGAAATTTCCCTTAACACATATAACCTTACCCATGTGGATACTCTGTGTAAATATTTAGGAAAAATTAGACAAATAGCTTTTTAAATAAAATAACGACAAACAATATACATTTCTTATATATAATTATTTTTATTCACTGATTACTCTGTGTAGGCATCTTGTGGATCGCGTAATAATAGTGTTGATAATTGTAATGGACGTTATTACACAATTAACCATACGATACTTACCATGTCATTATACACGAATTGGCTAGTTTTCGAGAGAGAATTAATTTTATCATTTGGCTCCACTTCAAAATTTCCCCGATTACTCGAATAAACAATAAAAGCAATACAGTTTTATAATTTTTTAAATAATATTTATATTTTGTTGTATTTGACGTCGTTGGTAGTGCTAAAATCGTCTTAGACGTTGTATACATACTACCAACCAAATATATTCAAAATTCCTTGGGTACCAACGTTTATATAGTAAGTGATTGACACTTAAAATAAAATAACGGATATTTATGAACTATATATAATGACAACTATTCAGTTTTAAGTTACTATTCAACATATTTCCTTAAATAATTTCTATGTAAATTCTATAGTTACAGCAATACAATAAAAATACATCAGTCGCTGACAAAAAAAAAAAGAAGATAAAAAATAATAACAACAATATTTTAACTAGGTAGAAACTGTTTTTGTATTTCGTTTTATTATAACAAAATATGTTTTGAATATAGGTACGTGTCAATAATTTAACTAGGTGTACGCATGACCTAGAAGATTTAATAATATCACTCTTTTCGTCTCTATCGATATGCTTATATATATATATGCCTATTCGTGATACCTTACGACGTACTGTACATACGCTATGAGCTTTCATTATTTGCAATTTATGCATATATTTTAACGACAATAGAAAATTAAAATATAATCGGATGGCCACATTGAAATTTTTAAGACAATAAGTATTGTATATACATTCATAATGTAATAATTATAGAGGAATACAATGAAAATATTCATAAAAAAAGGTTTTGTCGACCCGATTATTACAGTGGGTAGTAGGCATAGTGAATAGGGTTTAGCCATTGTTTATTATTGCTTTCAATGATTGACGGACCCTCAGAACGAATTTCTTATGTGGTCCCTAAGGCAAGAAATTTCTATCGTCAATATATTAAAATACGCTCCGCAGTAAACAGAATATTACTAATTTAAAGTCACATCTACTATAAAATAGTATCAGTATAAAAAAAAAATTTTTAAAAATAATTTTTAAACGTTAAGAGTTTTTTTGAAAGTAAACAAATGAATCGCGTCATTTTTTTCAGTTTGTTCGTGTCTCGTCGAAAACATGCCATATAATCTGTATTCGCAGATTGGAAAACCTACAGTAAAAAGCGAAATCACAATTCGCTTTATATATATGTTTGTGAACTATCAAAGCTCGCGGTCTGAACAACTCAAATATCAAAATAAAACAAGGAATACGTGGTGATAGTGCGTGAGAAAATTTCACCACACGGCCGCCGGACCGATCAGGAACAGAATATTCCGATCACGAGGATATTATAGAATAAAACAACGTATGTATTATATTATATTAAATTACCATATAATTTTGGTCAAAGGAAACTCACGAAATATGATGTCGGACAACCAAAAAAACAAAACCACTATCATTCACACGAAACGAGTGAAAACTAAGAAAGTCGTAATGTTTCTGATCTTATGAAGATTCTTTGTGATATGCCTATATATAATATATATATATATATATATATTAATAAATCATAACAGTTTCGCAGCTCGGGCACGTTAAACTGTCGTGTCTTTATATACAAATATTCCATGTACCTAAACGACACTGTTGTAGTCATGTTCGCATAGCTAATATAACAATAAATCATGACAACAAAACTTTCGGGTAAACGGTCGTAGTTTTTAGAAATTAATAATAATAACAATAAAAAAATAATGATATCACGCGACCGAATGAAATGTGTTTGGAGATGTAGGTCTTTCGCATGCCGTGCGTGTTGAACATGTACAAAGTACTCTAAAGCATATAATATACACGCACGTACATAATATTATAACGTAGATGTTTTGTCGGTTTAATATCGCATTTCTATCGTATTTGCCGGTCAGTCTCACGTACGCAAAACACGAATATCGACCGTATCATGACGAAATCGAATTGGTATTTTTAAACGTAGAAGTATCGGGAGACGACAATCGGGACGGGACCGTTTTTCTTACGGAAAAAAAAGAAATCTATACATTTCCCCCTCGCTGCATGATATTCACCTTCATTGTGCCAAGAAACTGCAGCGTAATAATTTTAATTTACGTTTGAATCAACATTACAACGAATATCATGAAAATGTGCGCTTGTAGAATAACCGACTAAAATCAGCGAAATTTTCTCGATCTTGCAATCCTGTAGAAAATGTAAGAAAAAGACCAAAATTGTACTAACACTATTGTGATCATTGATTATTAAGATTATTTTTGATTGATTATTTTATAACATTGATTATTGACTTTATTAAGAATAAATTATTATTGGTTATTAACCTTCAAAAGTCTTTTAGTCTTGCTAACTATGAATAGATCTCAAAAATAAAAAAAGATAAATTGAAATGGACTGCAATTTCCTGTATTAATTTGGACGAGATTTCTTATTAATTTTAGCTACATCGGTATCTCGTCGAAAGTTTTATCCTGATGTATCCTTAGTAATTCGTAAGCACCACAACGAGTTCATAAAATGGTTACTCTGTATTGAAAAATTTGTATAATAAATATATTATTATTATACTTATGAATTATGATGTTTAATGATTTAATTTGTTTAAATACTTTTTATTTCATCAGATGCTGATTTAAATGTATTTAAAATACAGTTTCTTATTTTATTTTAAAATGCAGTTTATATTAAATATCGAAAGTTATAATAAACTGTATAATTGGTTCCATTTTAAAAAATAAACATGTTTAAACAATATTTAAAAGAAATCTGTTGCCTCCAAAATCGATTGAACACGTGTAAGTGTATTTTAGGTATTTATTGTTAATTATGAATAAGGCTGGGATTTTGATGCAATGTCATTTTTTTCTGGTGTCACTTTAAATGATTATTTAAATATACTATTTATTTTGTGGGTTTGTTGATAAAATTTAACTCTAGGGTATTTTTCATAAATTTCGATACATTTTATAGTGATTTTCAGGGGAATAAATCGTCCATCGATTTATCAATATTTTTGGTGGAAAATAAACGTTAAATTTGATTTACAACTGTAAAGGTATTGCATTATTATATATGTGTTCAAGAAGGGAAACAAATGCGAACGCGCATTATTATACTAGCATAGTGTAGGCTATTTTATGAGAAACGAATTCGATAAATAAAATTCCTCCGCCGTTCACCTGAACACACAAACCTACATAACATAACTATTATTTATTATACATTGTCCTAGGCACACCGCAGCGCCGAGACCACCTGGTATTTCTGTCATGCCTTCAATTTGTCACCGAACAATTGGCGGTACGCGGAAACGAAACGTAACGTAATAATAATACTATAATCGATACGTAGTCCGAGTTCCGCCAATTTATCGGTTTTCACTAGTCCATTCGGCCGTTAAATTGTTTTATGACAGTAGAATAACTTAGGAATGTTAGGTCTATTCGTATTTTAAATTGATATATATTTATATATTGATACACGCGCGTGCTTATCGGTTATTTATACATCAAAATGGCCGCAGAGTAAAGAGAATGTACAACAATATCGTGTACCATTCATAGAATAAATATTCGTCACACGAATTTCATATGTATTTTCTACTTTGAAAAAAGCTCTAAAGATTTTGATGAAAAGGGTTGAATAAAGTGGCGAATTTAACAGTCGTTAAGTCGACAAATGCCGATGTGTTAAATGTGGCCCTGAATTTTTTCAAATTTTTCTCCCATTAAACGTCAACATCGATATATTTCATATCACAATAATTTTCATTGTATATAGTAAACAATTAAAATAAGTTTAAATCGTGTGATTTTAAAAAAATTGGTTTTCGAAATGGATGTTTTTTAATCTGAAGATAAGTTTGTCTTAAAAATCATATTTTAACACAATGTACTAATGCATACTTATAAACACTTTTTCAAATTTTTTTGTTTTTTTTTTAATTTTTGAAAAAATTGATCAATTATGTATTCAAAAATCGTATACAAAAAAAACCGTTTAAAAAATGTATTTTATAATAATATATTATCTCAACGGAATGTAAAAAGGTATAATAAAAATGTATTATTATTTTCACGCAAGAAATGCATTCGTCCTAATTGAAAATGTGTATTGGCGAAGTGTTTGATATTATTGATTAACTAAATTTAATACTGTATTGACGTAAGTATATTATTCAATTTTTAACCGATTAAAACCTATTAAATCGACAAATTTTATATTATATATCAATAAATGTTTTGTTTCGGCACGATGCATTAATTAATATATAGGTACTTACATGTTTCTGTTATGATTCTTCGACATTTTGATCTATATATGTATGTTTGGTTACGAGTTAATGAATAAGTTCCTAAAACAAAACAAAATCATTCGTTATTACTTGACAATATATAAATACGAGTATAATAAGTTTCATATAAAAATAAAACGAATTTTTTGATTAAATTCTACGTTAAAAAAATGATAAGTATATTTTTTAATTAAAATTCTTATTCATTAAAAAAGTGAAAACCCCGTATTTATGTTTTTATCACCTACGTTATATTATATACCTATAAAAATGTTTATTAGTATTTTATGAATGAACGGATACGTCATTTTCAGAGTTTAATAAACTAAAGGTACAATAAATTATATTTTGCAATCTTCAATATTGAGTATGAACTATAATAAAGTAATATACATTTAAATGTTAATAGTATTTTGTATAAAATCTGAATAATACGTGTTTATTACAATTATGGTTTTTTTATCCACAAATCGAAATATTTTAGTATAAGTTTAACATAAGTTCATACGTCTTGTAAAAAAAAAAAACAGGAATCACTGAATTTAGGCTTAGGACGATAAATAGAATCGACTTCCTAGAGTATTATATATAGAAAATTACACAATTTTCAATTTTCCGTGGTATATTTTGATTCATCGTGTCAGGGAGAGAGCGAGAGTATAGTATAGTAGGACGTTTCTAAATATTGTAATATTTCAAATATAATATTTTGCAATTTTTGGGATTTGAGAAAACATCCAATTATTATGTTCTATTACAATTACCGTGTAATTATTTAAATTTAAATATATTATCATAATTTAAATCACATTATACATATAAAACTATATATATATATATATATATATATATATATAAATAGTCTGTATATTGTATTGTGTACAACAGACTTATTTATTGTGTTATTTGTTGTAAAATTAAAGAAGGGCATTTTTATATGGGTTTGACCGATTAAAATTCCAAAAAATATATTTGTTAACATAGTCGATTAAAAAAAAAAGAAATATTAATTTTTCTTGGGCTGTAAAAAGCACATTGAAATATTTAATCCGACACACCTATTATAAAGTGAATTCTATAAGAAACGTATAATAACACGTGTTTGGTATGGCTATACTGACACAAAACACCTTGTTATTTATCACTCACCTACGTTAGCTTCGTGAGATATTTGTATATATATATGCATTATGATATAAAAAGATAAATCGTTTTGTCTGAAATCTTACGGAAAGAATTAAATTATGTTTTCATTTGGATTTTCCCTCGACAGTTAAACCGGATTCAAAAAAGTAAAAATAAAAACATTACTTTGTTATCAGGTCTAAACTATACCTATTGTATAAAACTCAAATGTTCCATTATAATATTGTATTTCTTTCAGACGCCTCGGGTATTTTTCATCGTGGTCCGTGAACTTGTCGTTATGTCGGATGGGTAATATGTAATTAAGGTACACGAAAAAACTAGTTTTGTTTTGTTTTTTTCATAGTGACTGTATAATATAACATTACAAAACAATAATTGTTATTTCTCAGACTAATAAATATTTAAATTCGTTTAAGTTTAGACTTGGGCTAGATTTGTAATTGAATTTTTCAATTAAGAAACGATAGTTACTATAACAGGCAGGTGCGTAATTATTTTTTTTTTTGTATTTGTTCGTAGAGTAATCGTATTGTATTAAAAATATGACAACGTGTTTCAATAATTACGCACTGTGGTTCAAATACATTTCACTGACAAAAAAAAAACAGAATAATAAGTTTAACCTTACTTTGATCGAGATCTTTATTTTTATATATACCTTTTTTTTCTTATAATTTAAAATAATACAATTTTACCCGGTACGCTGTAAAACAATATTGTATTCACTGGATTCAGTCGTGCACGAAGTAACCAAAACATACAAATCGGTCGGTTAATTTCCTTTTTTTTTCGTATCGTCGTACAATATAATAAGTATATAGTTGTACCGAAAATAAACATTGATTATGGCCGAGGTAATTGCAATAAGTGAAAAAGGAAAATTGTAATTCTGGTCTAATCAAAATCACATCATTAGGTACGTTTCAAATATATTTTGTAGATATATAAATATATAGTATATATCTACAATTTAGATTTAATAATAATTGCAGTTCTTGACATAGTACGGACGTATGCAACGTTGTATATGGCGGTATGCATTGATGTGGTGTTTCGTGGACTTGACTGAGTTCGTTTCCGACAACGTATACGATACTGTTTTTACATCATTATATTGTTATTAGGTACCTACTTAAAAAAGGCATTTTATATTTCTCGTAAGTCGTACGATATAATAAGCAAATGGATACTTGCAAAACGTGGTTACTCGATTGGAGGCGATTTGATGTCGCGTAAAAAATAAACATATTCTATTAAAACATATTGTCGTCGGTGTATTAATAGTTAGTAATAAAAAATGTTTATTCCTGTAAATACACAAATAAATATGTAATATTAAAGTTTTACTTGATTATGAAAAACATAGTTATTAAATAACTGAGATTATTGTACTCAAGAAATATAATTTATTAGAAATACTTGTCGGTCAAATGTGAATAATATCGGAGCACATTATACAATTCCAATTGAATTTAATGTTACAATAAAGTATTTAAAATATCATAAAAAATACCTGATGAAAGTATTTCAATACTGAAATAATTTACAACAGTGTGTAATACGGTTCGTAATAAACTAATATGCAATACCGTAAATACGGTTAGGACAAAGTCACTCGTCGCACCGGGTAATTAATATCGAATTTTATTTACAATAGAAATTATCGCAAGTATCTACATACATGTATATATATATATATCACACTTTTTTTTTATATACTTACGTTTATTGTACCCACAGGTCGCAAACCCACATATATCGTGAAAACCAAGCACCTGTTTTGTAGAAATTAACAGTTATATAGGTAACGCGTGTGCTTGCAGAATTCTCACTTTTTTTTTACAGCCTGTGTTCTATAATGTGTCGGGGATGACTAACATGCGTGCACGACGCTATAAAAACGTGTATTTGTAAGTCATAAATTGGCCGTACTGTATACTGCTTGATGATGTATCATGACTCTAAGGATCGTATGCAAACATACACGAGGCTAAACCAATAATAATCGTAAATCGATCGTTTTCAACATACAACAAAATAACGGTTATCTTGCAAACGTATCTCTTCTTATTTTCTTTGTCAAACCACTTATAGAAATTAAAAAACACCATTAAACTGTAGAAGGATTTTAAATTCGAAAGCGATGATAAATTATCGGCGTTCGGGAAACGATTTCGAACGAATGTCTATGTTAATGTAGAGAAAAAATTATACAAGTACCCTACAGTTGTTCGTTACTAGCTTGTTTACCGAAAACTACAGAAGATTTTTTTTTATAATCGATATTACATTTGAAGACTATATTTACTGTATTCGTGAAAAATGTATACTGAAACCCCGAAATACATTGTCGTGAAACGTATAAATATAAAAATATATAAACATATACGTGTTATATACGTGTATTTCTCGTTTCGTAAAATTAAACCTAAAACGCTTAAACAACAGACGCGGTACCTACATGATAAAACTGTTGCTGTTTATACCGTCAGATAATCGTGATCGAATCCACCACTATCTATTGTAATAGGAAATTGTTTTGAAATGCATAGTACGAATAATGGTGCTTTGGTAAAAAATAATTTTGTCTGAGCGGGTGAACGAACGAAGACACTGAGCGTCAATGTTTGACGTGAACAAAAAATTGGCTCCGGTTAGAACAACCATCGTCAATGAACTTAGTCGTCGACCTTGAACGCCCTTCACGTAGCATCGCAGCGCAGGTATGTGAATAGATAGGTGTTATATTATTAAATATTTGAACCGTTATTTAAACTAATCGAATGGGTCAACGGTTGGACGTTCGACGAAACGTAAGAGATCGTAGAATAAAAACTGTTGATCTTGAACTTGAAGAGGAAAAAAATCTTCGTTAAAATAAATACTAATACGTGTATTAATGTACGTGAACGGTGCAGACCGAGTCGAGTAGATTCGTGCATTCAATAAATACTTATAATTATAATACATAGTCTTATATGCACGATACACGAATAATATTGACCACGTGTACTCATGTACACATGTACTGAATTAACTTCAATTAATCATTCAATTATAATAAGATAATTAATTAAATCAATTAATTGTTACTGTAAAGTGTCGGCGGAAACAATTTTTAATTAAAAATATAAAACGTCTAGCGTTGTTCACTGTTATAACGACGATTCGGACTTAACACGAGCGTGTTGTTCGTGTTGACTGTAAGAATTTAAGCCGCATGTGTTCTATGGATGTCGGTTCAAGTGGGACATTTATACAAAGATTTTATAGAGTTACGAGTATGTTATTATTTTGAAATCAAAATCAATTATAAATCATTGTATTAGAAAAACGATTCCCTCAAAATATATTATATATGTATCATATTATAATTAACAAAGGTTTTCAAACTAGTAAACAAGTTAAAGTTACGGTAAAAAGATATGTTTTTGTTTAGGTTTTTACCATTAATCGTCATAATTATCCAGTTTAGTTAACACGCCGAAGACGAATATTTTTATCGAAGTTCGATTACACCATTATAATTATTATAAAATAATCAACAACTCATAGAGACTGAAACATCAAACAACCATCTTCACACTTCATGTCTAATGAAATATTAAAAATAAAATTGGTACTTTATATATTATTAATGAACATCTTGTATCATAGGAATTAGAATTAATTCCTCGAAAAAAATATTTTTAATCACGTATTCAATTTTAAACTCTTAAATACAATAATTGTCCCTGTTAAGAATTTTTTTAAAAAAATGTTGTTTTATGAAAAACTTGTCCAATTAATACAAATGTTTAATTTTGAACGCTTAGACAAAAAATTACTAATAAAATACTGCTGTTAGAATATCACACGCTAAACTTGATAAAATTATTAAGACATGGATCGTAGAATTGAAAATGTTATTAATTTGCAAACATTAAAAAAAAATTGAAAATGAATGAAATTTTTAAAATGTTGTATATATAGTTTAAAATTGATTAGATTTTTTAAAAATATTTTTTTTTTGAATTATAACGAAAAAAAATTGAGAAAATGTTTGAGAAAATCGAAAAATATTTGAAATAAAGTATCAAATAGATACAATTTGCTGTCGAAAAGCGGAGTTGAATTTAAAAATCAGTGTATTTTGTTCACAGACAAAATAATAAAAAACATATCATTTTGTAAAACCAATACAATCTTCACATCGTTTAGAATTTAAAATATCATTATAATAATCTAGTTTTCCTGTTAATGATATTTCCCTAAAAAAAAAAATACATTCCTAACTGAATATATATATATATATAAGTATTTTGCTTAATTGCATTTATTTTGTCAATTTCATCTAATTTGTAAAAACAGAATTTTTTTCAACAGAAAGCGAAGGTTAGTTTATACGATATTGGAAAAATATAGGTAAACGATAATCACCGCGGATATAATGGATAACCCAAATTTTCATTACATAAAGAATTCACACACATCGTATAAAAAATGTAAAAATAAAATATATATATTTTTTGAAAATGGTTTTTTTCTTAAAGTATACGAGTAGTATAACGTATAATTTGAGGTCTTTCGAGGTATTATACATAACCACCGGCAGTCAATTCCCCTCACCTCGTTTATCGCATTATTTATTTCATGGGCTTATGATTAACGATTTAGGTCATTTTTAAACAACGTATATATAATCGTATGTTATTATACGAGTACCTATTCTGTAGAATCGAACTGCAGAAATATACGTGTTTAAAATTTTAAATTGCCAGTTTATTTTGTTCTCGATTCGTTCCTATATATAATACAATATGAGGAATTGGCCTAGTTTGAAATATTCGTGCGATTGTGTAACTAGAATAATAAAATCGAACGTAGGAATCGTTAAAATCATCAAAAATGCACGTTGATCATATTAATAACAATAAAATATACAATTTCTTAAAATTTAAATCATTTTTGAAAAAAAAAAAATAAACGTAAGCGTGAAGAAACATGTCGAAAAGACAATTGTATATTGTTGTAACGACTTACAGTACGATTTTATTTACCACAGTGAAGTTATACATTTTTAACGTCAAATTTTTTATATGGCAACTTTGCCGGTAAGCGTGACTACTGCCGACAGAGAATTTTCAAGGAGAGTTAAAAAAGTGGTTTCGTTCAACAATATCCAAAAATAGGTTATATAAAAATAGGTATGTATCCAACGTGCACGTGTTCAATGAATTACAAATGTACATTGTTTGGGCACGTCGACAGTTTCGACGGCTGTACACTGGACACGAGAAAGGTTCGCCGTTTCAGGTTTAGGCAGTACATAAAGAGCAGCGCGCACGCACTACCGCACACGCAGGTATAATATTTTCAAATGTTCGCGCAGACGTCCTCCACACCCTTCTCGACCGACGATAATTGATGAACGCGAAAACCAACGGACGAAATTCCGATTACCCGTCGATAGCGGTGGGTTCGGTCGCGTAACAGCGTTTGTAAGTTAGACGCGATTTGGAAATTAAAATTCCGTCGTCGTATTTCAATAAATAAATAAATCACATATACATGTGAATATACACGTACGGCGCGCGGTACCGAACACCGAAGACTTTTTCCGCCATTCTTGTCGCCAAAACACGTACGAAATTAAACGTATCGATCGCGTTGCCGGTCGGGACGCCGTAAATGAAAAACACGCGCTAGGTCCAGCGCGGGACGACGTCCTACTTCTCGTCGTCTTCGCGAACGATTTCAGGCGGAAACGATAATGAAAATAACTAATCGGATTGTTTTCATCCAATTCTGGTGCGCGTCGGCGCGGAATCGAAAATGGAAAATGTGTGTTCGTCCGTCTGGTCGTCGCGGTGGATCCGTTCATTAACGCGCGGTGTACGTACGCATACATACGCGTACGACGTTAACAACAGGAATATATATATACATACTCGTATATACACGTCGGTTGGTTGTTTTTTTTTTTTAATATTAACCTTTCCGGTCTCTGTACCGAAACGTCTTGTAGGCGAGATTTTCGTACAGGAAATATTTGGACGACCAAACGTGTAAAAACATACCGGTTTGGTGATTTATGTTATTATTATTATTTTTTTTTTTATTGTTATCACAAACGCTTAGTATTTTCGTTTTATATATACAACGTCGGCACAGATGCCGAACTATATGGGAGTGGCTCCTATCTACGCGCCCGAATGGTTTTTAACACTACAGATGTAATTATAAACTGCTCAAAGTGTTTTTAACATATCGCGGAGACCGTTTGTGTTCATTTTTTTCTAGACCGTCTAATGATATATACAATATATATATATGTGTGTGTGTGTGTCGCATCCGCTTAGTGAAATCGCCTTTTTCACGAAGTGGACGCCCATTGCATAATACATTGTGTAGGCAATTTTTTATTGTAGTACTTATTTTTTTTTATGAATATTTAATTACCTATTTTTCTTCTAATTTATTTACTGTTGAGTAATAGATAATATAGATTATACGTTATTCTGTCGGCTGATTAGGCTGATTACGTATAATATAATAAAAGTTATCGAATTTAACAGTTTTTGATTGTCGGCGGGGTGAGCTCGATGACAATACATTAGTTTTTTATTGGCCCGTTTTATGACTCTATAGTAGTTTAGTAGACAATATAAACGATTGTACTGTCCGTATACGATCTATACAATTTGAACTTGAAAAAACAAATAATTTTAATGACGATTCAAACAAATATTATGCCAAAAACAAACAAAAAGTACATGAGTCTGAAATTGATTGTTACTGTTGAAAATACAAGTATTTTAATAAAAACAATATCGGTAACGTATAAAAATACAAAAAAATCAAATTTACAATTTACACTGTGTGTAAAATTAATTATATCCACTTAGATCAAAAAATGTGTTATTTAGTAAAACGTCATTTTCGTATACATTTCATAAAAACGATTTCACTAAGTGAATACTCGACATATATTCGCATAATAGCGTTATAGTTTTTAAAATACTGTTTATATATATGTATATTATTTTGTATAAATAAGTATGTATATTTAATTACTAACGATATCTACTTGCAAAATCGTACTCTCGACTAATAGAAAATATTTAAATGAGAACTCATTGTTAAGCCCGTGTTACTGAACGTGCACAACCGTTTAAGTCACTAAAGTAAACATCTCGGTGTTATTGTGTACAAATATATTGTAAGAGTGCAATACACCAAACAATAGTACGTTTGTTATATAATTGTTGTTGTACCCAGCCAGTCTTAGCAGTAATATAGCCCCGTGATCAATGCCCTGACCAAAGAAACCGCCAATACAAATAATATATATATATATATCGTACGATAACAGAGTATGTTCAGTACAATTGTTTTTCTTTATATACGATTTTCTATTACGCGGTACACTTAGTGATTTTTTTTCATCATCATTAAATAATGACTGTGTGCACTCGTGATATATCATTAAGTTGATATAAATATGAAAAAAATGTATATATATATATATATACCATGTATCTACACGATAATAAATTTATCATGGTTGTGCGCATTGTTCGCACAACAATGTACGATTTTTCACTCGCCGACACTTTCGTTTCGTTTAATCGCCAAAAATATACGCGTCCAAACTATTTACGATATAATAGACAGTTAATCCAGATATTGTTCCTGGATACAAGACCAAGTTGTTTCTGTAAACACGACGACACCTGCGCAACGGTAACCGGTTAGTCGTTCGATACGTAACGTTATTCTGTCGGTCAACGAATTACAACCTACGGATACGACGCATAACGTATTTGTATTTGTTATCGACGGAACGACCGACAAAATAAACCCGCGTAAGTATACACGGGTATATTTGTATATAACATCGTTTGTGCACGCAGCCACTGCTTTTACGCGCAATCAATACATATTTAAATCAATCGTTATTTGTGTATATCGATTATAATACTCGTATTGCCCAAAGGTGCGGCAGAAACAACTCCCTAGTTTGATAAGGATGTAGTTTGGGTTCGGGTGGAGATAAATTAACGTGTTTTACATCGAGGGGAAAGCTTTATCTATGCCATTATCGGTAACATAATGTAACCGCACTCACATCTCGTCGTTCATTCGGCATTCTACGAGAATGAAAGCCGCCACTTAAGTAATGCGATTTTTAAAAACAGTTAAAATAAAATGGCATTTTATGTAAAATGTATAAATAAAACATACTTTTTAATATTTGACTTGGTTTGGTATTAATACCAGTTTCGTAAATCAGGGAGATTTTACTTGTATATATCGTAACCCACAGTGTTCCGAGTTACCAAAATTAAATACGTTGCCAATTGCACAATGTCTACTGTACAATGCAATGTTTAACGTTTTTTTTTTTCGTAATATACAATTGAAATTATTCTGTGAAAATATATGTTTACAAGATCATCTTCTCATTAAGTTTACGATCTACGTCGAGGTGTAAAGATTAGTCAAAGGACACTGAATGCAGTATGATTATGACGTGTAATATAATAACCGTAAAATGTATATATTTATCAATTTCCTATTAATTAACACATTGTAATCATGTTTTAACGAAAATACACGATTCGGTGGTGGGTTGTAAACGGAATTATAATACGTTTTCAAAAAAAAAAAAAACCATGGGAACAATAGTATTTTTTCCCACGTAATATTACACCACGTTAATCATTGTAGTATGTTAGGCGTACACAAGGTTTGACCTTTGTGCAAGGTATATTCACCTGGGAGAACCTTGTATATTTTGTCAATGCTTCATAATTATATTATTATTTTGTTATTATTGTTACAATCGCGATAATAATCCTGAGAAGTAAGACGTTTCTTACGTTATACGCCGCGCTTACACACTATTTCACTATCGAAGTCGAAACGTATCGTGAGATATCAGTAACATTTATTGGGCCGGTTCAATCAACAGGCAGATACGGTTGTGGCAGCTAATGTACGTCTGTACTTAGTACTTACGTACTTATGTACGTGTCTTACTTCTACTAATCCTTAATCCGTTTCCTTTAAGAGCTAGTCTCCAAGCATCAAGCCTTTGATTAACTTATTCCCTATTTTCTCCTACCAAAACCATATCATAATAAAATCAATTGATTAAAACATTTGAAAATTGTATAATTGTACAAAACTATGGTTTATTACAATGTTTTCGTACGAGCATGTGCTAAAACCACGTGTATACCAAATTAAAATTTCAAAAGGTTTAATTATTCAAATTTACGATACTAAAATAATTAACAGTAACGCTCATGTTCGTCGTGCGGTGTTTTCCTTATGGAATACAATGGTTTTTAAAAATAATAACGTTCGGTTACGACGTGTGTTACACACGCATGCCCATGTTCATATCAATCGAAACCAATATACGTAAAACCTATAAACAACGTTGCATAAGCATAACGTACATAATCGAATAACCAGATTTTAAAACAATAATGTCTCGTCTTGTACAACGTCCGATGCGCGCGAAGTGTGCGATTCCGAGTTTTGTACGTAACGCGTACACCGTATATAAATACGGCGCATGAAAGAATGTCGCCGCATAATCACGACGAGATTAAAACGGTTTCGATTGGAAAATAAATGAAGGCATGGCGGCGAGAAATACTCAACGACCGCGTCTATATACGCATACGGCGATTGCGTTCGCGACTGTGTGTGTGTGTGTGTGCAGTGGCGTATTTAGGATTTCGTCTAGGGGGGGAGAGGATATATATTAAAAAATATTTTATTGACCTAAAGTGCACTTCGTAAAATCATACCTATTGGCTATTGTAAATAAGAATATCAAAAACTAAAAAAAATCAAGGGGGGGGGATCTATCCCCCATATCCCCGCCCCCGTAAATACGCCACTGTGTGTGTGTGTGTGTGATGTCGAATCGGATGAAAAAATAAAAATAAATAAATAACAACAACAACGTTAAGTAATACGCGTTTAATAACGTTTTTGGACGGACACGTTATGTTTTGTAGTGTCGCGCAGTGTCGCACGAAAAGACAGACCGTCGTAATAATTTATTGCAATCGCATAAAAAAAAAAAAAAAAATAATAATAATAACTCACGTTGGAATGCGCGGACGGCGGCGCGTTCATGTCGCGAACGTCGGGCAAAGGGACGCGGCGTCGGAAATCGATCCGCCGGCAACGCGAATGCGACCGCGAAGGTGATCTCGACGACGGCGGTGGATCGCGACCGAAAGTCGACTGGCGGCGGAGGCGGCGGCGGCGGGCAAACAACGCGCAGGGAACGTGGACGTCGCGCCGGTCTCGCGGGAAGACGGTTACTGACGCCGCCGACTCGGGCCGGTACCGTTCTCGTTTACTCGGCGGGGAGCGGAGCGTCGTGTCGTGCCGCCGCGGAAAAGAAGTCGTCGCCGACGGTGGTCAATGCTCCTCGGGTTTCAGGTGCCCGACGTGTGTTGTGCGCGCTTGTGCGTGTGTGCGTCGCGCGTAAATACCTCTCTGTGCGCGCACACACCCTCCCGACGGGTCGCCGCCGCCGCCGCTGCGGGTGAGTACGTCTGTACTATATACGAACCCGAGAGAATTATTCTCTCGCGGTAACTACGCATGGTAGTTATCGCACGTATGCCGGCCGGCGCGGGGAAAAAAAATCTAAATGTTTCACACGTCGCCCCCAGGGCCCCGGGACTCGGCGTGATAAGATTATTTTTCACGTCCCGAGATTTGAAACGCGTCGCGACAAAAACCATTATTTTCAATACAGTTTAAAATCACAATATCCGGGTCAAACCATCGCTGGTACGAAAAAACGTACGGCGACGGGATCCGGAAGAACGCCAATGAAATCACCGTAATAATTTACATTATCCATCAAGTTACAGCGTGTAAATGTCCATTAAAACAAATGTAATGTTATTAGAATAAAATGTTCGTTTTCAGTAAACTGTGGTATAATAAAATACGTCGTACATCAAATGCACTTGAAACGCACCGACGTGGGCCGTGTACACTGCGCCGAAGACCGCCCCAACCGTCCGACAATTGTAAACGGTACCGGACGTTTTTGTTAAAAGTTCGAACCGTAATTGGTAACGTATGAAACGACGCACACGGTCACGGAGACGAGGCGCGGGACAAAAACGTCTACAAACGAAATAAGATCAACGCACCTTTGCCGAAACACACGTATTGCGTAAAACGTAACAAAAGCGAAGACTGTTTGTTGTACCCTCACCCTTTTCCTTTTCTCGCGTCGAAATCGAACGCGATGTTCACGTTCGGTGTGGTGGTGGTGGTGGTGGTGGGGGGGAACAAAGGCAATTCGGACGAATCGACTGAGCCCAAACCGTATAAATTGTTTCGACGAATAACAATAACCGCCGCGGTGGTAGAGTTCTCCTCTTTTGTAGAAGCTGCGCCGTTTAAAAGTCCCGTGATTTTCCTGACACACAGTTAAATTCAACCTATAGACAATTCGCCGCGGGATTAACGTTTCACAGCTGATCATCATGATCATCCCCAGTTCGGTTGGAGACTGATATTTTTGTTTCGTCGACGTTCGAAATCGTTTCGATTTCCATTCTGATGTGAATTGAATATTTCATGACGTTGTTTACGTATCGTTTCGACTGTCGGATTTCGTTTGAATCGATGTTATTATAGTTTCTAATCTTAACAATTTATAACGGAATACAACAACTATTGTGCAAAAACGAATTTTTCGACGGTGTTTAAGTGCTATTTTTCATAGCCTATCCATAAGTCAAAGGATGTATCGGTTTTGCAACGGCACTTCCTGAACGTTAGAAATAAGGATTTTATTTACCCCAAAGTATTCATTTCACTGTCGAAACGATCAAGTTTTAAATTTTTTCCCACAAACGTACACAAACGCGTTGTATTAATTAGTTTGGCAAATTAATACCTTAAACATAGCGAAATATAACCTAATAGTTCCTTTAATAGAAATTATATATAAGAAATGTTCAACATTTACTATCTACTCATCAAAACATCGTAAACGATTTGTTCTTATTGTTATATGCGATTTGGTTAAGTACAGTGATGTAGTCCTAAAATAATTGATGGGTATGCGCAAATTATATATTTGCGCATAAATAAATTAATATACGTTGATATACAAAAATTTATATATGCGCAAAATACTAAAATATATATAAGAGGGACCTTCGCTCCCCATACCACCCTTCAATATCATATTCGCATATAATATAACTACAAATAAATACATTTAAATTAATTACTTGTTCATACAAGTATTTAGGTGTCTTCATTGAAGAATTTTTTTTTCTTTAAATTAAGACTTACCAATTTAACTTTATTAGCCGGTATCTTGGTTGATATTGACATAGAAACTGGATTTGAAGTCTCGTCTGGATCTGGTATATCATTAAGTAGTTTTTAATCCTGTAAAATTAAAAATAAAGTTTAAAATATATATAAACACTTAGGAATTATACTTTAATTTAATACACAACACACAAAAACAACTAATTTTCGTTGATTTATGTCAAAATATTTCTTTAATTTAAAACCTCAGTTATAATTCAAACGCATAATTATTTATCTATATATTTTAATATTTTACTTCTAAATAATTACCTACCCAACAGTTAATGAAGTATATTATTGACTTACCTTTTCAGATCGTATTCTTCATATAACAAATTCATCAATTTGTTGTTAACGTTTTAATTATTAAACAATTTTCAATTATTATAATATTCAATACGACAAATGATAATACACAATTCAATACAGAATTAAATAGAAAAATAAAACCTAAAATACGACAGACGTAACAATAATATCATTATTATCACTTGTTATTACTCAGTTTTAAATTCCCATAAAAGTTGTTTTAAAAATAGGTAGCTGTCAGTATAAAGGTACGTTTTCCATTGCGCGATCGCGAACGCGATCAGCGAATGCGAACCACGAACTAAGATCGCGTTCGCGTCGTCTTGATTTATTTTGAACGATTTTACGTCGCGATCGAGAGTAATTTATATCACATCGTTCAGTCGTACTTAATATTTTGATGTATGAAGTACAATAGTAAACGGTGTAAACGAACCTACTGTGAATTTTAAAATTATAATGGATACACCTGACGACGTAAATATATTGAAAATTCTTTTAATTGAAGAAGATGATGATGACGTTTTGCTCTGGTATTTGTCAGAAGAAAAAAGAAAATGTTAGGTATATTAATAATACTAGTTTTGATAATATAATTTATTTTTAGCTTATTGTAAATCTGCATTTACATTAACGCACTTCTAAAATACTCATTCATAAAAATAGACTGTGTTATTTTAAAATAATAATTTATTTTAAACTTAAAAAAAGCGTCTGTTGTACTACTCGTAATATTACAATAATGATGTTCAAAATAAATATAATATACATTTTTCAAATGTAAATCCTTAATATATACAAATACTTCATATTCCTACAATTAGTATTTATTACATACACTATTTATTATTATTTATTATATTTAACTTACCACTACGTCCAACGATTTCACCAATATCCTTCCAAATGGCATCTCTTATATTTAAATCTTTATAATCCTTAGTTTGAGGATTATAAACAGAGTGATTTTTAGCAACACATTCAATCAGAACTTCGTCTTCGACTTTGCTAAATTTGTTCATTGGAGCACTCATTGTTGAAAGACACGACCAACGTCAACCAGCAGTAAATCATAAACTGAGTGTTCAATAATTTTTTTACAAAACAACAAATTAATCGCGGCGCGAACAAATTTAGATCGCCGACCGCGATCTCGCGAGGAAAACCAACTATATTTAATTTACATTGTGTCAATAGTCGCGCGATAATTATGCGCGATCGCGCAAGGGAAAACGTACCTTTACAACGATTCAACAGAAATATCAAACCGCCAAAGATTTCACCGTGATTCTCAGTAATATGCAGGGTGTAATTTCATGGAACATAAAACTTATTGATTTATTATCAATTTTTCATCAACACTTTATTTATTAAATGTTTATTACATTTAACATGTTTTTATTATTAAATGTCTTTTTTTTTTTGAGTGAGTAGTGTTTATACATACGCACATTTTTTCTCGCATACCTAAGTTTTTTTCTTTGGTATATGCACTTCTTAAAATTTAAGAAGTGAGTTTGCGGCGCAATATCACCCATTACATCACTGGTTAAGTATTCCATTTATTTCAAGTTTAAATAATTAAAAATTATCGGAAAATAATGAAAGGCCACCATAGAGTTTTTCCAAATAAAAAAGATAAAATGTTAAGAAATAATTCATTAAATTTCAATTGATTTGTGTACGAAAAAGATATTTTCGTTGAAATTATTGTAATAGTTTAAATCAAACACATCATTGTAATTAATTTGTCATTGTAATCACATTTGTAGGTCAATTTATATTATTTACTTTAATCAAATAAACTCTAAGAACGTTTTTTTTATTAAGTTCGTTCATTTGTACTCGAAATGAGGAAATTATTAGAAACAAAATATAATACGTAATTGTACCACATTTTTGTAGTTCATAATTCGTAATTATTATATGGTTGAAAAAGAATAGCTAACTTTATTGACACTATTTCCAAACTATGTATTTGTTATTCTGATTTAATAATCTTATTACATACATGTAAATTATAGTGTACGTCTGAGTTCATTAATATCATCGAACTAAGTAAATTAACTAGTGGATGTAAATATTACATTTTTTAAATAAATTTCCTGCTTTCTTGGTTAAATAAAATATTTGCACCTCCCTATGTTTGTAGAGAAACTACTAGCCAATATTATGAAATTCATGATTTAGATAAAATGCCTAAATCATATATCTCGTAACGACTAATGTCGCTTAGATTCTTCGTGTCTAGGGAAATATTACGAATTCTATAACCGATTAAATATGCGATATATTAAAAAATAAATTATGGATTGATTAATTACTTTCTTATTTTTGTAAAATAAAATTTAAACTAAAATCATAAGTTTCGTAATTATAGTTAATTTTAGTAACCGAATAAAATTTATATTTTTTTTCCGTTTTAACATTAAACTTAACTGGTTGACAATTTTGTTGTTGTTATGTTAACATTATCTAAAACCGAACCGTGGGCCATAATGTTAACTCAACTTAATTCATTTGAGTTGAGATTTTGTTCAGTATACCTTAAAATCACTAATATTCGAAATGAACTGAATACGTATACTTTAGGTCAGGTCAAAAATCAAACTAAGGGCAATAAACATTGTTTGGCTCGATTTGAATTTTATTCATAAAATTCGTGTCGATACCGTTCGTGTTCAAATGAATTGGGTTCATTCACAAGTCCGGTTCGAATCGGTTTTCGTAACATTTCTGACATTGCTTAAATCTATTTCGGCGTTAAATAAATTAACTGTAGTCGATGTACGTAAAAAAAAAAAAAGCAATTATTTTTATTTTGTCTAAGATCATATGTCATTCTACAAAATGACTAGACACTCTGTAACGTTCTGATACTTGAAATTCCCGCGTTCATTATTTTCTTTCGAGAACGTAAGTACATTTACTCGACTATAATTTACAGATAATGTTATATTGTAACTGGTATAATCGTATGTGTACGCTGATATAATGTATTCCAATATTGTACGCGCGTTTAATTGGCAGGCGCTGCACAATATGTGCATAATTGTGTAGGTACACGTCGTCGTATTGGCATTCGCAATTTTTTTTTTTTTATTATTTTTAGTACTTGTGACCAGGTATGTACGTTAAACTTGTCAAACCGTATAAACAATAAATACTATACGACGGTACGTAGGAATAAGGATACGTATCACATATTATTAAGAAAAAATAACCCAGGGAACGAAAAGTATAGTTTGAGTACAGTAGCCATTTGTAAGAACTATACGAAGGTTTTCCATAAAAAAATGTAATCATAATAATACAAATAAATGGAAATTTTCACAAACAGATTTTAAAAGTCTTTGTCGAATCGAAAAAATAATTTTTTATAATACGCATCACGCCGTTTCAAATCGAACAAAATCAAAGTCTCGTAATATCGTTTTTCGCGTGGAAATAATATTAGGCAGGCAGTACAATAGATCCATATTGTTTTTTCGTCAACAAAGACAACACACGATGTCGTACCATTGAAATAGATGCACACGGCTGAAAAAACGTATACGGTCTCCTGCTGCGATGGCCGAGTTATAATTGCGTTCCAATACACAACGATAGCGAATAAATAGCCGTAATATATAATATTATACGCGTTTAATTGGCACAAGTCGTTCGTATTATTATTATTATTATTATTATTATTCATACAAGTGCGCGGGTGACGGAGAAAACCGTTTACGAGAACAATAACAATACGTATCGTAAGGTATCACGGACAACATTTACGTGATTATTATGATTATTATTGTGTTCGCGTCGTGCGCACGGAGGAGAACGTGAACGTTTAGAGCGACCCGAACGGTAAACGCGCTCGGACGTACCGGACGTGACGAGAATATTGTAGGTTGTTATTGTCCTAAACATTTCGTCGGTCGGGATGGGTTTGTCGACACCTTTTTCGTGGTTTGTTTATTCATTTAGCTTGATTTTAACACAGTAAACAACGCACCTGCGTCGACGGCGAAACGATTTTTATCGTGGCATTGTGTGTGACGAATTTTCAATCCACTCGTATTAATATTTTTGTGTTTTAGTTATCAAGTAGAAGTAACAGTGAACTTTCGTCATGCTTATTATCTTACACGTTTATCGAAATAACAAATAGTTATAACATTATGTTGCTAGATGTGTTTACATTGGCCGTGTTTTTTAATTATTATGTCTGTGAAGGCTCTTAAGACTCCGATCTTGTGAGCCGACGTGAAAATGTCGTCGTGTACGTATTCCAATGAATACGGTTATAACCAAACATTTTTAACTTCCTTAATATGTTAAATACTTTCTAGTGATTTTTAACAATTTTTATATAAAATATATTATTTGTTTTATTATTCGATAAACAATGTAATTTACAATGTTTATGTGAAAATAATGCACTAAACATTATACTTTTCACACTATAAAGTTTTCGTATAATATATACAATTTTGATTTCTAAATTATTATCTTTGACCTGTTCTCGTTGTAATCATGTGTACTCCATTTTTTGTACTCCTTCACCCCGTTTACCGTTTTATAATACTTTGGACAATCATACTAAATAAATATCATTATTATATCGTAGTAAATGATTAGAAATATGACATGGCCGGTACGCGGATAAAAGTAGTGGTGATTTATCTTCCGAAAAGTTCATTATGTTACCTGACTGAATTATTGGTAATAAAAAAACCTAAGGATTCAAATGAACGAACATTTCGAGAAAGAACTTTAAAATGGATAGTCAGCGAGTTAAAAATACCAGGTTACAAAACAAGAGTATATCAGGTTATACGTTTACACACTTGCAATAGGAATAAGTAAATATATATATTTTAAGAACATTATCACATCATTGTATTGTTCTGTTTAGATTGTAATATCAAATGTTCAAACGTTTTTTACTTGGTCGGGTCTACAATAATACATTACACATATGTAGGTCAAGACAAATTTCAACTTAAGCGTGAAGAACATAATTAGCCATGATAATTGTGTAACATTTCGAGTGTTACAAATTAAGTATACATTATAATATTATGATATGCATTGTATTTAAAACGTATACATATCATTATTCAATTCAATATTTTTACATTTGCGTTTACGAATGTGCTGTTCAGTAATACTGTAATATATGCTTAATAGCAAAACTCGGATAAAGTCTGGAAAGTTCAAAAAAAAAAAAAACATAACCTACTTACTTAATTTCCAAGAAAATTTGTCTGCAAAAAAAAAACATTAACAAAAATTGCGTGTTACGAGGAGAGCGTATAATCGTATGTATGTACCTTACCGCCGGTAAAAATTCTACGCTGTCAATCGTTAAACAAGTGAATTAATTCACACGGATGTCAGTTTTAAATAGCCAAATACACTTCTCGTGGTGGCAAATGAGATCTATATCGTTTTGAGAGTTCGGGTGGCACCCGTTTCGCCTAACGAATTTCTAGTCATTTAAAATTATGAATTACAATATTAGAGTTTCATTTAGTGTCATCCAGGTCATAATGCATTTGATATGGTTCAATGAGAACTCGTGATGAATTGCGACCAAAATATGTACAGACTTGTCGTGTAAAATATTTTCTCCGATATTTTATGACAAAAATGTTTATCTACAAATTTATCTACCATAATAGTTGAACATTATTCGAGTTTCGTGAGTTTCGAGTACCGCGACGATTATTATGGTGTATTCACATTTCGGCGTACCTAACCAGCCGCAGAAGAGCTCATATCGTATGACGCTTCAGCTTAATGATAAATATACTATGTTTAGTCTTGTTTGTATTAAATTAAACCAAATCAAATTGATTTTCATGTGATATAATATAATGTTAATAATAATAAGTGCAAAAAACATATATATATACTGTAGTTTAAAAAGAACAAAAAAACAAAAAAAATATGGCTACTTTTAAACAGTAACCAATATCAGTACAATGTATTATTTCATTTGGTACATCTTACGAAATATAACTTGGGCGGTTACATTTTTAAACGTTTACAATGTGACGGCTGATTTTCGTATTGTATTATCTATAACATTATACGATAGTGTATATCGCAATTCAGATAGACACATGGAGGAAACATTACATAGATATAAACGAAAAAAGCGTGTTGATAATTATTCTTTTCCTAGAAACAAAATTAGAAATTGTTTCGCTAGATTTCAACGTAATTATAAAGAGCGTATTAAAGAATGCGGTGTTTAGATTGTCCAATGTCACGCGCTACGCGTCGTGCTCAAATTTGACGTGCACCGCCGTGACAACAGTGAAATGACCATTTTGATGTTCGCCGTGAGCGAATACAACGACAATAGCATTTTATCGAGGAGTATTTGATTTCTGTGAAATTATACTGTATGGACCAAGAAGTTTAAGGAAGAAATAAATGTACCGATTCGCAGTTATAATTTTGGACACTTGTCTATTGTATTTGTCCTAAACATCTTTAAACGAAACGGGCAGATAGACGTATGCATACTTACGCATAATGACGTGGTCACATGATAAAAGAATGATGATAATAACATAATAATAATACTCATCAGTTATAAAATGAACACTAAAAACTGGATCGTGTCGCGCGCTGATTATGTTAATGTTTCACTCTCTAACCCGTAGTCGTTGAACGACTGTCGCGTTAAATAACAATTTATAGTATGTTTATTATTTTATAATAATTACTTTCAAGTTTTATAACTTCTCTAACGAGAATTTCCTTATACAAACATTTCTTTTATGTGTTTCGTTGTATCAATGGAAACAGGTTAGATATAGGTTATTATTAGATATTTATGTTATAATAACTAATACTATACATAATAAAATTCTGTAATAATAATAATAATAATAATGATCGTGATCAGTGGTTAAAGGGGTATAGTTTGTGAAAAATGTAAGCTATATATTCATTTCTTAAATAATATATGACAGTCGTGTTCATACGGTAGTGTTTATACTTGTTTAACTGGAGACTTCAACGTAATTTAACATCTCAATATTACCGACCAGAGTAAAAAATAATCCTTAAATCATCCGATAGCGTGTGACCACGCACTAATTTTGTTGTACTGTGACAACTTCGTGAGTACATTAACGTTTTTGTGTTGTTGACACATGAAAATCGGTCGGAAAAACGTTAATTTGAGGATAAGTAATGTACATACACTAATGGACACATGACGAACAAAACAAGTACTCGAAATCAATAAACAGATATTTCACAGGTTTACTTACAGCTATCAAAAAGCCGGGATTTTCATTTGTGTTTGCAAAATAACCGGACCGATAAACGTTTTCGAGAAAAAAATATTACAGAAAATAATTAAACGTGCGGTCGAATAGTTTGAAAATTATATACTAATTATATAAATAATACTAAATACTTACTGCAGTATCATGTCGCGCGCTGATTATGTTTATGTTTCACTCTCTACGCCAGACGACTAGACGCAATGAAGATTTCAACGACTTTCGCATTATAGAGAATTATTTTGAACAGATATCTTACCTAACGAAAAAATACGATTTTTGTACGGTGGTTGTTTTTTGTTTTGTATATACAAAGCTGTTAAATACTAAAATTTGATTTTTAACAAACGAGTACACAAACATATTTTAGTGGCAGTAATAGTAGTGAGTATCGCAAACTTAACTGCTTTTATGTCTATAAATAATAAAATTAATTGATTCATCGAAAAAAGAAAATTATATCTACACTAAACATTTTGAGGAAAGTTTGAACTTAACCACCCCACGTCATCACCACCGTCCTCTGATAATTTAATTGTCTAGAACCACATTTTAAGTACTATAGATAAGTATCATTTATAATAATTATTCAAATGAATACATTATCTTAATTATTTCATTATCTTAATTCGTTTACTCTCAATTTTCTCTTTCGGTGCAGTTAGGTACTTGTATGTTATTATTCGCTACACGATTTCAAATGATATGTTTTTTAAGTTTCGCAACGTACGTCTACACGATAAGTATGTGATAAACTTTGACCGCGGGGTATTAAAACAGATAAACCAATAATGATTCTAATTTTTCCGTTTGATTGACAGACTGGATTTATATAATTACGTGTAGGACGCTAAAACCGTTCACAGCAATACGTTTGCAATGCTCGTACTATAATCGTACAGCTCTTGTAATCCCTGCACTTAGATGATCTGGACAGTCATTCTGAGCGTACAGTGTGTACATAAATACTTAATATCGTGGGCAACGGCATTATGGAACGTATTTATTTATCACGAGAACGTTAACCGTGTATTATTTTTACCGCCTGCCGTCTGCATTTCGTAGGTATCCGGTCGAGTATTGTTGGAGATAAGTATTTCTAACTGCATGTTTAATGCACAAGTGTTTTCGATTGCCGTGGGCCTACGAACAAAACAAACCAAATAATACTTCCGCCATGTATAATTTACATCATCCGTTTTCCTGTGTATAATAATATAATATATATGAATGTGTATGTGTGTGTGTGTGTGTGTGTGTGTGTATGTATGTGTGTATTGATGACGTATTTTTATAATGCAGCGTGGTTTTGAATAATCTGTGTGATGTGACTCGCACAGACACTCTAATAGGTAAATAATAAATGTACCACGAGACGACTCGCATATGTGGGTGTGGATCATAGATAAAATCGATATCTTTACGGTTTAGAACTGTCGGTGGGATAGGAACGTTCTCTTTTGTATTTACACGCAGTGTTTTATATATATATATTGTTATTTGCGAAGCTCGATCGAGTAAATATAATAACTATTAAGTGAAGACATAGCGGATGACTTCTCGGCGTCTAACAGTACGTTGATTATAGTTTCATATATTATCCTTTAAGCTAAATTGTAAATTTTCATGAAAAATTGTTATCGTTTTGACAAAAAAAATTATCAATATATATATATATCGTAAAGTCTACACACTCGCTACGCATCGAGCGCCGATTTTGTATCATGGAAATGCCTTATGGTCATGGACGTTATGGAAATATACACGTTCATGATCCAAAATGTTTGTTCGACGTGCGTAGTATCGATTACAGAGAGGACAAGACTGCAAGCACACAAATAAGCACATCAGCGTATCGAGGACGAGTACAAACTACACGATGCCAACTAATGAACTCATCAAGTGTTAAGCAAAAACCGTCATGCAAATTTTTGACAAACGCCAAAAGACATTTTCATGTCAATAGTGCTGTCCATCCCTGATACCCAATCCCCTTAACTGACAAATGATAGAAATTATGAGATACGACGAAAGCATAAAAAACATGCAGAGACTATAATGCTGTATTCAAAGTATAAGTTATCATACGAGCGTTTATAATTAATTAATATTAACATTTTTGTTATTAAATCAATTGCTTATGTTAAAATAGAGAATAAATTTGAAAAAATCGTAGAAGTATTTTTGAAATAATACATGTAGAATTATTACACAATTTTATTAAAAAAAAAAAAGAAGATTAATATTAACAATAATATACATTACCAATCAACTGGTCGTAATTTGATAAATTTTGATAAAATGTAAACAACTATTAACGTTAATATTATAAAACATATTATAAACAAATAAAACGATTCTTCGTCAAAAACATCCTCAAAAGCCGGCATTTGATTATAAAATCCATTGATTATTGTTGTAGTGTAATGTTCTTTTTTAGCCATGTCTTCATTTTTTCTCCTGTCGGTATTCGTTACGAGAAATCGTTGCCGAAGTAACGATAATCACGATAAATTGACAACTCGTCGTTTACCTACTATAAATAAAAACAAAAATAAACACGAATTTTGTTGATGATTCGCGGAGAAGAAAACCTTTTAGCCAAAAGAAACGTCAACAGTTGTCAATTCACTTGGTCGTAATTAACTTCGCTTCTCACCAAACAATGAGAATTCGTTTTGATTTATTTAGGCGGTAATAAATAACGTGCGAAACGTCTAAAAAATAATCTGAATATGTTGTTAATGTACACACGAATTTCATGGTGCAAAAATGATATTTCTTAGAAATAAATAATAATTTCAAGACGGTTTACGGAGAACATTGATGGCGATTGTAATTTGAAACGTTTGAAAGTTTATAAATTATCGAATACATGTAATGCGAATTTTTTCGTTTATAATTTATTTTCTTAGTTTATCCGTAAACGCGAAAAGTCAAGGTAATAGCTAAAATGATGAATCGCGAATAATTTATCGATCTAATAACAATAAGAAAAGAGCTTACCTTAAATGTGCCGATTTCACTGTTATTCGAGTGGATTAACGTTCAACACCATTTGACGTCCGGTCCGAAACGGTTAACTGACGTGCGACGATGTCGAACGAGAGAAACAGACTCGGTAGGCGAACGTCCCGCGTTGGCTTCGGGTTTCACAAAAAAGCCCGTTAATCAATAAAGCCGTCGATCTCCCCATGGGGTGACTACTCACCAGTTTACAGCAGCACCGGCACAATCGCTAATACGGACGTGCGGGATACTATTTTGGCGACAAAGTTTTTTTGTTTTTTTCTTCTTTCGACTTTTATCGTATTATTTTGCATCGTACGTCGACGCGACATTAGATCGGAGCACGCGTTTTCGTATCGCGATGACGTGTTTTTTTGTTTGTTTTATTTGTTTTTGCGTTTTGTCCACGAACGCTTTTTAGTATAGGACGTACAAGTAGAGTCGGCCTGGCCGTAGCGTTCCGGTAACGGATCGTATTTAGTCGGTACTCTATTTGATACGCTATTCGATTTTCCCAGTAGTTAGCGTGATAACAAAAAAAAAACAAAAATCCCAAAACTTGCCGGAAAGAAAAATAAAGAAACCGGTCGGCGCATTCGTTTTTCGTATTTTTTTTAACAGTTCAACGTGTAATACGAGCTTAGAACAGCGCCGGATCAGTTGAAGTTAGTGGTCCGGGACTGGACCATTCTGGTAGGGCTCTAATCCGTGCAAAAAACAACCGTTTCCTTTATACACGCGTGTATATTGATGTTTAGTGGATTGACAAGGACGATTTTTTGGGGAGTTAGCGTACTTGATTATTAGTTTTCTGAACAATATTTGTTGTACAATACGTACGGGCAATACAATTTAACTGCAGTGTTAAGATAAATACCGTTTTGTCTGTCCTTGTTCGATTCAAACGTGTCGGCAACGACACCCTTTTTTTCCAGACACATGTCATTTTCAACAGACGTAATTGTCGACGCCATTGATCTTGGTCGATTTTCAATTAGCGTCCACTTTGGAAACGAGCGTTCCGCCTCAACGATTCTGACGAAGACGTCGTTGGATATAATCCCAGTGCACTATTATGTGTCATCTTAAACATCGTCACGATTTCGCCGGTGAGGGAGTTCAGCTTACAAGTGCACCACAATCGTCAATCGTCCGGGGAAACCGTTCCGATGCGATAATATTCGCGACCCGATGATTGTGCCGGCTTCAAACATTTTCCTGCCACCCGGAACGGCGCTCATTAAATCGTCATCGTAACCGTCCGTAGTTTGCGCGCTTTTCGGCCGAATTCCCGTACGCGACTACGGCACCGGGGTCGTTTCCATAGACGCGCGACGAAACACGACCGCGACCGTATCCGTCCACACGGCGGCGGCGGCGCGAGCACTGCAAGCAGTACAGTTCGGACCGGATGACGTACCGCACGTGCGTGTCGTCCCGCGGCCAGGTGGCCGCGATGCTCACGCTGGGCGTTTACCTGACAGTGGCCAGCCGGAGCCATTTCAATCAGATGGTGGTGGACGCGACGGGCGCGCACGACTGTCACGCGTATTCCGCGCTGAACGTCGTCTACCAGGTGACGTACGCGGCCGTGCAGATACCGGCGTGCGCGTACGCGGACCGCCTGGACGCCGCCGCCGTGCTGGGCGCGGTGCTGCTGGGCATGGCGTTCACCTCGACGGTCGCGCCGTTCGCGTTGCCGCGGCTCACGTCCGCGCCGCTGTCCGCGGCCGGGCTCGTCGTCGGCGCGCTGTCCGCCGTCAACGGCGCGCTGGCCGGGGCCTGGTGGCCGTTCATGAACGCCATGCTGTCCAACTGGGCGCCGCCTGCCGAACTCGCGTACACGTACGCGGCCATCAACACGGGCGTGCCGGGAGGCGTAGCGCTCGGCAACGCTTTCACCGGCTTCGTCTACGGCGCGCACAACACCGCCGCGTTCCGTTACAGCTTTTTCCTCGTGTCCGTTAGTAGTATTTAACGTTTTACCTCAGGAAAAGTTACTGTTGAATGATGATGATGATTTTTTTCTTTTTTTTTTTTATGATTAAAAGTTGACGAACTTTTCTGATTGAGTTAAGCGGTTTGATATCATTTTTCTTAAGCACATCTAATACACGTAGCTGAGATTTCACTCGTAAATGTTTCTGATATGTCTTCAGAGGATCGGTGGCGGATCCAGGACAGAATAACGATGGGGGGGTGGGGGCGATTTTAAAATACATTGAACTACATTTTAAATAATACTCAAACTTGATTATATTGATCATTTGTTAATAACATCACTATTTTAGACCATTCATTAGACTTAACCTAATAAAATATAATAGAGCACTTGTGACTGTTTCATACTTAAATTTATAAACCCGAAATCACAAATAACCTAAATAACTGAATAAACCTATCCTAAATACTTGATGTCCAGTAATATTAAAATAAAATCTAATCTTCTTGAAGATTTTTCAAACTTCGCAAGATTATACAACCAATTAATTTAGACATGGATTCCGGATACAACCAGACATCAAATGGTTTTTTTTATTAACAGTAGGGGGGGAGGGACGATCGCCCCCCTGGATTCGCCACTGGCTTTTATTATATTCGAGTACATACATTTTAGTTTCTTTCGAAAGTTCTAAGTCCGTTGAGATTCAAACTTTTGCTTTCATTAGGAACAACGCAGGAAGAACTATTTCAATATCTCGTGTCGTCCTTCGATTTTACGTTTTGTCATGGCCCCTTGAATATTTTGCAGACATAATGACGATTCACGTAACGACGAACGATACCCAAAATACGGTACGACAAATAGGCCCGACGGTTGACGACAATACTTACGAAAATAATCTGTTATTAATCGAATCTAAAACGTAGATAACGGTCGAACCGTGTTTGATGTGTGAAACATGAGAGAGGATGTCTGCGAGTGGACAAAAACGTATAAATACACCGTATCGTATCGCTTATCGCGCGGGGGTGTCGCAGCTTAAATGCGTCAGAAAATACGGCCTTTAACAGTTTCGACATTTTGTTTGTACACCAAATGACCAAAAAACCACTTCTACATTCTAATAAATTACGATTTCTTCAAATGTTCAACATTTACGTACGTCGCCGCGTGTTGGTCCCCCGCCGTCACGGTGTGATCTGTTCCGAAATGTTCGCCAACCACTGGTCACCGTGGGTTTCAACACGAAACCGATTAAGATAATCGAGTTACGCGCTGTTGCAGGTCGCCTGCACGCTGTGGAGCGCGGTGTGGCTGTCTGGGTTCCGGAGCCGACCCGAAAGCGACCCGGGCGTCCGGCAAACGGAACTCGAGTACCTGAACGCGAGCATCCGGCCCAAGACCAAGTCGTCGGTACCGTGGCGGAAGTTGGCCACGTCGGTGCCCGTGTGGTCCGTGCTGATCGCCAACTACGGTTCGACCGTGTTCTACACGGTTCTCATCGTGTACATGCCCGTTTACTTGAAGAACACCATGAGAATGGACATCTCCCAGAACGGGCTCATGTCTGCCCTGCCGTCGCTGTGCCAAATGATCGTCATGTACTTGATAGGGTGCTGTGCGTCGTTCGTGCAGATGAGGAGATACATGGACGTCACGAACATCAGAAAAGTACGGCGAGTTCGATTTTCGCACGCTGTTGCCGATTTCAATAACACGTGATTTCGACCAGGGTTTTAAACGCGAACTTATTTTCACAGAAATCGTTAAACCGTTTTGTAAAAGCTCTTCACTGTACACGTACATTTTCAGCAGCAAAACTAACTCGGTAGGTTATCGTTAATCCGTTTATACGTATATACGAGTATATCGTCAAACGTAACTATGCACCTATTTAATTGGACAACTTTTAGGAACACCAAACTAAATTATATATATATACATATACATTTATATGGACACAATATTTAAAGCCCGCTAGTTTATATAATAACGACGATTTCAATATTATGTTATTGTACCTACTGAATCGTTGACCCGTTTAAACGTCGACACTGACCGTTGGCCAGAACTCATTGAACTGAACTAAATTTTATTTTCACTTTCGCAACAGGTTTTCACATCTGTCGGAATGTTGGTACCGGCGTGCGTTTTGATGATCGCGCCGATTTCCACGGACCATTATGTGTTCTACAGTATGCTGGTATTGGCGTACGCCATTTCCGGTTCCGTGTTTTCCGGTTTCCGGGTCAGTCAAATGGAGTTGGCCCCGAATTTCGTTGTCGCGATTACGGCCATCGGAGACCTGGTTGGTAGCTTCGCGATGAACTTCACCCACATGGCGTTCATCGTGAGCTTCGGAGAAATCTCCGAACAGATCACGTGGAACCAAATATGTTGGTACCTATCCACGATGCTTGTGATATGTGCCAGTCCGTTTGTTTTCCTCGGAAGCAGTGAAGTCCAATCGTGGAACGAGGTGGTCAGCGTTTCGACGAACAACGAAGCCGATGAAACCGTGGTTTAGTTTTTAAAAATAAATGCATATTTTAGTGGTCGACTATTTGTATTAGTATTGGAAAATGTATAAAACAAAATTCAATTTTCTATTCTCTTTTGCAATAGTTCATTTGCGACGCGTTTTGGGTCTGGTTAAATACTTTTACCAACGGCGTTAATATTTGAATTTTTTACATTGTTCTATGAAGTTTTGATGTTCATTTATTTTTAATAAACGTCACGGTTCTCCTAATCAACTGGATGATTTCTTATAGAATATTTTAATAAATATTTCTAATTAAAAACAAAGGTAAAAATTGGCATTTGTTACTTAACTGTACAGTATGCACAACTAATAGTGTACTCTTCATGAAGTTTTCAATGTAATAATAATATTTAATTAAATGAAAAGTAAACGTTGAGTAAAATCATTTGTTTTTATGATTATTTTTCACTAATTCAACATAATATGGGGGACAAATCATATATCATCAGAACTGTAATAATCTCGTTGTTCTGTTTGTTGTTATAACAAATGTAATACAGTATAAAGTCCACAAAAATTATTTTACACTGAAATATACAGTAAAAATGATCGACGAACTACAGTAAAATGTTTAACATGACCCACATACGGGTCTACATGGACTGGAAACTTTTAATTTATTTTTAACTCGAGAATGGCGAATATGTTAATCATCTATATACAAGTGATGGCCTAAATCATAGTAATCGAGTCAATTAATTAATGTATTTCATTGTACGATATTATACAAGGGTGGGCAGAATGAAAGGTCTCGCGAGTCGCGCTGAGTATGTGTAGGAGAAAAAAATCTTGTTTGAACCTTATTGCAGACTCTGCAACTGCACAACATTCATTATTAGTGTTCAGAATTTGTAGCAAATGCATTTTTTAGTACTTGTAGTTATTCATGATGTTCGGCTTGTTACAGGTTTTCTTATTACATGTAGTTAATACTATTTATTAAAGCATATAAATTTGAATACTTTTAATTTTCATATCATTTTCTCATTTTTCATTGCAATAATTATGTTTTTATTGATATTCATACGAAAAAGCATATTTTACACACATTTTATGTACTTTATTATTTTGAATTTCAGTTATTTAAAATACTTAACACCAGTTGTAGAATTATAGGTAATCCATTATTAAGTTAAACAAATTAACAGCAATAATTCTAAACAATTGAATGAGATACATTTTTTTTAAAATGTTTAAATTTTAGTGCATTTTTAAGGTTGTTTAACATTTGAAATTGACTACTGTCTTGTTATATAATAAATTTAGTGCAATAAAATGTGAAATAACACCAGGTTATTTATTTGAAACAGTTTTTTATATTAATGAAAATGTTTTGGCCTTTCAAAATTATGCAACTCGCGTTCCTCACTTTGACCACCCCTGGGTAATATAATATAGACTTAATCTGTGATATTCTATCAGTTATAAAATGTAAGTTATTTTAGAATTCTTGTGTTGTACACCAGAATTAAAACAATCATAATAATTGTATCAATTTAAACAATGTGGATCATAAACAATTTCAATATAATATAGTGTAATTTATTATAAAATGTTCTTTTTGGACCATTTCATAATGAAACAAAATAGTATTTGAGTTCATGTTAGATAAATATTTTGCTCATATTCTTGAATTTTAGTAATTTTTACAATTAATTAGCGAGATATCGACACATGCATAAAAACTAGAAATTAATAAACAGACGATCAAATAAAAGTAAAGCATTTAATTTCAAATTTAGTTTTTTTCCGTTTTTTGTCTTTTATACAATAATTTATAAGTGTCAATAACTGTTCATGTACATTTAAATAATTTGTGTTATATTTTAGTAGGCTTTAAAGTGAATGGCACACATATTGTTTACATTAGTATGACGCAAAAACACAATTAACTTATGGGTTAAGTTGCTCAGTAGATGTATCAGATTTTTTTCGAGATAAGCTCCGTTGAAGAGAGATTGGAGTTAACCATTCAGTTGGTAGACATCGTTGAAAAAAGGGAATGCACGAGCTAACATATGCCAATCTGTTTATCCAACTCGGTATGTCTTGTCCGCATAAAATCTACAAAAGGAAAATAAATAATATCACATTTAAATTTCATTATAAACAAAATTAATTAAAAATAATTTACCTTAGTTAATGATCCAGAAAAATGGTTACAATTTTTATTCATTAAATGATAACGATCTCCTCGAAAATCTTTACCAAGTTCAGCTAATATTCTTTTCACATCACTGGCTGTAAAATCCGTGCTTCCAATATATATGGATTCTCTGAAAATGTATATATATATAAAACATTTATACTTTTGAAAATCAAATTATATTAATCTGCATTATAAAGATATTGAGAAGAAAGTTAAAATCAAATATTTTACTAAACTAATATGTCTTAAGTATTTATATGATAATCCTATATAATTAGTAATTGATGTGTACAATAATTTTTTTTTTAAATGTCTATTACTTAATAATAGTCCAATAACTGACAAAAAAATGCCAAATCACGTAGCACAATACAAACTGTCTTCTTCCAGAAACTTATTAATTATAAGTAAGTCTAAACAAATAACATACAAATAACCAATATGTATTTGGTATATATTTTCTTTTGGAAAGTTTCATTATAATATTATAGAAGTAAAATATAAGTAGTAATTATTACTTAAATATATAAATAAACAATAATATATATTTTTATACCTGTATCTGTAATGGTCTCCTAATTCATAAACATCTTTTGGAATCATATCAAAAATTCCAGAGTCTGGTCTATCATGACCTCCATATCCATATTCTAAAATAAAAATGATTGGTAATTAACATTTTTTAAAGTTTCAAAATATAGCTTAAATAATAATTTACCTTGTCCATACACTTCAATACCTGAATGGTACACACCTAGTCCCATATGTGTAGTGTATTCATTGATCCAATACTTAAAAATAAAATATATAACAATTAATAACGGAATAGCACAAAATATTTATTAATTTTATTTACAATACAATTTGAATATTGTATAATTTATTGTGCACTCAAATAGCTAATATACTTTTGAACTGCACAAATAAATAAATAAATATATATATAAATTATAACTATGCTAGCACGTCTTTAAATGATTAAGTTATCTAGTCATTAATAGAAATATAGAGTTTAATTTAATATAAATCAAAAATATTATTTATGGTTTAATAGAAAATATAATTTAATTAACTCACATTTATTTAAATATAAATCTTTCAGTTAATTAACTGTCTAAATATTCAAAATCTTCAAAAATAATAAAATAATTCAATATTATTAGTAAATAAATAAATATCTTTGTGGTTTTTGCAATACTATATTTGGTTAATCATTTGAACTTATATTGTACATCTAAACTAAAATCGCATTTAAAAAGTTATCTATTAATGTGATGTTTTATGAAATGTTATTAATTCTTTAATTGCTCAAACAATCTTAGAAATACTCAAGCATTATAGTTGCAAAATAATAATAATAATAATACACTTTAATGTCTATGCATATTTGTTAAAATATAACTACTACTTCATAGATAATTATTATGACTAATTTTCTCATTATGTGATTTTGCAAAAAATAAATGATTTAACGTGAAGTATACCATATAAACCTCAATAAAATATTTACAACTACTTTATGATTATTTGACAAAGATATTTGAATTAATTTTACATTGTATATAAAGAGCCTAGTTTTTTTAAAAATAACACATCCAACAATAACTTTTTGTGCTAATATTAATCCATAATTATAATACTAAAACATCCAAGGTTTCGATTTTATTTTGAAAAATTTAGAATATATTATGTATTAAATGCAATTTATCATGTTACAGTATAATGAATAGTGAATAATTATTAATTATTTTATTCAATCAAATGATTTATATTGCTAAATATTATTTAACAACAATGTGCATCGAATTTCACGTCTACTCTTATAAACATATATTTATATAAATTATTGTTTTATCGATATTAGAATAACTGAACTTTAACCATTTATATAATTTAAAAAAAAAAATGTAATTTGTACGGCCTCGGATCTAAACACTCGATACCTAATGAAATACGAAAGCGATGTTGGAAGTACAGTGCAGTGCGTAACCGCTGTAGTGAAAAACTAACATAGTCTGCATAACTACTCGTAAACAGCAGTTAGATTAGCGGGACAAGATACCGTACGACAGCGTACAAACACTTAACGAAAATAAGACCGTGACACCTACCATGTCGTAGACGTGCACCAGTACCGGTTCTCGAGCCATGTCGGACGATCGGTGGTCGGTGTCAGCTCCCATAAAACGCGCGTGCCAGACGCGCGACGGGTACCTCCGGCTGAAAAACGAGCGTTGTGAACAAATCGATCGGTCGAAAAACAAGAGACAAAACACGTCGGCGGCGCGCGAACGTACCCGTTTTGGCAGGCGCTCGTTCGTGTTTCGCACGCGTCTGTCGTGAACGGCGGCCGTCTCTAACGCGGTCGGCCGCGTACGACGGATGCGCGGTGGCCGTCACTAACCCGGTCGGCCGCGTACGTCAGACGCGGTGGCCGTGGTCCTCCGCGACGCGCATGACGTCCGCTGTCGGAAAACCCGTCGTGTTCTCGGCGGTGGCGGTGGCGGCGGCGGCGGCGACGATCGTACGGTCAACACGCCTAGACGACGGAATCGATTTTCTGCGACATCGTCACGGAACTGCGTGTCGAGCGCGACGGAACGAAAAGACTCGCGAACGGTGCGCGTGCGTGCGCGCGTACGGTCGTCGCGAATCGTGCGGGTGCGCGCGCAGCACGCCTATTGTGTACTGTTATTGTTATTGTTATCGTTACGCCGTCTCGTCGTTATCGTTATTGGCGGACGGTACCGCTCCGCGCGCCACCGCCGCCGCCGCCGTCGGTCGTTGTAAACGCAGTTGATAACGGGCCACACACGGGCCACACACGGGCCACACTGCCGTTTAATAATCGCCGCCGCCGCCGCCGCGCGACGGCCGTAACGTCCGTTGTGCGCGCGCACGCCGTCATCATCGGCGAACGCGCGGACGTTGTACCACACGGCCGGCAGAAATCGCGTTTCGCACGAACGGTTTCGACGGCGTTCCGGCATGGTGACGTAGCGGCGGCACGTGTCGTCCGACCGATCGATTTCCATTGTAGCCGCGTGTCGTACGAGAGGGTTCAAATGTCGGCCGGACACGTTTTGCGCGAAATCCGTCAGAGTACGTGGCGTCGGTCGACTTTCACGGACGTTATTATTAGTTTAATTACCGTGCACAATCAGCATTGTTAAATTCGATCGATTTTCCACCAAATATGGACCACGTAGAAAATATTGGATAAAAAAGCGACTGTGTAGTACAATTATTTTAAAAAAACGTGATTGGCGGAAATACATTTTTTAATATCCATTGTTGTGCTAACAAAAATTGCAGCGTTTTCGGCTTTTATTGAGAGTACGTTTTGTCGGCAGTTTATTTCTCAATAAAAATTAATTAAAAATGACAAAATTTGGCTTCCGTTAAAACGTTTGGACGACTTTATTTTCCACGCGTCTTTAAGTCAAATTTCTAAGTAGACGCAATATTGTACCTATGAAAATTAAATATTAAGTGCAATTAAGAATCAAGTGAATGTTATCTGTCTTTTAGAAAAACTCAAAAAGTAAAAAGAAATTGAGTACCCAAAATATGTTTGTTCAATGTTTAAAAATAATACATTTTTGTACTTTATAAATCTATTGTAGTATCTACTAAGATACATCTGTTAAACTATATTTACTTCTAAATCTGGACATTATTGAGTTCTAGTAAATAGTATTTTTTCCATACATTATAAATTAACGACTAACGAGTTATTTTCAACACAGTAAAGTTTATATTAGTTATTATTAATCCATATATTTATGGATAGATATATTTTTTGTTGTTCAACTAAATAAACAGCTATAATTTTATTAAAAATATAACTAAATATTCATTTGTTTTTTTCATTAGTGAGAAAAGCAGTTTCCTGCTAAAAACAGTTAATTTGACTGTAATAATAATGTAACGAATGAAATGAATGTAACGTATTTATACGTACATAAAAAAAACTAAAAAAAAAAAAAAGGTTTAACTACATGATCTATTTGTCAAAATGAAGAAGTAATTTTAAGTATATCAAATTTATTTTTTCAAATAACATAACTTGTACAAGTTTAGAAAAAAAGACCAATTCGAATAATTCAAAAGAAATAGCTGTAAAATGTTTTTTTTTATTTAGATCCGCATATATATATGTAATATATGGAGATAACTGCAATGATACATTGACATCCTGTTTAAAATATTGACCTTGTATTACGTATTGAATTTATATACATTTAGTAGGTATAATATTTATATAGATCGTTTTAATCATGGATCAACGCCGACATTCTTTATCACTCCTACTTAAAAATTTGATTATCTGTATTATCCATGTACATAAATTAATTTTTGTTATTCGTATTTTTTTTTTTTTTACAGTTCGTCATATACGAGTAGTCGCGTGTAGATAGTGTAATACTTAGAAGCGAATTATGTTAAATAATATAACGTTATAGTTATCAATAAATATGTTGTATTAGGTTATTGGAAACTGTTTATCTGCGAACACACAGTTCAGTCTACCATTTCAATCAGACGTTTGGAATTTTAACAAAAAAACAAAAACAAAAAACAAAAAAAAATATAATAATAATACTATACATTTTAAAAAACGTATTTTATAAGTATTTTAAACAATAGGTACTCATTTTTGAAATGAAGAAACTCCTACTGGTTTTCATTTTTTTCATCAAATACTGCTTTTCGGCTGGTAAGTACCTACACCTATCTAATTAAATATAATCGATTTTATATGTTATTATGATTAAAATGTACCTACCTCAATAATACATTATTTATCACTAATAATATTATGCGTTTTTAATGATTTAGATAACTTGGAGATCATGTTAAATCATTGCTGTAACATTGGAAAAACATGGAGCATAGATACAAAATCTTGCAATATTTCTTTAACAATTCCTATATCTGACGTTCCTAATGAACACAATTCTATGTGTTTAACTACAGTCGGAGCGTGTTGTTTGCATTCGTTGAGGTATGTCGTGTTATTCGTACGTAATATTATTATTATAGTCCCTATAACAGTTTTGCATTGGATTATAAATGTATAGCGTGTTTTATTTATCTATTTGATTATGTTATGTTAACTTTAGTTCAAATATTTTGAGTAAACTGCTAGTTTTTCGTATAGGTCAAATTGAATTTGAAAGCAACGTTTATAGTATAACCACAGAACGATTTTCTGTGAATATCAATTTACTGTATTGTTATATGAGCATATACATGATAAAAATAATGTATACACATTTTTTTTACCCAGTAATCGACGGAATCACAAAAATAGACTCGTATGTATTTAAGTTCAAAAAGATGGGACAATTATTATTATTAAAAAAAAAAAAAAAATCATCCGTTAAAGAATAAAATATCAATGTTTTTAACATATTACGGATACAAAATTCAATTTATAATTTATAGTGATGATTACATATTTTTATCAGGAATTATAATAATGGAATATAATGATAAACGAATCTGAACTAAAAATATCTATTACATTGTGTTAAGTTTTTATAAATATTTGAAAAGATTATGGTATTAAAGTTCGAGGAGATTCTATAAAACATATTTAGGTTTGAGATTCGTTCAAATTGTACACAATATAGATTAAAGATTGTTTATTATGGTGATTTAAAATCTAATTTTAATAATTATTTTTATATAATACCTTACAGGTTTACGTATTAATATATACGCTGCTAGATAATTTACAACTTCTGCTTAAAATAAGTTAATTTATTTTAAAAATTGTTCTATATCTAACAAAACAATAATAAACCAAAAAGAATTATTTTTTAATGAAATTATTTGAAATGAAATATGTTTTATTAAATTTTAGAGAAATACGGTGTAACGAAGGTAAACAAGTTGGGCTAGAAAACGGAATATGTAATGACAAACTTCAATTAGGAAAAAATCAAATTGATTTTATAGTACGTATTTAATATATTTAAATGTATTTTTAGTCAATTTTGTTATTAAATACGAGAAATATCTTAGTTTTTTTATTTTATAATTATAATTAATTAATATTTAATAATATTTTTTTGTGTGAGCCCATTCCCCCAAAAATACTAATTAGTTTATTTATGGTGAGCAAATGTTTTAAGGACGAATGTCTCCGTATTACTCTTAGTGTATAAAATATATTTGTTTATTTATTTATTTAATTTATTTACAATTATACGCCTAAAAGTTTAGGCTCAGAAAGCTATTTTTCAATTATACAAAAAAAAAAAAAAAAATACAATAAAAACATATGACAACGTGTACATATCTTAATATTAAATAGGCTTCGTTATAATTAAACCAGTGATTTTAACCTGGTTAAGTTATCATGGAAAAAAACAAAACCAAAATTATTTATTGAATTTTCTGAAATTAACATTCTTAACCGATTCTGTTGATCGGTGCGAATAGACTGTTATATTGTCTATAAGTAGGTGTGTAAAACGTTTGTGGCACACGAGTATATATAATAATAATAATAATAATAATAATAATAATAGATTTTTTTATACATAATTTACATATCAATCATAACAATAATATATTTATTATTATATAATATACATATTAGTCATAAAAATGGATTTTTATTATTAAAGTTATGAAAGTTATTTTTTCAGTTGCGGGTTTAAGAAATAAGGTAGCAAATTTAAAAATAAAAAATATATTTTGGAATATTTTGATAAATACGACCAAATTTATATGTTCATAATATATCGTTTTTTTAATTTGTTTTAATATAATTACAGTTATACCATTAACGAAAAAGGTCGAAAGCTATTCTATTTAAAATTTGAATTTTTGTGCTTTCTGAGTTCGAAATTCAAAATTTTGTCTAATCTAAAAATTAAAATAATAAGGCACCTACATAAAAACTGTTGTATCCAATATTTTATAAATATGAAGTCAATTATGATGAAAGAAATTGTAGTTGATTAGAGATTTTGTATAATAAAAATAGTAGTTTCTTAAATCTCAGAAAATTATTATTTTTAATATATTTTTATTGTATATTTTAACTTATTTAGGCTTTTAGTAATGATATCCTTGATTTAAATTTCCTCCTACACATTATAATACAAGATTTCATTGAGAGGTCCAGGCATTGGCGGACATTTTTGTGACATTTTTTGAGGAAAATTTTTTCAATGGTAATTATGTATATTGTCTTAGTGCTTAGCACCCCCAATAATTTAACCCGATTTCCGCCAATGGGTCCAGAATGTACAGATAAGATCTCTCACGGCACGCGCCAACTTCCCTCTCATTCAATCCGCCACTGTATTTTTTGTTTTTTGGTTGATTTATACAAAACAATAATATAATATTATCTAATAGTTATTCAAAATTTAACTATTATTTACATAAATATGAATATTTTAACTGTGTCCTATATTATAATCATTTATTATGCATATAGATGTGTTGTGAAATATGTAAAATTGGAAGTGTCGTCGGTTTAACAAAAACGATTTGTCAATCAAAACCATTTATTAACAACAATCAATGGGATGAAGTATATCAGTCATGTTGCAATACAGCTATTACCAAAGTAAAATCAATTTCGACAGAAATTAAAAAAAAAAATGATACGGCTGGTTAGCTAAATTTGTATATTTTTCGTTAAACTCGTATTTATATAAATTATTTTTAATTGAATTATAATTGAGCTAATATTTGGTTGAATATCTCTAGTTTGAATTTATAATAAAATTGCTACTTACAAATAACTAAAAGAATTAATTTGTGGCATATATTTTTGAACTTTTAAAAATTCGCATGTGCGCATGTGGCGCAATTTGTTGTTGTCATTCGTTATTTATGCATATAAAAATTTAACTGTAGCAATATTATTATTTATTTATATTAAATCAGCCTTCATAAATTCAAATATGTATATTTTGTTATTATATATTTTGTAAAATTATAAACACTCTTGTTAAATTGTACTTAGAATTAATGACAGGATTTCATAAAATTTAAATGTTGATTTTTTATTTATATAAACACAATTTGTATATAACATCATCATTGTAACTATAAATCGTTAACTTAACGTAATTTTAAACTTAATAAATGATGAACTTCCAATTTTATTCAAACCTAATGAAAATGTAGTTAATTAATAATATTATTCTATTAAATTATTGGCCAATGGTTTGTTTTATTTTCTTAAATGCTTGTCGTTACCTTGATGTATTTATAATAAATAAAATAAAGTAAGTAAAAACAAAATGTCATTTACAACAATAAACTTAATAGTATAGTAATTAACAGACAACACATTATATTTGAATATTTTATCTGTTTTTTTTTAAATAGAAATTCCACGTGGTCACATTCAATCTTGAAAATTACAATTTATTTCATTATTATAGCATTAATTCGAAAATATTTAATTAAATTATCATTATTTAGGCATAAATCAATGTATTGATGGTATACATAACTGCAAACCCCAAGAAAATTGTATAATGACTTCAAATGGATTTTATTGTCATACTCATTCAGTACCAAAGCCGTTGTCAACAAATCCAGAAAAGTATAAAAAGAAAGATAATTGTAATACTGGATATGCATATGATACATATGATCAGAAATGTAAAGGTAATATTGATAACTTTAATAACTTTTAATAAGGTAGAATGGGAACAGAGAATAAATAGGATTTTCTTTATTTCGTCACTGCTATAGGTATCACCATATTATTTAATTATAATTTAATATCTACAGTACTTTGATACTGCCTTAATTTTAATATTCGTAATGATACTCTTGAATAGTTTTACATTAAACTATTTATTTGATTTCTTTATTCAATTGTTTACACTAATTCTAGTATGAATATTAATTATATTTAATAAGTTATTATATTCAACTTCTTAATTATAAAACTACTTAAATGAGTTGTAATTTAATTTGCACAGAATATATTGTTATATTAAAATATAATATGCTATTTCATTGTTTTAATACGTGTATGTATTAATATGCATGATAATGTTATTAATTCAAATATTTATTAAATATTTTTATGTTAATTTTATAAGATATTGATGAATGCATACAAAGACCATGCGAAGTAAATGAATTGTGTGAGAACACACTTGGAAGTTATAAATGTTATTGTAAAAATGGTTTTCAATTGGACGAAGTGACTAATGCTTGCACAGGTAATATGCAAATTAAATTTTTTTAAATGATTTTTAGGTATATTTTTAAAAGATTTCACTTCAATAAAAAAAGAAATATATATACTAACGAATAATAAACTATTAAGCGAATCGATGAAAACATGAGTATAATTATTTATTGATATTTAAAAGTAGAATATTTATTACGAGTATGTGATGGTTAACTATTATAATACTGACATATTAAATACTAAATAGGTTAAGAATATCGAAATAAATATATATATATGTAAATAAATATAACTTTTTTATTAATTTTTTTAGGTAAAATATTCTATATGGTTTTATAATTGTTGTGTGTTAAAAATATTATAAATGTAACGCTTATAAAATGTATTTTAAATGTATTTTCATAAATATCAACTATAGTTAGTAAATCTAAAATGAAGAAGTCCCGATATAATTGTTTTAATGTGGAAATAATTTTAAATAATCAATTTATTTATATAAATATATTACATTTAATTTTATCATTTTAGATATTAACGAATGCCAATTAAATTTGCATACATGTCAAGAATCTCAACGATGTGATAATACAGTCGGCTCATATCAATGTGTTCGTTTTACAGGATGTGGAACAGGCTACACGCTCAATGTCGAATCGGCTTTATGTATAGGTCAGATCATGGTGAATTATTAAACGATAACAGTAATTGATATAAGAACACCTAACTAAAACGTTGGACAATGTAATTTATATTAGATATTAGAAAAAAATTAGTCAGATTTGTAATGAATTTTAATGCAGTTGCATTACGCAATTAATTAGTAATAATTTCATTCATTTCCGGTTTGTTAGTCATATTAAAAAATAGTTATCATAGTAAACTAAAAAAACTAAAATATGTTTGAAAACTTTTGACTGTTTTATACTATACACTATAAGCCCAAAATCACAAAAATAATAATACATTTAACTGCGTATACGTATTTCGACAACTACGTTGTCATCCTCAGCGCGAATCAACTACTATTCTGTAATTGCAGACAACGTAGTTGTCGAATACGTATACGCAGTTAAAGTGTATTATTATTTTTGTGATTTTAGGTTTATAGTGTATAGAACTAAAAAGAAACCTCAAATATGCGGAAGTATTGTGTAAAGCTTAAGCAGATCACTAATATGGTTCGAATTTTGGACGGATAATTTCGTCGAGTGTAGGTTGACGAATGTTCATCGTTATTATTATTATTATTATTATTATTATTATTATTATAATAATAATTATAATTATTATTATTATTGTTAATATTATCATTATTAAAATAATAATACATTTTAGTATTAGTTTTAAAACGTTCATTCAAAAAATTGCTTTAAAGTGAGTTTTTCAAAAAAAGCATGTATATTTTTTTTTAGACGTACGTAATATTCTTATGGTTTACGATCAAACGGTTGATTTCTGAAAATTGTTTGATTATCTATCGTTTTCGTGGATCATTCACGAATTTTTTTATTTTAAAATTAATTTGATCGGATACGGAACATGTACCATATTTTTTGCATATTCGTACAATTATAGTCCATATTAGATTTACGAGAGCTTGGCTATTATTTTTACACATTTATATAACTAAGACATTTGTATCGCAATTATTTTGTATTTTCCATATACAGATGACGACGAATGCGTATTGAAAACGGACAGTTGTAGTATTTTGGGTCCTGAATGGATTTGCAGAAACACGTTGGGTTCGTTTCGGTGCGAGAAGAAACGTTGTACAGGACCGAATTGCAGAGTTCAGCAAAGTGGTCTCAATAATACGACCGTCAATCCTGGCGCGGTAAAATGTCTTCGTGGTTACGAAATAGACAATAACAATAAGTGCATAGGTCAGTTTATCTTATAACGAAATGCAATTGAATTCGAACGCGTGAAATACGTCATATTTAACTATCATAATTTGTTGTATTGTTTTGTAGACATTAACGAGTGCAGGTCACCAAATCGGTGTTCAAAAAATGACGTGTGCATTAACACCAACGGGAGTTATTACTGTTTGCCTAGGTCAAGAAATTATTAATATTTGTACATCGATTTAATTAAACATTTATTGAAAACAAATCAATGTTAGTATTAATACGCTTAATTTTTAGCCTATAAATTATTATTAACACACATAATCGTTAACATACATTTTGAGAACAGGTAGATAAATCATACATACCTAATAATATTGTGTTATTTCCAATTTTTATTATATCCGTTATGAAGAAACTTTATATATATTAGAGTTAATGAATGTAATATGTTATTCTATATAATAACAATTTATTATATGAATTACCTAAATAAAATCATAATCATGGAACAACCCTGACGATGCGTGCCCGGGTTCGAAAGTCGCACCATCCTTGGATCAAAAACGGCCCCGGGTTAAGCACAGCAGGCGTAAGGAGGTAGGCGTGGAGGACGATATTACTCCATGTTCCATGGATGAGCTAACTAGTGCGATTCAAAAGTTACGAGCTCGAAGGGCACCAGGATTAGACCGCATTGTGCCGCAATATTGAGGAAAGAATCTCATTTGATAGACGACATGATGCTGTGTCTTGTCAACGACTCGTTCCGGGCGAATCTATTCCCTAACGTCTGGAAGTTGGCTAGAGTTGTAATGATTAAGGGTTCGGACCGGGACCCGACGGACGTTCGGTCACACAGGCAGATCAGTCTATTTTTTGTACTTGGAAAGGTCCTTGAGCGTGTGATTAGCTGGAGGTTTGTTAAGGAAATAGTACCTAGCATGACGAAAAATCAATACAGCCGGAAAATTATGCAGTAATGCTACGACCTCTTAGATCGCTCAGCGAACTCGAGCGAGAAGCACACTGTAGCCAAATTGATAGATATATCGGGGGCGTTTGACAACATCTGTTGAACTGCGCTTTCAAAATCAAAGAGTCTTTAAATGCTCCCGCGCTCTTATCAAGCTTATAAATAGTTACTTGAGAAATCGGATGGCGACATATACGTTGGGTAATACAACTGTGAAGGTAAAATTAACTCGCGGTGTCCCACAGGGGTCTATCCTTGATTCCATTCTTTGGAATGTAGTTATGGAGGATCTTTTGCGGATATTATTATGTCATAATAATTTTACGATTTTAAAATACTTTTAAATTTTATAAATGGTTTTCGATTTTAAATATTGACATTCGGTAATTTAGTTTTCGAATTTATTTTGTATTTATAGGTTACGTTTTAAATTTTAAAGCTGATTTCGATACTTTATGTTTTTGATATTGGTTTTGAATTTATTTTTATTTTTAACTGTTTCTACTGGTTTTTAAAATCAATAATGAAACTGTTTCAACTAAAAATCTAAAATTCAATAAGACTATGTTATTTATCATTTTTTTTTTTCATAAAACCTGTGTTTGTGAATATTGAGAAAATATTGTTTAGGGTATGTATAATTTTCTTTGCTTAGTTGAATAAGTTTTGTGAATATATAAAATGTAAGTCGATTAAACGTATAAATGTTTTTTAAAATTTAAAGTTACGTTAAGTTTTAGTGAATTTAATAGATAATTGGCTGTCTCATGTACATTGTTGCCCGTAAAATAGTCACTTCTTATATGGTTATACCTATTCATAACAGTTATATTTTTGCTAATGTGAAAAAGGGTAAAGTATTGAAATAAATGTTGAATCTTAATACTAAAAAAGTTTGTTTTGTTTTTACCTTAATACGAGTTGATGAACAATGTTTTTTGTCAATCCCTGAGATGTATAAATGAACAAATTTGATGGTTTGCCAACGCGAGAATATGCAACATATTGTACATGTCCAATTCAATTGTCCATGTGAGAAGCACTGATTTTCTAGATTCAATCCACAAATGGACATTGTTTGGACTTGTGGCATTATTGATAATCATTGTGAATGCTAAGTGAAATGTAAATTGCAGGCATCTGAATGGAATGGATGAGTCTGAACGTATGATTGGGATCCGCGGAAGGAGAAATACTTCACTTTGAAATTTGCCGTTTAAAATGGAAGCTTCAAAAGCATTGCCCATGATTTTTTTTTTGACCATTCGTGTGTCTTTGTATAGCTTAGGTTCATTTACATTCCGAAGCAAAATGATCGGTGAACAAATTATTAATTGCAAGTTATGTGGTAGCATTCCCGGTAAATCTAGTGAATTCAAGAATTTAACAATAAAGTTGACTGCTTCGTCATGCTCGACAACAATGCTGATTGATTTAAAAGACATTGCATTGCCAGGCAATAACTTTTGTATTTTGAAATTAATTGCGTCAACATCGATATTTTTATAACCAAAATAGCTCGTTCATGTTTAATATGATTGGCGCGCAAATCTGGGAATATGCTTTTAATCAAAGCATCTTTAGTCGCTATCAAGCTAAAAAATTATCTGGCAATTTGACGCGTTGTGTATTTCCATGCAATAGAATTTTTCCATTGCCAATTTTGAGCAATTGTTCAGAGAATAACAATGGCAATGGATGGTTTTGCAGCTGAACACGCATATTCATGTTAAAACTTAATGTATTGAAATTTAGTCTTAGGCATGATTTTTTTTCAACATGCGTTAATTTTGTCCGCATATGTAGCGCGTGGAATGATTGACAATGTCTGTTTAAAATCACCGGACAGCAGCAGTAGAGCGCCACTTAAAAGTATTATCGTTGAGATCTTTCATCGTTCTATCGAGAACTTCAAGTGAATGCTTATGAGCCATAGTGCATTCATCTCAAATAATAATTTTGCATTTTTACCAAACTTTAACCATACCGGAATGTTTTCTAATGTTGCACATTACGTATAGATTTGTATGAACGTTTAATGTTATATATGCTATTATGCTATTATGCTATAATCCTATTGCTTCGCTTCCGACAGAAAAAGAATATCAAGAGACTTCAATATATTATTGAAGTGCTATAGGATACACAATATTTTTTGTTTTCTTTCTGTACCGTGGACGAACAAATTTGAAGGTTTACCGATGCGTGTGTATGCTACACAGAGCTGTCCATGTGAGAAACATGGATTTTCCAAATTTAGTTTACAAACTTGTAACTGTTGTCATTGAGTTTTGTTAATGGTTATTGCAAAGGCGAGCCGCACCGGAAACTGCAAACGTTTGAAGTTGAAAGACAGATTTGTCGGAATCATTGGAATTCTCGACAACAGTACAACTTTTCATTTAAAATTTCCATTTAAAAATGTTGCCTCGATGATATTGTTCATCATCTTTTTCACTGTAAGCCGGTTTAATTGCAAAGTCGTGGTGGATTGATGTTCCAGAGAAGTATGATAGGCAATCTAATTTTCAATGTCAAAATGTGCGGTGGCATCCGTGGCAAATGAAGCAAATTCAAGAATACAATTGGATAATTGATTGCTTCTTCTTGATTCATTACGGTATCGCTTGACTTAAATGTTGTAGCTTCGCCTAGAATTGCATCTTGAATGCATTAATTGATCACGTTTATAGTACATCATTATTTTTGGCTGCTAATATAGCACGTGCACTAAGCAATTCATAATTTTCTCAGTTTTGTATAGTATTTGAGAAAACCTCGTCGATTAATTCGTTTTTGGATGTTGTTGTTTTACAAAATATGGTTGGCATAGTTATGCATTGTGTGTGTTTATCGATGGCTATTTTTTTATTCCTAATATCTAGTAATTGTTTGACGAAACGTTCAGCTGAAACATTATGTTATAGTTGTATACGTATATTGGGTGTCAAAATCAATTTCCGTACATGTTGCCATAAAAATGAGGATTTAGGAGATGCAATTAGTTCATCAGCGGGTTTTGAACACGGTATTTACTGGGAGAGTTTGTCAAAAATTACCAGACAAAAAATGAGTGTGCCGCCAAAGAGCCGATTTTCTCTCAAATCTTTAAACGTAAGAGGTAGCACTTTTATTCCTTTTTGTGCGTCATAGTACATTCATCCTATAAGAGACTATAAGTTCACAAGGTTTCAGTATTTTTCCCATTTTAGAATGTTTTGTTAATATTACATGGAGTTTTATTAATTTGCATATTCAACGGTAATTTCAGCGCTTTGAATGTTCGCATGTAATTTTCTCGTATGATATTTGTCGCACTAAAATATATCATTTGAAAACACGAATTGTATTTTCTTATGTTAGAGTGAAAATGATTTGATAGGCTTGTGTCATCTGATAACAACGTCAATAATGGTTCAGGTGTTGTGTTGAGGTTGATAATTGAACCATAGTTGTGCGAAACGAGTCGGCCGCACATCTATGTAAATGCGTACACGTCCGTTGTTATTGTCTTATTATCGTTATTATTATTAGTTTGTGAATTATTATATAATACCTATGTAAAAACTATTTGAAATAATAGTAGTGTTGATGTATAGCTCGAACTGAAGCGTGGTATCTTGTGCGTGATCCACTGTTGTCGCGCAATGTATTGTTAATTTGGATGGACTTAAGTGTTATTGTAATTTTTAGCGTGAATCACGAAAATTTGTATTAAGTTTCGAGCGTGCGCTAATCGCTGAAATTAAATGTGCAATTTGTACAAACCATACAATTGTTTCCTTGTTTGTATGATCATATGATATATGATATATATCGACGAATTGTTCTAATAAAAATGAACAAGATAAAGCTTGAGGAGAAATTGGAAAGAAATTTGTTGCCCACAGTAAGAAAGGAAAATATTTATTTACCATTAATTATAAGTTATTTAAACTGTTTAGTGTAAGTATTTAAAAAAAATATAGTATATATTAAAATATTATTATTATATACATATACATATATGAAAACATGACAAAAAAAATCGTTTGTATTAAAATTTTGAGATTTAATTGTATATTTATTTTACTATGGTATTGCATATTATGGTCTCACAAAGTATTGGCAAAGTCTTTCCCTTATTTCCATCGCTGAGTAAGGTCTCGTTCTATGGTTTTCTATATTTTCCTCAAAGCCTTCATCTATATCATCATTCCCTTGCTGAATTTTTTGTAGAATTAAATATTTACCATAATACCATCAAGTTATACAAATCACAAATAGCTTTTATTACTATTTTAATTATTTATATTTTAAAATTAATGGGTCGTTCTAATATTAGATGTCATCATTCCAAAAGCGTATTTAACTGTCTTACGATGTCTGGATAATCTAAAAATATGAAAATTATTTATATTTTAATAATTTGTTTGAAAAATTATTTTAGGAGAAGATGATTATTCTTAATCTTATTAAAATATAACTATTAAATGAGACGGATTATTTTTCATTAAACTTTACGAATATGTAATTAAAATAATTAAAATTTGATTAGAGGTTCTGAATGATCTTATTCACTGACATGGTATTGTGTGCGAATATTGATAATACAACATAATCATGTTATACACTTAACTCGTTAAATATCTTTAAAGTCGATTTCAAAATGGATACTAGCAATAATTTAATATAAAAAATTAAAAATAAAACAATAAATATCAAATTATTTAGATAGAAATCATTTTTCAATATTATTTAGGATTTGGATAAGGATTTTATAATATATTTCAATAAATGTCAATGCTACAAGACAATTTTTTATGAAATACACTGATAATATTTTATTTTGACTTTTGCAAAAGAATTGTATTGGTATTGGTTTTTATTATTACTAACATTGAGCATATTGACGATATTTACTTGTTAAATACGACTTGCAAAGTGTTTACTCGAGACCACATGTTCCGAGATTTGTATAAACTAAGTCGTATACTGTAGTTGGATTATAATAAAATATCAAGTAGGCTATAATATAAAGACAATGAAGATGGAATTCACTAAAATAATTTACGTTTTAATATTTATAATAAGTTTAAAAATTATAATTGTTTATAACTATGATGCCAACGGTACGTATGATTTATATATTTAATGTAAATTGAAATATATTAAGTTTAGATATTTAAAATCTATATGTGCGTTTTCTTATTGGGCATTATAAATTATTAACTTATTACCTTTAATTAATAACAAATAAATTGGTTGTACTATTTAAAAAATTAAAAAATAATTTTATTTGACACAATAGAAAACATTGAAAACTAAAATAAATTAGTAGTTAGTTATGTTGTGGTTGCGCACCAATACTCTGTTAATATTAATAATATCATTATTTTTTGTTGTAATATTGTAAGACAATATTTTATGAAATACACTGACAAAATGTTTTTTTGACTTTTGTAAAAGTATTTGTTTACGAGTATATGAGTACGATATTCATTATTACTATAAATTGAATATATTAAATATATTAAATTATTTAATGTACGATTCGAAAATTCGTTTACTGGAGACCACATTTTTAAATATCGTATAATTGAAAACGTAGTCTGCAGTTATATTGTATTCATTAAAAAAAAAAACATGCATTTCATTTGGCACAAAAGAAAACATTAAAATATATATATATTTTTTAAAAATAATTTAGTTATTAGATATTTACAGAAGTCAAAAATCATTATTAATTAAAATATATTTTCGAATAGTTATATATGAAAAATTGCATTCAATTTTATTTGGTTAAATATCAATAACTAATCTATAAACCAATATAATCATAAAATTATTTTTACGGACACATACGAGAATTGTATTAATTATTTTTATAACGTATAAATATAATATCATATCAAAAGATTATATAGAAATTACATATAACGTATGATGACGGTAAATTAATTACATACATTTTATTCGAAATAAATAACCACGTTTATTAAAAATGTAAAATCTTATGCATGTAAAAATATAATACAAATTTGTAATGATGAATATGTTTCAAATTTAATTTTAGATTGTATATGTAAGATTATTGGTTTCCTATTTTAGTAAATACTACTATATACTTTAAATTAAATATGAATATATCAATTCTTACACTATAAAATGTAATTATTACACATTAGACTCTGTGTGAACTGAATATATATTAGTTTTTGTATAAAAGGGGTGTTCAAATAACCTGTACTTGAATTACGCTATGTTTCTAAATTTAATTTAGTTGATACTTTATTTGACACGTTAATCTATTTTCCATGTGGTTTCTTGAAACATAATTTATGACAACATATAAACTGCAAAACACAAAAAGGCAATCTTTTTCTTTTACTTTTGAGCTCAACCTATAATACATGAACAATATTTACCATAAGTATTGAACATAAAAAAATATTGAAACCACTCACTTCGTATTTCAAATTTAATATTAATGTTTTCAAATTCAAAATAATTATAAAACTTTTAAAGGCAGTGTGGTAAGCAGGTTCACACACGACCACTGTCACAGAAAATAAAAGGTTTCCCATCGTCTCAGAACCGGGTGTTTTAGAGATGTAATTCATCGCGATACATACAAAATTATTTCTGTTCTATTTTTTATGAATAATTATTTAATAAATTTCATATCATTATCTAGATCAACTCATACATATTGGAGGAATAAATTGTTAGTATAGTCATTTACAATGTATATAATTGAATTTTTATTTGAGATCAGTGATATCATTTGACATAATATTAATATTAAAAAGCCAACCTAATATAATACTATTTTTTAAGCTATGGTATTATGTTTTTATGTAGTAAACGCCAATATTAATGACATATTTAAGCACGTATATCTTAATCGTAAGTTTTTTATAGATATTTTTAACTATTCTGACAAATGAACAATACATCAAATAAATAACATTATATTAAATAACAACATATGACCAATATCAATAACATTATGAATGTTGATGTGTTATTACATATATTTGTTATTTTACATTTTGTTATATTAATTATTGCAATTTTTGTCTTATGCTTATATCTTTAAATTAAAACAGTTCAGTTACATTAAATGTATAAAAGTTCTATAACTTAGTTAAAAGTCAACTATGAACTAATGCCCATTATATGAAAACTGCTATAGCAATAAATTTAATGTTGTTCTTTGTGACTTTTATATTTTAGAAAAATTCTCTTTAAAAAATCAGTTAAATTATTATCCACATGGCATGAATTAGTGTTCATACAGATTGTTGAAAAAACAAGATTTTTTCAGTGTAAAAAAACATACTACAGACAATGCTTTTTATGTATTATTATCAATAGTTATATGTAACAAATTATGAGCACAGAACAATGAGCATTAATGCCTAATAAATGAACTTGATAGGTTGTTATGTGCTGATTGATATATCTCGTTCTCATTAATTTCTTTTTAAAATATTGAATGCATAGGCGCGATTTGAGTTTTAAATTTGGAGGGAGGGAGAGCTATTATATTTATAATATTGACATGTGGGACTAGGCAGTGGTACCGAATTCGTTATTTTAATGTCTGGTCAAATTATAATACCTATGTCATTCACCTCCAAATTCAATTCAGGGCCAGGAAAAAAAAATTAGAGAAAAAAATGTAATTTATGTACAATTTTCTATCAAGGAGAAGCACTTAAAAAAAGGGAAATAAGCAAAAAATATACATTAAACATTTTTTTAAATTATATATATATAAATTAATGTTTGTAAAACTGAAAAATGCATTTTACACATTTTATATTGATTATTTTTAGTTTAAGGTTACATTTCTTCTGTAATATTACTAATATTTGTTCCCTCCCCTTGTTTATCACCTCTGCATTTGTCATTCCACCTTAGAAATTCTACAATAAAAACTCATTCTAGTAATTCAAAAGGAATTCATTAATAAGTTAGAAATATCTGAAGAATAACATTTAATATAAAGTGATTTTGATGAATTTTTGTATTATAATTAATGTAATATAGTAATACAAAACTTTTTTAATAAAAAAAATATATAATAATAACTATTACACTATAGCTATATTTAATTAATATAATTAACACATTATACATAACTATCCCATTGTAATTTAACAAGAAATTAATTTTTAATATTTTCACAATTTATAATGATAATCTATGATTTGAATTAGCAAAATCATTTAACACATCTTCAAAAAAAAAAAATCATTAGAAATCTGTCTTTCAATATGGATTATAAATAAATTTGTGAACTTTTATTGGAACATTGAATTTTGAAGCCAATTTTTAATTATTTTCATTGCCGTGAACGACTTCTTATAGGTAGCAGGACTCACTGGTATTGTTAAAGAAATTGTCAGTAGTTTGTACACATTTGGGTATACATATACATCAACAACTTTTTTTAAAATCCTCAATCGTTATATTGTTATGTCCATACATTCAGATTGCATAATTCTTAGCAACCATTATTTCTGAGTTGAGTGTTACTTTATCAATGTTAAGTAATTACCTGAAATAAAATTGTTATGATAAAAGAAAAAATGTATATTTTTAAACTGAATTTACTTAATTAATTCGTACTTTATAGTATTCTATTAATAATGAACTTCCAATAAAATCTAGTTTTAGAAATTTATCAATTTACCATCTTTATACTTTTAAAAGAAAAGCGTTTTTTTCATATTAACAACAAAATCATCTAAGATATGGAAATACTTCACTTTTCAATACTTGTCGGTTTTGTGAAAATCATCAATCGAATTTCGATCCTGCTCTGCCTAGTAATGGTTGTCACAAAATAATTTTTTAAATGATTAGATTTTTTTCAATCTTCATGGTTTTGAAAAATTAAATTCTATAAATCAAAAAAATCATTATTAAACATAAGTATTTACTTAAAAGTAATATAAATATTACCATTTATTTTTGTGTCAGTTGGGATGTGAATTGATACATTATTTGTTTTTAAGAATTCTTTTATAAATGTATACACCATACCTTTAATTTCGGTCGTATAGAACCAGAGTCCCAGTTATCAAGGTCTAAACCAGACTATAAGGCAACTTTGCTTGCTTTAAGTTTATAAGCTGCGTGCATAAATACTAATGACGAAAACGAAATGTGTAATTCGAATTGTAACAAATTCTTAACAACAAAAAAAAATAATTTTTCGATTTTCAAATGGAATGGATCATATTTGGTCAAACCAAATTTAATTTTTTTGTTTGAATAACTCTTTCCAGTACTAAATTATATTAAACATAAATTATTTGGAGGACTGTAATTCATTTTGGTGGGTCTTAACCCCCCATATTACGTTTCTGATTGAATGTCAAAATTAGTGGCTTTATATGAAATATCGAGTACATTAAGAAAAATGAATTATATCCTATAATTTTTTTAAACAAAAATATACACATATTAAAAAATTAGTTTTTTTAAATTATTTGTCTAGTCAGTTTACGAAATACAAAAGGTTACAGATCAGGTAGCTTTTTTTTCACAAAATATCCAATAATATTTTGACTGTAAAAATAAATATTGAAGTATTGAGTAGATATTTTATAATTTAAATATTTTATAATTAATAATTTTACAACTATAATTAATTTGATAGCGGACGATTAATGTATTGAATGAATCTGCAATATTTTAGAAATTTTACGAAAATATACCAATGCTCTCATTGAAACACTTATATTGGGTATGTAGAATGAAATATATTTTAGATATAAACTTAATTGCAACTACACGGATATAAGAGAATTATGTTTAAAATTAATTGTCATTTAATACATTTATCAACATTTAAGTTTTCGAGGATGAGGAGTTTCTAAATCCGTTGGATTGGTGTATGGTGAACATTTCAAGTTTGCATTATTTTAAATTATTTATATTTCCCTGTTTAACAACGTGTATGTAATATTTTACCATCTCAAATTTTAATTAATGCCAAATTTCAAATAAATATTAATGAAAAAATGTTATTTTTTAATTTATAGTATGAAACCAATAAACAAATAATGAAATCGTTTTAATTATAAATATGAATTTTCAATTAATTATTAGTATAAAAAGATATTTCTTAAATATCAGCATTTATTAAAAATATTATTTGTTCTTTTATTGATTAATTTATATTTTTTATACATGTAATTAAGGCTTTTCGCCTAATTTGCTCTAAATATCGTTTAAACATAACGGTTATTTTTACGATTAGATATATTTCAGTACAAATAAGTTAATCATGAATAGTAGATTTTATTTCAGGAAATATAATTATTGCTTGTCTTTAATGTGTATAAATTAATAACCTAAAGCCTACATTCGTCACCCATTGAGCAGACATTTTAGATCATGAAAATGTGTTATGATTTGGTATTTGGTAACTATGGAGTACATAATCCAAAATTTACTTACACATATGAATATATTGATGTATTAAGAGACATCAACTCGTATTACAAAATGCATCACGCAAACATTTGATAGTCTACCAATTAAAATACATTTTCATGTCAAAACTATTCTGCATACTTTTTAGAACATTATTTCAATGATGAAAATTAATGAAAGTATTAAAATTAATTACACTAGGAATTCGTAATATAGATGAATTAGAAAATGCTCTCTTTAAACTGTGTAAAGGTAACTAACACAAATTGCTCATTATTATATAATTAATAAATTGTAAAACTTTTATGAACCATAATGTTTCATGTTAATACATATTATAATGTATTAGCTTCCCTAAACCAATTTATGTAAATCATATATGATTACTACGAAATTAATGTTTTGCTATTCATTGTATTGTCCAAATTATAAAACGTTCATACCATAATGAAGTTAAATTTATTCATAATATGATACATGAAAAGTTTTTTAAAAATAATTGTTGTTATAAAAAATGAATACGTGACAGAAATTATAGTTTGACTAATGTAAGGAAATCGACGTAAAATAGTCTACACATTTTTTTAACACTTTTCTAGATGTTTGGAGATTATCAGGCTTTAAATGTAAATAATTGAAAATTATCACTTTTATATGTTAGTCGGGAAAATATTAATAAGTTTGATATACATTTTGATTGTAAAAGCTACTTATCTTTTTCAGTTGTTTAAAAGCATTGTATAAATTACATTTTTAATTTTAGATAACTGCAATGCTAAAGCAGCATTTCAATTTGGATATCTTAAAATAGGTTGGTAAATTATATTTTATTATTTTCCTTATAGAATTATTTTTAAGCATATATTGGAAATTTATAATTCGAAACAAAGAAAAAAAGGTGTTCTACCTATTGGGCAAACTATATTTGAATAAAAGTAATTTCAATAATAATTAATGGTATTAATTAATATCAATATATCGGAAAATTGTAATTATATTAAAACATTTTTTTAGATAATCTCTTTTTCAAAGATATGTTGAGCGGTAAGTATATATTTTGGAATATTCTCAACTAAAAAAAATCAATTTTATTTCTGAATGTAACATTATATTATTTTCTAATAAAAAAATGCAACGTGATTTCAAACATTTGTTTAAAAATATCATAATTTATATAAATGTAGGACTTTTATAAATACAAACTGATATAACTACTGAGTATATGCATATCTTCTTCTTCTCCCTCGCCTCTATATCTTCACAAATAATGAATTTAATTACATGAATAATTAATTCGATATAACGCATTTAAATTTATATTTTTTACTATACTATAAATAATTTTCGGAAATAACTTATATATATATATATATATATTTATGTATTTTAAAGAATAATAGTAACAATAAATCCAATAAAACTTTATGAATTAAATATTTTTAAGACGTATCGAGAGAATATTTTATGTACCTACTCGAGAAGTTTGTCCCATTTATCGGTACGTATAATATTTAACACAAGTATTAGAAATGATTAAAAAAAGGATAGTTGATTGCGTTGTAAATATTAAAAATATGAAGATTTCATAACCAGAAAAATACCTACCGTTTTATAGCATTATGTTATTGCTATGGGTGTATGGCTAGGGCTTTGCATTTACTTTATTCATAATAGATACATTAAATTTCATGTCGGTCATTTCGTTATTGTGTATTATATTTATACATTGGTGAAGTGTAATGTTTTTCAAAATGTTTTATAGCTAAGTCTGGTGCGATAGGACCAAAAGAATATTGTGAACATTATACAGGTCATAACTTCATACTGTAAAAAATACATATATTCAACAAAAAAAACCGTATATTAATTACTAATAATATGCTCTTCTTCTATAGTTTCACTTTGTGAAGGTAAAAATTATAAAACTATTTGAGTATTTATTATTGTTTATTTAATATATATATGCAAACATGATTATATAAACATATAATGCCATTCATCATTTAACAATCTTCATTTACTGAGAACGTTGTGATAATAGTTTTTGGTATAAGAGTTGGTTGTTTATAAACTGTATTTGAACAATAGACGATTTTTTTTTTAGTTTAATTAATTACAGTTGTACTTATTTTTTGGCGATACAATTACATTTTATTTTATAACGTATATATATATTTTTTAATGGTATGATTCTTTGGAAAATTATAAAAATCATTAATTTATAGAATTTAATAGTTAAGGAAACAATGAAAAAAAATTTCGATGATTAATTTTATCCTTAATGAACCAAAGATAAAAGTATAAGAAGAATTAGAGAAATTTCAAAATAGTTTGTGCTTAATACATATGTTGATTAACTTACCGTTATTAAATCAAACAAAATAAACTAAAGTCAATATAAACTAATGTATTCAATGAAAATGATAACTATTATTTAATGACACATCATCATCTAGAGCAAATTGTACAAATTGGAGGAATGAAAAGTTAGTTTATACGTTTATATTCATAGTATGTGAAACATAATACTTTTTAAATTCATATTCCTATATATGATTATATTATATATAATGCCATTTTTACTGGAGATCCGTGGTTTCATATCACAAACAAACAGTCCATTATTACGAGTTCCATATAAAAAATCATGCTATTAATATCAATAAATTACATCAAAAATACTACTTTAATTCTTTATCAACTGTTTGATTTTCACCGTGCAGTTAATTTCAATGGCAGTGAAGCATTCGAATATACATATCGAAATCGTAAGTGGTTAATAATGATTTTCAACTATTATTTGGACAATGGAACCCCCCCCCCCCAATTCATAGTAAAATGCTTGGTTAAATAATTGTCGTATGTATTGATATATTATTATGTTTGAAATATAGATTACCACAAACGGCGTATTAAACTTTTTTCTCTCTATGAAATTTGTTTCGTATTTCTACGTTATTTATTTTTAACTAAATAATTAACGATTTTAGCGACTAAATTAACTGTCAATTAATGTTTGTGATTAAAAAAGTACACTTTTAAAAAATGTACTTTAATAGGTAGACCAGATGTATTTGAATAATATTTCACGTCGTGTAAAATTTCATTTATACAGAACATTAAAATAACTAGAAGTTTTCAATATAAACAAATAATAGTAAAACACAATTGTTATCCGAAATAAAAATGATTATTATGTTGTTTATAAATCATTATCAAACTATTTAAGTTTTCTAAAAACTACATCATATAGATGATGTCCTTTTTGATAATGTCACTACAATCATGGTAGTTGAAAATCTTCGCGTAATGTGGGTTTCCCTGTTTGTGATAATTGAAATATCGTTTTAAAACTAACATTTTATTGTAAAATAATCTAAATTAAAAAATTTGAAAGAACTTAAGCGTAGTCAACATACTTGTTAACCTGATATGCGCTATGTGATATTTTTCGTATATAGTCATTTATTTTTTGATTACATGCCTGTGTTGTCTAAATTAGTTACCTTAATTTTGTACTGTATAGTTTAAGGATAATAAAGCAATTATGTTGACAGATTTTTAAAGAAGAATGTGTACATATTAATAAACAAAATAATCTTATATCATATTTCCAGTGAATTCACAAAATACAAACGATGACAAATTAGGTGTGTTTATTTCATTATAATATGTGCTTTATTGTATTGACCTTATGCTCATTAAATTGAAAAAAATTATATTTGTGTTAATTTATATATATGTATTATATTATTATTTTTACGCAATTAATGTTTTATTAATGAAAATACTTTGATCGAAGATGATTTAAAAAGTCTTGTTAAAAAAAATCTGAATGTTTTAGGCATTTTACGTATATATATGAGATACCTGTTTGAAGTAGCCATTTTATGTATGTAGTCTTGTTGGTATTTTAAATATACATTTAATAGCTAATATATGAGTATAATATTATAATGTCAAAGCAAATTCACTCGAATTAAATTTATCAACCTTTTAGTTTACGAAGATGACAAGTTTTCAAATCCGAAGGATTGGTGTATGCAAAACATACCAAGTGTGTATTAATATTAAATATATATATTTCCTTGTTTATAATGTATTATTATCACTCTATCATTGTAAAATCTCAAATTAAATTAAATCTCAAAATTAAAGGTAATCTCGAAATGTTTTTGTTTTTGTAAATTTTGAGTGTGAAACCAATTTACAAATAATACAAATGTTTTAAATATACAGATTTACAAATATATTATGGTAATCTCAGACAGAATAAAATATTACGCTTGACTGACTATTTTCTTTGTTAATTATATATTATAAACCAATTGTTTTTTCTTTTTCCCATTAAATATACATTCCAGCTATATCGACTAAATTTCATAAAATATAGTTTAAACATAATAACTCACCATAAAAATAATTAAAATTTAGTATAAATAGGGTAATCATAAAAGGTACAGTTCAAGAATAGTGACCATTATTTGTCCTTAGTCAATGTATAATTAAAAAATTATTTTAGAATATTATATTCATAATGAAAATTAATTTCACTACGTTTTACTGAAATAAATTCATTAGCACAATATCAGAAAGAATCTTTTTGTGAAGGTAAAATTTATATAGATTGCTCATTATCATATATTTTAATTTGTAAACTTTAACGAAACATGATATTATTATTCCATAGTCCATATTATTACCTAATAATATCCCTAATCTAATTTATGTGAATTATACACGATTCTATACACTATAAAATGAACATATTGTATTTGCATTCCTACCTCATTAAAATGATGTTTATTTACAATATATAATACGTTATAAGTTTATTAAAGCTTTCATGGATTGAGAGTAGTGTAGTGTAGTCAGTGTAGTCGCGACAGTCAGACGTGTACTACATCACTCCGAAGATGGAACCTGCAACGGTTCCGAAACGTCAGAGTAAAAACATTATACACATGGATATTTCCGAAAATCACATAGTTAATAAATATAATACGTAAAATACATTTTTTCTTTATCATTATTATACAAAATTAGTGTGTGAAAGAAGTCATAGTTTTATTTATGTAATAAAACTGACATACAATATTCTACATAAAGTTTTGTTAACAATTATTTAGACTTTTGGAAAATACCAAACATGGAAAGTAAATAATTTTATTATACATAATACTGTAATATAATAATCTAAAAGATACGTATATTATTAAGTTTATAATGTTTAATGATAATCAAAATTATTTATTTAAATTTAGAAATTTTAAAATATAGGATGATTTTAATAATTTACATTTTTTTATTGAATTTAGACAAATGCGATGCCAAGACAGCATTACAATATGGATATTTTGTTATAGGTTGGTAAACTACATTTGATTACTTTCTTATAAAATTATTTGTAAAAGAATATTGGAAGTTTTTAATCCTACACAAAGAACTAAATTTGTACCATATAAAAATTCTATTATGAATATGAGTTTTTTATAAACAATCAGTGATCGCTCAATCCTATAATATAATTGTTCGATAATCGAATAATTGTAATTATATTTAAATAATTTAATAGATTATACAATGTTTAGTGAAGACCAAATTAGCGGTAATTTTAATATGTTTATTATTTATAATTATACGAGGTTATTATTTAAAAGTTACAATAAATTGTTTCCTGATAATCTTGAAATTCAAATTTTTTTTAATAATATTATTAGTTAAATCTGTGCATTAATACATTTATAAATTTATAATAAAGTTAATTTTTCAAAGTACTATATACGTATATTATATAATTTTAGTGGTAATAAAAGAAACAATACATAAATGGTTTATATTTTAGTTTTATCGAGAAACTATTTTATGTACTTACTTGAGAAGTTTTTACCATTTGTTGGTACGTATCATAATTTTACACAAGTACTAAAAATATTTTAAAAATTGATTTTTAATTGCATTGTACCTAAATCAAGTATAGTGATTACAACTTTAGAAAAGTACCAATCGTTTTATTGCTTTATATAATATATTTAGGTGTATGGTAACCGTTTTACACTCTTTCATAAGCTATGCATTTTTTTTCGGATTACTTTAAACACAATTTGACATATATATATACACGTTATTATAATTTAAACTAATTATTTGCGTATTAAATGATTAGAATTATATATTATTTTGAGTACTGTCAAACTTCATAATAATTATATACATTTTATGATTAGTCTTTGTTTAAGTACAGTTCATTGGCAAAGTATAATATTTAAAAAAAATGTTTTAGCTAATTCTAATGCATATGGCCCAAAATCGTATTGTGAAAACCATTCAGGTATCAACTAAATATTGGAAAATACAAACCAAAATGCAATAAAAGAAAAGAGTAGTTATTAATAATGATTTATTTTTCCTCTATAGTTTTATATTGCATAGGTAAAGCTATTTATTACTTTTTGTTATAAATATGTAATTCTATTACATATTCGATAACATTTTATAATTTTCATTATGATGGTTTTGTAATGATTGTTTTCTGTATAATGTCTTAAATGTATAAAATGGATTTGAACAGTAAACGAATAAATTATGTTTATTAAAATAGTTTTTTCATAATGAATTATTCTGATTTTTAATATACAAACTGCTCAATTACAGTTAATAAATAAATATATTATAATTACGGAACTACCATAAGTTTGTGTTTAATTAAATCGTTGATTAACTTATCGTTATTAATTCAAAAATAATAAACTAATTTCAATGACGTATTTAATGTATATAATAACTATTATATATATTTCCAAATTATCATGCAGACCAAATTACAGAGATTGGAGGGATAAATAGTAAGTATAATTGTTTATTTTTATAATATGTTAAACATCATAAATTTGTTTTCATTTATAAATTGAATTTTGATTTGAGATCAGTGGTACTATTTCACCAATACAAGGCATATCCAGAAAATAAAAGTACTCAACTTTTATATTTAAAACAAAAATCGTATTTAAAATAAAATTACATCGTATTATAGGTATATATATTACTTATTTTTCCATGTAGTTGTTTTTCCGTTCTATGCAAATTGTAAGTCATGACACAAGCTTTTTGATGCCCTCCTCATAGAACTCCCCCTCCATCTCTTTCGTTCACTTCAAGACCTCTTGTTTTCTAACCTCCTTATTGGTTAGAGATTTTTTCCCCTCATGTAAGTCTTCAGGAAAGTGAAAAAATGAAAATCTGAAAGCGCTAAGTCAGGGGAGTATGCAGGGTGGTTCAATATATTCCAACCAAACGAGTTCAAACGCGCTTTGGTGGCGTTGGGCGTATGTGGGCTGGTGTTGTCGTATAACAAACTCACTCCTTTTGTCAACTTTCCCCTCCGATTGTTTTGGATTGCTCTCTTAAGTTTTTGTAGGGTCTCACAGTATTATGCCACAATAATCGTTTTGCCTTTGAGGTAAAAAATCAACCAAAATGATCCTTTATCGGTCCCAAAACACGGATGCCATGATTTTTTTGACCGAAATTGAGGTATTGAATTTTTTGGCTGATGAGGTGTGCCACCACTGTGATGACTGTTTTTTTGTCTTAGAGGTGTAGTGAGCAACCCACTTTTCATTAGCAGTAGCAATGGAAAAAAATTTCTAACCGATGAGGAGGTGAAACAAGAGGTCTTTGAGTGGACGAAGGAGATTGCGGCTGAGTTCTATGAGGAGGGCATCAAAAGGTTTGTAACCACGACTTACCACCTGCATAGAACGGGAAGGCGACTACCTGAAAAATAAGTAATATATATATATATCTATAATGTCCTGTAATTTTTTTTTTTAAAATACAAAAATTTAGTACTCTTACTTTCTGTTTATGCCTTGTATATATAGTAGAACTTCGATTATCCGTTTGCAACGTGACATAGAGAGTGTCAGATAACTGAATTAGATACAAAAAACTACACATATTATAGTATTTAAAATTTTTATTCATTCATTTTAATAGCATATGAATTAGTGCAGTTACGATCAAATAAAATAATTTCAAAAATTAGTTAATTTAGTTTGTTTATTAACATTTTCACTTTCTTTATAAGCAAGTTTTTTATTTTTTTAATAGCATTATACTTGAAAAATTAACTTCATATTCTTCTTTGTACCAATAATACATTGGTGATTTTGTTATATATATTTTGACGACTTATGCATGATGACCGCTCATATTCTCTTTAGATTTAATAGTATTTTCATTCATTTTATATTCTTCCATTGTGGTGTTTATGAAACAATTTCGTCATCAATTAATTATTCGAAATGTCCGTTTCAACGATCAATATTAGGTCAGTTTTCTGGTATTTAAGAAATGTCTTTCACATCTGATAATCGGATATCATTGAAACTACATTTTATACAGGGTGGCTCTCTACTCGATGCATTAATTTCACTAGTGCATTCTATGTTCAAAATGGATGAAGAAATTTCATATAAACCATTGTCCGACAGTAATTTCGGTTTTTGTGATTTTTCAGTACATCCCGACTTTTACCCATTAAATTCCTTGTAGCTCAAAAACTATTCGTCACACAAAAACGCAATTATTACCATTAGAAAGAACATTAAATTTCCTTTTAGGTCTTTATTAGTAAGTATAATATTGTTAATTATTTGGTCCTGTGCACCTGCCCAAACATCAAAATTTTTAAATTTCCATATTTTTTGAAAATTTCAATGTTGTAAAATTATTGTACCACATCGTACTGGGACGTGTAATTTTTATATATTTATAATTTATTGTATACTCGGGAAGTAAGAAAGCACCTCAATGAGATATACCCAATCTGGATTGATAAAGGAGGTACTGTTACTTGGCCTCCACGTTTGCCAGATCTCACGCCTGTCGACTACTTTCTTTGGGGGTACATGAAGCAAGAAGTATACCATAGTCGAGTGGAAACGGTCGAGGAGTTAAGAGCACGGATAGAAAAAGCAGCTGAGAAAATACGCAAAATGTCAACTCTGGATGTAACTGTTAGAGGATTAAGGAAGAGAGTACGTGCGTGTCTGCGAGCAAATAGCCAGCACTTCGAACAATTATTACATTGATACCAATTGATAATAGTTGTTTGAAATAAGGTCAGTACCACTACAGACATTGATTTTAGTTGCTTTACATGGAATAAAAAAAGTTGATTTTTGTGAAATAGTTTAACCATTCACTTCCACCTACCACACTCCCTCCTCTCTCCCAACCTAACCCTTTCACGATATTAGTCTCTTAATTTATCCCCAGAACTTTTAAACATCAAAAATGAGCATATCGTTAAAAAGCTTAGTTATTGAGGAACATTATGTGAAAAATTACACGTCCCAGTACGATGTGGTACAATAATTTTACAACATTGAAATTTTCAAAAATATGGAAATTTAAAAATTTTGATGTTTGGGCAGGTGCACAGGGCCAAATAATTAACAATATTATACTTGCTAATGAAGAACTAAAAGAAAATTTAATTTTCTTTCTAATGGTAATAATTGCGTTTTTGTGTGACGAATAGTTTTTGAGCTACAAGGAATTTATTGGGTAAAAGTCGGGATGTACTGAAAAATCACAAAAACCGAAATTACTGTCAAACGATTGGGAATCGGACAATGGTTTATATGAAATTTTTTCATCCATTTTGAACATAGAATGCACTGGTGAAATTAATGCATCGAGTAGAGAGCCACCCTGTATATGAGCATTATCTTTTTGAATAATGATATCGTTGACTGTTTATGAACTTGAGTTTCTGTAGGCAAATTTAATTTTCTTTAAGTTCGTTGTAATGTTTGAATCAGAATACTTCTCTGATCTTAGATACAGTAAAATAGCATCTGTTTAAGAAAGATTGTTTAAATTTTCAGAATATTTAATTAAGTTTTCGAAAATAAAAGATTAAATTTGAATAAATCCTTCATTATGACGACTAATCTTTCTATTAAATCTTGATCCATCAATTGTATTAAAGACGTCGTCTACAATAACTTTTAATAATTACACGAATCACAATATTATATAGATTATAGCATGAAAAACTATAAATTGTAGGTATAAACACATGGTATATTCTATTAATAGTACACGATTACGTAATAACGATGGTCAACGCATTACAGAAGTTGACTGGTAATGGAAATTTTACAGAAGTCTTATATTATTGTTTACATATGAATGATTGTTATAGTTATATCAGTTATCGTCATAGTATAATACTGTTTATTTTAACCCATTGTATTAATTTTATCATGAAGAAAACTCCGACGGTAAAACGGCATTTAAACATGCATATCATAAACGTGAGTAAATTTTAATGATTCTTCTTTAATTTTTTTAACAAATTATCACATATAATTTGTGAATTGAGTGATTTAAATAACGGTTTTCAATAGCATATTGTAATATTTATATATATTTGGAATTCTTGTTATTATGTATTCAGTAATGCAATTTTTTTTGTATAGGATTTATTTAATGATTAAATAGGAAAAACATAATTTAATGACAAATTAGCTACAAATTGTAGTTATGTTAGTCATTAATAATTTTAAGTATGCTGACCACAGTGTTCGTGACTTAAAAATGTCAGATCTTTATATAGATATATTATAAAGTTATCAGTAAAATATATTGTATTTGATGTATTTTATACGTTGTGTATCCACATTAAAAATAAAATTTTCGAATAAAAATGGTTAAAAGTACTCAACATTTAACTAATAGTTTTATATCAAATATTTTTATAATGTTATATGATATTTATCAACCAGTATGTATTTATTTACTTTTTATGTAAATAGTCTAATAAGAGTAAAAATTATGGATATTATGTAAGGTGTCAGACCGTTATAATGCCGACATACATATAGTATAATGATATTAGAACATGGATTCTTCGTCCTTGATCGCGATTCGCAAAAACCTTATTAAACCGTAATAATTTTCAATTAAACAATTATAAAATCATGTGCTATCCGAAATCACGCGTGTCCTATGAATTTTTGTGTGTGTTTAGCAAGTAAATTGGACTATGATTACTAAGCATTAATGATTTATGATCTGTCGTACACTTCAAGAAATAAAAGGACAAAATGGTTTATTATTTAAAAATTGAATAATGAAATTCTTTTTTGAATTTTGCCAGTTACTCTTGAAGAAACAAACAAAAAAGAAACTAGTAATTTTTTATTTATCAAAGTATAACTTATTTAGAAGCGTCATTATGATTATTATTATTATAATTAATAGTCAAATAAAGCGTAGGATTTAAATGTTATGTAATGTAAATCTATATTTTATAAATATGAAGGTAAATAAAGGTCTAATTTAAAAATAAAAAAAATTTCAGCTTTTTTACATCAGTATTTCAAATATCTCTATAAAACAACCATTTTGAGTACGTAATTTTTAAAACGTTTTAAACATAAATAAAATGGCTTCTTAAAGAATATAAGTAGATCATTTATAATTCAAATGGTCTTTAAAGAAATTCGAAAAACTTTAGATTATAGAGATGGAATATTTCCAAATCCAATGACATGGTGTTTGGAAAACATTGCACGTTTGTATCAAAGTTCTATTAACTTGTATTTGTAAACATATTGATAAAATAGATATTTAATATATATTTATTTAATAAAAGAAATACATCTCTATATGCGTGTTTTGAGTTAAAAGTAAAAAAACTTGTTTGCTTTTTATAATAGGTTAATACCTATATTATATTATATACCTATATTATATTACCTAATACCTATATTATATTATATATTTTAATTATAATGAAATAATAAATATGTGTCTTAATATTTTATAAAAAATAAATATACACTTCAGATATTTTACTTGAATTATTTTAAATACGGTCTAATCAGAACGACTGATACTACTAATAGGAAAAATTCACAATACATAATTAACAATATTAATATTTTTTATTCTAGGATATAAGAGATCAGAAATAAGCAGTAGGAAAGAATTGTGTATTGGTATTATAAAGATAACACAAAGTCGTATATCTTACAATTTTTAAATATTTAAGTACATTAATTCTGCACGGTTAAATAAATGAATATTTAAGGAATATGTATATAAAAAGTATTATAGGAATAATTTTGATAACATAAGAGATTCGAGAGAATATAATAATTATTTAATGGCATGTTTTAAGGAGAAAAGAGACTGATACATCGAGAGAGAACCAATAAAGAGATGTTGGATATGATTGAGAGTGTTGTGAAGATGACTGGTGTAAGTGTTTAGGATGAGAAAGATAGTGAGATATATTAAAAGAGATGGCTATGGAAAAGAAAAAGTAGAATTTTAAAATTGATTTAAATGAATTATATGAGTATGTTATATGAGTAATTATATGAGTAGTTATATTATAAGTATGGACAATTTTGTCATTTATTCGTTCTATATATAATATACAACTCTTCTTGAATTGAAATTATTTTCTCTCATATTTGAAACATAAAGTAAATTGTAACATATATAGTATTATACAAAAAAAAATACGTTACAGGAATTACAGCTTTACTTGCAATATTCTACATAAAATTATTTTAAATTTTCTAGATTATTTCAGGTCAACACATTTTAAACGTAAAGTACTTTATTGTAAATTTACAATATTTTTTGTTTGTTGAAAAGATTAATAATATTAATATGAAAATTAATAATTTTGTAATTTTGTATGATTTTAAAAGTTGCATATTTATAATTAGACAACAGATTATACTATATAAATCGAATTTTTAATAATTTTTGGTTTTAGCTCTTTCTATTGATGATGCTAAGTTAGCACTGCAGAATGCATACTACCATAGAGGTTAGTATAATACACGTAACTATTTTCTGAAGTAAATTTATTTTTAAATGAGTTTGCAATATTTATTCTTCTATAAAATAATATTATTATACATTTTGAAATAATAAGAAATATAAAAACTGAAGAATTTCGTTGTTGAGCAAAGTGAACAACAATTTATATAAAAAATGTAATACTATTTGAAACATCAGACATAGTGGCATTCAGTTAATTTATATATATTTTTCTAAATATAAAATCTTACTTATTTCCTTTGTCTATAAATATTGCATTTTGCCAATTTAGAATGTGATATCTAATAGTTATTATTTGTGTATATATTGAATATATTGAATCAAACACATTTTAATAAAACTAATACAAATGTAAATTAAGGGTATACATAAAAAAATATGTTTCATACTTGTATATCATGAAATTGGTATTATAAATAGAAGAATCCAATAAATAAATATGTAGTTTTGTTATTTATTAATAACATCAATGCATACGAAACTAATGGAATATTGCTTATATTTAAATACATATACTAAATTATTAATCTGTTTATTATTTTGATACAAAAAAGTTGATTCCAAAAAATCTACGAGCAATGCAAGTACGTATAATTTTTGAAAAATATTTTGAATTGAATGATAGGAACGCATACTATATGCTAATTAATGATGTTAAATTGTAATTAGATTTCAATCTCATATTTCATCTCAAGAAATATATTAATTGTTATTTAACAAATGCATATTTATATTATAAATTATTTATTTAATGTAGGTAGTTTTATGCACATATAATTATATTATATTATATATACTAATTGATTAACATAGCTTCACGTGTGAATAGTTAAAATTGTATTTTTTTCGCTTCCAACAGAAATCGAATATCAAGAGAATTCATTAAACTATTTTTCAATAGTATTTCTGCTTTAGGATACACAATACTATTTGTTTTTCTTTCTGTATCATAGACGAACGAATTTGAATGTTTACCGATGCGTGTGTATGCTACACAGAGCAGTTCATGTGAGAAACATGGATTTTCCAAATTTAGTTTACAAACTTGTAACGGTTGTCATTGAGTTTTGTTAATGGTTATTGCAAAGGCGAGCCGCACCGGAAACTGCAAATGTTTGAAGTCGAAAGACAGATTTGTCGAAATCATTGGAATTCTTGACAACAGTACAACTTTTCATTTATAATTTCCATTTAAAAATGTTGCCTCGATGATATTGTTCATCATCTTTTTCACTGTAAGCCGGTTTCATTGCAAAATCGTGGTGGATTGATGTTCCAGAAAAGTATGATAGGCACTCTAATTTTCAATGTCAAAATGTGCGGTGGCATCCGTGGCAAATTAAGCAAATTCAAGAATACAGTTGGATAATTGATTGCTTCATCTTGATTCATTACGGTGTCGATTGACTTAAATGTTGTAGCTTCGCCTAGAATTGCATCTTGAATGCATTAATTGATCACGTTTACATCATTATTTTTGGCTGCTAATATAGCACGTGCACTAAGCAATTCATAATTTTCGTAGTTTTGTACAATATTTGAGAAAACCTCGTCGATTAATTCGTTTTTGGATGCTGTTGTTTTACAAAAGTTGCTTGGCATAGTTATGCATTGTGTGTGTTTATCGATGGCTATTTTTTTATTCCTGATATCTAGTAATTATTTGATGAAACATTCAGCTGAAACATTATGTTATAGTTGTATACGTATATTGGGTGTCAGTCAATTTCCGCACATGTTGCCATAAAAATGAGGATTTAGGAGATGCAATAAGTTCATTAGCGGGTTTTGAACACGGTATTTACTGGGAGAGTTTGTCGAAAATTACCAGACAAAAAATGAGTGTGCCACTAAAGAGCCGATTTTCTCTTAAATCTTTAAATGTACATTGTTGCGCTTCTATTGATTTTTGTGCATCATAGTGAATTAGTTGTCCTATATTACAAGTCAACATGATTTCAGTAATTTTTCTATTCCAGAAGTTTTGTTAATATTACATGTTGGGGTTTCAAAAATGTGTATATTCAACTGTGATTTCAGCGCTGAAAGCGCTGTTCGGCAACAATTCAAAAGAATTCCTGCGATTCTATGAGATACAATTGCAAGTGCAATACTATTATATACAATTTGTGCTCGAATGGTTGCTAAAATAAGTGAAATGTGGAAATTTTTTTTGGTTTCTCCAGACACATCAAGAATGGGAAGACGTTTAGACTGTTGACGTTGGGGAACTGGGTGGAGAGGTTCAAGATCGATTCTGGGATTGGACTGTCTGAGAGGCAGTTCGGTAGTTCGGAAGAATCAGTGTACTGACGACGCGTTACGCGTACTCTATGGTATCTTGTGAACGCGCGTGACGCCGTCAACTATGCCGTGGTCGTTAGTTTCGATATCCGGAACGCTATTATCTCCGTTCTATAGGAGACGAAAATTACGTTTCCACTCGCGCAAAACATTCTTGGCGCTTCATTCTTAAAATTAAGGACATCGCAAGATAGCACATTATTTTTATTTTCCCAAGCACAACACTTGGATGAAGAGTGTAGTTATTATAATGAACTTCATAGTGGAATTCAGCAAAATTAATTTCAGCGTGTAGTGATCGCCTAGATCTTACAGCGCGTACTCGATTAGTTTACAGTATTATTTTTCTCCGTTTGTTCGTTCTTGAAATTCGAGATTTTTTTTCGTGCTTGAAGTGTAGATCATCCAATTGCTTTTTGATTGGGAGGTATGATTGCACAATTTTTTGAAAATAGTCACCAAAAATTATAATAAGTTTTAGGTGATTATGTTTTAAACGCAATAACAATTTAAATGGTCACCATGGTAATTGTTTAATTCCTAGAATCCTAAAATTTCCCGTATCAGTTAATATTATCGTTATGCGTATTTCAAATTCTATATTACAGAACCCTTTGCGAGTGTACGCACAACAACCTACTATAGTTACACTACAATCAGATCAACAGTTTAGGAACGCATGTGGGGCACACATACAGACAGACATTCATTTTTAAATATTATTTACACCCCCCGGTTTGTTCTACTTTTTAGATAGGGCGAATGGTGATTAACGACCAACACTTGTGATTCCAAATTAATGCAACTAAATATATTGAAAAAAACAAAATGATGATTAATGAATTGGCGTCCCCGTTATAATTTTAATAATTATATGTACACAAAATACACATTGATAATACTAAATAATATAATAATGATACGCTGACCTAACCTCCGTCTTTACTGGACCGTGATGGATGTTGAATTCGTTGAAAGTGTGCGTCCGCACACAATACTGTACGACGCACCAGTATATCGGATGCACAACGTGTCTTTCGCTGGATGTCCAGGACCCACACTGCTGCTCGCAAAGTACACGGCTAAACGCCGGACGACAACGACGACGAAGTAAACGCAATCGGTATTTTCCGATTATTAGTATAAATATTCTTAATACTTCGCCTACAACAGACCATGGGTCGTTCGCGTTATCGCGGTCGGGGAATAACGATAGCGGAGTGGCGCGAACATATATATACATTATACTTAACATTTATATAAAATGTACATATATATATATATATGTATAATCATGAGTTTACTATACAATGTTTGTAACAATGAAAAACATGAAATATTTAAATTTTTATATCTATTTAGGATTATTTGAGGAATATTTTAATCTCATGATTAATTCATTTCTTACATGTCTTGGTATGTATTAAAATTATTTTAATACGGTTGAATATATTATATCAATTATTTACTATCTTTCATATTATTTTATTCAATTTAATTCAATTTAAATATTTTCGTACATTATACCTTATATGTAAATTAAATACATAATTAACTTGGTAATTACAGTCGAGGGGGAAACAGTGTCTTCTTCTCCCTTTTTATTTTGTTTGCGCCGTCGCCAGCTTTACCTATCTGGTGAGGTTTCGGCGATGACTGGTGCTCTGGTTGGTACGGTTTTACTTGCACGGGCTTGGGTACATAACAGTATAAATGTATATAGTAAATAACATCTTCGATTCCTAATAAGAAGATTACACTTTACCTATTTACTCAGAATCGTAATAAAATACTACATATTACAACGACACGCAATACATATAACTCAAATCCCTATACATACAATGCCACTAAAAAGAAACAAGGACACTGTAGTCGACCTGTCGAAATTTAGCCCAGAATCGCGTGAACACAGACGGGTAGACTTCAGGGAGTATGGTTCTGGAATTCGGTGGCTTGTCAACTGCGAAGAACACCGATCACCGAACACCACCTGCGTTCGACTGTTGTTGTTGACGAACAGAACGACACGATTTCGCGACAACGGACATTTTGGTTTCAAAAGGAAAACAGTGTCGACCGTAGTGCGAAACGGGGATCGCTACATATGAACAATATTGGATTTCTCGATTCCGGCGCATGGTGTTGGCGGTCGATGACAGTTAATCATTAGTATTGTTAAATGAGTAGTTATGTATTATATATGAAAAATAAATATTTATTGTAAATTACTGATTATTATCAACATTTATATTCACGATATCGAGTTTTGTTTACATTAACTCTAAGTAATCTCATATTTAAAAGAAAGCAAAATATTGTGTTCAATGATTTTTTTAGATAATTTGAGTATACAGGGTCCAGTTCAATATTGTCAAAGTTTCAAATCATCAATGGAAACTACAGCAGCCGATGGTCCAAGTAACTAGTCAAAATTGTACTATTTGTCTACGTGTTTCCTAAGAAAGAGTCCTCCATTATATTTTATAGTTCTGTATATAAACAAATAAAAATAAAAGTATATTGAACATTCAGGCAACAATATGAAAATAAAATGTCTAATTAATTGTCTGTGTACATTTAAAATATTAAAAAGTTAACTGTGATTTTGTTTAAAACGTATATTATTGTTTTATACGAAAGGTGCAATATAGTGCATGGTGTAGTTATTCGAAATGGTTCTCCCAGAAATCTTTCACATACATCTGCTTATTTTAAACCATAAGGTCAAATTTAGCATAAAAATAAATTGTTTTTTATATCAAAATCATATATAACAAATACAGATTTTTATTCATAAAATGATGATTAAAACATTTTTTCAATATTTATTATTATCCAATATCATTTTTTTAGGTCATTCAGGTGTAGTTGCAGATAATGAGTATTATGATATTAATACTCTTTTCAATACTAGTCCAATATTACCAAATACATTTGCCGATGGTCAAAGCAGTACAGTCGACCCCAATCAACTTTTCATCAACATAAATGACTTAGGTTATGATTAACAGTTTAATAGGCTTTTTTTGGTGTATATTAATAGTATCAAAATAATGATTTGTCCTGTTCGATAACAATTGGATAGTTTTTTGTCTATAGTACATAGAGGAATGTTTCTTCTTAATATTTTCTACACCTTTTGAGCACAGGATCAGAGTGTCGTGGTTATTCAGTTCACCGCGACGTGCACGTCTTCAATTCGTCTCAACTAAAAAAAAAAAAAAAAACTATTGAGTTCTCAACGAATAAAGTGTGTTGTTTACACGATTAATATTCATTTTAAGAAAATGTGTAAATATTTAATCCAATCAAAATCCAAAAATTTTATTCATTATACGGGATAGTTTAAAAAGATATAATTTGAATAATTTACAATTATAAATAAACATTTAACTATATAGAAGAAAAATTATCTGAACAAAGACAAAAATTTTATAAAGTTTATTTAAATTCAATTCATGACGTTTGAAAATTTTTAATTACACAATTGTAGATTTGTATGTATAAATATATTTATTATTATTTAATAGCATATGTATATCAATTTATGAAAACAACATTTTGAAAACTATCCAATATTGGCTCTTATCGAACTTTATACTTATAATATCATATTAATGATTAAATGTTATTATCTTCATTATATGTAATTGATTTTGGTCATGTATAATATTCATTGTTTTTATGTTTTTAGATGCTGCTGCTATACATGATAAAGAGCTCGATTGGAATTTCAACCAACCACATGAATTTACAAATGCTGCAGGTAACGTTGATCCCATCTCCATATAAAGCCTGTTGGTTTTATTAAGGGATTAGGTAGTTATAAATAAAACATTGAAGATATTCGATTAACGTTAACAGATAACAAATATAAGTAGTCAGAACTATTATATCAATATAAATACAATTTGTTTAATAATATCTATTAATAATTACTATGCCACGGTTTCAGTATTAATTAGGTAATTTTAGTTTTGAAATAAAATACGTAATATTGTTTTAAAATAACCACATTTTTTTTCAACTTTACCAAAGAACTATGTTTTTACACAAATACGATAAGTAGTAATATTTTCAATTTATAAATCTATCAATCAATTTTTTTCATTAAGTAATAAACAAATCATTATTCAATATTGACCAGAATCCACTATTATTGTTATTATTTCATGTTAAGGAGTCATTCGATTCATCTCCATTCATATATAATATAATTGACATTGGTTAAGTAAAATATTCATTTTTTTTTTTTTAGAAGATTTCAATGCACAATTTCCTCAAGAATATTTGTATTTTAATCCATCTTTGGCAACTACAAGTGCTGGAGATCAGAACCCCGTCAACTTAAACCAAACACGTAATTATGCACTGTATAGTTTCACATAGTTTTTATTTACTTTTTAATGATCACAAAAACCATTTTTATTTTTATTTAGTTATTTGATTATATTATTTAATATATTTAAATAAAGTGAAAGGATAAAGAGTTCATAAATTCCATGATTTATTAATAGAATGAAGGGAAAATTCTTTCTTGACGAAAATGTTAATGATGTTATTGTGGATTATATCATTATTTATTCCTAATAAATGCGTAATTTGGTGAATTAATTAATTTTTTTTTTAGCTGTTCAACGTCAAGAGCAGTTTTCCAGTGATCCTGACGTCCCCTTCTCACCATCTATATTTATATCTTCTCCAGATCATGACTATTTTGATGACCCAAACTATAAGCGTCTTGATTAACGTTATTTATTTATTTATTTGTAATTTATAAATCTGCTTTCATATATACAGTTTCGTTGTCATTATTATATCGTTTACTCGTATATACTTTTTTTTTAAAATCAAATTCAAATTTAATTTAATTTTTAGTAAAATTATAAGTAATAATAACATTCTATCATATTCATTTTTTTGTAATGCATAATCCGAAATAGCTGAGTATTTATTTTTAATTTATCAATCGAAAATTGGATTTTACTTGTTGAGTATAATTACAGTAAATCTTATGTTGCATAATTATTGTGGTGCATTTGGTCCATCATCCGTGGTAACATGTGTTTTTTTGATTTACTGTTATTAATCGGTCACTATTCATGACCTTAGAATTAAGATTGCCCAATGTGAGTAAAAAATCAATACGTAATAATAAATCATTAGTTCGTTCTCGTTACGTTACACGTTACGTATTTATGGATTCTTGGTTACTATAGCAAATGTAAACTATCTTCCTGTAATACTCCGAGCAAATCAGTGGTAAGTAGCCTTCAAATTATTTCTTGTTCATAGTTATGAACTAAAATGTAATTACAATGTAAATAGGAGATCAAAAAACTCTGATTTAATTTTATGAATCACTCATTGACGTGGTTCTGTGTGCGATGCGGTCTTTTTTATTAATAGTACAACATAATAATATTTAGAAATGTAAAACACTGGAGTCGTCACATATATTTAAAATAAATTTCAAAATCATTTCAATAGCAGTAATAATTTTATATATAATAAATAAAAAATAACAAGTGATTTTAATATAAATCATTTTACATTAACGTATTTGGATAATGTTTTTACGAAATATCTCTGTAAAGCTAAATGTATAACTATGATAACCAACATTTGATCATCAAAAAAAATATCACAAGGAAGTTCCAAACTTAAGCCCCATACAACATAAAACAAACTTTTTTTTTTATTGCTTTTATTATAAATATTACAGCACAACAATTATTTATATTATTATTAAATACATTATATTACTTATACATTATATTATATGTATAAATTAAAATTATGTTTAAAGTGAGAACAGAGAAAAAAAAACAAAAAGAAGAAACAAAAAAAAAAAAAAACAAAAAACAAAAGAAGAAAAACAAAACAAAAAAGGTGAAAGAATGTAAATTGTAGAAAAGTAATGGTTTATATAAGGAAGCCAGCTTTAAGGATGAAGGAGATTGTTGCAAAAATTACTAAAGGGGAACGGGAGTTAAGAAGGAGAAAGACGTTCGGAGAGGAATATCCAAGGGAATAGAGGCGGGAATGAAGAAGATTTCTGTTGAGAGATATGGATGGATAAAACAAACTTAAATGGTATTAATTATTTTGTGTCGTAATACTACAAATTAATTTTTTTTGAAATACGCTGATAGCATGTTCTTTTGATTTTTGCAAAAATATTTGTTTAGTTTTCGATTTTTATTGTTACTGTACATTAAATAAATTAACACTATTTGTTTGCTTAATAAACGATTTGTGAACTTGTTTACTTGAGACCACATGTCTCGAGATTCGTATAATCTAAGACGTAGACTGGTTAAACTGTAATAAACTATCACGCAGTCTACAACATATAGTCAATGAACATGAGTTTCACCAAAAGCATTTATGTTTTAATTTTTGTAATAAATTTAAAAATTATAACTGTCCATAACTATGATGCCAACGGTATGTATGATCTATACAATGAGTACAAATTAAAATATATTAAATTTAGATATTTAAATTATGTATGTGCGTTTTTTTATTGTGTGTTATTAATTATTATCTTTTCATTTTTATTGTTAACAAATAAATTGATTGTATTCATAAACAAAATTCAACAGGCGCTTTATATGACATAATAGAGAATATTTAAAATTAATATGGTTTAAAAATGAGTTTTATTGTAGCTACGCATAAATAACTTCCTAATATTTATAATACATCAGAATAATAAAATGCACTGAAACTGTTAATGTTAAACTATTTAAATAAAGTTAGAGATATTTTTTCTGATTTATTGAATTACAGCAATAGTTTAATTTATAATAAATAATAAATAATAATTTATTTGAATATAAATCTGTTATCAATTTAATTTACCATTTGATATTTGAGTTATGATTTTATAAAGTGTTTTTGTAAAGTCAAATGTAGCATATTTACCAACACAGATATAAACACCAATTATAAAAAATACCAAAGGGAAACTTCAAAGTTAAAAGCCATACAACATAAACGAAAGTCTAACGGTATTAATTATTTTGTGTCGTAATAGTTCAAGAGAATTTTGTATTGGATACACTGATAATATGTTTTCTTAAATTTTGTAATAATACTTGTTTAATTATCGATTTTCATTATTACTCTACATTAAATAGATAAACGATATTAACTTATTTGGTGTATGACTTACAAGTTATTTATTCGAGACCACTTGTTTGAAAATTCGTATAATCATTAACATAGACTATAATTGTATTGTATTCTCTTTAAAAAAACGCACTTAATTTGGCGCAATAAAAAATATTAACAACTATTTAAAAAAATATTTAGTTATTAATTATTTACAGAACTAAATCATTAGGTATACAGTGTATCCTCATATGAATTAAATAATTATTTTAAATGTAAAATTATTGTCTAGAACTCAGACAGTAATTTAAAAACGTACGTTTTATTCGAAATTACTAATCACTTTCATTAATAATATGTAATCTTATGCATGTAAAATTATAATACAAATTTTGTAATGTAAATATATTTTAAATTTTATTTTAGATTGTATACGTAAGATTATTGGTTTCCTATTTTTGTAAATACAACTGTATACTTTGCAATAAATATAAATATATTAATCCTTAAACTATATATTATAACATGAAACAAAATTTTGTATTATGACTCACTTATGATTATTGCACATTACATTTTGAAGGAAGTGAGAATATAGGGTTTTCTTTTTAAGGGAGTGCTAGAATAATCTGTACTCGAGTTACGTACCGTGTGTAAATTCTACATATTTGATCATTTTTTTTGACATGTTTACCGATTTTTTAAGCGATTTCATGAATTTAAATTATATAATTGTTTGTGAATTTTATAGACAATTATATTGCAGTGTTATTACGCAAAATATTTGTTTACTTAAACTTGACCGTCAACATATGTATTACCGGGACAGTTTCAGTTTTAGAGTATATGTCTTAGTAACCCCCGATTCAACAGATGATGAATATATGTCTCACTTTATTCGAAAAAAACCCCTTAACTTCTATTTATAATTCGTAAGATCATACGAATCGCAAAACACGAAAAGTCTTGAACAATTTTTTTTTTTTGAGTTGAAAGTATAATACATGAACAATATTTATCATATCAATTGAATATAATAAACTATTAACATCGTTCATATTTGTTCTTCCAATACAATAATATTAGTTTAAAATTCGAAAAGTTATAAAATTCTTAGGCATTGAGGTACTGTTTGTACGGCTTGTTTCACAAATGATTACAGTCACTAAAACCAATAGGAGTTGCTTTTGTCATAAAAGGCAGTGTCTATAAGTGGTATTGTTCATATCGAATCATACAACATTATATTTATTCTATTGCTTTGAATAATTGTAACATTAATTGTTTATCATTATCTAGATCAACTTATAAATAAAGGAAAGATAAATAGTTAGTGTTATCTTTATAATATATATTATTGCATTTATATTAGAGATTAATAGTATCATATCGTATACAAATAATCACATATTAAAATTTCCATATAAAAAATCGTATTATTAATATCATACATCAAACAATATAATATTTTTTTCATTTACTACTGTATTATGTTTTTTATGTAGTAAACTTCAATAGTAGTGAAGCATTTAAATATGCATATCTTAATCGTAAGTCATTTATAAATATTTTAATCTAATTTTCTGAAAAATGAACAACACTGTCGTGAACTGTTTGATGTCAGTAGTGCTATGAGTGTTGATGAATTATTTAATGGTTGGTATATTAATTACTACAATTTGTGTATTACACTTTCTTTTTAATAAATTAAATGCATGTATTTTAGTTGTATAGAAATTCCATTATTTAGTTAGTTTATTACGAATCAAGACTCGTTATATAAAAACTACCAAAACTATATAATTTACGTTGCTCCTGGATAATGTTTTTAAATTAATATTCACGTCTCGTGAATTTTAATTTATTCAGATTGCTGAAAAAATAGATTTGTTCAATACAATTACAATATTTAACAGTAAAAACAAACAAATTTTATCAGAAGTTTTACTACCTGAGATGTCATTAAGCTATTTTAGTTTCTATATATATTTTATTAATTTAGGAGTCCATCTTTTTGAAATTACCTCTGTATTTTGATGTGGTAGCTGTGCATTAACATAGGTGTAAAACTTTTGTGGTCTCTGGAACTTTCCATAAGTGACCGTAAAAATATCCCTATTCTTATTGAAATGTATAAAAAATTTATTTAAATTACAAAATATTAACATAATTAAAACTTAGTCGACGAACTTGCTAAGTTTTTATACGATGATTGATATATCTTTTTATCAGTAATTATTTTTCAAGTATTGAGTGCTTAGTTTAATAGAGTTAACAAAATATTGTATACATTCAGGGAAAATCAATTATATTACTTTATTTGAATAAACAAAATGTATGAATATTAAAATCCAAAGTATTTATTAATCATGTTTCTAGTCAGTTTGAGTAATACAAAATGCTCTAGATCAGGTAGAATTTTCATCAATAAATACCGAATAATGCATTGATATTATTGTGATTGGCTATAAAAAATATAAATATACATATATATATATTGGTGTAATGAGCAGATAGTAGTATGATTTTTACATTAAAATATTTATTAACTTAAATAATTTACTCAAGGAAGATGAAATTCCTATTGAATAAATCTGTAATATTTTAGGAATTTTACGTCAATATACCGTGGACCTTTTTGATACAGCTATGTTGGGTATATAGAATGGAATAAATTATATTTATTAATTTACTTACAATCATATGCATGAAAGGGAACCATGATCAACGCCAAATGATATTAAATGCATTTATTAATTTTTTAGTTTTCAAGGATGAGAAGTTTTTAAATCCGTTGGATTGGTGTATGATGAACATTTCAAGTACGCATTATTTTAAATATTTAAATATTTCCCTATTTACAGCAACATGTATGAATCATTACACAATTATATTAGTTATTATCTATTTACACATGATATACAGCATTAATAAAAAAAATTAATATAAAATAAAAATGTTTTTTCTTCATATAACAAAAAAATAATTTCGTAATCGTTAAATGAAAGAATTATAAATTATTAAAAATGATCTTTCCTTTCATCACTACTAGTGTTCTTTTTAACACTTTTTTTGTCGTTTTTTTAATTTTTCCAAAATGTAACTTAGAATTTAATAAATCTCTTATAACACCGGGTACAATTTCTGTTCACCGTCACTTGAATATTTTTCAACATTCTTCTCGACATGGTTATCTGCTTCACTGTTACTATCACCAACAACTTCAATATTGTCAGATGCCGAATAATTTACAGTATCTAATAAATTCAAAATACGGGTTTGTTCACGTTCATTCATATTAAAGTTTTAAAAAATACTGTCACAAAATTAATAAAAATAATTACGTTAATATTCACGTAGAATACATGTGTAACACGTATGTGTTTGTCTTTATATATTCGCATCTGAGATATAACTAAATCGTAAATGGCGATAATACATTCAAGTAGTTAGAATTATTAAAAGGTATCTAAAATTATACTTATCAAAAAGCAATAGAATTTAAGTTATGACATAAATAATAACAGTGGGATAAGATAATAGCCCGCGCGACTAACGGAGGATTAATAATGAAAAATGTAATTATTAAATTTATAATGGAAACCAATTAACAATAATGAAATCGTTTTAAATATAAACATGCATAAGTGTTAAATCATTAACAGAAAAAAAGATATTTATAGTTCTATTTAATTTATTTAATATTTTAATATTTTATATTATATTATTGATTTAATATTTTATTTTATTGATTATTTTATACTTTTCATACTTTTAATTAGTGCATTCTCTTAATTTACATTAAATATGGTTGAAACAATGACTATTTGTGAAATAAAATATAATTCAGTTGAAACAGGTTAATCATTGTTGGTAGAATAAATTCCAGAAAAATTATTAATTGTTTGTATTGAAGCAGTGTATAAATAAAAAACCCGTAAAACCAATACTCACTACGCATCGAGCAAATATTTTGGATCATGAAAATGTGTTATGGTTAGGTACTTAGACACTTCGGAATACATGATTCAAAATGTATTTATACGGATAAATATATTGGGTATCAAAAGTCATCAACCTGTGTTACAAAAAAAGCATCACGAAAATGTCTAACAGGCTACCAACCAGAATACATTTTCATGTCAAAATTATTGTGCGTACTTTTTTAGACCATTATTTCTATGATAAAAAGTAATTAAAATATTAAAATTAATTATACTAGGAATTCGTAATATAGATGAGTTAGGAAAAGCTCTCTTAAAACGGTGTAAAGGTAACTAACACAAGTTGCTCATTATTATATTATTAATAAATTGTAAAATTTTTATAAACAATAATATTTCACGTTAGTAAATATTATATTTTAATTGTATCTCTAAACCAATTTATGTAAATCATATATGATCACTACAAATAAATAATCCTGCTATTGAATTCGCTGTGCTAATAATATAACGTACTTAACTCATTAATATTATATGTGTTCATAATATAATACATAAAATAAATTTACTATAATTTTAATTATAAAAATTCAATACGTGATAAAAATTATAGTACTGTATTGTAAGGATATTGACAATATTCAACACATTTTTTTTAACAATTGTCTAGATGCTTGGAAATTACCAGGCTTTAAATGTAAATAATTGTTTATTTTCACTTTTATATGTTAATCGGGGAGGTATTATTAATTTTGACATATATATATTGATTGTAAGAGCTACCTATTTCTTTCAGTGTCGTAGTTGTAGGGAGATGGTGGGGATAGACTCCCTCAAGGCCTTTGTAAAATAATGAAATTAATTTGTTATTATATATATATATATATATATATATATATATATATATATATATATATACATATATATTTATTAGTATAGATTTGATATATATTCCATTATAAAATTCAACTGTATACAGTAGTATTTAAAAAAAATAGGTAAACCTGTGTGGGTGGCGACGCCCCTACTCTATGTTTACTTAACAAATTATCTACTTCCCCTCCATGACACAGAACATAATCATAACTACGCCACTGATCTCTTTAATGTTTATAAATGATATATTAATATTTGTACTATTTTATATTATCATAAATTATTTATGATCATTATTATTTATAGATAAATTTGATGCCAAGGCAACATTGCGATATGCATATTTTAAAATAGGTTGGTAGATTACATTCGATTATATTCTTTATAGGATTATTTATAATTATATTTTGAAAATTTACAATCTTAAACAAAGATTTAAATATGTTCTATTTATCATGTAAATTATATTGTAAATATAAGTTATTCTATAAACACTTATTGGTGACTTAACTTCATAACATTTTTAATTAAATTAAAATTTTTTTAGATCAATTGTTTAATTTAGAGATCTTAGCGGGTATGTAAATATTTTTAAAATTCTCGTTACTCAAAAATATCAATTCTATTTTTGATTATTACAACAAATTATTTCTTAATTAAAAATTACAACTTGATATCACCCTTTTCTTTTAATATTTATTATAATTTAGTTAGGTTGCACTGATGGGAATTTTCCTATCATTGATAATTTGAATTCAATATTAGGCATTAAATCCAATAGTTATCAAACTAGACTTACTCATTATATCTGTAATGTATTGATTATAAAGGTTTTCTTTTTAATAAAAAAAAAAAATTAAACATTTTTATAAACGTAGTTATTAAAAAATTACTAACTGATAATAACTTACTAGGTATATGTATATCTATATAGTCATTGTGTATAATTTAATGCAAACTTAATATAATATTATGTATTTAAAATGTTATTACGTGCAATTATATAGATTTTAATTGGGAATAATATATATGCATTTTAAAAAATTGAAGCGACGATGAATAAAATTAAACCTCATAGATTAAATGTTTTCTAGATGTACCGAAAGGATATTTTATGTACATACTAGATACATTTTTACCATTTGTTGGTACGTGTTGTAATTTAAATAAGTATTATTAAACATGTATGATAAATAAATAAAAAACGATTTTCAATTGCATAATACATAAAAAAATTACAATGATTTCAAATTAAAAAAAAATCTATCTTTGTATGGGATTTTTTTTTTTTTGGGGTGGGGGTTCTTGGTCATTAAGACCATACAGTCAAACAAATTCCTCGCCATCAATCCTTCTCGTCTGCTGCTATCCTCCATGATATATCTGGTCGAGATCTTCTCACGTCCGTTTTTACACAGTTTTCCCAACACAGTGGTGGTCTTTCTAGTGGCCTCTTACCGGTCGAATTCTTCTTGAACGTTCTTCTGCTGACTATGGAGCCTATTTGTTTCCACCTGTGACCCTCCAATGTCAGCTTTCACTTTTTAACTCTTGAAATGTTCGGTATTTGAATCATATCTTCGAGTTATGTCGTTTTCGCCATTCTCCCATGTGAGTGTCAATACAGGGACCATAAATTTTCTTAAAAATTCTCCTGCTAAACACTTGTTATCTTGTTTCTTCTGTTCTTCTAAATAGTCACGTCTTTGAGGCATATAACGTTATTAGATCGTATCAGGATCAAATATATCTATATTTTTAGGTTAACTGATATAGCTTTCGAGCTCAGTTTTTTCCAAGTCTAAAAAAGCTCATATTACGTTTCTGTATTTTAGTACTGATTTCCATTTTTAAGTCGTTGTTTTGTGTTAGAAAGTGACCCAAGTACTTAAAATGTGTCACGCTCTTAAATATATGCCCTTCCATATTCATAAATTGTCTTTGCTGGTATTCTTTATCTTAACGAGTTATCACCATGTTTTCTGTATTTTTACTGTTAACATATTAACCGACTTTTTCTGACATAGTCAAAAGTTTCTCTATGCATTATCCTCTTTTTCAGTATATTTTGGTAATGCTATGTCATCTACTTAGGCAAGGAGGTTTATGTTTGAATTTCCTAATACAGTTCCAACCTTAAAATTAATTTCACTGATTACTTTCACCAATACTAAATTGAATAGTATTGGAGATAGTGTGTATCCTTACCTTAGGCCAGTAGTTATTTTAACTGGATTTGACGCTTTTGATGCAAATTTTACTATCACTATTACTTCTACTACCTTAATTTCTGTATTTTTAAAGGGAGGCCTCAATTAAATTTACTAACTAAATAGGAAAATTAAACTTCTTTAGTATGTTAGTTAGGCTTTGTAGGTAAATAAAATTGTAAGATTTTTTAAAATATACAAATAGAACACATACACTTTCATTAAATTCTCACGACTTTTCTAGTATCTGCTTTATCCTAAAAATTTGATTTGTTATTGATCTATTAGGTTTGAACTCGCCTTGGTAACCTCTCAATATCTCCTTGGGTAATGATTTAATTTTATTAAGTATACAATAAGATAGGATTTTGTAGGCCATGTTCAATAAAGCTATCCCTCGATAGCTATTACATATATTAGCTATTATATATTTGTGGATCAGCTTGTAAGATTTAAGTAGGGGATTCCTATCCAGCTATCCCTCACATAGCTGACTCCAATAAACTGTTAAGGGGTTCGCCAATCCGTGACCGAGGGGTTCATAATGAATACCGGAGTGAACGGGATTTTTGTATAAAGAAATTGTTCACGTGAACCAAAATAAACGGAATATATATATATATTACAAAGTATATTAAATTAGTGGTCATTCAAAGGGTAGCATGCAAAAGAATAAGTAATAATATATAAAAAAACAAATATAAATAGTAATAACAATAATAATAATAATAATGTTGCCGGCCAAGGCTAAGATTAGTTTAAGATATATATATATATATATGTATATACTTATGTGTGCGAATGCACACATGTATTCCATCGCCTTCCAACACTCGATCACGGGCCGTGGATTCTGGCGGACTACTCTATTATGAATAAAATAACACGGAAACAAGAATTATTATGTTATGGAGACCACATACGACTCGAACTAAACTTCCTTCTCGCTAGCCGACGACCAACACACTATATTTATCGTACCCCACATATGACTATCGCCGGTTCTCCCAGAACTTCACCTGATACTTGTTATATTGAGTTTTGTGTCGTCTTCCATTTTGCATTAATTGAGTCTATTTTATCTATATTCAAGGTTGTACTGTGTTCCCGCATTTCATTTTTAAAATGTCTACGATATTCTACATCTTTGAATATAGAAATATCGTACCGCTTGATCGTTGTCTTCATTGAGAATATCTAGGTTAGAATATTCTTTATTTAATGGCATTATATTATTTAATTTTGTGAATGGTTAGGGGTTTTCAATAACTCTATCATAAATGCTGAATATTTGTCGGTTCATTTCAAACCCAATGTTATGTATCTATATATATTCGTTATTATACTATAAAGCAATTGAACTCGTATAAACAATTTTTTTATACCTTGAAAGTAATAATTAGAACCTTATTTTGAATTGAGTATTATGGAATTTCATAGTGAAAATATTAATTTAATGATTTTTCTTCATTTACAAAATATCAAAATTTAATGAACCAAAAACAAAGTTTATTGTTTTTTTTTTCATAGCTAATTCCGATGCCGTAGGACCAAAAAAATATTGTACAAATTATACAGGTCTTAACTTCTTTTTCTCAAATATGATACGACAAAAGAATATTGAGAACTTAGAATAATTATTTCCTCTACAGCTATACTTTGCCAAGGTAAAGTTTGTAATAACTAATATCATAAATATTTGAGCATTTATAAATACTTCTATATTTATTACTATACTATATTTACTAGTTATTCATTTAAAATGTAAATGTCAAATATGGTTAAGACGATCAAAATATAATCCTATTAATCATTTTACACTTTTTACATACTGGAAATTTTGTAATTATAATTTTGTGTATAAATTTCAGTTGTGTATAAACTGTATTTGAACAGTAGACGATTTTTTTTAAACTTTCATTAATTGCCGTTGTACAAATTATTTCGTATTACTATTGACCCTTATTTCACTTACATTATATATCTTTTTTTATGTTATATCTCTTTGGAAAATTTGCATAAATCATTAATTTAAAAAGTTTTACAATTTACAGAGATCATAATAATTAATCCGATATATAATTTTATCACATTATTCCTATTTATCATAATCTGCTGATTTATAATTATTAGGAAAATTCCATTATAGTTTGTGCTTAATACTAATTTTAATTAACATATCATTATTAAATTAAATATAATAAATTAACCTCAATGATATATTCATCATTATCAAAGTAATAACTTTTTTACAAATGACAAATCATTAATTAGAGCAAATTGTACAAATTGGAAGGATGAAAAGTTTGTATATACGTTTATATTTATAGTATGTTAAACATAATAATTACTTTTAAATTCGTATATATTTGTTATATTAGGTTATACTGTATTTCATTTTGTATATTATCAAGCAATCTTATATTATGAGTTATATATAAAAAAGTCATATTATTAATGTCAGTAACAATGAATTATATTGCTATATTTTTGTAACTACTGTTTTATTTTCACCGTGTAGTTAACTTCAATGGTAGTGAAGCATTCGATTATGCATATCAAAATCGTGAGTAGCTAATTATGATTTTTAACCAATTGTTGGGTAATGGGGCACCTCGTTGTTTGGTGAAATAATTGATTAAAATAATGCCATATGTGTTAGTATAATATTATATTTGAAACATAAATTATTATTAATTATGTATTACACTTTCTCTCTTTATCAAATTTAATATATAACATATATTCCATTTATAGAAATTACGTATTTAGTTGTCTATAAGAGTAATTATCTATAAAAAATCTTGTCATTTAAAAATTATGATTTTCATATAATTTTCGTTGTTGTTAATGGCATAAACTTGAAACAAAAAAAATGCTTTTCATTAGGTAAATCAGATATATTTGAATTATTATCTACTTCGTGTGAAATCCCACTTTTTCAGGTGAAAAAACTAGAATTTTCCAATATAAACAAATAAGAGTAAAAGCACATTTGTTATCAGAAATTATACTGACTGTAATGATATTTATAAATCATTATCATATAGATGATATATTTACTGATATTTTCATTGCATCCTGATGTAGAAAATGTCTAATTATAATAGTTGAAGACCTTCTAGGTTTGTGAATATTCTTGGCGTGACAGTTTTAATATGGTCCAATTTTATACTAAAATTTTATTGGGAATTAACCAACTAATATATTGCAAATTTAGAAAATACATAATACATGGTCAACAAACTTTTTAAGCTCTTATATAGCTACGTGGTATTTATCTTAGTCTAAATTAGTTGCCTTAATATAACATCGTTTGCTTTATGGATATTAAAAAAAATTATGTCATCAGCTTCATTATAAAAATACATATACATATTGTAAGTCAAAATAATCGTATGTCATTTTTCTAGTCAATTTGCAAACTACAAGTGACGGCAAATTAGGTAAATTAGTTTCATCATAACATGCCCTTTATTATTTTGATGTAATGGTCATTAAATTTTATTTATATTAATTTGTATACATGAATTATATTATTATTTTTACGCAATTAATTTTTTATTAATGAATATATTTTGTACGAGGACGATATAAAAAAGCTTAGTTAAAAAAAAATTCTGAATGCTTTTAGACATTTTACGTAAATATATGAGATACCTCTTTGGAGTAGCCATATTGAGTATGTAGTCTTAAAGAAATTTAAGATCTAAATTTAACATCAAATATAAGGATATAATTCAATAATGTCAAAGCTAATTTACTTGAAATAAATTTGTCAACCTTTTAGTTTACGAAGATAACAAGTTTTTAAATCCCAAGGATTGGTGTATGCAAAATATATCAAGTGCGCATTAATTTAAAATATTTATATTTCACTGGTTAGAGTGTATTAATATTAGTGTATTATTCTACAATTTTAAATTATTATTTGTGTTATACGTCAAATGTAAACTAAAGAAGAAAAATGTTATAATTTGTATATTTTTAGTATGAAACCAATTTACAATTACTAAAAATGTTTATGTAATAAATAAATATTAATTTTATAATTTTACATATATGTATATGTTATAATATACATAATTTATATAAAAATACATATGTCGTACATATGTACGAGCATATTAGTGTAGTATCAATTAGAAGAAACGATTACGCTAGAATATGGTTATTGGGTTTAAGAAACCTATTATTTTTTTTTTCTCATAATTATATACGCCAACTATATCCTCTAAATTACATTACATATAGTTTAAGCAGAATGACTCAACATTAAAATAGAAAAATTTAGTTTAAATAGGGTAATCATGAATGATACATTTCATTAATAAAATATAGTCTATATTTAAAAAATTATATTATAATTTTAGAATATTATACTTATATAGAAAATTAACTTCACTATTAATTGCTGAAATAAATAAATTAGCACAAGCTTCGGACGAATCGCTTTGTGAAGGTAAATATACCTTCTGTTCTATATTACTATACCTATTGTTCGTTATATTTTTAAAACTGTGAACGTTTATGAACTATACTCTATACTATATAATAATATTCTTAATTAAAATTATCTAAATTAGAAGTATTTCACTATGAAATTGATACCTGGCTAATGTATTTTCTCAACCAATAATATCACCTTCCTATCCTATTGAAGTAGCATTTATTTACGGTATAATAAGTAAAATATATTTTTTCTTGATTGTTATTATATAAAATCAGTGTGCGACAGGATATATAGTTTTACCCATATAATAAAATAGACGTTAAGTAATGTAATTACATGCAACTTTTTTAACAAATATCTAGACTTTTGGACAATACCGGGTTTGGAAAGTAAATTATTTTATTATAAATGTTGACACCTAACGGTATTATGATGTACCCCTCACCGCAATTTATCAAATGCAAAACCAGGAACCATTTAAATTAGTTCGTATCTACTTGTAGATACTCCCGTGGGACTTATCAGCTGTTCACACGCACATACACACATACACGCGTGCTTACATATTGACCACATTATTATTAGTATTAATTTGTGAATTATCATTGTATTATTACGTAAACGGAAAATGCCCGTGTTAATCGCAAATCGCATTTGTTCGTATATGTTGTGCAAAAGACCATTGACGTGTCGAATCATTATATAGTAAAAAAAGTACAAACATTAAATTTTATACAAATTAAAAGTCTTATACCAAGTGTTTTCTGTTTTTGTTTTTATATATTGGTTCAAATAACCGTATTGGTGTTAATTATTATGTTACGTAGATTTTGTGTGTGTTTGTTTCATTTATATAAGCCTGTGTAAGGGTTGAATTATTATATTGTGAGTACGTTTTATTATTATATTGTTGTATATTTCGTCTCATTAGATTGTTGAGTTAATTATTATTATTATTTTTGTTATTATATTGTATATTTTCGTCATTACATAGTTGAGCCAGAAGGGCTATTTTTCAAATATTAATTCTATTATATTTGTTAACATTTTCATATTAGATTTCTTATTATATATATATATATCTATACTATTGTAGCATCAATTTTTTGTTGTCATTTTTATTTTAATAGTTTTAAGTAATTACACACAATCATATTACACATATGGCAGACTGATTTGTAGAGGAGTACGTGTTAAGCTGGTTCGGTAAGTTCTGTGGTGTAACTGCCGGGGGGGGGGAGGGTAGTGGGAAGACGGAGATTCATCCCTGGGCGTAAAAATTTGATGGCATAAAATGTTTGAAAACCTATTATAATGTTTATATTATAAAAATTTTATGGGAGATTTGGCGTAATTTTTAACATTTACCCCGGAAGTCAAAAATTCTAGTTCCAACTCTGGATAAGGTATTATATCATTTAGTGCCCCTGACCCCAATAGTAATTAATACTGTGATATGATAATTGACGAATTCTTATTAAGTTTATTAAATTTAATGATAATAAAATGTATTTATCAATTTTCAGACATTTGAAGATCTTGAATGAATTTATTATTTAATCATTATTGATTTTAGATAAACGCGATGCTAAGACAGCATTGCATTATGGATATTTTAATATAGGTTGTTAAAACATATTTGATTATTAATCATATAAAATTATTTTTAAGCATGTATCGAACGTTTTTAATCCAAAGCAAAAAATTTTATTTCTTCATAAACAATCAGTTGTTGTTCAAACACATAAGCTTTTGAATAATAATTGAAAATTTGTAACTACAGTCAAACAATTTTCTAGATTATGCAATGTTTAATGTAGAGAATGGTAAGTATAATATTTTTAATACTTATAACTACCAGATATCATTTCCATTTTTCTAAATGTTACGAAAAATTATATCTTGATAACATGTTTGAAATGTCAGTTGTGTTTAATAATATTAGTAGTTATACTCGTATGTCTGTATTATGTTACGGATGTACAGCAGACACTCAGCGCCAACGAGTGGCAGAATGTCACACTAAACAAATACTTGGTATGCCACACCAACACACAATTGAAGCACGCAAAATACGGCGGCACGTCACTCGACAGAATTACAAGAAAGCATTTTATTGAAAACCTATACACGAGCCAACTTATATATAAAATTATCATCCGACAAAGAATAAACTCGGACTAACATTATACAGATTACAACACACGAATACCACGGACTACAATGGAGCGTGCCAACGGAGAAGATACGCCCAAAGGGAACAACGAAAGACAAGGAGACAAGCAAGAAACTACGTGAATTAAGAACCTATGCGTAAAGTAGATAGCGGACTCAAAACGACACCTAAAACAATTATTTTTTTCCAATACCACCTCATTTGACGGTTTATCTAATAGTGTATTGGAGAATTTACCTTAGTGTTAGTGTGTTTAACAGTTATCCGGAATATCATCGATCAGATCAGTGAAATATTAAGGAGGAGCAGTAGACTACTAACAACCAGTGCAGACATTAGTGTTTACCAAGGGACCAGAGCAACATTGGTCGCTTATTTGAGTGAGCCTGATATTTTCTTATTAAGTTCCTTAAGGCATTTAGTTCAGTGTGCATTCTGGTTCATTAAGCCACTTAGTTGAGTGAGTGTTGTGTTTTACTTTCTCCGGCCACTTATTTGAGTGTGTTTGGAGTTTCCTATCCAAATTGTACACCTTATCTACGCGCTCCACATGACTGGAAAAGAAAACATGTGTACATAGTAGTATTAAGACATAAGGGAATAGAAATTTATTATTATTTTTCCAAAAATATTGTGTTGAAATTATTACGGGACGATCACGTTTCATTGAAGCCATAATAACTATAATATAGATTTTTCGAAATAATATATACGTGTATATTATAGAATTTTAACGATGATATAAGGAATAATAAATAAATAACATCTTTTTTAGTTCTACAAATAAGGTATTTTATGTACTTACTTGAGACGTTTTTACCATTTGTTGGTACGTATCACATTACATTTTTAGGAATATTTATAAAAAATATTTTGTTTACTTAATACGTAATATAAACTATTGATTATAAATCCAGAAAAATAACAAACCATTTTATTGCGTTATATTATATATTTATGTGTATAATAACGGTTTCATCCTCTTTTATAAAACACTCAATTTATATTCTAATCTTTTCAAACATAATATAAAATGTATACGTTATTTGAGTTTTAAGCAATTGTATGTGTGTTAAAAAATATTTTTATATTTAAATGCTAATAATTAAAATTTTATTCGATTTGTAGTATTATCAAACTTCATAATATTTATATACGAGTACATTTCATGATGACCCTCTGTTCACATGTTACACAGATTTTCATTATCAAATACAATACGTCTTTATATTTTATAGTTAACTCAAAGGCATTAGGACCAAAATCGTATTGTGAAAATTATTCAGGTCTCAACTTACCATTGGCAAATAAATCTATATATGCAATAAATATAAGAATAGTAATTTACAAAAATTTATTTTTCCTGAATAGTTTTACATTGCATAGGTAAGTCTTTCTATAACTGTTATTTTAAAATATGTAATTCTATTAAATATTTCATACTTTATGTTATGAAGTATTTTGTAATGAGTGATTTCTGTTTAAAAGTTTAGTATGTAAAAAATTGATTTGAATAAAAAAACACGATTAAATCATATATATAATTTGCTATTTAGTTTTATTTCCACCTTTAACTTTTATCTCAATCACACCGATTATCATTTTTTACAGTTTACTAAAATTGAATATATTGATAATTTTGATGTAGATATTCAATTTGCATCCATTCTATAACTAAGTGAATTTGAGATAATTGAGATTTTCTGTTTTTCGCTGATCTACACAGTTTGTAGAACTATAACATTACATAGAAGATTCTTCGATATTTTTAAATTATAAACAATCCCATTAACTTTTAGAACACACTTCTCCTAAAAATCTATCCAGTGATACCAATAACTCAATATCTTAAAAATTGCTGGTTGGATCCCAATTGCATATCTACGTCCATTTAATATTATTATATTTTAGAACAAAATAATTTTTAAATAACAAATTTTCTGATTTCCCATAATTATTTTTCTCAACTATACATACATAAATAATTTGATAATAATTACGGAAACATCAGACTAATTTGTGTTCTATTCAATTGTTGTTAACCGTATAGTTATTAAATCAAAAAAAATAAATTAACGTCAATGAAATGTTTAATGTATTTAATATCTATTATATAAATATTAAATTATCATCTAGATCAAATTACAAATGTTGGAGGAATGAAAAGTTAGTAAAATCTTTTTTAATTATAATGTTTAAATCATCATTCCTTTGTAAGCATATTTTTATATGTAGACATGATGTATAAAGTTGAATTTCTATTTGAGATCTGTGGTACCAATTCACAAATAAATTCAGTAGAAACTGATTATCCGTCTACATCATGACCAAAAGAATGGGTGGATAACTAATGTAAACGGATAAAAATATACACATTCTAATATTTATAATTGTTATTAATTAATTTCAATAGTATATGTATACATGCATTGCATATAAAATAAAGTATTTTGAAAAAGTTATTTAAATTTGTTAATGAGAATTTTTTCTTCATTCTAGTTTTCTATTTTTTTTAATAGCATTAGACTTAGCAAACTAGTTTCATCCTCATTCTTGTATCAGTCAAAAAATTTGGTGAATGTGTCACATGCAACTTAATGACATATACACGATGAAAGCTCATCTTTTTTATTCAATTTCAAAATATTGTCATTAATTTCATATTTTTTCTTTGTGATAATTTTGTATCATTTAATAATTCATAATACATGACGTAACGTCTAATACCTTGTATCATCAAAATTAATATTTATATGAGTATCGTCTTTTTGAGTAATGTCATTTCCACATTCATGAACTAGAATTTCTATAGACAATATTAATTTAATCCAACTTCGTTGTTATGATTGAACCAGAATATATGCTCAGGTCTTTTCTACAGTAAAAATAGCATTTTTTTTTAAAAAAAATGTTCCAAAAATCATAACCACTAATTAGGTTTCAAAAAAAAAAAAATGTATATATTAAATTTGAACGAACCCTTCGTGATAACTACGTTTAATTAGGTTTTCATTCTATTAAATATTGATTCATCGATTGAATTGAAGATGTCACCCACAATAATTTTAGGTAATAACACAAAACATTAAAAATTGTCCATATAAACACAGGATATACTCTATTAATAATACCTTATGACGTAATGATAGTGGGTGACATATATCAGAGTGTATAACGAAGTTACGGATAATTGAGGTTTTACTGTAATCCTCTATTATTTTTTACATATAGATACTCGTTTTAGTTATATCAAATACCCATAAAAGTATAATACTGTTTATTTTTAACTCGTTTTATTAATTTCACCATGAAGGAGAATTTGGCGGAAAAAGAGCATTTGAACATGCATATCATAAATGTGAGTAAATTTAAATAATTTTTACTATTTTTTTTTCACAAATTATCACTTCATGTTGATGAATTAAATGATCAAAATAGCGGGATTGCAGTATGGTATTATCATATTATGTTATAATTGGATATTTAATATTTTTAATTTCAGTCATCCTTTTTTTATAGAATTAAATTAATGATTAAATAGAAAAGATATAATTTTATGACATGTTAACTAAAAGTTATAGATGTGTTAGTCATTTAAAACTACAACATTGTGGTTGACGTCAAGATTTATATTGATTGTTGAAATATGTTATTTCGAAGTTTTAAGAAAGAAAAAAAATTTATGAATACTATTGCAGTTAATAAAGAGCTAATAATAATAATTGACTATCTTTCTTTCCGACAAAATGATAATAAAATAAAAGATTTAAATTAATGAAGAACAAAGATTAGCCGGAAAAATTATCAATAATTTGGAAGTAATTACAAGTAATAAGTGGATTGTATTATAAAAAAAAGATAATAGAGTTTTTTAATAATTTATGCACTTGTATGTTATAAAAACTACCATATAAAAATATATGAAAAATGGGAACAAAAACGGACGCGCACGGAAACCCTTACCAGTGGCGTGGTGAATAAGTAATTTTGGAGCGGTCGCTCCTAGTTTAAATTGGGTGGATGGGTGGTGGTCGGTGGATGACGTATACTAAATGGTTATGAATAAATTATTATTACTTTACTTATTAGTGAAAATTATTGGTTAGAATTTAGAAGATAGAACTTGGAAAAAAACAAAAGCCAGAAAGTATTTAAAAAACGATACATATTTTTTTTACTTATTCGTCGTTTTCGTAGAGGGGATAGGTGTAGACAAAATAGTTCACTCGTCTTTAAAAGGTTCGACACGCTATTGACCCTTACAATTTTAATATAAAAATACGATATAATTTAATTAAACAATATTTAACAAGAATTTAAATAGGGTACAATATAAATAAATCATAAAAAATACGTATATAATAATATAAAATTAGTTAAATAATTACAAGTTTTATCTTAAATTACGATTCATTGAAAATAATACTGGCGATGAAAGACGTTTAATCGCGTTTCTTAATTCACGCACGACAAATAAAAAAAAGAGAGAAATTCATTGTCCAGCGAGGACGAAATATAAATACAAAAAAAAAAAAAAATAATAAAAATTAAGCGATTTATATATTGGTACTTAAAAGAATTAATTCATCAAACGAAAATTTGCACGAAACAAAAAAAAGGTGAGGCGGAGAGATGAATACAAAACAGAGCGAATGCACACTGACAACTATACGAATAATATGTTGTTAGACCGAACTCATGATGTAAAACTTATATGTATATATATATAATCATATTTGAACCATTCGAAATAGACAAAGAACCTAATTATAGTGCATTATTTAAAATAATTCAATTAAAAAATCATTCGTAATCCGAAATCTCACATGTGTCGTGAAATTTCGTGTGTTCTGCAATTACATTTGAAGTTAAATATTCATTCATGAATGCAAATGGATGATAGTAATAATAGTTAGTCGTCTTAATATCGATTTGTCAATTAATTTATTATTTTATAAAATATATCCATTTAATATAAAACACTACAGGGTTTTAATATTCCTCTCAACCTATTTATTAAATTCATCATAATCATTACCCATGATATCAAATGTAGGTATTAATTCTTCCATTTTTGAGTCCATGTTTATTATATTATTATTAGATGATTTTTGTTTCATTAACTCCAAATTGCCTACAATCACTGTTTGTAAATATTCTTGGACATTATGTTTAAATTACTTTCCGTGCAATTAAAAGATTCATTCTCTTTATGTCAAACGCCGATATCAACTCGGCCTCTTACACACTAGTCTCACGTGAGATATGGTAATAAAATGTTAGGCGTGAAGCCAAAAACTGAAATAGTGGTTATTTTCTACAAGGAATTTAATTACAAGTGTTTATAAATACAATTATATATTAAATTATAATTGTTTACGAGGACAAGCCTTCTTGGTGAATATTGCATGTAATATGGGGCAACGATTTCTTTTATTTCCAGATTGCCGGATATGGCCGATAAGCTGTAGGCATGGTAATTGGGTATAAAAACGGTACGATCTTGTGGTGGGATATCGCGATTTCGATAGCTATAATGAAGCAGTCGCGGAACGACGACGAAGGAGATAACGTAGAACGACGATGGAGCGCCACGTGTTTTTGGTTAAGCACGTTGACATGTATATGTACATATGCATATAGACGCATAGACGCATACATTTAGCGTACATAGACGCATACATATATAGTGAACGGCGACATGCTTGTCGTGCGTATTGCATACGGACAAATAAAACGTGGTTCAGCAGTGATGCTGAAAGAACAGCAACACTCAATACCGATCTGTTGGGTCGCGGTGGAGTCGGGCGTTGTTATGTGTACTACCCACTTGGTGCTCATCACGATTAAAATAGTGTCTTGCGCGTTCGTTGTAGCGAAATTTTTAATGATAAATTTTTAGTCCAAGTAAGAGGGGAAATTTATGAATATCATGTAGGTGATTAGGTCAAAGTTATGATGACCAAATACAAATATATTTATCAGCTAACGTCTGGAATTGTGTCGACTTTGAAAAAAAATTTGGTATGCGTTGTACTAGTGTAATTTTCATAAAGACTTGTCTAGGAACACACATAGGTGTATAAAGAAGCTATGTTATTTTGTAGGATTTTGTGAGCCCACGTATTGCATATTGAATTAAATGCTGGTCTAACCAAGACAGCATTTTTATAACGCATTGAACTATTTTATTATTAAAATGCTACGAATCTTGATGGAATCAATTTTAAACTTCAAGTACTAGGACGTTTAGTTAAGTCAAATGAACACCTATATATCATATATACAAAGCTTTGACAACAAAGAACACAATGAAACATTTTATTCTGTTCTGCTTCTCTCATTTTAGCTGGCTGTGGGATGATATCATGAACTATATAAATTACCCATTTATAAAAGTGTTACGTGAGTATCATTTGACTTGCGAAAAAACCCGATTCCAATCAAAAGAGAGACTATTTTCATATTATTCTGTTATATGTTCGATTATTTTATACCAATATTCCTCTACTCCCCTGACTTAACATTTAGGGCACTACAACACCGACCCATTTTCTGCTCGACCTTCCTTTTTTTAATCTAAAACAAATCTCTAAACTAACACTTTGGAGACATTAGAGCATGAGATGTAACCTAATATCAGACCCGAATACAGAAAAAAGGTTTTATAATATAAATTCTGCCAAAATATTCCACATTGGTGGTAGTCAAACACGATGGTACTATGGCACTGTCACGAAGTTTTAGATAATGAGTTAAGTGCTAAAATTGAGTGCTTGTGTCTATGTTCATAATACGTGCCAATACAATGAGGTATTTTGGGGCTTTTAGTCACATCTTACACTTAATAAATTTTTTAAATTCCGAAGTTAATATGGTTTATAGATTATCGTGTACTTTAAGAAACAAAGCAATAATGTTATATTATTTAAAAAAAATCATGTATAAATGTAGAATAATAACTATTTTTATTATCTTATTTTACTAGTCGCATATGTAGAAATAAATACATTAAAAACTGGTAAGTTTTTTTCGTCATAACATAACGTATTTTTAATCTACCTTAGGATTATTATATTTATTAATAATATTCATAAAAAGATTAAGGAGTAAATAATTTCCATTTATAATGTCTTATAAATAACAACAATGAACGTTATCATATATGTTCAATTAATGTAATTAACTATTTATTTAAAAATAAATAATTTCAGTTTTTATCTATCTATACTTCGAATATCTCTATAATACAGCTATTATGAGTATGTGGCATTTTAAACGTTTTATAAATACATTTAATAACTTTTGTAAGAGTGTATGAAGAGCATTTTAAATTTAAATGGTCTTTAATGAAATTCGTTACATTTTAGATTATAGACATGGAATGTTTTTAAATCCAATTACATGGTGTATGGAAAATTATTTACGTTTGTATCAATTTTCCAAATACTTTTATATGTGTACATATTGATAAAATAGATATTTTTTTATTCTCCTTTATTACACAACCTCAAATTAAATGTTAGTGCATATAATAAATGTTCAATTGTCAAAAATAAATTAATTGTATAAATATTAGATTGAAATCAATAATTCTAATAATAATAGAGATATACCTATATATGCGTTTAACTTGAATAATTCTAAATATGGTCAAATAAAAACTACTGATTTTAAATAATACATTTTATTCACAATAGATAGTAAACAATATTAATATTTATTCTTCTAGTGTATAAAAAAGTAAAACAACCGAGAGAGAAGAGAAGTGTAATGGTAAGTACATGGATAACATAAAATCAAATATCTTACGATTTTGAAATGTTTAAAAAAATTTACTTTGCGTGATTAAATATGTATTTATAAAGCTTTTATAAAAGGTTGTAGAAAAATAACATTGATAATAAAAATGATTTAAGAGAATATATTAAGGAGTCATAGTCATATATTTAGAAGAAAAAAGAAAGATACAGTGAGAGAGGAAAAGAAAACCCGATAAATAGATGTTGGACGTCATTAAAAATGATATAAAAAGGTCTGGAGTTAGTATTTAGCAATAGATAAATAGTGAGATATATTGAGAGAGTTTGCAAACAAAAAAAATATAAATAACATTTTAAAATTGATTTATATGAATTAAATGACTAGTATGCAACTTTTTTTATTAGATTCTCTCTACACATAACATAGTGATTCCATATGATTGAAATTTTTTCTTTCGAATTTGAAATATCAAATACATTTAAACATAAATATTATTAAACGAACAAAAAGCATGACAAAAATTATAGTTTTACTAGTGCAATAAAAAAGACATACAAAATTATACAAACAATCATTTTAACAATAATATATTTTCCAGAATTATTCGATTATAATAATTTTAAACGTAAAGTATTTTATTGTTAATTGTATATAATATATTTTACATAATTATATTTTTATTGAAAAGATATTCATAAGTTTATGTTATTTTATGATTTTAATATTGCATAGCTGTTACTATACAACTGTGAATATTCTATAAATCGAATTTGTAATCATTTATGGTTTTAGCAAAAAATGATGCAAAGCGTGCACTGAACTATGCATACTATCATATAGGTGAGTAAACTGTATAGTATTATTTTCTTAATGTAAAATGCTTTATTGATTTCATATGTCTATAAATATCAGTTTTTACTAATTTAGTTGTTGTAATCTAACAGTTATAACTTGTATCATATTGAATTACTTTAATTAAACAGATTTTAGTAAGACTAATAGAAATATAAACTACGATGATCACACATAAAAATTTGTTTCATATGATAGGAAATGATATTATGAATATAGAAACTCAATCAATAAATATTTATTGGTATTATTTATCAATAATATCAATGCATATCAAACTAATGGAATATTATTTACATTTAAATATGTACAATACATCATAAAATTGTTTTTTGTTTTGATAAAAAAAGTTGATTCGCAAAACAAAATGTACAATGAAAGTTCGTATAATTTTTAAATATATTTTGAATTGAATATTGAGAACGAAAACCATATTTTAATTAATGATGTTTAATTTTGATTCAAATTATCCACATAAGCTCTTTCAATTTTAATAATAACACATTTAATTACAAAGAATACGCTAATTTTTATTTAACGAATTCATATTTATATTATAAATACCTTATTGAAATTAGGTAGTATTATGTAGGCATTATATAGATATATAATATCTATAAATTATATATACATATATGTATATATATATATATATATATATATATATATATATATATATATATATATATATATATATATATATATATATAATTTTAAGTTTATTATACAATTTTTATGACATTAAAAGGAATGAAATATTTTTATTTAAATATTTATTTAGAAGTATTTGAGAAATATTATAATTACATGATTAATACATTCCTTACATATGTTGGTATGTATTAATATAATTTTAATACACTTGTAAACATTTATCAATTATTTATTAACATCTATAGCCTTTAAATTAGTGCATTTTTATTATTTTCTTTTATTATACGAGTATCTTATATGTATCTTATATATAATTTTAGCTTAGTGGTAACAATCGAGTGGGAAACATAATGATTTCTGTGCCAGTGTTTTTATAACTTTTATATAACCATTTTTAGTTTAGTATATAAAAATTAATTTATTGTATTTTGGTACTTATTCGTGAATGCTTTCACTAATTGTGTTTTGAGCAGTTTTGTTTCATTGAAGTGTGTATTGTTTTCGATAGTTTCAACATTATTAATTTTCAAATCTAAATATTTGTCAAACCATTTTGTCAACTACATGAGCAGTATTTTTTTTGAATACTTAATTGCTAGGTTTCGTTGTTTTTACGAATTTAGTTTTTGATTGTTTATCTGTTATACATATTATAATTATTATAAGTGTAGGTCGAACAAAAGGCATTTGAAAGTGAATGTCTCGCATCTAATTCGTTTGCGTATAAAGTTCCCAAATCTTATTCATCGTCCGTGTCGAGTCGAACTTGACAAATCAATAATTGAAATTATTCTCTGGCTACTTGGAGATTCTATTCTATCTTTAATTAGATTTAGCCATCTTGGTGAAATGTTTTCAGATGCTGTATATCCTTTAAAAATTATTTTATAGCTAATACACAGAAATGCAATTGTACTCTGAAAGAATGTTGCTAAGCACTATGGGTTCAACCTTATTGGAAAGTTTTTCTTTGACTAGACACGAAACACTGTTTCAACGCAAATTATTGCGATCTTGTTACGAGGAACATGGCAGAAGAACTGAAGACAGGACATTTGAACTGCGAAATATTATATGCCCACGGAATTAATAATGTCGGCGTGCAAATGGTTGTGTTATTAATTTATGTTTTTATCTCAGCAGTTCATTAAAACCAAATCTTCATGCTGCAACGAAAATTTCTACATTTTGATAGTTTTATACTGAAAATACCATGATTCAATCATGATTATACTCCTGTCACAAACTATCTATATTACCTTCGTTAGCTGATCATAGACGTACATTATATAAAACTTGATTCGTTTTCAAATTATATTGACTCTTTTACTCTCCTATCTTTAGTTAATATAATAAATTTACAATGTTATTTTCATTTTCTTAAGCCATTTTATATTCCAAAATCCAATATGAATTATATTATAAATGAGCCAATGATGCAATGAATGTTTTACGCCACTTTAGCTCCCCCCCCCCATTCAAATTTATTATTTTATATCCTGTTTTGTCATTTTGTTAATTTTTATATACTTTTTTATTTGAGTTAATTATTAGTATATTAAAATGTATAATTATGTAATATTTTTTAATCAAACTTTTATACCATTTTATATTATAGCGTTCTTTCCATAAAAATTAATATTTATATATAAATATTGTATATTATTGACTATTATCAAACTTTGTGTTCATGATATCGAGTTTTCTGTACATTAATTTTTTTGATTTAATTAAACTCATATTTCATATTTAATAATTAAAGAACGTACGCAAAGTTATACTTTGTTCATTGCTTTTTTTAGATGATTTTAATTTACAAGGTCCAGTTCAATATTGTCAAGGTTTCAGCTCATCAAGGGAAACTATAGCTGCTGAAGGAACAAGTAACAACGTATCCTTCACTCAATTATCTATTAATCAACAAAAACCAGGTTAGGATTTATATTTATAAAGATTATCTATAAGCTTATGGTTTTAATTCGGATTTGTACTGTATATTAATCGAATTCAATTTATATGTGATTTCCTGGGAGACATTGTTTTCTAATATTTTATACGTATATAAAACAGTCACGTATTAATGTAAACATAATACGACTCATTCATTTTCTATGTTACATATGCAATAATGAAATGTTAACTGTGATTTTGTTTATAAAGTATATTATTGTTTTAATGTCGTACATGATGTAGTTTTTTTAATGGTTTTACCAGCAATCTCTCACAACACCAAAGAATTTTTTAAAAATTTTATCATAGATTTGTTTTTTAATAACAACATTAATTTTTATTTCATAGCAAAATAAAGTATAAAAATACAATTTTTATTCGTAAAACAATAATTATACCATTTTTCAATATTAATTTTTATCTTCTATCATATAAACTATAACCAGTTAAGGAATTCTCTTAACACCCAATCCCAAATAATCTACGTCGATAATGTATAATGTTCGTCATTTTTTTATATTTTCTAGGTCATTCAGATGTAGTTGGAGATGATGTGTATTATGATCCTTTTAATACTGGCCAACTATTACCAAATACATTTTCGGATTTCCAAAGCAGCACAGTCGACCCCAACCAATTTTCTATCAACATTTATGATATAGGTTATGATTAATAGTATAATAATAATTTGTGATGTATGTTTTCAGGATAAAAAAAAACGATTCGCACTATTTGATAACAACTGGATTGTTTTTTTTTTGTATAGATCTTAAAGAGGTGTTTCTTCCTAATATTTTCTATATATTTTGAGCATAAAATCGGGCTGCATGACATCAACTCGATTCATAGCACAAAAATTGTGTAGCTTAATATTGCCACCATTCAACACTGCTCTCGATCGTTATGCGTCTTCTAGTTCCCAACTAGAACCCACATCACTGGGAGTAAATGTCCTCATTTATCTCGTCTTATAGCATTGAGATAGTTTCATGATCATATTAATATATAGATAAGTGAATAGATCCCTCTCCCTCCTTTCAACTCATATGTAATAAGCAGTGAGTACCTGGTTATGCCCCTCTGCGGTGAGGGCTACAAGTGACAGACCATTTTATTAGCTCTACGGAGCTATTCAAGGGCCGCCACAGGAAGACGTTCCCAGCGTATGGGTAACGAATCATGACGGAGAGCTCCGAATCTTTGTACCGCATTCACACGTCGATGCGCATCCATGGGCGCGGTTTGCCAGTAGGTTATACGATCTTAGCGAAACCCAGCCCATACGAATCCAACCCAGAACGAATCAGGTTCGATCCGTGTCGCTACGGCCACGGGTGGTCCCCATGACGGGGCTTTAGCGACATCCGTACTTCTATTCTTGTTCGCGTCTATAGTAGGACATGCACCGAGCAGACCTTCGTCTCAGTCACTCTACCGTCTCTGACGTAATATGTGACACCAGACATCAGGCGCTCCCACTACTCTCTACCCGTGGCGTCCTCTTTCCGAGCAGAGAGGCCAGGAGTCTTAATTCTGAGACTCTGGGGCCCATCGCCGAGCAAGAGTCCCGTAGTACTCTCACCCACCCGAGCCAGTACGGTCAATCTGACCCGGGCACTCCCCGCGGGTTTCGACCGGCCAAGCGTGATGCCTCACCGGACCGGCCGTGCCCAGCCGGTTTAGACAATGCTCTCCGTGCCTGACCCGGACCCGCAACGGTTGAACGTCACGGGCCCGGCTTGGAAACCACTGTAGAGCCCGGTCAATCAAATCTGTTCCCTAAGCAGTAAGAGTGTAACCTTAATGATTAAATTGAAGAAAAAGTTATTGAATAATTAATGTAAGGGGTTTAATGTTTATAAGACTACTACTTTACATTGTAAAATGAGTTATAACTTTAAATCAACCTAAAATTTAAAAATATTATTTACAAAATTTAGCTAATTTTCTTTTTAAAAATCATTCTATTAGTAATTTACAATAATAAATATAAAATTTAAGTATTTAGAACCATAATAATTCGTATGGAGAAAATAAATATTATAAATTATGTTTAAATTCACGATGTAGAATTTGAAAATTAAGTAATTATACAATTATGGATGTGTAAACATATTTAACTATTAATTCATATTAGTAGAAACTAAATTAAAATGTATTTCAATTCATGTAAACAATATTTTGAATACTATAAATTATTGATTATTATTAAAATATACACTTACAATATCCCATTAAGAATTTACTCTCATTATTTTCATTCTAAGTAACTGTAGTATTCATTGTTTTTTTGTTTTTAGATGCTGCTGCTGCACATGATACTGAACATAATCAGAAAATCAACCAAATATCGGAATCTACATATGATACAGGTAATCTTGATTTTTTTTCCATAAATTTTATTATTTTTACTAAGGAATTAGTTAATTATAAAGAATTAGTATATATATTATATTTATATTATAATTATAAAGAACACATTGAAGATGTTTCTGTTATTTTATATTTTTTATTTAATATTTAAAAATCTAATATTTCTGTCAACGAAAAAGGTATAAAAATATTTAAAATTATTTTATCAATATAAAATGATGTATTTATTAAAAACATTTTAATAACTGCGCCACGCGTCCAGTATTAACTATGTAGATATAATTTTGAATTAAATAGTTAATTATTCTTTAAAAAAAAGTATATTATAGCTAACATAATGTAATTTTAATATTATTTTTGTTACACTACTGTCTCACAAACTAATGAATTTATTTGTAAACCTATAGTTTAATCAAAATAATAAATTGTACTGTTTGTCTATAACCAAAAAGAATATATTAATCATTTGAAGAATTTTTTTAATATATTCTTTTATTCATCATTTCAATCCACCGAAAATCTTATCACTAATTATAAAATCATTTAAACATATTCTTTAAATAATTAAATTCAAAATATGATTTACAATAAAGAATTAAAAATGAAAATAATGATAATAATGATAATAGAGATAATATGTTTTCCTCTTGAGGAATAAATAATATCTTTTTTACTCACTGAAAATTGACTTTTGCAAAATGTAATGTTGGTTACTTTTTTGTGATTGGATTATGCCTGTGTATTAAATGTACTTCTAGAGTTGGATTGGGATTTCACCTCAACTTCAGGGTTTTCATATGATGCAGGTAATATTAATTCCATCACCATAATCTGTTTAGTTTTGACAACAACCGATGAGAAACGAACAAATAGTAATTTGAATAGAAACATACGTTATCTTACTAAGAAATTATTTATTATTCATTATAATAAGAAAAATCATCTTTTCAATACATTCGTGTTCTAATTATTAATAATAAAATTATTTAAACATATTCTTCAAACAAGTTCAACAATTCATATTCAACAATATATGATCTAATAACGAATAAAAAATGAATTCATAATACACGTGTAGTTATGACAGTCAGATGTGCACTACATACTCCGATGATGGAACCTGTAACGGTTTCGAAACGTCAGAAAAATAAAAATCACAACATGGATATTTCCGAAATTCATACAGATAATAAATTTCCAATCCATGAAATCTTCAATAAACTATTATCTTGTTGAGGAATAAATCATTTTTTTAAGGCAATAATCAAGCCATTTTTCAATATCAATTAAAATCCATCATTATATTTATTATGTGATGTCTATGAGTAATTCGCTTCATCTCCATACATAGATAATAAAATTTACTTTGGTTATGCTTCGTATAATAGAAAGAAGGGAAAAAGTTTCTTGATAATAATTAATAATAAAATGTAAAATATTGTCCTATTATTTCTGTTTATGTTGCTCATATGAATCATATCATTAATTATTCTTAATGCATGTGTAAAGATTATAATTAATTTTTTTTCAGACCAATACTACTTTGATGACTCAGAATATAATGATCCTAATTATAAGCCTTCCGATTAAGATTATGTATTTTCATATTTATAATGAATGAATATGTGTTGCTTGTATACATTTGTGAGGGGGGGGTTATAATTATAATGTTATCTAGTATTAGAAAGATATATTTTTTTAAATAATATCACTAAATTGTAACTAAAATTATAATTTATCATAATAGTGCATTATGTCTGTTTATAATGCACGAGACAATTAAATATTTATTGTTACATTTTTGATTAAAAATTTGATTTTATTTATTTAATAAAACTACAGTAAATTTTGTGTTGCATAACTAATGTGATGCATTTAGCCAATCATCCGTGATAATTTGTTTTTATTATGATTTACTCGTACTATTATTAATCGGTCACTGTAGGAGGCAGTGGTACTAAACGCTATAGTACTTTACCGAACCAATTTAATGCGTATGTTTCTACCAATCAGTTTGCTATATGTGTAATATGATCGTGTGTAATAACTTAAAACAATTAAAATAAAAATGTCAATAACAAAATGTGATGCCACAATAGTATATATATATACAACTACAACTACAACAACAACAACAACAACAACAACAATAATAATAATAATAATAATAATAATAATAATAATAATAATAATAATAATAATAATAATAATAATAATAATAATAATAATAATAATAATAATATTAATAATAATAATAATAATAATAATAATAATAATTTATGTTACACAATTCTTGTCAAACCACGGATATTTCCGCGATTACCTACACAGAATGGGGAAAGTGAGGACGCCACATTGTAAATACTGCAGCTCCGAGAAAGACGACGCTGAACACTCGTTCTTCACCTGCAATCGATGGGCGGACGAAAGACAGAAAGTAGAAAACAAAATAGGAACTTTTGATCCCGATAACATCGTCGAGAAGATGCTAGAAAACCGGGGGAAATGGAACGCCGTGGTAAAATACGTGCACACTGTTCTCCAGTTCAAAAAGGAGCACGGCTGTCTAGAAGACTAAAGAGAAACAGGCAATGCCTTAATAAATGAGTGACCAGAGGAAATACGATGGAGAAGAAGAGCAAGACGGAAGCCTGTAACGAGGGCCAAATCGCAGTGGCCCCGGCTCGAAGTTAAAAATTAGTATGCGAAAGCAGATTCCAAGCCGGGTGTCCACGGAGCTAGGTCTTGCCAGTTTAGTGGGTAGTACAATTTGCTATATTTAGCGGATTGGGAGTCCCACACAGGGGAGGGCTCGTATACCCTCCACCGTGCGTAAATGCATTCTGGACGACCTAATAATAAAAAAAAAAAAAAATAATAATAATAATAATAATAATAATAATAATAATAATAATTATAAAACGTACTCACAATAAAATTATTCAATTCTTACACTGGCTTATGTGAATAAATAATGTAGTGCATATGTAAGCGCGCGCGTGTGTGTGTGTGGTGTATGTATGTGAATGTGTGTACAGTTGATAAGTTTCACGGCGGTATCCACAGGTAGACGCGAACTAATTAAGCTGGTCCGGTTTTGTATTTCATAAACTGTGATACATCATAATGTCGTTAAGTTTCAATAGTTACCTTTCACGATCTAAGAATTACGATTGTCCGACATGAGTATTACATTAATACAAAATAATTAATCATAAGTTCGTTACTTGTTTAAAGTTAGTCTTGGTTATCACAGCAAATATAAACTATCGTCTCTGTGGTACTCTGAGTAGTTCACCAAAAACCCAAGGTTTATGGCCACAGCCTATTGTACGTACACCTATTATTAACGCTGGTGGCTACTCAAGGGATACGGCAGAGGACGTCTCGACCGAGAGCAAGTCACTGGATGTCAATCAACATAGCGCTGTTCAAACCCGACCATTCTAATAGCTCGTACCGCATTTATAAATCGACACGCACTACTGGGTGCAGTGGGCTATACAGCTTAATCATCGTAATAAAGACCAGCTAACACAAATCCAACCCAGATCGGGCTCGATCCATGTCTCTACAACTGCGAGGTTGATCCCTGTTACAAGACCTTAGACATCTGTGCTACTGTTTGTGCACGCATCATCAGTAGGTTATGCCTCGAGCAACTTGCGACATTGTTTCTCTTCCACCCTTATTTGGGTCTTAATATAGCACCAGCCATCAGCTGCTTGTGCGTTTAGAAATCGTAATACAAACGGTCGAATGTCTTCTGGGACTTAGTCTGAGACGCTGGGGCCTCGCCTAAGTGGCAGACTCATAGTACTATTTACTCGCCTTGACCAATATGGTGACCTGGCTCAAGCACCCCCCTCTCAATTTATGTAAATATAAATCATGATTTAATATCGTTTAGGATTTGAAAATTATTTTAATAATTTCCAATTCTGTACTCTATATTACAGTATATATGTATTATATTAATGCAGTAATATTCTGTAAAGTCAAATGTAGCGCTTTAGTTAACAGAAGTATAAAGATAACTAAACAGAATATTATAGGGAAACTTCCAAAATTAACCCTTATGCAATATAAATCTTTAACAATATTGATTTATTTTGTATCGTAATATTGCAACAGATTTTTAAAAAAAATACATTGATAATATATTCTTTTGACTTTTGTAAAATTATTTGTTTAAGTGTCGATTTTCATTATTGTTATATGTGAAATATATTAAAAATATTCACTTATTTAATGTACGGTTTACAAATTGTTTACTCGAGACCACATGTGCGAAGTTTCGTATAACCTAAAGCATAGACTTTAGTTCAATTGAAATAAATTGGTACGTCGACTACAAGAAAAAAGGAATGAAAATGGGTGTCACCATAAGTGTTTATGCTCTAATTCTCGTAATAAGTTTAAAAATTATAATTGTCTATAACTATGATGCAAATGGTATGTATGATCTACACATTTAATGCATATTAAAATGTATTAAATTAAAATGTTTAAATTCTATATGTGTATTTTTATATTAGGCGTTCTTCTTCTTCTACCTCTCGCCATTATACCAGATATTTGGGGTCAGCCATCTGTATCTTAAACTTCCACTTGACACGATTTCCCACTTCCCCTACGCTCACACTTGTAGTTTTCATATCACACCCAATCGCATACAACCACTTTTCCTTAGTCTTCCTCTTCCTCTTCTCCTTAAAAAAGATGAATATATTTTAGAATTTAGATAATGTTTTTATAAAATATCTCTGTTAATATCAATTGTAGCACATTAACGAACAGAGATATAAAGATCAACTATAAAAAATATCAAAGAGAAACTCCAAATTTAAGCCCATAATAACATAAATCAGCTTCTAACGGTACGGAATTATTTTGTGTTGAAATATTGCAGCAGAATTTTTTATGAAATACACTGATACTATGTTCTTTTATGTTTATACAAGTATTAGTTTTGAAAAGAGCAAGTGTCGATTTTCATGATTCCTATATATTAAATATATTAACGATAATTACTAATTAAATGTACGTTTTGCCTGTATTGAATTGTTTACTGGAGACCACTTGTTTGGCCATTAGTATAATATTTGAGATAGACTCTAGTTGTATTATATTCATAAAAAAAAACACGCACTCTATTCGACACAATTAAAAATGTTAAAAACCATTTAAAAACATTAGTAACTTGATTTATAGAATTAAATCTTTATAATGACCATGTATGAGTTAAATAATTATTTGGAATGTAGAATTATTGTCAAGCACTCTATCAACTAATTAAGTTAACCTTCAAAAAATATTTTTACTAAAAATGTGTTTCAGAATTGTTATATTTATATGTAATTTAATTCAATACTTTCAACTTAAAATTTCATAAATTAAATCATAAAATATTGTAATAATAAAGTGACATTTACGTAAACGTAGACAAGCATTTTAATAGTTATTTTTATAATATATATAATATGATAATGAAATATAATTTAAAAAATTATTATGATATATAATGACAGTAACTTAATCACATATTTTATTTAATATTACTAACAGTATTTATGAAAAATATGTAATCATAATGCATGTAAAATTATAATACAAATTCGTAATGAAAAATATGCTTTAAATTTTCATTTAGATTGTATACGTAAGATTATTAATTACCTATTTTTGTAAATACTACTGCTATTACTAATACTACTACTACTTTATACTTTAAAATACAAATAAATATATTAATACTTATATTATATTATTTCGTTGGCAAACTTAGGTATGACGAACCATATGTGGTGATTAGTATTTCTAAGTGAAGTGCAGAATACTCGTATATGTGTTTTCGATAAAAAAGTGATCCAATAGTGTGTACATGAGTTACACTCCGTTTGTAAATTGTATATAGTTTATTCTTTTTTTGACACATTTGTGATTTTTTAAATGGTTTCCTGAAGCGTAATTTATAATAAAACTTAAGGTGCAAAAACACGAAAAGACATGGGCAAATTTTTTATTTTTATTTTTTAGCTGAAAATATAATACATGAAAAATATTTATCATTTATGTTGAATACAATAAACTCTTGACATCGTTCATATTTATTTTTCGAATAAAATATTATTGCTTTCCAATTTAAAATAATTATAAGCCCTTAGTGTCTGTGAGAACGCTACGTTTAAACATGGCTCAAGGCGGTACCTACAATATTATTTTTTAATCAATTTTTTAAGAATAATTACTACATAAATTTCATATCCTTATCAAGATCAACTCGTAAATAATGGAAAGATAAATAGTTAGTATAATCATTTAAAATAAATATAAATGAATTTTTATTGGAGATAAATTCTATCGTATAATAAACAAATAATAATTTATTATGATATAAAAAATCATACTATTATATCAATAATCATATATATTTTATCAAATATCCAATACAATGTAATAATATTTTTTAAACTATCGTTTTATGTTTTTTATGTAGTAAACTTCAATAGTAGTGAAGTATTCAACTTTGCATACCGTAATCGTGAGTACTTTGTAAAGGTTATAGACCATATTCTGACAAATGAAAGACATTATCAAAAAGATGACTAATTTCAACAGTGCTGTGTATGTTAATATATTTTTGTATATATTTGGAATATTAATAGCTAAAGTGTGTGTATTATACTTTTTCCTATATATCAAATTTAATTCGTATACATTAATTTAATAGAAATTAGTTATAAATCAAATACAAATAAAGCTTGTGAATTGAAAATTAAAATATTAATATAATTGATGCGTTCTTGATAAAATATAAGTTTAAATAAATGCTCAACATAAGGTTATTCAAATGTTATTTAATTATTATCTATGTCGCGTGAATTTGTATTTATACGGTGTTAAATAAATATAATTTCCTAATGTAATAATTTAATAGAAAATACACAATTGTTATCGGAAATTATACTGGAATGTAATTTATAAATTGTTATCAAACTATTTCATTTTTCTATACATTTTTTCATACATTAGTGTGCTCCCCTTCTAGACAATATATCTGCATTGTACTGTAAAAGTAGTGCATTCACATGAGTTCAAAATGATCTTGGTCTCTGGAATTCCACACGTGTGACTGTAAAAATATTCCGGTTTTTACTATTGAAATTTATAGAAAAGTTATATAAATTATAAAATATGAACGTAATTAATGAACATAATCAATGAACATGTTAGATCATTATGTGCTATATTGATATTATCAGTATTGTATATCTAAATTAGTGATCTTATACGAAATATGATTTACATTAAGGGAAATAACAATTATATCACCTTATCATTCTTCACTTACTCATCTTTTTAGTGAGTTTGCGAAAAACCAAAAGCACCAAATCAGGTAACTTATTTCATTACAAAAAACCCCATAATGTTTTCACATTATGATTGACTGTAAAAAAAAAATTGGAATTTAAATTATTTATTTTATAATTTTCATAGTAACAATTTTATTGATATAAATAATTTGCTCAAGGTCGATTAAAGTCTTAATAAATAAATCTGCAATATTTTAGAAATTTTACGTAAATATACCATCGATCTCTTTGATGCAGCTATGTTGGGTGTGTAGTATGAAACATACTATAGATTTATGTTTAATAACAATTATTTGGATATACGAAAATCATGTTCAAAGCTAACTGACATTAAATACATTTGTTAACTTTTAGTTTACGAAGATGACAAGTTTTTAAGCCCGATGGATTGGTGTATGAAAAATATATCAAGTTCGTATTATTTTAAATATTTATATTTCACTGTTTAGCTTCTTCTTTTTCTTGCATATGGCTATTGTTTAGCTAAATATATGTAATATTTCATAATCTTAAATTATACTTTGCGGTATACTTCAAATGTGTATTGAAGGAAAAAAATGTAATCCTTCGTTTTGTAATGTCACACCCATATATATTTAATGAACATTTTATAAATATGCGCCTGATTGAGCGTTTAATCATTAGCAGCTGAAAAGATATTTCTTGAACAACTTTGCCCTAATTTACATAAGATTTTGTTTAAATGACTACGTGTACAATTCAATAAATTCAGTGTAAATAGGTTAATCATAAATGGTGGATTAAATTTCAGAAAAATTAACTAGTGTAAAAATAAAAATCGTATAGTCCACACTCGCTATGCATTGAGAAGATATTTGGATCATAAAAATGTGTTATGGTTAGGGTCTTAGATACTACGAAGTACATGGCCTAAAATTTATTTACACAGGTAAATCTTTTAGTGTTTCGAGACATGTGTTGCAGAAAAAGTATCACGCAATTTTCCGACAGACTACCAACCAAAATACATTTTTATGTCAAATATTATTGCACAAATATTTTAATACTTTACTTCAATGAGGGAAATTAATTAAAATATTAAAATTAATTACACTAGGCATTCGTGATAGACATGAATTAGATTATAATATCCATAAACTGTGTAAAGGTAACTATACAAATTGTTCATTTTCATTTATTTGAAACTTATTTAAACTATAATTTATATGACAATATATATTTACATGTTTTTGTATTCCTAAATTTATTTATGTAAATAATATATGATCACTATGATATGAAGATCTAGATAATGAATACATTGCACCAATAACGTTCACAACATTTTGAACTTATAATTATTCATAGTATGATTCATCAAATAAATTGTATATTAGTTGGTATTAAAAAAAATGAATACATAACAAAGATTATGGTTCCACTTAAGTAAGGAAATTGACGTACAATATACTACATAAAAATAATTTGTTATGTTTAAGCTGCTTGGAAATTACAAGGAGTTTCATGTAAATAATTGTAAATTAAAACTATAATATGTTAATCGAAGAGATGTTATTAAAATTAAATTATTTCACTATTAAAATAGTTATTTATCTATTTTCAGATACTTGATAACATTATAATTGTATAAACAATTTTTTTTTTATAGATAAATGCACAGCTAAGACAGCATTGCAATATGGATATTTTAAAATAGGTTGGTAAATTACATTTGATTATTATCCTTATAGAAATATATACATATACATTGAAAACTTATAATCCTAAACATGTTCTATATATCGTGCAAACTTTATTGTGGATAAAAATAATTACATAGACAATAATTGTTGTTTCGATCACATAATACAGTTTTATTGGAAAACTGTAATTATATCAAAATACTTTTTTAGATAATAGAATGTTTTATAGTGAGAACATGACCGGTAAAAATAACTTTTTTAATATTCTTAACTAAAAATATTAATTATATTTCTCATTGTCTCACCAAACTTTCCTAATAACAAATTGTAAATGTATATCAAATTTTTTGATAAAAATATCATAAAATTGCTTAAATATATTAATTAAATAAATACCATTTGTGAATAACATACAAGGAATTCGCATATCTTTACAATCATACAATTATTAATCATATAAATACAAAATTTATTTATAAAATAAATTATAAAGTTTATATTATTTATAATGATATAGCTTATTGTCAGAAAGAATATGTAATATATATGTATATTTTATAGAATATTAATGACAATAAATATAATACAACATTGTAAATTAAATACTTTTTAGACGTATCAAGAGGGTATTTTAAATACTTACTTAAGATGTTTTTGCCATTTGTTGGTACGTATCATAATTTAAGTCTAGTGTTATAAATATTTTTAAAAAAAAACGGATTTTTAATTCTGTCGTAAGTTTTAAAAATATAATGATTTCAAATTCAAAAAAGACCCTATCGTATTATTGCATTACATTATATATTTTGATGTATGATTTTGCAATTATTCTTCTATAAGCAACCGAATTTCTTTTCGGTTCACTTTAAACACAATCTGGTATATTATGTATATATATATATACAGGGTGTATTAGACTCGACTGTCATAAATCAAAGGGTCACACTTATTTATTGGAAAAAAATAATGTTTTTTAAATTTTTTTATAGCTCATTCAAATGCACTAGGACCAAAAAAATATTGTACAAATTATACAGGTTTTAACTTCATATAGTCAAATATATATATTCAACAAAAACCTAAATATTAATGAATAATTTGTTATTCTTTCATAGTTTCTCAATGCAAAGGTAAATTTTACGCTAATTAATTTTGTAATTATTTGAGTGTTGATTTATTATTCGTGTAATTAAAAGTCAAACATGGGTAAAACACTAAAAAATAGTCCCAATTATCATTTTGCACTTTTAAATTTACAACGAATGTTGTAAAGATAATTTTCCGTATTAACGTTTGTTTATAAACTGCATTTTAAAAGCAGATGATTTTTGTTTACTTTTAATAATTAATGTGGTACATTTTTTTGTTTTTATACCATAAGCTTTTATTTCATATACTTCATGTATCATTTTTTGGGGTATATCTGTTTGGAAAATTACAGGAATCGTTTATTTAAAGAATTTTACAATTTCAAGAACACAAAATAAATTTTCATGTATAATATCATATTTTTAATATTTATCATAACTGTTAATGAACCAAACTAAAACGTATAATAATTAGGGAAAAACCAAATTTCTTGTGTTTAATTTAAATGTTGTCTAATTTATCGTTTTTAAATCAAACTTAATAAATTAACGTGAAAGACGCCTTCAAATAATATAATAATTATCATATAAATGTTAAATCATAATCTAGAGCAAATCATACAAATGGGAGGGATGAAAAGTTAGTATAGTAATTTATATTTATAGTTTGTATACCTAACGTAATACTTTTTTAAATTGTGTTCCTATATACCATGACAATATATACGTCTTTAACTACTGTATTATTTTCACTATGTAGTTAACTTCAACGGTAGTCAAGCATTCGATTATGCTTATCGAAATAGTGAGTGGTTTATAATGATTTTCAACTATAATTTTGATATTGGAACATCTCATTGTTGGTGAAATAACTGATTACAAAAATACTATGTGTGCTGTTATATATGCTTAGAATTATAATTACTACGCATTTTGTAATATACTTTTTTCTCTATATCATATTAATTTCATATGTATACATCAATTGAGTAGAAGTTGTGTTAATTATTTAAAAATTATCTACGAATTAAAGCTTGTGATTTAGAAATTAATGTTTTCTTATAATTGACGTTCTTCTCAGTAACTTACTTATATAATTTAAAAACATATAAAAAACATGAATTTCATTAAGTAAATCAGTTGTATTTGAATAATTATCCACGTTGTGTAAAATTTAATTTATACAGAGTGTTTAAAAAAAGAGAACTTTCCAATATAAACAAATAATAGTAACAATATAATTTTTAAAATGAATAATACTGACTGCAATGTGATTTATTAATCATTATCAAACTATTCCATTTTTCTATAAACTACATCAAACATATGGGTTATTCTCCAATAAAGTAACTGTATTAGATATATACATTAAGTGAAAATTGTACATTCATGGCTGTTCAAGACCTTCGTGGTTTGTGAATTTTCCTCTTAGCGACAGTTGAAATAACTCCAATTTTATATTGAAGTTTAATTGTAAAGTTATCAGAATTGGAAAATTTGAAAATACTACGTGGTCAACAAACGTGTTAAACCTATTATGTGCCAAGTGATAGTTTATGTTTGTAGTCGGTCCTTCTTAATTTACAACGAGCAAGTGTTTTCTACTTAGTTAACAGAATAGCGCGTATTTAAGGAATATAAAACAAATATAACACGAGCTTTTTTACAAAAAAAATTACATACAATGATGAACTAAAGAAATCTATTTCATTTTTCTAGTTAATTTTTATAATCAAAGTAACGACAAATTAGGTAATTTCATTTCATAATAACATACCCGGTATTATATTGATCTTATGTTTATTAATTTGAAAAAATAATATTTGAATAATTATTAGGTATGAATTATATATTTTTTTACGCAATTAATGTTTTATTTTTGAAAATGTTGTATGCGAGGATTTTATAAAAGTTTTATAAATAAAAATCTAGCATTTAAAAAAGTGTAGTAAAAAAAAATTTGAATGTTTTTAGACATTTTACGTACATATTTGAATTATCTCTTTGAAGTTGCCATTATAAGTACGTAGTTTTTTGACAATCCCGATATAAATTTAATAGTCTGTATAAGGATTTAGTATAATAATGTCAAAATCAATTTACACTAAATAAATTTGTCAACAATTTAGCTTACGAAGATCACAAGTTTTTAAATATGAAGGATTGGTGTATGCAAACCATACCAAGTACGCATCGTTTTAAATATATATATTTCACTATTAACAGTGTGTTATTATTATAGTAACATTGCACAATCTCATGTTATAATAATACACTCTAGTTTTATCCACAAATTTACATTAAATATAGTTAAAGCAGAATAAGTAATTAGTTATTTAGTTAAAATCAGTTAAAATTTAATATTAATAGGGTAATCAAAAACAGTACCTTTCATGAAAATTATTTATTGCTTGTCTTCAATTTTTGTATAGTTAAAAAAATATTTTATTACTATTTTAAAACATTATGATTATATTAAAAATTAATTTCATTATGTATTACTGAATTTAATTCATTAGTAAAAGCCACAAATAAATCGCTTTGTGAAGGTAAAAACTAAACACAATGCTCACTATCAAATATTTAAAATCGTGAACCTATACGTACTATAAAATTACACGATAAAATAAATTATGTATTATTCAATAGTATGTGTAAGCTAATTAATATAAATTATATATGATTCATTATGAATTTAATATTTGACTATTGAATTCGTCTTACCAATAATAATAATAGCCTACCCTATTAAAGTTATATTTACAATTAAACTACGAAAAATAAATTTTTTCTTTATTGTTATTATATAAATTATCATATAATGCAGTGTGCTATCGAATTTGTAGTTTTATTTATGTAATGAAATAGGCGTACAATATTCTTTATAACATTATTTTAACAATTATCTAGACTTTTGGACAGTATCGAGTTTTGAATGTAAATAATTCATTAATATGATAACCAAAGAGATACTTTTATATTTATATTTTTTATTGATAGTAAAAGTTATATATTTAATTTCAGACATTTAAAAAAATTGTATGAATTTAGTATTCAATTATTATCGATTTTAGATAAATTCGATGCCAAGGCAGCATTGCAGTATGGATATTTTAATTTAGGTTCGTAATGTACTATTAATTGTCTTTCTTGTATAATTATTTTATGTATATGCTGAAAGTTATTAATCAAAAACAATTTAATTTGATCTATATGAAAATTTTATTGGGAACAAATGTTATTTCATAAACAATCAATGGTGGTTCAGTTCATAATTCCAATGCATTATAATCGAAAAATTGTAATTATATTTAAGCATTTTTTTTAGATAATAAAATGTTTAATGCAGAGAACATGAACGGTTAGTATAGGGGTGAATGCATAATCAATTTTGGAGTGGGTTTTGAAAAACATATATCAATACGAGTAAATGATATTCATTCAAATTTGAAAGCTTTATTAATAATTATTATATTAAAATATCTATTCTTCGAGGTAATTTAGCCATTATATCAATAACTTCTTCTCATGTAATCTCAACATTTACAATTAATATAATAATTTAATAATAATGAACTTTAAGTCGCTGGAACGGTGATTATATTTTCGGTTTAAAAAACATTAAATTAAACCAGAACTCATTTTAATAAAACTTTCCAAATGTGTATAAACCACAGCTTGAAGATATAATGATTAAATAATTCACATGTATATTATGTCGTAAATCGCAATATTTAAACAATTAAACACGAAATCTGTAATGGAATAAATTTATTGTACATAAAGTGAATAATATTCAATAACAGATAACAAATATTTTCGAAAATTCCATATTTCAAAGGTTAATAGTTAATATGTAAATAATAATAAATGCTCTTTGGTCGTATTACGTTCACGTAAAGTAAATCAAAACTACGTACGTATTTTATATATCATCCAAATTTCGGAGGGCGAGGTTAACCCCCTCCCCACCCCTGTATTTGCCCCTGGGTAAGTATAATCTTTTTAATATTCACAACTACAAGATATCAATTGTATTTTTGAATGTTACAAATATTGTTTCCTGATAACAAGCTGGAAATCAAATTTTTATTTAATATTATAATATTATAAGTTATATGTTATGTACTATAATATAATTAATTATCTGAAATAATATATACGTATATTATAGAATTGTAGAGATAATAAGAGAAAAAAACATAAATGGTATATTTTTTAGATTTATCAAAAAGATATTTAATTTATTTACTTGAGACGTTTTTACCATTTGTTGGTATGTATCATAATTTTACACAAGTACTGTAAATGTTTTTAAAAATGCATTTTGAATAAAGTAATTTGTAATTAAATTACAACTGACTACAAATCCTGAAAAATACCAACCATTTTATTGCATTATATTATATATTTATGTTTATGGTAACCCTTTCATAAGCCATTGAATTTATTTTCTATCCTCTTCAAACACAATTTATTTTTATAATTTGAAATAACTATATGTGTATTAAAAAATTAAATTTTAAATCTAAAATGCAATAATTATAATTATATTTTATTTTGAGTATTGTTAATCTTCATAATATTTATATCAGTGGATAAATTACCATTGGAAAATATAATACTTTTTAAAATTTTATAGTCAATTCCAAGGCAATAGGACCTATATCGTATTGTGAAAATCATTCAGGTCTCAATTTACATTGGCAAATATTTATATATATGCAATAAAAATAAGAGTAGTAATTAAGAATTTTTTTTTCCTCTATAGTTATAATTTGCATGGGTAAAACTATTTTTTATTTTCATTTGTAATTATTTAATTCCAAAAAATATTTTATATTTTACGTTTCGAGGTATTTTGTAATGAATGATATCTGTATAAAGTCTTGTATGTATAAAATGGATTTGATCAGAAAACGAATAAATTGAAAATTATTCTCTATTTCTATTTACTTTTATCTTCAGCTTTTATCTTACTTACATCGCATATCATTTTTTACAGTTTATAGTTTGGAAAATTATAAAGTCCTTTAATATATTTGTTGATTAGTTTGAATTTATTTTGATTAAAAAAAAATAAAAATAAAATAATTTATTTTTTTTGTAATTATTCATACTTATAAATATTAATTTTATTTGTAATCAAAACGAGACGACGCGGTGTACAAATTGTCATTGACGACACAACTGATAGAGAAAATATGATAGACCCCAAATCTATTTAATAAGATAATGAATTATCGATATAAATAAATAAAAATAAATATGATAAACTTATAGCCAATATTGATAATTTAATAATTTGATATTCTATTGAGACCATCAAAATAAATTTTACATCATGAATTAATTTGATTTACTATAATTAATTTGCTCAATGAAAAAAAATATATAGATTATTATTACGGAAATACCAAACCAATTTGTATTTACTAAATAATAAATTAACGTCAATGACATATTTAATGTATATTATTATACCTATTATATAAATGTTAAATCATAACCTAGATCAAATCACAAAGATTGGAAGGATGAAAAGTAAGTATAATCATACATTTATATAGTATGTAAAACATCATGAATTTGTAAGCACTTTTTCTATATAATTGTAATATATGTATATATTTGAATTTTTATTTGTGATAAGTGGTACCATTTCACAAATAAATACAGTAGTATCTCAAATTAACCATTTGTCGACCAAGAGGGCGAGGGATAAGTGAATTAATCGGATAAAAAACACATTAGTATATATAAATGTTATATATTAATATTAATATTAATAATAAAAAATTAATAATTAATATTAATTGATCTTTTTTTTTGTACCAATCAATATTTGGCGACCATGTCATATGCAATTTAACGACTTATGCATAATGATAACTCAAATTCTTTTTTAGATTTAACAGTAATTTTATTCATTTTATATTCTTTTACTACGATGTTTTCGCGATAATTTTGTCACATTTAATAATTCTTAATATCCATCTAAACGATCCATATTTAAACTTCTTTAATTGAAATGTCTTCAACATCATTAGAAGCGTGTAAAATCCAGACTACATTTTTAAATAATATATTTATATATTATTTGTCATTTGGAATAATCCCATCTTCTGAGTTTCTGAAGGCAATTTTAATTTATTCCAATTTCGTTGTAATGTTTAAACTGGAATATATTCTCAGGCCTCATCTACATTAAAAATAGCATAATTTTAAGTAATGTTATTCCAATGTTCACAAACGTCTAATTGTGGTTTCAAAAAAAAAAAGTATAAATTTCAATATACCCTTCGAGATAAAGATGTCTTAAACTTTTGATTAAACCTTGATCCATTGATTGGATTGAAGACGTCGTCTACAATAATTTTAGATAGTAACACGAAACATAAATTGTAGATATAAGAACACTATATACTCTATAAATAATATACGATAACGTAATGATGATGGGTGGCGTAGAACAGAAGTTGACGGATAATCGAGATACTGTAATCTTATATTATTGTTCACATATAAATAATCGTTATAGTTATATCAAATGTTCATCACAGTTTTATACTGTTTATTTTAACCGTTATATTTTTTTCACATGAAGAAAGCTTTGATGGTAAAACAGCATTTAAACATGCATATCATAAACGTGAGTGAATTTTAATGATTTTTCCTACTTTTTTTGACTAATTATTACTTCATGTCGGTGAATTGATTCATTAGAACGACGGGATATCATTATCGTATTGTAATATTTCTATAATCTTGTAAATATTATCACTTAAATTTCAAAAATGCTTTTTTTCTATGTATAAATTAATTAATGATTGAGTAGAAATAACATAATTTAATTACAAGTTATAGTTGTGTTAGTTATTTACAATTATAATTATGTTGACCATCCTATTTGTAGCGTAAAACATTCATTAAATTTTATTTAATATTTTGTGTATTTATTTCCAAAACTAGACATTTGCAATAGAAAATAATGAAGAATTAAAAATTCTGAACTAAAAATGTTTTATGAAATATCTGTATAACATGGTATAATATTTATGAACCAACATGTATTCAAAGAAGTATGAACGTTTTCCGTGGCTGACGTCTGGATTTATTTTAGTAATTCAAATTGTTCGTTTTTATGTTATTAGTCCAAGTAAAAGTAGAGAATTATGGATATTGCTTTACGTCAATAAGAGAACAGGTTTTTTAATCACATAAAATATTTGTTTAATGCGAATCGTGCATGTTGGGATTTGTTTGTCGTTATTTGACAATTTAATTGTCTCCTCTACAATCCTTTTAAATTTAAAGAACTCTGTAAAATATATTTTAAGTTTTCGACAAATTATACAGTCCACTTTTATACTCCTTCAAAACCATCTATCGATTAATAATTCCTTTACCAGCCTTACACAAGTGCTCGGGACAAACCATCTCACAGCAATATATAATCACTGACATTTGCCTGGTGTAAACAATAAGCGTATTTTAGAACAATGTGTCTTAATATTATTTATCTGTTTTCACGAAAAAATAAATTTTAAATCTACAAAACACTAAAAAGTAGTTTTAAATATATAAGACGTTATTTTTAAAGATAATCTTCAATTTTAGACTTTTTATTAAAATTTGAATTAAAAAAGCTCAAAGCCGTTAGTATAATATCATCTGAAGAATTAAAGAGTAAACTCATTGTAATAGAAATACTCAAGCGTTCTATTAATTCATAGAAATATTACCTAATTAATATTGAGACATTAATAGTATAGAGTAAATATTGAAATTGACAACCATTTTTGGAAAATTGAATCATATGTGATTATACAAAACGTATCATTCATTTTTACAAAATTTTCAGTGATTTCATATTTAAATACAAAAAAATAGAACAATATTACTAGATATTGTTTGGAATCAAATCGACCTTTTAAAAAATATGGTGTGCAATATTTTGGTGTAATTTCTAAACAAACCAGCCTAGGAAATCATGTAGCTGTATAAAGGATATATGTGATTTTTTTATAATTTCTATACTACATCTACAATGTTTAAACATCGGAGAGCATAAAGAAGCATTTTATTCCAACTTGCTCCTCACATTTTGGTTTGTTATTGAATGATGTTATGAAATATATAAAACCTCACTTATAAGAGTTTAACGTGAGTAACATTTGACTTACAAGTTAAAAACGATTCTAATCTGTTCTTAATTCTATACTGTTATTTCTCTGATCCTTTCATCTATTTACTATGACACTACAAGTACCAACATACTCGTATTTTCTGAATGACCTCCTTGTACTTTAGCTGATACAAATTTGTAAATTAAATACATCGGAAACACTAAAGTATGAGTTTTAGTACAACATTAGATCTAAAAAAAAGTAGCTGACCAAGATAAAGCCTACGCTTAAAGTTGAAACATTTGTTTTAATTTAAGAGTATTGTAATTTTCCAATGCTTCAGATAATGAGTTAAATACTGAGAGTAGGGCTTGTGAATATTTTTACATTAAATGTAATAAAAGTGTGCCGATTAACTATTCTCATTGTTAGTTACACATTGTATTAATTAAACTTCATAAATTCTTAAGATAATGTGTTTTATGGATTATCGTGTACAATACAAAACAAAACAACAATCTTATATTATATAAAACAAAATCATGTACACATATTGAATGATATTATTTTGTTTTTCATTTTTCTAGTTACTCTTCTCCAAACAAAAAACCTCAAAACATGTAAATTTTTTTTATTACATCATATTCATTTTTGAATCGACATTAGGATTATTATTAATAACATTGAAATAAAAGTAGCAAGGACATCATTTTCATTTCTGATGTTTTATTATTAAAAATATTGAATATTAGTTGAATTACTCAGGTTTGCTCATGACCAGTTAAAATTGTATTGCTTCGTTTCCAACAGAAATCGAATATCAAGAAAATTCATTAAACTATTGAAATGCTTTGGGATACACAATATTTTTTGTTTTTCTTTTTGTACCATAAAAGAACAAATTTGAAGGTTTACCAACGAGTAAAGCGTGTAGAGATTTTGAGCATGCCATATAGAGCTGTCCATGCGAGAAGCATGGATTTTCCAAATTTAGTCCACAAACTTGTAACGACTGCCTTTGAGCTTTGTTAATAGTCATTGTAAAGGCGAGGCGTACTGGAAAATATTTGAAGTCAAAAGGCTGATCTGTTGGAATCATTGGAATTCTTGGCAACAGTATATTTTTTTATTTTAAGTTCCATTTAAAATTTTTGCCGCGATGATATTGTTTATCATGTAAAGTCTTTTAATGTAATCTCATATAGGATTGCATGTAAAAGAGATGAACAAATCTGGGCGGCTATATGCTCGGACGTATGTCATTGCATCTTGTGCGTATTCATGGAATTGCCATGGACTCCCTAAATAAATGTGGACGGTAGAATTACTGTTTTTCCCAATACATTGGGATTCATATTACCATCGTTGGCTACTACATCACGTAAATGTATATATTTTTCTGAACGCAACTTGGTTTGATTTAATCGTATAAAAATGAGTTGTTCTGTTTTGATTATTGCATACAAATCGACAATATATTGATGGAATAATTATTGACATTTCAAAATATGATTCCAGCGTTTTTATGAATCATTAATCAATACGAATTCTATAGCACTAACTTTCTTATTCGTTTTCTTATCTGTTCTTGGATTTCTCAATATGATTTTAAATAATATCCGTCCTCTCTTCTGTAAAATAAAATCGGATGTTACCAATCATCGTATGAGCGATGAGTTTCCGAGACTTGATGAACATCACCATTTTTGCGATGTAGAATTATGTCACGCGAGACAAACAGACAGATAGACATTCTTTTTATATTTTTAGATAGATATATAAGAATAAGTAGATTATCATTTATTAGTGTAAGTAACGGATTTAAATGAAAAACAAAAAAATTTCAGCTTTTTTATATCTATACTTCGAGTATCTTATTAACAAAGTAATTTCGAGTACGTAGCATTTAAAACCTTTTATAAATAAATTTATTGACTCTTATATAAATATGAGATGGTGATCTACAATCTCAATCGTCTTTAAATAAATTTGTTAAATTGTAGATTATAGAGATGGAATGTTTCTAAATCCAATGGCATGGTGTATGGAATATATTTCACGTTTGTATCAATTTCCTATTAACTTTTTTTTGTATACATATTGATATAATATATATTTTATTAAAAATATATAATTAATTCGCCGACATTACAAACTTGCAAATTAAATGTTAGTGCATATGTCAAATGTTCAACGGTCAAAAAAAATTAATTTCTTAAAATATGGATTGGAACCAACACATAAAAATAATAGTAATACACATGTATATGCTTGTATTCAATTCGTAGAATAAAATAATGTATTGTTCATTGAAATATATATTACATTTTTTGTTTTTTCATGGGGATAAATATAGACTTCATTTATTTAATTTTAATTATACTTAATTTGGTCTAATCAAAACGACTGATGTTACTAATGAAAAAAATTTACAATAAATAATTTACAAAACTAATATGTTTTCTTCTAGAGTACTATAATACTTTAACATACGATAAAGAAGTGAGATGTCATGGTAATTATATGGATAAATCATAATCATATTTTTTACAATTGTGAAATATTTAAGAACCATTACTCTGTTTGATTGAATATATGTATATTTAAGAAGTATCTGTATAAAAGATAGGTTTGGAAAAATTTCGATAATAGCAATGATTTGAGAGAATATAATTAGGTGTTCCTGGCATGTTGAAAGAAAAAAGAGACAGATACAGCAAGAATTAACCAATAAAGAGATGTTGAACATGATTTAAAGTGTTGTGAAGAGGGCTGGTGTAAGTATTTATGATGAGTAGAGATAGAAAGATATATTAAGAGAAATGGAAAAGGGAATATAGTATTCCAAAGCATATATTCATAAATGAATATGAATTATATGATAAATACGGAACATGATGAGTTTTATTTTACATATAATATAACGATCCTACACGATTGACATTACTTTTTCTCAAAATTTGAAATGTAAAACATAAATATTATTATAAGAAAAAAATACATGACGGATATTATAGTTATGGTTTTATTATAATATATATATATATATACACAATTTATTTATATATATATTATTTTAACAATAATATATTTTTTAGGTATATTCAGTAAACAACGTTTTAAACGTAAACCAATTTATTAGAAAGTTACAATCTTATATGTTTATTGAAAACATATTAATATGTTTATATTAATAAATGATTTTAAAATGTATGTATGTATTACTAGACAATTAATAATATTCTATAAATTGAATTTTAATCATTTATGATTTTAGCTAGAGAAGATGCCAAGATGGCACTGAAATACGCATACTATCATATGGGTGAGTAAATTATATATAATTTTTTTAAGAAAAAAATTATATTTTAATATAAGGTTAGAAGAAGAAAAACAGAGAAAGATACAAACTTTTGAGATATGATACTATATAAGAATTCTAAAGATAAGTTGGATAGATTTGATACCTAACAAAGAAGTATTAAAAAGAATATCAGAAAATGATATCAGTTCTATGGAATAGTATCAAGAGAAGAAGAAATGCATGGGTGGACATGAAATGAGACATGGTAAATACCTGAGATTAATTATAGAAATCTGCGTGGAAGGTTAAATTATAAGGGTAGATCACGTTTAGAATATATATAATACATAATTACGGGTTAAGGAAGTAATTCTTACGTAAAAACTAAGAGAATGGTAGGTAACAGGAAAAGAGGACAATTGTGGCAAACGAATTTCCTGATTGAATAAGGAAAAAAATAAGATTGGAATATATATTATAGTATATTCCTTCATAATATATTACCAATATTTTGAAAAAAAGAGATGGAAAATATCGATTGTTGTGTAGTTGAAGAGCATAGGAATCTAAAATTTAAATAAAAATTTATACTATTTGAGACATTAGCAAAGTGGCATTTAAATTATCGTGTCTATTAAATTAATTGATTATTTAAAATTTTAGATTTTGTAATTTAATAATAATAACAAGATATCAATTAATTAATATCATGTAATATGTAAATTGTACATATTGAAATATATAAATTATATATTTGTTTTTTCTTGGTAACAAACAAGTTGAAACGAAGAACAAAACAGGTATGTTTAATGTTTTTAAATATTTTGAACTGAAATATAACTATTGTGGTTCTGAATAGATTAACAAATTATTTTATAATGAACGAATATTAGGTTGAGATCATATTTTTTTAAATGAATTTTAATTTTAAAATTATTTGAATTGAAATAGATAATTCAATAAAAAACTGATTTTTACATTTTGATAAAAACGAAAATATAAACTAATCAATAATGTTTAATTTTTATTCAAACTGCCACATAGTATCTCTGAATTTCAATACAATAACATATTTCATTACAAGAAATACGCTAATTTTTATTTAACAAATTTATAACAAAATTGTAAATAAGTTATTTAAAGTATGTTTATGTAGGTGTAATTATATAGATATATATTACTTAACAGTTATATATGTAATAATAAGTATATAATTTATATATACTTATGTTTGTAACAATAAAAGGAATGAAATACTATAATTTACCTATTTATTTAGAAATATTTGCGAGATATTGTAATCATATGATTAATACAATTCTTAAGTATGTTGGTATGTATTGAAATAATTTTAATGTACTTGTAGATATTATATCGATTACTTAACAACATACATATTTTTAAAATGTTTTAAAATTGTATTACTTTCGCTGGATATCATTGTTTTTAAGGAGACAGTTTCCGACTATGTGTCCGTTCAATATAGCTGAAAAGCAAATTACTTTTATTAATTGTATTACAAAAACTAAGACTTCGTGTAGCTATCTTGTAGTTGAAGGTATTTAACCCGCTACTTCATCAATGATGATTTATTGAGGGTGCTGATGCCTTTTAAATTATAGAGATTGAACTCCAACAAAAAAACTCTCTAATTTACCTTATTTTTAGTTCAAGAATAAATTAAGGTGAAATTGAAACATAGTTCTGGCTAAATTTCGAAACTTAATGCACATAAGATTAATATAGATTACGAGTTAGAAGTTCTAAAGGGAATAGTAGTTTTGAGAAATTTATTTTCTCCGTGTTACCAAGTAGTAGAAGTATCATAAAAAGGATTTCCGTTGACCTTAATGAAATTATAGCCAATCCTCAATGCCTTCAGAGGCCTGTAAATACAATCATCAGGAACACCGAGAACTCAATGGATTTCCTCCCTCTGTTGCGAGGGCTACAAGTGACGGACCTTTTATTAGCTCAGAGGAGCTATTCAAGGGCCGCCCCAGGAAGATGTTCCCAGCGTATGGGTAACGCCAATCGACTTATCGCCGATCAAGATCGAGAGCTCCGAATCCTCGTACCGCATTTGCACGTCGATGCGCACCCTCGGACGTGGTTTTCCAGCAGGTTATACGATCTTAGCGAAACCCAGCCCGTACGAATCCAACCCAGAACGAACCAGGTTCGATCCTTGTCGCTACGGTCACGGGGTGGTCCCCGTGACGGGGCTTTGGTGACACCTGTACTACTATTCGTGCTCGCGTCATTAGTAGAACATGCTCCGAGCAGACCTTCGCCTCGGCCGCTCTACCGTCTCTGACGTACTATGTGACACCAGACATCAGGCACTCCGACTACTCTCTGCCCGTGACGTTCCCTTTCCGAACAGAGAGGCCAAGAAACTTAGTTCTGAGACTTTGGGGCCCATTGCCGAGCAAAAATCCCGTAGTACTCTCGCCCACCCGAGCCAGTACGGTTAATCTGACCCGGGCACCCCCCGCGGGTTTCGACCAGCCAAGCCCAACGACTAGCCGGACCGGCCGTGCACAGCCGGTTAAGACCATGCTCCCCGCGGGCAAGGATTTTTACCCTATTTTCCTGGACATGCTCTTCCCTCTCAGCCAGGGAGTGTCCTCGTCCCGCTTCGACAACCCGTCCGACGGCTGGGATCGTGCCCTAAGCCGCCGAAGCGAGAGACCCATGGTCGGCGGCCACTTATTTCAATATATTCAGGGGCTATCCCCGCGACATGGACTTTCCGTTATTGGCCAGCTACTGACGCCATCTTGTGGCTTGGGTCCGTGCCTCGACCCTAACCTTGTCGTTTGCTACTAATTTTGATCGTATCAGGCACCACAATCGCCTTCTTTGTATTACTAAGTCTACATTGGAATAAATTGTATTGCCGATTGTCAGATGCTTCATAATGACTTTGTTTGTTTGGGTGATTACTCAAAATTATTAGGATTATAACTAAATATTTCTAAATGCAAGGCACTAATGTTTACTAAAAGTCAATCTCTTTTATTGTTTTTATATAGTATTTAAGGCACTGAACTTTAGTTGGATCTGTAATAGATCTAGGTTTTAAAACTCAGCTCTCCATTAGAACTAAATCTCCATGCTCCATAGCGTTAAGGTTCTCGGATCCTTTTACGTTTGCCTTAGGATTTTAGTTTGAAGGATTCATTTGAAGACATTATTCTGTGCTCTTTTTTGTTCAGTTCTTGATTATGATACAATAATTTGGGACCCGTTACTACGTGTAGTTCTTGTCAGCTTGATATGGCTCACAATGTAAATTTCTAAATTTTGCAAGTTTTATACTAACTTGCAATATGTTCCTTTCAAGATTATACTCCTATCACAAATCATCTATATTTAACTTCTTTAGGTGATCGTAGATGTATGTTAGGTATGACATTTTTAAGTGGTGTGTTTTCAAGTAATATTGACTCTCCTCCTCACCTATTTCTATTTAACATTAAAACTCCACAATATCCTTATCCTTATCTTCTTTTCTCGCGTCATTTTATATTCTACTATCCAATATAAATTAAATGAAAAATGATTTAATGAGATGATGAATGTTTATTGTCGATGTAGACCCCACTTTCCAATTTTAATACTTTGTAACATTTTATTGACATTTTGTCAATTCTTATATAATTTTTTAGTTAACTTTTTATAAGTTAATTATTATTATTGTTAAATCTATAATTATTTATCATTTATTAATAAATCTTGTACGCCATTTTGTATTATAAGGACCATAAAATGAAAATAATACATATTATATATAACTATTTATCATCAAACTTTATATTCACGATATCGAATTTAGTCTATATTAACCCCAATTAATATCAAATTAAAAGTTAATAAAAGTTAAATTTCCTCTGGTAAATATTATTGTTTATTTTTTTTTTTTAGATAATTTAGAAAGTCCAGTTGAATATTGTGAAAGTTTTAGTTCATCAATGAAAACTTCAGCTGCTGATGGTCCAAGTAACAATATATCCTCCTTTCAATTCACTGTCGACCAACAACAACCAGGTTATGATTTATACGTTAAAGATTTATTTATAATAATCTCAAGTTTTCAATAAAAATTTGAACCATTTGTCAACAATCTCATTCAATTTACATATGATTTTCCGGAAAGAGTTTTTTATAAATTATCAAATATAAATCCTACCATACAAAATAATATAATCGCTGTCATCGAAAAAATAATACAAGATAATATAGTGAATAAAATCAATAGGGCAAAATCATTTTCAATTTTAGTAGACAAGACGACTGATATATCGCAAATTGAACAAATGTCATTTTGTATTCAATATTGTTGATGAAGATCCTGAACATAAATTCATTTTACGCGAAGACTTTTGATGGATAATAAAAAATTTGTATCTGTAGAAATACGACTGGCAACAATTTAGCAAATGTTATTTTAAAAACTCTTTACTCTCTTGGAATAAATCTGAAATACATGGTAAAACAAGGAAATGAGGGGGCAATTGCAATGAGCGGACATTTTAATGGAGTGCAAGCGATTATTCGAAAGGTATATCTAGCTGCACTTTATGTGCACTGCAGTGATCATTCTTTAAATAAAGTTCTCTCTCATTCGTGTAGTGTTCAGCATATTCGTAACTGTATTAGTACCATAAAATTGATGGGAATTTCTTTAAAGGTTCGGCAATGTGAACAGATGTTTTAAAAACCATATTAAAGAACAGTTTTCTGAATGTAAAAGAACCAAACTCATATCAATGTGTGAGACACGCTGGGTGGAAAATCATGACGGACTTATACTTATACGATTTACAGAAATTTATAAGGCAATTGTAAATAAATTAGAGAAATTACAGTTAAAACGTGATATTAAAACGTCATCAAAAGCTTTAGAATTAGGAAAAACTATTATAACTAATGACTTTCTTATGAGCATGGTCACAGCATCTTTACTTTTTTCCTAAATATTACCCCTGTGTAAGAATTTACAGTCTATAAATTGTGATTTAACCAAAACAATGAATATGTTGATATTGTGTTAAGTGAAATACATGATATGCGGAGCAATATAGATATTACATTTTCCAAAATCTTTAAAAAAGCAAATGTTCTCATCAAATTAATTGATGACGAAAAAAAAAGTGAAATGTGTACTTCTCAAGAAACTTTAGAAACTTGGTGTTAAAAATGCTTGTAATTTTGGGTTTATAAATTTATGTACAAAACAGTTATGAGTGCTCTTTTAGGTTTTATTGTTAGAAATGTTGTTTATAGTAATATTTACTATCATCAATGCCTTGCATAAACCATTAGAAAAAGCCGACTTTTTGTTAGATGTAGTAAAAAATTATTGTGTACATTCCAAAGATGATTTACTGGGCTTTCGATGAACTACCTACATTTCATGATTATTTGTTTTTAAATACTGTATGACTGTACATTTTTTTCCGGCATTCACTTTAATTGCACACGCCTTAAATGCACACACAAAACAGAATATCACCGTCAGATATGTTTCCTTAATTTCTTAAATATTTTTGTAAATTAACGTTTTTTGGCATTTTAATGAAATATAATATTTTCTAAATAAAAACTAATCCGACACGTGTATAATATTTAACAAGTATGCACTATAACTACCAGCGATACATCGGCGACTAGAACAAAATGTCTAAATGTCAATCGTGTACAACAACTTTATTAACAAATAAACCATAAATAGTTTTATGATAAATTTAGGTTAAATTTAGATTAAATGCGGATTGCACCGTTGTTTTTAAATTAATAGTCTACTACGACGATAACAATAAATATTTACATTATATAATATTGAGTTTTATATTATATATTATTTAAAACACATAAAGTTTAAGAAAAAAAAATGAATTTTTATTCATATATTACATAGTAATATGCACTTTTTCCTTAAAATTGACAAAATATGCAAAATATGTGTTTTCAATTTTCAATTTTTAAACTCACTATTGTATAGCTCAGATTTCTAGCTTGATTTGCTATAAAGTGAGAACATATATTTATATAGCATAGAGTTGTAACAATATGCAACTCATAGAGTTTCCGATCCCTAATAATGACTTTTATCAAATTTTATACTTACAATATTATATTAGGTATTACTTCTCATTACTTTCATTATAATTAATTGAAAATTGGTCATATTTAATATTCATTGTTTTAATGTTTTTAGATGCTACTGTTTCACTTTATACAGAACTTGATTTTAATTTTAACCAAACATTGGAGTCTGCCAATACTGCGGGTAATCTTGATTGTTTCCCCATAACATTTGTTGGTTTTAGTAAGGGATTACATATTTTTAAATAACACATTGAAATTATTTCATTAACGTTAACAGGTAAAGTATAGAAGTGTTTATAACTATTCTATGAATAAAGTAGAGTCTTGATAATCCGAACGAAGGCTAATCTGAACGGAGTTGAGAATTATCAAATCAATATATATATATATATGTATATATATATACATATTATCGTAACCTTTATATATATTATATATGAATATTTAGAGCTACATATTCCCGCACAATAATAATCATTAAAATAATCACGATAGTACATTGCACGTGTACGTCGATTATGTTTGTCAGTTATATGTCATACTACATAGTGATCATTTTACATTGCGTGTTTAATATTAATTTCTCAAAATGAGTGCATGAAAAATGGTTTTAATAAAGCCATAATCCGAACGACTCTTTTCCCCAATCCTGTTCGTATTAACAAGACCCTACTGTATAACAAAATATATTTAATAAAATCTTAAAATAAATACTACGCCGCCTTTCCAATATTAATTAGGTAATCGTAGTTTTGAAATAAAAAGTTTGTTATTGTTTTAAAAACAAATATATTATATTGCATATATTGAAGTATTAAGTCATTTTTGTTCCATTAAAGTTTCTCACAAACTACTAAATTCTTTAGTCAACCTATAGTTTTATCAAAAAAAGAAACCTCATTATTTGTTTACAATCGAATCCAAAGAAATAAATCAATCATTTCTAATGAATTTATCCTTTTTTAATATATTATTTTTATTTTGAATCGATTACATACTATTATTATGTATTATTCATTGTAATAAAATATATCACCATTCAATTTACCAAAATTTCGCTCATTAATTATATTATCATTTACACAAATTCTTTAAACAAATAAATTCAAAATATAGTTTACAATAACGAATAAAAATTAGTTCGTTATGATCAGAATAGAGAAAATATATTTTTTGTTGTAAAATAAATCATATTAATTTCACTTATAGACGATTGATTCTGGTATTGTGTAATATTTGTTGTTTTTATTTTGTTAGATTATTCCAGTTCACAAGGTGTATTTCTAGAACAGAATTGGGATTTCACCCAATCATCGGGATTTCCATATGCTGCAGGTAATACTAACTTTACCATCACAAAACTGGTTTTGACAACAACGAATAAACAATGAATTAATAATCAAATAAATAGAAACATATATTATCATACTGAGGAATTAATCATAATATTTTTACTCATAACTAATTAATTTTAGCAAAATGTAATATTCATTCTTTTTTTTTCTTAGATAATTTCGGTACACAAGATGCACTTCTAGAACAGAATTTGTGTATACCCCAGTCATCGGGATTTCCATATGCTGCAGGTAATATTAAAGCGTAACACAAATCCGATTGGTTTTAACTTGTACTAGTAAAATAGTGATGAATTAATATTAAACATATTAATATACATTAATTACATACATTACATTAATATGTATACAAATATCGTATATTTATGTATGTATTAAAAATATTTATTTACTAAGGCAATAATCAAATAAAACTTAATATTGACCAGAATCCAATATTATTCTTATTATATCATGTTAATGATTAACTCGTTTTATCTCCAATCATGGATTATAAAATTGAATTTGGTTAAGTGAAATATTCATTTTTATTTTAAGTAAATTTTGGTGCACAAAATCCTCAACATTATTTGTATTTCAATACCATCGTCAGCATTTACATATGCTGGAGCTCATATCTATGTTGGAGTAATCTTAAACTAATTACGTAATGATAAATAATACATTGTATTATACACGTTCCATTTACCTATTACTACAAAATAATTTTTTTTTTATTGAGTTACTTGATTCACTAAGTTAATAAAATTATGGAGAGGGGATTTCTTAAATTTCATAAAATATTATTTTATGTAATTTAGCTATAATTCATTAATAGAATAAATGGAAATAATTTTTATAGAGATTATAATTAGTAAATTGTAAAATATTGTTTTATTTCATGTTCATAAATTTTTTTTGAATTATTATTTATTCTTAATTTATTTGTAATATTGTACACAATGCATTATTCATTTTTTTTAGCTGTACAAGGTTCAGAGCAGTTATTAATCTCTGATTAATACTTCTTTAATACCTGATTTGAATTCCTAATGTCCCCTTCTCACCATCTTATTTTTTCAAGAAAATTAAAACTATATTAATGATCACAATTATAAGTCTTCCGATTAAGATTATATGTTTTCATATTTATAATCAATGAATATGCATTGATTATATACGTTTTAGGTAAATGATTATTTTGTTAACTCTAATTAATTTTGGTTTTTTTCTTAAATAATATCATTAAATTATAAATAAAATTATAATTACTAATGATATTCTAATATATCTGTTTATAATGATCAATCCAAGACAACTGATTATTTATTGTTAAGTTTTCGATTAAAAATTTGCTTTTACTTATGAATATGATTTGTCTAATGTCTTTAAATGTCAATTAAATGTAATTTGTAAATATCATTATTATGTAATAATAACAAATATTTCTCCATTTAATATATGGAATATGAGGAATATATGTGTATTCAATATGAAGTTTTAAAAATGTTTATTGTTGTTTTAAAAGATAATATTATTAATTTAAATACCATTTGAATATTTCTGTGTTAATTTTTAAAATATATTGATGAATGCATACAATGATTATGTAATGTTAATGAATTATGTACAAATAAATTCGTAAAAGCATGAATTATACAATTTTACTACAATTACCTTTACGCACCCGATTGTGCTATCGCCATCGCAATTGCCGTTGGCCAGCCGAATCGAAATCTTCGTCCTGAGCGTTTAGTTTTTTATTATTACAATATGCAAGTTTTGCGTTTGTTCGGTAAGTCCAACCCACCTGCAGTACCATTGTCTGTAGGTGCGATTCACCGCCATTATCGACATATCGGCGTTGTTGTTCTTGCGCAGTGTTCTGTCATGTCACGTGGTTTCGTTCAATCGTACAAGTTGCCTGTGAATCGTACTATCCATTGCACGGCACATCGATAGCGACCCTGTGTATTCTGCGGAACTAAGGTCGGCGTATCATCATTTACTTTTAAATATCTGTATTATCATTATTTCTGTGTACTACGTATACATTAGCTTATAACTCGGCCATCCTCCACATTATTACTATTATTATTGTTATTAAAATTATGTAATTGTGTAAAATTACAAATATTGTGGTGGATTTGACCCATCATACGTGATATTTATTATTTAATATTAATTGGTCATCTGTCATGTCCTTAGAATTGCAATTGCTCAATACGGGTATTATATCAACATGTCATATTTAATCATTAATTTTCATTGTACTTTCAGAACACAATTGGGATTTCACATCATTATCGGGATTTCCATATGCTATAGGTAATATTAATTCGAGTACCACAAACCGGTTTGGTATTAAAATTTACCAATAAGTTAATCATGAATAAATTTAAACCATTTGAATTATTACAAACAGAAAAAAATCATTGAAAAATGTCTAATATATAACAATGAATAAAAATTAAATATTTTTTGAACAATAGATATCAGATTAAAAAAAAATGTTCTATAAAATTTGTTAATTTTTACAATTTCACGTTTAAAATGATAATTAGATAACTCTGATTTTGTATTAAATGGGTATTATTGTTCAAAAAAAAAAAAATTATATTATAATATGTATAGTATAGTATAAGATATTTTTCGTTACTCTTTCATAAACTACTGTATTATTTTCCAACATTATTATACAACTATGTTCTTACATAAATACGATGCATATTTAATGGCATATAATTTTTTTATAAATGTTTCAAAGACATTTTTTTTTATTTATTGAAGCAATAATTAAACCATTATTCAATATTAATTAAAGTATAATATTTTTTAAGTTTAATATTATCTTTATTATATCATGTTAAGTTTACTCGTTACATATTCCATTCAAAGTTTATAAAATTGACTTTGATTAAGTGAATTTTTTTTTAGAAGATTTCAGTGCGCAGATTCCTCAAGAATTTTTGTATTTCAATCCATCGTTAGCAACTACATCTGCTGATCAGGATCCCATCATCTCAAACCAATCACGTAATGATAAATAATAAATTGTATTACACACGTTTTATTTAACATTTAACGATCACATAACTAATTGAAACTCTTTTGTAGTTATTTGATTGAATTGTTTAGTACATTTATAGAGAGGGAGGAGATTGTAAAATCTAAAATTTTATGAAAATTAGTTTTATGTTATTTAGTTATGATTCGTTAAGAGAATGACAGAAAAAATTTCTAAAAAAATGATAATTAAAAAGGTGTAAAATATTATCATATTTCCTAGATTCACGTAGTTTTTATGAATATTGTTATTATTTATTTTTAATTTATGTGTAATTTACTTTATTATAATTTATAATTAATTATTATTTTAGTTGTACAAAGTCCAAGGTCAGATTTCTGATACATCTGATGTTCCTTTCTCGCCATCAATTTACATGTCTACACCAGATCAAGAATATTTTAATGTTCCAAATTATAAGCCTTTTGATTAAGAATGAATGATTTCATATTTATAATCAATAAGAATGCGTTGACTATATGCATTTTCTAGGATATCATTGAATGATTTATTGAATAAAATTTTTTTTTTCTTAAATAATGTCACTAAATTATGAATAAAATTATAATTAATAATAATATACCAATATATCTGTATATAATGCAAAATCCAAAGCGACTGAGTATTTATTGCTAAATTTTTCTATTGAAAATTTGCTTTTTCTGGTGAATATGACTTGCCTAATATTTGTACTAATTAGTAAATATGATTAATATGTTTTTCTCCATACACATCCTATAAGGTTAGGAACGTTTATTTTATTGTTTTAATTTAAAGTTATAACTAAAATTAAAATTAAGTTATTTAATAGTTATTTAAAATTATGTTATTATTTAAACATCAATTAAACTTTTCTGTATTAATTTTGATAGATATTGATTTATTCATACAAATACCATGTAAAGTAAATTAATTGTGTGAAATTATACTTGGAAATTTTAAATATCATGTAAAAATGTTCTTCTAGTATGATATAAATTATCTGAGTAAACTTGTTAATGTATTTATCACAATGTTACTAGTTAATATAAACAGTAATGGGTTTGAAAACGAAGTTGTTTTTCTTTGGTGAATATAATTAGAAAAAATCTCGTGTTTATTATGATTTAATGTTATTATTCGATCACCATTTTTATCTTGGAATTGCAACTGCCCAACGTGGATATTATATCGACAGATAATTTTTGATCATGAATTCATTACATCGTTTAATTAAATCTCGTTTAATACAGCAAATGTATACTATTGTCCTGTGCTACTCTGAGTAGGTCAATAGTGGATAGTTTTTACACTATATTTGCACCAATAAATCATTATTATGAACAGGTTCATAATTTAATCTTACATTTAAATAATTATCATACCAATATCTCAACTTCTAAGTCTTCTGATGCCTTCAACATTTATATGTATAATCGTATAACTGGTAGATTAATGAGAAATTCTAGACTTTTTTAGTGATTACTTATGAAAATCGTGATTTTTCGTGACAATACCCTTATTTTGAAATAACCATCAATGAGATTACAACTATTAATTATCAGATGATTATTATATATCATTTTATTTATAATATAAATTTTCAATAGGTTTTAACAGTATTGATAATCAATTTTGAAATCGGTTTTAAGTCTCTCAATATAAAAATAAAAAATAAATAATGAATAACAATTTATGTGGTCATAAATTACTTCAATACTTAACATAAACACAATTTCGGTTTTTGATAATGTTTTTATTAAATTTTTCTGTAAATATCAAGTATAACGTATGAACCAATCTATAAATAACAACTAAAAACAAATGTTAGATAAACCCATGATTAAACCCCGAAACAACGTAAATCTATCTCTAACGGTACTGAATTATTTTGTGTCATAAAATATCTGATTATAAAAGAATTTTCATAAAATATACAGAAATTTGTTTTTCGTTTAGGCTTTTGTGGATTTTCATCATAACTATGGGGTACATTGGTAGATCGCTTCCCCGTAGTGTACCCTGGGCAACGTCTTTGACGGCTAAAGATCTACCACCACCGACTGCTGAACTCTTTTTCCTTTTTCTTAAACCTCCCAGCAACCATGAGCAACACCGATTTGTCTTACCCTGAAAACAGCCCTTCTAAGGGCTATTTGACTCGAGATCTGGGTCCTCAGCTCCGAATCTTACAACTTAATGTGGAGGGAATTAGTATGGAAAAAAGTAGTTATCTTGAACGACTATTACAAGAACGAGAAATCGATGTAGTCATGCTCCAGGAAACCCATGTGCCAGACGAACAACAGATGAAACGAAGAGCGAGAATCACTGGCTTTACGCTAGTCTCAGCTATATATCATAGAAGCTATGGTTCTGCTACCTACATCAGAAATGACATACACAACTGGAACCACCTATATTCTACAGCTGCCGACTCTATATTTGTTATTGCTATGCGTATAGCGGACGTAACCCTACTTAATATATATAAGCCACCAAATGTTGTTTGGCCTACCCCACCACTACCAACTCCCCCTCAACCATCAGTCCTAACCGGCGATTTCAATAGTCATCATACCAATTGGGGTTATGAGTCAATCGACGAGAATGGTGCTATTTTGAACGACTGGTTAGAAAACGAAAATATGCAACTCGTATTTAATGCTAAAGATAGAAAAACTTTCCACTCGGGTAGATGGAATCGAGGATATAACCCGGACTTGTGTGTAGTTTCGAAGGATACAAACCACGTAGCAATACAAGCCCATAGGACAGTTCTAAATAAGTTTCCTAGGAGCCAACATAGACCGATACTTATAAATGTTGGAATCCAAATACCTATTGTGAAAACCTTCCAAAAACCAAGATGGAATTTCAGAAAAGCAGATTGGAATAATTTTAAGAAATCTCTTGATTCAAATATCAGATGGATCCAACCAACGATGAATAATTATGATCGTTTCGTCGGAGTTGTAACGGGAGCTGCAAAGCGCCATATACCCCGTGGCTATAGACGAGAATACATACCCTGCTGGAACGACGAAAGTGATAGGCTTTATGTCGAATATCAGAAAAACAGCAGAACTGAGATTGCAGACAAACTTTTGCTGTCATTAGCTAAATCACGTAAGGACAGATGGGCGGAAACTATGGAAAAGCTAGACTTTAAACGATCCAGCAGAGAAGCATGGAACCTCCTTCGAAAACTGGAACCAAATCCAACAAGAGCTAAAGGGACACCAAAAATTAAGCCCAATACTTTTGCGAACCGAATAGTGGAAATGAGCAGAGCTCCGATAGATAAGAAATCAGCTAGAGAAGTAACTATTAACCTAAAGACTAAGAAATCGAATGCAGAAGAAAGGTCCAGGTGGGCAGAGAAGGTTAGTATTGAGGAAGTGGAAACTGCGATAAAAAGCGTGAAACTCGGTAAAGCGGCAGGATTAGATGGCATTTATCCGGAGTTTCTCAAACACTGTGGTCCAAATACAAGAAAATGGCTCTCAAACTTCTTCACTGACATCCTCCACACAGGACGATTACCAAATATTTTTAAACAGACCAAAGTATTAGCAGTCCTAAAACCAGGAAAACCTGATGACGATGCGAAGAGCTATAGACCTATATCACTCCTAAGCGTATGTTTTAAGCTTCTAGAGAGAATAATCTATAATCGTATCTCAGAAGAAATTGACAAGATTATTCCACAAGAACAGGCAGGCTTTCGCCCACATAGAAATTGCTGCGACCAAGTAATGGCACTCACAACCCATATTGAAAACGGATACAATAACAAGCAAAAAACTGCTGTGGCCTTCATTGACCTATCATCCGCGTATGATACGGTGTGGCGGAAAGGCCTATTGTCAAAATTTCTTGATGTGTTCCCATGTAAGACGTTATATGCGTTGCTTAACAATATGCTTAGTAATAGGAAAATAATAGTGTACATAGGAAAAGAAAAAAGCAAGTCGAGATTACTTAACAATGGACTACCACAAGGCTCAGTGTTGGCCCCATTATTATTCAATTTGTATACAAAGGATCTCCCTTTAACAAGTTCGAGAAAATTTATCTATGCAGATGACATTGCATTAGCCAGTCAGAGTAGTGTGTTTGAGGATTTGGAAAATACATTAACTTATGACCTTGGACAACTAAACTCATATTTCAAACGCTGGAGACTTAAACCAAACCCGTTAAAAACTGAAGTGACTGTGTTTCATTTGAATAATAGAATGGCGAACTACAAAATAAATGTCCATTTTGGTGAACAGAAAATAAAAAATAGTCAGCACCCTAGATACTTAGGCGTAGTATTAGATAGGACTCTTACGTATAAAGAACACCTGGACAGATTATCAGCAAAAGTGAAGACACGTCAGAACATTATAGCCAAGTTGGCTGGCTCAACATGGGGAGCAGATGCAAATACATTGCGAATTAGTGCTCTATCTCTTGTCTACTCTACAGCAGAATACTGTTCACCTATCTGGATCAATAGCGCACACATAGACAAAATAGATAAACAACTCAATATAACAATGAGGACAATAGGCGGATTGACAAAATCAACACCATTAAAATGGTTACCGGTTATCAGTAATATTGCTCCCCCAAGATTACGAAGAGAGAACAATCTCTTACGCGAGTGGAACAAATACACCAGTAATCCAAACCTCCCAATACATAAGGATCTACCTATACCAGAAGAAATCCAACGGCTCAAGTCCCGAAAACCACCGTGGAAAACCGCAAGGAAGCTCATCCAAGAAAAATTCAATATAAATAACAGATGGGAAGAAGATTGGATATCCGAAAACCCTGATGTGCATAAACTAGTGACACACCCCACTGCCAGACAACCAGGATTTGAGCTAACAAGGAAAATCTGGACTACAATAAATCGAATTAGAACAGGACATGGCAGAAGCGGTCATATGATGTTTAAATGGAAACTGCGTGATTCTGAAGTATGCGATTGTGGACACAAATCACAGACGACTAACCACATCATTAACGAATGCCCACTGCGAGCATTTCCTGGTACCATACATGATATTCATCAAGCGAAAAAAGAAGCGATTAAGTGGATGGAGAACTTGGACATTACATTATAACTACAATTGACAGAATACCAACTTTTCTTTATTATTAAAAATTATTAAAAAAAAAAAAAAAAAAAAAAAATTTGTATTTATTAGCTAGTAAGATAAAATGTGTTGCCCATATAATGTCATACGAAATATATATATATATCATAACTATACATCTAATAGATTAACGATATTTACTTAAGTAAAGTATGTTTTGCTTATTGTTTGCTCTAGACTAAATTTCTAGAAATTTGTATAGTCTATAACAAAGCGTAGTACTGTCGTTGAATTGTACGATATGTGATATTATCACGTTGACTAAATAAATAAAATTCATAATTATGTATGTAATTACATTTTTTTCCCCCACTTCGTCTATAAGATTCATTTGGTTATAAGACTCATTTTGTGCTGGTCCCAAAGTGAGTTTTATAAGCGGCGTTCACTGTATGAATTAAATTCATTTTCATATTTATTATTATTCTTTCTTCTTTCAATATTATATTCATCACCTTTCTTCACTCTTCAATCCGTTTTTTCATTCTTGCGTCAGAGAGAATTTAACAACAATTTAACAAAATATAAATATATACACCTCAAAATATACAGTCTTACTAAAAAGAATGATGGATGCCGTTAAATTTTCGCAAACAGCAATCGGCAAAGTTAATGTTACTGCACAAGTTAGAAAGATACGATGTTTTGGGCATTTAAACCTTATTGGATACACAAATAATGTTCCCCACAGGGAAAATTTTATTGCAAACAGTACAAAACCAAAACCAAATCGTTCATCCAATGTATGCGTTTTTTCCGTTTAAACGGTATAAAAATTTACGCTGAACTGATACCGTTAAAAGTAAATCCATAGAAATCCGCAGTAGTCGAGCTCGTCTGGGTTGAATTCGTAAGATCTGAGAGTTGTTAAGATAGTTAAACATTCTGGCACATCACACCCGTGTTTGTGCATTGTCGTGTCAATGCGGTACGGGAACTCAGAGGCTCCGGCCTTGATTGGTGCCATGTCGACGGTCATCTTGCCCGGCGACTTGCTCCCGGCCGAGATGTGAAAAGCCTCGACCCTTAAACAGCACCACATGCTAATAAAAAGTTGAAGATATGTATCCTGACCATTAGGTCAGGAAGAAAGCCAGGTTGAAACTGACAAATGAAACAAAAAAAAAACGAGTTGATGGTTTATCTGGAAATATTAAATAACAGTTGTTGAGAAGAGTTAATATAAGTGACTATTTTAGTTTCCAATTTGACGAAAGTTCCGATATAACTAACAAATCAGTAAATTTTGAAAAATTATTTGTAATAAAAATAATTATAAATATGTATGTTTTTGTGTACCAACTTATGTTATTTGTAATATATATTAAATGAAGCTGGGCAAAAAGGAGTTAAAATTAAAAATAAATTAAAAAGTTTAGTGAATATTAATTAAGTTAATTAACTCGTTATTTTTTTCAAATTAACTTTTAATTTGAAAAGTTACTTTTTTTAACTTAAGGAGTTTACTTTATGTTAACGTTTTACAAAAGTAACCAATGTAAGTTAAATTTTATCCGAAGTACAATGTAAATTTCTAAATGATTTTGAATATACTTATTTTGAATATTAATTTTATTATCTTATTCTAATGTTACACGAATATCTTCTTTTCAGTACATATATAATATTATATATTATAAAATTTGACTTGACTGTATTGTCGAATATCTGAATACTGTATATCTTGTAGTATTTTCGTTGTATGGAAAATGCAGACAAAATGAGACACTCGCCAGTCTAAATTTTTTCAGTCCGCGCTAACACAATCTGGGAAACAAAAATGAAATTGTACCTGTTACAACATCAGTCTAAACGGTCACCACGAATATGACTACAACTTCTACCTCATACATTCTATCACCAACAATCGCTACAGATATTGCACCTGTAACTTTAACAACTTTGCAAGTCGTACATCATCACTTAGTGCAGAAGATCTGCATTTCATGTTACAGAACATGATTACAGCAATGCAAGTGAAGAACAAGGCACTTCACGCGGCGAGCAATGCAGATAACCAAAAGATGCTTGCGCTAGGAGTGTTAACCGCCAACAATGGTTTGATCAGTGTCTTCAAGGACGGCAAAAAACGAATATTCGTGTTAAAAAAGTCGAATATGATCTCGCGTGTTATGAAATTCATGTCAATGACCAACTTGTTGATAATGTACCAATAATTTGTGTTGGCGAACCTGATGAATTTCTGCATCTATGATGATATTTGTGGTTTCAAATATCAGTATTTATATTTATTAGTTACGTTTTAGGTGTTAAATACTGATTTTGATACGGTATTATTTCGATATTGGATTGGATTATTTTTTGATTTGAATAGTTTTTAATGATTATTAAAATTAATTTTTAAAATCGGTTTCGAATAAAATATTTATGAAAATTTAGATTATTATGGTTATTGTATTTTATAAAACAACTGCGTAGTTAAAGTGCTTTATTACAGCATGTGTTTTATTATTATTTACTTAAAATAAATATTGTGAAAATATTAAATGTAAATTGATTAAAATGCAACTAAAAAAGTGTTTATAATTCAAAATTTATAGCAACAATAATAATTAGTACATTTTATAGAAATGTATATTGCAGTATCTTTCACCGCGGAATGTTTAGCCATTCTGGAGGCCATCAAATGTATTAGTTCTCTCTCGTCTGGTTACTATTTAATTATTATATATCTCTAATATATTATACATTGGATTCCCAGTCATGTTTCCAAGCCTTAGCTAGTAATCCTTTTCTGCCTAAATGTTCTTCTCTCATCTTGCGCATTTGATCCCTTCTATGGACCCTTAATTCTTTCAACCATATATTGATCTTTTATGAGTTCCAGGTCATGTAGATACTCAAGGTAATGTGGATGCAAATAGTTTAGCCAACTAGAAATCTTATTTTTATGGGCTCCGCAACCTGCACTTTTACCGATCTGATTCCAACCTTATGTAAAACTACCTTTAACCTATGGAATTCCGAATGGTCTAATTTCCCTGTTTCCTACACTGGTATATACAGACAATTGGTTCCATCCGTTTCATATAAAACTTGGTTTATAGATCTACAGCTAAGTAGACATATAATTTTTAATATTCCAGACTACGACTGAACCATAATAAGCTACCTAAGTTTGCATTTAAAATGGGGTTGAACGATAGTTCAGCCTGCATTTTCTATAATTGTGTTGGCGTGTAATGTGACTTCAATCACCTTCTTTTAAACTGTCCTGCTGTTATAAATGAAAGGAAGGCTCAACTGGCTATTTGCACATCTTTTCATGTTGATATGACCTGTACTAATCTATAATTATCTAATAATACCGTCATTATTAAAGCCGTAATTCATTTTATCTCAGGGGTCCTGTTCCACGACCTCAGCCACTGTACTGTTACCTCCACCTCCGTGTGAAAGAAGTCCGGCACGTCTATTGGCCTTTGCCTGAGATCAGAAGTAATCTCAGGAGGGGTTTAGTACAGGATCAGCGCTGAAGTAATGTCCCGGACCACGCGTGGTTCTATGGCCATTGTGGCGGGATGGCCCACGAAGCTTTCCACGGACAACCATGTAGGGCTTTCCCCAGAGGTCATTCTCCACTCATCGAGCCATCTCGTTCCAGCACCTCACTTTTAACTCGTGGATGCGGTGATTGAGTGCCCTTTGGGCCAATCCGTAATTCTTCTCGGTGGCAGCTGTGGCGACTATGTCGCCCATACTGTGAAGCCTGGAGAGCGTTTTCCTCCATCGGACGCACTTCGCTCGCGTGGCCGCTATTTCACAATTCCATCAGTAAACCGAGGATCTCTTTTTGGGGAGGGATGTACTCAGTGGGAGAGCAACATCGCAGGCCGCGGTCACGCACCGAGCCAGATGTTTGGCTTTGATTTTTGAGTCTCTGGGTTGGGGTGGTAATCCTGGAAACCAGGCAACCCCCATCAACTTGGTCACCACCTATTACATGACATGTATTATAAAATAGACTTACAATATGCTCTTTTAATTTTTGTAAAAATATTTGTGTAAGTGTGGATTTCCATTACACATTGAATATATTAACGATATTTACTTAGTTAATGTACCATTTGCAAATTGTTTACTTGAGACCACATGTTTCGATATTCGTATAATCCAGGTCATAGCTTGTAGTTGAATTGTAATAAAGTATCACGATTTCAACAAAAAGGCAATAAATATGGGTTTCATTAAAATCATTAATGTATTAATTTTTATAATAAGTTTTAAAATTATAATTGTTCATAATTTAGATGCCAACGGTATGTGTGATTTATAATTTAATGTAAATTGAAGTATATGTAAGGACCAGGAACATTCAATATTAGTATGTGGGCCAATCACCGACTTTTTTAAATGAAAATATAAAAAAAAACTACAAATATACTAATAAAACCGAACCTGTATTACCAATAGAGATATTTAATATAACAGTAAATTAAATTTAGATTTCACAGAATTAAATCTTTAGACGAGCAGTTAATATATTTTTATATGTACACTTCATACGAATTTAATAAATATTTGAATATCAAGTTATTGTCTAGCATTTTAACAAATAGTTAAGCTAAACTTCAAAAAAACCTTTTTAACTTAAATAAGTTTCCGAGTTATTATATTTATATTCAGGTTCATTTAATACTATTGATTTAAATATTATAAATTAAATTGTAGAAAAATATAATTTTAAAATGTTTTTTACGTAAACATATACGATAATTTTAATAGTTCATCGTAAAATATATCTATATAATATATATATAAAATATCAAAATATAATTTAGAAAATACATATGATATATTATGCCAATATGTTTAATACATACGTTTTATTCTATTTAAATAACTGTTAATAATATATTATTACAAATTTATGATCATATGCATGTAAAATTAAAATACAGATTTGTAATAATTAATAATAATAAAATAATTTAAATTTTATTTTAGATTGTTTACGTAAGATTATTGGTCACTTAATTTTGTAAATACCAATATATAATATACAAAAAATATAAATATATGATATATAATATATCTTAAACTATTTAATAATATTTTTTGCAATTAATATTTATTAATATCATTACATTGAACAAACATTTAATTATTACATATTAAATTCTGAATGAAATATAGAACATATATATTGATTTTCTAACAAATAGTGGTCAAATAGTCTTTTCAAAGTTCGTAAATGGTTTATATTTGTTAATGTATTTAACAATTTTGTCGATTACGAAAAAAAAAATTTTTTTTTAAATTACGCGAAACATACGCAAGAAACGAAAAGACACTGGCAACGTTTTTATTTTGTAAGATATGAATATGTAATACGTGTTTAATCAGATATAATGCATGCAATATATCTTTATATTATCATAGTCGTTGAATTTATTATAATTGACAATTAACATCGTTCACATTCGTTTTTACAATACAATTTTATTGATTTCAAATGAAAAATAATTATAAATTCTCACGGCTCTTTCACACGAGGTCACACAGCAGTACTTCATAAAAGCAGTGCTGGTGAAAAGAGGTGGTGTGGCATGGGTGATTTAACATACGATCAAAATCATATATTAAAAGTGCTAAAGACAGTAACTGTGGTTATCTTTCAACGTTTAAAACTGTCGTTGCACGTAACTATTCATAATTTTAAATTGTACATTTCATACGAGACTGTAACCTATGTGCGACTAATTTAGTAGCACGTTAGTGCCGCGCTAAATGCAGGTTTGTTCATACTCAGTTACCATAATCATACATGATACCGTATTATACAATACCACAAGAGCGTTGCTGGTGGTCCCATGTGAAAGGACTCCAAAACATTACACGTATATATACATATGTATATATTACGTGTATATGAATGTAAATTACATAAATTATTTATTGCTCTTATAAATGTATGTTGTAACGTCAGTTTTCATTTCTATGTTTATGAATAATTATAACATACATTTAATATCCTATATCTAGACCAACTCACAACTAATGGAAAGATTAATAGTTAGTAGAATCGTTTAAAATGTATATAATTGAATCTGTATTGGAGATCAATAATTGTTATAGTAATATTAAATAACCAATACATTATAATAGTATTTCCTTTAAACTATACTTTTATAATCACTATATAGTTAAATTCAATGGTCAACAAGCATTTAACTATGCATATCTGAATCGTGAGCAATTTATAATGATTTTCAACCATTATTTTGACAAATTAACAACTTGTTAATAGTGAAATGATTATATTATATGATTATAACAATGTCATGTATGTTGATAAATTATTATATATGGGATATTAATTACTAGAAGTTCTACGAGTATATTAAACTTTTTTATCTATGTTAAATTTAATTTGTATAAATTAATTGTTGATAATATATATTGTTTAGTTTAAATATTCTACGAATTGAAGCCTGTTATTTGAATATTATTATAGCCATAAAATGAATGTTGCTTTCAATGATATACATTAAAAGAAATGACTAACAAATGGTCATGCAAATGTATTTTAATTATTGTCTACATCACGTACTTATTCAAGCTTTTACATAAACTGCTAAAAATCTAGAATTTTCTAATATAAATAGTTAATATTAAAAAGAAACATTTAGCTATCACAAGTCATATTACCTCCAATGTTGTTTATGAATCATTATCGAATTACTCGCATTTAATTATTTTATAAACTATTTAATTAAAAGGATGTTTTTCTTTCTGAAAATATCTCCATTGTAATGTGGGAGCTTTGCCTTCTCATGTGTTCTAGACTTTTGTGGTCGCAGGAATTCTTTATGGGTGTCTGTCAAAACAATACCATTTTTTATATCTAGAGTTTATTTAACAGTTATATAAATAGCAAAATATGTGCATACTTAATGTAAAATTAACGCAAGTTCGTTAGGCCGTTATGTGTTAAGTGGTATATGTGATGTATACCTAGTTCTCAATCATTTATTTTTCAAGCATTTAATGTCTGAAATAGTGATATTATTTGTAATATCGTGTCATATAAGGGAAACTAACAATTTTTTCATTAGAAAAATAGAAGATTAGATTTTTCATTTTTCTAGTTAGTTTGTCAAATACAAAAGGTAGCAGATCAGGTAATTATTTCATTAAAATATACCTCGAATATATTGACATTATTTTTAATGATTTTAACAAAAACTATTGGAAAAATGAGTAATTATTTTATAGTTTTCACATTAAACATTTTAATTATATAAATAATGTATTCATGGACGATTAAAGTCATACTAAATAAATCTGAAATATTTTAGAAATTTTACGTAAATATGCCAACGATCTCTTTGCTGCAGCTATATTGTGTGTGTAGTATGAAATATACATTTGATTTAAATTTAATAGAAATTAAACGATATAAAAGATTTTTGTTCAAAGCAAATTTACATTAAATACATTTGTTAATTTTTCAGTTTTTGAAGATGACAAATTTTTAAATCCCATGGATTGGTGTATGAAAAATATATCAAGTTTGCATTATTTTAAATATTTATATTTCACTGTTTGGTTAAATGTTTATAACTTAAGCTGGGATTTATATGTAAAACTTTCGCTTTTTTACATATTTCGTAAAGTTCATTCATAATACTAAAAAGTAAAATAATTTGTCAATTTACATTATCGAAACTGGTGGTTTAGTAGTATAATATGACCGAACGGTTTTATTTTTGTTCCGATTTGCGTTGGGAGATGCCACTTCTAGAAGCCATAGTGTAAAAGGTGAGATAATCACAGCACAGTGTTTCATTAAAATTTATTTACCAATAACTCAAGTTTAGAATAGAATATATAATAATTATATACGCGAAGACCTTTCAGGGGAGAGCCCCACACCTATTTTGAATGGAGACGAAATAATTTTTGAACGTAAAAAGTTAAGGTGATGGTACACGTATTATTTTTATGCGAGAATCGCAAACATAAGTTGGTAAAATTGAAAAACAACGGGATAAAATTAACTGGTACATCCATATCGAGTGTGAGACCACGAATGACGTTTAGCATATATTGATATTTAACAAATTAATCCTAACGAATTTAGATTATCTGTTCATGTTTGACAACTTATCTGAACGACCATAGTTTATCTGATTATGTTTGTAAATAATGTGTTACAAATTTAACATGTTTGCATGGTTGTAAAAAAATCTTTACCAAAACAAATAAATTAAAAACTAAATAATGCCCAAAGCACCACGATCTATTCAATTAAAATTTTAAATGTTATCAATGATTTTCCAAACATGTAATAATGTAATTTATTATATGCAATAATGTAATTTACTGCAATATATATGATACAAGTTTTTCAACTACTCAAAAATTTCAAGTAATTTTTCTACTTTTTTCATTAAAAAATATGTAAAATAATAAGTTTAGATAAATTTTTATAGATAACTCAATATATTTTACCATGAAAACATAAATCAAACAAATAACGTTTAGCAAAAAAACAAGTACAATTAAAGCAGCAATTTCTTACATCCTCTTTAAATAAATGTACTTCTTAATCTAGATTTATGTCATGCAATGATTAAGGCAGATACTCGTATAATTCTCGCAAAATTAGACAATCTACATTTCAAAGAATTTTTAGAAAAATACATACATTTACCTATGCCACATCGTAGTACTCTTACAAAAAATTATGTTTCAACTATTTACAAAGAAAAATTACTCAAAACTAATAATTTTAAAAATGTTATTGTAGGTAAACTGAATTTCGAATCTTTTGAGCCAATTCTTCAAACTTGTAAAAATTTATAAAAATGTAACTTTAAAACAATAGCAAAATTGATTAACGATTCGATAACTTTACTTTCATTAAATAATGTACAACATGAACAAGTTTTACTTTTCGTGATAGACGCAGCTCCGTGAATGATTAAATCGGAAAATGCTTTACAAGTTTTGTATCCAAAAATGATCCATTTAACTTGTTTAACTCAATCCTTACATCGTGTAGCTGGAAACTATCAGATGTCAATATCCCGATGTTGATTTATTAATTTCATCAATTAAACGAATATTTCTAATAACTCCAAGTAGAATTTTAATATTTAAAAATAACTATCCAAACATTCTACTTCCTCCAGAGCTAATAATAAAAAAATGGGGGCTAAGTTACAAGCCGTAATTTATTATTGCAAGTATTATGAAGAAACTAAAAATGTAGTATCTATGTTGGATTCTGAACATGCAGCATCAATTTCAAAGGAAAAAGTAATTTTTCAAAGACTTAATATAAAATTTGGTTTATCATCGATAGTGTCTAATTTTAGTTTTTTGTATGAATCAATATTAAAGTTAGAAAATATAAAGATTCCGTTAAGTGAAACCTTAAAAATTATTAATTTATAAATTTCAAAAACTAATGATTTGGAGGGAACAACAGCTAAATTTTGAAGAATAAACATAATATAGTTTAAAAAAATATTCGGAACTGAAGACGACTAAGACAGGATATAAACATACATTTTTCGTCAAGTGAAATAACAATGAAGTATGCACCGATAACATCTTGTGATGTGGAATGTTTTCTTCGTAATATGAGTACTAAGATCAAATTGTCGTAATTCCAATTTTGAAAATTTAAAACACCATATGGTTTGCCATTTTATTACTTTGCAATGATTAAAAATTAAAACTCATAATTTTTTTTTTTTGTAAAAATTCAAAAAAGTTAATTTAATTCAATTAAATTATATCAACAATTATTAATTATATTATTTCAATATTGATTATATTATTTAAATACCAATAGACAATAATATTGTATTAAAAAAATTAATGTATTTCGTTCAAATTAAAAAAAAAAATCATTTTGATTCTATATGATTACATACAGTTTATTACATATATATATGCCCGTGGTGGGCAAAAGTCACGCAACGCTATCTCGAAAGTTGATTGTGCTATCTTTATTGCTACGACATGGTGTGTAACAAAAATATACATGCGATAAGCAGGTAATTGGAAGTCAACAACATTAGGAAGACGTCCAAATGTTCTGTAGTACATAATCAGTACGCGATTACGAGCATGAGCAATGGATTTACGTTCGAAATATTCGCTCGAAGAATGCATTTTTCTTATATCCGTATATCACCGGTATGACGCTGATTATAAAACAATTTTTACTGAGTTTGCGGTGAAATTTACTATTAGCTCTGTCCCACGACACGAAACGGTGTACCGACTGGTCAAAAAATTTGAAAAACATGGCTCAGTCGTTGATGCTCCACGTTCTGGCCGTCCTCGAACAGTATTTACAAATGAAAATATGATGTACGTTGCGCAGTAGTATGTCGAAAATCCGGCGCAATCTACTGTACGTGTATCTGCGGATTTAGGAATATCACGGCGTTCGACGGCACGAATGATGAAAAACCTTGAATTGAAAGTATACCACCCACATTTTTCAAACCTTTCATATTTTGCGTCGTTTTTTACAAATCGGTTGCGTGACTTTTGCCCACCAGGGTATATAAATGTTTTTTATTACATATTTTAAATTTTTACTATATATTTTGGCAATTTTAATTACATATATATGTACATATTTTTGGTTTTATATTATATATAAATCCCAGCATAATTTACAATCGCGCCCACCCCATCCTTAAGTGTAGTGACTGCTACACCTACTTTCAAATAGGAGTTGTGGAGATTTTTCAACCAAAATATTCTTCTTTTTCCCACACTTCTTGTATCCTCAAACTTTCCTTGTAATATAAATTGATGAATTTGGCATCGTTGGTTATTCCTCATAGTATATCCCATGTATTATAGTTTCAAAGTTCTATTGCTGTTAAAAGTTATATCTCTTTTTCCATCCTTTTCTATACTCTTTGAATAGTAATACGATCTATCTATGAATTTGTTAATATACACCTATACAGCCATATTCCAAAAGTGGTTAATCAGGTAAAATATATTGGTAAATCGAGAGACATCAACATGTGTTACAAAAAAATCATCTTACAAATTTTTGATAGACCATTAGCCAAAATATATATTCATGTGAAAAATTATTGTCGTACTATTTTAGAACATTATTTTAATAATGGAAATCAATTAAAATATTACAATTATTTACACTAGGTATTCTTGATTTGCATTCATTAAAAGGAACGGTCCGTAATAATTGTAAAGGTAACTATAAAATTGCAATACAAATTGATCATTGTCATATATTTAAAATTTTACAAATAATATTCACCATAATAATACAATAAAATTATTATTATTATATAATAGTATGTTTAAACTAGTTTATTTTAATTATATATGATCGCTGAGTAATGAAAATTTTATCATTGAATTTGTTGAATTAATAACAAAAATAAATATACAGGGTGATTGGATATAACTTTAAAAAATAATAGGAGTTGTTATAAACCTCAAAAGCAACAAAAAAAGTTCATTGAACGATGGTCCAACTCTCAACTGACTTGGAGTTAAATCGCGTTTTTCGTTTTTTTTTTTCAAAAAACGTTACTTTTGATCATAAATTGACTTTTATTTCATAAACTATTGACTTCAAAACGATTTTGAAGACACCATTAGAAAGAGCATTAAATTTATATTAATGGAGAAAGAAAATTTATTTTCATTACTAAAAACTTAGTAATTGTACATTACAAATTTGAAATTCAAATTTTTAAAAAAAATTCAACTGTAAGAAAAATAAAATTTTTTTTGGTGAAAAAATGTGCGAATTTGACAAAAACTTTGTCTTTCTATTACCTTCAAAATGATCTACTTACATAAGCAGTTACATAGGCGTTTTGATGAGAAATTCTGAAAAATCCGTTAAAAAACATTACGTGAATGGACCTTGTACCTACCACAAAACCTGGGAAATGAATGCTTGTTCAGAACGCATTTTCATTTTCAATTTCAATGATTTATTAATTGTATTTACAAATTTAAGTCACAAATTTTACGTTTTTATTTACTGTAAGTATTGTTCAATGTGGTGCTCATCATATCTCACACAGTGTTCAGGCGTAATCATCGATATCGGCAGTGCCCCCTTCCCTCTGGACACTACGCGGAATTAGCATAACCATAAAGTTGTAGGTTCCCGACCACTGCCGACCGACACACGGCAAGTACCGTACCGTTACCGTAATTGTACTACGTCGTGTAAAAGTGCGCTCGGTTTACCGTAATTTGTACCGTCGTCTACCGTTATCTTACCGACAATTACCGTCATCTACCGTCAATCACCGTCACCTTCATCTACCATACTACCATCACCGTCTGACAACCATCATCACCATAGCACGGTTTTTTTTTAATAATAAATTTAGTTTATGTTTAGTAAATAACATTGTATTTAGAAATAGTTTCTATTCTTTCCCCTTTGCTGGCCAGCACATCTTGTGCCACAATTATTAGCATTAAGTTTTACTAAAATAGTAGTCCGCAATGATTGCGGCAAACAAAACCGTATTGTTTTTATTTCAAATCCAATAGAAAAAACATTAACATACAGTCCATTTAAAAGCCAAAACATTTGGTCCTTCGCGCCTAGGATATTTATATTTGTGTTCTAAGTGATTGAATTCAGCACGTTTGTTTTACTAAACTTCGTTTATTATATTTACTCGTATATTTATATTTATATTTATTATATTCTCACAGTACAATGTTTTATTAAATATAGCTAACCGCTATCTAAAAATTGGACTTTGACCTCTCGGACTTATTTTATATACATTTCCACCGTATCTTGAATCGGTACAATTAAAATTGTTATTTTGTTTGTATTTATTATTATCGGTTTTGAATTGTCACCGCCTTGAACGTCGAGCAATAATTATCAATAATAATATTATTATTGTCGGTTTGCGAATACAACGTGCATCTGTTCACCTATCGCGTGTGACACATCAGTACATGCATCGGTAGAACATTTTTATTAACTTTTCCGCTTTAAATTATATAACTCATTCTTATTTTTTAAACTGAATCTTATGTACTCCGTGTTAAATATACCATTAAAAAAAAAATAATAATAATAATTAATTAATTAATATACATATATATATATACATATATACTTTCTTATAGTTTGATATATTCAATTTTAATTGAAAATGGGTGTTTATGAGGAAGCGAAAGCACGCATAACTGGTCTTCAGTGTAGAGTACAGCGTATTTACGATGCTGGGGAAGCAATAGAAAATGATCCAACAAATAAACTGGCTAAAACTAAATTTAAAATAATGTACGCGACACTTGAAATTTATTCACTGATTTCGAAACGCAATTAATGATAATAATACGTCAGCAATGTAAAGGTACACCCGTGATAGATATTGTCGATCCAGATAAATCGCGTGCTCTTTTTGAAGAGAAATACATTGGTTGTAAAATATTTGCAGATGAACATTTACCTGAGGTAGATGCCGACGCTTCGCTTAATAAAACTTTTTTGAAGTAAACAACCCCAGTAGCTCACATTCCTACCATCCGATTGAAAAGTTAGTTGTACCTAAATTTAGCGGAAATCCGATAGAATATACCAGCTTTAGAAATATGTTTGACAAATTAATTGGGGAGACTAATATGTCACCAGTGGTAAAGTTTGGATATTTGAAGTCATACTTGGTAGGAGAACCATTGGGTTTGATAGCAAATCTTATGTTGACCGATAGTAACTACGAACTTGCTTTAAAGCAATTGACTGATCGCTATTCAAATCGCCGTGTTATCGCAGATAATCACATTGAAGCCCTATTTAGTGCACCAAGAGCAACCCTTGGGGATGGTAGTTCTATTAGAAAACTACTCAATGTAATTTTAGAGTCTACGGGTGCTCTACAAAATCTGTCTTATGCAGTAGACCAATGGGACCCAATTTTACTCCATCTGTTGCAAAAGAAATTGGATAATTATTTAAGAGCACAGTGGGAATTATTAGTAGATACGTCCGAAGACCCATCTATGACAGAGTTTACTACGTTTTTGACAAAATATTGTAAATCCGCTAATGTTACTCAAGAAAGTGTCAAGCTAACAACAAAAGGACACAAACCAAACAAAACTACCACATTATTTAGCAGCCAACCAGAACGTAAAATTGAACAAGAAAGGAAGTTTAAAACAATCAAGTATAACCAAAACGTCAAAAAGTCATTTTTCTGTCCAGTCTGTAATGTCCAGCCAGGTCACTTACTAATTAACTGCCAAGCGTTCAAAGATAAAACACCGATCGAGCGTCAGCAAACCATCAAAGATTTGAAAAGATGTTTTATCTGCTTCAGTATGCACATGGCAAGTGAATGTAAAAACCAACGAAACTGTTCTCAGTGTAGTGGTAGGCACCATACTTTACTCCATTTAGAAAAAACCGAACCGACCGTCACTACAACTCATTTAACAGTTGCTGCAACGAAAACAAAAGGATATGGTACGTCTGTTTTGCTAGCGACAGCATCTGTGGTTCTTCAAAACAAAAATGGGCAATCCATTATCGTAAGAGCCCTGCTCGACAGCGCAAGCCAAAGCAGCTTCATCACTGAGCGCTGTGTCCAGCTTTTAGGATTAAAAAGAGAAAAGTGTACAGTAACCGTCGAAGCTTTGTCCGGAACTGAGGTCCCAGTGGTTAGAGGTAGGACTAATGTGGAAATACGCCCCGTCGACCAACAAAATCCCCGTTTTAACATTGATGTTCTCATTTTAACACGTATCACTGGTCCTGTTCCATCAAAGAGAGTGTGGAATAATTCATGGCCACACATCACGGGTTTGAATTTAGCTGATCCATCCTTTTTCGAAGCAATACCAGTTGATATTTTAATAGGAGCCGATATTTATCCACATCTATTCTTAGGAGACAAAAGAGAAGGAGAATTGAATCAACCAATAGCACTTTCTACAGTGTTTGGCTGGGTTTTAATGGGTAAAACTGCAAACGAACAGAATGAACCGATTGTCACCTTATGTTCATTAGAGTCAATAAATCAAACGCTACAACGATTCTTCGAGATCGAAGAAGTCCCAAAAGCCGAAAAAAGTTGCCCAGATGATTTAGAGTGTGAGCATATTTATCAAACGACTACTACTCGACAGCAAAATGGACGATACACAGTTCATCTTCCGTTTACACGAAATCCACCTTTGCTCGGAAAATCAAAAGATTTAGCTCTACACCGTTTGAGAAACTTGGAAAATAAGTTTATAAAATCACCAAAACTTCATAAAGAATACAATCTTGCAATGAGGTACTACTTAGAAACCGGCCACATGTCCCCGGTGATTAATAAATCCAAATGTGAAGAAAACATGTATTACATTCCACACCAAGCTGTTTTACGACCTGGAAGTACTACAACTAAAGTGCGAGTCGTGTTTGATGCATCCGCAAAAACTTCATTGGGTTACTCTTTGAACGACAATCTTTACTGCGGTCAAAAACTGCAGCAGGATTTACCAGGTATAGTTTTACGTTTTCGACTTCACCCAGTCGTTTTTACCGCTGACGTAAAACAAATGTTTAGGCAAATTGATGTAACCAAAGAGCACCGACCGTACCAACGTTTACTTTATCGGTTCTCTTTGGAGGAACCAGTTCAAGAGTATCAAATGAACACAGTAACTTTTGGACAAAAGTCATCTCCGTTTCTTGCTATTCGTACTCTTCATCAGCTGGCAAAGGATGAAGCAGAAAACGAGCCACTGGTACAAACCGTTGTTAAGCGTGACTTGTATGTAGACGATATAGTTACTGGTGCAGAAAGTGAAGAAGCGGCCATAGATCTACAGCAAAAACTTGAAAACACCTTTGCAAAAGGTTGCTTTGAATTGCGCAAGTGGTCAAGTAACTCTGCAAAGTTATTAGATAACATTCCACTCGATCACCAGCGAACCTTCCAGTGACGTTTAAAGAACATGAGTTAACCTATACCAAAGTCTTGGGACTAAACTGGGATTCAAATGCTGATTCATTATGTTACCAATATCAGCCCAATCCTGTTAAATATAGCAAGAGAGCCATTTTATCCGAGATAGCTAGAATTTACGACCCCTAGGACTTTTAGCACCTGTCACTACTGACCTAAAACGCCTCATGAAGTATCTTTGGGTCCTGAAAGTCGGCTGGGACGATATTATACCCGACGAAGCGAAATCTGCGTGGCAACAATACCACCAAGAATTACCAGTCCTAGCATCTTTGCGAGTACCTCGGCTTGTCACCAGACTACACGCACATTACGAACTACACGGGTTTAGTGATAGCTCAGAAGCCGCCTACGCGGCAGTAGTTTATTTAAGGGTGTGTACTGGTGAGAGAGTTAGTTGCCATCTTCTAATGGGCAAAGCAAAAATTTCTCCAACCACAAAAATGTCGATTCCACGACTGGAGCTGTGCGGCGCATGGTTGTTAGCACACCTTCTGGAATTCATACTCAAAAATTTAATTTCTTTATCTATTGTAACTGTTACCGCCTGGACTGACTCCACAGTTGCATTAGCGTGGATCAGATCTCCTACGAGTAAGTTAAAAACGTTCGTAGCCAACAGAGTAGCTCAGATTCAGATGATTACGAAAGGGCACATCTGGCGTCATGTTCCAACTGAAGAAAACCCTGCTGATTGCGCTTCACGGGGCCTAAGTCCTCAAGAACTTGCAAACCATGACTTATGGTGGAAGGGTCCGATGTTTTTATATCAATCCAAACATACTTGGCCAGCTCAAAACACTGATGATCCAGCCAGCCATTTGGAAGAAGAAGCAGAAGAGAAAACTATTACGCTTGTTTTGCAAGACAAAAATAAAGAAAGTCACCTTTTATATCAGTCGGACAATCTTCAAAAAATCTTGAGACTTACAGCTTACTGGTTAAGAGTGAGAGGTCATCTTTTGGGAAAACCTATACCTCGTACTTTTCCCCCAACTGTCGTAGAAACTGAAACAGCATTGCGATCATTAATTAGATGGACGCAACACGTATTTTTTGAAGACATAAATATACAGATTGCTACAGGTAAACAAGTGTCCACATCGGTACGTAAATTATCACCGTTTTTAGATGATGAATTGTTGATCAGAGTAGGTGGTCGTTTAAAGAACTCGCAGATACCTTACGACGAAAAATATCCTATATTATTACCGAAAAATTCTAGATTGACTGAATTACTCATAGATTTTGTTCACCGTAATAAAGGTCATCCGGGAACTCAAACGATGCATAACCTTTTACGGCAAAATTACTGGATTCTTTCAGCACGTAGTATCATCAGAAAGCGACTCCATAAATGTATACCATGCTTCCGAGTAAAACCACGGACAAATCCTCCATTCATGGGAAATCTTCCAGCGTTCCGAGTTAGTCAAGTCAAACCGTTCAGTCGCGTCGGAGTAGACTTTGCCGGACCTTTTGAGGTAAAAGCCGCAATGTTACGGAAAATTAAAGTTACTAAAGCTTACTTATGCATATTTGTTTGTATGGTAACCACTGCGGTTCATATTGAACTCGTGTCAGACATGTCTACTCCGCTTTTCATTGCTGCTTTAAGCCGTTTTATTAGCCGGCGGGGTCGTTGCACAGATATGTATAGTGACTGTGGAACGAATTTTGTAGGTACTCAACGATACTTGAAAGAAGTGGATGCCATACTTCGAGAACCAAAATTCGTCAATCACGTAGTTAGTAACCAAATTAATTGGCATTTCAACCCACCCGCAGCACCACACATGGGAGATCTGTGGGAGGCAGCGGTCAAGTCCGCTAAGACATTACTTTACCGTGTAGTTCAAGCGAGGATCCTAACATACGAAGAGCTTAATACTGTTTTACACCTAGTAGAAGCTACTCTTAACTCTCGCCCTTTAAGTGCCATGTCATCTGATCCAAATGACTTCACACCCTTAACAGCAGGACACTTTCTTACTATGGAGCCATTAGTAACTGTGCCGTCCCCACATAACGAAGAGAGTCAAACCCACATTAGTACGCATAAACGTTGGGCTTTGATACAGCAAATACATCAACATTTCTGGTTTCGTTGGAAAAAGGAGTATTTACATCAGCTTCAAGAAAGACCTAAGTGGAATCGGCAAGTCCCTAACCTTAAAATTGACGACTTGGTGATCCTCAAGGAACCTACTCCCCCCTGACATGGAGTACCGCGCGAGTCATTGATACGATTTCCGGAACAGATGGAGTCGTTCGAATTACACAAATACGCACCTCAACGGGAAAAGTTCTCCGCCGCCCGTCGGTGAAACTTTGTCTACTACCGTTGAATAATTGAAGTACCTAAGGTACTTCAAGGTGGCCGGTATGTTCAGGCGTAATCATCGATATCGGCAGTGCCCCCTTCCCTCTGGACACTACGCGGAATTAGCATAACCATAAAGTTGTAGGTTCCCGACCACTGCCGACCGACACACGGCAAGTACCGTACCGTTACCGTAATTGTACTACGTCGTGTAAAAGTGCGCTCGGTTTACCGTAATTTGTACCGTCGTCTACCGTTATCTTACCGACAATTACCGTCATCTACCGTCAATCACCGTCACCTTCATCTACCATACTACCATCACCGTCTGACAACCATCATCACCATAGCACGGTTTTTTTTTAATAATAAATTTAGTTTATGTTTAGTAAATAACATTGTATTTAGAAATAGTTTCTATTCTTTCCCCTTTGCTGGCCAGCACATCTTGTGCCACAATTATTAGCATTAAGTTTTACTAAAATAGTAGTCCGCAATGATTGCGGCAAACAAAACCGTATTGTTTTTATTTCAAATCCAATAGAAAAAACATTAACATACAGTCCATTTAAAAGCCAAAACACACAGTCTCGGGCTCTTCGTCTCATCTCCGTTCGTGTGACACATATCGACAGTGTTTGACGGAGTTGAGGCACACATTGCTCTATTCTACGGACCAACTCTTCATGTGTTCGCACTTCAGTTTGGTAAACATGAGTCTTCAAAAATCCCCACACGAAAAAATCAAGTTGTGAAAGGTCTGGTGACCGTGCTGGTCATGGGACAGAACCTCCTCTGCCTATCCACACCGGGTAATTGAGATCAAGAGACCACTGGACAGTCAAAGAATAGTGTGGTGGTGCTCCGTCATGTTGGAAACTCATGTTGCGCGTATAATGTAATGGGGCATCCTCCAACAGAATTGGTTATTCATTTTCCAAAAAATAAAGGTAGGTCTCACCAAATAGGTTCTGTGGCAGTCCGAAATAATGTTCAATTATTTGATCTCCAATGACCTCCATCCACACATTTATATTGAAGCGATGTTGGAACTGCTGCTGATGTACCAACCGAGGATTTTCATACGCATAAACATTTCTATTATAGATATTAAATATTTTTTCTCTTGTAAAAGTTGATTCGTCGGTCCATAGTATTCGATGAAGAAAATCGAGGTCATCAACATCGTTGTGGAGCAACCAACGCGAGAAGTGCACTCGGGATTGGTAGTCCCGCTCCTCTAGCCACTGAGCCCTAGTATAATGGTATGGATGTAGCCTTTTCTGTTGGGTTGTTCTACATACCATCCATTGAGACACTTTTACGCGTACACTGATCTCCCTTTGGTTGATTTCTAGGTTACGTTGAACCAAATTCAGTATATCATCTAGACGTTCTTCAGCACGACTGCTACCTTCTCTTAATGCACGCTGGAATGTACCTCTTTCTTGAAGGTTTCTGTGAATTGCTGCGAACGTTAAATGACTGAGGGCTTGACGGATTGGGTAACGTTGAATATATTCTCTTCTAGCTGCTAAAGAGTTTCCGTCACACAAACCGTACATAAATTGCTTGTCTGAGAGTTATCAAAAGGAGAAAGGCATTATGAACGCGCTGAAGTAGGTACGATGGTACGCAAACAACTAACTAAATAAATTAAAAATGAACTGATTTGAATATGGAAAGACGGAGAGGATAAGGGATAGCCAGACAGTTTTCCAGGAAGCACTCCCCTCAAATATTGAGGGTAGTGTTTCCTGGAATATAATTTTCTACCGAATAACAATAACAAATCATTCTCAGAAAATTCTGATAAATTAGAAGGGACATATTTCATTATGTACGTACACATTACTGGCACATTACAAATTACAAATAGGCTAGTGCCTATCTGCTTTATGAAAAATCAATCTAAACATTTTCACAATTTATGTACCACCTAACGTTCTTAACACATTTTTCGAAATTTCTCATCAAAACGCCTATGTAACTGCTTATGTAAGTAGATCATTTTGAAGGTAATAGAAGAAAAGATTTTGTCAAATTCGCACATTTTTTCACAGAAAAAAAATTTATTTTTCTTACAGTTGAATTTTTTTAAAAACTTGTATTTCAAATTCGTAATGTTTAATTACTAAGTTTTTGGTAATGAAAATAAATTTTCTTGAGTAAAAGAAATCTTTATTAATAGAAAATGTAATGCTCTTTCAAATAATGTTTTCAAAATCGTCTTGAAGTCAATAGATCACGAAATAAAAGTCGATTTCTGAGTAAAAGTAACGGTTTTTGAAAAAAGCAAAAAACGCGATATAAGTCGGTTAAGAGTTGGACCATCGTTCAATGAACCTTTTTTGTTGCTTTTGAGGTTTACAACGACTCCTATTATTTTTTAAAAGTTAACCAAATCATCCTGTATAATAATAACAAAATTTTCCTACCTCATTGAAATTATATTGGTTTATAATATGATACGTAAAATAAATTGTATCTTAATTATTGTTAAAAAAATTTAATAGGTTGCAAAAACTATAGTTCTATTAATGTAAGAAAATTGACACATAATATTCTACATAAATTATTTTAACAATTTTCTAGATGCTTGGAAATTACCAGGATTTAAATGTAAATAATTGTACAGAATCACTTAATATATGTTAATCGGGGAGATATTATTAACTTTAAAATATATTTTGATTATAAAAGCTAATTATTTCTTTCAGATTTTGAAGACATTTTATGCTCTGTGTTTTTAATCATTATTAATTTTAGATCAATTTGATGCCATGACAGCATTCCAATATGGATACGGTAAAATAGGTTGGTAAATTATATTTAATTATTTGTGTTATAGAATAATTTTTAAGCATTTATTGAATGTTTATAATCAAACAAATTTTTGTTTATAAACAAACGATTAAATTTATTCGTGGAAATTATATTGTGAATAGAATATTGCATTAAACAAATATTAGGTAGTTTAATCTCAATCTCAATCATATTGCATAGGAAAATTGTAATTATATAAAAACATTTTTCTAGATGATAATATGTTTTATGGGAAAAACATGAACGGTATGTATAATTTTTTTAATAATCTCAATCAAGAAATATCAAATCTATTTTTCACGTATTTAAAATATTATCGTGCTCTTATCAGTATTAATAATTGTTGTGCTCCGACGTGGGACTTTTACTTTACTACGTTTAGTACTACGATATAAATGCTGAATTGTGCGAGTGTAAATAAATGTTAAAATTCAGCAAATTTAAGTCTTTTAAAATATAACTAATGCAGTACACTATCGGTATTCTATAATACGTCAAAGTAAAAGAGCTTCAAAACACTATTTATGAATGTATAAGTATATCAAAATTTGTTTAAATAAAATAATCAAATAAATACTACCTGAAAATAATTTATTAGGTAATGCATATCTACGTTAATTGCAATCGAAATATAAAAATACGTGGGGACCAAATTTAATTTTATGCATTCAAATTTATATAATTTATAATTATATAGTAAGTTATCGGAAAAAATACGACTGTATATGTATTTTATAGAATTGTTGTGAAAATAAAAATAATCAAACTTTACAAATTTATTATTTTTTAGACGTTTCAAGAAAATATTTTTTGTACTTACTTAAGACATTTTTACCATTTTTCGGTTTGTATTATAGTATAACAAATGTATTATAAATGATTAAAAAATGGATTCTAAATTGCGTAATCGGTTAAACAAACATAGCCAGGAGAATATCTATTGTTTATTACATTATATTATATATTTTGATGTGTGATTAAGGATTTATAATTACACCTACATAAACCTTTAAATTTCTTTTGGATCACTTCAAGCTCAACCTAATATACACTTATATATGTTATTATAATTTAAATCAAATATATGTATATGAGCACTTATTTTTTATATCTTGAAGCCAATAATGAGAACCCCATTATGTATTGAGTATTATCCAATTATGATATTAATATTCGTTACCAAGTAATTGTGATTATACTTGTATAGTTATATAATTATATAATTATATATATTATACTTGTCCAATGGCAATGTATAATGTTTAAACATTTTTTTTATAGCTAATTCCAATGTATTCGGACCAAAAGAATACTGTGCAAATTATACTGGTCTGAAATTCATTATAACATACATATATACAACATAAAACTGAATATCAATTTATAATAATATATTTTCCCTCCGTAGCTTTGCTTTGCGAAGGTAAAATTTGTGATAAGTAATTTTGTAATTAATCGAGTATTTATAATTATTTATTTAATATATAAAATTCAAACTTGGGTAAAATGACAAAAATATAATCTCATATATCATTTTATATTTTTTCTTTTTACAAATTATGTTTGAAATAATAATTTTCCATTGTCTAATGCTTTTCATGTCGGTCTTTAATGTTATATTCCCTTCCCGTCCTAATAGGCACTGATTTGTTTCGCCTTGTCTGATATTTCAATTGTTATCATAAATTCTTCTTTTTTGCACTTAATCGATAGTAATGAGCATTCATAGAGATGATTTCATCTTTGAAGATGATCATCTTTCACTCTAACACATTCGCATTTTTTATCGTCCTTTATTCCCAATTCTTCCATATCACCAGCTGTCCTTCCTGTTTCGGCTCGTGTCCTATTTAGTGTCTTCCATATCGACCATGGTAGATGACTTTGAAATGGTAATCTTTCTTTTAGGTACTTCCATAGCTAAGAATCTTTCCCTTTTATTCCCTCTTTTCATATGTATACCCTTGTTTCTCCAAGTGTTTTGATAAACTATGTATTGTCTTTAGGAAGTTTTTAAAACAGACATAAGTCTGATCCCCGTGAGGTTCAAGGGTGTCTTATATCTGCTTCCGGTTTTGTTTTCTCTACCCTGACTGCTATTTTTCTTCTTATATTTGGAGGTGCTACCTCACTAGAACTTGCATTTTCCGAATTGGTGTTGGTCTCAAACGCCCTGTAATTATTTGATTAGTTGTATTTAAGACAATATTTACCTTCTTTGTAAGTGCTGATTTTTTCCACAAGAATATTCTCGTTGAATAGCACAGTGATAGAGCTGTTGTTCTTAGAACATGGGGGTCTTCACCCCATTGAAAACTAACCAGTTTCTGAAGTAAACAGTTCCTTGTTCTTATTTTCTTTTTTTTCTTTTTTTTAAATTGAAACGTCGCCTAATGGGTACCATTCGTGGTGTTATTACTGCATTTATCTGACACTAAATAGGTCGATGCTGGGTTTCCGTATATCTTTTAAGTATTGATTTAGTGCGTATATTTTTTATATTATGACTTACAAAGATGTTTTCGGGGTTATGTCTTTTCCACTACCTTCCAATATTAAATATGGGAGTTTAGCATCATGTATTAAACTCATTGTTAAATACCGATGTAGTGTGATAGAGAGCACGGCACGCTAACGTCTCGTAGAATTTTCAAGAATGTTCGAGTCACGTCTTTGCGTGGCGTCAACATGTGCCGTGTGTTGTTGCTGTGTTGCATTGCGTGCGCACGGTCGTGTTTCTTTCGTTCCATTGCTGCCTCCGTTTTTATACCGCATTCTGTGTATTTTACGCGCGTGTGGTTTTATTTTCGTGAAATAATTGTCCTTCGTCGTTTTCGAATTCAGCCGCTTGTGCCTCGTACGTAATCCGGCGAAACGTTTTATTTGTACATCACGCGGAACGTGTACGTAACCGATCGTCGTGGCGTTTGAAGGACAGTATATATATTGTAGTGTACGCGTGCGTGTGTGACGATCGTAGTCGATAAATATTATCGTGTCCGTTGCGATAATGATAAGTACAGCCGTTGGTGATATTCGCGGTCGCAACGAAAGTCAGTGTGGTAGGGTCCGCCGACTATGTGGTGGGACCTTTGCCGCGCCCGGGAAGTGTTGTTTTTAGTTTATGTACAATATAAAATATATGAGTGAAGTTAATTGTTTTTATATTTCATTTATTTATTATTAATTGAATTTATTATTATCGGCCATCCAGTTCTACAATATCGTACATCGACGGAATGACGTTTTGCGACGTTTGATTGCGGTGTGTCGTGTCGCGTGATCGGGTTCGTCTGCAACGTAGATATCTAGCGCCGACAAACGCAGAATTTAAATATACGAGCCGTCGTAGCAGCGTCAGTATCCACCTGGGTCGTCTGACTTTTCATCGTCACCATGTTGGCTGTGTGACTGTGATGGTGAAACGTATCGCTGACGACGGTCAAAAGTCCGGATCAGCTATATCGGTATACCGACTTCTTATCGTCGTGTTGTAATATTCGCATATATCAATCATTGTGATATTGTATTATCATATGTTATTGTTCCATTGCGTGTATACTAGTGTAAATTTAAATGTACCAAATAATTACAGTCTACTTGTATATGATTTTTTATAATTGCCTTTTTTATTGTAATTTCCTTTACCAGCCTTAAACAACGTTCTGACCACCATCTCGCCCCAATATAATTACCGAAACCACTCATATTGTTCCTGTCTGCCCAGTCTTCGACTTTCTCGCCATTTTCATTGTTTTCTGTATATCCCCATATCACGTTTTGACTGTTAAAATCGTTTATTACAAATTTTGTATTTCTTTCCCTGACGTTTCATAGTTCTTCAAATTCGAATGGTATACAGGGTGGTTTATATATTAATAATATAGTGCATTGTTTATCTATTTTTATAATTTCTATGTTATTTTTGTCTGTGATTCCTATCGATATTATATTCAGTTCTGGTTTAGTGAACAATGCATTTCCATATTTACCATGAGGTCTTTCTACCATTAGTCTTATTTATGGTCTTCCGTGGTTTGTTCCTCGATGTGTCTCTTGTAAACACAGCACATCATAGTCCGATGTTTTACATATCTCCATTATTTCTATATTAATTTCTTTTTCCGGTGTAAGACCTTAAGGATATTAAAGGATATTTAAGAATATCATAATTGGCTCTGAAAAGTGACTTTTTTGCTTTAGACCGTGGTTGGTAGGATTAGTTAACGAGACTTGCATTGTTATTATACGAGTGTCGATTTGCAAATCACGTCATTCCAGAGGCATTACTTGGAGGTTCTTACCACGCTTCCATAGTTTTCCATATAAATAGAATAAATAAATAAATATCTATTACACTATACAAATAAAAAATGTTTATGAATCACTATTTTTCTTTTTAATTTTATTTATTGATACACATTTATGTTGTTATACCATTATCTTTAATTTCACTTATATTGTATATAATTTTTGTGGTATAACTGTTAGAAAAATTACATAAATAGTTAATCTAAAAATTTTACAATTTAAAGAGGCTATGAATATAATTTCAATGTATAATTATATCAAACTATTCCTAATTATAATAAAAATAAACAAAGCAATCATAAATGTAAAATAATTAAATTTGGTTTTGTTTAATTTTTAATTTTTTTTATATTAAAATTTAAAATTTTAAATTTTGTTTAATTTGTGTCTAATTTAATTGTGGATTGTTGTTTAATGAAACCTAATAAATTAACGACAACGACTCATTCAATAAATATAATAACTATTTTATATATGTTAAATGATCTAGAACAAATCATACAGATTGGAAAGATGAAAAGTTAGCATATTAGTCTATATTTATAGTTTGTGAACCTTAATACATTTTTAAATCGTATTCTTTTGGAGATCAACGGTTTCATATCACAAACGAACTTTATATTGAGTTCCATAAATAAATCATATTATTTACATAATATATTACTTTATGTTTTTAATTACTGTATTATTTTCACCATGTAGTTAACTTCAATGGTAGCCAAGCATTCGATTATGCATATCGAAATCGTGAGTGATCTATAATGATTTTTAACCATTATTTTAATACATGAATATCCCATTGTTGGGGAAATGATTGATTACAAAAATGCTATGTGTGATGATATATTATTACATAGAATATAAATCATTACTAATTGTGTATTATATTTTTTCTATTTATTAAATGTAATTCGTAATTATTAAATATATTGAAGTTACATTATTTATTTAAAAGTTATTTAAAGTAAAGGCTTGCAATTTAAAAATTAAAATTTTCATATAATTGACGTTTTTCACCGTAACATATACATTAACAAAAAATGTATTTCATTAGGTAAATGAGATGTATTTTAATTATTATTTACGTCGTGTGAAATTTTATTTTAAAAGAATGTTAAAAATCTTGAATTTTTCAATAAAATTAAATGCAGTGGTCGCCGCTTATAGTGATCAAGTTTGTTCGAAAGTATTTATTTTATCACTATAACCAGAAATCACTACAAGCGGCGGCTCGAAAAACCGATAAAAAATATTGTACAAATAATTTTTTTTTAAATATTTAATTTATTTTTTATACATATAAAATTATTGCATTTATTGTATTACATGTCAAAATACATAGTATATACATACGTAGTTTAAAACTTAGATTCTTTCAAAAAAGTCAATGATGTGCGCCTGTTTTTTTTTTTTTTTTTTGTATAGTAACATCATATGTTATGTTATAAATGTGTCAAACATAATTAGGTTGGTTACATTCGATTAGATTAGGCTTGTGAACAATGAATAAATCTTTGGGGTTTTCTCTTTTTATTTATTTAATTGGTAATTATATTTTTAATATGACTATATATGTATATATTTCTGGTCACTATAACCAAAAACCAGAACTCAGTAAGCGGCGAAAATTGCACTAGTATCGGTGGTTCCGTTCATGGTATTTTTTATCACTATAGTGATAAAAAGCCGCTTATAAGCGGCTGATTCTTAGAACCAGCAAACACTATAAGCAGCGACTGCTTGTAATAGTAAAACATAATTGTTACCAGAAATAATACTGACTATAATGCAACACATTATAAATACATGACTTATAAATCATTATCAAACTATTTATTTTTCTATAAATTACACCATTTAGATGGTGTTTGTTTTATCATAAAACCTTAAAAAACCGGGACTGACGTCCGGTGGGAGACGCTGGTCGTATCATTAGTATATAAGGAAAAGATGCAGAACTATAGGACTTATTATGAGTGGAGTGTAAATCTTTGTAATTTGAACATACCCATATATATTTCACTCTACACATAAGAAACGTATAACTAGGTTAGTTAATACGCACATACAACAGTTCACACGACAATAATTCAATTCGACTATATTTCAAATGTTTCAACAATCAAGGAACAGTACAACCTGACACTCTTGACACTTCTGGTTTCGGAGCAGGACGTGAAACGACAGGCGATGACGGTTAGACGACGGCACGAGAGCTGACGATAAGTACGCCACCGGAAACTGGCACGAGGGCCGTGATGTTGAATTGATGCTAGCACGGACGAGCAGATATGTAAATTCAATGAATCGACAAGAAAAAAAATGACACAGCTGACGCTCACTGAATGGCTGTTGCCAGGACGTGCGAATTCACGTTGTTAAACAGTCCATGTATGCACGGGTAGAGCAAGCATTTTAGAACGACCGGTCGGGCGTTGACCTTATCGCGTTCGATACCGGGACTGAGATCAATTATACCGCAATCTGTGGAGCGGCTGAGACTTGTTTAATTTAGTACTTAACAATGTTTTTACTAATAATGTCACTGCATCCTAATGTAGAAACTGTCCATTCACTTGTAGTTAAAGACCTTCGCGGTTTGTGAATCTCTCTGTGCGTGACAGTTTAAATATGACTATTATTATACTAAAAGTTTATTGTAAATTAATCTATATTGCAAAATTTGAAAATACTTAATGCACGGTTAGCAAATTTGTTAGGCTTTTATTGTGCTACGTGATATTTTTCGTTTATTTAAATTAGTTACCTTAACGAAATAACATGCTTTTTACGGATAATTAAACAATTGTTTCCCCAGCATTTTAATATGCATATATACATATTATAAATCAACATAATCTTATTTCATTTTTATAGTCAATATGCAAAATACCAGCGACGACAAATTAGGTAAATTTATTACATCACAACATGCCATTTATTGTATTGATCTTATACTTATTTACTTAAAATAATAATATTTATAATCAAGTATGTATGTATAGTATTATTATTTTTACGCTATTCATGTTTAATTTAGAATTTTTTTTTATCAAGGACGATTTTGAAAGTCATATTAAAAAATCCTGAATGTTTTTAGGAATTTTACGTGCATATGTAAAATACCTCTTTGATGTACCCATTTTGAGTATGTAGTCATAATGACATACAATATAAATTTAAATTAAATATAAATTTAATATAAATAATAATTATAAATAAATAAATAGGTTATAAATTTAATAGCCAACATAAATACAGATTACGGCAGGGAAACTCCCTTATTTAAAGCGTGCGTCCTCTAGTAACAGTTATACATAGAAGGGTGAGGTGGCACTCAATCAAAAGATTGGAATTTAACGTTTTATGTCATGTAGGTTACTAAACCTAATGCCATAAGTGTAATGTCAAAATGTTTAGTAAGTTTCTGTTATGTAAATACTATTTGTGTTATTAATTTTAAATTAAAGTAGTTTCCCTGTTGCATTCTGTTTATAAGATATTGGTGTCAAAGCCAATATCCTCGAAATAAATTTGTCAACCTTTTAGATTACGAAGATCACATGTTTTTAAATCCGAAGGATTGGTGTATGAGATCAAGTGCGCATTAAGTTTATATGTATACATTTTTCTGTTAATAGTAATTTACTATTTCTGTAACATTGTAAAATCTCAAATGATAATTTGGGACATACTTCAAATGTGTATTAAAAAAAAATCATCTTAATCAAAATAAGTCTTCTCTTATTTAATTTAGTCTTTTGAGACAAATATACAAATACTAAACATGTTTTAAATATACAGATGTATATGTGTATTATCTTAAAAAAGCAAATATATCGCTAGAATGAAGATGTGTATTGAAGATAATAAGCATATTGTTTTTTATATGAAATATATACTTTAGCTATAAACCATCTAAATTATATAAAATATAGTTTAAACCGAATAACTCATTATAAAAATAGATAAAATAGTATAAATAGGATAATCATAAAGGGTACATTGCAAGAATATTAACTATTGCTTGTATTGGGTTAGTGTATAATCAATAAATTATTGTACTTCTATTATTGAAAATGATGTTTAAATTGAAAATTAATTTCACTATGTATGACTGAAATAAATTCATTAGCACAAGCCACGAATAAATCGTATTGTGAAGGTAAAAACTATACACATCGCTCATTATCATGCATTTAAAATTATAAACTTATATGAACCATAATATTACACGATATTATATATCATTATACAATAGTTTAGAGGTAAGTGAGGTTGAAAGTTTTAAGTATTAGGGATCTTTTGTTCAAAAGAACGACGGTTTTGACGAGGTTGTGTAACATAGAATTAAGTGAGGATTATTCAAGTGAAGAGAGAGGTCTGGTGTTTTGTGCGATAAGAGGATTCCAATGAGGTAGAAAGGTAAGTTCTATAAGAGGCTAGTGAGACCGACGATGTTGTATGATTTAGAGTGTTGAGCAGTTGACAAGAAAATAAAACAGAGAATGAGTGTAGCAAAGATGAGAATGCTTAGATGGATGAGTGGAGTGATGAGAGAAGATAGGATAAGAAATGAATATGTAAGAGAAAGCATAAGAGTAGCGTCGATCGTGGATAAGATGAGAGAGAATAAACTTAGATAGTTTGGTCATGTTATGAGGCGAGAAATGTCGGAATCTGTAAAGACGGTTATGGAAATGAACATTAAAAGAAGAAGAGGAAGAGGAAGACCGAAAAAGAAGTGGTTGGATGCGATTGGGTGAGATAAGGGGACTGCAGGTGTATGTGTAGAGGATGTGGGAGATCACGTCAATTGGTGGTTTAAGATATAGGTGGCCGATCCCAAATAGCTGGCATAAAGGCGAAGAAGAAGAAGAAAGATCCAATAGTTTCCTTTACCTAATTTATGTAAATTATATATGATTCACTATGATATTGTTATATGTCTATTGAATTAATTATACCATTAATAATACATTTCTACCTTATTGGCCGTATACATAATTACAATATAATACGTAAAATATTTTTTCATTGATTGTTTTTATACAGAATTAGTGTATGATAGACATAATAGCTTAACGTATAAATAAAATAAACGTGTAATAATCTACATCAATTTTTTTAACAATTATGTAGACTTTTGGACAATACCGGGCTTAGAATGTAAATAATTTTATTGTAAATAATAATGTAATAGGATAGTTGAAGGAATACTATTAAATTTATAATATTTATTGTTAAAAAAATGTAATTATCTATTTTCAGACATTTGAAAATATTGTATGAATTTAATATTTAATCATTATTGGTTTAAGATAAACGCGATGCTAAGACAGTACTAAATTATGGATATTTTAATAAAGGTTGGTTAATTAAATTATAGTTGTTTTCTTAAATAAATATTTTTAAGCATACGTTGAAAATTATTAATCCAAAACAAAAAATTTAATTTGATCTATACGAAAGTTATATTGTGAATAAAAGTAATTCCTTTGGAGGGAATCAGAATACTTTCACAGCCTCCTTAGCCAGTTATAAGAGGTGACTAATGAGGTTGCGTCAGGGTGACAACCGATGTAAAATTTTGTCAAATAGTATGAAAAGTCTTAAGCGAAACGTAGGTAGATTATCCAATCTCGGATGTGAGCGAGGACAACAGGTGAGAAGAATTAACGTAGCTAGAGGTGGAAAACTTCTAAAGAATATAGCGGGTGATACCAGCCGGACAGCTTGAGCGGTAGCTATTTCATCAGTCATGTATACAGATTTACCCAACGCTTGTAGTGCCAATGATGTAAGGACATCACCACTGAACTCTAAGATGAAATTATGTCTAGGTGCGAAAGATGTGTAAGTGCTTATGCTTCATAAGTAGGATGTGAATAAAAAGAGAAGGAAGTGTTTTGGCGGGAATATGAATGGACATGTCGGTAGTGAGAGGGAGGATATGAGAGAATACATGGAGAGTATGGGTTAAAGGGGATGAAATGTGGCTGGTGAAAAATTTCTAGATTTTGCATTATCATATGATCTTAAATATAAATAAATAAATGTATTTATTAATCATGAATCAATGCCCTATTTAGGAAGAGGGAAGAGCATTATATAACTTATAAGAGTGTAGGTTATAAATCACAGATTGATTACCTTATATGGAAGAGAGATAGTTTGAAACAAGTAAAGGATTGTAAAGTGATCCCTGGTGAAAGAAAGGGTGATGTGAATTATTGAGGGGAAATAAATGATATGTAAAATAAAACTGCTACTTGTGTAAAGAATACCGGAAAGGAGATTGTCGGTGAGAGTAGGAATGTCAGAAAATAATGAAACGTGGTATTAGAATGAGAAAGTTCAGAGAATTATAATGACTAAGTAAAAGCAATGTAAAAGCATGAAGGATTATGTACCAGTGCCAAATGTTTGTCTAAAGAAACAGACGATTTTGGAGTAAGAGAAGGTGAGTTTTAAGCTTTATGCTCCTATTTGTTTTCTGTAGTAATAGATGAAGTTATAAATAAAATACAAGAGGAAGTATCATGTGCATGATGTTTGCTGATGATATGGTTTTGGTAAAAGACAATAGGAAAGAAGTTAACCAAACGATTGATGTATAAAAATTAGCTCTTGAAGAAAAGCAATTAAGGATTAATGAAAGTTCGACAGAGTATATAGTGTATGAGTTTGATAAAAAAAACAAGTATATGAAACGAGAAGTGTATTGATAACAAAGTGAGTCGAGGTAAATTAGGTTTTAAAGTTTAAGTATTTGTGGTTCTTTGTACAAAAGAACAGTAGTTTTGACGAGGACTTGAAACATAAGATTAAGTGCGGGTGGATCAAGTGGTGAGAAGCGTTTGGTATTTTGTTCGATAATATAATTCCAATGAGGCTGGAAAGTAAATTATATAAAAGTGTAGTGAGACCAACTATGTTATATGTTTCAGAGTGCTAGGCAGTTGACAAGAAAATAGAGCAAAGAATGAGTGTAGCAAAGATGATAATGTTTAGATAGAAGAGTTAAATGATGAGAGAAAATAGGATAAGGAATAAATATGTAAGAGGAAGCATAGGAGTAGCGTCGATCCTGGACAAGATGAGAGAGAATAGACTTAGATGGTTTTATCATGTTATGAAGAGAGATAACTCGGAAACTGTAAGGTTATTTATGGAAAAGAATGTTGAAGGAAGATGTGGAAGAAGAAGACCGAAGAAGAGGAAATTGGATGCGATTGGTTGTAATTTGAGAAATGCTGGTTTATGCGTAGATGATGTGGGGATCGGGTCAAGTGGAGGCTAAGGACACAGGTTACTGACTCTAAATGTCTTAAATAGAGGCAAGGCAGAAGAAGAAAAAGAAGAAGAAGAAGAAGAAAGAAGTAATCCCGTGAACCATCTACCACTGAAACATTAACGAATAATTTCGTTGCATGATAATCAAAAACTGTAATTATATTCAAAATATTTTCTAGATTATACAATGTTTAATGCAGAGAGCGAACATGGTATGAATAATCATGTTAATATTCATAACTTCAAAATAACAATTTAATTGTTGAATGTTAAAAAAAATTATTCCCCTATAATAAGCTTGAAATAAAATGTGTTTAAAAATATTATTAGTTATATGTTTATATTATAACATAGTTGATTATCCGAAATAATATTTATGTATATTATAAAATGTGTTAATTATATGAAATATGATATAAGTTTAATATAGAATCATAGTGATATAAAATGGGATAAATGATATAATTTTTAGACCTACTGAGAGGATATTTTATTTACCTACTTCAAACGTTTTTACCGTATGTTGGTATGTAGCATTAAACACAAAAATTATAATAATTTCAAATAAGTGGCATTTTAATCGCGTAATACGTAATATAAATATACTGATTACAAAACCAGAAAAATACCAATCATTTTATTGCATTATATTAATTATTTTATGTATAGTAACGTGTTTTAAAATTGTTTATAAACTACTGAATTTCTTTTTGGATGACTTCAAGCACAGTCTGATATATATCGGTTATTATAATTGAAAGCCATTGTTCGTGTAATCAAAATATAATTTTATATGATAATGGCAATAATTAGAATTATATTTTATTTTGAATAAAATCAAACTTCATAATATTTATGTTAGTTTAGCGATTAGTCTCCGTTCACATGTAATTCATTGGCAAAAATAATACTTTTTTAATTTTTATAGAGTCTTCCAATGTGTTAGGACCAAAATCGTACTGTGAAAATTATACAGGTATCAACTTACCATTGGCATATACATACATATATGCAATAAGAATAAGGGTAGTAACCAATAATAATTTTTTTTTTATAGTTCTATATTGTAATGGTGAGACAATAGATTATTTTATTTGTAAATATGTTGTTTCATAAAATACTTTATACACTACTCAACATTGTATGTATGCTATAATGAAAGATTTCTGTATAAAATCTTGTATGTGTAAAATATATGTTAACATTTATCGAATAATTTTATTTTATTATTCTCTATTTTATTTTTACTTTTATCTGTAGATTTTATCATATCTAAAATGCATATAAATTTTTACAGTTTATCGTTTGGAAAATTATAAAATTATTTAATATATTGTGATTTTGATATTGTATATAGATCGTAAAAATACATTTTACATCACAAATTGTTTCGATTTTTCATAATTAATTTGCTTATTGTCTAAACATATATATAGATAATAATTACGAAAATACTAGAGTAGTGGGTTTTATCAGTTGTTAATTAACTTTTCTTTACCAAATCAAGTATAACTAGTTAGAATCAGATTTATTTTATGTTTATAATACATTTTATTTAAATTTTAAATTATCATTTAGATCAAATCACAAAGGTTGGAAGGATGAAAAGTTAGTATAATCGTTTATTTTTATTGTGTGTAAAAATCATAAATTCGTTATATAAATTGAAAATTGTTAAAAAAAATTTGTATTTATAATTATAATATATATAATTGAACTTTTATTTGAGATCAGTGGTACTATTTCACAAACGAATACATTAGAACTTCGATTATCCTTCTGCTTCTGGACCAGGTGGTGGACCAGAGGGTGACGGAAAAATGTAATAGATGATTAAAAAAATAAATTGAGTTTCTGAAGGCAATATTACACGTACTTAAGACCTTGTACATAATAATTTTAAATAATAACATTAAACACAAATATTTAAAAGCGTATGTATATTTTTAAATTTATTTACTGATCTCGATCGATGGGACATAAGTGAATCACATACATTGGCGCTCCATTATATGAAGGTTTACAGCAGGTTCTAATAATTATAAAGTATCAACTTGTATTTGAAGTCGACTTATTAAATTTCATGCAACATGAGCTCGTTACGGGTTTATTGAAAAACCAAATTAATATTCTGTGGTAATATATATATATATGTATATATAAAACCCTGCACTCTGCATGAATTCAAATGTATTTGAATAAAAACAAATTACCACAATGCAATGAATAGTGAGGTGTTTGAACAGTGGTTCATTCAATTTTTTAGTAACATTGAAGAAACATTGGTTATTTACGTAGATACTGTGAACTTCTAAATCAAAGTGACGCATATTTTGGTTTTTAAATTTTATGACAAAGTTGGTGGGCTACGTGAAGTTAGCACATCCTTCGGTTTTTTATTTTTTATTCGGTTATGACTGACTTGCAAATTCTGAAAAAACTCTTGAAAATACTTGCAAAATATTAGTTCAAGTTTGAGTTTTCACCTTGAAATGGGTGGAACAACTTCACATAAGTCAAATGTTGACGAATGCGAAATTGACGGATAATTCAATATTTACTATAATCCAATATTATTTTTTACATGTAAATAATCGTCAAAGTAATATCAAATATTTATTACAATATGATACTATTTTTTTTAATTTGTTGTGTTATTTTTATCATGTAGTAAACTACGACGGTAAAAGAGCTTTTAAACATGCATATCATAAACGTGAGTAAAATTAATGATTCATCTTATTTTATTTTGACAAATTTTATTTAATACTGGCAAATTAATTGATTACAACTACAAGATTGCAATACCGTATTGTAATTTTATTATATTTTTGGAACTTTTAACATTTAAAATTTAGTTAAACAAAAATAATATTTTTTAATGCTAAGTTAACTGTAAATAATATATGCGTTAGTCATTTTTAGTTATAATTATTTTGACCATAGCGTTTGTGGCTTAAACATTTCAGATCAATGTAATTCATCAAGAAATTATAATGTATTTAATATGCTCAATTCGTTTTATGTGTGTACATTCAAAAACAGAATTTTTGAATAAAAAATGATCAAGGATACATAACTTTTAACTAAAAATTATAAATCAAACATTTTTATTACATTATGTGGTAGTTTTAAACCAAAGTGTATTCATAGGAGAACGAGAGATTTTTGTGATCGACGTCAGGATTTTTTTATATTGTTATACATATAAAGAAACACGTAACTTAATTAATATTGATATATTAACAGTAAAAATAAAATACAAATACAAATTTTTTTATAATAAAGAATTATTTGTTGTCATATGAAACGTATTGTAATATATTTGTATATTGTATATATTTCGATTCAGTCTCTGTGACATCCTATTTAAATACCAAAAAATGGAACGAATATTTTGATATTAAAAAACAAGCCCAAAGGCTGTTACTCGTAAATCTGCAATCGATTTAAGCTAATAGTTGAATAAAATAATGAATAATTGGAAAAAGATATATTTTTCGACATATATTCTACAAATTTGTCAAAGTGCTTTTGATTTTGACCGATAATATAAATGGCTCTAGTATCAAACTTACTAGCTAACACCTAGAAACAAGTCGACATTTAAAAAATGTGGTATGCACTATATTGGTTATGTGATTTGTATAATTTCACGCGATGCGTTTTGCATGTTAGATTGTTTTTTGGTCTAAACAAGGTATCATTTTTGAACATAATACAACTTTTCATTATTATTACTCCAAGAAGTTCATCAGAGCTAATTTAAAACTTTAAGAGCTAAAACATTTATTTAAGTCAAATTAAGATCTATACTATATGTAAAATGCTTCAACAACAGAGTGCATAAAGTAGCATTTTATTCCGTTTTCCCACTCCCAATTTGGATGGCTATGGAAGGAGTTACGTGAGTTTCATTTGACTTACGAATTAAAAATGATTTCAATCAAAATAGTGGTTGTTTTTAATTCTTGTAATGAGCCGAGTACTGTGAGTAGAGGTTTTTAGCTATTTTCATATTAAGTGCCATAATAGTGTGTTATTTGACGAACCTCGTTAGCAATTACTCATATTAAATAACTTTAATTTCCAAGTTAATGCGGCTTATGGATTATCATGTACTTTAAGAAATAAAACAATAATGTAATATTATATGAAGAAAATCATATATACAATATGTATATGTATAAATATATTTAATTTTTTTTCAATTTCTAGTCACATTTCTACAAGTAAAAAGATTAAATAGTGGTAATTTTTTTTTTTCATCACAACATTCTATTTTAAATCGATATTTGGAACTTATATCGTTATTATTAATATTAATAACTTATTAATAATATTAAAATAATGAGTAAGAAGTAAATATTTTTCATTTTTGATGTTTTATACATAAAAACATTGAATATTAACATATATAATCATTGAAGGTAAATAGTAGTCTAATTCAGAAATAAACAATTTCAGTTTTTTTATATCAATATTTCAATTATCTCTATGATACAGCTATTTCAAGTACGTAGCATTCAAGACATTTTATACATAAATTTAATGACTCCTTTCCGAATATAAAACGATCGTCATCAATAATAATGATCCTAAAATAAATTTGTTAAATTTCAGATTATAGAGATGGTATAATTCTAAATCCAATGAATTGGTGTATGAAAAACATATTACGTTTGTATAAATTTTTTCATTGCCTTTGATTTGTATAAATATTGAAATAATAGTAATTTTACTTAGAGTATATTATTAATTTTCTTAAATTATACAATATTCAATTAAACGTTAGCACCAGTGTTGGTATTGTATAGATAAAATTATCTAAAAGATAATCTAGGTAATGACCTTCTTATCTTTTATCTTTTATCTAGATAAAAAACTCATCTTTCTCTTTTTAATTTTTTTGGAATAAAGATAATATATATTAATTAGTTAAACGAATGGCATATATTATTTTATTATATTGTTGGAAGGTTGGTTAAAGCTTCAAAAGTCAAATGAACACAAAAAATAATTAGAAAAACTTTCAAAATATTTTTATTTAAACGAAAATAAAATAATAACTTGCGAAAATTTTACATTACAATAACACGTTAATGACTGTGTGTTTCTTTGGTGACAACGACGGTATTTATTAATAACTATCGTTGAGAATATTCGAGAAGCATTCGTTTGAAAAAACCAAATGGAATCTTTCTAGAATATTCGTCGACGCAAACTGAACAAAACCATTTCCACTCATATATTCAATTCAATTATAATTTTTCATTATAAATTGTTTCTGTATTTCACAAATTTTGTTACTGAAAAGATATATGTACTTATATAATGATTGAAAATTTGGTATATTTTAAATAATAATATATTATCTTCATTATTTCATACTAATTACTATTCAATATTCATAAAATTTTATTTAATAAACCACCTTATCTTATTATTTTATCTTTTTATATAGATGACCAAAAATCTTTATCTTATTTTTATCTTAGATAATCCTTTCATCATTATCTTTCTCTTTAATAAAAATCGGTTATCTATCCCAATACTGGTTAGCACATATGTCAAATGTTCAGTGATAAAAAAAAATTAATCGTCTAGAATATAAAATGAAATCAACCATTACAAAAATAATAAAAATATATTACTCACTTAGTTGATTAAAAGGAATGGTTTGTCTATTATTATATATTTTAAATATATAGTTTTTCCATAAGGATAAATATACACTTCATCTATGTCATTTAAATTATATTAAATATGGTTTCATCAGAACGACTGATTTTACTAATAGATACAATACACAATAAATAATTTGCAATACTATTATTATTTCTTCTAGAGAACAGTGAGGCAGAAATAACCGATAAGGAAAAGGAATGTAGTGGTAATTATATAAACAACACAAAATTATATATCTTACAATTTTGAAATGTAGTCAACCTTTAACTCTGTTCGGTTAAATAAAACATATTTAAGAAATATATATATATGTATATATATATATAAAGAAAAACTTATTAAAATTATGGATATGATTGAGAGTGGTATAAAAAGTGCTAGCGTAAGTATTTAGGAAAAGATTAATAGAAAGATATATAAGTAGCATTCTAAAACTGATTTATATGAAATATATAATCTGTATGGAACATTTTGTCATTACTTTCGTTCTACACATAATACAACAATCCTGTGCAAATAACGTTATATTTTATTAAAATTTTAAATATATAATACACATAAATATAAATACTATTATACCAAAAAAATGTGACAGAAATTATAGTTTCACTTATTTTTTATAATAGACGAAAAACATTTAATATTAAATTATTTAAACAACGATATTATTTTTTAGATATATTCAATTTACACAATTTTGAACGTAATGTATTTGATTTTAAAATTACAATTTTATATGTTTATTGGAAAAAATATTAAAAAGTATAATATAACATGATTTTAATAGCTATTATGAATCTGCTATATATATATATATATTTTACTATTCAACTGATTACATTATATAAATCGAATTTTTAATCATTTATAGGTTTATCTAGAGAAAATGGTAATGTAGTACTGCACTATGCATACAATTATCTTGGTAAGTAAATTATATGTGATTATTTTTTAAAATAAATTATATTTCAAAATTAGTTTGGATTGTATAATTCTTTATTTAGTAATATTATTAAGTATTTTATAAAAACAAGATATGAAACATATCAAATCTTCTGATGTTGGTGTGCATAAACGGTTAAAATTAAAATAAAATAAATTTTTTTAAGACATAAGTAACAGTAGTATTTCGTTAGCTTAAATTTTTTTACTAAAAGTAAAATTTCTTACTTATTTCATATGTCTATAAATATCGCTGATTACACCATTTTCCAGTCACTATTGTGACTAGTTGAACATGACGTTCGAACGTAAAACAGACACAATATAATATTATGCCAAAAATAATTTAAAAACCTAAATATAATATAATAAAATATATATATATATATTTAAGCGGATTGTATTAAATGTATTAAAATTTTTGTAACGATTCACTCAAAATACAAATGTATTCAAGATATATCTACAATAGTATATCATATTATACGTAAATACGCCGATCTGAGTGATGACGATTGAAGGTTATATCCCGACGGCAAAAATCACGATTAATGTCAAATCGGATAACACAATCTGTTGCAAAACATCAAGCATTTCGATATTTGCGAGTGTTCGACTATGTAAAACGCAAAACACATAAAAAAAACAAAGCAAAACTGCGTAATTACAATATTACCACACATGATAAAATGAAAACAAAATATACATGAAAACCTGACCATTTTTCGAACTGTTGTGTATATATGAACGTCGACTTGACAACGAATGAAAGCGTGCGAGAATATTTCACCGACGCCGCAGCCGACGAGCTTACACTGCGTATTATTGATGAAAAATAACGTGACAAAAGAGAAGATAATGGCAGTGTGATCTGCTGTCGTCGCAAAGCCGTACTGTACAATCGCAGTGTAGAAATTTATAAATTGTAATCTATAAACATAATTTTGTCATATAGAGAATACTGAATCAATTAATTTTTAATAAACCTATTGACTGTGGAATAGATTATAAAATAGCCCAATGTATAAGGAAATTTGGCTACTAAAATTTTATTTATACTGGTATTCGATAGGTGTATTTGTATTTGTAAAGTACAAACAATATTTTTCTTAAAATGATGTTCGTGTGCGATCATTAATTAAGCGGTGTGTGGCAAATACGGGTCGTTTCCTTCTCACCCCTCCAATCATACTGATGTCATTTTCCGCGATTTGGTTAGGTAGATAGATTGTGGCAGAATCTCTTATTATAAGTGCGTCCGTTCTATTTATTTCCGAGCATGTATCAAACACCAATAATCCTATATTTTTCATCACGTCATATCAAAATAAACAATCATTATCGGAAATAATATATACGCAATTTTAGATTCTGAGCAAAGCGAGGAAGCTATTTGTTAGTTTACTTGTTGTAGCTTATAATGATGTCTGTTTTTTTTCTGTGTACAAATTGTTAATTTTAAGGAGTGATCTGATCATTATACCCATAACCATTTTCCAGTAGCAAATTTTGCTGGGATGGTACTTTAAGTAGGCCATTTATCGATTTTCTCAATAGTTTTTAAACGTAATTGAATAAACTACACAAAAATTGTTACCGTTTAAAAACGGCAAAAACGCGATTTTGTCAAAACTTATTATTGTATTACGTCGGTATTTCAAAAGTAATGGTCTTAGAATCTTGAAATTTACACTGAAAAATGTAACTTTACACTAAATATACCTGACTATTTGTAATTTGTAGTTTATATATGACAATGTTGTCTGACACATTAACCGGTAATCAGTTAGTTTTATATTAAAACTAATTTATATATAGGTACATGCCAGCAAAATGGTCGATGTTTCCAAGATGTGTGGAACTTTAGAATATTATCAGACAAAACTAAAATTAATAGAGAGTGACTATCATATTCACTTACACTTAATAAAGTTTATTGTGCGACGTCTCGAACAATGCTTCGTATTCGAGTGCCGAGTTACCACCCATCATAAATTTTAAGAAAGTGTCGCCAACCATGTACTCTAGTTAAATCCTGCCTCCTCTAAAACTAAATAAATAAATATAAATAGGGATGGAAGTTTTCAAAAAAAAGTGACTAATAATCAATGGCAATAATATTGATATGTTACTAATATAGATAAGTAGACGTTTAATGTTTATTAAAATTGGGCATTAGTTAATATAATAATCATACATTATTTTTATTTGTGAAGGGTCCTTTTATTTATTTAGGCAACTAAATAAAAAATAACCAATGTAAAATTAAAAGCCTACTAATAATAATAAATAATAAATTATAATAATTAATGATAATTAATTATTAAAATTAAATATTGCAAGCGTGGCACGAATCACAATATATAAGATAATGGTAACAAAGTAATAATCAGTATTTAATTAATATTTACAATTTTACTTAAACAAACATTCTACTAATAGCCGAGACGGCCACCCCCACCGCAACACACATCTATCTGTAGTGAGGGTACCACCAACTTGCATCCAGGCTACACTAGTGCTTCATAGTGGCTGCATCCAACGACCTGTTGCCAAATACTATCATTGTGTGTATTTGGTGTATTCTATAATCAATGATAAAACTCATACAAATGTGGATTAGGTTTATCATACATTTAAATTTGTTTCATATGTCATGGAACTGATATAATCTGCCAATAATATTTAGTAGTGCTATTTAGCAGTAATATTATTGTATAAAGAACTAACGGAATATTGCATACATTAATTTAAATATATATAATAAATTATAAATTCGTTTTTTGTTTTGATGTCAAAAAAGTTGATTCGAGAAGCATGGCAAGTATGTATACATTTTTAAATAATTTAAACTGAATAATTATAAATTTGATTCTAAATTGTAGAACAAATAATTTTCTTATGAACGAATATCAACTTGAGATCATATTTCTTTATATGAATGAATAGTAGCTTAACAATTATTTAACGTTAAATGACTAATTTAGTAACCAAATAATTTTTAAATTTGATAAGAACTTAAACCATAAAACCATTTAAGTACAAACTAATCATGATGTTTAATTATGATTTGATTTGTCACATAGAATCTCTAAGTTCTAATACAATAACGTATTTTAATACTAGAAATACACTAGTTGTTATTTAAAAAATGCATAATCAGGGGTCGGATTTTATAGCATTTGCTAATTATTATAGGATATTGACGAAAATAGCAGAGAGTGCTATAAATTTGTTTATGCACTAGGAACTCCGAATACGATATTTTATAATGCTATTTTTTGCATATTTGAAGTATTTTAGATTTTTAGTACTATTTTTCAAGTTTTAGTCCTATTTTTTGCCAATATACATAATTTAATGACTGATTTTGTATTTTTCATAAATCTCATTTATATTTAATGAAAAATAGATGAATTTTTTTTTATTTATATGAATCACTATTTCGCTAAATAAGAGTTTTAAGAGCTAATTATAGCATAGTTTTAAATTATTATTTAATAAGCAAAGAAAAAACAAAATAACTAGCTAAAATTTGACAACCATTTAATTAAATGAAAAATTTCATGGCAAAACATTTGCTATCGCATGCATAATTCTAATTGTTGCATGGTATATGTATTGAATACTTTAATCTATTTGATCGATTTTGTACTCGTTATTAACATGAACACGTCCAAATAGTTAATATTTTTCTTAACTGGTACTTTAACTTCGGGGTACTATACTTAAATGTTATCCATATCTAATTTTATCCATACTTTAATCAATGATTAGGCTGATTAGGAGGAGTTAATTAACGTAACAATGCACTATATAATTATGGAATGCAATACAAACTAACGTACACACTACATAATAATTTTATTTTAGTGTTTCGCCGTGATTTAGATGTGTGTGACGAAAATATTTTGTAAACAGAAAATGGACCAGTCGTTCTAATTAACTAAAAATACTTTCTCGACTGCTTGACCTACCTACCTACATATCAAATTTTTTATAAAATCAAAAGTACCTAGAAATTTACTTGAAAAAAAATTAAAAAATATTTTATGATTTTATTTTGCATACTTTTTAATTTTTAGTGCTATTTATAGCGTAAATTTTGGTGATTTTACGTGCATATTTAAATGCTAAAAATCAAGTTCTTTAGTGCTACAACTTCCGAGCCCTGTTTATAACTATATTATAAATAGATTACTCAAATTAGATAGTTTGATCTAAGTATAATTATATCAATAAATAACACCTCACCGTTATATATATATATAATTATAAGTATATTTTCAAATTTTTGTAACAATAAAAAATAAATAAAATATTTTTATTCACGTATTTATTTAGAAATGTTTGCACAATATTATAATTACATGATTGATACGTTTCTTGAATATGTTGGTATGTATCAAAATATTTTAATATACTTATAGATATCATGTCATTTATTTAATAACATACCTACTTTTAAATTAAATTAAATTTTATCGTATTTATCAGATGTGCTATTTTGTGGGTGTCAGGGTGTGCACTCGCACACCTTGACAACATATGTATATTTGGCCTAGGCTCTTTTAATACCTTGAATTTCAGGACTTCAAACTTAATTGTTAGGTATAATTGAATTCCATTACGTATTTTAAAATAATATCGTGATATCGGAAAAAATTGTTCTTATATAATATTTTGTTTTACATATTACATATTATATTACATTTTTGCACACTCTTATGAAAAACTGAAATAGTGCCCCTAGTATTCATTTATAATAAAATATTTACATATTATATACATATTGTACATGGCGATGAGAGTAGAATGATAAACGTAGTGATTTTTGTGCCAGTTTGCTTATAATTTTAATGTAATCTTTTCCATTTAGTATATAAACATTAATTTACTACGTTTTGTTTACTCGTGAATTGGGCTGTATTCAATAGTTATGTCTTGAGCTGTTTTATTTTTTTTTAAGTATATATAGAGTTGACAACAGTTTCGTCATTATCAATTTTCAATTCGAAATATTTATCAACACATATTGTCAACTGTCTGGTCAGCTGTTCTTTTTGAATACTTTAACGCTCTATTTCATTGCTTCGAAGAAGACAATTTTTGACAGTTTATCCGTTCAATATGACAACAAAGCAGGCTACTGCATTCAAATTTATTACGAGAAATTAGACATCGTCTAGCCACTTTGTAGATATTTCACCTTTCACTTCATCTATGATTTATCATTTATTGTGGATGCTGATATTCTGCAAAATAAAAATATTTGACTTCAACAAAAAGCTTTCAGATTTACATTTTTCTTTTTTTTTCTGATCAAGCATTTTGAATGTGTAATTAAAACACGGAAAATCTAAAATAGTCAAATCTTAAAAACTAAGAATTATGTATTACGCCATGAGTTATACGTTTTTAATCAAAAATTAGTCTTGAAGGAAGTATTTCTTTAGTGCAAAAACACGTGGTGGTCTTATAGGTTTTGTAAGGAACATATGAACGTGAACGTTGGTCAACTAACTTTAATGCGTATGGAGTTCCCGAATTATCTATCAATAATTGAATATATTCTTAGGATACTTTGATATTCTATTCTATCTTAAAAGAAATTTTTTCGGTTTGGTAAAATACGTTCAGGTACTATGAGTTCTTTAAAAATTATATGTTATCATTAAGACATAGCAATGCACTTGTCCTCTGAGTATAATATTGCTAAGCAATTGGGTTTAACTTTATTAAAAATCTCCGTTCAATGCCTGATTTAGATTTAAATGTTGAACAAATTTTTTGTATCATTCTTATTTTGTTTAATTATACTCAGTGGTATATATTTTCATTCCCTTGCTCTTTCTCAAATCTATGAGTCTCTTTTAAGCCCGTAAATTCAATTATTCATGATCTTCCGAATCATCGTTACATTTTTTCGGAGATTACAATATACCTGGGATATCTTGAAATACAGATGTGAATGGTTTATTATATTCTTTTTCTTTCCTATTATTAATCCTTGTATATGGAAACTTTTGAAATCCGCTCATTTTTTAACAATATAATATTTTGAACGATTTTGATTCCCGTTTTTGATTTAGCTTCCGTTTTTATATTTATCACCTCTTCATGCATTTTTTCACCAATTAACTAGAATATAGGTTCAGATTGTGCATATTCGTTTTTTTTTAAACTTCATAAAGAAAATTACGAAAAATTATGATTATTTATTGCTTCATTTGACCCGACTTTTACATTTTTTATCGCCTAATATTGATACTGACATCACTTGATGGAACAATACCATCTATAAACAAGAAGCTACAAATATATTTCATTCGTATTTTTCATTTGTTTATTTTAATAGACAAAACAAATTAAATAATGATGATTAGGTGACTCCAAGATTTGATCTACCGATTAATATATACTTTTGTGTTAATGATGTTAATCGACGTTTAAAGGCCTGGCGTTGTATTTTTTTTATCAATCCTGATGACTTTGTCGGCAAATTTTTGTTTCAATTAAGTTTGATATTATCTCTTTGGATTCTATATTAACGTTTGTAATTTGAAGAATATTAATTATGCATTATTCATTACTCAATCATATACTATTTTGTATTATAGGGCTCAGCACATAAATTAAAAAATTAAAATAGATATTGTATATTACTGATTATTATCAAACTTGATATTCGAGATATCGAATATAGATTATATTAACTTCGATTAATCTGCTAATTTATAGTTAATAAATGACGAATTTACGCAAAATATAACATTCATTCACAGTTTTTTTTTCAGATGATTTGAGTATACAAGGTCCTGTTCAATTTTGTCAAAGTTTTAATTCGCCAATTGAACCTACAATTTCCAATAGTCCAAGTAGCAGTGTTTACTCCACCCAATCGCCCATCGATCAACAACAAATAGGTAATTCTGTATTAAAATGAATAAATAATAAAAGTAGAAATAATTGTCTAATATAAATATAGAAGTAATATGTTTAATAAATTCTTTATGTTACATTTTAATATTAAAAATTTAACTGTGATTTTGTCTACAAAACGTGCACGTACTCAATTTGTACATAATCATGGTACACAAATTGTATGATTCCACCCTACTATTGTCCATTTGCGTCATCTTTTTTCCAATTACAATATAATCCACTGGGAATTCAAATCCTCACTTGTCTCATCTTGGAGAATTAAGGTAGCTTCATGATCATAGTATTATTATGTTGGAAAGAAAGTGCCAATTAGTTAATTAAGTCATATCGCAATTGAGATTTAGATAAAGCGGACCGGCCGCCTAAATCTATAACTGTTTGTCGTTGTCGTGTTGTTGTTGTTCGGCGTTCACGGTCCGTACACACGCGTGTCCGTAAAATTGCACAAATTTAAGAGTTTACAAAGTTTTTCGATTTTTCATTTAACGGTCTGCCATCACACGCGTTAATTTACTACTTCGATATAGATGTCGGGCACAACCATTCTAAGTAACACGTCATTTGTAATTATTGCTATTCAACTGTATAATAAAATTACTTCTAGAAATTAAAATCATTGTGTTTGTTAGTTGACCTTTGCAATAATCAATTGCATTCACGTACTTAAATTGAAGCCGGGACCACAAACTATCATTGTCTGTTCCCAGCTCGAATAAACAATTTAGATAGATGAATAGATCTCACGACCTCACTGCTACTCACATTTGATAAACATTGAAATAGAGTCGTCATAATTATCAAATCAAAATCAAATCATAAAAAAATCAATTGAGTTATCAATGTTTAAGATATGTTGTCTATATAAATAATGTTATAGTAAAAAGAGTCATAACCTTCGATCAAACAAAATTGTGAAAATAGTGAAAATATTATTTAAAAAAAATAGATAATTGTTTAAAAAAAATTAACCTTATAGAAATTTTAAATGACAAATAAAAAATGAAAGTATTTAGAAATATAATAATCCGTATGAAGACGATAAATTGTATTAATTATGTATAAATTAACGACACTGCAGTTACAAATTAGGTAATTACACAAATATGGATTTATATAAATATCAGTAGTGGCTCGTGACTTGGAACAGGATGATCGTGCTCTAACTAAAGTTTAAAAAAAAGGAAAAATTATAGACTTACTTTTATATGTATGAATAATTTAATAGTTTATAAAAAAATATTAAATTTGGACCACGTAAAATAATAATATCGATTTGGACGACGCGCTGTTTTATCTAAACGCTAAAATCACAATATATTATTATTAACAGGTTGACTACTACGATATTTTTTGGGATTCTTAACAAGGGCCGCATGTACCGATTTTAGTACATACCTACAATTGTTGTTCTATTATACGTTTTATTGTATATGTGCTATTTTACCAAACCCTTATCGTATACAGAAATGAAGGTTTTGCCAATTATAGCTCTAAGATTTTTTATCCTTAGCTTAGGCTGGGGTCCGTGCTGTGACGATCCGACCATTTTGCTATGAGTTACTAAATGCCGGGAACGAGAAGCAGTCTGAGTCATATGGGTTTTTTGTTATCCAATGGGTTGGTAACGCGGGGGATCGGGGTACGGAATGCAGCGAAATAAAAACATCGGTTAGATCGGTATTGAAAACATTTGATTAATATTATTATTACATCAAATATTTACAAAGACAAAAAAACACATGCTATTTACTATTTTCTAACAGTAAAAAAAAATTTCTACTCTAGCTAAAATACTTATACATGGTTATTTACATACATATTTTTTACATATTATCCATATATCTATCATGTATGTATATCATGCCAACCGTTGACGCTGCTCGTTGCGAGAAAAACGTCCACCAACTACTTCATATTAAGATTCGGAATTCGTGGGGCGATGAGAAGAAATCTATATATGTTTTTTTCTGAGACTTTGGTAGTGGTCTTTATACTCGAACTACTGATAGTGAAGAGACGAAAAAAAACTTGATGCGAACACGAACTACATACAAGATTCAAAGCGCGATTCGCCGATGTATGCTTAGTAGGCAAGGTAGACGATGATAGCGAGAGGTACCTTCTTACGGTACAGTTTGATCGCAGCGGTGAGGCCTTATCGCCTTTAAGGTACGCCATATATATGTGACGTTATAATATTTTTAGGTACAAGTATGGACATAATTTAAAATGTAATAATACATAATACAAAAAAATTTACACGTGACAGTCGACCTGTTAATATCAACGATAATTTTTTCTCTGACCTGTAGGATTCATTAGAACATGGAACAATATTTTTTATGTAATAGAATGTTCAAGCAATCGCTGTTAAATATTAGCCATTTTAGTTTTCTTTTACATTCAAATAGAGGACCATTTCATATTTAAAATCGCACTTCCTCCATCAGTGACTATGAGTCGACACTGATAAATATGTTATCATTATTTCATAGCAGTAGAAAATAAATCAAAATGTATTTCAATTCATGAAAACAATATTTTATACACAATTCAATACTACCCATTATCAAACTTTATACATACAATATCTTATTAAGGGTTTACTCTCATTATCTTCATTCTATATAATCGATATTGGTCATGTAAAATATTTATTGATTCAATGCTTTTAGATAATTTTGATGCATATGATACTGAACTCAACTGGAATTTCAACCAAAAATCGGAATTTACATACACTACAAGTAATCATGATATTGTCACCATAAACGTTATTGTTTTTTAATTAGGAATTATATAGTTATAAATAATACATTGAAGATATTTCATTAACGTCAATGGACCAAATATAAACATATTTGAAATAATAGTCAATATTAAAAAATATATATTAAATGAAGTCTATAATAACTAGAAAGTTACACTTCTAATGTTAATTAGGTAACTAGTTTTGAATTAAAAATAATGTTTTTAAATTTGTTATCAGAGTGACGATAATGTAGTCTTAGATAATTTGTTTTTCTAAATTAAACCTATAGTTTAACTAAGGTAATAATTCATTTTGTTTGTTTATAACCTAAAGGATTATATCAATTAGTTACACGGAATCTTTCCCTTTTTCATATTTTATTGATCTTATTAATCGATTACGCACAATATTATTTATTGTACTGAGATATCTTTTTTTAAATCCACCAAATTCAAATCATTAATTCTAAAATTATTAACGCATATTCATTAAACAAGTAAATTTAATATAAAATTTATAATAACGAATAAAAAATGAATAATAATCGTATATAAAAAAAATGAGTTTTCCTGTTGAGTAATAATTTATATTATTTTATTATTATTAGTTGACTTTAACAACGTGTAATATTCATTGTATTATATTTTTTTAGATTATTCCAGTACACAAGGTGTACTTCCAGACAATAATTGGGATTTCACAACATCATCGGAATTTTTATATGATACAGGTACTCAATAAGTTAATCATAAATAAATTTTAATTTAATTAAAAAAAATATATATATATATACTTAAATATACAAAAAAGCCAGTTAGTATTACGTAGATTAAAACTATTTTAATTTCTACAAATAAAAAATCATTAAAAATGTCTAGTTTACAACAATGAATAAAAAATCATTTTTTAACAATACATATTATGTTAAAAACAAATTGTTCTATAAAATTTGTTAATATTTAAAATATTACGTTTGAAATGATAATTAGATAACTCTGATTTTGTATTAAATGGGTATTATAGTTCAAAAAAAAAAAATTATATTATAATATGTATAGTATAGTATTAGGTATTTTACGTTACTTTTTCATAAACTACTGTATTTCATTCCAACATTATTATACAACAACGTTTTTATATAAATATGATGCATATTTAATGGAAATATCATTTATTTATAAATGTTTCAAAAATGTTTTTTGTTATTATTTATTGAGGCAATAATAAAACCATTATTCAATATTAACCAGAATATAATATTATCTTTACTGTATCATGTTAGTTATTAATTCGTTATATATTCCATTCAAAGTTTGTAAAATTGAATTTGGTTGAGTGAATTTTTTTTTTAGAAGATTACAGTGCACAAATTCCTCAAGAATTTTTGTATTTCAATCCATCGTTGGCAACTACATCTGCTGATCAGAATCACATCATCGCAAACCAATCACGTAATGATAAATAATAAATTGTATTACATACGTTTTATTTAACTTTTAACGATTACAAAAATAATTAAAACTCTTTTTTAGTTATTTGATTGACTTGTTTAGTACATTTATGGAGGGAGAGGAAATTCTAAATTCTTAAATTTCATAAAAAATATTTTTATGTTATTTTGTTAAGATTCGTTAATAGGATGAAAGGAAAAATTTCTAGCGATAATAATTATAAAATTGTAAAATATTGTCCTATTCGCCATGCTCATGTTGTTTTTATTATCATTATTGACCTTCAATTTATATGTATTTTATTTAATCACAATTAATAATTAATTTCTTTTAGTTGTACAAAGTCCAAGTCAGATTTCTGATACGTCTGATGTTCCTTTCTCGCCATCAATTTATATGACTACACCAGATCAAGAATATTTTAATGATCCAAATTATTAGCCTTTTGATTAACTATATATGTTTTCATATTTACAATCAATGAGAATGTGTTAAGTATATACTTTTTCTGAGAAATAATTATATGGTTTATTGAGTTAAATTTGTTTTCTTCTTATATAATATCATTAAATTATGAATACAATTATAATTAATAATAATATTCCAATATATCTGTATATAATGCTCAATCTGAGACAATTGAGTATTAATTAACCACATGGATATTTCCGAAAACTACACAATTAATAAATTCCCAATTCATGAAAGCTTTAATAAACTCAATTGAGTATTTATTGTTAAATGTTTTGGTTGAAAATCTGTTTTTACAGATGAATATGATTTGCCTTATGTTTGTTTTAACTAGTAAATATGATTAATATGTTTTTCTTCATTTACGTCCTGCCAGGTTAGGGAAATTAATTTATTGTTTTAATTTTTAAGTTATAACTAAAATTGAAATTAAGTTATTTAATAGTTATTTAAGATTATATTATTATTTAAATATTAATTAAACTTTTCTGTATTAATTTTAATATATATTGATTTATTCATACAAATACCATGTAAAGTAAATTAATTGTGTGAAATTATACTTGGAAATATTAAATTTTATGTAAAAATGTTCTTCTAGTATGATATAAATTACCTGAGGAAATTCGTTAATGTATTGTATCACGATGTTACTAGTTAATATAAACAATAATGGGTTTGAAAACGAAGTTGTTTTTCTTTGGTGAATATAATTACGATAAGTCTCGTGCTTATTATGATTTATTGTTATTATTCGATCACCTTTATCTCCTTGAAATTCCAATTGCCCAACGTGGGTATTATATCGATTGATAATTTTGGATCATAAATTCATTATTTGGTTAAATTAAATCTTGGTTAATACTGAAAATGTATACTAGCGTCCTGTGCTACTTCTGGCAGGTAAATGGTAGGTAGTTTCACATTATACTCGTATTTGCTGCAATAAATCATTGTAATGTATAGATTCATTTCATAATCTTACACTTAAAAGATTATCATACAAATAACTTAAATACAGAGTCTTCTGGTGGTTTCCACATTTATATATATAATCGTTTAATTGGTATATATTAATGTAAACTTCTAGTCTCTTTTTGTGATAATTTATAAACATCGTGATTCTTTACGACTCTGAGGTTATTTAAAAGTAACCATTAATGATTAATTGATATGCATTAATTGATAGAAATGAACTATTAATTATAAGATATTTTTCGGGAGGTTAAATTTTTATATGAAATATAGTTTAAAAATATATAATATACTATTGTAAGAAACCGTTATTCTTTATATCAATTCTAGTCATTGGAAAACACACCTTCATGGGAAATTGTAGCCGTTTAAATTGAAAGTGGTAGTTAGATGGAATCATAGGTATCGTAGATAGAAAAACTGTTTCTCCGGTACCACAGCCTGTAATGGTAGTTGCTTTAATTACATTTTTATGTAAAGCGTTAACCTGAAGTCTTTTGCCGTTACAAAGATTCGGAGTTATGAGGATATGAAAAAGCATTATTGGAGCATCAATTTTGTAACATAGATTGTGAGGTGGACTTCATGGCTGATTTAAAGTGTGAAAGAACTCTAAAAGATAGTAAACTATGACTTTTATCTTCACTACAGAGTCTACAGATTGATATAACAATATCTTAGTTAGTATAATTCATCGGTGTAAGAATAGCTCTTTACTTAAGCTAAATAAGATCTTCTAAATGGAATGTATTTAAATTTGCTCACTTAAACTTATCAGATCTCTATCGACTACACAATACAACATTTGGAATGTTCACTTTCCCGTCATCTTCATGTATATCTCCATTTCCTATTTGAAGAAGTAAGTTGGAAAAATTCTCTGCTCCAAGATCGCCTTTAAGATGTACTTTCATGTTGACTCACAAGGATTGGACTTGAATCGTAGGCCATAGATAGGATGATTTAAAACAGGCCTTTACCTCATCAGCACGAGTTCTTTGAGGTAAACCACAGGTATAGTTTGCCTGAAGTCTCCGGCCAGTAAACAGTCATTCCACCCATTAGGCGTTTACTACTCCGGATGTCCTATGAATTGTATCCAATGCTTCTATTTCTCTTTTGTGATCCATGGTAAACTCATCCCGAACATGAACTTGCACTCTCTATGTATATTTACAGCATCATTTTGCTTTGAAATGTTGTATGAAGGAGTCTTAGTATGATATATGTTTAGAAGAATTTTAAAGACAGAGTGAGCTGTTATTCCACCATCAAACAAAGTAGCTTCTATTCCAGAGAAAAATACAGAAATCCCAATTTTTTTTTTGTACAATTCTTAAAGTTGCAAGCAACAGATTTATCAAAAACGTTTTGCCTGCTCCACCAGGAGCATCTATGAACAACACTTGTCCAGAATCTTAATGAATGCTTTTAATAACTTCGAAATAGACCTGATTTACATTGTGAGAAACCGAGTACAAGTGACTAAAACCAATGAACGAAATGGATCCATTATCATAAAACTGTGTTAATGTGTAAAACTAGAATTAATTACAATTTAACTAGAGACTTTCTGAAAGCTCTGATTCCAGAATAGAAAATACGCACTGTTGTGGTATTGTGTTTGAGCTAGTCTTTCTGTCTAAATCATTTATTAATAAATTTTTTTTATCATTTTTTAGTGACACGTGTAGTCACAATGAAAGCAGAAAATATTTTTATTATACTTTTAAAGATTCCAAGAATTTTAATACGTCAACATTGATATTCATTATGGTATATTTCGACTTTCTACTTTGATTCTCTGTACAAAAAAAACCTCCCTCCCCGGGCAACAATTCTCAATTTTATTTTAATATTTGATTTATTAGGGTTTAAATTTGGATTTAAAATTTTTGATTTTGTTTTTAGTAATTTAAGATTCGTGTTCAATTTTGTGTGGGAGTATTTTTTAATAAGTTAGAAATTTTTATTTATAATATAAATTTTCAATAGGTTTTAATAGTATTGATAATCACTTTTGAAATCGGTTTTAAGTCTTTCAATAAAAAAATAAAAAATAAATAATGAATAACAATTTGTATGGTCATAGATTACTTAAATACTTAACATAAACACAATTTCGGTTTTTGATAATGTTTTTATTACATTTTTCTGTAAATATCAAATATAACGTGTGAACCAATCTATAATAACAACTAAAAACAAATGTTAGAGAAATCCTTAATTAAACTCCGAAACAACGTAAATCTATCTCTAACGGTACTGAATTATTTTGTGTCATAAAATATCTGATTATAAGAGAATTTTCATAAAATATTCAGAAATTTGTTTTTCATTATAGCTTTTGTAGAAACATTTAGTCTTTAGTGGATTTTCATCATAACTATACATTTATTAGATTAACGATATTTATTCATGTAAAGTATGATTTGTCTATTGTTTGCTCTAGACCAAATTTCTAGAAATTTGTATAGTCTAAAACAAAGCGTAGTATTGCCATTGGATTGTACGATATGTGATATTATCACGTTGACTAATATAAATACGCAAAAGATATGGTTTTCACTAAAAACATTTATGTTTTAATTTTTGTAATATATTTAAAAATTATATTTGTCCATAACTGTGATGCCAACAGTATATATAACTTATACATTAAGTGTTTATTAAAATATATTCAATTTAGGTTTTTAAAATTTATATACTTGTTCATATAATTAGCGTTACATATCATTATCATCATTATCTAATGTTTCTTTATTTATAACAAAAAAAATATTGTATTCTTTTAAAAATTAAATTACGCATTTTATCTGATAAGAAAATATTTAAAACTATAATAATTTTTGTAATTTATAAACGTACTCTTAAATCTTTAGAAAAGCTGGGACACATCATACGAGTTATATTTTTATTATTATCTAGTTCTCCAATATATTAAATAAGCTGACTCTCAAAAAAAAAAAAAAAAACTGTCAACTAAAACATTATTCCAAATTATTAATGTTATATTAATGTTAATCCAAATTATATACGAAATAATTTAATTCAATATCATTGAATGATTAAAATATCATTATTTGAAATCTAAAAATGAGTTATAAAATGATATTTACTTAGAAGTTGACGAGAAATTACCTAAGTAATACCATAAGTACCTATGTATTCGTATACTATTTTTTCAAAGTATAATAATAAAAAATATATATAATATATAACTATAGTATTTTCAATAACTACGTCTTATTTGATATAAATTACTAAGTCAATTATAAATATATCTACATATACATATAATATCTTAATAGTAATTTGTAATGATGAATTTTTTTTTAACTTTATTTTAGATTGTATACATCAGATTATTGGTTACCTATTTTTGTAAATAATAATACATAATATACAATAAATTTAAATAAATTTATCCTTACATTATATAATTTTGTTGGCTAAACTTGGGTATAACAATAACCTTATAGTTATTATACATTAATCTTAGGGTGAAGTGTAAAATATATTTTTATAAAAATGTGTACTTTTGAGCTGAAACTGTAATACATACCAATCAAGACATATATTTATCATATTTGTTAAATTAAATAATACAATTAACATCTTTCACATTATTATTTCGAAAACAATATTATTGTGTTAAAATTCAAAATAATTTTAAAACTATAAGATTTTTTTTTACACAAAGCTACTCAATTTCTAAAAAGCAACGCCAGCGAAAAGAAGTGGCATTGCTCGTACACACATATTGATTGTAGATATCATACGAAATTGTAGTTTTCATACGCTAGTAGTATATTAGTAGCGCATAACATTCTATTCACATTAAGAAGGAAACTTGGCGGTGACTAGTTTTCGTCGGCGGCGGTTAGGTTACGCTTAACCATCTCTCCTGCCAAATTATATCAACTATTCCGACTCATTATTGTATGTACACATGAATTGTGTGTTTAATATACGCTGCTACCTTTACTATCACAAATATTTCGGTCACCGAGTAGAAACAATGTATTATAGATTATGTGTACGCATGAACTGTCGATATGAAATTAATCTGTCGTTCTCGTCAGTGTCATTGTGTTAGTCCGTGCTACACGCACAGCCGCGCTCTATTGCGCAGAAGTCAGTCACCGAGGTTCTTTCTTAATGTAGATAGAGTATAGATGTGGGTTTTTGAAAAGTAATGCGGAAACAATTCCCAAAGAGACGTCGGTGATACATGGAAAAAGAAGATGCGGGTTTGATGATGCTCATTATTATAATTATAATCATAATTTTATAATAAGCCGTGGATATATGAAGAGCAACTAGATACGTTATTTATACAGCATCACTTACTCGTTGCTGGTGCCTTCGTGTCCATTAAAAATATTATTATTTGTTTTCACAAATGTATGTTGGAATAACAGTTTTTCGACATTTTTTCTATTCTGTATTTATAAATGGCTATTACATACATTTCATGTCATATTTTAGATCATTTTATAAATAAAGGAAAGATAAATAGTTAGTATTATTGTTTATAATATATATATTATATATTATGGATATATAATAATTGATTTATTATTGGAGATCAGTGGTTTCAAATAATGAATCATATATTATTATGATTTATTTTTTATTTTTTTTTATTGCGTATTACGATTTCTATATAACAAAGTGCATTATTAATATAAAATATCTAACAACATATAATACAATTTCTTTAAAATTATTATATTATTTTTCTCACGTAGTAAACTTCAGTAGTAGTCAAGCATTTAAATATGCATATTTTAATAATGAGTAAATAATAGTGATTTTAAACTATTATTCTGACAAATGAACAACTGAGATAATTAATTTAAACAACGCTATGTGTGTTGATAGATTATTAAATATATTTTAAATATTAATTTCCAAAAATTTTGTATAATGCTTTTTTTCCATGTTAAATTTAAATGAAATATAATTACAGGTATTATATTGAAGTTACATTATTTTGTTAATTATCTGTTAAGAACTGTAAACTTTAAAGAAGCGTTCATTTATAATGATCGTTCAACAATTTATATGACAAATGAACACTTCGTTGGTAGTTAAATGACAATTTTTACATTAGTGTTGATATATTATTATATATATTTCGAACATTTACCATTACTAATTCTGCAATCTGTTTTATTTTGAACGTGGTTAGATCATTATTCAGTTGTTGTTGGTAGTAGATTCTACTTATGAATGAAGGAAACACATATTTATATACAAACATGAAGTGTTTTTACTCGTACTCGTATTTGGTTGTTGAGTCAATTATGTACTATTGAATTTTATTATAGTTGTTAGATTTAATGCTATTACTTCAGTTGATCGAATTCTTAAAACGCGCATCATACTAATTTCATATCTTGTCGATAGATATGAAAAATACCTATTTTGTTATATTTATACTTATTAAATTACGAATTCGTAATATTATACAATTTTCTAAGAATATTTTTTAATATTACAATTTTAATCAAATACAATAATTGTATTGAAATTACATTATTTATATAAAAATCAATTAAAATTAAATTTTAATTCGTTTAAGCATTAAATTGTGAATTGACGCTAATTTTACTGAATTATACACTTTTAGTAAATATTTTTTTTATAACTCTATTTTTAAACACTTATTTTATATTCGTTTAATCTACTTATACAGATGGTGACCCTGTCTGACAATGTCACTGTATCCTATTTAGAAAACTGTGCATTAACGGTAGTGGAAAACTACGTGGATTGTGAATCTCCCTGCGTCAAACCATTGAAAAAACTCTAATTATTATATTTAGGTCTTTTTGTGAAATTTACTAAAATGCAAAATTGGCTAATATTAAATTAATGGTCAAGAAAGTTGTCAACTCGTTTTGTGTCTAGTGATTTTTCTCGCCTTTAATCATTCCCTATTCATATACAACTAATAAAAAATATCTACATTTATAGCCATATAAAATATTGAATACATTAAAATAGAAAATTAAATTTTATTATTAAAATAAAAATACATATTAAATACAAAATATATTTTTTTCGTTTTTCTAGTTAATTTTCAAAGTACAAAAAGCACAAGATCAGGTAGCATATTTCATCACTAAATATCCCGTTTTGTATTGACATTAAAAATATTATGGGAGTAATGAGTAATGAGATATATATTTTTTACATATCAAATTTATTAGTTTAGATAATGTGTTCATAGACTATAACAGTCTTAATACAAAAATCTGATTTTTTTTAGAAATTGTTTATCAATATATTAACGATATCTTTGATGCGGCTACTTCGAATATGTTGTTATAATGGTCTAGATATACATTTAAAACGATTCGGATATAAGATAATTATGTTCAAAACCAAAATGTAGTAGAGAAAGTCATGAAGTCACTAAATGAAGTATCGGACTGGAAGGCATGAGCGATTGACAAGGAGAGTTGGAGGTTTAGGTGTGTTACGGGATACTATTAATGGCCGAAAGATCTTAAAAAATTTTAAAAAAGGAATCTAAGAGTTTATATCGCAGCGGTATGCTTAAAAAACGTCTCGGTACAAATATATCCACCTGTGATCTACTGGCCTTGTCTACTGGGATTTAGACTGGGAAATGCGTGGGCCCACTCAATTAGATCGCGTCGATTAGAACGGCATGCTTCCGTCGCAGAAACAGTCATGAGTATTCAAATAAGTGACCGCTGACTCTTTTAATTTAAGGAATTATGTAAAATAGATTTTAAGTTTTCGTCAAATTATACATTCCACTTTTATACTCCTTTAAAACCGTCTATCTATTAATAATTTCTTTACAGGCCTTATACAAGTGCTCGGGACAACACCCTCGCAGCAATATTTAATCACCGAGATTTTTCTGGTGCGAACATGTATAAAACAATTAATAAAAAATAAAAACAATTATAATATTTACAATAAACAATAAGTAAGTTATATTCACCAAGTAAAATCAAATTTTAGTGAGCTTTAATCCGAGACTTATTTATCTCGGATTGTACATTATAAACAGATATAATGGAATATTATTATTAACTATAATTGTATTAATAATTTAATGATATAATTTAAAAAGACAAATTTAATGCGAGTGAGCAATATCATGATGACCCCTGTAAAATATGTATGAACAACGAATATTCATTGATTAATAAATATGAAAATATATAATCTTAATCGGAAGGCTTATAATTGGGATCATTTAAATAGTTTTGATCTGGTGTAGACAAATATAAAGATGGTGAGAAGGCGACATCAGGAGTATTGGAAAACTGCTCTGGAGATTGTACAGCTAAAAAAAAAATATGCACTGTTATACAGAAAATAACATATAAATTAAAAATAAATAATAATAAATAATAATATGATTCATAAAAACAATATAAAAAAGAAATAGGATAATAGTTTACATTTTACTAATTATAATCTATATGAAAATTGCAATTAACGAATCATAGCTAAATTACATAAAAAAATTTTCATGTTGCTTAAGAATTCTACTCTTTGTAATTTAATTAACCAATTAAATCATATAACTAAATAAAAGAGCAAAATATTTTTGTGATAATTAAAAAGGTAAATAAAATTTTTATAAATGTTTTACAATGTATTATTTATCATTACGTAATTGATTTGAGAAGACGGGATTCTGATCTCCAACAGATGTAGATGCTGACGATGGATTAAAATACAAATATTGTTGAGGATTTTGATCACCGAAATTTACTAAAAAAAAAATATGAATATTTTACTCAACCAATGTCAATTTTATTATCTGTGAATAGTGATGAAACGAGTTAATCCTAAACATAATTTAATACATGTAAATGTTGAATTGTGGTAAATATTGAATAATAATTTGATTATTGTCTTAGTGAATAAAATATTTTTGTACGTATGTAAATATACGATATTGCTATACAATAGACATCGTAAAAATAGTTTTATTTAGTTTAGTTTAGAAAAAAACGACAGTGGTCTGTGAATAAGTAATATAAAATCCTTTATTCTAAACTATATTAAGCATATATAATCGCCAATCGATAATTCGAACCTCGATAACTCGAAAAACTCCATAAATTGAACTAAACGCTTAGTCCTCTGAGAAAACCTCTATAATTAAAAGAAAATACATGTATTCGTGTCCCCTCGATAATTCAAAATGTTTGTCGGTGGGACACACTCTACAATTAGATTTTTTTCCAGAACCTCTATAATTCAAATTTTCTTTATATATATGCGATTATATGTATGTTCATATGTATAAAGATTATGTATAATCTATTTGACGTGAGCGTAATGTAACTAATAACGACAACGATTAAATATTATCGTAGTTTATAAATATAATCGTACCTTACTTACATAATCTAGACTTTAATCGTATCATTTTACCAAAATAAACCTCTGCAATGGGTATACAGTTGTTGAAATTCAATAAAACGTAGTCAGTCGGAATATGGGTCGCGTAAAGTATAAGTGTTTGTCGATCACCGACAAAAAAAAGTGAAGTTGAAGCAGGTAAAAAAAAAGATGTTGCTCTACGTTTTTGTATCCCAGCTTCTACGCTTTCAATTATACTCAAAAAAAGATACAATACAATTTTTAATGCTATTAGTAAGTTATATAGCACTTTGGACCAGATTGTGGCCAACAATTTATCAAAAAAAAAAAACCGATTACTTTAATTTGTAAAATATAATAATACTATATTAAATAAATGCCAATTAATGTAAAATATAATGTAAAAAATAATGTAAAATGTAATAATTTGTATAATAAATAAATGGCATAATAAATATAATAAATACAATTTTTCACCTCTCTTTAATTCGAATTAATTTTTTTCCCTCGATTATTCGAATACTCGATAAATCGAAAACCTCTAGAAATCAAATTTTTAGCTAGGTCCCCTGAATTTCGAATTATCAAGTGACTACTATAATAACAATATTCATTTCTTTTAAGCCTTAATAACTTTTTTATACAACATCAGAGTATTCTTTATCATTACAAAAGTGATTTAGTGAATGTAGAGAGATTTTATTGAACAAATTTTATTTACATTGATATCTATTTTTTTTAAATAATGTTTGGTACGTAAGGATTTGTCGTATTTTTAAAATTTATTATTCAATTATAATTAGTATAGTTACTTTACGACGATACAACTAGGGTTAATCATGAAATTATTATTACCGTTTATTATTTTAATCATTGAAATTAATTTTGTTTTGTTTTTTCGATATTTAGTATATAGTTGTGTTTGTATGCATTTGCTCTCCTTTGTATTCGCATCGCCGCCTCGCCTCTTTTTTATTTCACGAAAATGTTCGCTTAGTGAATTTTGTCTTTTAGTTCTAAATATAAATCGTTTAATTCTTTTTTTTGAAGTTATATTTCGTTCTGGCTGTGTACCCTCCTCTCTTTTTTTATTTATCGTGCATGAGTTATTGAATGTTTTTTCATCGTCAGTATTATTCTCAGTAATTGATACTGGTAATTCTTTAATTCGTTTTTATATTATTTTATACTTTTTTTTTTATTTATTTATATTCTGCACTATTAAAATTATTGTCAAGTATTGTTTATTCTAATTGTATCTTATTTTCATATTATAATTGTAAGTGTTCCCGCGCATGACCATTTTTTGTTCCCATTTTTCTTATATTTTTAAATAGTAATTTAAAAACACACTAGTATATAAATTATACATAAATTGTTATCTTTTTTTTAATACAGTCCACTTATTACTAAAAAAATACTTCCAAATTCTTGTTTATTTATCCAGCTAATCATTGTTCTTCACTAATTTAATCTTTTAATTTTATTTTTATTTTTTGACGACAAAAGGGATGGTCAATTATTATTACTAGTTCTTTACTAGCCGTATCAAATAAATTTATGTTTTATTCATTATTTTAAATTAGATGTATTCAATGTTGATTCATCACTATATTACTAGTATAAGTTAAAACCAATTGGATTTTTGTTGATGAAATTAATATTACCTGCAGCATATGGAAATCCCGATGATGGGGTTATATCCGAATTCTGTTCTGGAAGAGCACCTTGTGTATAGAAATTATCTAAAACAAAGAATTAATGAACATTACATATTTCAAATATCAATTAATTATGAGTAAAAATATTATGATTTTGTCCTCAGTATGATAATGTATGTTTCTATTTATATGATTATTTATTCATTTTTTATTCATTGTTATCAAAACTGAAAAACGTTTGATTGTGGTAGACTTAGATAATAACTTAAATAACCTGTAGCATATGTATATCCCGGTAATCGGGTGAAATCCCAATTCTGTTCTAGAAAAGCATCTTTTGTACCGGAATTATCTAAAACAAAGGTGGAATGAACATTACATTTTGCTAATATTAATTAGTTATGAGAAAAATTAATATGATTAATTTTTCAGTATGATAATGTATGTTTCTATTTATGTGATTATTCATTCATTTGTTATTCATTGTTTTCAAAACCAAAGAGGTTAGTGGTGGTAGACTTTGTGTAACCTGTAGCATATGGATGTCCCGGTAATCGGGTGAAATCCCAATTCTGTTCTGGAAGAGCATCTTTTGTACCGGAATTATCTAAAACAAAGGTGGAATGAACATTACATTTTGCTAATATTAATTAGTTATGAGAAAAATTAATATGATTAATTCTTCAGTATGATAATGTATGTTTCTATTTATGTGATTATTCATTCATTTGTTATTCATTGTTTTCAAAACCAAAGAGGTTAGTGGTGGTAGACTTTGTGTAACCTGTAGCATATGGATGTCCCGGTAATCGGGTGAAATCCCAATTCTGTTCTGGAAGAGCATCTTTTGTACCGGAATTATCTAAAACAAAGGTGGAATGAACATTACATTTTGCTAATATTAATTAGTTATGAGAAAAAATAATATGATTAATTCTTCAGTATGATAATGTATGTTTCTATTTATGTGATTATTCATTCATTTGTTATTCATTGTTTTCAAAACCAAAGAGGTTAGTGGCGGTAAACTTAGTATAACCTGTAGCATATGTAAATCCCGATAATCCTGTGAAATCCAAATTCTGTTCTGGAAATAAACCTTCTGCATCGAAATTATCTAAAAAAAAAAAACATCAAACATTATATTTTGCTAAAATAAATTATCTATTGGTAAGTATAATGTGATTTAATCCTTAACTGTTTATTTTATTGCCTCTATACAATTAATTATTAATTAATTTGTATTCGTTATGTAATACATATTTGAGATGTACTTGTTTAAATAATTTTAACATATTTATTTTTAAATAAAAGAATATGTTGAAATTATTTTATTATTAATGCTAAAAATATTAGTGTGTTGGAAAATTATATCTCTTATTATAATGTTCTATAGTACGTAAGTGATTTAAAAGAAAATTAAAATATTAAAAAGGAAAAGAATTCTTTTTATTAAAACAATTAATATATTTCTTCCAGTTATAGACAAAAAACATAAATCTTTATTTTGATACTGTAAATATACACCAATTTTTCTTATTAATCATAACCTATTTCATAATTGTAAATGGGAAGTTGCTTGTTGTTGACTGTGCTACTTTCACCATCGAAAAATGTATTTTGTAATGGTATTTCGTGACCTGTATTGTAAGGATCATAATTCAAATCATCCCCAACTGCACCTGAATGTCCTAGAGATAAAACAATAAATATTACACATTGCAAGAGCAAAAAAAATTAACAATTTTTTTTATTTTAAATAAGCAATAACATTTTTTTATTTCAAACAAATGTTTTCTAATGAACATTATATACGTTGCATAATGAAATATTAATACATATTATTAAATATATTATTTTGATATTGAAATTATATAGTTCTATAACTCTTATATTGTATTCATATACAACATATGTAATATCATGAATATGTTACTTATGATATTTGCATTTGGAATTAGGTTTTATAGGTTTAGATTACCTGTAGCATATGTAGATCCCGATAACGGATTGAAATTCCAATTAAAATTTGTGTCTCGTGTATCAAAATAATCTAAAGATATAAAACAATAAATATTAAACCTGGTTAATGTCAATTACCTAAAATAAAGGCATTGTGAGTTAGTCCTTAACAGTGTTTTGTAGGTATAAATTTTAATTTTATTCAATATTAATTAGTTTGTAAGTTATTGTTTTCATGAATTTAAGTACATTTTTGACTTATATTCAATAATAACAAACGAGTATTTATACAAAACCACAATTGTGTAAATACTTAATTTTCAAACGCCACGAATTGAGTTTAAACATAATTTATACAATTTTTTGTTTTAATATGGATTATAATTATTCTAAATACCTAATTTTTTTATTTTTTATTGTTGATTACTCTTAGAGTGAATTTTTAAAAATAATTTTCAAGATTTTTTGAATTATATGATTAGATTTTTGGTTGGTTGAAAATCTATAATTATTTTATATTGAACTTCGATCATATAAACGTTATATGCCTTACGATGTTAAGCTCAGTTTATTTTTGAAATCGATTATTTAGACGACCCTAACGTCTTACAATGGTTATGTTTATGGTCTTCCAAAATTAGGAGGTTGGTGATCTTGTTTTCCATTAATCTTTGTTTATATAAATATGAACATGACAATATTTCCCTTCAAGAAGAGAAGACGTGTGTCACTTTGCACTCAATATGGAGTGGTGCTAGTTGGGAACCACATAACTTAATCGTATGATAGCAAGTGGTTACGAATACTGCTCGTGAAGAATCACAAGATCTTTTTGATATTAATCGAATTAAAGACATGCATATCATGGTTAACTGCTTAACTATTGTGATACTTCGACTCTGTTTTTAAGAACTATAGACAATTTTAGGCTCTCCCTAGGAACTATAGAAAAAACTATTCAGTTTTGATTGAACAGTGTGAATTGTTATTTTAATCCTGAAAATGGATACCGAAAAGTCATAATTTTATTATTGATTATAACCTATTTCGTAATCGTTGATGAAACGTTGGTTGGTGTTGACCATACTACTTTGACCTTCGGAAAATATATGTAGTAATGGTATTTTGAGACCTCTGTCAAAAATGATCATAATAAAAATCATCTCCAACTACACCTGAATGACTTACCAAAAGTTGTTTAGGATAAATTACATTTTACCGATGTTAATTACTTGGGAATGGAATTTAAATAGTCAATAAATAGATGGATATCTTAACGTTAATATTAGATTATAATCAATATTGAAACATAGTATAATTATCATTTTACAAATAAAAACTGTATTTATTATGTATGATATAACAATATTTATTCGTTGTAATACAGAAATATAAAATATTAAAGGAGGACTTATTCCCAGGAACCCATAGGTAAATTTTATTCGATTTGTGACAAATAATGCAAATTGTTATTGAATACCATATGATAATATACTATAAGTTTATTGAAGCTTTCATGGATTGCAAATTTATTATGTGTGATCTTTTTTTTTTTTTTTATTATTATTAATAGTATATTACAATCTGTTTACAATAAAAACAATAAGCAATATGGATGAGGGAATAAGTACAAATAACATGAATTACATGAAGAGAAGACTGTCCAATAACAGAACCTCAGAATATTATATTTATATGTATATACTCGTATATATCTATTTATTTTTTTTTTTATTTTTTTTTTATTATTATTATTATTTTTTTTTATTTATTTTTTATGTTTTATTTTTATTTTTTTATTTTTTTTTATTTTAGTAGGTCTCTAGACCAATTTCTTTTTAAACGACGGAGAATTTGAGGAAAAGTGGCAGAGGACATATTTTTAATAAGAAGGTTTGTATGGTTAGTTAGTTTGGAGTGAAACTTTTTGTAGTGGCTTTTAGCAAGTTCGTTTACTGTTTGAATTTTCATATCGTTATGGAGGGATGCATTTGTAATGTACCATGGAGCACCGGTGATGAGTCTTAGGGTAATGGACTGGAATGCTTGAATAGGTCGAATATTTGCGGGCTTTGCTGGGCCCCAAATTTGAATACCGTATGACCATACAGGTCTGATTATTGATTTGTATAGGAGTAATTTGTTTTTAAGCTTAAATTTGATTTAAGTAAAGGTCTAAGTTGATGGAGGCGAGAGTTTAGTTGTTTACGTTTTTGCTTGGTGTGATTTGACCATGTTAATCTTTTATCCAGGGTTATGCCTAGGTATTTAGTTGACTGGTGAAGAGGAAGTGGTTTGTTGTTGAATTTGAGTGGAGGGCACTCCTTTTTATTTAGGGAAAAGTTCACTTGAGCTGATTTTTCTTCATTAATTTTTATTTTCCAATTTTTAGCCCAAATTTCTATTTTATTTAAATGTAGTTGTAAATTTTGTGATGCGATTTCAGAATTATTATTTGAAGCAAGTATTGCTGTGTCGTCAGCGAATGAGGCGAGGAGAGTTTGGTTTGATGTAGGTATATCAGCGGTAAAAATATTGTAAAGCATCGGTGAGAGGTCGCTACCCTGATGAACACCCGCTTTAATATATTGAATAGTTGAATAACTGTTTTTTTGACGAACTGAGAATGTCCGATTTTCTAGATATGATTTTATTATGTGTGATCTTAGGAAATATCCATGTTGTGGTTTTTATTTTCCTGACGTTTCGAAACGTCAGGAAAATAAAAATCACAACACGGATATTTCCGAAAATCACACAGATAGCACTATGAGTTTTTACTGTATACACTATTACTTGGTTGTTGTTGGTCGATGGACAATTGGGTGGAAGGTACGTTGTTATTTGGAACATTGGTAGTTATAGACTCCATTGATGAGCTGAAACTTTCACAATATTGAACTGGACCTTTTATACTCAAATTTTCTAAAAAAAAAAAATATCAGTAAACACTACTTCTCCACAGTAATTTATAATTTACGAGTTATGAGATTAATTATGTTAATTTAAACAAAACTGAATATAGTGAATAACAAGTTTAATAGTAATCAATAATATACAGAACGTATATTATTATATAATTGGTTTAAAATCTTTATTAAAATAATTATAATACATACCAATATATAGATAAAATGTAGAAATCATGTACGATAAATATTTCGTTAATATATCTAGATAAATATGTAAATAAAAATAATGTATTTCTTTTGACTAACTAATTTACGGTAGTCATTAGAGATTTCTGTTTGGATCATTATATGTGAAAATGTTGATTTATACATAAATTTGTTTAATCCGATTTGTGTAAATTGATTTACTATCTTAGAGAATTTTTTACGCCTTTTATGAAAATGGGAGGTGGGAATACCGCTTTCGTCGGTGTAGGTGTGGTAGTATTTAGTTGCTCTTGGCGATTAAAGACGATGGTGACACTAGTGGTGGTATAGATAGGAGAGTTTTATTAGTTTATGCTATTGAATTCTCATTCTTGTAATCAAAACTACTAATATTTTAGTTAACATCTTCATTTTTAAAAATTTTAATTGGAGGAACAATTTAATCTTTTTTTTTTTATGTAGACAAACTAGCAGGAATGTTGTTGTCCAAACAACATCGTGAGCGATGATGCCATGGATTATGACTAGGATTGTGAATTTAATGTATTTGCATGTTGATTTTGCTAAATCGTATTAGAAAATAAATTTAGCTAAAATTTTGTTTGTTTTATTGATAATTCAAATACATTTTCATTTTGCATATTTCTACATGTTGAACGGATTAGGGCATTTAAATGCATGTTTTCATGACTTCTTAGTATATATTTTTTTTCTTATATATATATATATATATATATATTGTTTCGGTCAATTTAATCTAAATTGGATTTAATGTTTTTGTATAAAATATAACTTTTATAGTTTCGATGAAACTATTCTACTTTTAGTCGAGTATTTATCTAATTGTTATCCAATTTTGCTTAACATTGACCAAATCGAGTATTGTATTATTGTAGTCAATAAGACGATAAAAAACTTAAAATTAATTTACCGATATTAACCCGTACATGACGGAAGACCACAACCGTAAACATAACACATACTACTTTTAGTTTGATGCGAACCGTTGATCGATCCGTTGTGCGTATATTTTGTGTTGTTGTATTACTTATTCAATTATATTATCGCGAATTTTCAGTACTGGTCACTAACAATTTGTCAATTTGTCAATTTGCCAATTAACAAATTATTTTGAGATTTTTAAATGTCAAAAAAAAATATTGGCTGTGACCCGTCTAAAAAACTACGTTTCAAAATTTAGAAACATTATACAACTGAAAATAAAATTCTATTTTATACACTATGCAATATCAAAATTGCTAGTAATCAACGTTTTTCTGTGACAACACACATAACTATTGAAAAACATCTAAGAGGATTCAATCGTACAGAAAAAAAACTCAGCAACTTATTTCACATGGTTCGTCATCAAAATCCGTAATTCAATAATGATTTATGTAAAGCCATGATTAGTGCTTACATCAACGTAATAAATTAAGACATATAAAATAAAACACATTACAACAATTTTTGGTAAAATATACAGGAGCAAATGTACCAGATCAAACAACATTATGCACAGAAACTGTTGATTATTGCTACCATAAAGTTATGACAGAAAAAAAACAATAAATAGTGAGAAAGAAAATTTGGTTTTCGATTGATGAGACGACAGATGCCAAGAGTCGTTTTATTGCTTAGGTCTTTATCAGTACATTACTCCTAGATCATGTGGGTAAAATTTTTGTATTCAACCATGAACATTCACAAAAAACAAATTATAGTACAATATGTTCATTATTTGAAAATTCTCTTTATTTATTATGGCCTGACGGAATACGTCGAAACGATGTATAATTGTTTTTAAGTGATGTTGCGCCTTATGTAGTGAAGATAGGTAACACATTAAAAGTGTTGTAAACAAAAATAATTCACGTAATTTATACTTTTCATGGATTGTAATAGAACCGCCGAACAAATCCGCATTCAATTTCCAAAAGCCAATACACTGATCGCAAATAACAAACAAGTATTTCAAAAGGCGCCTTATCGTGTTCTGAAATTGCATACTGATGCACTAAATATACCACTACCTACCCAACCTATGTTAACGCGTTGAAATACGTGGACTCCCGCCGTAGTATATTGTAGTGAAAACTTCCAAATTATAAGACAAATCGTTGAAATTTTTGATGAAAAAGATACACATTCGTTCATAAATGCTCAAAAAGATTTTTAAATTACTCAAATTAAGGGAAATTTGGCTTTTAAACATTTGAATTTCACATGTTTTTCTAAAGCTATAACGCGCCCATAAAAACAAGGTATTTTTATATCTGAAGCTATTGAACATATACAAAATGTTTCGGCAATGTTTAGCCAATTAACAGGCACCGCTGGAACTGCTATTAATACGAAATTATAAAACAGTTCTCAACAAAAACAAAGGATTAAAATTTGTTTGTAATTTTAAAAAATATTAACTGGTGAAAAATAGAAGTGATTTGGATATAACAGACAATTTAACCAGTAGCGACATGGGCGTATTTCAAGTTTGCCCCAATAACATCGACAGATGTAGAACGCTCGTTTTATTTATACAATAATATCTTGGCACCAAACAGAAGGTATTTGAAGTTCAAAAATCTCAAGAAATCGTTGATTGAATGATGCAATAATTACTTTAAAGGTAAACAATTTAATTTTTATGTAGCAATGAAACCTGTTGAAAATATGATCTTTTATTTTGTAGGTGTTGTTAGCAACGCAGTACAAGCGTTTTTATTACATGTTAAATAGTTTTTTAGTGCACTAAATTCACAGGTCTAGTTATAACAAATAATTTTGTTGTGTTTTTTTATGGGCTAATACGTAATTAGTGATTTAAAAAAAGACTTTATAATTACTATATCTCGAAATGATGTACGGTAGGTGACTTAAAAATTCATTGTGATCCGTTGAGATTAAACAAGCTTAGTTAAATGAAATCGTAGGAGTACGCTAATGCACGTGTGTATAAAATGAAAGTTTTAAACTCTCTGATAATATAGTTATTAGTCATAGAAAATAAAAATTGACTTATACTGAATTTCGTATATGAGAAAATAATTTATTGTTAAATTCGAAATCAGAATAGTTATTTTTCAAATCAAACTATATAAAAATATATACATACCACTAATGGCATTCGATTCAACTTTTTTGTTATTAAAAAAAAAATGTTATTTCAGTCTATTTTAAAAAAAATATATAAGAAAACCGAATGGTACTACTTATAGTGTTTCAAATATTATACATATTTATATCAATTTATTTGCTTGTGCTCTTGAGTAACATAAAAATGATATTTTTCGTCTCTTTTTTTTTAAATACTTGATATTAAAACTTTTTAAAAAAGTATAGATTTCAAACAAATATGAATTTATAATTTGTTTATGAGGATATTTCAATACAATTTACTCACCTATATTAAAGTATGCATATTGTAGTGCTTTCTTTGCATCTTCTCTAGCTAGCGACAGAAATGATTAAAAATTCGATTTTTAGAATATTTTCAATTGACTAAAAATAGTTATGTAACTCTTGAAGTCATATAACATCATAAAGTTATTAATATCTTTTCAATCAACATTTTACAGTGTTAATATACAATAAAATAATTTACGTTCAAATCCTGATCTTTTAAATATACCTGAAACGTAATATTTTAGTTTAAATAATTTTATTTAAATTATTATACGTCTATTATAAGTATAACGGCAATTTCCGCCATGTATTGATTTCGTATAGTTAATAATTATGTAACGATTATTTTTATAATTTATATTTTGAAAGACGACATTTTCAATCATGTAGAGCCCTTATATTCTCTTAATCTATTTTCTCGTAACTTTTATATTATCAAATTTATAATATACTATCATATACTATCTTTTATATACACAACTCTTAAATATTAATTTACGTAATTGTTCAGGCTTTAGTTCATAAACATTTAAAATTTGTAAAACATAAGATATTATTTTATTCTTATTATTACCATCACACAACTGTTCCAAATTCATGTACACTGGATTGTTAAAATACACTAGATGAATAAATATAAGTTTAGTAATACAATTCACTACAAATACCATGTACTAAAAATTATATAACATTATTTTCGGACATATCCTACAATGAACAATTCTAGCTAGTAATTAAGATTTTAGAAGTTTCATCGACCGTTAGTAAATTTACAAAATTATTGTGAATTATATCTATTATTAAAATCAGTCGTTCTGATTAAACCATATTTAAATCAATAAAGGTAAATAGATAAAGTGTGTATTTACCCTTATGTAAAAACAATAAATTTAATACATATTTTTATAGACAATCAACATATCTGCTAATTGAGTACATGCATTTATAGGTGTATTTTTATTATTTTTAAACTTATTGGTTTCAATTTGTATTTTTAACGATTAAATTTTTGATCACTGAATATTTGACGTATGTACTAATATTTAATTTGAGATTGTGTAGTTTTGGAGAGCATATAATACACTAAAAATAAACAAATTTATAGAATTAGTATGTATATAATCCTTTAGTGTATTCTGTCAGTGTTCGTGAAACTTTTGAATGACTTAATAAATTGAAGTCATATTTATACAACATGTTTTATATAGTCGAGATAATAGTTAATAGCTTTGTTCTGGTCAACTATGTAACGCCATATTAACGTTATTAACAATATAAAGTTATTAACAATTTATGGTTTTGGTATGTTGGTATGCCTGGATTTATGTCGCTACTTTTTTTCTTTATAAGGTGAGTTTAAGTGCGCTTTCATGTGGGAGTATATGGTCGGGTTCTACATGCGGCGGGTTTCGCCCTTCTGGCAAAAAAAAATTAATGTGTTCACTAAAAATCGCGTTCAGATCGCATGAAAATATCAAACCATTTGATCACGTTCGTTTCGCATTGCAACGCACCACATTCGTGTTGGTTTTGCTCATAAATGGGTGGCTCAGTCGTGTGATGTCTGATTATCTGCCACATATATATATTGATGATACTTACCATACTTGTTATTTATTAAAAATTAAAAAAAACCAAGTGATATAAATTTAAAATCAATACATTGAAAAATAAAAGGTAAGTGATTCAAATAATTATTTTGAATAATGTAAAGTGATGTGCCTATTACAAATTTTATATATACTGGAATTTTAACTTCAATTTAATACAAAACGAATCATTTTTAGATAATTATAGTTTCCATTTGTTTAAAACACTTGTTTTACATTTTTTTTTTTTAATTTGTGAAATGTAACAGTTGATTCGTAAGTTTATGGTATTTTTTTTTAATTTTTTGGTTTTTGTATATACAAACATTATATTATTTCAGAAATAAGCTAAAAGAAAGAACGCGATCCAATATTGGTCAACACACACTGCATTAAGAAAATGTACGACTCACACGAGAATATGGAACCACAGGACAACATTCGCAAGAAAATAAAAATATTAAAATCAGGATGGCACAGATACGTTCACTAGAAAGTCAGGACCAATCCAATCAACGTTTGCTAGTAGATAATTTATGACATATATAATCAAATACCCAGCTGACGTCATCGCCTCAACACGTCATTGATACACGCAGACAACAAAATCAACAAAGTATGAAAGACAACGTGAATTAACGCAATTATTATTCAATCGTCTTGCATTTGAATATGATCGAGAGATAGAATATTCATCAAATTTTAAAATAATTATGAATGAAATGGACAAAAAATGTCAATATGGTCACGGATTGAAATATAAAAATGAATCAACTGGAATGTGTGTGCATCAGGAAAAGTGACGGATAAAAATGAAATTATAAATTATATCACTAGAATTTTTAAATTCACTCGATTTACCAGGATTTCCATAGTACAACTTACGTTTGAAAATTGGTCAACCTATAATATTGCTTCGAAACATAAATGCACCGAGACTTTGGAATGGAAAAAGATTAGTTATTAGTAAAATTATAGGAAGTGTCATTAAAGATACATTATTTAACTAAAAATTCAGAGGAGACAATGTTTTATTGTCACTCATTACAATGATATTCACTGACGAACCAATTTAGTTCAAATGCTCAATGTTTCCAATACGTTTTGCATTTGCGATGACTACAAATAAGGGGAAAGGAAAAACAATAATCATATGTGGATTGGATCTTAAACATGCATGATTTTCACATGGATAATTTTATTTTGTATGTTCGTGTATTGGAAAACCATCAACAATTTTTATTCATGGACCAGATAGATTAACAAGAAATATTAATCATCATATCTATCATTAATATGAACAAAAAAATAAAAATTTCAACATTTTGATTTGTTAATGCTTGATGTACTTAAAATTTCATAATGAAATATATAGTATATAATATTAAATAGAAATATATTTGTTGTAAAGTAATTTTGTATAGTATTCGTTATATATTATATAATGTGTTTTATTTGTTTTCCAAATAGTTTTTATTTGCGTATTGATTATTTAAAGTTAATCGAAACCGAACTGGTTTCAAAAAACAAACAATCGCGTTTCGGTGAGTGAACTTGAGGATCGATTTAAAACGTTTTTACGAATGAATTTACGAATTAATAAATAAAAGAAGAGTTTTCTTTTTTACAGTCAACTTTGAAACAAGCTTATAAATATATAAATTGAATGTAAAATTGATACAAACGTTTCATGTGCTGCACACACCATGTCATTGGATTTAGAAGCATGCCATCTCTATAATCTAAAAATTGTAAAAATTTATTTAATAGCCATCGGCATAAAAAATTATTAGTACAGTGAATTTAATGCACTAAAAAACTATTTAACATGCAATTAAAACTGACGAAATTGTCACGAAAATCCTAACACTCTTAAAATATGCACTAATTTGTCAAAAATATACAAAAATAGACACTAAAAATTAATTTAAAATAGTTTAATTAATTTTTAATAATAATAATTATTGAAATGTTAGTTTAAATATTACAAATTTATATGAATGTTGGACTAGTTTTGTTCTGCATTGCTAACAACACCTACAAAAAAAAAGATTATATTTTGAACAGGTTTCATTGCTACATAAAAATTAAATTGTTTACCTTTAAAGTAATTATTGCATCATTCAATCAACGATTTCTTGAGATTTTTGAACTTCAAATACCTTCTGTTTGGTGCCAAGATATTATTGTATAAATAAAACGAGCGTTCTACATCTGTCGATGTTATTGGGGCAAACTTGAAATACGCCCATGTCGCTACTGGTTAAATTGTCTGTTATATCCAAATCACTTCTATTTTTCACCAGTTAATATTTTTTAAAATTACAAATAAATTTTAATCCTTTGTTTTTGTTGAGAACTGTTTTATAATTTCGTATTAATAGCAGTTCCAGCGGTGCCTGTTAATTGGCTAAACATTGCCGAAACATTTTGTATATGTTCAATAGCTTCAGATATAAAAATACCTTGTTTTTATGGGCGCGTTATAGCTTTAGAAAAACATGTGAAATTCAAATGTTTAAAAGCCAAATTTCTCTTAATTTGAGTAATTTAAAAATATTTTTGAGCATTTATGAACGAAAGTGTATCTTTTTCATCAAAAATTTCAACGATTTGTCTTATAATTTGGAAGTTTTCACTACAATATACTACGGCGGGAGTCCACGTATTTCAACGCGTTAACATAGGTTGGGTAGGTAGTGGTATATTTAGTGCATCAGTATGCAATTTCAGAACAAGATACGGCGCCTTTTAAATATTCGTTTGTCATTTGCGATCAGTTTATTACGATTGAATCCTCTTAGATGTTTTTCAATAGCTCTGTGTGTTGTCACAGAAAAACGTTTATCACTAGCAATTTTAATATTGCATAATGTACAAAATAAAATTTTATTTCTCGTTGTACAATTTGTTTATTTACTCATTTAGTACATTTGCATGTTGATTTTGCAACATGCAAATGCATTAAATTTTACAGCTCTGATAATTATCAATTTATATATGCTTTCAGATATCATTAAATTTGTTTATAACATGTCTTTAATGATACATACTTGAAATGGCTTCATTAAATAAATATTTCAAATATTGATGTAAATAAACTGAAATGTTTTTTTTTGTCCATTATAAAGTTGTTTACCTTTATTGGTTATATATATATATAAATCGTACTATATGTAGATATTTATATATTAAAATTCACTGTTGTTTTTTCCAAATGATATAATAAATTTATTGGTTTTGTCAAACCAATTTGTATATTATTTTACGAAAATAATAAATATATGAATTTATATCAATTAAATTAGGTTATGTTATGGCGAAAATTATCTTACCATTTTTTAATGTATTTGTTTTGTGAGTAGTGACTAGAAAAATAAAGAAAAGTCTTTGTTTGATATATACATATGTTTGATGTACGAGTATACATGATTTTCTTTTATATCTTATAAAATTATTTTTTTGCTACCTAAAGTACATGGCAATCCACACACCTTTTTAATTTAGACATTAAAGTAGTTTGATATTTACAGCTTGCGACTAACAACGAGAATTGTTTAATAACACTTTCTTTGAAATTATTTGAGGTAACAACATTATTAGCCTTAACCAGCATTACTTGATTCATTATCTAAAATATTATGGAAATACCATCCTCTGTGCCTAATAGCACATTTTTTTGACACAGTATTTTTTTTGGACAATCAATTTTCGGGTTAAATTTTGTGCTTATTCTTAACATTTCGAATGAAATTGCGTTACATGCTACCAAAGTTATATACGGTTATCCATTGTATCAGATAAATGTTATTGAGATAATAAAAACGTACGTGTAGGCTCGTCAATCAAAAAGTATGTCAGTGCTAGTGGTGTTATATCAGTAAAATTTAAGGAACAAAGAGTTTATGGTCAGTTACTATGAACAGCTTCTATTCTAATTTGCATAATGTTTGATATATATGTCAAATGAGACTCAGCTTAGTACCTAATAGAAGTAGGTCATAATAGGCTTTAATAAAATGGTTGATTCTGCGCTCCGTGATATAACAATTATAAAACTGTTGAGAATTTGACCAATGAAAGAAATAGAATATCTAATGAAATTTTGATGCTATACAATGTAAACTTATGTTATTTTTAATTAATTATTACTATTCATTAATTATAATTTCTTTAGAAACAATTTGTATAACTAAATTTGGAACAATTATAAATTTCTATATAGATGTTACATACAATACGCTATTGCAATTTCTATTTTTTTATCTATTAATTTACCAAAAAGAAGTACTAATTTGTCAAAAAAAGTAGGAAGAGTTATTAATTTTCACTCACGTTTACAAAATGCATATTTAAATGCTTTCTTGCCGTCAAAGTTTCCTTTAATGTTAATAATAATACAACAGGTTTAATAAATAGCTTGTCTATTTAGTTAAATTCTAATGGATATTAAATGTTACTGAAACGATTATTTACATGTAAATAATAATATAGGATTATTTGTTTGTGATATAAGCACCTGAACTCCAATAAAAACTCAATTGTATACATTAAAATTATATATATAAAAACGCAGTACAAATTTATTATGTTTTAAAAACTATAAGTATAAACTAAAATACAAACTTCTAATCCCTCCAACCATTGTTACTTGCTCTAGATGATGATTTGAGAGTTATATATTGGGTTTAATATATATAGAATACCTAATTGTCTAGTATTACATCAGTTTGTTAAATTTGATTGAATAACGAAAAATTAGTCAACATTTGTATTAAGCAAAAACTATTTTGGTATTTCCACAATTATTATATATTTGTGTTTATTATTTGAGCAATGCAACTATGAGCAACAGGAATAATTCATGATGAACTCCTAAAATTTTCAATTATATATTTAAATAATTATAGAGGTTTTTTTAAATTATCAAATTCATTATATTGAGAAATGTTTTAATATTCCAGAATATAAAACGATATAAAATTAAGTGAAATACAAAAAAAAATTACTGACAAGAACCTGTGATACAGGATATTAATGAAAAAAAAATTAGAAACGAATAATAAACTTAATTTATCTACTGTTCAAATTATTTTTGTACTTAATAGACATAAAATTTCTCATTACAATCGCATTGTATTAACGTAAATTTCAAAACACTCAAATGTATACAAAAACAATAATCAAAAATTTACCTTCGCAAAGTAATACTACAGAGAAAAAAAATTATTGACAATACTATTTTTATTTTTATTACATATATGAATATATTTGCTAATGGTAAATTGAGACCTGAGTATTTTTCACAATACTGTTTCGGTCCATATGCATTAGAACCAGCTATAAGATTAAAAAAAAAAATTATATTTTGCTAATGAGTCACAATTACCTGTGAATGGTGACTAATTTTTAATATATTTAATATGAAGTTTGACAATATTTAATATAAATTATATTTCGAATTATCGCTTTTAATGTAAAAATATAATATATTTATATTTGTATATTCATTCAATTTCTTTAAATTATAATAAAGTATGTATATATCCGATCGGGTTTGAACAAGATCAAAAATAAATTCAGTGGTTTATGAAAGAGTAGTTAAAAACCCCTTACTAAATACCATGGATTTGTAATCATTTTATTTCCATTATATATTGCGTAAAAAAAAAACACACTTTGTAATAATATTTTTAATACTCGTGTTCAATTATGCTACGTACCAACAAATGGTATGATAGTGTTAAGTATATACATGAAATATCCTCTTAATACATCTACATAAATATACAAATTAAAATATTTTATTTTTTTAATGTTACAAATAGTCTTTAATACGAGGTCTGTTCAAAAAGTTCCTTTTTTTTATGGGGCTCACCTACAAGTCGTTGAGACTTAACAGTTTGTCTTTCTGGTAGATATTCATGGTAGATAACTTTTTGAATATCAAAAATTAGCGTTAGCATGAATTTGACGTTTGGTCTGACCTCAAGTGCTTTCTTTTGTTATGATGAAAATTTGGTGACCCAACGTGATGACCGGGCTATTATCTCAATATCATAATCATAGATCTATGTCTCATCGCCCACAATAATTTGCTTCATTGAATACTTCATATCATTTACGCGGATTAACAGTTGTTACAAATAGTGAAGCGATTATCTCTCTAATCTTGCGACATTAACCGAGGGACAAATTTTGCTATAACGCGGTGCATTTTAAGTTTTTCTACCAGAATTTCATGACATAAACCCATTAAAATTTTACAAAATTCCGTGATTTCTCGTACAGTCAAACGTCCACTAGAGCGCACAATTTCATTAAATTTTTTTCAAATGAGCACCGTCTGTTGACGTCAACGGACGTTTTGAACATGAATTATCAATCGACACCCGACTGTCTTTAAAAACTTTACACCAGACATAATACTGAGTACGTTCTAAACACTGATCACCATTGACATTGTGCGTCCCAATAAAATTATTATTATTATTATTATATATTATGAGTCCTAATAAAAGATTTATTGAGTTTAACACAAAATTTAATGTTGATATGTTGTTCGTGAATATCAGTCATCCTGAAAATCTCCAAACACGCACGACTTGTATACATTAAACGTGCACATTAAGTAGTTGAATAGCGATAAACATTTTTGGTTTATTTGAATGTATATTGGTTAATTTCTATTTTATTTCAATCTTATAATATTTACGATAATACAATTTGTCTATTTTTAGGAACGATAATTCAAGAACTTTTTGAACAGATCTCGTGTACGTAGAAATTAAATTTGGAATAATTAATTTTATAAAACTACATCCCTTACATCTAAGTAGGTAATGTTAAATAATGTATTAATGTAATTAAATACGTTGTTTATATAGATGTTCATTTAACTAATATGTTATTATCAATTGGTATTTAATTATTTACTAATGTTAAACACATTTAATATTCTTAAACAAATTGTTGATTATAAGATCAAATTTGTCATCGGACAATAATTTGTTGTTACATTCCGAAGCAGAATTATGTTTTAGATAATAATGATATATTATACATACCATTCATGCATTTTGATTTATATATTTGATGTTCTAGAAGTGTTATTTTATACAATACAATCTTTCACTTATTATTCGATGTAATTAGAGGATTGAATTACGATTAATTTTTTATATCTTCTATTTAAAATATCATTTTCATGTTATATAGAATAAATTTAATTCTTTTTTAAAGATCAAACACTTTCAAAGTATAATAAAGGTATCATATTTAATTTACTAACCAATTTCATAAAATGCATATAACAATGCATTTTTAGCATTGCATTTATCTAAAATAATAATGATTAAAATTTAAGTTCATACGTTGTTTTTAAATGTCTGAAAATAAACAAGTAGCTTCAGTAAACATAAAATATTTTATAGTTAATAAAATGTATCTAATTAAAGTATAATAGTGAAAATTCGCAATTTACAATTAAAACCAGGTAGTGTTTTTAGCAAATCTAGAAAATTGTAAAAACAATTTCATGTAGAATATTATAATATGTTCATCTTATATATCTTGAACATTAATTTTTAGCACGTTCTGATTGTGTATGATACAATTATTAATATGATATAAGATAAAAATATGTATAATTTAGTTATATTAGAGATCATATAAGATTTAAATTTTTAAGTACATGTTAATGTGCAATCTAAATATTTACCATTACAATGCCAATCGATTGTTCGATCTAATGCACGTGTATCGAAAATACCTAGCATAATTCATTTTAATATTGTAAATAATACCAATTATAATGTTCTAAAGTAGTAAAACAATATATTTTGATATGAAAACCTATTTTGGTTTAAAAAATGTCAGGAATTTCCGTTGCGATTTTTTAAAATACACGATGCTATCAGTTGTTACTGTATAATAGTATAATTTGTACTTGTATATGGATACGACGATATATTAACCAGTGTAAATAAATTTGGATCTTATTCTCTATAGTATCCAAGTTAATGATCGTTACACATTTTCATCATCCAAAACGTCTGCTCGATGCATTTCGAGTGTAGAATTTACGGGTTTTTAGTCATATATTGATGCAATACTAAAAATAATTAGTATTCTAGAAATTTAACCTAAAGTTTACGATTGACATATTTATACTGAATTATATTTATTTATATAAATTATTATTATGTTTAAAATTCATTTAATATAGATTAAGGGGGGGGACTGATGTGTATATATGATAATAAATAAAATAAATTGGGCTTAATACATTTTGATATTTAAGCAAAAGCATTTTTTTTGTTAAAGATTACATGCATATACAGATGTATATTTAAAAAATGTTTATTACTTGTATATTGGTTTGACATTACAAATAAACCATTGCATTTTGCTTTTTTTATATGCATTTTAATTTTGAAAATTCTAATTTTAGTTTGTACAGTTAGTAATGTTATAATAATTAGAATGCAGTCAAAATTACAAAATATATATATTTGTAATTAATGCGCACTTGATATATTTTTCGTACACCAATCCATCGGATTTAAAAGCATGTGATCGATATAAACTAAATAGTGAACACATGTATTTAAAATCAATTTACTTTGAACATAATTATCATGTATAGGTAGTGTAATTATTAAATTTAAATCTAAAATATCATTAAAACTACATACTCGACATCGCAGAATTATAAAGATAGTCGATATATTTACGTAAAAGTTCTAAACAAATTCAAATTTACTTAATACGATTGTTAATTATCATTGCAATTAATATTTATATCAATAAAATATTAATTGTATATAAATAAAATACATACTGATTACACAAACATTATTTCTTAAGGTTAATAAGCATGCGATAAATATGATATATGTCAAAATGAAATAAATTACCTAAATTGTTTGCACGTGTATTATTTCTACTAACTAGAAAAATTAAATTAATTCAATTTGAGATCTTGATACATTTTGTATTTTCCTTAAAGAACACTATATTCTTTTAAGACCACTAGTTTAAACAACACAGGCTCGTTGTGAAAGGAAAAGAAGTGACTACAATAAAAAAAAAGAGTACATAAATGTCTAAAAGTACTTTTGTACTTTGATAATCTTGTAATTTAGATATTATCAAAATTTTAATATAAAATTGGTAATATTTTTACTGTCACGCGTAGGATAATCCACAAACCGCGAAGGTTTTAAACTACCATGAATGTACAGTTTCAACATGAGGATGGAGCGACATTATAAGAAAAGGCACCATCCGTATGTTGTGTTATATAATAAAATAAAATAGTGCGATAATGATTCATAAATTATATTGCAGGTGGTGAATTACTTCTGACAATAAATTGCTTATTTTTTACTATTAATTTGTGTGTGAGAAAATTAGAGTTTTTTAACATTAAGTGTAAAATCATATTCATACGACATGGATTATAATTACAAAATATCTGATTTAATTAAATTCTTTATTAGGTAAGTCAGATATTAATACTAACAAAATTATTCGTATATAATGTATTCCTACAATTCACCAAAATAAATGTCAATTATATGAATATTGTAAATTTCAATTTACAAGATTTAATTTGTAGTTAATTTTAACTAGATTATGTAATTTCACTACATTAGTATATACGAATTAAATTTAATATAAAATAACAATTATAATATTGAATTTGTATTGAATAATTTTCCAAATATACGAGTATAAAATAATATACCAACACATATTGCATTGTTGTAGTCGATTATTTCACTAATCATGTTATGTTGTTTGTAAAAAAAATTTCATCATTATAAATTACTCACACTTAAGATAGGCATATTTGAATGCTTGTGTATAATCGAAGTTTACTACATAGTGAAATTAATACAATAATTTAAGATAAATAGTATTATATTGTGTTGGAAATTTGATATTTATTGTACGATTTTTTTATGGAAATCATAATATATGGTTATTTGTGTGTGATATTATACCACTGATTTTCAATAAATATTCAATTATATACATTATAATCGTGTATGGGAACCAGGGACTAGAACCAAGGTGCGTTACCCTGGCACTCCAAAGTCCAAAAAAATCCTAAAAAAATTATTTCAGTCTTTAGTTACTAATTCGTAACCATTTGTAACCACAAATTTGGAATTCGTAACTTAAACTTTGCCTCTAAAAAACCAGTTTTTTCTGTTTTCCGGGTGCTGTGGTAACGTTACACCAGCACCCAGAAATCGAACTAATCTACTTACAAATTTCAAAATTATTTCAGCTTTTAGTAACTGATTTGTAATTATTCGTAACCATAAATTTAGAATTCGTAACTTAATCCTAGCCCCTAATAACCCAATTTTGTCCGGGTGCTGTGGTAACGTGATCCCTAATTTTATAAATTAATCTCCTATAATTTTTAGGATTATTGTTCTCCGATAATCATCATTTTTATCACTCACATATCAAAAACATACACCACCTTCAATTGACATAAGAATTTAAAATTTATTTTCTAGGTAGATTATTTGGCTATACAAAGACAAAAAACAGAAAGCAGAAAATTATGGGTATTGTTACAGACAACGTTATTGGTGTGGTTACTTTCATATACTAAGTAAGAATACTCCATGAATAAAACTGGATAAATATATAACTCTATTATTGTTTCATGATATGTGTGCATGTGACATGTATGATAAGCTATACTTAAAAATATCTAATCCTTATGTGACTTACCTACTAACCTATCTCGAGTTTATTCTTTTATCCTAATAAATAATATTCAAGCTAATTATATTATTATACAACCTTGTATCGAGTATAGGCTATGAAAGAATCATATTTGCTTAGAATGACTTATTACTTATCATGCGAAGATATTGATATTAGACTATTTTGTGAATTGGATTTTTAGACAGTAATAATGTAAAATAATTTTTATTTATTTATAAAATTTAATAAAAATGCAATGAAAGTAGGTACTTATTGAATAACAAAACTTATAGAAAATTGGGTTTTTAGGAGCAAGAATTAATTTACGAATTCTAAATTTGTGGTTACGAATGGTTAGGAATTAGTTACTAACGGCTGAAATAATTTTGAAATTTGTAAGTAGATTAGTTCGATTTCCAGGTGCTGGTGTAACGTTACCGCAGAACCCGGATAAAAAACTGTTTTTTTAGGGGCAAAGATTAAGTTACGAATTCTAAACTTATGGTTACAAATAGTTACGAGTTAGTTACTAGAGGCTAAAATAACATTTTTAGAAATTTGTGGACTTTAGAGTGTCAGGGTTATTACCTCTGGAACTGAACCCAAAATAACCGGTTTCTGAGGGTATTTCAAGTACCGGAATCGATATTGGAACCTATAAGTGAGTGATATGGATATTCCATAAAACCTGTACAGGAACCAGAACGGTATAAAATTATAAATTAAAATTTTTGGCTCTTTTGGGTTCCTAACGATTTTCAAGTTTGAAATTACCTAAATTTTTTGAAGAATTATTACTATCTGTTTGTTCAACTCGATATTTTGAAACTGTTTTATATTTCCCAGATTTCATTTCGTGGGTGTTATAAATTATAATAGTAATAAAATCTAAAATGAGTTTTTATCAAATAAACCTCACAACGCCTAAATAATTGGAGCAATCCTTTAAATAAAATTATTGTATGTACATAAAAAAATTAAAATAACACATTATTGTAAGACTTATTCATTCCTCTCTAATCTCAGAATCTAAAATATTCAAAATAAAATTATTAATATTGATAGATGATAAGAAGAATATCAGAAGAATATTCACACAAGTAATCGTAAAAGTCTTATAAATTTCTCAAAAAGTATGAACATTTATAAAACTATAATGATCAGTCAAGCTAAGTATCTTGGTACTATTATATGTAAGTCGGAGATGGCTAAAAAAAATATAAAATCTTTAATAAATAAATCATAGTATAATTGGTAAATTATCACTTTATAATCCTTATTTCTATAATTCTAAGAATCGGTTAATACCGGTACTAACCGAAACCGGAATCGGAATCGAATTTTTTTTTAAGAACCGAATCGAAACCAGATTTGATAAAATCATTATGGTTCCAGTCCCTGATGGAAATACGAGTTACAATTGTATTATGTTTTATATAATATAAATATTAATGCATATACTAACTTTTCATTCCTCCAATTTTTATAATTTGCTCTAAATGATGATTTGATGTTTATATAGTAGTTATTATATTTATTGAATGCGACAATGACATTATTTGTAATATTTGATTTAATAATAAATTAATCAACATTCAAACAAAACATGAACTATTTTGGCATTTCGCTAATTAATATTCATTTATGTTTTGTTCGTGTGTAGTCGCGACAGTCAGACGTGTACTACAAAACTCCGAGGATGGAACCTGCAACGGTTCCGAAACGTCAGAACAATAACATTAACCACATGGATATTTCCGAAAACCACATAGTTAATAAATTCTCAATCCATGAAATTAATATTTTTATTTAATTTAATTTTTACAATCTAAAATTTAATTTAAAAAATGTAAAATTGATGTAATATATTCATATTACAACTATTAATATAACAACAATGGTTGTTGCAACTACATTTTGCTTATTGACATGAAAAGTTTAAATTAGAATATTACCTATTGCTTATACCGTACAACATAAGTTTTATTTATTTTAAGTTTTGTTTTTAAGATCACTTCACTAACGTCAGTTCAGACGTCTTTGGGGGGGGGGACTGGGTTTATTTTCAGAGTCTAGTTCTTTAACTAGTGGATTTGGGAGAGTGGTAAATTTGGAGTGCAGAAGTCTATAATGTATTACTACTACAATAGAAATGAGAGGGATATTGTGGTCTTTGTGAAGGGTGAAATTGGATACGTAGAAGGGAGATTTTGTGATTTGTCTGAGGGTCTTTGATTTAAATGTTTGAAGCTTATTTAGATTAGAAAATTAAATAAGAATAATGTGGATAATTATAAAAACTCAAATAATTACAAAATTTGTATCAACCATTTTACCTTCGCAAAGTGAAGCTATAAGGGAAACATATATTATCAGTTATTACTATTCTTAATTTAATTATATATATATATATGAATTTGTCACTGAAAATTAATACTTGTATAATTTATACAATACTGTTTTGGTCCAAGTGCATTGGAATCAGCTAAAATATACCAAACCATTATTCATTAGTAATAGACAATTACCACAGGCATAGTGCGGAAAGTGCGGCCCCATCACCCAGAACATTTTAATAAGTAAACTGCAGTAGCCCTACCCTGACCTTAATTGGTGAGGGTTGTCTGGTCCTCCACGTTGGGGATTGAGCGAGGGGCTAGCAACCCCGCCTTGTAAAAAACCAATTGTTATGATACCATAAAAAAAAAGTTTCGGACATGGAGAAATGGATATAATTTAGGACATGAAAATCGGAAAACTGGACATAGGATAGCGACTTGGAACTTGCTTAGCTTTTATAGAACTGGAGCTCGCCATAACCTTACAGATGTAGTAGAAACATATGGAATACATATAGCAGCCCTGCAAAAGATAAAATGGTCAGGGAATGGACAGCTTAAAGTGTGGAAAATATATAATCTATTTCTTTGGGATGGAAAAAAGACATGTGTTTGGAAATGGTTTTGCTGTGCATGAAACCTTGAAACTATACATAAAAGAGTTCAATCCTGTCTCAGAATGAATAGCAGTACTACGAGTTGACACAAAACCTATAAAATAACCTATATTATATATATATATATACATATATCGTTTATATTTTGTATTACCTATTACGCATTAAAAATCTATATTTTTTTGTATTTTCAATAGTCGTATTAAGTTAAAATACATACCGACCATTGGTAAAAAATTGTCAAGTAAGTACATAAAATATCCTTTTGCTACATCTAAAAAAATATGGAATTTATAATGTTTATTTTTTTTATCGTCTATAATATATAATATTGGATAAATAACTATAAATAATACATACTATTAATAAAATACACAATGCTAAATTATGTAGTTATATAATAAAATACGTTCATCTTATAGATATTCATATAACTAGCATATTATTATCCGTTGGTATTTACTTAGTTACTATATTTAAACAAATATATTACATTTTTAAACAACAGTTTCATTTGAAGCTAGTACTTATTATCAGTAATAATGATTGTAATATTCAGACATAAAATTATTATTTTTTAGTTGAATATATTCAAAAAATTATGCATACCATTTATGTACTCGTCATCAATCCTTTGATTTTCTAGAAAAATGTTTTATTATAGGTTCAATTTTTCCATATTTTTGCGATTGAACTAAGGGATTGTGCCACAATTAATAGATTATTGAATGACTTTTATTAAAGATATCATTTTCATGATATATAGAACACATTTGATTCTTTAATTAGCATCATAAACTTTGCACATTTAAATTTATTTTACAAGGAAAATAATCAAATGTCATTTACTTACCAATTATAAAATAACCATATTTCAATGATTTCATGGAATTGTTTTTATCTAAAATAAAACGCAAATTAAAAATTTAATTCATACAATGTTTTCAAATATATAAAATTAGATGAATAGATTTTATAATTGTATAATATAATAAACTTAATGAAATATTTTCAATTTATATATAATAGTGATAATTTAATATTCTTTACTTTTAAATCCAGGTAGTGTCAACAAATCTAGAAAATTTTTGAAATAATTATATGTGGAATATTTTACGTCAATATTATTTCATAAATAGAACTATAATTTCTGTCACCCTAAACTTTGTATGATAATAATTAAGATAAAAAAAATAAACATATTATATAATGAATAAAATAATTTCAATGAGGTAGGAAAGTTATTGGAAAAACGAATTTAATACCATGATATTAATTTCATAGTGATCATATTTAATTTTCTTAAATAAGTTGAATGATACTAATAGATTATAAAATGCTTGATATATAATATTATACGTATAATTATGTAGTACAATGGTCATTGATGTATTTAAAATTGTATTGGTCTAAGTATGCATTTATTTGTAGTCCCCTTTATGATCTCCTTACTGCATGTAAAAAAAATGCTTTACTAAACAATTTTCTGCATTATACACAACCCTTTCTTTTTTAAAAAATATATTAATATTTTATGTAAAAGTAATAATAAATTAATTATATAAATCAATATTATATTAAAGTTTATAAATGTTTATTTTTAATATTTACAATGTTTATAATTATAAAATAATAACATAAATAAAACATACAATTCATTATAGGGTATATACAGAGATAATATAAATGCCTGATAATATTTATTTTCCAAACTATGAAATAAAACATGAAATATCAAATATTTCAAAAACAAGTAGTAATATTATTCAAATAAAACCCTTAAAAGTTTTTTCTCTCCAAAAACACGATGCCCAGGGTAATTGCTCCCCTTAGCCTCCTAAATACGTCACTGACTATGGTTCTTATAATTTTTACAATTTTGAATATATGATAATGAACAAACTGTATAAGTTACCATTGCAACGTGAACGATTCGTGCTTTGTGCTGTTGAACTTATACTAAAAATACCTAATGAAATCAATTTTTAATATAAGCATAATGTATTAAAAAAGTATTTCAACAATTTTTCAACTAAACAATCAACTAATACAAACATTAGTTAAATTTTTAATTACATTATTTATACTAAATTATATGCAATTATATAATCAATCAGGGAGGAGATGCTATACATTCACGTGATCTCCCCGGTGAGTAGTGTTTCTTCGAATTTTACAAAGGAACTGACTGTGAATTTTTATAATGAACACACGAAACCAAATAGCATCACACCTACAGCCAGACGTCCTTGGACCTTCTGACGTTTTCGGCAAAAACAGCTATTTTCAGGGTTTTTTTTACTTGCGCGCTGCCCGTGGTAAACAAAGAATAACAAAAAAAAACCGCACAAAAAACAAAAAAACAAAATAATAACAAAACATTTAAAAAAAACCTAATATAAACAGCTTAGACCCTTCCTACCCAAGTAAAAAAGAATCTCAAAGAAATATAAATGTTGTTCACCTGAACATTGAATGCTTAACAAGAGCGATTACATGATTACCTCTTCGGACCTATGTTTTGTATTAATAGATAATATCGACCAACCTTTAAGAGTTTCCCGTGTCATCCTACAAACGTTCCTAAAGAGCCAACATAAACCAATTGTTATAGACACAGGGATCAGTCTCCCATGATAAATAAGCCCGTAATACCAAGATGGAATCTTCGAAAAGCAAAGTGGGCAGAATACACTAAATACATGAAGATAATATTAACCGAATTCCGCCTATTCCAGAAAATTACCTTAGATTTGTAAAACTATTCAAGAAAGCTGCTACTACAGTCATACCAAGAGGATATAGGCAGAATTATATATCGTGCTGGAATAAGGAATGCGAGCTACTATTACATGAATATGAGCAATCGGGAAGTGAGGTAACTGCGAACCGTTCATTGGCTCTATTAGACGAGGAAAGAAGGAATAGGTGGATTTCCGCCATGGAGGAGATGGATTACACCCATTCGAGTAGGAAAAGTTGGGCCCTCATGAGAAAACTAGGAGCTGCGCAGCCATCAAGGAAAGTCGGGTGTGATGCAGCTAGCGACATCAATAACCTCCTGTTCAGAACATCTAACATCAAATCTCAAAAGTGCGAAAAAATAGAAGCGAGAAAAGAACTTACAGAACTACTAAATTTATGCGAAGGAAAGACGGCACTCATTGCAGACTTCACCGAAGAGGAAGTTCTAAATGCACTAAAAACAGTCAAAAATGGAAAAGTAGCTGGAACAGATGGAGTACTTCCGGAGTTCCTAAAAATCCTTGGAACCAGAAGCATTAAATGGATTGCAACACTTGCCATAAACATAGTAAACTCGAATAATATCCCAAAGTCTTAGCGCGAATCCAAAGTTATAGCCATCTTAAAGCCTAAAAAGAACCCACCGATCCCAAAAGTTATAGACCAATTTCACTGCTATCATCAACGTACAAACTCTTCGAAAGAATGATCCTAGCACGTTTACAACCAAAAATTGAAGCATCCTTGCTTATTGAAAAGGCTGGTCTTAGAAAAAATAGAAATTGCTACGAGCAAGCATTAGCATTAGCCACGCACATAAAAAATGGGTTCCAAAGACCGGAAAAGTCTGGCGCGGTTTTTCTAGACCTTTCATCTGCATACGACACAGTCTGGAAGAGAGGCCTTATTCTAAAACTAGCAAAAATACTAAAGTGCAGAATAACGTTACGACTAATAGACAACATCCTTTCAAATAGAAAATTCCGAGTATCTCTTAGTGGCAAAGAGAGTCACTACAAGAGCCTCCAAATTGGACTCCCGCAAGGGTTTATACTATCTCCGTTGTAACGCATATATAGCAGATATTACCGAAACGTCTTCAAGAAAGTTCATGTATGCGGATGACGTGGCGTTAGTAGTTCCAGCCAGAAGCTTCGTAGAATTAAAGAATACGCTTAATGAAGACCTAGGAAAAGTGCAGAAATATTTTCAAAAGAGGCACCTAACGCTTAATCTAAATATGTCAATATCAAGAACTTTCCATCTCAACAATCGGGATGCAAAAAAAAAACTTGAAATATTAATCGCAGGTAAAAATATCGCTACAGAAGAATGTCCCAAATACATAGGAGTGAAATTCGATAGAAATCTAACTTATAGCCAACATCTGGAATCCGTTAAAAATAAGTTAAAAACACGCATCAACATCATAGCTATGTTAGCTGGCACTAGCTGGGGATGCAGCACCAGTATACTCCGAACTTCAGCTCCAGCATTGGTGTATAGTGTCGCCGAATACTGCTCACCAGTATGGGCTAGTAGTGCACACTGTAAAAAAGTTGATGTACAGCTGAATCACACTATGCGCATCATCTCAGGAACTGTAAGATCCACATAATGGCTACCGGTCCTATCAAACATAGCCACTCCCGACCTTCGGAGGCTATCTCATACTTCAAATTCCATCTTAAAACTGAGCACCTTTCAAAACTTGCCCCTACAAAAGGATATCTTGGAACATCCCTCAATAAGGCTAAGGTTAACGCACTAAGTGCGACAAACTCACTATACGTTTGTGATATCTTCTTACTTGTTACAATTTACTATAGTTACCGCTGTAAATGTTGTTATTTTTAATATCACCACTATAATTGATTTATTTTTTATTATTTTGACTATTGTTTTGATGTTACATGTTTTATTTTTATTAGCTATTTTATTTTGTAATTAATGTTACTACTTGTATTGTTGATAAGCCGAAAATGTCATATGCATAAATAAAAAATATAATCAATTATTCTATTAAATTTATATATAATATACTAGCTGAATACTCGTGCGTTGCAAGGGGCAAAAGTATAAAATTTCACGATGCTCTATAATATACTCCAATAGTCAATCATTATGGGGAACAATATTCAAAGTGCATTTCGAGTGCTTTTGGATATACGATATTTTTTGTTTTTCGGTCTGGTACGTACACGAATAAATCAGAAGGTTTTCCGACGCGTGAGCAGGTTACATACAGTTGTCCATGTGAGAAGCACGGATTCCCCAATTCCAGTCCACACACTTGCAGCGATTGTCCCTGGGCTTTGTTGATAGTCATTGCAAAAGCCAGACGAACAGGAAAGTGCAAACGTTTAAATTCAAATTGCATATCAGTTGGGATCATTGGAATACGTGGCAACAGAACATCTTCTTCCTTGAATTTCCCATTCAAAATTGTAGATTCGATGAGATTGTTCATACTATTTTTCACCAAAAGTCTTGTACCGTTGCATAGTCGTGGTGGATTGTTGTTTCGGAGAAGAATAATAAGTACGCCAATTTTCAATGTTAGAAGGTGCGGTGGCAAATCGAGTGAATTCAAGAATTTCATGGGGTCATTGACAACTTCGTCTTGATTCATCACAGTATTGATAGACATGTACGTTGTCGCATCGCTTGGTATTCCGTCTTAAATGCTGAAATTGATAGCATTGACATCGTTGTTCGTAGCTGCTAATATAGCTTTTAAAGCTTTTTTTGTGAGCTATTGTACATTCGTCCCATATGATAAGTTCACATGTTTGGAGAACTTTGCCGATTCCAGATTTTTTTTGATATTGCGTGTTGAAATCTCAGTGGTTTTTAAATTCAACGGCAATTTCAGTGCTAAATGCGCTGCTCGACCACCGTCCGATAGTTTTGCCGCAATTTCTGATGCAATTGCCAGTGCTATTTTTTTCTGTGATCGTATACTTGCCAATATCAAGAACATTCCACCGCTAGGATTGTTTATTGCCTTCATGATTGTATCATATACATTGTACTGCTCTGAAATCAATTTTGGAAGATTATTTTCAACAAATATACAAAAATCATGGATATCAAATTGTGTTTCACGTTGCAAATCACGATCATATGCGGTATAGGTAGGTCGGATCGGTATACACATTCCTAATTGCACTCATCCTTTGTTAGAGATTGCCAAACATACATCCTCGATCAAGAGTAACGCTTCATTACACATGTTTGGTGTAAATTGCATGTTGATTTTCGTTGCTCGCAAATGGCGTAGGATGTCTTCACTCATGTCATATTTGTATTTTTCCCAAAGATCTTTTGGATTGGATAGAAAACACGTTGTCAATAATATCATAAATAATGCACGTATTTGCTGTGGTTGAGCAGTATTTGGTACAACAAATTTTAAAGTTGGCATGTAATTCTCACGTTCAACGCTAAAACGTTGACGATAAAGGTGGCTATATTACCATTGCTACTACACAAAACTACCTACACCTTTGCAAGGCAAAAAATCACTAATTACCCAAGAAATCCGAGAACTTGTATTTTGTAATCACAAACTTATAAAAAACCACGCCAGAAACTTTATAAAAAACATATGACGATTGCAATTGGTAACCATCTGACGTCACAGCTTTATTTACGACGAAAGGTAAACAACTCGTTGTTGCGAAGGACCACCGGTTTACCGGTGTTGGGTTTTGAAACCTTTAAGAAGCCGGGGTTTGAAAACTTTTAAGAGACAAAAACTATCCCGGGACCACTAGTTTTTTCTAAATAGGGTTTTTTTACCCTATTAAAATCTATCCAGCGGTTTGGCCAGGCATCGATAACATACATACAGACAGATACCAAATCATTTATATATATATATATATATATATATATATATATAGATATATAGATATATAGATAATAGAGAGAATAGTCTATATTTAACGAAAAAAGTTAATAAATAGGTTTCAAACAATATTTTTTTGTTTCTGCTAATGATTACTAGCTTATAAAGGCGTATACTAAAAACATTTTTATCATTTTTACGATGGGCGTTCTGAAAGTAATGCCTACACGTGTATTATCTAAACATAAATAATCATAATTTATTTTCTATGTTAATATATAATTTGTACCCTTCTAATAAACCAATTAGTGTAGTACGTAATTTATTTGGCGTTGTACCAGTATATTATTGTTTATAAAATGACAGAGTCTTTTTTCAAATATGTCTATTCATTTTAGATAACGCACAGTTATTAGATTTATGACTCATAATAATGTGTCTCCAACTGATATTTATAAAAGATTACACAATTTTTATGGTGAAATGACTTTAGATATAAGCGACGTATGTCGTTGGTCCCAAAAAATGAGAAGTTGTGATGGCACTTTAGTCATTAATGATCATTCAAGAAGTGGACAACCAAAAACTGTCACTGAAGAGTTCCACAAACAGAATGTTAAACAACTAATTAAAGAAAATCGACGAATAACTCAATGATTATTATTTATAAAATTAGGTATTTGATTAGCACTGGATTAACCATTATTTTTGCATCATGATAATGTAAGACCACACTTTAATGCATTCATATTAGTGACAATCGAAGAAAATTGTCTTAAACTTATCGAATCTAAATTATCCATAGTACAGATTCAGCACTATCAGATTTTTGGTTATTTTCTAAGCTTAAGTATCACCTCAAAGGAATTTATTTTCAAAATAACGACGAAGTGAAAGCTGATGTGAGAAAATAGTTTAGAGAGCATCAAAATAAATAAATAAAATAGAGAAATAAATAGAAAGCAACTTAAATATTTTTTTATCGACAACTTTGAAAAACTTATTTCACACTTGCGTAAATGTGTAGAAAATAAAGGCAGTTGGGAGGAAAAATAATGAATAAACTAAATATGTATATTAAATTATGTTTATTTTTTGTTTCATTAATGTATGTATATTTTATAAAGATTAATGCAAATAGAAACATGACTTTCGGAAGACCCTTCGTATATTGGCATTACATTACAAATTTAATGTTTTCATTATGCTTTTATAATATACACATGAAGTATTTCAAAAAATTTTATTTGAGTTTGTGAAATTTTTGAAATAATTAGAATGGAGTCTAAACCTATATAAATTGATTCTCACTTGATATGTTTTTTATACACCAATCCATCGGGCTTAAAAACATGTGATCTTCATAAACTAAACATTTGACATATGTATTTAAAGTCAATTTTTTTTTGACCATGATTATTTATATATATAAAAAAATAGTTATTAAATTTATATATAAAATATCATTTATACTACATACTCAAAATGGCTACATCAAAGAGTTCGACGATATATTTACGTAAAATTTCTAAAAAGTTTCAGATTTACAAATTTCTTAAGAAGAATGTTTGTAGTTTATGTGCATAATATTTATATATTATTATTATGAAAACTATAAAATATCTGCTAATAATTCCAATATTAATTTTTAATGCCAATGCAATATGTAGTATGTTGTGATGAAAAGATTTACCTGATTTGAATCCTTTTGTTTTTTTCATATTAACTAGAAAAATGCAAAACATTTAATAAGGGGATATAATTTATATTTTCCTCGGGAAATACTACTTAGTATATAGCACGCTAAAATTATATTGACCATACATTAAGTATATATAAACTTTGTAATTTGGTTAACTTTACATTAAAACCTAAATATATAATACATATAGGGAATCAGTGGCGTAACCATGATTTTTCAATAGGAATAATTTAATTAATTTTAGGTCCTGCAAAATAAACTACCTTCATTTTAGTTGTAGGGAATCAAGCATTACAAATTCTTTGTGGGTGTACGTAAGAATATGATGAATTTTTATCATTACACCATTATGTTTTTACATGTCTTAGAAAATTATCCTGATCAGTGTTAATTAGTATTAACCTAACTACAGTATAAAATTGTATTATACAGTGTATTAAACATACTGTATGGAATTATATTGTACCGAAAGTATAGAAAAATAAAAATAAATTGAGAACATTGATTAAATTTATTTATAGAATTAATTGAACTTGACTGATTTAAAAACCCCCAATTTTTGTATATTTTTAAAAATAAATATGCAATATTTGTCATTCAATAATCTACTATTCTATTTATGTAATTTAACTTCAACAGACAATATTTGAAATACAATATAGACACCTAAACTTTGTCAAGAATTCAGTTATATTATTACCAAAAAAGCAATAAAATAAAATATATTTAAGAGAACTTGTGATTATTTTATACACAAAATGTTTGAAACCCAAATCACAAAAATTATACACAATAACCGCGTATACATATTTCGACAACTACGTTGTCATCATCAGTAATTGTAGCTTGCGCTGATGATGACAACGTAGTTGTCGAAATACGTATACGCGGTTATTGTGTATAATTTTTGTGATTTGGGTTTCAAACATTTTGTGTAAGCAATAAAATGTTATAAATAAAAGAAAGTAATTTGAATAATTATTTTATAACTGTATAATTGAAAATTGAGAAATTAGTAATCAAATATTATAACTTGACTGTTAAATCATGAATATTAAACATTATATATGTAGTTAAATTAAAAATTTTAATTTTTAACATTATATGTATATTGTAAATAACATATCATCAGTTTAACAGCACAGACAATTGATTCTAAAATTTTTAATTTAATTTCAACTCGAAAACTACAAAATTTGGTTACTTTTTAATGGGAAATCACTTATTACCCAATTTGATTACCTCATAATTAAAATTTTAATTTTTTAAACTTTTTAAACTTTTCTGATAGTTTAAAATATTTATATTTTTATTGTTTAGGAATTCAAGTTGCTATAGGTTTATAAATTTAAATCACAAATACATTAAAATTACATTGTATTAAAGTTATTAATTATGAGTTTATATTAAAAAAAAGTTGGTACAAGTAAGTTAATATATTTTATTTTTTGATAATGCATTGGAATATTATTTTAATTCTCTTTAATTTACAAATTTAAAACCAAAAAGTCATACCACGAAATCAAATATTTATGTAAGTTTTATGAAAATTTTTTGTATTAATTAATGATTATACATGTCAAGGAGTGGTAATGGTGGAGGGGTGTGGGGGTCTGGAACCGGAGTCCATCCTCTTCGATGTGCTACTGTAGGGAATACTGTAAGAGTCAGGCGCAGGTAAAAATCAATAAACCACGAAGGTTGTTTAACTATTAGGAATGCAAAGTTCCTACAGCAGAACGCAGAGAATGCAGTGGTCTTGTCATCTGTATAAAGTAGATTGTAAAAAACTAAACTAAAATAAAATGACTTCGCAGATAATAATATGTCTGATAAAAATTTAATTTTTCAATTCAAAATATAACAAATAGAACATTATAATATTTTTATAATTCAAAAATTATTTTTGTTAATAAACATTATTATACATTCTATAATTGAACAAAATATTTATTCAAAATACATTTAATGACCTTATGGGGAGAATTTAAAAAAAATAATGATATTGAAATTTTTATTTATATTTATTTATATATATATAAATTATGTATCCCAAATATATATAATAAAATCAGAAATCAAGGTATTGTATTCATCTCATTAACAATGAGATATTAATTATCAAAGTAAGTAATAATCAGACATTTGATCTGTGCGAATTTACTGTGTCGCATATCTGTTCCTTATAATAATGTTTTATAAATTATTTTTTATCTACTACGTTAATTAAAGTGATAATGTTGTGTAAGGTATGTAAGGATGTTATTTTTAGGCTGGACTAAATTCGAGTCTTCAGTTTATAGAATCACTAACATATGTGAATCGTTTCAATTAAAATTCAATAGCTCATTTCACTTTACAAACACAAATTTATTTGTATTTGTTGATGCAGTTAAAACCATGCAGGTTATGTGTAAATAAATAATAAGTGTAATAATAAAAATGTGATGTTTTATGATAAAATTAAATGATATTCTAGAAAAAACAATTTTCTATAAGATAAGATAATGGATTACAAAAATGGCATAATAACTTATTTAAAATGTATTTAGGTAGTTTCCAAACAAATTTTATCAATATACAAAGTGTGATCAAAAAACACCGGGATTTTATTTTATTTATTTAAATATACAAATAATATTTCAAATATTAATCTCCTTCAAAATATTCACCGCCCAATGCTATACACTTGTCCTATCTCTCCTGCCACTTTTTGAAGCAGTGTTGGAAGTCTTCAACTTTAAGTTGTTTGAGTTGATCCACCGCATTTTTTTTTATTGTTTCAATATCATCAAATCTTTGTCCTTTGAGGTCAGTTTTAATTTTTGGAAATAAAAAAAAATCACAAGAGGCGTGATCTGGTAAGTAAGGGGGGTGAGGTACAACTGGAATTTGTTTATCAGCTAGAAACTCACGGATTGATAAGGCAGAATAAGCAGGCGCGTTGTCGTGGTGTAACAACCACGATCGATTTTGAAACTGATCTGGACGTTTCTTACGGATTTTTTCTCGTAATTTAATTAAAACTTCTTTGTATTAAATCTGATTAACCGTTTGACCAGTTGGAACAAATTCGTAATAAATAAGGCCTTTAATATCGAAAAAAGTAATCAACATGGTCTTCACGTTAGAACGAACTTGTCGAGCTTTTTAGGGTCTTGGTGAAGTGACTGATTTCCATTGTGATGACTGTCATTTAGTTTCTATGTCATAACCATAGACCCAAGTTTCATCACCAGTTATTACATTTTTAATGAACCCTGGGTCATTTTATGTTCATTCTTTCAAACTTTGACAAACTTCAATTCGATGATTTTTTTGATCTTGAGACAACAATTTTGGGACCATTTTTGCACAGACTCGTCTCATGCCTAAATCTTCAGTCAAAATAGTTTGACATGATCCAAAAGAAATGTTATACTCACTATAAAGTTCTCTTATCGTCATTCGTCGATCTGATCGAATAATTTTTCGTACTTTTCCACCATTTCCACATTTCTTGATGTTGAAGGTCGTCCAGCACGAGGGCCATCATTAATGTCTTCACGACCCTCAATAAACCTTTTATGCCATTCAAATTTTTTAGACCTGCTCATCACTTCATCTTCAAATGCTTTTTTAATCATTTCAAAAGTTTCAGTTATTGATTTACCAAAATTTAATGCAAACACGCTGCTCGAGTTTATTCGACATGACAAAAACAGCAGACTCAACAAAAGTATCTGATTTCAATGAATTGTCGTTCATTACTAACAGTTAATATTAACTCGTGGCTTAAATAACGTAATTGAGTGTTATCTCTATTCCTATTTGATGTGTGTACATTCCCGATTCGATTATTTTTAGCGCAGATATAATTTTAGTCCCGGTATTTTTTGAACACACCTCGTAGCTATTGATATATTTTAACATGATAACGTCACAATTTCGTTCATCAATTATTTTAAACAAGCAAGAATACAATTTTTACCAATATAACTATTAGGGACGTAATCCAACCATTTAATTAATGACCGGGACGCAAATCGACCGTGTCATTTAATGACTGAGACTTAACTCAAACATTTTTTTCTACACAGGACGCAACTCGACATTTATGAATTTTTGATGGTAATAATTTAAATTGTTCAATACGTATAACACTGAATATGTAAATGCATTCTTGCATTTTGGTTGTGCTGCATTAAGGAAGACCACTTTTCGAAAAATGTCAAAAAATTCTAAACAAATCTGGTCTTGTAATAAATGTGAATTTACGGACCAGAATGTTAAATTACTAGATTCTAAGAGTAATACAGTCTTAGTACATAATGATATGCATATTTTTTTGAATGAGAACTTTAAGCACTTTAGCAATGATTAAACCAATGAATAAGGGTAGAGATTGTAATAATCTGAATAATTACAGACCAATATCTTTATTGAATAATTTCTCTAAAATACTTGAGAAGATAATTTAATTAAGATTAATTCAATTTTTGGAAGCAAACAAACTTTTTTAAAAAAAACAATATGAATTAAGATCTGAAACAGGCACCGAAGGTGTTTTTATACTACAACTAAGTTAACATATAATGAGTGAGATTACAGCAACAAAATAATAGTCATTTTTTTGGACTTGGCTAAAGATTTTGATGTGATATATCATGAAGTAAAAAAACTTCTAACTAAAATTATTAATATAAAAGTTACCTATATAACAAAAAGCAAATAGTTAAAATAAATAATATTACAAGTCAAGAAAGTATAATTTCCTAAAAGTAGTATTTTGGATCCTATTTTATTTATATTATACATAAACCTTGTTTGTGAACTTGATTTTGATGGTTCGTTAGTTACAAATGCTGATGATAACTGCTCAATTTTTACCGATTCATCATGGGAAAGTGTTCATACTAAAGTTATGATGGATATTGAATAACGTTTATAAATGCTTATGCGTCAGATATTTAACAATAAACAAAGACAAAACAATGTTTATATTCTTTTATATAAATAAAAATTTTACTAATTATAAAATAATAATAATACATAATTACATTAATGGCATTAATTGTAACCCACATAAATGTTCAAGTATTAAAAATGTTGCTCAAATTCGATATTTAGGTATTTATTTTATTAACAACTTTAGATGGAACTTACATATACACAATTTAGTTGGTAAATGAAATATTAAATAACTTAAAAATGTATACTTAAACATATAATGAATATAATATTTTTACCATTTATCAAACAATATGGGTTATTAGTATGAGGTGCACTAAGTACTAATACTTTAAAACCGCTTTAATCTAACTAAAAATAATATAATACGAATTTGTTTAAATAAGTGCATGTTAGATAGTTCAATAAGGTAAAATTTCATAGAATTTAATGTGTTACCAGTGAAATTCCTTTACAAAAAAACATCTATTATGTATATAATTAAATGTTTCATTGAGGCTAATAATAATAAATTTTTCGACAATAATAATCAAAATATTATAAATAATGAAATGTTAAATATATGCCAGTAAAACATTTAGTCAATTATTTGTTAATTATTTAGAACCTACATACTTTAATTTAATGTCATATCAGTTTAAGAAAGATAGCTATTGTAATCAAATAAGGTTAAAAATATTGTATCTAGTTGGTTATTCTAAGATTTAGATTAAGTTTGTATTTTATTTTACTCTTGTATTTATTGTTATACTTTTAATGCATACATAATTACTTGTTTTATTTAAATTTTAAATTTTAATTTCTTAACGTATTAATAACTAAAATTATTAATTAGATAATAGAATTTGATTTCTAATAGAATTCGATATTAGCTCATAATTATAACTTAATATTTATTTTTTAATGTTATTACTCTCTATCTATAACACAATCTTTGCACAAAAGAGATAGTTATATTTATAATTATATTCACATAACTGTATTTAAACTTTCAATCGTAAATGTATGATTAATTCATAAAAAAAATTAGTCAAAATAATGGTTGAAAATTATTTTAAATCACTCACGATTACGATATACATAGTCGAATGCGCCACTACCATTGAAATTAACTATATGTGAAAATAATATTATAATTTAAGATAAATAGCGTTATTTTACGTTGAAAATTTGATATTAATAGTTCAATTTGTATATTTAAGTCATGAAATAACTTCAGTTCGGTTGTGATATTATGTCACTGATCTCAAATATAAATTCAATTATATACAATGTAAACGATTATACTAACTATCCAACCGTCCAATACTTGTGAGTTGGTCTAGATAATGGCATAAAATGTATGTAATTATTATTCATAAACATAGAATGGAAAAATTGTTATCGAATAACTTTCATTAAAATATACATTTGTAAATATAAAAACAGTATATATAGCCACGTATGATGCAAGAGGCGACCAGCAACGCGTTTGTGACACTATATAGATCCGTGAAGTTAGCGGGTGATGAAAAGCACTAACTCTCGCTACACTGCCAATATTTAGTGCTAAATTAGTGTTTTCAGAAAATATCAAAATAAAAGTTAGTGTTCAAACGGTTCGTCACTTATCCACGATTTAAGTAACCTTTTAATCGAAACCGGTGGTATGTTTACCAACTTAAAATAACGAATTGTATACATTTTTTTTTTGACATTTTCATGTTTTTACTTTTATTCCTATGCTACGAAATCAGAGAATCCGCGTTATGCCATGCAACGTAACGTAACGTAACGATATTGATGTTGGTTTTACATGCATACTAAATCATAATTATAAACCTCTTTTAGGATTATATTACCATAGTTACTACAATCTCAGGAATGTTCTGTATTTACATTTAGAATATTATTTGGCTTTATGGTATTTTTTTATTTTTTATGTGTACATAAGTATATATTTAGTTTTTATACATACAAATTTATTAATTATAAATATTTATTTACGGTTTATATTTTATATGTCTATTTTTTTCATGTAATCTATATTTTAATCAGTTTTTAATTTTTGTTTTTGTATTAATATATATTTTTGATATGATCTTGTATCCTAAATCTTTTCTATAATTAAAATGTATTATGTATCTTATATCATTGTACCAAAAATGTTTTACATATAAAGACATTTTTTTTCAGTATTTTGCCCAACTCTACTTGTAGAAATTATTGTCATTTATAATTCATATAGATACAAATAGTTTTTCCATCATCTTAACATTAATAAATTATATGATTCCTAGGTTTTTTTTACTTCAAAATGTACACTAGATATTTCCTTACGCGAAGTAGATCGCGGGATGAGGCCGAAATGCGAAATACGAATATATGTGTGGGCCGGTAGAGGAAGTAAAATAATTCGATTAAATAATAAAGATATATAAATATATAGGTAAGTAATGGACTGTAATGATGTAAATAACAATGGATACAATATTTATATATATATATATATATATATACAATAATGTTTTTACTAGCTAAAAGGGTAAGAGGGGAAGACATGCAACAAAGAAAATAAACTTTAATTATAAATAATATAAGAATGGTCCCAATGGGCACACAAACGTGTGTAAAGTTGTGGTACATGATAAACAATGGTATGTACAATAATATAATAGTATATGCAACTATATTATACGATCTGTTTGGTACGAAAAAGACGACCGCGGGCTATACAGTATTTCGAAAGCAACAATTATATACAGCGGTCTCGTAACATCAATGCGCGTACGAAAGGAGGCAAAGGCCAAAAAAAAGACGTATAGCGTGCTAAGGTTCAACGAGAACACTAAGGAGCGACGATGAAGGCGATACGTAACGGCGGCGCAAGTTCGTCAGCAGTGTCACCACCCGCGCCAATCATTATTATCGGACAATTATATTTATATGTTTTATTAAATTACATTTATTTATACATGGTTAGTGCTGTACCGATTGACATCTTTCCTACAAAAACTTATTATTGTACACACATGACTTCCGCTATTATTATTAGTATTTACATGTACATTGTTAGTTGAATTCGTCTTTACTCCACCAAGGCTTGCCGCCATACGTGAAATAATTTGGGTTTTTTGGGGGTTTGTTTGGAAAGGTGGATATTGATATACAGTTTCGGTCATAAACTTATTTTCTTAATTATGAGTTATGAACTAGTAACGACTTTCACTAACTATCACGTGACAGAGTCGTAATAATTGTATTTAATTGAACATTTTAGCGTTATTTCAGTTTTAAATAGGGGCAAACATTTTAACTGGCCCAACCATAATAATAAAGACGCTCGCTTCACTCGCAACTTATCATCAAATATTACCCGAGTACATTTTGGAGTATTAATAACTAACAACAAATTTGCACTGAAGAAATAACAAGCAAACAAATTCAAATTAAAAATAACATTTTATTGACAAGAAGCAGAAAAATTCATATATTAAATAAATAAAATAGATATTAAACTTTGATTAGTAATTAACAAAATGTATTTAAATTAAATGAACATCGCAGCAATAGCACATATATGTATAAATATATAAAATACATGCTTTTTTAAGCAGATTTTAAATTTCTATATTTAGTAAAAATATATAAGATATAAATTATTACATAAATTATAAAAACAATCTATTTTTTTGCGATATTTTTTTTCATTCTTTCGAGTATCTATCTAAATAGAAAATAATAAAATGTACAGGTACAGAGTATATTTTAAAATAAATTTTATATGTTACTAAGTTGGAATATTGGATATTTTATGTAATAATATAAAACGTCTTTTCCCATTTCTTTTGAACTTCTTTAGCCTTTATTAAATATTTAAAAAAAGGAATATAGGTATATAAATTATAAATTATAACCATATAATTTATTCGTGTACAATTGTTTGAAGCCTGCAATAAGATAACTAAGATAATGATCGCACCATTATTGACTATTTTTAATTTATATTGAATATAATATCCCCTTATTTTATTGTAAATTTAAATTCTAAATGTTATTTTGGTTATTAGGAATTTTGTTTTTAAACGGTATTAAACATATATAAATATGGGTTTTAGACTATACGTTTCAAAACTAGTATAAATACCAATTTATGAAATAAATAAATGAGAAATAAATAAATATTGTATAATTTTAACATTAAATAAAAATAATAGCTAATAATATTAATGAGTAGGACAATAATAAAAATAATATATAATATTTGAACGTCTAAGTTCATACGTCATTTGGGTTTGACTTATTTTTAGTGTAGCGAATGATTAAAGACAAGAATATTATGCAGTAAATAAATATTTGATTTTATCAATTTTTTCTAAACGTGTTGATAAAATCACTTATACAAAATCACGTAAAAATCAAGGAAGATTTGTTTGTATGAATACTAATTTAATGACAATAATATAAATTTAGGTGAAGCACTGATTATATTCTTGATATAATTTGGAAGCACTAATTTAGCACTAAATATTGGCAATATAGCGAAAATTAGTGCTTTTCATGACCCCGCTGTGTGAAGTTAACGGGGGATTACTTAAATCGTGGATAAGTGACGAACCGTTTGAGAACTAATTTTTATTTTGATATTTTCTGAAAGCACTAATTTAGCACTAAATATTGGCATTGTAGCGGAAATTAACGCTTTTCATGACCCCGCTAATTTCACGGAACTACGCTGTATTAATTTTTATTTGAGCTTTATCTATTCTTATAATTATTATATAATTATGGTCATAATTCTGATTATAATAATTGAACTCAGTCAGACCGGCATCTAGTGCACTACTAACGTACCACTAGTACAATACTAAGCTATTCGCCTAGTTACACAGCCCTGTGTAGAATGTTGAATTTAAAATTATAAATCGTTACGGACAATGCCACTTTTAAAAGCCGCGTCTAACAGTGAAAGCAACCATCAACACCGTATGTTGCACTTTCAATCGGTGGTTATGGACACATTGTGAAACTACCTCTTTTCGCCATTAGAGCTTTTAAAAAGTGGTTTCGTGCACATAGACTTTAAGAGTTTTATAATTATTTTGAATTTGAAAGCAATAATATTATTATTATTATATTTGAGAAATTAATGTAAACGATGGTAATAGTTTATTGTATTTAATGAGTATGATAAATATTATTCATTCATTACATTTGAATTAGACATGTATTACATTTTCAGCTTAAAAAAAAAAAAATAATAAAAAATATAAAAAATAAAAGTAAAAATAAAAAATAAATAGATTATTCATATCTTTTTGTCGTTACAATTTATGTTATTATAAATTGTGCTTCAAAAAACTTTTTGAAAAGCTTAAAAAAATGTGTCGAATAGATACAATTTATAAACGGAGATTAAATATTACTCGAGCACTCCTTTCAACATATCAAAACTTCATTCAGAATCTAATTTGTAATAACTATATGTTTGTTGTTAGAACCAAGATTGTCCAATGTAATAATATAAAGTGAGGATTATATATATATTTATATTTATTTTAAAGTATATAGTAATATTTACAAAAATTGCTAACCAATATACTTACAAATACATTCTAAAATAAAATTTAAAAAATATTTTGTATTACAAATCAGTATTATAATTTTATATGCATATAAGTATATAATTTTAATTTATGTTGTCAATTATATTAAAAAACATGTAGATATTTACAATATTGTCATTAAGTAACATGCATTTTCTATATTATATTTCGATGTAATATTATATATAGCTTATATAAAATATCTATTAAAACATTCTCGTATACGTTTACGGAAATATCATTTTACTGTTATATTGTTTGATAATGAAATCTATCAAATTGCTAAACAATAATCATTATTTAAATCGAATGAGGTGTGCTGATTTTCTAATAATTGACTTCAATAAGTAACTGATTAATAAATTATTTTGGTTCTGCATATTTTCTATTGTGACAAATAAAGTGTGTATTATACTTGTATAAAGAATAGAATAAGATGATTTGTTATTAATCAGAGAATATCAGATAATAATTTATAACGCTCAATAGGAAAATATGCATATGTAATTTAAAAAAAAAACACCTAAATTGAATATATTTTAATTTACATCAAATGTATAAATAATACATACCGCTGGCATCATTGTTATGAATAATTATAATTTGTACATTTATTATAAGAATGAAAATATAAATATTTTTAATGAAACCCATATGCATTTCTTTTTAATTATAATCAACGTGGTAATTTTTTATAATTCAACTGCAATCCTACGTCTTTGTCTTAAACTATACGAATTTTCAATAATGTGTCTAGATTAAACAATAGGCAAACGTACATTAAAGAGTAAATATTATATTATGTTAAATGTACAGTAGCAATAAAAATCGACATAATAACATAATCGGTGTATTTTATAAAAAGATGCTTGCAATATTTTCACGCGAAATAATTTAGTAACTTAGAGATATTAAATAGAGATAAATTGGTATTTATTATTTATTTTATATAACATTATTGACGAGCTTGGATCTGTTTTAAATTGATTTTAAATACCATTAAATCCTGTTAAAAATTTATATTTTGAATAAAATTGTCTATCTAAATTAATAAATTTTCACCAACGAAATTGATTTCAAAATCTAAATTATTGAAATCTAAATTGAAAGATTTAAAACCTACGATTTAAAATCGTAATAAATCAAATAAGCATTGAGAATTATAGCCACAGGGAGTAAGATTATTTGATTTGTACAGATAATAGAAGAATGTCAATTTATATTAAATATTGTCTTAATTGATATTTTGTTGAATATTTAAATATATAATAAATTTATTTTCTGTTCTCATTGAAATTCTTAATTACACGTGCCGGTGGACGAAGTTATGGTCAAGAGTACTGCATATTTTGTTAAAAACCATTAAATTACATATAGTGTGCAGTGTATTACATTATAATGTTGTATTATTAATATTAACAGAGTCGTTTTAAGGAAATTTGATGAGTAAACCCTAAAGGGTTTAAAAACCGGAAGACCTGCTCGCTCACTAATTTACGACAGTGAGTAATTTTTCCTGGAGTTTGAACTTTTAAAAAACAATCTAGTCGTAATGTAATTATTTTAGGTTATTATTTAAAGCAATGAATTATTATGTGTAATGATACTGCAATATAATGTTCTATAAAATTCACTAATAATTGTTGTTACGTTAAATTTTGAAATAAATTAGTGCGTTTAAATTGATTTACGTGACTAAAACTATTTATTTAATATATTGACGATATTTATTCACCTAAGCAAATTTTATAATACGATTTGACTTATTTTATTCGAGGTCATATTTTTTCGATTTTCGGATAACCGTAATAAAAGGCCGTAAATGGATTGTAATAAGGCATCTTCCTTGTGTAGTTGTTGTTAACTATGTAAAACAAACAAAAAATGAATATGAGTTCTACTCAAATTAGAGGTAGAAACTGATTTCAAAATTGATTTCAATTATCAATAAAAACCGTTAGAAATCAATAACAATATCCAAACCTATATAGGAATCATAAAATATTAAAATCAGTATTATTTAACTTTTAAGCCATAAAGAAGAAATATTAATATTGCTATACTTCTATTAAAATAAATAGATACTGGTTAGCGAAATTGAACTTGAAATGACTGAAAATCGATATTTGAAAACAAAAACCAAATAATAAAATAAAAAAAGAATAGAAGTTATTTAAAAATCGTAAAAACACAATAACTATAATATAAAAATAACATTGCTATTCATCACAGTGATGCTTTATTTTATGCGTACGATGATAGGAATTCAACCTATATCACATGTTATACATATAAGCTATTTTAATTGATATTTCCACATAAGTTTAAGTATCTTCTGATTTTATTAGAAATATGAAGTACACATGCCGCCAAACGAGGATAAGTGCACCAACATTTATTATTACTTTAATTATTGTCAAATTCCAGTCAACTAACGCATTATTCCGACAATAAACCATTTTTGGAAAATAATAATGTATCATATTTTTGTCACAGATAATAGCAAGATAGTAAGTGTCATTAAAGTTTTATCCATCACCCACCGACCACACATACACATCATTAATTATTGTTTTAATTGTTTCACCAATTATTTTTTTATTATTTAGGCTTTGAATAAGCAATTAGCCTCAACAATTATTTTGTTATTTAATCTATTACTTTATTTATATACGTTTATGTTTGGCAGCATATTTTTGTGAATCATTACATGAAAAAGCAAGAGCGTTGTCAGTTATTGTAGTGAAATCGTCATTCGCGAACCGTCGTCGTATATATACCGTCGTGTTCGTACCTTGTGACATTTATAAAATAACAATGTTATATTTTGTAATTTTTCAAGAAAAATCAGGATGCTTGATACTTCTTTATGTATATATACGTCGATTGAAAATGCCAAATTCAAACATAATCTTTCCATTAGTTTATTATTATTTATTCAAATTATAATGTGAGCGGCTCAAGTAGCCCATTCAGAATATATATATATATATATCAGGATATACATTAACTTACAAATAATTTCGGTCTAACTTTGGAACCCCCTAATTTTTTTTCTTTTATAAAGGAATACTTATCCTAAAAGTTACAAACGTTTACGATTACATAAATTCATTTCACTGACCTTTTTAATTTGGAAAATTCATGTTTTTTTGAAAATTTTACTTATTTTTAAATTTATTTAATTACACATAACTTATAGAAAAAAAAATTCAATAGATTAAAATGCCATTAAGTATGCTCTATAAAAAACATTATTTTCGTTTTTACTCACTACCAATTTAAAATAACATAAATATGAAAAAAATACAAAATAATACGTATGTTCGAAAATTATTAAAGGTTTTCTTTAAAGTTTTTATTTGTGGATTGCGTATACGTATACTGTCGACAGTGTTATTACAAGAATATGATTCACGGATATTAAAAAATGCATACAAAGTACGAAATTTATGACATAGTCGTTCCAATATGGATAGTGACGACGAGAGCCTGTTGTTAGCGCGGCATTTACGATTACGTATGCAGTATATAGTTTAAAAAAAATAAAACAAAATACGATGGTGAATTTATCGTTTAATAAGTGTTAAAAATAAGTATTTTTTTTTAGTTATCAATCTATTAACATAAATGTACTTTGCTATTAGTAGTATCATCATTAAAAATATTAATTTCTCTATATTTTATTGTTTAATTTTAATATTTATAAAAAAAAAATTGTTAGTTTAATTAATATAATTTATTATCCAGTATCAGTTTAATTTATTTGATGTACATTTTGATCGACATGACAACTACGGTAGATAACAAGGACACGGTTGTAAGCAATCAACGAGTGATGAGTACGGTTGCAAGTCATGTGAGAAACTCCAAGATTAGGAAACAAATAGACTTGAATATTTTCTAATTCCTCTGATATGTGACACATTTACTTACGGGAAAATGACCAGTAAAAATAATCGCAAAACCATTTGATTAAATAACTCATTTAAAAATCGGAAAGCAACAAATGTTTACGAATAATCGCGGGCTTTACGAGTCATGTTGGATCGCAATAAGCAGTGTCAAATCAAAGAAATTTCGAACCTGGATCTAATAAGAAAATTGCGCTCCTATTAGTGAAGATTAGGTAGGAGACTAAACAGTATATTCATTGATACAAATACAAATCATAGTCAACGATCATTCAAATTCAAAACGGAAAGAACGTGATCTGAAATTATCGAGTATAGGATTATGCGTTATTTTCAAACATGAAATCATTAATAACGTAAAACTAACAATGAAAAAAAATTCACATGGATAGATACGACAGAAATACAAGTATATAGAAATCACATACACATATTTAATATAAATCTAATAATAGAATACGTGGATTAAAACGTTGGAAATATTTAAAAACAAATGTGGAAATCTTAATGTGAAACGTTAATAGCGATTAATATAATCATATATAAATTAATGAGAAAAATATTTTTTTTTTTATAAATTATAACGTTAAAAATCGATAGAGTTTTTTCATTTTTGGTTAATCGTTATATATATCGACTTTTGGGCGAAACACTTATCACTTCTGCATTTGCTTATCACATTTGCTGCATTTGTTAACAACAGTTGCCTACGGTGGACATAACATTCAATATTGTTGGTTGGGAAAGAATTCTTCAACAATAATGATTTTTTTATTGTGCTTATATTTTCAGTGACAACATGTTGATGGGAAAGAGATTGTTTAAAACATTTTCAAAAAATTTGGTTTTATGTTTTGCCAACCATTTATTGAGATGATTGGCTAATTTATTATATTTTTGTTTATAAGACGGGAAAAGAATACGTTGATAAAATGCTTTGATGCTGATTTTTGTATTATAGTCCTATGTATATAATTATATTTCATAATAGATGGAGATTTAGGCGGAGGAAAATTATTATTTATGAATATCAAAGTTGCAGGTTGTATGATATTTGTAAAATTGTTTACAGCTAGGTCAATATAATTATTTGATTTTTGATTAATGTTTGATTTGTTATGTGTCTTGATTTTTACGGAGTAATGTTCGCCTGTTAATTGAAAAATTATTTTGATAATAATAATTTATTATTAAATAATTTATTGTCGGTGTAATGCATTAGTCGACTGGAATTTGACAATTATTATAGTAATAATAAATGTTGGTGCACTTATCCTCGTTTGGCAGCATGTGTACTTCATATTTGAATTGAAACATTTAACAGGATAGATTCTTATATGTCGTTTTGTATAGATTTAAAAGTATCTTCTTCTTTGTCTTTTAATTTATTTTTTATAGTTATCGAAAAACTTTCTTTATTAGAGTCACTTTCAGTGTAAACAGTTATTAATTTATTTTCATGTTTTAACTGTGATTTTAAACATCAAAGTTCAGTACTTTTCAATAATTTAGAATTACTTTCTATATTTTGAAGATGTGTAATAACAAATTTATCAGCTTTAATTGGCCTTGACTCAAATTTTAAAATTTGCATTTTGAGTTGTTTAAAATCATTTTCAACAGCTGCTGAGGATGCTACTTCGTATGGTCGTTATTTGATCGTTTCAATTTTATTATATTCTTACAAATTCGAAAAACCCAAAAAAACAAAAATATACATCCTGTAGTGGCGATAATGGCGATTTTCTATTGATTTCCTGCAGTATATATGAAGTATATTATGCGTGTACAATTAAATGACTGAGAACGTGCATCAATCGTGGGCGTAAAATAAATGTCAAACAATACAAAAATAATTTTTTGTAATATAATTTATTAATATTTAAAGTTAAGCTAAATAATTTGTAGAAACAAATATTAAGTATGTAGTTATGTTTCAAGTATCTACGAAACGACAACATTTTAACATCTTAAAAAATAGGGGATTGCTGCTCAAACGTTCAAATTCGGGCACAAACTAGCACAAACAGAGCACAAACAAAGGCTCCTACTTTAAAATTAAAATCCCGGAATGGAGGCGTCGGGGTAATTTGTCTTGGATTCCGTCTGTTTCATTTTGCGTTCTTCATTGTAATATTTTGTTTTTTTCCTGTGACGATTCACCACCCCAATTTGGAGTAGATCCCGGGAATCTTCCCCGCAGCGAAGGTCCGTCCGCGGAGGGAGAGGTGGTCGTGGTTCTAGGTACTCTAGGACCACGAAGTGAGTAGAGCTGAAATATGTTTATTGTTGGTACTTGGCCGGTACGTTATTTAATTATTATTATTATTATTTTTTATATATATTTTGTTTACCATAAATTAATCGAAACACAAATTTGTAATTGTCACTCTGACGTCTACGAGAATTCGGAAAGCCTCTCACGAAGTTAACGATAAGAGATCACGTTTGTTATTTTTACTATCGTTAATTGTTTGTGAGTTATATATTTGAATTATTATTATTATTATTATTATTATTATTATTATTATAATTTTTCTAATGAAGGGTTTTAATGCAGGACTACATGTCCATGCTTTTCCTTCCACCAACTTAAATTTTTCATTTTTTATTCCTAACAAATATATCTCGTTGAACGTCTAAATAAAACAATTGTAGCATTTTATGATTTTTTTCTTCCCTTTGTCCTTTTGTCTCGGTACATGGTTGGCGACCCTTTAAAAAAAACAAATTAACCGCGAAATTCACTTATTCGCAGTTGCCATGTCATCCTAATCTATAGATAATTGAAAGCTGTGCTATTATAATTACTGTATTTTTTTTAGTCGTTATCGTGTGTAGTCTACCATACAAGTAGTCTATATCTACTATAAGGGTACAAATAGGTATACGAATATGTTTTTATTACTATAGATAAAAAACACTACCATGCGTACTTTATTTTGTCCAAGGTAAATGTGACATTTTTTTGAAATGAATAAATTATCGAAGAATTTTAAAGGTTTTTATTATTTGTTCAGTCAAAAATTAAAAATAGGTATAGAAACTTTGTTTTTGTTGAAAATTATTTTATTTAATTTGTTGGGATTAGCAAGTTATTTACATAAATGTGAAATTATTCGAAGTGCGTACTTTATTTTGTCCAGTACTGTATATATATATATGTATATTACTCATGTGTACGGATGCACACATATATTCCATCGCCCTCCACACCCGATCACAGGCCGTGGATTCTGGCGGACTACTCCATTATGAATAAAAAAACACGGAAACAAGAATTATTATATTATTGGAGACCGCATACGACACGACTAAACTTCCTTCTCACTAACAGACGACCAACACACTATATTTATCGTAACCCACATATGACTACCACCGCCGATAACCACTTTCCTTCATTAATTAAATATTATTGTTGATAATATTATAAATGACTACGTTACGTTACAATATTTATATTTAATAATAATTATATAAAATATACTGACACATTTGGTTTGGGTTCTTAATACTATTTACCTTAAACTATTGTATAATTTTCACTATGTAATAATCATACATTACATATACTGATCGTGAGTGGATTAAAACGATTTTCAAACATTATTTTGACAAATAAGTACCACAATTTTTGTGAAATGATAGAATTGCTATTGATTAATTAATAATAGTGTTAATTAAGGAACACATCAGTGTGATGTCATATTAGTATAAATGGTAAATTAAAATGTAATAGTTTTAGTAATAGAAGAATTAATAAAATGGATGAATATCTGGTTTATTATAATTAGCTGTTATCCAATTATATTGAAAAATAGTAAAGATCATTTTATTTTTTTCATACTAGTTTTGACATGGAATTATTTTTGTGATATAGTTAGATGTGCAATGAATAAAACAATAAATGAATTTAAACATACCGGATAGTCACATAATCTATACAATGCTTAATATAAGAAAATAATATCTTCTTTTCTTGTATAGAACTTAAGGTCTTAAGACCTACCGTTTATGAGAGCCATATAAAAAACCATAAAGAAAGTGCGAAGCGTAGGTTAAATTACGAATTTATTTTTATTTAAATGGTTTCATAGAAATGTAGCCTGCAACTCAATTGGCTTTGTATATTAGCTATAAACGTATTTATATCGAAATCATCATCAAAATGGACTTATAAACTGATAAATAACTATTAGCAATTTAATCATTATTATAACAATAATATTGAATGTAATTAAAAAAAGGAGTAACTGAAATTAACACTGAAAGAAATAATTCATCACAAGGAACTAGTAAAATAAATATATTTATCGACAACTATTTTAAAAATATAAAGAATATCTAAATAAATGATAAAATTATATTTGCTTACTAATACAATATAAACACTAATGTAATAACCAATGAAAACATAATTGTGACCTCTAATAAGGTGCATGAATAACCATTGCAATTTCATTGATTATTCTTCATCCGTGGATACATCAATAGGTTCTAAAAAAAAAATTACTTTATATCACAGCTAATTAACTATAATTAGAAATTAAACTAGTTAATTTCTAACGGGATATAGTAAATATGAATAATATTATATAATAATAAATATTGAATTGTAGTTTATTACTTTCTCTATAAATAGAAACAATTTTACAATTTACATACTATTGTTTTTAAATTAATGAATTTTTATTTATATAATGTGAAATTACTCTTACATTATTTGGTTTAGAAATAAACTTCTATTTTGTGAGAGAGCAACGGAAACAATATAACTTTAAACTTAAATTAATATGCATGTTATATTACTATATTATTTTAATGAAACAATACCATCATTTTAATACAAAATCACATTTTATTATAATTGTTCTATATTCTGTTGTTTTAAATTTGTAGTTGTAATTTTTTTTTAAGATATTCTTATTTAGAATATATTTTTAAATTATTGGAATGAATAATACAGATATAAATTTCGTCATATTAGAGCAACATATGTAGAGCAATAGTGATTTTTTTTAAATGTTTGTCTCCAAAATATATGCGTACTCAAAAATATTTAATTACCTAACGAGCAGTAAAATTAATTTATTACCATGAACTGGTAAAATATGGTGGAAAATATTAAAAACGGCCATACCCAGTTAAATTCATATTAAAACTAAAATATCCATATTATTATTCGGAAAATAGAGACATGTACTCATTATATAATTATATAATCGTTACCCATTTTGTTTAGGTCGAAGGAGTATTGAGAAGAATTGGCGGTGCTACTTTGCCCAATGGCCGAAGTATTATAAATTGATGCATTTCGACAATAATTTCTTGGTTTGACTAATTTGGAAAGATCTAAAACATAAAATTAATGAATATTAAATTTTATCAATGAGTTAATGGTTATTGGATACAACACACGTGATGCAGGACAAAAGTCCATATTGCATAGTGTTCTATTAATTGCATTTAAGAATTAAAACTATAATATGTTATTTATTCTACTGCCATGAAATATTAATACTTATATGAAATCGTCTTTAAAAAGGTTTTAAAATATAAAACGAAATTTATGGTATGTTGGAGATATACGTTAAATTCACCAATGTACATTTTAATGTATATAGTATTTTATATATAACATTTTGAAAAAACGTATTAATTTGTAGTTATAATTAATTTTATGCAAGGTATTTCGCTCTTAAAATTCATATTTTTCACACTTGTAATATTCGTGTTAAATTAAAATACTTACTATTTTTGTTGTTTATTGTTTTAAACATGTAATTATAGTATTCTAATCCTAATTCTAAAAAGGAATGTACATATTCATAATTTATTAATTTCATTATTACAAGCATTTTATAAAATACTTATAAATTAAGATAGTCTTTAAATATCAAACTACTATAAATTAAAAACACTCATTCTTTTATCAAATTATATAATAAATTCCATTTATTGGTCATTTATTAAATTCTAAAATTCTACATTATAATAAATATAACCGAAAACGGTAGATTTTGTTGATTAAATGTTGTATATTTTCTTTAAATATAAATATCAGCAAATTTTGGTTATACATATATTTGTAGTTATACTTGTGTATATATATATATATATATATTATATTTGTACATAATTTTGATCCAAATTAGAAATATATTCATCAAAACAACTATACAATTGTAATTGTTCTTATCATACATACTGCTGTTTTCTAATCCTGTATAATCTAATGATTCAAACAAAAAACAAAGAATATAAATGTAGTTGATTCATTCTGTGTACAATGAAATTAATTTGTTATAAAATCAGATAACTAAAAATTGTATGTGGGTACAACGAATATTTTCATATATTCTCATAGAAAATACATTAACAAACGTAAAAACAAAAAATAATTTACAAGATATCTTATTTTTATAAATAACTTTTTCTAAATTGAGAAATGTCAATTTAAATAGAATTGGAAAATGTTATATTCAGTCATAAATATTTTTGTTGGTTGAATAATTAATTAATTTATTGTTCTTTAATAAATACACTACTACCAAATTCTAAATTTACCAAGTGCCTAAGTTAAATTACAGTTTACAAAAACATATTTTCGTTATGTATCATTAATTTATAGTAATTACTCGATATTTAGATAAATGTATATTGTTTTATATTATATGTTTAAACATTTTAAAAAATAATTAAAAGTTCATTACTTACTCAGCTTAAAGTAAGCATTATTCAGAGATGCTTTGACAGAATATTGATCTAAAAAACAAAAATTATTATAAATTTTAAGTATACACGTTAATTAACTTCAATATTTTTAATTAATAATTATGGTTATAACTAACATTACCTAGTGTTAAGTAAATTAAATGACTTACTTGTAAAACCTGCCGTCTGCATAGTATCTAAAGTAAAATAATTGAATGTAGATTATACTAAACTTAATTTATTAACAAAAGTTAAAACATAATACTTGTAATGTATTTATTATTTATTATTGTAATATTTTAATTAGAGTACGTTTTATCTGTACGTTTCTGTACGTATTTTTCTGTACGTTTTATTTTGATCTTAAATAGTTCACATATTTCAGAATTGAGTTACATCTATATATAATTATAATACTTGTGTGATACGTAACAAAGTTGAATTTTGGCTATTGTAACTTTTATGATATTTTTATGAGTATATTTACCACTACATATGACCTGCGCATTTTCATGCTTCCCGTGTGCTATATTAGTTAGAAATATATACAAATAATTTTATTCATATTTTTCACACTAATTAGCATGTAACTACCATTAATTTTACGAACATAATTTTTAAAATATACACAAAACTATCTGTCAATAAATATGAATTTAGATATTTTATCTTTCATTTTATATCATCATATTTGTGTGGACTATGTAAAATGTTATAATTGATCGTTTTGCTTATATCATATTCTGAGTAAATAAGGTGAAATAACTGATGTGTATATTTGAATTATAATTTTCGGGCTATATACAAAAATTGAATTTGCAAATTTTTTTAATATGTCATCACGTTGCAACCTAGTCGGAATATGGCATCGTTAAACGTTTTGAAAATTCTGAAAGCTTTGACCATCACAAATCCGATGTTGACTGGCCAACGCTGATTTAGGATTTTCTTCACATGCACGACCATCACCATCATTGGTTTTATTTTTCGTATTTTATCATTATTGTTATAACATTAGTAATAATTATTAGCGCCTATTACTTTATATTGTTCTTATTTTATACATATAACATTATTGTTTTTAGCACTGCAACACATGTAAATAAGTCATTTTTTGTTAAATTTGCTACATAGGAATTTCTCATGAACATGACGCGCTTAAAAGCAGGCAGTCGTCAAATTCGGAGAATCTTTTTAAATAGTTACAGTTCTCAAGACATATAAATTTGAAAATGCACTAATTATAATTTGAAAAATGTACACAATAGTGTAATACAAGAATTATACATTGTAAATAGTCAAAAGAATACAACGTAATACATATAATTATTAAATAAAAATGCGAACTTTTTATGTTATTTTTACACCATTTCATTGGACTTTCAAGCTCATCAGGTACATCTAAATATTGTACGATTTAATTTAAAAGCTGTTATTTTGTATGTAATTATTTCATATTTCTAAATAAGATATAACTTTATTTTAAAGATAATTTCGTAACATACATTCAGTAGCAGCATTAAAGAGGTCGTTAAAATATTGACGTAAAATATCTAAAAAATGAATTGATTAAAACTTTTATGGATTGGAGGATTATAATTGATGAATATTTCGGATATATCCACGTTGTCAATTTAATTCTGATGTTTCGACGGTAGTCAGTGCAGTCACGACAGTTAGACGCGTACTACGTTCTCTGAAGATGTAACCTGCAATGATTTTGAAACATCAGAATAAAATTGACAACATGGATATATTCAAAAAACACATTAATATCTAAAAAAATGATTTTTTTTTAGTATTACTGTCAAGCATCTTTGCGCTCAGTATATGCTATTTATATAGTATTATATATTAATCTTCTTTTTGTACTTCGCTTTTTCCCGCTCAAGTGGGGTCGGCTATTTTTGTCAATTTTCTCCAATCGAGTCCAATTATTATATATTAATAATATATATTTTTTAAATATGGTTTTTTAACAAAAAGTATGATTCCAATACAATATAGGATATTTTATGATAAAATAGAAATTACCATTCGTCCTGCCTTTGGTATTTTTTGAACAGACTAGAAATATGGAAAAAATCCATTGTCTTTTTTAAATATTTTGAGAAGCATTAAAAGAAATACTAAATTTGATACTTCATAATTATTTTAAAAATTTTTTAAATATTTTTTGTTTTTTGTTTTATATAATACTCGTGACATGCATCACTGGCTGGCTTGATTTTTAACCATTATTGCTTCTTTTATTTTTATATTTTGTAGTTAATAGACAATTCTGGGATCAATGAATATCTCGTAAACGTAATTTAACTGCAAAATCTTATTATCAGAATAGCGATAATTTGATAGTCATGTGCATGGGGTTTATAGATCATTATATATTTGATCGTCACGATCTTGATCTAATGACAACTGTGGTATATATTTTTTCAAACTACATTGATTTTTTAATGAAGAACAAACAAATTCGAATATTCAAATAAAACTCACAGTCGACTGCAAGATTTTCATACTCTCGAATTTATGTAACTAAATTTTAGCGTAGGAAAGTTGGCACTCTATTATTTTCTCCCTAAACACAATTGTTTGGGGATCTGGTTTTATAGATTGAGGGTTTGATTTAGGCTAACAACTCGCTCCACTCTAAATTCAGTATTAAAAAACATCTACTACTAAGTCTTGAAATACAATAGATTATAAAAAAAACAGAATTAGAACTAGAACTGGAATTCCTGGATTCATACGATTCGTTACGTAGTTCATAAGATCTCAATTCAACTTATAATATAATGTAGATTTCTCGCCCAACAATAAAGGGGATGACGAGGATCTTGCCATCCTTAATCATAGTTATATAAAGATCTTTTATAGTGAAAGTAATAATGGAAGATACAAATATGGGGTGGATTTTATTTTAATAGAATATTTAATAAAATTATTAACGAGTTTCAAATCAATAAATTACCGATTGTGTTAATTAATAATGATCGGAAACAATATATATAAGCAATAAACGTTATGTATACATATATATATATATATATGAATGTGTTGAAGCTTTCATGGATTGTTAATTTCCTGACATTGTTTTCAGGATTGTATCCATGTGTATTGTTTTGGGCTGACGTTTCGGACTCCTTTCAGAGTCCATCTTCAGAGCGTAGTTTCTTGATTGAGTGTTGTAACGATACTCCTAACAATAAAATAAGCGTGGGTTGTGAAAGATGGAGGAATGTAGTAGAGGCATTAAAAATACTTCCAGTTCCGTAAAATTAAAAAAAAAAAAAAAAGAGAAGAACTTTCTAAATTTTATATAGACAACCACTAAATACGTAGTGATTACGATTTGAAATGTATGATAATATTTTTTTGCATAATAATTATTGCAAAATTATTAATAGTCAGTTTATCAACAAAGGATTTTTCGGTAAAATAACCTGCACATAATAATGAACAAATATTATTTAATCACTCACGGTTATAATATGCATACTTAAATGCATCTTGACCATTTATGTTTACTACATTGTGAAAAATATTAATATCATAAATATTTTAAGTATAAAATATAATAATTTATTGGATATAAATAACATATAATAATAATTCAGTAATAAAATACTATGAGATTTTTGATACGATATCATTTGTGTTGAATAATAATGCAATTATATTAGGATTAATTTAATTTAATTAAAAATGTATTGTATGATACAAACACCAAATAAAAATTATAGGTGAATCAGTATAAGAAATTACTTACTGTTTAACCCTCTAGATGTTATGATTTGATCTAGATGATTATTTTACATTTATGTGAAAATAATTAATATAAATAAAAAAACATTTCGTCCAAAATTCACATGTTTATCATTTACTATATTACTATTTTGTATATGATTAATTTTAATTTAAAATTTCCAAATTATTATTATTTTGGAATACAAATTAATAAATAGTATATTAAGATATTAACAATTTATTTTTTATTTAAAATGATTTTAATTACATGAAAGTTAGTGAATTGATCCTAATAATTTTGTTCGTAAAATGTTATCTGACCTAACGTTATCTAAGCTACAGCAGTATAGATCATTAACTAGTAAGTATCTTACTTTGTTCTATAAGTTAGTCAAAATTATAATACTTGAACGAACAAGCAAATAAATATTTTTTTAAATTGCATATACTTATTTATTTACTAAAATTATTTCAAATATTGTGAAAATGTTGGGTTTACCGTTCTCAATATTATCATAACAACTTTTTGCGAAATCATTAAATATCATTTTTTATAAAATTGGTGAATGCAATAAATATAATAATGAGTATTCATAATACTGAAGTTTAAAGTCTTCCATTTTTTGAATTTATATTGAAAAATTAGTTCAAATTTAAAATGAACACAAATAATTCTCATATTCGTATATCTGCTTATTGAAGTTAGTCACTTATTTTTGACTTTTGAACATATAAATATTGCAGATATTGTAATTTCTTTAGAATATTTTTTTAGAAATTTGGTAAGTATATAATTATTCCTTGTGTGATTTTCGGAAATATCTATGTTGTGATTTTTATTTTTCTTACGTATCGGAACCGTTTCAGAGTACGTGGTGCACGTTTTGACTGTCGTGACTACAGTGACTATAGTCTAATATAGTGTGATATTTCCTAAAATCACACAAGTAATAGAATTTCAACCCATGAAAACTTCAATTAACTCAAAAGTATATAATTAGTCACATTAATTAAAATATACTATCAAGTGACCATTATTTACAGATAAAGACGTTTGTTTAATTATAACGTCAGTCTTTTAAAAAAAATATAACCTTCAAAAGAATAATAGCTGTTAATTGTGAAGTAAAAATTGATTGGAAGATAAAATGAACGTTGTAAGAATTTATTAAATTAGATAGTACTTTATGTTGATAAATGAAGAAAGAGCAATAAAAATGAATGTGAGGTATGTTATATATACATACGGTGATAAAATTGTGTATTGAGGAAAGTACTTTAGGGATAAATTATATACTTTTTATGAGAGTAGTGTATGGCCCACTCTTAAGCAGGAGAAAGAAGATTTTTTTTCTTACTAATTATTTAATTTTAAAACCAATGCCGAGTAAATAAAAATTAGAAATGAACTAGGTAAAGAATCCGATTGATTAAGTGGATGAATTTTAAATATTTGGAATCTAAAAATAAAAAAGAAAGGAATCTAAATTCTAATCTAAAAGGAGGAAGAGGTTTAACTTTCTTAGTACAGGAAATTTCGGGAATTAATTAAGGGGTAGGAAAGTTTTTATGAGAATAATTTTACTTATATTAAATGTTATGTTATGTAGAGGTTCCTAAAGCTATGAATAACTTACCCAAAAGTGGGTAAAATATAATGGAGATTATATTTTTAGTGGGTCGTGTTACATTTTTAAATAACACATTTTTTTAAATATGTTCAATTTTTAATTAGTATTATTTAATATTAGATTACTACATAATACACATCATTTATAGATAAAGGTAAAAATAAAATAAGAAACTGTATTTTTCGTGTTTCCACATAATATTATATATTAATTATTACTTTTCTTTGATGTTCAAATTCAGATTTATCATAAATCGTTATCTGTGAGTGTGCGATTACGAGTTTACTGCGACCGTATCAACACGACGGAACCAGATTAATAGTTATTGAAAAAATAGCGATTTATTTGAAACAAATTAGTACATGCATGACGTTTAAAACTTTTGATTATTTTCAGTAATACATCGAATACGACACATGCACGCAGTCTTAATATTGCTTTTTCTCAAAACAATTAAACAATTTAAACTTTAAACAATTACTATAAACAAATGGTTAAATCAAAAGTCAGTGATTTAAAATTCTAATAAAACTGAAAAAACAGAGACAATATCTGTGTGAATGGTTAACAAAAAAAAATTAATTTAGGATGAGCCTTCAACAAGTCGTTTACAGTCAAAACAAAAATAAACTTTCAGAGAATACTGTTCTGAGTATTGAAAATTGGATTTTTGTGGAACGAAGCCGAAGAAGATCCACAATCACAATGTGTTTCATACAATTTGTGATTGTATACTTGCAAATAAGAGGATATGACCGAATAAATTATATTAACAAATAGATACGAATCATCCAGAAATGAAGAATAAACCACTCAAGTTTTATAAAAGAAAACTAGAATCTCTAAAAACATCATAAAATAATATTTTTAATTTTGCCTGCATTAAAAGACGTAGTTGGGGTCATGTATAATTAAAAATGTTTAAAAGAAGTTGAGTAGTTACCGCTTTCAAATAATAAAATTTCACGTAAAATCGATGAAATTTCTCAATGGGTTGAAAAAAAACTGATCAAATTAATTAATTTGAATAAATGGTTCTCATTACAATTCAATTTACAATTCAATTACATAACGTAAGTTTCATATGGATAGATGAATCTTATGAAAGTGTTCTGTGCTGTGAACCGATTATTCGAGGATCAGGTTATGAAATTATTAATACTCTTAATACTTATATAACAACGAAAGGAATTGATTGGACGAAATGCGTCGGGATTGAAAATAGGAAACAATTACATTCTTCACATTAAAATATGCTTGTCTTAGACGTGGAGAATTATTTCAGTAAATTATACACAAGAGTTAGGAGATTTGTAGATATATTGATAAATTAGGTAAGGAACTGTTAGAGATAATTGGAGCTTGTTGACAGGAAGTTATTTCAGAAGATTTATGTTTTTTCAAAGTATTGTTTTTTTTCCTGATTAACCGAGCAACGTATGACAATAATTTTGACTTATAAGTCAAATACTTATACTTAAGCTTACAGAATGATTTATTTAAAATCTTACATTACTAAAATAAAGTACTTATATAATTTCCCAAACAGAATTTCGTTAAAAAATGAAATACAATAAAGAAAAATCTTCTATAATTTGGACTTCAGTTTCATGCTAAAAATAATGTGTACCACAGAAACTAATGAGAGTAAATATGATATGGAGATGAATAAAGATTATCTGTTATTTACTTGATTAAATATATCTTAATTAGATCAGATATTTATACAAAAACATATCATAACATGTATTACGGTAAACGTATAAAATATAATATTATTATAATTTTCCTTAATTTGGCTTTCAAATGCCATATGGATTATCATTTACAATATATTATCTATATTTCACTCTAATAATTACAAAAATAAAATTAAAAAAAATGTATTTTAAATACTCTTACTTATGCAATCTGAAACAATATTGAAAATTATGAATAGTTAGTTATTAATATTCTAATTGTCATTATATATTGCATATTTATTTAACAGTGCTAATTTGAGACCTGCATAACACCATTCTATTCGTTTAACTTCATTGTCATCTGAAAAAATGAAAAACATGAATAAAATTTCCTTTGCAATAGTTAATTTCAATGTATCGTGATCAAAAAAAATATTATTATTTATCATTACCATTGTATTGGTCGTTGTAAAAATGAATGGTATCCAAAGGATTGTAGATATTATCACAGTATGATTGTGGATTTGCTATATTTAATGTAGCTGAAAAAATGCAATATATACTATATATAGCTATTTTATATTTCTGTAGAATGTTATGAGTAAATTAACACATATATCACATATCATACGACTAGATTTGAAAATATAAAGGCAAAATTTGATTGTTTGTGAGAATTTTGAAATAAATTAAAATATTTAAAGTTTTATATTGATTTCCGTATTGCGTATTATCCTCAACATATATTTTACGCATCAAAAACCATTACATTCTTATTCTTAAATTAATGTTTTATAATGATACATACCAACGAGTGGAAAAATTTTATCAAACAAATATTTTAAATAAATGTTGTCTATTTCTAAAAAGGATTTAAATTATAATCTATATTTAATAAATTGTTAATACAATTTTATAATATCTAACAGGCAGATGGCTTGTAAAATTACTTTTGGTTAATGCAATATTAAAATGTATTTAACATTTTTTACATAATCAAAAATATATTTATTATCAAATTATTTAATTGACAAACATATTGGTTTTATTAATTATAATTAAAGATAATTCTTTAAATTTCAGGAATATTTTGAAATGTATAGACATATACATTTATTTTTTGATGATAGAGTGCAACTATTAAATAACTTGAATTTATTTTAAAAAATATTAGAATGTAAAAAAATCATGAATTTAAACTTATTAAATTTACTTTAATAAATGTTAATTGTATTAATGTATTTCTAAGAATTGTATTTCAAATATACTAATCATGATAAATAAAAAAGAAACCAATATTTTTAATTAGGAATTGTAACGTTACGTATTAGCTGTATAAAATTAGGAATCAAGGCAAATCATAAAGTCACGCAGAAACAGTGGATAAAATGAAAATAAAAAACAAAATCAAACAATTGATATTTTTTCGTGTTACTCAAACATTGAAGTATTTTCTATAAACAATTGTGAACATCTTTTATTTTTATGGGTGAGTTCAAGAATTTTATAATTTCAAAGTTAGTTTAATGAAGGATGATAAATAATGATTTTATAGAAATCGATGTAAAGCTGAATTTCATTCTTCAAGAAATAGTTTGTTACACTATTTAGAATTAGCATTTTTTTTATTCAGATAACAATATTATATACATTATAACATACTATTGATTGAGGTTTTTGTCATCATAGACTAAATGAAAAAATAAACTAATAGAATTATAAAGATTTTAATAAATGTTTATTATAGTGTTGTTAAAGAGATTAATACAAAATCAGTTGAATAAATTATAACATGTTTACAAAATAAATGTTTTTATTCACAATATCATTTGAATTATAAATTGAGTAAATATAATCATTATAATAATAAATGAACAAAAACAATTTACAACAGTTCATAAAGTATTTAGAGAATTTTTTTAGTCCAAATTAGTATGAGTATTGTAGTAATATATAATCTATTTCATACTGATACATTACAAGAAGAAATTATTAAACCAAATAAATTAAAGTATTATTAATTGTGATATAATGGTATTAATTAAAAATTAAGTTATAAATATAAATGCTATAATATTGGTAATATATTTTTAAAATATTGAGTTACTACAATTAACCACAAGTAATAATGTCCTAACTAGTATGAATGTGTAAACAACATTTTCATTCAGTTTGGAAGTAAATTTGATTTTACAGCTGATAAAAATATAATGTAAAACTATTTCGTCTTGTTTTAGTATGTTTTAAATACTTCTGATTCATTATTTATTAGAAATATATATTTTCAATTTATTTATAATTATAATCTATTTTGGAACATATTCAAATTTAGTTTACTCACTTTTTTCGAAATATGCATATCGTACAGTTGTTCTGGCATTCCAATCTTCTATAAAATATAAAATTAATTGAGAATTGATTTGATAAATGTTAAATTTAGTTAATTAATTGTAAGTAAATGTGTAATCTCAATACATTTCATAGATTAGTTTATTTAGCATTTAATACTGTTGGGTTCAGTTTCACCATGTAGGGATAAACGTTTAGATTAGTAAACTCTGAGTTACTCAGTAATTCAGAATTAGCATTATTTTCGTTTCATTACCAGTTACGAGTGGAAGGTAGTATATCTAAGTTAGCTAGTTTATTCCCGGTATTAACCATAATTTCCACTTATTTTCTACTGATTGCATTGACAATATCACTGATAAAATTAATAACGTAGAAAACGATTTTTAATTGGGTTTTTTTTTTAATTTGCCACTTCGTCTTCAGCCTTGAATCTTGTATTTTGTGTATTGTGCCTTGTTTTGAAATATTTCTTTTCAGCTAATTTTTAAAATTTGAAATCATGTATTGAAGTAAACAAAGAACTGTCAAAAGGAAAAAGAAATGTGTATTATAATAAGAGAGGAGGAATTGCTTGTGGAGTAAGAATATACCAACAAGTCATTGAAGACAAAAAAAACGATGTCGTAATGTGGAAGAATTGTGAGGCATGTTGGATAAAACTCTCAGCAGACATCAATAGTCTAGGATTATTAGTACAAAGAACTGTTAGATAGTTACAGCTCAAGTACGAAAATTTAAAAAAAGTTGTACGAAAAAAGAAGTGTGACAATAAAGTAAGCACAATTGAGATTTATGTAATGATGATTCGAATCTCTTTACACTTTTGTAAATTTTCCTCTCTCATATTCAATATTGGAATGTCAAATGACAGAAGGTGAAAAAACCAGGTTAAATCCCTCGACGATCTTGAACAGAAAGTAAAAGGCATTATCCAACTGTCTGTTGATGGCTTCCTTTCGATTTTTGATTGTGATGTAGATTTTGGTAATACCATTGACATAATAAGTAATATTATATTATGTTGTTAGGGTAATAATAAGTAATAATAATAGGTAATAATAGGTCTCTATTCGAAAAGAAAACATCAGAAAATATATAAGTAAATGAGGATATTTAATGTTAAACATAGTTATATGATTCTCAAGTAGGCCCTTAAAAAACCTAAGTGACCCTTGAAATGTATACATTTTGTCTCGAAAAATTATACGAAAATTGCAATATTAAATTAAAATGAAAGAATTATATAGTTTTGAAGATCCATTTTAATGATTTTCCAAACACTGAAATTCGTGAAGATAACGAAGTTAATGATGGTTACTACATGACTAATAAGTTTATGTTTCATATTAAGAAGTTCGTTTTTGAAAATATAATATAAATAATATTTTTTTTAGTAATGCTTGATGAGTTTGATAACACTAAAATCTCATTTACGTTAACCCTGAACAATGTATTTTTCAAGGTGAGATATTTTACACAAGGATAAATATAATATATAATACAAATTAAATTAATATTTTTAATTAATCAATTATATAATGTTAAAATGTATTATAGTGTCAGTTATTAAACAATACTATTATACCCAAAATTATTATTATTATATAATATTATATTATTATTATTATTATTATTATTATTTATTATATATTGATAAGATGAAAAAAAAGAATGATAAAAATAAAAATAAATGAAAACCCAGGGTTAGCTCATTATTACCTAGAAATGTCAAAAATTAAAATCTTGGAGTCAATAATTCCAATAACCACCCAAGCAGCAAAATCATGTTGATTAAACATCAGAATAATGGATAACAAATGTAATTCACTTCCACGTTATGTAGCCCGGACAACGTCTTAGACGGCTAAAGTATACCACCAAATGCTGCTGTACTGTTCTTAAAACCTCACGTCAATTATGAGTAACATCAACTTCACAACCTTCTAACCAAAAAACAGTTCTTCTGAGGATTATTCGTCTTGAGATTTGGGCCCTCAGCTCCGTATCTTCCAACTTAATGTGGAAAGAATAAGTAGTGATAAGATTAGATATCTCGAACGACTATTACAAGAATATAAAATAAATATAGTCATGTTACAGGCGACCCATGTACCAGATGAGCAACAGATGTTACGGCGAGTGACAATTACCGCTAATTTCAGCTATATAGTATAGAAGCTATGGATCTGCTACCTACGTTAGAAATGACATAAACAACTAGATTATTTTATTTTCAACATTTACTGATACCGTATCTATTATAGGTTGACTTATAGATGTAATTTGTCCAGGTAATTAAATATTATATATATTAAAGTACCTGGACAAAGTACACTCATATTTTAAATAATGATGACTTAAGCCGAACCTAATAAAAACAAAAGTAACAATGTTCCATTTGAATAAAAAAACGTGATATATGAAATACATATTAGCTTCAGCGAACAGGAAATAAGAAGTAACAAGCAACCAAAATACCTGGGACTAGTCTTAGATAGAAAACTCACGTATAAACAGCACCAAATTAGATTATCGACAAAAGTAAAAACCCGCCAGAGCATCATCTCAAAGCTAGCTGGTTTTATATGAGGATCGGATGCAAATACGTTACAAATAAATAACCTATCATTAGTATACACAACAACTGTGCCCCCGTCTCTGTACATTGTACACACAAAGAATTTATACAAACATCTTAACACAGGAATGCGCACAATAAACGGGCTGATAACATACACATCATTAAAATATTTAGCAGTGCTTAGTAAAATTATTCCTTCAAAATTACGAAGGGAACATGCGCTCATGCAAGAATGGAAAAAGTATGCCATAATCCACTCCTCCCCATAAACGCAGACCTAGCATCATTAGAAAATACATAAAGACTCAAATCCCGAAAACCATCAGGAAGAAAAGCAAGGGATCTAACCGAAGAAAAATTTAACATAAATTCTAGAAACAAAAACGACTGGATAATAGAGAATTCAAATTATCAAGTATAAGTGACTAACCCAACTATCGAACAACCAGGATTTGATCTCCCAAGAAATATCTAGGTTTGTTAGAATTCTAACACTAAATCGTGTAAGGAAAGACCATAGTAGGTATGGACATGATGTTTAGATGGGGGTTAGGTGACTCTAAAATATATGACTGTGGTCATGAATTTCAGACGATTAGGCATATCATTACTAAATGTCTGATGCGTGCATTTTTAAACGTTCATATAATTGTACATTATTAACAAACTTTTTTTAATTATACTTGTGGTGATTTCCAATTAAATATTATAAACAGAACTAAATAATAATGTTGTATAAACATTTCAAGTTAAATATTAATTCTTTAAATTATATAAAATATTGTATGGACATTTTATTCATAATATTATAAAGGAATCTTAATTTTAATGTTACAGTAATATTTATTGTGAGAAATTGCTATGTGGGCAGGAATTATCACTATTAGATTATTAATTACTCGCACTTTAACTCTAGATGGTAAATTCTGTCTTTAATGTGTAATGATATTACATACTATGTAAACCTGTGTTTTTAAACATATCTACAAAAATAATTTATTGAAAAAATAATATTAGTAGAATAGTTTTGTGGATACTGGCAAAAGATAAATATAATTAGATCTACTCTTTCTATAAATAAACGCAAAATCTGTATTGGCAGGCCGTGAAGAGACGACTATTTTATTTTTACTATTTGTTTTGCAAATTTCAACATAATTAAAATCAGATTGGAACCCACAAACGCGTACAATATTTCGTTCTGTTACATAATATGTTCCTACAAGACAAGTATGCATATTAGTGACCTTATATCTCATATTATATTAATGGCAAGATATATTTTTATAACAATATCAGATTGACCAAAATATACCAGAAAAAGTGTTTTCCATAAATACAAGGTAATTTCACTATCCAAAACTTTTTTTTTAAATTTTTATATACATTTTTTCTCTATAAGTGTTACTTAACGAACTATTAAAAATATTACAAGCCACCACCCCTTTAGATTGATCACCCACTTCATCATCAATATCACAATCTTAATGTTTATAGTAAAATAACCTGATTTAATAAACTTTGATCTGCATGTAAAGACGAGAAAGAAAAAACTATCTACTGGCAACAATAGTCATAACAGTCTGCTTTGACTTCATTATTCAAATTTATATTTATACCAATCACCACCGTGGTCCGAGAAAAACATCAAGAGAATGAAATAAAAAATCACTCCCAATTTAAGTTTCTAACCTAGAAAACCATATCTCCGAAACCAACTACTCCCTGGTTAACACCATGCCAAATTAATTGGCTCGCCTTAGATCATCATCATCCGCATCATCAATCTCAGACTTTAAAGACAAAAACTCTTCCAATTCGGGATTCCAAAATTTCCAAAAATAATTTAAAATCCATCAAGGATCATAAACAACACTGCAATCCAATCAAATCATCCACATCATTCCAAAAACCTCCACCCATTATTCTGACTGTAGACCAATGGCAGGTTGCCGCAAAATTAGTCCTCAAAAACACAACTAAAAAAACACAACTTACAAACAATAAGATTCAAATAAACATTAACTCAGTGATCACTTTCCTTAACATACAACACATTCTCTACGATTATAAGATTAATTTTCACTCTTACGCTCTCCCCGAAGAACAACCTCTAAAAATACTTTTCCGCGGAATCCCTAGCTCTTTCTCCGGGCAATTTGAGAAAGGCGAACTATTTAATTATGAATTCCATCATTTACATACGTCAATTACAAAAATATGGCTGTTAATTACCCATGTATTTGGTCACTTTTCTGAACAATCCGGCCAACAAGGAGATTTTCCAGCACTAATCCTTATTCTATATATCGGTAGAAGTTGAATCATGCAATACAGCCGACCCGTCCCAATATTTTGCCTGCCAGGCAATTTTACTCATCAGCTAGCTGCGTTCATATAGCTAAGTGTGTCAAATGTGGAAAATAACATCATACTAAGGACTGCATTAAAATTTCGGTACAGCCACCCAAATGCTGTAATTGCGGTGAAGTGCATATAGTTAATTACCGTAAATGTAAAATGCATACTGCAAAATTCGATGAAATTCAAAAAACTCTCAATTCAACTACGATGATCCCACCGCTATCAGAAAAATCCATCTGGCTAGACATACCCACTAAAATATCCACCATTGCTCAAAAGTCATATCTCAACTCTAGCCTCGATAAGCATCCGCTCTCCTACTATTCAACCAGAATCTACCAGAGCATCACTTTTATAAATTCTCCAGAACACAATTATCGGTATATCAAACTCTAACGACATAAAAACCACAATTACGTTGGCTCATTCAGCCATGCTCAACATAATTCAAAATGTCTGAAACACTCAGAATCATCTACTGGAACTGTTAAGCAAGGTGTAAGCCAAAAACTTTCTCGACTCCTTATTTATCAACATTCTGAAAGTGGACATTCTTAATGAAACTCACCATTAGCTAGACATGAAACAATGAGCTACCCAAAGTATCCACCTATTGAACAGACAGACCTTCTACAAGAAAATCAAGATACTACGATGGTACAGCTTAATCCACCTCAAACACACTCACTGTATCGTTTAAATCAACATTCTTCGGATCAGAAATACTACCATCCATGGTATATTTCATACCTGAATGGGATGGAACTTCGACATAAAGCAGTATACAAAAACCCACCAACATTTTTCTTCTTAGGAATTTAGATAACCTCTTAATTCTTACAGACCCAAACACTATCCTGGAAGGTGACCTAATTGTTAAAAACACAATTTGGCACAGCCTTTCGGCAAGCCAAACCGGCTAAACTTTTTAAAACCATATGGATCAACATTACTACTTAATCGAAGCCCCAAGCTCGCCTTACGCACTTTTCTGACGTTTACCACCACTACTCGGACGATCTTAAAATCGCACTGCTAAAATTCACCAACATTTAATCTGACATCCAAAACTTGAACAAGTTGTCCTTGGATTATAACCCGATTCTATTAGACATCCGTAGCCTACTGATCCAATTCAATCCAATTACTCAAATTTGAAATTTAGTTAACTGGAAAAAATTCGACTTTTACTTTCACGAATCACTGTTCAGCTCAAACTCTCTCATCGACTCCAAACCTGCTCTAGATGCAGCTATTGAAAATATAACCAAAATATTCTAAGACAGCCTCTCGTTTAACTGTACTATTCTTTAAACCAACCCAAACAAAAATCATTCCTCTGAACTTCAAAGAGCGCTGAACAGCAACAGAAAATGCTATCAAATTTGGCAACATATCAAAGACCCTGAAGCTAAAAATCAGAGACAATCGTCAAGTTCTATTTTTACGCGACTTTCTTCAGTCACTCTACATGAGTGGTTTCGTTTATATTTAACGACCTCAAACCCAACGACTCAAAACTTTTTCGAATCCACAAAAGCTTAATCAACAAGAAATCCCAGCTATTCACTTAATGGACACTCAGCGTCGGAAAAGCGGAAATCATCGCGAAATCTTTGAAAAATCAAGTCAAATGCCTATGTGGAAACGTCATTACTACCTAAAACTTATAACTTAAAAAACTTATATGCCTAGATAAGCCACACACGCTGGGAATCAAACTTTCTTCACCATACAAAAAATGGAATAAAACCTAGAACCTTCCAAGAAAAATAGCACCAAGGCTGATCAAAATTCCAAACTTGGCCCTCTACCTATTGTCAAAACGCACCATCACGGGCATCATGGTACGTTAGACATGTCGTATTAAACAGTATACTAAAAATCAAAATAATACAGGAATTCATCTGCAGCATCTCATAATATATTTCCAAAAACCACAACATCTCAATATAAACAAACGAAACCAGATCTTGGCCTATCACAGTCTATTCTTAATTGGAAACAGACTTGCCCAGGGAAATTCCTTGATCAATAATTTAAGATGAACACTAAGTCAACCGCACCTTCTATTCCAAGTTATGGGTTACGATCCGAAACTTGTGCCAACGAAAGGAACGCCAAAATTCATCCATCCAATTACACAACTTAATGTATCCAACACAGCGTATCGCAATAAATTAAATTGCATACAGTTATATAATAAATGTGTGTAGCTAAAAATCCCCTTAATTCTAGAAAACGTCGGTCTTATAGAAACATAAATATACTATAAATTCAATCAACTTTTATATTTTTAGAGGATGGTTGTAATAAGATTTTTTTAGAGTTTTGCGAAAGAATGTTTGAAGATCAATAAACTAAAGGGTAGAAAATAAGTCAATGGCAAAATATTTATTTCGTTCTTCTTATCAATAAGTCACATTAACACAGTGTAGTTATGCGTATTGCATTGTGTGCAATAAATTAAAAACTAATTAAAAAAATTACCTTCACATGCTATTAATTTAAGGTTTACCTGTGTAGGTAAATATGCTAAATCTATTATAGTAAATATTATTATCATGTTAATTTTCATAATTAAAAATCATAATCATATTATTATATAACAATAATTCTCAAAATACACTTACACATAAACAAAATAATTCATAGTCATAATTTAAAAAATATAATTAATTGGTTTAAATCTGTATTTTAAACATAAACTTTTATCATAACCAATGAAAACTTATCGTATGCTGTAAATTCTAGTTAATGGTCATCTGGTTGTGCAACGGAACATTAATTATAGTGTACATTAAATAGTTATATCTAAGATATAATGTTATTTGTTTTAAAACTATTATGAACCTGGTATGCTCTTTAAGCACCAATCCATTGGCCCCAAACACATATCATCCCTAAAATCTAAGAAATTCATTTTTATACCATTGGTTTTCTCATATGAAATAAATAATTATTATCTCATAACCTTAAAGTATTTTTTCAACTAATTTATAAAATAATTATAACAGTACATACATAAAGCGAATTGATTATAGACATATTCAATATATTGAAGTAAAATGTCTAAAAGAAATCAATGTTTTTATTAGATACAATTATTATATTTATATATTCATAATATTTCTGTAATAGAATTTATGAAATATAAAATATGATAAACATGACATTAATTCTCGTTATTCCTATAGCTCCATTCGTATAATTTTAATAAAGTACCGGCTATATTATAATGAGAAAAAAATTACGTGTTTTATCCTTTTTTATCATTTTACTGTTTGCTAAAAGAAAAAAAATAAGTATAAATGAACGTGTAAGAACGATTTTGATTACTAAAAATCTAGTTGAATGAAATGAAAATAACCGTAGTAAAAAAAACTAGAAATACACAAATGGCAATGAAAATAACGAAAAATGATAATTTGATAAATACAAAAACACCATTAAAAATTTGGTAAACATCTGATATATTTAAAATGAAATAAGTTAGTTATTTGCGTCCTGTAATAAGTAGGAAGAGTGGACGAATCATTTGATATTTAATTTTTATGTTTACTAGAATTTTAAATTGGACGATGTTCAATTGTTGACATTATACTAATATTCACTCGAATTATATTTACAAATTGTGGTTAATTATATAATTATATAATATAATTAATACACTTTGGATTCGTAATAATTAAATAAGAATAAGCAATTTGATTTATGATTGGTATAATATTTTCATTTTACGTAGGAATTATGTGTTATAAAAGTGTTATATAGAAAGTTTTTACACTTGATTGTTTGTAATTGTAGTAATAATGTTTTTATAAAAACGATTTTAATTGATAATTGATGATTCGACATTACATTATATAATTTATACCCATCTATTGTTTAATATATTAATTTATCATGAAAAATCGTTGCAATTTGTGATTTAAATTCCAAGTTTATAATATATTACAACACCTTAAAACAATTGAATTATTTAATTAGTTTATTCATTTAAAATAAAGTATATTAAATATTAATTACAATGTATATTTAATAGTGAGAAAAACAGTAGTAAATATCTTACTATAGAGAAATACATTTCTGAATACGTCTGTTCCATTTGATTGAACTAAACAAGAAAATAATGCATATAATATGATATCAATATGATTTTTTAGTCGAAATTGGTTGTAAATATGAATATTTGTTCAACAATTATATATTTTTTTATTTTATTATATACTACATATTTATTTAACTTTTATATATAAAGAAATATATTTATTAATGTTAAAATATTTATTTTGTTTTTATTTATTACTTGTATATATTTATTGATTTTCTTGGTAATTCCTAATTCTCTTTTTTTAAATATTTAAACCGTATTTTTTTGAATATTTTATTGATTATTTTATTTTATTATATAACCTATTTATATGTTTATCTATAATATATTGTCTTCGATATGAAACCACAGGTATTCATTAAAAATGTTATAATACCATAATTGTGATCTAAACTTCAATCGCATAAAAAATGTATTATATATTTTATAAAAAATAATACGTTAATATTTACAATTTACTATTTTACTGGTTTGCAATTGATCTAGATGATGGTTTGATGAAATAGTAATGAATATTAATTATTGAGTATCTACATATCTAAATCAACATTTATTTAATCCATATAATTTTTTAGGTTTCAAAATATTCAATCTTCTACTCTTACAGAAAACGACTTTTATTAATTCAATTTAAATATTTATTTTTTGTATTTTTTTCTTGTATTTTCAAACTCATAAAGAAATTTTATATGTAAATTTGATAGAAATAATTTATAAATAATTTACTCTCCTAATATTCTTATTTACAAGATAGTTTTTCACCTAATGTTTATTAGTTATTTCATATTTAAATTTATATGAATCAAAATCGCTAATTATTTGTCCTTACTCCATTTTTCAATTGAAATAAAAATTAGTAAACAAGCTGACAATTAAATGTTGCTTTTTTAATTTTTTATTTACTTCGTGTAATTCTTCAATTATCCTTTTAATTTTAAATTTAACAACTTTTTTAATAGTTTTTTAAATATCTTAAGGACATTGTGAAAACACATAAAAGTAATAGAGGAGAGGCCTTCTCACCTTAATAATAATTGAGAAAATGGGTTATCAATATAAATAGTATACGTTTTGTAATTGTCTGTATACCAAAGTATAATAATGATAATAATAATTGCAGTCAGGTTTAATTAATAAAATTAATAATTTTATAAGGATAATTGACCTGTTTGATGGTGTATCAAACGATCAGGATTTATAGGTTAATATAAATGATACAAATGTTGACATATTTCATAATGTCCAATACATATGTATATAAAACGAACAATTGGTTAAATTTCCAAGATATATAAATATAAAGTTAACCACTGGATTAAATCCTAATACATCTGTTTATAAAATGAACAAGTATCTAACCAGTTATTTACGGTAGAGATGACGAAACAACATATAATACCAACAGATCACACTATACTAAAACGGTACACAGGTAACTCGTTAGAACCTTACACATGTCTACTTCATTCTATCATTGCAAATAAAATATATGCAATATTACGGTTTTGGTCACATGGAGAGACTCGAGCAAAATAAAACGATGCTTAGTATAAAACCTACAAAAACCGAAAAATTGTGATGAAGAACTGTGTCTTTTAAAATAACATAGTTATATTGCGTACTATTTTTCTGTCATAAAATAAGCCATAAATCGAGACTAATTTATAATAATTTAATCAAACAATTAATAAATACATATACACAAACATATTGAGTATAAATTTCACAATAATATCAACATAGGCTATATATTATTAAATCATAATTAACATTAGAATTGAAATAAAAATATTATTTCAAAGCAAATGTTCGATTTAAGGGAAAACATATGAAATACAGACTACAGAGATGATGAGAATAATTTGTATCACAGACACATAAAAAAAATTGATAATTATTAAAAGTGAAATTTTGGTTAGCTATACGTGTATATTTTATTCATAAGAACAAAAAATTGCGTACGAAAGATATTTGTTGCAGTACACATTAATATTTACATTTTAAAATGTATTTACATGTGAATTGTCACACACTTGTTTTTTATGCAAACAATATATTGTAGTGTATAACGTATAGTTTATTAAATAATATGGAAATTTGTAATCATTTTATTTCATTGTATCATTATAATTCGTAATCTTACGTTCGCAATCTACAAAAAAATTAAAAAATTATTATTCAAAATTTGTATTCAATTCGTATATGCATATGATTTTAATATAATACGTAACATTGTTTTCATATAAAAATATCATAAATTAAAATTAATATCATAATTTCTTTGTATTTTATACATTATATTAAAATATCTAATCATATAGAAGTAATAATAATAGAAATGCAAATCCTCCTATAAGATAACTCGAATAAAATTGTATTTAAATTTGTATTTTTTTTACAATAAATATGTGATATTTGTCAATAAATATTAAAAGATGTTGTTCATATACAGAATGTCTAATGAAATTCTGCCAAAAGCTTATAATATTTACAAATTATTATAGAAAAAATTATAAATATATACAGAAAAAACGATAATATTATACAATACTTCTAAATTTTTGTATAATCTAACATTAATTTTTAAAAACATACTTACTGTATGCATTAGAGTTTTGAACAACAATTATTATAACAATTATAACAAGACTGAAAACATTAATAACTTTAGAGGAATTCATGATCATTGTCTTCATCGTGTTGTTTAACTGATAATTTATTACAATCCAACTACAATATTTAGCGCATAATAAAGAACCTCAAGAAAATATGTTCATGAGTAAATAACAGACACTTTACTATTTGCTGATGGTAAATGAACTTTGTCAATATATTTAATGTATAATATTCACCAAAACATCTAAAACACTAAAATTTAATTTAATTATTTAAACACACAAATATAATATTCTAGTCGTAATAATTAATTCTGTGCCTTTGATGCACAAGGTTCCAAGTCAATTTTCATTTACATTTCATTTTGTTTATTTAATCTGGTCCGTGTGTTATCCGTTTCTATTATTTTAGATTGATGTCTATAGAGATAGTTTATAAAAACAATACAACTCAAGTTATTAACTATATTCTTAAAATTGTATGACGATTATCAAAGTATGGGCTGGCGCATTATCGTGCAAAAAGAACCAGGGCAATACAATTTTGGTCTTACACATCAAATTCGTGTAAAAGTAGATCCAGGATATCCTTTAAGAATTCTGCGTTCACTGTTTAGCTAGGGCACAAATTCGTGATGGATAATCCCACGAGAATCGAAAAAAGCTATGATTATCGTTTTGATTTTCGATTTGGTCATTCGAACTTTGTTAGGTTGTCCTTCACTCTTACCTCGCCACTCAGCGATTTGGTCTATGGTAGATGGATCATATTGAAAACACCATAATTTGTTGCCAGTTACAATTTATTTAAAAGATTTTTATGCGTGTCTATCTATTTATTCAACAAAATTACGTGAAGCTTCCACACAATTCGGAACGAACTCGGCACACACCTTTTTTTTCCTGAAAACATCGTGCAAAATATAGTAAGCACTTCCTGCACTGATGCTTAGTTTTTCTGGCAACATTTTAATTGTAATTCACCGATTATAAGACAGCAGAATGCGCACACATTCGACACTTTCATTGGTAGTCGATGTTGATGTGCTCGCTTCTCGCGGATCGTTTTCCAACGAATGTTGACCGTTCTTTAACCGCGCATATCACTTGAAAAATTTGCTTTGGCTTAAAAATTCATTACCATACGCAGTTCTTAACAATTAAAATGTTTTCAAATTACTTTTTTCTAACTGGACACAAAATTTAATTGCAGCATGTTACTCCATCTCGAAATATGTGAGGTAGTGAAAAAAATAAATCTACTTCAAATGAACACAGCCGGCCATTGAATGAAGATATAGCGCTGAAATTTCAACTGTTGGTAACTAAAAAATAATAATACATAGTTCCGCCATTGGATTACGTATAGATAGTTGTAGTTTTTATACAAAATTGGTCCCAGAACTTTTTTGATGAGTTATGTACATTTTATTGTTACATTAAATTATTTTCCATTATAGGAAATAATTGATTGTAAATTATTTACTAATTTGACACTAAGCAAACTTAAAGGGTTGCTTTGGCCGCACCATTACTTAAAAAGTAAAAACTATTATAAATTCTTTTTATAACATTTTGCTTATTTATTGAAAATTATAAGGTTTAATAAACGTCATTGTTATTTACAAATTATCAATTATCAATCCAATTAATATTAACCAGTGGGCAGAGTATACAGCATGCTCTATCGAAATTATTATACAATTTCGTCAATATTAAAAACACCCAAATGATCATTATTTTACATAAAAAGATAAAATAGTGAAATCTTTTTAAAACGCAATTGGTCGGGGCCAACTGATTTCCCGTTATACAGGAGTTTCTGTTATAGGGAGACTAAAAGAAATATTTTGAAATAAGTTTTAAAATTATTAGTATAATTTCAAACCAACATCACATTTAAATACATACATACTAAATAAAAGTTTATGTTTAAATTGTATTTTTTTTTTTTATTTACATATGAGATATTAAATTTATAATTTAAAATATTTCGTGATATTTGTTTATTTTTGATGATTAAAAGACTATTTTTTACAATTTACTCATTCGTCTATAATTTTATATTTATTTTTTATAGTGTCGTATAGTTGAGTTTTTATATTTTTAAATCTATTAATAAGTTCTTTCATATTAAAATTTTCGTGTTTCTTCAACTCGATCAATTTAAATTTATCAGATAACTTCAAAGCTACATAACATTTTGACGCTATTTTAAAACGTGGAAAAGGTTTTTGCGATTCTCGTAGAATACAGGACGTTTAGAATTGGTAATGACAATTTTTACATAATAATAACATGTTAAATACGTTTCTATTATAATTATTTTGCGTTAATGTTCGAAAAATCATCATAATAATTGTAACAGCGTAAAAGCGCCATTTAACGTCCGTCATTCTCGAATATTACGTCTGCTGTAGCGTATATTGCAAAATATTGACATTTTCGAATACATTTTTAAAGCAAAATTACACTCTATACTAAATTAAATTAATTGAGGATACAAAAATAAAATAAATTCAAATTGTTAATTTGGAGTGCACGTGTCCTTGCAGATAAATTTGGAATATGGAGAACTCATGCAACCGATTTAATAAAAAATAAAGAAACGATTTTAAAATTATAGAAATCCCATGATAACGATCAAATGAAAACTATAAAACAGCATAAAACCGAATCAGTTAATGTAAACATTGTTATGTACAATTGGTTTTGTGCTACTCGTGCTAAAAATATTCCAATTAGTGAACCAATACTTAAAGAGAAGGTTTTACAAGTAATTAAAAAACTTGAAATTGACATTTAAAGTTACAAAAAATAAATTTAGTATGTTTACCACCAAATACAACGTCACACTGTCAGCCTCTAAATCAAGATATACTACAAAATTTTACCAACAAATGATACTTAGGCGAATATTATTACAGATTGATGTAGTCAAAAACGCTGACGATCTTGCAAAAAGTATTATTGTAGTAGACGCTTTGATGTGGATTAAACAGTCTGCAATGCAGATAACAGCTAGTTGTGTCCCTAAATGTTTTAAAAAATCAGGTTTTGTTTAGAAAAATTTGCCTGTAGGATTAGATAACACAGATCTCGAACACGAAATAATCGTTGGTGAAGTTAAGTTAGTTAATATGCTACCAACTCATATGCTCGGTGAAGAGTTTTTTCGGTCGACGAAAATCTGATCACTGAAGAAGATAGCACTGATACACGGCATTCATCACTACAGATAACGACGAGGAGGAAACAAATAAAGAAACTGAAGAAATTGATGAACCTGAGTGCAATGTATCAAATTATTCACAAGTTGTCATTCAATTAAAACAATTAGCTGTTTTCACTCTTCAAAAAGGTGACGTAGATATTTATAATCTGTTAAAAACCGCAAAAATTAATTTTGAAAAAACTGTTCAAATAAAATAAATTTAAAACAAACTAATATAACTCAATATTTGTAATTTAAATATTTTTTTATTATATATAAATATGAATTACACATTTTTAAATACTTATATGAGAATTTTTTTAAATTTTAAATTATACCTACATTATGAAAAGTCATAAATACATTTTTGGTACCTATATTCATATTTGATACTTATTTAGTATTTTATTTTTAAATTTTTTATGCACTCTATATAGCGATCACCTGGAAGATATTTCACTGCTGTTAACGGTCACCTCTGTAGGACGGTCACCTCTAAATAGCGGTCATTATTTCCGGTCCCTTCGGTGATCGTTATATGGAAGTTCAACTGTAGTTAAATAACGAGACAAGTGATGCATAAACATCTTTATTGGAAAAATACACATTTAATGGTAGGAACAAAATTTGACAGTCCGTGTATTTAAAATATTGTAAGATAATGATAAGTTATATTCTTAAGTTTTAATATAGGAGTAGTGGAACTGTTATGTAATGTTAAAAAAATCACTTGGCACAAATTGTATTGGACTGAATGACAGGACGGTGAAAGAATTGAAAAAGGTCATTTTTTATATTGTTGCTTAGGAATAAGCAAGTTTTTTACGCAATTATGTAATAATTAAATATTGATTATAAGTATAAATGTTAGAGCATTGCACATGCGAGTGAATGGCAACGGTTATGTCTTAATTATTCTAATATTCTCAATAATAATACCTTAGTAGGTAAGTAAGTTACAAAGCTCAGAGTCCATCTTCAGAGCGTAATATCTTGGTCGAGTGTTGTAACTACATTCCCAGCTTGGCTCGTGTCTTACTTTCATTTATACCTATAAAGTGATTATCGATGAAGTTATCATTGACTAGTTTTGCTTGTTATTCCCGATAACAGCTGCTTGTCCTTGACATTCTTTGCATTTAGGTTTTCCTTTTCTACAACGGCAATTACTGGTGATTATCGTTGACCTCATCGTTGACTAGCTGCTTTTGTTTATGATTCCCGGTAATAGCTGGTTGTCCTTGGCATTCTTTGCATTTTTTTAACACATTCATAAGTTACAAAGCATCATACATTGTTATCACAACTGTGGTTATATGAGTAGTAGTAGAAATATAATAACTAGTTTTTTGATGTAGTAGTGTTGATTTAGGTTTACTCAAAGTTAGTCACATTCCACAAACAACAGATTATGTAAGTATTAACTCACTTTTTTTTATTACATCTTTTTTATTATTATAAACAAATTTGATGATATCATTTAAAAATCATATTTCAGTACATTTTATACCAAAGCTAACATATTATAAACGTTAACACGTTAGAAAATAATGTTGTTTTCCTATAATCGATTTTATTTTGGAACTAAAATATGTTTAAAATTAAATAATAAACACCTACAATATGTATTTTATGATTAACTAATTAATTATTTAGATTAATCATTTTTGAAATCAAAGAGTACTTAGATGTTTCAAAATAATTTAAGTCCCTTATTAATAAAAAATTTTAATTAAAAAAAAAAATCAAACTTTTATGAAGTTCGTATAAAATATTGTAAATTCGATTCAGTTACTACCAAATTTTTTACTAATTTATGGATATAAACTTGTTTAAATAACTGACTACTAAATTATTTTATATATATATGTATATATATTATTATATATTAATACATATATAATATATATAATAATATTTTAAACCAATGTCAGTACTTTACATTACTAAATATTAATATAATATTCTACCTAGGAGTAAATTAATGGATCTTACATACCCTTGGCATCAGAATTATGGAAATTTAAAATTATAAAACTTATTAAATGAGTTAAAACTTTAAAAATTTTAGTGAAATTCATGGTTATTATATTTTCGTTATACTTAAAGTGAAAAATTATTATAATTAAATTACAGTCGTTTAAACTGTATGAAACTCGAAAAAATTTGATGTCGAATTAACAACTTGCCAACTGTAGCGTTTGATCGGGTGAATAAATAACTTCAATACATCAAGTGTATAATAAAATAAAATAGAAATAGACTAAATCTTATACGTCAATATAAGAGTCAAGACAACAATAATTAGTTTATTTCATAGAATATACTAATACTCTAAAATTACACGAAAGACAAATGAATGCTTGGCATTTAAATAGATACATGTTTAGACGTGATCACTGATAGAGGTGATGCGCCCTTCTCTCTGGACACTGCTTTGCATTAGCGTGGCAATAAGATTGAGTGTCTTCAACCAGTGCCGACCAATACACCGAGTGAACACAGTGTACTTTACTGTGACTTTTACTCGTAACACGTCGTGTGACTATGCACTCGGTTTGCTTTTGTCTACGTTTGTGCACGATAACTGTCATCTACCAATACCTTCAATATATCACACCTTCATCGTTATCGTCATTCACCATCACCGTCACCATTTCCACCTTCATTTGCATCGTAGTCTACCACACTGTCAACAACATCTAATACCCATCATCATCAATACCACGGTCTTATTTATTATACATTTAAATAATATAATTAATGAATAATAGTTGTAATAAGTATTTTTCTTCTCATTACCTTCTGCTGGCCAGCACACCCTTGTGCCCCAATTATAATTGTAAAATTCATTAAAATATTAGTATATTAGTCCTCAATTATAATAGCAAACATAACAGTATTTAGTTTACTTCGATTGATCCAAAATAGTATTATACAGTTCATTCAAAGCCGGATCTTATCTTAGTGATCGAACAATATAAGTACATTCTTTAAATCAGTTATATAATTTTTAGTGGGTCTTTAGTATTTTATAATATTAAAATTTTTTTTTGTGTGATTTTAATACTAATATACTGTAATTCTATTGCTTCGTACATAGAAGGTTTTATCTTGTAATATATAATAATAATACAGCAGTATATTTTTCTGTACAATTAACTAATTATTATAACTTTTAATTTTGAAAACATATATGTATTTTAGTAGATTTACATAAATAAACTACTGATATAATACATTGATAATATTTATTTATTAAAACAAATGTGATTTTCGTACGATTTGATTACGATTTACATATGATTTGTTCGCCGTTCAATCGAGACCACATTTCTTTATGTGCGGTTAGTCGTCACCACATACTGCATATACTAATCTATTATGAACGTGAGCGTAACATTTATAATTTAATTTTCTGTGGCTCTTAAAAAATCAGAATTATTACAAATACAATTATAATATATGATATATATGATATATAATAGTAAAGAATAGAATAGATATATTTAAATTTATAGTGTTAAATATCTTTATTAATATGTAATTCTTCCAAAACGAAATTTATATAAATATTTTGTTGTATATTTAAAAATTCTAAGTCATTATCTATATTAAATGTAATAAGATGATTATTTTCTAAAAAATGTTTTGCAAAATTTTAATTTGGATTAATTTTTTGGATCTTATTCCAAAGATGTGTTCTTTATACCTTGTATTATTAAAATTGCTATTCGTTTTACCAACATAAAACTTATTACAACTACATTTAAATTTGCAAATACCATGAAAATTTAATTTATTAAAATTATTATTTGGAAATTTTTTTATTTTATAATTTATTTGTTTGATTAAATTATTATTAGTATTGAAAGCATTTTTAATATTATTTACATTATTATTTAAAAAATTTATGAACTTTTCTGATTATAAATTTTGATATTTCATACTACAATAGTTAATTAATTGTTTAGGATTTTTTATGTTTTCTTTAATTTTCTACGTATTCTATTGACTATATTCAAATCATATTTATATTTAAGTGCGATATGTAATAAAATGCTCATGTTAATAATTATATTCATTTAAAGGAAAGTGCTTAAGTCAATAAGAAATTGAGTTAAAAAATACAATATTTTGTGAAAAAGGATGATTGAAATCATATGGAATATTAGAATCAGTTTATGTAGTTTTTCTGTGAATATTAAATTCAAATTTTTAATTAACTAAGCTAACCGTAAGATTTAGAAAATTTATCTTATTATTTAATTGTATTTCTAGGGTAAATTGAATATGTTCATTAATTTTATTTAAATTATTAGCCATAATTTCTGCTTGTCTATTTGTACCTCTGAATAAAATGAATGTATCGTCTGAATAAATGTATGTCTGAAATAAGCTTTAATGAATAGACTATATAATTTGTTAAAAATGTATTATTTATTACATAATCTATTAAGTCTAATTCCGATAATAGTGCACTTAAAAACCCAGCCATTACTAGACTTACTTTTTGCGTATATTTAATGCGTAGAATTTAGGAATGTATGTATACAATTTTTTTAATCAAGGGAAATCATTCAATTCATTTCTCGATATTTCTCATGCTTCGACCGATCGTATGGCATGATGGCCTACCGTTTTAACTTCGTAATTTTCTACCATTTCACTAATTCTTTTAATCAGATTCTACTTAACAGATCGATATTTTAAATTTCGCTTTGGTTAGTGTACTTCAGAAATGGCTGTAATCAATGCAGGAGTACCTCAAAGAGGTATACTATCTCCCATAATTTTTAACCTATATGCCTCAGATCTACTAATAATACAAAACTTCTTAAACACGTTATATACCAACTTTGTCACTCTTTTCACATATACTTTTTGTGCTGTTTAGTAGAGATTGTGATGAGCGATGAAGATAACTACGGGTCTCGACATTCAGGTAAGGTCCCAGAGTCTTAGAATTTAACCTTCGGAACTTACTCGCTTGCAGGCTCCATAGGAGTTTAAGAGTCTAAACAGTTGATGTCTGGTTTTATTAAATACCCTAAGATAGTAGAAGCGAAATTCGCTTCAAGGCACGTCCAACTAATGACACGAGGAAAAATAGTAGTACAGGTGTTGTTGAAGTCCCGTCATGAGAACCACCTCGTTGTCTTAGCGATACGGATCGAGCAGAGCTCGTCTGGGTTTCATTTGTGCATGCTGAGTTTTTTTAAGATCGTTAAACCTTCTGGCCACCCACGTTCGTAGGCGTGCATCGTTATGTGAATGTGGTATGGGATCTTAGATTCCCCCGTCTTGGTCGACACCATTTCAACTGGTGTCTCACCCGATTGTTGCTCCCGGCCGAGTTGTCCTTTGCCTCGACCCTTGAGTAACACCACGTGATACAAGAAGGTTCGAGGTTTGTATCCTGACCATTAGGCCGACAAGAAATCCAGGTTCATAATGTCTTGAATTGTGAATTAAAAACATGTATAGCAGCTCATTGTTGGTAATTAAAATGTTATTAATAATGATACTATTTTAAAATATAAATAAAATTAGCACAAATATTAAGGTGGGCTTGAAAATTAACATGGTCAATCCTTATTTATTGATAACAAATATGCAAATATACAATCTTAATCATGGGGGTCATAATTGGGGTCATTACTATAGTAGTTATCTGGTGTAGAAATATATAAAGATGGTGTGAAGGGTATTTCAGAAGAATTGGAAGACTGCCCTGGACATTGTGTAGCTAAAAAGCAAACAAAATTAATTATGCAATATGACAAAACCAACTCTACATAGATTACAAATATAATTTAATGTATAATTCAATATAATAAAATGAATAAAATGTAAAATATTTATTAATGTCCTTTGCTGTCGATGCTAAATGAAAACAATAAAAAAAAATAAAAATATAATTAAGGAACTATATGAACATGAAATAAGACCTTAATTAATTGTTTATTAATTATGAACATTATGATAAATGTTCTTTTTGTGTAGTGCAATGCTGTAATCATAACTTAATTATATATAAAGTTTACATAAGTTTTAAAATTCTCTTTCTCTTCCCTTGAGTACATCCATTAAAAAGAATTTAACAATTGAGTAATGATTTCTTTGTAATGATAATTTTTTTTTTTAAAAAAAGTGAATTTTTTTTTGTGATTTTCGAAAGATAAATAAAGCGATTTCACTGAATATAAATTTGTTTCATTACCTTGGTTAAAGCTGTATTGGTTGGCGCTATCGGAATTATACAATCCGGCAGATGTGGAACTTGATGCTTGGTTGTAGTACGAATACTGTTCCGCATACTGTGCATCAAAATATTCTAAAATAAATAAGACATTAAATATTATTACAATATTTTAGAGAATATAGTTGAATTATTGACTTAGGAATGGAAATATATCGAGTTATTCCCTTACTACATAATGTTTGTTTGATGTTGGGTAGTAGATAATATTGAATAATGGTAGAAAATATTAGTGGTAGAAAACATTAATGATAGAAAATAATAGACAAGTTTTTTTTTAGAATACTTGATAATTTTATGAATTAATAATTTCATATAAAATAATAGTTTTATGATGAGATTTATAATATTTATGAGAAAATAATTGAATAGCTGTTATTGTACAACATAGCAAAATGTATTATATAATATTACAACATTCTGTTAAGACAATAAAGAACTATGTATAAAAAATGGCAGTTTTTTAATTAATATCACGAACGTGACGTAGTGAATAGTTACACTTTATTAAAAAAAAATTGTATGATGCTATCTGTATATTCACTATTGTCAATATCTTTAATTTATGTTTTTTGATACATGTGCGAAGTATTATTCATCAATACCTGGACGTGGTTGGTCGTTGTAGAATTGGGTGAAGACATTATTGTCACTTTGACCATAGACAGATTCACTTTTTAGTGATGAGTTGAAACTTTGACAATATTTAACTGGGCCTTGCTCAACAGAATTACCTAATAAAAAACAATGAACACTATATATTTCCAGAGTAAATTATTAACTATGAATTATGACTTAATCTAAGACTTGGTATGATAAAAAATTAAGTTTGATAATAATAAGCACTTTACAATATATACGAATATATAATTTTATATTTACCATAATATTTATATTGAAACTATTATTTTACATACCAATATATTGTAGAAATGTATCAATCATATAATTATAATATGCCGTCGATAAATCTAAATAAATTAGTAAATCAATTAATATAGTTGTTTTCTTACATACATTGTAAACCAAAATTATACTTATTATATATAACAGCATATTTCAGATTATTTTTCTATAATATTATTTTACATTTGTGTATAAAATAATAAGCTTCAAAAACAATATTTGTTAATTTCGAGTGTTTCTAACTGAACGTATGTATAGTATATAGTATAAAATTGAAACTTGAGGAATGCTTAATTCAATTATATTATATATTGTATTTGTTTATAAACAATTATTATTTGTGAATATGGTTAAATTTTGTATAACTTATTGGTATCTTATAAATTCTTAAGCCATCAAAGCCATCAAAATTAACAAATTTAAAATGTAATGAAATATATTATTGTTTGAAAATCAGTTAGCTAATGTGGTAAATCAAATCAAAATAAATATACTGTATTTATAAATGATTTACGTTTCTATCAAATTTGTATTTAAGTATATAAATTAAAAACAAACTGAGTTTTTAATTTATTTACTTAAATACATATTAAATAAACTATTCTTTAAAAAAAATGATCTCATTCTGATATCCGTCACGCGAATTGATTCATTCTTCTCATAAATCATTCAGAAGCAGAATTTTAGTTATTTAGATGAAAATATTTACAAAATATACGTACTATTCATAGTCTTTGTAATAACTTCATTATTAACCAGAAAAACGAAATTATATTTTAGAATGTTTTGTTTGTTTGCTATTCAATAAAATTGTTGAAAAGAATCACCACTAACTATTTGTTTACGTTTATTGATTTCTTTTATTCTTAGTATCATTTTCTTGTCAAAACATACAAATTTAATATATGAGTAAAAAAACGTTTAATATTGTGTCACCCTAATCTACATTTGTTTATATATATATTAGTTTTATTGAATATGTGGTTAGTTCTTTTTATTCCTTAATGAAACATGTTATGATAGCCAAATTATAACTTTTAAATTGGATAACGGCATTATTATAAACATATGAGATAAGTTAGAGATTCTAACTTTAGTGCAAACAATTTAGGATGACTGAATAGGACCACTAATATAATCTCAAGAATTATGAAAGTAACTCGCGCTGATGATAACAACGTAGTTGTCGAAATACGTATACACGGTTATTGTGTATAATTTTTGTGATTTCGCGTTTTAAACATTTGTGTATAATTATGGACTTCTTAATTATTTTTAGATACTTGTGCTCTCTCAACAACTAAAGATTTGTTATTATTAGTCACGCCTTTTTTTTCAAAATGTTAGTTAATAATTATTTATTTAAAGAATATACATTGCAAAACAAATTAAAATATTGTATATTTAGGAAAATATTTGAATTAAATTGGCTTACCGATATTATAATATGCATATGTCAGTGCTGCCTTGGCATCACCTTCACCTCAAAACAAAAATAATTAAAAATTCAATTTATATAATATTTTCCATCGACTGGAAGACGATAGGCAGCTTTTGAAGTCATAAACCATTATAAACTTATAAATATCTTTTTAAATAACATATTACCGTATTAATTTCAAGAAAATTACTTACTATCAAAACCTGATACTTTCAAGTAATCTATAAAATAATATTAGTATTAAAATTAATTAATTTTATTGTATAAATTAAACTATAAATCATGTCACGTATTGATTTCGTATAATAATTATTGTTAGTGTTTGTCATAGCACAATTTTATGTTGAGCCATGTTATTTCTTATGATATTTGTAGTACTTAACCAATAATAATAAGTTCGTTCAATTATTATCATACATAATTCATAGAAATTAGTTTTGGAATTATATTAATTTTTTTCATTGTCTTCTCTCCCAACAATTTGAGGTCAGCCACCCTAATCCTAAATTTTCACCATTGTACTTGACCAATTACATTTGAAATATTTATGCCTGCCTTATTCAATATACATCAACAATTACATTGAACCAACTCTTTTTCAGTCTTTTCTTTTCTGCTCTTTACTTTTACATTAATTTGCTTATCTTATACCATTATTTTTAATTCTTCTCCCATTTAAATATGTCTAAATTATTTCAATTAAACTCTCCCTTTGTTGTCTCGTATCGAAGCTATTTTTGTAATACCTACATATGAAGTGTGGCTATTTAAAAACGAGATTTGGGATAAAAAAATTGTTTGCTTTGCAACATTTTAACTATAACCCCTTCTATGACTCCCCACTTGTATTTTCACATCGCTGCATACTCCTCTTCCATTGTTCAAAGTAGCGCTGTAAGTCATCAAATATGAGGCCTTTGAGTTAAACTGCCACTTTTATCTTCACCTCTTCTACTGTTTGAAATTGAGTTATTTTAAAAGCAGTCTTAAGTTTTAGAAATAAATAAAAGTCGCAAGGTGCTAGATCTGGTGAATACAGGTGGTGCATGAATATTGGTATGCGTTTATCAGCCAAGCATTGCTTATCGATGAAAGCATTGTGAATTAGCGCATTGTATTTATGTAGAATCTAGGCATTGTTTTCCACAAGACTGGTCTTTTCTTTCTTACTCTTTCTCTGAGCTCAATCAGGACTTCAATATAATATTTTTGATTTACCATATCACCTGGAGGCACCCATTCATCTATTATTATTCCTTTAATATCGAAGATAACGATAAGCATCGCCTTCAATTTGAATTTGCTCATTCAAAATCTTTTAAATGCTCAATGAAGTTGGAATGCATTAATTGTCGTAATGTTTCAGGATTATATTGAAATATCCATGTTTCATCACATATGATGACATTTTTCAATAAATTTTGGTTGCTCATACAGCCATTGTGTGATGTTGGAATAACTGACTTTTCTCTTGTCTTTTCGATTCTGGGTGGTCCTATATATTTTTAAATTGTACAAATATATTTCATGTTTAATAATCATCTAAAATTTGACGAACTGTTTCATTATCAATATTCACCATATTTTCAATTATTCGTATACTGAATTGTCGGTCATTTCGAACAATTCATTGACTTTTGCGATGTCTTCGTCAGTTTTTGATGTACAAGGATGATCCAGATGTTCGTCGTCGTCTACCTCTTACCATTTCTCACTAAAAAATGTTTGCCCCTTAAAAACTCAAGTACGTGACGTGTTTATCTTCCCATACACTTCAGTAACATTTTAAGACATTTTGTCGGGATTTTTTACTTTAAAATTTACTTAAAAATATCAAATTAACACGTTGCTCGATTTTAAAATTCGGTATAGTTCCGGGTAATATAATAGTGTAGTATCGAATTCAAACAACGCGTGAATGCAATTTAAATGACCAAACCAAATAAAAATTATATAGTCTAAAGTAAAATACTTTATTACCATATATATGGTAATATAACTATAATTACCATAATCTTATTACAAACAACCTAATCTTATTTCAAGAACTTATGGGACAATAATCCCATTTTTAAATAGCTATACCTTGTATATATATATACTTTTAAAATTATTTATATATACTATTGTGCACAGTTAAGGTACTTAAATATTTTAAAGCTGTTACATATATATACTATTTAGCCTTAATAGCAAAATTACCATTACAAATTTTATTCTTATTGAAATCTTCAATGTTTTTTATATACTCTAGAAAAAAAATATATCGCTTGTAATATATTTTCATTAGAAAATTAATATTACACAAATTATTGAACAGACATTTTCTATATAATACACAGACCCAATAAAAGCAACTAAAATCATTAGAAATTTAATCTACCATTTCTGATTAACAAATTAATAATGAATTTTATTTATTAGTCGTTCCTATTAATCCATAATTACTGTAAACTTAAAGAAAAAATAATTTGTTATTTTTAATTGCTAGAGGAAAGTAAATTTGTTCTCTACAATTTAAGTACATACATATATTGGTAAATTATTATTATTTAAATAAATATTGGTTTCAACCTATATGATATTAATATTGACCACAAAACATCTGACATATGACCTAATTTTAATCTGAAAATGCACTTGTTCATAAATTATACACTTTTTTGTGTAAATATATGGAAAGCACATAATTTAGTTTAACAAGTTGACTGCCATAAGTAATTTAGTTTTCTTACTTCCATTGTCATGAACATCATGTAGGGGACACACCATGTTACTCTCACAGGCGATGAGCATCAATGTCAATGCTAACCTTTTTTCTAATTTATATTGGTGCATTCAGATTGATGCCCAGTATTTCTAATTGCATTAAATAGAGGATAAAACTAAATAAAATATTAAACCATTTGTAGCACTGGGACTATTTGCTTTAAAACTTGTATATTTTATATTAAAATAAAACAAAATATTTGTACGCGTTCATTTATTTTAAAGAATACTTTTAATTAAACAAATGTTTCAACATATTTCACAGTATATAGTATATAGTATGATTAAATTATTGCAGTAATCAATTATTAAAATCTCAAGTAAAAACTAAAAACTTAAGTTTATTAATATGTTGTTATGCATTAAGTCGGGTGATAACAGTGAGCATACAATATGATGCTCGCGGAAAATTATTATCACATTCGACATAATAGACAATGAAACGTTAAAAAAAACGAATGCTATAAGTAATTATGTTTATAGCATTTGTTTCGGTAAAAATAAAATGTACTCAAACGAAATAAATATATTTTAAGAATTGATACAAACCTTCGATGTTATTAATACACCATTCAATTGGTTTAAGAATTATGTTGTCCGTTAAAACTAAAAATAGGATGAATTCACTTAAAGGCCATTTGTCATAAATAAATTATATTATATTATAAAATTAATTATTAAATTGGTTTAAAAATGTCATTAACGCTACATACTCAAAATATATATATCAAAGAGATATTTTAAATATATTTGTAAAAAAACTGAAAAATAATTTATACAGTTTAATCAGACCTTTTAAACTTTTATTAGCGCATATGATAGTATTTAAAAATTTAATTAATAAAACCTCAAAAATTAAAAACAATTAAATATGCCTCGATTAATATATATATATATATTACAAGAACATTAATTCTAATATTGAAACCAAATTAGGGTTTGATTTAAAAAAAAAAAATTACTTTTTTTTGAGCCTTTTGTTTTATATGAACTGACTAGAAAAATTGAAAAAATATATTCTATATTTTATATGTACGTATATACATGATTTCGCTTCAAATATAATGACATAATTTTTTTGTTCCATAACCTACACAATCATCAATAGAATCTCTTTAATTTAAGCATAAAGATTATATTATACGGCTAAAATATTAAATGTGATAATGCTCTTAAAGGAAATTAGCTGACGAAATATTCAAAGTAATTAATTTCTTCATATTGTATAGTTTCTACTCAAATGGTACTATCATCACCAGCGTAAACCTGAAATATTCAATTCATGGACTATGATATTGAGGGAAATTCGACTTCACATAAGCTACAATTCCATTCTTTTCACTGAAATTGTATTAGCCAACCATATTTTCCGGGACTAATATTAGACTAACTAACGTTTCTTAATATTTGAATTTGTTGGATTACCCATTGCCTACGTCGTCGAATCAGTGGCAGTCAAACGTGAGAGAGAATGAAGGGAATAATCCCCCCCCCATTACCTTTTCGTTATTATGTATTAGTTTTAACAGTATGCCGTTTATCACCTATTGAAAAATAATTAAAAAAAAATACATAAATATAAATAATTTTTGCTTACAAAAATTTAATAAAACTATTCATAAACTTTGGTATCAATTTTTTTTCTGATGATAGAAACAATTAACTTCTAATTTACTGCTGGAGTTGTTTCATAACCATGGTTTTTACTTAGTTATTATATTTCTATATTATCTATCAGGGTGTGAGATTTCAATCGATCAAAGTTAATATACTTTTCATCCATTTTCTCCAATAATGAACAAATATATTCGTATACATCATAATATCAATTGAGAGAATCCATCGTGTTTCATAGAATTTAAGGTATCGTGTTTGTTTTGCACTCACGCATGATGATATTATATGGTTCTTTAAATCCTGACTTGCTTTATTGAATATGCGAAAAAAATTTATAACATCCTTAATTGTTTCTATGCAGTTTTTTTCTAGGCGCTTTTGAAAAAAACGAAAAATGACCTCTCTAAAGTACCAACTAGATGCTATTTGCTATCGGAAACAAGATATTACTGTGACAATCGAAACACTCATGGTAAAATTTCGTAATTAAATGAATGAATAAAACTCGCATTAAAGTTTGCATTTAATTGTGACTGATCAAGTTTTTGTTTTTTTATTGGCAAACTACCTACGAATGACTCATCAGCATCAGAATTTGAAGTCATTGAAACGATGATTGTATTTTATGGTTTAAAAAACTTTAAATCTAACCAAATTTCATTTTAACAAAACTTTCTAAATGTGTATAATCCATAATAGTTGAAAATATGATTGAATAATGCACAGTTCAATAATTCACATTTATATTATGTCGTAATGATTACACATCGATTAAATACGACATTCGTAATGGAATAAACGTATTGTACATAAAGTGAATAATGTTAAATAATAGGTAACAAATATTTTTTCTAAAATTCCAAATTTCCAATATCCAATAGTTAATGCATAAATAATAGTAAATAACGTACGGCTCCCTAGCAGCTACTACTCTTAAAAATTAACGTTTTCAATTATTAAAATGAATTTGTAAGTCCGATCTTAAAATTCTCATGAAACCTCTTATCCTTAAAAACTGATATACAGCGTTTCCCCATCCTCTAACGCGTTTAGTATACACATTTGCATAACCAAGACATTTTATTTTTGACGCTGAGTCAATTTATTGTCATTAAATTATTACAATATATCATAAAAGCTTATAAAGTTTCCTTATATATTATAAAATAATATATTTTAAAAATATAGTTATAATATTTCGTTTTGAATGCGTACCGACTATATACCCTTTCATAATAAAGTCCGGTTCTTAAAGACTAATATATTTAAACACAAATTTACTTTGTTGATAGTTTATAAGTTTAACGAAAATAAATACAATAATAAATTGACTAAGCTATCTATAATTATAAAAATAAATAAATTCTTCAAAAACAATAATTCCCAACTATTACGTACAAGCATATATGTATTTGATATTCATGTTTCCAGGCATAAAATATAAAATAGATAAAATCCAAAGTTAATTTACCAAGCAAAATTATGAAAACAAATTTTTAACAAAACATTATTTTTGTAAATACCCACTTTATTTATTTAAATGAATTTATTCAACAAAATAGATTTCACGAAGTTTAGTAAGGAATAAATAAATAAATGTGTATATACATAGTAAAAGGAAGATGAACAAAAAATATGTCTCGATTATGCAATTGTATATACTACACGAGTTAGAGAATAGGGAAACGGTGTATACTAAAATCAGATTTTGAAGGGTAAGAGGTTTGACGAGAATTTTAAGATTGGACGTATAAATTCATATAAATAATGGATAAAACTTTATTTTTAGTGGTGTTGAGAGCTAAGAAGATGCATAAAATGTTCGTTTTTTTTGGATAAGCGAATGGTGTATAATTCCAAATTTGGTCATACAAGTTCATATTAATTGCGTTCTAAATATCTATGAAAAAAAATTAGAACAAATTAAATGAGGGGGCTGAGAAGACGTACGTTATTAAATGTTCATTGATTGTATTACTTTCATGTAAAGTAATTCAAAATGACGTACATATTTTATATATCTTCCTAAATTTTGGGAGGGGTTTAACCCCCCCCCCCCTTTTACATTTCTATAGATGAATTATTGATTGAATTAGCAAAAAAAAAAATAGATTTAATATTTTAATAATAATAAAATTATAAAATAAAGTGATCTTATATCCTAAAATTAAATTTATTTTTCAATGATCAAAGATCATGTTGAAAAATCTGCCTGATCCCCCCCCCCTAAGACTAAATCATTTGACCACCACTGGGCGGAGTATTTTACGATACGAATCAGGTTTGGGGAACGAACACATACACTTATCAATCAGATAATACTCTCATATTAGTAATATGGTATTGTATTTATAGGGTTAGCGGAACAAGGGGTAAAAAGGTTGAAATTAAGGACAGCTTTGGTACTGGTTAGTATCATATAGGAACTTATTATGTTTTCAGTTATAATATGTTCCAATAAAGTGTGTTATAAAAGTAATTTGCTTAAAATAATGTTTCCATGGTTAGACTCAATATGCAAAGTGCGTCAGCTAAAACATTTAATAAAATATATATATACATTGTATTACTACAGAAATACTTTACAAATTAGTTTTTTTTTTTTAATATGACCAGAGAGTCTCATCATATTTATAAAAAGTCGATTCAACTTTGGAATAATTCAAGTTTCTCTCACCAGATCTTACCGAAAAGATCTCCATATACATAAAGCTATATTTAGTGTATCTCCAAGTATTCGGTTTCCGGTTATATGTCAAAACTGTTTACGCTACAGCCACATACCCAAAGTTTGTTATATTAAGCCCATTTGTGCTCATAACGGGACATCTGAATATTATATTGTTACGGATCCATCCCTATTGAAGTTCAATAAATAACTATTTAGGGGGTTAGATCTCGAATTTAATCAAATATGTCTATAATAAAAATGTATATATATAAACTGGTATGGGTAATACGTTAATACGTTTATTAATAACAATAAACGGAACAGAAGTGATATTTTATGCAACTTAATACGGACAATACAAAACAATACAAATAAATGTAACATAACACATATAACATTGTGGACTCACAACCGGGATACAATGACCATCAATATTGATGTCTGGCAGCACGGTGATTGACTTGATCTGTTGGTGTACAATTAATACAGCTGTGCAATCCAGTGGATGGTGATATGTTGAAGATACTAGCAACATTCACTCACGAAATCGCCATACAAACTATCTTAATTCTTCTGCCTTATGGCGATACCATCATAGACAAAAAATTATATTTCCAAACATTCGATATAACAATGACAACACAATGGAGCGTTGCACTTTTAGACTTCACACGGCGATGATTCTCGGCAGAGTGGTCGTAATTATTGTACGTTAAGTTAATAAAGACCGCAAAATACCACAACGTTAATTATTCGCGGCCAATCATTAAATAAATATATTTAATTAGATGATGTGTACTGAACACTATAGTTAATTGTCCATCTAAGGAAGCGACTATACCATTTTCTTGTTATTTTAAAGGTTCTTACCTAGTTCATATCCGGAATAGTAAAAAACAACATTAAATATTTATAGCTACGGAAAATATTTCATTTCCAGGATACGTTACATATTAACTTAATATAATTAATTTTATTAAAAAACAACATTGTTGACATATCATCGTTTTTTCCTGATATTTTATCAAAATCTATGTTTAATATTGTAAGAGATCTCAGCAGTATTTCTATTACCGTATCAGGCGTTTACTAATTTATCACAATCCTATAGAATTATTAAAACTAATAATAATAACAATAGTAAATTCACTCATAAAAGAATTAATTGTACTTCTTCTAAACGTATAAATCATCCCACTTAAGATAATATAGAATACTCTTTTTCAAACGATAAGTTCTTAAAATACATGTCATAGAATACTCACGCCCATCCGGTAGGCAAATTCTAAGGATATTTTCCTTAACCGAGCAACCTTCCAAAACACTGATAAGTACTCTCCTTCCACCTCCTCTCTCAATAAATTAAACGCTATTTACGTTACATTATAAATTTTCTCTTTTCCATTCAATTACTAATGCTACATGGATTCGAATTTGGAAATAATTTATTAACAGTGCATGCATACAATTAATCCTTAAATCATCTCCCCCCCTCTAGTTATACAAAGCACTTATCAAAATTTCAATCCAACATCTTACGTGATATCTAATATTTTAATTTTATACTAAAAAAATATAAACACTAAATTTTAAGTGATAAAAATTTACAATATAAATCATAATGCTGTAAGCAACTATAGCAAACAAACGGTTTAGTTCCATGAATTTAAAAATAAATTTCATTTATGAAGTGAATTGTATTAAATGTACTAGTCGTCAAAACTAGTGTCATCCATATTAATATTTTAATTTAAAATCACTTATATGTATTTACAGAAGTCGAAATAAATAATGATATAAAAATATAATAATATATTTACAGACACAGGGTAGTTTTATTCATTCAATTTTAAATTAATGTTTAGTATATTTGTCAGACAAATCTGCAATTAATGAAAGAGACATCATTATTAAATTACTCACGATTGAGATATGCATATTTGAAAGCATCTTTACCATTGAAGTTTACTACATGGTGAAAATGAAAGAACAGTTTAAAATAAGTTGTATTATGTTTAATGCGTTAGAATTTGATATCACATTAATGAATGCATATAAGTAAACTAAAGTATATACTTTATAATTATATAAGATACCAAGAAAAAAATAATGTTCTTTATTGTATATATTATAAATATTAATGATTTTACTAACTGTTCATCCCTCCATCATTTGTTAGTACATCTACATTATAATTTAACATTTAAACAAGTATTAATACACAAAGAATACCTATTTGACTAGAGCTACATTAATAGTAAATATTTGTTTTCATAATAAAAAGTTAGTTTATATTTAAATTAACCACATATTATTTAGTATGTCTCATTTTAATATCCTATTATGTATAAATTTGAAGTAAGTGAAGTATTTCAAACATAAATAATTAGCGATGTATTTTTAATATGGTAAATACAAAATGACCATGGGATAAAAAGTTTTATGTGATCTCTTAAAACATTAAATTAATAATATTATATAATTTTGTAGTGTTTCAACCCATAACACAGAATACAATTTTGGAGCTATAGATTTAATGACGAGAATATGTGCCACGGCAATCAATAAAAACAAATTTGATATTCATGAACGGGATTTATACGCCTAGATTCAAAACAATTTTTATAAACAACTGACTTCTAAATGAAAAACTCATCACAATCATTTAAAAAAAAAAATATGAAATACTTCATAGATCTATATTTAAGTCGTTTTAACCATATTTAAAAATCATAAGTAATAACATATTTTAAATACCTAAAATTTAAAAATTACTGTTCAATATTCTTACTTATACAACGATTAACTACAAGAAAGAAATCAGTTATTATTAATGGAATTTTTTTATATTAGTTCAATTTTTTTTTATTTTAGAAAAACTAATTTGACACCTAAATAATTTTGGCAATACAATTCTGGTCCATCTGCATTGGAAACAACTAAAAAATGTATATTAATTTGTTATAATTAACATGAAATTTATAAATTTCCATTATGGGATAGGTTTAAATCTATTGATTTTTTGAATTTAAAATATTTTGGTTACATATAATATTGCATTAAAATAATAAATTATTTATATCCGATTACAATTGAGAAGTCCAAAAATAAATTAAGCAGTTTGTAAAAAAAAAAAATCATCAGCCATAACCATATTATATGTTCGCCGTTGCCGTTCATTTTGAAACAGTTGACGGCAATGACTGGTGCCTTCATCGAATCCAAGTGTATAAAATAAGAATAAAACATAAAATATAGGCATACGTAATATATATATAATTTACAAAGAAATGGCACTCGCTGTTAACAAACTTATCAATATCTTAATTTACATAAAAGAAATATACATATATATATATTATACATAACCCCTGTGGTTCCAGGGTTAGAATAGGGCCAAAGCAACTCCTGCTTATCGTAAGAGGTAATTATAAGGAGGTAACGGAGGGAAGCAGTTCCGTTATTACCAACCATTGGCGATTTCTGTAACAGAAATAACAGTAATGGAAGGACATGGTAGAGGCAGCTTGGAAATATTTCAAGTACAGGCTCACCAACTGCGATGCAGCAAGCAAGAGTGAAACTACTGCATTAGACATCCCTAACCTAAATAGCAAATGATGCGTCTCTTATATTACTAACGTACTGATCATGGAATTCAGATGACAAGATCCAGCAAGGGAAGTGACAAGACTTCTCAGGTCGTTAGCACACAAAATCCTTATAAAGAAAAAACCAAAAAAACAAGTTTAACATTGGCACATGGAACATTAGAACAATGAAAAAGGACCGAAAGTTAGAAGTAGTATCAGAACAAATGAAGCAAGCAGAGCTTGATATTGTTGGAACAAGTGAAACAAGGTGGGCAGGAAATGGAGATTTCACTAATGAAGAACTAAAAATTATACACAGTGGGAATGAAAAAAGAGGAAGAAATGGTGTAGCAGTAATTTTAAGAGGAAAATGGAAAAATAATGTTTTGAACACATATCATGTAAATGATAGAATTATGATGATTAAACTGAAAGCTCAACCGAATTACTTATACATTATTCAAGTATATTTTCCTACAACAAATAATAGAGATGAGGAAATTGATAATATATATGAGCAACTTGAAGACCTGGCGAATCTAACGGAGGATAATTCCAACCTCTTCATTATGGGAGATTTTAACGCATCTGTAGGTGGTCAGGTCTCACAATATACCTGTCTAGGAAAGTTTGGTTATGGAATTATGAATTCAAGAGGGCAAAGGCTGATTGAATTCTGTGAACAATATGAACTAATTATCTCCAATACAATATACGAAGTTACAAATCGAAGAAGATACACTTGGAAATCACCAGGTGATATAAGAAGACTACAAACTGATTACATTCTAGTCAAAAATAAATTCCGAAATCAAATAAAATCTAGTCATTCTTACCCTGGTTTTAAGATAGATAGTGACCATTTACTGGTTATAGCAAAGTGCGATATTAAACTAAGAAAAAGAATTAACACTAGGAAATATAAATGGGATATAGAGAAACTCAAAGATGCCGCAACATTGGAAGAATTTAGAAAAGAATTGGGAAAGAAAAATGAAGAAGCCAAGACATGGGAGGAAATCAAATACAACATAATTGATATAACTGAAAAAGTATTAGGAAATAATACTATAATCCCTAAAAAACCATGGATAAACCAAAATATTTTGGACTTGATCAAAGTAAGAAACTCACTAAGAGAAACTGATTACAATGAATACAAAAAGGTAAAGAACAAAATAACAACTGAATGTAGAATCGCGAAAGATAAATGGCTGGAGGTAAATTGCAAAGAAATCGAAACTGATTTAGTAAGAAACAATACTGACAAAGCCTACAATAAAGTGAAAAGAATAAATTACACTCCGAAAACAAGAAGTCATGTGATTAAAGATAAATCAGGAAATATTTTATTTGAAAATGAAAAAGTAGCAGAGAGATGGAAAATGTATATGGAAGAGTTATACAGAGGAGATGAAATTGAAGATGAGAAAATTTATATTGAAAGTGAAGAAGATGTAAATACGAATGAATTGGACCAGCAATAAACAGAGTAGAGTTATATAAAGCGTTGAAAAATCTAAGAGAAAAAAAAGTAACGGGGATGGATGAAACACCAGCAGAAGTATTAAAAAACTTAGACATTGCAACGACAGAAAAGCTATTTAATATCATCACCGATTGTTATGAAAACGGAAATATACCTAACGACTTCTTCACAAGTAAATGCATTACCATACCTAAAAAGGGAAATGCAAATGACTGTTCTTACAGGACAATTTATATTCTATCTCATGCATCAAAAATACTCCTTAATGTTATAAAACATAGGTTGAAGAATAAAATAGAAAATCAAATAGGAGAAGATCAATTTGGATTCAGAAATGAAAAATGGACAAGCGATACTAGCACTACGTCAAATTCTTGATAGAAGAATAGATGTAAACAGAAATACATATATTACTTTCATAGATTTAGAGAATGCGTTTGATAAAGTAAATTGAAGATGTTTATTTAGAACGTTGAAAGATAATGGAATTAATTGAAAAGATAGAAGACTTATTTTAAAACTATACAAAGCTCAAACAACTATAATTGATATTAATGGAACAACAAAATAAGCTAAAATTAGAAAAGGAGTCAGACAAGGATGCCCACTATCACAATATTTATTTAATATCTTCATTGAAGCGTCAATTAATGAACTGAAAATTAATACGGGAGGAATAAATATCAATGCACGAAAGGTTCACAGCATAAAATTTGCAGATGACATTGTACTACTAGCTGAGTCTCAAAATAATATGAATAAAATACTCAACACCTTGGCAGATATATTTTAAAAGTACCAACTGAATTTTAATGGACAGAAGATAAAAACAATGTTGATAAGTAAGATAAATAACAATGAGGAGATATATATCAATCTAAGAAATAATCCCAATCAGCAAGTTAATGAGTTTTGCTGTTTGGAAAGCTTAATTACGAATAGAAACCAATCAACAGAGGATATAAACAGAAGATTAGCTCTTGCCAAACAAGCCTTCCTTAAGAAGTATAATATACTTAGTAATAAGCGCCTCAAACTTGAAGCTCGTAAAAACTTTATTAAAACTTTTCTATGGAGCGTCTTATATTATGGATGTGAGACATGGACAATGACGCAGAAAGATAAAAACAATCTGCAAGCAATGGAGATATGGTTGTGGAGAAAGATAATTAAGACCAATTGGATAGTATGAAAATCAAATTAAAGAGTTCTGGAAGAAATAGGAGAGAAAAGAAGTTTAATGATTAAAATAATGGAAAGGAAAATCAAATTATTGGGCATATAATTCGTCACAATGATTTTCTTAATAATATATTTGAAGGAAGATTTATGGGACTAAGACCAAGAGGAAGACCTAGAGCAAATTATTTCCATGATATAAAATAGAAGATGGGCTGTGCATCCTACCAACAACTAAAGGAAGCGGCAAAAGACAGATACACATAGCTAACTCGACAATGCATTGCCTTTAGAACATGATGATATTATACATACCGACACTACAACACAGAAAACCGACAGAAGAAACTACAATTACTCCAAGGTAGATGAAAAGAATAATTCCAGAACGAGCACTTCGTAATCCCTGCTGGACAACGGCTAAAAGCATCAGCGTTGCGAATCGGAACCAACACCGACCAGACTCCGGAATTAGACGGCCAGAGGTTCAGAATGCGTTCACTAGCGCAGATCGCACCATGAATCAAGACACCAGTATTCGATGCGTGACAAAGCTATCGCGACAAATACTCCAAAGTCTCTAAATCAGAGTACACAATGAGCCCTTCCCTGTCACCGATGTAATATTCGGCTGTACGAATTCTAAGAACTAAATCTCCTCTTATTGAACGCGTTCATGATGACGGAAAAAAATAGAGATACGCGACACTCGCTGACTTGCAAACGTGTACTACACTTGTCGGCTCGCACGCATATCTTCACATGCGTATTTCTCGCGGCGCGGCAGGAAAAACATATCAACTCAAAATATAATTGGAACTTGCGCGAACATTATATAATATAAAATAACATATATAAAGAATTTCATTTGGTTTTTGAAATCATTTTATTTGTATTAAATATTACAATGTTGTTATATTTGTGTTAAATTAAGATACATACCAACATTTGGTAAAAAATTTTTCAAGTAAATAATTATAATATTTTCTCGCTTTATCTATAAAGACATGTGAATTCAATTATAATAACTGTTACACACAATCCATAAAACATGTAGATGAATTTTGGAATAATTAACTATATCAAGCTACATTCTTTTAATAAAATACCCAAATAAATTTATCAAATTACTTATTCATATATAGTTATATATTAATTGTATTCAATTCATATAATTACTTTATTATTATGAGCTATTAGTTTCTAATTTACAGACTAATACTATATATAACCATGCATTGCAATTTAAGTTAAAATTAGTTAATCGAAAATAATTTATTGTAACATTTAGAACTAGATTTCTATGTATAGGGTGTTAATTTAAAATTAAGTATACATACCACTTATGAATTCAAAATTGATAAAAATATTATCTAAAAAAAATTATTCTATAAATAAAACTTATTAATAATTTGACATCGATTCATAATATTATTTCCATAATAAAGAGAGAAAAAATTATTTGTTTAAGAATATATATTTTCAAATTATAACATTATATGCATAATATAAAAAATAAAATTAAAATGTAATTTACTCACCTATATTATAATACGCAAACACCAATGATTGCATGGCATCCTCTTTACCTATCCCACAAAAATAAAAATGTGTAAAATGTATTAAATATTCGTAATTGACTCATTTGTAATAAAGCGTTTTACAATCATTAAAAGTTATAAAAGTATAACTCGTCATATATGAATTTACTGTTTACAAAATGACCGTGTTAATTTACAATAAACGTACTTACTAACTAAAACCGGAATATTCAAACCACTCTAGAAATGTGTAAAATGATAATATTTTTTAATTCTCTTTTATCAATAGAAGTAAAACTATTATAATTAAGAATATAATACTATAGGTGAACCGAAACAACGGTGAAATATTTGTTTTTTACTAATCATGATTTAATTATATAAATCAGTTTAGGTATGCTATCAAATAATAATAATAGCAATTTATAAATATAATAAAATTTGGCCGACTCCAAGTAGTTGGGATTGAGGCAATGGAAAAGAAGAAGATATATCTATGTAAATAAAAATCAATTGCTCCATATATAAGTCAACATTACTTGATAACAACTCGACTGATTTGGCTGATTTTTTTTTTCGTAATTATCAGGACAAGGTTTGTATCCCCAAGGTAGTGATCTGTCACCCGACCTATATAACTTATACACCTCGGACATACCAAATGCCGAAAATATTCTAGTCGCTATATACGCTGACGACACAACTTTATTGAGCGAACACAATGACATTACGATAGCTTCCTCCATTCTCCAATCACACCTTATCAAAATCGAAAAATGGTCATCCAATTGGAAAATCAAAATTAACGCAGGAAAATCTTTTTTGGTACCATTTACCTTAATAAAAGAATTCCCACCTGTTCTCCACTTTGGTGGCACCGAAATTCCAGTTGTAACTCAAATAAAATATTTAGGCATAATTTTGGACAACATCTCACCTGGGGACCACACATAAAATCGAAAAGAAAAATACTTAACAGCAGACTTTACCTTCTCCGTCCTATCTTCAAATCAAATCTGTCTCTAAACAACAAAATAACAATTTACAAATCCATGCTAAGACCAATCTGGGCTTACGGGATCCAAATATGGGGCTGTGCCAAACCCTCTCAAATTCAAACTATACAATCATTTCAATCCATTTCTCTCCATGTAATAACTTCGGCTCCCTGGTATGTTTCAAACTACGGTGTTTCATTACGTGTGGTAGCACTATAGTTAAATAATGGCTTAAAATAAATAGTTTTGAAAAATATTGAATTAGAGTTTATTCAAGTATTTAATTATGTATTTTGCATTTAGAGATAGCACGTTAATTCCCGCGAACAACAGCTGCAAAAGTTGATAGTCATTAGTCACGGTTGATCATGGGAACATATCTAAAATCGTAAAATTCATTAATTTTGTGTGTTGTAAACATTTCACTTGGTGTTTTATTTCTTTGGAAAAAATTATACCAATGAGGCGTCGAAATATCGTTTGGCGTACGCATAAAGCAAGTCAACTACACTTCTGATTCCTAATGAATGGCCGTTTCAATTTAAGCGTGTCCAGTTTCCGGTTCATCTCGTATTCGTAATGATTATTAATAAATCGCAAGGCCAATCATTGGAAGAGTGTGGAATAAACCTTTAATTACTGTATTTTTTCTATAGGCAGTTGTATGTAGCGTACTTGAGAATCGGTAAACCATTAGCGCTATTTGTTATACCTCCGGACGGAAAAACAAAAAATATGGTTCATTACCAAGCGTTGTGATAAACACATTAAGAACATCATAAAATGATTTTTATTGCAATGAATTCCGATTTATTTCATTATACTTATAAATATAGATTCATAGATTTTACGAAATGGTTCACCAAAGAACAAACAATATTAATTTGTATTATAAACAATACAACTACAAATATTTCCTTTCAAGAAATTGTTAGTGATTGAAGAAGAAATTAACGCAGGGTATATCGATACGGCTTATATTGAGGTTTTAAATAATCACTTCTAAATAATATTAATCGGTTAAGAAAAAATATGTATTGAAAAATTTAAATGAACTCCAATTCAATATTATTCAAAACTATTTAGTCTTTTAAATCATTATTTGTATGAAGCATTATTTGATAAAGTGCTATCATTCACACGAGTAATTAAATTTGAAATATTTTACGTAACAAAATTGTTTACGGGCGAAGCCAAGTAATACAGCTTTATTATTAAATATTTATTTATTTATGTTATCTAGCAATAGCAAAGCATTACTGGGTCAGTAAGTACATATAAATATGTATATTTTTGTTATTATAAAATTGTGGTATTTTTAAATATTCTAATTTTAAATATGAATTATCTGTTTATTTACCATCACAAATCGATTCTAACGTGTTTCCCAATGCACTTGTATCAAATAATCTAGTATCTAGTATAGTTAATGAATATAACTTTTATTATAATATTTGTGTTTTAAAATATTAGAAAATAAGTTTTAAAGTGAAACTTCTTTACGAAAAAAAAATGTTGCGCGTCACAGTCAGCCCGTCACTGTACTTATTCTTAATGTTAGTTACGCATGTGCGTTGTCTCATTTTAGTAATGTTCTTGTTACGGCTAATAGCGTGTGAACAGACCGTTACTGAAGTTGTACTGCATTTTACTAACACACGTGCACCCGCACGCGTCGTGATCATGTCACTAGTTATTTACAAATACACACACATAAACGCACCGGGACAAATAATGTAAACAAAAGTGCCATAGACGTCTTAGCTTTGTTAACCATTTTTTGTATGTTCTTTTCTTTTCTTTTTTTTACATTACTACATCTCAATGGCGCACCAAAAAGGTAGACTACAGGTACGGACCCAGTCCCCACCCCATTGACTCGTAAATTAATAAATTAATATCATAACATTTTCATAAAACTAGCATAGATATTTTATTCCGTGGTTATGACTTTTTATTTTAAATTTGTAAATTGGAGGGAATTAAAATAATATGTCGATGCATTATTAAAGAAGAAAATATTATATTAAATCACTAGTAGTGCTGAAACCACAAAATCCCCATGTACACTATTAAATTAGACACATTTGCAAGCTACTCCTTTCTACACCACCCGTCGTTTCGATGCCAGTCTATTAAATTTTAATTTGATTATTTGAGTTGACTTTAAAATAGTATGCAAACATAATAGTATGTTATAGTATTAAACGTACTAGTTCTAAATTTAAATAAGTACGAGCCATGGATAGTGGTATAAATACATAATATTTCAATTTGTGATAGTATTATACAGGTATTTTAACGTATAAGACCATGCAGTAATTTAAATTGTTAAAAATAAGGTACTAGTTGCAAATTAATTATAATTTTTAATTTTTCCAAATTTTTTGAAAAAATCTTAAAAGCTACAGTAAAAATAAAAATTTAATATTTTTTAGTGAAATTAAATTTTAAGTCTTATTTGTACCAACTTTTTTTTAATTTAAAACTATAATTAATAATTTTAATATAATTTAACTTTAATGTATCTGTGATTTAAAATGTTAAGCCTATATTAATTTGAATTACTAAATAATCAAAATATAAATATTTTGACCTATCAAAAAAGTTAAAAAAAATTAAATTTTTATTTTGATGTAGTCAAATTGGTAATTAAGTAATTATTGTATTAAAAAGTAACCAAAGTTTGTGGTTTTCCAGTTGAAATTAAATTAAAAATATTAGAATGAATTGCCTGTACGATTAAATTAATGATATATTAGTTACAATGCACATATAATGTTAAAAATTAAATTTTTATTTTAATTAAAAATATAATGTTTAAAATTCATTATTTAACAATCAAGTTATAATATTCAATTACTAATTTGGTTATTTCTAATTATACAATTATGAAAAAATTGTTCAAATTACCTTATTTTATTTATAACATTTTATTGCTATTTTGATTATCAAATAAGCAGAATTTTTCACAAAGATTTTAAAACACACTAGGTAATTCGAAGTTTAGATACCTATATGTTATTATATTGTACTATAATATAATAGTAGATTATTGAAAGACAAGAGCTGCATATTTATCTTTAAGGAAATATAAAAATTAGGTTTTGCAACTGCGTCAAGTTAAATTAATTCTATACATAAATTCATTCAATGTTATCAATTTATTTTTATTTTTTTCATACATTTGATACAATGTAATTCTATACAATATGTATAATACACTGTATAATATGAACATAATAGTGAAAGGATAAAGTGAAAGATTCAACATATTCTTATCTACACCTTCAAAAAAATTTGTAGTGCTTGATTCGCTAAAATTATAATGAAAGATAGTTTATTTTATAAAACCCACTCAATGAAAAAATCCTGATTGCACCACTGCCTACATATATAGGCTAGTCAAACTTAGGATTGGTAAACCAAGTAACCGATCACAAAATATTTAGCAATGGTGACCGTGTAAGCATTTTATTGATAAACGCCCTCGGCTCATGCAATTCCTATATTTATTTACCTAATGGAATAGGGAATGTTTAATAAATTTCATATTGAAGATCAAAAAGATCAAACATGCCAAAATTAAACGCTGAACATTGTGGAGAGTATAGAGCACGACAGAAGGTAAAAAAACAATGTCAGTCGACAAATGTAGCTCTAATAACTCCCACAAACACATCAAGAAGCATCTATGGATTCATCAAAACATGGCGTCAATGAAAATAATTTCAATACAAACCTAATATTCTATCGATTAAATGACCCATAAAGAAGTTTCACTTCATTCGTGCGTATTCTTATTACGCACCATTTTTTTTATTCATATACATACTCAATACGAACAATAGTTAAAATAAATATGTTTTATCTATCATTTATGGCTAATATATTCATAATGACATATCTTTTTTTATAATCAATTTTTTTGTATAAAATATACTAAATGTAAATTACGGAAAAATACACCAGTGTATATTTAACTTTAAATAGAAGATTTAAATGGTTTAATTTATTTTTATAATTATGCAATTGCTTTTTTTAATAATGTTTTATTTATTATTTTTTTTACGGTTTTTTAGTCAAAATATTCAAACAATACTGTCTCCATCCATCACGATTCCCCGCTTGTTTATGCTAATTTTTATCCGGTTGAATATCTGCATCATTTTTCATGACAGTCCTCTATCGCAGTCGTTGTATTCCTAGAGGTCTTTTTCTCTTAGATTCTTTTGTAAAAATGTCTTCGCCAAATCTTCTGGTTTCCTTCACACATGATCGACCAATTCCAATATTTTCTTTTAATTTCATCTACTATATCAAATCTATTATAGGTACCTTAATTCGTTCTTGTATCATTTTCCCAATTTCCTATTTGTGAATCAATGTATGATCCACATGCCCTCTTGTGCATCTTCTTTTCGAAAACCCTCAATCTTAATTCTTCGGTCTCCCTTTAAGGCCAGCATTATGACATTACTATCGATCATATCAGTGTGATCTTCAGTTTAACTTATTTATCCTTTGAGATTTATCTCAACTTAAATAGGTTGTCCAGGGCTTATTGTCATTTATTGTCTATTTGGATCCTTTCTTTCAAATCTCAATTTTATTGATTGGGTAATTAATGTGCCAAGGTATTTGAATTGTGTCACTTTCATAAATATATAGGACCCCACATTAGTATCTCTTCAGCTAGTTTTCCTTCCCCTCATCTACTGACTTACATGTGTTCTTTTTTACCTACATTAGGCATACTTTTTTGCTACGTTTATGAGTCGAGTACATAGGCTTCTCACTGTATTATTATAGTTTTTTAGTAATACCATATCATTTGCATACGTTTAAATATTTATTAATATTCTATCCAAATTCGCACCTTCATATGGTAATATGTTCATCATTCTGACTATTTTTTCCAAAACCAAATTAAAAATGATATTGGAAAAAGTGTCATCCTGTTGCAAAACTAGTATGTTATTGTCTTAACATTATAGTTTTTATTGAATTCTCAAATTTTTTGTGACATTTGTCGTATAATAAATATTTGATCAATCTTCGATATATTCTTTCATAAATAATTAGTTTGTTACATGCAGAAAATGATTTTTACTTAAAATTTTATCCTAATGTTTGTAGTTATTGGTTTTAACCTATATTCGTTACATTTTTTTTTTTTAACTAATATATATTAAAAATATTCCTCGTATTATAATTTGAAATTATGATATTTTATAAAAATTATAATACACTAAATAGTAAAATCAAAACATCGAGGCATAAAAATTTTAAAATAATGCTTACTTGATATATATTTTTTACACCATTTCATTGGACTCAAAAGACTTTCTTCTTTATTGACTAAAAAATCGGCCGAATCAATTAAAGGGTCATTAATTTTTAACATTATTATTTTTCCTACTTATATAAGTTGCCCTATTTATGCATTAATTGACATTAACACTACATACCCTCAATGGCTGCATTCATGAGATAGGTCATATATTGACGTAAAATTACTAAAAATGTTTTTATATATACTGTTAACCATACTTGTACAAAATATTTTTATAGATAAAATATTAAATATGAAAATAATAAAAAATGTATTAATTTATGAATATCATTATTTCAGGTCAATATTTTATAATGCTAAAATAATAAGAGGTACATTTCGATAAAATCATTTACCAAATTTTATAACAGGTCTTTTTTTCACATTGACTGGAAAAAGAAATGGAAATAATTTTGTTTTTAATTATGTATACATTTTTATATTTCAAATGGGAAACATTATTATTTAACGTTCCATAATTAAATTAAATTTTGTATAAGACTACAAATTTGGTTATTATTGATTTATTGAAAATGAACAAGGAATGACTAAAATCGATAGAGGTGACTTAATATTTAACAAAGTATCTAGTTTGTCCTTTAAATAAAACAATAAATTTTTGACAGAAATATACAAAGAGTTCGAGGAACCACGGAGGTCTTCAAATCCAGTGAATGTAATGTTTCTAGAACAAAATGCATTCAATGCTGAAAACATACGGAGGGAATAGCTTCAAGAATGTATACTCGTATTTCATAGAAAAAAAAAGTTTGATAATGGTTCGTAAATATGATTGAATTTAGTATAATTTTTATTTTAAATATTGGTTATTTAACTTTTCATTTTTATTTTGGAAAAAAAATTTATTTTGTATGAACTATGTGTAATTTGAAATGCACACGACATTGATAATAATTTATATTTATCTAATCTACCTAGTGATAAGCAAATTTGTAAATGTACTAGTCACCAAAACTAATATCAACTCTATTATAATTGTAATTTAATTTAACTAATATTTATTTAAAGAAATTATAGAGAATAATATTCCAAAAATATGGTTATATAGTTACAAACATATTATAGTTTTACTTATTTAATTTATTAATAACATGGAGTTAATTTGTCAAAATAACTTGTAAAAAATTGTAGAAAAATCTTTATAAAATTACTCACATTTGAGGTATGCATGTCGGAATGCATCTCCGCCATTGAAGTTAACTAAATAGTGAAAATGATAGAACAGTTTAAAATAATTTATATTATTTTTATTGTTGGAATTTCATATCACCTTAATAAATACAAGTAAACTTATAGTATAGGATTGATTGTTTCTAATATAAATTTTACTATATATATATATATATAATTTTTATACAAGATACCACGAAAAAAGTAATGTTCTGTATTGAATATACTATAAATATCAATAATTTTACTAACTATTCATTCCTCCATCATTTGTTAGTACATCTACATAATAATTCGATATTTATAAAATAATTATTTTTATACAAAAAATACCTATTTGACTATAAATACATTAGATATCAATTATAAATAATTTATTTTATAAAATAATATTAGGTAACATTTAAATTAGCCATATATTATATTTGTATTTCCGTATTGATTATCAGATTATATATAGTCTTGAAGCAAATGATTTATTCAAGTAGGAATAATTCATGATTTACATATATAATAGATATTAAATAATTTTGTATTAAAATATTCTTGTGGTCTCTTTAAAATATCAAATTCAACATGTTCAAGATTTTTGTGATCTTCTAATCTGACACTGAAAACAATGTGAGTGATGGTAACATAAAAGTTTAAGTTCTAATAACGAAAACGTGTAACATTTTAATAAATTAAAAAAGAAAATGGCGATTTATAAACAGAATTTATTCGTTTGGTGTTCAAATACATTTTATATACAACTGGCATTTATGCGGAAAACCCTAATTAAAACATTATTTGCAAACAAAAAATACGAAATTCTAAAGGGTTCTAAATTTATGTCATCACAACCAAGTTAAACATTCATAATAATTAAAAAAATATATATATTTAAAAACGTAAAAAAAAATAGTATTTCATAGTCTTACCTAAACAACGATTAACTAAGAAAAAAATTCAATTATAAGTAAAAAGTATTTTTAATTTTGCTCAAATTTATATTTTATAATAATAATTTGAGACCTGAATAATTTTGACAATACGATTTTGGTCCTTTTGCATCGAAATTAACTTTAAAAAAATTAAAAAGTTATTGTTTTACATTGATATAATTAAAATGAAATTTATTTATTTCCTTTATAAGAGAGATTTCTAACTGTAAAATTTTGAATTAATAATAGATTTACTATATTTTTATTTCTTTAAAATAATAACGTATTTATATTAGATTGGAATTAGGAGATCCAATTATAAATTCAGTACTCTGTGAAAGAGTAACAATAAAATTATAATTATCAACCATAATCATATTATATAATATAACAAAACAAATCGATAATTTTTATTTGGTTCTGAAATCATTATATTTGTTTTACGTTTTACACTATGAAAAAAAATTTGTAATGTTTTTAACTTCGTAATAAATTATAACACATACCAAGGGTTGGTAAAAAAGCTTCAAAGAGATATATATAATATGTTTTCGACTCATCTAAAAAGATATGTGAGTTTGTATATTCGTATTGTTACAATCATTTAATAATATATGTACATATATTCTAGTATATTTATTTATATAAAGCTATATTCTAACAATTAGTTACTCATATAAATCTATCAAATTCATTATTTATGTAATGAAATATATTGATTGAATTAAATTTCTTATACTTAGAATATTATTATTAGTTGATAGTTTCTAACTATTAATTATATAATATTCTTAATCACAAATTTCATTTATAATGCAGATTGGTAATTAGCAAATAAGTGGTTTGTGACATTCAGAACCATATTGTACTTTTTTAGATGATAATGTTAAAGTAGATGTACATACCACTAATATTCTTAAAATCTTCAAATGTATAATTCTAGAAAATATGTTAAGCTAATTAAAACTTTAGGAAAGAATTGCAACATTATTACAAGATTAAGTCACCACCAATTTTTTATGAAATCATATATATTCAAAATACTATTTTCATTATCTAGAATTTATATTAAACTATATTTGTAGAACTTTATTTAGAAATATATACTTTCAAATTATTTTAAAATATTTATTTTTAAAAAAAGTATTAAAATAAAATATACGCACCTAATTCATAATATGCATATTTCAGTGATGTAATGGCACCCCCTCTACCTATCCAAGAAAATGAAAAATAAATTTAGTTTATACTATTCTTACATTTGACTAATTTTGAATAAGTAGATTTTAAAATACATTAAACATTATAGACGTAATAATATATTTTAATTATCAAATAACTATATAATTTATAATAATATTACTTACTACTAAAACCGGAATATATAAACCATCCTAGAAATTTTTTTATATTTTAGTATATTTTACATCCTATTTATCAAAAGAAGTAAAACTATAATTTCTATTATTACATATATATAATCTCGAATAATTTCATGAATTCATGTAATTAAAGTCACGTATGATAACAATATTATAGTTTGAACGATATCAATGGAAAAATGTTTATTTTTATTAATGTTAAATAATGCATTTAAATTGTAAGTTTAAATTTGTTATTGTGATCACCCATAAATATTACATTTTTAATGCGAATTATCTGTATATTTTACCATCACAAATAGATTCCAACGTGTCTCTTAATATATTTGTACCAAATAATTTAATACCTAATATAATTAATTTTCATTATGAATATTATATTTTAAAATTTTACAATATTTTTTATTTATACATATACTCAATAATAACAATAATTGACATTTTAGATATTTAATCTACCATTTATGATTAACATATTTCTATTAAATTATGGCTATTTGTCAAACCATTATTTCTGTTTAAACAATATTGAATGTAAATTAGTTTAATTAGTGAAATGCATAATTAACAAAGAAAAAATAATCAATTTCTTTAGTAAATTTTGTTACTTGAACAATTGTTTTTTTTTTTTTACTAATTTATTACTTGCATATAATAGCGTTTACTTATAATTTGATTAAAATATTTATTTTTATTTATTTTAATCTATATTTGTTACGATTTTTTTCCGTACTAATGTACATTTAAAATATGTGCTCAGGACTGTCAAATTAAAATAATGAAGTTCACCTTTATAGGTCGCAATATTAATATAGATACTTTTAATTGGCAATTAACACCGTACGGAAAAATATAGCAATATGTGTGTCGGTCGTGAGCCTTATTCACGCAACCATTTCGTGTTATGGTCAGTTAAGTCGGCATTGTTGTATACGCACCACGTTTGTTTGTTTGTTTGTTTTTTTTTTTGTTATTTCATGTCGATACTTCATCAACCGAGAGGGTTGAATGTCATCGGGATATTGCGTTAGTTCATAAGATTTTTAAGTGAATTGTCCATCCGAACTAGTGTACACGTGTTGTCATCGACATCGTCATTATATTCAGCGATCGTTAGTTGAGTGTGAATGTCGTAAAGTGCAGTTGGGCAAAAAAACATTTTGTTTTTTATTTTTACATTTATCTATTATTTTTATATATTAATTGTATAGATACGTCAGCCAGTCAAAATGTATAGTACTATCGTATGCATTGCTTTTTAGAATATTTTAATAATAATATCCAATTTTATTATACATGATAAAAGCAAATAGTTATTTAATACCTAGTAACCTACATCGTTATATAAATTGGCGGCTAAATATGGAATGGACTCGAATTTAGTCCCCCAAAATTATGCTTCATATTATAAAATGAGATTATGAAATTTTATAAAAATTAGAATACACTCTAAATATTAAAATCTAAATAATGAGATTTATAAATTTAAAATGAGTTCTGACTTGATATATAATTTATACACCAATCCATTGGCTTTAAAATAGTATCCCCTTTATAGACTAAATAATGAAAAAAATAATTTAATAATTATTAATTTAAAAAATAATTGTATTTTATCCTTATAGTGATCAATGTATGCGTAATTTTTATTAATACTACATACCATTAATGGCTTCATCAAAAAGATATATAAAATATTGACGTAAAATATCTAAAAAGTTTAGGTTTAAAAATAGATTGTTGATGTTATTTGAGCAGGATATTTGTTATTGATAAAATATTAAATGAAGAAATTATAAAATACTTATTGATTTCTGAATATATTTATTTCAAGTCAATATTCATGGTTTCAATATATATTTTATGCTAAAGAGTATCTTGTTATAAAAATGTACCGTATTTTGAGATTATTTTATATTTTACTAGAAAAAAGAATTCAAATTATTTAAATGTATTAGTCATTAAAATTAATGTCAACAATATTATAATTATAATTTAACATTGATGGTATTTATTAGTAAGTTATAATTAATAGGTTAACTGATAAAATTGAATAAAAAAAATAGTTGTATAGAATTTGAAGTGGCTTTATTCAAAAATATTATAATATATTTTCAGGTGTCAGATAGTTTTTATCATTAAACTCAATAATAATGTTTAATTTGTCAAAATAACCTACAATAAAATATATAATTCAGAAATCATTATTAAATTTCTTACTATTGAAATATGCATAATGGAATGCTTCTCTTCCATTGAAGTTAACTATTTGGTGTAAATAATTGAACAATTTAATAAAAATAGTAATATTTTTTTATATGTTGAATAGGTTATTAAAATAACGTATATAATATATATACTATATATGAAAGTAAATGTATAGTAAAGTATTAATTTTTTTTTCTAAAATTAAATTTGAAATCTCGAAAAAAAAATTATGTTTTACATACTATAAATATAAATAATTATACAAACTATTCATCCGTCCATGACTTGTGATTTGATCTAGATAATGATTTGACATTGTTATAATAAATACTTATTTGCATAGATTACCTATCTGATTAGAACTATATTGTACTGTTATTATTGCATGTTATATTAAGGTACTAACATATTTATGCTGTTCGAGGCTGTAGTCAGAGGTTGGTGTGGGTGTTTTGGGTGTAACTTCCCAATGCGAATTTCTTTTAAATAATAATAAATGCTCTACTATAGATTGGAAATAAATTCACTTTATAATACGCAAAAACGTAATGTTTAGTTACGTAATATTTTTACGTGTTAATTTCAACATGACGTCATGAAACAACCTTAAATATTTTTTTGACTTCGGTCTTGATGCTGTTAACTGTCTACTCGTATGTCCAAAACAAATATAACGATAAGTTTAGAGATAGTTGCAATTATTATATTATTCTAAGTTAAGCTTCAAAAATTTTGCGAACATCAAAAAACATTATTAACTGTGTGGTTTTCGGAAATATCCATGTGGTTAATGTTGTTTTTCTGACGTTTCGGAACCGTCAGAACAACAGCATTAACCACATGGATATTTCCGATAACTACACAGTTAATAAATTCCCAATCCATGAAGGCTTTAATAAACTCATATCAAAAATCATATCAAATAATGTATCACCTACGTTCAATCTTTTACATGAATGTAATTTAAATAAAAAATAATAAATCAATATTTCTGCACTAAAAAGTTTTCATAAAATAAATAAAAGCGTTTTAAACCAATACACTTCACTCATAATCTAAAATAATATATTATAATAATAATATTTAAATGTTAGCTTTTTTACTTAAGTTTGTTTTTCATAGTATGTCTTAAGTATACCTTATATTTATACTTATATTTTATTTTATTAAATAAAAAAGTAGTGACCAATTAACTTACATATGCAATCTAAAAATAAATAAAAATATAAAATTTATACATGATTAATAATAAGTATTATAAATGTATATGCTCATAATTATATATTTTTTAATTATGATTGACTTTTAACCAAACCCAATCGAAATATGAGTGTTTGGTTTGGCTAAAAAATTGAGATAATAATTGGATATAATCGAACCAAACTAAACACAAAATAATTTGGTACGGATATCAAAACAACGAAAATGATATTCATACTAAGCTTATGGAGAAATAAGAAAAAAAAATCAAAACTTTTTAAATAAATTAAATTCAGTTTTTTCTATTTGTAAGTTAAATAATAAACGAATATTAAAAACATAGTTTTTGACTTCTTTAACAATACAATAATATAATATGTTATACTAACAATTATTTACAAAGCATTTATTGCTAAATAACTAACGATGTTTAGTTTTTACAAATATTTAAAATATTATCGATTAGTCGAACTAGTTTTTAGTATTCAATTTGGGCCACAAGGAAAATATTATACATTATTCATATTAATATTCGTAGCATAAGAATCCAAAAAGGAATTGGTTTTCTTCTTTTTTTATTATGAAGATATATTATTATATATTACATCAGTTATATATTATAACATATCTTATAATAATAATATAAATAATAACTAATATATTTTATTAGTTTGGCCTTGGTGGAAATGATTAATTTATTGTTATTGGCTATAAACATTATTCTTATTATCGGGGTATTATAGGCGAAATTGATTCGAGTCACTGGTAAATATAAGTATCCCTGGTAGTACCTAGCACTCGAATAAATGTCGTGCATTTATTTAAGAACAAGACTCCTTAAATTGACTAATTTACGTAGTTTGTGTAGACAAGACATCAATCATAATATCTTTGCATTGGATAGTTAACGGTGTTATATTATTAAATAAAGCTGAGTTCATATTATTAGCTCTTAATGTAAAAGTAGCGGGCTTTTTACGTATTATCAATTAATTACTTGACACACCGTGTATATAACAATGGTAATATCACCATTATAATGATATAAAAATCACTGAGCTCAAGGTGTATACAAAGGAAAGACAGATCGGTGTTACAAATCGAACAAATAGTGAATTATTGTATATAACAGATTATATATTAAGTAAATACTTATTATAATTGTATATGTTTATCGTAGACGTCGGATAAATGATACGAATATAGATATTCGGTTGGCAGATTGCTTGCAGTTTAAGAGAATCGCGGTACGTTAGATATTCGGTTAAGCGTACTTAAAAAAAGAAAATTGCAAAATGATTATACGTTATGATATTGATTTAATGTAGTGTAATCAGTAATTAAATTCAGAAGAGGATACTGTTAGTTTGGTATAATTTCATAAAAAATTGATGTTGTATATTATCAGAAATTTCCTAAAAACGTCGGAGAGCAATGAGTGACCTGAAACAATAATGCTTTAATGATACTATTTACGCTGCTTACTCCCGAGGTCCTTATGTTATGGGTGTATAAGTTGCGTAATATAAATATTATCTGGTCGATAGATAAGTAAGCGGACTGTATATTGACTGAATCGCGAAGGATTGTTTTATTTATATTATTACAGTAGATTTATAATTTCGATATTAGGAGAGAATGGAGGAATACAGGTCATCTAAACAGGACTTTCAATTACTCAGAAAAGAAAAATTCAAAAACCTTAAAATCACCTTTAATAAAAATATAAAATTTTTATAACATATTTTAATCAAGCTTTAAGTATCTAAAATCAATTAGATTAAGCATAATTTAAGTATCTAAAATAAAACCCAATCCTTCATACATTTCATCTACTACATTAATATTCGTTTTTACGATTCCTTTTCTCAATAACGCCCACTTTAAAACTTCTCTCAGCACTTTGTCATACGCTTTCTTTTAATCTATAAACACCATACGAAGATTTTTCTTTTTCTACCTATACTTCTCTACCAGCTGTCTCACATAAAACAATGATTCCATCGTCGACTCTCCAAGCATAAATCCAAACTGATTTTTAGTTATTAATGGCTCACTTCTTATTCTTTTATCTATAATAATTTCTCAAACCTTCATATTATGACTCATAAGCTTTATGCTTCTATAATTTCTACACTCTTGCATGTCTCCTTTGCTTTTAATTATAGGTAACACGACACTCTTTCACCACTCGTTTGGCATTTTCCCATCTACTAGCAATTTATTAAAAATATCTTTCAACCACCTTGTGCCTATATCCTCTATACCTTCAACACTTCTAGTGGCACTTCATCTCGTTCTACCGGTTTTTTATTTTTTATCGCTCTCACGGCCTTCCATACCTCCTACTCACTAATTGAATTAATTAGATCTTCGTTCCACAAAATATTCTCTACAGCCTCTCTTGGATACTCTTCATTCGGTAATTTCTCAAAATACTCTTTCCATCTCTTTTTCATATCTTCATCATTCGTTTTCACCCTCTTATCATCACTTTTTATACACCATACATTTTGAAAATCCTTGGATCGTTTTTTCTACTTTTAGCCAATCTATAAATTTCTGTTTCACCCTCCTTTGCTCCCAGCTTATCATACAACTTACCATACCTCTTAAACTTCACTTTACTTACTACTCCCTTTGCTTCCTTACACAAACTTTTGTATTCTACTCAATTATCTCTCTTTCTGCTCTTCTGCCTAAACTTAAATTGCTTTTTCTTACTCCCTGTAATATTCTGATCTTTCTCATCCCACCTCCATGCTTTTTGGTTTTCTGGCATATTACTCCTACTCTCACAGATAATTTCCTTTGTAGTATTCTTCACATAAGTAGCAATCCTATTCCACACATAATTTATAATTCTCTCAACATTCCACAACACTCTTTTCTTTATCTTTTCTAAAAACTTTGTTCTCTAAACTTATTTCCACCATCAAATCCTCGACTCCCTTCCTGCGTTCTTTTTATATTTATATAACATTTTTCCCTCTACACCACAACTTCATTAAGGTTGATACCTATGTTGTGTTGTTACACCTTCGCCCGGGATTACTTTATAATTCTTTATTCACTTTACAATCTCTCTCTTCTACAAAAAGTAATCAATCTGCCAATTATTACCTCCACTCTTCTAAGTTTTATAATAACCTTCTCTCTTCTTAAAATAGATATAAGTTATTAAAAGATCATACAATAATGCAAAATCTAGAACTCTCTCTCCAGCCTCATTTTTCTTCTCAAAACCATATCCTCCATGCATTCTCTCATATTCTTTTCTCTCACTATTGTCGTTTATGACATGTCTCTCACATGTCCATTAATATCGCCACTAATCACTTTATACTCATTACCTGGTATTCCTTGCATCACCTCGTCGATCTCTCGCCAAAAAACTACTTTGTATTTTTCTTCAAATTCTACTTATGGAGCATAAGCACTAACTACATTCAAGGCATTTTCCTCAAAAATTATTGTTACCACTTCTCATTACTATGTCTACTACTTCGCTTTTCATTTCCTTGTCCATTATTATTCTTACTCCATTCCTTATACTAGTTTTACTTGAATATATTATTTTATAACCATCTCCTATTGATTTTGCTTTCTACAATTTCCACGTAGTTTTCAGCACACAACAAATATTGATTTTCCTCTCTTCAATACTTCTAATAATTCTCTACTTCTACCAGTCAACGTTCTAACATTCAACGTACCTACTCTTACTTTATACCTATCTTGCGCACCTAGACGTAAGCTCATAGATTATAATTAGATTTACCTAAATATAATTATAAACAATATTTTACTCAAAAGTTAATTTCTGTGGACAGAACACGGTATGAAAACGATAATTTCAATAAATTATTAATTTCGGGGAAACATATAAATAAATTGTATATTTTCTTAATAATTAATTAATTGAAATGAACCATCAGATGAACACATTTATTGTTTAAATCTTTTCTTTGTTTTGTAGCACAATATTATAGATTCTGTAGCTGAAGTAAATATCAATGATAATATTATTAACAAGAAAAGTAGGATTGTAAGCAATGTTTCTTTTTTTATTTTATTTAATTCAATTTTAACCAGTCAAATGAATATAAAAATATGTAGACATTCAAGATTATAATGAATTAAATATTATTTACCTATAAGTTCTAATAAATACCTTAACGTTTTTAGGTAAATGAGTTTGTTAATCGAGATCCAAGTCAAGATAAAACAAATGCATTTTATTTATTTTTTAATGGGGTTGGACTTTATCAGTTATGTGATATTGTTTATCCAAAGTGAAATGGAAGAAAGTTTAGATCCAATTGGTTTAAGAGTTTTTCTTGGTTATAATATAACTTCCTTAAAGATTCAGCCTATTGTTTTTATTTTCTAGCCTTTTCATCCAATAATTCAGATTCAACATTTGTCAGTGATAGTTTTCACCAGTGTCAAACGCTTTTTTAAAATTGTTTTCTTGTCATGAAAATTTAATAACATATAAAGAGGCTTGCGTCAAAGTAGCTGGATATAAAAGTGCTAAGAATTCTGAAAGTGTAATAAGCCAATTTGATACACAAAACAAACAAATGATTGCCAATAATTGGGAATATTTAAGGTCTATTTTAGATTATTTACTATTATGTGCACGTCAAGGTTTAGCTATTAGAGGCCATAAAGAAGATGAAGAATCTTTAAATAAAAAAACTGTCAAGAATTGTTTACTCTTTGAGCCAAAGATAATGATATTTTTAGAAGATACTATATTAAAAAATTTCGATATGTCAGTGATGATAACATAACTCAATTTCTTGAGTCTTTGTCTAAAATTATGGTTAAAATTATAATTGAAGAAATACTAGTTGCTGGATTTTTAAGTATCATATTTAAGTTAGGTTATTATTAAATTGAAGAATACAAAATTATGATAATTTTTAAAACTAAAACAAATACTATACATTACTGAATATTAATAAAATAAACTAACTAAGAATAAATGCATGAATCTTACATACCATCGGCATCAGAATTATGAAAGGTCAGAATAATTAAAAAAAATATTAAAATTGTTAAGACGTTAACACTTTCAGTGAAACCCATGATCAAGGTCTTTTTGTTATACTTAAAGTGATAAATTATTACAATGAAACTAGTCTTTTAGATTATAATAAATTTGAGAAAATGCGATTCGATAAAACAACAGGCGTTGCAGCATTTAATCAGGTGAATGAATATAGTCAATATATTAAATATATAATATAATATAATGTAAATCGACTGAAACACATATGTTTTTACAAAAGTCGAGACAGCAATAATTAAAATATTTTATAGAAAATACTAATGCTGTAAAATTATACGAAATAAAAATCTGTGCTTGACGTAAAGATTGATTCAAATTTGTTTTTTGTCACATAGAATTATTTTAATGAGATTTATAACTCTGTACTGCCTTGAATATTATTATTTTGTGTGATTATAATACATTTTAATAGAAATGTACTTGAAATCTTTTTTTTTTTTATTTAGCTTTGTTTTACACATTTTAGCTTAGCACTTAAAAGTATACTTCAATCCTAACGCATCATATTTTATTTATTAATACTGCAATATAATTTTTATACAATTTACTAATTATTATAACTATTAAATTTAAAAATATGTATGCACTTTATTCGGTTTACGTAACAAAATTATTACTACATGTATTATATGTTGACGATATTTAAGTATTTATGCGAATTATAAAAAAACGAATTGCTCACTGTTTAATTAAAACCACATTTTTTTATATACGGTTAACTATCACCAGATGTTCTACATAAATGATGCCTAATTTTTTATCAGCGTAAGCATAACATTTATAATATCATTTTTAGTGGCCCTTAAAAAAATTTTATAATTATTGACAATGCAATTTTTATTTATCATTACCAAATCAGTAAAACACGCAAAATTATCTTTTCATTCATATCGAAGTTAAATAATAGAAATAAAATTAAAAACTGACCAATACCTTACTTATAATACAAAATTAATAATAGTTTAATATTCTTAATGAATTTCTTGATGCTGAGTATTTTCTAGAAGTTTAAATTTTCAAAGTGGTAGTTTGAAAAATTGCGTATTTTAATGAAGGAAATTGTTAATTAATACTCATTCGTCACATATGTATTATTAGTCTTCAGCTCAAATTATAGTATATTTTCTCCGAATAAAATAATGCTTATTACAGGTAATTTACCTGAAATAGTAACCTAAATAGTTGGTCAGCCACTTTATTCCTCGATTTTTATCGTAGTACATAATCTTCCAGATCCGCAAGACTTACTCCACTCCTCTTCATATCACTCTCAATCACATCTATTAACTTCTTTTTAATTCTTACTCTTCTTCTCTTTAATTTTACATATATTTATATATTTATTGAACTTATTGATTCTGCTTTTCTTCTCTTTTAAACATATCTATGCCATTTTAATCTGTTCTCTATTATATTGTCTACTATCGAAGCTATTGCTGATATGCCTTATTAAACATTTTTTGGTTAATATAAATACATATATATTAATATATTAATATTATATTAATATATATAGTTAGGGTTAAGTTACATAAGTTAAGGTAGTTAAGGTACATAAGTATTTTAGATTTATTAAATACATAAACTGTTATGTGCTAACTGTATTACTACTATTACAAAACTTCATATTTCCGTATTATCCGTTGATGTAATCCGTTTATATAATCTTGAAAAACGAATAAAATTAATTGCAATTATTGTAATTAATTTTCATCATAAAAGTCCTAAATATAAATTAATACGAAATTAATTTCTCATATCATACACAGACATAATATTGACAGAAGTTTTAATTTTAGAAGTTTAATCTACCATTTACGGTTGACAAATTAGTTATGAATTTTATTTATTAATAAAACGGTCATTCTGATTAAATCATATTTAGTGTAAATCAGCTAAGTGTATATTTAACTTTAAAAGAAAATAATACATTCTTTTTATTAATAATAAAAATGTGAATTACTATTTATTCTTATTGAGTACATGCAATATGTGTATTTTTATTGTTGGCTTTAGCGTACCGCATACTCGCTTGAACTAATTTCACGCATACCCTGCCTATGATTAACAAAATTTCATAATCTGTGATTAAGGCGAAGTTAATTAATCTTTCTTTAGGCTTATGGTCTACAGTTAACGACCAGCTATACATTTTGACAATTTTAGTATTTATAAATAACTTGTATGGTCATGTATTTTATAATAGCTTTTGTTTATTTATTATTCTGCATAATCAGTACCACCATGATTGTCGACCAATGTTGTGTGATTCGTCAAATCAGACATTTTATGAATGGTCTACAATTGTAAACCACGCGACCAACTACGTAATAAATTTTTATAATTTTACGAATTCGTTGATTTTTTTTTTTTTTTATTACATTTTTTATTTAAATTAAAACCAAACATAAACAGTAAGTAAAAATAAAATGTATGTAACATTTAAATGAGTATACACATTTTTTATTACGTTTTTTATGCATATATTATAGGAGTTGGGTGCTTCTAGTCATTTTCTTATATGTGAAACTCGGTTAATGTGCTGTAAAACTCAAATTTATCTGGTAAGCTCGTATCGGCCAATTTGCATCATTTATTGGTGTACTCGCATGGATATAATCCTTTACGTGTTATAAGAAACATATTGACTTGGGTGAATACTTTCGTGATTTCACAACATTTTATGAAATCATCGGTACAAGCCAGATATATGGGATGATAAGGTTGACAAGCTCGATACCACGAAACGACATGCATCGATAAATCTAACAGTGATTTCCTTATTATTATATTTTGTAAATGAAATAAAACTGTCTTCAATTTTAGGAATGACCAATATTCTGTTGTTATCATGCTCCAATTCTGTTACAATAAATATGTGCATCGTATTTCTATGAATTATGCAAAAAACATGGAACGAATTTCGGAGTTTTGGTTTTTAGATTGCATGTGTTGAATAATGTTTTTAAAAAATTCCCAGAAAAGTGGTCATGTTGTGAAAGTTTACAAATTTTTCAGTGAAAATTGAATTACATAAGTCACACCCGGTTTTGAAACTATGCACACGGCAATTCTCATCGCTCATTATAATTACGTTGTCGCTCTCAACAATTGGCATATTCTATCGGAAACCTTGGTCATAGCTAGTATGAATTGTTTAGTCTCGTTATCACAAGACTCGAATCCAAGGAAAACGATAGGCGTTTGCGGAATTTCATGCCTTTCAAGTAGTTCCACCGGCATGTTTTTCGAAGCCTTTACAATAAACCCATAATTCATTGAGCGATGTAAATGAAATGCTTGGGTGTTTTCGCCATATCCCTCCGTTATTTTCAACAGAAGAGCTTTAAAGTATGCGTATACAATGAACTGTAAATGATGTGTCATATACAACGCTTCGAACTTCAATATGGTTTCCTTCCGTTTGCATAACGGGTAAGATAGGTTTGTGCACTTCGCATATTTTTTCCTATGCTACGCGAGCGCAGCCATACTATACAGTTTATATTTCCGAGATTTGCTATCGAAACAGGTGAAACAAATTTTACAGAATAACAACTCATGCTAATACAAAGTTCTCTGGTTTTATACAAATAGTGAAAAATTTGATATTTACGGTATAAGAGGTGGGTATTAATTTTTTTACAAAATTAAATACCATACACGTTTACAGATGTATCAGGATTACATTGTTCAAATATTTTAATCTCTGATATAGATGTAGGTGTCCTTAACCGGGGAAAATCAAAACGGTACTCTTCGTTAAAATAATTTATATCAATGCGTGCAGAATTATTATTTTGCACATACTTCATTAGAATCGCACACTTGTTTCACAGTGTTTCAAACTGATGGCAAATGTTTTGTGGGTTTATAACTCGTCTCTTTACGGACGAAGCCTATGGAAGTGTAATATATGAAGAACCACCTAAAGGTGATTGATTATTATTTGTACACTTCTAATAGTATACCGTTGATATATGATAAATTGTCGTCGCTACCTTGCTTTGAGTGAAAATCCCCTTTTTGTGAAGAGTTGAAAAATTATTGTCGATCGCAGTCCCAAATTACTATTCGTAAGCAACTCCCTAGCTGATGTTTCAAACACTCTGTTCTGAAATGAAAAAATATTGTACGTTTACGAATTTTACACGCGACTGTTTGTGTGCAATATTTATATAATTATTTTCGTTGAAACGTTTACGTCAATTTGAATACTATAAAATACAGTGATAACTCGTATGTTGGCGGCAAGAGTGCCGAGTGTGTTGTCGTTCGCAAATACGTTATTAAATGTTGCGGATGATGATAGAGTATACGCGGTAAGGGGCGAAAATCGCTTTAGATTTTTGTTTCCTGATATATTAAATTATTATTATTATTATAATTAGCTGAACATAACTAGTAGCCACGTTTCGTTGTGATATCATTATTTAATAATTAATTATAACATTATTTAATGTTTCTTAAGTAAATCGCATTTCATTATACGCTCATTGAAAATGAGAAATGGGTGACTATAATCAACAAATATCACTTAGTATCTAAAAAGGTGCATAGTCTATTGATTTAGATTATTCGATTTTGTAATTTAGATCATTTTACTATAAAAACAAGGATATTTCGACAGACGTATGCAAAGAGTTTGTGGAATCACAAAGTATTTAACCGCTAATGGGTATATACCGTCTAAAATAGTATGCATTGAAATATGAGAGCAGAAACAGAGATTAGCATATGTTCAATATTTTTTACTGAAAAATAAAATATTGGGATGAAAATTAATGACAATGCATTCACTACAATTTTTGATATGAAATTTTTTAAACATACTATTGATTTATTTTATTAGAAAAATGAAATAATTATCTATACTGTGTATAGATTGAATTCCAGCTAATTTAACGATTTAAAATCAATTTTTCTTAAATGTATTAGTTTCCAAAACTAATTTCAGTAATATTTCAATTATATATTAACGATTCTGGTATTTAATAAGGACTTGCAATAAAATGTTTATGATTTGAGTACTTGTGGATTACTTTAATAGAAAGAAAAAACTCAATTGTCTTTTTTATGTACTGAAGATGGTAACATCGTTATCGAAATACGTATTTACAAATAAAATGTAAATATTTTTGTGGAATTGAGTTTTTTCTTTCTATTGCAATAAAATAGTCAACTAATAATTTTAACGAAGTCTCTTTCTCCATAATATCTCGTTGACGCCACGAATATATAATTATATGTTGTTTATAATTATGTTTTATCAGTGACGATATAAGAAGTGGCCTTAGCACGCGATGATACGATCTCACATAAAATTCTGTGCATTATGGACTTCAGAATTTAGTCACGTGTAAGATTTTTATTTGAGTCGTAAGCAAGAAGTCTTATTCCAGCAACCTTGCAAATCATATATGGAAAAAACAATATTTATCATATATACAAATAAAAATAAATTAAAAGCAAATTATATTCATTAAGTAAAAACAATATTCATTCAAAAAAATAAACCGTTTAATATTAAATTGTCATGAACTGTAAGTTACAAACAAATAAATTAGATACTTCCTAATAATTATGTTTTTAACAATGACAATATTTTAGTAAAAATAAATTTAAAACTCTTACAAAATATTATGGTGAGCCACAAAATATACATAGTCAATGTATATTAATTGATTATAAATATAAAAACATTAAATATTAATCAGGAGGGTTATAATAGGGATCATTATCATAGTAGTGTTTTGGAGTTGAAATATAAACAGATGGTGTGAAGGGAACTGCAGAAGAGTCGGTAGACTGCCCTGGATCTTCTACAACTAAAAAAAAAAAACGAAATTCACTTTACATTATAACACATTTCAATCCACATTAACTAACAATATTATTTAGAAGAATTTTATACATAATACAAGACAATATATTAAAAATTACTGCTTATGAATATTATGTAAATTGTTTCTTTTAAACTACATTTAACACTACGAATCATAACATAATTTTATAAAATGAAATTTTATGAAACTTAAGAAGTCTTTCCCCCACCTTTGAATACATTAATAATGAGGAGCAGACAATTTAATATGACTATAATTTTTTTTTTTTTTGATTATCGAAAAGTAAAGAAAACGCTTTTAATGTACTATTAAACAATACCTGTGCTAGAGCTATACTGGTTAGTGAAGTCGGAATTATGCACTCCAGCAGATATGGAACTCAATAATTCATTGTAATATGAATACTGGTCTAAATAGTATTCACCGAAATATTCTAAAAACCATTAAACTTGAATAATATTACAATTTTCCACTGTTAATAAATTAATTATAGATTTAAGAATGGAGATAAATTAAGATAGTCTCTTATTGCATACAGTAAATTTGATGTTAGGATATAGTAAATATTGAATAATAGACTAATTATTAAATTATTTGTAGAAAAATGTGTTTCATGTACTTAATATTTCTTTGACGCAATAATGTTATGTAAAAATATAATTGAATGACAAGTTTTAAAAATGTATAACATAATATTAAACGTTCATTCAACCAATAATAAACCTTTTATAAAAAAAAAAAAAACAGTTTTCAAAATAATATCTTTAATATGACGTTGTGAATGCAAATTAAAACTTATGAAAAACTATTATTTTCATTATGATCTATACTTTTACAGTTCTCAAAAATTATATATTATATCAGCTTGAAATTAAACATCTTCGTTGTATTGTTCATCATTACCTGATTGCGGTTGATCGTTGGAGAACTGGGTGAAGAAATTGTTTATTTCTTCACCATAGACAAAATTACTTTTCGAAGATAAGATGATACCATGACAATACTGAACTGGACCTTGCACGCCGGAATTATCTAACAAAAGTCAACGAACCCTATACTATACCAGAAAAAATACTATATTGCTACTGACTACTTAAGCAGTAATAATAAAATACGTTCTTATAGATGATTTTGGAAATTTAAAAAAATATTAAGTATACTAATATTAAGTCAATATGTTAACATAATAACTATATTAAGACTATTATAGTACATACCAATATATTTTAGAAATTCATCACGCATATATATATAATAATCAGTCGCTAATACTAAATAAAAGTGTTGATAAAAATGTTTTATTCCTTTTGTCATTACAATCATTGTGTAATGTACACATAAATATAATTATTGGGTATTAGGTTGAAAATTCGCATTTATGATAAGAAGCCTGCCCATTTTTCACAATTGTTCTGCCGGAGAATTCCAATTATCGACATTGAGTAGAACTTTGTCAAAATGCAAGTATGAAAAGTCAACTCTTTGCATAATAAGTAAAAGAGTGCAGTCCATAAGACAATAACCACAAGATGTAATCGATAAAAAAAATATTGAATCAGATGGTTAATAGTTAGCGTATGAAAATATCAAGATTATATTTATCTTAATTTAATCACATCATATTTGAATACGATCCAGAATTTTAATATTGTGCTCATTCAAAGAATTTTAATTGGTGAACGGGATAAAGGAGACCAATATATTTCTCAGATTCAAAATTTAAAAAGAAACCGTGGGAATGTGTTTTTTCCCTGGAGAAGCTGTTTTCCCCGATTTGAATACACTACTATTTCAATCATTAGTAACAGTTCTAAATGTTATATTAAAATCATTTTTATGGAAAATTTGGAAATTTTATTCATGCTTTCAATTAACATTTTTTCGTTTTACAAAAATTGACCAAAATAATGATGGTCATAATTTTCAAACAACGTTTAACATTCAAGTTCAGAAGAATCATAAAGGTGGCACTGCATTAATGAATTTATCAAACAAAAAATGTATTCCGATAAACTCATTTTTTTCAAGTCAATTGATTTAGTGATAAACAAAAATGAAACTGTAAATTCTTCTTTAGAATTTTTGAATTCTCTCGATTTTCTACGTTTAAGATTGTACAAATTACAATTTAATATTGTTGTGAGCTGATTTAGTCTGCCACTACTTGTGTGCTGTATCGGTTGAGTTCTCTATACACTAATTTTGGGATGGATCTATCTAGATCAAAGAACTAACTAACACGTCGATACCAATATTTTTATTTAAAAACATAAACACGCCAAGGTTTGATAACGGAACGCCATTAATTGTTGAAATAATCGAGAGAAATATAATAGAATCCACAATCAAAAATTGTAATTGTAAAACGGATTACGTTTTGATTCCACGTATACCAATTATTTGTTCATCAAGAAATAATTTGATGTAAAATTAGTAACAATATTTTTTTGTTTTTCAGATTAAAATACTTTAAAAATATACATACTATTCATGCTCCTTGTATGAACTTTATTGTTATCAATAAAAAACAAATGTATTTATTTCAATGTCAAGTTAGTTTGGTAAGCAATATTATTATCATAAAAAACCACAATTAAATATTAATTGTTCATATTTTTTTGTTCATAATTCAATCAATTAATCAATTAATCAATTGTTCATAATTCATTAAATAACATTGTTCTATGTTATATTCAATGTCATTTTCATAACAAAAGGTACACATTTAATACATGAGCGAATCAACGTTTTTATGGAGTACCACTATAATCTACAGTAGTATAAGTTTCGTTGATATTTATATTTTTACATTTTACATTTTCATAATCAAAGATTTGTTATTATTCGTCATGTCTCGTTTTTTTTTCATTAAAAACTTGTTAATAATATTTCATTATTTAAATATTTAAGAAGTAAACTATAACAAGGCACGTGTATAGGAAATAATATTTTACAATAAAACAATTTTCCAATAAAACCCAAGAAGCAAAAACTTCTAAGCAAATCAGGACTACGTTGGGAAAACTGTAATTAGAAAAGATTTTCTAAAACATAAAGGTAGCAGTGAACAGAGATGAGTGGAAGAGTATTTGTTGTATTTCTAGATGGTCTTAACGGCTGTATAAAAATATAATAATAATAATATTGACAATACAATTTTATAAAGGAATATACTTTCAAAAAATATTAATATTATGGTGTGTTTAGATGATAATGAAATTACATTGACCAACCGATATTCTTATATGCATATGTCAGTGCACTCTTAGCATCATCATCAACTAAAAAACAAATATTATTAAAAAGTCAATATACACGTTATTTATGACTAGAAAAAGATATGCTCCTGTAACGTCATAAATTGTATAAACCTATTGCTATATTTTCAAATAAAATAGTACTGTGTTATTTTCAATAAAATGACTTACTTTTAAAACCTGCTACTTTCAAGTGATCTAGAAAATAATAAACATGTTAAAGTAAATTTATGTAGAATGTTGTATATTTATTTTATTGATTTAGTTTAACTTTAATAACTATTGTTGAAATTTATTATTTATCAAATTTTGAGATGAGATATTTATCAATCGCATTATACCTTATACCTTTTTTATGAGTAGAATATAACCAATAACAAAATGTTTGTTCTAATCTAATCAAACCTAATTCACATAAATCAACTTTTCGACGCAATCTACTATTTTTCGTTGTCTTCTATCAATAACATTTGGAGTTGTCCACCCTAATCCTTATTTTACACAGTAATATTCGATATTCAATATGTTCGCAAAACTTACTCTAATTTTCTTTATATCACGTTCAATCACATATAACCACCTTTTATAAAGTCTTTTTCTCATTTTCATTAATTTTACATACATATCCTAATGTTATCTTTTTGTTTCTGTCTTTAAATATGTCTGAACTATTTTAATTTATACTCTCGTATATTGTCACCTATCAAGGGTATTTCAGTAGAACCTCTAATATACTTATATCTAACATATTAATATATTTATATAAATGTACGTAGTTAAGGTACATAAATAATTTAGATTTGTTAAATACGTAAACTTTCTTCTGTTATCAGTATTATTACCATTACAAGCCTTTTTCTTTTTGAAATCTTCGATATTCATATATCCTTAAAAAATGAATATAACTATTGTAACTAATTTTTATTATAAATTCATAAACGTAAATTTGTATAAAAACAATTTCACACATCATACTCAGGCACAATATAAGCAACAATTTAAATTTTAGAAGTTTAATCTACCGTATTTGATCTACAAATCAATTAACTATTTGTATAATCAAGAATATAAATTAATCCATATTTAGTGTAAATCAAGAGTGATAGCTAAATTGTATATTTAACATAAATATAATATAATATGTCCTTTATAATAATGAGAAGTTAACTAAGAATTTATTCTACTTATTGAATGTATTTATATATAGGTGTATTTATTTTTTATTAGTTACAAACTATATTTTCATTTTATTTTATTTGGAACAAGAAACATATTGGTATAGGTAATGGTATATGTCACCTCATTTTAACATGAGAATGCTTTTGTTTATTAATAATATATGTGTTTATGTTGAATTTTATTTGACGATTTTAGGTATGTTTAACACATAAAGTGTATTTTATATATTAAATAAAGCTAATGAGTATTATATAATAAAAAACATTTTATAATTTACGATGTTTTGATATAAAAAGAAATTTGTCGCAAATGTATATTTTTTTTATTATTGCGTTCTTTTGTAGGAGTATAAAAGTTGAAACTTTCTTAGAATATCTGTAGTCACCCATCTTGATCTAAGATTAATGGATGACAAATTACTATATTGACTTTAAAATCTTTATGACAACTTATAGCTTATAACATCAGATTCCTTAAAAAGGAAATATACTCATATAAAATATATATATGTATATATATATATATACACTAAATTTGGTTACAAACTGTTTATGTTATAAAGACACCAATCCATTGGCCCGAGAGTCATGTTATCTTTATAAACTAAAAACAGGAGGAATTAATTTAGAGATCGTTGTTAATGAAAATCATTAACTTACATTATTATAGTAACTATATTTGTTTATAAAATGTTACTAACGATACATACCCGAAATATATGTTTCAAAGAGGTATATGAAATAAAGACGTAAAAGATCTGAAAATTTCCATACTATTTTTTAGACCATTTTTTTTTTTCATTAAGTGCATTAGTATCATTAATATTGAATTTTCTTTATTCACAAAATCTTAAAAATTAAAAACAATTGACTATCGCTTATTATATAATGTGTGAAGTTGGCCCACCCACCTCAAGGTTTAAACTCCAAGCATACACTAATATTTTACGAGTTTTTTGCGAGAATTTTCGAGTCCATTTTCAGAATTTGTGAGTCAGTCATTACCGAGAAAAAACAAAAAAACCAACTTCACGTAGCCCACCCACTTTGTACTAGAATTTCAAAATTTGTATCAAACGCAAGCTTTTAATTTACGAGAATTTACGAGTCTATTTTCAGACGTTGCAAGTAACCCATTCACCCAGCAAACCCATTTTTAAACCGTGAAATTGGCCCTCCCACTTTATCTTAGAACTTCGCAATTTGTATCAAACAAAAGCTTTTAATTTGCGAGAATTTATGAGTAAATCATAACCGAATAAAAACGGAAACCCAAATAGTGTGCTAATTTCACGTACCCTTTGTATAACCTTTAATATATACATAAGTATTACATATTGTAATACTGTGTTATATTCGTGCATATATTAGCATATTTGGATTTAATACAACACTTTCATTTTTTACTATAATCATTTTTGAGCCAAATTGTTATGAAGATCTCTAATATTTTTAAGAGCTCTTTAAATGTACGTTACATAATGATTGCCACATACAAAATCAATGATAGCTACAAGTGTAAACCTGTAATAAAAACTCCAAAGTAGCATCTTAGTAGCACCGTATATAAATAAAAATATTTATAAAATGTGTTTTAATTTGTTCTTCATTTATGTTTTTGATGTCATGAATTTTTATCGATATATTAAAAATGTCAATTCAATGAAAATATGTTTATTACATTTGTTTGATGTTGTTATATTATCTTTATTTGTTATTTGTTTGAAGCATTGATTATAAATGGTTTAAAGTCATTTGTTGGCAAAACTCGTTTAAATGTTCGGGTTTGGGTACACTAATCTTGCAAGTATAACACATATACGCTGAATATAATATACACGAATGACAAAGTATAAATTGAAAATTTCAACAAAATAATAAAATAAAATTTAGTAATATACTATCCATACAACATCAATGCCCAAGAGTCATAGCATAATACCACAATTCTCTTTACGAGTCGTGACCACTGATGATATTTTTATATTCGAAAAAACCCTGGATAATAATGGATATCCAAAGATGTGCAGACGGCGTCGTCGACGGTGAAACCAATGAATTCAAACATAAACATAGGTAAACGTTAATGCACGTAGATTTTACATAACTTCTTATAATATAATACAGTAGAACTTCCATATAACGATCACCGAAGGGACCGGAAATAATGACCGCTATTTAGAGGTGACCGTTAACAGCAGTGAAATATCTTCCAGGTGATCGCTATATAGATTGCGTAAAAAATTAAATACTAAAAAATAAAAAAATAAAATACTAAATAATTAACAAATATGAATATAGGTACCAAAAATGTATTTATGACTTTTCATAATGTAGGTATAATTTAAAATTTAAAAAAATTCTATATATAATATATAATATATAATATAAGTATTTAAAAATGTGTAATTCATATTTATATATAATAAAAAAATATTTAAATTAAAAATATTGAGTTATATTAGTTTGTTTTAAATTTATTTTATTTGAACAGTTTTTTCAAAATTAATTTTTGCGGTTTTTAACAGATTATAAATATCTACGTCACCTTTTTGAAGAGTGAAAACAGCTAATTGTTTTAATTGAATGACAACTTCTGAATAATTTGATACATTGCACTCAGGTTCATCAATTTCTTCAGTTTCTTTATTTGTTTCCTCCTCGTCGTTATCTGTAGTGATGAATGCCGTGTATCAGTGCTATCTTCTTCAGTGATCAGATTTTCGTCGACCGAAAAAACTCTTCACCGAGCATATGAGTTGGTAGCATATTAACTAACTTAACTTCACCAACGATTATTTCGTGTTCGAGATCTGTGTTATCTAAGCCTACAGGCAAATTCTTCTAAACAAAACCTGATTTTTTAAAACATTTAGGGACACAACTAGCTGTTATCTGCATTGCTGACTGTTTAATCCACATCAAAGCGTCTACTACAATAATACTTTTTGCAAGATCGTCAGCGTTTTTGACTACATCAATCTGTAATAATATTCGCCTAAGTATCATTTGTTGGTAAAATTTTGTAGTATACCTTGATTTAGAGGCTGACAGTGTGGCGTTGTATTTGGTGGTAAACATACTAAATTTATTTTTTGTAACTTTAAATGTCAATTTCAAGTTTTTTAATTACTTGTAAAACCTTCTCTTTAAGTATTGGTTCACTAATTGGAATATTTTTAGCACGAGTAGCGCAAAACCAATTTTACATAACAATGTTTACATTAACTGATTCGGTTTTATGCTGTTTTATAGTTTTCATTTGATCGTTATCATGGGATTTCCATAATTTTAAAATCGTTTCTTTATTTCTTATTAAATCGGTTGCATGAGTTCTCCCTATTCCAAATTTATCTGCAAGGGCACGTGCACTCACATTTTATTTTTGGTAAAAATCTAACAGCTTGATTGTTTCCGTTAAAATTAGGTGTTTTCGTTTGGACGCCATTGAACTACACAAACTTTATACGTTTTCAACCGACACTGAACACTAAAACTAGTGAAACATAACCAAATGCACAGTCATAGACACGATATGTTCATCGCGTTATCGACATCGTAAATGTTCAATAAGATAAATTGCCGAAAATAATTCTAAAATTAAGTAATTTAACATTTTTCCATTTGACATATTTTTATATTTTGACCGTTAATTAGAGTGCCCGCTATATAGAGATGTAAATGTATTTTTTTCGTAACACTTGACGGGACCAAAATAATTGACTGTTACATAGAGGTGACCGTCCTATAGAGGTGACCGTTAACGGAAATTTTACTGTAGTATATTATTTCCAAAATATAACGTTAAAAAGAAAAATGTATACGTTCGTATTATTCGTTATGTATTATGTTCGTAATAAAAGAAAAAAAATTTTTGAATTGTGCATATATCTATATAATAAATGCACATATTTTTTTTTAATTACAGAGTGCCAATTTGACAGAATTTACCCAATTATTTTTGATATAATTTTTTGTTAAATACTTTATTTAAAAATCATAATAATAATAATACAATAATTCAATAATAAATGTTTCATTAAACTAGAAGTTAGATTAAACATTAAAAATACGCATATTTATTAATAATACATAATGTTTTTTACATATATACACATTTGGAAATTCTAGGACAAAGTGGATGGTGTACGTGAAGTTGGGCCACCCTTCGGTTTTTTTTTTACTCGGTAATTCGGTAATGACTGACTCGCAAATTCTGAAAATGGACTCTGCAATCTCACAAAATATTAGTATAGGTTTGGAGTTTACACCTTGAAATGGGTGGGTTAACTTCACACACGTGCTTACTATTTGTGTATTATTTTACAAGAACAATAAAATAATTTTTAAACCAATATAGGGTATATTTTAATAATAGGAAATTACTTTTTTGTATGCCCTTTGTCTTAGATAAACTGACTAAAAATATGAAAAATATAATTTTTATAATATTTACGATTAGACATGATTTTATTGTACATAAGATGGTATTATTGCTTTGGTTCTTAATGTACATGACAACCCACAAAACGTTAGAAACTTACGCGTTAGGATAATTTTGAATAATTACAATAAAAAATTGAGGAAAATATGGACATAAATGGGACAGAATTATTTGATTAGGCCTTCTTTCAGAAATAGTAGATAAAGGTACGTCACCACTTCAAGTTTACAAAAAATTATAACTAATAATGTTGGTGATGTATATTCCAAGTTGCTATTACATTAAGGGTTATGCTCACATTACCAGTAATTACTGCAACTACTGAAAGCTCTTTTTCGAAATTGAAATTACTTAAAAATTACCTAAGAACTACATTAAGTCAAGAAAAAACCACTAATTCAGCGATAATATCAATCGAGAATAAAATCATAAATGTAATTATAACAGTGTGATAATGAATATAATATCTCTAAAGATTAAGTTTTCAGACTGCAATTGGTTAAGCCAGAAAATAACTAAGGACATGGATATACACTAAAAAAAAAAAATACCTATTAAATTTTTAAAACTATTTTTTTAATTTTTTTTTTTTTGTTTATAAAAATATACAAATAATGAACATTTTATTTTATATATTACAATAATTTGGTAGTTATTTTCATAAAATATACTATAATTAATAACTATTAAAGTAATAATAAAGACAAATGTACATTATACAATACTCATATAAATATAAATAATAGGTTACTCAATAATTTACAGCTATAAGAATAGTAACTATACATGACTACAGTTTATATTTATCACTATATAACCAAAGTATGTACCTTAACATGCTCACAAGAGGGTTACAGTGTCCATCCCCTTTTATAGCTTTTAATTTTATATGAATTGTTAATCAATATCAAAGAAATTTACACCTATGACTCTCAATATATTTATTTATCATTTTAATTTAAAAATATACTTAAATATAAATGTTATTGTAATATTTATGAGCGGAAAAAGGTACTTATGTCGAATTATTAAATTGTTACAACACTACCGGAGTTACGATTGTTTTGAAGGTTCTTCGAAAAATCGTATGCCCCGGGCCTAGCAAACTGCTCGTAATGCAAGGAAAAATTTGCAGGAAAAAAAACAGAGGAAGACCTTGAACTAGCTGGCTGCAAAATCTAAGAGATTCTTATTCCACTAAAACACCAAGGAACTATTCCATGCTGCCAAAAACAAATTACATATAGCATTGACAACTTCTATCCTTTTATAAAAGAGGAACAAAAAGAAGAATGTATAACGTTGCCTACGTATTAGAAAACTTTTGACCAATATGAAAATGCGCTGTTATTTGTGGTTTCAACTTAAATAAATACGCAAAAAAACGGTGTGAACAGTTTGAAATTGAGGACATCCTCTATACTAATTAGAAACGTATTTTGTGTTCAATTAAAATATTTTCCATAACGTGTACTAAGAAAGTAAGTTGTATAAAAATAATTCCATGATTAAATTAATAACATAATATAGAAGGCACTTGAGTTAAAACATATGATAAAATATAAATAGTGCATTTTAATACAGCAGCAATACTTCAGATTAGTTTTTATCGAAATAAAACCAGCAGAGTCTTGCCAAATATTTAAAATTTCGAACAAACGACTTACTTCATTCTGATAAGTTTAACATTTTAAGCTTGAGTATTTTTAATTATGTACATGTTTTAGGTATTCAATATTCATATTTTTAAATTTTTAAATTTATAGTATTTGTTAAATGTCTTCCATCTATATTATAAACAATTAAAACTTTTCAAAATATTTCCTGTATTTTTTCATAATCAGACTCTGGCAAGATAGGCGATAAAATTGATTGTATATATAAATTTTAATAAATATTTCTATATATTTAAAATTATCCTGGATCAGTGCACAAGGCATAAGATAATTTTTCCTCTGGAAAATATTTATTCAAATTATAATAGTTAAAAAACAATATTAAAGGAGTTCAATTATCATTACACTAGTGCTCGTCACGATTTAGAACAAACCATCTACATGATATTTATTGCTTAAATTAACATAGAAAAAAGTGAAATATTGAATTGAAGTGATTAAAATAGAAAATAAATCGTAATGCTACGACCACACGCTATAGCAATCACACCGTTTTAACAATTACCTGCTTTTTTATCAAAACAATAGTGAAAAAATATTTAATAAAATACTCACGATTATTATATGCAAAATAAAATGCTTTGAAACCATCGAAATTTACTACAAAGTGAAAATAATAAAACATTAAAAGAAATAATGCTTTATTCTGTTCGATATTAGACATGACTATATCAATTATATATTGAAACAGTTGTAAGATAGGACAATTTGATTATGATTTACTATGTATTATGAATATACAATTTATTAATAAATAAAATAAAACGACATCTATACATATATAAATGAAAGTCTGTTTGTCTGTCCCACATGCGTTCCTAAACTGTTGATACGATTGTAATAAAATTTTTGTGAGTTGTCGTCCATACCCTCGCGAAGGTATCTGTTTTAAAAAGTTTTAAATATGACTAACGAAGATGGTAGCTAATATAAACAATTTTATGTATTCTAAGTCTTAATCAGTTACCATGGCGGCCATTTAAATTGTTATTGTTACCATAGTGACCATTTAAACTGTTATTTTTATTGTTATTTATTGAGTTTAAGACATAATCTTCTAAAACTTTATATTATATTTTAATGAGTATACTTTTAATAGTTGTGCAATCGTGCCTACTGAATGAAAAGCGATTGGATGACATACACTTCAAGCACGAAAAAAGAGCACCACGAACTTAATAAATAAACAAAGAAAAAAAAGCAGGACTGGAAACTGATCAAGTACGCACTTCTCAAGTCCATTCGTCTGAAACAGAACAGCAACGTGATGAAAGACGAGACACCGATCGAGTACGCACTGTACGAGTAAAGTGGTCATTGCACGCTGAAATAAATTTTGTTGAATTCCACAATGATGTTCATTATAACAACAGTCTGCATCCAAGTATTGTAATTAAAAAAATGGACAAAATGTGAGAATATTGCGATACCCTTAAAGTTAAAAATGAAGCACCAGGTATGTGTTGCGCGGGTGGAACAGTAAAATTGCCAGAATAACATTCACCACTTGAACCATTATCAACATAGGTATCAGGTGACACAAGCCTATAAAAACATTTTCCCTCTAACATACGAAAGTACAATTAGTGTTTCCAAATGGCATTTTTCGGTGCGAAAAATATCGTGTGGGAAAATTATATGCTAGTATTCAAAGGATAAGGGCAAATTTATCATCGTACTGAATCTTTACTTCCACTTTCGGATGCTAATCATAAATTTCTGCAAATTTATTTCATGAGAAACACTGATATGCAAATTTATCAACGTTACCAATTCAATACGGGCACAAAACGACTAATTGTCGCTGAATTACAAATTTGATTTGATCAACACAATGAATTAATTCGATTTCTCAGAATTACTTTAGAACAAATATCAACACTTGATTACAATTAAAGCCATCTGCAAAAAATATTTCGAGGGTAATCAAACAATTTACATCCTAATTTTTTAAAATATACTCTCAGAAAAAAAACAAAAAATTATAAATCATAGTTCACTGAGTTGGGAGTACAAATTATGCTATAACAGCTGTTCTATAAAATTGTTTCCATGAATATATTTATCTATAACCGTGATTGTTTCGGGCGGGATCAGTAGAAATAATAATCGATAATTTCATCACGCGTAAAAAAAACACTGAAAATTATTTGACATTTAAAACGAACTATATCGCCAGTTTAAACAAATATTAAATTAAATATCGGGGGAGCTCGGGGCATGGCCCCTCTCACTCCTCTACGGGTAGCCTTGACTACAATATTGTAGTTAGAGCTGACAAAAGACCTATTTGCTAACACGTAAAACAATATAACGCACCGACAATAGATGAACTTGGGTCGTTATAGTTGGTGAATAGTTTGACTCGTGTGACAAAATTCTCCATCGCAGAAATGGTGATGTTCATCGAATCTTGGGAACTCATCACTCGTACGACAGTTTGCAATATCCGATTATATTTTACAAAGTAGAGGACGAATATCATTTCAACATCAAATTGAGAAATCCAAGATCAGATGAGGAAACGAATAAGAAAATTAATGCTATAAATTGCTATTCGTGTCGATTACTGATACGTAAAAACGCTGAAAATTATATCTTGAAATGTTATTAGTTATTTCCATCAATATATTGGCATCGACATGCATGTAAATATCAAAACAAAATGACTTATGTTCGTTTGGTTAAATCGAACCAAGTTGTGTTCAGAAGTATATATATATATATATATTTACGTAATACAGTAGCCAACGAAGGCAATATGAATCCCAATGAATTGCGAAAAATGGTTATTCTACCGACCACATTAACAGGGAGTCTAGGGCACATGCATGAACGCGAACAAGATGCAATGATATACGTCCGAACATATGGCCGTCCAGATTTGTTCTTTACTTTAACATTGGTCGGTAAACCTTCAAGCTTTGTTCTTCTATGCACCAGAAGGAAAAACAAAAATATTATGTATCCTAAAGTATTTCAATAATATAATGAATTCTTTTAATAGTCGATTTCTGTTGGAGGGAAGCAGTACAATTTGAACTGTTCACGGGCAACGCCGGGTAATTCAACTAGTATGTTATAATTATATATAAGAACAGGAATTAAAAATATTTTACGATGTATATACTATAAATATAAACGAGTATACTAACTGTTCATCTTTCCATATATTGTGATTTCATCTACATCATGATTTGAAATTTATATAATAATTATTAACAAATATCAAAAAAAGACCTATCTGATTTGATATTCATTACTTCTAAGTATTAAATTCTATAACGAAAAGTTTGTCTACATTTGAATTAAACACAAATTATTTTGATACTTTCATAACAAATATCTATTCATGTATGGACTTTAATCAAATTCAGTATGCAAATAAAAATATTTTTTTATTTACATAAAATATAATAAATACAAATTGGCTGTTCTTAAATTAATCAATGTGGCATATTCTTCTGGTATCTTTTAAATATCAAATAGATTATTATATTAAATGTATGAAACTTCCAAATTTTAATGTTAAAAAATGTTATAAGATGAATTTGAGATGAATACTTTATATACAATGACAAGAATGTATAACAATGCAATCAATGAAAAAAAGATGATAAATCATAAACAAGATTTGTTCGTATAGTGTTCAAATACATTTCATATATAAATGATATATAGAGGAAATCTCTCATTACAATACCCTTCGTAAACAAAAAGTATGAAATAATTTTTGGATTTCTAAATATGTGACCTTAATTAAATTTACCTATCATACTTAATAATAAATTTCGAAAACATAAAAAAAAATATTGATTTTCATTAAATATGTGACCTTAATTAAATTTACCTATCATACTTAATAATAAATTTCGAAAACATAAAAAAAAATATTGATTTTCAATATCTTACATATGCAACGATTAACTATAGAAGAAAAATTAATTATTAGAAAATAGTATTTTTATATTTGTTTCTTATTTGTATTTCGTAAAAATAATGTGAGACCTAAATAATTTTGACAATAGAGTTTTGGTCCTTCTAGATTGGAATGAGCTTAAAAAAGAACAAAAACATTTACAATTTATAAGATATTTATTAACTCTCTTTATAAGAAAGTATTTTAACTATTGCAGTTTGAACATAAAATTTTTTATACAATCTAATCGTGAAAGATAAATGAATAAAAATAATTACCATCAACCATAATAAATAAATTATTATAATATAATAAAATATATTGATGAGAATTTATTTAGATTTGGAATTATTATATTTATATTACCGTACACAAAAATCAATTTTTTTATATTTTTAGTATTTATGTTAAATTATGATACATACCAACAGTTGGTAAATACTCATTAAGAAGGTACTCATAATATTTTTTCGAGACATCTAAAATGGTATGTATCTTTTATTTTTTTATTGTTCCAAATATTCTATAATTTACATTTTATATATTCTATGAAAATTAATTACATAAATTTACTATATTAATTGTATGAATAAAATACCAAAATAGATTTTTCAAACAATTTATTCGTATAATGGAATACGAGTATGTTAATTACATTTAAATTCATATTCTTAGTATTTTATGAATAGTTGATATTTTTTAGTTTACAAATGTTAAAATAAATTTATTTTAAGTCTCATATTGGTTATAAAGAGATAAAATGTTTTAAAACACTCTGAACCAGACTGCACTAGTTTTAATTATAAAATGAAAACAATTATACATACTATCTTTATTCCCAAAACCTACAAAAGCTTTTTCTAAAAAATATTTCAATATAATTACCAATTTTTCATACATATCCAATGTGAATAAGTGATTAATGTACACATGTAATTTACTTACCTAAATCATAATATGCATATTTCAGTGCTGTTATCACATCGCCCCTACCTATTTCACAAGAATGAGAAATACGTTAAACATATACAATGTTTATAGTTGTCTAATTTTGTATAAGCAGCTTCTAAAATTATTATAAATATATAAGCGTAATAATATGTTGTTTGAAGTAACTTATGACCGTGTTAATTTATAATAAAATTACTTACTATTAAAACCGGAATGTTCAAACCATTCTAGTGATTGTTAATATTTTAGTATATTTTACGTGCTATTTAGTAGCAGAGTTAAATTTATAATTTCTATTTTGTAATAATTTTATAAAAATTAATTCTGTTAAATCTTAATATATATGACATTTTATGAATTCAAATAATATTAATCGTGTAGGATTATAAATTTATTAGTTGAACGAAATCAAAGGAAAAAGATTGATTTTCTTAATCGTATATAACTCATTTAAATAAGTTAACTTAATCTATGAAATAGTAATAATAATAATAATAATAATAATAATAATAATAATAATAAAATAATATATATATATATATATCTTATTATTGTTGTAACAAATTCAATGACAAAATGTTTTTTTTTTTAATAATTCATATATATAAGTTTAGGTATGTTTTTAATAATGATACGGGTATATATACATATATATATTTAATTGTAAAATTGTGATTCTTATAAACATTAAAATGTTAAATGCGAATTATCTGTATATTTACCATCACAAATCAATTCCAATCTGTCCCTCGATACATGTGCATCAAATAATCTAATACCTAGTATAATTAACTTTCATTATAAACATTGCGTTCAAAAATAAAACAACAATATTTTTTTTTATCCATACTCAATAAAAAGAATACTTTAAAGTTTAAATATTTAATCTACCAATTATGATTAACATATTTGTAATGAATTATGCCAATTTGTAAAATTGTTCCTTCTGTTTAGAATATATTAAATATAAGTTTGTGGAAAATAGCTAAGTGTATATTCAACTGAAAAAAAATATAATTTGTTTAATAAATTTTGATACCCATGCAAAAACTATTTGTCTAGTTATTAACTACCCGAACATAATGTTTATTTTAACTGTTATTATAATTTTAATATTTATTAATTAGTATTAGATTATGTTTCAAACTATTACTATTTTTTTGTCAATGAAAACAACAAAAAAAAAAAATCAAAAAAATATTTAATGTATTCTACAATTATAATTTATTATTATGAAATTTAATTAAAACTACACTACACTTTACACACTAAATAGTTAAAGCTAAATTTTGACTTATATGCATGCTAGTGAATGCTTACTTTTTATATAATTTATACACCAGTCCATTGGTTTAAGAAGACTATCTTCTTTATAGACTACAAATCGAAAGAATAAATGTAAAGGTCATTGATTTTTAAATAATTATTTTTTATCCTTATTGTTGTTGATCAATTTATTTGTAAAACTCAATTAACACTACATACCCTCAATTGCTGCATCAAAGAGGTAAGTCATATATTCAATTAATATTTCTAAAAATAAATCAGGTTTTCAAGTAAATACTTAATCATTTTTAAACACAATATTGTATTAATTTAATATCAAATGTAAAAATTATAAAACACGTATATACTCTTGAATATAATTATTTTAGGTTAATACTTCATAATGCCAAAATATAATGGGTTATATGTGTATCATATGATTACAAAAATTACCTGCATTTAACAATTTTCCTTTTTCCAAATTGACTAAAAATATGAAGAGAAATAATTATGTTTATATATATATATATATATATATATATATATATATATATACTTTTTTATGTTTCAAATTAGGTAATATTATTATTTAATGTTCCATTGATATTTTATATTCCGTATAAAAATAACAATTTTTGTATTATTAACTCCTTGAAAATTAACAAAGAATTAACTTGAAAAAACTAACATCCAAAAATAATATATAGTTTCTAAAAGTTTAACAAATTGATTGTCTATGCATTAAATGAATTTAAGTTTTACAGTTTGGATAATTATACTTTACATATACATAGCATACACACTAAAATAACGATTAAAAAAAAAATCTCAACAAATACTTAGGAAACATATCACACATCTTTTCATCTCTACAAAGAGCCAAAGCTCAACACAGTAAATTTCACCAAAGCAAGCAAACAAGGATTTATTCTATGCTCAGTACAGAATTTAGGGAATAACATTTGTAAGATTTAATTTATAGAAAATAATTGATAATGATTAATAAATAAAATTGCATTTAATATAGTTTTTAATTAATTTTTTTTTTATTTCACTATTGATTATTTATATTAAAAAATATTAGTAATTTTTAATGCACAATGTATATTTAAAAAAACCAAACTTTGGACAATTTCAATACATCTTATTTAATGAAAAACAATTACTTAAGATGTTCTAAATCTATTAGCGACTAAAACTAATATCAGTAATAAAATTAATGTAATTTTACATCATTTATATTTATTTACAAAATTTGAAATGACTAATATCCTAAAAATATAATTCTATATTCATACAAATGGGGTTGTCTTTAACATTTCAGTTACAAATAACATGGAGTTCATTAATAAGAATAACCTAAAATAAATGGTGCAGAAATCAATATAAAATTACTCACTGTAGAGATATGCATGTTGAAATGCATCGCTACCATTGAAATTTACTAAATGGTGAAAATAATAAAACCGTTAAAAATTAATAATATTGTTTTTATTGTGTTGGATTTTTAAAGTTACTTTATTGAATATATACATGTAAATTTATATTTTAGGATAATTTATTTGTGATTAAATACCACTGATCTTCACTAAAATGTCAACTACATCCATTATAATTATATATGGGAACCCGAAAAAAAATTACTTCGTTTTACATAGATATAATAAATATAAAAGAATATACTAACGATTCATCTCTCCATTAATTGTGATTTGATCTATATAATAGTTTTACATTTATAAAACAAGTATTTATATAAAAAAATTGTCTGTTCAATTGAGTTACATTAATTTTGAATATTTGATTTTATAACGAACATTTTTTCGAAATTTTAATACAATAAAAATTATTTTATCATTTTTATAAATACTATCCATTCATGTATGAGCTTTAGGCAAATTAAGTATGCTAAATAGGAATAATCGGTGATTTACTTATATTATGAAAAATAAAAAATAACATGTATTAATAATTTTTTATCAGTCCCTTTAAAATATCAAATTTATTGTTAAAATGTTATATGTTAAAAAACTTTGTGATCTAAATGGTTAAACTAAAAAAAATGTTATAAAATTGATACGAGATAAAAATTTATGTATAATGCTGAGAATATATAACTTGTCAATCAATGAAAAAAAAATTTGGCTACTCATAAACATAATTTACTCATGTAGTTTTCAAATAACTTTTATATTTAACTGACATTTATGCGGAAAACTCTCATTACATCATCTTTTGTAAACAAAATGTATGAGATAATTATTGGAATTATTTTAAGTCTTCTTAACTAAGTTTATTGTTTTGTATTAAATATAGAAAATTATAAATATTTAAAAAATTAATTCGATAACGAAGTTAGCAATCGATTATCTTACTTATGCAAAGACTATCTACAGAAAAAAAACAAGTGATTAGTATTTTTGTTTTGTTTTATATTTGTATTTACTAAAGATAATTTGATACCTAAATAATTTTTACAAAACAGTTTTGGTCCTTTTGCATTGGAAACAGCTATTCAATAAAACATGAACATGATACAGTTAATACGAAATTGATTAATTTTTATTAAAAGAATATAGTAATTTTATTGCCTTTTTAAATTTAAACTATTATTTTTATACGTTCTATTGGTTAACGCTATATGAATTTGTATCCAATTGGACTACAGAGATTCAAAATTTATTTCAGTGGTTTGTAAAAGAGTTTCGATCGAACTATAACCATCAGCCATAATATATTATAAAAAAATATAATACAATAAAGTGAAAAGTATTTATCTCGTTTATAAATCAGGGTTTTTTTAATACATATCACACTCTAAATATAAATATTTTAAAATTCGTATTAAATCATGATACATACAAAGAGTTGGTAAAACTTTTTTAAGTAGGTACATATAATAGTTTTTCGATACATCTAAAACGGAATGTAAATTTTATTACTTTTTAAATTTTATTACAATCTTTAAATTAATGACCTAAAGGGATTTATCAAATTAATTATTCTTGTATTAAAAAATTTTAAATTAATTTAATGTCACATACTTAGTTGATTATAATTATTTGATAGTATTTAGTTTACAGGTTAAAAAAATTCATAAACACACATTTCATTTTAGGCTCAAATTAGTTAATAGCAAATAATTGTTTGGGAATGTCAAAAAAATCATCACATAATTTTTAATTATAATATTCAAATTATTATACATACCATTCATAAAATGTAATTTCAAATTATTGATATCTTTAATATATTTTAACATAATTAAAAATATTTGATAATAATGTAATGTGAGAAAGAGATTAAGCCACTACTAATTAGTGATATTTTATCTATAAGTAATTTTATTTGCATGATATATAAATTTGATTCCCTGTTTAACAAAATATATTTTCAAATTTTATTAAAATATGTATTTTATAAAGAAATAGTAAATATATTATTTACCAACCTAAATCATAATACGCAAATTTCAGTGCTCTCATGGCATCACCTCTAACTAACCCAGAAAAATAGAAAAAGAATTAAAATTTAAACAATTTTTTCATTTAACTTATTTTTGAATAAGTAGCTTCTTCTCGAATAATTATTAAAAATAATAGAATGTATATTTTTTCAATCAACCTATGGTCATATTATGTTAGAATAACATTACTTACTATTAAAGCCGGTATTTTTAAACCATTCTAGACATTTTTAATATTTTAGTATATTTTACTTTCCATTTATTAGCAGAAGTAATTCTATAATTTCTATTTTATACTAATTTGAAAAAAAAATATTTATCTATATATATAATATATATATATATATATATAATTTTATGAATTTATAATTTATTATTATTCATATAGGTTTGTAATATTAAAAATTTATATTATTATAAAATTTGAAGCAAATCAATGACATAATATTTGTTTTTATACATTACAATAATAAATAATATTCAGAATAGGCATGTTATTTAATAATTATTTATACATTATTATTATGATCTTTATGAATTTTACATTTTTACATATGAGATGACGTGTTATATGTATACTTACGATCACATTGTGATTCCAGATTATCTTGATCTTCATTCAATAAACTAACGTCTTCTTTAATTAATTTTCGTTATAAACATTATGTTATAAAACAATAAAATAATATTTTATTCTTTTTACCTACACATGCAATAATTCTAAAACTTTAAAACTATATCTATTTGTATAAACATTATTTCGATTTAAAATACCACTATCTTAAATGTAAATTAGGAAAAGATCTATGTGTAAAATTAACTAGATAAAAAACTAATTTGTTTAATATATTTTGATACTCAAGCTAAATATTTTTTTCAGATTTATTACCAGCGTATATTGTTTTTATTCAAAATTTTATAATAATTTTAATATTTCTATATTAATCTTAAACTATATTTTTAACGAAACATCTTTTTTTGTCAATTTGCACTTAAAGTAAGTCTCAAATTATAACTTGATATGAAAAAATTTCACAATAAATTTAATACATTTTACAAAGTTAAAGCTAAACTTTGTTTAGTATAAATATAAAATTAATGCTTACTTAAAATATGATTTTTACACCAATCCATTGGCTTCAACAGATTGTTCTCTTCATAGACTAAAAATCAGACGAATTAATTAAAAGATCATTGATTTATGACATAATTATCTTTTATGTTAATATTTGTTGTTCAATTAGTTCAATTGTAAAATGTCGTTCACATCACATACCCTCAATAGCTGCATCGATGAGATGTGTTATATAGTCATGAAGGATATCTAAACAAATTCAGATTTTAAAGGATAGTTAATCTTCTTTGATCATAATAATTATATTAATAAAATTACAAATATCAAAATCAAAAAATATTTATTTATTCCTTAATATAACTATTTTACTTTTATTATCTTAATTGCACTATTATATAGGTTATATTCTGATAAAGATTTACTTAATTTATTTTTTTTTCTATTTCTTATATTGTCTAGAAAAATGAATAAAAATTAAAACTTTTTAAAAAATATGTGTTTTTTTTTTTTTATGAAATATCGTGACATCATCATCTTATATTTATAAAGTAAATGGTATTCCGTATGCAACCATTTACTTTGACATTATAAGCTCGTCGCAAATGAGAAATGAGTGACTGTATTCGACAAATATCACTTAATATCTAAAAAGATGCAAGTTTTTTTGTCTATGCATTTCGATTATTCAATTTTCAATTTTGATAATTTTATTAAACAAACAGAATATTCTACAAATAAAAGCTCGAGGGATCATGAAGTTTTGAACTCCAATTGATATATATCTACTATGATAAACTATAGCTGTAAAACTACAGTAATATGCATTGAAATCTGATAACTGAAACAAGCAATAGCAATTTTTTGATGTTGTTTATCGAAAATAAAAATATTTTTTTGACAATTAAATAACATTACATTTATTAAAATTTCTGACAAATTAAATTTCTGAATTTACTATTAATGGTTTTTATTGGAGAATTGAAATAATTTATTAAGCACTCTGCATAAATTGTAATATATTTGAATTGCCGATTAAAAAACAAATTTTTAAATGTGTTATACACCAATACCAATATAAACAATATCAATAATTATAATTTAACATCACTGATATTTAATAATGACGTAATTAAATACTTATTTATAATTAATTAATATAATTTAATAATTAATAAATATATATATATATATATATATTCAATTAATATGTGTAAATTACACTGAATAAAAACGAAAACTGTAATGTAGAATGTGTAGTGGTTAATATAATTATAACATTACACATATGGTTTTGTTTTGAACATTCAATTTACCAATAACGTACATTTGTCAAAATAATCTATAACGGTGAATTAATTGTTATCAAATTACTCACAATTGAGATATACATATTCAAATGATTCGCGACCATTGAAGTTTACTAAATGGTGAAAATAATAAAGCAGTTCAAAATAAATAATAATATGTTGTTTTTTGTGATATACCACCATTGACTTTTAGAAAAAATTAAATTATACACATAATTTTATATGAGAACGCGAAAAAAAATTCACTTATTATACTAACTATTTATCTCTCCAAGAGTTGTGATTTGATCTAGATAATGATTTAACTTTATATAACATTTATTGCTATATATAAAACTCCTATCTGGTAAGAATTTTTTTATATAAATTTGATTGTACATGATATTATTTATAGTCTATTAAATATTCATGCTATAAATCCGTAGTCAGAAGAGGATTGATCATGATTTTACCCTCACCTAGATTTTTTTTTTTAAATAACCAAAAAATACTCTACTAGGGTAAATTAATAAAATATATGGAATATGTTTTACATGATAATTTTAACATGAAGTTATGATACTGGGTATGATATTATGCTAATGGTCTAGATGCTGTTAATTATCTGTATTTAAAACGATTATGACGATAATTTTACTACATATTGTTAATTATTGCGTTATTTAAAATTAAGCTCCATAAAAGTATTAGGAACATCGAAAAATCTGTCAAATAAAATACCAACTATATAAAATCTACTATAAGAACACAACTATGTAAACATCATTTAAACAATATTTTTGCACGGAAAAGTGTTCACAAAATAAAAATAAAATTTCTATAACCAATAAATCCTACACTTTATTCAATGTCTAAGTATAATAATTAAATATTAGTCGTTATATTCAATTTTGCTATACATAATATTGTTTAAGAATTATATATATTCATATTCATATTTAAAGCAATTATTATAAAATAAAAATTTGATATCTAATTATCTTACATATGCACTCTAAAAACAAATAAAATTTAAAAATTATTTTTGATAAAAATTAAATATTATTAATTTAAATGCACATAACTATGTAGTTTTTAATGAGTTGTTATCACAGCTATGGTTACAATGGTAGTCATAGATTAGCTATTGATTAAAAGTTCATTCGTGTTTAACGATTACCCTAATTTATTCACGTTCCACACACAATAGACTAACATATTGTATTAAGTAATCATTTACTTTATATTTATTTTAATTACTTAGTCCATATTAACATACAATAATATTAATATTTCGCATATGAACAAAAATCGGATTATGTTACATTTTACACCAAAAACTGTTGGTTTCTTGAAATAGTCTATCTTGTATATCTGATAATAAAATGATATTGCGATATCCAATGTCTTGTTGCAACTTAAAACAAATTTAATTTAAATAATAAAAACCCATTGTTTGGTCGCGCAGCTTCTTACGCTATTTAAATAAATAAACAATTCACATGCAGTTGACTGCAACGAATACCAATATCCGATGAGGTCGAATAATTGATGACATAAATCATATAATATTAAGGAACAAAAAAAAAACAAAGCGTTAACGTTATAGAGTAGTATATAAATATATAATTATGCCATAAAAAGAAATGGGTATCCTCATAGTGGTAATAGCAATAAATAATCTATAATTATAAACAATATAAGTACATCCGTACTTTTATTTCAGTGCAATTATGCAATAATAAGCCATACAAAAATAAACGTTGACGGTGTAGCAGCCGTTGGCATGACAGCAATCGAAGAATCAGCAGGATGATAATCTAAGAGGCTTGTACACACAACGTAATCATTCATCAACGGTACGCACGTGATCAAGAGACAACGTGACGAGAAAACACACGAAGGTTGAGATCAGAAAGCAATATCGGTGGCACACACAAAACACACGATGCACGCACTATGGTGCACAAGTTGACCAAAAAAAGTGGCACGCCTAATAAGAGGCATCTCACCGTACGCAGAGCAATCGGGACATTCGTAACGACTAACGACCTGAACAAAGATGGCAACGATGGTTGCGATTTCGGCACATGCTCGTGACATTAAGAATCTTTATTAATCGTAGGTTAGTAGGCTCAGTCACACTATCGACCAATTAGTAGTCCTAGGGACTAGTGTCGGAAGACATTAGTACTTGAACGTTGCTCGAACCGAATGGTCGAATAATTTCGTTGTTTTAAATAACGAATAATTTTTTAATTATTACATTTTTATAGTGAAAAAAACGGAGCCATTAAGAAACAATTAAAAAGTTCCGTGGAGTACATTCTATTATAGATATTTCCTGCTTACTCGTCACTACGTCCCCAATTCTGGCAGAGGGATTCGGCTCGAGGGATTGATTGGGTCTGAGTACCGACACGACTCGGGCTTACCCCTCACCAGGTACCGTTTAATAACCGATTTCGCATGTTCCTCCGCTTTCATTTGTACAGTCAGGACTTCCACTTTTTTCAGTCATGTATATTAGATAGCTGGTTCACCTAAAAAAACGGTCGCTGGTTCGTTATTTGTAGTGATCCTAGCATTAGGTCCTATACATATCATTCTTTCCAATTCAACAAGCATAATCGTATATAGGTTGGAGTCGAGGAGACACAGGTTTAATAGACTTAGCTATACAGTTTTCAGCCACACATAGATCGTTTTGGCTCGAAGTATATCACGCTCTTGGAGAATGCACTGACACGTTATGTTAGAAAGCGACCAGCGTTTATCGGTATTTTCTATGAGAGCGGATCGGACGGGCACTTCAGGTCTACGATACTTTCCTATTGGTGGTGCTCACATCGCTACGAACAATATCGTTTACTGATCTTGCTCACGGATACCATGGTTATCCAATTTGCCCGAATCTTGGACATTGATTTCCCGAGGACCGGGAAGCCGATGTCTGGATAAGTCGTGTCTGGACAGATCCTACGGCGTTATATTTGTTGTTTATCGAATAGCCCCACGTAACCACAAACACGTTAAATAATAATATTCTAACTGATAATGAATGCATGAATCATACATACCTTCAGCATCAGAGTTACGGAGCATTAAAATTATAAAACTTATTAAAAGTGTTAAAACGTTAACGCTTTTAATGAAACCCATGATTATTGTCTTTTTGTTATACTTAATGTGATACATTACAATGGAACGAGACTTTAAAATTATATGAAACATGAGAAAATGTGGTCTCGATTAAACAACGGGCTTATCGTAGCATTTGATCAGGTGATTAAACATCATTAATGTTAAGTGTATAATATTATGCAATTAAAATCGACAAAAACATATATGATTTTACAAAAACAAAAACTACATGATAGTAGTATAATTGAATATTATAATACTTGTATATAAAGACAGGGAAAAATATTTAATACATCTTGAAAATACCTTAAATTTTAACTAAGAGAATATAGGAGGAAACAAACTGTCTTAAAAGCATGAAATAATTTAGTCTAATATTTCAACTATATCATTAATGACACCAATTAGGTCAATGTGCAGCTTTCATTGCCACCATCGAGCAGCCATATAAACATACACACACATGCACATACATTCTCAATATTATTATTACTATTATTATTATTATTATAAGTATTATATATATATATAAATCTGTTTTTATTATCTATTATTTAATTAAGATTATTATGGAAAGTCAGCGAACGTTGTTTTCGCGAGACCGCCATCATGTGTGTATTAAAATTATACCGTTTTCCTTTTTTTCTTTTTGAATGTTTTATCATAATTTCGGTCGCTTACTGTCGTCTCAAAACAACCGTCTTTGTATACATACAAAAAATGTTTTGTCCACTTTGGCAGTACATATACTAAAATTGGCTTGAATAGCTAAGATTATGGTTCTTTAGGCTCTAATAGTTGTAATAATACAAAAAAAAATATATGGCGCTAAAAAAAAAAGAATAAAATGGGCTATTTCACGGGGTGGAATTCGAGAATCTTTTAGGTATAACAATATTATATTATTAAGGATGTTAATAATAAGGCGATATTCTTAAAGTATACAAAAAGCTAATGAGTATTATGTTGATTAAAGAAAAAAAGAAATAAAATATAAAAGTTGTTGTATATGTGTGTTTATTACTTCCAGTTTCGACAAAATGTCATCATCAGGTTAACACAAATAAAATATAAATGATAAATAAATTAATAGTAAAGTTAATAAGAAAAATAAAAATGCTTTATGCAACTTTTTCTTATTAACTTTATTTTTAATTTATTCTTCAGTTATTGTATTTTATTTGTATTAACCTGATGATGACATTTGTTCGAAACTGGTAATAATAAACACACATATAGAACAACTTACATACTTTCTTTCTTTTTTCTTTAATCAACGTAATACTTATTGGATTTTTGTATATTTAAGTATAAATATATATATATATATATATGTATGTATATATATATTTATATATTTATATTTTTTTACGATTAATAACTTATAATTTTTATTTTATTTCTAATCGTTAATTCCTTTTTTCTTTCTTTTTAATTTCTTTATTTTTTTATTTTTTTTCTTGCATATCCTTTTTACTCTTTATTTGTTTTTTCTTTTATTTTCACTACTATTTGATATACTATTAGTGTTATTTATTATTTTAATTGTTAGGAGAGTGTCTGCAAATTATTTAATTTCAGTTTTTCTCATGTAGTCTTTGATGTCCGAGTGAGCGATATTCCATTTATTGCCCCGGCCTGTTCAGTCATCTTATATTATATATTATATAATATATAATATAATATTATAATAATTATTGTATAAATAAATATGCTTAATTTAATGAATATTTATTAGTTATATCACCTAGATCACATACAAATTTTCGCCTTTTATGTCTTTACGAAATTTAGCATTTGCCATAAACATTTTCAATGGACTAACAATTTCAAGATCACTACAATTTTTATGTTTTTATATATATTTCTAATGGGTATTGAAATGTATTGAATATTTATGATAATAAAATGCTAAAAAATTGAATAATAATATGCCTTACCAAATATCAATGAACATTAATTAAGCACAAAGAATACATTTTTCTTTATTGACTCACATAATAATGCATAGAATGCATATTATTTTTGAAATTATTGGCCATAATATGTCTTGTCGTATCAGATATCTTTGAGCGTTCTAATTTAGTAAGATAATTTATCTGAAAGTATATGTATTAGTACTTTATAGTTTATTCTGCAATCGGCTATCTGCTTAGTAATTTGTGTAATTTATATTATATTACTCGATACATACATTTGTATGTGTATAATATGTTTATTATAATCACTGTAGGTAAATATTCAGAATGGTTAAATCGGTTTATAATTATTATTTAGGATTTTTTTACCACTTTCAATCGAAAGGATTTATCCAATAATTTATCTTCAAAATATTTAATTCCTCCATATTTTTTATTCGAAAATTATATAACTGATGATCACTTGTAATAGTATAGTCATTCTCAGCTACAATATAAGAAGAATTAAATATATTAAAATAAGGACTAAAATCGTGTTATACACCTTTAAAAATCCCTTTAGAAGATATAATTGTAGGAATAGAAATAGGTATAAAAATATCGATTTTCAAAACCAAGATATTGCTAGAAGAGATTGCTTAATTTCGCTTCAAAATAATCTTAAGAAAATGAAAATAGTAGACCGAACCCCTTTTACACATATTAAAAATTTAAAGAAAAAAGATTGCTTTTATTTAAAATCAGATAAGGGAATCTCTATTGTAGTGTTAAAGAAAAATGATTATTTCGAAAGAATGGAAAAATTAATAGAAACAGGCTCATATAAAGCATTGAAAAAAGATCCACTAAACAAAATGATTAGAGAAGCTAACAAAATCATAAATAATTCAAAATTAGTTGTTGAAGAAAAAAGTCGATTTTTCGTAAAAGATCAAAATCCTCAAATACCAAAGCTATATGGATTTCCGAAAATTCATAAACCGGGAAATAGTATGAAACCAATAGTATCAAACATAAATGCACCAACGTACAACTTGGCCAAACATTTAGTCAAATTTTTTTCCGGCATTAAAAAATACGATAGCTTATCAGTGAAAAACAACATAGAGTTAGTTACCAAATTATCACATGTAAAGATTGAAAACAACGACAGACTTATTTCATTCAATGTGGTAGCATTGTTCCCTAGTATTCCAATAGAAACGGCATTAATTTTTTTAAAAAATTGGTTAGAAGAATCAAATACAGGAGCTGAAAAAACCGAAGAATTAAGAAATTTAACAAAACTTTGCATGCGTCAAAATGTTTTCCAATTCAATGGAAAATACTATGAACAAGTAAACGGTACAGCAATGGAACCCACTATCGCCTTTTTTAATTGAAATATTCATGAGTAAATTCGAAACAGATTTAAGAAAACAATCTAATTTTCTAAAAATTTGGCTCAGATATGTAGACGACATTTTCGCAATCATAGGTAAAGACTTTAATTTAAACAATTTTCTTCAACAAATTAATTCACAGTACACATCAATAAAATTTACTTATGAAAAAAAAACAGATGGAAAATTGCCTTTTTTTGATCTTCTGATTAAAAGAATAGATAGAAATTTAAAATTTGAAATCTATAGAAAGGAAATACGTATAGATACATTCCGATGAACTCGAATCACAGTTGGCAACACAAAATGGCGGCATAGAATAATATGGTATATAGATTAATAAATATCCCAATGGATAGAGACGCTTTTGACAAAGAATTAAATTCGATAATAAAAATAGCTATATTCAACGGATACAAAAAAAGACACGATTCTAAAATTAGTTAAAAAACATAAATGGACAAAACAAATAAATGAAGTGAGTAGTTTAAAAAGCGAAATCCACACAGATAAAAAAAGAGCAGCTCTGATATTCATCCCAAAATTATCGAACCAAATATCAAAAGTTTTTAAAAAATATAACGTGGACATTGTATCATCAAAAAACAATTCAAAAAGCCTTATTGGTAGTACAAAAGATAAATTACAAGAAAATCAGAAATCGGGTATTTACAGTATTCAATGTATGGATTGCAATAAATGTTATGTAGGGCAAACTAGAAGAAATATAGGTATCAGATTTATAAAACATTTAAGGAATATTAAAAATCAAGAAGACGAAAAATCTCCTCTAGCAGAACATGTATTAGGAACAAATCACAACATAAACCCAATAAAATTATTAAAACAAGTAAGTAACAGTCAAGAATTAAATGTAAGAGAAGCTATAGAAATGACAAAAAATAAAAATAATTTATTAAATTGGGATTTAAATCCATTACAAAATAATTTTTTAAAATTTTTTAAAAACTAAAATAATATTGTAAACGATATCGCGAGACGAATTCGTATGATGATTCATCGATCGATGACTCATCGTTCGTTGGCGGGAAGCGATAGGCGGTAACCGGATTTGTTTAATATATAAGGACTGTCGGCTGTCGTTAGACGGTCCGTCGTTTTTATGTACTGAAGATGGTAACATCGTTATCGAAATACGTATTTACAAATAAAAAGTGAATATTTTTGTGGAATTGAGTTTTTTCTTTCTATGAAATTATAGTCGTTTAGATTATACAAAATTACCTAATATGTGGCCTTGAGAAAACAATTGCCTCATCGTAGCATTTGATCAAATAAATAAATGTTGTCAATATATTAAATGTATAATATAATGTTATAATAATCGACGAAACGAATATTTGTTTACAAATGTCAAAACAATACAATGTTCAGAGGATTTTTTCAGAAAATACTAATGCTCTGCAATTACAGAAAATAGAAAAGAGTGCTTGACGTAAAGATGGATTCACATACATTATTTACTACTAACTGAATTGATTTTTTTTTTCTTTGCATGATTTATAATATTTTGATTTTTTTTTTACATTATTTTTGTGTGGGATTTTCATACATTATAATTACACAGACATACAAGAAATTGTGGGTCGGGACATTATCATAATGCAGCCAAGAACCTCTTTTCCTACTTTCTGGCCTTTTTTCTGATATTTTCACGTTATCTTTTCACGATTTATAAATAAAAATACTGATAAACTGTTTAATTTTGAGGTATCCATTCACGATATACTAATCTACGAAAATCAAAAGACGTTATTAACATGACCTTCACATTTGTCTTCTTTTTTTTTTGTATTGAAGAATTTGTTGATTTCCACTTTGATGATTGACGCTTTGTTTCAACATCATATCCATAAATCTAACTTTTATCGCCTGTTATGATATTTTTTAAAAACTCTACATCAGTTTCTGCTCTTTCAAAAAGTTCTTGCGAAATAGCTAATTCTATTTTGTTTTTGTACATCGGTTAAAAGACGAGGGACAAATTCCGCTGAAATTCGTCTCATGCCTAAATCATTAGTTAATATATTTTGAAAAGAATCATACGATATTCCTATTTTCTCTCTGATATTTCTCTAGTAGTTAATCAATTATTATTTCAGATAATTTTACGAACACAAACCACGGAATTCATTAGTTTTAGACGACGAAGGTCTACCAGATCGTTCGTTATCTTTAACCGATATTCTCCCTTTCTTAAAACACTTAAACTACTCAAAACACGTTGTTCGAGACAAACATCATCTCCAAAAGCTTGCTGTATAAGTTTAAATGTTTCACTAGAATTTTTTCCATGTTTAAAACAAAATGTTACGCCCACTCGTTGTTTTATTACGTCCATGACGAAATTCGCTGAACGACTAAAACCTGGTTACGGAAAAATGCCGAGAACTAAAAATAAAAATCTTATCAATTTCAAACTAATGGCATAATAATCAATATAAATTACTTTATCAATTAACATTATCAAGAGTTCCCTATCTTTATTAATATAAATGTTTTTTAGCGCAGTTCAAGTATTTTTTAATCGCACCTTTTATATATATAAATGCACGCACGGTCATTATTATTGTTATTATTATTATTATTATTATTATTATTATTAGTATATTTTTAGTTATATGTTTATCTAAATTTTAATTTAATTAATTACGCAAGAAAGCAATGGCCTGGTTTGTTGTCTTCATCGTTCATAATACGCCGTTGTCAAATACACGTCGTTAATAAATTGTGCGAATTTTTGTATTTACATATTTCCCTTTTTTATAGTATTTAATGTTTTGTTATACATTGTTGATTTTTTATAGTAGTACTATTCGTCTATGCAAACAAATTAAATAGTTGATCAGCGCATGGTTTAAATATTCTCGTCATTTCAAATTATACTTACTCACTCAGCACCAAACATCTTAGTCTATTATTACCGTTAATTTTTGTATATTTTGTGTAATTTTACATAGGATTAGGTAAGCGACTGGCCAGTTTACGTAGGAATTATTAGCTACGCGTAACTATTTTTTACCTATTGTATATATAATTAGTACGCTGGTAGTATGTTGAACGCAATGTTTTGAATTCGATAAAAAATCGATAAGACGTTCGACGGCTTTCCCGTCTTCTTTGACGTACAATATTGTCGTTTTACAAACGGCAAACAATCATAATTGAAAACTGCCTAACACTGCTTTACGACTATGTTACATAATTTTTGAAACAACTGTTGTCAACGTAGCGAAATAAATATTCCTTGAATCAGCACTATTGTGTATTTTTGTTACGCGTCCGACCTATTTGCCGAACTCTTTATTTATATTATATATTATATTATATTCATAATCATTATGAAACCATACTGGCTGTTTCTGTTATTTAGCCTTGTCCGGTTCACAGAGTCAAGAAACAATAGTACTTACAATATCACACCACTCGTGCTCAACGGTCATTATGTCAAGTGGCCATCGAGAACAATGGAGCAGAAATTCATCAACGACAAGCAGTTTATTCCCAAAAACGTGATTTACACAAGGTTCCAGTTGTGCTCCGAAAATGTTTATCTGGTCGCTCCTCGCTTTATGTAAGAAATATCTGACGTGTACACGATATTATAATAGCGCGACAAAGACGTTATGAGTCCGCGGTACCGTGAAATACATTTTTTTCGTCATTCGAAAAGATGAGTAATGTGTTTTTTTTTATGGATAATCAAAAAATCAATACACAGGTCGGGCGTACCGTTTACGTTGGGCAACACGGTGCACAACAACAAGGACAAGTGTTACAGTTACGTGAGTCCGTACCCTTGTATGGAAAAACAAGATGCTGCAGGCATCGGGACGTGTGTCGGCGGATCGCTAGTTAACGCCGTAGATTTGGTGATTGGCCAGGATGGTGTGCTGTGGGTTTTGGATATAGGTATTTCTAATACTCTCAGTGACCACCCGTCAAGGGACGGCGAACCAAAGATTATTGGATTTGAAATAGCAACAGGAAAAGTAAATGATAATATATGTTTATTATATTATACGATAGTATTGAAAAAACAAAAAATTATTGCGTATATTGCGTTAATAAAAAATTATGAGATATTTGAAAACATAAAACTCTCGTAAATATTGGAACGTAATTAATCGAATCCCTTAAAAATTATATTAAATAGTAATGAATTGAATACTTCTCGAAACATAATTTCTAATAAAGTTGGACTACAAAATTATACGCATTTATTCAAACGTTATTAATATTTAAACAAATAATTAGGATGAATGTCCTAAGTTAGTGTTTACGGACATGGTAATTGATTAGACTAGGTCGATATTTGTGTGTCTCACGATATTACAATAGTTATGTCTAATAAAAGTGATATGCAAATAAATTCGATGTAAACAAATAAAATGATAACGATAACGTGCAATATTGTAAATGATTTCTAAAAGCTAACCACCGTTTACATCTAACATAATTTCGAGACAACGATTGTTAGTTCGAACACCACACTCGTAATTTTTGTTCGTAACTTGTTTTCGCGGTTGCAGCGATTGAGCACGATATACTTTTTTTTAATATAATTGGGCACAGAAATGTTTAGATAAAATTAATCACAAAAAATATCAGAAACAACACTTGCGTGCACAAAAATTTGGTTCCGTGAAAAGATATGTATTATACATGAAAAAAGATAATAAATCGTTTTAAAGTACTAGATACTAAATCGGTTTTCCTAAATACCGAAATAAAACGTATCTCGGGTTCGTCATGATCGGCACGATACAAGAATATTTTTCTTCCGTGCTCAATCTGGTACTATCGGTTTTTGCAGATCAAGCACTTAGTCACTTTGCGGACGCTGACTTGCCGGACGCAGAGCCGTTTACAATACCTGGCGGTGGAATACATGAATGATACCACGACGATGTTGTATGTAGGGGACGGCGGCACCAGGTCTATTGTCGTGTGGAACGTGCAGACCAACGAGGGTACCGAGTCAAGCTACCGCACATGATCATTCAAGGTTGCGTGGACAATCCGCTGGACGACGTTTTCTATATGACGCTGGTCGAACATCCGACCGGAAATTACATTTACTTCACATACCTGTACAGCCAGGATTTATTCCGCGCCAGAACCAAAGACTTACAAAAGCGCATGAACGTCAAATTCATCGTCAACATGGGTAAGACTAATATGATCTACCCATTTTTTTTTTTTTTTACGCTTATCAAAAATATGGTTTATTCGGTAATTTTCAATCACAAAATATTATGTCTGTGTACGTGTATGTTTCTTAGTGCGTCTTAAATGTCAAAAGTTGGAAATATATTGATAATTTGGAAAAAAATAATATAGATATAAATTCAATATATACGATTATATGATTATTAATTTTTTAAGAATTTTTACACAGTTCCGACATCGTTGTTTTATGCTTATTTAAATTCATAACGATGACGTTAAGGCCCGAATTATTATAAAATTACTTATATAAAACTCATTTCCCGCAGAAATTCAAACTGCGTCGCTAATAATACAATATCTTATTCATAATGGCATACTCAATGTTTAGGTGATATTTATAATACATATAGAATAAGCGTTATCGGATGTCCCGGGGAAATGAAAACCCTCCCAGCATTCCCGAGGGTAAATTTTACATTAGTATGTGTTAACTAGTTTACTGCCTTTCCGCAGCACATAATACGACCTAATATGTATTTTTGTGCATTTTAGGTAAAAAACCGTTCAAAATGGTGTTTGTTGGAGTCGGATACGGGTCAATATTGTACTTTCGGGTCAAAAGCCAAAACGATCTTTATAGCTGGAACACGGTGCAGACTTTTATCGAGGAAAACTTCATGATGGTACGAAAAAGTAAAGACTGTCGCACTATTACGCACGTAGACGTTGACGATGAAGGCGTACTGTGGGCCCTCGAAAGCAATATACAAGATTTCATTGCAAATCGTGTGGGCTGCTTCGGACCGAGCATGCTTCTGACGAGCGTGCTTGAACCACCGACTCCGATATCGGACGAACACGATAAAAGAAAAGTTTCATCGCGGAAAAATTATGTCAAATATTTTTGATATCGCCATTTACGTTGAGTAAAAGAGGGAAGAGGTAAATGTCAGATAATAAGAAATTATGTTTTTCAAAAAACATCCAGCTACCGGTGAAAAACAAATTTCAATAAGTTTATTTTATTTGTCCTAAACGTTTTACTTCTTAAAATTCCCTCCTTAATTAAATTTATAATTCATTTTATTACATGTATTTAAAAAATAAAATGTAAATGTGATATGCACGAGTACTTGAGCTGTTTTTATTGTTTTCCTGGTATAACAATGTATTAATATTTCTTAATTTTCAATATAATAGAAGTCTTTTTATTTTGAGTACACATTGTAATATTTTATATTTCTGAAGCGAAGAGAATAATTGATTGGTTTAACAAATATTTGAGCTACTTAAAATACGAAACATTTATTCCTAGTCAGATTTATTTTACTTATTTTAGAGATATTTTATACTTTTCGAAGGAGTAGTGAATGAATCCAGTTGGAAAGCTAATTATTTATATAAACGTAATATTTTCATGTCGTATGGATAATATATATATATATATATATACGTTGATGTATACATTTTAATATATACAACGTATATAATATAATAATACGTAGTATGTCCGATAAATGCGCAAACTGATTATCTACAGCGGTCTATGGGTCAAAGTAAGACATCGTACTATTTTGGGCACACTCTACAATTACTGATAATGCGGCAGTAACCGTCCGACCGTCGAGATTTTTATACAAAAAGCACACATGCAGTTTAAGTGTTAAGGTTTTTTTTTATTTTGTCGAAATAGAAATAGACGGTTTAATCGAGCAACGAGTAATCATCAAATTTTTGGTGAAACTTGGAAAAACCCCGCTATAAATTCATCATATGTTAAGTACTGTTTATGGAAATGATGCTTTGAAAAAAACAGCTCTTTTTAAGTGGATTAAGCGTTTCCAATTGGGCCGTGAAAACTGGAAAGACGATACGAGACCAGGACGTCCTTCAACCACTTGTAACGACCAAAACATCGGACGTGTGCAGTCTCTCGTGCTTTCCGATCGAAGATAACAACCTGGATGTTGGCTGATATGCTGAGTATTGTAAAATAGTCTGTGCACACAATTTAGACGGAAAATTTAGGTTTGAAAAAATTGTGTTCGAAAATTGTCTTAAAGCGTCTAACACAGGACCAAAAGTTGAGGCGAAAAGAATGCTGCATTGACTGGAAAAATTCGACGCACACTCCTAATTTTCTTAAAAGGATTATCACTGGTGACGAGTCATGATTTTACGAGTACGATCTAGAACTTAAAACTCAGAACATCGGGTGGAAGTCAAAAAATGATCCCTGAACGAAAAAATGTAAAAGCCGGTCAAAAATCAAGGTCATGTTAATCGTTTTTTTTTACTACCATGGTATTGTGCATCATGAATATCTCCCTAAAAGATAATTTGTAAATGCTATTTTCCATTTGGAAGTTCTTAAGCGCTTACGAGATCGTGTGCGACGTGTTACGACCAAATTTGCTAGGAGAGGACGGGCGGATTCTGAATCAAGATAATGCGCCGGTTCATTTGTCTATGCTGGTCTTAGAGGTTTTGGCCCGAAATTCAATCACGACACTCGACCACCACTCCATATTCTCCTGATTTAGTCCCATGTGATTTTTTTTTTTATTCTCAAAATGTAAAATGGTCATGAGGGGGCAAGGTTGGGACGATATAGAAACCATAAAGCGCGAAACGACAAAAGAACTGAGAAACCTAACTTTTGAAGACTGAGGTATGTTTCGAATAATGGAAACGAAGATGAGATAAATGCATTATTATGGACGGAGACTATTTTTAAGGGGATAAAACTGATTTATAATAAATTATGACAAATAAAAGTTTTATTTTAAAAGTTCCCGTATTTATTGGACATACTACGTATATACGTTGTATAATACATTTTTAAGCTACTACAGACAAATTTTATTCTACTTAATCTTGTTCATCAAGTGCTTCTAAATCACGACACTCGTTATAGTCGCGATACATTTGTGTGTTTCTTAACGATTGGGTGTCTAGTTCAATCGCTTTGTCTTTGTCTATCATTGATTCTGGTTCTATTCCAGACCGATCGACGTAACAAGACACGGTGTTGGTTTCCATTAACGATAAATACTCTACGTAACTTCGATCTCCTACTCCTGTAAAACAATATCACCACGTGAATGAATGTTATAAAACACTGTTATCTTTGATTGTACTACCGTTCCCTCTGTTATAACCATCATACGATTGTTCATAGTCTTCACTGCAGAGAGCGTTGGTTGTCACTCGCATCTGGATGGCATCGCTCATTTTTTTTGGTTGCAGGCCCTTGTTCCAATTCGGATCGTAATTTTTTCCGAAAGCGGCCTTCAATTTGTTGATGTTCCTTTCTCTTATTTCGTACGAATCGCACACGTATACGTTTTTACGACTCGTCCACTCTTTAATCTTATAACCCTCGTCAATGTACTTTTTGGCCAATTTCCGGCGCATCTTTCTTAAAAATCACGCATTTTAAATATATGGTATTAATATTTAATTTCGATAATGATTTATTACTCAATGAATAAAACTCGCGTACCTTAAGTCCGGGTTTTCAAGTAGAGCCTGATCGTTTAACCAATCCCTTATTTCCTTTTCCGCTTTTTCGATCACTTGAGCCCAGTTTTCTTGCTCAGATTCATACGGGGAATTGTTTTTAATATAATCTCTGAACTTTTCTTTTTCCGTCACAAAGTCTGTTACCAAAAGTTGGTGAATCTTTTGAAAAGTGTTTTTGACATCATCCGAGTCAATACGTTTTTTTGAATCGATATCGAACACCTTCAAATGTATAAATATTTTATATTAATATATTGAAAATCTAATGTAAAGTTTATTAATATTTTTTATTAATTATAAATAACATCTAATTAAGTATTTAATATACACACGAAAAATGGTTTTTCTATAGTACATAGTAGATTTATATATAGAAATTAAAAAAGTGTATTTACATATTCTCCGCTATGCTCTTCAGCCAATAATATGTTTTCAATGTCTATATTACGGGTCTCGTTATGATTAAATCTTATTTTCGTTATTTTGCCTTCGTCATATTTTTTTCCCTCACTCTCTTTCAAATATTCTTCCAACTGTTTCTGATCGACATTTTTTTCTTCATCATAGTTTCTATCATATACCGCGTTTCTCGTTCCGCATATTCTCCTTGCATTTTACCTAAACGCGTTGTCTGTGGCAGTCTTCGATCGAAATACCATCTAAGAATTATTTTTAAAAATAATTATGCACGAGTATTTATTTATATGTACTTGAGTTTAATTGATAATTTAATTTAATTTAATTTAATAAATTAAATTTTATTTTATTTTTTTTTAATTGATACTACTAATATGTTCATACTTGAAATTTTTGTTACAAGTTTTTCTCTTTATCTGTTCTGCTGTCAGGTTCTGATTGTTATTTTCGGTCGGAACTTGTTCTTCGGTAGAATCGTAATCGTCCACATAGTTTTCTATCGTGGGCTTGAACTGTTCTTTATATGTATCATTCCATGCATCTAGTTCTCTTCTTCTATCCACCTCTTTTTGGAACATAAGTCCGACCTCTTCGATTTCACTAGGTTTCATCGCCGTTGTGTCTATGGTAAACATCATTATTTTCCCAGCTGAATCCGAGAAACTGATCAACTCATATTTGTCTTGATCCATTACTTCATTAATATCTTTAGCACACTTGAACGGTTCTGCGCCGATGTAATGCATTGATGGACGTGGAGCCGATAACGCTGTGTATTAAAATAATGGTTTGTTGTCATCTATACGATCTTAAGATATCTAATTTCTTCAATTAACCAATATTTCCGGTACAATGGACGAGAATCAAATAAAGAAATAGGTGTACATCACGAGATCACTAGCTTTGAATAGTAAAAAGTTGTGACTGTCATTTTCTAACACAATTTACATCCATTCGTCGTAAAAAATTAAAAAGTTTTTAAACCTGTAAAAAATAAAAGAAAAAAAACTCTTACTCGCTATGTGACCATCACCGAGAAAAGTGTTTGACGTAAAGTAAGGCTGGTGAATGCATTTCATAATGTTCCAAAATTCTAGAACACCACCAGTGGTGAAAGACACTTGGAATTGCGCGGGATGGACATTCGACCATAAAACGCTGTTGGTACAATCGTTGAATCGTTTCCACCAGACTGGACCTCCCTTAATTTAAAAAAAATGTGCTATGTATAATCTCCGTTATCATGACTGAATTAAATTGTCTTGTAAACCCGTTCATAATACTACACAGTTTGATTTCATAAAAAAACAAATTTAAAGGGTCAAAACGATAATTTTATATTATTCTTGTTTTAAAAACACGTGTAAACATAGCTTAATAATTAATATATTATTTTCATGAGACTTTTCTACATTTACTTTGTAATTTAAACTCCACATAGACACAATGTGTCCACCGCAGACCAAATGAATATCTGGATAAAATATGTTTCTCTTAATACAGTTGATCGGCCCGTCATGTACGTGTCCCCACCAAATGTGTTTGCATACTGTAAATATCAATCATTTGTTATTCGCGCTCGTCCAGATCAAACATTGCATCATTTCCTCTCATTTTAACCTTCTTTGTTTTTTCTCTCCTCGTGTGTATTGTAACAGTTCCAAGTTACAGTTCCGATTTGGCCCATAACATTACCGACGACCAAAATACGGTTCGGATCATTCGGCTTCTCCGGGACTGCAATACAACGTGTTATTGTGTACACTATAGGTATATTTTACTACAGGCATTGTTTATTAAATCTTATACATTATTTACCATATTCAAACTGACTTTTTCCGATTACAAATGGTTCATTGGTGATGTAATTATATTGCATTACGGGAATTTCAAATGACATCGCTGTTATAGGACTGCGAACAGCTGTATCTGGCCCAGTAATTATTATCTAAAATACATAAAAATGTAATGTATACAATTATTATAACTCCATAGAGATATACAGATTAATGTTATGATCTATAATATATATATATTGTATTGTTTAAAATGCAATATAACCGTTAATGTAGGTTTTAGACGATTGTGATAAATGCTCAACGGTGATTCGTATTTTTTAAAATTTTTTGGTCGCTCAAATCGAGTAGTCATTGTATTTTTTTTATATGACTTTGGTAGCGGTGTCGAATGTAAGTCCCAAAGTTTTATAGTACCATCCACGGATGCGGAAAAAAATTGATCAGAAAATTGTTCTCCTTGCACGGTCACGAGTTTGCCAAGTGGTGTTATCTATATAAAACAAAAAAAACTTACATCACTATTTATATAACACCTAATGTAGATAAAGAGATAAATACAATAAATAATTTGTTTTAGAATTAAAAATACATATGTATCTCTAACGAAAGCAAATATTAAGTAGTATAATGCATATGCTTATGTAATAATAATAATATATATATATATTATATATATACTATCAACCTAACTTATTATCTACGCATATTATTATAATTGTTTATTTTATTAATAATTAACATGAACAAATTATTTTTTTTAGACAAAATAATTATTCTCTTATTGAGTATTTTCAATATAAAAATCAAATTATTGCTATGTTTGTATAAATTATACATTTATATATTGTGTTATAATCTGTAAAGTAAGTGATCACTGATATTTATTTAGTCAGTTATTATTAATAATAAATATGTGTATTTTGTATTCCAAACCAAATTATGAGATTTAAACTGGCTAACCTCGTTCATTGGATGAATCCATTGTATTGCAGTAACCACTGAATCGTGAGATTCTAAAATGGCACTTAATGCGGCCGGATTGATTATAGATTTGAAATTTATGTCTAATGACCATTTCATTTGCATCCACTGTAAATAAATTTTTTTTATACATCATTACACTTTGTTAATAACTTATTTATTCATTACGAGATGATTATGATGCATTTTTTCTTTTTCTGACACGTTCGAATTGCTTGAATCGATCATATCCAATTTTCCGTTTATGTCCCATATACATATTTGTCCATTTGTTAATCCTCCTATAATAGTGTTACCAGTTCTCGGATTAAATTCAACACAACACACTTCTTCAGGACTTTCCAATCTTAACTAGAAACGAATACGAAAAAAGAATTAAACTTACATTTTTCATTCAGTACTTTTTTTTATTAAAGCTTTTTTTACAGGAAACATTACAGCTTAACAATTAAGAATTTCGAAAAATACAATATCTATATACGCATTCAGCACTTATATAATATATGTTAAGTAGACATATCACATAAATATTAAGCAAAGTAGGTTTAATTAAATGATTAAACTACCTTTGGATAAATGTTATCGCTAATTGACCAAATGATGACCGAGTTATTTTGTTCATCTCTTATTGACATATTTTCTTGTTTAACTGTAAGTTCATTCTCATTTTGGTAAACTTTATGGTGTTTGTTATGTTTTTTTGAAAATTTCCTTCTTTTTTTAGATTCTAATTGACTTAGTAATCGATTATATGTATCTCCAGCTTCGAACATGTCTTTGGTTAACTTCATTCTCTCTTTTCGCATATTATAAATTCTATTTAATAAAATAATTTTAAAAATAATTTTTAAAACAATAGCTTAAAAAAATTACTTATTTTTTCTTTCTGCATATTTAGTTTCAGACTCCAAAAGTCTAAATAATTTGTATTCTCTTGCTTCACGATCATATTTCTTATTGAATTTCCTATTGGAAATAATTACGTTTCGTAAGGTTCAATCTAAAACAATACGAATAAGCTTTTACCTATGTATATTCCTCACAACCTCCCTTAAATTGTTTCCAAATAACCATTCTTCATCTTTGCCCCAAATGTTATAAAAACTTTCTGTATCAGAATCATGATGATCCACTCTGTCCTCATCTTTGATTTCTGAAGTAGTAATAGATTTCATGAGCTTTGCCGCATCCTTCATTTCATTATTTTGTGTCTCAAATTCTTTTTCCTTTACGGGTAACTCGTTCCATTCTTTTATATTCTTTAAGGTATTTATTACAAGTTCATTCTGTATTTCATTAATGTTTTTATTGATCAATTTTCCATTGTCCAATTCATTATACATATGTTTGTTTTCAATTGTATAATTTGTTTTTTTATTTGATACTATTGGTTCAAGATTTAATTGTGAATTCGAGTTAACTATAGGCGATTCCTTGTTGGTGGAAGGTTGTTGATGAGTTGCATAATTGAAGGTATTGCGCAATTGTTTGATAATGTCTTGGCTATGTTGTTCGTTTATTTTTTCGTCTTCTGACACTTCAATTATTCGCATTCTCTTTAAATTTAAAATTTAAAACTATTACATATTTTAATATTATTTATTTTATTTTATTTCAATATAATATGTCTGTACAAGATATAACAAATAAGTAATATCAAGGAAATAAGATAAATAATACTAATACATGATAAGCAAATAGAACGACTACCATGATTATTATAGTTTATATATTTAATAATAATAAAAGGAAAGTTCTAAAATAGCTTGTAATATGTAGAACATCTTTAGATATCACCTTAATGAAATAACTATATACCTGGATAAATTCTTTGTTTAATAAAGACATTATCTTTTCTTTATAATTTTCATCTACAAGTTTAGTTTTTGGTTGGTTATTCCAAGACACGTGATTATATTTGTCGTCACTGCAGGAAATACCATAATTTACGTGTTCAACTGTTGATTTTGTCATTTCCTCATGAGACATTTGTAGGCTCACTGACTTATATAATGCATTACTATTCAATGTATAAGATACCGCAAAAATACCTTAAAATGATATATGATATAAATTTATTATAGGATTTTTAAAAATAAAATAGTTATACCTGGTAATGTCGGATGCCATGTCTGAGATGACACGTATTTTGTTTTAGACATAATGTTTTGGAATTCAGGAAGAAATTTTATGACATGGGAATTTTGATCGATTTGCTTTTCATTATCATTTCTTAATAATTTATAGTCATCACGGTATAAATCATACAACGCATTATAATGCAATTGATTTACTAAACTAAATTAAAAGTAAATATTCATGTTTAATGTTTAATCGTTTTCAGTATTATAAGCAACAATCGCTAATATTTAATTCAATATGTATTATTTTCCTACTTAAAGTTTAGATATTTTGTTATAAATTTTATTATTAAAAAAAAAATTATAAATAAAAAAATGCTCTAAACTGACGTACAAATTATAATGGAATATTTATATGACTTATGCTGAATAACAATTATTTTACTTGGGAACGTGTTTTTCTAAAAAGTCATCAATAGCTTTGTCTGATTTAGTAAGAGGTTGTAATTGAAACATTTCTTCTTCCACGGCCACAGACTGAATACATTTGTTATCTTTAATTCTTGGTATTGTCTGTATTTCTCTATTGACCATATTTCTGACAGCCTACATAATTTAAACAAAGATATATTTATGTGTACAAATACATTTGTACTTATTTCAATACGAAATATTTATTTAGCTTACTTGAGCACACGAATCCATTGTTAATATATCAATACTTTCAAATATTTCTTTCGGACGTGGTTCTAATTTCACGTGTTCATTTTTCATGGACTTTGAATTTGAATCTTTAAATTCTGCTTTAGCTTGAAGTCTTCCAGCTGGAAGTGTCCATTTGTATGTTAACTAAAAATGTATGCTTAATTTATTTTTTAACTTTTATGTGTTATATATATATATAATTATACATAATCTATATATGTGTATTTGTATACACATAATTAATAATTCATATATTGCAATGTAATAATTGAAAAAGTAATTGCATTTTCTAAACATTTGCTTTCTTTACAAAAATATAAAAATTAACACAAAAAGATTAAAATAAATATAAAAATGTAAATCGTATAATAAAAATTAACAATATTAATTATCCATGACCAAGAACAAATGAATGCTGCTATAAAAGCACGAGGATATTTGGATGCAAGAAAATATAAGTTTAAAAATAGTATATATAACTTATCTATAACTTTAAAGTGAGTTGTGTGTTCAAACTCTGTAAAACAAAACTCGAACCAATCATATCTATATACTAAAAGCATAAATATGTTGTAATAAGAAGTTAAAATTATATTTTCAGATAGGTAGAAAAAAAGGAAATATTTTTTTTTAATATTAAAATTTGCTTTAAATAAGCCACAGTATTTTTCATCATACTTGTAAGTCATAAGTTCATAATTTATCATAAATAAGGACATTTTAATAAACTCCACTAATGTTGGATTTCTTAAAATCGAAAATCCGTCTCATAATTTTGTCAGAGCGAGAGGTCATCAAATATGTTTTTATAACCCCTTTAGAACCACTTGAAACGTTTATGAATATTTGATAGAAAGAAAACCTACTGTTTAATAATAAATATCGCAAATTAAGTATATATTTTATACCTTTTCGCGTGTTTGTACTGGTGTAATTTCTTCGATATCTTTGTCGCTGTTTTTGGATTCCCAATGACCTGATGCACGATACGTCGACCGTTCAACTTTCTGTTTAACTTCTCGTTCTATTTGTGCCTGTGTTTCTTCGACATATTGTTTAGCTTTATCCGTGAGACATATCAAAAATTCTTCATCAGTATTGCTAAAGGGTTTATAACCAACTAAAACGAACTCGTTTTTTATTTCCTGTTAAAAAAATAAAATTCATGTTGTACAAATTAATAAAAAAAATAATAACAATAATTATAAATATATAAACTGTTTTTACTTCAAGTTTTCTTCGAAACTGCCAAAAACACGAATTTGAGTCTTGTAAATGATTAATGATTTTTGCTCGAGAAATTTCCGTCCACGGTTTATCTATAAAAACGTGTTTCCCCACTACGCACTCAAATTGTTCATGTAAATCCTTCGGTATGAACACAATTTTTATATCCTCCTCATGATCACCTATTAGTTTGGTTGATAAAAAAAGAAAAGAAAACAAAAAAATGTATTAAGACGATAGTTGATTAATTCTGTACATTACAATATTCAACAAAATATCTAACTGCTGTTATTCAGTAGAAGTTGCATCGACAGTCTGCTCCATTGAATCCTCGTCATTAATCTTTGTTAACGAATTCATTTAATTTTTCGATAACAGCATCAAAGTTATGATGTTTCAACAAATATTTATTTAAATTATATTTCACTTAGTAGCTTGTTTTTAAATATGGACACTGAGAAATGCGACGACGGTAATAAAGTATTTGAAAAATAAATAAAAAATAGTTTTCATCAGTTTATTTAAGCGTTACATTATGTGTAATGTAATAATCTTTCTTCTAAACAATCTTAATACTGTTTGTACATAAAGTACAAACAATATTAAATAATAACGTAACAACTGAACGAACGGTGTTTGATCGTATGTATCGGACTACTAAATACCATAGTTACGGTTTGTCGAATATAGTATTTTTTCATGTTGATAACAACAAAATTACATCAATCTACACTGTAATTCGTACGCATTCATTACTCGGTTACGTGAAATATTAAACAATAATTACGGTTTTCTATATTAATTTTGTTTTAGTGCAAACTAGTTTTCGGGTTTTCATTATGACATTTATTAACACTCGCAACACATCTTGTAAAATATAAAATTATTTAAATTTCGAATACATATAATATTTTTGTTCGTGATTTTTTATTTCATAGGCCGAACAAAGTACCCATACAGATATTCCTTATAACGATTTCTATACAAATATATTTGCTACACAATTAGCATTTAATTTATGACAACTTTATTTGATTTCATTATGTAAGAGTAATGCCATCCAATTATATTTATAACTTATAAATTATTAAATTATTACTAATGAATATTTTATTTTAAATAAAAAAAGAAGATAGAAAATGAAAATTATCTACAAAAGTTTGGTTGAGTTCCAAAATAGTCAAAACTTAACTCGCGTGTTTCTATTTATATGATTACCGTATTTATAATAATTTAATTTAAAGGTATACGATATTAATAACTTACAATGATAAACCTTTTTAAATAAATTACTTTTGCTTGATACATCGCATTCATTAAAATACCATTGGTTAGTAAAGTTTCTATTTCATATTTTAAAGTGTCATAGTTAAAGATTTAATTGATGACATATGTTTTTGTCGTCTCAGCAATAATGCCTTGTAAGAAATTGCTAACTTATTCAACATTACTAATACATTAGAAAATTTAAGTTTAATAAAAATATAAAGACTTTTAGTAGTATTTAAACGACCTCTTATCGTTTATATAAAACATTTATGAGTAAAGTTTTAAAGATAAACTTTACGAAAACTTGTGCTGTCCATTTAGTAAAACATATTTTTTTCAGTTCTTCAACTGGTTTTATGTACATATTTTTCTGTATGTCAACAAAAAGCGAACGAATTGCCAAACCTGATACAAAAAAATATAAATCTTCAACCAAATGAAAAAATAATTTAACGTCACTAATATATTCACATATATATCTATAATGATTAAATGTAATGTATGATTTTAAAATTCACATTTAATCAATGTTCTTCAGAACTAGAATGTATTCCTGAAACCTTCAATACAGCTCTGATTAAATCTTCAAATTTTAGAACAAAACAAGAATAATATCTAAAAGTTATCTTTGGGCTAATGGAATAGAAAAACATACAAAATGCTTTAAATCAAAATACAATATGGACACAAAACTGGAAGATTAAAGTCAACGAGAATAGATATGTTCATGTCACATACGCACTAAAAAAATGATTTTCGTAGTATATATTTTATAGCAATGGACCATCAATACTAGTAGCAAATTGGGAAAAAATAAGAGGTTATATCTCGATAGTTAGATTACTAGTGAGCATCACATTATCTAAATGGCAATGAAACTACTTCATATTTATTAGTTGATCGACCGGCATTCTAAACTTGAACTCGAGAATAAAAACTTAATATACCAATCATTAGTTCTATATAGACATAATAAACAATTATTGGGGATTTGCTAAAATATTAAATATACACAAAATTTAAGTGGTTTAAAATAAAAAATCCTGCGAACAATAATCAATACAACATGGCTTTAATTGAATGAATCGTTTAAGATTTGGGATCAAGTTTATGATTTAAGGTTCTGCCACAAAATCAACTTTATAGGAATGTTTACACCAAAACCTTGCAATTTTTAGAATACTGCAATAATTAGATGTTATATGCCTCAAACGAGACAAACTAAATGCCTTTGTTTTATAACACAATTTGTGTGTGTAAATAATAAAACTTAACCGACGGAAAAATTCTGTCCATGTAAAATACATCATGTTTTCATTTATTATACTTATTAATTTTTAAGTTATCTTAAGATCTTAATATTTAGACAGATATAAAGATTTTATTAAAAAAGCACCGTATCATGTTTACATAAAACATATAAGTGAATAAATAAATAATAATATTACAGTATTATTTAATACATTATTAGACTGGTCTTGATGAATACAATAATTTAAAAAAAAAAAGCTATAGAATAAGAACAAATATTTTATAAAATAATTTAAATTGAAAATCGAACAAAATATAAGAATGCAGTTATTAAACATGCAACACTATTAACTCTATTACTACTAATACTTGAGTTTATGGAACGAATTGAACGATCTTCACAAGCTGGTGGACATATTGGCATTATGGTTTCTATAAAGAAAAAAAATTACAATTATTAGTAAAATGAATAAAATTGTGACTAATTTTCTCATAATTATGCTAATTTAATTTAAAATTGTATTTACAGTTTAAAAAAATTTTAAAAATTTTTAATTATAAATTATAAATACTTTTACAAATAATTTTTTAGTGGACACTTAAAATTTTATAATTAAAATCAAAAATTGTTGCAAATATTGAAATATTTATAGTTTTTTTACTGTAAATAATAAATCATTTCTATTTAGTTAAGCTACCTAGCAAAAACAATATTGAGCATCCTGCTTAGTAAATCTTAAACAATGAAATATTTATAATAATAATAAATTCAAATAGTATATGTTGGTCGATTGATAATAATTAACAAGATAAAATTAATTTCATACAGGTGTCATGAATTGAGCCTCCCGAATTCCGTCTTTAGCCATCAATATATTTTTCTTTTAAATCTTCATCAAACGTTCTACCAGAGACAACGGTTCAAATAAAATTCATTTTTTGATAATTGAGTCTATGATAGAGTCATAATTAAGGTAAATCTTATGGCTCAATATATAAAACTAAAATTTTCTTGTAAATTTTGTCTTGCAATCAATGGATACCATAACGTAAATAACAAATAAATTGTGCAGATCATCTGTCTATTGACATTAATGGGATTATTTAGATAAAATTATCTAAAAGATAATTTAGATAATAGCCTTTAATATATTTTGTCTTTTATCTTAATCTTTTTATTTTTTTTAGAATAAAGATAATAGATATTAATCAGTTAAGTGAATAGCAAATACTATATTGTTGGAGGGACGGTCAAGGCTTTAAAAATTAAATAAATAAAAAAAACGATTTAGAAAAACTTTCAAAATATTTTTTTTACGTGATTACAAAATAATTATATGCGGAAGTTGTACATAACAACAACACGTTAACGACTATGTGTTCTGTCGGCGGCGACGACGGTATACATTAATAACCATCGTCGAAAATATTTGAGATGGATTCGTTTGGAAAAACTAAACTGAATTTTTCTAGAATATTCGCCGAAGCGGACGGAACGAAACAATTTCCTCTCACATGTTCATTTGACTTATAATTTTTCATTATTTATTGTTTCTATATTTCACAAATTTTGTTACTGAAAAGAAGTAAATACTTATCTAAATGATTGAAAATTCAGTACACTTTAGTTAATAATATATTATCTCCGATATTCCATACTAATAACTGTTTAATATTCATAGTATTTCATTCAATAAATTACCACATTAATCAAAAAACTAACTATTTGTTAATTTTAGTTATGTGTAACATTTTGTAATAATTAGTTCAATCATTTTTTGAGTATAGAAACAAAACAGAAAAGTTACAAAAAAGTGCTTTACTACGTTTACCTCAGTCAAATAATAATAAGTCATGGAGTTGTTTCAAAGAAAACAAATATGATCCGCTGAAATTTAATTTATCTGGAAGCCAAATGTTTATTATTGTAACGCGAAAGAAAATTTACCATGAAGATGAATAGTAACTTCAGCAGTTCCCAAGACATTAAATGCTTTGCAGATATAATCACCGAATTGACGTTTTTCAATCGTAATAACACGTATGGAAGTATCCGTGATTTCATCAGCAGTAGCAAAATGTGATATTCTAACAGCAACAATAATAAACGATATAAATTGAATCACAATTAATCATATGAAAATATTTGAAGGTAAGTATACATGTAATGCTGGTTATTAGATAGTATAACGCCATTGAGTATCCAAACGATAGCTGGTGGAGGGTATGCTTCCACATGACAGTCTAGAACAATATCGTGCTGTAATGCTTGTTCAACTTTTGAATTAGGAGTGGTAATCACCGGAGCAGATGTTACTTCAACAGCAATATTACGACGGACACCTCGACTAACACCATTTTCGGCAACACAATAATATGTACCACGATCGTCTTTCGTTATAGACTCGATTATCAAAATATTACCTCTGAAAGGACAATGTTATATTTTAGAACAAATGTAATTATTTGTAATTGTTTGTGATTATTTTAACCTATACATTGATTTGTTTTTAGTCAAAATCCCGTTGTTTACACGTCTCCACGAAACTCTGGGAATGGGATGACCACCGGCGTAACACTCTAATTTTACTAGTTGGCCTTCGTTAACGATTAAGGATCTAGTTGAGTTGTCGAAAATTATTGGAGGTTGTCGCACATACACTTCAACATCGGCATGTATTTTTTGGTTAGTCCCAATATACAACTGACACCGATACAAACCAGCATCAGTTTCTTGAATACCTGTAATCTAAAATTATTTTTAATTATCAACCTATATTAATAACAAAATACAATGGTATTTAATCATTCAACGGCGTCAATACCGTTGATAGGCACCTTTAATGTGTAACTATCGTGGTCAATGTCTTGATTCGATGAAAATCTTGAATCTTTGATAACTATTGCATATCCATTTGAAATTACATTAATATCATTGGATGCAACCTTAACCCATAGAACAGGAAATTCTCTTGCGTATAAGACTGAACATGTTAGTTCTACTGTATCACCAATATCTTTAATAGGTTTTTGGGTGATATGGGTAATAATTGGTGTCCTCTGAGAAGATACTACGAAAAATAAAAATAAACATTTGACACATTTTTTCGACATAAAAGTAGTATAATAACATTTTAAAACTAAATATTGAATAATATTTAATATATTTTTAATAATGTTAAATAAGATATTTGAGAAATTGTAATTTTCATTAATGTTACACAGAGTATCAAAATAGAAATCAATTAAATATACAGTAACAAATGGTTAGTGTAACAAGTAATTTTGGACAAATAAAGCATTGAGCCTAGAATATTTATGAATCTAATTATTTAAATTTTATAATAAAACATATTTTTTCAAAAATATAAAATTGTTTATGTGTTCAAACATATAAATAATAGCACACAAATCTCAATAAAATGGCCAAACAGAAAGGAAAAAAATTAATTCATTCATTAGTAACAGAATTGTAAATTAAAATTCTTTTTCTAAATATTTTTGAATATGCAAGAACCGTATATTTTATCTGTTATTTATAAGAAATTAGATCGTTTCTTTTGTACTGTCAAAATTATTTATTTTTTATGTTAGTATTAAATTAATAATTAAACATTATAGAAGGAATGTTAAGACTTCCACAGTAATAAGTTAGAATATATCGACAAATCACATATATTTTTATAACAAACATATTATTGAAATTCCTTAAAATAATAAATCATGTTCATTTGATTAAGTTTATATGCAACATCTAATATAATTAGATAATTTATCGATACAAATGAACTTTAACGTAACAGAAGAATGACACTTATCTTTTCTGTTTCCATCCAAATAATAATAGTTAGACAAGAATCGGTTCATACCATTAATTTTACTTTGTGTTAATTGTTACTTATATATCGTTATTTAGTCGAATGGTACGATGGAAAAATATGAATAAATGTCAAAATTATAGTCGCTGTCGGCACGTTGGTCCGTTCTCATTTCGTCGAATTTATATTTTCGTTATATATAATTAATTTGTATTGTTACTACAAATACTAAATTAAGTTAAACAGTCTATACTATAATAGAAGTTTAAAAAAATTAAGCATTCGCCTTTTCACTGTGTGGAAATACATCGTCCACATAAAACCATACCGGCACTCGTCCAAAACTGATCTATTCCTCACACGAATTTATACAGACAACATTATCGCTATTTGACTTGGAAATTGGCAATCATTACATTAGGCTTTCAATTGTATTTGGGCTGCATTTATATTATATATTTTATTACTTCCAACCGAGCCGCTCTGTCCGTCTATGTTACATATAACTACGTTATGTCTTACAAAATACTGGTCGTGTTTCGCATTCATATTTTAAACAATTGTCATCTATACACGTCGGAATACGACCATCATAAGCATAAAAATTTCAAAACCGAATTGAAATCGCGTTATGAAATAAAAACAGCTTCGGTATCAAATGAAATTTCTGGCGACGAAACGGGATACGACCGGGCATATTTATCGTCCGACAGATGATAACACACACGGATATTGTACGATAGTAACGTGAATATGTCACGCGCGAAACAACAGATATCGTGTGTCGCTTACCTGAATGAATTCCGAGCATTACGACAACGCGGTAGAAAAACTGCATTTCGGACGGCGGCCGATGCGCAGCAGAAAACGGGACGGCCAAAAAAAAACGAAAACGATTATAGGTGGAGGGGAGAAAAGAATGGAAGGTAGTTCGTTGACTACGAGATTTATTCGCGTTTGAACTTTTTCGACGAACTACGGCTGTGTTTTGATTTGATGTGACGACGCACAAACGCACACTACACGTTTTTTATACCGCGACAGGACACGCCGCGCCGCCGCCGCCCGTCACGTACCGTCCGAACAGCTGATGGATGTGCAGATTGTCCATCAGAGATACACGACCCGCCACGACGCCGACACTTGCCGACTGTCGCGTTCGAAACCGGTGGGACGTCCGTCATTTCGGTATTTTTCTCGGCCGCGGCAAACAATTCCGGTGCCGTGCGCCGACTCCAGAAACGTTACGGGAACCGCCCGAGCTCAATAGCACTTGTCTACTGTGCACGATTTTACGTATCGGCAGACGAGAGGGACACGGACGACGGCGCTGCCAGAGTGCCAAACGACACGGACTCCGGGGTACGGATAAAATGGTACCCGTTGAACGTCGGCTGAAAAACCGTTGATGGCCGGTGGAACGGTTCCGAGTACGTATTTACAAACGACGGTAAATTCCAACTGGTTTCGAGTATACGGATGGCGGACCTTTCTGTACTACAACGCTACAAATAAAATTTTCGGTTGGATTTTACTTGCGTGCAAACAAATTTGATCATTTTTTCATTTTTTCTTTTTGATTGTGAAACCTAAAAAATTCCCTTAAGGGAAGACTTAAGCCTTGACTAATTTGGTTTCATTACAATATAAAATGATTGAAATATATTATAAAAGTAATAGTTGTTAACTAGGATGATTATTCAATTCATTACGTATACTGTGTATTTATATAAAAAACAAATTATTTTATTCTTATAATGATGTTATTTTATATATTTTAGGTGACATGCTAAACAATGATGATTTTTTTTTATATGACGATAATGATTTTCAAACAATTTCGCGTGTTATATGTTTGCCATCTCTGACCTAGATTATCATAATAATTATATTATTAAATAAATATTATTTTAATAATTTGCTGTCTACCGGTGTACACAATATGGAAATATCTTCGCGGGTATATACTTTGTGTGCGCGTGTGCGTATTGGCCGCTGCTCGGCCAGTCATTACATTTTTATAAATAAATGTTGATAAACAAGAATTTCAGCGAGTAAAACTGAATATTGCTATAATTTAGTAATAAATAACATGTAAGCAATTAATATTTTTCATGAGCACTGACTTGAGATGGAGCTAAATACTAGACTGGGGTAAATGCACGAGTGGCTCCTTCTCTCCAAATGACGCCACTGTTTAAAATTTTGGAAAAAAGGGTTTCCGTTCAAAAAAGTAATGTTCAGTCCGTTGTACTTTGTATCTATTAGTTATAACAATTTTTTTTTTCAAAAATATTTGTTTCGTCATTAAATTGTGTAGACCGATCCAGAAACGATTATCGTCTTATTTTTAAAACGACCGCGCGAGGCGTACATTACCAATATTGGTTGCGATATGATCGATTTTTATCTACTTTTTATTACAACACAATTATGCATGGATACGTTCACACAAAGGAAATCCGAAAAATATGTCTGAAACAACAATATTGAGAGTAAAAATCAGTACGGTATTAACAAGTATAGAATAGTTTAAGTATAAATGGTATATATATATATATATTATATTACGTTATTTCTGTATTTTACACATTTATATACACATATATGTACAAAAATGTTAATTTAAATCTACATAGGTTTGAGTGGATCAATTCGTGGGAGTTGTTAAAATTATATAATTATTTATAATTTGAAAAAAGCACGATCTCGACCGGAACTTTAATTATCAATTATAACTCTTTGTAGTTTTTCGAAATTTTTTACACGCTCAAAAAAAAAGTTACCACAAACGATTTATTGATTTTTTTAGACATATTGTTTGAACATTGTACGTCTATAACCTAGTAAACACCTAGAAATTTTGTGGCGGAATATGTGTCTTGAAACAAGTCTCAAAGCTGTTCCGGAATATATATTTTTCGTGTTGCGGACTGTTGTGATACAAAAAATCTCATGTCTCAGTGTACCATATAATATATACCATATCTAGGTATGTACCAGGCTTAAGCTGGTAACAAGTGTTCAGGTTTTCAACATAAAATTTTAAACCTAAATCTTGTTAAATACAATGTTATTAATTTTCAGCGATAAAATAAACATACATGATTAACTCTTTACGCTATTTACTCGATGACTTGATATCGGTTCGACGGTTCATTTTCGGTCGTTCACAGACAATTTAAATCATCGTAATGTTGTCAATATAAATACAATATAAATCGTATATAATAACATCAGTTATAGTGACATAACGGGAATAATTACTTTAAATTAAAGGCCTCTTTCAAAATGTCTACGTTTTGTATGCTGATTTTTATCGGTACTTACGACGTTCTTATAATGCCCATATCGATGTAATGACGTTTATTTTTTAATGAATTTTGATAGATATTTTATTTACAACTACCGCGTAGTTTTCAGGTCGTATTATCGACGGTTTAAGACAATAGATAAATTTCAAGATAAAACAAAACACTCAATAATCGGTTGGTGTAATCGTGTAACTGGTCGTATATAATATTGTGTTGTGTGTTTTGTATTTATTTTGAAAAGACAATTAAACAAAAACAATTTAAATTTTTAAAAAATGCAAATGTAATTATTTATTAAAAAAAAGTAAACAATTATGACATAACTAATGAATAAGGTCACCAAACAATTCCCAACGTTTGGAAAGCTCGATAAACAATAAATCACGTGTTTCAAAACTTTTGTTATAAACATTTAATTAAGTTGGAAAATGGAGTTGGGAAGAAACAAAGAAATAATTTTACTTTTTTAATATGTAACAAAAATACACTTTACCTTCCAATAATTATATGCAAAAGCTGTACATAACAATAACACGTTAACGACTATGTGTTCTGGCGACGACGGTATGCATTAATAACCATCGTCGAAAATATTTGAGATGGATTCGTTTGGAAAAACTAAACTAAATTTTTCTAGAATGTTCGGACGGAACGAACAGTTTCCTCTCACATGTTCAATTGACTTATAATTTTTCATTATTTATTGTTTCTATATTTCACAAATTTTGTTACTGAAAAGAAGTAAATACTTATCTAAATGATTGAAAATTCAGTACACTTTAATTAATAATATATTATCTCCGATATTCCATACTAATAACTGTTTAATATTCATAGTATTTCATTTAATAAATTACCACATCAATCAAAAAACTAACTATTTATTAATTTTAGTTATGTGTAACATTTTGTAATAATTAGTTCAATCATTTTTTGAGTATAATGATTCCAATAATGTAATCCAATTTAACATTTTGTGATTAAAATATAATATGATATACATATACTGTTTTGTAAGATCTTTTATTTTTTTAAATTATGGTTCTTATGACTATCGGTTATTATGATCCATTTTTCCTGATCCCTTCGTCGTTATAAACGATTTCTACTGTATAGATGTAACATATATGAACGCGGGAGCAATCGTGGCCGATTCAATTGCGTGAATGCCTCTACTCGTGGAATCACAATCGCCACTATATATAATATTACGCACAAATATTTCACGGGCCACGCGGAATGTTATCGGACAAATATTTTTGTCTGCGTTTATCATGAAAACGATTGTTTTATCGGTACTAACACTAGCCGCGTCACGTTCAATGTTTTTCTTTTTTCATTTAGAAATGGCGCACATTTGAAATGAAATATGTTTAATACGAATAATCAAATTTTTAGTAATGATGTCAATCTTTATTGGCATTCGATAACTATTTTCATGGAAATCTTCAATCGAATTAAAAAAAATCGATAAAGACTCGACGTATTCGATTCGTGCCATTAACAAGCAAAACAGAGTTTAAATTTTTAATTACGAACATTTCGTCAGTTTTACGAACAAAAAACTGAATTGGGTAGCCGATGCGTTTGAAATCAATTGGGCCTATCTTAACTTCCGATCCCGGGCCCACGCCTGGGTAATGCATAGTGGTACGCTACATTTTGGTGTGCGTACGCGCACTGTACGCGTATGGACAATCGCCATTTACTGGACGTTGTTTTCAAACATTGATATCCTCTCAACCTCTAATGGCACGGAAATACATTTTTTAAACTTTGGCCAAAGTTGTTTAGACATTTTTTGATTTCTCCGTACGTTGTTTTTAAAATCGCACCGTATAATAACCGAAATAACTCTGGCTCTAGTAAGTTGAAACAAAAAACCGTTATGGAAAAGAACGAATGTCGGCTACGATTTCGCGCGATTGATTAAATCGGATTATAACGTATCGGGTACAAATATATATTTGTAACGTTTTATAGTTAAAAAAAACAAAAAACAAAAAAGAAAAGTACACATTTTATTAACAAGTATAATATGTATTTTTTTTTTTTTAGTTTTATTACAACCATATTGGCATATTTTTATTTAGTATCTTACATTGTAAATACATAAAACATGAGTAGTTTAAAAACTAAAATGGACCTTGGCCAAACGTGACACATTTATAGGTAACGAACAAAATCAACATAAAAACAGGGATTCCAGTCTGTGCTAGAAAATCAATATTCTATGCACTATATAATATTTCGACATTTTAGCTTTTAAAAGGTGTATTATTCGTTTGAACTAAATTTTAATACTGTTAAGGCACTCTGAAAAATTACAAAAAAATTGTTTATCTCAAATTCGGTCGTATAGAATTGGCTCGCTAAAAACGTGTAATATTAATGTGATATTATCGGCGTATTAAGCAATATTAACAACATTTAAATAATATAATTGTTTCACATAATTTTTTTTTTTTATTACTTAAACAAACATACAAAATATTTCGATGGAAAATCACATGGTGGAAAAAAATGTGTATAATTCAATACGTTTCCATCATACATATGCTCGTATATATAAATATAAATATATATATATATATTTATATATATATATATATAATTGTTTATAGATTTAGAACAATGATATCTTTATGTTGTATATACCTTACTAAGACAAATTAATTACTCGAAAAAAAAACTATAAAATATCTGATGAAAACACGAAAAAAAATCAGAAATCCACGTGAAATAAAGCGTATATAAAATGTCTTCTTGATGTTTTATAATATGACAATTTTAATGTAATCAGTCATTGCTAATAGACTAAGGCATCAATAATATTATTTGATCGGATTATTTTAGAAAGCGTGAACAATGGTTGTTTGATCATTTACGTACATAAATATATTATTGTATGTTTCATTAAATATTATTATTATTGTTATTATACATATATATATATAAATATATATATATATATATACATATTTAGATGATATACAATCCACTATTCTATAGAAATATTTTAAATACATACTAATGTTTATTCTACAGACCGCTTTTAAAAAAAATTTTAAAAAAAACGATAATAATGAATATGTCTGTGGTACACCTCAAATTCTTAATTATATTTACTTACATTAAATTGTTATCAGTTATAACTACACTGAGTAACGATGGTTAAACTTTCGTTCAAACATTTTTGAAACACTGATCAATACAAGAAAAAAAGCAAGTATCCTTCGCATTTTAATAAAGCTACTACTGTTTTTTAGGTGCACTGCGCGCGGGTACAAGTGAATTTAGTATACGAAAGCGATTGCAATTGTATTTCGAAGACGATATCGAGAGAAATCGTTTTAGTGGTTTTACCCAGAAACAAAATCGCAAATTGTATTTTTCTGCCAATAATTAAGCGTACGAAATGAAAATATAACCGTTCAAAAACTAAAATATATCGAGTCTTTTTAATTGTAATATAAAACGAAATTTAACCTAAAATTATATTCAAAATAGATATTCTGACGGTTTCACGATGAGTTTAGCAGTTTTCAGTTTTTTACAAGTTTCTCGCGCGAATAAAATAAAATAAGATTTTTATGAATTCCGCGATGTGTCTTAATAAACGTGCACGCAGAAGAATCGTTTATCGATACACATGGATTTCTTGCAACGCTTATCTAATAAAGCGTTTATCAAAACAAAAACACGTAATATTTATAAAACCAATAATATAGCTTATTATTCTTTGTTCCGGTGGCCCGGAATCTAAAACAACTATTTAAAAAATAAATACGCATATTGCTCTCGTAATATGTACATAATAAGCTTAAAAAGAACATAAAACGAATAAAAAAATGTCTCCTAAATAAAATAATGGCATTTTAATAACAATAAAATCCGCACGATTTATTTTATCAACGCGGTCAGCGTGTACTGTAATTATTACATGTCTAAATAAGAGAGTCTAACTCGCGTATTATATGATTTTTCGTTTTTTAAGAATGAAATAATTGATTTTTTTTTTTGTATGGCTTTTCACAGCGATCACGGTTTTCAAGACATCGAACCCGACACCGATATGTAATTGCTATCGACCGGTTTCGTTTCGCTGTTGGACCTCGTCGGTATTTCATTGCGCAGGTTACTCCCCGCCGGAGAATTTGCTAAGGAATTGTTATTACTACTATTGAAATTGTTATTGTTGGCTAGACTAGAACTCCGCCTCCTCTGCCGATTGTTTCCGATGCAGTAACTCTTGCTGTGTCCTTCTTGATTGATCAGTCTCTTATTCTTGTCGTCTCTATCCAAATCGACCTGCAAACAACGATTTTCAGCTCTCATTAATTATCGTGTTCAGTTACGGATTCGGTTTTTGCGGATAGGTGTAACTACAGCAAAACGTATGAAGATACCGTATACACATTAGTAAGAAGTTGCACGCCTCCTATTCCACCTTCATTCGACACCCGTAATGATGAATATAGACATATATATATATATATATATATAAGATCTATATCTAATTTATTTATATTAAATCTTATTTTTTCCAAATGCATTCGAAAACATCGAAATATGATGACTTTACGCGAGCTATACCAACGAATTTCATATGTATTTGGGATTTTTGAAATAACACCGTGCTTTTATTTAAAACATACTATACCAATTTAACCATGTTAATTTTTATAAACATGGTCATATATTGTTTTCAAACAATTTTTAGTTTAATCCAACTATAGAATTAAATAACCCATCAACATTTATATTGTCGTTATGTCATAATGTTCATATCAATCATTGTGGTACTCGAAACTGACGAAATTCAAATAATATATAATGGTAATTTACTTTAATTTATAGTAAAGCCCTAATTATTTCACATCATAAATTAGATAATCTAATTTAATTTAAAAATTTAAATTATTTTACGTGACCACGACCACGTCCTCGTTATCATTACTTTTCATTTATTTATTCGTAATGCATGTAATAGTGATTAACAGTTATAAATAATAGATAACAATAATTGGCAATAATAAAAATAAACATAATAAGAATACAAATAAATAAATAAATAGATTCAAATACAATACAATTATTATCACATTAAAGGCAATATTACCTAGACGATGATAAATGGAACTCCAATATTTTTATAATTTTATATATGCTGCTAACATTAATTTAAAAATGTACAAAATGCGTTCCATTTAAAAATATATTCTCAATTTCAAAACTTCCAGTTTGAATTTTTTTAATGCTTTTTTTAAGGATTTTAAGTGTATTAATATAATATATTTAATATATTTAATATATTCACATCCGTAAGTATGAAATAAACATAAAATTAAATTTTACTTGTTCAATTAAAAATAATTATTTTTAGCCATATGAAATCTTAATATGATATCATAGTGTTGATGAGTTTAACGTGTTTTTATACTGATATATAATTTAACAACATATGGTATATATGTTTTATATGTTTTAAGTGTGAACACAATATACTTGAACATAAAATAGTTATTATATAATAATAACTTACATAACATATAAGTTTATATGTTATATTGGTCTCTGTTTTTATATTAATAGAGAAGTCATAGTAGAACATAAAATATACGAAACCTTACAGCTGAGAATGTGAAAAAATACAATCGATTCTCAAAAAAGTAAAAAATAATAACAAGAACAAAAAAAAAAATGAAAAATCGATAAATAACAGACAAATATCAATACAAAGCAATTTCATGATTGTTCTTTGGGAAATCTAAGTCGGTCCAAAAGGGTTTTTAGATCAAACGCCGAAGAGATAGCAAAATATGATATTTATTTAAAATGTATAAAACGGATTTGAACGAAAATACGGATGGGCCACCGTTTGTACGTACGCCACAGGATGAAATGCATACCATAAACACTAAATATATGTTTGACTTACATTTCTTAAATTTACGTAAGGCGATAATCTTTCAGATGTGTCCGATCCACAACTGGAGCTTTCCGACAAGTCCGTATTAAATTTTCTACCCGCCCGAGGTGAAGACGGTGCTTTCCTCGCACACATTTGCGTCTGTATGTGCTCGCAGACTCTCCGGAAACGTCTTATGTTACCTGCAAATGGAAACGTTTAAATTATTCGTTTAATTTTTTCATTTTGTGGATAACTTACCGGAATGCAACGTGAATATAATGGCGAACAAATAATCGCGGGGGGAATTTGCATTCTTAACGTCCGATAAATCGATTTGAAATCGCACTTGTCTCTGAAACATCGCTGTACCACCAGATCCCCTTCTGTATTCGACTCGGAACGATAGTGCACTAGTTACAGTGTGACTCAGCTCAGATATCTGTAAGGTTAACATTATTGTTTAAAGTAACAAAATTTCGGAAAAAAAACATAATTTAATCAAATCGTTTTAGGTTTTTAACTTAACGATTTATGAGTCAGAGGTACTTTTTTGATATGGAATATATACGGACGAACATTAATCATTTTGAAAATAAATTTTATATAAAATAAAAAAAATAGAAAAAAAATGATATTTATCAAAACGAAATTCGAATAAAATATATTAGTTATATTTAATATTTACATCGCGAAGTATGTAAATACAATGTGTTACGGACTGAGTTGGCTAAGATAGTTCATTTTCAGAAATGCGACTGGTCAACGTAGCTACACATTATTTATACTCTACGAAATCGATAAAATTGATATTTTTTCAACACTCCTCAAATCATACGGGAATTTTGCATAATTCTGGGATAACGCATTATCGCATTATTCACGATAACGATACAGTGTTGTCATGATAGTCGTTGGGTAAAATAATTTTACAACGTATTTTAATGAAATAATATTATATTATAGTAGTATATACGATTATTATAAAATAAATGTATAGTTTTGTTGACAACAATACGAAGGTAAACATTTCGAATCCGACATCTGTTGAAATGAATCAGTGGTGAATTACAAATTTGTTCTGTGGCGAGATATAATTTTTGTGTACTCACATTGTCTCGAGGGAATACGCCCTTCTCCTGGCCCTCTTACGGGTCATCATGGTTTTTAATTTATCGATTATTATGATGTTTTTTACTGTTAAGCAAAAAGGCAACAAAACACTATGAAATCATATTGTCTTGCTTTTTTAAGAAAATATCAATAACATATTTTATGTCTATAATGGAATTAATGTGTTTATATATTAATAACTTGTATACAAACTGTTACTATTTTAAAGATAAATGTTCATATAAAATGAAAAAATAAATTTAGGTACTTATTTTCAGTTTCAATAATTTAATAGTGTGTACGTGCGTGTTTTACTTTGTTTATGACAACTTAGAAACTTGTACAAAATAACCCGTTCCCTTATTTTACCCTATGCAATATTTAATATATTATTTACATCAAACACACGTCATATTAAACACTCGAGAATTCGTAATAACCGCATATTACATAAATACGTTTATTGCGTTTTCAAACATATTTTATTCATTCACATATGACAATACGAGGAATGCTATAAAATGTTTGCTTAATATACATGCGTTTGCATATCTACCTATTTGTTTCAGACGATTTCGAACTATACTTACGTAGTAAACGTCATATGAATTTGTACAATATTTATGTGTCTGTACACATTGTACTGTATGCGACAATTACATACACGTGATTCGTATTAATTAAAAAACTATAAAATATAGATTTATGCACCAAAAATGTCTTGCAGGTTCGCAATGGCAATAATTTGAGAGTGCACGAATAAATCTATTTGGAGGGCGAAATTTCTCTTTCGAAAATCCTCGAAAAATATTTATCGAAATGTTTTGACAAATCAAAATAACCAACATATTCAAAACGAATCATAAAATATAATTTAAAAAAAAAAAAACAAAATAATGAAAAACATGCAATTTATGTATTATAATTTAGATCATCACGAATATATTTTATGCATAGATGTAAAATATATCTTATACAATAAACCCAATTAATAAATCATACACGAATATAGGACACGTTACTGTCACATTTAACAATTACCAGATGCCATAATCAATAATAACTGTTTATAGTATGAATTTTTCTTAGAAAATGACTAAATTTACAATAGTCATTTTTAGGTACAACTGTACCTATTTTAAATATTTTCGTATGCAATATGTAAATTAAAAAAAAATCTAATAATATGTTTTCAATTATATAACATTTAACACATTTTATTTAATACATTCGTATTATGTAAAATACAAAAAAAGTAATAACATTTTATGAATTTATGTAACCACACGAAGGATTATACATTTTTTTGAAATTTTATTTTCTGAGATTATGATAGACGTAATAATAAAAAAAATATGAGCGTACTATCAGCCAGGACTGGATGAATAATATATCTAACGAGTAATTATTACGTAAATCTACGGACAAAATATTCACACAATAAATAACGAATAGGACACAAAATTCTTCTGCCTTTTTCACCTTCGACATGGAATGTTATGAGTATCAACTTTAAGTGAAGGAAACCGCACGAATTTTTAATATCAGTGACTACAAAGTAATATAATTTGTAAAGATCACTGATAAAAATCAAAATATATGAAAAGGAAAAATATCCAATTGCATAAAAATTGACGCTCTACTAGAAAGTAAAAATAGAATATTATAATAATTGTCCATATTTAATATTTATAAACAAACATAGCCGGGCAAGTTAGTCGATATTTGCGACTGGTTAAAATTCGATTAATTTTGATATTTGAATAATGTTTAAAATTAGATTATTTATGACTTTCATGAAATAAATTAGTGACTTTCATTGCAATTTAGTTGTTAAAAAAACATATTTTCTGGGCATACGTGAGGAGCATTGAAACCTATAGATTTGAGAAATAGATCTGCGATAGCGTGAAAGAGGGATTTTTCTAAATAAACATTCATTTTTTCAAATAAAGTGTAAACATGGCGAAAATACGCGATTTATGGCGTGTTTATTTATATTATTGGTTATACCTATATATATTTTACGTCTCGCATAAAAAACGTAGTCTTTTCGGGGAATTTCCTGGCCTTCCGATAATCCGTTTCTGCAGGGTATTTGTATACATTTACTCCATTGGCGCAATATGTTATTTCTAATGGATCCTAAAGTATTCAATTTATATATTTTCATATAACATAAATTAAAATATTCAATAAACATTAGAGTTATGAATATATTTTATTTGGGATAATATGAACTAAACTTTGGTTAGTTAATTTCATCCGGGCTTTCAAAAATAAAATGTATATTTTGTTTTAAATACAATTATCACGTAGTTATATTTTGAAAGTTTTAACCTATAATAATAGAAGAAAAAGCCTGGATGAAATATTAAAGCTGCGTTTAGTTAAACTAATTTCGGTGATATTATAGTCCAAATTAATGTTGGTGTGAAATTGCGTATAACATTAAAACAGAATACGTGTAAATTCATTTCGCTTAAGCAATTTAATATGAAGCATGTATTTTCGTTTATATTTATTTTTATTCAAAAACTTTTACTCAAAAACTGATCAATACAAGTACATAATTAATATTTACGTCTCGTTTATATTATATTGTATAAATTAATTACATTATGATACAAATAAGATGAATGTTCTCGAAATGGTTGATATAGGGTTTTCCGTTGAATACAAATGTTTTTCCCGCCTCGAGAAAGTTCTCTCCGTCGAAAACGCATTTATATTATATAACAATAACAAAACAGAACAACAAACGGACAAATACATTACACTTAATGAAATATTACGTCGTTTGCAAAATATATTCATAATATATATAACAATATATGTAACACCGTGAGGTTTTAAAACACATAACTAATTATTTATTTTTAGAAATAAATATGTTTTCGATTCAAAATTTTTATTTTGTGTACATCAGAATACCTTTTATAAATTGGAACGTCATATTTATTACGGCCTAAATTCGATTTCGAAATCATATAAAATCAAAATTTTTATTCGACATCTAAATAGTGATTTATAAATGAAACTTAAATTCAAAACGTGAATCTCGAATGAAATAAATTAAATATTGGAAAGTTAAATTGAAACCTATAAACGATCGTTTTGAATATTTTAAATTGATTGATTCTTGAAAATCATTTGTGTGAGAGAAATACAGAATAAAAACCGATATATTTTTTAACTCCGCACGTTCATTAAGATATATAATATTATTAGAATATGAAATTCGAATACTTAATCGGCCACTTTCATTTTATTTTAAATACCCCATTATTGTAGTTTCAGATATTTCAGTAGTATTTCTATTTTATATATCGACTAACTAATACTAAAACCATAAAATTAAAATTGACATTCAAAATTTATATCGAACCCTTAACTCCTAAAAACCAATATTCAAATAGAAAAAATTAAAACTGATGTTAAAATTCAAAATCTAAACAATAATATATCTATAATAAATATTTGAGCTTTAAATAATATCAAACCAAAATAACCAAAAACCGGTAGTTAAAGTCGTATTTAAAAGTGATGTAATTGATAACCAATAATCGAAATCGAAAACCTGTAATTTGGGTTCAAAGCCATAGTATTTATATTTTACAATTTATGTATGCGTATAGTTAAGTTAGTTAACTATTATCAAAGGGAAAAAATTTTATCAACAAAGATTAATAAATTAAATTATGCATTTTTAAATTTAAATTATAAATTTAATTTATAAAAAAATATATATAACAGACAGTATAAAAGAAATTTACAAAAAAACAGCATGTTTCAGTGTTGCCTATAAACACGCGATACTCATTCTCTCGGTCAAATTTCGTATTATAATTATATTTTCAAACGTAATTTAAAATAATTATAAAATATTAAAAAATACATGTTTTCAAAACATAATACTAAAAATAAACATTTAAACCATTTAAACATAAGTTATTACAATTAATGAATATCATGTAACGCGAAAATACTGATTAATGGTTCGAGTTTCATAACATGTAAGAATAATGAATTTTAGCATAATTTCAAACACTTAATTTTTTTAATTGATTGTTATGAATTTTCAAAACCATTATAAAAAACAAATTTTTAATTGTGTATTTTCAACAATACAAAAAAAAATGCTTTTGTTAAGCATTAAAAAATAATAATAATAACGTCATTATACGCGACAATTGTTCAATTCAAAAATAACTTGAACTTTATACTATTAGACAAATAAATCGTGACAAACGATTTTAAATTTTTTTTTTATTTTAGAACAACATATGATAGGTCTTTACTCTTCTTAGAATTTAAAATACAAAAAACATTCCGACGTGATTCGTGTCTTACAATATAATAAACAGACATCAATCCAACGTATCATGCAGGGGGTAAAAAACTTTTGCACGCGATGGTTAAAATAATAATTTGTTATCATTCAAATAGTTTCAAGGGTCATTTTATGATTACATTATGTAACTTATGAATATTCTAATTTTTAGTTTATTCGTTTTTATGTCATTTGAAATAATTAACTTTAAAAAAAAAAAACAACTCTCATAAACGTATAAAAACAAAATTCAATAACTGATGTATAAGATATACGTTAAAATTGTTTTTTACGTGTGCAAGTCGATCGTGAACGTTTCTAGACTTTGATCGAGAGAGAGAGACGATTGATAATATTTTGAATGAAATTAATGAAAATTAATGTTTGAATAAATGCGCATTAAGGAAACGAATAAATTTTTTCTTTCCTGAAATATATAAAAAATATTGAAGTTACAAAACGTTTACTTTAAATTCTACATTGAAACCCTCGAAACCTGGAAAAAAACTTTATTTCCTAAGAATTATTGTATTTGTTGAGTTTTTAGTACATTTTGTGTTTATCAAGCATACATTATAAGACAGAAAAGGTATAATCAAATTCAAACGCTCGTCATAATTAATTTCTAAGCTATTATTTAATAGTAATAATAAAAACAAAAAAAAACACTTATGAGGTTCGACCCATTTGCAAGTAAACGTATAGGACGTTTAGAAGCCTTGAAGATTATTTTTTTAAATAAAGTCGAGGAATAATGGGACGAGAGGGTAGGATAATGATCGAAGACCTGAGTCAACGTGACTGCCAGATATTTCGAGAAATATTGTTGTCCTTTCTATAGATGCATTTATATATATATACATGAATTTTGCACACGACACTCGGAACTTTGACCTAATTTGACTTTGAATCGTTTTACAATGTAGTTCACTTCGAGATTACATGGAAATCGATTTTTACCACCTCTGCGGAGTGTATTATAGAAATGTATAACAACACACTGGTCGACCGCACGTTATTATTATGTTTCCATACCGATATTTTTAACACGAAATGTTCTAACCATGCTTACGAAATCGGTAAAAGGATCATAAATATTATCATTTATATTGTTTACATTTTGGAATCGAATATTCAGACATGATTATCCCGTATGATTGAAAAATGGGATCGTTATCGGCGAAACAATTCAATGTGCATAATAATAAATGCGTTTATCATCTATAACTCTAGGAACTGAGTTCCGAAGTTTAAATGCTGACGTACACTTACACGATGTAATTACCTTTCAAATTGAAACATACCGTTCCCCGGTCGTATCGCTTTTTTTTCCCCGTTCTATTCGTGCCTAACGGTTGACATAGTGTTTCTCGGTAAACAGGATTACATTCTATTACCGTTCCGATTAAGTGCACGTGCATATATATCGAATCAATGCCATTAGCTTACCGCGGCGGTAATCGTCGGCCATCAGAGGAAACGAGCGGGACGGATACAACGCGTTCAATACGGCTAACCCCGCGCTCGGTCCTCGAATCCCGACAAATACGGGGGGTGGCTTTTTGTTTATATTTAGTAATAAGGCCGTGGTTTTTTATTTTTATTTTTTACGACGAATCCCGGACTAGTATACTCTGAAATACTAATATTTTCATTGTTCCTGGCCGTTTTATCCAAACCGAAATAATAACAATGTTCTAGACGCGAATCTCGTGTGGCGGGTACGCGCGCGTTTTTTCCGCTCGACGGCCCGACGACGTATGTTACGCCGACGCGCGAAGGCACCGCATTGTTGTCAATCGTATCCGTTTCGTTCCCCTCACGACACGCGGTCGTTATTGTCGTTGCAAATCGTCGGGCCGGTTTTTCCCGCCGTACCGGCCGGCAACAACAACATCGTTTCCCACTTACGGCCGACATAGAAAATACGAAAACGAAAATAAGAAACCGAGTTGGTTATGATGCCCCTTCGGGTCCTTCGCTACGTTATCGTTTATCGCTACGATTTGGGTTTGAATGCATTAACAAAAATATATACACGTATGAAATATGGCGAGTAAAATATGTATTTATGCACCGAAATGGTACACGGACGTGTCGTTAAATATATCAAAAAAAAAAAAATAAGGAACTTAATATTTCTTTTCAATTTTTTGTTACGAACACTCTTATTGAACATATTATCATATTGGTTTTGTATTTAATGTAGAGTCTTAAGCAATTGATAATTAATTACAAGGTGTGTAATATACTATGTCGTAAGAACTGTTCTAGTGGTAAGTAAATCAAACGAGTAGAAATTAAAATGTATAGAAAATGACGAATAAATAAGAACACTAAAAAAGACGGTTAGGATTTGTATGTCGATGGTAAACTGTTTAATTTCGGATTGGAAAATCCAAATATTTATATACAATTATATATTTTAGTAATCAAACATATTCGTACATTTTCTTTGTTTTATCGTTGAAAACAAAAAATTAATGTTCACCAAATCGTTTTTTCCTCCCTCTTTTATGCATCCACAATTCATGTTCATAATTTATTTCGTCTTTACCACAAATCCACTCGAGTGCATACCTGACGAATTAAACGTTGTATGTTAATCCAATTACGTCATTTTAATACACACGTAAACGTGCATTTTGTACGGTCCAGTAGTATACACTGTAGTTGATGAAATGTGTGATTTAATATCGATCCTTTGGCGCGTAATCTGTTATCCCGCAAACATTGAGTAATCAATTATAATTACACATTTGTTTGAAACCGTGTACAATAGTTTGGTACACGAAAACTGTAATTTTGCATTAATACACCCAGTAAATTTAATATCGAACCTACTTCATAGCCTCACGAAAAAGATGTTGGTGAGTCCGCAATTGGATAAAATACTTTTTTGGATGTATTTACGATCATACATATTCGAATAATTTATAATGTACTTGGACTAAGACGGTCAACGTTTTTTAACGGACGAAAATTTATAGTCGTATTTATAACTAATGACGTATTGAGTTATCGATAAAAGATCATCCTTGGCCCGCAAAAAGGGTCGTACATTTCATATTTCGATCGCGAGTGCACGACATGTTTTGTTTTTCATTTGTCCCGGAGCAAAAACTTTTTTAATGCCGGCAAAGCTAAAAAACACGGAACCCTATCAAACCCGTGAATTTAAACGTAATTATTAATATCGAGCAAAATTATATCAATCCTAATAAAAAAAAGTTATATTAAAATCCTATCTATATAAGACGTTTGATTTAAACTGAAACTGTACACGCGTATTAAACCGGCTTTACTTTTTGTGTTTTGGCGGTTAAAATATTATGTATAAGTTTTCAGTAAAACATATTTTATATATATTCAGTAAGTATATTTTCATATATCTTATTCGATGTGTTAAAAGCACAGTGTCCTGCACAAAACAATATTAAATTCATTTGCACAAGCACAAGTCGATAATGTATTGTACAATTGTAAAAAATTATCTATTTTCGATTCGTCGCAATTTCTATCTCGATTTCAGTTATGAAAAAATATTCACGTTCTCCCTAATATGTGCAAGGAAACGATTATATATTCATAAACAACTGTAAACTACTTTGTGAATAATTTAAAAATTGATAATTCGATGAAAAATCTTATGAAGAATTCGAATGCTTTTTCAGAATTAAAATAAAAGTTTTTGAACGAGTACTTTTTCGTGGTTATATAAGGCCTCATAATTACATTTAAGCAGTAAGTACCTGAAATACGAAATTATTCGAAAGATTATAAAAAATAGGAAAATTAATAGGAAAAAATCATATGCATATTTCACCGACGAATGCGGCTGATTGAAACTGGACAATATATTCATTTTATAAAATAAACTGTGTGAATGTAAATATAAAGCGAATTACTTTATACGATTGGATAGTTATAAAATATTTTACGATCGAATATCATTTGAATGATTATTAATAAAATGAAATATATATATATAGTAACAGATAGTATGTAATTTTGAGTTTTTTATTAAATCAGTTATTTTCACAGCAGTAAAAGAAACCTATAAAATTAATATGAAATAGATAATCCACATTCTACTTTTTTTATTAATAAGTCGATTTTATCTAATAATAAAAACAATATCAAATTAATGTAATATTATTCTGTTATATTTAATTTGGTAAGTGACTGGATTTTTACAAAGAAGTCATTATCAATAGTATCTTATGACATACGACTAACGTTTGAGGTAATTCTAAATTTACGAATTTGTTATCTAGTGCGATAGTGCGAACATACTAGACTAAAATAATAATGAACACAAGAAAATATTTTGAAGATTCGGAAAGAAGTTTGACGTGAATTTTCTTTAATTTAAATATTGTACAATAATGTTTTATGTATTACAATACAATCGATATAAATAGTGTTTGATTCATAATATCAACATTTTAATGTTAAAATAATAGGAAACACTTATCCTATTAATTTATGAGATTAAAAAGATTCTTGAAAATATCAACTATGAACATTTTATAATAAAGTATGAATGATTTTTTTTTTAGTTCGCGAACACTTTTTTTGGGTAGAATTATAATGCAATAATGCTCCGAATATTCATGAATCTAAGTGATAATATCCATAACAAAAATGCGTATAAAATGGGCCGTAATAAATATTTTATACAAATCTAAATATTATATTATCATGATAAAAATATTAAATTTAATAAACTGCAAACCCATAATATTGCACATGTAGGTAAAGTATGTTAATATTTTTGTGATTTTGAATTTATAGTGTATAGTACAAAAGGCACAAGTTTATTTAAGTTTCATTTTAATTGTTTTTTTTCTTTTTTTAGTTTTTAACCGGTATTTTGATCATTTTCTGATTAAATATATTCTATACATATTGGTTACAAGTCCTTGAAAGAAGTATAAATACTATAGTTTATCATTGAGTTTTTATAATAATAATTTTTGAAAACAAACATCTACTAACTTTAAGTTTTAACATTTAATTTGATAATACTATAAACCACCCAAACTTTATTTACTCAACGTGTGAAAAATGTTCATTTTCTCTCAAAATTATATTTTTATTAAATTTCAAAACAAAATTACTTTTTCATGTTCGAGTTTTTTTTTCATACTAACAACAAAATAATAAATTAAAAATACAAATGTTTTAAATTTGAATACTGATTATATAAAAACAATTATTCTCGTATATTTTATTATAAATGAAAACGAGAAAAATAATCAAAGATAATTTATTACTTTGATAACTTCCGAATATGATATACTTTTTTTTCTTTTTTTCTTTATCAGCAATATACCCACTACCCTGAAAGCCTATTAAGCAGTACTTGGGGCAGGAATATGATATACTTAACCTAACCGTATTATTTTAACATCAAACTAACGTCAAACGTTAAATTAATGTATAAACAATATTCTTAATATTCGTATTTAGTGAAAACTAAAAGTTAGTTTATAATATTGCGAAAACAGTCAAATAACATTTTGATGAACATAACAAAAACAAAGTGCCCGAATAAAGAAAAACTTTCAAACGTTGTCAAACACTGTTAGACTCGCTAAATGACAACGAAAAAAAGAATGAAAAATTGTATTATAGTGTGGTCCAGTAATGTGTAGATGACCAAAGAAATTGGTGGCAAAGATATAGAGTATAAGGAATATTTGAAATTAGAAAGATATTACCACCTTATTACTAACCTGAACACGAAAAGAAGAAAAGTAATATTATTTCTCTGCAATTTTGCAGAACTCCAACACTATAAGAAGCTTGAGACTAACGATTTTCGAAACATTTTCAGCTCTTAAGCACAAAAACTGTATGCGTCTCAACTTAAAAGCGAGCATTGTAACAGTTTTTGCAAGTTTTACAGTAGAATAATTTTATTTTACGCTTAACAGAACCCCTGGAAAAATCAAAGAGCCTAATAAAGTAACGTCTGTGCATAATTCAGTACCAAAAAATTACGCATTTATCGGTTATCGACATCACTATTCTTCATAAAAGTATTCACAATTCATAGTAAAACCAATACACTTTTCGCTTAGCTTAGAATTTTAAATATAGGAGTTTTCGAAAATAGTTGTCAAACGACCTACAGGTACTTAAATCGACTGTTTGAATAGAAAACGTTAATGAATACGTTTGTTCACTTGGTGATGTTGTAACATTAGCCAGTGAACACCAATGCAAAAATCGATAATTCGTTCGTATTGCGTCGAATTGTTTGCAAAATACTGTTTGATTATTTTGTTTAAATTATTTTTTATTAAAAACGACCAAAGTTAAACTTTACGTAAATGCTCATTTACGATTTAATGCGAGCTTCGTTATGATGCTCCCCCAAATCCCACCCTTAGTTATGCCCATACAAGGTTTGTCGCGGTTTTTACTACCTGTTTTCGGTAATGAATTCGATTGCCCGTCGAGCAATACGACCCATGCAGTCGTTATATACAGGAGGGGTCGTTTAAGTTGAAAGAAACAAGACGAATGGAATTGCAATATGATTTAAACGCAACATTTGCGTTCTAATCTACGTCACACAATAATAATATACTTGACGGGTTGCAGAAATGGTTCGGATAGATTTCGATATTGCGTCAAATCAGAGTTGTTCAAACATAATAACTTAGAATACGCGTGTCGTATTACGCGACAATGTGTCAACCGAACGAAAAATATATGTAAATACAACAACCCAAAAAATATCCAAACAATGTGCGATGACAACGGACACTACGAAGTAACGTTAACGATAACGCGTGTTGTATTGTATTGCGTTTTCGCGTCTCGACGAATTTTTTTACGCAAAACATTTTTTAATCGAACACTTACCGATAGTAGAGCGTGTATTAAGTCAGCTTTTACGGTGGATAAGGGTTTTCCAGTTATCAGAATGGTGAACGTCTCGTCTTTCTCGGAAGCCATTAAACTACCGAACCAAGATCTTTTCGTGAGTTCGGGAGACGATTCCGGCTGCGGCTTATACGGCACTGGATCGATATCGACTGTTTGTTCGCGTGAAATGAGAAAATACCAAATTATTAATGCGTCTGACAACAGTTACCTGCTCATTAAACGCTATTTGCCGTCATGAAAACGTAACAACGATATTTCATATACACAACGCTGTATATAATAATACATCGATCATATAACGAGATCGCTTACACTTCAAATGTATCAGTTAACAAACTACTATTTACTTTGATCAAGTTACCTTTTTTATTTAAACGTTTGATTTTTTTTTTCGTATGAAAATTCAATTATTAACTTATACAATTACGTTTTTCAACATAACATACAACATATTGTATGAAGCTGTTTGACTTTACTTATTTTAGGTATTACGTACGTTCGAGACAAGTTTATAGAATTAACATGGAATTGAACGGATGTTTCAAATTGCTTAAACGCAACGATATAATGTATATTAATGTAAAGAAGGGGCGATAATAAAAAACTTTGTTTTATATAATAATACATTCAAACTTATTATATTATATATTGTGATCAGGAAACAGGTATGAATTAATTAATTTCTATATACCTACGTATTTATATTTATAAATATATTGGACGATTTTGTCTTTAACAACTTTAAAACAAATTTAATTTGGACTAATATCAACATATATATGCATATATAATATATACTACCTTATTTTTAAACGGGTTGTCGTTGAGGTAATCAGTTTAAATTGTATTACATGAGTGTAGGTAGTGAGCATTGAAACTCACTTCTATTGCTTGTAATTTTGAACAAGTCGTAAACAATTAAAAATAATTACGTAAAAACATAAATTCATGGTTTTTATTTCACTTGACAGAAATCTTTTGACTTAAAATGTATTAAGTTTAAATTTAAAAATCAGGCAGAATTTTTAATACATATAAATTATTTTAGCTTCAACATTTGTAATAGTTGATATTAAAAATGACGTACACATGCTAACTAATGTACTATAAGAAGAAATGTGACCTCTCTTAGATTGGACTTTAGATAACTACACAGGCAGAGCAAATAGAAACCGATGTCAAAAAACCTGCGCTATGGAATGTTTACGAACGAGTATCCAGGAAATAAGTTTAGAAAAACAAGTTTAGTCTAACCACACAGGTTGTTAATAGCACGTATAAATATTCAAAATGCAGTTTACTACTCGATACTATGAGCAATAGCTATTTATGTTCTATTTAAAACAAGTTAAAAGTGGTAGAGTTACATTTTTCAGCTAGTTATTTACAATCAAAGCTCAGTGAAAAAAGAAATATGTTAAAGTTGATAAACATATTTTCAATTGACTATGATAATTAAAAAATCATCAGTTTTTTAAAAAGTATAGCTCACATTTGAGTAAGATGAGTTAATTTATATAAAAGTATACTATTATTATTAATTTTTTTAATTATTATTACGATATTGTGACTTTCCGTTATTGTTTGAAATTATATTATTTATAATATTAGTTGGAAAATAATCACAGCAAACGATTATGTAAAATACGTATAATAAACTATTTATAGCTGTTTTAAATTTTATTCCATGCGTTTAATTATTTAAATTACTAATATATTTAATATACTAATTACAAAAGCATATTTTTATTACGTAAACATAAACGATTCTTTACGTAATATATAAAAATCATTATATATTATTCATAAAAATTAAACAAAGTGTGTTAAAAATACCTTTTTTGTAAATGTACCATATTTATCAGAAAATATTTAAAAGTATTTAAACATTTTAAAAGATCGGTTAATAATTTATATACTTATACATTCTATGTTTTTTATTTACCTATAAACGACAAAATGACATTTTATTAGTAAATTAATTCTATTTATAATCCAGTACGTTGAATTATATATGGACGTGCGTCATTTTTTCCCCTCGTGTTTCGATTAAGAATGTTTACTTCGTAAAATTAATGTCAATTAGTTCTAGTGAAATTGATTTTTCCTTCAGTACTATTCTCATTTATGTACGCAATATTAAAAACCCGGGTTAAGTGTACGAAATTGCATTTTGGTTGTAAAAAGTTGTACGATACATAATTGAGTACGTAATACCGAACGATTTTCAAATTCGAAATAAGGCAGTGATAGCGGACGACTCCGTGACTCGCTCGCGATCAAGTTCCAACCGGTCGCGGCAAGGCTACGCGACAGTACAAACAAAACGTACTAATAATATTGCGACGGCACTCACGTTGCGGTTTGCGTCTATGAAATTTCGGCGAGCCCAGCACGCTGTTGCGAATGGACGTGAGCCTCGTTTTCCAGTGATTGGACAGATGTTGAGGCGAACCGGGAGGCGTGCCGATGACCACTGAAACACACGGACACGTTCGACATTGCCGTTTTTAATGCGGGCGCGCGCGACACGGATATTTACTAGTGTTGGGCGACGACGGGACTTCGACTTTCGCCTGTTTCGCGTGGTGCACGGGCGACGGTGGAACGGGCATCGAACACGCCGCGGTATCCAACGTTTGGTTGTGTGCAGAAACGTAATTGCCGTGGGAGGGGATCAACGGCGTCTTCGACTGCTGGCCCTTGTGGTGATTGTGATAACGGTAGCTCGAGTTGTTCGACCTGTCGGCGGCGGATACGGTTGACAACAACAATCATCATTTGTTTAGCGGCGATTACGCGCGCACATTTACCGGCAATACGAACGATTCGGGTGACGCCGACCAGTTTTGGCCAACGCGAACAAAACGTTACCCAGACATTTAACACAATATTCGTGTAAGTGATTTATACGTCATATAAATGATATTCGATTGTTTGTAGACTTATGAAATTTTATTCGTCATACATTTTAACTTCTCGATTTCAAAATAAAACAAATTTCAACATCTCATTTCTTTCATGTTTTAAGTATAATGTATTATGTGTTTGACGAAAAAATATGTGTGTATGCATATTCGCGTAATCGATATTATATTTCAAACATATATTTTTTGAGACAAAATTGAACTATATTATCACGCCCATTTTGAAAAACAAAACATTTGTTGCAATAATTATAGATCTTTATTATAATTAAATTGTTTACTTTATAAATTAATGAATAATTATCTTAATTTTACTGAATTTATTTTACTACACCACAATTATTACTATGATGTAAACATAGATGTTGACTTTTAAAGGGAGAAAAAATGTGGAAAAAATGTGTGTATATAATTACTGTGGTTGGGGTATTTTCCGACCAAACTACGGTTTAATCTGCCACTGTTTTATACATATATATATATATTAAGTAGATACCAAGAGTGTTACCTTTGCGGTAGGGGCGATAATATGCCGGCTAAGGTCGAAGAACTAGCCAAACTCGAACCACCGCACATGTTTCCACTGGCAGAACTCACATTATTGTAACTTCCTCTCCTGTAGTAAATACGATTCCTGAGAATAAAAATGAAATATATTATTAAGTGTACGCTTTTCGTTAATTTTTCGATTCCAAACCATGTTTGAACGTAATATGAAAATGTCATTAACATGTTTATTATCGAGAAATATTAATTTGATTTAGTAAATATAACATACATTATAATTATATAATATAATGGATGTACACATGCATAATGAATTAGTGAATTACCTCCCGTTGAGTTATTCATGACAACTATTATTATTTGCACCGAAATGAACTAAAAACACATGCACAAAGTAGATATATAATGGTGCTTTGAGTTTATTTTTATTTACAAAACTTATTAAGTATTTTTTTTTTTTTTTTTAGAAAAATATACGTAGTTAAATTGAATAATTTTTGTAAAAATAGTAATTTTTTTTTATATTATATTAATTTATAGTAATAACATGACATATCGATCCTTATTTGGATTCAATAAATACTTTTATTGAAATTCATAATTAAAATAATTTTTAAAAAAAATCAATAGAAATTCGAAATTTTTATTTTCGATTTGTCTAAAAACAGGTGGTTCGTAAAGAATATTTACCCTATCCTGTATCAGCCTATCGCCATTTACTGCGATCATTCAAGCGGATGTGTGTGTTATCTATATATTTCTAACGCACACAGAACATAGTAATTTAAACGTTTTTTACTTCAAACGTACCAATCGATCGTATGTCGATAATAAATCGGAAAATAGATTTAAACTTTTCATGAATTCTTCTCGAGATTGATTTTCCTACATTTAAACTCATTTTTTGTAAGTCCTTCCATAATTAATTGAATAAATTGAAAATTATAAAATGGTTAATCTGCTGTTTTTTAAAATAAAAAAACGAAAATGTTGAGAAGTCGATGTATAATAAAATTTAAGACGAGTTAAGATCGGGTTTTACGATTTTTATCATATCGCTATATCAATCAGTACGTTGGTAATGAGATTTCATGTTGCATCATAGCCATAACTGTTGACGTGCGCAAATGTATTCTCACATTGTTACGGAGCACTTACAATAATTATTATTTACGTTTTACAAAAATACACTGCGCAACGCGTACGAAACATACAATTGTCTACGCACAAAACCCCTTTGTAAACAGACGGCTGGCTTCCAAACCCTTTAAATACGCGATCGATAAAATATCATTAATCCGTTGGTGTAAAACGCATATAATTTGCGTTATGTATGCGGCTACGGTAGTTTTCAATAATTAAAACAAGTGTGTACTTACTGTAACATTTGTTTACGCGGTGTAGCGGGAGATCCAGCACTGATTTGAGAAAAATTACTGTCGATGTCATCGATCATTTTACACGTGTCCACCCGTTTTTTTGGTGGATCAAAACTGTTTTTCGTATTTTTCACTACGACCGTATCGTCTTCGTTCGCTGGCCGTCGTTTTTTGCGTTCGAGCAATAGAAAATATATCACTTTTTCTGTATTATGCCTGTGTATAATAACAACGATTAAATTAAAACACACTGCTCCTGTTCGGATAATTTCCAAAAACATTAACCGAATAACGTATATTTTTTTCTGTATTTCAAAATTACTGAAAATACTATACTACATATTATTAAAATTATTTAACTTTAAATTTAAATATTTAATTTGCAGAATCAACAATAATAATTCATCGCAAACATAACTTATGTTGGACAATTCATTTTATACATTTAGTAATTTAAAAAAACAAGTCAATGATTTTCTACCCAATATTCATTCTTATTGATTTATACGAATTGATAGTTTTGAAATATACGTGATTTTATTAAGGGCCACTTACTCAATGCTCAACAAGTTATCGATGAGTTTTTCCTTATCTTTAAAACATCCCAAACTTGATATAGCTTGAAGTACGTCGGTGTCTAAGTCGTGAGCAGACGGAATTATGTGAGTTTGTATGACGTCTATCATTGACATACCTAAATGCACTTCTCCTTTACCTCCAGCCATGACCCAAGAGTGTTTGTTGATATCTTTGAGCTGAATTTAGATACATTACTCCGATTAATTTGGAAAAAAAAACGTTTTTAGAATAATAATTTATAAATAAGATTAAAGCATTTCTGCTGGATCACTTACGGTTAACCGTTTTTCGGGATTGACTTCAATCATACCGCGTAGTAAATTTTGACAGTCTGGCGGTACAAAATGGGGTATGTGGAAGACGCCTTTTTTCACCTTTTCTAACAGTTGACGTAAGTTGTCGTCGTCAAATGGCAACGCTCCGACGAGCAACGCGTACAATATCACACCGCACGACCAAACGTCCGCTTTTCGGCCGTCGTATTTTTCGCCCTGCGAGTTGCACAGTACATAAATCGAAAAATTATGCCAGACATTTTCGAAAGAGAAAAATAATTTTCCAGGAACAACAATATATAAAAATAATTTACTCGGATAACTTCGGGGCACGCATAATGTGGAGAACCACAACTGGTCTCGAGCATGCTACCATTTGGCTGCAAGGACGCCATGCCGAAATCAGCGATTTTGATATTAGTTTTTTCATCTAGTAGCAAGTTTTCCGGTTTTAAATCCCTGTGGCTGCGGACACACAAATATAAACCGACAATACACAACCAAACAAATATTTTACAAAAATTATTTCAAACAATTCCAAAACAGATATAGGTTTCTATTGTCAAGAAACAATGATTAACATGACCATAACACTTTTTGAGATTTAATACGTATACGTCAATAATAAATAATAATAATAAAGAATTAAAGAAAAACAAACCAATTTGTTTGTTTGCTAATTTCTAATATTTTGACAATACATTTAAAAAATAATAATAATTATTCTACATAATCATATTATTATAGTAATTAAGTTTTAATTAAGTTCGACTTATAACTTTTTTTAATGTAAGAAATCGAATGAATCATTAGAAATATCACATAATCGTCCACGTTTCAGTCGGCGATCACACGGCGCTTCGTATAGGCAATTCGAATACGTCAATGTTATAAAAATATAATTTGATTTTCTCGAAAACTTTAATTTAACATTTTTTTTATTGAAATGTATTCGAATTATATTTACTAAAACAAAAATACATCAGCAGAGATAAAAAAACCTACTCTAAAATTGATATAATTTGCAATAAAAAAAAAGTTATTAAATAAAGTTTTTTTAATATGATTAAAATATTAGGATTTTCCATCATGACGACGAAATAAAAAGAAAACCCGTACACTGGAAAAATCGCAATGCCAAAGATAAAAAAAACACAAGTGACGATGTTGAAACTGAAGGTCATGTCGATAGTTTTTTTTTATAAAGGCAAAATTATGACTAAATGGGTGTTCTTCATGGCCAAACTGTAAGTCGGCATTATCATCTATATACGAGATATTTCGTATCTTGATGATCCTCAAAGAACAAGTATGAAAAAATCCGCCTGAATTATACAAAAACAGCTCCCGGACATTGCATCAACACAATGCACCAACTCATCTGCCTTATCTGTATAACAATTTCGGGTCAAACTCCAGTGTTCCAGCGTCCACTATATTCACCAGATCTCTTTCCGCGTGACTATTGACTATTTTCAAAATGTGTGTCGACGGGTAAAATTTTGAGTCGATTGACTATATGAAAACGAAAACCACGGATGTCTCAAATATGATACAATAAAATGAGTTCTAACATTGAAGTTTAATCGACGGAAAACACTAACAGAGCAATAAATTGCACGCTGGTATAAAAGAAAGGAAAAATGTTCAATTCCAAATAATTCTCAATGAAGAGTAAAAATTTCATCGTTTAATCGCCACACTCCAGTATAAATACAACTACAAAACCAATTTCTAAAAATTTTCGAAGGATATTTTGTCATGCGTGATAAAATTAAATTCTCTCTTTCAATCATTCGTGTATCATTTATGACATAAATGAACGGCTCAGTCATAAGTCCAACACTTGAAACAGACAGTCGCTATTGAAAATCGCGTTCATCTTTAATAACATGGGTAACATCTTGAGTAACATGGTTACACTGCTCATCTTAGCATTTTGGTTCGATGGGATTAGCAAAAACAGACATCTGAATTCAGAAATAATATTGTTTAATAACGACCGGTACCGGTGTGTCGAGATAAAACGAACGCGACGTCACGAAAAATTAAAAGCGTATCATTTGTATACCCATAAAAACGAATGTGTACACACTACACGTGAAATAAAAAATAACCATATACACTATTAAGATAACGCTTTCAAGACCTAACGATTTATTGTTCATTACAAAAACAAAAAAATGAATTTTCCTTTACTGTACGCCTTCAACGTATAATAATATTTTTTTATAACGTATCTGTAAAATGTTTTGATTACCATTTCAAAAAGGGTTTTTCAACATAAATTTAACGCGATTTGGGAAATTGTATTTAATAATATCCTATCTAGTGGACACGTTTTTGAATTTTTCTCAATCATTTTTTTAAATGCACGGTAAACGACCAAAGTAAAAAGACGGTGAAATATTCAACGCATACGATTTATATCAAACCGAATTTAGTTTGTTTCGTTAAAATTCCAAAAATTATATTTTGAAACATTTAAAATTGTTACCAGTTATATATTTTAATAATATGTAAAAAAATTTGTTTGGAAAATGTTCGATTAATTTGTCGATTTTTTTAAAATGTTTATAATGGTTTTATTTTTTTAATTAATAGAATTTTTAATTTTAGAACTGAATACTTGAAAATTTAGTTACAAGATTTATCATAAATATCAATAAAAATATTTTCATAATTGATATTCAGAATATTTTTTAAGGGTTTGAAGTTTAAATTTTTTAGAATTTGACAGTTTGTTATTTCATTTGAACATGTGCAACCCATCCGTTCAACTGTTAAATAAAACGAAATCATCTACGAAGTGTGTTCAGTTACAAATTAATAAAAGTGATTACTATGAGCTCATTATATATTGCTTTACTGGTTTAAACCATAACATTGATTTAAAGAAAAGCGTTTTCTTCATAAACAGACTACTAAGAATTTGATAAATTTTTAATATTAATTATTCACATTAAACAATAAAATATCTTTTATCAGTTTGTTATTTTTATTTGAAAAAATATATATGACTTTCATTTATTAAAATAACTACGGTAGTTTTCTTTCCTTTCCGTTTATTATTAATCGTTAAAACATGAAATACCAAACCAATTTCATATAATAAAAAAAATCGTTTACGCTGTTCTGATGAATAAATGGTAAACATTGAATATTTCTTAATATATTCAACAAATTTACATACAAATTATATCAATAATACAATACATTAAACTATAATTCGTTGTTATTACAGTTTTTTTCCACCAAAACTATGTAGTTCTGATATAATATTGATGGAAATTTTAATGAGTCATCAAATTTTCGATTTTTTAGTAAAAACGATTGTTAATAATTTTCATTATTACTAATTATCATAATATTTACAAATATATTTTCGTTATATCGCATTAAACTAAATCAATATAACTATACTATTTTTGTAATTTTTAAAATAAATTTTTAACATTATAAATGTTAAACAATAACAATAATTATATTAAATTACAGTAATCATCTCAGACTTACAATACAAATAACTTGGATAATCATTGTTCAATACCACAATGATAATTCTTAATTATATAGTAATAAAAATTAAATCTTACCATATTAAATGACTGTGGCAAAAGTCTAACGCAGAAATTATCTGTCGAAAAAATCGTCTTGCTTCTTTAGGCGTCAACCTTCCTTTTTTAACTAAATAATCAAATAATTCTCCACCGGACACGTGTTCCAGTATCAAGTATCTAGACATCGATATTATTATTATTATTATTATTATTATTATAATTATTACTATTATTATTATTATATTTGAATTTATTTATTGTTGCAAATTAAAACCTAACCATAAACCACCCAGTAAACTTTTTTTTTCCTATAGTGAATAATTCACACAGAATAAATTATAAATCGTGGAGGGGTTGGAATATAAGTTTAGAAGTGACGTGATTACGAATGGATTAAAAGGTTTGTAACAATAATCGTCATGCTTAATTCTTATCATCGGATCACCCGTATAAAACTGTTTCATATAGCAGTTATATCAATCGAATAATAATCTCCATAGGTTTTTCACGTTATAATAACGGTTTAACATTCGTAACCTTTTCAAACTCTACTTGAATTTTGATCATTAAACACATATTATTTAAAACGTATCATTAATCACAAACTAACTAATAAAATGTTATACTCAGCAGCAGAACTATATTAATATTTACTTCTTGTAACGATACATATACCTCTAATATGAAATTCAATTGCATACAATAAAAATCAAAATGTCACAACCCAACTGATAATTTTATGTTTCGAACACTTGGAAGGTATCAATCAAGTATTTTAGATGACTAATAAATATTTGCCATTTTTGTTGATTGTCGAGTTATCTCATTGAGAGTAGTACACGATATTTGGTTATTTGTAAATAGAATTCGATTAAACAACGAATAGAATAAAATGTTGTCCGCAAAAGTAGGATATTAGAATTCTTTTTGGGAAAATGCAATATTTTGATTTAGAAAATTGTTTTTGAAAAACAAACGTAAATTTAAAAAACAAGACATTTAGGAGGGGTGGATATGTAATTCTAGACACGGTCTCAGTCTGCAAAATTTATTATAAACGATTAAAACTTACAAGTATCGTTTGTTTTCATAGACGTCAGATAATCCCAAAACGTGGGGGTGATCGATAAGCTTCATTATTGCGATTTCCCTTTCCACCTAAAACATAACAGGCAACACGATTGTTAAAATATTAATAGAAAAACAACTACTTTGCATTAATAAAGTTTATTTGCTATTAATATTATAAATCTTATATTGTCATATTTTTACATCTAATGAAATCACAACACGAAGCATCCGTCTTCTGTAGTTCCACTTGAACTACTTCGGCTGCAATTCTGGACAATTATATTTTATAATGTTTATCGCCATTGATTCATAGTATGTGATTTAGTTTTATGCAGACATCGATAATAGTACTAATTCGTGGGTACTTGAAAGGATGGGAATTGTTTCGGGCGCCAAAATTTCAAGGTGGCAATATTTTCGTAAAATTTTTAAAGAATAGTTAATAAAAATTAAATTTAAATGTAAGTTTTAAATTTAATATAATATTAAATGCATATATTCGGTATATTCTCTGAGTAAAAAAACATTGTATACAGTATTCTTATGCATATTGTTCAGAAGTTATATTAAGAATATTTGCTCCAACTGGTTTTTCATTTAATAAAAGTCCAAGGTAAAAATTATTTGTCTTAATAACTCTACAATATACAACTTCTAAAATACGAGTTTTCTATATTTCAGTATATTTCAAAACATATTTTTATAAGACACAATTTTTCTTAACGTCGACCATATAAAAATCACTTTTTTTAAACTTGCTACTAAATGTTTCGTAAGATACGTACGCCGGTACGTTTATTGAATATTTGATCGCAATTTAAATTTATTTAAACTGTCACGTTCTTCACGAATTGAAATAACGAAATAATCACTGATGTCTGGATGCGCACACGCAGTACTTTACAGTAACGGTGTATATTATAATCATGTGTTGAATAACGCGTAATGTGATGTATTGACGGTTATTATTCCGGGAAATGTTAACACGCTATACAAGTACATTGGTGCCCGGGTCGACACGCAAATTTCATGCGTTTTTCGCATGTCGCATAAAAGTTTAATTAATATACAGAGTAATGTAATTCCCATCTCTCGAAAAACTTTCCGCAGTATGGTTCTCGAGTTTTTCTCGCGGAACGACCAACCGAGACCAAGTCCAGGACGGGCTCTAGTGTTTCTCGGCGGACGTGAACGGCGTAGTTGCTTATTGATTATTCGTTTTTCTCGTACCAACATTAAACATGCGACGAAATGACGAATCGTAATTTTATTATACAGATCACGTAACAATTCCTAAAATTCATTTCGGCGACGCGAAACAATAGGCGCATAGACGATTTTTTTTATTATAAAATATATTAATTTTAGCATAATATACTTTGGTACACGTGGAAAATGTTATGGTCAGTACTAAAATTGGTCCGCATATTATTATGTACTTTTACTTAATGAATATTCATTATTCGTGCTTCATATATTAATAAACTTTCGTAAAACAAGAAACTTTTATCACTGGACAACAAATATAATTTCACTAGTATGAAAATAAATGTACGAAAAATATTTATTTGAAATATTATACAATAAAAATATTGACTGATAAATACGTTTTATTTTTTTTTTCTATTAAAGTTAACGCGTCAAAAGATGAGGTTATGCTTACATTACACAAATTTGTCTACAATAACTTTTGTAAAAAAAAACCCGAATATATAATTTACAAAAAAATGCTGTAGATTGAAATGTTCTGCATTATGTTTAGTAAGTTAATATTGGATGAGAAATCACCGATTTCAGTGGTTTGGTCGTTGCTTATTGCCTCGTCAATTTTCGATGGAATATTCACATTCGTAAGTAAAGTTCAATACTTTTGATACTCATCAATGACGTGTTTGATAGTTGAATATGGTGCGATATATAATGCACACAGATGATAGATCTTTGCTAATAAGGAATGAGAACTTGTAGCCGATTTATCAATTTTTTAATTGTTCCAATTTTGTTTGCAGCTTGTTTCTGTGATAGAGTTTCGAACATCATATGATGACAAACAATTTTATGAATCACCGTTATCGCTGTTTACGACACGTTATAAAATAAACTAAAAACAACAATAACATTGATCTTAAGAACATATTTCAAATTTTGAAAATCATTATCATTTTAAAAATACAGGAATCGTCTTGTTATTATATATATGGCTTTTTTTTTTTGTTTAGTTGGTAAGTTTTTTATTTTTAATTAAGCATACGTTTATTTGAAAATCTGCATTTAAGAAGTATGATAATCAAGTTTACAAGCTATATTTATGTTTTATAGCATGATAAAAACATCATGTTTTTTAAATTTTTCTGTTAAACATTATTATATTATAAGATATTTAAATCTTCTAGAAGAATAAATAAAAATACAATTAATAAATATCTATGATTAATTTAATGAGTGACTAATAGTATTTCATATTAAGAGACATTAAACATGCATGTTAATTACGTGAAATGATTCAGTGGGTAGAATTAAAAATTTAATTACACTTTTTTTTAAATTCTAAAATAATAATATTTGTCGTAAAAATAAAATCAAAGTTTAATTTTAGAAATGAAAGATATAATTAAAAATAATTACCTTTAACAACACCGATTCGCTCAGCTTTTCTCGGTTAATTATTTTTATCGCTACATTTTTCCCAGTAACACAATGAATTCCAAGTTTTACCAATCCTGAAATAAAATAATTGATCAATTAATTAACAGTCATATTTTGTCTAAGCCACAACGACACTTTTTTCGACAAAATTAAAAAATTTTAAATTATGTAATGACAATGTTTATACAATATTCGAATAAACAAAAATTCGCAAAACAGCGACGCCTAAATGAAAAAAAATTTCTCCGGGTTTCATTGTTTATAAAATATTTTATATTTTTATATTTTATTTGCGGAATAAAATATGCCAATTACAATATTAACTATGGCGATTAACAACGTTACGTAAAAGTATATTCAATTGATTTATTAAACATGTATGTAATCACTGGGGATATCATAATGCACAGTCCTTAAAAAATGCTGAAATTAAACCATTTGAATTAGGGAGAGTATTCGAATATTTGGTAATAATTCATTGGAAAACTTTATTTGTTCCATAACTAATTTACTTACCGGCCATTTAAGGCTTTTATTATAATCCGAAAATACATTAGAAAAATTATCAGCGAATGACTTTACAAAACCTTGACAATTTTCTATTACATAGTCCACATAATTCATTGAGTCAAGTTAAACTAAATCAGCTTTTTTATTTTTACTTGATTTTCAAAAAAAAAAAAAATTCTAAATTCTGATTTACATATACATACTGTAGAAAAATCAATCAGTAGCTTGTATTACCACTACCATCTCAGACTCCAGAACCACAAAATTCACTAGTCAAAAAATTAGCCGCGGAAACTATACCTAGAAACCCACCCCATCACCTTAAAAGACGATGGTCAGTGATCTTTTAAAATAAAATTTAAAATAAAAAAAACTCCCATTGAAAATGTTACTAATTAGTGACTTCTTTCTGTATTATTTATTGCCAACATTACTCTCATCACATACGCTTACTGTACATACCATTGTATAGATTTTGTATTTTTTAAGTTAAATGAAATTTCAAAAAATTTCATACAAATTTTGGATTTGATTTAGTTGAGCGTTAGTCATCGTTCATATACTTTATATTATCAATAGTTTTTCATATTTTAAATTCGATTCTAAGTTTAGCAAATATACAATAATAAAGAGAAGAATAGAAATTTTTAAATAAATTATAGCATATATATATTATATAACATTCATTTTGAGTTTATTACTAAACCAAATTGTATATTGAGATTTAGATTTATGAAAAGAAATAATAAACTCATCCAAAGTAACTGATATCTTGGAATTAAAAAGTTGTATATTATTTTCTAAATAATCGTTTTTAAATTTTTCAAGCCAATTAATAAAACTTAAAGCCTTTAAATTTTTTGATTTAAATCAATAAATAATTTTTTTTATTCCAATTATAAAATATTTGGTTGTATCATAAGTAATTAAATTTATTTCATGTATAAATCAAATTAAGCGAAGAGTAATATTTTTTTTAAATTTTTTTTTTAGCTACAAATATTGAAATTATAATAGCTTAACAATTACAAATTAGAACGATGAGTAGTAATTATCAATTAGTATAACAGGATATTTATCTTCGCTATTAGAAATTTAATTTGAATTTAAATTTTATATTCTTTGATTTTAATTGTATTAAAATATATGTAAATTTAAGCATGATGAACGTTCGAGGAAATATTGTTCATTATTAAAACTTATCTCAGATGAAAGTGTATTAAAATCTTTCAACAATATTAGATTTAAAAATGAATAATTTTGAATTAAATATTCAACAATAGAAAAATAATTTATGCATAATTCTTCATTATCATAACTAAGAAAATAACAGCAACCAATTTTTATTCGTTTATCGTCTAATTTAAAGACAACAAAAGTATTTTCTATATTTTTTATGCGTATATCTAAATTTTAGAAAATATTAAATCATTAATTGCAATGATTACCTCTACGTGTTTATTTTTGGAAATTTGTAGTAAAATTCTATCACGTCTATAAAATATTAAAACTTTTAATACAAGTCTACTAGAATGTACATTTTTAAAACCCTCTACATATAAATATATCGTAAACTGAAGACAGGGGCAATGCACAATCAAATAGGTTTATTAAATTTTAGATAAATATATGTTTTAAATGGACACGAGACTTAACAAATAGTTTTCCGTGCGTATATTCATATATATAAATGTCGAATCTGAAGTAATTGTTTTGGCAATAAATAATTTAAAATTTTTAAGAACCATTAATGTGAACAGAATATGATTCTTTGAGATTGAATAGTATTATATTAGAAGTCTACGATTGTCTATCCATAATTTCAGAACTAACATATTGTTCAGAGTTTATGTTTGATTTAAATTATTTTGATCTAGATGCTTTTGTGTTTCGTCAACTTTATTAACTCATTTAAAATCGTCGATAAATTCATTTAATTTTTTTCCTCAATGTTTTGTAATTGAATATTTTGTCAAATAATGGAATTCATTAATTTGTTATGAGTAGTTTAACAATCATTCGTTGTTTTGATCAGGTCATCGATTTCGAACTCCATTGTAAAGTAGTTAACGTGCTTTATACTAGAAGACAAAACTATTGATTAGTTAAAATGAACTTTTAAGTATTATTACGTTTATTAAACGTTAGAATTCGTAATTATTTTCATGATAACAAAACTAACGACCTTATCTTAACTATTATATATATATATATATATATATATTATATATACACATATATTTGTATCTATACAAAACGCATACCTTTAAATAAAGAACAAAATATTATACATAAATATATACGAATATCTATTAATCAGTTTATTTTCATTAAAATAACTTGAGTTGTATATACGAATTCAACACAGCGTTTCTTATCGTATGTACGTTTCGAAAAAAAAACAACTATTCGTATAATCAACTATAAAATAATGTTTGGTCATGTTTACTAAAAATGATAAAAATATGTTTTTCAAAAGTAACAATGACATATAGTATCACGAGCACAAAGTACTATAAATATCATATCCGACTATTACATCTGTGCAGCGGTACATTTTGTGCGGTACTTCGTAAACAACTGCGAGCATTATTCGTACGTAAACTTTAGTTGGAAAATATTTTTCTCTGTTAGCAACGAGAAATGCACAGTTAACGAAAACATCTCGAGGCTCAAGTCGAAATGAAAAATCCGGCGCTCCCCCTCGTTTCCGCGTACCGAAATTTCACCCTTTGTTTGTACTAATCATTCGCGCTAGGTTCGTTCGGTACGTATATACGGTTAAAGAGCTTTTAAATGCATAACCTTTTCGTGTGGCTTCCCTCGTTGCTTTTGCGTGGTAAAAACACGCCAATCGATAAGTTTTTTTCGTCTTTACGTTTTTGTCGAACCCAAACGTTAAAATTATATTAAAACGCATTACAAGTTCTGAATAAACCGTTCAAAAATAATTCATAAATTAACCGTAAATATTTTTAAAAAAACAACGACGCAGTTACTCGTGTATTAAGCATATGCGTACTTACGTGGATTACATCAGGTCAATTATTATATGGGTTAAAAGAAATAACATTATTTCACGAAATTATTCTCGTTACAGCGTTAACAATAATCAAATCAATTAGCAAAACTAACTTTAGCAATATTGTGTTTATAGTTAATAACACATTTTATGAGGGCATTTATTTTACGAATGTATTACAAATCACGTTTGAAATTTGATGCCAGCACGTCGTTTGATTACATAATTTTATGATCGTCGAACAATGTTCAGAACGATTTTCTTTTCTAATATGCATTTTTATATTCTAGAGATTTGTTTAATAACACACAAAGGACCATTTTGACTAATTCAATTTGATAATGTTTTGTCAATTTTTGTACTAAATAATCGTCGATATATTTTATCATACATTCGAAACGAAATTCTAATTTTTTCGGATGTACACTTTTGCGTGAAAACGAAGAGTCAAATAGGCAAAGACCTTTCGATACCTCAACGGTTCCAAATGGTTCATTAATTTAAAAAAAAAACAAATGTTTTCTTCGTGAATACTTGTCAATACTGATAAATATAGAACGACAAAAGAAAAATAAAACAGTTATCTTTTTTTCTTTTTTTTTTTTTTTAATCGCATTAAGAAAACCATTTCGTCACACGACAACGATAAAATAATATCCATAATACGGCTAACCCGTAGCCGGCGAACACGTTTTCATTATACAAATGGAAACTACCCGAGTAAAAAACGGACAACACGCGTAATTACCGACCGTATACATTACCTAATCCACACGCCGTTACAACAAAGCGTAGACGGTAACACACACGTAAGTGATTGTGACGGGGTCGACAGACAGCACGGTGAATTCTTCCAACACGTGCATAAACGATTTATCGTGTTCGAATCGTATCCGTCTGTTCGAACTCGATTAACTGTTCGGATAAGACAGACGGAGAGGATTACCGAGGAGGGATTGCGTCGGGACGCGCTCGCACAATGAATTCGACGGGTAGGCGTATATTTATATATGTATTGATTAATTTCGCGTCCAAGACGAATACTACCATAAACATTGCGATTCCGCGTTCGACAGGGGGCGATCTTTTCGCTAACATCACTATTAAAACATGTTGTGGGTATAATAAAAACGTATGGTACACGCGGTTCCGCCAACCGATTGTGTAGAACTGTATTTGTACAAACATTACAGCTCGCATATTCGTCCCATTAACGAAAGTGAAACGTTACGACCGAACGGTTTTCGGTTGTTCTATAGCGATGATAATCAGAAGCAGAACAAATGTATCGGACTCAAGTGAACAACGTGGACAATGGTTTTAAAGTTTTACTATTATTTTGAATTTAAAAGCGATAATAAATCATTGTATTCGATTTTGAGCGACCATTTCAGTCAATCATAATTAGAAAATGTGATAAGTTATGGTAAAATATTAAATACCTCTTAGCTACTATTACGTTTTGAGTTATTAAGAAACAATAATTGTCCATGTCCTAAACGAATAAGTCGAAAAATTTTTATTAATTTTTTTATTATTGCTTAATAATTATTTAAATTATTTGTTATGACAAAAATACTATTAAGTCATTTTTAATTACAAAGATTACTTTATAATATTACAAATTATTTATAGTACACCTTCAAGTCACATTGACATCGATTGTATGCGTAACCACTTTTCGATCCAAAAGCTTGTCTCAATGAAATAATTATATTCGTTAAGATATCATTAGTTCATATGATCGAATTTTCATAACACAGCGTAAACTAATTTATGGTGTAATGTTGATCAGTAAAATTATTTTTGGTTACTAACTTAATGGATTCTGAATTTTATAATTTTAATATGTCTTTCCGTCATAATAACGGCTACAATATTTTAGTTATCTGTTAAGCCACGATAAACGTTTTGAAATTAAAACATAATCAATGTCAAAAACTTTGGTTGTCAGAAACTTTTTTGCAACAGCTATGATGTGGTGAAAACAATTTTTCAGAAATATTCATATAAGGGGAAGAATATAAAAATTGTGTAGATAGACACCTTTTTTTTTTTAAAAAAAAAAGACTTCATAATATTTATGTATTTTTGAGTAAAAAACATTATTTTTCCATAACCAACACTTATGAATAAATAAACTCATATGTACGTGAATGTTGACATTCACTAGTGCATGTAATAAATTTGTCAATATTCACAATCTGTGCGCGTTCGCAATAACGTTTACTATTATGTTTAAATATAACTATATAAATGATCACAGTCTTACTAATCTTGTTTTAGACAGGCAGATTATTTCGTTTTCATTTCCATTATCTCTTTATAAACCTAAACATGACCCGACATAATTAATAGATAGGAAAGTTACAACACGAATAGTATATGCTCGGAAGTCAGAGCACTTTGTTTAGTTGTAATCATATTTTTTTGGTATTAAACCAGCTATTATAAAATGTCGAATAAATAAACGTTTTCACATTGATCTTCGCGATAACATTATAAACGTAAAAGCGGAAAAATGAGTCCCAGACTAGCGTTCCATCGAGAAAAATAAAAAGAGGGACGCTGAAATATTTGAAGAAAAAAATAAAAGTACTTCTTATCCCTCCAATTCAAACACTGGTCATATAAATATTAATAAACTCATATAACAAAGAGACCAACAAGAAGACGAGCCATTGCGAATCGCACTGACAAGTAAAGGTCAAAAAATAAATAAAAGGTTATTACATTCATGTAATGTTTGAAAACCTCTGTCATTCCACGATAGAATTATGGAAGCATGTCGCCGATAATAACACACATATATGTTTCAACATACATAGTTCGAAAACAAACAAAAACAAAATAATTCTGTTTTTTAAATGACGTGTTCTTGTGAATCTGCTGACTCAACCATAAATGTTATGAAGTCAAGATGTATCGATCAATACTTAGAAATGCTTTTTGGCGAGAATGTATTTCGAAGAAGTTCACGAGAATACAAACCGAAATATGCCAACTTATGTAAACGTATAATTTATTAAAACACAAAACATATTTATACGTTTATTTATTTTATTTAAATAAAATTATCATTATATATAATTTTAAAGAATTGTATATATAAATTGATTTTTTTATTGGAATTTTTAAAGTCCAAAAGAATAAAACACTATACAAAAATGATTTCATAATTTGTGGTAAATAATTTATATTTTTGTGTTAGAGACGTGAAACATTAAGCTAATTCAAAATTTGTCAACATAAATATAAATTAAAACTTAAATATATATCTATGTTTATCATATACAAGTCATTAATACATTTTTATTTATATTTTTAATAAAAATTGCACGGTGCCAACTGAACATTTTAATTAATTATGGTGAACAAAAAATATAAGTATAATTGTTTATATACACGTGTAGATAAAGTAAACATTATACGAATAATTTATGTGTTAAATTTCTCAAATAAACCGTTAAAAATATTGCTTGACGTAAAAATAAAAGAGGAATGTATTAAAATTACGTCAAAGTTAAACCAACATTTATTCAACAAGCTCAAATAAATATCTAATGGAAACTTGTTTTTAAAATTGAAACAACCAAAACATGGAAAAAATCGATTTTCAGATGTAATAAATTCAACCGAATGTTTATTCAAAATTATATATATACAAGGAAGTAATCGTTTTATATTTTATACCATACGAAGTTAAATAGCTACTATTGATACTAAGTATACATTTAATCACGTAAACCTACATAATATAAATAATATTTTTAAATAACTTTAATGTATTCGTGATTTAATTTATTTTAAGTTTTGACGAATATTATTACGTATCGACGAATTAATGTAAATGTAATATCAATTGTTTTTTATTTATTCATTTGTTATTTCAATGCAGAATACATTTATTTGTAAAATGAATAATAAAGAATTTAAGAAAATAAAAATCGTTTGAATTTTAAATTTGAACACAGATACTATAATAATTCAAACTAGAAATAAGAACAACCGAATGTATAGATTATTATTCTTTTTGTAAACTTTAAAAAAAAACATTAGAAAAAAACTATAAAGTTCATTCCAAGTATTCACTAGTACGAAAAAAGATATAAATAAATGTACTGAAACCCCATTAATGACTTTTCGTTGCTTTTATTGTTGTGTTTGTTTTTATTTTTCAATCTATTTCTTTCTACAATACACACATTTATTCGTGAATATTAAAAAATCGATGTTCTACAATACTAAATATATATAATTACTAAATAGCTATAATTCCCACGATACTTCACAAGATATCATCATCTATCTTGATTATGTCATGAACAAGTTGAATAATTAAACACTATCAATAGTTTATTGAACATTAATAGTTTATTCAAGTTTCCGATATTACATATTATCCAAACCAGCTCAAATATGATAAACACGAAAACCAACCTTTGTTTTTCAGGTTAATTTTTAAAAATGTTTCCAAACATTATGGTCAATGGTGTACTTGAAATTTTGGTTTCAAGAAAATGTATGTACCATCTCCCGTGGGATTCAACTTCAACACATTTACATAATTAACATAAATCAATATAAGAATAAAAATAAACCCGTGTCTTGAAAAATTAATAATTTGACATAAAATACAATATCTAAATAGAAAATGGATTAACATTATTATATAAATACTACAAGCATGTCCCAATTGAAATTATGATTTTTGTACAACCAACATTAAGGGAGTACAAATCTAAACAGATAAAATACATTTTTAAATGTTACCAACTATTCTAATTATTAATGAACAATTATACACGTACTATGATACAAAACCAGCCATTAACCAGTTAATAAGTTAAAAGCTAAGTCGAAAGTTAAATTAGCTTAACGGATAATCCTATGTATAATATTATCTTAATTTAAACTTGTTTCCCCTCGTAAAAATAATATCCGTATAGTATCGATAAACTCCTAAAAATCGTCTGTATATTTATGAATATGAATAGTAAAAATGTAGAAAATAAGTTATAAAGTTTATAAAAACGTCGATTCTGTTTCTCGTTGACAATATTTAATATTATTAGTTACTAATTTGTTATTATTAATTTTATTTTCAACAGAATTACACGTGTCATAAGACAATAAGTGTACGAGTACTTAACATTACTATATTGTTTTATTTCCGTCGATTTTGCATTATTACAAATAATATAATAATTTATAACTATATAGAATATGTGTATTTATAATATATATATTTATTACTATATGTACATGTAAACCTTGTTTAAATCATGGAACCCGAACATAATTGGAACTATTATTTCAAATTATGAAAAACACTAAAAACCTGTTAACAAATCAAATTTTAGTATTTTAACGAGCAATCGTTTCTGAAGTACTCTGATTATTTATATATTTTTCCTATTTAAATCGTATTAAAATATTTATATTTTGTATACAAATATTTCTATAGATTATAGCATACAGATATTACGTTTTTAAATTTGATTAATTTTTTTATTTTTACTAGTTTTGTTTGTCCGATTATCAGCATAAAATATAAATAAAAATGATAATAAAAAAATATAAATAAAAACTTTATTTTTATTGAGTACATTTTAAGAAAATTATCAAATTGAATGAAACGACCATTACAATTCGTCTTAATTTTGGCGTATCACAGAAATATTGTGTAAAATACAGCGCGAAAGAAAATCAATTATTTCTACTTTATAAAGAATTACTGATTGTTAATTTAAATTGGATAGTAAATTTAGGACCGCCAAATTACTACGTTAATTTCGATAAAACGGTGTAACACCTGTAAGATACTTTTTATTTATTTCGGTCGGAGGTCGTGGTGGAGTGCAAGGGGAAGTAAAGTAGCGTTTTAATAAATGTATCGTGACTCGGAGGAAAAGGTACTTAAACGTTAAATTAATAAGACTTTGTTGACATATTTGTTTGAAGATCGGTCAACGCAGCATCAAGGTTGAGGTTTAAGATTGATGTTCAATATCACCTAACCCCGGTCTTCGACTCTGCACCCTTTATTGACTTTAAAAATGTCTCGGATTTTGTTTTCTAAAATTATTAGGTAATATTTTAGATTCTGAACGGGAACAAAGGCTAATATTGGTTATATGTGTATATATATACTAGTATATATCACTTTTTGAGGCAATAAAAGTGTTTTGAAAGTCTGGTAGAAAAAATATATCGATTAGATATTGAAAACAGCTGTTACGTCATACGAACATTAGTTTAAAAAAGGTTTTCTATTCAAAAACCGAAAGAAATGAACTAAAGTAACAATGACGTTTTTAGTAAATTGTTCGAGTTCAAAAATATTTTCGATGAAGTAGGAATGGTCATGAAAAAAAATCACAATAAATCGGTTAATATTTAAATGTATATATATACATATTTATTTTTACGTATTGAATATAGTAATAATTGTTCTTCGAAAACAAATAAATACAAAACGACTCGATTTTTAATGTGTGACAATATAAAATCGATTTGAATTTAATGTGTCGTGTTGATCTTTTCGGCTCGACCGAAATAACGGCCTATTACGTACATCAGATAACTAGCTTTCTCAGGCCGTTATCGGTTTCGACCGAAAAGTATTTTGCTATGATATCTGCAATAAATTTCCGGGAACCGCGAAAATACATATTTTTCCACGAGCTTATAAATAAAACACATATTTACACGTACCTACACGGATATCTTCTGAATTTCTGTGTACGACTTATTCCAGTCACCGTGTAAGCAGTAAACCTCAAACGCTGAGGGCTATTTTTATGGTTCTTGTAAATTGTATAATAATATCATAAAAATGAAGAACTATTCCATCGATGGAATAGCTGTAGCATAAATTTACTTAAATCAATAAAAAGAGCAAACTGCGTTGAAATCAAAATACTAGTACAACGCGAATTTTTTAATTTATTGGAATTTTTTCACGCATAACAACGCCTACAAATATGAAAATATTTTAAATGGGGTCAATTCTATTCAATATTAATCCTGATTAGATTGATAAATTGTTTTATGTCATAGTCTTATAAACAATCACATGTATAACTGACATTGTTTAAAACGTTTGATTTCTATATTCGGTGAAATATAATTTTTAAATAATTTTTGAATATAAAATGGTTCTATAAAATAATTTATCTTACTTTTTCATTTATATAAAAATAAAAATTGTACATTTTTGAAGTCTACGATGATTTTTTTAACTAATCATATTGTCATAATAACACAGAAAACAACGTTTCCCGCGCAGCTCATCCGCAATTACGTTATTTTCTCATGCTATACATGTGTATTATGCCCTAATGGTTAAGCACAAATAATTTTTAATACTTATATATTATGAATTTATACTTAATATCAAATACCTAATATAAATAATCATCGCAACAGAACTTCGTCCCAAACGCATTAAAATGTTGTTGAAATCGTACAATCGTACGTAGAAATATTATACTCGTAAATTAGCAATAACTGTAAAAATGTTATACTTCAGTACATGATATACATCAACACTACTAACAACACAAGTTTCTATGAATATTAAAAGAGAAAATTTACATTTCAAACAACCATATGTCTAAATATATGTTATAATTATTGTTTTGAAGAAAAATATTGTTTTCGTGTTTTAAAAACGATAAGTAAAATTCGAAATTATTTTGCTCAACTACAACAGTATTTTAGTAGAATTTTTGATAAATTAAATAACTTTAATTAATTAATACAAAAAAAATTAGATAACACTAATAAAATGAGCTTCGCTTAAAAGAAAAATTCGAAATTGATATGTTAACTTTGAAAAGGTACGAAATTGAAAAGTTCACTTGAAATTATTAACCATTCGTGTGTAAAACCTTATCAAAATCAATATCATAATTTTTTTTATATTATAGCAAACAATTGAACGTACATTATAACTCATCTATATCTCTGGAAAACTTTTCTGTTTAACTACCGTTGAAGTATGAAGTTAACTTAATATTTTGTGCATATTACATAACCACACGAACATCGAATTCCAATATTACTCGTATTTTTATATTTATATTTCCGTTTTATTACGGTTGTAATAACTGGTTTTCGTTTTTTGGTTGTTATTTTATTTTCGATTTTAAATAAGAGGTTTTCGTAATTATTTGATCTATTAGTATTTATCTACTTTGATGGAAGTTTTGATTTTGAATACCGATATTTATATTTATTGGTTAAGGCTTAGACGTTGAATACCGGACTTTGATTTGTTATGATTTCGATATTGTTTTCAATTTTTACCTGTTTTCACCGGTATTTAAAATCAATTTCAAAATCGGTTTTAAACATGCTATCTCGAATTTTTCGTTAGTTTTTGTTAGAAAGCAATAGGAGGACTTTGAGTTACGTTCATAAAAATGGGACTAAGTAAAAATATAAACAATTTATGTACCGAGAAGTGTTTAAAAAAACCCCGTCATTTCGAGATGATACAATAGTTTCATAGTTTTTCTACATGAGCATGATCATGATTTCATAACTAACGACAATAAATTTTCGAGAATATCTACCGACAATGTATCGAATTAAACTATATATATATGAATGATTGTAAAAATAATATTACAACGCATTTAGTGGAGATTTTAACATTTACCTAGAAAAGCGTGAAATGCATAGCGTTTATAGTTTCACGTTTATAAAATAATAGCTGTAACTATTATAGGTATCTATTATATTTTTAGACGTTTTTATGGCATCAAGGTTATATTCACGGCTTTGTTTCTGACCATAGAGCTAAAAATTAATGCGCATCAATCGATTTCATTTCCGTTGTACGCCAAATCTTCAGGCCATTATTATAGTCAACGAAACAAAATAACCGTAGATTACGATGACACCGTATCCTTCGATATCTCTGGACAAGGCTATATATATATATAGGCACCAATCAAGATATAACGATATACATAGAGGACAGTGAGGAGTATTTGCACTCTTATAGGATTTTCCAATGATAATGTAGAAAAGGAAAAACGTTTCATGTGAAGTACGCGTAACTATAAAATACATCGATCGCTCGTTTATATATATATATGTTATATGAACCAACACGATTATTTCGTACGAAAAGCAAACATGGTCATTGGATGAAAACGGCAAAAGCGTTGTCGTAATGCGATTTGAAAATGTATACCCGTATAAGAAATACACGCGTTTTGAAAACAGGCGAGAAAGATAATATATATGTATTGATCGTTTTACTATTTCAGACCCCAAATTCATAGGTGATACATAGCGGTAGTTTAAGAGGTGAGGACATAAATTAATCACGAATCGTGGACCCATTGGGGGATTTTTTCCTCACCCCTCCAAGAAAAATAGTTCTTCGTTATTTTCGAAATTTGTATTGACAGAAAAAGTGAAAATCAAGAATTATTAATAATGCAACATTATATGGGAGTAACATTTTTTTTTTCCAATTAATTTGTGAGGGGTTTTCATTTTCCCACACATCGAGGCCTTTTAATGTGTACAGTAGTTTCAGAAAGGTATCGTGCAAAATTAGTTTGTGTGCGTAGGTTAATTTTTTTTTTTTTTTTTTTGAAAGAGAGTCAATATAAAAATATGCGATCACTATAATTTAACACGAGATGTTATTTTTTTCCGTAAGGTCTCAACGCTTCTTATCCGTCTAAATGTATGCCTAAGTAACGCAATTCGTTACTTAGGAGTGTATACTCATTGAAGTTCATCTTTTTTAATTATATTTATTAATTAAAAATAATTTTTAACATTTCAGAAAGCTAATTAAACATTCACAATTCGATTTTCACGTATTTGTATTATTTAGGTTTATGAAAAAATGCTTGGTAGTCTATTAAAAAAATATATATTCACCAAGCGACCAATAAACCGATATTACTATAATTTATTTAATTCTCATAAATAATTACATCTGTCTTTCTACATACAATTCATAAGAGCTGTATAATGTTATGTTGTTTATATACTCGTAAGTAAACAGTTTCGCAAAACTTTTAAATTATATACATCGATTAACATTTAGATATTTTTACCCTCCTTTCACCGTCATGCACAGTAATTGACTTTTACGACAGGTAAATTAAACAGTTTAATTGATCTACTACCAAATATATATATATATACTTTATTTCATACTTATGGTAAAATTGAATTATTAGAGTTCGATAAACCTAATATTTATCAAATATAAAAATGACAGTTAAAAAAAAAATATTGTGCAGGAACAAATAATTTCTGTTTGCATTCGATAAAATGGGCGCAATACATTCAAACTCAATATACTTAATAATATTTATTTCGTAAAATCAAAACTTTAAACAAATATCTTATAACTACTAAGATTCGAACAAAAAACCTAATATTATTTTGTTGTTTGAGTGTTTGGTGATTTGCAATTAAAAATGCATTACGCTCAATGATAAGCTAATGTTCATACGTTAGATGGGCTACCGTTTCATGAAAATATATATTATCGTATTTCAAGTATATCGTATGGATATAATATAAAACATTTGAATCATTAACACATTTACTATATGGGTACCATCGTTTTATTATTATTATTATTTAACGTCATTGTAACCTAACCTTTATAGAATATGAAAACTCGACGTAAGATAAAGATGTACCCCCCCCCCCTCACCGTTCTAAAAATACAAATTTAAGCGAGGAATAAATGAATTAACTAATTAAATGATTATTTTTAAACTTTGTATTTTGATTAAAGTAATTTAGGGTCCACGTTTACAGAACAATAAAAAATGTCAGACGTAGTTGTTACTGTTTGAAGTTTGAACACGATATTATATGACTTTTTATCATACCGAGTATTTTTAAAAAAAAACCAAAATAAACGCAGTTTAAATGGTAAATTATTAATGTTATTATAAATAATAATTTGTTCGAGAAAATAAAACCTTTATAATGTACAAACGAAAAAAAATCCAATTTAATAATAGCTTACACAAAGATCAATAAGTTATAAGCAATGTTTTACACCAGTTTATACAAAGAGTTTGATGAATACTCTTAAGATAATAATATGATTATAATAAAAAAATTGTCTAAAACATTTAGATGGAAATTTCTCAACCAGCAACAATTGAATTTCAGAATAAATTTTATCGATACCGAATAACAGCGTTGTCTGTAAAATTACATTCAATATGCAATTACATTTTCAAATTTTTTCGAATTATTTCCAAAAGAACGCGTCGAACGTTTTTTCTCCTAAATGTTTGCTAACAATACAAATTATAGCTTTCGAGATTTTTTTGATTTTTATTTACGAAATAATTATGATTTTCCTTATTTTTCATAATCGTTCATAAACGTCCCTACGTGGATCTAGAGCGTGTGCAAGCTATGCAATCGCATGTCATCCGTACAAATATTTTTATATAACCAGTGTCATAACTACATTTAATTGGTCTATAATATTTTAATAGCGCCCGCCACAATTTATAGTCCACAGGACATTTTTTTATATTTATAACAACACCAACAACACAAATAACGAATTCAAATATATTTCTGAAATCTCGGGGTCTAATGTCATCCTTGCATCCTCCTGACTACGCCACTCTAATACAGTATACTTGCATATTATTGCAGAAAGCTTGGTTTATCAATATTATTAACTGGATAAATCGACTTGCGTGTGTAATTGACTGAACGGATAATTGATAGTATGATAAATATCATATTTATTTCTTTTATTTATATATATATATACAGGTTTCATACTATCCGGGAGAAAATATCTTGCGCCCCACGCCAAATACTGACGTTGAATATAATAATATTAATAATGGTCAAAGGTGTTTAGATTAAACATGAAAATATAATTGAGACCATGTACTCGGGAATATTAATTTTGGAACGCGGTTGTATTATTAAATATTAAAACCCTGTAGCGTGTCATTGTTCAGTATTATGTCGTTGATTTATTCAATTTTAAAAACGTTATGACTTTCTATTGAAAGAATTACAATTCTATATTGTATAATAAAACGATAAATTGTTACGAGTATGATGATATTATATACGAGTATGTACCGAGTAAACGGAGAATACTATTTTTTATTAAAAGATTCATTTTGTGAGTAAAATATCAAAACGTTTTGAAAAACATGAATTGTTGTAACGAATGCAGTTTTTTTTTGAAGTTTTAAGTTTGAAGCATATATATATATATTATGAAAATACTTAGTTTTAGGAATGGTATTTTTTCACATTTTCGCCAATGCGAAATACTTAAATGTAAATAATAATAGAATCGTATTTGATCGTTTGAAACAAAACAAACAATTCCTACAAACGAATAATATTTCGAATCCAAAAACTTGATACGAACTATAAAATATAACGTACAATACGCGAAATTATTCATAAATCGTGTGGCTCAACGAGTAATGCGAACACGGTATAGAACGTCGAATAGAAAGTCAAACCACGTGATCTTTCAACGACTATCGGACATTATATATGTAATTGAACTACAGGAAACACGGTTGCACGGTTCAGGTTTTAGCGGCGCGCACAAGTCGGTCGTACGACGAGACCGTAACGGACGCGCGCGTCTTACCCGTCTGTCCTTTGCCCAGGGTCTTCTCCAGCCTGTACGGCCCGACGTACTGTTGGACTTCCGCGGCCGACGACGCCGCCGAGTACGCGAACTGTTGTTGTTCCTGGTGCATGGCGAGACGACGGGAGAGTAATCGCGCCGGGAATACGTATACGTGCACGCAAACGTGTGCGTGGTCTGTTCGCCGGGCGCGTCAGAACGGGCGGCCGGCCGGCGGCGCGATCATCGTCGGGGCGTGCGACGGCGGGCGCGCGAACGTCGAAAAAAATTTTCTATAAAAAAAAATCGAAACAAACCCCCGACGAAAAAAGAAAAAACAGAGTGCTCTTTCCGTCATCCCCTGCGCGCATGGTGCCCGGCCCGTACGTCTCGCCCGACTGCTCCGTGTGTCGGCCACGACGTCCCCGAACCGCCCGGCGGGAGAGGGCGCGCGATATTGTCCGTCGCCGCCGCCGCCGCCGCCGCCGCCGCGAAGCCCAACGCATCTGCAACGCGCGCGCCATCGATAGCACCACGCGCGCAATGTTATTGACGGACCGCCGCCGCCGCCCACCCGTAATACCTGCTTACCCAAAACCGCGCTGTCCCGTCCCCGCGTGTATTGTTTTCGTGTATACGTGTTCACGGCCTGGTCGCGTGATAACGCGTAACGTGCGCCCACGGAAAACAAAAGAAATCCTGTTTTGTCTCACAGCGAGACGCGCCGGACCGGTTCGACGTTTTTCAGCCGTCCGCAAGTCGAACATTGATTTTTTTTCTTTCTTTCTTTCTTTTTTACCGTCGAAACGAAAATATCCGGATTTTCGCTGAAATTTTCAACCACACGCGTCCTTTATATATACATATATATATACACATACGCATATATGATTTATTTCGAAACTGTGTCGCGTGTACGTAACGCACGTGCAATCGACAATTACCGGACCGTCGCAAAGTTCCCATTATGTACGTCCAAAGCGTGGTGTTTTGTTTTTTTAAAGGTCATTTATCGTGTAACACATGCTTTGAAATTACGAACTCCTAACGTCTCGTGTGTTCTTCAATAGTACACATTATTTTCACGTTATCAAACGCAATAATACTTAAGTATTTACGTGACATACATCGTCTTATCATATCGCTACTTCAATTCAATTTGGTTACCTCTGTAAAAATAATTGACCTTAACACGATAAGTCGAGGAAAAGTACTTTTCTAAAAACTTCAACACATCAAGATACTTTAATGTAATATACTTCGATGTCTAACTCAGTTTTAAGTTTAAACTCGTTAATATACAGCCTTGTTGGATTGTTATCAGTGGTGAGTCCAACGGACATAGGTCTGGTAAGCTAACTTACATAATAATTTACGTATTTGGTACAGAATTTAACTATAAAAATATGTTCGCTTCAATTCATATTAAAAAAAAAAATGAATAAGATTTTATATATGTTTGGAACACAATTAATTTACAATATAAATGAAACATATTTTACTTTTCAGGATAAAACTTATACGGATGTTTCATTTGCTTAAAAAAAATTTATTAATTATTGAATCATGGTAAATTTTAACTAGTAAAAGCATTTTCCTTTTAATAGTCCCAAACTCTATTTTTTTAATTTTATTTTCAATAACTGAAATCGCACTTATAACGGGTTTATTCTACATTTTTATCCTGGGGGCACCTCTGGTTGTCATATAGCGTGATAAACATTTAAAACATTTATCCGTGTTGTTTTCCTACCATAATTCCAACTACCAGACGTGCACTTCGGGTTAAAATCGTTAAAATTATTATTGTTCAATATTAATGAACCAATAACAATTGTTCGTATAAAACAGTAAAGTCGTTGTTCGTTATTGAAAACGCCGTGACAGTATTGCGATCGTTCGATGCGACCATATCGTAGATAATTCAGACGGTTATTTGACAAAACACAAATCATTCGAACAAACGTTCGATCGGAGCGCAACGTATCAGACCGCACGCACGGTTCCAAACGTCTTATCGACGTGTCCTCTCCCGACAACGTTGAACGCGGCGGACCGGGCGGACGACGGGAACGACGGGATGGCATCGTCATAATTCGCCTCGTTCGTACGGGTCCGTCTCGTACGTTTCACCGAGCCGACCCGGCGTTCCCGTTGGACGAAAACGCGTCCGGACGGTTCCCGTCCACCGGACCCGTTCGTCTTGTCGCGACGTCCGCGAGACGGAAAACGCGGCGTGTACTATACGGACGCGACGGATGCCGATGAGGTGGTGTGGGGGTGGGGTGGGGGCAAAGGCGCGGCGGACGGGCGTGCGTCGCGTGCGCGTTCGGTGCCGTCGCGCGTTACGCGATCGCGGGAAAACGGCGCGCGCGGCGGAGTATCGATCGCGGGAAAACGAACGCGATGTTTGGTCGATAGCCTCTGCCGGCGACGACGGACCCTTTCGCGCGAGACGGGCGACGGCAACGCGCATGTCCGTCCCCGCCGCGTCCCGTCGTCGTCCGCCCGCGACGGCGCTCCGCCGAGTCGCGAACACGGGTGTGTACCGCCGCCGCCGCGTCGTCGTCAACGTCGTCCGTCGTCCCCCTTTTCGGGCGAAACGTATGAAACAAAACGTACGACGACGGCGCCACGCGTCCGAAAACGCCCCCCGGAAGACGGGACCGCCGAAACCGCGGGCGTCGTCGAGTTCGGACGTTTTTCTCTAAATCATCTGCGACTTAACTATATTTATATGTATCACCTCTTCGACGCACTCAATCGTTTACGTTTCATACGGTGTCGAAGAGTATCTCGGCCCGATTCGGTTGCGAAGTTTTGTCGTCATTCTAGTCGCGGCGCTGGACGACCTGTCCGCGGCAGCCGTTTCTGTTGGAGCACATCAAATGGGTTCTGCTCATTTTTTCAGACGTCCACGACCAATATTCGCTCATAACGATAAAGACGCTTGACGGTGACACGAAACGATGAAAACAAATTATTCCGTTTCATATTGTGCCGACGCCGGATCGGGAGTTCCGACTTGTAATATCATTATTGACCGGCCGCGTAAACGTTTACCAAGACCAGTCAAAATTTTTTTATTTTCAATTAATTATTTATTTACTCGCATTTAACAGGGGGGTGGGGGGGCAAACGAAATTCCAATGCCCCCCCCCTCTCCGATGTACACCTGGATTCTGAACACTGACCGCGGGCCAATCGATCCACCGACGGTTTCGATTTTACAACACGTCGTTGTTTACGTTATTACACGACTCGGGCGTGGACCTTTGAACACACTGTTCGGTCGCACGCGTTGGTCGGTTCCGTTTTGGAAAACCGACGTTCCCCGTTCCAGGTGCGACCGGTATTGTCTGTTACAAACGTTTTCCAGGGAAACCTCCGAATTATAAATACTATGTTATTCTCTCGAACACTAATGTCTCGATACGGTTTTAATGGACGAGGGTTGATGACCGTGAGAAGTCCGGCGAACAACGCCTGTGACTATTGCTTTTTAGCGATGTCACGAACCCAGAGTTTTGAGGTCGAACCGAACTTCTTCTGAACCGACATTTTATTCATACCCGAAATCAATTCGAAAACATCAAAGTATCCGTTCGATTTAAAAGTTGGTCAACCTAAATAATTAATTATTAATTTGTAAAATAAACAATATCGTTATTCAGTGTTTGAAATCAGTTTTTTTTTTTGAGTTATAACAAAAAATCGGGTACCGGAGAGCAAATTCGGTACGAGTTTCATTTTTGTGTTTAGTTCGGTTCATCGCTTTTGTATATAAACGATCAAAAGTAGTTTTAAACTTAAGATAACGTTTTTTTCGTCGTTTATGTTATAGCTGTAATATTGTCGTATTTTCTAAACTGATATTTACTTAATTAAAAAAAGAGAGGCCAGGTCTTGTATACGTACGTAGTAGACGTGTCGCCGTATCGATTTTATATTAGTGCCCCAGGAAACTAGATGCTTGCGACGTCCGAGAAAACCAGTATCGTAAATTACTCGAATACTTTTATTCAAACAGAATTATTTAAAAACGTTTTCATATTTAAATAGTTTAATTTATGTTTTTTTTTTTTTTTTGTATTTTTTAGTCTTGTCGCAGAATACGTTTCGTAAAATACCAAAAAAAAGTCGAGGAAAATAGTTGGATTTTCCGGTTATACTCGTAATTTATTCAAATTAGAAACTAATAATAAATGTATACGATTACCCGATAGTCTTCCCCGTTATCGTTACATAACGCGTATTACCATATAGCCTTTGTATAAGGGACGATTTTGGTTTTACAATTTATTTTGTTTTTTATTATGTATACAGAGATTTTGCGAAAGCAATAACTTTTGTTTTATTCAATAATTGTATGTTTTTTTATATAATAATAACTAAGCTCCCGCTTTATAATTATTGTATTTCATATTTTTATTGCTAAAAATACAAACATTTATTTAATTTTTTTTGTAAAATCTAAAGTAGCTATTTAAAAAAAATGTAATATTTGACATTTTTATTAAATATGATTCACTACAATTTTTTGAAGTTTAGAAAACAATTTGGTTTCTTTCAGGCAAACGACTAGTTATCATTACTTATTTTGCTGGCTTACAGTTGCTCACACATAACAAAAGAAATTTAAATTTTCATGAAAATGTCAATTACAACTTTAATATTTTTTAGTTATAAAAAAATCTAAAACACAATAATTACATAGCAAGGTTCTAGTGATAATTATAAAAAGTACAAATATTGAATAAAAAAAAACGTTATTACATTTGTTAGATATCCGTACGACTTCCATTATATTATAAATATATATATAATATACATATAAACATTTGTTTTTAAAGACGATCCTCTGTCATATTCGAAAATTAAAAATCAGATATCGCCGATATAAAAAACTACAATTTTTGTTTTGAGTTTTTGACAAAATTATTCGAATAATTTTAGAATACTTTTTACATTATTCAAATACATATTCCGAATACTTTTTAAACGTATTCTTCACAAGGTTGTTTAAAACAAACCATATCGACAGGAAATAGTTTCCGAAACCGTCGGTTATTGAAACGTTCAATTTGTCATGCGTCTCATGCGTCGGCCGGTCGTTCACGGAATGTCCCCATTCGCTGCACGTTTCACTCTCCGGATCGACGTTTTAGTCGGCAATTCCATAGCACACGCTCCTTCTCATCCCACAATTCCTTGATCGTCTCCATCAAATAACGGAGAAAATCGAAAAATCCCAATACGTCTTTTGCTTTGCTCAGAGTTTAAAAAGTACCTTTCCCCTCTCGTATGTGTTATACCGCCCATCTCGCCACTCCCTGAAGATGCTCTCGAGACAAGACATTTCGACTAGAGTGGACGCCTTGTCGTGGAAACCGTCGTCATAACGTCGTGAAGATCGATAGAAACGAATATCGACAAGTGATCCAACACGTTGGAATTTTACGTTGCCTCCGTCAGCTATAATAATAGTGAAAATAATAGTAGCCCGCTATTATTTTCCCCTTCGTTATCGTTCACGCGGCATTAAATGTAAAATGCACGTATAGAGTCGTTGTCTCTGGCGACGAAAGGCGATACGATCTCTCGTTAAATAATAAAAGCTTAATAAATTAGTTAGTTGTATAATCATTTTTAGTTACTTATTGAACTTTGTATATTTCATGTGTCTCACGAGTATACGAATACGAGGGTTTCGAGGGTTAAGGTCGCTCGTATTAAATCGACAGGCTCGTGCTGAAATGACTCGGTGTATGAAATTTTGATTAGTGGCGCGTTAACAATTTATTTATTTATTTATTTTTTTTTTTTTTGCTGAAAGTGTTCAATTTACCAATTTTTTAAATTCCGTCTTAAACTGAGCACTTGGGCAAAGAGTAATCATAAATGAAAACAACGAATATGTGTAAAATTGTTGAATGTTTTTCACTTACCCGTAAAGCATAAGTATGGAAAATATTATTTTTATTTATGTGTTTATTCCATGAACAACCAATAAATATTCAATAATATATTAGAATGTTTTAAATAACTATTAAATTAACATTTTTAAATGCCACAAAATCTTCCTTGTCTTTCAATTTTATTTAACATAGGTAATTCCTGATGTTACGTTACGACTTCTGAGCTACCATCATAAGCATCAGTTATAATATACACATCAATGATCCTTCTTATGTTACTAAATTTCTCGGTTCATCGTGTTTCTCTGAAGAATTTCCGTAGTTTAATAATTGCTTCAAAAAAAATTCACGAACCTCGATACATTTAATATAAAAAATATTAATTTTATTGATGTATTTGTTCCAAGAATAACTAATTTACGAGAATAATATTCGATAGAAGATGAGAATTTTTTATCGAAATCATTTCTTTCTAATGTTTTAAATATCACGCACCGTTCTTCTGCGACTTTAGAAGACTATTTTTTCACTCGTATATTTTAACTTTTTGCAATCGTCCAGATTCCATTCAATATTATTATTTTTGTTTTTAAATATATATTTAAAAGTTTTTTCTAACGCTCATGTAGTAATATCTACTATTTGTATACCGTAAAACGCTTTCAGTATGACAATTTTAATTTTCACATATTAATAAAATTACTAAACTTATTTTTTAGTATATTTTTCGCCATATATTTTTCTTATTATTGTATGAAATAAATAAGGTTAATGTTATAAATTTGATTTGAAAATATTTAAGACAATTTGTTTAAAATATGAAAAAAACTATCGAAGAATTACAAAAAAAAAACTTATAAAACTGTCAGCACATCCGACTAAAACGTATTAAATATTGAATTTTCATAATCACATTTCAAAAATAAATTTATTAATAATTTCCTTTATCCTCTTTACCTTGGTTTCATAATCTTTTTATTTCTCGTAAAAAATGTTTTTCTTTCTCCCGTCTTTGTTTAGGTCATGATGGTCTCCCACTCGATTCCTTCTATTAATCTTTAAATGATTCTCCTTATTATTCCCTCAACAATTATTTCCCGAAATGCGACCCTTCCTATTTTTTTTCAGCCTTTTTATTCTAGGGATAACTTACTATCTTTTCCTTATTCTTGCAAATGCCCTTCGCTTTTCCATTCATTTTCCAACCCTCCGAAATCATTCTTATCAAAGCCATTATCAATTTTCCTGTCCAAATGTTCTTTACTATAGTATACTTTGTCATTGCGTTTTTTTGTCTCTGATGTTATTTTATTTATTGCTATTATTATTTTATTTTTATTCTTATTATTTTTTTTCTACTCTAATTTTATTTTATTGCTCATAACTTTCTCTATGTATACTTATTAATTTTTTATTTAGTAGAAACCAATAATAAATAACCAAATTTTATACATTTCTAGAATATTTTTATTTTATAATACATATTAGCTTCAGTTTTATACATATATATAAATACATTGTTATTAATTTTCATTAATAACGAGTATTAGTTTATAGTTTTTCCTTATTTTTATTTTTCATTTTTCTTATTTTTTCCCTTATTTTATTATATATTCTGAACAACACAGATAAGTGTTTTAATCTGATAAAAATATTTACTTCGATATCACAAATAATTAACTGATAATTATATAATTATTAAAAATAATACATGATTTAATAGATTTGTTTTGACCTACGTTCAAAATAAAAAAACATAAATATTAGTTTTGGAAAACCTATTAATTGTCATATAACGAATATTTTAGTAGTTATAGAACACTAACATTTTTGTCGACTTTCGTCAATAATAAAAAAAAAAAAAAATAGTAAGTAGAAAAGTCGGACAGGGAGGACCATAATCGTCAATCCCCTTCTTTCTGAATACGCTACTGTAAATAACTGAATTTTCTAAACGTATTATATATCGTTGTTGAAATTCACGTAATAAATCACAGTACTTATGTATTTGTATTTTTGACGTCGTCTCCGGCTTTTAGGAAACGACAATGCTATCACGAACGCGTTCAACTGAGAAATCGTTCGAAAAACGTTTCTGAAATGTTTCGTCTGGGATATCGATAACAATCCATTAACCTTTCAGAAAAAAGAATTTTCGTTTTGTCGCAACATGAACACGAAAGAACAAACAGGTGTTTATTTTTGTAAATTCCCTTAAAAATATTTAACATTTTTTTATTATTATTATTATTATTATAATTATTATTCACAACGCGTGTTTTATGTGTCGACACAGTTAAAAATTATAGAAGACACGCAACCAATGGATTTGTCTGATGACAAATGTCATGTATAAACGAAATAGATGGGTATTGTAAAAATTGCCTAACGAGAAAAATTTATTTGAAAAAAACGCACCTTGCCATTACGGAATTCTAAAACGTTTACTTCGTGGCGGGGCTGAAGCCGAATTGAACATTTTCGATTTTGATTTCGATTATCGGTTTTCAATCATTTTGATTTTATTTGAAGCTTCATAATTGATTTTTACAATAATACTGTTTCGATTTTGAACTTTAATACTGGTTTTAGGTTTCGTGGTATCGATTTTAAACGAACAAATTACAGCACTGCTGAATTTTGGTATACGCTACCCGTTGAACATATTAAAAATTCTCACGCTTGTCACCTGTCCGAAGCTCCAACCTCCCAAAGAGTGAAGGAATCTACCTTCCAGCCTTTATCCACATAACTCGTTTCCAGTTGAATTTACGACCAAAATGTATGAAAAAAGATAAAACTCATCGAATTTACAATGGAATGTACCATTTTCTATATTTATATTTTCACGAGATGACAATAAGTACAATGTATTTACTAAATATTTTAAGCCGAAACTAATTCATCATTCAACGATGATGCCTTACCAAATGCCAACATTCCTCTTGATAAATTAAGCAATTCATATTTCAAACAATTTTTGATCAAATATACAGCTAGATCGAACAATAAGAAATAACAATAATTTCTCTCTGTCAATGATAATACAAATGAGACGAAAAATAGTGGCAAAGAAAATTTGGGTTTCGATTGACGAACATCGTTTTATTGCTTCGGCCCATTACTCCCGGATCGTGCAGGTGAAATTTGTTTGTTCCACGTCGAATGTTTACAAAAGGCAAATCGTAGTACGATATGTCCACTGTTTGAAAATCGTGGCCCGACGGAATACGTCGAAACGATATATTACCGTTTTTAAGTGACGTTGTGCCTTATACGGTGAAAGACGTATAAGACACACTGAAATATACACAAAAGCGGTTCGCGTAACACGTACTTTCCGTGAATCGCGTAAAACAAACGCACGTTCAATTTCCAAAATTCCAATAATCTGGTGGCAAATGTTAAAAACGTATTCGAAAAAGCCATCTTATCGTGTTTGACAATCGAATAACGATGCGCCGACTATACCACGCGAATCCGATTAATTCTGATTTCGTGTTGCCGGCGGTCGGAACGTGGAACGGCACCCGTAGACATTATACGTAATAGCATCTAATGGTTAATCCCGACGCTGGGGAAGAGTGATTCTCGTCGATACGCGGGATAAGGGACCGACGCGGTATTACGTTTATGTCTGAACGAAACTGTCGACAAACTATACTCATAGAATACCTCCCAAAAGTGTGATATGTTTAATTAAGAAGTTCGTCTAACCTATGAGAGTTAGTCACCGATATTGATTACAACGCAGATCCTATATTAAACATTTACCATCGCCCATTTAACTACAAACGTATAATGCATGTGTTTGCGTTTTGTAAATGTTATCCCTACTGACCGCGTGTGTTGACGGATCGATCAGTATGATTCCAAAGATCGGATTTTTTTCAAGATAAAAAGCTATGGGGTACGGCATGTTTTTTTTTTTTTTTTGGAAATTTCAACCGACATAAAATAAATCAAAAGAAAAAAAAAACACATAAAGTATAACAACCAACCCGCGTACATAGACGTTTTTTTTTCTGATTGCTCTCCTATAATATTATATTATATATTAACTGCGTGCACGTAGTACACGATTTCTTCGCGCGCGCGCGATAAAGACGGGATACGACCCCCGTCGAATTTATGTGCGCTATATTTTTATTTATTTTTATCGTTTTCACGGAAGACATGGGGCGGGTTGCCTTTTTTCGACTTTGTGTATGTATACGTACCTACGTGTTGTTTGCTCGTGGGGTCACGTGCCATGATGAAAAAAGTACTTTAATAATCACAAACACCGAGGAGAAATGAACAAAATTTAATTAAATAATATACTCACTATCATTCAATATACATTATAATGGTATTAACAGTCTTGTAAAAAATACTTTTAAAATTGCATTTAAATAGAGATACAAATACATTGATATAAAAAGTAAGAAGACGTATTTCAAACACGTTTTTAAAAAGTGTTTAATAACAAATACACATACTCGATATGTATTTAAATAAAAATAAAAATACTTATTCAAACAGGACTTTAAAGTTATTTATACAAGTCGTATTATTTAAATTATATTTTTTATATGTCTTGAAACATATCACTCAACTTCAAGTTTTCAATTATTTGATATAGTAAATTAATCAAATAATAAATATTTAAATTATTACAAACATTTTAGCTTTTACAATATTTTTAAAATTAATAATAATTAACTTTGTCAAGATTTTTCATAGTATACATGGAAATATTTGTGTTACAGTGTTACGCACAGTGTATCACATTTGTTAACTCTTGATTTATTATACATGACATTATGGTGAACAGGTAGAGGTAAAGAGGAACAACCCTAACCCTAAGAAAAAAACAATTATAATGTATAAGAAGAAGTACTAAATCATCCAGCTATAACGTCAAGAAAATTAGATTTTATTTTGTGAAAAATGTTAATTACAGTGATGAAAACTTAATTGAAATCGATACAGTAGTTTCAGAGAATATTCATCACAACCTATTTGCTAAAATAATATCGCATATCTGAACACAGTTCAACGTCAAAAATACTGTTTATCTCGTGAACGATTTTTCACAAAGTTCATTTAAGCATAAAGTTTTGACTATACCAAATTTGTTAATCCCGTGAAAACTAACATATTATAAGAACATATTAAGTATAGTCTTCTGTTTTTCAAACCTCTACAATCTATACAATTATATCACTATTTAAAAAATGATTTGTAATCAGATAAACTGTATGTGTGCATTGTAATTAATGTTAATAATAAGATATTAAGTATGTCCCACGTATAGTAGTAACCAGAGATTTGTTTTGGTAAAAAAAAAAATGGCCATTATCCATAAGTTAATTAAACGTATTAATATCATGAGACATGTATAATTGGAAAACTGTTTAAATAAGTTACAAGAGTTATGGCGGTCTTTTCTCCCCATAAATCTATCTGACATTCGTTTTTTCAGCCTCCCCACCAAGTTGAAATTTTAAATTGCACCTGTGGTACGAAAAAGAGGAAGTAGACGACGGAGAACAAAATCATTTCATCCTATAGATGTTACGAATAAAGTTGCAGGGAGTATTAATAATTTTTCCCTGTCAAATATTACAATGATTTTAATTCTAATTATTTTCATTTGCCAAATAAACGATATGATTTTTTTTTTTTAGATTAATCAAATAATCAATAACACCGATTTTTTCAAAGTAATAAATTACGTAATGTTATGTTATACATAAATGTTTAATATCATTATTTAAATCATTTAAAAAATCTACAAATCTGTGAATAATGGTGATTTATTATATGATCTTAACCGAAATATGTACGATCAACCAATTTATAATAATAAGTAATAGCCAAATAAATATATTCGTCATTTTCATAATGACTTTATTTTCGACTAGAACGATATACTTTAAACGGGTCGCTTAACCGACGTTATGCATACCTGTTCTATATGCTAGCAAAGCAAATTTTCTGGAAAAACCCGATAAATGCTTTTTTTTAGCTAATGCGTTAAAAAGTTTTGAAAAAGTGTGTCGAAACTCGAAAACTAACGTTAAATGTTTACCTCATTATTTCGAGTTCTTCTCATAATAAAAACGATACACCGATAAGTTCAGAAATTCGTTGATAGAACGTTTATTATATTAAATTGCACGTTACACTATAAGTATTCTTTCCATACGGTACGAGTGTAATGTGCTGTGCTTCAAACAAAATTGCGTTTTTGCAATGATTAACACAAATTGTTGCTTCTCGTACAGTTATTAGTGTAAACTATAATGAAATTCACGCGGTAGCTTTTTAATTTACGTGATGTATTTTTATTTGTACGGAAATTACAAAGGCGCATTCATAAAACCACTGATAATGTCTCAGGCAAGTTACGATATTCCCTAGGCATTGTTTGAGAATGCTAACAATTCTTATTAAGCCACGTCATTACCGTTAGTTTTCGTATTAGCGAACGCCTGTTGGCGTTTTATACATTTACGTATGATATAGCGGTTTCTGTTAGAAGACAATAAAAGGCAAATGGCCTTCGAGGAAATGGGAAATATTTATTATCGGAACGATTCGTGTTCATTATGATGATTTATGTACAACACGATATTATTTTGTGTGTTCTTAGAAAACATAACTCGTACGTCGTACGTTGTTCAAAAAAAAATATGTGTTTCACACAATATATCTGAAGTGCTCAATCATAAATATCTGATCGAATTTCGCGAGTAAATCATAAATCGTAAATTGTAAAATTATTCTTAAAATTCATGACGAAAATTTCAATCTTAATTTTCAATTGATTAAAAATGTACGTTTTTTTTTTATAGAGCACGATCAATACATATTGTAATTTTATTTGATACCTTATCTTTCTCAATTATTACTCAGTTACTGCTTGTGTAATATATATTTTTAAATCACAATTGCCATTATGTTTTTTTGTTTTTTCAGTTAATCTAATCATAATAAAATTTAAGAGACAAATTATGCGTTCCCCGAACACTTCTCTATCATTTATATTTTAATTATTTATAAAATAATAATTAGTGATATTTAACATTCGAGCATTTAAAAACATATAAATATTCAACGCTACGCAAGATTTAAATAAAAAATAACGCAAAATTAATGTTTTCGTGTCAAAATATAACATTGTACTTTGTATTCATATTATTATAGTTGTATTTAATGTGTTTTCCAAATAATTTACTTGCACTAAAATTATAGTTATTTTCCCATGTATTTTGGTGTTTTTTCACATAATTTATAAATTATACTTGTATTCCCATATTTCCGTACATACTTTCTTTTTATTTCATATGAATCCGTTCCCTAATTTTAATTATTATTTTCAACTTTATTACATCAACAAAGTAATATCATACACATTGATAAGTGAAAATTAAAATCAAACAAAGTCTAATAACACCACGCGTGTAGTGAATATAAAAATATAAATTTTTTTTAAATACAATTTTTCGCGTAAAGTTTAATATTTTATATATATAATTAATTATATATATATTATATATAAAATATATATACTTTATATATATATATATATATATATAATTCTTGATTGTACTCTTTTAGTGTTTGTGTAACATCTGAACGGCTTAATAGATTGAAGTCATATTTATAGAACATATTTGTATAGTCGATACGATGGTTTATAGTTTTGTTCGCATCCACTACGCAACGCTATACTAAAATTATTAACAATTTAAAATTATTAATCAATTATGGTTTTGGTTTGTTTGCATACCTGGTGTTATGGAACTACTATTTTTGCTTTATAAGGCGAGTTTAAATGCGCCTTTATGTGAGAGTATATGGCCGGGTCATACGTTCGTTGCGTTGCGCTCTTCCTGCAAAATAAAAATAATGTGTTCACTACAATTTCACTACATACACTGCAACTTTGTTGAATGGTGAAAAATAGCACATTCAGTTCTAAAGTTATCATTAAATAAACAGACCAACGAAAATGCCGTATGTAATAATAAAAAACATTCAGGAATGGCTAAAGTACTGCAAAAATGTCACATATTATCTGGAATAAATGTACAATGGCCCATAAACATTCACTGGAAGCATTAAATCGAACTCTAAAAGATTTGAATCGTAACGACAGACTTTTTGATGGTGTTCTAATTTTATCGTCAGGTAATTTCAAACAAACATTACCGATTATTTCACGTTAAACGTATGCGGATGAAATCAATGCATATTTGAAATAATCCGTTTTGTGGTGAAATGTCCATACATTGAAACTCACAAAAAATTTGCAAACTTAAATTACAAAATGATTTATCCGCTAAAGTATTTTTGCGTGTTGGAAAACTATCAAACCTTGATTGCGTTTGGAGGATTGAAACATAATATTTGGCCGTATTGGAAAAATTATTATACGTAATTTCGTAATTTCTATATACACACACGGATATAAAATATAGCGTACGTTTTAATTTTAACGAGCCGTCGAATTATTTAATATTTTTCGGTCATTGATATAACCGTACCTATAGTTACATAACATATGTTCGTTAAAAAAAAAAAAAAATGTTCAGCAAAAGGTAGCTATTGGTAAAAGTTGCAAGCCTTCGCCATTCAAAATTGTGTGAAAACGTCATAATTTTGATTGGAAACGGCTGTGAAATCCGTCGCTGATTATCGTATAATTTTGTTGTAAATCGTCACAAGGGACACAGAAATTAATCGACTCCGTCAGATTCAAAATATTGAATCAAAACATTGAATATTTAATCAAATATGATATGTTTTTCGTTCGAAAAATAAAATGCATCGTATCGTGTATGAAAAACATGAATTTAACTAGTGTGTATACCTATTGAATGGTAAATCGCGTTCAGGTGCCGACTATACCAAGTTTCCCGGAAAATCACATTTTATTCAATTAGGCGTAGGTACCCAAATCATTATTTACGGTCGTACCGATTGTTGCAAAGTTGTCGGACAAACGACAGTTTTCGACTTTTTATAGCCGGAAAGTTCATCGGCCTGAACATCATTCGCCGGAACGGTTTCGCCCAAATCCCGTTTATTTTAATGCGTCCGCGAAATTAAATACTATTTTTATACGCGCTGTGTACACATTTTATTATTATTTTAATTTTAAACGTTATTCGTACATATTTAGATCGGTATAGAGCGAGCGGTATTGATGAGTACGTTCTCGAAGATAGCACGTCAATAAAGAGGAGGTGGCAAAATATTTAAATAAATTCGTTGAACAATTTTTCACAAATAAATATGAATATTTTATACACTTGAATGAAATATCGTTTTTTGAAAATATGCGTCACTTATAATATTACAGGCTCGTCTTTTACCTGAACGAGGACGTCGAAACAACATATAAATGTGTAATAATAAATACAGAATACAAAATTTTTGGCTTTTGGTTAATTATTATTTTGTTGGTTGTGTCCGACAAATGTGAGTCAGTGTTCGCTTATCTACGTAATAATACTGTTTATTGTTTAACTCGCTATTATTCAGTTTTCTTTAATTCAATTATATTTTATATCGTACTCGCATTATATTGCTCTGTGTCCGGTAAACATACTTATACTAGTGTTTTGTTCCGAGATTTATTTCACAAAGTGTCAAGTTTATGCGCGTCACATTCGTCACAAGTTAAGTTACTTGAATTTCGTATCTACATTATTATTCGTACGTGTAATGACTATTAATAGTTATCAAAATTAAAATACAAGATTTTACTATTATTATTTTTTAAAACATCACTACGAAGAAAAGAAGCATCTGGATATTCCAAAATGAATATTAACGACCACTTTTTTAATAACGTTTGATAAAATTGGTTACGCGATCGTATGCTAATGTTTCAAAACTAATTTTACATTATGAAAATTTGATTTTCAATTAAAATTACATAAGCAGAATTAAAAACGATTTATTTATAGTAAATATATAATTCAAACGCACACGAATATTATTTTCTCCACGGTTACCTGATAGGCATTCTAGATTCATCAAATGTTATGACGAAAACTAAGAACACGCACACTAACCGACCGTGAACAACAAATTAATTACAATTTAAAACATTATCGTCCTGAACGAGGCGCGCGATGACGATGACTGTCGTTGGTATAATAATAACGTCGTCACGCGTTAAATAGCAACAATCAGTAGATAAACATGAGGACCAACAAATCCACATACGTCGATCGAGGATGAATTAAAAACTTTTTTCTCTAAATTTCGTCTCGTTTTTTTTAATTTCCGGACCGATTACTAATTTCACGTGATCGTTTTTACGTGGCGCTCTTATGGCTGGCGCGGGACGTACGTCGGACATCTCGAAACGACGTCACGTTTTTCGTCACGATCACTCACCGCGTCCGCAAAACTGACGATTCGCGTCGCGACCCCGCGCGCCGATGGTTTGTCCGTTGTCGTTTCCGAAATGACGCGATCGTCGTGCACACAGTCGTGCTCACGCAATTTCAAATATTTGCTTCGCGCCGCGCCTTATCGCGGGCCGCCGAGTTTTAGGGGACCCACCCTCTCGGCTCTGTTTGCGTTCCATATCTCGTCCAAAGTGTTCCGGCGCGTCCCGACCGCGCCGACCGCACTCGGAGGGCGGCGTTTTTCCCCCGCAAACAACGCCGCAGGTACGTTTTGAATATTTACGGTGATCGATTTTTGTGCCCGAAACCGTCGCCGTCGGTTTTCGGCCGTTCCACATCGTGCGACGTGAACTGATGCGACCGGTGATGGGCGTCTGACCACGGCGACCACAGACCAGAGTCGATCGGTCGGAACATCCAATACGCGAACGCAGTCCGGAGTATTAATCGTTTGGTAAACGCACGATATCACAAAATAAATCGAGATTCAATTCCGTCGATTGAAATCGTTCGTATGTTGAAGAATACTAAAACAACCAGCATTCATAAGCCCGACGGATCGGTTCACACCGTCATGCCCGAAGCAAAAGATTCGAAACAATCGTTTAATACGCGAGCACGTGTGTGCTTGACTTAACCCGTTCACGTAAAATTGGTGATTTCCGACATTTTTAAATAAAATATTAACATTTTTTTTTTTTTTTGTGAATATTGGATTTGTCGACACAGTTTTTAGTGATTTTCCGTTTGCTTTACCGTAAAAACTATGATAACGGATATTTTGTTTCGCGTTCGGCTAACTATTCGATTATTGCGATTAATGTTCATCCTGTAATATTGTTATTATTATTAAGTAACGGAGTAGATATATTTGGTAATAAAACACGTCACACGATGTAAATATATATATACACCGTGCGCGACGTTCAAACCGTCAAACGTGTGTCCAGAATATTATCGTGCACGGTCGTGCGTGCGTGTCGCGCGGTCCGTCGCGTGCGCGTTCCGTTTCCGTTGATAACGATCGTAATCGGGTAATAGGATCGTTTTGCGCACGGTGATCGACGACGCGGCCGAACGACCGGCCAGGTAAATAGGAGTCGGCGATGTCGTTAAAAGGTGTATGTAAATACTGTAGTGTACGGATCTAACGGTTGTTACGTGAGACGTCCGTAGATTGTCGTAAAACGGCATCTTGACAACGGTGCGACTCAGCCCCTATTTTTCATAAAGATTCGTGCTACACATTTTTTAATGTGAGTGCGGTAATGCAAAGCCCCCACACCACCCTCTAACAAACTTCTATGATTATACTATTAAATACAATGTCAACTATTTTTTTTTCACGATAGTCGATTATCGTCAATGACAAATGATAACTAATGGAAAAACTAAAAGAATATTCTTTTTTAAAAATTTGAATAATGTGTACTGTATTGGTACTACCTACTATCTAGCCAGTAGTCTTATTTATTAGTATTTAGTAGGTACACACTTCTCGAATCCGTAGTGCACACTTTAAATTTCGGATCACACACTTTGTGTCGGGGTTCGCTAAAAAATAGGGCCTGGTGCAACTTCAATTCGCGAAAAGAACAATTTCGCGAAGCGCGTGCTATATATAATTGTGAATGTATACGCGAACGCGTTCACAATCTTTTCGTTCTCGTGACGAGGAGGATTTTTTTTCCTCTCCTACCGTCGATTCGTTACGTTTCGCTCGTGTATCGGTAAACGTTCGGCGCAGATGCGAACCGAGACCCTGAAAGCCCCCGATGGGGGGGGGGATAAGTTTTTATGACGCCGTAAACTAACGTAATCAACACAAACAAGCGATTTTCAATTTTAAATAAAATAAATAACTTGACGATGTATAAGATAAAAAAAAAATGTTTGAAAAAAAATAAATAAAATCTACTTCGTCTGTCGGCGTTTGGCCCACGATTACGGTGCGATACGTGGAAGACCGCGAATGTCGAAAATCTTTTAGAACATCGTTATAGTTTTTCTATTAGGTGTTTTGTCAAGCCAATAGGCCATACTAAAAAAAATATAGCTTGACGTACACAAGTGCGAAATTTCTAGAAGACCCGGGCGGGTACGGCCTCCGGTCCGCTCCTGGTTCGGCGAAAAAACTCCCGCGAACAAACGAACGGGACGTTTTCCGCGCGGTTGCGAAGACCCCTGGCCCGGTTTAACGGATACCAATTAGTGTATTCCGCGTTAGCGACTTTACGGCGTTTGCAGATTTTAATTACGGCGACGGCAACGTCGGTATGCGTACTGTATACCCCCTTCCCCCCCGCGATTAATCTTCAACGCGCCCCGTATGTGCATGTAGAACTGTAACGGAACATGCGCTGAAAGTCGGATTTTTAACGGCACAAGAATTTTAATGGTAAACACAACGTAAAGTTACGAGATACGCGAGGTGCCGGAAACGTGTGCGTTTTAATACGTAAGCCGTGCTCAAACGAAAATAATTGAATAACGATCACGCCAAACACTTGATGTTTCCGTCCGATTCCCACTCGCATATTATAAAAAAAAAAAAAAAAACCTATACATTCCTTTTCGAATAACGTTATTTAAAATATTAAATCGTTAAATTTTATATCGCGTGCGAGAGTAATCAGAGTTGCCGCCAGGATTTTTCAATGGTCTTGGTCAACGATTTTTTCAAATACATTTATTCATAACATAAAACAACGTTATAATCTTTAAAAAAAAAGTTAATTAATCTACGATTTTATTATTCTAGACAATTTTTTTATAAAACCAGTCGAAATGTGTTTTTTTTTTTACAATATCACGTTTTAAATGGTCAGTTTTAAACTTGATAAGAGAATTGTCATAAATTGATTAATATTTGCATTAATTAATGTAGTCTTAGGATTTCCAAGTTTTAACGATTTAAAATTCGGAGTTTTAATCAAATGCATACTTTTAACCGTTTAATGCAGTAGATTCTTAATTTAATTTCAGTTTAAAACGTAATAATATATAAACGTTTCTTCATACAATAAAAAGACGATTTTATTGAAAACGGATTTGACGTAAAACTCAGACGACATCTGTAACTGATAACCAAACTGATTTCTCAAAATTGTAATAAATGTACACATCGGATGTTTATACGGAGGCTGCGCGTAGGTACTCTTCGACGTAATCTCGGCAAACCTAACCCGAGCGCAATATTGGCTCTTAGTCTTAAACAAATTTATTTGCGACATAAGCCAGTTCAACTTCGGGTCACGTGTCCATTTTTTACCTTTCTGAACTGTTAACACACAGGAGAACGGTTTTCCGTCATATTTTCCCGGAAACGCGGTATACCCTGGGGGGATTCTAAATGAACTCGGACCTATCCCGGGCGATTATACTAAACACAACTTTTATCGGGTTTTCTTTTTTCTTCGGAACGCGCTCAAGAGCGATGCTTGTTTTTTTTTTTATGTATTCACTGCAATATTATCTCACCTAGTCGTTTAACCTTACAACGGGACATTTTCTAGAAATGTTTGCAATTTACGTGTGTCGATATAGATAAATATTTTGTTTGGTCTATGAATACAAGGTATAAACGTGTATATATATTTTTTTTATACAAACAAAACATCAAGAACAACCAATATATATAAATATTCTCTAATAGTATACCATATTCGTTAATTATTATAAACTACTAGCGTCACTCAAAATCGTATTTCGAATACAATTATTTATCATGACTTCCAAATTCAAAATAACCATTGGTGTAAAATATCCGGACTAACCGACATTCGTAGTACTCGCGTATCACTACAGTTTCTTTTTTTTTTTCGTGTTCATTAAATAAAAAACGCGCGATTATTTCACATAAAACGACACGGTTTATGCTTTGGGGAGAAATGGTAATTCCAAATTATGGTGTGGCCCATCCCGCGAATAGCAGTAGAGGTGTAACGGGTAGAAAAAAATCCACAATTGTCGTAGTACAAAGAATTATTATTTTAAAAAAAAACCTTTTTCCTCGACAAGCGATAATACGCATTAATTTAAAAAAAAAAAAAGCACTTTGTCTTTTTCATTAAATTTTCTTGTTCTCCTGTTAGTGCTTATTCCTATTTCGTGCACAACCGACGGTCCATTTTATACAATCTTACGTTTTCCCGTATCATCTTCGGCCAATCAAATTGATCTTAGACAATTTTTTTCTTGTCGGCATTTTTTTTTTACGCAGATACGCGATTGTACGTGTATTGTTTTTACACGCCGCCGGGAGAATCGCGCTATTGAAATCGCTTCGTCGCGTTATTATTGAACTTTTTTAATACGTCCTATACGTTTCCATACATATTGAACACGACGAATAACAAATGGCACTGTGGGATTTCGTGTGCCACGCCGACCTTCTGTAGAATCGATTTCGCTCGGCGGCGTCCGAGATTAATTACCGGGTCGAGAACGTTCCGGACAGTGGAACGGAAGAAACACGGACTATGCCGCCATTATTCGCCTTTCACCGAAACGGTCGTACATCCCGTTCCGTCGCCCATTTTTAGTACCCTTTCGCTGCCACGAATTTCATTCGGTCACTAATTATTATTATTTCATAACACGATTATGACTGATTATGATGATTGTTGTGTTTATGATGGTCGTATCCCGACGTCTTTATTAAAAATGATTAATTATTTAAAATACGAACGCGAAACGTGACATATAACTTGTAAGATATTAAAAATTTCGTATACATTATTAATATTTATTTATATTTATTTATTTTATACTTTTATTAACATACATTACAGTTTAATTTGATGATAATAATAATAATAATAATAATATAATGATAATATAAATTTGGCGAAATGAAATTGTGAAACATTGAAATCAGCGAAATGGGAACGGGCATCCGAAACGTACTCATGCTGCGGATCAATTAATAAAAACGATAAGAACAACTACTCAAACATTTTTGCGCAAATTTGTACACAATTTTTGTAAACATTATTGCGAAAAATTTAATTTAGGAGAGCTGGTGTAACATACGTTAGTATTCGTAAAATCCATGGTACACTAGATGCTATAAGTTAAAAAGCTTATCGATAATTTCAATCTTATTAAAGAAAAAAAATCATTTAGATAATTTACCGTTCATATTTTAACCAACACATAGATCAGCTCGAGCAGCGTTGCTGTGAAGGGAGAAAAGACACATAATGGATCATAGTCCCTTGAGGCTGTAAACCCTATGTTCCTTCATATTTTTTTTTTCAGTGGGATACAAATGAGACAAAATTACAAACACTGTCAAATTCTAACAGTTAGGTACGTAAGTGATTATATTATTCTCTTATTCGACTGCATTAAATATAATGAAGATTGGTTGATATGTTGTAATCATTTTTGAAACCGTACAGTGAAATATTATTACTATTTTTTTTTTTTTTTTTAGTAGAAAGGCGATTGCCAGAAATAGAGTGATGGGGTGCGAAACCCTTCGGGCATTTAGTCATTAATAATTATTAATATTATTCGTTGTTCCCCGAAATATAAATTATTTAAGAAACGGACATGGTGCATTCGAATAAAAGTACTCGAGTTTCGAAATCGATAAACTCTGGAAAGTAGTAAGCTTATAACATAATTTACCCATTTCATTTGTAATCTTTACAAAATATAATGCACGCAGTGACGTAGTCAGGAGGATTCTAAAGACGAAAACCCGCACAAGGCTAACTATTTTTTTATTTATTATTTTTTATTTTTTGTAATATGTTCACACAGCATACAAAAGAAAATTTATTTATTTATTAAATCGGATTATACAACGCTTATCAACAAACGTATTATACCTCCGTTTTGGTCTAGTCGTGATAAATTTTTGTGATAAATGTAATGGTTGAAATGGGAAAATTTTATATTGTTCATCAAAATTGCATATAATCACATTGATGATGTTTTCAATTTAGTTTTTGTTTAGTTTATACAATGTCTATTTGTATCTGCATAAAACATGAAAACTACAATTCGCATACGATATGGATTTATTTTTAATTTCTGTCATTAAAACACACTTGAAGCTTTTGACGAATTATTGTATGAAAATACCACCGTTGTCTGGTTCCAAGATAGCGATTTGACCATATAATATTTATATATATATATATACATTTGGAAATCTCAAACGGAGTTTAACAATCATTATTGACTGATTTACAGTTACGGTTTTCGTACGTCGATTACATAGATCAAATTGTCGTCTGCGATGTTGTCGAAAATTAGTCGGTCCGGAAATCCAACGCGAATATATTAATAACATTATTTCAAATTGCCTACACATTTCATTGGCTTTAATTCAGTGCAATTAATCTTGACAGTTTTTGACATGGTACCGGTGAAAATGACTATTTCATATGTTATATTAAACGGATCTCTTTGAAAACGAAATAGCAAAATAAACGTAAATGTGACACCAGTGGCATATGAAAAAAAGCAATTTGTGTGATCGTTCTTGCACACATTACATTAAAATAAAACGATCAAAATTTTGTCTGAATACCCACAGCGAAAATTAAGTACATTCAATATTTAATCAAATCGACGTAAAGTTGTATTATCGGTTCAAAATGAATATTTTGAATGAATTTCAAAAATCTACAAATAATTACTACTGTGTTTTCGATCAATTATATCGTTTCACTATGTACTAATAATATTAATGATTCGTCATCAAAATTAAAACTGTAATAACTAATTTATACGTTTGTAAAATTATCGTTTATTACACTTTCAGCTACATTGGTTTGAAAGTTATTGACTAAAACCCATTTAGCGCTTTAAAATAATATAAGCGAAACACTCCAATGATGAAAACGTGAAATACAAAGACGCAATGTTTCAAGTCTTGATGAATGGCTGCTAATAAGACGGTCTATTATCGACGTTCCTTCGTCTGTCTAACTAGTCATTTATTTTAAACAGCCACGTACAGGCGAACGCAGTTGATCAGAAACCTCCACCGAATCGTGTTTTACAAACCGTCTAGTCGACTCGAAATAATCGACCGAAGCACAATCTGAGGCAAGTGTCCGAACACCCAAACACCCCTTTCCTTTTCCCAGCCCAGATTGCGATACTGCGACACACGTACTTTAAGCTTTGGCGACCACCCAACCGTAAACCGTGTTTATATATATATATTTACTTTTCGACTTAACGTTCGTAATATATTGTTATGATTTAAATTCGTATTTCTACAAATATTTTTGTCCGACCCGCTTTGGAAAATCCTAAATACGCCTCTAGATGAAGGAACACATCATATCATTTACGCTTAAAACTGTTATGTTTTTGAAATTTTAAAAATGCATTCACTTGGTCAAAGAAATAATGAAACATTATTATTAAAAACGTATAATGCGATTTGAATAATTAAAATTAAAATTAATTTGTATTTTATTCTTAAAAGAGTACGAAAATTGCACGTGTACAAAACGAATATGTCGACAATTTTGCCGTTTACATTATCCGATTTTCTGGTTGTTTTTAACTACGCTATAGAAAACTATACCGGAAAAATCGAAAAGCATGTCAAATAAAGTATTAGTCAGTTATAATTCGCTGCCGGAGTAACGCGTGTCAATATCCGAGCACTTGTACAACACGAAAAAGTATTCGCAGATTAAAAAACACATCGTTGTAAAGACATACATAATTCACTTTTCTCGAAATCTAAAGAAATTATATTTCAATATTTAAAAAAAATCAATTATAACAGGATAATAGGCATATTTTGTAACTAATCAATAATTTTATATGTTGTAATTTAACGTTTAAGTTACAATTTAAAACTGAATTTAATGGAACAGAAAAATCCGATAAATGCTCTACCTCCAAATATCAGTTCTGGGTTTTAAAAAAACTTAATATGGATCAAGGTTAGGTTTCAGTTCCAATATTTTGAGAAATTTAGTGTTTCAAGTTCTTTTAAATTAGATTATAGTCTTTTATTCATGATTGAAATAAAAAAATTATTAACAAATCCAATCGTTTCACGAGTTAATGGTTATTATTGCTTCAATTGGAGTTATAAAGATAATTTTTTCCTACAAAAACTTTCGATAAAATACTTTTATTCGTGTAAAAATATAATTATAATAAATATAAATTCATTTATTATCTTATCAGTAGTAAAACATTTTGTATAAATCGCATTATTAAAATATTAATATTGCACACGTCAACTATTTCAAGCTCATAATTTTACGGTTTTTGGTGTTTCTGATCTCTGGAAATTAGTACAATGACAAGTGCAAAAACATAATACAATTATTTTTGAATCAAATCAAGGTAAATATTGAGAAATTATCGAATAAGAAAAAACCAGATTTTCATACACATTCATGTTCCGGCCAAAACAGAACGTTATTTCAGTTTAGTTTTTTTGTTTTTTGTGAAAAAAATATATAGTAAATTTCATCCCAGAAACCTTTATACTTGAACCCGTTCTCTCCAAGCGCTGGTTTGTTTTATCGATTCTCCATGAACTACAATAAATAAAAGGGTAACAAACTAATAATTAAACGTGCGTGATATCAAATATTTTACTATAGTCATCGAGGTTGTAAAATTTCACAAAACTTTATAAATTTTCAATATTTATCGCGTGGAAATAAAGATAGTAAAATACTCAAAACAAAAAAAAATGTATCCATTAAAATAATAGTTAATTATAATAATATATTATGATTTAGAGTACCTTAGGTAGTTAAAAAAAAATGTGATACGCATTTACACGTGTAGACTTTACTTCAAGTCAGCACCACTGCACACACATACATTATTGTATTATCAATATAATGGCTATAACTTTATACGAAAACAATATCATTTAAAACAACGGAACATATATGACTAGGTAATAAAACATTTATGAACTGATATTTGGAGGTAGAAATTTTATCGGGGTTTTCAGTTCCATTAAATTGATTTTAAATTTTAACTTAAACTTCAAATTACAACATATAAAGTTGTTTATAATTCACAAATAATACAAGCAAATCAGTTAATTATTTTATTTTATTATAATTAAAACTAAAATACTTTAGTACTTTAAAAAGAAAATGGTTGGGAAACGAGAATACATGTTAAACATGTAAAACAGTAAAAATATTTATATTTAAATATTTAAAAATAAAATAATAAACTGATTATTTCTAATAGATACATTTTTATGCGTCCACGGTCTTGGCCCACCCACTTTCTATCGATTTCACACTAGTACCAACGTTTTTATATAAATTAGCGGCGTGCTCTTCACACATGCCAGATGCGACTTATTCTCTGATCGTTGATTATGTCCCCTATATCAGATTCGTTAAATACAGTACTCGATTCTATGTTTGAGCTTATTTTGTAGCCACTTTTCATTTTTCTTCAGACCGAAAATTTGAACATAAAAGGAAAACAATATTCCAGTCCGTATTTCGTCTCCCCCGGCATTCAATTTTTATATTAAAATATCCTCGTGACTTCGCCGACGTTCTCGATCCCGAAATAATGTTTTCGACGTGAAAAAAAAAAAGAATAACGAATAACTCGCATCATTTTTATAATATATTACAATGTGTATATACAACAAAGTATCGAAGATGTTTGACAGGGCCGACTCCATCCAACGTGACCGTATTCGTGTCGATCCGGAAAAAATAATTAATCGTTTCGTGAACGAAAAGCGGGTAAAAAAATGACAAAGAAAATTGTGGTTTTCATTTATTTCGATACGTTTACGGTGTCGAAATACCGCGGTTCAAGATGTAAAGTCTGCGGTGGAAACGAAATCGCACGATGTTTTCTCAAGTTCAATAACGAAATTCGAAGATTTTGACGTCATATTTTAAAATCGCAGTTAACGAATTGTGTCCCGGCGGAGAAAAGAGATAACACTGATTGCGCATTATTGCGTAAAGCTGGATTCAAATTTTTGAACGTTCTTACGCACACACCCGAGTGTTACGATAATAACAACGCGACATTATTGTATAACGAAACAGATAACATTTTTTTCCAATCCCGTCCACCTGCTTCATATTTTTTCCGCCAGCCATTCGCGGGGCGCAGGCGAACTGCGACGACTTCACAAAAGGGTAAACATGACAACAAACACTACTATTGTTCAATTCGGAAGCGCATTCTCGGTTTTTTATCAATCATTACTCCTCGCCTGAACTGCAAATGCGTTTTAGTCGTCTGTACGCGTTCCGACTTTCTAGTAGTACAGTAAAAGCGCTTCCACGCAAACAATAGCAATGGCGGATTACGAATCTGGTAAAAAATATTTGTTTTTGTAGCGTACGGTTTGCACGCACCGCGTTTCTGTTATAAATGTTGAAATCTTTTTTTTTTTTTTGAAAATGTCGACAGTTCTAAAAAATACCGTAAAAAAAAAGTGCACTACAAAATGGAAATATAAAAAGCCAATATGGAATATACGTTATGTGACTCGCCGATATTTTATCGGAAACGCTGACCGTTTTTATTTTGACGCTAGCTTACGAGCGAATTTAATATTTGAAAGTTCATTTACATATCGATTAAAGTTTATTGAACACAATCGTCGTATAGAACATAACGCACTAATAAACGGAAAAACCGTGCACTTTTTACTTAAAAAACGGGTTTTTCATTGTATCTATCATTCTAGACTGTCCGTCACTCGTATTTTCGTATTTACGTACTCATAAATGAATGTGATATTTAACTTTAATCCGTACTCATGTTGATCATAACAGACAGTGACGAAAGTGAAGCCGGACTCGGAAACGTTACAAGAGTGATCATGAGGCCGGTCGGTCATAGCGGCAAAGCGAAAAAAGGTCATTTGTGTTTCGATGCTTCGTTTGAAACAGGTGAATATTAGTATACTATTGCAGAACGAATCGTCAACATCACTGAGTCGTATTCATATTATTGGAATATTTATCATTTTATTCAGCCGATAACTTAGATTATATAAGTGCGCATAAATTTTAAATTGCTAAAGAAATCGTAAAAAACACATGTATTGTAAGCAAACTACATACCTAATGAACACATGAGAGTATTCAGATGTTGTGTTCAGACGACGGAACTATTATTGCCCAGAAAATGGGAAATCGTTTTGCAACAAAATTAATATTTTACACCCATTATCTTCTCAGTCTCTTATTACATCCACAAGTCAATTTACTTAGTCAACAATATCAACGAGGTCAAATGCACATAATAATATATGCATTTCATATGTATACATAGCACTATAGGTTAAAGTGCATAAATTTTATACAAAAATTGAAATTATCAATAATAAAATTAAACCATTCGTATTCAATTAGCCAATAATTTAAAATGATAGACTTTAAAAATGTGTCACGTTTGTTTATATTAATGTCGTCATTAGCAAATAAATTACATAATTTTTTTTTAATTAAAAATATTTTTATTGAGTTTATTTAATTTGAATTAATATCGCAAATTTGAGTTATCAAATTATTTAATGGTAACATCGTAATAAGTCAGATAACACAAAATTACAAACAAAAGGCTAATAACATTAAAATATTATTTGTTATAGGAAATCTTGGAAGAATCGATCTAGTATGTGAATATGAATACGATCTTTTTATTAGACCGGATACCTGTAATCCACGGCATAGATTGTGGTTTAATTTCGTCGTGGAAAATACGAGACAAGACCAAGTATAAAATAATATTAGTTTTTAAATCATATATTTCACATCGGATATCGTCGTTTATTTATTTGGTTTCAGAACGTTATATTTAATATTGTCAATATTAGCAACAAAAATAACCTATTTAAAAACGGAATGACTCCTATAGTCAAGAGCACGAGCAGAAACACATGGTATAATGTCAATCAAGAATCATTTCACGTAGTTTGGTGTAGTTTAGATAGAGGTGGCATAATTATGGGATGACAGAAGTACGAGGGTTCTCTTCCAGAACCATTTTTTTTTATCAAACAACCATACTAGATATTATAGTTAAGTTTCTGTGAATTGTTAAAATGATAGAGAAATCACGCAAATCACGAAACACTGACGAGACTGATAAAACCACAAACTAGAATATAAACGGGACCATAGGCATCATTTTACAGTTGTATTTTTCGTTTTTGATGCAAGCTTTTAACTAGGCCAATTTCGAAAGCTAAAAAAAAAACCGGGCCATTCAATTATTCGGCACGTGAGCATTTTACTTCAAAATTCGATGAAAATAAAATCATTTTTGAGCCAGAATGTACATACTCGTGTATCCAAATGATACGCGAAAAAATCCTGGTGGAATTTACATATACCCGAACCCGACCCGAACACGTTTGGAGCGGAATTCATAGTCGCCTGAGGTCGTCGAATCCCAAATTTTTCGATATATACTTAATCAAGGAATGTGACGTTTCGGCAACGATAATGTTAGCGAAATAAAATTTCTTAAATTGACAGTAGCTATTACCTCATCACAGTACTACGAGCTATGTTGAAAGCAATAAGTTTAGTATGGAACGTCTTAAGTATCACTTTGTGTGACTGCACATGTTCGTGTGCTTTTAGTTGAAGCTTTTGGAGCAGCTCATATAGTTCGCTAACCAATGGTGTCAATTTTTATGTTAGCACTAAGCTCACTATTGTTCTGGCGTCCATCTCATTGTATGACTTGGATAAATCTAGAAAATGTTGTTGACTCGGATAATGTTCTATAACGATTTTCAATTTTGTTTTATTGTGTTTCAGGTCTCGGATACCTGCTTACAGAGTGCATTACCACAGGTCGCTATACCACAATAATAACTACGTGCTAAGCGTGTTATTTTCGTTTGACAAGGACGACGATAGCTATCAGTTTTCGTACTCGTATCCTTACTCATACACTCGTTACCAAAATTATCTTTCGCTGATCGAAAAAAAGAAGCTACCGTATTTCAAACGCGAACTCTTGGGACAGTCAATTGTAATTAGCTTAAGATATTTTGGTATCGTACACATACGCGGTACTATGTAACGCGAAATATTTTACGTGAATGACTTTTAATTTAATTACGATTTCGTTACTGAATAAGAAAATACATTAAAAATAAAAAAGTGAAATTTTAAGCACTCGACCGTCTTTTAAGATCGAAACAGTTAAATTTTCCTCGATCAATTTTCACTCGTCAAGACTTATTTCTATTTCAAAAATTGATTCTATGAAAAACTGAAAACGAGATAAAATTTTAGATTTTTAAAATCCGTATTTATCGTATTTCGTCATAGGTACTTACAGTTTTTTATACTACACATTTGGAACTTATGTCATTAGTAAAATTTACTTACATAATTTTACCAATCATATTTTTACTAAATTTTCGTTTTCATTAAAAGTGTACCTGCAGTAAATGCAGGTTACAAAAAGAAATAATTTAATTTCTTTTTGTACAGTAAATTTCAATTATGTAGTCCAAATGAAATGTAACAAGCCAAAGTGAATGTGTCTTAATTGTACGAACTTGAATGTCAGTTTTCCAGTAAACCTATCCCGTATCAAAATCAAAGTCATCCGTTTGAAATATTTTGCGTTACCTACATTGTAGAATACGCTTTAAAATAGTTTTTAAAAACAAAACGTAGCGAGCTGTGGGTGCTGCTGAGATTTTGATCACTTCGAAATGCTTAGGCAGAGATCTTAGAGTTATGTTATTATTTTGAATTTAAAAACAATTATAATAATAAAATAATTCAATGTATTCGAAAGTCGATTATAAGCTAGTACAAAAATTCAAAATTCTAAAACCATTTAACGCGAGGGATAACACAAAGCGATGAGAAAGAAACGGAATAATGGATGATAATTTTAGTTGTGAGCTCTGTTTAATATCTTTAGTAATAATTTTTTTTTTTTTAAATTCAATATTACTTTGCATTTTTATCTCTTTTTAGACGATATCACGTAGAAACTGTTTGTGTTGGGTATGAAAAAAATATGTATGATATCTCATAGGTAAATCGTCGTCGATTCTCGTGAACATTGGTCCTTTATCTATAACTGTTGCATCCGACCAAATTGTTTGACATTTAGATTGTTTTTCATTTTCGGTATGGGCGAAGCATGACTGGGCACACGACGTCTTGAGACTCACTTAAACGTTGCATCACAGTGTTTAATTTCTTCGTACATTGATATCAGCTAAAAGCGGTAAAACGTAATTAATTTCTTATTCTCACAGCGTTCGATAAAAGGGGAAAAAAATACTAGACGGCAAATGCTAATAAATATTAGCGCTGATCATTGGATAACCGTAACATCCACATGCCTACATACACGTATAGTGTGTCTTGGTCGTGTATGATGTGTGAGTATATAGGGTGAGTTTAGCGTTCGCACTTTGCGCACTCGAAAGCAATTTTGGCCGCGTCAATCTTTTTAACTCGACGCAATACCCGCGTTGATAAATCTCGACGGTACGCCGCCCGCGTGAAGAGATTGTATTTCCAGAGGAAAGAGCACTACAATTTCCTCGAAGTATATATATGTATACACGCATATTTACCATGTAATCTATATGTGAAAATTGAAGTGTCGTCACTCGACGGCCATAGAATACAATCGTACTGCACTCGTATCGGCGTGTGCGCGCGTGCTCGTACAACGCGAAGGAAAAACTTGAATTTCGAGGTCATGTGTCACGATAATGTTTTCTGGTCATGACACCGAAACTCAAAGGTTTGCTTGAAGGGATTTCCATCAACTCCCTAGATAGGTATGTTGAGTAGGAAAATATCTGTGCACTGTCAAACATGATTTCAAACGAAATAATATATGGTAGAATATAATGTGATATTATTATCTCGACCATAAAAAAAAAATCCATTAGAATTATTGATACTACTTATTATAATACTATCGAAAATCACAAATAAAATGTTGTTTTTCCGTGATCATAAGGATAGTATTATTTAAATTATTTTTACCTTACTGCACGCTTAGTGTGTAAACCGATCGATTTTCAAAATTTTCAAATAAAAAACGGATGAAAATTAATTATCAATAATCCCTGCAAGTGACCACCGTCCTTTTTCGCAAATTTACCACTTCAGTGCGAAGTACGACAAAAAAAAACACGTGTTAACAAGTCTGAGACTTGACATGCCATGTCGATCGAGACATCATCATTTTTGAAAATTTGTTGAAAAGTTAATATCATTGACACTCTGGCTGTGTGAGAAGTTGCACCATAATCTAAAATCAAATGAAATCAGACGCTAACTGTTGACGAAACATCAGCTTGAAACTAACTTCAGTTTTATACAAGTTCAAAACACATTATGTTTGACATGATGATGTACAAGTGTATATCATCATGTTCAAGATATTCATCAACCCGGAGCGCAAAATATTTATTCGCGGCGCAACGTAATCTCAATGTTATTTTAACTTCGATGTTATTTTTATTATTACTATTATTTTCGATTGAAAAAATCTTTTTACGTTTCAAGCAAAACAGAAGATTGGACTTGGTCACTATTACTAATCCAAAGAATATGAAACCAACCGAAAAAGTACACGTCGTGGTGATATTAGGTAGAGTACACGGATCGGAGACGCCGAGTTCGTACGTCTGTCAAGGTAAATAAAACAAAATATGTACACCTACCAAGGATGGGCATCAACTAGTTAAAAAGTTGAATAAGTCATAAGTTAATTTACTTATCAACTTAACTAGTCAATTTGTCGTATGACCTGTTAAATTGTCAATTATAAACAACTTAATGATAAATTATTCACAAATCCTGTTTAAGATACCTATCCTATTTTCGCTAGTCTAGTTATTTTGGTAGAAATTAAATTAAATTAAATTAATTGAAATGTAGTTTTAGAAGGTATAACTAATAACTAGTTAAGTCATAAGTGAATTAACTATTAATTTTTTTAACTAATCCTTGAAGCTGCCTACATTATATTTTACGATAACGATTATGTGCACCTATTAATGATTATTGACGACAATGTTGAAAATATGATGACAGGAATCATAGAATTTTTGATTAGCAACCATCCAGCAGTAGTGCGTCTTCGAAAAAAAGTCGTTTTTCAATTAATACCAATGATGAACCCCGACGGAGTCACTTTAGGAAATTCTAGGTAATTTTTCCACCATAATATAATTTAATTTTTCACAATATAATCGTTTAATATATTTTAGGTGTTGCCGACATTTTAAACTGATCGTTAAAGAATTTTTTTAGTAAGGGCGATCGACTAAATGTAACTGTATAAAATCCGCTTGCCTTCAGACTATAAAAGAAAATTCATTTATTATACACACGCCAACATAATAATTGCGATAAATAATAGCGTAGTAATATAAATCTAAATAATATTGTTTACCGAATAAACTTTGCGATAACTGTGCAGAGTGTGATGCGGAAATACGCATCGAGCGGTTCACAACGATTATTTGTCGTCCCATTTTCATGGTGAAAAAACAAAAGAAAGGACGAGATTTAACTGAATAATGATAATGGAAAAATGCTTTTGCTGGCAAACTACTTTGTAGGTCATCCCAACGATCACGTTTCAATGTTTTTTATCTATGCCAAAGTGTGATACCATTATCCACTTTCTTCTCCGTCTATGGCGCACTCAGAAGAAAACTTAAGAGAGCCAATCCTTCGTATTTTGAATACGGTTTATCAAAAATGTATAAAATGTTTTATGATAATACTGTCTGTCACAACCACACACTTTTTTTTTTAATTTTATATTCAAAGAAATTGGTAAACAAATATTACTATTATTATTATTTTGCAAAATGTGTTTCCTTGCAATCGTTCATTATATTCTAATCTAATCAACGATAAAATTCAATTAGAAATTAATAATAACTAATAATCCTATTATCATAAATAATTAGTTGATTTATATAAATCTCTTTTGTTGCAAAAGTAATACAGATGGTTCATTATTTTTTTAGTATATTTAAAAAAATAAAAATCTATATTCTTGTTTATTTTAAAAATAATATTTATATTTCTGCTATAAAAATACCAACTTTTTATATTTATCAAAAATATATTCAAATTATACTAGACAAGATCTTATATTAGTTACAGTAAAAGATCTAATCACTAGTTTTCTCTTTGCTTGTATAGCTTAAATACGTTTTAAACATTGGTTAAAATATAATGAGTTCCTTCTTATACATCTTATGATATCTTAATGGTCGGAATTGAGTTCTCGTAAGATTTAAAATGTATGACGTCTTTATATAGTTAAAAAGAGGCAATATAATATTATATTAATATTCCCTTGAAAAACAATTGAATATGACGTATGACGTCACTGAAATATTTGTATATACGTAAAATATTAATTTAAAAAAAAATTATAACTATAAATAGATCCTTAGATTATATACAAACTCGTGTTTTTACATATTATAGAAGAAACGTTCGCAAAGATGGGTAAATTAATCTTTATTTAACTTATTGAGTTGATTATAACAAAAACCAAAAAAAAATTAGATTAGAGCGAGTCTTTTATAATTTCCAACTTTGTTAAGTTATGACAACAATTACGAGTAAAAATTATAACAATTAATAAAATTATTTAACTAAATTATTAAACTTTTATACTAATTAAATGCTAAAATATTAATTATGTTAATATTTAATATTAAATTATAAAATACAATTTACAGTGTTACCTTTATTTTAGTATTAAGGATTTAACGTCAACGACATTTCAATTTACATGTTAACTATTAGGTAATGTTTGTATGGGGAAAAAAATTACAGCAGTAATTAAATACTTTAAACGTTTCAAGTTAAAATTTTATGAATCATAAACATATCACGTCAATAGACGCGAAATAAATGTCTGTGTGAAATTATACAATTCCCCGCCTTTAATTGACGGGGAACGTCTATAGTCTGAAGGATACGTAAATGGTAGTATCCCGTTTCATCGTCAGGAATTTTATTAGATTCCAAATTATTTTCATTTCATAACCAAATTACGATTGTGATACTGTAATCATTATGTTTATGATGGTCGTATTCAAATTTTCGTTTTTAATATATTATATTAACCTAACGATTGATTATTTAAAAAACGAATGCGAAACACGACTTATGATTTGTAAAATTACAAAGTCACAATAAACTGCGAGTTTCATTCAAAATCATTCTTTCAAACGCGATGATTTATCATTGATTTTAAATCTAAAACAATAATAATATAAATCTAACAGCACCCAAATGAATATCGTTGCAGGACGAATATGTTGGGAATCGATCTGAACAGAGCTTGGCACAAAATATCGCAATGGGTCCACCCCATATTGTTCGCTATCTATAACCACTTGACTGAAATCGAAAAAGACGAGGTAAGGCGCGTGTGATACAGTGTAATTTTTTATCATTAGCCAGGCGAATTCGGATTTTCAAATGAACATTTTTTTGCTTATATCATAGGTTTCTCTAAAAGTTTTGTCAAAGTACCTTTTATGGAGTTTTGGGTGTTTTACCGCATATTTGTTGAACTCAAGTAATTCGATCGATATTGACTATCGTATTTCTATCAAAAATAAAAAATGTATACAAATTATACATTGTGCAAATTTATTTTAAAACATTATTATTTGTTATATAACAACAAAGTATTTACTATTCATCGTGCCGTATAACATTAATAAATTACATAGAGAAGACACGTTTAAAAGTATTCCATATATATATATATTAGTTTCTAAGATAACTAGAAAACCTTAACGTATAACCAAAAAGATAAAATATAGAAAATATTAATATATTTATATAGACACGGTAAGCTTTATCGATATTACAGTCTGAATCCGCACAATAGTCTGCATTTTTTGTTGAATGAGTGTAATTTATGCTATTTTATTGCTACGATTATCTTATGTGTCAATATTTATTTATATTTATATATATATATATTATTTATATTTTTACATATTATTTATTTATTTATTTATCCAAATAAAATTTATATTATGAACAATGTTGACGAAACAAATACGATAACGTTGCGTATCGTCCGATATCGTATTTGTTTCGTCAACATTGTTCATAATAAAATTTTAATATACAAAATGTACAAATGAATTCGGAGAAGCTACATGTTATATTTTATAATACTACTAAATCATCAATTTTTGAGATACTTAAATCAATGTTTCGAGGATGTGGTCTTGAAACATTATTGAAAAAATAAATCGATTTTCGTGTGTATTTATGTCTTGAAATGATTTAACCGATGAGCAGAAAACACCGGAAAACTGTTTGCTTAAAATTTTGTCTGATAAAATCGTTGGCTCGTAACACAAAAATCACCCTGTATATAACCCAGTGTTATGTTAGGCACTCACATTGTTTACTGTTGTAAACAATAAACTCGTTCATAATGGCACGGGATATTGTAACAATATTTGTTTTCAGAACATGGAACTCGATTTGGTGATCGACATACACGCCCATTCGTCTCTTCACGGAGTTTTTACTTATGGAAACGCATATGATGACGTATACAGGTTAAGTATGATTTTTTCTTTCTTTTTCGCTTTTAATTAAACTGAGCACGATCCACGAGCTACTTAAAAACTTTACGATGGTCCAACTTTAATAACTGCCGGATAGATTTATTATTTAAACCTTAGATTTGAATACAGTGCGAGTTGTTAATGAATTCTGCAAATTTATATATATATATATATAGGTAAGTATTAGGTTTGTCGCAGTGAAAACTTGGACGAATTATTTTCCTCTTTATTTCGGTCTTATGATATTTGTTTTGTTTTTGTTTTGTAGAATTGCCCGTAATTACTACTGCAAAAATTAAAATCTACAACGTTAGACTCCAATTATAAAACCACTCAAAACTATTTAACAATTTAGGTTTATATTCAGTTTAGATGTTTTACGAATTTACTTATTATTATTATTAATAATATAATATATAATATACTTTTACTTCGACAAGAATTAATTTTATAATAATATACTATTATAATACACTAAAACATTTTTTTTTTATTCAAGAGTTCAAATTAGCAAATTAAATATTTTTAAAAAAAAGATAAATTTTTTTTTTTTTTATTTAAAAGGAAGTTTTGCAAAAATCACATCAAATCAAAAAAGATTAATTAATAGATACAATATTTATTTTTATAATAACATAATTTTGAATCGGAATCGTTATTTTCTGGGTATTTGAGAACGTTTTTCTGTTTGTTCAACGTTTATAATTATTTAATTTTTATACAGTCGTTGTCAACTCTGTAATAGGTAATCTTAGAATTTTTCTCTTGGAAGAAATCGCTGGATCTAATCACTAAATCACGGTGTGTAATATTACCAATAAAAATAATTATGTAAATAAAATGAGCAACTTTGGGCAGTCCATATTTTAGAATTTACTTATTAGCAGGTTTACATTTAACATTTTAGTGAAAACCCGGTGTTTAATTTACGCTTTTTTTAGTTCAATTAAATTATAAAATAATAACATTTTGTCGTTAATTTGTTAATACAGTTTTAAGGGTTTATTGTTAACTGAAGGGTTATATAAATTAATATTGACTATTATATACCTTGTTCAATAGTTTCAATTGTACAACATAAATAAATACAAAAAACTAAATAATATAATATTCTGTAATACTAAAAATGAATATTTATTCTGAACGTGAGTAGTGTGAAGGAAATCGCTATGTAGTTTTTATTTTTCTAATGTTGCGTTGATTGAGGGCTTCTAAAAGTATTGATATAAACGTTAATAACATAAGATAAACACTTATTTCATAACGAATAGCTAATAATAAATATGTATTTACTAGATAATTATCTTAACTTCGGTATTATCAAATTAATTTGTTTTATCGTAAAAGTCTATTTACCCACAATGTGGCACAGACATTTCCACAGGTCGAATATTAAAAAATATTATTATATGTTTAGGTATCTATACATAAAAATATTTAATACAGATAATTTAAATAGATAATTGCACTATTCATTAAATTAAAAGGTATACTTAAATAAGTCAAATATTAAATTAAACTTAAAATATATAAACGACATTTATTTGAAAGCACAAGAAAATTAAATTTCGTAATATGATTTATAAATATAAAATATTTAAAAAATGATTATTATATTATCTATTTGCGTATTGATAAAAAAATATATCCCATTCTAGAACCAATTCTTCTTAATCATATTTTCGCTTTTGTAGGAACTAAAACAAATTCAAATTGAAAATCGTTCTAAAATAAATAAAAGTAATAATAATAAACGTAATATTTAAAGTTCTAATTAATTTAAAACACATCCGGGCACACGATATGTTGTAGAAAGTTTAACCAGAAAAAAATATATAAAATACAAGAAGAAAAACTTAATTACTATTTTTAATTTTTTTATACTTATGCTTCTTTGCGGGCTCATATATTATTTGTTTTGTGTTAACGTTTTAGACCCTGTGGTACGGAGAAAGCGCATGTTTATACAAATAATGTGTTTCTCTTGAGGAAATTAAAATGCTCCTACATTTTCATTATATGAATGTACACATTTAGTCCCATTTCCAATTATAAATTGGCAACGGATGACGTTTTAGTCAGGCATCGCTATAGATTATTATCAAAAACCTTTTGTCGATAAATTCATCATAAAATCGCCAAGTTCGAGTGTAATCATTTCATATTTTAAATAAATATTTGCGTAACATTCATCACATTTTATAAAAACCTATTACACATTTTTGTGTTCTGTATTTCAATTCAGTTCACGACAATGTTGTTTTAAAATTAATTTTCATAAAGTTTATGATAAATAATATAGTAGTAAAAATAAAAGAAAAAACAAATAAATATTAAAGAGAATATGCAAGAAAAAAACTAAAAAAATTAAAAAATAAAGAAATAAAAAAAAAGAGAATAAAAGAATTTGTTTTAAATAAATAAAAAAAAATTATAAGTTAGTAATCGTAAATAAACAAAAAAATATATACATATATCTAAACAAACATAAATACATACATACATATATTTAAATATACAAAATACCAATGAGTGTATGTTCATTAAACAAAAAAGAAAGAAAATATAAAATTTGCTGTATATGTGTGTCTATTACTATCGGTTTCGACAAAATGTCATCATCAGGTTAATACAAATAAAATACAACTGAAGAATAAATTAAAAGTAAAGTTAATAAGAAAAAAATTTATAGAGAAATAAGACAGAAATTACATAGAGAATATTATGAATATTACAATAAAAAGATATAGAGTTAGGTGAAAATAACAACAACAACAAAAATTAAATAATAAAAATATATCAAAATGCAATTTAAAAAGCAGATTTTAAAAATAACATTCTATATGAATATATATTAGATAATATTAATATCACACCATAGTTGCTTTCATTATATATACAATTTCTTTGCTTTTTGATATATTTTTATTATATAATTTTTGTTGTTGTTGTTATTTTCACCTAACTCTATATCTTTTTATTGTAATATTCATAATATTATCTATGTAATTTCTGTCTTATTTCTCTATGCAATTTTTTCTTATTAACTTTACTTTTGATTTATTCTTCAGTTGTATTTTATTTGTATTAACCTGAATATGACATTTTGTCGAAACCAGTAGTAATAAACACACATATACAACAACTTTTATATTTTCTTTCATTTCTCTTTAATGAACGTAATACTCATTGGCTTTTCGTATATTTAAGTATACATATATATATATATATATATATATATATATGTATATATGTTCGTTTAAATATATATATTTTATTTTTTTGTTTATGATAAAATGTATAATTTAAGACTTAAAATTTATCGAGTCATGTTTTTGCTATATTATGTTCAGTACATTTTGACAAAAATACTTTTTAAACTTATTTAAAATACTGCCCAAAACGTTTTTGAAATATTTAAAGATTTTTAAAAATTATTTCAAATTTGATACTGAAATAAAAATTTCAATTAAGTACAAACATTTTTATTCTGTTTCACCAATAGGTAACCAGAGTTGTTGGAGAAGTAAATTTTACGATTTTTGAACGATTCGATATTTTATTACAGATATGAAAAACACATACTTTTTCCAAAATTATTATCGCAACATGTTGAAGGATACGAACAGTCAAACTCGCTGTGCAACAGGGACGTTAAAAAATGCGGTACTTCACGACGGTAAATATTGTGAAAATCTATACTATTACCAAGTGATAATCAAAAATAACCGAATATTTTTTCAACCCATTAAAAACGAATTACTTAGGAAAAACATGTTTTTTTTATCATTTTAAATATATATACATACATTTTTAGTTTCTCAGCAAATTAAAAAATATATTGATTTTTGTTGAGTTTTTTTTTCGTCCGTAAAAATGTTATTGCGTATTCCACTCTCCCGTAGTATTCTTAAAAAAAAAGCTATTGAATAACTACAAAAAAGAAAACTCGTTAAAATTGACGACACGCCACGTCCGATATCGACACAGGCAATAAATGTATTTAAAAACTAAAAATGTAATACAAGCTTAAGCATATAGCGTTGTAATATTTTAATAAATTCAAAAATCGTGTCCCTTTTAGGTATTTAAAGTTTTAATTTCATAAAATTACAAAAATATATCAAACGTGAATTTTTCTCAAAATAATTTTTTTTTTCGAATGCAATAATTTATATTTGCTTACAAATTTGGAATAACAAACAAATTAGAACTCTAACAACACCAAACTAAGTGATTCACTCGAACCGACTACCACAACACCCATGCCTACTTTTTTTTATATAAACCCCATTTTTCATAATTATATTTATTTCGACTTGAAAAAAAACTTATCCGATTTTACAAACGTAATCGTTTTTTCTTTTCTTCCCTAAAGCCTGAGTGTGTCTGTGCACAAAATATTACGTGTATACAAAACTACCACCTAACATCGTCATCAAGTGGGTATTTCGTGCATATACTTTTTAGAATATCGTAATAATCAAATGTAGATATCTGTTTTAACATTGTGTCTTTTTATCTGCTCGCTCATAGTGATGTTGACAAACACCGGATCACCGTGTAATTCTTGTGTTAGAGTTGAAATATCGACCGTTGTTCGTGGCGTAATTTTAATGAATTTTTGAACGAAAAAGGTCAATCTATTGTAAGGTTTACGATTGTTGTGTGGGATGGAAAAAAAATTCTCCGAATGGTTTCGACATTCAAACGTTCGGATAGGTATTCAATATTGCGTGTATTCGACGCAGGATAGCTGAATCAAGAGGTATGAATATCTGCTGAGAATGCATATCATTCATTTTTATTGCAGCGCGACACCTGACAATTACAGAATACCAATTATTGGTGAGGAGAATTCATCTCATTTGATCATAAATCCTACATTATAGGTCATGAATATGGAAAAATATTAGACCTCTCAAACATTTCGGTCTCTGGCCTAGTATGAAACAGAACACGTGAAACGCTATAACTCTAATGTCATATTTGTATTGGTTTTCTCACGTTTAATTTGTCACGTATCTTAATTTAATTGTTGTTCATTTGTTTAGCACATATTTCTCATTTTTCAGCGCCTAATTTCGCATATTTTCGGTGCTCTGAGTAAAATATGTCGAACACAACTCCACAACTCTGTGTATTACAGATTAGATGTATTACACTTATTCGAAATGCATTATTGAATGTATGACGCTGTTTATATATCTAACACTGCTGTAAATAAAATGATATAAAGTAAACATTAATTACATTTTCAATTTATTAATGTAAAACAAGAGACGAATTGAGTTTACAATATGTTTGTTTTCCTTTCAGAAAATAAAGTTTTGGGACTGTGAGAGTATGCTTCGATGATATGTCGTAAATGATCCCTATTCCCTATCGGTTAAAACGCAAACACCGACAAAGTCTTACATTATTGGAAAGGTTTTTGTTTTTTGAAAATTTCAAATATAGTTTTTTTAAATTTGCAAAATAAACTTTAAGCTTGAAAAAATGTCAAGCCATTTGATCGATACCTGCACCAGTATTTTATACAACCAACAGTGCAATATTTATTCATAGTATTTAACTCGTAAAAAATATCGACGAAGTATAATAATTTCACAGCGTTTTAACTTTTACATTTATTTCGATGAATAAACAAGTAATTCTGTGAATTATTAATACTTAAAATCTAAGGGTACTCGTGTACTCGCCATATACGTATATAATATTAATAATAACTACACGTTTAATTATCGCCGAAAATCTTTACTTGATTTTTCGTATCCATTTTATTTATGTGCACAGAATTCCTAGCCAACTAAGCTACGCTTAAAATGTTGTTTACGATGATTTATCATCGCTTTATATATTTTATTTTATTTTTATCTAGCTTTTCCCATTTAAGGCCTTCGTTGCTTCTACTATTTTACGCCATCTTTCTCCATATTCACTGTCCTCTAGTTTTTATCCTGGCGCACGATTTTCGAGGTCTTATTTAACTATGATTTATCATCGCTTTATCCTTCAAATAATTACATATTATACAAAACTGTCCAAAGTTTTTATCGTGTAATTGTATCGTTCGTGAACATAATAATCTTAATAGTAATGTCAAAGACAAAAATAATTGACATGATATTCGATGAACTCATTAGCTATTGTTGTTCGACGATTGAATACGATCTCATTTTTCGACATACGCTATTCATTAATTATTATTTTTTATTTTTCGTGATATATCCAATATATGTTTTCTAAAAAGTTTCTAATTTAAGATTTCACTGAGATACCCAGTTTGAAAGACCGAAAATCCTTGTCGAATACAAGTATAAAAATAATTCGCTTTAAATGCCAAACAAATAAAACTCGTCGTTCAAAGTTTTGATAATTTGATTAATTAAACGTTTGGAAACTCATTAGTATGTGAATTCATTACTACGCTTCGACACAACGCTGCAAATGTATCCAAATGAATAAATAACAAATTATAATTAAATATTTAAATATTTGTTAACAAGGTTCTGTTTAAAAGCTGTCAAATGGATTAGATTTTTTTTAATCGAATCAAAAGCGAGTTTAATACAATCGTTTTTACGTCTATACAAGAGGTCCTCAACCAGTGGCATCCAAAAAACTCCCAGGGTTGCTCGAAGCGAATTTTTATTAATCGAATTATTGAATTTTTTCAGAAATAAGAAACACGGTGTACGTTATAGAAACTTTTTGATAATTAATATAATGACATGTATATATATATATTCATATATATTTGATGAATGATTTCAAACCAAATCTTTTTAGCCGTGTTAAAAATTAAAATTAATTACAAATTTAAATATGTCAGTGAAATAACCAAATTACTATTACCAAAATTCTTATGTAACTGAAGTTAATTTCATTTTTTTTTAATAGTCTGTTGGATTTTTTTAAAGTTAATTTTGAAGCAAACATAATCCGTTAAGTTAAAATGTTAAGTTAATTTAACATGTTTAATTATTAAATTGTGTAAATCCAATTTAGAAAAATAACTGAAAATAACACGTTTTGAACCAATACTGATACTAAGAACAAGAAGTAATACGCTTGAATATATTTTTCGTATTCAAATATTATTCTAAATATTTTTTAAAACATATATTCGAATAAGTATTTTAAATACTTTTATTGTACTTTTTATTCTTGTCGCAGAATACTTTTTGTAAAATATCAAAACAAAAAATCACAAAAACAGTCGTCATTCTAGATATAGAAAATTAGAAACTGGTTAAAAATTTGTGAATATTTTAATTTATTGCAATCGACAATTATCTAATGTTTGACCTCATTATCATGATATATTTTGAATACTTTTCAAAAATATTTCATTACAAGACTGGTCTTATAAACACGAAAAAATGTTGGAATTAACACGTTATTGATTGTGTTGCTTTTCAAATACTTATTCCACAAGTTCGACGACTCAGAAATAAGTGTTTTAACGTGAACGGTGGAGAATCATTGTTAGAACGTTAATATGTTCATAGCTTTCGTTGTGTCGCAAATAACCGTAAACCTTATGAAACTTGTTTTTTAAAAAAAGTTACGAAAATACCTTATTGGTATTTTTGGTGAAAAAAATAGAATATTCGAACGTAGTAAATAAACACAGAGTATGTCGAACGCATATTATTCAGAAAACTACAGAATACTACCCGAGTCTGATTGGCGGTAAAAGCATATAATGTAAACGTGCTATATATTTACATACCTGCACATCACAGTCCGCGATATCGTGTAAAATATTGTGTGCTTGGCCCGAAGAGTATATCCACTTTTTAGCGTGTATTATAATTTATCTTATATATATATAAAGAGAAAGAGAGAGAGAGAACACGACTAAATCCGTGTTGTTTCTGTTTTGCAGGTTTTTGTGTCAATCGTTAAAAGATAAAGTGAATTGTTACACGCTGTTCGTATCGCAATATGGATTCGGGATATCTCCGAAAACCGTAATTCCGTTTACGGAGGAGTCTTGTATCCTTTACATATTTGCATGCCCAGTTATAGGCACCTGCGTTACGCGATTCGAATTGAGATTTGTTATTTTCACCGTAAGCGCGGTGTTTCCTCAAAGGTGAGAAATAACAAGTCCGAAGTCATAATATAACTTGAATTCGGTTCGGTAAGTGACGACGGTTTGACGGCCGGACAGACGAAGGGAAACGCGGTAAACCAAATTCGGTTACACCTTGAAATATATATACAATGCGTTTTATAAACACTATTATTATAATGATTTATTAGTTATAAACAATTTCGAAATACAAAGTGTAGAATAGGTGAATTTTATAAACTTATTTTTACAATCGACTTCATTATTATTTATCAATATTATTTTTTGTTATCTTTTTTTAAATCTCGTATAACAATCGTAAGTTATTAACATAAATGATTTTTTAAATATTCCATAAAAAGTCACGAAACGTTAACAAACAACATGCATAATGTTTCATATATTTATGTTTTTTTCGATCCTCAAAATGCAAAGATGAATGTCTGTGATTATTAGGTTACATAGAATCTTGGATGATTATAATTTACAAGTAGTTTGGAAAATACACCATTTTAGATTTTCTCATAAACATTTAATTTCGGATTTAGTTTCAAAATAAAAACTAAATGTTTTTAATCAATTTAAAAAATTTATTTATGAAGAATATCCAATTAGTACTTACAAGGTACTAAATTTAAGAGATTTCAGACGTTGACTTATGGAAAGTTTCGCCCAACCAACATTCCCCTAACTATATAGATCATGGACGTAATAGTGAAGGGTACATCATACATATTAGATTTCGAGCACGTTCTGGTCTTATAACGATGTGCTGTTTTTTTTTTTTGCGTGTCTGTTATTACCTACTTTTTCTAATAGTGAGGAGAATACTCTGTGTCTCTTTTACAAATTAGCTTTGAAACAAACGGCAGAACACTAGCACTTATTTCTACACGTGCGTGTTGTTTTAAACATTTCAAAGCGGTTTTTCGGACAAATGCCAAAATTAAAAAAGAAACCACGAAGTTTATTATCATCGCAGTATTTGATACGTTTCAGAAATATTATGACTTCAAAAATATAAACAACATTGCGCAATATCTAGATAAAAGAGCTAGCTAAAAAATAAATACCTATATTTTATTTAGATAAATAAGGAACCGTATAGTTTATGTTTGTGGATGCTATTAATTTTATGCAATAGGGTTTTTAATTAAAAATAACAATAATAACTGTTTTCGCTTCACGGTAATAAATTATATTATTCTCAGTATAAACAATGATTAACAAACATCCGCTGACCGATAATTTCAGGAAAATGTTCAATTAACTTATAATATTATCCACAGCTTTGATAATTTTTTTGACTTAATTTTGTACTCGATTTTGTTCTTGCATTTGACCGATATCGTATTTTGTTATCAAATACAATCGATTCGTCAACTTATTACACTCCACTAGATATCTTCCATTTTGCCCCCATTCTTTATTAAATTGTAACAAAGTATTAAGTCATTCCATCTGTGATTTTCATCGAGCAATAATTATTATTATTTGTTTGAGCATTGATTTGTTTGAAAAAAACAGTTTTCGATTGCACTGGTTTTCTTAATCGAAAATAAAAATATATTATCTATAACTTTATGTAGGTAGAAATATCATATTCTACCTCCTTATTGGTCTAGATGTGTATTTTCATTAAACAAATTTATTTTTATGCAGATGTACAATTACACGGATGTATTATTTAATATCTGAACTCGACACCGATTACAAATCGTAACGATATTGTTGTACGTGAGAATTTAACATTTTAAAACCGTTCTACAAATCATTACGATAACCCGAGTAAATTAAGTTTGAATTCGTTTTTTGAATGCAATGATTTATCACTTAATTATTTTCAATTTAAAAACAAACAAAAATAAAACAATGACTATACAATAGGTACACCTACTGGAGGTTTTTGGCCGTGGTTAGCGATGGACTAACGAGTGTGCTCAACATCCAAATCTCTGTACCACGCCCGTACTTTTGTCGGTTAGTGTTATTCCCAAGGAGGGTGGTTTTCACACCCCAGCTATAAAACATTCTTGATTACATCGCCGGCACGCGGCGGCATAGGCACTTCGCAACGCGATTATCTTGTTAAAATATAACAACTGTAAAAAATAAATGTGCAGGATATATATTTTAATTACACCTTGTAAATTTATGAATATGATCTTAAAAAAATTACATAATTAATAAAAAGCATGAAATATTGCAATCTTGAAAATCCACTCCGGTCGCACAGTCTATTTGTAAAAAAAATTGACAGCGTAAACGTTTTGTACGTGATTTTCTAGTTATTACTCCATCGACATAAATCAGACGTTTACTTTATCCGTATCGTCAAAATCAAAAGTGACAACAAGTGGTGTTTTTCCTACTATTATCACTCTCTGTCGATTTGTGCGTTCCGTTTTTTCCGTTTTATATTTTGGGTTAGAAATGTTTGATTTATATTTTTCATACGCGCAAATGTACGTTGATATTACAGTTATGAACGCCTACGGGAATCCTATTTAGTAAAATAAAATTAAGTAAACACAATAAAAATGTATTCATCGCAGTGTTGCATTAAAAAAGTTTTCGTTTTATAAGCCCATGCGAATTCAGTTATTGATAATTTGATACGTTGAACACATAGTAATAACTATCTGCCGATGGCTGTTCTCGCGGGAGTATTAAACAGTTCACGAGCCCGTAAATTCGCGTAATAAATCTGAAAAATTCGTGTGCGAGACGCCACATGGTCTGACGGACGGTCAATCAGAATAAAACGATAGGTCACACGAAGTGAAACGCGAGGAATGATAACGGACCACGGCGAAACGGTTAACGACGAGAACGCGAGCGTGCGGTACGAATATTATACCGGACTCGGTGTGTTCGGCGCGGCCGGTAAATCGTGTCGATCGTCGTGATTCCGGGATGTTGTGTTTGCGGTTAGGTTACTCGCGGACGATCACAGCGCGGAAAGTCTCGCGATTGCCAATCGTTTCTCGGTGCTCGGCGGACCGTCGGTAACTCGGTCCGCGAGTCGATCCGGACGTCGACGACCGTCGTGTTCTGTTTCACGTCATACGATCCTTCACCGGTTTCTCGTCGACAGTCTATACGATCGGCAGGTGCGTGGTGGTCGCGTGCTCCGACTATTTCAAATCGACCGGCGTGCTGGTGCCGCAGCCCGGCCCGGCGGCCAAGGGCGGCGGCGGCGGCGGCGGCGGCAACAAGAAGAAGAAACGGGACAAACGCCGGAGGAACGTGGTGCCGTGCGCACGGCAGCGCGACGCGTTCGGCGCGAAGACCGGGACGAAGAGGTCGCTGACGCTCAACCGGGTGGACATCGAGGACGCGTTCGCGGACACCGGCTCGGACGGCGGCGGTCGCAGGACGAACGCGAACGGCTGTATGCGGTTCGTGGACCGGTCCGCAATCGCGACCGGTCGCCCGAAATCGACGGCCGGCCACGGCGACTGGAAAGAGAACGCGCAGGCTTTTTCCATAATAAACGTCAACGACATCATACGGGACACGGACGCGTTGCTCAAGTCATGATTGTCAACCGCGCCGGTCGTTTATCGTTTTTGCTTACTTTTCTTCTCGCTTTTTCTGTCGACCCGGTGCGTTACGTAATACGCGCGTTCGTTTCGTCGCACTCGTCCGTGTATTTCATTACGTGTGTCCGATTAACGACGACACAATTAGTGTGCGATCCGGTTTAGAACAGAAATTACAATGTTCCGAGTCCAATCCTTTGAGATAGATCCGAATATGTTTGTCTTCATGTTGTCCTACAGTTTTGATCGTTCTTTCTTTTTTTTTTTTTAATACGTTACATTTGTATGTATTTATTTAAAATATATTTAAAAACTGAACTAGATTTAAAATTATTTACATAATTATTATTACTATTATTATATAAAATAATTGTATAAATATTTTTTTGATTTAAACATGGTCGTTTGTTTCCGTTGTATTGAGTAAAACATTTACAAATAATTAAAATCAAAAAATATACAAAACACGTGCTAAAATAATAACAGATTACTAAATTAATTACAACATTTATGAACATGTTTTAGATTGCAACAGACCTTTGCTGACAAACGTTAGTAGTTATGATAATAGTTTATGATCGAAATATTGATTATTTCAAATAATATTTTTAATCGAAGTATAAATAAAGAGGTTAAAATATAAGTTTGTGTATTCGGTACGTGAAACGAAAAAATCAGTCTGAAATATGCAAAATTTGTTTTTTGTTTTTTACGATAAATGAAACGAACTTACTAGTCTCAAAAATTGGCCGCATTTAAAAAATTACAAAATAGTAATTATTCGTCCCAACAATAACGTGTAATGTTTTTGTTGTTCATGATAATATTTATTGATCGTGTATCGGTGTGCTGCAATAAGTAAATGTAAATTGCAATTTTATTTTTTTTTACTTCTCAAGAAATAATTTTTATATACATCGAATCGAGGTTTTAACCACCAAAATTCGTATTTAAATAATTTTTAATCATTTATATTCAATACGTTTTAGTACTTTATGTGTTTTCTATTGACAATGGACCGAAACAATTATCAAGTGCATTAATCGGAAGAGTCACTAGATGTATTGTGATTTTAAACCATTTATGTGATAATATTATTTATACTATCCGTTTGATTAATATTTATTCAATTGTTGTTAACGTGAACATACTAAAAAGGGTCAAGTTTACGGTTTTTGTATACAAAGTATTAAAAATAGAAACTGTGTAAATCAAGTGTCCCATCACGACAGATATGATGAAAATATCACGAACCGAGTTCGTTTTTTATACACTGGAAGTGTACACTCGAACTTTCAAAACACCGGGAATGCCTTGCCCACAATCCCAGTCCCAAACCAAACGCATCCACTACCCGGACTCGGTAGTGGCATCAAGTAATTTCAGGATTCCCCCCCCCTCCACGGTAGGTTAGGTCAGGTTGAATTGTATAACCCCCTTACAAGAAAACCTACCTGTTTGGGTGTTCGTATAATATATATATACCTTATTCTTCGCCTCCGCCTTCCTTCCAAACTCTACGGCATTATCTGTTTATTCAATTATTGCAAGTTGACCATAGAAAAATATGTCGTCGAAATATTATACATAAATAGATTTAATATTTTAATTATAAAAAAGATAAGATATAAGAGATAAATATTTTTTTTCTTTTCAAAAAGAGACGGGGTTTAAGCTATCGTGCCCTTCGCATCTCGCGTGTTGTAACGTACGCGGACCACGAACAGCTTATTTCAAAACTGGGACGAAATTTGGCACCAAAGTGACCTGAAAATATTCGGTGCAGGATTCATACGTGCCCTTAACGATTATTGTGCCCTACGTGGAATGTACGACATCGTTTAACAATCCCCTAAATCAATGATATTATTTTGTCAAAAAATAATATTGTACCATATACTTATATTTATAAAAAAATAATATAAAAATGATATTGTTTGAAGAAAAACCCGATAATAACATCGAAGTAAGAAATGAACCGCTATTCTCGACCTGCGCGTGACCATTTAAAACGCATTACACGAGTACATAATTGAATCAACTTCAAATACGTCCGGTGCATTGTCTCCATTCGAAAGCGTCTCCGATTAACGACCAGGTATTTACAATTCGTGGTATAAAACATTCCTCCGCGCGTTCAATTTAAATTCGTTAATGTACAAAAACGCTACAAACCATATAAAATCGTTTATATTTATCGAAATAAAAAAAAAAAAAAAAAAAAATACTCTGTATATTTAAAAGCTATTAATACGAGAATGTTGGTGCGTAAAAACTACGGTATGCGTATCTCTTTTTTCATTTCATTGTTACTACCTTCATAACATTTGCACCGCTCGAAAATGTGTCCGGCCTGCTAAGCGGACTCGGCCCATCAACCGCTAATATGATTTAAACCGCCTCACGTGTTGGACGTGGTTTTTTTGTTATTTCGATTCAGTTTGGTCACTACGTTTGGACGCCGTCGTACGTCAACAACGCGATAACGTTATTGTTTTGATTTGTTTTCCCGTTCTCGACTCTCTCGTTCACCCCCGAGAAAATGTTCGAATGCGTCCCGTGCGGAAAATCGTTTAGCCGCAAAAACAATTTGCTCCGTCACGTTCAAGTGCACCGAGGCATCAGTTACTTGTGTGATATTTGCGCGAAAGTCTTCCCGCGTAAGGACACCCTCACCAGGCACATACGCAACATCCACCGCGTGCTCAACAAACACGTGCACCAGATCCAAATAATTCCTGTCGGCAATGTGTCCGGCACACGAGCCGGAACCGCCGCGCATACGGATTCACGGGACGACCAAGGTAAAATATTCGTGTGTATATTATATATATATATATATGTTTCGGGGCAGTCGAATCGAATATATTACAAACTTTCCGGAGCTTGTTTACGAAACGGGATTTTTATAATATCGTCCCTGGCCCATCGTCAACAATTATGTAAAACAATCATTCGATTACGTTTGCGTTTATTTGGAATATTGTATAGCATTAAAAAGGCAAAAAAAATATTTCTATTTTTATCATGATAAATAAAATAATAATTTACGTTCGACGTGTAAATGTCTTTTGGCTCTGTCGGAAACATACACGACGTGTTTTTTTCTTTTTTTGTAACACTGAATGATCAGTCGACATCGTCACGTCGTGTAGTTTATACTCGTCTCATGCGTTTAACCGCTCAAATACGTTTCGGATCATGTGCCCAAGTCCATAAGACATTTCAAGTAATCAAAGGTGTAAGTATTTAATGAGATCAGTCACGTGAAAGATAAACTAGGATAAATTACGGTTTTAAGAACATGACTTGTCCAACCTGGAAAAACAAATATTGAAGATATGTATAAGAATATTTCGCTTACGAAAAACCTAAATAACCGTCACGGTCAGAATGCAGTTCCAACATTTCAATGGATTCCTCCGGGTTTCAAGTCAAATTCTTTTCGGTTAGGTACTTGACACTTTCTGTTTCGTAACTTTTATTTACGTACAATGTTACATTTGATTACGCACGAATATTATTATCTCTTTCCTTATCGTATTAAAAATAGTGTCAACTCGATTTTCAAATGGAAACTTTTAGCTATCGGAGAGATTGTTTTTTTTTTTTTTATAGAAAATTCTGACCAAGAAATTCACCAGTCGCAAGCGTTTACAATTCCGTCGTTAAAATACGGCAATGGTAATACGAGTGAAGCATGAATACTATCTGTAAGAAGGACTAATAACTGAAAACAGATAGGTAGGTGGTATACTGTGTGTCTATGATATACCTATTATCGGACGATCCCTCAAACTGGTTGTGACCGATGAGTATAATTAGTGTGGTTTATTAATCACATCATAAAAACCGATAAACCGAAACTGAAAATGTAAAAACCAATTTTTTTAAATGTCATTCTGTACAAATGAATGGTAGGTTTAAGAAAAGTATAAAAAACGAAAAATCGTATGAATAAAAAAACAGTTAATATATAATTTAATTATTATAAATATGCTAAAAGTTGTTTACAAAGAAAACATGTCTTTTTTTATATTTTAAAAGTTATAACGTAGTATATTATTATTATGCATTAGTGATGTTACGAGCCCAGATTTTCGAGGTCGAACCGAACTATTCAATTTAAATATCGAATCCGAATCCGAACCTCATGCAAATTTCAAATTAATTGAAATAATATAATTGTTCGTTTGATTTAAAAGCTGGTTAACGTAAATAATCAATTATTAATTCATAAAACAAATAATACAGGTATTTAGTATTTAGAATCAAATTGTTTTGAGCTATAACGAAACATTGGGTACCGGAGGAGAAATTCGATACGAATTTCATTTTCCTTGATTTGATATCCGAATCGAACGATTTTGCGAGTCCGGTTCGAAAACCGAACAGTTCGTAACATCACTAATGTATAAATGTATAAATGTATTTATCAAACGTTATAACTTACATATAGCGGTCGAGCTACAGGTCCGTGTAGTCCGGCATATGGACGAAAACGGGAACGCGATTGTGATCGCAGTAGATGTGGAGGCGCAAGCGCAAGTGGAGGTGGAGATGGAATTGGAGTTGGAGATAGATGAGAGTTCGTATGCACAGGCACACCTTCACGTGGAGTTGGAGGGCTCGGAACGTACGAAATCATCCTTTTCAAAGCAATTATACTAATGTCGTTTAAGATTATATCGAACATTTACATACTGGCTCGCAAATTTTTTACCTCTTATTTTTTCTGAAATAATAATTACAATTTTCGGTGACAAACCGTAACGTTTCTCATGCGAGACGTATCGAAATCCGAATGGTAACTACGTCAGCTTACAAGTATACGCACAAAGTTGAACAGCGTACTAAAGAAAAAAAAAAACAGGAAAACCTCGCAAACTTTTTTTTACGGTTGTATAATTGCTTCATTAACGGCTAATAAAATGACGTTTGCCTGCCGCCAAATGTCGAACGCTCTTCGCCGCAGTTTTCAATTTGAGACAAAAAAAACCAACCACAATGTACAAATAGCGAACGACCATGTCGGATATTTAATTTCGGTTACGTCTGTCCAGTGAAATCGTGTTTTCAATCGCGTGCGCTGTGACGTTGACAATCCCGAAATAATCCGTCGACTACAATACGTGACGCCGCAGTGTATCCGGTATCGCTTTACGAACTATAACTAAAACTGTACACATATTATGATTACGGTTTTATGTTCTTCTTCTACTCCGTGTTCTCCACCCGAAGAGTTTTGGCCACCACCACCACCACCACCGTCGTCCGGTCATCTCTCTTGCGCGTCAATGTTATGCGATTCGATTCTTTCTCGGTATGTTTTCTCGCCGGTGTCGTTTTCCACTCTTCCCGTGACTAGGCGGTTAGTGGTTTAGTGCACGATTAATTTTTCCAAATAGCTTTCCGAAACCAAATCATCTATTATAACACCGTTTGTGCGGTTTTTTTTCGTACGACCTATCGTTTATCATTCGAGCTCGAGACGTGTACACAATTGAATTATAGACGTGTCTATTATATCACGTCCGGAGGAAAGAAACCAATTTCGTAAAAAAAAATACACGTTTCTTCTTTTTTTTCGCAAACACCAATCGAGTCTTTTATATTTACCCGTTTATACTTTCAACTGTCCCCGCGGCCACCGAACCCCATTGTTTGTTTATGAAGGGTGAACATCCAACACGTACAAGACTAAAACAAACGAACCTGGTGTACGGAAACGGTTTCGGGAACTCCGTTCAATATAGTATTATATTTTTGTAAACGGTAAAACATAAATCGATTAGTGTGTCTGTTGTAGTAAATACCTGAAATTATTATTATTACTATTATTATTATTATTATTATTATTATTATTATTATTATTATTATTATTATTATTGTTGTTGTTGTTGTTATTTTATAAAATAATTGTAACTTAAGAACTTAAGTAATTCGTTATGAAATCGATTATAAAATGAATTTTGATCGAAGAAAAATAAAAGTTTAATACGATTGTGAAATGTGAATTCTATTTATTTCCATTTCCATATAATAAAATGTAATATAAAATAATTCATTTCAATATGAAAAATAGTACAGCATCGGTGTTAGGATTCGATAAAGTATTTGTCGGTAGACTGGTTTTAAAAATGTACCAATTACAACGGTACGTGACACAGGATTTTTTTTGTCACTCAAAAGAGTATAAACATATTTATATATTTAATTTATTGTCATTAGAAAAATGTTCATGTAGTATTTAAGTACATTTTTTGAAAAATATTTAGATAGTATTTTTAAAACTTTTTTTATAACACTGCTTATGCTTACATTGCGTAGCCATTACATATATCATTAACTTCATTCAAGTAACCATCAGAAAATAAAACATTTGAATTTTTAAAATTTTATATAACCTATTTTTTGTTCATTTAATTTTTTTTTAAATACATAAATTCACTAAAAACTAAGAAGCTACTTACCTTAATAAACATAGATTCAAATCAATTTAACCCAGTGGATTAGTGAAGAAACATTTAATGGCAATGTATTAAAAACGTATAACAGTTATACTGTTATTTAAAAAGCGAAGAAAAACTTTTTTTAAATTATTTAATAAATTATAAATACTAATAACTGTTTTTTTTTCAAACTTAAATCTCGCGTCAAACAATTATTACATAAATCTTGGATAAATTTACCTTAACATTTCACTACTTGATACAGAAGTTTAAACCCCTCTATCCCATCTTGCCCTTGAATTTATAAACTTCACCTTTCACGCAAAGCAATGTGCTCTTTCTCCCGCCTACGTTTTTGCCACAATTTACTTCCTTCGCATTCTTTTAAAATATCCCTAAACTTCTCTCATCTTTGTATACTTCAAAATACTCCTGCTGTCTGTGACATTAATCATATTATTTTCAATTGCCTTTCATTGTCCTTAAAAGGCTCATGCATTCAATATTTACTAAACTCCCTTAATATTCCATTTAATATTCATCACATTCTTTTTTCTCAATCACCTTCTGTCATTTTTGCCACCCTATCATTTTTTGAAAATTCCAGGCTGCTTATATAAAACCTTTGAGTTGTATTACATAATAATCGTCAAAACTAATTGTTAATAAAAGTTTTAATAAAAATTAAATAAATAAATAACTGTTTTAGTAACATTGTGTGATGACAATAATTTAAAATAATTAATAAAAATTACAATAGTTTTATGTTGTATATAAAGAAATTTTACTTCACAAAATAATTGACAAAGTTTGATTAAAAATTATACTATGTCAAATTTAGTATCCATAAACCAGCAAAAACATAAAAGTTTGATATTCATATTTTTTACTGGACATAATATCTACATGATGTTCATTTTAAATGTTATATTGTATTATAATAAGGTTTATTATATAGTAAACATTAATTTCAATTGATACTCATTAAAACGCATATGTAGGCATGTTATAGTAGACATAATACAGTTTAGTTTGATTTTTATTCAAAATAATCAATACAATACATATAAATCAGTTTAATAAATAAATTATACTAAATTTTAACAGTTTCATTTGTACAAAATACATAACACAGCCAAAATAAGTAGTTCGCCTTACTTAAATATATATAAATATATACATTTTTTTTTTTTAACCAAAACGATTCGCTCAAAATTATACATTTTAAAAATTACAAACTTTATAAATTAGTGACGAATCGCTAAAATTATTCTAATAGGAGGTTACAAAGTAAAATTATTAATTTTATATATTTTATTGTACTGTGGTCACAAACAATTTAACTATCTTACAATGGATATGAATATGACCATCCTAATTTTAATATCTAAGTATTATAATTTTACAATTGCACTAAATTACAATGGAATTATAAATATATATATACATAAATAATTCCAAAATGGCACAAACATTGTGGTATCCAGACACATAGAAGTATTTCTTTATCAGTTTATAATATGAAATAACTTCATACTTGTTATGCATTCATTAAAACTTTCATGGATTAAACTATTAATTTAATGAATACAGATGTAACGTTCGAAATTATTTTTACACAGCAATCAATGCACGTATCATTCTGAAAAGAGAAGTCATAAAATAAATAAATACATACATTAATTAATTTTATATAATGAGAACAAGTTACGTACCCGACTAAGTAGTAGAAAAACGCGAATACATAAAATAACAATTTGAACCAACCTTCGCGTTGATATCTACGCAACTTATCAGCATTCATTATACTCGTTGCATCATATAGACCAAATTCAGACATTACCGGTCTGTTTCTATACCTGCAAAAAAAACCAATGATAAACTCAAATAATAGATTATAATTCAAATAAATAATTTATACAAATTACTTTAGATTTTCAACAAGAACAAACTAATGTCAGTTATAAATTGACTGTAATAAAAATGAATTCATTAAAAATTATCAGAAACCTACAAATAAATTGATCTTATATAAGGCAAGTCAGATTATTGGGCATAGCTCAGTTTCCTGGCGGACTAATCCATCCCGGACTATTAACTTAAGCGCATAACTATTTTCCTATTGACAGTTAGCATATACTGTCACCATGATTATAACCTTAATTTTAACATAATGGACACTACTTAATTTTGTATTATTACCTTGTGATATGATAAACCATTAATGGAACACTGATAGCGACTGAAAACCACTGACCTCCAATTAAAAAAACGATATTGTAAAAGAAGTGTATAATGTACTCTGGAAGCACCAACTGAAATTAAAAATTGTTTATATTATATTATCATTAATTATGAAATAAATAACATATAAAAAATAATTATCACATTCACACATTGAGAAAATCACTGTTATAGATGTGTTTATCACCAAGAACTTAACTAATATAGCATTCCAAAAAGTAATTTTTACAATTTATTTTTTGAGAAGAAATTCAGGCTGGGTAATAATTGAATTATATATAATACCAAAGAAATTTATTAAATTGAAATTGCAATAATTTTATTTTAGTTGGAAAAGTACAATAAAAATATGAACTTAATTATAGTAAATAATAATATTTCTACATTTGTATATTATACTAAATTTGCATGCTAATTGTTTTAACTTTAATTAAATAAGAAATAAAAAAAGCAAGAGAATGATAATTTAAAAATTGTATAAAATTATCTATTAATTATTTTCATGCATAATGAATATTTTTATCTAATTTACTAGTTAAAATGTTAAACCAAAGAAAAATAATAAAATGTTATATACATATATATATATATATATTTTTTTTTGTAAAAAAGTTTAATAAATTATCATATTATTATTATATATATATATATATTTAGTTTATAAAATTGCCTAAAAGTACTTTGAAATTTTTTAAAACTACAAAAGTAAAATTTACATTTTATTTTGTACAATACATATTTGTATTATATTGCTATAGTTTCAATATATGTGTGTTTAATTTACCCATAATAGTTATTTAAGTTAAAAACAAAAATTAAAAATCAGATATTCTTTAGGCATTGGATTTGTGACTTTAAAAAGTGCCGTAAACTTCTAAATTAAATTAATCATTTTTTACTTTATGTTATTTTGGAGAAAACAACATTAAATTACTATGAAAATATTATAACTGTTTTGGCATGATGTTATATTTATTTATAAATTAAAACATTGAAATGAATATAATTATTGACAATTAGAAACCATAAATGTGTATACCAATATTTTCTAATTTTGTTTATACTTACTGGATTCAGACTGTCACATTGATCTATAGGATTTTTGGATTCATTTTTAAGCTCATCAAATATAATAACCTAAAACAAAAAATAATTTCAGTAAAAAACAAAATCAATTTTGAATTTATTACAATTTATATACTTTGTTATACCTAAATCAAATTGTCATATTTATTAAAAAACCGTGTACTTTACAATGCTGTCTAGTACGGGTAAATTTTCAAAGGAAAGGAATAGCATCAAATAGTACGTAAGTGCCTTTGTTTTATACAGTATATTTACGAGGTTCTTTTACCACTGAAAACACGGATACTCGTAAATATATATACATTTGAAAACAGAGTGATCGTTCGACAATATTCGGACACCGCATTGTTAAACAATTGAAAAAACACGTATTAACATAATATTAGAAATCTATGCAGTTTGGGTTTCTCAAACGTACCTGCTCGATACGCTATCAACAAACGCTGAAACACGAATATCACACAGCGTTAACAAAAAAAAAAAAACAGCAGTTGATCGGTTCCAAAGTGAGCACGAGCAAACGATTCAATAAACATGACTAGCAATCGACAGTAAAGATTGCACAGTATATACTTAACGATAAAATACTAGCAGTCGTGTTTTACTCACGTGAAATATCGATAGAAATATCAAAAGTGCATCCGAAATCATGGCGAAAATGTAAGCGCCCACTACGAAGTTGAAAGACATGGTGATTTTTTTATTTCGTTTATTAAATTTCGTCACGAATTAATTCGAACGCGCGAACGGACGATACCGATCAAATCGCTGGGTCGTCCTCGTCGTCGTTATTATTTGTAATTGTCATGAGATCACGAAGCACGACGTATTCGTCGCGTAAGACCGGTCGAGTTCGAAGTAATGTTTTTCCCGTTCAAAACACTACGTCACAAACGATATAAACAACGAGTCGGCCGACTTGTCAATTTAAACGCCGAGGACAAAGAACGACTCCGTCCGCGTGAAAGGAAATCGATGATAAAGCGCGATTACCGCGTTCCGAGACGACGTGATAACAACGACGTTCCGTGATAAGACTCCCGCCATGTACGTGTGTGTGTGTTTTTTTAAAACCTTGTACAGTGAAACCTTTGTATCTCGAAGTTTCTGTATGTCGAATTTTTTTTTCAATCCCGATCATTCAGTATTGGACTTACGTATTCGGTTATTTCGGTATATCGAATTTCCATACGTCGAATATTTCTATAAGTCGAAGTCATTATCCGGTACCCGCCGCCTGTTATGATTCACTAACTCGAATACATGACAGATTAGATAACGTATAAAACGCCCAGACTATTAAACATGAGATAAATGACAGAGCTTATACACACAACGTCGTATGTAATAACGTTGATATTTATATAGTTCAGCTGGTGACCGATAACGGCGATAAAGTTACGCGGACATTATTTTTTCTGATTTTATTTAGTCGTAATTCTGTCGTTTGTACTTGTTCGCGATTTTAATTGCATATATCGATTTTAATTATATAAACTGTATTACACGAACTTCGAAGATACGTTCAACAACAGTCAGGAGTTTCTGACAACATTTTTTCTGCACTTAATATTTTAGGTAGTCTTATTGAAAATACTTCTAACACTAAACAAACAAAAATGACAGATTTTTCTACTTTCATAGAAAATAATGTATATGTACTTACCCAAATGACGAATAATGTATAAATACGTTCTATATTATAAATACACATTTTTCCCAATAATTAAACATTTTTATTTCAAATTTTATTTATGTTTTAAATTCCCCCGCTAACTTGAAGTTTCGATATGTCGAATTTTTTTTTTTGGTCCCTTACGACTTCGAGATACCGAGGTTTCTCACTGTATTAAGAAATACGCATTTTCCGTTTTGCCGAACGCGACGTGTGGACCGGTAACGATCGGTGACAACTAAATATACGAAAATAAACACGCATTTCGGACTGTCCGTCACTGTAGAATAGTGCCGTGATTTCCTTTTACTCTGTCGTAATTTAAAAAAAAATAAATAAAAATAATATTAAATCGTATTTAGAAACATGTGTTGAAAGGTCGTCAGAGTTATGGATTTATTATTACGCCTTCATATATTTCATAATCGTTACGCCGTCGAAGTCAAAGTGTTGGAACGCGATATTTTGACTGGCGAAACGTACTTTTGCGCAAACGCTTTACGTGATACATCGGCACCAGATCGAATTCGTCTACGGAGTTTTGAACGCGTTCCATCCGTTTTTTAAATCGGTCGGCTGGTTTTATTCGTATATCCCTGTGTGTATACCTAACGCTATCATATAATGCGTTCACGGTCACGAGCGCCGCCCGGGAAATCTCGCGTGTGTCCCGTCGGCGAAGCCAACACTCGAGAGTCACGAGCCGGGACATTTCGTTTCCGTGGAGATTAAAATAAACAAATAAATGAACCCCCCCAGTGTATGTATATATACGTATACGTTACGTCCTTTTGAAGTCTTTTCGCGCCACGGGACAGAAGAAAATAACGAGACGCGTAACACTCGCGCGTGCGTTAATTACTACGAGGACGGGCTCCGGTGCGCGAGTTCGGAAAAACGAAATTCTTGTTTTCTTTTCCGTTCCCCTTGTTACGCGGCTGAACGATTATAACGACGTCTCGCACGTTCCCGGTGCGAGTAACAAGGTTTTCCGTCATTTCCCCCAAAAAAAAAACGGGTTGGGGAGTGGGTTTACAATCGACACGAGGTCGCGACAATAAACGGAACCAGAGTTATCCGACGAGACCGCGGTCGATTGTACCGATTGTACTTCGCGAACTTCGCGCGAGACCGACTACGCAGAGGTCAAAATGTCCAAACGTCTCGGAAAACGGACGACGGTGATCAACAGATCTAGGATTATTTTTTTCATTTTTTTTTTATGGTGGACGCTATTTCACTGACAACCGCTCCTCAGACACTCATTGTGTACAGCTTCGGAGCGCGCCTGTTCGGAGCAATGAAATCGTCGAACAATTATCCGAATCAACACGTTCATTGTTTTTTAGTTTTTCTTTTATTACTACCGTATCTCCTTGGTCTTGTTCGTCTTATTCGCGGTGGTAATCACTGGACAACAAATACTTTTCATCACGGGTAGAATTCAGTCTTCAGACATAGAGACTTCAAATTGAAAAATAATCATTCGTCGGCTGTTGAGGAATGTTGTAGGAATTATTTCGACATTGATTTCGAGACAAATTAAAACACGACAACACAAACTGAAAGACGTTACGACTTGTACATGTCGATAGTAACAGAATCATATGGATACATAGAAAGCGCAATTATACACTATCTATAACCGTGGTCGAAACAATAACAGTGGAACCGCCGTCGTTACAGATAAAGTCACAACACGATTAGGGGATAATCATAAACGTTGTTGCTCGTCGTCGGTCGAGACTACAAATTAATACGTTTGGTGATATCCGAGTGATTTTTAATAAAAAAAACAAAAAGTTCAGTATGCCGAACGGTGGGTATTTCGGCTTGGGAAGCAACCCCCCTGAATCCGTTTTTTTCGGCCAGTGTTTCGAACAAGTTCTAACGACTACAAAACACTCGACGGAACGATCCACGCGAAGTCCGAACCGACGTCCGTCATGTCACAGTGCTCAGACCGTACAACAGGAACGTTTCGCGCGCACGATCTCTAAATATCGATCGTGATCTCGTGATTGTACGAAGGCAAACGTTCGGTAAGAATATTCTTCTCGAAAACCCGCGTGTATTGGATTTCGATGAGAGCTGATTGCGATAACGTCGATACGATCTTTCGGGTCCGCGGCGATGGCTCCACAAACGGATTGCGGTTGAAATCACCTGGTTTCGACGTGCAAACAGGTACGACGAACTTGCTCGACGAATAGAGTCATTTAATTTACCTCCTGGCGGTGTAGCCTTTTGAAAATTGCGTGACACCGGATTTCGACTCGTTTTCCTCCGGACACAGAAAAACACGGAGACCGTTACACAAATCCGATTTATTTTTCACTCGCGTACTAAATACGCGCTAGTCACGGCGGCGGCGAGATCGTTACGTCGCCGTGTATATGTTTTCGAACAAGCGTTTCAAGACCGCGTCTCTATGTGTTCGTCTCACTTGAAACATTTCGATACGTACACCGATTTCTTCGCGTTTTACGGACATCACTTTATTTCTCGATTTCCCCCATAATGCGTCCAGCCGATTTGACATTGAACGAGTCAGACCGACCATAACGGTCCCGTGCAACGCTATCGGTTTATCATAACTAATGAATACGATATATTGCGTTTTGTACTCTTGAAAAACACAAAAATTGTCGTTTTCGAACGCGTTCCGATGGAGGAAATCGAAAAAAAAAAAACGTGTCCAAACGAACGGAGCAAATACACTGGCCGCGCTCTAACGGACGAACGGAACGTTTTCCCGTGTCAACGGTACGGTTTGCGGATCGTCAGGGCGCGCGGTCCGGACGTCCGTCCAACGGCGGCCTCCGTCGGTCGGTGTTCATGCGACTTCCCGCGGCCACCGGTGTCCGTCCGCGAACGACCACCGGTCGGGTCGACGTTCAGCGTGCTCACGCGTCCGCGAACCGTTCGCACGACGGCGGACCGCCGGGCCACCGGCACCGTCGACCGCGACGTCGCCGGCCGGCCGCTGCACGGGCGTCACGGGCACCGGCCCGCACATAAGGACCGCGCACCGTGTGCCTCATCAGCTTTGCGCAGTGGCGATATCGTAACCGATGAGGTCCATCCGAGGTGCGATTATTGCTAGTTGAAAACTTTACCAATACCCCGCCGCGTGGACATGAAACACTGTCCGCGCAGGCAATTTTTGTAGGCCCTTGCGGGCTCCTTTCGCCCGTCGGGCTTTTGTGATTTTTGTAATAAATTTCTTTTTCGCTAACGAAATCGAAACGACGTTTGTATTTATTTCACTGATATGCGATTTCAATTTTTCTCCTTCCCGGTTTCTCGCGCTTACGAATAGGGAAACTATCGTGACGCCGCACAACTTTTTTTTCTTTCTCTACCTACTGGTTTTCTGGAACGATGTATTTTCTTAGAGTTTTACTAAAACAGAAAATACGTAATTATTACGGCTCGACGAGGCCTATTGAATTTGCACGTTTGTATTTATATTGGACTGTCGCCAAATATTATGTGTAAACACGTTTGGTGGTATACAGAGGCGGCTTGACCTTCTATCTTTTCTGTGAAAGAAAATTTAGTAAAATATAATTTTCACTGTTCACTGACGGACCTCGGTCATTCAACTAGTTTGGTGATAAATGTTGAACGTTTTAATGTTCAATCAAAGAGTTGTAAAGCAAATCGAGCGAAGCGAGAAAATTGTTTTGGTGGTATGTAGGTGGTTTTATTTAGTTTGACCCGGTAAGAAGTAATTGTTCAAACCGTCTGCGGTACAGAAAAGTGTTCGCGTACGTTTGCTCGTCGCGCGTCTACACGTGAAATCGTAAAACAATATTTACGTTATTAATTCATAATTAAGTTATTGTGTTATTGTATTAATATATTATTTATTCATTATTATTATATCAATAACTTGGTAATTTGAATCCAACATGAATTTTCCAATAGAAATGTGTGTATGAAAAATAAACGTTTAAAATCAGTAAACAACATGAAATAACTCGTTTTCTAAACTAAAAATAAACGTAATAAAGACGTGTGCCGGACAATGAAATACGGAGATTCGACAATTTTTTTTTCATAAACAGTTCATTCACATACCAAACGAATGTTAGTATTTTAATTTTGATCGAATCGTCTGATGAACACATTTTGTATAACGGCATGAAATATACAATCGTGAACGCTAAATCGTTACGAGAGCCTACATCGGTAAACTACGGAATACAAGTCGAATTATAAGCAATCTAAACGTAATAACACGAAGTACATGACGGCGCCGGTGAAATTATGACGTTACGTGTATTTTCAAATGTTCATAAATGTCCTCGCGGGCAATTTTCGCAAGCCATTTCGTGTTTCTCCGTCAACTCGACACTTTTTTCGGTTTACTTACAAATAAATGTAATACGTGGTTCACTCTGTGCGTACACACGTATTTCTTTAATTGTTAACTTCAACGCTTCCCCGTTTCTTACGACGCGTATTTCAGAAAGGGAAAAAATCGTTTTGTTGCTATTATCTTGTTTTCTTAATTTTTTCGTACTCGATGTTTTCTTAGAGTTTTTTTTTAAAACATTTATGAGTTAACGACTAAACGTCTTTCTATGTTACGATTTTCTTAAAATAAATAAATAAAAAAACAAATAAAAACACGTGTTTATTGCGTCACGGCGGTGTCTATTAAATTTGTATGTCCGTCGGTTATACACACGAATTATCACAAAATATTAAACATAAACACGTCGGTGACGAAACCAATACAAATTCGTATATTGTGGTCTGTTTCAAAACATGCATTTATTTTGACCATGTATTCGTTATAGATATTTATGTTTTGATCGAGGCGAGAAATATTTTTAGGAAACATTTTAGTAACCGGAAAAATTGCATATAAGTTTTAAATAATAAACCTAAATCGTCAAAATCCACAATCTATGTTCGATATACAACAACATCGTGTAATTACGTGAATTAGTGATAATCGTTGTGTATAGTTTATTTCTTAAAATATTCGTTTTTATTATTTTGTTTTAAATGTATTTTTAACTTCTAAACAAGTCTCACGCTCTAAAACTAGAATAATTATGCTACTAATTAACATTGAAACGTATCTTATCGAATTTGAATTTTTTAAGCAATAGGGAATTGAATAATCGTGATCAGATTCTCCGAAAACGTAAATGGCCACGGAACGTTGAATGAAAACGATATTTTTTTGATGAACAAAAACCAAAACTATACCTAAACAAAGACGCGTTCGAGTTGGTCGCGTGAGACGACTTCGAGCTGGTAACCGATATCGAAAATCGAGTAAACAGTGACGTCGGTCTCGAAAAACGTCAAAACGTCGAAATCGGACGCGTGAAAGTCGCGTCCAGAACAAAAAATATTCGTCGCCAACATGGTGTCGGCGACGAAAATAAGAAATATTTCTGAAATTTGTCATCAACAATTGTGTCGGCGACATTGTCACCGACAAGTTTTTGTTTTCCGTGCGGCGCGGGAAAAATTTGACGATGTGTTCACACGTCCAGACCGGTCAAGTATCGTCGACGTTTAAAACGTTTAAAAATCCGCCACGCTCGACTGTCCGTTCGGTGTAGCCTAGGCCGCCTACGTATCAGATCAGTCTCACGAAACTGTTACCACGGTATTTCTCATCTGCTAAAAAGACCAGGGACCGACCCAATACATTTTTCGTAGAAGCCTTTTTCGTTTCACGTTTCGCTCGAGATTAATTTTATTACTGAAATGTTTATCGAATACGGTGCGTCGTGCACGTTTTTACATTTTGTCGGTGACTTTTTTGGAAACATTTTGTCGCCGACAATGATGATTGTCGAACAAACGTGTGAACAAATATTAATTGATCCGAACACGGTCTGAAAGACCTGCGGCGCTGGAGTGCATTTACTTATTTGTACAACGACGAGCGCCGTTACCGAACTTTATTCGACAGAACGAGGATGGTCACCAGAGAGACGGATATTCAGCAGTTCAAACTCTCGCGGGCCGCAACGTATAATAAATCGATTTTATTTCCGTAAAAAATATCGTATTCAATGATATACAAGTTCGTATGTTATTGAAATATTTTACTGATTTCGTGCGATTATTGACGAGGTCGATGTGACTGTACGGGCCGGGAACGTAAAATAATAATAATACGCGCGCGCCGGACACCAAACCATAAATAACGCCATAGGTAGCTCAAGCGAGCGTGTTCAAAGTGTACAACGATATATATATACATACTTACATCTAAACGGTGCGTAGACTGGCCGGCCGCTATCTAAATCTAAAAATCACAGATTACAAAAATAATGTTCACGATAAATGTGTAGTGATTAGCGCACACAATAACACAATAATAATTAAAAACACCGATTATTTACGCCAATATCACAAAAAAATAAGGTACGACGACAACGGCGGCTCGCACAACACACCGCGAACACGACGACGGATTTTAAAAACACGGGCGTTGCCTTCTTACGTAATAATACCGATAATAGCCCGCGTATGGTTTCGCATTATCGGTCGTCGCAACGAACCCGGACGTTGACGTTCAATTGGCGCGGACAGTAACAGAATCTGAAGACGACTCGATGTTTAAAATCTCTTTCTGTCGAACCAATAACGGCCTCGCGTTAGAAAACGAACATTCACGACGCGTACGAGTCGTCCGTAGATAATATTTTCAGTACGAAATGTCGTCATAGCGTGCGTTTTTCGACACGAAACAATCTCTTTTGTCATCAAACAATTCGAATCATTAAACGTATTTGTCTTTCTTCCGTCCGACCGTCTCATGGACGCCATCGGGTCGAATGAAAACGGTGTACGCCAAATCGCATCGCATGACCGTTGACGTTCAACAATCGGTACGGTCACTAAATACGTTACCGCACTCCAAACCGTTCTGTACCGTGAATTCGACAGTCAATCGACAGACCGCGCGCGAAAACCATTAGCAGAACGGCCCGACGTGAAAAACAAACCGTACGGAACGCCGTTGGCGGCCATCGTGTTCGTTGTCTCCCGCGAACGAGAAACCGCGGATCGAGCCCGCGTGCGTAACATAGGAAGTATCGTGTTGTCGCGTCGCGTTCGTTCCGCCGCCGACCGTCCGTTACCGCGGTCCGGGCGGAGCCGCGCCGACGTTTGATAACAATGACAATAGCCGCGGCGATAACGGCGCGACGCATTCCACTGGCGTTTCTTGTTTACGGTACGTTTACGAGAAGGCAACACCCGTCGCTGTGTTTCCGCAAACGCTTGACGGTCCAACCGCGGAACTCACGTTTCTCGCGTCTGCCGAAACCGTCCGCGACGACCCCGTCCCGATTTCCAGTACGTTTTGATAATCCCTCCACAGTTTTCCTCGACGTCCGCGGGCCGCCGTTCGTTTTCCGGGATGAAGCGTTTCTCGGCCGTTCTCGTGCTGTTCGGCGCGCACCTGGGTAAGTGTGATTCGTGATGAACGGCCGTCGTCGCGTTCGAGTAGACGCGTCCGCGTTGTGCGCGGTCGACGTATGGGCGTGTAGTCGACATACAACGGTGTTCGACCGACGTTGCCGTACCAGTACGCGTACATTCGCAGGGGCGAGCTTAGGATTTCTTCGGAACGCCGATGATTATGTAATCGGTCGTTGTTAGAAACGACCTCTAAGTTCGGTTCGATTGATTTCGTTGAAAGTTTTCTTAAATTGACCGACCATTATGCACGATGCTGTGCACGTACACAACGTCGTCCACTTGTCGAAATCGGTACACAAACGTTTCTGAAAAACATTTATAAAAATCAACACAAATTCAAATGTTGCTAAACACGTTTTAGAAAATATTCATACCATTATTTTTAATACTTATAACGACTTCGACATTTTAAACGTACAGAATAATATTTATATAAATTCAGTTTTGGAAGCATTACACATTTATAAAAAAGTTAAAAGTAATATTTTGTATCAATATATATATTTATATATTTATTTATTAACAACATGCCATAATTGTCCATGTTACATTTAATACAAATTTTACACAATTTCTTTGCTTTTATTTATTTATTTTGGTTTGGCTCTATGTATTTTTATTGTAATAATTAGGAAACAAATTTTATTGTAATAAAAAAAATCAATGTATTTACATATATATGTACCAATTTTTCTTAAAATATGGAATAAAAAATCCAAAATATGTAAATATCACCAAAAATTATTAGTATTGAAAATTACAAAAAAATTATTTTATAAATATAAATATTAAATAAAAGTAGTACAAATGATGTAGGTATATAAAACTACGAGTATTATTCCGGAACAAATCAATGAGCAACAACATATTGCTGTAGGTTTGCAAATAAAAAATTGCGATTTGGTCGGAGTATACTCTTGTATTAACTAAAACACTATTCCACGTCAACAATGTGATAGGGGTGTAATTCATATTTACTATATCAGAAGGAGTGAATTCAATGTCCAGAGATCCTTCTTGTTGATTTTTTCCTATTAAAATATCTCTGATGATTTTAATAGTTTGAAATTCAAAATTTTTTTCAATTATATTGGCAAATTTCTTTTTGACTATTCTTCCATGTGCCCTTGAGTTTTTTCTAATTTATCTGCAGATTTGTCTACAATACTAATACTTTCTATTAAAGACATATTTTTAGTTTTCATTTGTTTAATTGTCTGAATCAAAAAACAAAAATTTGCAGAAATGTATGTCAAGTTGTATTTTAAATTGATATTTTGCATTAGTGAATTTGCTTTTTCAATAACTGCGGCTGATTCAGTATCGAAATTTGAAATAACATTTTTTATTTTGTCAAAATGATCGCGATAGTATTGGTTAGCTTCAATCCATGTACCCCATCTTGTTATGATAGGTTTAGGAGGTAAATTAAGATCTGGATTCATTTCTTTAAATTTTGAAACACGACTTGCTACGTAAATGCCATTTAGATAACGTACAAATTTGGTGGTCGTAAAAAATGACTAATCTTGTTGTTTTAGACGGAGCAGATAATATTTTTCGTCGTCAAAAATTAATGAAAAAATCAAAAATTACTAAAATATGTACAAAATATGTACATTTTTACCAAATATGTAAAAATATGTATTTATACCAAAATATCTAAAAATACGTAAAATAAATTTGGGTTTATTTCAATTAGAATGATCTACATCGTACACATTTTTTATCAGATTTAAAATATCTCATTCCAATAAAAATATATATTTACAATAAAATCCGTTCCCTAGTAATAATCATAATTTTGTCTGTACATTCTTGTTCATCTTCATTTTTAACTTTTGTTGAATTTTCTTTTTCACATTGTACATGACAATGAATTTCAGTTTAAAACCGGTAGTTAATAAATACATTTTATACAATAATTCTATTTGTTTTTTAATATATTTTATAATGCTCATTGGCTTTGTTTTATATATATATATATATATAAATATATAAATTTTTTTTATTTTACAATTTATTAGTTATTGCATGAAAAGGTATTTATGTATTATATATAATCTCTGCCAAGATTATTAAGTGTTCGATTTCTGTTGAATAAATTATTGTTAATTTAATTGTTCATTCGTATTTTGTGAATTTAATTTAATTACATTACTTTTTAAATATAATATTTAACACCTATATTTTATTGCTTTACGTTATGCTATATTATAACTTTTATAAGTTTTAATTTCAAACACTGAAACAAATATCTATACACAAGTATTAGACAACCTATACACTATGATTTTAACAGTCCAATGAACTATATGATGTGATTATATAATGGGAAATTATGTAGTCTATAATATCTCAAGAGAAATCAATGTTCTAATAAATAAATGAATAATTTCAACATAATGTGTTTGTTGAGTACATACAATTATCAAATACCTATGTTTAATTATTTCAGAAACTAATATATTATTAAAATGTTAATTTTTATACATTTATTGAGTTGGCAGTTGTCTTATGCCTACTCCAAATAATTTTTTTTATACATTATATATGTTATTCATTACAATAAATACTAATTACACAAAGTGAATACATTGTTCAAAGTCAACATTTATTTTTAGATTTGTTTTAATATTATTTAAATTATAAACTGATATGAATAGATAAAAAAAACATAATAAAATTATAATATGGGAACCATTGTTGTAGTTAACTTAATACTAGTGTGAAATTATACTTTTTCAGTATTAAAGATTTAAATAAAATGCATACAAATAATTTGTATATTAAAAATTGTTTATACACAAGTGTCATCAATAGGTGTCGCCTACACTTAGCTTCTCACTATTACAGAGTAGTATTATTAAAATACATATATAATGTCTTGGTTCATTTGCTTCATTGACCTAAATTAAATTAATATTATAGCAAATTGTATTGTTTGAGTTAGTATATGTGTTATATAATAATATACAACATTAGGATTATTACTATACAATTTAACGTTTGTCAATCTGACTATCATTTTTAGTCATTATTGATTATAATTGTGTAATATATACATATACATTACTATTGTCAATTGCAATTGTTTTAGTATGTTCTCAGAGGACACCAACTATATCTCATATTACACAAAAACCGATCAAAGATATTGGCGGTACAGCTGAATTGACATGCTCGGTATTGTATGCAATGGAATTTCCTGTTTTGTGGGTTAAAATCGACAGAGAAAAGGTTACTGAACCCGTTCTGCTTTCAACTGGAAGTACATTGATAATCAAAGATTCTAGATTTTCATTGAGACAAGATATTGACAGCACTAGTTACACATTACAGGTATTAACACATTTACATATAAATCGTCATTATAAATTATTCTTAAAAACACTGTTATGATTTTATTACCAATGTGATTGACATTTAAAAATAATTCCAGATTAAAGACATTCAAGAAACTGATGCTGGTTTCTATCGATGCCAAGTGTTGCTCGGATTGAATAACAAGATATCTGCCGAAGTCGAGTTAGAAGTGCGACGCCCTCCGATAATTTCTGACAACTCCACTAGGTCCTTAGTCGTTAACGAGGGACAACCCGTGAAATTAGAATGTTATGCTGGTGGCTTTCCAATCCCAAGAGTTTCGTGGAGACGTGAAAACAATGCGATTTTACCAACTGGCGGATCAATTTATAGGTAAAATCACTATGATAATAAACAATTATAAATACCCAGTAATATTTATTTTTAAATTCAAATTTCATTTTTTCAGAGGTAACATTTTGAAAATTGCTTCTATAACGAAAGAAGATCGTGGAACATATTATTGCGTTGCTGAAAATGGTGTTGGGAGAGGCGCTCGACGTAATATTGCTGTAGAGGTGGAATTCGCCCCAGTCATAACTGCTCCTAAACCTCGGCTTGGACAAGCTCTACAGTATGATATGGATCTTGAATGTCACGTCGAAGCATATCCTCCACCAGCTATCATTTGGCTAAATAATGGAATACAACTAACCAACAACCAACATTATCGGTAAATTTCAATAAAAATATTGTGAATATGATTAATTCATTTGATTTTTTTTTTTTTTTTGGAATGTTTAGAATATCACATTTTGCTACTGCAGATGAATTTACAGACACTACTATACGTATCATCACAATTGAGAAACGTCAGTATGGTGATTATATATGCAAAGCGTCCAATGTCTTGGGAACTGCTGAAGTCACTGTTAATCTTTATGGTACATATAATTTTGTTTTGTAATAAACATATTCATTTGAATGGTGAAATAAATATATATACACATATAGTAGTAATAAGTATATTTAAGTAGAATTGAATTAAAATGTCTTGGGGTAGTATTTCATATGTGGCTTAAACTATTGCTGTAAATCAGAATTTCATTGTAAACTTCAAATTTAAAATGTATTGAGCTTTTTTAAATTGAACTATATCTAAATATATAGTTTATCGGTTATCAGTGTTGTGTTATGCAGTTTTTATTATTACAATAATCTTAAACCTATTTTAATTTTTAGATTATTTAAATATTCTTTTATTTTTATTTTCCTAAAATCACTATTTCTAGGGACTTGAAATTTGTAACAAAAATTAGTTGTAGGTAATATATTTATTGACAACGTTATAAAATGTTTGTATTTTTAACAGATTATGAAATAGTTTATGGTTATTTTATTATAAAATTAATATATCTACATATAAAATAATCTAACCTTATAGATTTTAAATTTAAAAATGAATTATTTAAAATAATAATTTCAATTGTCAATATTTAGTTTAAAACATTGATATAAAACCATAGAATATAATTTTTAAAATACATTATTAGGGGTATCACTTAAATACATTGAAATACATGCAGAAATTTAATCTGAACATAAAATAATACACTCAAGTTTAATAAAGCTATAGCTTAAGCTGTATACAAAATACTGATCATCAGTTTCCTAGCACACTAATTATGAAAAAATGAAATTGTTTTCTTTATAACTAACAAAATTAATTTATATTTATTATATTTTATCAGATTTATTTACAAGGTTAAATGATTGTTTGTATAAATTTGTATCATTTTATTTCTAAGATCTACTAAAAAATTGTATTTAATATTTAATATAATAAAAGTTAATGTATAATGTTTATTATTAATTACTGTGATTTATTTGTTTTGTAGAAACTATAATACCAGTATGTCCACCAGCTTGTGGACAACAGTCAGCACACATGAGAAATTTGAGCATCAAAAAAGCTAGTACCAATATATTCTTGATTGCTGGATATTTGTACATACAGTATTATTTTTAAATGACTTCACATATATAATTAATTAACCATTGGACTTTATGTTTAAATGATTCTGTCTCTAAGAACAAATTACTTGGAAATAATGAGCTTATGTAATTCCCAAGGGTTGTGACACACACACACACACACAAAAGAACAAATTAATTATGTATATACAGTTTATTTTTAGCAATTAGTAAATAGTTTTTTTAATGTAATTGTACTTAGCATTATAAAATTTTTAAGTTTAAGTGCACAATAATTATACAGCAAAAGATTTTTATCTGTTTGCTTCGACCATTGGTAAACATAGACTTGGATCTGAAAATAACTTTTGATCTATATTTTTGTAAGGTTTTTTATGTACCTACCCATTTTTACACATTTATTTTGATAAACCTAATTATAATTTATATTTTACCATATATTTTAGTATTAATTTCTTAGTAACTCTTCCACATTCTTTCTTTTCTACAAAAAAACTGAAATATTATACTAGAGATAATTCTAAATGCGTGCATGAATGTTATGACATTTTAGTGATGATGTAACTATTATTAGGCTTGAAATAATTGTAAATCAAAAAATACAGTAATGTAAAGCACACAGTATTTTGGTGTAATTAACCAAATTTACAAGTCTAGGTTAAGATTTCTGAAATAAGGTCCTTCCAGATTATATTATATAATCATTTTTATAGAATTGACTGAAACTAAAATTAAAACTTTATTAAGAAACAAATGTATAAACACAATATAGAGATTGTTAATGGTGATTGTTTGTCTGGCCTCTACATAAGTTGATGATGTATTAATATTTTTAATTTGATGTCGATTAATCAAACTTGAGACTATTCCAAAGGATATTCAGTTTATTGTGCCAACTGGTTATAGAATTAAAATTGTGTTTTCGAAAAATTTAATAATGACTATGTTATGAGTTGTAAATTATTTTGTATCAAAATTCAAACAGAATTTTGAATTAAATTAAAAGTGATTTAGAAATTACTTGTTCCACATTTTTTTTCTGTTATAAATTGTAATATAATTTTCTTAAAATAGAAAAAATTTCAATATTTATTTTGAATATTGAAGCTTGTAAAAATCAAATCAAATGCAATTTTTAATATAAATTAGAACATGGAATATAATATTAATAGCTAAATGCAATAAGAGCAAAATGTGATGTTTATTAATTCATGAGCCTGGCATATTTGAATGAAGTTTTGACTTTTTCAATACTCTATATTTTGTAATACCTGTAAGAATATATTTTATTGGAATTATTTGTTCAGTTAATTGAAATAAAATTGGTTTTAACCACTTATATTTTTAAAGACATTGAAGTACTGGATTATTCACCATATTATTTTATTGGAAATATAAATTATTATTTCCTTTCACAAATGACAGTGTCTTGAAGTATTTAAATATTTTTGTTAGTATTCCATAATTATTTAATAAAATATTTTGAATACAATTTGTTGGTATTGAATTCAACAATGTTTGATTATTTATTATTGTTATTGTTATTATTAGTATTATTATTATTATTATTTATTATTGATTACTTTTATTTTTACAACTCTTGTTGGAAATAATGTTGTTGCTTACTCAAACTAAGTGTCAATGTGACAACTGGCAAACTTTAATAATTATCGGAACGTTGCTAGTTATTGCTTGTCATAATTTTCTATCGTGTAAATATGAGATATAATTTACACTAGCAATCATCAACAACTCTGATCATGGTGAACATTGTCTATAGGTTAGACAAAATTATATTAATTTTTCTTTCAAATTTATGAAACAATTTTAATATTTGAAAATTAAAAATATTATTTAATAAATAAAAAAAAACGAATACTATATATACTACAATAATAATAAAAAAAAATCACCCAGAAAACATACAACGATGTCGGAAAATGAATAAAACGACCATTTTGTTTGGCGATCGGACGAAAACGGTTTTACGCGTGCGTTTTTTATTCGTGTTCAGACGTAATTGTACTAATAAAACGATACGAAACAAAGAACTTCGACTCGAATTTCTTTCATTTGACCTTCACCGTCTAATCTCGTTCGAAGTGTTTGGACGCAACGACCGCGTAGTAACAACGTCGTTCGACGACCAACGGCCGACGAGTTGCGCTTATCGAAACGTTGCCTCGTGATATGGGAACGTTATCACGGTCGCGGTCATCGATCCCGTCCAGGCCGATCGGCGTTCGTTGTCTTACCGTGAGTTCGTAGTGCTGATCGTGTCGAGCTCATCGAACAGCCAAACATTACGTAACTGAAATATACGGTCAATGTCAGCCGAGGGTCTTCGTCGCGTCGTACGTCGTTCGTGTCGATAACAATGTCGTTTGTTTCATAAGTGTGATTTCCGTTTTTTGCTTTACTCAAAAATGTGGAATAATCTGGACAAATCGCACAGTAAGTAACAGCACCACAAAATCGTATTGTTATTATTGCACACGACTTTTCATCGTACTCCCAAGCAAAGCGAATATGTTGTGCGTGGTTTTCTTTTCGTTTGCCAACACCCGTTCGCGTAGCAGTGCTCCGACCATCGTTACTTGTGTCCGGTCGTTGACTGTGCGCGTTTGACACGTTTATGGATGTTCCTGGTGGTTTTCTCGAACGCCATGCAAATGACGTATCACACTTTTGTACGGTATTTTAGAGCTGAACCGAAGCCTAGACTTGAGCTTACAGTTTCAATTATATTTCAAACATTTCCATTAAAACGGTTAGCATTGATTACAACCAACATTTGTGGTTTTTATTTTTATGTTATACTTGAAGAAATCATATTTCTATTGTCTGATCTAGCAATTGGATTGATAACATTTAAAATACTATATCATTTTTATGATTATGCAAAAATAATGTGAAATTGTGAGTTTCTTTTTGTCCATCGTACTACAATAATAAACTAATTGGTTTTTCAGAAGTAAAATTTGAAAAACATGTACAGACCTACAAGAAGTTATTAAAGAGTCATACTAAAAGATTAAAAGATATACGTTTATTGAAAAACAGTCTGTTTATCTCTAAGCCTCCTATCAGTGTTAAGGTAAATATTATTTTTTTGTAGAAGTTTTTACATCATCAAGTTAACATGCAATCATTTATGTAAATTATTGAGTATGCAATATATTCAATTTAAATAGAGGTTAAGTATAATTTAGTTGGATTTAGAGATTTATCATTTATTATTAAATTAAATCTTAACTACAATTTCAGTTTTTTGTAATGATGGGATTTTGCTGTTAGGTAGTTGGATATAACAAATATGAGTGGCAATGACTTCTCAGTAATTAAGTATGAGATTAACTTTTTTTCACATATACTTAGCCTCTATTTCAAAATATAAAAGATTGAAAATCACAACTATATACAACATATTTTCATCAAAGTAATTAAAAAGAAAATCAGTTTTGAAACGAGATAAGAAATAGGATTAACAGTAAATAAACAATAATGACAGTAGGTAACAGGAATACTATAAAGCAATTTTTTAGTTCAGTGAAAGTGTCAAATTCAGAAGAAAAATATGAGAAAATGGAAGTTTTTGGTTTAATATTTTAGTAGTCTATATCAAATTTTAGGAATCATATAAATATATAAAAAAAAAAAATGAAATTTGATTTAATTAATTTATATTATAGTTATTAGTTAATTATAAATGTGACATTTATGCTACTATAAATGTACAATTTCAATATTTCAGGTTGAAGCAATTGATAATGTAACACTTGATGAATTATTGGACATCGATAATAATGTTTTAAGCATTATATTAAAAATATTTTCAACTTTAAACTCTGAAATATTATATTTGAAAAATGATGTTAAAGTGAAATTATTTAATTCGATACTTTATTATGAAGAATGTGGTAAAATAAAAGTATTATAAATATCAAAGTGTTTATTAAAATAGTTTGTATTTATGTTAATTAGATGAAGAAATATCCACTGAAGGATTAATACAAATTAAAATTAGTACATTTTTAAAAGCATTATTGGAGCTTTCAAGTTTTGTTAGACATTGTGAATATTTGCTAAGTGAAATTCATTATCAGCTTGTTAATATTTTTGAATTTCAACTAATATCGGCTGATATACATTTTCAGGTAATAAATATTTTTGATCTTTGTTAACTATAATAATTGATTATTGTACATTTTATATAATACTATAATTATTAAACTATTAAAAATGAGTAGGAATAAATATTTATATTTTTCAGACAAATGATGTATTCTCAGACCTGAATACAAAGCTTTTATATTATTTTAAAAACCCTTATAAATGAAGCATAAAATTTCATACACTTGTTTTTAATCTCTTGGAACAAAATGTATTTAAAATAATTTACAAGCTCTGATTATTATTTATTAATTTGTGTACTGTGTATATTTATAAGTATAACAGGGATTGAATCATTGACAATGGTTTAATTTTTATTCTATTTCACTTAATCCAATATTTTCTACGTTATCAACTATTATTTTTATTCATTTAAAACATTTTATAGGGTATTTTTGAATATATAGGCGATTTATTATATATTTTCGTTGAATTGGATAAACTTATTACATCACAGCCTGTATTGCAACAACATTGGTTCAAATATAGAGTCACTTTAAATACCGTAAAATTAGATCCAGAAAAATATGATTGTGAAATTGATGATATTGTCCAATTGGAAAACATATGCAATAATATTGAATCTACCTTGCTGACAGGAAAAATATTCGAAGTATGTATAATAAATTATTTTTTGGTTTAAATAAATAGCAAAAATGGCAATATGTATATGTACTTGGCCATACAAAAATTTACTTATGCTCATAAAATATTTTGATGTATTTTTTCCAAACCATTTTACAACCAAATGTTTAAAATAATGTGATAAACCTCTTCCCCACTTTTTTTTGGTCTTAACAGCATTAAATGTATTGAGACTTTTCTTGTAAGCCATCATTGTTATACATACTAGATTTTATATTTAATGTACTTTATAATAATTTATAATGTACTAATTCGAAGGCTAGTGAATGGATAATTAGTTTTTATACCAGTGAAAAACTTTCTTATAAAAGTTTATATACATATTTTTATGTGCAATTTTACATATTGTATTAATTATTTATAAATATGTTTTGCTTTCAGAGTGTGTTAACTTCAGATTTCAACGGAAAGAAAGAAATCAAGTCCTGTGATAATTTTGTAAACCAATTAAAATTTTATTTAAATAATTCTGTACAGCTATTAGGACAGCGTGCATATCAAAAGAATAATGATCCTCTACAAATATGGTCACGTATTTGTTCTACTACAGTATTTTATACTTATATTTTCGGTGTTTTTGACAAGAAATTACTGAAACAATTCATGGATTTGTTAGAAAAAGTATTTACATGTTTTTCTTGTATTTAATTTAATGTGTAATATAAAATACAAGTTTACCTAAGATTATATATCGAATAGGTGAATCATATTCCCTTGGACGGTAATTTGGTATGGAATCCAGAAATGTTTGTATTGCATTTCATAGGGCATTTACTCAAACCAAACAGTGCTAGGCAAAAACAAGAGAATTTGGAAAAATGTGCCATGGAATTAATTGATATAACAAAAAACTTTTCAAAAACCACTGCATGTTATTTACAACAGGTCAGATACATAATTTTCAAAAAAATGTTTATCAATACCCATGGTTTTGATAAGAATTTAATTATTAGTTTTTGATTAGTCATTTTGATTTTCCTTTGTAAATTAATATTTCATAAAACAAAAATGTGTTATTTTCGTGTTTAAAACTATATTTTTTTTATTAATTATTAATTTTTATGTATTCAGGCAATGATTTGGTTTTCAAGAAATGAACAAATAGTTTATCTAAATTTTCACATTTCAAAAATAGATTATATAAATGATATTTATAATTATTTAAGTGAGGTAAATATTTGATTATTCACCATTGTTAAAAACTTAGACTTTGAAAAAATGTATATCATTATATACATACTTGATGTATTTGATTTTGTCATGAAGTTATTTTTTGAAAAATATCCATAATAAATTATAAATATAATTCACTTAGTGAAACTTAAAAAACCTTTCAAATAGATAACTTTTCATCAAATTAATTTTCATATATTATTACTCCTTTACTGTATTCTAATAAAAATTAGTAAATATTGTTTATTAATTATGCAGTAAAATAGTGTCAATGTATCAAAATTAACTTCACAATATTGTATTTTACCATTTCGTGAAAAATTATCTGGTTAAAAAAACGTTTTATCAAGTTGGACATATCTAGATTGTGACAGTGCCATTATATGGATACTTCTCATAAGAACGTTCGTCTCATAAAAATATCAAATACACCAAGTGGACATATTTTCATAAATAGTATGTAAAATAACATTAAATTTGTATTAATTGGAAATCCAAAGTTTCATTGTGTTAATTACACATTTATTTGATAACATTTTGAAGTTTAAGGTTTTTATTGTGATTTAATTATTATTGCTGCCAATTAAATTTATTGAATATATAAATAGGGTATTCAACTGTGTACAGCCATTAGAAGTACGATAATAACTTTTACGAACCTACACAGTACCCTTGGAAAACCACTGATAAAGTCTAACGCTTTATTAATCTGTATATTACTTGAAACTATGAAAAACATTGCTTATGTTTATCAAAAAGATTATATTAAAATGAACAAACTGGTAACAGATATAATTCAATATTTTGAATATTTGTGCCTTTCTATCATTGGCGAAGTTAAAGTAAGAATATTTTTTATGTTTTAATAATATTTTGTGAATAAAACAAATAGTTCAACAAATTTTGTTGTTTAATTAGTTTGTTTAATTGTTCATTTTTGCTTTGCTTTTAAATTTAATATTAATTTTATTAATATGTTTAGGTTTCTTGTGCAGATGACAGAAACTATAATGCGAAAAATGTAGATAGATTGTCTTCTTTAGAAGTATCTGAGAAAATTACTACATGGAGCTCTGGTGAAACATCGACCATTACTAATAAAACTAGCGTTAAATACAGCAATCGGCTTGCAAGCATTTCAAAAAGGCCAACTTTTAACATTAACACAATATTTAAAAAAAATAGAACTTCTACGAATACTTCAAGATAAAATCAAAAATATTTCAGAAATAAGTTGTATGTACTGGCATCGTGTAGTGTTTCCATTATTTTTTAAAAACTTCAACAAACAACACAAATGTTTTAATGGATTGTCGGTATGTTTATTAAATGTTTTGAAAAATCTTATTGGGGTGGTCCATTTGAATTGTTATACTATCATTGTATATAGTATATAATATATATATATATATATATATATATATATATATTATATTATTATTTTATTTATTGAATAATAGAATTAGTTCATAATATATTAAAAATACTATAGTATTTATAATTTTGTAACTTATTATATATTTTTTGTTTTTTGTAGATAACATTTGATTCTTTGAATGATATTTATAATGTTACATATTTTAGTGACAAAACTACAAAACAAAACATATACAATTCTTTCATTGATGAAATTAGTAGTTATTTAAATTATCAGGTAATAACTATTTATATTGATGTAATAATTATAATTATTTATGAAAATATTGAATAGATGTATTTTACAAAATTATTTCATATTAAATATTATTTCTAATTGATTTAAGTTTAATTTTAAAAGTCAAATTAATTGAAAAAGTTGTATGTACACATATAAAAATCACTAATATATTATTTATTTAACTTTTTTTTTTTTAGATTACAAAACCAATGAATCCAAGTATTGAAAATGAATTACGCATTCATGTTATGAGACATGTTCATTTCATTAACACTACACTCAATCAATCGATTGACAATGATATATACATGATAAAACTGCAGCCTTTACAGTTTTCGACTAGTTTTATAGACACTAAATGTTTGTATGATTAATTTCATTTCAATGAGACCAAAAGTACAATTAAGATGTAATTTAATTTGTTTTATGTTTTGTAGATAGGGTAGAAAATTATCTCAGCGAAACGTTTTACGATTTAACAGCTGTTGCACTTCATGATTGGCATAACAATGGCGTGATGAGAACATTGGCTAAATACAAACTGAACTTGGAGACTGTTGATGATAAGTTACCAAATCACACACTGGAACAAGTTAGATAGATATTAAATTTATTTTTGGAAAATTTAATAATATTGTTTTATATGTAATTCATTTTAGGGTTTGGATGTGTTGGAAATAATGAGGAATTTAAGTGTATTTGTATCCAAATATTCATACAATTTAAATAATCAAATATTTATCGAAAATAATAGTACAAGTAAACACTTGAATACAATAAATATTAAACATATTAGTAATTCAATTCGAATACACGGAACAGGAATAATGAGCACTACAGTACGAGTACAATTTTGTTTAGTGTTATTGAATTAAAACATTATTTAATTTACTATGTGCACATATAGATTGTAAATAATAAACTTCATAATTACAATTATCTTTATCAAGAATGTAAATATTTCCCATTAATTTTGATGTTTCTATCATATTTGATAACATAATTAACATTTGCATAATTTGAAAAATAGAATTTCTAAGTTTCTAAACTGTCAATAAATTATTGGCAGTTAAACATATTTTGTACCTTTAATAAAATAATTAAATACTTATAAATTAAACAAGAGAAATGAAAAATGATTTATATCTATAATTAAAATCCCAAAAATTACAAAGTATTTTATTAACAATAAGATAACTTAAATTAAGAAAAAACAAAAATTCTTCAAATAGTACTATTCTATAATACTATTTTTTATATTTACTTATATTTTGCTTTGAATATTACCATTTTTAATTTTAAAAAATCATGTTTAAAATCTATTAAAATCTATTTAATAATATTTAATGATGAGATAAGGGAGTTAAAATCATATTTATATTTTTTTTGTGTTACTGATTTTTGACTAAATATTAACAATTTACTTGCTTTTAAATATTAGTATATATTATAGGAATATTTAAGCTTTTTTAATCATCTACAATCATTATATTTTAACTTCACACAGAATAAACATAATATTAAATTATATCCCAATAATTATTTTAAATTAATACCACCAATTTTTGTGTAACCAATGTAAAAACTAACGTACAGTTTTAATACCGTTTTAATATTTTCTTTGCGAAGAAAGTTGTATTACATATTCCTTATTAAAAATTCTGAAACTGAGTAAAAAATAATTGCAATTTTTAATTAAATATACATATAATAATAATTTAATGGTATCTATTGGTAAATACTATTGCTATGTGTCCAATTTTTAATGACTTTATCACTAATTTAAGGTAAATATTACATATCAACTCCTTTGTGGAAAGTTAAACATGTTATCAAAGTATTTGTACGATGAGCGTTTAAAATCAAAACTCAAAAAAGAAATTGACTTTCTACATGAAATCCAAAAGACTAATAATATGAAATATCCATTTGACCGTGCAGAAAAATTTAATTCCAGCATGCGAAAATTAAGCTTGAACACAAATCAAAACTACATTGATCAATTTAGAGTCCTAGTAACACATATCGGTAAAAAAATTAATCATAACCAGTTATTTACATAATTACCAAAAATATTTCAAGTTGACAACCATTATTAGTGCATGCTCTGATTTAAAGTAACTTTTTCAACTTTTTCTTTTTCAGTCGTGTGTATTAACGATTATTCAAATAAATATGAACTGTTTTCTTTTGCAGGTAACTCCCTCGGTTATGTAAGAATGATTAAGTCTGGTGGTCTAAATTTCTGTTCGATCGCAACTTCATTTATACCAGATCTAAAAAAAACTACTCAGTTTGAAGAACTTTGTAGTAGTTCAGGATTCACTAAACATTGTTTGAATTCTGGACATCACCTCGATAACATTATTCATAATATATGTCAAAATATTGCTGAAGGCACAAACTACTTTAAAGTGATTAAATTTATTTAAATTAAATACTTAACAAACTGTAATACAAATGAATCAATTATGTAATAATAATAATACAAAATATTTTTTGTATTCGTCTAAACATTATGTAAAATATTTTTAAAGATCTAAATTTTGTATATAGTTTTTATAATTTATTATTTGTTTCAGTTATTAATTGATGTTTTTATACAAGTCACAAGAAGTCATAATAATTCACATTTGCATAATTTCTACATGATTATTCCTTCATTAACATTGAATTTTATCGAACATTCAATAAATTCAAAGGAAAAAATGTACAAAAAAAGTAAAGAATCGACATTTACTGATGATGGATTCGCAGTTGGTAAGAAAATTAGTGATAACTAAAAAATTTTATTATCTACGAGTGTTATTAACCGTATGCACTATTGGTCAATGGTTTGATATTGTACAATATCTATCTTTCCATCACTATTTTTGAATAAAATGTATGGTCACATTGAGTTAAACAAGTTTTGTTTTGTATATAGCTAATATTTTCAAAGCCTACAATCATACAATAATATGTTTATATTAGTCATATATGATTATTCAAATAACAATAACAATATTTAGTTTCATTTTATTTGCAGGAGTTGCCTATTTATTGCGTATACTTGACTTAAACGACCAGTTCGATTCGTTGAGGTGGTTTGAGTCCGTATTCGAGAATTATCAAATCAAATTAAATGTACTAAAAACTCAAGAAATTAAAGCTTTAAAGAATGATACAAAGTTACGACAACCTCTTAGTTTATCTTATTCAAGACTTCAAGTCTATTATAAAGTAAATAAAAATTGTATTATTTGTTGTTTTATTTTGATAATTAAATACAAATTGTATGTTATGTTGTACGTTTTTCAGGAGTTCTTGCTATTATATTATAATATAAACAGCGCCAGTATATTTTTCCAATCAAGAAATATTTATTAAATAGATACATCATACATTGTTTAAAATGTTTATATATTTATACCGATTGTCATGGTCATATTTTGAAAGGCTATATTCGTTAAATTTATTAAGCACGAAATGTTGTTATATTGTAAATTTAATTGTTATATTTTTATACTCAAAATACAATTTTATCTATTAAAAAAATACTATTTTATACAATTATCTATTTATTAAGCATGTGTTAAAGAAATTGGAGTCAATAATAAATTTGTTTTTTAATCTAAGTGTATTACTAAGAGACATTTACATAAATATGTTCCTAATGGTTTTTTTATCATATTTAGTGAATAGTCTTAGGTGATACGAGTAACAAACATTTGAAAAACCCACTACAAACACTATTAATAAACCGGGATTACAAATAGATTAATAAATTGATCAATAATGAAAAATACTATCTAATATAAATATTAACTATCTGATCATGTATTACTTATATACTATATCTATCTATATTTATGTATTATCTATACACTTATATACTGAGCATTTGTTTTGTAGTTTTCTCTGCACAATTATCTTCAATGACAGAGTAAACTATTATCCTATTATCTTCTTTTTGTTTTTTCGCAACTACATTAGTTTGGTCATTCATAAACGATTATTGTATTAAGACTGCAGCAGAGAGAGATTGAAAATTCAAAATACAATTTGAATACTAGTCGTTTTTTCCATGAGACTTAATTTTTTCCGCAATGTAATTTTAATTTTATAAGCGCAATTTATTGAGTGCAAAGCTGTCCAAACCTACTGATTTTCTTTCTCACTGGTTTAACGCAGAGTAATACAGAATATAAAATAATAATATTATTGATCAGATAATGATGAAAAAAAAAAGACGTATATATATTATGTTATATTTATATATAGCATATAAATCGCCGCTTTGTAGCGCATATGGATTCAATATAAAATACGTGAACGTTACGACAAAATTTGTCGATTTCATTACTTTGGACGTACCTTATATTTAATATAAGATACGTTCAAAGTAACGGAATCAAGGAACTACAAGCCAAACTCGTAGACATTTTTCTGAGTTAAATTTTTAATTTCTAAAAAGAAAAATTTAATTTTTAATACGTAAATATTCAATCTGATTTATCTACTATCACAGGTCATACAATTATTGTTACTCGGGAAATTGTTTGTTAAAACATCAATCAAAAAGATGAAACACTAACACATGTTTACTATTTAACGATATGCGATTTCATTAAGAGCGATACGCTGTTTTAGGTAAAGTAACCACGTTGTATATTCCGTAAAACCTCATCTTGAATTACTTCGATCGATACGATTTTATTCAAAAAATATATCCTACCATTCAAATGAAATAACACAAAACGTACGAATAGTTGTAATGTAGAAATTCTATAACGGAACGCAACTAGAACGCGTTTACGGAATCCAATGTTAATTATGTTGCGACTCGAAATACCGATAGCGAAAAAAAACAGAAAACCCTCACGAACCACATAATTTGCATTTATTATTAGAATAATTCGCCTCTAGCTGTTTTTAACATGCACCGACCCACAAAACTATACTAAATCAGAAAAATATAGCGCAATTAAAACTAATTATCATATATCTACACTATATCAATTATGCGTAATAAGGATAATTTTTATCATGCATAATAAGGATTCGCGCACTTTCATATTATTATAAATCTGTTTTCGAATTTTAGTAATATTATTGTAAATTAAAGTAGTTGTTCGAAAATCGTCGACATCGACGTCGTCGCAACGCGTTAGTGCGCGAAATAATATATTTTTTTTATAAGTTTAATTAGTTTTAATAGCTAAATTTTTTTTTTAATGTTCTGGCTCTAATAGCTAAAGGTTTTATTTGATATATTTCGTTTTCCTTTTGCTATTGTTGTAGTTGTACTATTATAATTAATTATAATTTGAACCAGTGTATTATATATATATATATATATTAGGATAGGTAGCAGCTGGCCAGTCTGCGCTAATCTAATTACATGTGAGTATTTTTGTTATATAGTTAATTTATTTAGATAATTATTGTTGAGTTAATAGGTGTAATTATTTATCTGTGTTGCTGTGAGTTATTTTTTATATATTGTTTGAATTATTTGGTATAAAAGCAGCAACACATTTATGTTTGAAATATTTTGGGTTTTTTTACGCACACATATATATATATATATAAAGTCCACTATGTACGGGATGAGTTACTTAATATTATTACCCCCATCACCAACAATAATTGACATAAAAAATTACATGGATACAACATAAAGTTCATTCTTGTTTTTTAATATGCATAAAAATCCACTTTTTTCTAAAGAATATAAGATATTTAAAGAAAAATTTTTTTTTTTAAAAAAACGTGTAATTTAAAAAAGGAAAAATCTGATACGTCTTCGTCCAATTCAATGGGTTGAACGTCATAAATCCGTGAATATTATTCATAATTATTATATATTATTCATATATTATCAAGGGATACGGCAGAAGACGTCTTGGTCGGGAACAAGTCGCTGCCGGGCGAAGCGCTAATCGATATAATGCCGATCAAGACTAAGTTCTATGAAAAACTCATCGCGCATTTTCACGTTGATGCACATTGATAGGTGGGTGAACTCAACAGCTTAAGAATTGTAACGAAATCCAGTTCATACAAATCCAACCCGGATCGAGCTCGATCCGTGTCTCTACAGCTGTGAGAGTGGTACCTGCAGCGGGGGCCTTAGAAACATGCGAGCTACTGTTAGTGCATGCATCATCAATAGGACATGCCTAGAACAATTTGCGCCTCGGTTACTCTACCATTATATAGACCATCAGGTATCACTAGCCATCAGCTCGAGTATAAGAGACACGTAGTTCAATTCACCTTGCTCTTTCCGGTACGATATCCTGACTATGGTATCCTCCGGTGTGATAGTTTAGATTAGGTCAGCAAACCGACGGCATGAGGCAAGCGCACCGCTGATCACCTGTCGCACTTTCTATATGGTAGATGCCACACCCTTTGAAGGAATTCTCTCTCCGGATTCACCCCTTCCTCCATCCACAACTAGACAATTCTTAACGGAATATTATTAATTAAATTTAAAATTTTTTATTCAAATTAAGTTATGGTTCTTAGGGCATTTAGGGTAAGGGAAAAAGAAAATAGAGAGATTAAGCAACTTCATAAATATTTTAAAATTTAGGTAGCTGGCAACACAACTTTTTAGAAGTATATAATTTAATTATATAAATTAATAATTCAAAACATAATAGTAATCCCAAATAAAGTACACAGCCCATTAATTTTTATTAATTAATCTTCATCATTGGGTGGGTCTGGACTTAGTAAATTGCGGAACATACATGATGTGATGGAGGCACTAGTATCATTGTAATGCATGCCTGGAGTCTCCAAAACTAGAAAGAAAAGTAGAATTATAATACATTATGATATAACTAATAAATACAAATTATAAAAAAGGATAACTTTATATGACTATTTAATTATAATCAAGATCATTATTTCGGTCAATGTATTTTTACGTCAATAATGAATAATAACTTGATTACAAAAAAAGTTTTTGAAATTAAATTCATCAAAGAATTGTATCAGACAATTTAATTAGAGTGCAAATTTATTTTTGTTTTCTATGTTTATCATATCAGGTATTGATATACCTGTTTAGTTTTGGTCATTATCGCGAGGAAAATTTGACCCATCAGATGATTTCGGTGATGGAAAGACATTATATTCATTCATATTTTGAGCACCGTAAGGATCTAGGAAAAAAGAAATTTAAATTTAAATAAATTTAAATAAATTTTTTATCTATTGTAAATTAACGCAATTCGGTTTCTTTTAAACAGTGAAACATAAAAAATATATAACATTATTATGAGAACACTATTTACAAAAGAAAGGTTAGTGTGGCTTTGGCAGATATGCATAATTAATTATTATTAATTATGAACATCAGTTTTATTATTGGGGCATTATTTGCGAAATTGAACGGACCCACTGCGAAGTAAACTGATCCCTGAAGCCTAGTGCTACCTGAGGCTTGAATACAGAGTCGTTCTAATGAACGGAGTGCATCGATGTTCCTTCAATCAATCTCTGAATACAACTACGACATTTTATGACATTGTGACATTTTTTTTTAAGAACCGAACTGAAATCACAACCGATAAAATCATTACGGTTCCAATCCTTGGTTTAAATTATTAATATATTATGCCTAGAACTTTTATGAATTGAATTATTATATATCTTATTATAATGAACATTATTCTTAAAGATATATTAGTTGTTCAACGAAAGCATACAATAATAAACTGAACTTTTTCTCTGGGAACAAATGAAATATATTCTCTGGTTATTGACAATAAACAGTGTAAATTAACAATGTGACCCTGCAAAATATAAATTTCAAGTCATTATAATATTATTACCATTACCTGTTTGATAGTGGTCGAAATTCGGTAAACCGTAGTTTTGGGTGCTACTATAAGCATCAGCATTTGTATGTGGTAAATAATAGTTTTGACTTGTATTAGGGTTAACGTATTGATAACCTGCTGTATATGAATAATGGAAAAGAAGAAATTAACAACAAACATTTAATATTGTTAGCGTTAATTATATATGAATAGAGAATAAGTAAATATGTCTTAACTAGAAATTGATAATAGGATGTATAATATTCAATAGAATGTAAAGTTTTTATTAATGCCTTTGTGAAAAGGAAGAAGATACTAAGATATGTGATATTGCTATGAAGTCATTATTAGAAAAATATAATGGTATTATTTTGTTTAAAAATAACTTCAGTGTTTACTGCGAGCGTAACAGGAAAACCATTATCCTACACTTAAATATAGATGATTATATTATATCATTACATTTTTTTAATAAAACAATAGATAATAAAAATTTTATACAAAAACACACTAATCTAATGAATACTGGAAAAAAGTATAATGAATACAGACATATTTTCAAAGTAGTGTAATTTCTATATTAAGGTTTCTAGCTAGGAAATTTATATTTATTTTGTAATTGTAAAAAACCTCTCATATATTTATGTTCTATGAAAATGTTTTATTGTTTGATAATTCATGTATAGAATATTTGTGAATTAAACTATATTTCTTATTACAATGAGTGTTATTCTTATAGAACCATTTGTAGTTCAACAGGAGTATAAAATTTAGAAGTGGAACAATTACACATTCTTAACAATTATTGACAAACAGTTTAAATTGGTAAGGTAATCCTGCAAAAAGTAGAAAGCAACTCATGAATATAATATTATTGATCATTACCTGCTTGGAAGGGATCGAAATTGGGTAAGTTGCTACTTGGCACAGCACCAAACGTGTTTGGTAATTGAAGGTAATAGTTTTCATTAGGATCACCAATCTGACCACCTTCTGCTGCGTCTGAATAATGCAAAAGAAGTAATAAACAACGAATTCTTTGGATTTAATTACATATAAAAAAAAAGTAGAAGAATATTTCTCAATTACATTTACTTAATATGATGGCTAATATTCAATAGGAAATAATATTTTAGTTAATGTCTTTATAAATATAAAAAGTTACTAAGATATGTGATAGTGCATTGAAGTTATTTTAGTTTACTAGTAAAAAGAATATAATAGTTTGACTTTGTTTGAAAATAAATTCAGTAGATATTGGGGGAGTAACAGAAAAAACATTAACCTACAAATCAATATTTACGAGTTTATTATATCAGTTCATTTTTCTAATAAAACATTTATAATTATTTTATAAAAAAAAATCACACATATCTAATTAATATTGCAAACGAGGAGTATTGAATAATGATCATTTAAAAAAAAATATTTCTATAACGATTATAAGACTTCTATAAAATAAATATTATATTTAATTTATAATTGTAATAAATCTTTCAGATATTCTTGTTTAAAAAAATTGTTGATATGTTTTATAAATTATATTTAGAACTTTTGTGGATTAAAATCTCATATTCCATATAAAAATAGACGTTTTTTTGATATAGATATTAGTAGTTCAACAATAGTATAAAATATTGAAGTAGACCTATTCTATGGAAACAATTGAACTATGTGTTACTGAGATATTCGATACTGCTATACAGCCATTAATAGAAAAATATAATGATATGATTTTGTTTGAAAATAACTTCAGTGTTTGTTGCGAGCGTAACAGGAAAACCATTATCCTACACTTAAATATGTATGATAATATTATATTTTTACATCTCTTTAATAAAACAATAGATAATAAAATGTTTATACAAAAACACACTAATCTAATGAATACAGCAAAAAAAAAAAAAGTATATTGAATAGAAATATATTTTCCAAATAGTATAATTTTTTTAACGATTATAAGACTTTATTATTGATCTATATTTATTTTGTAATTATAAAGAACCTCTCATGTATTTATGTTCAAAGAGTATGTTTAAATGTTTGGTAATTCATGTTTAAAACATTGGTGGATTGAACTATATTTCTTATTATAATGGACGTTATTCTTATAGAATTATTTGTGATTCAACAGGAGTATGATATATAAAAGGGGAGTTTTTCGCTGAAAACAATTAAATATCTTTAATAATTATTGACAGACAGTTTAAATTGATAAGGTAACCCTGCAAAAAATAGAAATCAACTCATGAATATAATATTATTGATCATTACCTGCTTGGAAGGGATCGAAATTGGGTAAGTTGCTACTTGGCCCAGCACCAAACGTGTTTGGTAATTGAAGGTAATAGTTTTCATTAGGATCACCAATCAGACCATCTTCTGCTATGTCTGAATAATGTAAAGGAAGTAATAAACAACGAATGTTCAAATTTTTTGGATTTAATTACTTATGAATAGAGATTGGGGAAATATTTCTTAATTACATTTATTTAACATGATGGGTAATGTTCAATAGGAAATGTTTTAATTAATGTCTTTGTATACATAAAAAAAATATTTAGATATGTGATATTGCTATGAAGTTATTTTAATTTACTTGTAAATGAACATAATAGTTAGAAAATTTTGTTTGAAAATAAATCCAGTTGTAACTGGCAGAATGACAGAAAAACCATTACCCTACAATTCAATATTTACAAGTTTATTATATGACTGCATTTTTCTAATAAAAAATGTATAACTATTTTATAAAAATCACACTGATCTAATTAATATTGCAAACGAGAAGTATTGAATTAAGATCATTTTAAAAAGAATTATAATTCCTATAACGACTATAAGAGTTCTATGATATATAATTGTTAAAAATCTTTCAGATATTCTTGTTTAAAAAATGTTTTTATGTTTAGTTATTTACGTTTAGAACTTTGGTGGATTAAAATCTCATATTTCATATAGCAATGGACGTTTTTATTATAGAGACATTAGTGGTTCAACAGTTACATAAAGTTTTGAAGTAGACTTTTTTCATGGGAACAATTGAACTATTTTTTTCAATTATTGACAACATTGAAAAGTGATAAGGTGGCTATGCAAATATATAAATCAAATTATCGTTATAATATTATAAATCATTACCTATTTGGTGTTGGTCGAAATTAGGTAAAACTTGGCCGACATTGCTAACTTCGCCATAAGCAAATGTATCTTGTAAATTATGTCTTGTATTATGATCGATGTACAGTTCATCTCTTACTACGTATGAATAATGTGAAAGAAGAAATAAGCATCAAATATAAAAATTTGTTTAAGTTAATTTTAACATTTGAATAAAAATCAATTGAATTTGAGTTATACTAAATGTATTTGGTAAATGAGGGTAATTTTATGCATTAGGATTACTACCACTTCCTGCTGCGTATGAATAATATAAATAAGACATATACAACGAATAATACAATTTGATAAGTTTGATACAATAATAAAGGGATAAAGAGAGTATTTCTTAACCAAATACAGTAAATTTTTTGGCTAATGTTCAATAGGAAATAAAGTTTTGAATAATGTCTTAGTAAATATCAAAAAGTTACTAAGATATGTGACATTGTAATGGAATAATTTTAGTTTATTTGTAAAAAAAATAATGATATGATTTCATTTGAATATATTTAAATAGTACATGAGGAGGGAACGGAAAATCCTTAACCCTGCACTTCATTATGCACTACATTTTCCTAATAAAATTGAAGTGGATGTGTTGCTAGTACGTACGGGTTATTTGAAACTTTTTTCCGAGTGGTGAAGTTAGAGGATTTATAGGTTTACATAATTAATAATATTAATTATAGGATTAATTATAGGAGTACGGTAGATATTAATGGCTTATAGTAACTAAAGTAAGAAATGTATTTTGTGATTGTACAGAATCAAGAAATCGTTTGCAAATATTATGTAAGGTACTGCTTGACTCGGTTGTTGGTATAATTGGATTGCTATTCGTGAATAAATTGACGTTTTCACCCAATTAAGTAGCTAATGAAGCGGTCTTTTGATGCCATATTTTCATTGATATATTTACTGAAAATTATGGGTATTTTTTCTGCTTATATATTTTGTACTAAGTATACGGTATTGATGAACTATTCAAAAAATAAATTATATTATTAATGTGTTAGTTTGAAGTAATAAGTACTGCTACAACTATGATAACTTGTCCGTCTGACCTTAAACATACAACAACATAAAAGTCACCAATTTTAGTCGATAAAAAATTGAATAACTGCGATTTTCCTGCCGTTGCGTAACTTGTTGGAATGACAATTTTAGTTGTATTATTATTATAATTATTATTATAACAATTACTCCTGCAAATCGAATTGACGATTGCTTATACATGATGATACATTTGATATGATACAAATTCGTATTCGCATATGTATGTATGTCTTCGAAGAAATAAAAAATTTGGAATTTTTAAGGATAGTGTCCATAATATCTGTTGAGTGAGCTCTAGGACTTTGACAATTGAGACTATAAGTTGAAAATACTTATCTTTAGTGATTTATAAAATTATTTATTGGTTGGTAAATTATCTCCTGAGGGCAGGTCGTTGAATTCTTCACAAAGACGTCACGTGAAATGTGATGGTTTTTTGTGTCTAATTAGAGATTACGATTTATTGTGGCAATCATTCGTCATGTGCAAAACTATCATACTATCTTTATACAGAAATATATTTAGGTTGGTTACAATTTTTTTGTCCGACTTATTTCGTGTCGCAAATTTCGTGCAAAATTACGGCTACCGCTACAAATATTATTACAGTAGAGTTTCGTTAATCCCGTTATCGATAGTCCGAACATCCCCTAAATCCGGACAAGATACATTATAATGTAAAAAAAAAAATACATTTTGAATTTTTATAATAAGGTGTTTTTTTTTTTATATAAAATATTAATTCGTAATTTGAAAAATTAGATAAATATTGTAGTATTGCGACTGGAAAAGTCATTTTTATTACAAGAAAAGTTAATTAAAAACCTTATCCACTTAAACCTTGTTTTACAGCTATTTTAAACGTCATTTCATTTTATTCGCTTTTTTGATAATTCGGATAGATTCCGATCCCATCAAGTCCTGATCAGCGAGATCTGCTGCATTTCCTTATTCGCCTCTACAATTATTATTACTTCCGTCACCTCTGTTCCGATACAATCGCTGCTTCCGCCATTCCGACACCACCGCATCAGGAAATACGATTAATACATAATGAGTCATTGGACTGGTATAAATCATAATGGGCCACAACTAACAGCAACTCCCAAAAACATATTTATGGTTTATTTTTTTTCCATGCAGCTGAGAACATACAGTACAATTAACATATTGTTTATTACTATTATCAAACAATGTAAATCGTTATTTTTACTTGGAAAATGAAGACAAATACTTAATATATAATTATTAGTTAGTTGATTCTTGCTATTGATAAAGAGTGTAAATCGTTGTTGTAACACGGAAAAAACATTTATTTAATATATAATTATTAATTACCTTGTTTGTTTAGATTGATATTAAATTGGGGGTGACCTTCGGCGGTACTTTGATCAATGGTATATGTATATTCAATTGATGTATCGTGACAATATTTTTTTGGTTCAAATGCTTCGGAAAGATCTAAAAAAAAATTAATAAATTACGTATTTTCAAAATTAATCACGTATAATCGGAATTTTTTTTGTTTAATATTAATCGTTATAGGATATAATTAATATAATGTTGGAAAAAAGTCGATATTATTATTTATTAATGTTAAATTATGATACTTACTAATATGTGGTTTACATTTTTGAATTAAATAGTTAAAATATTCATTTATTATATCTAAAAAGGAATGTTAATATTTATGTTTTATTAATTTTATTATTACAAGTATTCTATAAGATACTCATAATTTTGTGTAATCTACAAAATTCTACCTAATATAAATACAATTGACCCATTATTATATCAAATTACTAATTATAAATTTCTTGTATTTTTTAATAATAAAAATTGTATATTCTATATTATAATTAATCGAACCTACATTTTTTTTTAAATAAAATACTTTATAATTATATTTAGTACAAAAACTCTAATTTTTCAGTTCATACTTACAGTTATTATCAGGAAATATTGTTGCAAGTACATCTTTTAAAGGAATAATAACAACAGTTACAAATTAATATATTCCCTTCTTTATACAATTATAAAAGATCGTTAAGCAGTAGGATAACTGAGAAGTGCATTGAACTACAACTAACATTTTTAAACATGTAAAAACAAAAAAAGTAAATACGAGACAAGTTATTATTATGAATTATATTTTCGACATAGGGAAACGATGATATCAATAGATGTATGAATTATGTTAGAAATACTAAATTTATCTAAGATAGCTAATGAATTATTTCCAATACTGTTTTTATTGAACACACTACTACAAAAACATTAATTTTCTTTATGTTTTGTCAAAAATCTTAATATTAAATTATTGTTTTTTAATGATTTAATTTTATACTATATTATTATCTATTTTAGGAAATGTAAATTACTTACCCAGATTAAAGTAAGGATATTTTAGAGCTGACTTGGTATCATTAAAATCTAAAAAGCAAAAAATACTTTAAATTTCTATTAGCACATTGCGTACTAATTGTAAGTTATAACCTTAAATAAACGTCATTGTCTTTGACTAAAAATTGTCGTTTCAATTAATATTAATAATTGTTAATGTAAAACAAATTTCTTACTGTCAAAGCCTGCCTTTTGCAACATAACTAGAATATATTAATTGTACATTTATTTTATTAACAGATGTAAAAATACAATTTCTGTTACATATTGACTGAATATGTTTATAGAATTTAATTAATAGATCGACTTAATTAAAAACGTGTGTTTTATTCTAATTATACATAATTGGCATAATCCAGAGTATGGACACAATTAGATAATATTACATTTTTCGTATTATACTCAATGAAGTTAAATTATCACTATTGTTATTTTCATGATATTTTTTATGGGTATATTTACCTAAACATTGAGACTCCTGTGATTGGGAATCTATACCCGATTGAATATCTACGATTATAAATATTTAATTCATCACAAATTTTCAAAATAAATATCCAGAATACATGTTTAATTCTAACACCGTAATTCTTAAAATATACACAAACATAGTAGGCAATAAATATGATTTTTGATGTATATATACCATTTAAAATTATCATATTTAAATGGATTTATTTTATCTAAATATGTCGTATTTATATGCAAGGTGTAATTTTCGGATAATACACACAATTCAAATTTGCCTTTTTTCGATTGGCGATTTCATTGCGATCGGACCGGAAAACAGTATTAGTTTGGTCGAAAGTTCGTAAAACTTTGCCCGCATCCCACCGGCTTGCAGTATTATGTAATACGCCGACACACGTTTTTAAACGCACCCATGTCTTGTGCGATAACCGCCAAAAAATGTGTCATCACGCGGCGGAGTCTGACGTCAAGCGACAACATGGATTCGGGGTTTTCTTCATGTGTCCGGCTGTCACTAGCATTGAGTGTATAACCATTATTGATATAACTAATATTATTATTATTAACGAGGCGCCCATTATTTTAAATTGTTCTTTTTTTTGAGTCATAGTTTGTTAAGTAGGTGACCCGAGGAACATTCTACACACCCACAAGAGTCGGGGCAGGTAACCGCCATACTTGTAAGACCCGTGCCGGCGAAAACATAAAAAAAACCATATGTTAAAATGTATTTTTTCTTTTTAACCGATAGCAATTTTCTTAAACAATTTAAATTTAACGTATGCACAACATATAAATTTATCATAGTATAATGTCGAAGTAATAATAATACATTATAATGTAAAAATACATTCTTATAATAAAATCAAAACGTTGAAAGACATGTATGTAGAAATTATAAATGCTAACTTATTTTGTTTTTACACCATTGCATTGGCCTTTCAAGATCACAAAGCACATCTAAAAATTGGATGAATTTATATAATGGTCAATGTTATTGTAAATAATTATCACATATTCTCAAAATAGTTATTATATTTAATAATTAAATAAATATGAAGTCGCCTACTTGATGTAGCTGCAGAAAAGAGATCGTTGTAATATTGACGTACAATATCTAAAACATTTCATTTTTTTCCAATAAGTCTCTCGATTTTTTTTGTACATAATATTCGCTTTATTTAAATATTGACTTCTAACGTTTTTAATCATAATTTCAATCAATATGGGATATGTTGTGTGAAAAAGATTTACCATTTTTTTTGCCTTTGGTTTCCCAGTATATACTAGAAACATAGGAAAAATTAATTTGAATTTTAACTATGTTGACATACAAGAAAAATCTCTAAATTTGCTGCTTGATAATTATTTTCTTATTGCCTCAAACGGTTCTCTAATTTTTTTAGATATTTACACAATTTAGGCAGTTTTGATTAATAATCATTAATGCTTTTTTCATATTTTCGAATAATAGGTATTTTATGTCAATGAACAGATCGTTAAAGTAATTTTACTGCATAGTCTAATTATTAAGATGACGATGGTTTGACATTCTTTTACAGGGAAACTTAAAGTGATTATATACTTGGTCATCATTATTTTGTCCCATTATCCAACGTTGTATATATTTGTTCAAACTCAAGGGTTTGTAATTTAAAAACAGACAAATTTGAAATAAAACATTATTCCCTCTGTCAACCAGAAGAATCTCATACATTAGAGAATAAATGTTTACTCATAAACAGCACATTACGTAATACAACTATATGACATAAAACTGTTTCTTAGAATGATTTTGTACATTTTATTTTGTATTGTCAATAGATTACGATACACGCAATGTAGATAAAATTAGTGACTGAAATTTCAAATATAGTTAATATGACATCACACAATAATTATCGCATAGTTTAAGTTGCCAATTCATCAACGAAGAGCTGTTTGGCGAAACAACCTGCTTATAAAATAAGAAAAATAATACTGAATCACTCACAGTTATAATATGCATATTCAAATGCCTCTAAACTATTTGTGTTCACTACATTTTGAAAACAATATAATCGTTTAAATTATATAACATTTTGTTTTGTTGGATATAAGAATAAAAAAAAAGTAACAATTTTATATAAATGAATCTATGATAAGTCTTACTATCAATCCCTTTAGATATTATGACTTGATCTAAATGGTGTTTTTATATTTATATAATAATTAATATAAAGATAACAAATCTTTGACTAAAACTATATCGGTTTATCATTTATATTATAAGAATCTGTACATATTAAAATTAATAAAAAAATGTTGAATTATTACCATGGACAACAATTTTAGTAATGTTGTTTTTCAATATTTACAATTAAATTATATACTTATTTTTAATTTTTAACCAAAATAAAGAATTCTTATAAAAAAAATATATAGAAGTGAATTAAAGTAATTATATAATTTTATTAATTCTGTTCGTATGATATTATCTGACCTAACCGGTTTTAATATACAGCAATACATAGTTAAATTGGTACATATTTTACTATATTCTATAAGTCAGTGGAATTTAGAATACTTCAACAGACTAGCAAATTAATATTTCTTTTATATAATATAATATTTCTATAAAAATTTCAAATATACTGAAAACGGTAGTCTTTTAAAAAAATTATATTTATTATTTAAACAATTTTGTAATTTCTAAAAGAGTTTGCGCTAAATGAAAATACAATGAAGGGGGAACGTAGGTGAATTTGAAGTATTGCGGTATTAAAAAAATAGTGTGTACGTTAGCAACCGATGAGAGCAAAAATGAGATGACGAATAATATTCGTAATCTGTTTGTTAATTCTGGAAAAATATCTTTATTACAACAGATATGCATACGGAAAAATGTCATTGCACGTACTACTGTAAGCTTATAAAATATGATAATATTTTTATCGTCTTTCCTGTGTTTGACTTTCAATGGCCAGCGAGATTAATTTTCATTTATAAAGTAAATTGTACCGTATAATTTACAAAAAGAGGTCATCAATAATCTTACTTATACAATCTAAAACAAAATTGAAAATTATCAATTATTAGTTATTAAATTTATTATTATTATTTTATATAACACATATTTATTAGACAATGCTAAGTTGAGACCTGCGTAACAATATTGTATTCGTTTTTCTTCAGTGTCTTCTACAAAAAATCAAAATCAAAAATAAATAATAATAATAAAAATAATATTAATAAAATAAAAATAAATTATCTTTGCAATAGTTAGTTAAATTATTATCTTAATCTGGAAAATTATCAAGACATTTAGTTCAAAAATCTTAAGATCTTTGTCTACAACTGCGTCTGCAGATTCATCTACGTATACTATTTGATAATTTTATCCTCGAAAATCGACTATTCTTTTGTATTTGTATAGAAAATTGTTTTGTGTAAGATCGTTTTTTGAAGTATCTCTTTCAACTATTTTCTACGCCAATTATTGACAGGGAACTAATGATAATTAAATAATAATACGATTTATTGTAAATTATTAATTTATTAAATATTATGAAGAAATATAATCCAACTATTAAAAATTGTACGATTAAATGTATGAAAAAATTAACAGTGTATATTTCATATTAAAATGGAAATTAATCGCGTTTTTATATCAATACACGTGTGAAACCATAGTAATGAATTGCTCTCCCTGCGCAAATTGAAAAATTGACAAAGATTATTAATAATCCGTAAAAATTATTAATGTATTTCTTAAATATAAACAATATACTGTCAATTATTTACTATTAATAAAATTCATCATTACTTTCGTAGCCGTTGACGTAAAAGTGAATGCGTTCTAAAGGCGTGTATATATTATCACAATAAAATTTTGGTCCTCCTATATTTAACGTAGCTAAAAAAAGCAAAGAAATATACATTGCTAGGAAAAAAATAATTAGGACATGTATGATAGTCTGAAACTAGGTATATCAAATACGAATTTGGATAAAAGATTTTACAAATTAATTGATAAAATGATTTTACAAATTTAATTTTTGTAGTCAACCCGAACTTGAACGGAACTTATGTAAATTAAAACGATACCAGAACCGAACTGAACTTCCAATTTTTTTTGAGCATAACTGAATTGATCTATTTAATTTAAATATCGAACCCGAACCCAAATTTCATAAAAAAAATAAAATGATTTAAATTAATATAAAGCATCTACCTACTCATTTAGTTTAAATGTTAGTTATGCTTAATAATTAATTATGATTTTGTAAAATAAATAATATAGATATTTCGTATTTAAAAAACAATTTTTTTTGAGTTATAACAAAGAATTGGATATTGTAAGACTAAGTCCGTATGAATTTAAATTTCTAGGTTCGATATTCAACCCGAACTATTTTAAGTTTAGTTCCAATATTTCCAATTAAGTATTCTATTTTTGAACCAAATACAATAAACCGGTTTTGGTTCGATTCGAAAATCGAACAATTTGTTACATCCTTAATAAATATCAATATTGATTTTTTTTCTGATAATTTTTTGTGAATTAAAATAATTTTTTCTATATTATATTTCTATGGAGTATAACAAACAAGTTATAACACAATTACGACACAAAATTAAATTTAATAATATCTGAACAAAATCTGGTAGTTTGTAAATAAATGCTAAACTTATTTATCTTTATTTTCAAACAACGTAATACCTTTGGATATTATTAAAACTTTATGATTCATATTAATTTTATTTTTTAATTCATGTTGAATAATGATACATACCAATATGTGATAAAATTATTTCAGCTACATAATTTATGTAACCATTTGTTATTTCTAAAATAGGATGTAAATAATACATTCAGATTCTAATATTTTCAGAATTAGTTTATTACATATAATTTAACATACTATTGGTGTATTGTTGTTCTTTATATACATGATGGAAAAAAAAGAATTAAAATGTATGAATGTCAATTTATATTGATAATATATATATATATATATATATATATATATATCATAATGTATATTGATACGGTTGTTATTCCTTTAGTAAAGAGATAACTATAAAGTGTGTTGACCAATAATTACATGTTTACAGCATAAATGCTTCTATTCACAATAATTTTAATTACATTTAGCAAAAAAAAAAAATATTATAATAACAAATATATTTAAAAAAAACCATTGTACGAAATGATTATAGAAATCTGTTATAATCTAAATTAGTATGATATTTTTTTAGTGTACGAATAGATTATTCATACTAATACAATACATGAAAGAAATTAGTTTAAGAAAAATTATCATTAATTTCGGTATAATGATATTAATAAATTAAAAAATAAGTTAGAACTATAAATTGTGTATGTATTAGACATAGATTTTTAAAATTTTGTGCTTAAGGTGATATCACTAGTTATATTAACTCAACTAGAATGAATATATTAACAATATTTTTATTTTCATTGGCAGTAATTTTAATTAAACAGCTGAATAACAGAAAACTGGATATGCTTCGTTAATGTAATAACTCATGGAAATAAATATTTGCGATTTATATTTAAATATTATTTATCTAGGTAAACTTTTATATATGAATTATTCACTTATTTCAAAAAATATATGTCGCAGGGCTGATCTGGAATTACAATTATCTAAAAAATAAGAATGAATTATGATTTGTTTGCTCAGTGTTGCTAATTAGTTGTAAATAAATATGTATTTTTGATAAATGTCATTTACTGATATAAGACTATTATTGTCATTGTATTTAAAATTTGAAAGTGTAAATGTACAATAAAATTACATACATTCAAAATATTCGCATGCTAATGAATCTGGAAAATATTTTAAAATAATATTTAGTCATAGTTTAGAATAGTTTTGTGGGATTTGGTGCAAGATAAAAGCCACTAGATCCGGTCTTTTCTAGTAATGAACGTAAAATTTTAATTGGTGGTTCGTGATGGCACGATTCCTTTTTTTCACTATCAATTTTTTGGGTCATAACTAACATCGGATACGTCGACGAACGCGTCCAACATTGCGGTTTGTTCTAACAAATTTTTATACCATACGTATTAATATCAATAATGTATGTAAATGGTAGAATATATTTTTTTAATAATATCGAATCGATTTATGTAAAGCATAAATAGGGTTTAAGGGAAATACGAAGTGGCTACTTTATCCAAGGCAAAGTATTGCTCATAGTGAATTCGCATATCGTTAAATAATAATAGTTTGTTAGTTCTTCATTTACTTGAAAGTAAAAGCTGTAGCATGCCAAAATTTAGAAATAAATATTTTGTCAGGTAACCCAGTGCGTTGGTATATAGATAAAATTTAATGAGCGAAATGATAATCGCATACTTCCGCCCTCAATTACAATATTTGGCCACTGTGTTTTTCATTGTGTCGAGTGCATTCAAAGACGATGGTCTCCAATATTTATGTAATTATTTCTTTATTGTATAAAATATTTAAATATAATGGCCTAAGTTGTAAATCCGATCGCGTCTCAAGACCGTCAGTGGACGGGGAGGAGATGTCGGCAGCACCAAGAACATAAATGACAGCAGCGGCAACAACAACAACACTCACAACGGCCTAAATGAATAAATATTTAAAAACCAAAATAATGTGTGTATGTTTGCATGTAATATCTCATTTCTTTGTTTCTTTTTGTATAAAACCATATGTTTATTTAATTATCTTTTCTCTTACAATACACTTAAATCTGGTAGCTTAATTTATTTAATTTGTTTATTTTCTCCTTTTTCGTTGATTTTTATTATTTAACAATAAAAAAAATCCATATGACTCTGACCGTTTATCGGCTGAGGCCTATGGTTGGCGATCGTGAGGAGCGTCACAGTACGGACACTGTCCAAAAAGAAGTGTTATGTTACAAAGTAAATACACGTCAATTAGATTTTTCAATATAAATTTTGTTTTCTTTTTATGATTTTCAATTTTAAAGGAGTATATATATTATATATTATATATATTAAATATTTTTAATTAATTGTAACATTTCATTAAAACTAATAATATGAAAAAATGTTGTGGAAATTTATGATGAGTACAATATAAGATTTTTAAAGTAATAATAATCAGTATAAATATTTTAAATTTTCTGTACAGTAAAAAAATAAATTTTAAAAATGATATAAAGTTTATATTTGTGTAAAAATGTTTGTTTTCTATAAAATTGTGAACTTAAACTACAATTTAAGTTCCGCGAAAGATTTAAAAATATTTAAAATGCTCGTCCTGAAAAATTGCGATTATACAGATATCAGCTTCTGACTCTTTACCACAGATATATATATAATTTTTCTAATTTTTTTCTATTATTTTGGTAGACTCAATAGGGAGAGAGGTCATAGAATAGTATGAAAACCCAATTCATGAAATAAAAATTAAAAATTATCATTATTTTATAAATTGGGTTTTCATACTATTCTAGGACCTCTCCCCCTGTTGAGTCTACCAAAATAATAGAAATGAAAATCAAAAAAAATTATATATATATATATTTATCTGTGGTAAATCCTAACTTGCGATAAAAATATAATACTTAAGGAATATAATATTCAAAGGCATTAGAAAACAAATCACTCTATAGCTGCCATAGACAAATCATAATTACATTAATAAAAAATGTATTTTTCTTATATAATTAACAGTGAGAAATACATATACACACACACACACACACACACACACACACATATATATATATATATTTAGGTAAAAGAGAAATCAATGGCCATATATTTATTTCATTTGGTTATAAATCACTTCCATATATACAGTGTAGGTAGGTGTATATTACTAATGTTGTATAGTGGTATAGTATTAAATAGTATATTAAAATTATAAGTCATTATATTTTAAGCAAGTGGCGTACGTGACCACGGGATCGAGCTGTCGAGCTGGAATTCGCTGAATTAGCGGTTCCCACCGATGGTGTTAGCTCGTTGGGTCCTTGGTGACGGACGACGAGGAGTCGAGAAGTATACGACCAAGCAGAACCTTATTTGTTTTAGCAGAACCTCTATAATATTATTTAAATATATTTTGTGTAATTTTAGTGTTCAAGTGTAAGAATAAATTTAATTTGATAATTTCATTTAAATATAAAAGCATTTAAGTTATTTCTAATCCTTTTTGCAAATCACATCCCAAACAACGATTCACAACGCGTCGGTACACATCACTAATACTTTATTAAGAATCTACAATATTCACAAACATTGAATATATGATTTCTTATAATTTATAGTTACTATTACAAAATGTTGTTTTGACGTCATGTTGCATATCATCTTGCATTATATCTAGAATAATAAATACTTTTAGCGTTATAACCCTGAAAAGGTGTTTCTTCTAAATCTAGTTTGGTAAATATTAATATCAATAATAATTTTCATAATTAAAAATAAATTTCATATTATTATGCAACAGAGATTCTAGAAATAAATATAAGCACAACGAGTAGTAGTTATAGTTTTAAAAGTTTATTTTATTGATTTAAAACTTGTTTGGTTAGGTGATAACGGTCGTCCGCATAACAAGTATTATTCGCGCTCCGGTAGAATTGGTACTTTCAGTTGTCAATCTCATCATACACATGTACGTAGAACTAACAGAACCAGAAAAATACAACCTTTTAAAAAACCTTTTCACACCTAAAATCGTTCAACCCTGGCGCGCAATACCCTGGCGAGCAGACGCCTACAGCTCTCCCGCAGGCCGCTGGTATTCGGCATGTATCGGACAGGACGGATATCACCCACTCGGCGTTTTCCGAAGCGGCGCGAAAGTGCGCACCGAACATCTTTATCATACGCTCCAGCGCTGCACGAATAACCCCCCCCCCTCCAGTCCACCAAGTTGAACGTGTTCCGGATGTTTAGACTCACGGCTATCAACGTATTAATATATGTGCTATATTATACACTATTATACATTTTATATTTATACATATACATTTTGTGTCCAAATATAAAATGTAAAATTTTTGAATAAAATAATATTAGAAGATTAGGTTAATAGTTTCTAACTTGTTACATTATATATATATATATATATATATATATTATATATTATACAATATAAATAGTACTTTATTTAATCATAAATATTTTTGTCTATTAAATGTTATAAAAATTAAATTTTTGTGTAAATCTAAGTAAGGATATTTTGAAGCAGATATATATTGTATTATTATATGTATACTATATTATACAGTGAGCATTATTATCTTATATTACTATCGAAAAATATATTTTAAAATTCGGCTGTTTTATGATCCCAACTTGAATTTATACATTTACATTGTGTGTCTAAATATGAAATTTAAAATTCTTGGAAAAAATTGTACACATGAAAAAATTCTGTTTTATTAAAATATTTTCCTAGTAGTATAGTCGATATTTCATTATACGGGTACATTTGTTGTGACCTGTACTATTTAGTGGTAGTGTCTACATTAACAATTTCATTAAACCATTTTTATAAGTAATCCACAATATATTTTAATAGAATATTTAGTTGTGTATTTGTTCATAAAAGCAATTATGACCAATAAGTAAGTTTTAAAATGAAGTTAAAACAATATTTCTAATATTATTAAGAAGGCGCTACATTCAAAATAAGAAATTAAATATTATAATTCATAAATATAATATAATAATATTTATAAAAATATAGTATTAGAAATAATACTAAAAATTACAAATATATAGCCGAACAACGCTATAACAAATTTCACTCACACCTCCTGCAATATAACAAATTTCTTATCTTAAAACTCTCCTCCCACTCACTTCCTGGTAATCCTCCCTAAAGTTTAACACGACAATGGCCAAGAGACTTTCTCCATTTTATTATTTTATAATGTATTTAAATAAAACACGCCGAAGCGCTATCAATGGATAGCGTCTTCAATTCATGCCGATCTTAATCTACTGTGTACACTCAACCCATCTTCTTATTGTAATTGTATATTACAGAATGTTGATTTTTCAAAATAAAAATATACAAAAAAATTGTTTATTAAACTATATGTAATTTTAGCTGTTACAATTTTTATGACCAAAACATTTAACGTATACTTTAAATTTTAGTTTGTGCTCCTTTAATTGTTAATTAGTACATTGATAATAGTGCACACTAAAAAACGTAATGAAAATTATATAATATAAAAATGACTACGAACTTGATGCTTCATTCATACACCAATCAAATGGTCGTACAATCATATCATCCTTAAAAACTAAAAATTTAATTTATTTTGATATCATTAATTATCTTGTGTGATAGTTGTAATTATTTACTAAATTTATCAATAAAATGGTCAATTATGCTACATACCCAAAGCGAATTTATTATAGAGGTATTCGAGATATTGGTTTACAATGCCTAAAGAAAATTCAAGTTTTCATTAGGAGCCATATTTATATTTATTTCTAATAATAATAATAATGATATTTTTGTAATACTTATTTATAAATTATAAAACGTGGAATTCATGAAATTTATTAATTCATGTTCATGTTGATTAATGTAATTTTAATTAAATAGGATTTATACTGTAATGAAAAAATTTACCTCTGCCTATAACACCTCTTTTAATGGTATTTCTAGCATAAGCTAAAAAAAAAAAATACTTTTCACTTTCATGATTTCCTGTATGTATAATTCCGTGGCTCATTATAAGAAAAACCCAAGGGTTGATCCTGAAAGTAACTGTCACCAGTTTACAGAAGCGTGCAAGACTATGTATTGCTACGCAAGGGAATCACTTCGAAAATAAGCTAAAGTGGTAAAATAATTTTATAACAAGACATGTTTAAAAAATAATAATAATAATAATAATAAAATTGCTAATATAGTTCCTAACAGCAGAAACTGTGTTGAACTACTCCTTCCTCTTTCCTTTCTTCAATTACCTAGAATTATTTTTTTTAACATAAACTGATATTTTTATGTATGCACTTTTTTCAACTGAAAAAAGTCATATATCGTTTGAAAGCCTCTTTACTAGTGAAGTTTTTGTAAAATTTGCACACCTCTGAACGGCAATAAATGTTGGTTTAATAATACTGAAGTTTTTTAGAAATTTTATAGTTTTACAGCTTTTATAATTTTGGTTTATTGCTGCATTCGCAGCGTAGTTATCAGAGCCTTGGGTGATATGTTTCCTTCGTGTAATTTTAATGAACTTTTCAGCGGTACATTCGAATTTGTTATAGGATTAGTAGTTCAGGGGATATGACGATGAGAATGTAGAAAAACTATGATTATTTGAAAAAACACAAAAACCGTTATATCTCCTTTACACTAGTGCATCGGATAAGGGTCCATAGGAACTTTTTAATTACTTTTATGATGTATTAACATCAGACGAAATTTGTCACATGAGTACTAAATCACCCTGTATATACTATATGTACCCAAGCCCGTGTATGTAAAACCGTACCAAACACAGCACAAATCATCGCTGAAACCTCACCAGATATGTAAGGCTGGCGACGGTGCAAATAATAGTTTTTTGCCACATCATTTTTAAATACAAAAAAACTCTTCCGTGAATACTAATTTTAAAATATCAAAATTTCTCAATAAAAAGTATTTTTTATAAATGTACACGAGATCAATACTTACATTAATATTATAGTCTATACTTAATGACTTTTAAATAGTTATTGATTTGGAATTATTTTTTTTTTTACTTTACTCTTGCTTAGTATATTATTTTTTTATAAAAAATCATGCAATTTTTGATTTAAATTCCAAATGTATAATCTAATACAATCTATTATGGTAATTATAATAATTAATCAGTTAATTCATCTACAGCAAAGCCTTCGTTTACCGAAAGTGCCTATGCTGATAATAGGAACAATTTTAATAAATTCCTTACCCTTACGAAATGCACTTTCGAATGCTTCTGGTCCAGTTGAATTTACTTAACGCAGAAAATAATACAATATGTATATTGATGATTATTTTATTCGAAGCCAGTTGTAAAAAAACAAATGTTATACGTAATTCTATAATTTATATTTTATTTTATATATACTGATTTGCTGTAGTTTTTCGTATAAATAACTGTTGTTTTAATTAATAGCAATTTATAATTTATTGCTTTTTCCTAGTTTTGCATTATTTTTTTCTTCTTTCTTTTTATTCTTATTTTTAATTTTTAATTTTGGTATTTTATAAGTTATTTAAAATTGTTAATTCAAATATTTATTAGTATTTATATATTATAGGTATGTGTTCGATAATATATCACATGTTATCTATTATAATTGCAATTACATTATAATTTAAATTCTTAATTTTAATTACGTAAATATTTTATTCTAATTATTGTGAAAAAAAAACGATTACGGTACGATAACACTTACTATCGAATATCTTATTGTATTGCAATTCCTCTAGAAGATTGGTTGATGAATTAATGATTGATATCAATCATAAAATAACTATTTAACTATACTGACAAGAGTATATTAAATCCGTTTATACGTATGTTCGGTATATAGTTAAAAATATTCAATCTAATGTGTTAAAGCTTTCATGGATTGTAGATTTATTCCGAATGTTTTCAGATATAACCATGAATTCAGTTTTTGACTGATGTTAGTTACGTTAGTTAGATACGGTTAAGAAAAGCAGAGAAAAAAGAAAATATAATCACAATCAAGGAAGACGGAAAAGAAGATGATTTGAAAGGAACAGTGATACATTCAAGGAATTACTGACCGTATCCCCAAGAATCACAAATAAGTTCAAACCAAAAACAGTCTTCAAACCAAACATAGTTATTGGATCACTGTTCTGAAGTCCTAAGAATACATTGCCAGATATGCAAACCCCAGGCATTTATGAAATACCTTGTTCATGTGGCAAATCATACATTGAACAAACAGGAAGAACAATCGAAATAAGGATAAAAGAACACGAACAAGACGTGGATACCATAGAGCGGAAAAATCTGCAGTAGCTGAACATACTAAAAACAGCGGTTATTAAATTAAATTTGACAAAGTTAAAATATTGAACAAGGAAGCCAATTTTGGAAAACGATTGTACAAAGAAGCAATAGAAATCGAAAAATGTTCAGAAAATTACAACAAAGAAGACGGATGGAAACTCAGTAAAACATGGTTACCAATTATACACAAGGAAAAAAGAAGGCAGTTGACCAGAGAAGACAAAATTATAACTGAGGTAGCCATAAGTGCAACAAATGAAAATCGCTGTTTGTAGAAAAGGAAGAATAAAATGCAAAGAATGCCAGAAACAACTCACGGTCAAAAACATCATTAATGGTAAACAACCAGCTATTACCGGAAACATATAAACAACAACAGCCAGACAACGATGACGTCACCGATTAAGCGACCCCACGTTCTCAGTATAAAAGAAAGTAGGACACGATCCAGGCCGGTTTTTATCCGCGACAAAACTTCGTGCCTTCTCGACAATCGTGAGTAGTATCTGCACCTACGCCATCCCCATATGGTGAGCGGCCGGTGAAAACCGTCATAGGCCAGTTCAGAGCCGCTTTATGAGACTACTGAGATATGTTCCCCACATCTCATGGTACGTCAGGAACTCCCAAATAATCAAAGAAATCCGCATATCACCACCTCTGCAAGCCGCTCCAATTTTCGCAGCTAGACTTCCCAAATCGGTCGTTTTGCACCCTAACCCTTCAATCGCTGTATCCGCAAATTTCGTTCCCAAGTCGTACGACTCGGTAAGTCGTCCCTGCTCCCTATTGAAACACCCTTTCGTTCTGCCAACTTGACGACTGTAGACACACGTATGTGTGTCTACGAGTCGTGGGTTGTTTGTTTGTTGTTTGTTTGTATTTATATTTGTATTTGTATATATATATATATATGTATACATTTTTTTTTCTCTCAAATTTCACTTTAGCTTCTCAGCTAATCCCCTCAGCTTCGCTTTACGCGCGAGTGCCTCACTGCTTAGCCCTATAGTTAGTGATATCCACCTTCTTACTCCGCACATAACGCTTTCCTCTTTTTCTTCCCCCTCTTCTTTCTTCAATTTTCATCAGGCGTATAACTTTTACTGTTGCCCCTGGAGAGGAGTTTTTAGCCGGTAGGCACCACTTCATGGTGAATCCGGCACTACCTCCGGCTTTTTCATTACGGAGGTGTCTTCTGAAGATTTCCTCCTCCCCATTCCAAAAATAAAAAAAAGAGCCAGGCCGGCAGTATAGTTACAACCTCGGTACAGTAAATGTCGTTATAATGGATTAAGCAATTAGTTCGAAACGTCTGCCAAAAACTGAAGACATGGATAAATCTGAAAATATTCGGAATATAATAAACCCCAAACATATACATAGTTATAAATTGACCAAATGTCTAACTAGTCACTTGTAGTACAGATAACGGACAATAAAATAAAGCAAAGAGACCACACAATTAATAAAGGTGTGAGAAGACGAAGGAAACTTGTAATATGTTTGCATAAGTTTCTTTTACGTTTACATAAACATTTTTTTTTGCCCCAGCAAAAAGATATGTACGGAAAACATTTGTTTCAACACACATTTGTATTTTACAACACATTTTAACTTACATGATAATCGTCATCCTCAGCTTTGAATTACAAAAATTGTATGCATAAAATATATTACAATATATTATGTATAGCCTATTAAAATATATAGAAATTTGTAATTATTAATCTTACCATAGCAATCTAAAATAATATTTCAAAAACATAATTATTCGAAATTACTATCCTAATTTTATATGTATATAATAATAATAATTTTTGTAGTATTGTATTTTAAATAAACAAAAGGTTAAAAAAGAAATAAAATTATATATAGGTTTTACTAATATATTGTCTAATGCTCGTATAAATAAACTCAAATACAGTTTTATTTAATTCCATATATTTAAAAAATTAATCAATAATATTTGGTGAATAATTTTAAAATTAATGTATTTATACACAGAATAAACCACGAAGTTGTGCCAATTACAACAAGTTATATTATATTCAACATTTTAATGTTTTTTTTTTTCATAATCATTTGAAGCCTGCACTAAAATCTTTGAATCTTAAATTATTTTTTGATTTCTTGGGAATATTTTAAATGCATACATTTTACAGAATAACCATTTTATAAATCTATTTGTTATTTTTCTAAACTTGTATGTTTGGAATTTGAATAAATGTAAAGATATTTTTTTTTGTTTATAAAAATTTCAGTAACTAATAACAGTTCTATGAGAAAAAGATTTTATATCATTAAGCTAATATCAAATCTACTGTAGTTATAAAAAATATATTTTTATTCAAAACAATAAATAGTTATTTAATGATTTTATTTCTGAATGTTTATTTTTCGAACAAAAAATTTGCAGCTTTTTCATTAAATAAAGAGTATAAAAGAAATATTTGTTATCTTGTAGAATAAATGAAAAAAAATTATAATCACCTAATAGACATAACGGTAATATAGAAATGAAGTTAATTTAACTATTAACAAATTATTAAGCTATGAAAAGTATTTTATTATACTTAACTTCTATATTTTGATATTTACTAACATTAGGTTTATAAATCATACTTACTAGCATTTGAGTTTTTGACAACAATTATTATAACAATTATAACAAAACTCAGAACGTTAATTATTTTATGGGAATTCATTATTATACTTTTTTCTTACTATTGTAGTTGAACTGAAATTTTATTTGAATCCAACTATAACACTGAGCTCATAGTATACGTATCTCAAGAAAATATGATCTTGAGTAAATAGTATATATTTACTGATAGTAAATAAACTTTTTTAATATATTAAATGCATAATATTCGTTAAAACCGACTAAAACCTTAGTCTTTTAAATATCAAATTAATAAATTTTAACAGTAAATTATTATATTGCAAAAAATACAAAATAATTCTATACCTTTGATGAACTTAAGGGATCGAGACAATTTTTTTTCAATATCTTAAATTTGTCCTTATTATCTAATTCGTGTTTCTAATTCTACCTATTACTTAAGATTAATGTTTGTAGAGATAGTTTATAAAAAATATATGATCCAAATCTTGAACTATATTTATACTATTGAAAAATGTTCCAAATCCAAAAAATTATTATTTTAGATGTTTAATCTGTATTTGTTTATACATTGTAATGATATGCACACATATCACTATTATAATCATTATTAGTAAAAAATATTTTATGTGTTATTTTATTTATGTAGAATATCATACGAAATTGTCATACATTTATTTTCTAAATAAAAATATACTAATGTTTGCTTTTTTCGGAACACCGATTAAATTTGAGAGTAAAAAGATATACTTAAAACATAATAGTACTGTACAGTACAGTACATAAGTGACATAATAGTATATTACAGTTTTTGCCTTTGTCCGAAAACAACATGCCGTCGGTGTTTGTTCGCTTATCTAATCTTTGCACCTATATGACCGTCGACCGATCAGTTTTCATATAACGTCTACGCTTATGTTTCTATAGTCGTCTTAATAACTGAAATAGTGCGTAAATACCACAGGTAATTTTTCTTTATTAGACATTTATTATTATACTGTTTATTGCTTCAAATCTATACAACGTGTAATTCTCTATACGTGCTTATCGTTATCGCGTTCGGGATATTGTTTATCGCTGCAGATTTAGTAATTAAAATCTGAGGTATCCCATCGCACGTCGACGAGTTTCACCATTATTACTAACAAGTATTTATGGTTACCTACCTCTTAATGTTACGGCATTATTCATTCTTTGTAAGTAAATTTTGTTGCATATTCTTGCTCAGTCGTGTGGTCCTCGACCTTTAAATTCCTAAAACTGACTCGTCTGTACCATAATGTGTGTCCAAGCATAAAGAACTCACTTTGAGTGATGTTTGGAATTCTTTATAGAAAATTCAAGAGAACGTTTTATCTCATGATAGTAAGATTATGACAATTATTAGAAAAATCAAAAGTCTCGAAAGCTGTCTCAAGTCTTTTTCCTTGGTAGTTGAGAACCTATTTGCAGAATTGGCTCAACTCAAATAGATAGTCAGTTACTTTGTTAGTACTATTAATACTACTGTCAGTACTGTCAATAATAATAATAACGGTGAAAATAATTTAATTTGGTTAGTTGATCTGTCTATCAATAATAATACTATTAAATGTCAACTAGATACTGGTTTACAGGTCAATATTATGTATTAAAGGTTGACTATGTTTCTAGGAAACCAGAAATTCTAGTATTAGCTGATATTCTGTCAAGAACACCATTACTTGATGTAGATACTGAAAATTTTGATGAAGAATTAATGTTACACGTTCAGTCCTTTAAAGAAAATCTTGCAATTCAAGAAAAACAGTTAAAGAAAATTATCAAAGAAACTGATAATGATCTTGTTTTAAAGAAGATTGTACAAATAAACGAAATAGTATGGCCTGCTAAAAAAAATTACTTGAGGATTGTCTTAAACCATTTTGGTGTTACTGGGATAAAATCAATTAAAAAAATCTATCAAAAAAAAAAAAAGTTAAAATTTACTAATAAAACATCTATATGAAATTCTTATGATTTTATTTTATTATTATTATTTTATTTTATTATTTTATTTTTTCATTTATTTTTATATGCTTTTTATTGAAGTTGTTTGTCTTGATGTCATTGTATTGTAATATACGTGAAAAGTGATTAAATGATGTACCTATTTAGCTTAACTTCATAAAATCTTCTAGAAACTTCATTAAAAATTTTAGAAATATAATATAAATATAATATGAAATCTTAAGCATTTTTATGAAAAAATTCTTTTCAAGAATAATAATAAAAGATTCGCCTTCTATGTACAATAAGTACATAACATTTTGAAAACCATTTAATTTTACATAAATGTTTTTATTTTTATTTATCTTAAAAGTTGGGTTAAAACCCCGTTATTCTATAATATTTTCCATAAATTATGTCATTTGGAAGGAACTGTTGTACTCTTGTGTATTCTGCTAGAAATGCTTTGATCGAGAATTTTGACCAAATAGCAATGATGCCAGTGTTTGTGGTGGCTGAGTCAATTGTCGTAATTTGACCTATCCGCTGGTACAATATAATCCTGGCGGTTCGTGTCGAAACCTCAAAGCATTGCAATGTTGACAAAGAGTACTCATTGTTCCGAAGTTGACCGATACATCCGTGGCGTAATCGACTGTTGGATCGTACCTGAACGCCAAACGTTTATTTCAAATTGTCACGTTTGGCCGTTTATTTTACTGACGTTCCAAATTATGTTGTGCGTAAGCTCTAACTGAACGAGTCAAACTAGACTGTGTCCGTTGTTCCAGAGTGATAATGGATCGCACTTGGAAAATTCTTAATCCTCTGAAGCCTCTGAACGCTTTTTACGCTCTTTGTCAGTCTCATTGACTCGACAGTCATGTAATTGGCGTACTTTGCGTGTACGCCGACCGATATTTCGACGCCTAACTGGTGACATTTTTTTCAAAGAAATAATTTACGAACTGAAATGTTCCCCTGACTAATGACTAATGATTATTGCAGTGTCGGTCACGAGCATTCACGTGCCATCTCTAAATGCGAAATACATAAATAATTATATAGATAAATAAACTCTAATTCAATATTACTAAAAACTATTGAATTCTATATTCTATTCTAAACTATTATTACATGTTACCACACGTAACAAAAGTGTTACAAATTTCCGAATTTTTCCAGTGAATTTCCCAACAATTTTCTTTCATACCAAACTTGTCCTGACAATTACAAACACAACAGAATAAAAAATTCAGCCAAATCAGTCGCGCCATTCTCAAATGATGATGATCCATTTATAAGGTAATTGATTTTTATTTATTCATTTTCTCTCCGTATGGAAAAACAAAATATATCGTTCATTACCAAGCGATGTGATGAATATATTAAAAACACCAACAAATGTTTTTCAAAACAATGAATTCCGATTTGTTTAATTTTTCATATAAGTATAAATTCATAGATTTCCAAAAGAACAAACAATATTAATTCCTGGTATAAACAATATACCCAAAATGTAGTTTTTCGAGAAATGTTTATTGATTGAAGAAAAAATTAACGCCGGTTATGTAGATATGGTTAATACTGCGGTTTTAGAATAATCATTTCCAAAATTAAAAAAATATGTTTAAAAAATAAAAATAAAATCTAATTTAATATTATTCAAAACTATTTAGTATTTTAAATCATTATTTTTATAAAACATGATTTAACAAAATTACTATCGTTCACACAAGTAATTAAATTTGAAATATTTTACGTAACAAAACTGCAAGCCGGTATAACAGCTATATTTTACATTAACTGTTTATGAAGTGTTTATTTATTTATGTTATCTAGCAAAAGCAAAACATTATCGGATCAGCTAGTTATAAATAAAATTGTATTTTTTAAATTGTTTAATTATGAATAATACTTTAAAAATTATCTATTCAAAAGTGTTTAATGTAATACTTAAAGTTACGTTGTTAACAAGTTTTATAATTAAAATAAATAATATTAAATATGCATGTGCAAAACTACGTACGTATTCATTAATTAATGAAGTCATAACCCATAATACTAAAACTTTATATGAACGATAAATTAGACTTGACACAGAATCTATATGAAAATAACAACAAACTCAATGACAGTAAATATAAAATGAAAAAAACAAAATTAAATACTTTTATCTTCATATTTTTCACTTTATTTTTAGTTTTTGTACTTGAAATTATGAGTTTTGTTATGGTCAATTATTATCGAAGACTATAAACAAAATAAACACAAAATATTTACATTTTTATCGACAGTGTATTTTCGGTATTATTAATTTCGATTTCATATCATGAACATAAAAAATAATCGTTAGAATTTATAAATGAAACTTTGTATTTGAATAATAATTATTTTTAGTATTTTCTCTGAATGTAAAAACATTGACTTATTGTACGTTTTTATATTGAAGAAATTATATATGTATACTGTCAGTGCCCACTTTTATCGCCTTTTACACGATCTTTAGAAACGTTATTTGGAAAATATTATTTGATATTTTTAACTTCTATGCAACCTTCATATGACTCGAGTTTTCTTGGTCTAGTAACAACACCGTCTTAATACACCGTGTAAATTATTGCAATCGATATATGACTTATAGTTTTTAATTGTGATCCTATACTAAAATATGTAAATTATTCATGATAAGAATTAAACATATTTCTTCAATGAAGTCGATATATCACTTAAATTATACAAAAATATAAAAAAAATACGTCGCAGAAATTACAATTATATTTTTTCTTCTGTAAACAAAATAAGTATAGTATATTTTACATACAGCTATTACATTCTACATTATTTGAGACAAATAGGCTTAACTAGTAAGTAATTTGTTTTCCATAAACACTGAATAGTGTTAATTGAGAAGATAATTATTAGTTATTAACAATGAAATTCATTACATTTTACAACTGACAATTAATTAGCAACACAGTAATAATAAAAATTTACATTAAGATTTGATTTTTAGTTAAAGCTGGTGCTAATGTAGCTTTGAAATTTGCTTAGTTTCAAATGAGTAAGTAATTTACATATAAATAATTCTCATAATGAATAATTATGTAATTTAAAATAAAATATATATTTCTAAACCATGATTCATTACAAAGAACTTTGACAAAACATAACGTAAATTTTAGAAGAATTCATAATTGTAGTCCATATCTTATAATTAAACCTGTATTTTATTACAATCCAACTACAAACTTGAACTGATATAATACAAATCTCGAGAAAATATGGTCTCGAATAAATAATAGACCAATCGCATATTAATATTTGCTGATTATAAATAAACATCGTCAATGTTGTAAATGTATAGTATTCAATAAACTAAATAAAATACTTGCTTCTTAAAAAATCGAATTTAGTAATTACTACAGAAAAATATTATATTCCATATAATACAAAATAATTTTATACTTGTGAGGTAGAAGAGTTCAAAACCATTTTTATCTACATTTTCATTTAACCTATTTTTTTGTTCAGTAGGTAAAAATAATTTATTTAGTATTTTGAGTAGATTTAAAAAAACACCACAATACATGTTAACATATTCTATATAAAAAAAATGTTTTAAGATCTATGTATTTTGAAAGAATTTGTCATTATTGAGAACACCAATTAATATTTGCAACTGCGTGTGTACACTAATATCGGGTCCTGTCCCGTAGATTAGTACATATTAAACAATATCAAATTAAGGAGTAACTAAAATGTTAGATTTTTGTAATTATAAACATTTTGAGATCAATATAATTACAATAATTTAATCAATTCAATTCAATACAAGTCCACAATATGAACACAAATATTGAAAAAACGTATGAGATTAAATTCATTGGAATTGGAACATTTTCTAAAAATATAAATATAGTTCAAGATATATAAGAAAATAGATCATACTATTTTCTAACTAATAGAATTAAAAACACGGATCAGGATATAAGGATATAAGAAATACTTAAAATATTTATGAAAATTGACTCGTTTCTTTTTTTCTCAATTGACTTAATAATATCGTTTCAAAATACGATTGCACTTGTATAATAATATTAAAAATAAAACAATTCTAATATTTGAGTTAAGTCAACAATATGTACACAAATATAGAATAAACCTCTAAGACAACAATCCATTGGATTTGGAACATATTTCAATAGTATAAATATAGTTCAAGATTTGGATCATATATTTTTTATAAACTATCTCTGTAAACAATATTTTAAGCAATGTATAGAACTAAAACACGAATAAGATAATAAGGACAAACTAAAGATATTGATAAAAATTGAGTCAATTCCTTCAGTCTCACTGGTATAGAATTATTTTGTGTTGTATGAAATATAATAATTTATTGTAATAATTTATTAATTCGATTTTTTAAAAGACAAGTGTTTTAGTCGGTTTTAATGTATATAATACATTCAATATATTGACAAAGTTTATTTACCATTAGCGAATTATAATATGCGAATTGTCTGTTATTTACTCAAGACCATATTTTCTAGAGATTTGTATAATATGATCTCAGTGTTATAGTTATAGTATCATAATCAAATTTTAGCTTAACTACAATAGTAAAAAAAAAAAGATTTATCATGAATTCCATTAAAAGTGTTAACGTTTTAAATAGTGTAATAATTGTTTTAATAATTGCTGTCGAAAACTCCAATGCTGACTGTAAGTATGATTTATAAACTTATTGTTATAAAATATGAAAATATAGAAGGTTAGTGTTTTATAATACCTTTGGTTGTTTAATTTTTTGGTAGTAGTTGAAATTTAATTTCTATGTTAATGTTATGTTATTTCCATTGAGCATTTATAATAAATATTTAATTTTCACTACCGAATAACAATTATTTCTTTTATACTTTTTACTTAATTAATAAGTATACAATTTATTTGTTAGATTAAAATATATTTAAAAATAAAATCATTTAATAACTTTTTATTATTTTGAATATAAAATTATTTTTTATCATGGCAGTACATTTTATTCTATTTGACTGAGATTAAATCATTCTCTCATTAAAAATGTTATTAGCTATTGAAATTATCTCAAAGTGCAAGGTTCAAATAAATGTTATGAAAAATAAAAACGAAAAAATATCGAATAAAATAATTTTTTTACAGTTCACAGAACTTTGTGAGACATTCTGTTTATGAATAATTCTTTTAAAAACTATTGACGGAATATTATTAATTAAATTAAAATAAAAATTATATTCAAGTTAATTTATGGTTCATAGTGTTGGGCGGTTAACAAGAAAATAGAGCAGAAAATGAGTGTAACAGAGATGAGAATGCTTATATGGATGAGTGGAATGATAAGAGAATATAGGATGAGGATAAAATGTGAAAGAGGAACCATAGGAGTAGTGCTAATCGTGGATAAGATAAGAGAGAATAAATTTGGGTGGTTTGACCATGTTATGATGAGAGAAAATTCAGAAACTGTTATGTAAATGAACGTTGAAGGAAGAGGAAGACCAAATAAGAAGTGGTTAGATGCGATTGGGTGTGTCCATAGAGGATGTAGGAGATCGTGTAGAGTAGAATTTAGGACACCTTTATTAATTTAAAACGCTTTTTAAAAAAACTATATTACAAAAAACATTATTTAAGATGCATGCAAATTTAAGTGCCAATTTTGAATAATAATTTCATTTAAATTATATTATAGCTATTTCAAGTATGATTAATAATTAATAATTTCTGTATATTTAAATATACTATACAATATACATTATAATATATTTCATGCATAAAAGATAAGTTAACTTGTGCATGACGATTAAAAATGTTTTTATACAAATGATATCCATACATATTTGTTTGCTGAAGTAAAGTACATATATAAGTAAAGCTGTTGAAAACATCACTTTTAATAATTATCAGTTTTTTCTTTTAGTATTTTCTGTGATACAAAATTTGTACACCACTTTAGTCTTTATTTTTTCTTAATACCCCACCCCTAATTCGTAAATTGTTCGTTTAAGTAATACTACGTAGAAAATTATATAATTGTTATAAAATAAAAGTTATTGCAGTTGGCAGAACTTCATGAGTTAAACTTTTTTTTTAAATTATTGACCAAACAGCATTAATAAAATTTTTAAATATATATATCAGTAAAATTATATTTGATTTATCTTATAACCAGTATTTGAATATCTATTAGTATTATATGTATATAAATATGATTTCATATTTAATATAAAATTACTTAAAATATGATGTTTTATTTAAAGGTCTTTTTTTAATATAAAAAAACCATGTTCCAAAAACCATATTAAAATTATATGTATATAGAATTTAATACTAGTTTTGAATAATAATTTCTTTTAAATTTTATTTCAGTATGCATAGGTAAGAATAATAATTACAAAATGTCTGTGAAGTTTAATATATTAGACCTAATATAAATTGTATGCATACAATTTTTGCAAGTCGAATTCGCGTATGACGATTAACGTGTAATTTCATTTCAAAATAGTAGTACAAATGTATGTTGAAACAAATGCTTTCCGCACACATTTTTGTTTGCTGTAGTGAATAACATGCATACGTATAGTTAACAAAAACATCACTTTTAATAATTATCAGTTTATTGTACCTTGGAATTTACTGTAATACAAATTATCCTCATCATCCCTTTATTTTTTATTTCATTTGTGTGCACTTTCCTCCCAACAACACATATTTGCTTTTAAAGAAAAAACGTTTCCTTCATTTTTCAAGTTCATTATGATTAGCCAATATATGTAGCGGTCCTATGTTGATATATAAAATATAATATATTTCAAATGGTGTACTAAATATGATCTGAATATATACTGTTATTCATTTATGTTTATATTATTTGTACTCCACATCATTTATTTCTTATTTTATAACAGCAAAGTAGTATGCAATACAAGTGTTTTTTTTTTTTGGTTCTAATTGGTTTATTTATTAAATATTTTTTCAATTTTCACAAGTAATTTCTCTCAATTTCACCAAATTTGCTAGATTGTATGTATTTTACTTGCAATGAAACACAGTAAAATGAATATTAGCAAGGGTATTACAAATCTCCTTTGTACCGTTTTTTCATACTTTTTTTAAACTTGTGGTCTCTTGGCCTTATTTAACATTCCGTTGTCTGTATTGTAAATTATTATACATTGTTCAATATGTTTGGGTTTTTAGGCAATTACTCATTGTATTTTTATATATATTGGGTGTAAGCTATTTATTTATTTTATAAATATGTGTTTGTAGACATTGGAATTTAAGAAATATGTTAAAAATTTGTATTAATTTTTTATAAGTCAAATAGATATTATTATTTCATATTTTGTTATAAATCTAGATTAATTATATTTATATAATTTTTTTTATAAAAAAACAACGATTAACAAGAAATGTATAAATTGAAACTAAATAATAATACATATAAATAAACTAAATTATAAGCTAGATGAATCGATGAAAAAAGGAAATTATTTTTTAACAAACGGTGGAAAGAAGAAAATAAGTATATAGCAGGAATTTAAGTTAAAAGTAGGGAGGGAACAAAATATGAGAATAGTTCAAATGGAAAAAACAGGGCAGTGAATAATTATGTGATTTTAATCATTACCATTATTATTAAATTTAATTATTCATTTTAAAGTTTTAAAATTATTTATATGGGTCACCTGTATCCTAAATCATTTTAATTAAAGTGAAAAGACCAGTCTCCTTATAACTGTGGACAGTTTTACGTATTTAAATAATGCTTTCCAGATATTTGAAACGATCATATTATGTAAATTAATAATTAAAATTAAGAAATATTATTTTTCAGTCTTGTTACTAATTTTTATTTCAATCGTCACATAGAAAAAAAAGAAAAAAATGAATAATTTTGATTCATATTGCTTCAAATACGAACAATACATTAAACAATGTCTTATAAATAAGAATATTATAATTTTATACTTTTGTCAATTATTATTATAGATTTTTTATTTAAGATTTCTTATTTCGTTAGAAAAAAATACGAATGATTAGTATTGAAATATACTCATTATAAAATTTTTTTTTCATGTGAATAATTGTTTGAATATTTCAAACCTAATTTCTATTACGAATTTAGTAAATTCGTATTGGACTAGTTAAATAGTTATTCTATGACTAATATTTATGATTGTTATATCAAACTACCTTCTAGATAACTTGAGATCCAGTTCAATATTGAAAAGTTAGTATTATCATATTGTTCATTCATTTTTCATTAATAATATATGCAACAAAATACTTATGTGATTGTAGTTGAAAAATAGAATTATGATGCAATTAAATTGTTAATGAATACCTTTGGAAATAATAATGAATACAAATCTAAATTACATTTATAAGGCTGTATTTGAGAGGGGGTTTTGGGGGTTCAATCTCGCCCTTTCCCCGAATCTTTTTAATAGTTATAATAAATTGAATTTATTTCACTAAATTTTTAAAGTCAAGACACTATTTACACGCCATATGTTAACTCACATTTAGACACAATTTTATAGTACATAACATAATCTAATATTTAAATCTAGTAGTTGAAAATATAGGATTTGGTTTTAACCCGTTCCCCCCCAACCCCTCCAAAAAAATGTGTTCCTGCTACAGCCTTATATATATATATATATTGAAAAATAATCGATTCAACAAATTTAGAAATAGAATTAGTTAAAAAAGATAAGCAAAAACTGTAAAATATGATTTGTTTTTAATAAAAACAAAATAGTTATTTATTTGTAAATAAAAGTTTATCTATTATAGATACATAAAGCTAATGCAAATGAATATTATATAATAAAATAAAACAATATATAATTATGTATATAATATGTTTATTTACTACTGAATTAGATTTAATTATCCATCGCGATATAACATATTATTTTATAATTTAAGGGCAAATGAATGGAACAGACGTATTTAGAAATGCATTACTTACCGGTTAGTGATGAAATATAAATTTTCCACTATTACATTTACGAAATTTTTGGTAAACGTGCGCCTAATTGTAGATAAATTAACTAATGAAATAATGCAATTGTCATAACATGCAATATATTATAAATATAGAATTTAATTAGAAATTGGAAGATTTTTTATACTATATTGATATTGTAAGCAATAAATAAGTAAAACCTATATAATTAAATATCTGGTTATCAAACATTTAAAAATCGTTAGATATTCACAATAATACTAACAATGTAATGGTTTCATATACATGTAATTAAAACATTTTTTATTAGAAAACTTCGATATTATAAAATTGGTATCCACATAAGTGTATTTTTAAATTTAAAAATGGTGTAGCGAAAAACTAGATTATTCCAATTAAAAACAATGAAAGTTAAACCTTGGTTTGTTAGCGAGTGCAATTGGTCATGCATTTGCTATCACGTATTTTTCATTCATCGCTATAGTTCATGCATGTAACCGAGTTTATAACCTCCAGGTAGGTTATATTATTAACAAATTTTTTTTAAATTTTTTAAATTTTTAAATTTTGGCAAATTAATTTACAAGCGGATTGGTGGTGTAGTCTCCATCCAAACGGCCGAAACTTCTCGTGTTAAAATTGATTTTTCGACCGCCGCCACTGCAAATACTTTTCTTAATTCTCCTATTTTAACCGAATTCAATTAGACAGCTTTTGTTCTATCATCTCTAACTTACTCTTTTGGTGTCATTCGAATCAAGTAATCTTTCACGGAAGAAGATTTGTAGGATGGTGTCGATTTATCTATTTGTCTAATTGGCTTAAAAAGGATTTCTTCCCTTAGAAACGGTTCGTTGATTCCGTCCAAATTAGCATACTTAAAATTCAAATCTAAATCTCTCCCCGATTCCATCTTTATCTATATTGTAAATTTTAAAGTGGAACCTAGCGTCCGCTTCCTACACAGTGAAAGAAATGTTGGCGTTTTGACCATACACAGCTGTTTTGTCGTGGCAAACCTCGTTATGACTTCTGATCCTCTACGGAACATTCAGCATTGGATTGTCTTATTCGCTCTGTGTCCAACATAACCCACTTCTGTGCCAATTGTCTAAGTCCTCATCTTCTCTCAGATCGTACATGTATCGAATAGACCCGACAGAAGGATCTCAAGGAATTAATGGTCATCAACGAAATTACATTTAAGGAAGATATTAGCATTAAGATAAATAATATTTGTACCTCTGATTTCTCCTTTACCGACATCTCCTTTCGTTCTGTTGTATACATTTCAAAGTACTCTTCCAATAATATGTCAAAATCCACTCCAACCTTTGAAGTTTCTTTTCACTCCAACGTGAAATTCCCTCAACTCGATGTTTCCTATAAATTTAGGAAACCTAAATTTTCCGCCAAGTCTAACTTCAAATGGAATTTCTCATTTCCCTGGCCAGCTCCTTTGAATATCTCTTACTTCCATTCGTTACCTAACGGTTAATTTTAAATTACGCTACGCAACAAAACGCTACGATTCAGCCTCTTTCTAATAATTTTGAATGAGTTTCTGAGTTTGCGACTCAACTGTCCTCAATCATTTGCACTACCAAAGGTAGTGCCTCTAATCTTCCCCTATGCAACTTAACTGAGTCTTCTTCTTAAGTCTCTTTTTATTAGATGTTCTTGAGGTTAGTTGTTTCCGATTCAGCTCAACTCCAAATTCTCTCTGGTACCTTTACGTTAGTCTAGTTGTTGTCCGCCATTAATCATCATCCTTCTGTTCTGTTCTCCGTTCCCCATAAATTTCACCTTTATTTCTTAAGCACTTACCTCAAGATGCTTATCCAATTCTTTTAAACATCTTAAATCTTTTATGGTCTAATAGTCTTATTCCTCTTTCCTGTGAAGAGTTTATGGGTTTTCCAATACCTAAGCCTAATAGTGAGGGTTTCCGTCCTATTTCTCTTTCTTCGTATTTTTGTAAGGTTGATGAATCTATTTTAAAATATCTTGTAGATTGATTGTTAAAACCCGTATTGATTATACCTTTTCCATTAATATGTTCGGTTTTCATCGTGATCTAACTACCATGGATTGTCTTGCGCATTTTTTGAATAATTTTATCATACTTTTTGTAATCGGCAGTTTATGGTTGCAGTTTTTTTGATATTTAAAGCAAATATATCTCTTTCCATATATCCATCCTTGTTCATTGTTTAACTTCTTTGAATATCCCCCCTCTATTTTGTAATTTTGTTTCTCGGCTTTTCTATCACCTCAAGCATTCTTTCAACTCCCCTTTTAGTGACTCTTTACAGTGGGTGAGTCATCTGGGTTTACTTCAATGTAGCGCTTTAAGTCCCACTCTTTTCAACATTTATCTTATTTCCATAATACATTCTTTATTTTCCAAAAACTTCAAAGCATTTTCATACACTAACAATCTCAATACTTTCTCCGTACACAAGGTTTTAGATCGCGATATTGACGACCTTAATTCCGTTATTCTTTGCCTTACAATAGTGATACGTGTTTTTTTACGGCAGCTCCCGAAAAATTGAAAGCCATTAGTTTTATATAGGGGACGGGTACCGTCGGTTCACCATCCAGCTCTCATGGAGTATCTTAACATTCCTTTTGTTCCTACAATTACCTGCTAAAGCCTTACCATTGTAATAATATGCACACATTTTATTATTATAATCATTATTAGTAAAAAACGTTTTATGTATTGGTGTATTCATGTATAATATCATATGAAATTATTTTGTTTCTATTTTTCTAAATAAAGATATAATGATTTTTGCTCCTTTTTTAACACTGATTAAATTTGCGAGTAAAAAAAAATATTTAAGTCATAATACGAATATCGAATAACTTTTCCACGGAATATTCGAATAAAAACAAAATAATAAGCAACTAGCACACACGAGAGATATTGGTCATCGGGGTACAAAAAAAAAATATAAACTTATCACATAGTATTTACTGATGGATCTGTTTCAAAAACGTTTGCTTGGTTACTCTTTTGTAATACCTTGTCTTTCTATTAGATATTCCAATAATGTTTCCTTTACTGCCTCTTTTTCTTACAATCAAATGCTTCGCTATTTTGGAAGTTCTTTTCGCCATTAAATCTTTAGATAATAGACATTTTGTTATTTGTCCCGATTCACAATCGTCCTTATGACGTTAAACATATCTTTTTTTTTTCTGCTGCCTCTTACCTCATACTTCACATTCGCTTGATCCTTCTATTTTTCTTTCCAGTGGTATTACTTTAATAGTATTACATACTATTAAATTGTTATGGATACTAATATTCTAGGAAATGGAATTGCGAACCTTCTAGCCTCATCTTGTGCTTGTCTTATTCCTTCTCCAGTTTATGTTCCTCATTCTGTCTTTTCACCAGCCGTCAAGACCTATGCCTTTAGATCATCGAATCATAAATAAGTAAACCTAACTCCATTATTTACTGTTTTTTTCGCATTGTTTAAGACACTTATACTATGTACAATTAAGTTTTTATGTCTAATAATACTGAGAGTAACTTATTATTAATTTAATATGTTTGAGACACAATATATGGAGATATATTATGTTTAAAAGGAGATGACACTAACCATTTCCACTTTAAAAAGTCAAATTCATTGATACAGGCATGATTAATTCTTTTAATTTTTTTATTATAACACAGTAACATTTTTCCATGACTTTGTTTTTAACTAAAATAAATATACCTTCTTGCGTCATACTTTTTATAAGTGACGATTTTTCATTAAACCCACGCAATTAAACATATAGAGAAAACATTAAGTGAAAAGATTTTTTTTTTTTAGCACACAATCAAACAACTAGTAACAACAATAGAGGTAAATTTTTTCATTACCATATACAAGTAACTCATATTTTTTTTATAGTATATTAATTGACCTTTAAAAATAATAAACTCTTAAGCTTACTTAATATAAAAGAACAATGTCCTCCTATAACTAGCATAAACAGATCCTTGGCTACTTCTGATTCGAAAAAAGCTATATTTTTCGGAAAATATTTTTCTAACGTTTTCAGTTATATAAAATTTTAATAAGCTATAAAAATGTCAGCTATAAAAAATTTAATTTCAAATTACAATCTCACTCAAACTGTTTAATAACTTAACTTGCATACTATTTACTTACTGGTAATCTCCCTCGTCGTCTTCAAAGAAAATGGTGTCGAAATCTGTTGGAACTGAAATACATCCAATTATTATTAATTATAACTAGAGAGAAAAAAAAATGAAATAAATAATTAACGTTGGATTCTATCATTGGATGGCCTCCCTTCTCACATGCGTCATGTTGTTTGTATATTTATATATATATATATTATTTATATATAATGTTATTAAAATTGCTTGTTATGCATACAAGCATAAATTGTAAATATATTTTATCAAAAATATAGAATATAAAGAACAGAAATATATTTATTTATAAAAATATTATTTCTAATTATATCAAATTTTGTTTAGCCATTTTACGCCAATATCTCGAATATATTTATAATAAAGTTTCTTTCAGTATGTATTCATTTTATTATTTTATTAATAAATCGAATAAATAATTTTAGGTAAAGAAGTAATTATAACTATCATAAAAAAATAACAGATCCCCTTATGATTAATTTAATTTTTAGATTTTAATAATAATATGTGCCCAAGTCCATTGGATTGGTGCTTGAGTAACATATCAAGTTCGTAATAGTTTTTATACTTATGTTTTAATATTTTAAATATTACTATTTCGTGTGTATTAATATTAATGTATCATTGCATAACCAGACTAACATGTTGAGCATACGTTAGGTGTACATTAGTCATAAAAATTATTATAGTTTAAAATACATATAGTTTTAAGCTAATAAATTTAATTTTTTTAATTAAAACAATTGATAAGCTTTAACGTATTCTTATACATAAGCTTTTATATAAATAATCTAAATAAAAATAAAACTATTGATCATTGTGTTGATTTTTTCTTTTTTTGAATCACTGTTGTATAATAATATAAACATGACTTGTAATTATAAACATTGGTAAAGATATTATATTTATAATATTTTTAATATATAAATAAAATGTATAATTTTAATAATAATATTTATTATTCTAGATATAATGCCAATATCTATAAAAAATGATGCCAACATATCATCTTGTATTGGTAACTATGGATAATACAATATCGTATATTCGATAGTTATAAATATTGTAGGCGCATAACAATATATTATTCATATACGCATACCTACACTGCATTTACATGAGTTATTTACAATCAAAACGAAATAAATATGTTGCCATTGATTTATAATTTACAATTTTTTTCAGTTTTACTACTCATATTAGTCAGTTGAAAAAACTTTTTTTTCTCGCTTAATCCATAAAAAAAATAAAAATATTTTTTCAAACATTCTTTAAAAATTACGATAAATTTAAACCGTAGTATATTTAAAATATAACTAAATAAATTATAATTTTAATATACTAAAATATTTATTCTATACTTTAATTGGAAATATGTACAAAGAATTTTATGACTAATATCCATTAAGCCAGATATCATTTCACCAACAACAAATCATCAATCTTGAAGCAATTACTAGACAATTACAAAAAATTCACATGAAAGAATAATTTTTTTTATGTTTAATTCTTTATTTTATGATATTATATTAGATAGTTTATATAATGTATTTTTTATTTTAAACTATGTCTTTTAACATATAGATATCTACAAAAAATGTGAACTATACAATACAATGTCATAAATAAAAAAAGAATTATACTTAGAAAAATAAAACTTTTTTTTAAAAGTTTGTAATTGACTAATGTTTGCCTCGAGATTGATGGTTTGTTGCTGGAAAAATACCTGACTTAATGGATATCAAAAATGACCTGGTTTATGTCTGAGGCTTACTGACCATACACCTTCTATTACCGTGGGACGCTACTCAAGGGGTACGGCAGAAGACGTCTTGGCCGAGAGTAAGTCACTACGGGGCGAAGCGTTAATCGATATAACACCAATCTAGACCAAGTTCTTGGAGAACTCATTCCGAATTTTTACGTTGGTGGTCATCGATGGACACGGTGGGCTTAATAGCTTAACCATCGTAACAAAACCCAGCTCGCACGAAACCAATCCAAATCGATCTCAATCCATGTCTCTACAGCTGCAAGGGTGATTCCTGAAGCGAATGCCTTAGAGACACACAAACTACTTTTAGTGCACGCATCATCAATAGGACATGCCTGAAACAACTTGCGCCTCGGTTACTCTACCGTTATATTACTCTACCATTAGGTAGCACTATCCATTAGCCCGAGTGGGAAAGACGCGTAGCTCTATCCACCCACTTCTACTGGTACAATGATCTAACTTCTAGCTACACCCACTAACATATATGTCATTCAATTATACTTCCCAACAGTTTTAATGACGAAATAGATGTAATATATGGAAACTAGAGGAATTATTGAATCTTACTGAAGAGAAATAAATGTTTTTATAATAGGAGACTTTAATGTATCAGTCAGAGAACAGACTTCAATTTCAATCCACTTGAAAAAATATAGATTTGGGAACCAAAACAATCGAGGTGCCTTCCTTTTTTTTGCATTAATGGAACTGATTGATAGAAAAGCAAACAGTGTAGATAAAATCCCAGCGGAAGTACTAACAAATTTAGATGAAGACACAAAGAACTCTCTATTCAATATTCTGACTGAATCCTATGAATACGATAAAATCCTTACTAATTTTACCCAGAATAAAACAATCACTTTACCGAAAAAAGGAAACTCTGCTGTTTGTTCAAACTATAGAAACATTGCTTTGCTATCTCACCCATTTAAGATACTGTTGAATATAGTAAAAAATAGAATTAAGAAAAGGGTTGACCTAAGAATTGACGAAGACCAATTTGGTTTTAGAAGTGGAAGAGGTACAAGGAAGCAATTTTATCTCTACAAGTGATCATGGAAAGGAGAATAGAGATAGATAAGAACACTTACTTGGCCTTCGTAGATCTCGAGAAGGCATTTAACAAAGTCAACTAGAAGCTGTTTTTATGAGTCTCCGCAACGTTGGCAAGACAGGAAATTCACCTTTATTTTATACAAAAACCAAGCTACAATTATAGATGTAAGCGGTCACAAGACAGAGGCAGAAATAAGACAAGGAGTGAGATATGAATATCCACTCTCACCTTATTTATTCAACTTGTTCATTGAAGAGGTTATAAATAAAATGAAAGACAACACAAATTGCATATCTATTAACGGTCAGAAAATATATTAGATCCGTTTTGCCGACGATATTGTTCTAATAGTGGAATCTGAAGGGGACTTAAACTTCACGCCAAATGGCTTAGACACAACACTAACAAAATTCAATCTTAAAATCAACATAAAGAAAATAAAAGTGCTTATAGCAAGCAAATCTGATCAACATAATACAGCAAAGATCAAGATTGGTGATGAATCAATTTATCAAGAAAAGGAATTTCGCTATCTAGGAAGCATAATTACAGAGGATAGCAGATAAAAAAAAGAAGTTAAGAGAAAAGTAACATTAGTAAAACAAGCATTAGAAAGAGATTAGAAAGCATTAGAAGAGATTTTTATTGACAAAAAAGAACTTAAGCATTAAAACAAGGAAGAGTTTTATCAAATCGTATATCTAGAGTATTTTGCTTTATGAATGTGAAATGTGAACTATAAAAAGTATGAAAAAGAAAGGTTGAAGGCAATGGAGATTTAGTGGATTTGGAGAAGAATTACGAGGATAAGCTGGACAGAGAAAAAAAGGAATGACACCATTCTGAAAGAAATAGGTGAAAAAAATATCATTACTACTATTATGGAAAAAAAGTGAAGCTTTTCAGACATTTGATAAGACATAATAATTTTGTCACAAACATCTTGGAGGGGAATATTATAGAAAAACGACCAATTTAAAAAGACCTAGACAATCATACTTCAACGATATCAATCACCGAATGAGTTTCACTTCTTACCAAGAACTGAAGAAGACGGCACGTAATAGAGAAGTTTGATTACAACGACAAGACCATGCTTTTAAAAACTGATGATGAGTATCAGTCTTAGATTTTGATTTTATATATTCTCAATAAAATTCTTGATCGATTTTGTGAGAAATTATTGGAAGTAGTAATGCCATTAATGTCTAATGTATGTTGTTAGGAAAAACATAATTGTTTACTCTGTCCATAATTAAAAGTATATGGTATTTTTATCAAACTAAAATAATTTATTTCCATTGTGTTTAAAATCAATTTTACAATTCGAGTAAAGAATACCTCACAATTACATATTGAATTCATATAGTTATTAAAAACGTTCTGCTAAATATGCGACACCCGTTTTTACTATAAGTATTGTATGAAATAAATTATAAGAACATGTGAAGTACGATCGCCTTCGGCAGGTTTTTCGACTTCACGTGTAACTGGAAGTACTACTAAAATATGCAATAATGTATAGAAATTTCAATAAATTTAGGATTTTTTTTATAATAAGTTTAATAATAGTTTAAACATTTTTTTTAAATAGTTTTTATTCTTTAGAAAAAAGTTGATTTTTATGCGTATTAAAAATAACTACGAACTTTCTATTGTATTCAAAAATTGTTTACATCAGTTATATAACAATAATGTGATATTGCTAGAATTAGATTGTGGGAGTTACAATATATATATAAGAAACATTAGGATATTGATTTATAACCAATGTCGCTAGGCTGTTAAATTTACCACTCATAGTAGCAGCCCAATCACAACCCATGGCCGGGTAAATTATTTATTTTAATATTCATATATTAATTATTAAAATTAATAATAAATTATTATATTCAATAATAGTGTTTGCTATTATTATAAATTATATTATATTATTATAAAGATAAGACAATAAAGATGCTACTATAGTGTATAGACAACCGCTTTGTAGCGCATATGGATTCAATATTAAATACGTTTATGTTATGATAAATATAATGTACGTTTGAAGTAATGAAATCAGTGTAATTGTCAGCCAAGCCCGTAGACATTTCTTTAAGTTTAATTTTAAATTTCTAAAAAGAAAATTTTAATTTTGAATACGTGAAGATTATCCTGAATAACTTCGGACGATCCGATATTATTCAAAAAATATATCCTACCATTCAAAATAACACAAAATGTCACTGATACGAATAGGTGTCGTGTAAGAATTCTGTAACGAACTGCAACGTTGAACGCATTCGAATGTTATATATGTTGACCCGAAAACCCGATAACGAAAAAACAATCGTCCCGTCACAACCCACCGATAGAGATTTTACGTTTATTATTAGAAAAAACTTGTTCTAGCGGCTCTAATTATGCAATGAATCCCACAAAACTAACCTATTAATATTATTTTTTAAATAAAACTATTTTTTAGAACTATTAAAAAACGCAGGTTTTGACAGTATGTAATTTTATTATACATTAACACTATAAAATATTAAATACAACGGAAATAATAAGCTAATATTAATACATACGTATATGATATTCATTAAGCCTACATACTTACATACAAAACTAATTAGTAACACTGGACAAATCAAATCTTATTTCTTTCTTATTTTTAAGGTCAATGTGATTCCAGAGCAGGCCTACGATATGCATTTTTCGAAATAAGTGAGTGAACCATATTAAAATATAAGTTTAAAATACATATTTATAATATATATCTTTACAGTGACTCATTTTTAACATAACAAGACAAATGATTATATATCAGATTTTAAGTTATTTAGGAGTACCATCAAATTAACTAACAAAAAAAAAATTTAAAAAAAAATGAAAATATTGTTTGCACATTCATTTTAATTCAGTTAATATTACTAATTATTTTATCATTTATTTTATTTATCATTTAGCAGAAAAAATTAATATATAGTTTTTATAACATTAAAAAAAAACTAAAATTAATAACACAATATAAATATATATAACATTGATAAAACATCATTTAAAATTAGATTTCACAATATATTATTAATATAAAGAGTATAATGATGAAAAAGAAAACAGTTAATAATAATATAGTGGTATTTATAAAGTTATCTTTACTAGTAGCATTACATTAAACACAATATTTTAAACATTTATAACCAAAAGTACAACACATATATCTCTAAAGTAATCTTCAATTAATTAATATCATCAAATCGCAATTAATAATACTTTATTTTTTTACTAATTTGATTCCTATGTTGTATCAGTATGAAATAATTCATATCATATATTACAACGAATTTCATACTAATTTAGTTTAATATAATTCTCTAAAATCAATACGAAAAATTTTCTTATATATATATTATTTTAATGTTCTTTTTTCTTTTTGCTCGAATTGTAATTAAAATTATATTGAATAGAAGTATTTATTCTGTAAACATGTAGTGATGATCAACATACTTTATAGTAAACCCTTTACTAATAGAATAACAAACGAATATTGATATTCATAAATTTTAATTTTTTTTTTCATCTTGTATATGGAGATGTCAAACGAACTAATGGTATGTTATATTTTATACAATATCATGACCTGAAAAAGGACAATTCTAATCTTAAATTGTATAACAAACTAATATCTGATGAATGATATTTAGCTTAATATCAAGATTTTGCTATGGCATTAAATATTATCCTAAATCAAATAAAGAATTAATTATCAATTAACATTTAGATTCCACTAAATATTAATCTTCAATCAATTAAGTCTGTTTAACTTTGATCCTATTAATTATATAAGCTACTTGCACTCCAAACAATTAACGTATTTGTTACAAGACATATATGATTAATCATTTGACAAAATCAATTTTATAATTCATTTAAAGTAGTATTAGACAGATTATTCTAAATTATAAATATATTAGAATGTGTAACATTTATAGAATTTTGAAAAATGTAACATTGTTTACATTATAATAATATTCAAATATATTTTTAAACATTTCTTAAATCAATATCTTTGTTTATAAAATAAATTCCTAAATTTTATATTTTATATTTACTAGTAAAAAATTGTTAAAAAAAATTTCAAAAATAATTGCATTGACCAGACATCATTCAATAAAATGTTCGAAACAATTAATAAAATAAAACATTATAATTTACATCCTATTTTAGAAATATTAAAAAGTTACTTAAAACATATAGCTGAAATACTTCTTCCATATGTTGGTATGTATTTACATTGTTTAACATGAATTTAAAAATATGGTTAATATGAACTTTGAAGCATTAGAATTATACTAAGAATAATACATAATATTGAAATAAAGACTAAAACTTTAAATAAATGAGTTTATCATAACTTTCTCCCCTTAAATTTTGTACTAATATTTTTAACGTAATTTTTTAATGTAATCTTATAATATAATTATGTTATAATTTGCCGATTAAATTGTGTGGAAAAATAATATAGAACAAACATTATTTTAACTCATAAAAACATTATTAGAAAAAAAAAATTGTCCGTTAAAAGGCAATCTATAATGAATTCTATAAATATAACAATGGTATAAACGTAAATGGTCGCCCTCTCAAATTATTGATAATAACAATACATAACAAACTACTTCTATATATAAACCTGGGCAACGTAGATGTCGAAGACACCACCGGAACAAAAGTGCAATCCAGCAGAATATGTCCAACTCAAAGAGCGCAATATCTACAGGTTATCATAATCGGGGGCGCACTCGTGGCTAAGAGACGGTAGCGGCGGCCGAAGTAGATGACGGCAAGACGGCCTGAACGACGACGGCAATTTTTATGTACACGTGACAAGTGCAGCCAGACACCGACAAAAGGTCACAATAAATGCAGCTGGTGCTGTTTCGACCGTTACAATAGAAACTGCACTGACGCAGCAATGCCGGCGAAAACTGCTGGTGGTGGCCGGAGGTACCCGTTCGATACAGCGTTATCGTATGGATTAGAGGGGGTGAGGGGGTGAGCCGTTGAAAATGTTAGAATGTTCTAGAACATTCGAACGTTGCTCGAACACAAATCAATATTGACTTTTATCTAACTTCATAATTAATATACCTAATTCTGTCACCCATAATCTTTTTTCATTGATTCAAACAATATGTAATTTTTCTTGCTCTTTTTTAGAAAGTTTAAATATAAAAGGACCAGAAATGTATTGTCATAATATCTTCACGCCGCTGGACCCCACCCACCTTTATGACGACTACTACCAAGGTAATGATGATTTATATTTAAGCATTGAAAGATTCATGTCTATATCTAAGAAACACAATAATAATTTGCATGGTTTGTAATAATCGAAGTCAATCCTTCAATTGAATGTCCCAGAGAGATGGAGTCCTCAATATTTTTGTACATATATATTAATCTACTAATGTAACAAAAATTAACACGATTAATTTCCATTGTTATATAATACATTATTCATTATTTCAAATTTTCAATCATGCAATTTTAAATAATTGAAATATATTGTTTCATAAAATATAATTTATTGATAATTACTATTAACATTAACACATGCTATCTCCATAATTTGACTTCCGTTAGCTATATTATGTAGTCTATACAACACTAAAATATAATTTTGTAAAATAAATTGAAGTACTTTATAGTAATCATCAGTTCTTTATTAACATTTTAAGGACAGAATAATCGACAGATAAACATAAAAAACGTTCACACATAGGAAAGCGTACTCACATAGCCATTTTTCTATATATATATATATATATATACAGTACTGGACAAAATAAAGCACGTGCTTCAAATAATTTCACATTTGTGTAAATAACTTGCTAATCCTAACAAATAAAATAAAATAATTTTCAACAAAGACAAAGTTTCTATACCTATTTTTAATTTTTGACTGAACAAATTATAAAAACATTCAAAATTCTTCGATAATTTATCTATTTCCAAAAACTGTCCCATTTACCTTGGACAAAATAAAGTACGCATGGGCGTGTTTTTTATCTGTAGTAATAAAAACATATTCGTATACCTATTTGTACCCATATAGTAGATATAGACTACTTGTATGGTAGACTACACGCGGTTACGACTAGAAAAAATAAAGTTATTATAATAGCACAGCTTTCAATTATCTATAGATTAGAATGACATGGCAACTGCGAATACGTGAATTTCGCGGTTAATTCGCCAAAGTACCAAAATTAAGTACACAAATTATTACGAAAATGCTTTTATACACATTAAAAACATTTACGAACTGCTAGTCGACACTTGCACACAGTTCACAGAAAAAATAACTGTAAATCACTCATTATCGATTGGTAAGCATGTATAATTAACGTAAAATTCACGTTATTACAAACCAATTCGTGGAATCATAATTTCTTATAAATGATTAATATGATATAATTGATACAAATGATTTGTGGTTATTACATGGAAGATCACGAATAATCCGTTCGAGGATAATAGATTGTTTATTGTAATGAATAACAGTGTCATTCAGTTAGTTTTTAGTATTACTAAAAATACGGTCGATTTTCTAAAAATGGAAACTAAACAAATTTCTGTGCAAATTCGAAATTTGATTATTAAGGGCCGACAAAAAAGTCTTTCTAATAGGGAAATTGGTCGGAAGTATAGCGTAAGTGAAACTGTGGTCAGGAAAAACTGGAAGAAGTATCAAGAACTTGGAATAGTAGCAGATAAGTATGGGCGCGGACGTAAAAAAGAAGACAAATGTAATTGAAGATCGCAGGATAATTCGGGAAACGAAGATAAATTTAACTGTTACTAGCCGTGTTATCCGGGAAAACATTTAGTTAAATATTTCCGAACGTACCGTGCGCAGGAGACTTCGAGAAGTTGGGTTGAGAAACAGTTTTGCACTGCGTCGTCCTTTAATTCGGAAGGTTAATAAAGTCAAACGTATGGAATTCGCTAAAAAATATGTCGACAAGCCAGTGGATTTATGGAAAGATTCTTTGGAGTGACGAAAGCAAGTTTCACATTTTCAAGTATAAACAGCGATTACGTGTCTGGTCAAGACCGGGTGAAAAGCTTTTAGATAAAAATGTCCAAAAAACAGTCAAGCAAAGAGGAGGCAATATTATAGTATGGGGTTGTTTTGCATGGTCAGGTTTGGGAAATCTGGTTAACATAGACGGTATTATGACAGCAGATTTGTACATTGATATCCTCCAAAGAAATTTGAAGGAGTATTAGCTAAAAGTTGGTTTAAAGGATGACTTTATCTTTCGACAAGACAATGACCCAAAGCATACTGCTCTTAAAACTATTGCCTTTCTCCGTACTTCGCGAATCAAACTGCTGGATTGGCCTGCGCAATCGCCAGATCTAAATCCGATTGAAAACCTTTGGTCCATTCTAGACCAGAAGGTTGACAAGAGTGGCGTAACAAACAAAATCAAGCTGATTGAAGCTTTGAATCAAGGATGGAAAAACATTGACCAGCAGCACATTTGGAACCTCGTCGAAAGTATGCCCCGACGTTTACAAGCAGTTGTAAAAGCAAAAGGAGGCCATACAAAGTATTAAAAAATAAATTATTAATAAATGGAACTCTTTTATAATATTAAAATATTATTTTAATCATCTGCGTACTTTATTTTTACAAGGTAAATGTGACATTTATTGGAAAGAAATAAATAATCTAAGAATTTTGAATATTTTAAAAAAAAAATTCAGTTAAAAAATAAAAGTAGGTATAGAAATATATTTTTTTTTAAATTAATTTTATTCTGTCTGTTATGATTAGCGAGTTATTTACACAAATGTGAAATTATTCGAAGTGCGTGCTTTATATTGTCCAGTAATGTATATACAAATGACCATTGAATTTTAGAGTATAAAATTATCAAATATCATATGTAGATGAATCTACAGATGCAGTTCTAGACAAGGATTTTGAAATATTTGAACCATAATGCCTTGCGTATTTATCAGATTTAGCTAGTATTTCATACGAAACCAAAGACAATCCTATTATAAAAAAATAAAAATTTGTGTGTTCGACCACAGAAATATTAAAGTTAAAGTTAACCAAAACTTTATGTACGAGGTGTGATCAAAAAATACCGGGACTAAAATTATATCTGCGCTAAAAATAATCGAATCAGGAATGTACACACATCAAATAAAAATAGAGATAATACTCAATTACGTTATTCAATACACGAGTTAATATTAACTGTTAGTAATGAACGACAATTCATTGAAATCAGATATTTTTATTGTGTCTGCCGTTTTTGTCATGTCGAATAAACTCGAGCAGCATGTTTGCATTAAATTTTGCGTTAAACTCGGTAAATCAGTGACTAAAACTTTTGAAAAGCATTTGAAGATGAAATGATGAGCAGGTCTAAAACATTTGAATGGCATAAAAGGTTTATTGAGGGTCGTAAAGACATTAATGATGACTCTCATGCTGGACGACCTTCAACATCAAGAAATGTGGAAATGGTGGCAAAAGTACGAAAAATTATTCGATCAGATCGACGTATGACGATAAGAGAACTTTCTAGTGAGTTTAACATTTCTTCTGGATCATATCAAACTATTTTGACTGAAGATTTAGGCATGAGACGTGTCTGTTCAAAAATGGTCCCAAAATTGTTGTCTCAAGATCAAAAAAATCATCGAATTGAAGTTTGTCAAAGTTTGAAAGAACGAACACGAAATGATCCAGAGTTTATTAAAAATGTAGTGACTGGTGATGAAACTTGGGTCTATGGTTATGACATAGAAACTGAACGACAGTCATCACAATGGAAATCAGTAACTTCACCAAGACCCAAAAAAACTCGACAAGTTCGTTCTAACGTGAAGACCATGTTGATGATTATTTTTTTCGATATTAAAGGCCTTATTTAATACGAATTTGTTCCAACTGGTCAAATGATTAATCAGACTTACTACAAAGAAGTTTTAATTAAATTACGAGAAAAAATCCGTAAGAAATGACCAGATCAGTTCCAAAATCGATCGTGATTGTTACACCACGAAAACGTGCCTGCTCATTTTTCCTTATCGATCCGTGAGTTTCTAGCTGATAAACAAATTCCAGTTGTACCTCACTCCCCTTACTCACCAGACCTCGCCCCTTGTGATTTTTTTTTATTTCCAAAAATTAAACCTGACCTCAAAGAACAATGATTTGATGATATTGAAACATTAAAAAAGAATGCGGTAGATCAACTCAAACAACTTAAAATTGAAGACTTCCAACACTGCTTCAAAAAGTGGTAGGAGAGATGGGACATCGGGCGGTGAATACTTTGAAGGAGATTAATATTTGAAATATTATTTGTATATTTAAATAAATAAAAAAAAAATCCCGGTATTTTTTTATCACACCTCGTACATGGGAAGAAGTAAAACTAGTTGACAACTGAAATCTCAAGTACCTATATGTGATACCGGACAGGTCAATAACATACAAAGCATATTGTGAAAAGATAGAAATGAAATTGAATGTGAAGAATGGGATACTGTATGAGGTTCTAAACGCTTGAACTATACAACATCTGACCAACACAGAGATATATAAATAATATATCTGAAGTTGGATGATGCAAAGCCAATTTTAAAAAATAGATATACTTGAATGATCAATTAGCACTATGCGAATGTAGGAATTAGCAAACAACAGACCATCTATGGAAACGCTAAAAATTTTCAACTACCTGCACTAAAATTACCTATAAAGTCAAATCAGAACAATATAGTCAAGGCTCAGTAATAGTAAAATATAATATGATAATCTGGAAATGAAGCCCCATGTTATGAATTCGAATGGAGAAGTAAAAAAGTACTATTATTATTAGTATTTGTACATCATATAACATTAATTTAATTAATTTCATATTGCCTTTATTCATTTATACGTATAGGATTATGTTTATTAATTTATGTTGATTCTATTTCAAGCTACAGTTTAATTGTATACAATTATCGTAGCCTAACTCGATAGTAATATTATTTTACATTCATGAGTAATCAATTATTTCAAAGACAATTCTAATAATTTTTATGTTTTTTATAGATTCTAAAATTATAAAAATACAGTATTGTTATGAAGGTCTCAACTTAGCATTTACAAAAAATATATGCTACATGCAACAAAAATAATAATATTAATAATTGACTATTTTAAATTTCGTTTTAGATTGTATAAGTAAGAATATTGATAACTTTTTTTGTATATTTTAGAGTAAAATTAACTTACTACGTTCTAAATATTAATCTATCTGATATTTGAAAGTCAAACTCAGGAAAGATGACTAAACTATTCCTATATTTTATACGTTAACAGTAGTATGTGTAATGAAGATTTGTCGAATAATTATCTGTTGTAATTAAGATATATTTATAAATGACATACAAATCTCGTTTATTAATTATCACTTTATTTTGAAACTCATTGGTTTCTGTAGTATATATTACTTTTATCGTGTATCTAGGCTCCAAATTATCTACATTTCCCTTTCATTGTGTTTCATTTTTTAACACAGTACTGTTTGCGGAATTATGAAAATTATTTATTTTATAAATATAATTGCTTTAAAAAAACATTATAAAGTTTCATTATCTACAATAATTAATCAGTTCAAGTGGTAATACAAAATTTCTAAAATTGTTTTCCAAAATAATAATTCGAATATTTTTAATTTAATTTAAAATATATAAAAATTATATAATAATTTATATATTCGTGTGCACTAGTCAAAATGTGTTTCTATTCATATAAATTATAATTATATAAATTTAAAACTATCGTCCAGATCAAATCATAGTGTCTAGAGGGTTAAACAGTAAGTCATATTTTATAGTCATTTGTTTATTTTTATTTTATGTATAATGTGTAGAACGCAATTCGTTTTTAATTAAATAAAATTGATCTTTATGTAATTGCAATATTATTCAACACAAGAGATATCGTATCCTAAAACACAAATTCATTGATTACAAAATTATTATTATATAATTATTATATCCAACAATATATAATATTATATATTTAAAATGGTATTATTATTTTCACAATGCAGTGAACATGGATATTATACAGGCATTCGAATATGCATATTATAACTGTGAGTGATTCAATACTATTTTTTTTATTATTATATGCTGATTATTTTGCCATACAGCGCTTTGTTGATAAAGTGACCATTTAAAATTATACGGTAGTAATTGCGTGATGTCATATTATTCTATATTTGAAATTTCAATCACTGCATATCCAGTATCACACTATTTGTATTTATTAATTAATTAAAATCGATTAACAATTATTAAGAAAAATAATATAAGTTGACAATTTAACTACCATTAAACAATCGCGTTAGTTAATCAATACTGACGATTAGCTTGGTGAGGTAAATATTTTTAAAGTTCAATTTATCAGATATATTTGTATTTTATCCATGTGGCGTGTATTTAATCCATTGAGAATACAAAAAAAAATGTATAAAATTATTCTAAAAAATTATTTTATCTCATATAATTGTATTACGTAACGTGCTGGTTATGAGTAAAAATTCATTCTTGAAAGTATGAAACTCTTATGGTTGATAAAGAGATTTACTTTTATAATCAAATTTTTTTATTTTTAAATTACATATGAGGCACATTTGAATGAAAATTACATTTTTTCATTTTTTCATTTTTTAATAACATTTATTTGAAATATAATAAATTAAAATTTGTCAAAATATATTAGACTAATGATATTTGAGGTTGCAAATTTTAGTTACTGCATATCTAACTGATATTAATAACCAAATAGAACCATTTTTTATTCAAATGTAGCCCATAGTGGGAGCAGTTTTGAATGTATATGGGGCACATTTGAATGAGTCTTAAATGGTAAAATTAACTCATAATTTTCAATTACTTACTATTAGGTATATATTTTGATATAAAGAGACAATATAAAAATGATTAAAATAAACAAACGCTTAGTACATAGTTTACATTTCAAGTTTAATTTCAAACATAGACATTTATTTTAACATTTATAAAAAAAATATAAACATTAGTAATTTTAAATATTCATAAAATTAACATACTTATATAAAAGAATACATTTATAAAAACTTAATTGTAGGTATTTATCATAACTGTCATAACAAAATTAAAAGTTAAAAGGAATCCGTTATAATTTTCAAAACAAACATTTGGAAATATTAGGAAATATTAGTTTTTCCAGTTACTTTATGCAACAACATTTCATTTTTTATACTTGGTAAAGTGTCCATATCTATGGCATCAAGATAAATAAAATTGTTACTTGGTTTCTTCTTTAAAAAAGAGATTTCATAACTATTTTCATCATAATTTTCAACTTTTTTATATGCTGAAAACTTTGACAAAGAGGGCTGAATTAATCCAAGCACTTATTGTTGAATTAACTAAGCCCAAACTACATTGAGGAGCACCAATCATTAGTACATCATTTATACGAGCTCTAGAAAAAATAAGTATTGGTGACACAACTTGACCTGTAGCACCAACTGTCAAAACAAAAGTAATCATTTGTCCTCGCTCCGCAGAAACACATTGTCCAACTTGTTTTGTCCCTTTCTCTGCAACAATGCTTGGTGGTTCAAGCACAGTAGAAACTCCAGTTTAATCTACATTAAAAAATCGATCACTTGAAACTGGAAACATTTTTAAAGCTTTTTCATATAAATCAGAAAAAGCTATAAAGTTAGGTTTATTGAATAAAGTAGCTCTGGACAAACGTGTTTTCTCTGGTTTACAAAAATCGGTAATCATAAAAAATTCAAATCTGCTCCAACATTAATGATTTAAATGTATCTTATAATACCATTTCAAATAAATTCAGTCATAACTTAATAATCATACATGATATCATGCCATATAATATTTTATTAGCACGAATAAAAGATTTTAAAGTAATATTGAAATTTGCGTACTTATAAATAATTTATATTTTTTATAATAATCTTACACGTAGCAAAAAAAAGTTAAAAAACTGACTAAATACAATATTTTTTTTTTTTATTAACAAAATAATGATAGTAGCGATTAATAATTTGGAACATGTGTAAAATACAGTGTGACTAAGCAACCATATTTTTCACATAAATATTGTAATATTGACAACTATATTATAAACGAAATTCAAACCTACCACGGTTCAAATATGCCCCATTCTCTCCTACCTTGAGTTTGAATAAATTTATGTTGCAGTGGACATTGGGACAAAATCATGAAAACTAAATATATAGTGACTTTAAGTTTTCCTACAAATAATTTTCAAATGATTGTCAAACTATCACCATTTTAATAATTAGATTATGCAGTAAAATTACTTTAACTATTTGTCCTGTATTGACATAAAATACCCATTAATTCAAAAAATATGGAAAAAATGCATTAGTGATTATTATATGAACAGCCTAAGATGTGTAACTATCCAATTTACGTATTATACGTTTAACCCATTAACGGCCAAAGCATGAAAAACTAAAAAACTTATTATTATTATAATTGTTATTTGCTAAATATTGTGATTTGATGAAGCTTATCAGTATATTTATAAATAATAGTACGTACTGGTAAACCCGATTAACTAATATAACGACAACGCAGACAAACAATGGCAATGGCCGATATCGGAATGTATATGCTACAAATACCAACGTTGCGTGTACGTAACATTAACTTTAAATGGTAGTTTTGTAGTCTAAGAAATTAAAAAGTTAATAAAAACGATAGGAACACATCACCTACCTTTTGAAATAATGATTTGCATACAGTTCGAACTTTATAATATAAATTTTAAATTATTTTAAATTTTTATAAGATTTAGAATTTTATACATCAAAAATATCTTATTTCTGTATCATAATAATACCAATCATATAAATGAAAACCCAGTATTTATAGTTCTTATTAATTTATCAGTGTCTCCTTAATCGAATAGTATCAAAGTTGAATAATAATAAAAAAATAATTCAATCCAAAAAAATATTTTAAATTAATGTTGCGTATACGCAACGTTGGCCATAAATGGGTTAAGACAATCTACGCATCTACGGTCTAAGACAATAAGAAAATAATTATCAAGCATTATATATATAATTTTTTTTTCTTGTATGCCAACATATTTAAAAACAGAAATGCATTTTTTCAATATTTCTAGTATTTACTAAGAATACTAAAGGCAGAAATAATGGTAATGTTTTTTTCATTATAACAGATGTCGCATTGTATTGGTATTTTTATTATTAATTCAAGAAATAAATATTTTAATAATATGATTCATTCATTCGAATAATATATGAATATTTCCTTCAAAGAAGATTAATAGTGTTATTAAAAAAAAATAATATTTTTTAGATATTTTACGTCAATATTATAACGACCTCTTTACTGCATCTACATCGAGTATGACACACAATTGACATTTAATTATTAAATGGAATAACTATTTTTTAAATATATAATAACTATATACAAAGCAATGCCATTCAATGAAATCTTCCAATTTGTAGATTTACCTAATCAAATTTTAAGACCAATGGTTTGGTGTTGTTTATACATAGGAAGTTCGTATTTACCTTTAATATATATATTAGTATTTCCATGTCTTGTTTTTACTATTTAGATGCTATTAGTATTAATCTGACATTGTATAATCATAAATTTATCTTTAGTTTATATGTTAAATTTACATTTGTCAAGAAAATTTTAATCGTTCAAAAATGAAAATACATTTTAGTATATGGTTTACTATGTATGTTTGCGGCAGAGCAGGTCATAAAAATATGACAGTTGCCTGCTCCTACACGTGTTGTGTGCCTCGTGTTGATTTTTCTCGGATGACCTATTTTTACAAACCTCGACTTATTGATAAATGTAAATCCATAGGTTTGCTTATAAGCGAGAATTAAACTAAATACTTAATAGTAGCAAGGAGAAGCTAAATTATAGACTATATAACAGTAGATAGTTATAGATTCAAAAAATGGATGTACTTAGATACCTAGGCATTAACATAAACAGTAGTAATGACATGCACGAAGAAATTAACGAATAGCATGAGGCAACCGGTGTTACTACAACATTATAAAACTTTTTAAGTCATAACTACTGTCTCACAATTCGAAGACACACTTGTACTTCAGTTATTTACAACCAATGTATACGTACTCTAACAAAACATGGTCACTGGCTAAAGTAGATAGCAGAGAACTTATTACTTTTGAAAAAAATGTAATGAGAAACATATATGGCCTAAACAATAACGTAGAGTTTTAAAGGCACTAGAGAAAAAAATCAAGAAATACAGAAGCTATAAAACAGGCTAAATATTATATTATACATAAGAAGCAAACGTCTAGAATGGTTTAGACATGTTTGGAGAGTGGATGGGCATGTAGTGAAAGAAGTTTAAGTTAACAAAATAAAAATTGAAAACGACCATAAGGAAGACCCAGAACCTGATGGGTCGATATTATAGCTCATAAGATAGTAAGTATCAAAAAATATTCGACTGTTGACGACGTATACGACAGATGGAGATATATGGACAGGTTTTGTGATAGCAGCATTGGTTATCAATGAACCGATAAGCTGAAGAAGAAGAAGAAGCAGAATGGCATATGTGAGAATAGCGAACATACAATTAAATCATATGTAAACAAAATGAACAATATAAAGTAATTGGCGCCTCGTTGACAACAATTATGATTATAACAATAATGAGTAAAACAAAATCAATGCTGGTTACGACCAGAAAGCATTGGTGCATTACATAACGCGGTGAACCGATGGAAAACGTGCGAAGCGCTCCGAACTTTCGACAAGATTAACGCCTGATTTCGCTGATCCTGATTTTGGATCAACCGTAACTTGATCATGAATTAAAGAAGGCGTCGAATTTAAATAGTGTTGCGATTCAAACATTATATTTGACATATACACAAAAAATATTTATGTATAACTAATATAATTATGATAATTTTAAATGGTAAATGAAATATGTAAAATCATATTAATTGTCTAGTGTGTTTGTGTATATTTTAAAAATTATAGTCGTAAAATAAAACATACTTACATAATGTGTATTATGAAAACAATTAACGAAATTATTATTTATGATCCTAGAATTTTTAACTTATATACAGTTTGACAAAAGAGAGGAAGAATGTGATAGTAAATATACGTATAAAAAATATCTCAATAATAACAATAGTTAAAATTTAACTTCATTGAATATACTATACAGTACTGTAATATTATATAATTGCAACCCTAAACTGAATTATGTTAATTAACTTTGATCAAAATGAAGAACACGCGTTTTCATTTAAGTTGATTAATCACAAAAATTTTACAAAAATATAAAATCAATACATAACAGAAATTATATTTTTAATTCTGTTAATAAAATAAATATACAATATTCTACTTATAATTCTTATATTCTAGGGTATTTGAAGAGAGCAGGTTTTACCGGTAAGTAATTTGGTTTACTATAACAATGGTTAATTAATGCTATTGTAAAGATAGTTATTACTATACCACAATTAATTATATCAGAGCTAATAACTTACAATTAATAAGCAACATGATTTAATAATAATTTAAAATAATTTTTATATTTTAGATTATAATGACGTATTAAAAGCTTTACATCATGCTTACTTTAAACTGAGTAAGTAATTAGCATTTAAATATTTCCCAAAATGGATAATAATGTAATATTAAATTTAAATAAATTTTTCTAAACGATGATTTATTATTACATTTTTTGACAAAAAATAAGGAAAATAAATGTTTTTGTACAACGTTATCAAATTTAAAGACCAAAAAATTAATAACATGCGAGATTTTGGTAGTAGTGTATTCACTGAAAATCAAAACATGAAATCATTTTTTAACTAACTTAGGTAATTATGACTGAAATTGGTATCATTGACATGATTCATAAGTCTATTGATACCATCATTTTCTAATTTAGAAAATATAATTAAATATATAAAAGAACTTGTGATTATTTTATACGCAAATGTTTAAAACCCGAAATCACAAAAATTATACACAATAATCGCGTATACGTATTTTGACAACTACGTTGTCATCATCAACGCGAGCTACTAAACCGTTAAATGCTATATACACCTAACGGGTCGAAACACGTATACGCGGTTATTGTGTATAATTTTTGTGATTTCGGGTTTTAAACATTAGAAAATATAATTCATAATAATAACTTGACTCATTTATTTTTTTTTTTCATGTGTTTAAAATTTGATCTCTACAAGAATATATGAAAAATATAATAGTAGCTCAATGCACATCTCAATTATCTCGTGGCATAACAATATAGTTATATTGAATAAATATTGAAATAAATACATTTTTAATTGTTGTTATTTTTTCTTTTGAAGATTTAGTTCATCCAAAACTAACTAATAACCGTATGTATGATCTGTGAAACTACAATTTTGTATTACATATAGCTAAAAACTATTTCATTATAAACAATTTCGGTGGTTCGATTTATTATAATAAATAATATGAAAATTTTATCAATGGACAATGGACAGTACAAGATGTTTTTAATTTGTAATTTGACAAAATTATATATATTTAATTTATAGTAGATAGAGTTATATAGATTGTTCAAAATTATAAAATGCTTATAATAATAAAATGAATAAAGCGCAAATATTAACATTCCATTTTAGCAATAGGATTTAAATACTATAAACACATAATTCAAAAACTGAAATCTTATGGTGGTATGTATCATAATTGAACATCGATATTTCAAATATGAAAAATACGAATTTTTAAAACGGAATACTTCGCACGAAAATATTTATAGCAAATACAAATAAATATATATTATCATAATATTATATTATATATATATTAAAACATACTGTAGTGTCTATGCCACTAATCTTTCACAAATCATAAGTTTTTTTATATTTTCTGACCTTATCATGCAAATATGATTTTATTTAAATATTAATATTTCTTGGCAATAGAATCAATTCAATTCACAATGGCAATAATTAAAACACTACTATATATCGACTTTTATCCTACATTATGTTTATTATATCCAGTAATGATTAACTCTCTTAATTTCCATTCATAGGTTATTGACTTTGATAAAGTTTGATATTCATTATTTGTATTTTTTAGATTTTTCCCAAGCATTAGCACCACAAAAATATTGTGCAGAAACATCAATTAAAAATGCATCAGCAATTGGTATCATTGAAGTCCCCCCTTTATTCTACATCGATCCAAACCAACAAGGTCACTATTAATTATATATTTTTTATTTATACTTTCCGAATAGCAATAACAATTTACACTGTTGGTTAATAACAGGAAACAATATATCAATTTTATCCGGAGAATGGTCATTTTAATATTTTTTATATTTAGTTTTACTACTCGTCAGGCATTAACGTGTTTTCGATTAGTCATGTTTTTGGCGAAAATTATTGTTTCAAAAAATCATTGTATCTATATGTACATGGTTCTAAGATGATGAAATATATATAAATATACATATATCTACATCATTCATTGGTTTATCCTTACGGCCGAAGTCGATACTGACCGTGCACTACGCTCGTTGCTACTCTAGAGATATGTCAGAAAACGCTTTGGTCGTTGACAAAACATACAATTAGGTTTTGGGTATTAGTTTTAAATAACAAAATACACAATTGAAATAATTTATAGATTTAGTTATATCGCAAACAACTAAAGAAAAAAAAATCATAGAACAAATCTTAGTTTTTAACAGTAGCTACCACCTATATTGTCACAAAGTAGGAAATATATAAAAATTAAGTAAAAACAAACTTTTTTAATATCATATTTAAAATTATTGTAACATTACATACATTTCCTTAGCACTCTTTTAGATTAAGTATAAATTCAAAAAATAAACAAATTTTATGATGGTGTACGAGTGGACCGCACAAAATCATTCATGAATAAGTACTTGCTGTAGGTAGTGGAAAATAAGAAAAACAATGGAAAATATTTGGTGATCAAATTTTTATTGAGTTACAACATATAAATATATAATATATATTAGAATATATAAATAGAATATCTCGTGCAAAAGTTGCATGGTGTACAGTTTTACGGCTACGGACCTACTGCCTGAATATGTCAATTCGATATAATCAGTTCAGTCGGCCGTTCGTAGGTAATGGTATTTTTACTATAATTTAAAATATTCATATTTATAGTAATAATTAAGTACTAGGGGGCGAAATTGAGCAGAAAGGCATAATTACGCAATCGCTATAACTATATTATTTCGTCAGTGATCAATGGTAACTTTTGTCGTGCACGTAAAATAAAAGCGACGGAAGGGACAGTTGATTATTATCGATGCATATGTGCCTCGTATAAGCATTCATGGGCCGCGTCATGTATAATGTTTAGATATGTGTGTTATTGTATAAAATTACAAAATTGTAGAAAAATAATGTCTATTGCGACATATTGGAGTTCAAGATATTGGTTATTCTATTACTCTCCTATAAACTACCGAATTTATATATAAACAGAGTCATATTATTATGTTTTTTTTACAAATAAACTAAAATAATTTCATAACAAAATCACGTTTCAGTAAATTGTTTGTATTTATAAAAACAATATACAACATATCGTGTATTGAATATTAGCCATCATATTTACTATATCTTGTTAAGACTGGTTCCCTTAATCTCTATTCATATGAAATTAAATCTAGCAAATTTTAATGTTAGTTTTTGTCGCATTATTATGCAGCTGAAGTACCGGATGATGATCTAAGTCAAAACTTTCAATTACTAAATAAATTTGATCCTGGACAAAGAAGCAATGCTGGCAGCAACATACCCAATGTCGACTACTCCCAAACAAGTAATGAATAATAATATTATAATAATGATTTGATTTGTATAATATTCAGAGTTTCCTTATTAATTTACACTGCCAAATATTGGAGAAAATATTTTAATTGTTTCCAGGCAAAAGCTCACTATAGAATTTCATACTTCTACTACCTATTGATTAACCTATTCATTACCTATTGAATAACAGCCATCATATTTACTATATCTTGTTAAGACTAGTTCCCTTAATCTCTATTCATATGAAATTAAATCTAGCAAATTTTAATGTTAGTTTTTGTCGCATTATTATTATGCAGCTGAAGTACGGGATGATGATCTAAGTCAAGACTTTCAATTACTAAGTACATTTGATCCTGGGCAAAGTAGCAATGCTGGCAGCAACATGCCCTATGTCGACTACTTCCAAACAGGTAATGAATAATAATATTATAATAATGACTTGATTTGTATAATATTCAGAGTTGTCTTATCTGAAGTACGGAATGATGATCTAAGTCAAAACTTTCAATTACTTAGTACATTTGATCCTGGGCAAAGTAGCAATGCTGGCAGCAACATGCCCTATGTTGACTACTTCCAAACAGGTAATGATTAATTATATTATAATAATGACTTGATTTGTATAATATTCAGAGTTTTCTTATCAATTTACACTATTAAATATCGGAGAAAATATTTTAATTGTTCCCAGGCCAATGTTCACTATAGAATTTCATACTTCCGTTGAAACACTAATGTATCTACGAATAATTTCCATTGTAATAAGACATAGGGTTTCAATACAAGTTCTAATCATAAATTAATAAATTATTTAACAATTTATAAATATTATTAAAACAAAAATATCTGAAAGATTTTTATAATTACAAATAAAATATGATGGAATATAAAACACTTATAAAACGTATAAAAACCATGTTATGTTATTTTGCGTTATAATTTAGATACGTGTGGTTCTTTATAGAAATGTAATTATTGTTTTATTAGAAAATGTTCCCTCATTACTGAGATCAAGAAATATTTATCCCACAACCACAAACCAGTTTTACATTTTATCAAGTCAAACAGATATTGATGTACATTAAAAATAAAAAACAATTTATGCAAAAATTGAATTATCTGATACATTTCTTTAATGATTTAATGAATGTGGAAAACCTTATGTTTTAAAGAACTTTGATTTTTTGTAATTAAGTTTTTATTCGTAAAAGACGTTAATATACACGATTCTGAGACACCCTGTACATACACAAAAACCATTTTCATAACGATTGTAATTAAATGACCATACAATATTGTCCTATTTCATGTTTCATAAAGCTTTTAAGTACCTTATGGTTCATTCATAAATCTTATTTTAGTAGCTTTATCAAAATGTATGCCTAATTAAGGGTTTCTTTCTAGCTTCACCGGCTCCAGCCCGCTTTCCTAATACAGCTGATACTTCCTTTACACCATCCATGTTCAACGCAACACTGGATGAAGACGGTAATCATGACACTATTGATATATCCTCTGATGAAAATTAATCCGTGAAAATTCATGGGCTATGCACTTCATTCGTGGGCAACCAAATGTTCTTCTTTATTATTAAAATATATTTTTGTAATTGTATCACTAAATTGTAAATAATATTATTATTAATAATAATTATGTAGTATATCAATTTTTAATTTGTGTATAATTCACAAATTAATTATTATTATAACTTGCGTAATCTTTTCGATATGAGATAATTATTTTCACTATTTATGAACTTATTGTATTTCATTAAAATGTTACTTTTGATTTTTTTTTTAATTTAATTCAGTATAACGGTGTAGTAAACGATTATAATTAAATTTATCATGTAGTTTATTTTAGTATCCCTAAAACTGTTATCAATAAATCCGTTTTGAAAATATTTCCTTGTAATGAAATACTTCTTTCATTTTTAATTTCTATTAAAAATTTTCTGTGAAAATATGTGTTGATTAATTTCGTTATCTTGCCATCAACAATAAAGTTTTATACAAACAATATCCTAGTTGCGTATGTATTAATATGTTTTCCGTTCACATTAGCATATAAAAATATTCTGTTCTTTGTACTCAGAAATTATAAAGTGTCTTTGTTTTAAAAAGCCTAGTAGCACACGTCCTTTACACTGTATGGAATACAAATTGCTATTTGGAAACATAACTTTTATTAGCCCTCCGTGTATTTGTGTCATTCTTACCTACGTGACTCGATCTGGCACATTTAGCTCGATTACATCAATATAATACGAGGCATGTTCACAAAGTAAGTGTACTGAGGCTTTTACGGCCTAAGGGAACGTTTTTTATATCTCCACTACACTACCGTCCAAAGTTAACTCCTCTCCTTAAAATGAGACCAAAACGAGGTCAGTATGTTGAAAACTGTAACCACATGAACATTTTTCGTGAAACATGTCGATTGATTCTGCCGCCAAGTACGAAATCGCGCCGTCATCCGCTACATCGTTGTGAAGGGAAAATCTTCACTTGAGGTATTTAATGAGATAAAAACTATTTATGGTAAAAGAGCTATGAACCGTACAAGTATGTACCAGTGGTATTGCGAGTTAAAACTTCACTCTCAGTCAAAAAATTCAAAACCACCATTTTAGCTAAAAAAATCATGACATCCGTGTTTTGGGACCACAACAACATAATTTTGATAGAACTTTTACCTCAGGGGAAGACCATTAACACTGCAAGATATTGTGAGACACTAAAAAAATTGAAAAGGGCTGTTTAAAATAAAAAGATGGGCATACTGACATAGGAAGTCTGCCTGTTACATGCCAATGCCAGACCCAACGCCACGAAGCCACTAAAATTTTGAACCACCTCGTGCATTCCCCCGTCCTGGCGCGTTCAGATTATCATCTTTTAATTTTCCTAAAGATGTACATGGTTGGGAAAAAAATATCAACGGACGAGGAAGTGAAAGGGGTGGTCGAGAAATGGTGGAAGGAGGTGACGGGAGAGTTTTTTGAGGCGGCATAAAAACAATTTATCCTCCGCCTCACCACCTGCATTGAGAGAGATAACGACTACGTTGAAAAATAACTTACATAAATACAATTGTATCCATGTAATTTTTTTTTTTAAATTAATTTATTAAAGTCTACAAAAATCGAGTACACTTATTTTCTTGACATACCTCATATATGTATTTGTACGAGTACACATATACTCATATCGTATTACACAGTGTTTTATTGAAAGACATACAGGGATATACGCTAGTTAATTTATCGTCACCAAAAAAATGATCTAAAAATATTAAATTTTATGGTTTTCTGTAAAAGTATTCCCTACTTGCTGTCAATAGCTAAATATTTTTATTTTACTATGAAATCAAATTGTAATCTATGTCACTATAAAATAGTGACATCACTATGTAATATATCTATATACAAAAAAATGCATACATATAATATATGTAACAAATATTCCATACATAGATTCAATTCCATAGATATTCATTTTGTTTTAAGGGTATACTTATAATCCGAATAATTCAGTTATCAGTCAATTATCTATATATATTTTAATGATCATTTTGTTTTACCAAAAAAATTATTTTATCACAAGTCACAAGTATTATAATATTAACTTTAAGACGATTGAATGATATGCTTACACAACATTATTAGTTATTTGTTTATAAATTAATTAGTTAGATACTCAAATACCTACAGTTTAACAAAATATAAATGATTGTATATTCGAGTGAGAAAAATAAAAATAAAAAAGTATATATGCTCAAGAAATTACTACCTTTTTTCAGCAATACTTTTGCCAGTATCCAAAAATGTTAAGCTTCAATGAGCTAAAGATTGTTAAGATAACCTTCCTAATTTTATTAACTGTTATTGTTGTTTATCAATTGTGAACTAGTGATACCTAAATTAATAAAAACAGTAATAATAATAGAAGGAAAGATGTTCCCACAAATTTTTTTTTTATGAACTTCAATGGCCAAACTAACTTTTAAACTTTAAATTTACTGTATTAGTGTAAAAGCAGTCAAATAAGTTAAATAAAAGAGAATTGAGGCTGTACTTTAAACTATATATATGGAAAAGTCATTTTTTAACTTAAAAATGATTCTAATTTTGAATAGTATAAAAAGGAAATTTATTGTCCAAATAGGAAAGTTCCATATAATAACAAAATTTGCATTGCACATGTTCAAAACTAATATACCACTAATAATCTCATCAAATTTAAAACTACTAATAATAAACAAAATATCATTGAAAAAAATAATTGTATAATACAGAAAAATTTCCGTTAATTAACGGTTAAAATATAAGAATGTATTAAATGGAAAAATGTTAAATTACTTATTTGTAAAATTATTTTCGGCAGTGTATCTAATCAAACATTTACGATGTCGATAACGCGATGAACACGTCGTGTCTGCAACTTTGTGCATTTTATCATATTTAATCAGTGTTCAGTGTCGAAGTGCGTGTAAATTTCAATGGCGTCCAAATGGAAACACCCATCTTTAACGGAAAAAATCAAGTTATTAGATTTTTACCAAAAAAAAAAGTAAGTGCACGTGCTCTTTCAGATAAATTTGGAATAGGTAGAACTCAAGCCACTTATTTAATAAAAAATAATGAAACAATTTTAAAATTATGGAAAACCCACGGTAACGATCAAATGAAAACTATACATCGTCGTAAAACCGAATTAATTAATGTTAACGATGTTATGTATGTACAAATTATTCAGAAGTTGTCAATCAATTAAAACAATTAGCAGTTTTCACTTATCAAAAAGGCGACGTATTTTTAAAAAATTATACAAATAATAAAATAAATTAAAAACAAACTAATATAACTCAATTTTTTTAGTTTTAATATTTATGTATAATATGTATATACATGAATTACACATTTTTTTAAATGTTTATGAGATTTTTTTTAATTTAAAATTGTACCTACATAACAATGTCATAAATATATTTTTTAGTATCTATATTTATGTGTTATTTATTTGGCATTTTTTTTTAAATTTGCATGCACTCTATATAGTGGTCACCTGGAAAGTATTGCACTTCTGTTAACGGTCACCTCTATACGACGGCCACCTCTAAATAGCGGTCATTATTTCTGGTCCCTTCGGTGACCATTACATGGATATTCTACTGTATTATATATAGCTACATAATTTGATTTTTTATAGGATTTTGGATCGAGAGTATGAAAAGTAAAAATATTATATCTAAGTTACATTCGTTTTTCGAGTGGGGCAAAATATTTTTTTTACAAATCAAATGTTTAAAATGTGCGTATAAATTGAATTGAATTACCAATACAACCATAAGTCTAACCAGTGGTCGAAGTGAGGGGGATACGGGGGGGATGGCATCCCTCCACTTATTATAATCTAAATTTTTCATCCCTTCACTTATTTTGTCCAAAATAATACATCTTCCTTATAATTATTTACAATGGTCAAAGTGGGTGGGATATGGGAGATGGCATCCCTCCAATTATTTTGAAACATGTCGTCTACTGTGTATAACATACTTTACAAATCACAAACAGTTAGCTCTTCAGATAAATATTTATTTATTAACACTATCGTAATAATTCAAATACAAAGTTAAAGAAGTTCGAAATAACCAAGTTCGACTGTACTTGAAAACTGTCCCATACTCAAATGTATTGAATTGAATTTACTAAACCAGAATGCTTTTAATACGTTATTTAATGTTAAATTCTCACATTTTCAATTAATATTTTGTATTACTAATTCTCATTAAAATGATTACAATAACAATTTCCTTAAGTGTAGATATCAAGAAGTGAAAACTAAAATTAAGAGAAAAATTATCACAAATATTATGTTAAAATAAAATAGTAATAAAGAAATAATTTAATCATAATAAGAATAATAATTTAAAGGAATTATATCGAGATGGCTTACATTATATTTTGTTGCTGTATACATACCTGTAGGTACGACACAAAGCGTTAAAGAAACAATTAAATAAAATCGTTAATTTAAAGCGAATTCTGCCACATGTGTTATTTTCAAACATATTCCATGCATGCATAATTACTGCACATAAACCCCTTATGTTTTATATTTGTATTATAAAATTTAAGACGCAATTTATACTAGTTGCAAGTTCAAATAATAAATTACATACAAACGGATAGACTTACTTAAACTTAATAGATTGTATAAAACTCAAACTGTGATATCATTCCAAAACACGACTACAGTCGTATAATACTATTATAAATAAACACGAGTCTAATATTTAAATTAAGTAAACAATATATACACAAATACAAAATAAACCTTTAAGACAATAATTCTTTGGATTTGGAACATTTTTCAATAGTATGAATATAGTTCAAGATTTGGATCATATTTTTTTTATAAACTATCTTTGTAAACATTAATTATAAGTAATAGGTAGAACTAAAAACGCGAATCAAATAATAAGCACAAACCTAAGATATTTATAAAAATTGACACGACTCTTTTAGTCTCACAGGTATAGAACTTTTTTTTGTATTTTATAAAATACTAGTTGAATTACCCGGTTTCGCCCGTGAACAGTTATCATGGTACTGCTTCTCTTCCAACAAAAATCGAATATGAAGAAAATTCATTATTTTATTGAAGTGGTTTAAAATACAAATTTTTTTTCTTCTGGTGCGTAGACGAACACATTTGAAGGATTACCGACGCATGAGCATGCCACATAAAGCTGTTTAATCCAAACCAATATCGACGTCTAGTATTCCAACTGATGAGAAAACTTGAACAATTTGGTTAGGAGTAATTTTTTTAATCAATAAAATTAAAATATGAGTATGTGGCAATCCTCTTTTTTACAATTTAACAGAGTACATCCAATAACGTGTACCACCAAAAACTCGTTGGCTTAAAATAAAATCCATTAAAGATTTTAAACGAATTTTGTTTGAATACGTGCGCGGTAATATCATAATGATCCAATGACGATTATTCAGCAAACAAAAGACATTTGCTTTCATCCCCCATAGGATTGAATGTGAAAGTGATGAACAAATTTGGGCGGTCAGACGCTCGAACGTATATCATTGCATCTTGCGTATTTATGCATGTGCCGAGAACTCCCTATAAATGTGGCCGGCAGATTTACCATTTTTTCCAATGCATTGAGATCCTTATTGCCATCGCTAGCTACTGTATCACGTAAATGTACATATTTTTCGAAACGCAACTTGGTTTGATTTAATCGAATAAAAAAGAGTCTTTCTGTTTTGATTTTTCCGTACATATCTACAATGTATTGATGGAAAAATTGTCAACATTTCAAGATATAATTTTCAGCGTTTTTACAAATCATTAATTGATATGAATAGTATTCGTGGCACTAACTTTCTTATTCGTTTCCTCATATGTTCCTGGATTTTTCAAATTGACGTTGAAATTCTATCTGTCCTCTCCTTTGTAAAACAAAATCGGATATAGAAAACCGTCGTATGAACGATAAGTTTTCGATACTTGATGAACCTCACTATATCTACGATGGAGAATTATGTAACGCGAATCAAATTCTTTACCAATTATAACGATCGCCACTTAATATATCGTCGGTGTGATATTATATTGTTACATGATGGCCGATAGGTAATTTTTCAGCTCTAATTAAAATTTTATAGTTGTCTGATGACATTCGTATTAAAGCCATTCTGAACAGTAGAATTAATTCATTATGTTGATCAAATAATGTTTGCAATATAACGACAATTTCTCGTTATATGCCCGTACTGAATTGGTTGATCAATTTTGTTATCAGTGGTTTCCATGAAATACATCTAGGTAGAAATGGATTAAATACCAGATGTCGAAATTGAGAAGTGTCTATTCGATCAGTTTCCTGTCTTGTATCACGTTGTGGTTCTGTTTAGGACAAAAGGGATTGAGAAGAAAATACTTGATTGGCCTTTCGTATTTTATTAAGTTTTTTTACTATTTTAGACAACCGGGCTTGATAATTGCGAACTCGATTAGTTTGCAGGTTGCTTTCCTTTGTTCGTTTGTTTCTGATGTTCAGTATGCTTCATTTCATGCTTGAAGTGTAAATAGTACAATCGCTTTTCGTTTGGGTAGCATGATTGCACTACTTTTTGAAAAAATAAACTCACCTAAATATAATAATAAGTTTTAGATGATTATGTTTTATATGGTCACTATGATAACTATGTAACGCCTAAAATCCCAAAATTTCCCATATTAGCTATTATTTTCATTGGTCGTACTTCAAATTTTATATCACAGAAATCTTTGCGAAGGTATGCACAAAAATTCACTTAAGTTTCATTAGAAACAGATCAACAGTTTAGGAGCACACGCAGAACAAATAGACAGACAGACATTTATTTATGTATATATAGGTAGCTAGATAAGTAGATAGATAGGTAGGTAGATGTATAAATAGATAAATAGATAGTTATGATTGATAGATATATAGACAGATAATTACTTGCTGTAATAATTTATTGATTTGATTTTTTTAAAAATTAGAGTTATAGTCAGTTTTGTTGAATATTATACATTTAATATATTGACAAAAATTATTTACCATCAGCAAATATTAATAAGCGACATGTTTTTTATTGGCTCAAAACCATATTATCTTGAAATTCGTGTAATATGATTTCAGTGTCATAGTTTTACTATAATAATAATTTGGTTTAACTATAAGAGTAAGAAAAAAGATTGATCATGGATTCCCCTAAAAGTATTAAAGTTTTCACTTATGTAATAATTTTTATAATGGTTGTAGTCCAAAATTCCATTGCTATGGGTAAGTAAAGTTTATAAACCATAGGTTAGTTAAATGATATCAAAATTTAGAAATTTAGTATAATATAATACTTAACGTTATTTAATATTTTCTTAATAGCTTAAACTTAATTTCTATGTTACCGTTATGTCTAATGGGCGATTATAATAATTTATTTTATTTATTCTACTGGATAACAAATATTCTAATACTCTTTATTTAATGAAAAATCTGCAAAATGTTATTAGAAAAATAAACATTCAGAAATAAAATCATTAAATAACTATTAAATGTTTTGAATATAAATTTATTTTGTATAATTACAGTACATTTAATATTAACTGAATGAGATAAAACCATTTTCTCATAAAAATGTTATTAGATACTAGAATTTACATAAACGAAAATAAAATATCGTAACATTTATAAAAGTTCCAAGCATACACATTAAAACACATAAAACAAATACATTTATAAAATGGTAATCCTAACAAATGTACACATTTAAAATATTCGCAAAGAAATAAAAAATCATCCAAAATTAAAAAATTGTAGACATGTTTTAAATGATTTTAATGAGAAAAAAACTTGAAAGTGTATTGAATATAATAAAAGTTTTTTCAGTTGGCATAACTTTGTGAGACATTTAGTATATGAATAACTTCTTTTAAAAATTATTGACTAAATATTATTAATTAATTTTTTTAATATATAAGGTTAGAAAAACTGTGTTCGAGTTTATTTTTATAAACATTAAATGTACATTGTTATTACATTTATGTAATTCGATATTTCTTTTTTACGCTTTTATTATATAAAAAAAATCACATTACAAAAAATAACATTATAATATGCATAAGAAATTTGTATATTAATTTTAAATATTTCTTTGAAACATTATTTTAGATTGCGGATGTAAGACTAATTATTATAAATTGATATATACTTTAATAAACTAAACATAATATATTTTATTTATACAATTTTTGTAATTCAAAGATGACGATGATAATTAAAATGTATATACATTATTAAATGTAAATGAAATTATCTTGAAATAAATGTTTTCTCCGGATATTTTTCTGCAGTAGTGAACAAAATTATTATATTAATGTAAATAGGACTTGTACAAGAGTATAACAATTTCCATTTCTTTTGTCACACCACTTTTTTAACTGTAGTCTCCTTTGTTTTATTTAATTTTCCGTCATCTTAAGTATAAAAACCATGTTAGATATTTGTTTATTTGATAACTCTGTATATGCTTGAGCTTTATGCCAATTATTCATTTTATTTAGAAATATTATTTTACGTTAGCCTTTAAGAAATTCGTTCAAATTTGTATTGTTTTTTAACTGTCAAATTCTTATCCGTTTTTTATATTGCCATCCAAATTTAATTTTACAATATAAATTAATATATATTTTTTTTATTAATATGTCATAGATGACTGCAATCATTATATACATAATTATAATTTAGTATAAGTCCGTTGCAAAATGTCTTTAAATTATACATATTGGTGAACCATTTCATTAATCATTTTAGTTTAATTGCTTTCCCTTACAACTGTTGACATTTTGTACAATTACACGAGGTTTTTCTGATATTTTAAATTATTATATAAATAGATGGATAAAGCTGTAAAAATTAGCAATATTTCTATATCTTTCTGTTTAGTATTTTTCATATCAATTTTCAAACAGAGTAAAAGAAAACAATTAACATTCTTGATTCATAGTAGATTCATTTTAAGTAGTCATTTCTATAAATGTTCCAATTAAGATTTCTTATTTAGTTTATAAACACGACTAAAAAATACGAAAGATAAATATTCAAATACAATAATAAAAATATATCGATGTCCAAATGAATAATAGATTGAATATTTTTAACCTTATATCACATACCTACAAACGGATTTAATAAGCTTGTGTAGGTAAATAGGTATTCTAAGATTAATATTTATCATTATTCCATCAAACCATCATCTAGTTGTAATGCAATACAGTTCGATATTCAAATGTAAGTATTATCGTACTGTAATCGTTTGTATTCACAATTTTTAAAATAAAATACAAATTAAATTAAAATTAAGAAATTCAATTATAATGTAATTGCAATTTTAATGAATATCTTATGATTCATTATCGAACATATACCTATAATATATAAATATATATAAATAGAATTTATTATTTTAAATAACTAATAAAATATTAAAATAATAAATCAATAATAAAAAAAAAGAAGAAAGAAAAGAGGGCAAATCTAGGAAAAAACAAAATATAAATAATTGCTATTAATAAAATTAACAGTTACCAGTATAAAAAACTAAAGCATATCAATATTATATAATAAATTAAATTTAAAGTATTATGTATAAAATATGTTTATTTACAACCAGCTTCAAATAAAATAACCATCACTATACATATTATTATTATTTTTTTTTTTTGCGTGAAGTAAATTTAACTGGACTAGAAGCATTCGAACGTGCATTTCGTTTGAGTGAGTAATTTTTTCATTATTAACTTGGGTACTTCTTAAAAAAACGTTTGATATACTAAGCAATAGTAGAGTAAAAATTATATAATTTAAATCAAAATTAACAAACATATTAAAGACGTTGGTAACATACAATAATACTAACATATGTATTTGTTTCGTATACATTTATAGGAATTATTATTTATTAGAGAATTTTGATTTTTTTAAATTATTATTCACGGAAAACTTTTTTGCATTTAGAAATGATGTGAAAACCCCTATATTATTCCAATTAAAGACAATCAAAGAATAAAAACTGACACGGTACTTGTGGTTGGTGGTCTCGCTGCCGACACTCAACCGAACGGTCGTGGAATTAGAAAAAAGGAGACGTGTCCCGAGATAATGCTAGTATAGTCACGTATACTATACATACGTTCACTATCGCGGGACCGCGTCAAAATTTCATAAGAAACATGTTCATTATAGAGACATTTACTGCATTTTCGAAATCATTGACGCACACATAATATATTCTAATTTTTTTTTATTATTTTATTCAGTTATATTTCTTTTGTGATATTTAAAAACCAGATTCTTGAGGTCGAACCGAACCCAAACCGTACTTATTAAAATTATACAGATCCGAAACGAATTGAACATTCAATTTTTTAAATAAACTTGTACCAAACCGAACTATTTAAAATTAAAATCAAACCCGGACCCAAATTCCCTTAAAAGCTTAATAGAGAGAAATTATTCTAAATCATCAAAGCACGTTGATACTAACTTCATTTCCCTTGGATCGATATTCGAGTTGAAATATTTTTAATTAATTTGGTTCGAATATTTCCAATTATGAAACTTTGGGTTCGTATGATTTTTTTTATCATGAGTCACAAAATTATACATATAGAAAAATATTTCATGTACTCTTTTTTTTCTCTTTTTTTTAGCATATTCGGAAAGTATCAATTTGTATAAATCAGCTACACGCAAAGGTAAATTTTTTCATTACAATATAATTTCTATTTAATTAAAATTACATCAATCAAAATGAACATGTATTAATAAATTTCAAGATTTCCACATTTCATATTTTATAAATAACATTTACAAAAATAGCTTTAAAAATATCAATTAAAAATATTATAAATAAATATAAATATAGCTCCTAATAAAAACTCGTATTTTTTTTAGAAATATTACACCAATATCTTGAATACCTTTATAATAAATTCGCTTTGAGTATGTAGCGTAATTACCATTTTATTAATAAATTTAGTAACTACTATAAGATTATAAGATAATTACAACTATCAACAAAGATAACAAATGGCTCTAAAATTAATTCAATTTTTAGTATTTAAAGATGATATGATTGTACGACCATTTGATTGGTGTATGAATCATATATCAAGTTCGTAATCATTTTTATACATATATCTCAGTAAATATTTATATTTAGTGTGTATTATTATTAATATACTATTTAACAACCAAACTCACAATCAAAAATTTAGAGCATGCATCAAGTGTACATTGGTTATGAAAATTATTATAGCTAGAAATACATAAAGTTTTAAAACAATAAAATAATTTTTTAAATCTGTTACTATTGCTTATTGTGCTTATTTTTATTTATAGAATCATTGTTGCATAATAATATGAAAATGATTTTTAATTAAGAAAACTTCTTATGATATTACTATTTACTATTCTGCTTTTAGAACAAACACCTTTGAAGAATAATGACGCTAAAAAATATTTATTATTCTAGATATAATGCAAATATCTATGCAAGAATACGCCAGAAGAAAATCGTGTAATGGTAACTACAGATAATATAAAATCAGATATATTCAATGTTTGTAAATATTACAAGTTCATAATAAAACATTAGTTAATACACACATACACTGTATTTATCTATTTGCCTCAATGGGTGTCAGTATCAGTCTTAAATTTCGCTGTTTATTTTTTCAATCGAATTCTTGATAAAATTATTGTGAAACTGTAAAACTGCAATAAATACTATTTATATCTAAGTATGTTAATGATAAATCCATAAATAATTATATAATTACATAAATAATAATTACTCAAATTCTTTCTAATGTTGATGGTATAATATTTTGTTTCATTCATCTTTTTACTTTTACCCATTCTGTTTAAAACCAAGTTTACAATTCGAGTAAAGATTACGTTCTGCTAACTAAGTGATATTCGATGCACTCATTTCTAGTTGTTTTTAAAGTTGTTTCATAAAGACTGAAGGAATTAAAGTATATAATGTGAATGAATGAGTACTGGTTTTACTTATTGTAGACTTACAATGTGAAAAAATAGATGGTAAAAATAACACAGTGAGGTATATAAAATGGTAGACCGTATGAAGGCCAAACGTAGGTTCACGGTAACGTTGCTACAAACGGACTGCCCGAATATACCGATTCGACATATTCAGTTTAGTCCGTCGTTCGTAGGTAATCATATTCTTACCATAATTAAAAACATTCATATTTATAATAATAATTTAGTACTAGCGAGCGAAATTGAGCAGAAAGGCCCAACTATGTAATTGCTATTAATGCATTGTCTATAAATGTGAATGTTTCGTTGTCTCTGTCGTCAGTGGCATATGGTAATTTTTATCCTGCACGTAAAATAGTCGCAGATGGGAGGGGCGGTTGATTCGTCAAATATTTTCCATCATCATGAGTAGTAAACTCTTTTCAAAATTTCTCATTGTAAGTTATACAAGAGAAATGAATTCTACAATAGTGTATAAATCTAAGATTTTTTAATAAAACGACATGACACTCCATTTCGTCAGTCTTGATGTAAAATTGCATCAGTGTTTTATTTTGTAGTTTCACTTGCTTTTTTTTAAATGTACTTTTGTTTTTACCACTCACGACAAAAAATGTCGCAACAACATTATTCATGTATATACAGAACCAACAAATTTTTGCTTTTTAATGGTATGCGATTTCACTATGAACAATACGTGGCTTTGGGTGAAGTAACTACCTCGAATTTTCCTTAAACTATATTCCTGTTTTACGTCGATCGATCCGAAATTATTAAAAAAATATATTCCACCATTTCAACAAAATAATACATAAAATGTCACTGATAGGAATACATGTCGTGTAAGAATTATGGAACAGACCGCAACATTGAATGTGTTCGTGGGATCCAATATTAATTATGTAGCGACCCGAAAAACCGTTAGCAATAAAAAGCATTCGTGACGTCACGACCCATTGATTAAAATTTTACGTTTATTAATAGAAAAGACCTGTTCTAGTGGCTCTTAACTTGCGCGAAAAACCACAAAACTATCATAAAAATATTATTTATTAAACAATTTTTTTTTTAGAATTATTAACGAAAGCATATTTTGAAGGTATGTAATTTTATTGTACATCTACACTATTAAATTTTAAATACAATGACAATAATAAGCTTACATCAGTAAATGACATTTATTAAGATTATATATTTAATTATAATTACTTAGCAACATTGAGAAATACAAATTTTAATTTATTCTTTTGTTAGATGATTGTAATTCCAGATCAGCACTGCGACATTTATTTTTTGAAATACGTAAGTAAATCACATATAAATATTTTCCTAAATAAATAATATTTAAATATATATTACAAATAATAATTTCTAATAACAACATTTATATTTTTAACTTAATTTTCAATTTATTAATATCATCTTATCGAAATTATTGATAATTTTTTTTAAAGCAAATTTCAAACATGTGTTGTATCAGTATTAATAAAACATAGCATACATTACAAAAAAAGATAGACTAAAAAAATTCTCTATAATCATTACGAACAATTGTTACAACAATTGTTAACAATTGTTTTATCATTTTCCTTTATTTTTTATTTTTATTATTATTATTATTTTTTTTTTTTTTTTGCTCGAAATGTGATTGAAATTATTGTGAATAGAAGCTAAATACTGTGAATATTTAATATTATTGGTTATTGGTAAACACACCTTAATGTTATTCCTTTACTAAAGGAATAACAACCACATATTGACTTTCATACATTTTAATTCGTTTTGTCCATCATGTATATAAAGACCAAAATTACAACAATGGTATGTAAAATTATATGTAATATTCTGATCTGAAAAAGAATAATTTTGATCCTAGATAGTAGTAAAACATGATGAATGAAATTCAGTTCGATATTAATAATTTTATACTGTCTTAAATTAAATAAATAATTAATAATCAATTGAACTTTCAATTAGATTAAATATTGATATTTTATCAGTAAAAGCATGTTTAATTTTGAACTCCTTAATCATATAAATTATTTGCATTCGATAACCATATATGTACTTGAAAATATATATTAATAATCATATGTTACAATTTGTAAAATCAGTATCTTTTGTGTAAAAAAAAATCCTAAAATTTTTATTTTATATTTAGCAGTAAAAAATTATTAAAAAATTTTAAAAAAAAAACCTATAAAATATAAGCCACCTCTGTAAAAATTCTATAAACTGTTTAAAAAATTTACAATAAATAAAATATTATAATTTATATCCAATTTTAGAAGTAGCAAAAGGTTACTTAAATTATGTTGCTGAGATAATTTTACCACATGTTGGTATGTATCAATATTTAACATGAATTAAAAATTAATAAGATTAATATGAATTTTAAAGTTTTAAGATTATGAAAGACAATACGAATCATGAAAATAAAGATTAAAACTTCAGATATATAAGTTTACCATTACATTCTACAAACCACCAAATTTTGTTCAGATATTTTTTAATATAAATTTATATCATAAATATGTTATGTTGTTAACTTGTTAGTTAAATTCTATAGAAAAATAATATAGAATATAAATAATTTTAATTCACTATAACATTATCAAAAAACAAATCAATAAAGACAGTATATAGTAATGTAATGAACTGTTCGGTTAAAGAACCGAACCAAATCGAACCCGGCGTATTTTTTCGGTCAAAAAATAGAAGACATAATTGGAAATATTCGAACTAAATCCAAAATATTTAGGTTTCAATATCGAACCTAAGAAAATGAAATTCGTACCGATTTTGTCTTACGATATCTAGTTTTTTGTTATAACTCAAAAAAAAATTGTCATTTTAAATACTAAATATCTATAGTATTATTATAAATAAATCAACAATTTTTTTTTTCCTTATTTCCCAAATACAAATATGCTCAGACATAACACCCTTCGCATATTAGGGTGTAACAAAAAGGAATATAAATATTAAGTTAAAAGACCATTTAAGAAACACTAAAAATCAAAAAGACGAAAAATCTCCTGTCGCGGAACATTCATTGAATAATATTAAATCAGTAAAACTTTTAAAAAATGTAAATAATTAAAAGGAATTAAAAAATATTAGAGAAGCAATAGAAATGTCAAAAAATAAAATAATTTGCTAAATTGAGATTTTGTAATATGTAATCATATTATGTAATTTATTATTAAAATTAATTTGATGACGATAGCAGGGATTTCTGATTGACGTAGTTGGTTGACTCACGACTAATTGGAGAAAATTTGTTTTGACGTCATCAGACATAAAAACTGTATATATACGAGTGTACATAGCTTCTAGTAGTTCACGCTGATGATGACAACGTAGTATTAAACAGTCACAAGTTATTATATATACTTTATTATATTTTATTAAACATGTTTTAATTTAACTTTCTTGAGCAATGAATATTTTTTTTTACTTTTATTAGCTACTTTAAATATAGAAGGACCAAAATCGTATTGTGAAAATTTATACAAGCGTTTAGAATCCAATCAATTTTACATCGATTACTACCAAGGTAAGGATGAATAATATGAATAATATCTAATCATTACCAGCTTATAACTTATACCTAAAAAACATAATAATAGTTTTTACGGATAATAATCATAATCAATTTTTCAATTAGCCTAGTGAGAGAAAGTCATCACTATCGTTTACACATCTATTGATCTAAAAACGCTCCTACATAGTTAATTTCCATGTTAATATGAAATATACACTATTCACTCAATTATACATGTATTCATACCATTTTAAATAATTGGATTATATATTTTCATTAAATTTAATAAATTAATGATTTACAATAAATCGTGTTTATTTATTATATTATTAACCAATAGCTATATAATTATTTATTAAATATATCATTTCACTATAACGCGTTATAAATGGAATTGAGATTTTATATAATAATCATCGGATCCATGTTAATAATTGACGTATAAAACAGTCGATGGAGAAACTTAAGAAACGATCACACACAAGGAAACGTACTTATACGAAACACACACACACATATATATATATATATATATATATATACATATATATGAATTAATTCAAAACGTTTTCCCAAATATCGCGCGGAAATTTAAAAATCATCAGTGGCAGAAATATAAATATACAAATCTACATTTGTATATTATATATTTATTCTCTAGTTTCATCGCACGTAGGATTGCACGTGAATGTTATGAAAAAATCCGAACAGTCGTATGCGCAAACGTAAGTCATTGCATCTTGTGCGTATTCATACATATGCCGTGGGCTTCCTCCAAATATAGCCGGAAGTATGACAAATTCTGGCAATTTCACTTTTCCACCTTCACAGCACATTCCTGGAGTTTCATTTTAAATTTCAATGCACGGCAATATTCGCATAACTTGTCTATTTTTCCAATGACGACACTTCGTTGGCAACTGTAATCATATTCCGTATCGTAATGGAACGCAGCAAGATCCAATTCAATGTGCAGCATCCGTCTGGATCGATCATAGTGTTCTCTTCTTAAAGTTAGACTTGCTCTCCGTTGGTCAATGGTATAAGTCGAGCGGGCTTGAGCAGCTCATTCTCGGTCGGTTTCTAATCGTGATGCTCGCTGCTCTCAAGTTTCAATCGAGCGGGCATGAGCAATTTGATCTCGGTCGGTTTCCAGTTGTGATGCTCGCTGCTCTCCAATTTCAATCGAGCGTGCTTGAGCAGTTTGATCTCAGTTGATTTCCAGCCATGATGCTCGCTGCTCTCCAGTTTCAATCGATTGAGCATGAGCAGCTCGTTCTCGCATGGTTTCCATCACGCTCGGTTGAAAAAATAATTTATTGTTCGTGCTACAAATGTAGATCGGCCAATCAATTTCCGTTGGGGGGCATAACTGTCGATGATATAGTGGAGAAATTTGTAATCAAAATCTGACAGAGGTAGAAGCACCAAGCCCTTGGATTTTGAAAGTTGGCATGTAATTCTCACGTACGACGCTAAGACGTTGACGATAAAGGTCGATAATGGCTACTTTACCATTGCTACTACACGCAAACTACCTACAAATTTGCAAGGCGTAACATTACTAATTACCCACAAAAACTGAGAAATTGTATTTTCTAATAACAAACTAATAAAAAACCACGCCAGAATCTTTATAAAAAACATATGACATTTGTCCTTGGTAATCATCTGACGTCACACCCTTATTTACGGCGAAGGGTAAACAACTCGTAGTTGCGAAGGACCATCAGTTTACCGGTGCTGGATTTTGAAACCTTTGAGAAGTTGGGTTTTGAAAACTTTTAAGAGACAAAAACTATCCCGAGTCCACGCTGAGTACGTAGGAAAAAACCCTATCAAAATCCATCCAGCGGTTTGGCCAGGCATCGATATCATACAGACACCAATTCATTTTTATACATATAGATAGATATATAGATATACAAACGAACCTGATTTCCGAAGATGAAATTATCGAATAGTATACGTAGATGAATCTGTTGATGTAGATGTAGACAAGGATTTTGAATTATTTAAGTTAAACTAGCTTGCCCATTTGCTAGATTAAGCTAATAATTTAAACCAAACTCCACACAATTCTATTATACGATAATAAGAATATATGCGTTTAACCAATGTTATATTTAAAGTTAATCGAATATACCATGTGACATGGGAAAATATACAACAATTTGATAACTAAAATATAAAGTAATCATGTGTGGTATTAGACAGGTCCATAACATACAAATCATATTGCGAATAAATAAAAATGAAAATGAATGTGAAAAATAGGTAATTGCATGAGGTGTCGAACGCCTGAACATAAGAAATAACATATAACCAACACAGTAAATCCAAAAGTTAACTATCTATAATTACCTGCAAAATTATCAACTACCTGCATTGAAAAGATCCACAGAGGAAATCAGAATAATATAATCATGATTCAATAATGTTCAAATGTAATATGATAATCTGAAAAATGGAATATTTTCTTATAATTCGAATAGAAAAGTAAAAATTTATTATTTTTATTATTAATATTTGAACACCATATTAGATTAATTTAATTTATTTTATGTTGCCATTATTCATACATACATATATATAGAATGTACTGTTTATTGATTTATGTTGATTCTATTACAAGTTAATTTTAATTATACTAAACTATCGTAGACTAACACGATAATAATATTAATCTGCATTCATAAGAATTAACTATTGCAAAGGTAAATTCAATCAATTTATTTATCTTTTATTTTTTTGTTTTTTTGTAGAAGATTCTAAAGTAAAACGAATACAGTATTGTTATGCAGGTCTCAACTTAATATTATCCAATTAATATGTGCTATATGCAACAATATTAAAGGAACTAATAACTAATAATTAATAATTTTCAATTTGGTTTTAGATTGTATAAGTAAGATTATTGTTAGCCTACTTTTTGTAAACTATACGGTATAATATACATAATAAATGAAAAATTAATCTATCTGGCCGTTGAAAGTCAAACTCAGGAAAGACGATTCAAATATTATTATATTTTATAAGTTGTATGTGCAATTACATTTTCCCGTAAACATATCTGTTGTAATAAAGATATTTTTCCATAATTAAAAAACAGATCACGTATATTATTCACCAAATTAATTTTCCACTCATTGGATGCTAATGTACACACAACTTTTATAACACTTCAAGACTTAAAATTATCTACGATTTCCCTTCATTTTATTTACTTTAAGCGCAAACTCTTTTAGAAATTTTTAATTCATTTTATTAATAAATATAATTTTTTTTTAAGCCATTGTTTTCATTCAGTATATTTGAAACTTTTATAGAAATATTTTGTTATATAAAAAAAGAAATATTAATTGGCTAGTAGGTTGTAGTATTCTAACTTAAACTGATTTTTAGAACAGACATATAGAGTAAGACATGTACCAATTTAACTGTACATTGCTGTATATTAAAAACCGTTTTGTCAGATAATATCATATAAACAGAAATAATAGGATTACATAATTACTTTGATTCACTTCTATATATTTTGCTTATAAGAATCTTTATTTTGTTAAAAATTAAAAATAAGTATATAATTAATCAGTTAATAATGAAATAAAACAATTTTAAAATTATTGTCCAAAATTAAAATTATTCGACAATTTTTAATTTAATTTTATGTACAACGAATAATAACATAAATGATAAAATCTTATAGTTCTGGTCAAAGAGTTGTTCTTTTTATATTAATTATTATTATATACATATAATATCACCATCTAGATCAAATCATAAAATCTAAAGGAATTCACAGTAAGTCTTATCACATAGTCATTTGTTTATAATTTTTATTTTTAGTTAATTCTCATATCCAACACAATATAATATTATATAATTTAACGGTTATATTATTTCCAAAATGTAGTGAACACGAATAGTGAACAGGCATTCGAATACGCATATTATAACTGTGAGTGATTAAAAATAATTTTTCTCATTATAATATACAGATTATTTCTGCAAACAGTTCTTTGTTTATGGGTTGGCCATTTAACTATGTTGTAACCAATTATTAAATGATGTCATATTATCCTTGTTCGGAAATCACGAGTTTCGCCAAACCGTTGGATATCGCGATTAACGTAGAACGTTCGCGAAGCTTCTAACCACCTTGCCGCCGTCTCGCTCACGCCCCTAACAAACGGAAAAGTTCGTGTGGCTCTTGCGCCGTCTGACAGTGCGTGACCGACGATCGTGGAAACCGGTTGGGTTCCGTCCGCCTAACACATTGCGGAGTTCGTCGTGATCGCGATCGAGTTTCCTCGTTCTTACGTCCGCGAGTACGGACCTCGTTCAAAGCGAATCGCGTACACGCTCATATACATTTTGGCCATTGCGCGCCGCGTCACGTGTTCGTGGGTTACGAGCTCCTTCGTTGTTTCGTGCAGATTGGTCACCTATCCCGTTCCTCATAGTACCAACCGGAACGGCTAACTGCCACATTTCAAGAGCCGTTCCGGCGCAAACCAATCCTACATCTGAAATTTCAGCCACTAAATATTCAATATCGCAATATTTGTAAATAATTAATTTATTCAGTTAGTTATATTAATAAAAAATAAAACAAGTGGACAGCTAAACTACCATTAGTAATAGCGTTAGTTAATCATTATTGACGATAAGTTTGGTGTGGTAAATATTCTTAATACACAATTCATCAGATATATTGATATTTTATCCACGTTGCGTAGATTACGATCTATTGAAAAACACAAGAAAAAATTACAAAATTATTCTAAAAAATAGTTTTATGTCATATAGTTGTATTAGGTACTGTTTATGAATAAATATTATTCTTAAAATTATGAGATTCGTATTATTGACAGAGAGATTTATTTTTAAAATCGAATTTGTTTGTTTTTAAAGTTCAAACCCTTGAGTTTGAATAAATATATATAGCTGTGGATATTGGCACAAAATCATGATGACCAAGAATATAATGACTTTGAGTTCCCCTGCAAAAGAATATCAAACCGTCGTTATCTTAATAATTGCACTATGCAGTGAAATTACTTAAACGATCTGTTCATTGACATAAAATACCCATTAATTCAAATATATGAAAAAAAAACATTTGTGGTAGTAATCAAAATAACCTATGATGTGTAAATATCCAAAAAAGTAGAAAACCGTTTCATACAATAGGAAAATAATTATCAAGTAGTAAATTTAGGATTTCTTTACTTTTATTTCAACATATTTAAAAATTTAAATGAATCACTTCTATATTTATAGTATATACTGAAAATATTAATGGCAGGAACAATGGTAAATCTTTCTCATCACAAAATATAAAGACATTATAACTTATAACCTTGTATAACCTATAACTTATGATATTATGACTATAAAGTTAAAAGACCATATTTCAAAAATGCAAATATTATACACAAAGAGCATTGACAAACTTATTGGGAAAAAATTTAAATTTTTAGATATTGTACGTCAATATTACAACAACCTTTTTATTGAAGCTACATCGAGTAAGTCACTTAATATTCGTTTAATTATTAAGTGTAGTACTATTTTAAAAATATACGATAATTATATACAAAAGCAATGATCATTAAATGAATTCATCCATTTTATAGACGTGTCTTGTGACCTCGAAGGGCCAATGCAATGGTGTTGGAAAAACACAAGTTCGCATATATTTTCTACATTTGTCATTCAATGTTTTGATTTAACTATTTAGAATAAAATATTAAATTTAAATGTATTATTATTATTCCAATATTATACTATGATAAATTTGTATGTAATAGCATCCTCGTACGTCAAAATTAAATTGTTTAAGAAAAATCTAATCGAAAAAGAAAAAATACATTTTAACATGTAGTTTTTTTATGTTTACGCTGGAACGGATCCTTCAAATATGGCGGTTGCCTGCACCGACTCTTGTGGGTGTGTGGGATTTTTCTCCGGTGACCATATCATTAATAATTATAACATCATCAATGGAGAACATATAGATATATTGTATGTTATATATATTTATATATTTATTTATATATCCGACGGCATACTATTTGAGACTACATGGCAACGTGATGATACTAATTTTGGCGGTATTCACACAAGACACAGGCGCGCTGAAAAAGGTATATCAGCGCATTATAAAATGCAGCGAGCCGATGGAAAGCGAGCGAAGCTTTATGAACTTTTGACACGACTATTTCCGTTCTCCGTACCGATCGTAGCGAAATCGCCAATCCCAAAAGGAGGCAAATTTGAATAGTGTGTGCAGTCCGAACATTACATCTTGCATATATTCACGACATATTTGTATAAAACAAATCCATTTAAATATGATTGTTTTATATAGTCAATAATACATCTAAAATCATATTTATTGCCTACAGTATGTGTGTATATTTTAAAAAGTACGATGTTACAATTAATTATATATTCACAATATTTATTGTAAAAACTTTTGATGAAATTAATATTAATAATCCTAGATATCGAATCATATTTAAATTCCCAACAACTGGTGTCCCTATGTTTAGGTAAATATACGCATATAAAAATATCATAAAAGTTATAATAGTGAAAATTTAACTTCATTGTACGTATTACGAGAAATGTAATATTGACAAATTGTGACTTTACTCTGAATTATTTAGAGTATGTATATTCAGAATGAAACACACATTTTCAATTTAGTCGATCTATCATTTAAATTCTACAAACATATAAAGTCAATACGTAACAAAAATTATATTTTTACATCTCTTAATTAAATAAATATACAATTTTTTATTATATTCTAGATAAGTTGATGATGGCAGGTTTTCCTAGTAAGTATTTTTTTTATATGAACGCTAGTTAATGCTAATTGAAACGACAATTTTTAATCAGCGACAATAACGTTTATTTAAGCTTATAACTTAATTAATACGCATATAAAAGAATTAATACAAAACATGGTATAATAGGAATTTACAGTAATTATTGATATTTAGATTGTATTGATGCCATATCAGCTTTAAAATATGCTTACTTTAATCTGAGTAAGTAATTTACATTTACATATTTCCTAAAATAGATAATAATATAGTATTAAATTAAATTAAGTATTTTTAAACAATTACTTATTGTTAAGTGTTTTGACAAACTACAAAGAAAATAAATGTTTATGTACAGCAAAATTAAATTTAGGAGCCTGTGAAATTTTGGTAGTAGTGTACTCACTAAAAAACTGTATTGGAAATAATTTATTAACTAACATAGATATTTATGATTAAATTTGGAATTTCTTACATGATTCATACGTTTTCTAATATCGAACATGTAATTTTAAATAATAAATTATCTCGTACTTTTTTTATTGTTTTCACGTGTTTAAAAAAAGTTTGTTGTAATTTAATGCACTTTTCAGTTATCCCATTGATTAACAATCTAGTATAATTATATATAGAAAGGAATATACTAATTTATAATCGTTCTTATTATTCCTTTTAAAGATTTATCACATACATTTTTAACTAATAATAATTGTAAGTATGAACTGAAAAATTTCAATTCTTTCACTAAATATAATTATAAGGTAATTTATTTAAAACAATTTTTGTTCGATTTATTGTAATTTAGATCATATATATGATTTTTATAAATGAAAAATACAAAAAATTTGTGATTTGTACTTTGATAAAATAATGGGCCTACTTCATTTATATTAGGTAGAATTCTATACATTACAGAAAATTATGAGTATCTTATAGAATGCTTGTAATAATAAAATTAATAAAACATAAATACTAACATTCCTTTTTAGATGAAGGAAATGAATATTTTAACTATTTAATTCAAGAATTTAAACCCCACATTAGTAAGTATCATAATTCAACATGAATATTAAAAATATGATAACTATGGGTTTTTAAAGTGAAACACCTTGCACGAATATATTTACAGCAATTACAAATAAATACGTTGTATCATAATATTACATTATATAGATTAGAACTTACTACAATATTTATGCCATTAATCTCATGCAAACTATATGATAATATATAATTATTAATATACCCAGAAATGTACTGGATAACAAAACATAATTCACAATTCATATAGGCAATAACTAAAATATTTTTCAATATCGATTTTTCTCTTACACTATGTTTATTGTAACCAATTACGATTAATACTGAACAACGAATTTCCATTTATACATGATTGATTTTGACAAAATGTATTTATTAATTAATTTTATATTTTAGATTATAACCGTGCATTAGGACCACAGCAGTATTGTCACAATACATCAATTGAATTTATATATGGCATTGGTAATGTCACCGCTGACGGTCTCCCTCAATTCAATATCGATCTAAATCATCCAGGTAACTATTATTACTTTTTCAGTCGCGATACTACAATTGTACGAACGCAGTTTCCTCCTTATTTAGGTCAGATTAGGCACAACCCGTGGAAAACGATTTAATATAGTACTAAAGAGCTGTGAATAACGTGTCACAAAAGGAAAATCACGCTAGACAAAATTGTAAAAAAATGTTGCAAATTAATGGACTGTTTTCACGTATTTTTCAATGTACTTGTATATACTCTTATTTACATTCTATATTATATGCACATACAAATTATCAATCTTACGCGCTACGGGAATGAAGGGAACAATTAACGACGTTGTTAAATTGTAAAAACCGTTAAAATGTTAAACCGAAAAAATCCACGTTAATTACAAATATGTGTTATAAGACTATGGAACGACCTGACCTGGTTGACGGCAATGTGGTCGAAGAAGTACAGTTTCGGCGGCGAACAGTTACAGCACATGTACTCGCATTTGAGTGTTAAACAACGTTGGCGCCAACTCGCTACGGCAACGCGACAACACGCACACGACACACAACATAACAATGTCGGCGGCGAAATATTATTAAAGAAAAAAACAAAAACCCGATACCGATCGCTCGCAATCAAAATACGACGGTCAATAATAATAAGCACACGTTGTTAACGACGAAAAAACGGACTCGATCGTGACATTCTTAAGGTTATAAACACGTCCTCTGGCACGTGCAACCATTGCCGAACGCGACACTAACAATCTCGTAAACACGAGCGCCCGTTATCGTTCGAGCGGTACCGAGCAACAATATTGGTCTAATTTTCCAACCCACGAATTAATTTTTATAAAAAATAACACCTAATTATAGAAATTCAAAATTTATTAATTTATTTTAAATTACGATGGAATATAATAATAATGTATCTTTTACGGATTTACCGGCTATCCGGATTAGCGAGGCACTACCGTAATAATATTCGGAGCGACGGCGGCTGTAAACTTTGTCTTATGCAAAATTTGTGAGGCGAAATCAGTCAGAATAAAAAAGTTTTATCTAACCCAAAAATATTCATATGTTATGAACAGTAAAATAATTTTAGATATGGCGAATGATTGGCGATCGATTGGCGCAATAAATCGTAATCTCTAATTTGCCACAAAAACATCACATTTCACGTGACGTCTACATGAAGAATTCAAGAGCCTTGCGCCTTCAGGAGACAATTGACCAACAAATTAACAATTTTATGAATCAATAAAGATAAGTATTTTTAATTTATGTTCTCAATTGTCAAAGTCCTAGAGCTCACTCATCCGACATCATGGACACTATTCTTAAAAATTCTAAATTTTTTATTTCTTCGACAACATGGTAACATACATATACGAAAATAAATTTATATCATATCAAATGTATCATCATGTATAAGTGACCGTAAATTCGATTTGCAGGAATAACTGTTATAATAATAAAAAAAACTAAAATTGTCATATCAATAAGTTATACGGCAACAGGACAATCGCAGTTACTCAATTCTTTATCGATTAGAGTTGGTAACTTTTATGATGTTGTGTGTTTAAAGACAGATGAACAAGTTATCATAATTGAAGCAGTACATATTACTTCAAACTAACACATTGATAATATAATTTATTTTTCAAAGGGTTCATAAATACCGTATACCAAGTACAAAATATATTATCAGAGGAGAAGAAAAATTACCAATAATTTTCAGAAAAGAATTCAATGATAATTTGGCCTCAAAAAACTCTACTCCATTAAATACATAGTTTAATGAAAACATCAATTTATTCACAAATAGCAATCTAATGATATCAACAACCGAGTTAAGCAATATCACATATAATATTCGCAAATGATTTCTTGATTCAGTATAATCATAACATATATTTCTTATTTTAATTATCATAATACCATTTATATCTACTGTACTGATTCAATTGGAAAAAAATTAAATAAGTAGAAAAAATAAAGATAAAATTATGAATATAGGTGTGTAAGATAAATGTAAAAAAAAACCATTTTTTCTTTCTTGAATTCAACTTGTTTTTGTAGGTCTTTCTTATGTCAAAACCATAATTTCCTAACTTCACCACTCGGAAAAAGTTTCAAATCACCCGTGCGTATATGCAACACAACCACTTTAATTTTATTAGAAAAATATAGTGCATAATGAAGTACGAGGTAAAGGACATTCCGTCCCTCTCTCATAAATCATTAAATATACTCGTATATTCAAACAAAATCATATCATTATGTTTTTCTACAATGAAACTAAAATAACATCATTGCAATGTCACATACCTTAGTAACTTTTTTATATTTACAAACACATTTTTTAAAACATTATTTCCTATTGAACATTACCCAATAATTCACTGTATTTGGTTAAGATATCCCCTCTTGATCCCTATATTTTGGAATCAACCCTATCAAATTTAAATTTTCTTTGGAAATGAATTCGTTTACATTAATTATGCGCAGCAAGAGGAGGTCAGAATAGTGATACAAATGCAAACTATTAAACTACTTTATCAAATACATTTAGTATTAATCAAAATACCGAATTCAAATGATTTGTATTCAAATGTAATTTAATTTTAACAAATTGTATTATTTGATGTTTATTTCTTTTTTCAAATTTCACATATGTAGCAAGTGATGAACTGTACGTCGATCATTATACAAGTCATAACCTACAAAATATATTTGCTTATGGCCTAGTTAACGACGTTGGCCACGACTTATCTCATTTTGGCCAACATCAAACAAGTAATAAATAACAATATTTTAATGACAACATGATTTCTATATTTTGCATAGCCACCTTATTAATTTACACTGTTTGTCAATAATCGAAAAAATAGTTCAATTGTTCCCATGTAAAATGTCTACGTCAACATTTTACACTACTATTGAACCACTAACATCTTTATAATAAAAACGTACATTGTTATATGAAACTAGTTGAATTATCCAGCTTTGCCCGTGAACAGTTAAAATTATAATGCTTTTCTTCCAACAGAAATCGAATATCAAAAGAATTCATAATATTACTGAAATGCTTTTGGACACATAATAATTTTTGTTTTTTTTTTTGTTTTGCGTAGACGAACAAATTTGATGGTTTACCGACGCATGTGAAGGTAATGAAAAAATCTGGGTGGCCATAAGTTCGGACGTATGTCATTACATCTTTTGCGTATTCATGCACATGTCGTGGACTCCCTGTAAATGTGACTGATAAAATTATTACTTTTCCAATGACTTGGGATTCATATTGCCATCGTTGGATACTGTATCACGTAAACGTATATATTCTTCTAAATGCAACTTGGTTTGATTTAACCGAATGAAAAGGAGTCGTTCTATTTCTATTTTTGCAAACATATCGACAATATATTAATAGAATAATTTTCGACTTTTCAAGGTATGATTTTCAGCGTTTTTACAAATCATTAGTCGATACGAATAGTAATTCATGGCACTAAATTTCTTATTCGTATCCTCATCTATTCTTGAATTTCTCAATTTGATGTTGAAATAATATCCGTCCTCTCTTCTGTAAATTAAAATCAGATATTGCAAATCATCGTCTGAGTGATAAGTTTCCGAGATTCGATGAACATCACCATTTCTGCGATGGAAAATTATGTCACGCGAGTTAAATTCTTCACTAAATATAACGATCACTACTTCATTTATCGTCGGTTCATTATATTGTCTTATATGTTAATCATAAGGTGTTTTGTCAGCTCTAACTACAATATAATAGTTGTTTGATGACACTCGTTCTAGAGCAATTATGAACAGCCTAATTAACTAATTATGTTGATCAAATAACGTTTGTGATGCAGCGACAATTTCTCGTTTTGTGACCGTATTGAATTGGAAACGTTAATTAATTTAGTTATCAGTGTTTTCCATGAAATAAATCTGCAGAAATTTGTGATCTACGTCCGAAAGTGGTAATAGAGACCCAACACGATGATAAATTTGTCTTTGCACTTTGAATGTTGGCATTTGATTTTCTCGCACGATACTTGTCGCACCAAAAGATATTATTTAGAAACACGAATTGTATTTTCATATGTTAAAGAGGAAATGATTTTATAGGCTTGTATCACCTGATAACAACGTTGATAATGGTTCAAGTGGTGAATGTAATTCTGACAATTTTACTTTTTCATTCACAATATATACCTGGCACTTCATTCTTAAATTAAAAGGCATCGAAATATTCACAAATTTTGTCCATTTTTTCAATAATAACACATGGATAAAGAGTGTAGTCATAATGAAAATCATAGTGAAATGCAACAAAATTGATTTCAGCGGGCTGTAACCGCCTGGTCGGTTTTTACGTTACTGACGGCAGAAAGACGAGAAATCGATCGAGTACGCACTGTACGATCCAGCATTGGGAAAATGGTAATTCTACCGGCCACATTTATAGGGAGTCCACAACACATGCATGAATATGTACAAGATGCAATGATATACGTTCAAGCTATGGCCACCCAGATATTATCATCGCTTTCACATGCATTGGTAAACTATCAAATTTGTCCGACCAAAAAGGCAAAACAAAAAATATAATGTATCCTAAAACACTTAATAAGCAGTAATAAATATATTAAACTCTTATAATTGTTATAGAAATAATATTTTTTTAAATATAATGTGTATTCAATACTCCTCGTCAGAAATATTAATAAGATAAATGTGATTCTTTATAAAGTATTTATAAATGTTTTATAAAAAAAATGCAGTGATATAATAAACTAGTGCATATTAAATTGCAGGTTAATGTTTTTTCTGTTAATCACATAAGAACTACTGATTTTTTTTCAAACGAAATCAAACTATTAAATTTTTTTACAATTAAACTAAATAACTTCATAGCACTATCACATATCACAGTAACTTCATTACGTTTCCCATGACATTAATTAAAACATTATTTCCTATTGAACATTAGACATCATGTTAAAAAAATTTAATTGAGTAATATTCCCATAATTTTTATTCATACATTATTAAATCCAACAAATTTGAATATTCGTTCTTTATTACTTCTTTTTCATTATTCAAACGTAGCAGAAGGACAGATTGGTGATCCTAATGCAAACTATTACCTTCAATTACCAAATGCATTAGGAGCTGGGCCAAGTAGCAACTTCGGCCACAACTTAACCAATTTTGATCCCTTCCAAGCAGGTAATGATCAATAATAATATAACCATTACTTGATTTCTATTTCTTGTAAGAACACCTTATCAATCTAAACTATTTTTCAATAATTGTTAAGAATATTTAATAATTCCCAGAAAAAAGTCCACTTCTACATTTTATACTTCTGTTGAACCAATTATGGTTCTATAAGAATAACGCCCATCGTAAAAAGAATTATAGTTTAACCAACCAATATTCTAAACATGAATTTGAAAATATTAAAACATCGTTATTCAACGACAATACATGTTAATTATAACAATTGTAAAATAAATATAGATTAATATAGAAATCTTATAATCGTTAGACAAATTATCCGACTTTGAAAATATGTCTCTTTCAATAAACTTTATTTGAAGTATTCATTAGATAAGTGTGTTTTTTAATAAAATTTTATTATCTATTGATTAATTTTAAAAGTGTAATAATATAATATAATCATACATATTTAAGTGTAGGATAATGGTTTTCCAGTTACACTCGTAAAAAACACTGAATATATTTTCAAAGAAAAACAAATTATTATATTTTTACATGTAAGCTAAAATACCTTTCTGGAGCTATCACATATCAGAGTATCTTTTTATATTTACAAGGACATTAATTAAAACATTATTTTCTATTGAACATTAGACATCATGTTAAGAAAATGTTATTGAGAAATATTTCAATAATTTTTATACATATGTAATTAAATCTAACAAATTTGAATATTTTTAATTTATTATATAATTTGCAATATTCAAACGCAGCAGAAGGTGGTCTAATTGGTGATCCTAATGCAAACTTCGGCTACAACTTACCTAATTTTAATCCCTTCCAAACAGGTAATAATCAATAATAATATAATCATGACTTAATTTCTATTTTTTGTAAATTCACCTCATTAATCTAAACTATTTTTCAATAATTGTTAAGAATATTTAATTATTTCCAGAGAAAAGTCGACTTCCACATAACTAATTCCTATTAAGACATATTTACTTAATCTCGATTCATATAGAACTGACGCTAACACAATTTAGTGTTCGTTGTTTATTTCTTCTTTTACATTATTCATATGCAGCAGGAGGTTATTAATACATTAATCCAAATACAAATCATAACTTTTATTTATCAAATACAGCTTCTGATGACTATAGTAACACCCACAACTACGGTTTACCCAATTTCGATCCCTATCAAACAGGTAATGATTAATATTATTATAATAATAACTTGAAATTTATATTTCGCAGCATCACCATATTAATTCACACTGTTCATTAAATCATTAAACATGTTAATTCATAAAACCATTTTCTCGCATAATAAAATTAAAATTTTATAATATTTGAAACAATATTATGTTTAATCACAACATTGTCAAGATTCATTTGTCTTTCATTATTTCCTTTCACCGGTAAAATTAGTTTGCCTGATCAGCTGTAATTACATCCCCATGGTTTGATTAGATAAAGTACGCCTATACATTTACCAACGTAACCTTGCTAGTTTCTACCAGCTGTTCGACTTCTAACACCGTTCTGTCACCCTGTCGTATACAACGTGTGTCAAGTAGTTTTGAAGCATTGTTACAAACCATGTGTGCTATGTGTTTATTTGAAATTATGTCCAATAAAAATAATAGGCCGCTACCCCAATTTTAAAACCCAAAAATTTAAACCCAACATTATCCAACAATGTGCTACCGTGCTAACGGTCTCAAATAAAATTATTATGACTTCTATTTTGTCTACACAAACTACGCAAACTACTCAATTTAGGGATCTTCATTCCTCAAATAAATCTATAGCTTGTCATATGGCTACTATTGGCATATAGCATTATGTCATACAATACTGTCAGACTAACTCTTTATATCATCAAATGTATATACTGGGTTTTGATAATTTATTTGATGGGCAGCCTCTTGTACATGTCGATTACGTGAAAGATTTAGGCTTACTGTATACTATTTAAATATTGCCCTTTTGCCGCACAGTTACAGTCCTAATAATAAAACATTTGAACTCGAACCATTATCCGAACATCGTATTAGATTCTATCGTAGTTGTATTCAGAGATTGATTGATGAACACACTGATGCACTCCGTTTATTAGAACGACTGTATTCGTGTAACTAGGCTACAGAGATAATTTTACTTCGCATTGGGTTCGATCAATTTCGCAAATTATGCTCCAATAATAAAACTGGTGTCCATAATTAGTAATAATCAATTATGCATAACTGCCAAAGCCACACTAACCTTTCTTGTGTAAATAATGTTCTTATAATAATATTATATATTTCTTATATTTTTTATGTTTCACTGTTTAAAAGAAGCCTTATCGCGTTAATTTATAATAAATAAAAAATGAAATGAATATCTTTTTTGCTAGATCCTTACGATGCTCAAAATATGAAGGTGCATAATTTCTTTCCATCACCGAGATCATCTGCTGGATCAAATTTTCCTCGCGATAATGACCAAAACTAAACAGGTATATCAAAACCTGATATGATAGACATAGAAAACCAAAATAAATTTGCATTCTAATTAAATTGTCTAATACAATTCTTTGATAAATTTAAGTTCGAAATCTTTTTTTTGTAATCAATTTATTATTCATTATTGACGTAAAAATACATAGACCGAAATAATGATCTTGATTATAATTAAATAGTCATATAATATTATCCTTTTTTATAATTTGTATTTATTAGTTATATTCATTGAATTTTAATAGTTTTTTTTTCGCATTACATCTACATCACGTTATTTTTATTTATAAGTTTAAATTAAGTTATATTTTTTCCAGATTGTCTATAACTATTGTTAATTTTATATTTAGATACTTTTTTCCTCTCTTTCTTCATTGTATTTCAATATTTATCTTAGGTTAATTCCAGTAGTATATAAATAACATGTTTAAAATGAAATTTTTAATATATATATTATATGTTTATTGGATATAATTATAATACTGAATTTATAAATTATTATATAATCACGTCGTTTATTTCATATTGTATTTGATGTACTTTTTAAAACTATATTATATTAGAATTAATACTACTCGTGTTATTACTTAAAATTATATTTAAATATTATTATAAGCAATATACATAAGTTGAGAATAACAACACATACATATACTAGTATATTTACGAGTATACTGTAAACATTCGTACAATATACGTCTTTCTATAATATGTGTTTATATAATTTGTTGGTTATTTCCTTAAGCATATTGATTGAATTTTTCGCAATTCAAAGTATAACATTACGATTTAATTTGTTGTGACATGAGGTCGAATATACCAATAAGCCTTTTCTTTTTATTATTATTATAATTAAAGAAATTTCGTGTTGCCACTAACGCATACAATTTTTATTACTATTATTATTATTTAGTTTATTTAGATGATTTAGTCATCTAATTTGCAGAACAAAATTAATTAGTTCTTTGATTGGAGAAAGTATGATTGAGACGGAATAGAATTGAATACGATAAGACTTTTTCAGACCGGGCACGGTTTGGTACAGTAAGCGTTAATAAAGTGGGTTGGTAAAGGAATTGAACTCGCACATCTCGCTCCATAGACTACCACTTGCTTGTGTTCTAGGATATCAGCAGGCATCAGCAGATGAAATAATCAATTATTCAACTGAATTCTTGAATTCGCTTGATTTTCCAGGGATGCCACCGCACATTTTGACATTGAAAATTGGAGTGCCTATCATTTTTCTCCGGAACATCAATCCAATACGACTTTGCAATGAAACCAGGCTTACAGTTACAATATCATCGAGGCAATAATCTTAAATGGATATTTTATTGGAGAAGGTGTAGTGTTGCAAAGACTTCCACTGATTCCGGCAGGTCTGCGTTTTGTCTTAAATGCTTGCAGCCTCCTGTGTGGCTCACATTTTCAATAACCATTAACAGAGATCAAGGACAATCGTTACAATCTTGTAGACTAAATTTGGGAAACCCATGTTTCTTGCATGAACTCTATACGACATGCTCATGCGACGGTAAACTTTCAAATATGTTCGTCTACGCACCACAAAAAATAAATAAAAATACTGTGTATCCTAAAGCACTTCAATAATATAATGAATTCTCTTGATATTCTGTTGGCAGCAAAGCATTATATCTTTAACTGTTCACGGGCAAAGTTATAATATAACTAAAATATAAATAAAATGTTTCTAACATTTGAATTAAGTCAACAATATATACACAAATATAAAATAAACCCCAAGATAATATTTTTTTGGATTTGGAACATTTTTCAATAGTATAAATAGTAGTATAAAAAGTAGTTCAAGATTTATATCATATATTTTTTCTTAACTATCTCTGTAAAATTAATCTTAATGAATAGATAGAACTAAAAACACAAATTAGATAATAAGGACAAACTAAAGATATTGGTAAAAATTGATCTGATTCCTTAAGCCTCACAAGTATAAAATAATTTTGTATCTTATGGAATATATTAATTTACTGTAATAATTTATTAATTCGATTTTTAAAAGACAAGAGCTTTAGTCGATTTTGGTGAATATTATTCATTTAGTATATTGACAAAGTTTATTTACCATCAGTAAATATTAGTATGTGAATTGTCTGTTATAAACACAAGACCATATTTTCTCGAAATTTGTATAAAATGAGCTCAGTGTTATAGTTGTATTATAATAAAATTTTAGTTTCACTACAATAGTAAGTAAAGAAAATTTATCATGAATTCCCATAAAATAATTAAGGTTTTCACTCTTGTAATAATTGTTATTATAATTGCTGTCGAAAACTCCAATGCTAGTCGTAAGTATGATTTATAAACTTCATGTTAGAAAATATATAATAATATTTTGTAATAGTATAATCATAATTTTTATGATAGCGTTGTCTAATGGGCAACTATAATATATTTTTTTATTTATTCTACAAATGTGTTTTATACTATTTATTAAATGAAAAATCTGCAATTTTTTGTTAGAAAAATAAACATTGCTAATACAAAAGTTAATTTGATATTAAATTAATAAGATAAAATCATTTTCTCATAAAAATTTTATTAGACTCTGGAATTTCGTAAACAAAAAATAAATGTCACAACATTTATAATAATTTCAAACATAAAAATTTTAAAAGAAACAAATACAAGTATAAAATGGTTATTCTATAAAATGGGCCCATTAAAAATACCCGCAAAGAAATAAAAAATCATCTAAAATTCATAAATTGTAGGCAAGTTTCAAATGATTTTAATGAGAAAAAAAACTTGAAAGTATTGAATATAATGAAAGTTGTTACAGTTGGCACAACTTTGTGTGACTTTGTATATATGAACAACTTCATTTAAAATTTATGGAAAAAGTAGTATCAATAAAATTTTAAAATATATGGATTTAAGTATAACTGGATTCAAATTTATTTTTACAAGCATTTGAATAAATGTTATTATTCACTCTATGTAATTTGATTCTTTTTTAGCCCTTTGTTTTTAAAACAAAATATTTTATTATAATATGCATAAACAATTTGGATGATAATTATAAATAATTATTTTATTGAAATATTATTTTAGATTGCGAATGTAAGATTAATAATTACAAATATCTATATATTATAATAATATTATATGTATATAATATGTTATATATGTATATACAGTATTATTATGTGTATAGTATAATACACAACTCATAATACATTAAAATATATTTGTGCATACAATTTTTGTATTTCAAAACTGAGGATGACGATTAACATGTAGTTACATTTCAAAATGTAAATAAAATTGTGTTGAAACAATTATTTTCTCACATATTTTTATGCTGTAGTAAACAAAATAATTATATTGACTTAAATGGGACTTGTGAAACAGTATAACAATTTTCATTTGTTTTGTCACACCTTTTTTAACTGTGGTCTCATTATTTGTGGTTGCATTATTTAATTTTCCGTCATCTTATGTATAAAAACCATGTTAAATATTTGTTTATTTGATAACTCTGTATATGCTTGAGCTTTATGCCAATTATTCATTTTATTTAGAAATATTATTTTACGTTAGCCTTTAAGAAATTCGTTCAAATTTGTATTGTTTTTTAACTGTCAAATTCTTATCCGTTTTTTATATTGCCATCCAAATTTAATTTTACAATATAAATTAATATATTTTTTTTTATTAATACGTCATAGATGACTGCAATCATTATATACATAATTATAATTTAGTATAAGTCCGTTGCAAAATGTCTTTAAATTATACATATTGGTGAACCATTTCATTAATAATTTTAGTTTAATTGCTTTCCCCTTACAACTGTTGACATTTTGTACAATTACACGAGGTTTTTCTGATATTTTAAATTATTATATAAATAGATGGATAAAGCTGTAAAAATTAGCAATATTTCTATATCTTTCTGTTTAGTATTTTTCATATCAATTTTCAAACAGAGTAAAAGAAAACAATTAACATTCTTGATTCATAGTAGATTAATTTTAAGTAGTCATTTCTATAAATGTTCCAATTAAGATTTCTTATTTAGTTTATAAACACGACAAAAAAATACGAAAGAAAAATATTCAAATACAATAATAAAAATATATCGACGTTCATATCAATAATACATTGAATATATTTAACCTTATATCACATACGCACAAACGGATTTAATAAGCTCATGTAGGTAAATAAGAATATTAAGATTAATATTTATTATTATTCCATCAAACCATCATCTAGTTGTAATGCAACACAGTTCAATATTTAAATGTAAGTATTATCGTACTGTAATCGTTTGCATTTATAATTTTTAAAATAAAATATAAATGTAATTAAAATAAAGAAATTCAATTATAATGTAGTTGGAATTTTAATGAATATCTTGTGATTCATTATCGAACATTTACCTATAATATATTAATATAAAAATGTATAAATAGAATTTATTATTATAAATAACTTAAATTTTAATAATAAAATATTAAAATTATAAATCAATAATAAAAAAAGAAAAGAAAAGAAAGCAAATCTAGGAAAAAACAATAACTAATTAATTGCTATTAATAAAACTAACAGTTACCTAAATAAAAAAATAAAGCATATCAGTCTTATATAATAAAATAAATACAAAGTATTATGTATAAAATATGTTTATTTACAACCAGCTTCAAATAAAATAACCATTACTATACATATTATAATTATTATTTTTTTTGCATGAAGTAAATTTAACTGGACCAAAAGCATTCGAAGTTGCATTTCGTTGGAGTGAGTAATTTTTTTCATTATTAACTTGGGTACTTCCGAAAAAAACGTTTCATACACTAAGTAATAGTTGAGTAAAAGCTATATAATTTAAATCCAAATTAACAACTATATTAAAGACGTTGGTAAAATACAATAATACTAACATATGTATTTGTTTCGTATATATTTATAGGAATTATTATTTATTAGAGAATTTTGATTTTTTTTAAATTATTATTCACGGAAGACTTTTTTACATTTAGAAATGATGTGGGAACCCCTATATTATTCCAATTAAAGACAACGAATAAAAATTGACACGATACGGGTGGTTGGTGGTCTCGGTGCCGACACTCACCCGATCGGTCGTGGAGTTGATAGGTAGCGAAAAAAACCAAATTTAGTGGAAGGTTGGGCGTTTATTATTAAGCAAAAGAAAAAATTGTGAAAAGAAAAAAAAGAGAGAGAAAAAACAAAATAATAATCGTTGAACGTGGTGTTGTCGGTACGGGCTGTCTCGTATCGCGTTGACAACTTGACGGCAATCCGAGAACCCAGAACGGTCCAGTCCAGTCCGGTCTGGCCTCTACCATTACTGGTTAAGTTGGCGGGAGAGTGAAGACGATCCGACACTGTTACGCCGCCTAGGTGGTGATTGATAGAAAAAAAAAGACGCGTCCCGAGATAATGCTAGTATAGTCAAACGTGCACTATCGCAGGATCGCGTCAAAACTTCATAAGAAACATGTTCATGTTAGAGACTTTTACTGCTTTTTCGAAATCATTGACGCACACATAATATATTCTAATTTTTTTTTATTATTTTAATTCAGTTATACTTCTTTTGTGATATTTCAAAACCAGATTCTTGAGGTCGAACCGAACCCGAACCGTACTTATTAAAATTATAACAGATCCGAAACGATTTGAAAATTCAATTTTTTAAATAAACCTGTACCATACCGAACTAATTAAAATAAAAATCAAACCCGGACACAAATTCCTTGAAAAGTTTAAAGGAGAGAAATTATTCTGAAACATCAAAGTACTTTGATACGAATTTAATTTTCCTTGATCGATATTAAAGTCGAAATATTATTAATTAATTCGGTTCGAATATTCCCAATTATGAAACTTTGGGTTTGTATGATTTTTTCATCATGAGCCACAAAATTATACATATAGGAAAACACGAAAAAGTATTTTTTTTTTTTTAGCACATCCTAAAAATACCAGTTATTCTAAAGTGTTTAAACGCAAAGGTAAAATTTTTCAATACACTATAAATTATATTTTATTAAAATTACAGTAATCAACATGAACATGGATTAATAAATTTAATGATTTCCACATTTCATATTTTATAAATAACAATTACAAAAATATCATTATTAATATTATAAATTAATATAAATATGGATCCTAATGAAAATTTGATTTTTTTGTAGAAATATTACATCAATATCTGGAATACCTCTATAATAAAGTCGCTTTGAGTATGTAGCGTAATTACCATTTTATTAATAAATTTAGTAACTACTTTAAGGTTATGAGATAATTACAACTATCAATAAAGATAACAAATGGCTCTAAAATAAATTAAATTTTTAGTTTTCAAAGATGATATGATAGTACGGCCAATTGATTGGTGTATGAATAATATATCAAGTTTGTAATCATTTTATACATATATCTCATTAAATATTAATATTTAGTGTGTATTATTATTAATATACCATTGAACAATCAAACTCACAATCCAAAATTTAGAGCATCATCTAGTGTACATTGGTTATGAAAATTGTTATAGCTAAAAATACATAAAGTTTTAAAACAATAAAATAATTTTTTAAAACTATCACTATTGCTTATTGTGCTTATGTTTATTTATAGAATCATTGTTGCATAATAATATTAAAATGATTTTTGATTAAGAAAAATTATAATGATATTAATGTACTTAATTTTAACTTAATTGTACATACCTTTCTAAAATTAATAGAAATTATTTGCAAGGTAATTAAGCAAAAATATATTTATAATTCTAGATATAATGGAATTATCTATGACGGAAGACTTCAGAAGAATATCCTGTAATGGTAACTACAAATAATATAAAATAATATATTAAATGATTGTAAATATTGTAAATTCATAATAAAATATTAGTATACACACATATCTACATTGTATTTATGTGAGTAATTTATAACCAAACGAAATAAATATACAGTCATTGATTTCTTTTCTACCTTTATAAATATGTATGTATGTATATATATGTGTATTTTTGATTAAGTGATGTTTGATGAAATGTAAATCTACTAAAAATATAAACTATACAATTTAAAATTATAAAAAATATTAATTTTAATAATAAATATATTTGAACATTTATACAATAAAGATAATTTTTATCTTTTGTTAAATTTTAATTAATAAAATCATATTATGAATTTTAATGTTAATACTATAATAAACATAAGCAGTTCAAAAATATATATACATTTTTGAAATTGAAAATCATATAAACAAAAACAAAATTAATGATAAAAATATAATCTACGTTTATGTATTGCCAAGATTTTTATTCCTTCGTCTATTGTAACGCTAAAATTTCGATTTTCCATGCAACCTACTTTCAGAAGTGGTTTTTTTAGATACGTTATAATTGATGAAAAAGATTTTTCGCCTTCACAAGATGAAACAGAGAGTACTTTTAAAATATTCAATAATGTATAGACATTTTTATAAAAATCAGGATTATACATTAGTCATGCGTCCAATACATCCTTAGATCTAATTTTTCTTTTAATTACAAATCTATACTATAGATTAATATATGCAGCTACTTCACCCTAGCTTTCGACATTATATTCATAAAAATGTACAAGTTGAAAAAGATCTGCTTGAACTTTAGAATTAATTAATAATTTAAAACCGGATATTATTTCACCAGTGTTTTTGTTGTTTGGCTAGTCAGAGAATTTTGAATTCTATATTCTTTACTTTAGATCTAGTTTTACTATTTCATTAAGCGAACTTTTGAATAACGTTTCGATATTTTCACAAAAATTCATTAATTCGTTCATAATATAATTAATGTGATTAATAGCTTCACAAAAACAATTTTTTTTTCGGTAAATAAATGCTTAGAAGTTTGATATCTTGAAGAAAATTATTTATTATACCCAGACTGATATTAAATTCTGACATTAAAGACAACAATAGTTGATAAGGTTGTGTTGATGTGTTTATCCAGCCATCTGATTATTCTTTCTAAACCACTCAAAATGACATGTAAAAAATAATAAATAATGTTCATGGATTTCAAACCATCAGGTTAGACAAAATAGCATCAGTTCTAATTTTCTAGTTGCACCTGATTTTTTAAAATGTATTTTTCTATTTGTTACTCACGTCATAAACTGGTATAAATTTAAGAAAATGTTCACATATATTCATTAACATATTCGAAGTATCTCACACACAAAAAATATTTGCCACCTAACCTAACTCGACAGACTTGCCAGCGAGATAGTGCAATGTTCGTCGTTATCTGCGTTACAAATTTTTCGGCAATACATTATTATTTAAAAGCAAGTAATATATAATATATAACATAAGACGCAACCACATCTTTCAAGTGAAAGAAAGAAAAACATTTTTTTGCTAGTTAGCGGTATGCGATTTCACTAAAAACAATACTCTGTTTTGGATAGTGTAACCACGTCGTATTTTTCTTAAACTTTCTTCCTGATTTACATCAATCAATGATCATTAAAATATTAACCCACAAACCTATCCTTAATAATATTTATTTAAAAAAAATTTGTTTAGGTGTTTTAAAAAGAGCAAATTTTGAAAGTATGTAATTGTATTGTACATTTACACTGTTAAATTTTAAATTAAATGACATTTATTAAGGTTACATATTTAATCACAATTACTTAGCAACACTGAGCAAAACAAATTTTAATTCATTATTTTTGTTAGATGATTGTAATTCCAGATCAGCACTACGACATTTATTTTTTGAAATACGTGAGTAAATCACTTATAAATATTTTTCTAAATAAATGATATTTAAATATAAATTGCAAATATTTTTGTTTTCAATAACGACATTTGTATTTCTAACTTGAAAATTAATATTTATTTATTAATTTCATTACATCGAAATTATTGATAATTCCTTTTAATATAATTTCATTCGTGAGTTGTATCAGTATGAATAAATTATGTCATACATTACAAAAAAAATCATACTAGATTAGACTAAAACAATTCTCTATAATCATTACAAGCAATTGTTTTTTTATAAATTTGTTATTATAATTTTGATATTTTCGCTCGAGATATAATTAAAATGATTGTGAATAGAAGCATTTATTCTTTAAACATGTAGCAATTGATCAATTAACGTTTTAGTTATCTATTTACTAAAGGAATAACAATTGTATATTAAAGTTCATACATTTAATTTTGTTTTTTTCATCATGTATATAAAGAGCAAAAGACAAAAAATGGTACGTTAAATTATATGTAATATTCTGATTTAAAAAAAGAATAATTCTGCTCTTGAATAATAGTAACATCTATTTCCTGATGAATAAAATTCAATTTGATATCAAACTTTTGTTAAGGAATTATATATTAACCTAAATTAAATAAACAATTAATTATCAATTGACTTTATAATTCGATAAAATATTGATCTTTTATCAATATAAGTATGTTTAATTTTGAATTCCTTAATCATATAAACTATTTGCATTTGAAAACTTTATATGTATTTAGAAATAATTATGAATAATCACAGGTTACGTTATTGTAAAATCAATATCTTTTGTTTATAAAATAAGTTTCTAAAATTTCTATTTTACATTTAGCAGTAAAAAATTCTTAAAAAAGATTTCAAATGTAATTTGTTTAAGCTATCAGCCATATCACTGAATACTTTGTAAAATGTTCGGAAAAATTAATAAAATAAAACATTATCATTTACATCCTATTTTAGAAATAGTAAAAGAGTACTTAAATTATGTAGCTGAAATAATTTTACCACATGTTGGTATGTATCAATATTTAACATGAATGAAAAATTAATAAGATTATTATGAATTTTAAAGTTTAAGATTATGAAAGACAATACGTATCATAAAAATAAAGATAAAAACTTCAGATATATAAATTTACCATTACATTCTCCAAATTTCCAAATTTTGTTTAGATAATTTTAAATCTAATTGTGTATCATAATTATGTAATGTTGTTAACTTGTTTGTTAGATTCTATATAAAAAATAATATAGAAAATAAATAATTTTAATTCACTAAAACATTATCAAAAAACAAATCAATAGTGACACTATATAGTAATTTCATGAACTGTTCGGTTAAAGAACCGAACCGAACCCGGGGTATTTTTTTTTATCAAAAATTAGAAGACATAATTGGAAATATTCGATTTGAATATCAAACCTAAGAAAAGAAAATTCGTACCGAATTTGTCCTACGATATCTAATTTTTTAATTTATAACTTTAAAAAAAATTGTCATTTTAAATACTAAATATCTATATTATTTATTTTATAAATAAATTAACAGTTTTACATCTCCTTATTTCCCAAATACAAATATGCTCAGAGATTACACCTATCGCATATTAGGATATAACAAAAAGGAATATAAATATTAGGTTTAAAGAACATTTAAGAAACATTAAAAATCAAGAAAACGAATAATCTCCTGTCGCGGAATATTTATTGAGTACTAACCATAATACTAAATCAGTAACATTTTAAAAATGTAAATAATTATAAAGAATTAAACATAAGAGAAGAAATAAAAATGTCAAAAAATAAAAATAATTCGCTAAATTGAGACTTAAGTCTATTATAAAATTTATTATTAAAATTAATTTAATGTAAATGACGACATCAGGGACTTTTGATTAACATAGTTGGTTGACTCACGATCAATCGGAGAGAATTTGTGTTGACGTCATCAGAGATAAAGACTATAAATACCAGTATATAGCTTCTATGGTTTAGTTGTTCGCGCTGATGACAACGTAGTTGTTGAAATACATATACGCAGTTAAAGTGTATAATATTTTGTGATTTTGATTTATATATTTAAGTATAAATCAGTCACAAGTGTTCTTTTATATTTTATTAAACATATTTTAATTTAACTTTCTTGAGCAATGAATATTTTTTTTTACTTTTATTAGGTACTTTAAATATAGAAGGACCAAAATCGTATTGTGATAATTTATACAAGCGTTTAGAATCCAATCAATTTTATTTCGAACACTACCAAGGTAATCATGATTTATATAAATAATATCCAATCATTGACAAATTATTACTTATACCTAAGAAATACAGTAATAATTTTTACGGATTGTTAATAATTATAATCAATTTTTCAATTAGCTAAGTGAGAGAAAGTTATCACTATCGTTTTACACATCTATTGATCTATAAACGTAACTACATGATTAATTTCCATTTTAATATAAAATACACACTATTCACTCATTCATACATTTATTCGTTAAAATAATTGGATAATAATTTATTCTTTTGCTTAATGCATATTTATTTTTGACTATAATTTGTTTTCCACAATATAATCGTGTGGATATTGAGTTACAGATTTTTGATATAACTTATAAATATATAAATATCATAATTTAGCCTTATTAATATTAGAAGTAATGGTTATGATCACATTAGAACGTTATCAATAACTATTTTATCGACATTTTCAAACCTTAAGACAGGCGACAGCTGATGTTATCTTTCTCAATCGTTTAAAATTTAAAATTGATATCTATTTTTGTCTCTTAATATTAAGTTACTATTATTTATTGCTATTGGACTTGTTACGTCGTTAAAATAGGATGTAATTAACATACGCTGGCCTTATACGCTGATATAATAACTTTATTTTTAACTTTAATATAATTCAATTCAAGAAATTCACAACTCTCGTGTCAAGCGAAAAAGGACGGGCGAGATATCTACACGCTCGCAACAAGTGTCGTACTGTTTAACTATAAATAATAATCGCGGACCGACCCACGATCGGGCTTATCAAGCTTAACTGCTCGTAGATTGTTACTATTATATCGAGCGCCGAACAGGACTTTTACATTTTAATGATTTTAAAGTGAGGTATTTAATATTTTGCCCTCTCCCAAAAAAAAAAAAAAAAAAAAATGTTTTACAGGTAGGCCACTCCTCACGGATCAGTAATGCTCAAATATAATATAATAATCTGAAAAATGGACCATTATGTTATTAATTCAGAGAAGTAAAGTTATAACTTGGTTTCTACCTGACTAAATTGTCAGGATACATACCAACGGACCTTGTATTAGCACACTGGGCTATTCAAAGGCCGGGGCACAAGAAGCCTCGGCTGGACTATATCCCTATCCCAGACGTCAATTGACCTTAACGCTGATCATGACTGAGGCTTCCGAGATATCGTACCGCATTCTCCCGACGATACCCACCCACGAGCATGGGTTACAAGAGGGATTTACCATCCACATGAAACCTAGCCCATATCATCCCCACTCTGATGAGCTAGGCCGGATGCATATCGCTACGGTCACGAGGTGGTCCTCTTGACGGGGTTTTTGTAACACCCGTACTCCTATTCTTGCTCACGTCAATAGTAGGACATGCCTCGAACGACAGCCTTCGCCTCAGCATCTCTACCATCTTAAGGCAATTTTTAACGACACCAGACGTCAGTTGATCAGACTTTTAAATCCCCGCGGTGTCAGCAAGAAAGTAAGATCGGAGACTAACTCAAAGAAGTAATATATTACTGTTACTATTATTATTATTATTATTAGAATGTACTATTTGTTGTTTTATGTTGATTCTATTACAAGTTCGGGTTTAATTATGCCTTACTATCGTATACGAACACGACAGTTATATTAATCTGTATTCAAAGGTATTAACTAATTTCAATAATTTTATTCTTTATTTTTTGTAGAAAATGCTGAAGAAAAAAGAATACAGTATTGTTATGCAGGTCTCAACTTAGCATTGTCCAATAAATATAAGCTTTATACAACAATGATAAAAAAACGAATGATTAAAAGTTGATAATTTTCAATTTTGTTTTAGATTGTATAAGTAAGATTATTGATGATCCTTATTTTTAGAAATATACGATATTATATACATAATAAATGAAAAATTAATTTATCTGAGAGCCTCTGAGAATCAAACTCAGGAAAGACGATTAAAATATTACATTTTATACATTTACAGTAGTACGTGCAATGAGATTTTTTCATATACATAACTTTTGTAATAAAGATATGTTTTCAGAATAATTATAATCAATCAGATCACGAATATTATTCACCATAATTTTTGCTCTCGTTGGTTGCTAATGTACACACTATTTTTATAATACCCTCAAGACTTAAAATCACCTACGTTTCCCCTTTTTTGTATTTTATTTTAACGCAAAGTGTTTTAGAAATTATAAAATTATTTTACTTAATAAATATAATTTTTTGGAACAAAGTTCTTTTACGCGGCATGCGGGGGGATTTAATTGAAATAAATTGAACGTAACGAAAAAGTATTATGCCCCATCCATACGACTTCTACACTCTACTCACATTAAGAAGGAACCTCAGTGGCTAACTTCTATGAATTGGGTGTGACTGTACTATACGCATAGACTAACATAACGCCATCGACGGGAGCAACACATTAGTTTCATATCGAAAGTTCCTGTGTACACATAATTTATAATATATTTTTCTTACTCGGCGACTGTAATATTTTTTTTCTCTCATTCTCTCTCAATCAGTATCATTCTTTCACTCACTGCCTCTCATTCTTTCTCACTCTTATGCCTCTATATCTTTCTATTATATGCGAGTGTGTGTGTGTGTGCGACTATCGAGATTCGATAAGAGACGAGCACACGAGTGCGCGGTCGGTTATATTATAACCTCAATGCTGAACAAGTATTTAATTTCTATTTCGATAAAACTTATGCCATTTGTTTTTGATTTGTTTTAAACCATACATTAATTATATTATTTTATTATCACAAACAAGTTTTTTGTGAATAATTTATAATTATTCACTATTTTAGATGTAATTGTCAATAATTTTTCTAAAATATTAAATGAAACATTTGAATTTGTTTCGTTACTTTACATTAGTTGCATTTAAAAATTGATAAAAAAAATATACAGATTTTATTTCGAATTACATTAAGTAAAAAGAGTTTAAGAATAAGGAACTTCGTTCTTAACGGAAGTCCACTGACTACATACATTTTTTTAAAAGACCATTGTTTTCAGTGTATTTGACATTTTTATGAAAATATAATATTATATAAAAAAAAAATATTAATTTGCTAAACTATTGAAGTATTCTAACTTTAAATGTCTTCTAGAATATAGTAAGACATGTATCAATTTAACTGTATATTGCTGTATATTAAAACCCGTTAGGTCGCATAATTTCAAATAGACACAATTATTAAAACTACATAATTAATTGAATCCACTTCTATATACTTTTCTTATAAGAATTCCTTATTTTATTTAAAAATTTTAAATAAGTACAAAACTAAACTATCAATAATGAAAAATACCATTTCTAAAATTCTTGTCCATTATAATAATAATTCAAAAATGTTTAATTTATCTTCAATATGTACAAATAATAATAACATAAATGATAAACTCGTACGTTTTTAGTCAAAGAGTTGTTCTATTTATATTAATTATTATTATATAAATTTAAAATCATCATCTAGATCAAATCATAATAACTAAACGGATTCCTAGTACGTTTTATCACACCGTCATTCGTTTATAATTTTTATTTGAATTTTATTTACATATCCAACACAATAAAATATAATATTACTTAACGGTTATATCATTTTCAAAATATAGTGAAAACGAATAGTACACAGGCATTTGAATATGCTTATTATTACTGTGAGTGATTCAAAATATTTGTTCTCATTATAATATACAGATTATTTCTCCAAACAGCTCTTTGTTTATGAGTTGGCCATTTAACTATGGTGTAACTAATTATTATATGATGTCATATTATCCTACATCTGAAATTTCAGTCACTAAGTATTCAATATCGTAATATTTGTAAAAAGTTAATTTAATGAGTTAGCTATATTAAAGAAAAATAAAATAAGTTAATAAGTAAACTACCATTAAATAATCGCGTAAGTTAATCAATATTAACGATAAGATGGGTGAGATAAATATCCTTAACACTCAATTCATCAGATATAATGATATTTTATCGACGTTACGCGTATCTTTATCTATTGAGAATATAAAAAAAATGTATAATATCATTCTAAGGAAGAATTTTATGTCATAAAATTGTATTACGTATCGTGTTGTTTATGACAACTCTTATGGTTATCTGAGAGATTTATTTTTATAATCAAATTTATTTGTTTTTAATTACAAATCATTGAGTTTGCATAAATATATACTGCAGTGGATATTGGGACAAAATCATGACAACGAAATATATAATGACTTTAAGTTTCCCTGCAAATGACTGTCAAACTATAGTCAACTTAATAATTAGATTATGCAGTAAAATTGTTTTAACGATCTACTTATTAACTGAAAACACCAAGTAGTTAAAAAATATGAATAAAATGAATTAATAGTTAATAATCAAAATAACCTATGATGTGTAAATATATAAATATATTATATAAATATTTTATATAATATATAAATATCCAAAAAAGTAGACAACCGTTTCATACAATAGGAAAATAATTATCAAGCAGTAAATTTAGAATTTCTTTACTTGTATTTCAACATATTTAAAAATTGAAATGAATCACTTCTATATTTATAGTATATACTGAAAATACTAATGGCAGAAACAATGGTAAATCTTTCTCATCACAAAATATAAAGTATTGATTGACATTATAATTATAAACGTTAAAAGACCATATTTCAATAATGCAAATATTATACACAAAGAAAATTAACAAACTTATTGGAAAAAAATTAAATTTTTTAGATATTGTACGCCAATATTACAACGACCTCTTTAATAAAGCTACATCTAGTAAGTGACTTAATATTCATTTAATTATTAAATGTAATACTATTTTGAGGATATGCGATAATTATATACAAAAGCAATGATTATTAAATGAATTCATCTATTTTTTAGATCTACCTGTTGACATTGATGGGCCTGTGGATTGGTGTATGCAAAAATCAAGTTCGTATTTATATTTTCTACATATATGTCTTTCAACGTTTTGAATTTACCATTTAGAATGTATTATTAAATACTAATGTGTTATTATTATTACAACAATATACCATGAGGAATTTATATGTAGTGTATACATCAATTTTTAATTTTTTAAGAAAAGTGTATTTAATTAAAAAGGAAAATCACATTTTTACATATGTTTTTCTTGTTTGAGCATACACGGGTCTTTTAAATATGGCGGTTGCCTTCGCCGACTCTTGTGTGTGTGTGGGCGACATATCATCAATAACAATAATATCACCAATGGTGAACATAAATTATATTCCCGTGTAAAAAAAAAGAATAATTTAAAGTAATGGATGCCCCGTAAATAATAATCATAGTTATAACAGTGATGATAATAGACGCAATGCTAATGGCTGCCAGACACGTGAAGAAAGCCCCGAATCCATGTGGTCACTTGACGTCGGACTCCGACAACATACTATTGGAGACTGCATGTCAACGTGATGATACTAATTTTGGTGGTAATCACACAAGACACAGGCGCACTGAAAAAGTTATATCAACGCAAAATAAAATGCAGTGAACCGGTGCGAGAGCAGCTTTATGAAATTTCGACAAGATTAATTCCGTTTTCCGGACGTAACGAAATTGCCAACTGCAAAAGGCAGCAAATTTGAACAGTGTGTGCGGTCTGAATATTACATCTTGCATATAAACACGACATATTTATATAAAACAAATCCATTTAAATATGATTATTTTATATAGTCAATAATACATCTAAAATCATATTTATTACCTACTATGTTTGTGTATATTTTAAAAACTATGGTGTTAAAATTAAGCATATATTCACAATATTTATTATAAAAAAATTTAATGAAATTAATATTAATGATTCTAGATATCGAATCAAATTTAAATTCCCAACAACTGGTACACCAATGTTTAAGTAAATATACACATAAATAAATGTCATAAAAGTAACAATGTGATAATTTAACTTCATTGTGTGTATGTTGTGTGTACGAGAAATTTAATATTATTTAATTGTGACCTTACTCTAAATTTTGTACAATATGTAAAATCAAAATGAAACACACGTTTTCAATTTAATCGAACTATTATTTAAATTCTACAAACATATAAAATCAATACATAACAGAAATTATATTCTAACATCTGTTTATTAAATAATTACATTATTATTATATTTTAGAAAAATTGATAAATGTAGGTTTTCCCAGTAAGTACATAATTTATTTTACATTAACACTAGTTAGTTAATTAACACGATAATTTTTAGTCAATGACAATGTAGTTTATTTAAGCTTATGATTTACAATTAATACGCAATTTGATATAATAGAAGTTTACAATAATTTTTGTTTTTTAGGCGGTAATAATGCCTTATTAACTCTACAACATGCTTACTTTAAAATGAGTAAGTAATTTACATTTACATATTTCTCAAAATGGATAGTGATATAGTATAAAATTAAACTAAATATTTCTAAACAATAATTTATTATTAAGTATTTTGACATAACGGAAATAAATGTTTTTGTACGGCATAATAAATTTAATAGCCAAAAATAATAATAATATGTGAGATTTTGGTAATAATGTATTCGTTTAAATACAGTATTGGAAATAATTCTTTAACTAACTTAGATATTTATGACTGAATTTAGTAATTCTAACATGATTCATATGTCTATTTATATGATCATTTCCCAATTTTGAAAATGTAATTCATAACAACAACTTGTCTAGTGTTTTCTTTTTTTTGTTTTCACATGTTTAAAAAAGTTTGTTGTAGTTTAATGCACATCCCATTTATCTCATTGATTAACGATCTAGTATAATTGTACAAAGAAAGGAATATACTAATTTGTAATCGTTCCTATTATTCCTTTTAAAGATTTATTTCAAACATCTTTAACTAATGATAATCGTATGTATGAGTTGAAAAATTACAATTTTCGCACTAAATATAATTGTAAAGTATTTTATTTTAAACAATTTTTGTTCGATTTATTGTAATATATGATTTTTATCAATGAAAAATACAAAAAGTTTGTGATTTGTACTTTGATAAAATAATGGGTCTACTTCGTTTATATTAAGTAGAATTTTATACATTACAGAAAATTATGAGTATCTTATAGAATGCTTGTAATAATAAAATTAATAAAACATAAATATTAACATTCTTTTTTAGATGAAGGAAATGAATATTTTAACTATTTAATTCAAGAATTTAAACCCCACATTAGTAAGTATCATAATTCAACATGAATATTAAAAATATGATAACTATGGGTTTTTAAAGTGAAACACCTTGCACGAATATATTTACAACAATTACAAATAAATACGTTGTATCATAATATTACATTATATAGATTAGAACTTACTACAATATTTATGCCATTAATCTCATGCAAACTATATGATAATATATAATTATTAATATACCCAGAAATGTACTGGATAACAAAACATAATTCACAATTCATATAGGCAATAATAAATTACTATTCAATATCGACTTTTCTTCTATATGTTTATTGTATCCAATGCCGATTGGCATTGAATATTAAATTTCCATTTACACATGATTGATTTTAACAAAAAATATTTATTAATTTATTTTATTTTTTAGGTCATTCCCGTGCATTAGGACCACAAGAGTATTGTCACGATACATCAATTGAATTTATATATGCCATTGGTCAAAGTACCGCCGACGGTCTCCCTCATTTTAATATCGATGTAAACCAACTAGGTAACTATTAATTATTTATGAAATACTTGTCTTTTTCCCCCGAATAACAATTACAATTTATATTCCTTGTCAATAACAAAAAACCATCTGTCAATTATTCCCAGGAAATAACAGTTTTAAATATTCATTGAACCAAACAAAATCTGAGTGGTACAACACGTAATTTTACTACTCGTTAGATGGTTATACGTTATTTTAGTTGGCATGCTTGTTGGCGAAAATTATAGTTTCAAAAAAATCAGAATTGCAATATTTATGTTGTTCTTTGCATCTTTCTTTTGTTTATCCTCGCTGGTCTAGTAGATCGTATTAATATCTGATATAAGTTGAGGCTAAAAATAGAGTATTGGGCTTGTACAGGTACTCATAATTCAGTGTTTGGCAAATTACTATATACTTTACCCTTGACACCGAGTACCTGATTTTATGGGCGAAGCTCATGGGCTGGTCCTTGCATTCTCGAGACCAAATCGGTGAGCCGGAGAAACACGAGCAACCCCTAGCATCGCGCTATGTTGGATCTGTACTAGAAACTTTGTTTGCTTTACCCGCGACCGCAACATTTCAAATCCATAATTACCACACAATTTACTTGTACACTCCTATATAACAAATAACATATCTATACGACGTATTTCCATTGTTATAAGATATTACTTTTTGTTAAAACTTTCGTGTGTATCATAAATAATATAATTCTTGATTATAATATATAATAATATAAAATAATTATGTAATAATATAATGAATATTATTATAAATTGTTTTTTGTCCATGGATCTACGTAAAGGTTCTCGGTTTCGTTACGTTGGTGTCTAACCAGTTACGTGGATATATCTGAGAAAAAGTATAATGATAAGAAAATATTATTTATTATATATTCCAAACTTACTTGTAAATATTGTTTATTACTGACATACATATAAAAATAATATCAACTTACGAGTGAAATTAATAATATGATTAAAATTAATTATATATTCGTGTAAATAAAATGACTACATCATTGTTCTCAGACTATTTTTCTGGAAACAAGTTCATAAATTTATTAGTTTTGACCCATGATATTATTTATACAAACACATATTACTTCAAACAGACAAAGAACACAACATTGCATAGACTATTCATCACGTTACTTATTCTAAATAGTGATAGAAAATTATGCACACTATTTTCTTTTTTCTTCATGATACACTAAAGAAACGTCCCACATTTCATAAAATTAATTACAATAGAACCTAATAAACATCAATTATCTAAATTTAGATCCTATTAATCTCATATTTTCATACCCATGAGAATAAGCAAAAATTGTTACTTATCTCATTTATTGTCTTACTTTATTATATAAATAATTCAAAATTAGAATACGTAAACAAACTAGCAAATAAATATGTTTTTTTTAAATTCATTATTTTTAAATAATTATTTCATATTGGTGAAAGCATATTACGAAACTCAAGGTGCAAAGTCAAGTTCAACTCGGTAATATCAGAGGAGTTTAAAGTAACTACAGAGGTAAGACAGGGTGATGTCTCTCTATCTCCGGTCTTATTTAACATTGCGTTCTAATCGGTAGTTAGAGAAGTACTGCAAAGCGAGCCACAGGGTTTGAATATAAGACAAGGAAAACAGATAGTATTGGCCGCGTACGCAGATGACATAGTTGTAATAGCAGAGACAGAGGTTAATCTCAAATGAACAGCCAAAAATTGTAATTGATGCAACGAAAAAGATTGGACTTATCATTAATGAAAACTAAACCAAATTTATGATTATATCTAGGATATAACATCCACAAAATGCAATAACAAAAAAAACACTTGTCATTTAAAAGAGTTTGGAATTTTAATTACTTAGGAGTAGATATAAACTCGGAGGCAGATAGCCACGAAGAAATACACAGAAGAATCACAGCTGGAAATGGATGCTATTTTTCATTAATCCAATTATTTAAGTCTAAAATGTTATCGAAAAGAACAAAAATAAGATTATATAAGACCCTTATTAGATCAATTGTACTTTATGCCTCTGGAGTATGGACATCTACCAAATTTAACGAAAACAAATTAATGATCTTCGAAATGAAAACCTTGCGAAGAGTATTTGGGCTAAAGACAAATGATGAAGGCGGCTATGAAATAAGATCAAACAGAGGTTAGAGCTTATGACTCAATTTAACGAGCCCAATATAGTGGCCACAATCAAAAGCCAGAGAATAATGTGGGCCGGACACGTTTGAAGAGCAGAAGGCCAACTTATATCGTTCATCACGGAATGGAAACCTAATAAAAATCGACCCAAGGGAAGGCATAGACAACGTTGGGAGGACCGAGTCAAGAAAGATCTCAGAATATTAGAAGTGCTGAATGGAGGAGAACTGGAAGCACATAGAGAAGCATGGAGGGAGATACATATAAGCCACAATGGGCCTAAATGGCCTAGAATAAGCCTAAAAAAAAAAATTATTTCATATTTTTTGAAAAAGTAAAATATACCGTTCCCAATTATGTCAGCATAATCTCTCACAAGGTTTGAGTATGTTTAATTCTGTTTATTTATTTATTTATTTTTTTGTATGTTTGAATGTGTTTCACTATGTTTGAATATCAAAGTTCTATGAAGTTGATGAATAAAATAAAAATATAAAAGAGATCTAATTAATATGTTATAACATAGATTTTATATTTGATTTAATAACGAATAATTAATTCATATTTAAACTAAGCACATATTATTGTCATTTGTGTATTCCTGTTGCCTTAATATTAAATATATATGACTATAGCCTTGAACAGATTAAAAATGTCCGTATCACACGGCGCATAGGATAGGCAATTATGATACAAAAACATAGGGTTGTTTAAATGTTTTTGGAAGTTACTGTTAGTTGTGCCCCATTTTGATTTATGCCAGCCTGATGATTCATTGTGTAGTGATCGTATTTCCTGATGCGGTAATGTCAAAATAGCGGCGGCAGCGATTGTAGCATGACAGTGATGATGACGGATTAGGTAGTAATTAATGTTGCTGCGAATTAGAAAATACAGTAGAGTCTCACTAATCCGAACTTGATGGGACCGAGCTTTATACGGATTATCGAAAATACGGATAAAACGTAATGACATTTAAATAAGCTGTAAAACGAGGTATAGGTGGGTTAGGTATTTTAATTAATTTTCTTGAAATATGAAGTGGTGCGGGTCGCTACCCTTCGTGTTCGAAATTATGTACACAATATTACTGTAGAATCACATCGTCACTTTGAGCTATATTTACAATAATTAGATTATAATATACAAAATAAAACTTACAATATAAAACTTACGATAATAAAATATGACTTACAACTATTACCTTAAACTACAATCTATATTTACAAGTTTACGCCGGATATAAGGAGGATCCGGCGGGGTCAAGATACACAACCACGTTACCTAACGCGTTCCCCGTTCCCTATCAACCGTGGTGCAAATACGCTGGCTGCCCAAGCCTACACCCCGTGGAGTTGGATGGAAGATGGAATAAGGAAAACGCCTCCAAATAGAGGGTTACGGATAGGAAGTGAAGGCACACCCAAATAGATGGCCGAGCACGGGATGACCGAGAACAACTCCAAATAGAGTGTCACGGAAAGGAATCGAGGGCACACCCAAATAGATGGCCAAGGTTGAAGGAACGAGCAAACACCTCCAAATAGAGGGTCGCGGCTGGACGACGATGTCACTTCCGCGTGGAGTTTCGCCCGGTCTTCTTCGCCACGTCCTTGGTCGATACTCGGCTGCGGTACGTTCCGTTCACGTCGTTAGGTGTTGTTGCTGCGCGTGTTTGGTTCTCCGTTGGTCAAGACTGCAATGTTCGGCTGGAGTCGAAGTACTGCTGTCTTGATTGTGGATGAACTGATTGATTTTCTTGGATCGCCCCTCGATATATATATGATTCTCGTTCTGAATCCGTCCCTCCGGTTGGTCGCCACTCCCACGTTCTGACGACCAAGAACCACACTCCTTTTACCTTTTCACTTCGTCTTATTTATATGTTTCTTCCCCGTCTCTTCCGCTCCTTTATGTGGGCAGGATACCCCTCGTATCCTGCCGTCGTCAATGTGCCCCGTCACAAATAAAAATAACTTTTTCAATCGCAATACTACAATATTTGTTCAAATTTTCAAATTACGAATTTATATTTTATAAATAATAACACCTAATTTTAGAAAATCAAAATGTATTTATTTATATTGCATTTAAATGTAATATAATTATAATGTATCTGGTCCGGATTTACTGGATGTCCAAACTAGCGAGACTCTACTGTAGTAATAATTGTAGAAGCGGTGGCTGTAAGCATTGTCTTTCCCAAAATTTGCGATGCGAAATCAATCAGAGAAAAAAATTTATCTAACCCAAAAACATTTTTACGTTAAAAACAGTAAAATAGTTAACCACCTCACAAATTATTTCAACAGCAAATCGTAATCTCTAATTTCCCCCCAAAAAACATCACATTCCACATTCTAAAAGCCTTGCGACACAATTGTGCAACCTATTTTTGCTAACATAACCACTCAGGTAAAAGTCTTAAATCATCCGCGTGTACTTGCAACACAACCCCTTCAATTTTATTCGAAAAATGTAACGCATAATGAAGTGCAAGGTAAAGGATTTTCCGTTTTTCTCTCATAAACTATTAAATATATATTCAAACAAAATCATATCATTATGTTTTTCTGCAAATAAATTAAACAACTTCATTGCAATGTCACATATTTTAGTACCACTTTTATATTTAGAAAGACATTTTTTGATTCAAAACATTATTTCCTATTGAACATTATTCAAAAAAATTACCTTTTTGGTTAAGAAATACTTTCTTTATCCCTATATTATGGGATTAACATTATCAAATATTAATTTTCGTTGTAAATTAATTCTTTTACATTATTAATGCGCAGCAGGGTGAGGTCTGTATAGTGATATTAATGCAAACTATTAAACTACTTTACCAAATACATTTAGTAATAATCAAAATACCGAATACAAATGAATCCTTTCAAATGTAATTAACTTTAACAAATTTTATTATTTGATGTTTCTTTCTGTTTTCACATTATACATGTGTAGCAAGAGATGAACTGTACGTCGATCATAATACAAATCTTAACCAACAAGATATATTTGCTTATGGCCAAGTTAACAACGTCGGCCAAGACTTACCTAACTTTAACCAACATCGAACCGGTAATAATTAATAATATTATAATAATAACTTGATAACTATATTTTATATGGCCACTTTATCAATTTACACCGTTTGTCAACAATCGAAAAAAGGGGTCCTATTGTTTCTATGGAAAAAGCCTACTTCAACATTTTATACTAATGTTAAACCACTAATATCTGTATAAAAATAACATTTACTTTTATATGAAATATGAGATTTTCATCCGCAAAAGTTCTAAACATAAATTATTAAACATAGAAACACATTTTTTTAACAAGAAAATCTGAATGGTTTTTATAATTATAAATTAAATATAATATACTCGTATATATTATAGAACTCTTATAATCGCATTATACACAATATTAAATTTTAAAAAAATCATTAAATATACCCTCATTTGCAATACTAATTAGATAAGTGGTGTTTTTATATAAAATAGTTTAAAAAGATATCTTAAAAAAATGTAATGATATAAAATAATCATACACATTTAAAATCATGAAAATGGTTTTCCTGTTACGCTCACAATAAACACTGAATTTATTTTCAAAGAAAATCATATTATTATATTTTTTACATGTAAACTAAAATACCTTTCTAGCGGTATCACATATCTTAGTACCTTTTTATATTTAAAAAGACATTAATTAAAACATTATTTTCTATTTAACATTAAACATCATGTTAAGAAAATGTAATTGAGAAATATTCCCAATATTTTTATTCATATGTAATTAAATCTAACAAATTTGAATATTTTTAATTTATTATATACTTTGCATTCTTCAGACGCACCAGAAGAACAGATTGGTGATCCTAATGCATACTATAACATCCAATTACCAAATACATTTGGTGCTGGGCCAAGTACCAACTTCGGCCACAGCTTACCTAATTTTAATCCCTTCCAAGCAGGTAATGATCAATAATAATATAACCATAACTTGATTTCTATTTCTTGTAAGATCACCTCATCAATCTACACTATTTTTCAATAATTATTAAGAATTTATAATTAAATCTAACAAATTTGAATATATTTAAATTATTATATCCTTTGCATTATTCAGACGTGCCAGAAGAACAAATTGGTGATCCAAATGCAAACTATAACATTCAATTACCAAGTTTATTTGATGCTGGGTCAAGTACCAACTTCGGCCACAACTTACCTAATTTTAATCCCTTTCAAGCAGGTAATGATCAATAATAATATAACCATGACTTGATTTCTATTTCTTGTAAGATCACTTTATCAATCTCAACAATTTTTCAATAATTGTTAAGAATATTTAATTGTTCCCAGAGAAAAGTCCACTTCTACATTTTATACTTCTGTTGAACCACTAATGATTCTACAAGAATAACGCCCATCGTAATAAGAAGTATAGTTTAATCCACCAATATTCTAAACATGAATTATCAAACATTAAAACATCGTTATTGAACGTGAATACATGTTAATTTTAACAATTGTAAAATAAATATAGATTAATATAGAAATCTTATACCCGTTATAGAAAATATTCTATTTTGAAAATATATCTATATTCAATATACCTTCTTTGCAGTATTTATTAGATAAATGTGTTTTTTAATAAAATTGTGTTATCTATTAATTTATTTTAATAATGTAGTAATATAATATAATCATACATATTTAAATGTAGGATAACGGTTTTCCAGTTACACTCGTAATAAACACTGAATGTATTTTCAAAGAAAATCAAATTATTATATTTTTACATGTATGCTAAAATACCTTTCTGGAGTTATCGCATATTTCAGTATCTTTTTATATTTACAAGGACATTAATTAAAACATTATTTTCTATTGAACATTAGACATCATGTTAAGAAAATGTTATTGAGAAATATTTCCATAATTTTTATTCATATGTAATTAAATCTAACACATTTGAATATATTTAAATTATTAAATCCTTTGCATTATTCAGGCGCAGCTGTAGGTGGTCAGATTGGTGATCCTTATGCAAACTATTACCTTCAATTACCAAATACATTTAGTGATGGGCCAAGTAGCAACTTCGGCCACAACTTACCTAATTTTAATCCCTTTCAAGCAGGTAATGATCAATAATAATATAACCATGACTTGATTTCTATTTCTTGTAAGATCACTTTATCAATCTCAACAATTTTTCAATAATTGTTAAGAATATTTAATTGTTCCCAGAGAAAAGTCCACTTCTACATTTTATACTTCTGTTGAACCACTAATGATTCTACAAGAATAACGCCCATCGTAATAAGAAGTATAGTTTAATCCACCAATATTCTAAACATGAATCATCAAACATTAAAACATCTTTATTGAACGTGAATACATGTTAATTTAAACATTTGCAAAATAAATATAGATTAATATAGAAATCTTATACCCGTTATAGAAATTATACTATTTTAAAAATATATCTATATTCAATATACCTTCTTTCCGGTATTTAATAGATAAATGTATTATTGTATATAATTTGTATTATTGTTTTATTAAAAAAAATGTATTAATATAATAAAATCATACAGATTAAATTGTATGATAATGGTTTTCCATTACTCTTTCAATAACCACTGAGATTATTTTCAAACAAAATCATACCATCATGTTTTTCTACTAATAACTTCATAGCAATATCATATATCTCAGTATCTTCTTCCTATTTACAAAGACATTAATAAAAACTTTATATCCTATTGAATATTGTACATCTTATTAAATACTTCCTATTAAAACATATTTACTTAATCTCTATTCATAAAGAACTGACGCTAACATAATTTTGTGTTCGTTGTTTATTTCTCCTTTGACATTATTCATATGCAGCAGGAGATTATCAATACGTTAATCCAAATACAAATCAAAACTTTTATTTATCAAATACAGATTCTAATGCCTATAGTAACACCCACAACTACAGTTTACCCAATTTCGACCCCTATCAAACAGGTAATGATTAATAATATTATAATAATAACTTGAAATTTATATTTTACAGCGTCACCATATTAATTCACACTGTTCATTATCAATAATCGGAAAATGTGTTTAATTTATTCCTAGAGAAAAAGTCCAGTTTATTATTATATACTTTTGTTGAACAACTAATATATCTATAATGTATGAGAATAATGCTCATTGTAAAAAGAGATGAAATATTTTGATCCACCAAAGTTCTATACATAACCTAATAAATAACTAAAACATGTTCCGTAAACAAGAGTATAGTACATTTATAATCATAATTGTAAATCTTATTATTTTGAAAATAAGTCTCTATTCAATACGCCTCGTTTGCGTATTAACTATATAAGTGTGTTCTTTATAGAAATGTTATTATTACTTTAAAAAAATAATCTAATTTTATAAAGTACATATTAAAAAGTAGAGTTAAAGTTATTCAATACCTTTTTCACAAAACATTGCATTGATTTTCAAACCAATTCGAAAAACCATTTTCTCGCATAATAAAATTAAAATTTTATAATATTTAAAGCAATATTATATTTAGTATCAACATTGTCCATTTATAAAGACGCTAATTAGACCATTATTCAATGTGGATAATAATGCTACATCATATATACTATTATTCCCTGATAAAAATGAACTCGTTTAATCTCTAGTTAAAGATACTTTGTTATGACATGGAGTAACATTCCTTTCAAAATAACATTAGTGTTAAAATTACCCGTTATCGTTTTTTCTTTTGTAACATAACCAGTCCATATTAATTATTGTAGTAATTGTAATTTGCATTTTTCTGCTCGTACCTACTCGGGTTCGTGTTTGCAACGTTTTCGACGCAAGAAACTCCGACATAACGTCATTCATAATTTTCAAGATTCATTTGTTTTCAATTATTTCCTTTCGTCGGTAAAATTAGGTTGCCTTATCAGCTGTAATTACATCCTCATGGTTTGATTAGATAAAGTACGCCTATACTTTTACCAACGTAACCTTGCAAGTTGCTACCAGCTGTTCGAATTCTAACATCGTTCTGTCACTGTCGTATACAACGTGTGCCAAATGGTTTTGAACCATTCTTACAAACCATGTGTGCCATGTGTTTATTTGAAATTATGTCCAATAAAAATAATAGGACGCTACCCTAATTTCAAAACCCAAAAATTTAAACTCAACATTATTCAACAATGTGCTACCATGCTAACGGTCTCAAATAAAATTATTATGACTTCTATTTTGTCTGCACAAACTACGCAAACTACTCTATTTAGGGATCTTCATTCCTGAAATAAATCTATAGCTTGGCATATGGCTACTATTGGCATATGGCATTATGTAATAATGTTCTCATAATAATGTTATATATTTTTTATACTTTTTATGTTTCACTGGTTAAAAGAAGCTGAATTGCATTAATTTATAATAAATAAAAAATGAAATGAAATCATTTTTTCCTAGATCCTTACGATGCTCAAAATATGAATGAGCATAATGTCTTTCCATCACCGGGATCATCTGCTGGATCAAATCTTCCTCGCGATAATGACCAAAACTAAACAGGTATATCAATACCTGATATGATAGACATAGAAAACAAAAATAAATTTGCACTCTAATTAAATTGTCTGATAAAATTCTTTGATGAATTTAAGTTCAAAATCTTTTTTTTGTAATCAAGCTATTCACTATTGACGTAAAAATACATAGACCGAAATAATGATCTTGATTATAATTAAATAGTCATATAATATTATCCTTTTTTATAATTTGTATTTATTAGTTATATCATAGTGTATTATAATTCTACTTTTCTTTCTAGTTCTGGAGACTCCAAACATACATTACAATGATACTAGTACCTCCATCACATCATCTATGTTCCGCAAATTACCAAGGCTAGACTCACACCTTTAATGAACATTAATCAGTAAAAATTAATGAGCTATGTGTTTTATTCTGGTCACTATTATTTTTTGTATTTGTATTAAATTATATATCTCTGAAAAGTGTCATTAAATTGTATATAATATTATGATTAATAATAATTGAGTAGTTACTTACTGTTATAATTATTCTCATTTTCCATATGCGTTTGAAAATATTTTTTTTCATTCCGATGTTACTTACAATTTTTCCTTTATAAATTTAGATTAGCTTAACGGTGTAGCAAACGATTATGATTATATACATATACGAGGTTTCCGGTTCATCCTTTTTTCGGTTCACAAAGAGAAGACATAATTGGATATAATCAAACGAAAGCTAAAATATTTTGGTTTGAATATCGAACCTAAAATAATGAAATTCGTAATGAATTTGTCCTACTATATCTAATTTTTTGTTATAACTCAAAAAAATTTATCATCTTAAATACTAAATAACTATATTATTTATTTTATAAATACATAATTAATTATTAAGCATAACTAACTTTTAAATCAATCGAGTACGTACAAGTTTTATATTAATTTAAATTATTTTAACTTTCAATGAAGTTCGGTTTTATGTTCGATATTTAAATTGAATAATTCAGTTCAATTCGTGTTCAAATAAAAATTAGAAGTACGGTTTGGTTCGGATATCGATTTATTATTTGTATCATTTCCGTCAGTTTACACAAAAATCTTAATTTGTAACATCATTAACTTTTATCTGAATTCGTATTTAATATAACCTAGTTACAGACTACCAAACAGGCTCTAATTTAATTTTCTCGAACAATGTATAATTTTCTTTACATTTTTTAGCTACTATAAAATACAGAAGGACCAGGATCATATTGTAATAATTTATACAAGCCTTTAGAACCCGAACAATTTTATCTCAACCTCTACTAAAGTAATAATGACTAATATAAATAACATCCAATCATTGACAGCTTATTGTTTATATTTAATAAATACAATAATAATTTTTACGGATTGTTGATAGTCATAGTCAATTTTTTAATTGGCCCATTGAGAGAAAGTCATCATATACATAGTCATCAGATACACATCTATTGATCAAAAACGCTACTACATGATTAATTTCCATTTTAATATGAAATATACACTATTCACTCAATCACACATTTATTCTTACAATTTTAAATAATTGAATTATATTTTTTTATTAAATGTAATAAATTAATAATTTACAATAAATCGTGTTATCTTCATGCTCTGACTTCCGTTAGCAATATAATTTTATATTAAATACCTATATTATTTCACTATACCGTTGTAAAAGTAATTGAGATTCAATGTATTAATCTTCGGTTCCCTGTCAATAATTGACGTATAAAATAGTCGATGGAGAAACTTAATAAACGATCACACACAGGGAAACGTACTTAAACAGAACACATTGTTATGTGTTACATACATAACATAGTTATATACAAACAACAAGCTGATTTCCGAATATGAAATTATCAAATAGTATACGTAAATGAATCTGCAGACGCAGATATAGACAAGGATCTTGAGATATTGAGCTATACTGTCTTGTTCATTTGCCAGATTAAACTAAAAATTTAAACCAAACTCCACACATATTATACGATAACAAAAATGTATACGTTCAGCTAGAGATATATTAAAGTTAATCGAAAATACCATGTAACATGGTAAAGTATACAAGAAGTCGATAAATGAAATATAAAGTAACCGTGTGTGACAAGGCCACACGCAGAAAAATATTTTGGGGAGGGGGAGGGAGGGAGACTATCAAATAATGTACATCCTACATTTTTTTCTATATACTCTCAGTATAAAAACTAAAAATTATAAATCACAGATCACGAAGTCGGAAGTACTAATTATCACGTGTTACAACAGCTGTTCTATAAAGTTGTAATATAATAATAAATGTATAAATGAGCGTATAATCGCGTAAAACAAAAAGGATTATTAACAAATGTATAAAAAAGGCAATTAATAATATATAATAATTAAATGGACAACTGACCATATTCATAAAATAATTAGCATAATAAAGAAAAAAAAACACACGATTTTACTGTCGCTTTGCACAGAAATACATTTCACAATAATAATTATAACGTTTAACGCAATTAACGCATGTGTACAAAAGGTTGCGAATATTGGCGATTCGCGCCACATAAACGACAATAATAAAACAGTAAAAAATCCAAAAAAAAAAAAACTGTTATGCGCGACGAAACCGACTCGACGACGACGGCTACTCAACGACGAACGAACGTTCGCGAAAATGACATTTCAATATCGCGGGAATTGCTCTTCTTAAACATAAATAACTACACAATTGAATTCGATAATCGTATTTTTTAGACAAAATTAAAGCGCCGTCGGTTATTTTTGCAGATTATGTTTAATTCTAATTAATAAATTAGTTCTAAAGTAATAAGGTAGGCTACGTGATGTTTCATAAAAATTTTGAAGTTCTAGAACAACATGGGTGAGTCAATTCACCGTCAAAAAAACGTGTTTATTGGGTGTAGATGACATAACAATTTCTCGACAAATTTCACATATCTTACAAATTAGATGCCTATTTATGAATAGGTTATGGAATTCAAAAGCGAAGTTGATGGGCTACTTGAAGTTATCCTACCAACCAGTTTTTTTTTTTTTGGCAGTAACTGACTCACAAATAACTTGCAAAATATCTAAACTAGTTAATGAGTTTTCACCTTGGACTGGGTGGGCAACTTCACGTATGCCTAATCACCACCGTCGCTAGCTACACTGTTTCTTTCGTATACCACTACTAAAAGAAATTGACATTATCATAAACTTCAAAGGATTTTAGAAAACTAATGAACACAATTTTTTAAAATAATAAATAGTTTTATAAAATGGTTAGTTTGTAAAATGTATACAAATAATATTTTGTTATTTAAAAAAATATTTTAGAATTTTGCATAAAAATAAAAATGAATCTAAAATACAATGATTGTTGTGCAGCGATTAAGTAATTATTATGACAAAAAGGAAAAATATGTAGAAATACATTCATGGTGAAATTTTACTGTTCAAGACACTCAAAAGGGTGCTAAAGTTATTAACTCGGAATGGAAAAGTTATTTTATGTTATGGGTGGTAAAACATGTTACATGTTCTTTTGCTAGTTATTTATATGTGAAAATATGATCATTTTAGTTTTTAAACATCAATTGCCTCTTGTAACGCACAATAAAGTTTACACATATTTAATAAATTGTATTAAATACTTATCGACCAACTTTCACTATTAATTTGATAGTTTTAAATGAAAAACAAATTTATACATTTCAATAACCTCTACTCCTCTAATACATAATTAATCGATAAAAATATATTTTGAGTACAAAAATCCTGTACTGAAGTGCTGAATAAGTATTTATATGAGTATAAATCCAAACAAATGAGTATATAAATATAAACCGTTTGGCATTACTATTCATAATTATTTAATTTGGTTATAATTATAAACTATGTAATTTTCTTTTTTCAAAGTAAAATTACATAATAAACTAGTACATGATCTTTTTACACGTTGATATCAAAAATATGTATTTAAAAATTAAAACCATGATCTGTAAAATATTGTAATAATACAAGAAATTTTAATATAAATTTAGTATTCCATAGATCCCTGCCAATAAAACATTGCGAGTTTCTTAAAACAATTATATACCGTTCAATTTAAGTATTCGTCGTTTATTCGTATAATATTTTAATTACTTTTCAAACGTATATTCTAACACTTAGTAAATTATACCTTATATAATAACTACTTGTACAGTAAATGATTATAACTATACTAATTTATTTATGTTAACAATGTACTAAGTATCTAATACACTATAAAATTCATTTTTCTGTTTTTCAATTATCATACATTTGTAAAATATGTCACTATAGGCAGTTACTAAAATATTACACTTTTTCCCTATCAAAATTTTTAGATTTCCATCATTGAATCGACGGACTCTAAAATTCTAATTAAAAAATATAATAACAATGTACTCAAGATAGGTGACCGAAAGTGAAACTGAGCAGCCCTACGTTTCCGCCATATTGTCGTTGATTTTCTTGGGTGATGAGCAGAGGCAGTGAGAATGACAAAGACAATGAAGGCGGATAGTACGTGGGAGGCAGAAAAACCGTCAGTGTGATATGATACGGTTGAATAGAAGGCCGTGGGGGGAGGAGATGGACTGTTTTTCTGTGTGTTTGAAAATGCGTGGAATCGAGCGAAGTGAAAAGCGAACAAGGGACAAGGCAGACCCGATACAATTGGGTGAGAAGATGAAAGAAAACGACTTTCTCGTTTGTAGTATTCGTCTGTAGAGACATTATTCCCCCCCCCCCCATATAATTAAAGATTTGACTATAATAAGTGTACACAGTTCAGATATAAACTGAGAACACATGTGTTTACATCAGTTTAAATAATCTCGAAACAAAAAATCGTTGGCACGTGGTAGATGTGGAAGTTCAAACAATTCGAAAGTAGGCATTTTACTGTTTACAAATCTTTTGTGACATTCCAAGAATGTGTACATTAATAATGATTATAATAAAAGTAAATAAAAGAAAAAATACTGAGCAATGAACATTGTGCAAAGATAATAATATCCAATTATTTTTGCAATAATTAATAAATCCACATAAAATAACATTAATTATTTATCAAATACAATCGTTCAAATATATAATTAATGCTATTTCAATGATTTAAATTTACACTGCCCGTGTACTTTTTAAAACGTTAAGGGCTATTGCCTTCTCATACTAGTGAGTTAATAAACAATTATCCCAGACTAATAATAAACCAATTAAAATACATATCCAATATTGACCATAATATAAAATAATATATAAGAAGAGCATAAATATTTTGATTATTTTGTGTTATCCAGAAATTGGTAACATTTCATTCTGAACAGGCCAGTCACTGAACATCGGATCTAGAACAGACAAATTAAATTAAATTATTAAAAGTTCGAACATATATAATAATTAAAATATGAGACATGATACACATTGAAAATATGTAATAATTTACCAATCATATAGAAAGATATAAAAAAACTTTTGTGAGAGGGACATTAGTAAAGAACACTTTATAAGAAAAACAGTGTTTAATTTTTTTTTTTTAATTTCATATTTGAAATAGTGTTTGCGTCTAGCGTCCAACCAACAGTACGATTTTGATTTTGTCGTGATGCACCACAGTTCTTAGTTTTTGTAATTATATTTTTTAGTATGTATGTATGTACGTTCCATTTGGTTCTTTTTTAAGTATGTTAAAAGAATAAAAGTATGTGTCTTGTCTTACGTTTTTTTTTTTAATTTAAGCATGTTATGATAAGTTTTCTTACATATTTGTATTTCTAAATAATCTTTATAAATATGTTTTAATTTTTATTTTCAAATTAATTTTTCGTGATTATCTCAGGCTCTTTTTCATCAAACATTAAGTAAATTTACTTAATAAATAACTATACCTACAACATTATTTATTGCTACTTACTTTAATTTTTTAGATACAGTTGGCTTACTGTCATGTTCTGATTGATCACTACTTTCCAATCTATTAGAATAAACATATTTTACATGTTAAAAAAATTGTGCAATTATTCTTGGAGAAATATGTTATATTGCAATTACCTTTGTTTTCTTGATGGTAATCTAGAATCATTCATTGAAGAATCATCTTCACTCCATAAGTTCTCGGTTGAAGAACAATTATTTTGAAAAATTGCTTTACCAACATCCATAAAATATCTATTATTGTCTCCTATCTACAAATAAAAATGTGTTTTATTTTACTCGTTTTTTAGATATAAAATAAAAACTATTTTTTCTGATGATTTTTAAACATAAACAATCCTATACATATTTTTATGTATGTATTATAAATGAGCTAATTTATTAACTTTAAATCATATAATTTAGAAAATGAACATTAGGAGATAATGTCAGCACATTATTTGTAATCTTTGTCTGATATGAGCCCAACATAAGAATAACATATTTATGCAAAATGGTCATTAGTGACTTTCGAGTTATTTCAGAGTAAAATTGATTCTTTAAATTCAAGAAAATATTAGTTTTTTATTAGATATAATCTACTTAAATAAACAAGAAAACAATTTTTGTTTTAAAGTTGAATATTAGACAATATGTCAAAAATTAAAAAATTAAAACATATATCAAGCCCACAAAATATTATTTCACAAAATTTTTGTAATAATTGACTAAACTTAAGAACTACATAATAATCTTTTATGATTTTTTTGCCTAAACATGGTTTTGCTATGTTATGTATAGAATCAAGAAAAAAAATTAAGCCTAGTCATTCCCTTAAAATTAAATTAAATAAGAACAAATTTATTACATTTTAAATGCTACAAATAATAATAATAAGACACAATTTAATTAACGTTAGTATTTAGTATTACTTGTTTTATATATCATTAAAAATGTTAGAATTCAGTATACAGTAATATAATTTTATATATATATATATTAGACATTTTTATTATGTGAATAAAATATATTTTCTGATAAAAAAGAACATTAAATTAAATTACCTAATCAGCACATATTTTTGATCAAATAATTTTTACATTATATTTGTGAAAAGCTAATTGTTTTTAGAATAGATAAATATGTTTAAGACTTGGTTTTTTAAACTGCTCAACAAAATTATAGTAAGTAACTAACTCTATCATTGTTTTCACGTAAATGTTTTTCTTCTTTTAATGGTTGGTTTTGCGATAAAAGTATTCCATTTTGAACGCAGTAATTTTCAGCGATGTAATGTTCATTCTTTTTCTCTACGCATTGTTTTTTTTTCAATTCATTTTTATCCAATCTATGAAATACAATTATTATCTCTTACTTTCTAACATTTGTTTTATTATTCAATAAAAATATATTTATGTGCACACGTATGTCACTGGTGCACATTACATTTTTTTTTTTAGAGGACGTCTCACTGGCTTATTCTTCATCTAAGTGGACAAGGTATAGATGTATGTAATAACCGTTACTTACTTGTCAAACGATAATTTTCAAAAACACTACGGTACGCAACTGTGAAACCTGATTTTTCTATGTTATGAGTAAATAAATGAGACAACAAACGCGGGCGTGGCCTTCCTTTAATATTTTAATATTTTTTTGTTCAAATAGTATACAGATGGAAGATCTTAGATAATCGTATGCTAAATTGTATTAAGTATTCATCAAGCAAATGTTAAGTAATCAAACAATTTTTGTTTAAAAATTAACAGCATACTTTTTTAAATTGATTAGTAGTTACTGTAATAATGTTGTATTCTTTTTTTCGAAGTACCTACATAAGAAAATTCGTTTTTCGTTTTTATTTAAGTACTTAAATTAATTTAGAATAGCTGCTTTAATATTACTAGGAGGTGACTAAACAAAACCATTTTGGTATAAAACATATTTACTCACAAAAATCAAGCTTTAGCAAACAATTAGAGTTGTCATTTGGTAATATTTAATTTTTAGCATACAATTACCCCATATCTCTCGACTATTATAAATTTCATAATATTAATATAATATTCTTAGTTATACTATTTCAACAAAAAAATTTATTTAGTGGAATACAAACAATAATTGCCATTAAATAAATGTCATTAAATTAAACTTTAATAAATTAAGTACACAATAATATATTACTTATCATATATCAGAGCATCCACGCCAAGACATTTGAATGTATTGATTACTTCTTTGAAATTATTATCATCACCCCAACAAAATAATGCAAGTCCAGCTTCTTTCACCATGTTAATTTGTGTATTATCACGTAATAAGTCTTCAGAATGAGCGTTTATTCCCTAAATTATACAATTAATACATAAATAATAAACAATTATTAAATAAATAAAATTTGTAATTGATTAATATTTGTTAAAACACGTATTTTAAAAAAATTTGTATGTAATAAATACACACATATATATATATATATATTTATGTCACATCCACAAAGCATTAACTACAAGTCTTCTTCTGAAATGAGCATCACATCACTTTTATTAAATATTAAAATACTTTAATCAAACAATTATTTATAATTGATACTAGGATATTAAATATTCATGTAGCATACTAAACTACTTTATTTTGAATTTCAAAATTTATATCAATATTATGAACTGAAAAACCTGGTAAAATGTTTGTTTTTCATAGGCTGTATGTTTACCTAGTACTATGTAAAAGTGACATGTATATATATATATATATATATATATATATGATTAATTAGTTCGAACTTCAAAATACAAAAAAAATTACCAATAAATCGTGACATGTTGCATGATAAACGGCTGTTTGTATAGTATGACATCTAGGATCAGCATAGGGAGGGTATCGTTCTGTGACACCTTGAGTTAAAAATAGAACAGGATATCGATTCTGTTTCATTTTAAGCCTAAAATATTAATTATATTAATTAAAAATATGTATCTTATATCACATAAATTAAAAAAATATCAACTATGGTTTAATTTAAACTAAATTAAATGGATACAGTGCTGTAAAAACTGGGTATGCAGAATGTGCATTGCACACAGGCCCGGAGCCTAAATTATATTATACTTATTATTAGTAGAAATAAAGAGCCCAAATTTAAATTTTGCACACAGGCCCCAACTAGTCTAGTTACGGCGCTGTATGGATACAATTCTAAAGAATAAAAATTTATACATTTTTACATATACTAGAAAATTGTTAATACAATTTTATTGCTAAGTTTAGAAAATTAATATTATGGTAAACAGAAATTTAAAAAAATAATTTAGTTTAAATATATTGATTTTACAACTGTTAGTAATTGATTTTCTATAAATAAAAATAACCCAGTTACAGGACCACCATCATAAGACATAACATTATATTACATGAACGCTGTTAAAAAAATTAAATACATAATGAAAAAATTATTTACACATTTGGACAAAATCATTTTGCCTATTAAATCAAAATAAGCCATTTAATAATATAAAGATGATATGTGTCTTACATAATATATGATATAATATAATTTAACATAATCTGACATAACATGATGCAACTCAACTAACTAAAATATATTACAAAATTGAATAAATCTGAATAATTCCTGCCGTAATTGAAATAATAATATTCAAGGGAAAGTCGATAACTATAATTGGCATTTGTATTTTTAAATAATTGATACTCATTTAAATTTAATATAATTCCTACAATTAAATCACATGACCGAAAAAAAACATTTAAAAATGTATATTAGCAATGTACATGAATGTAAACAGCACATAATCAAATCGTCTGTATAGACATAAAATATATATTTTTTTAATATTTCTATTTTAAAAAATATACGATATTTTAATCTAACTGGTACATATATATAGAGGATACATTTTTAAAAAATGACAAAAATCCTACGTTTTACTATAACTATAGTAGAACTTACATAGTGCAAACATCAGGATGAAAACATGAAAACACAATATTTCTAGATTTTGCGAATTCAAAGACAGTTTTTAGTATAGTGTCAACAAACAAATTCATATCAAATGGATTTTCAAGTTCAAATGTTCCATTCTGCAAAATAAAAACGATTACCTTATAACAATGATTATTATGGCGATTAATTTACGATTTATTTATACATAATTTCGAAAACTTACCAGTAATTTCATGGTCCATTTCAATTCAATATTAAATCCAACTTTAATATCAACATCAGAAAATGCTTTCTCGAGTTTTGGAAAAGGTTGATAATCATGTCTCACATCATTTAAGAAGTGATTTGTTGATAGACTATAAGGCTCTTTAACATGATAAATCTATAAAAAAAATATTTTATCTATATCAAACAAAATCATATTCGTGAATCTATGAATATATACAACATATATATAAATTTCAGCAACTATTTAATATTTAGAGTAAAACACTACACGCTAGAATATGGATATATGATTTAATCAAATTATAACTACTTTTGGTTAAATAATTTTTGTAACTATTTATACACTGTTTTTAAAAAGTTTCTGATTAATTTTGATTGAAAATAAATTAAATTAAATCTCCATAAACATTAATATATAACTTATAATTTAAGTCTTCATTATCATAACATCATTTTAAATAAAAAAGTGAATAACGAATTAATATACATTAATATACATAAACATTTTGAAATAAAAGCAATACTTTTAAGAATAAAATATTTTATAAAATAACAAATATCTGATTTTCTAACCTCAAATGTTGGAATTAAAACAATTATACAAAACTTTTATGACAGCAAATACACATACAATGTATAAAATTAATGGTATTTTACTTTTAATTTTTGTAACTGTTCAAAAGAAAAGTCTTTTAGTGGAATTTGAATCATTTCAATATTGTCTTCTAAAATATCAGTTTTTGATTTTGTTGCCATCGAAACTATAAAATCATGGTAGATAACGGGCACCAAATCCTTCGTAAGTTGTACATCAAACTCAACATAATCAGCTCCTTTTATTGCTGCTTCATTTAATGAGGCTATTGTATTTTCACGAATATTTGAACATCTACAAGAAAAAGCAATTACTTAATTTTTTTATAGAGTTTAAAAGTACAATAACATATTATAACATATGTATAACATATTTACACAATAAATAATAATCAATGTATAAATTAAAATGTATAACGAGAAACATAATAGTATGTTTAACAGATGGTATTAAGCATAACAACTTTAAGAAAAAATATTTTTACATTGATCCTATCACAATATATGTGATTCTCCTCTAAATAATGATACTTAATCTTTAACTTACTCGGATTCAATATGTTTAAATGATGAACCTGATCCTCTATGACCAATATCCAATGGAACATATGCATTTTTCAAATCAATTAAATTAATTTTTTTCAAATTACAGTGAATCTCCTTTGTTGGTTTCATAATTAAATAATTAACTGAAATCAAACATAAATATATTTAAATACTACACAAATTAAAACTTTAGAAATGTTTTTACTTTTAAGTTCTCCAATTGGCTTATGGCGAACACTAGTTATTGGAGTTATAATTACTCCATTACTGTATTTCATATTGTTTGGTAGAACGTAAGAAAATCCCACATGATATGGAGGTTCTTCAGAAGATTCTTTGTGGAGATAAATATCGAAAAGAAATCCCTAAAAATACATCAGAACATTAGAAAATGACCATAGTTATAATTAAAATATTTGTTTGAAACAATATAGACTTACAGTATAACCAAAATTGTGAACTTTTGTTTGAAATAAATGAAAAACATTTTCTTTCATAACAGTACCAAACTGATTTTGGAATTTAAACTTGAAATCATCAGGGATACTCTAAAATAAATTATTACAAATATTAATGTTTTAATTTAATTTAAATATGTAATCAAGTTTCAAAAATAAGAATAAAATACTTTAATGGACGTAATATGATAAATGTAAAAAAAATATATTCTTAACTTATTTATTTTTTATTTTTATAAAATTTAAAAAAAAATAAACACATTTAAAATGTGTTAATACTGACTACACATTCTACAAATGGCCATCCAAAACGTTTTTGAATATCATCAGCTGCTTGAGAATTTGAATCATCAAGAAATACACTATTATTGCTAGGAGAATCATCCTCAGAATTGGTCGATAGTTTAGAATATTTAGACAAAGCCACTGGAGTCATTTTTATACTAATCAAATTCTTAAAAAAAAAAAATACTATTTAGATTTTAATTTAGCACTTAAAGTAATCTATATAATTCATAAATTACAATTCTACTTTGCAATTCAGATTTCCATAACGTAATAGGATTATCATACAATTTGAACTGTACAGCAGTTTCCGTAGTTAAGAATCCCTTGCTAATTTTATGTATATCGAGCAATCCATAAACATCATGTGGTATATTGTCACTGTCTAAAATCAATAAATACTATTATTTTAATATTTACTATTCTAATACGTAATTGTAATCTATAAAACAATTAAATTAACCATCGGTACTTGATACAATTCTAGATTTATAGTGCGATTCCCATGAATGAACAAAAACATGTTTTTGCTTCACATGCTCATTATCCGGTTCTAAAATATATGCAACAAAATAACGATACAATATTTCTTTTCCTATAGGTAAGTGTACTTTTCCACTCCATGTACCATATGTACGACTGAAAAAAATATATAGACAATTTCATTTGTTTTGTTGTTGCAAATTGACATTATACTTAATACTACATAATATAATTATTATTATTATTATTATTATTACTATCCGGGGTACTAACGAACCATTGCTAACGATTGCTAACCATTACTAACCAGTGTTAACAGACCATTGCGGAAGTATGTATGCACTAGCTGTTTTGGCCGCTGTGATTAGCAAAATACTTATCAAGACTAGAGTAAAAATGTTGGTAAAATGTGTTGTTGCCGCCGCCACCGTCGAGGTTAGTTAAACAAACTAGTTTACGATCATTTACATTATTACGTTGTCTAACAAACTAGAATCAGAGATGGGAATTGGCGTCTGACCGTAACGCAGAGATAAGAAAAAAAAAATGTTGCATTAAAATCATTTTATGCAGGAAAAAACACTGAACGCTTAAACTACGCCAAATTTTCACACGAGATAGATGGAAAATTATTTGTGAGCTATTAGATGATTTTCACTAATATCTTCAATTGGTATAATGTAATAAACATTTTAACAATACAATTTTATCATAACTTTTTAACATTTCAAGAAATGAGAAAAAAATCCTTTAATAACTCATAGATAATATATTTTCATCTAACCATGTGTACATTTTGTGTCTTAAATATGACAGTCGCTTTCAGGGTTCTTTCACACGTGAACAATTATTTGGTTGAAAAAAATGGTAGTCTTCTTAATATAATATTAAATATCACTTGGAATTAATAAAAATGTTAAGTACATTATTTACACAAATTTAATGCCAAAAATATATTTTAATATTCTCAAATTTTAGAGAAAAAAAAACCCACAAAATTCAACTACTTATACTTTAATTAAATATGTTGATAATGAAGATATAATGGTTAACTTACTCATTTTCAACACGTGTTGAATTCGTGTTGGTAAGCACTAACGCATCATTTACTTCCCAATTTCCTAAGGACAAACAATTACCAGATACACAAATATATTGGTTAGGCAGTGTTTCGACTTCAACGGTGAATGTTTTGAGTAAAGACATATTGGTTCCTTGTTGAACTGATTTAACTTTCTTATGAACCTTTTCACTTAGTAAATTATTTGGTTTTGATTTATCTTGTATAAACCATTGCTGCATACTTATTTTAATTTCCTATGAATTCAACAAAAGTAAAAACAATGCATTTTTAAATATTATAATTTTTATTTTATTTATTATTTCACAATCTGTTACATTAATTCGAACAATAAGTGTGATCATTATTTACATGACAAGCCTAAAAGAGTTAAGAATCATTCCAGCAAAAGAACTTCGAAAAATATATATACATATAAAAAAATATAAATATTTAAATAATTTGATTTAATACAAAATATATTTTGTTCAAAACTCATTTAAAAAAGAAAACAATAATAGTTTTTTTTTTTTAATAAAAGAATATTTACAATCTGAAGCTTTACTCAATAAACAGATAATAATTTATTATACAATACAAGGACAGTAATATAATATGAGGGAGAGACTATCCCAGTAATAGAACCTAACATTATCAATCATTTTTTTTTTTTTTTGCTAAATATTTATTGCTATACTCAATTGACATTTCAGGCAGCATGTTGAATTTCTGGTAAGTGAATTAGATTAAAGTGAGGAAATTAAAGGTATTAATGTTAGTAATTTGGAGTGAAATCTTGAGTGGTTAGTTTGTTTACAATTGTTGTACAATTTCGATTTTTAAATTAACTTGAAGTGTATTGTTTAGATATATACTAGAGTGCAGAAATAACAAGGCAGAGGGCAATTGATTAAAACTCATAACTATAATTAACAAAATTGTACACATTTTTTTAAACTATACTTAAAAACTGTTTTATAATAAACGTTTTCATGGCTTCAACTTAATATTTTAGATTCTAAGCAAACTGAGAATTTATTAATTATATTTATGTATGTTTATAAATGTAAATTTAAAAATGTTTTTATAAAATTATTTAAGATTTGGTAAATTTGTTATGATTAAATGTCCAATTGCCATCATCTAATGAAATTATATAGATAACATATTTTATTTTAAAGAAATTCTATTTTAAAGTTTAAAACAAATTTTAATAAATATAATAATCAACCCATTACTGATTAAATTATTGATTAATATTAAGAGTACATTATATATTATATATATATTATATATATAAAATTAGTTAATTAAAAATTATTTTTAATATAAGAAATTGTATGGCATTTGAGTTAAATATTGTAAAATATACAACATTTAAATTATATTCTAAAAATAATATCTTGAAGATCTTGATGATCCTCTCTTATACATCTCATCAACTCTTCTTTTTTGTTAAATGAATGGCAATAAATGATTTTTAGCTGCAATAACAACTATTTATTTCAAAAAATTAATAGTAGTTACCTATGAAGGTATATCATTTATGATTTAAGATGATTAATTTTGTATTACATATTTTCACATTGTTTCAATGTTTTTTAAAATTTAAATAAAAGTTCAATCAATTTAAAACTAAAGGTACTTGTAAGTTATCACCCTGCCAAATCTTACAAAATTCCAAACAGTAACTTATGATCAAGTATACTATCGATAATTAAAATCATTAAAATTATTAAATTAAAATTATTTTAATTAAGATAAAGCAAAAAAATATTTTGAAAAATATACCTAACAAAATAATTAAGTACAATACTTATAGCTGTCAGATATTAAAAATCCATTTGTGGAAGGCTTTCCAGGAATCTGACATAATTATAGATCTGGGTCAGATGTAAAGTTTATATGGAGACACGCCTTCATGAAGAAAATCTAATTGAAATACACTTAAATGATATGCTGTAGTTTTAACCTGTCTTAATTTTATTTTTTCTTAATAGTATTATACATAAATTGTGTACTTGTAAAAAAATTTTTGTTTCAATATATGTATAATATTAAATATTGTATTAATTTAATTATGGATAGCATACTTAAAGGAGTAAAAATTACCACGATTTGGAGTATTGTATGGTTTTGCCAGGCGACAACATTTTAAAAATTAGAAGTATGGTGACGCTCAAAAATATTGTAAAATTACTCTTGCCATCCTTGTCGGACAAGATTTTAAAGTGCGCCGCGACACGCCTGACTCACGTAGTTTAATGTTCGAATAGCTTGTTGAATAATAGGTGTACAAGTCAAATACGTTCGGACAGTTCCGACTGATAAAACAAATAGTCCGACTGAAAACTAGATGGGCCAACTAGACACGACTTATTGAAAATATGTGAAATATCATACCTCGAGATTATATATGCAGTCAAGACGAGATCGGAACGGAAATCGATTGTTATGTTATCGCGAACGGCGTTTATTTATCTTTGTTCACTCGGTGCATAACACTCGAGTAAAAGCTGTACACAAAGACTTAATATCGATAACTTCAACGATTGATGGCAGGGAGAACCGGTGGGGACGTCACGCCACCGCAGCCGGAGACGAGATTAGCGGACGAGGTTATATAAGTTAGAATAATAAAAATTAAAATACACTACAGTCGCCGGACGGGGACGTCCGAGGCGACGCGAATGAGTTATGAGCCACGATAATATCAATGCCACAAAGAGAATGTTATTATCATTTACGTGTCTGTTTTTCAAATGTTTATGATAAGCGACGCTAATAAGCGATAACCGAAAAGACCGCGTAACGACCGATAACAATTGAAATTCGAAATTGTCGTTGTTTTTAAATTAATTTTTTTACTCGTACTATTACTATTCGTTTCCGTATTTATTCCAACACGTCCCACTTAAATCTCGAAAATAACATCTCGAGTAACAAATTGTCAGGCAAAGAAATCTTTGAAACAAAAAACTTAGAGGGCAAAATAAAACGTTTACATAAACATTTTTGTATATATTGTCTTATACCTAAGAATTTCAGGTAAATGTATAATCGTGTGTTTTTGGATAAAGTTTAGATTGTACAATTAATGTCCACGGCCAATAACATAATGCTATTTACGCCAACGACTAGTGCGATGGGTACAACAAATTGAATGGCACTTGTTAAGCATACTTAACAAGAGTCATACAATAATAGGTAATCATGAAATTTTTGAAAAAAATATCATTGACAAAAACTTTTATAATAGGTATTTATTTATTTCGTAAATAAGAAGTATTTAACCATTTATCTATTTCAATAAATCTAAGAATTTAAGAAAGTTTTGTATTAGGAATGATACCTTAATTTGTTTTATACATAATATAGTAGTGAAAATAAAAGAAAAAATAAAGAGTAAAAAGAATATGCAAAAAAAAAATAACTAAAAAATCGTTTATCAACGTAATACTCATTGGATATTTGTATATTTAAATATACACATATATTTATTTATTTATTTGATTATATATATATTTTTTTATTAATACATTTTAATTTTATTAAATAATAATATTAAAATGAATAGGTAGGTTGGTTGGTATCTACTATATTACATCCTATTGATAATATGCATCTAAATATATACTATTATTACATCCTAAATGTTTAGTGGTAATGTTAATTTATTTGGTTTTACTGTTAATAATGCATATACCTACAAAGGTACCTAAATAATTTTTTTTCGGATTTAATTTATCATTGTAGGAAACGCAAGTCTATTTTCAACGAACAATGAAAAATTTCACAATAGGTTATTTACCAAGACCGTTTTTTAACCTGAGTTCCACAAATTTCAACAGTAAAAATAGATTAATAAACACTACTATACAATAAACATAATTTTACATAATAATCACTGGTTAACTGTATGAAACTATTATATTATCGGATTATCTAATTAACGATTTAATATAGTTGAGATAATATGATATAGAGTAGAATTTCATAAGTTAATTTTTCTTTTCAGTAATATTTAGTATTAAAAATAGAACTATATAAAATCAGAGCTGTCAGTTCTTTTTATCTAAATTGTTTGTTTACTTTTTAAAAAAAATATATATTTATGATTTCCAGTGGAGACTGCATTTGAATATAACAAGAAAGTAAACTGTTCTTTGGTGCATAATCAAAAAGAATTTAATTAGAATACCATACCCATATGACTTTACCGAAATGTTTGAACATTTGCTGTAAATAGAAAATTTGTATCTACAACTGTTTTAAAAAATGGTTATTGGACAAGTTGTGAATTATTGTGCCCAATGCTCATATTATGAAATATGATTTAATATTGAATTGATCATTAATATTGTTTTAAACAATTTCAATCACAAACATCCAAATTTCAATGGCATTAACATAAATTATTTTGAACATGACATAATTCCTTTTTATCTAATTTATTAATATATATATATATAATAAATTTGGAAAAACAAAATGTAAACTTAACCTTAAACTTAAAATGAATAACTCTAAAATACAATGTTATAAGTAAACAGAGTGAAAAATCCCAAAAACAAAGAATAACTATTTTCTTATATTTTACTTATCTATATTATTTAACATCTTTGTTTTTGGTGTTTTTTTTCTCTTAAATCTAAATGTATTAAAACACAAAAATATAAAAATAAGTTTTAATTCTGGTCCATCAGTGCATCAAGAACTGTAACATTAATGTCAAACATACAATACCAATTAAAAATATATCTTTATATTCATTAAACATGAATTTCCTTTTATCATAAATTTTTCACAAATTAAAGTGATAAAAACTATGCCTATACACTAAAGAATACAAACTTAATCAGTTTTGTAGCATGATGGATAATATTGACAGACAGTTAACATCTAGATCAGATATGTCTTAATTAATTCTTACATACTTTTATAATTAAAACTATGTTGTTAATTAACAATATTAATAGTTTAAAATTATTAGATAATTATGAGAATTACATTTTTTTACATCATGACTTATTTATATTTATAATTTATTTATTTATATTATAATTAGGGAAAATTAATATTAAAATCTTATACCTCCATTTGTTAGCTATTTTATAGAAAACTAAAAATTAAGTTATGAGATCTCAAACAGTAATATTTTAGTTGGATTTAGAATATAAACACTTATGACTAAATTTAAAGAGAAAAAACGTTTAAAGTAATTTCATATGACCTTTTTATAAATGTATATATTATAGATTTATAAATCTGACAAAACTGTTAAGATATTTCATTATGTAAAACTAAAATTCTATGACACCCATGCAAGTTCCATATGAGATATGGCAATGTTTATAAAATTAGACAGTTTGCTTAAATTTAAATTCAAACAAATTGCTACAAATTAAATTCTAGTTATATGATTTTACTATATTGTATAATAAATGCAGAAGTAATATTACATTAAATTATTATTATAGTATACATTTAATTATTTGCATAACATATATATATATTTATATTACATAACAATATATATGTACATATATTTTTATGTACAATTTAATATGTATTTAGTAACATTAAAAGTAAGGTTTTTTCATTGGTTGTCTTCACTTAAGTTATGAATTCTTCGGCTTTTCCATTGTGCAGCATTATGCTGTTTTTGATAAATTCTCACTGCGCTTCTTACTGTAATGTATAATAATCCACCCTGAAATGACAACACTCAATAAATTTCTATAAAAAAACATTAAACCCATTTATTATGTTGTATATACTAACCAGCAATGATTTGTGAATATTTGAGTAAGATCTATTGCAAAATAGTAATCTTCCAGTTATGGTAGCAAAAGTTGGAAAAAAAAGAGCAGAACTAAAAGTAATTGTTGGATGATTGACTGGATAGATTTGGACATTAGGTGGTCTGTTTGTAGGTTCATACCTAAAAATGATAGATACAATTCATTATTAATATTAAATAAGCATTAACATAATATAAACAAAAGTAGTTTGTAATTACAAAAATGAAGGCATTATGATTTTCAACAAGGGTAGTTTAGAAATAAATCGTTGCATTAAAGATAGAAAAGGTTTTTCCCAATCAATCATTTTGATAGTAATCAATCCGAGGGGTATCGAAGGCAACAACAAAAGCAACAAATATGGATTTGAACCTTCCATAACTTCTATGGCTTCTTGCTCACCCATTACCTAAAAAAAATTAACTGTAAATGGTATCTAAATAAATATATTGACTTTAATAATAAACCTGCATCATAGTAATTGCTCCATAAGATGTTGCTCCACAATATGTTGCGGCAACCACAATACCAATAGAAAAATAAAAAGACAAAAAACTGGTTTCTTCATCAAGTTTATTTAACATTAGAACAAATAAATCTGAAAAATTGTATTACATATGAGTGACATGCTCAAAAGTAATAATAAAATGTTTACATAAATATTATTGTACATGTGTGTAAAAATTATATTAGACATAAAAACTTAATTGTGTTTTTATAATTCACAAATAATGATCATGTGCGATTTTAATGTCTTATTAATAATTTGTTGTGGTGATAATATATGCAAGAAAATAATTAAGAAAATAATAAAAAAAAAATAAAACCTTTATTCAATATTTTAAAATATAATATATAACAATTTTAAATAATTTTTTTTTAACGCCTTTAATTTGATGCAATATCAAATTATACAAAGTGTACAATTAAAAAAATTAATGACCTACCAATTTTGTTCTGTACAAAGAATACGATTTTATAATAAAATTAAAGGTAAAAAGGTAAAATTTTATTCTTAGTAAGTTTTCTATTTTGTTTAATAAAGATATTAATTTATTCTAAAATACTCACTAAGTTCATCAAAAGTTATTTTATATTTTGTTAAGCATAGAGGACAATGTGCTTCAACATAGTTATTTTCAGTTAGTTTTTCATCAATCCAACGTTGAACACAACTCTGGTGAACCTAAAATTCTATTATATTTTATTCTATTATATTTTATTATTATTTTATTCTATTCTATTTTACAATAATAATAATAATAATAATAATATACAACCTACATAGTGTGTCAGACTACATCTAAAAATATTATAGTTGATTAAATATTGCATGAAAACCTAAATAGTTTTAATAAAATTAAATATTCAGTTAATATAGAAAAAGTTACCCATCGTGTAGAGCCATGACATTTACAAGGTGCCACCCAATTTTTAGAGAATTCAAAATCATCATCTTCTGTATCAAAACATATCCAACAACGCTTTTTGCTAGAATAAAATATTGAATATATTAAAACAATATTTTGTAATTTTATACATCAATAACATAGATGGATTAAATAATATATAATTAAAAACAAAATATTATTTAAAATATTTAAATAAAAATAATAGTACTCTGTTAATCTAAAAAGTAGATTATTTTTAAATAAAAAAATTAAATTAAATGAAAATCTTTTCAAGAGGATATCAGCCTTGGGTGCAAATAAGGAATTAAATCAACAGATGTTTGTGCTCAAATATTTTTAAATAGTCAAAATTACTAATAAATAAAATTATAATTTAACAAGAATGGAAGATTTAATTCCTGCTATGTTATAAAAGTTAAAGCCACTACTAAATCATATTTTATTATAATTAAAACAATATTATTTTGGAAACATAATAATTCATTTTACTGTTTACAATAATATGGGTGTAGTACAAAAGTGACTAAAATGAAAACAATGATAATCAAATGGTTTTAATACTTGTGTAAATTTTTTTTATTTATCAAAAAATGATCATTTGTTATATCTTGTATACCTAAGTTATCTCTTGTTAAATAAATCAATATTATGATAAACCCTCAATAGAACAAAATGTTTGTCAGTTCTAAAGTTAAATTTCATAAATATTTACATCCATATAAAGATCATCACTATAAATTTTTCTTCAATAATTTTATAAACAAACTTTTGGAACAAAACACGTATAGTTAGAAAATTGATATATAGTAATTAAATGAAGTTGATACTATATTTCTAATATTTGAAATAATAGTATCTGAATCAGTAAAAATAATACAGTAAGTAGAATTTGTTCCAACGATAATAATGTTTGTGACCTATCCAGTTGATAATAGCCGTTGGGAGAATTAAATTCGGTAGTGTAAGGATTCTGACAAAACATACACTTTAACTCCGTAAATAAAATATATATTGTATATAAATATATACACTATATTTTTATTAACTCATCGAAATCCGACTGACGATACACAATCCAAGTAGGTCGTGCGATGGCAGTACTGGAATGCTTAGTTAGCATTAGACAATTTTAATATACAGTTTTGTAACAATAATAATAAAAATATGACATTTGTAACTTACTCAGGCAAATTCACAATGTCCATTTAAAACGATTTGTTGTATTCAAAGTATACAAATTAAAATTTAGTGTTTTATCAAAATGAAATAGGCGATTCGACACAGAAATCGGTTTAAGCGTTAAACGCGAAATGTAAATGAATGATGTCTACGTGATTAGCCTTTATCTATTCTTTTTTTGTTCACGAATAGGAATGACGTCACAAAGCAGTCTTTTGAGATTTTAAACAAACAATGAATATTGTAACCTCAAAAACCAAATTACCGACAGCGATATTTAATAAGTAATGGAATAATTTATTCTTCTTGGTTGGATAAACAACAAAAATAGCTGTTATTGATGCAGACATACAGTTCTCTTACGAAAACGATATGAGTAAAATTGACGGTATTTTGAAATGCCTATGTTATCATTCTCAGTTGTCCTAAAAAACCGATCAGGGTAATGTCTTCATTAAATCAACGAATTTTTAATATTCCGATTAATTAAAAATTAATACACATAGGCTGTGATGGAATCAACTTAAGTCATTTAATCAGTCACAACTACATTTTATCATGTGTGAATTAGAAATATACAAAAACTGTTAAATCTTTTACAGAAAACAATTTGTTTTTAGTTAACTAGCAGTACATAGCATTTAAGGAGACAGATGAAGACACTAATATTGATAATGAAGAAGAGTTTGATGAAGAAGTAAATGGCAAAGTGTACTACGGTATAATATTTTGTCTTAAAAGGTCGAAATTATTACCTATCGGTGTTAATTAACACCGATTATTATTTCTTCGAAGTAAAAACACAAATTATAAATATTTATGATACATTAAAACGAGAATGAAATATTTTTTTATTTTACATTTTTACCGCGAATAGGGTTAACATTCGTTTTCTAAACTCAAAAACAGAAGAAAGGCATTTTGCATGGACGAAATTGGTAAAATTAAATTCTGCAGATAATTCTGTTGTATTAAATAATAAATATTTTGCATACTTTTCTGATTAACAACGACTTGTTTAAATCTTAATACCAACAGCTCAAGGAGAAATGTGTATTCAATTCCAAACCTTCCACAAAAGTCATACTTTCATAGGGGAATTTTTTTTAAAAAATCTATATGTACATTTAAAATAAATTGAACCTGTGATAACGGAAAATATCGATTGAAATAAATAGGCATTATGATGATTTAAGAGATATTATTTTACATATTTTTTTGGATGTATTTTATTGAATAAAAAGGACATATGTGTAAATAAAACAATAAACCAAAAATTAACTACTAGTATTGATAATGATTGAGTTAGATTTTGTTAAATTGTATCATTTTACAAAATCTACAGATCATATAATTTTTGATGATTTTCACACAAAAAATTATGTTTGACTTACCTAAATTTGTATTTAAAAAGTTATAATTACAATCAATATTTAATATTAAATAATATTTTATTTCGAATGTGTAGAATATGTTCTATATTGTTAATAAACTAAAAGATTTTTTCAACATATATAAAAAGTAGTTAAAATTTTTAAATAATATGCTATATATTTTATAGCACATACCTACTACACATTCGATTGTTTCTAATTGTCTCATCTATCCAACAGAATATTACGTTACAGATCACTCTATAGTTTACACAATAATTATGTTTTTTTAAATGAATTAATTTAGTCATTTACATTTTAATGTTGTGAAATTTTTTTCCAAAAATGTATACACATTTACAACACAATTGATTACATCTGTTGTGCCTCTTCAGTTAAGTGTGTAAACAATTAAGGATCACTAGAATCTATATGCTCTATTTCAATAATTATACAATTTAACATGTAATTTTACAAAGTGTCTAGCATCTATTAGACAACAAATTGCATCCAGTAAGCTTCTTCTGTGTAATCATTGATATATTTGTCTCACATAAATTCTGGTCAACACAATAGAGCAAAGTATGTTGATGAAAATCTGCACTTTTCAATTGTAAAAGCCACATTCAAATGAATAATAGAGTCTTCTGAAGTTAATCAAGTAAAGAAAATAATCAAAGATAAAAAATACTTTACAAAATTTAGTAATACTCGTAAAAATGTTAACATATATATATGTATGTATGTATGAAAATGAAAGAATAATATTTATTATGAATTTATATAAGCATTGAGTATGTATAAATTATTGTCAAATTAAAAAAAGTTTTTTAAATATCACTATTGGTAAACCATACTTTGATGAAAATGTATTTTGTTATATGTATGTATTATTTAACATTTTGTTTATACATAAATGTTTTATAAATTATATTTAAGTGTTTACTAACGATTAAAACTTTAAAATTGTATTGATTAATATAATATGTATTACATATGTATAAATATATACTTGTTCATAGGTAATAATTGTTATTCCATTTTCTTGGAAATAATCCCATTCAGGTTCCATCATGTAGAGCCTAAATATTAGCAATGTTCTCAATTGCTGAAATAAGCAATCTCAATTGCAATTCAAAAGTGAAAAAATAAAACTTATGTCTGGAAAGACTGTTATTTCCATTGTTGAATAAACTGAATCCTTTGACTAAAATGTTATATTTTACACACTTCTTTAACGACGTGATTTGACAGTAGCTTATTTAAATAAATAATTGTCACTTAAATGAATTTAAAAATTAATTTATTAATGCTCTCTAATTAAAAAAAAATTGTTAAAAACTTAGAAATGTATTTAGTGTCATCTTGGTAAATCTAACCTAACTCAGCAGCTTATCATTTGTATGGAAAAAAATTATTGCTGTGCTTATTTAGTTGTTTGGTACTTTTGTTTAACATTTTGGTGCATTCAACTATATGAGTAGTGTACAAATATGTTCCAAAATATTACAAAGCCAAATTCAAAATTATATTATAAGTATAAATTAGATATATAATAAAATAATTGAATGACCTCTATCAATCTATAACAAACCTTGGACTTTACCATTTACAAACCAATTATTTCTTATGATTTGTATATGTATTTTAAATGTTTTACAAATATAAAAGAAGTTAATATTTTACCATTTTATTGTTAATTAAAAACATTTTGTATTTTTATTTTTCAACAGTTACTAGAAGTTTATGTTTATTGTTATCATTAGATATCAATAAATAATTTATATGCCTACATGATGAACTAAAATAACCATTTATTAATTTATTTTAATTTTTTTTTTGCCAATTAGTATTACGAATATATATATATATATATATATATATAATTCTACGCTATACTATTAAAAAATATATTTTCTATAGCGTGAAAATGATGAATTGCTATTTAATTTTGGAAAGTTTATACAAAATAAAAATTTAATTAATAGCAATTTGAAAAATTTCACAGTAAACAAATTGCAATACCTGTGATAGTGTCATTAGTAGTAATTCATTTGTATGAACAATATTTCTGTAAAGAAAAATCACTGAGCACAACACCATAAATTGTAAATGCCCAACGCAAGCACTGGCTAACAATGTTTTATTTAAATTGAATGTTGAAACACAAAACAAATAATAACACCAATGTTACATTTTGAAATAATTTTGTAATTAATTTAGCTTAACAAAAATAGTATCATTATGTTATACATGTTATATGCATATACACAATATTATGTATAAAATTATTTTTTAAACAATATTGAATCACAAGTTTCACTATATTTTTTTAACTACATTATGCACAAGATTACTTAATTAACAATTAAATACTTATCCATGTTAAATAGATAACACTTCTAAAAAAAAAAAATATATAAATAACAAAATTACTGAACAATCCTGGATTGCTTGATTAATTTACACTATTAAAGTTTAAAACTGTAATAAAATGTAAGATCCATATAAATATCAACACTTATTTGATAAAATAATGAATCAGTTAAAGAAACTATTTAGGTCACTTTAATACACATTAATAAACTTATAATATTGTTTTATGAAATAGACATTTTACCACTATATATGTATAAATTATGTTATGCACTCCACATGTTTTACAAGTAATTAAACTATGTGTGTACTGTATGTATGTGTCTTGATGCAACAAATTAACAAAGTATATTAAATTTGAAACAATTAAGCACATAATATAAAAACTTATACACACAATTTAAATAAATCACAATAACTTGTTTGGTTATGAATTCATGTTTTCATATTAAAAACAAAAATGCTCTTATGAAATCAGATGTAAATCTGTAATGGATAAAAATTATTTAACCTAAAATGTGTTCTATCACCTATTCTTAAAAATGTTAATAAATATTAATAAATAATTATGGATAACATAATTAATGTATTTATAATATAATAAGAGGTTATGTGTACATGAAAGTGTGATTCGAAATATTAGATATAATTATGAAAGGCCTCCGCTAACCACTACTATAACCAAATAATCATCATCCAAAGATTCATTGGTTAAATTTTTAGCACTTTGTTTTAATAATTTGATCGAATACTCACAAGGAGGAAACGCATATAACACACCAGGTGGTTCAGGACTTTTGCCTACCAATGATATAACTCCAGCTGCCTCTTTTTGTTTTAAATAGGATACCAAATTACGTAACGGTCTAATCTGTACCAATGGATTATCATTCATAATTAAGCTAGTTGAATAAGGCATTGCCACAAGTACAGCATACTTCTTCGCAGCTAGAATACGTTTAGAAACATCTTCTAACTTTGGCTCATCTAAACGCAAACGTTGTGTTATGCGTAAATTCGGTTGACCGTCTTCATCTTTCATCATTGACATCATAATGTTAGTATCACCAGATATCAAATGACATACAGCTGGAAACTGAGAGCTTTTTAATACAAGACTTCCTTCCCATATATTGGTACATTTACGAGTCAATTCATTTAATGTACGAACAGACACCAAACGACCTGCAAATTGATCTAGTTCTTTTTCAGATTCTAAATCACTGTCAATTGATTGATGTAATGGCGAACGTGGCGAACGTGGCGAACGTGGCGAACGTGGTGATCTTGGGGACCGTGGTGATTGTGGTGAACGTCGTGAACTAGGAGAAGCAACGTCAGAGACAGGCTGTTGCTTGAATGAGTTCTCAAAATTACCTGATTCTCTGTCTACAGCATATTCTGAATGATCAGTATGATAATTCCTCGAATTACTAAAGGAAGGATATTCACCATTTGGCCAATTATATGAATAGTCTTCCTGCCTTATTAGCTCTCGTAAATCTCCAGCAGTTGCAGTGACGTCATCTTGAGATGATTTGGACTTTGACGAATAAGTTAATGTAGGACTGCTGCATACACCACCGTCAGCAAAATCTGTTCTTAGTTTATGTTCAGTACCTCCTAAGGCCACTCCTCTCATTTCTTTGACAGCTGCAGTTGCTGCGTCAATGCTTTCAAACTGTATATAAGCGCATGAGTCACCTTTGATATATTCAATTTTCTTAATAACACCAAATCTATCAAATTCTCGTTCTAGCTGAACAAGTGATATATAAGGACCCAAACCACCAACCCATATTCTCTGAGTGGGTGTAGACTTGCCATAACCAATTTTACATTGGAACTTGCCTAAGTATTGACCGGATAATTCAACTTTAGCTCTATGAGCCATATCCAAATTTTGGTAACGAACAAACGCATATGCATTTCCTGTACCTGGCAATGGTCGTTTAACATCGATATCCTCAACGATTCCATATCTACCAAATATACGGCGAAGTTCATCATCCATAATAGTGATTTCTAAATTTCCAGCAAACAATGTACGTGTAGCTAACGGGTCTTGTTCTGGTGGAATGTGGTGTAAGTAGTTTGGAAATTTGTCTTTCTTGTCATGAATCAATTGAAGATGAGGATGTGGTCTAAATGGTGGTAAGAAATGTCTTGGTGGTCCATACAATGGATGTATTGGTCCTAAATGATGAATAGGAGCTACATGCTGCATTACTGGTCCTCTAGGTATAATAAGTTCATGAGGATGTAATGACGGTAAACTTATTTCCCTGAAGTCTCGTTGAGGCAGTATAGAAGGAAGAGTACCATATGGTACCCTTTCATAGAACCTATCTACCGGATGTGGTCTATGCAGTTCTGGAAGAACTGGAGACCTACGATGATAGTATCGATCATATTCCGGAGAAAAACTTCGGGATCGAGAATGTCTGGCTCTCACCTCATAATGATCTCTGGAACTACGACTTTCATAAACTGGTGCGACTAAAGCTATTTTATCCAGTAAATTTATTCTAGGCTTATTGTGTTTGGCATCTCTAGCATCATCTGAGCTTCTAAAACACATATATGCTACTCTTTCATCTAGTTCATGTGATATTTTCACAGAAAATTCACCAAACTTCCGATACTCTCGATACAATGTTTCTTTGACTTGTTCATCGCTAACTTTAGAATGCAATGCACTCACACATAAGACTTTATATGTAGGATAAGATCGATCCAACTCCCTTCGATCCAAATCTCTTCGATCTAACTCCCTTCGTTCAAAGTCTCTTCGGTCCAAATCTCTTCGTTCCAATTCTCTTCGATCCATTTCCCTTCGATCTAACTCCCTTCGATCCAAATCCCTAGAGCGGCCAAATTCATCACGATCTGAATATCGGGATACTCTAGGACTGGGTGGCGACCTAGCTCTACGGCGCAATCGTTCAGGTGATACTCTTTCGTCTGAGCTACTGTCGTATCGGTTAATACTGCTATGCCGTTTCTTACGTGACATGGGCGGAGATTCGGCGTAACCTCTGCGTTTCATGTTTTCTATTTTAACTGTTATTTTGTTTGATTTAAAGTCTCTAGGCAATCCAATCATTCACACTGATTTTCATTAAAAACCTAAACATAATAACAAAAACAATTATTTTTCAAACAAGTCGCTAAACAAACAACATTTATTTTAATTAAATATCGATCGACGTTGGAAGCGACGTAATATGTAAATAATATATGTAAGTAATATAAACGACCAACGCGACTCACTTGTATGATGTCAGAACGAAACTACGGCGTGTGCGGTGTGTCGCAGTAGGCGCCACTGCCGATGGGACGTCCCGAGAGAACGAGCAAAGACGAAACAACGATTAACAAACGAAAAACAAACGTGGTCGATCGATAGATACACAAAACTAAGGCAACGCACAGTAAATGACGGCGGTGGTCGTATGCGAACGTTTTACGAAACGCGAAATCAATAAAAACCGAACGCATACAAAACGAAACGAGAAAACAGACCGACGGGTAAACGCGTTTACAACTCGCGCGCACTGGACGATTCGGCCGACGGTACGTGGCTTACGACGACAAAACGGTCGACATAACGCGTTCACGGCAGTCGGACTCGGCGAGACTTCACAATCCACAATACGAACTATTGTTCCGCGGACGGTGTTACACAAAATGATACAACAAGACTATACAGACATTGAAGCATATAGTAGACGATGATGTATCATCATATCATTCTATAATATGATAAAACTCGATATTATCTACAACAACACGACGACGATGACGACGGTTTTAACCATAGATTACATTAACCGCGATCCCATCCACTATCGATTTCTTGTCATCCGAGATAACGACGTGTGCTTACGAACAGTTCGAACACGACGAACATTACGTTGCGTTTTTTCAACAATATTTTTTTTAATTTAAATTTTTTTGTCAACGATGTCGTCGGTCGTGTGTCAACTCCTATGAATAATTAGTTACCGGTTTCGATTCCGATTTCCGCGATACGCTTTACGGTGTCTTGACGAATAGGCAATGTTCCTAGATTCCGTTCGATAACTCGGGATGTCGAGCGACCAATGTCATTATAATAAAGTTTTCGATTTGTTTTTTAACCGAGCCTGAGTACACACGATGTGTTTCAAACATATTCCTGTACATTTCACACATATATATTTACTCATCATCATAATCAATGTTTGGAGGTGAGTAGCAATTATTTAAACCGTTAAATAGGTACGGGTGTTGTGTATATCTGTTGTCAAAAAATTAAATTAACGAGCAGACATTAGTTATAAATTTTTTATTTATATAATATTAATGTGAAATTTGGTATATAAATCGGCCCATTTGTTTTCACTTTTATTATTTTTATTGAACACGTTAGGTTTATCTGCAATTAGTATTTTTGGATTATTTGTATCGAGCAGGTGTTTACATAACATTTACTATCTTTTATTCATATTACTTATAGTAATATTGATTCTCATATTTTGCATTTCGTTTACTGATCAACAACACACCATATCACCATAAGTACCGAGTAGGTAATTACTTTTCATTTTTAATATTTAGTAAAATTACCTCTTTAAGTCCTAAAAGACTTAATTGCACATAACAACATATTGCCGTAGTTGTAAATTATTATTGATGAAGGCTTTTAAAATTATTGTTTAATTACTTAGTTATAATATATAAATATATATTTCATTTGTGGATTTTTGGAAAACTAAAAAAAATAATTAAACAAGAAAAAACAATTTATTTCAATTTCAAAAAACAATTATGATTTGTACTTTTAAATTTAATTAACAAACTATATTGAATTTGTCTATTTCATTAATGTTAACATAGTTAAGTTTTGGTAAAAAAAATATACCTTTTAGTTATTAATTTGAAAAAAAAGAATAATTAGTTTTTGACTTCAAACTTTAGTTTAGTATACAAATAATCCCTGCCAAAATTATATGTATGTGTGTAAAGCATTACCAAAACAAATTATTACAAAGGATTTTGAAATTGTAAATAGTAAAAAGAACTGATTTCTATTTAATATAAAAATAAGTTAAATATTAAATACTATTAGACTTTTAATTAATATTTTTTTATATATAAATCATATACATTTATTTTGACTGGTGAAAGTTGTTCGTCTTTTCATCAAATGCAAACTATTATAGAGTATAAAGAATATAAATGATTCTTCAATACTATTTTCAGTTTGATAAAAAAAAAATACATTGATATATATAATAATTATAATAATTATTATCATTAAAATTACTTATTTAGAAAAAAATGTCTAATAAGATTTTAAATTATTATAAATACAATCTATAATATACAAAAAGAAAATTGTCCAATAAGAAATTGTACCTGCATAATATTGTCATAGACATATAATTTTCGCATATTCACCATTATAATTATTATTATTATAATAATTATACTGGTGAATATGCGAAAATTGTTTGCCTTTAACAATAGTTTGTAGGTGTGATTTCTTACTGGATTATATATTTTTTTTTGTATATTATAGATTGTATTTATAATAATTTAAAATCTTATTAGATATTTTTTTCTAAATATGTAATTTTAATGATAATTATTATTAAATGTATATTGGAAAATATACTACACATATAATATACGCTAATATATTATACAAATTGTTTATATATTACACATTTTTTTCAATATTACAATATTACATATTTATAGTAATTATTAATTGAAAATTATTCAAAATATATATTATTGTAAAAAAATTTTAATAAATATTTAATCTTACAATTTACAATGGAAAATTGTAAATTGTAAAGGTAATCTGTACATTTTTTAAAAACATTTTCACATGTTCTTTGTACATTTTTTTATGGTGGTTTCTAATTTATTGTTCTGTTTTCAAATTGTTTAATTATTTTTTCTATTTGGTAAACATAGAAATTGTTACAGACCAACAATCTAAATTTTAAGCTAAACACAATATAATAATATTAATTAATAATAATTTAAAAGACTGCCTATTATAAATAAATTATACTTATTTGTTATTTAAAATTATTTGGTTAAAATTATTTTGTAAATTACTTATTCATATTACTGAACTAGTAAACATGTAGTTCAACATACTTATGCACTGGATAAGTAAAAAATATATATAAATATAAATATTTTTACTTGTAATATATTTTAATTAATCAATTATTTACAATATTTAGTCCATACTTATAGAAACATTCAATGTGTTGTAAATGATTAAACAATTTTAAATTTATATTTATATTTTAATTTGAGAACTGATGTCAATTATATAAATTTTAAATGATTAATAATTATATATTTATTTACTGACATGAATAAACAATTTTTAATCAAATTTTTATCTGCATAATACATACTTAAATTTTGTTACCAACATTTGATTTACTACTTATTCTATTATTTATTTTGTTAAATAGGCAACATTTACATCACTAATTATGCTTTTTAAAAGATTAATAAAGGACATATTAAATTTATTTAACTCAAAACTAAATTTAATGTTTCAAATTAGATGGGATTAATAATTTAATTATTTCTAGGCCTACTGTAAAAGCAGTGAATGAAAATATCATGACAAATGTACCAAATGTATTGGATTATGGTAATACATCATCTATGTTTATACAACAGGTAAGACTAATACATTATATTTATTAAATTATTAAGTAAAAAAATATTAAAGTTATGTGTTTTTTTAAAGACTGACAAGAGTAATTTAGGAAAGACATACAACTATAAACACAGATGGAAAAGTGTTTTAAATGTATTGAATACTTGTAATAAAGAAGTTCTTTTCCCTGAAATACAGTCAAACTTTGATACTGATAAAAGGTAACATAATTATTACAATTATATGTAATATATACATATACTATTAATTTTGGCTGTTTAACTTTTTAGAATATTCACAGAAATAGAAGAAAATCTAATAAAAAGTACTCTGAATTCAAATTCCGAATTCATAACCAAAGATTATTTGACTGAAGACTATAATGATATTAAAATCGATATGATATACAATGATGAACTTAAAGAAAGTCAAGTGCAAACTGTTGATGTTACTGCATCTGTTGCCATAAATGAAGATATTCCATCTTTTAGAGAGTGGACTAAAAAACAGTTGGAAGAAGCTGAAAAACAACCAGGTGTGAAAAATGATCTGCTAACTTATAATATTAATACTATTATTTCTATATTTTTTCAATACCATTTTTGTGTTAGCTATTAACGAAACTAAATATAAGCACAACAAGAAAGTATTAAAAAAAAACTATGCATCACCTGAATGTGGTGCTAAAGTAGTGTCAACAAATCCTGAAGCAAAATATCCACATTTATTGTTAACAAAACCAACAGATGAGTATTTATTAAATTTATGTAAAAGTACTACATGGTTCGTTGTAGAATTGTGTGAAGCAATTCAAGTGAAAAAAGTATGTTTAGATTATCGAATACTATAAACATACAAGTAATTAAATTATTATTATTATTATTTAGATTCAATTAGCAAATTTTGAATTATTTTCATCTACACCAAAAGAGTTTTCGGTATATGTTGCATCTCGACTGAACGCACGCGTATGGACACCAATTGCTAATCTAGTGGCAGAAGACATACGAACATTACAAGGATTTGTTTTAAACACTACAGATGACATTGGTTTTAATAAATATATCAAAGTTGAAATACATTCACACTATGGAAAAGAACATTATTGTCCAATATCTGTATTTAATGCATATGGATTATCAGAAATAGAGGTCTATATACTACATAAATTTTACACAATTTTTCTTTAATTCAAAATATATAAAATATATGTACTTTTATTATAGGTATTGGAAAGAGCAGATGAAAATGGATCGGAAATTAATAACGCAGAAAATGAGGATGCTGATGATTTCGACACATTGAATGAAGATATTCAGAATAAAGAAAACAAATCAACAGACACTAAAAATACATTACTTGACAGTGCCCGTGTTGCAGTTATGTCAATTGTAAAAATCGCTGCCGATGTATTAGATATTAGACAAAAAAATACTAATGATTTTTCGAATTATACATGGAATAATACAGTGGTTGATCATACAGTACAATTTCAGTTATCAAAATGCATCACTCCGGCATACATCATGGTCTGTCATGGTTGTAATGATACTTTTTATAAAAAGTAATTGTATTTGTTTATAATTTATACCTTAAACTATTAAATATTATTGTTGGTGGCTTAGATATTTTGTGATATTAACAATTATATTTTGATATTATTTTTCTTCCAGAATGTTTGACACAATTAGTTGTGAAGCAGATCATTTGACCGAGATGTATCAAAATAGGTACATTCATAATACCATAATGAACAGTGATGCATGTGCAGAGTACGGATTGGATTTTTTATCAATCAAAAAAAGAGCCTTTCGGAAAATAGCGTTGATGAGTGATCGAAGGAAAACATTTATTCTTTCAATTTTTCCACACGTTAAAATAGCTGCTTTGTGTAATACTTTGGCAATTGTGCACAAAAAAATTGTTTTAAATAAGGCAAAACGCGTTTATATTAGTGATGATTTGATAATAAATTTGCAAACGACTGTTCCAAATGAAAACATATCAATCACCAATGATGGTGTGACAAAACTTCAACAAGCAAATGATACATCAAATTCTACCGAGTCTACTGATGGCAAATCAATATTATCTTTGTCTAGTTATATTGAACCTATTGTATCACAGATATTACCAACTAAAACATTTTTAAACACAGACGAAGAATCAGATTCTACAAGAAGATATCAAAATAAAGAGTCATCGACCACAATTAATGAGAACGCAACATATGTTGCATCATCATTAAATATTGAGCCTAATTCAACAAATGAAGTTCCTACACCAAGTTCCACTCATTGTATGATTTCACATGTTCTTTTATTATTATTTATTAATTTATTTTTTGTTTTTGTTTTGTTAATACTTTCTTTTTTACTTTAGTTGTAACTAATACTATTGTGGAAAAACCGATCAATTCTGAAGTTCAAAATGCTTTCGAGTCAAACATTACAACCGAAAAAAAAGCAGTTGAACCACCCACAGACACGTTTGATAGTTTTTTCAAAGATTTTGAAGTTGAAGAACATGAGAACGACAAGTGTGATTCAACAACTACAGAATCTTCAGTACAACACACTGTACAACCTGTCCAGTCACAAAATACCAAGCAATCTTTATTCATCCGCTTGGCGAACCGTATTAAAGTAATTAATTTCATTCTTTAAAACAATTATCAACGTATAATTTAATTTGACTATTCATTTTCATGTAGGACTTGGAACGCAATATGTCTCTCAGTGGTGAATATTTACAAGAGCTGAGTACTCGATATAAGAAACAAGTCGATGATATGCAACGCACTATTTTAGAATTAGCTGAAGAAAATAGACTGAAAAGAGAAAAGGATTTAAAAATGATTGGTGAAATAAAAATTCTTAGTGAACAGGTGGCTTCTCTTCAAAGTTCACTCCATTATCTCAAAAAGGAGACAGAAAATTTAAATTTGGTGAATAGTAATTTCTATAAAATATGTTATTTTACTTTTTAATATGTATACAATTTAAAAAAAAACAATTATTTAATGGCAAAGTGAAGAGACTGGTTTAAATGCCTATTGATATTTTTTGCTTTAGCCTGTCATGTGTTAGATAATTTGTGTGTGTACAGTATTTGTGGGTTATTATTATTTGCACTTCTGAATATTAATTTTATATTAACTACAAAATTAATTTTAACAAATTTAAATATTATCTGTAAATCTTTGCAAATAATTCAATTACTAATAAGTTTTAATTTTAATTGTAGTTAGACACTTAAGTAATGATTATTTATTTTCATACAATAGAAATTCAGGACACTATATATAATATTCTTTACATATTATTATCACTGAATCCAATGTCAAGTTTTCCAATAAATTTAATAGATTATTGTTCATTTCAATTATCATAAATAAATAATATTAAATAAATATAAAAATATATTATAGGTTTGAATCATAACATTGATATCAAACAACTAAATTAACACATTATATTTTATATAATTAAAATTGTATAAATTTCATTAAATTGATAATAATAATATTATTTACTATATGCAAATATTTTCTGTGAACTTTGTCCATAAGCACTGATCAGTCCTCAAGTCATTCAACATTAGACTTATATATGTATTTATATAATTATTTGTTAATAGCTTTCAGTTCTTCTTCCTGAAAACAATTTAATCATATTTGGAATAGTTTGCTGCTTAATATTGGCATACTATATTTTAAAAAGATCTGGAAGACATAATCAAGAAATTGAATGGAAAAATGGGACTACCGGATCAAGGGCTCGTAGACAATCCACCAATGACATTTGCTCCAGTATAAAAGAAAAACAAAGACGACCTAGTGAAGAAGCATTATTCTCATCGGGTAAAATTGTTTTTATTGTTTGTAATATTTAGAATTAAGGAATGAAAGCTTGTAATTTGTATACAAGAAAAAACTAAAATTAAATTTTTAATGTTATTAAAAGGAAAACTTATTTTCTTTACTAATTTTTTTTACTGATGTATATTGTAAAGGTTTTGGTGGTACTTTTTTTAAATTCCATTTGATATGGTCAGAGGTGTGTTATATGCAACTCCATTAATAGAAATATCATAATTAATTTATAATATTAATATTAATAATATCATTTTTTATTTTATTTATATATATATATTAGTTTTAAAGCTAGAAGCATAGATTATTTTCCTTAGTTCATTTGTTATTAATTTTATATGATCAAGGATTTAAGATTATGGCACATGTGTACACCAACTAACATGTTAAATTGTTATCATTTACAGGAACCACACATCAAGACCTATTGATTAGAAATAATAATGGAGAAAATGTAAAACCTGATAAAAAACGTAGAAAAAAGCGAAAAGAACTAATTTTGAAATCTAAATCAAACGCCATCAACCTGGAAGCTGGCGGCAATGATGGTAACATACAAGCAAAATGTATCTCGAGTCTTAATCAGTCAAATCGAAGAGCTTCCTCGTCCGATCTTACTGCATGCAATGGAACTTCACACGATTTTATAAAAACTGCACTATCAGTTAGAAATAAACGAATATCAGGACCATTACAACAGAGTAAAAGTCTAATTGAATCGAATAAAAACAAGAATACTATTGAAACAAAGTCTAAGGGTATAAAAACTTTTTTTAAGAAGATATTTTAGATCAATAAACTAGTATATGACTTCTATGTTATTAATTTATACTTGTTAACTATTTTTATATTTTGTATTTGATACTGTGAAACTATTGTTACTATTAATCAATATATTGTGTCTGTTAAGATGTCATTAGTTTAATGTTACTTTCTAATTTATAGAATTAATATAAGCATTGTGTTCGAGAAATTATTTGTTACAAACATATTTGTATACATTTCAAATCCTCCAAGTTCATTATTTGTTAAAAAAAAAATATTTTGTCCGCATTACAATAGATGTAATAATAATTATTGGATTTTAGACTTTTACAAGTAAGGTACAGAGATTCAATAATTTTATAATGTAATTTTACTAGTAATGTTGTCTAATTGCTTCATATGGTTTCATGTATTTTATATAATGTTAAAAATTTGAATATAATATGGAAATAAATTCGAGTAAGATGATCGACATTGTAAGAAATGTTTAGTCAAAGTGCAAAATGTTCATTTTATTCTTTTATGGTAGGGCAAAATATAACAATATAATGAAATGTCAATATTATTATGTGTATAAACTATTGACTGTGGTTTAATATGAGGCCTATTAACACATTTGTTGTTGTTAATTAACTTTTTTCAAATTTAATTCAATCATATTTTTACAAAACCTTTAAGTATTAAACCTCAGTATTAACCTGTAATTAAAAAAAATCACAAAGAAAAATAATGTCTACAAAATATATTAAATCAATAAATATTTAATTTCTACAATTTTTAATAATAATATTAATGAATAATTAAATAAGAAATTATAATTTATAAATTTGAATATTATAAGTAAATAGGTAATTAATTTAAATTTAAATATTTATATATCTTATTTTGTACAAAACAATTTGAGTATTGTGTTAAATGAGTCAGCACCATAAATATTGACTTATATTTTCTTATTTAGTATATAAAATTAGAACATTGTACACAAACATTTCACATAGTGACCGATTTCTTACTATGTAAAATATGTATAATGAAATATCTATGCTCAATAGGCTCCAGTAGACACTCAAAGATGTAGAGAGTTTATCTACCCTTCCAAATATATAGTGTTTTTAGATTCGTAATTCATTTTATTCGTTTGATCATGGGAACATTTTATGTTGATTATAATTATGATTGCCATAACAATGAATGTCAAGTTAAAACTAAAAGTAGTATGAGATTCAAACACTGCAGTTGAAACATATAGGAGAGATTAACAGCATACATCTATTAATAATTTACTTTGTCTACAAATTACTAGGAGAGCATTTACTAATGGCTGATTCAAATATTAATATTATTAATACAGGTTTTTAATTGCTCATTTTTATTATTATTATAAACCATTACAACGGTTAACATGATTGATTCTATTATTGGTCTTATTGATTTTGTTGGTTCCAAAAAAATACATTGTAACACGTGGTTTTTGTTGGTAGAATGTTTTAAAAACTGATGTAAGCATTATATCAGAAACTACTGTAGCATAAACTTATTTGCTAGCAATTCAATTTTAATGTGAATGATATTTAAATGATAATTGAAAAATACATTCATCCTAATCTGTATAAATTATTACAATTGGCGACAATTATTTCTACAAGTCCCATTCACTTGTGAAAGGTTATTTTACTTAATAAAATGTATTTACTGTTTGTGTACATGTATGTAAATAAACATCCTTCATACAAGTATAATGTAAATATTACATATATTACATTTTGAAACTAATATTTTTATTATCTATTATTAAACCTGAGTAGGTACTAATTAGTAAGAAAATTAAAATTAATTTTATTATAACTTTTGGTTTTAATTTTTAGTCCAAATTGATTTTAATGATTTTTTTTTTAATGGCATTTCAACTAGAAGTTGCGTACTGTAAAGTATAAAATGTTGATAATTAAAAAAATTAAAAAAAAAAAAAAAGATGCTGCCGACTATATTTTTCGTGTCGTTATAAACCTCGTATTAAATTTTACTAAATAACTGGTAGACATTGCAAATGTTTCGAAACATTATTTTTAAAAGTATAATATAAAAACCCAAATCCAGTCTGGTGAAAATCGCATTTGTCAACAATTTGACCGGTATATGTTTCGTGACATGTATCTTTGGTCTATCGACGATTTTTGTTCATTTCGGGCCACGACATAAAACGTATTGTACGTTGAAGGAAAAATGAAAATGTAGAACGATATGCGGGCGCTGTGAATGATCAGGTGAAAATGACCTTGGGTAAACGTTTCACCAATGATATAAATCATTTCCCGATTCGATTCTGAGCGATGATTGTAAGGGTTGTAATAATCATGCCACTGAACTGGCATACCGTTGATAAAAATTCACGTGAAAAAGATCCAAAGCAAAAACGCAACAAAAATGATAAAATTAAATATTTCACGTTTTAAATACGATTTATTCGTTAGATTTAGACAATTGATAGATACGAATATAGCAAATATATGCGTGTAAGTTAGCACATAAATCCAACGATATCCCTTTATTAATGAAGGTACTAGATTGTTTTATACATTTAAATTCACCGTTGAAAAAATTTATATTACGTATACCGTGTTTAGGAGATTAAAAAAAATCGTACCGTTCTTTTTTATATATGTATAACATAGAGTTGTATTGCCGGGCAAACGTTAGTAACCACAAGATTTCATTTCAATAAACGGTTTACACGAGATTATGATTTGAATGATCGTTGTTAATAGAGTAAAATATTGTTTCGAAAATCAAATAAAATTACCCAAAACTTTTTTTCGAAATAAATCATGTCTTCGAGATATTTGGAAGAAGACAGCATTAGTGTTTTGTCTTTTCATTCTGCGGATGGCCATCTGGAAGATGACGACACAACTATACCAGAGGTAATATAAAAAGTTTAAAAAATAATTTAAGATCGTCTAAAATAGAAACGCCGAAGAAAAAATGTATATAAAAGCAAATGAAATGTCTGTACATTGTTTTCTACGTAACGCAAAATCTTTTAAAATTCAAAAATGTCCAGGCGGAAAATCGTTATTTTATATTACGTTTGATTTATGCTACACACACCGCTGATTTTACAACAATAATTTGATTAAGTTATTTGTGTCATCCCTGGTTCTTTTGATGTTTCACACTTACTGAACAAATTACACCGATAATTTCGAAACAAGCAAATATTTTAATGAATATTTTATAATGACGTAATAACTAGCGTAATTCAGTATGCGTTTATATTCCATTCTCAGGATAATTTTGTTAAGTACGAGAATACATACAGAATGGAATCGAAAAATCCATTCGACGAGTACAAAGTCGCGAAATTAATGAAAAGTAAAATAGAAAAATATTTTAACGAGAATACCAAATACGATCCGTTCGAAGCAGTAAATGTGTGTGCAGCTTTGTCACTCACTATTAGAGAAAATATTTTAAAAATGAATTTTGACAGGTATCGTTCGACATCCTATAATAAACGATTATAATTATTATTATATGATTTTATATATTATTTTCTGCATTAAACGTATTACTTATCGGCACATTATTCAAAAGCATCTGAGTAGTTTCCCCATCTTTTTTTTTTTTTTTCACGTGAATGTTTATCTCTTTCCGCATATTGAGTCATAGCGAATTTCTTTTCAGTTGCTACTTTTACATTAAACGTTTTTTAATATAAAATGCTACCGTTAGTTAAAAATATTTCTTCTCCAAATTCACTGACATAAGCATGTAGACGGCATACAACGGACTTTTTCATTTTCGGTATTTTTATAAATGAAATTACTAGACAGAATCAATACGTTTGCAATACGCTATACGAGTAGGTTAGACACAATAATAAAAATATGTTACATATGTTGTTCAATATATAGCACAAAACACAAGCGTAACTTGATGTTTTCGCAATCATATGAATCGTCGAATAACATGTTATTTATCGTTTAATAACGAAAAGGTTCAACTATAACTGTACAATTTTTTGCAATTAACCGTTCACTGTGACTGTCGTCTTCGTCATTAGACGTAACGTACACAAAATATAAAAATATGTCAAAGCAAATAAATATTCTGCAAAACGTTTTAATTTTTAAGAAGATGATTTGATCCAAATTTACACATTTGTAATTAATATACGATAAATGCCTTTAAAATAAAAAAAAATGTCCTAAAAAAATAAAAACTATAAAATATGTCCTAAAAATTAAAAAGATTAATAAAATGCAAAATAAAAATTTCATTTTTCAATTCTTTGATACACGAAACGAATTTTGTGCTTGGAAAACATTGTTTTAGAGCTTCCAGAAAACAATCAAATTCGCATTAAAATCCGAACCCTAGTGATAACTGATTAATTTAATCTCAATTGATTGACTGAATTTGAGATTTGCACCTATTAAAGAAAATTAAAAACTTTGAAAATCAATTTTATTTTCATTATTTTTCAGGTACAAAATAGTTTGCATTGTTGAAATTGTTGAAAAGAAAAACCAAGGATTTTTGTCTGCAATACAATTTTTACGTGATATAAACAGAGATAAATTTATCGAAAATAAGTTTGAAAATAATAATTTTTGTGCTTCTGTTGTGGTAGCGTCATTGTATTATGAATAAAAAACGAAATAAACCATTAGAGGCAATTATATTTTGAGTGCTATTACCCTTTCCAAAAGTGTTCCGAGAAACGCGTATAAAAAGAACGTATCGTAACTAATGTAACTAATAAAGTAATTTATTTTAGCAAAAAAAATTGTAAACAAAAAATACAACGCTATGTTTTGTCTTTTAACTAAAAGACCTAAACGTAAAAAATTCGTATTTTCGAGAAAATGTTCACCATAATAGTTCCCGCTCGAATTTGAGATTCAACACCCCACTATGCCAATTAATTTCCATCTCGTTGAACTCTGTACATTTTCGAATACCTTAATCGGTTCGAAAATATATTCAAAACAATACTTAAAAAATGGCAACTTCAAATTGCCCGAAGTCTTTCTACCAAAACGAATTTGTCATTAGTTTTTCCACCATAAAAATACATAAGATCCTTCTAGGAAATTCCGAAATCATGGGATTTTAATCGAATAGTTCAATATTTTAGATTATTTTAAAATGTTCACGAAACAATTGTCTATACGACGAAAATATTTATTTAGCAGCGTATGAAAAGTAAATGTGTATTGGTGTGTGTGAGCTTTAGTCGGTCGATCAACTCCAATCAATATTAATTTTGTGTTTTTTGGCCGTCCTTATTTCTAAAATGAAATCAGGGTTTTTAATTGATATGCTTTTGAAATACCTTGGATAAACCAGTTCCGTTAAAAGGCAACTTAAGAAAAATATTTTTAGTCTCGTAAACCTATTAAACATACGTAAAATCACACGCGTTAAACCATTATTTGTCCATTGTGCTCTTGTGCTAAATTTTCATCAAGTCACATGCAACTCTTTAAACTTAGTGACAGTATTTGTGATAGATATACGTTTTTCGATTTTTACTATAACTTCCTTAAGGGAAATTAAAAACAACCGAAAAAAACTCCGGTTTAATTGTCTACACATTTGTTCTAAACAAAGACAATGTTTGTATTTTTTAAGAACTAAAATGTAATACATACTTAAGCGTATATATATATATATATATATATATATATATATAACCTAACCTTATCGCGTCACTCAAACCCGTTTTTTTAATTCAAAATAATAATGAAACTTTATAACCTTTGTCGGAGCGATTCACTGGAACCGATATCTACATCACCTTTTTCACCATTTAATTGCAAATTGATGTAAAACGATGTATTATTGTGTACGATTTCATAAAAAAAAACTTCACGAAATCTTCAAGAAATATAAATGCATGAAAATGTTTAATACTTGCTGTATTCAATTGTTAAATTGTTTTTTCAAATCGTTTTTTGTTTTAAAAGTTTTATTGAAAATACTTGAAACTTAATTAAAGTATTTAAAAAAGTGTATTTCGTCACTAACGAAAGTGTTTAAACGTTTTCACCTATTCGATTTATTTTAAAACGCTATAAGCCTGCGTTAACCCGAACAACTAAGACTTGTTTAGTTATTATCATCAGTTGACCGACTTTAAAAACCTGTAATTAATACATCAAAACTTTTGATTTAAATGTATTGCTGTTGGACGATGGCGTACGATACTACGTATGCGATGTTACCGAAAATGTATTTATATATTCCCCGTTAACTGTACGAGGTGTTTTTTTATACATATATAACAAATTGCAATTAATTTTCGATTTTCGGGGCAAATCTACTTGAACCTAACCTAACCTATTTTATTTGTCTAGAATATTTATTTACGTTTTATCGGCTACAATAAACATTAAAGAAATAATACATATATATAGATACACATACGTAAACGACTAAAAATTAAAATTAAAAATCAATAAGCAGATAAAATGAAATATTTAACCAGCAGGCGTTTGATCTGGTCTAAGATATGGAATTCTCTTTCGATATATATTATAATTTAATATCCTTAAGACTAAAAGGACACTGAACATCAAATAATTCTTAATACGTGAATTTTAAAAAATACTTTAACTTAGGCCATAGTTCACTTTAAATTTCATCAACATGCTTGTGTTCATTTTAATCATTTACTGTGTACCCATTCGATCAACTGAAGATACTGGTAAACAAACGTTTTATTTATAATTGCGTGTGAATGTATTTAAAAACGAAATGCGTTTGTATTTAAATAAAAAAATTCAAATATGATTTGAAGGATAATGTTTCTTTAATATACCTATTTTTGGAGATATATTCAAGTCGATGTTCAATGACGAGTTACGTCGCCGTTGTGAACGTTTCATAAAGAAATACGTGTACTAAAATTACTTAATTTTCAGATGGCATCACAGATAATAACGAAAATGTCAAAACAGTTAATATTGGTTCTGATGATAGACAAACCAACGGTAATATACTTAATCGAAATCAATTTAACGGCAGTCCAAAAATTTGTTATTGCGATTAATATGATAGTTGGAATTATTTTCACCAGAAACGTGTACAAAGCCAGAAGTCGAGAACAAAATCGATGCGTGTCAACGAAAACAACAAATCGGCGAAAAACGTCTAATGTTTAAGAATCCGGAATACATCTGGGGTAATATTATACATTAAGACGACAAAAACGAGTCGAATGACGATCCAAATTGAATGCAACAAAACAGAGTAGGTATTACCACACTTAAGGCTTTGTGTTGCTATGTACAACTTTGAACTTACAGCTCGTGTCATCCTCCGGACTCGGTAGCACATTCAGAACATTTTCACCCTCCCCACCGCGGCAAAATAACAAAATAATAGAATATAACAAATGCGTAACTTTTTAACATAGTTTTATGGCATGCGTTGAAAATATATACACAGCGTTAACAATTATAGTTACATATTATAATATATATATATATATATACGCAGTGACACAAGCAACTGAGAGCAATTGCCCACATTCCCCCGTCGTTGATAATTTTAACTCCGGAAATTAAATGCCATTTGTATTTAAATCAAACTTTAGCAACTAAAAATAAGGGTTCATGAATATTGTTTATTGTGATCAATACAATTAACGTTTATGAGTTGATGGTATTTTTGAGCAAAAGGAAATCAAATCAAATTTTTTTAAAAAAACATGATAGTTGTATTTTACAATAAACATGTCTTGCAATGAATTTGATAATATGTATATATTATTATATTATTATATTATTATTATATATTATATTGTAATAATATAATAATCATAAAATGCTATAATTATACTCATACAATTGAAGATGAAACATGTTTATGATTGTATACTAATGCCCGTGATATGCCCGTGATAATGCCCAATGATAAGTTAGAATTATATTGATTCACGCGATATATCACGTTTAAATTAATACGCTTCCGACGTTAATAAAAATTATAAAGTCAATGTTGTTGATGCAATATCACATTTTACAGCAATGTAATTTATCTTCCGTTTAAAATAGTTGATTGTTCAAACCTACACGTCATATTCGTTTATTTTTGAACTTTTCATACAAAAATGTTCAAAATTAAGCGATATCCTTTCATGTCACAGTTATGTCAAGATAGATTGAGCTATCTCAGTCTCAAAAACCCATAGTTTTTATTTTCATTCGTTACTCTTGTCGCACGAAAGTAGAAAATCGCTAAAATCGTATTATATATGAAATAAAGTAGTGTGCAAAAAATTGTAAAAAAAAAAAAAAAATACTCACTAAGTACGAAGTTTCCGATTTCGACTGACAAATCGATAATCCAGTGTTTAGGCATTTATATAATTGTATTGTACGTTCATTCGAATGCTTATCCGTGTTGAACTGGCTGTGGAAAATCATTCCGAATTTATCATTCTACTTGCGTGTTTTCGTGCGATATTTGATTTACACGTGTGCAACGTTTTGTCGATCAGGCAAAGAGTTTAACAACACCAACATCCGGTCATTGTGCGAAGCGAACATTTTCACGCGGGGCAGCAACGTGGAAAGCATTCGGTTCACAAAAAGAGGCAAAATCACGTGCTTGAAGGTGTGTAACAAACAAACGCAGAATGTATTGCGAGTGACGCCCACGGCGGTCGCGCTTAAGGACAATTATTGTACGAAAAGAAAACTGAAGCCGGCGTCTTGCGTGTGCGTTCTCAAAGTGTCGTGTCAGGAATACAAACACATCGCATTCATACACTTCATCGTCAACCGGGCCGGAGGCGTGGCAATGTTGTATTTTGAAGCCGGACATCCGATCACAATGAATTTCGACCAATTGTGAACACGGGTTTCACATATTCATACGATTATAATATACCGCGTGATAGGTATATTTTACAAAATTATCAGAAACGTTATTGAAACGCTCTCGTATTATTATTATTATTATTATTATAATCGTAGTGCGTCTTATGTATTCGTGTCTTATTTTGTCTCTTCCAGTCGCTCCATTCGTCCATCGGAACATTCTCATCTTTGCTACCCCCGTTCTATCTACTATAGATTTTTCCTGTTGATAATTATTACGTTTGTTTCATAATGGTTTCACGTATTTGTAGCGATAATATTTAGGAACCGTGAATTCAATCTAATTCAATTTAAAACTGACGTTAAAACATTTCCGTTGCAACGCCGTTGCATTGTAAAAATGCGATTATTTAGGCGCGTGACGTATTATTCCGTCGTACGAATATCACGTGCGAACAATTAAATTGTATTTTAGTCACACACGACGAAAACACAATAGAAATACGTTGTACAACAAAATGACCACGACGACGACGACGACGACTCCATTCATCATTCGAACGACAGTCCGACACCGAGCACGAGCAGTTTGTCGTTGAACGGTTTCAGCGACACGCTGCCCGACACGGACACATTCTTGTTCTGTTTTTTATCCCACACGCAGCCGAGGACGCCGCGCGTGTCGACGGCCGCCCGGAACACGGACGTGTCGGACAGCACGCGGAACGCCATGCGGCCGACCGCGTTCCAGCGGACCGCGTCCACGTCGGCTATCGCGGCCGCCTGCACCCGGTCGCTGGCGTGAAGGTAGTACGCCAGTTTGGCCGTTTTCGCGACCGCGTTCAACGCGCCGCTGACCAGATAATCGGGCCCGGCGTACTTGGCCAGCACGGACGCCGAAACCATGGCCGCCGCGGGCCGTTTGCCGTGACGGACGCGGGCGCAGTTTCTCCCCAAGCAGTTCAACTCGCAGCCAATCGACAGCCGATCCGTAACGGCCTGCGGAAACGCGTGCGCCGTACAGTCTCTAGACGTTGTACGCAAAACGGGACGGCTGACTAGGCCGTTTTTTTTTAGACGGTTTTGTTCCTCTTTAGGAATTTGAAAACGTGCACATCGAATCAAATCTCGTCGAGTTCTGTTGATTATTTCATTATAATCACTCATAATTGGAAACATTCGAACTAAACGCACGACAGGTTAGGTTCGACTATCGAACCGAGGAAAATGTGTATACAAATATATCGTGCGTGTTACGAGTACGCGCGGATGAAGTGTAACTCCTTTCGGGGTCATTCAACCGACAGAATATTAGAATAAAATAAAGCGGAAGTTACTAAATATCCTCTATTCCGTTAGGTTAATAAATCGATAAAATGCTCACTCGGTCACCGCTGCTAGATACTTTGAAATCGGTTACTTCGTTTACCGATCCTAAGTCCGACTAGCCTGAGTGTACGTATAGTAATGTAAGTTATGTGGTTAATAATAAATATTATTAATTAAAAATAAGACGGCCGTGGCGCTTCTGATATACATTATTGGGCCAGGCGCGCGTACGTGTGTGTACGAACAGCTAATGACGTGATCAAGGCGCGTGCTGGATGCGATGAAATCGGTGAGGACGACTAAATGCGCGACCGATCTCGAGGAAAAGTATCGTGACGCGCGAAACTCTTCAAAACCTAAACGCCCCCCATATTGTGTATTCAATTTCGGACGTTTACATCAGACGAGTGTACTCTGAAATGAATTGAAACCCTCTTGATGAGGTTCGACCCCGAAAATCCGGGCGCGTAACAACGCTAGTCAGGACCATCATCACTGGCGACCAACAACAACACGCGCAACACGTCACGGACGCCCAGACCGTACTTGCAAACACCGGACGGAATATCTCTTGAGCACCGGGTCCGCGGACAGGGACACGGACGTTCCGGGCAGCATGTAGTCGACGTCCAGCCGCGTCGTGACCGGCCGCCTCCAGGCGCACAGCTGTCCGGACGCGGACACGTCCAGCCGGTCGCCGCGGAACGTGCCGGCCACCTCGTAGGCCCAGTGGCCGGTCCGCGGGTTCACGTCGGCCATGGCGGACGCGCGGCCGCCGACGGTGTGCGCGACCGACAGCCACGGGCCGCCCGGTTTCGGGCCGCCCGCGTTCCACGAGAACACGGACGCGGCCGACCACCGGCAGGCGGCGGGCACGCAGCGCCGCGGTCGCGTGACCGCCGTCGGCCACGCGTCGGTGTTGCCGAGCACCATGTTCACCAGGCCGCCCGCGAACGGCACCGGCAGCACGTTCTCGGCCGCGGCGAATATGTCGCGCGCCTTGCCCGGCCGCCGGTGTTCCGTCCGCGTTCCGGCCTCGTCAGCGGCCGCCGCCATCCGGTCTTCGACAGTGACGACAATATCGACGTCGCGTCGGCTACTGCGCCGGTGGAAACGCTCGAGGCAAACAGCAACGGTCGCGCGTCGCCATGGCGAAACGGATGTTCGCCGCGATCCTTGTTACGCACGATGTGTGGGCGATTGAATAACGATATGGTGACGGTATCACCGGTGTCACGAGAAACGAGACAACCGTAAGGTCCGTCAGTGGGTGCACTAACCTGCCGAGTCTGACGGGACGTCTGTCGCCGACCGGACACCGACCGCGGGTTCGACGGGAACAGGCCTCCGGACGAAACGACTTGCCCCGAAAATACTGGCAGCTGACGGATGGCTGTGGCCCGTGAACGACAACGTGACCCGTGAAAGGACGCGGCGCCGGTTTCGGTTCGTTCCCGCGGACAACGCAGCAATGGGGAGGCGCGCATCGGCCAATCCCGTCTCGAGGCCAAAGACGTTACGGCGACGCCGTGGTCGTTCGCTTTCTCCTTCTGCGGCCCGCGAGGAGCTGAATTCAAACGAAAAACGCAATTCATTTGGTCCGAGCAAAATCGTCGGCGTTAAAGGACGGTTACGGTGGACGCAAACGTTTGTAGTAGGTGTCCGTATGGCCAGAGAGGTCTTAACGGTGAAATGAAACGTTTAAACACGTTTACGTGGCCAAGATCTGCAATACCAGTGGTAAAATAAGCTGATGGGTCCTAATTTTTCATAAATACCCGCAAGATAGTGGATATTAAGAAATGTGTAGTTATATTTAACAAAAACAAAAAAAATCATGTTTCATTTAAAACCAAACATAATTCCAGTTATATGCCTTCACAAGAAGTGGGATTTCGTTCTCTATGTGTTCTGAAAAATTAAACCAAATCAATGGGAACTGTCCATTCGAGCACTGCAGCAGTGTACGTAAAACAAATAATTGAATTTAGCTTGACGGCAACTATTACAGTATTATAATAATTCTATTCATTAGATTTCAATAACATAATTTAAAATATTTATTTCAATATATTTTTAAATGTATGGAATTACTGAGTTTCTAATTATCAATATCACATATTTTTGTTATTAAGTTGCAATGTTTTTACACAGTTTGCAAAGTGTTTTTTTTAGAATATCACATTTTATTCGGCATATCACATTTTTTAAATTTAAATAGTAAAATTTTGTATTTTATTCATTTAAACAATGAAAATATTATCCCTACATAATATTTCTAACTAATTCATGAATCCAATCCATTGGTTTAGACTACAAAGGTGTTAGACAGTGATAATAAATAATAACAGGAATGAAAACAGTTTGGCTGCTTCCCTGTATCTAACTGTGGTTACATTATTTTATTTATTATTTAGATATGTGTAATAACAATGGCGCTGGATTGTTACACTGAATTCCTTATTTATCAGAAGTTTTGTGTTTTTTATTACGATTACAGTTATAAGATTGGTGTTCTTATTAAAATAAATTAAAAACAAAGTCAACACAACGAATATACCACAATTGACCTGCAGAGTCAAACTAATTTACTTTTTGATTTTATTTATATTATCTTGTCAATTCACCTAATAATCATTTATAATTATATTACTTTTATTTATTTGCAAGATTATATACTTAAATTTAAATTGGGAAGAGTGGAAAGTGTCGTTGGTGGCAAAAACTCTTGAAGAGTTGTGATGCCAATGATGATGATATGATGAATAAACTTAAATTATGTCTAGGGACTAAAATATTAGGCGACATATTTTGGTGAATGGAAATTTTAAAAAATCACTTGAATCTATTGCCTAACATTCTAGTCTTGTAATTACATTTCAATTCTCAAAGACAATACAATATTTATTTATATTTCGTTATATTTATATATATATTGCAGACATATTATTATAGTTATCAATTTAATTTGTTAATTAACTATATTATTTTTATGTAAAATATATTATTTTTGTTATTTATAAACTAGATATCAGGGACTAAAATTTTAAGTAACATTTAATGGTGAAGGGAAATTTAAAAAATCACCTGAATCTGTTACTTCACATTCTGGTCTTGTAATTACATCTCAATTCTCAAGTACAATATAATATTTATTTATATTTCGTTATATTTATATATATTGCAGGTATATTATTATAGTTATCAATTTAATTTGTTTATTAACTATATTATATGTATGCAAAATGTATTATTTTTTTATATATGAACTAGATATCAATGAACGCACACATATAAGGCCAATAGCCAAACGAGCCATTAATATTATTGATGTAAAACATCTTTTGCCACGGGTGTAAGGTCCGGCTGTAGTGCCGTCACAGTTTTTGGCATCACGCTCCTCACCTATCGGTGAGCGCTGCGTATATTATTCGGCCGCGCTTCCCTCTCACTGCTCCGCCACCAGATCGACACGTGTATACACGTATGTATTACACTCGACACAATAATAACAGCGCTTCCAAGAAATATTTATGACGAACATTGCGTTTATGTACACATTAAGAAAAAAATCATTCATAAAAACAGTTTTGATAGTAATTAAAATATTTAAAATTTTAAATTTTAAAATAATTACGTTACTTCTTCCAATACATTTATTACATATTTCAGTTATCATCGGCCAATTATATCTCTAATATCATCCAATACGAATGTAATTATTACAGAAGATGAAATGTAAAATCTATATATTGTCAAAATATTTGTATATTGTATTTTGTATCAAGTCTCAAGACATTTTATATTGGCGAAAATAATATATTTATATCTCTTCTAAAAAAAACTGACGATATTCACACATTTTACTTCCTATTCACGTCGTTCAATACCAATCGACGTTGATGTTTCACATCTTCTGCCCGTCCCGTGACAGGCTCATTTTTTTTTATTTGCCTACTCGAAATATTAATCTCTAGGTTTTTTTTTTATATCTGTATATTTGTACTCTTTTTCGAGTTTTAATGACAATATTTATTTCATATATATATAATTTTCAAGCAACAATTAATATCAATTGATTTATAAAATGGATTTGAATTATATTATTAAAAAAACAAACAGCATTATACATTAAATTAACTTTCAGTAAATTAAATTTTAAATGTTTATAAAAAATATTTTATTAAATTGATAGAATACCTTTACATATAAAAACATAAGTATTGTCTTGGTTTTTTAACTTTTGACATTTTATTAAATAATAATGTAAATTTTAAATAAATTGATATTGTAAAATTAATATTTATCATATAAATTCATATATATCATATATTAATATTTATGTATAAATATTATAGTACACAATGTAAAATTAACATCACTAGAATTAGAATAGTTTCAGTTACATTTTTCATGGTCAAATGCCTGTTTTTTACTTTTATATAAACATAAATAGCTAGAATAATGATTTTTATAAATTAGAGAAGTAACAGTCTAAGTATTTTTTTTTAACATTTATATTCATTATGCAATTCACTGAAACTACATTGTAAATCCTTTAAAATAAAATATAAAATTATCAATATACATATTAATGATGCATAATGAATTGATGTATAAAATTGTTTATAATTTTAAATGTAGTACATTCCAATACATTCAATTAGAAATGGATGGGTGGGTGTATAATTCATCAAAAATTGTATATAGGTTTTTACATAAACATATTTAATGTCACCAACATTTTTTAATAATGATTTTTAAAATATTACACAATAATACATTTTTACATAACTACTAGAATATTAATAAGTTAATTAATAATAGGTACACATTTCATTTTTGGTTTATAAAAATATATTAATTATATTTATACATACATACATACATACATATTCTATATTTTAGGAAAGGGAAAGATTAATTTTTTTTATATCTATTCTAAATCAAAATGGTGGGTGAGTAGGTACAAAAATGCTTTGCTTTTTACATTAAAATAGCTTTTTAAAATATAATGTTTATACAATCGGTAATACTAGACATATATAATAATATATAATAGTATGTATATAATTTCTATGTCAAATCTTTTACATGTTATAATACAATTTTGAAATTGAGATTTTCATTTTTATATTTATTTGGTATTAATTTCATTATCTATTTAGTTATGTTAGTTTAATTATATTTAAAGAAAAAAATAATCCAGCACTGATATTGAAAATTTTGAATTTAGTTTTTAAGTACTGGCTCATTCCATATATAAAGAAATGTATTTGTCCTCCTATGAATTACATTTTCAGTTTTGATCTTCGATTAAAAATATTTCAGCTTGCTTTCCATTACAAATTTATGAATGTTAAGAACAAATGGTAAATGTTATTAATAATTATATAATATTTATATTTCGTAATTTACATATTGAGAAATTACTTGTATCCCTTTCAGCTCGAAGCAAAACTTATATTCACCTATCTTACACTTTTGTGTGATTTGATATTGATTTGATTGTTAAACTGGAATTAAATTAATTTTAGGTTGCATTTTGTACTATCCCACACAAATGTGTAGGTTCCTTTAGAAAAATTGTATTATTTTTTCAAAAAACGATAATGTGTTGCAATCTAAATCACTCGATTGTGTATATTTATTTCAACCAATAAAAATATTCTTTCTATCCATTATTAATCTTTCCTTTTACGAGTTTGACCTACACCACTAGTAGTCTAGTTGGTTGTTGATTATATATCTACACATATGTGTGGATTAGGGATGAAAGGGGATATACATTATATTGTTAGCTAAATAATAAATTCTTATAAAATTACTTATCTCATAAATTGTACTTTTTGTATATATTGTTTTTATCTTTAATTAAGTAATTTAAGAATAATAACTACAATAATAATATTATTCTTCATTACATATTGTACTAATGATATTTTATATTATCTTCATATTACATTGTATACACAGTATGTCTTCAGTCTTGTAGAATGCAATTTTTTCTTTTACTTGCTACATAACTTTTGCCCGCTTAGCAGGAAGCTCTCCCATTTTAAAAATCTTTAATAGCTAAATTAAATTGATTTAAGGTATCTGGCAGTATATTTTCAAATATATCTGTTATGTCCTAAAAATAACGGAATTGTTAAAACATTTGAATGGAAGATTATATGAACTGAAATGTCATATAAGTAACTTACACTTATTAAAATCTCAAAAGACAGTTCTTCAGCTCTTCCTCCATTGTCTGTCAATATAGTAGTTTAAAAGTAAATCCAAATTAGAAATCTCATAATAATTTTTAATAATTACCCAATATTTCGATGATTTTTTCTATTTTATTTTTAACATTATTTAAATGCTCGGGCAGTATTTCGTCTCTGTCAACTTCTGTAGTTGGCGGTTGTTGATTATGTGGTAAACTACAAATAAATACTTTATTATTTGAACAATTTTGAATTAACTTTTAAAACATTATATCTTACACATTTTCATCACGATTACTAATTTTGAATTTCTTATCTTTACGTATGTCTTCATTATATTTCGAGGCTTGTAGAAATACCAATATAGATGTATAGCAATTCTTTAGTAATTTAAACAAATTAATTTCAGTAAGTTTTGATTTTTTTGATATCTCTAAATCATTTTTGAGACTTTCCCTATAATAAAAAATAGTTCAATATTATTTCAGGTATAATTTATAATTTAAATAAATATATTAAAATATTAAATTCAACATACTTTAATTTGTTAACACAAGTCAAAGACAACCTAATATTAGACATGTTTTCATTGATCTGATTTAAATCACTGAGAGAAGATATATTTTGTGGCCAACATTCCACCATCTCACCGTTCATCCACACTACTGAGACCTAATTTAGACATTTGATTATTTAAAATTAAGACAAAATTAATATATATAAAAATGAAATACAGAACATTGTATATAAATTACTTTGCCATTACTTCCGATACTTCGTACTTGTCCAATGAGGAAGTATTGGTTTGAAGTAGGACAGTTATTCTTAACGAGCATGCCATATCGAAATCGAAATCGACTGTTACTTCTTAAATGGTAAGTGTTTATTTCAGTCTTCTCAATGGGTATTGAGCTAAAAAAAAAGTTTCGTCAAATATTAATGTTGGTTTTGGATACCAATTGTACTATTAATATGTTATGATTTAAATACATACAATGATTCATAAAATGGAGGTTTTCCTGTACACATTTTAAACCATTGTACACGAGTAAAGAGTGTTTTGTAGTTAATAGACTCTATAACACCATAAATACATGTCGAATAAATTTCCCTTTTTTTAGTCACAATATCATGAATGTAAAATTTTTGATATCTATTTCTCATGTACACGTAAAGCTCAGTAGATGGTATTCCTAACTCTTCAACACCGTCCTGTAAAAAACAAAAATTATAAAAAAAAATAATCTATTTTAAATAATAATTTGTTAAGAAAAAAAAATTGAATTGAAACAATAATTTACAAACCTCCCATAAAACATCAACAAAACTTTTAGTATAACAAATATCTCCTATGACTTTTGAGTTTACTTTTAATGAAACTTTTGGCGTTTTATATCCCTTATTATTTATGCTTTTTGACATACGATTCTTTCTTAATCTGTATGATCTATATATGTATATGGAATTCTTTCCTAAAAGAATTTTTCGATCAAATTCGCATTTTATTATTTGTTATATGCAATTAATAAAAATATGTATATAATATAATATACATAATAATAAGTATATATCTAACAACTATTGTATGTAACTATAAGTATATACATATGTTTGTAAGGAATAGTGAATAACATGTTAATGAATTTGTAATTCTTCAAATATGCATTGAATTAAACAAAAATTAACTAACTTGTTTTATTGTTGATGACTTTTGTAGTTGATGACTTTTGGCTATATTGTGCATCTGTAAAAATATTTAAAAATCAATGGTGTGATGTACATAATACATGTTGAAAATGTGACAAATAATAAATGAGTAACCAAATATAATAATATTACATGCTAAACTGTTCTCAGTTTTGAATGAATTGTATTATTGTTTGTAATTTGATATCTAAATTTGTTGTTTAAAAAATAAAATTTGTCACTATGACATAAGCCATAAATTTAGCAGCCCTTGATATATAATTCTGTTTTTAAAACCAGTCTGTTTATTTAAACTATTTTTTCTCATTTCATGTTAGTTTTCATATTAAACTCTTATAATTAATTAGTGATATTATTATTACAATAAAACAACATAGTCAAATTTAAAAAAAAAATGAATATAAAAATAAAGAAATTGTGTATAATTTGAGTTAAATTTGAAATGAACAAATATGATTTGTTATTAATATTATTTAATTTATATTGATATAAATTGATATTATTTGAAATTTTAATAAATATTTTATGTATCATATGCTATGTTTCCCATGAGAAATGTATATTTATGTAGAAATAATAAATTGCAAACCTAAACTAAGATTAAGAAAAGTGTAGCTATGAATAACCATAAAAGTTTTTATGGTTTTTTGGTGTACTTACTTGAAAATCTGTTGAGAAAATTGTTTTTATTTATTTTTGGCCATAATCTGTATTTCACATTTAAATCTTTAGTACGTTTGGTGCGCCACTGTTTCTCTGTTATAATGTTATCCGTATCTTTAATTGTGTACCAACATTTGCGACCAATGAAAAATGCGCTATACCCAAATACACTAAAAGTTGATAGTCTAAAAAAAGTCATTTCAAAATTAATAATTCTACTATACAATTTTGATAATTATAATTTAAAACTTTTTTTAAATTTAATATTTACTTTTTTATGTCATCACCTTCATATATAGGTGGTGGTACATAATCTTCAGCTGTTAATTCTCTGCCTGATAGGCTGGAAAACCAATTGACTAAAACTGATGTCACAGCAATATCTTTTACACGCACATTAATCCACTAAAAATCCAATCCAAAATACAATCATTAATGATATTAAATGAAATTATAAATGATTTTACCTTAGAGCCAAACATATTAATACACTTCCTATTACAGCTGTGCCATAAACTTATTTTGTTGTTCATTAAGTTACTAATAGTTATAAATTTTGCATCTAATATGGCTTCTGGATGCATTTTAAGCATTTTTCCATGATGAAATATGTCTTGTGCATCGGAGCAAACCTAAAATCACAATACATTTCAGTACGAAATTACAAAGATAAAATGTTTTATCCAATCATTTGGAATTAAAAAATAAGGAAAGTAATTCGTTAAATTACATCACTTTTATAAAGGCAAATGAAATGTTGTCTATTAGGTGCATCTAGTGTAAAAACAGATCCATCATTTGAAACTAAAGTGACACTCAATTGTAAGTTCATGATATCACCAACATGCATATTTTCATTAATAACACAGTTGTTGATTTCAAATTGCTATGTAAAAAATAAATAAAAGTCGACTATTTAATTTTTTGTACTTTGTACATTTTTCATTTTAGGTATATTATACAATGTATATGTTATTGTGGATGGTTGATGTTACATTATTGTCTAGGTCAACCATACTTCAGACAGTATACACAATGTCTAGTGTGTTTTAGGGATTACAGGATTGAAGTCATTGTACTTAATGTACAATTTTCATTACTTAACAGAACCGAACAATGTTGCAAAAAGTCACAATTAATTTTAATTCAATTTGCTTTATTTTCATAAGCAAAATTTTCATAGCATTTAAAAACAACACATTCTGTCTATTCTCTATTCCTAATCAATGTTATCATTGACAGTAAGGTATAGAGGTACATTTTACAAACAATTGTAAGATGTACAATTTAATTTAATGTATATATAACTCTATATGTGACATGATCATGAGGAAGCAGATAGTTTAATGAATTATAATTAATATATCATCTCAATTGAAATGAATAGAAAATTAATTAATTAATTTAAAAGATAATTAAACAAAATTCATACTTACTTTTGTGTTGGTTAAGCATTGTGTATTAATATTTTCTATTATTTTATTGGTATTCAATATTTTTATTGTTGCATGAATATTAATGCGTAGAGGAAGTCCTATAATTTTTCTTTTTTCATTATTAACCCTAGAAATTTTAACGTAAGGTTCCATATAATGATCAATCAACATAATCTAAACATGAAAATAATGACACATGGTTTTTAAAAACGTTTAAATAACAGACAAATAAATATACATAATATAATCAATATATATTATATTAGGTTATTACCTGATTACGCAGCACAATTTCTTCGGGCCCTTTCGGATGCCACCATACTTTGAGCATTTCTTTGAATATATCTTTTAAATTCGACTCCGATCCCATATCATAAAGATTTGTATCTACGACCATTCCGTAAATTATAAGACCAGATTTCGGACACTTCATCGCCACTTCGTCAAAGCGATCAAACTTTTGGGATTTCTCCGTCATTTTTACTACACGTTAAATTGAAATGTGGTATATTTAGTAAATATAAAATGAGGGATCACTTCGTACAATTAACTACAACGAAATACTGGATTACCGTGTGGGTTCAGACTACAGTGACATATGACGAACTAAAGATGTAAAAACTGAAACACGTGAAAACTGCGTTTGTTCGCGTAATAAAGATTGTTATTTTTTATCATCTTTTTGTTGTATATCAATTTTTTCATCCAAGACGGGGATATTTACGTTCGGTTTATCAGGTGAAAAAATAAAATGATGCATCTTTCCATGGCAGAAACAGTAACCTGTGGTTCCTATTTGCCACCAAATTATTTTATTTAAATATCAATTATACATTTTGAGCGACGCGATGTGTTATTGTATAAGAACAAAAATAGTTTTACAATGATGTGGTTGAGATATTTCACTTTTTAGAATTTGACTGTTATGAACATTTTTTTTTCGTACCGCAAGCGGTTTTTCTTTTATTTCCGACCACGTTTTCCGGTGTTTCCGGTAATAAAATGTTCACAGTGGTAACAATGTCAATACATCAAATGTTCACAAAATCGAATTTCGTGTTATTGTTTTACTCGATTTTTAAAAATAATAGTGAAACAATCGAAATAATTACCGGTTGTGTTTTATTAATATACACGCATAATCTCATGTGAAGGGTTCATTTTTTTAATAAATCAATTCTTGATTAAATTCATAATTTTGTAAATTATCTAGTTTACTTTTTTTACGTTTGAAAATCAATAAGACCAGAAGTCATAGTTCCGATACACTGAATACATGGTCATATGTCATACGTCGTTCACACGAACTTGGTTAACATGAATTATTGGATAACGCGAAATGGTTTTCCGGTCCCGAGAAAGACTCTTTCTCGTCACAGTATAAGGTTAAAGTATAACGTTAGGTTATATTATTTTTATTAAAAAATATGTTTGTCGTGAAGATTTTCGAATGACTTTCAACTGAAATATCCGAATATGATGTACCAAATACGTGCATTGCCCGGGGGTGGACGACGTCGCACGTGTGCGGTGGGTTCTATAATGGAATTTATCGCATCAAAATATTTCACATTGAACGGGATACGTTGAGCTTTGAAGTCAGTTTTTCTTTTGCTCATTTTTCAGTTTTGCTCATTGATGACAATCATACAATGATTTATCAAACCATGCCAACATAGGCTTCGCAATTGTTTAATTAATATTAGGTTTCGCAATCGAAATTGCCGTGGCGTGAGATTTTGGACGCTGGTTTACCAAATGATTTTTATATTAATTTTTAATTATTAGGAACATATATTTGTCTGGTTATTCATAGTATTTACATTATCATTAATAATAATAATAACTTAATACGTTGAATATTAGGTAATAAGTATTTACCGACATTCAACTGTCAATATTATTTTATTTGTTTGTTCCGAATGACGCACTCATTACTAACGGTTTTTTACTCACAACTCTTATTCATAATTGTTTTTTAATTCTATTATCGTGTTTTCCAAATTCATATTCTCTTCTTCCATCTCCTGAATTTCAGTGATCATATTATCACGTTTAGCTATTAGTGCTTCTAGTTCTTCCCTCTCGTCTATAGTTTCTGTCATATGAGTACGAATGTAGTCCAATGGATCTGTCGGCTGTACTTCTAATTCATAAAGATTTAATAATACATTGGTCACAGATTCAATAACATGAAATTCTTTCAAGTATTTTTTGAAGTCTTTACTGTCAAACAAATTATTCGTATTTTCAGACATTTTTTAAAATAATTTAATTGGATACTTGTAAAAAGTGTAGAATCTTTAAATATTTATATTGATGTTGCTAAGGATTCTTATTGTTTATAATTATTAATTAATTTTTTTATTATTTTCACAATAAATTGTAAATATGCTTCACCAGTCTTCAACAAAAAAATCTTTGTTTTTATCTGTTTTTTAATTTACTTTATTATCATGTTGACTGACATATGATCACCGGCGGTCATTTGGCTTCTTATTTATTTCGGCATTATTCATTTTTCATATTAATATTTATGAATCTCAATTTTTAACTTTAATAATTAAGATTTATAGATATTTAGATATATAACATTCTGTCTTTTACGAAATAAAAATTATTAAATTGTATTTTTTGTGTAACTATAACTATGGAAAGCCGTTGTTTAACAATTTGTTTTACATATGAAAAAATGCCATAAATAGGTAATAAATAGACTATTCAAAACGTATTTTTTTCATCTACGCCATCCTTATACACATGTTATAATAAACCAAGCGTCAAGTTCACAATTTATATAAGAAAATACATGTAATTTTGGTAGCCCGCAATCATACGACTTATAGGTAATTAACTAATATGACTGCCGGCGGTCACTTGGCAGTCAACATGTTAAGATATATTTTCCAATGTATAATTATAGAATAAGTCTAATTTTATTATTTTTGTCATTGATAACATGTTGATAATCACTTTAAATTGATTATGAAATTTACATATATTAAATCTAAGCTGAACAAAACAAGTCTATATAGTAGTATTGTAGTATGTTTTTGTTCGTTAGTATGTAGTTTATGTTTGTAAGTATGTATTTTTGTTCGAAAATATGATTGTGCTTTAAATTAATTTGTTAAAATATTTTGCATATTATTATCCGTATTTAGCTTTATTTTAGTAGGTAATATGCTATCTGTATTTATTATTTCATCACTTAAGTTGTTAATAGTAAAATTTGTATTTATATTTAATAAAAATGGGTTTGTTTTTAATTTGCTGTAGTTATATTTGCATAAATGTGTTGTATAAATAAAATAAAATTTCTATTTTTTTATAATTCGTTACAATCAACTTTGTACTTAAATTTGATATTGGTATAAAATGTCTTTGAATAATTAATTTTCTAGTCCCCAGTGTAAATACTGGAAAGCACATTTAATTAGACATTTTTTGAATTTTGTTGAACGAACAAGGAAATATTTCTATAGATTTTGATAGCGAAGATTGAATTAACATTTATACATAAAATGCAAACAATTTGATTATTGTACCAAATACTCTAAATGAACTTACGATTATTACATCCTTTAATTGATTTAATCGTTTTAATATTGTGCACTAATGGTTTTATCATATTCAATAACCAATCTATATTTGTAGGATTATTCGTCAATTGTTTTTCTCCGATTATATATTTTTGTATTTCTTGAACAATTTTCACAACTTCATCAGTAATTTTCATTGTATAATTGTATTTCTGTTTTTGTAATTCATTTTCCTAATTAAAAACAATATAACAGGTACTCGTCTGGCTCTTATGAACACATTAGGTATAAATACAATACTATACTATGCTTACTATTATAATATCTTGCTGTAAGTCTATAAACGAATCATTTGTCGTTTGTACATCATTTTCAAGCACTTTCGTGTTTTGTTCGTCATTCACATTTTCTTCTAGCATAGTTTTGTTGTTTGTGTCTTCCTCTGTGATTAATTCCATTCTCTCCGCGTTAGCAATTTCATTTTGTTTCGTTAAGTTATAAATTTTTTCGTCCAACGAATTTTGTAATGATATCAACATTTCTATTTCATCATTTTGCAAAATTATATCTAATTCTCTATCTTCATATTTTTTAATGAACTTTTTTAATTCTTTCCTGATTATAGAATCTTGTTTTTGGATTTTAATCATTTCCTGCAGGCAAAATAAATCAAATTATTATTGATTATCTAACGTATACATAACAATACTAACTTAATTTCTAATTATTATAAAAAAAATATGTTGAATTTCAAGCTAAAAATAGATTTAGTCCCACTGTGTTTTTTAAGATTCATAATTTTATCAATTGATAACTAATAAATAACATTAATTTGTTTAAAACTATATTTGTATGTATTGGACAAATCTTTAATTAGAAATATAAAAATATAAGGTCAACCGACCTATCAACTATATTTAGTATGTGAAATTTGTATTTTGTATTTGTTATTGAAATAAAATATTTATGTATCATATATTTTTTGAATTGAATCCATTTTATTCTTATACGGGTTGTTTTTAAAATTTTTTTATGAAATATGAGTTTTTTAAGCAAATAAACAATATGTTAAATATGTGGATACAATTCCATAGGAAGATTTTTAGAATGGAGATCGATACTTAAATGTCGACCCTTATTCAATTAAAAAATGTATTATTTATTATATAATATTTATCTAAAGTTAATACCTTAATTATAGTATATCATATAAAAGGTCATTAGAATAAAATATACAAATACATGATAATATTATCCTGTATCCATGTATTCATATAGCCATTTAGGTGTTTTTTCGATTGGTTAAAATAATACTGTACCTTAATGGTAGCGTAATGGTTCGTTATGTTCTGTATTAAATCGTTTTGATTACATTTATGATTTATTATAATCGTTTTGAACATATTTTCGATTTCTCCGTTCTGTTCATAATTTAAACTGACTTTTCGGCACACCAATGATTGACCAGCAGCGTACATATTTTCTCGGTGTATTCCCTGCAAAACGAATTGCAATGGAAATTCACAATTTCGTCTATTTCTATTGTAGGTCTATCACGGCTAGATTAAATTTCAACAGGCCGCGGGCGCGTCCAGCATTACTCGTGGCACACGAGCTTTCTGCTGAACGCACGCCATTTGAGCGCGTTCGCCGGGAAGAGCCTCCGATACCTCTCGTGTGTGTCTCATTTCGAAAGTGACGGGTGGCATTTTCGAGGAAATGAAGGTCGGCGTTTATTCACGATGAATCGCAGACGATTCGTGGTCAACAAGGGACGGACGGACAGATCTCTAAGAAGCGACGGGTATCAGAAGAGCCCAACACCCGTGACGAGCGTACCTGATTACGACACCGGGTCGAGAAGAAAAGGGAACGATGAACCAATTGGCGACATCTTCGCGTGCGTTGGGGGTGAGGGGTGGAGGTTTAGCTCCCGGAGATTCACGTTGCGCTTGATCTAAGACAGAATGTGTGCGCAACAGGTTGATATATATATGTATATGTGACGTTCGAAATTTGAAAAATATGTGTAAATAATTGTTTGACAATATAGACTCTTCGCTTGATCTCGCGGTTATAAAAAAAAAAAAAAAAAAAAAATATACCTGAAGGTAATTTGCGTGTTCCGTCACTGAATAAATTGCGTCCATCAGATTGGCTCTGTGGCGTCTGTTCTCGCCCATAACTTTCCATTTGCCCTCTTTGAACGCCCTATTCGACTTCAGGCCGGCGAGTGCTCGGTCGTACCGGGCCTGTCTGCGTTCGCACGCCTCGTCCGAGGTGGCCCGGCAAACGGCCACCAGATCGGCCAGCCGGTGTCTCTCGGTCTCGCACGCGTCCACGCGCACCTGCTGTTCGTAAATACGCCGACCGAATTCGTCGAGCACGTCCCGGTGTCGTTCGCCGGCTCGTTCCAGCGCGACCGCCGCCTCGTCGTTGACCGCCTCCAATCGGTCGCACTCGGACCTCACGCTGGCCAGCTGCCTGTTGTACCGCGCCAGAGTCTCCTCGTACTCGACCCGGGCCGGATCGTCGCCGTCCGCCCGTTCAGCTGCGTCATCGGCATCGCCGTCGGTCGATTTCATTGCGGTGTCGCGTGGACTTATCACCGGCACCGACCTACGACAGATTTCGCCGATGCACGCCTGCCCTGCCGCCAAATCGCATCATGTGATACGTGCATATTTTCATTACGCTTATAAACGTATACGTGTTGTCGTGGTAACAACGTACGACATTCGCAATGTGCAACAAGCCTGTGTCTAAGATATCGTAACATTTTCGTTTGATAAGCCAACGGCCAAATATGTTTGTGAAGAATTAATATTTCTTTGATTCTCAATCGTAAATACTATTTCGGTTTATGTTGAAATCCTATTGATAATGAACCGGCAAGTACAACAAGCGATTTAAAGCATATATTGTTGTATGTACTTTGTAGTCTAAAACTAAGTCTACACACACACCTATATATCTCCAAAAAAACACAATAGTTGATTGAGACTATGGTGTAATGGATGTAAATTTTTCCACTTCAATTTCAATTTAGTTAGGCGCCACTGATGTGTGTAACATTCTGTAAAACGGGAACGAAGTATACATCGATTATTGATAGATAACGCGATCGCAACATATGTTAATAAGAAAGATGACATTTTTTTAAAAAAAATATCGTATGTACGCTGGACGTTTTACTGTATGATGTTAAATAAATAATTACTACGGTGATCGGCATAAAAATCACACGGAAAAAAATCTTCTTAAAATGTATAGAATTACACTTGAATATTTTTAATACTAAAAGGTAGTGAATGTTCGAACGGATAACTTGACCGAACGTTGCATTATTGTTCTAATTTTAAAAACAACGATAAATCATTACGTTCGAAAGTTCTTAGCAAAACTCAGTTCATAATTATTCGTTGGAGTTTATCGAAATTCAAACTTTACACATTTGAAAGAACAAAAAAAATATTATGAACGATTTTTATTTTTTTAATATTTAAAAAATATTATACGTCTAAGCTTTTGATAAATGTTCGAATGTCATTAGAGACTTTTGGTTTTTAGTAAATTCTTCTTCTTTCTGTTCAAATAATCATGTAATATTTCATTTATATTCGTTATAATATTTGGCTCGATTTCTGAAAAAAAGCCACCGCACGTATTTAAAATTCATCATCAAAACGAATTACCATATTTATTTCTATAAACAAAATCTTACCAATTTTTTTTTCTCTATCCAATCGAAATTTTTGTCGTCTTCAAATCTGTTTTTTTCCATAGATTTTTTAAAAATATTCCGCAGACGATTGTAATCGGGATTTTCATTGAAACCCAGGTGTTTCACGTATTGCAGGTAATCGGCCATTTCTAAGATATGAACACGCATATGAATTCGCAAAGTGTATAGTTTATCGGAATGTATTTTCAACATTGGGTCAGTCAGGTTAATATAATGCACGTATGTTGAATTACTTTCTCTTTTTTTTTTGTTCACTTCAAAAGCCAACTTAAAAAAAGTATTTAATTTGATTAAACTAAGTTCACATGATTGGCAATAAAAATAGAATGAAAAATGAGATAAGATCTTCCAGCGTCTTGTTACAATGCTAATCGTTACTAATCAATATAAATAATTCTAGACATATTTAGTATTTGATGTTCTTCTCAACATAATTGATTTCATTTCGTTTATGAACAAATGTATATAAAATTATTTCGACGTTAAAAAAAAATGCGACTTAATTGTAACTTTTACCCAGACAGCCTTGTGTATTTTTGTATTCTGTATTTTATACATAGATTACATGGTTTGTATTTTTGCAGTACTCGGCTGTTATTGACATTGGTATTTTAACCATATAGGATTATACATATATATATATACCTGGATACCCTTCGCAAAGGGTAACGATCGACGTGTTCCTTTTTATCTCGCCAATTTTCTGGAACCGTTCCTTCGAATGATGCACTTTCAGCCCTTGCCAAGGCAATTCGCCGCGTGCCAAGTACACGTACATGTAGCCGAGAGCTTCCAAGTCGTCGCGACGGCTTTGTTCTATAACGACATAGCGCGCAAAAAAAAAACGCTCGTGTATTGATCACGTCCTCGACAAAATACGTATATATGGAAAAAAGAAATAAAAATTCGCTTTGCCGTACCTTTTCCGAGATGAGTACCTATACTCATGTATCTGGCTGTGCCGGTCAGGGTTTTCTTTTCTTTGTAAGGTATGTGTTTTCCCGTTTTCAGATCTATATATTCTTTGGCCAGTCCGAGATCTGTTTGTTATTAATATCTTTATTTTATCATCGTCTTTAAACAATTTATCACGTATGGTAACAACAGTGGGGCGTGCTCGGGTTTTTCCAATTGCTGGACAGGGGGAATAACGGGCAAGGACGGATATGCGTTCCAATGACATTTCTCATGTTTCTTGGGTTTAATTTTTATTACGGAATAAAAAATGACGATCTACTGAATTATCTAAAGAAAAGACATTTTTAAAATTCGATTTTTTAAAAGAATGGGAACATTTTTACTGACCTCCCGTGGAAAATGTTTTAATTTAGATCTGCTAAATCGCATCGACTTTAAATATCGTCATATACATTTATACTAACCATCCAAGATCTATAAAATCCATAGTTCTAGCAGACATATAATACATATTTTTAAAAATCTTTTGAAATTTCGGTTTTGAATCCCAATTAGACCATTTTAGTTTAGAATTACATTTGTATTCTTGGAGAAATTTGAACGTGACAGTTTTATTTTCAATTTATTCACAATACTATCTACGAGGAAAAATAAGAAAAATTACGAGGTATATAAAATAAATTTGTGATATATGTTGGTTGAAACTGGGGGACTGGATAAAAATTTAAAAATTGTATGTATTCTTAACCAAAAGAATATTAAAAAACTCAGATTAAATAAAATCGGGTCAGGGAGGGAGGAGGGGGATTATAGCACAATAATCTCCCCACCCCTTCTTCATGAGCATGCAGCACCTGGATAATAATAATGTTATTGTCGATATTGTGTAATCGACGAAAAAACCATTTATCACCTATTATGTATATACAATTGTCTTTTTGCATCGAATGCCGACCGACGACGAAGTTTTCCGGTTTAATGTCTCTGTACACTATTCCTTTTTCGTGCACGGTTTCGATCCTTTGTAACTATATAAAATAATTTTCCATAGATTCACACTGAATTATTATACGAGGTTTGCCAATGAATTTTTTGACGTCCATTTCAATAATTCGATGGTTAGAAGGCGAATTGTTGTGAACGAGAACTTTTTTCAAAACACGCTCTCCTTCGTTTACGCAATGCAAACAGCACATCGCTGTATTTCGAACATCGACAATTCTACAATTTATTATGGATTTTTGAAATTGTTGTTGTAACTACCATTTTAGAACATTAATTATCGGGTAATACTATTTTTTGTTGTATACGATTTAGAAAATGTGTTGCGAAGGTACAACATAGAAATGATTCAACGGCGGTTACTTATTAAAATCGTATTGTTAACTCTAAGTGACGCTTTATTAAAAATGTTACTTTTTCAAACTAAAAACGTACTTAAACATTTCGTGTTATAAGTTATTAACGCATATCTGTTGTCTTAAAAAACATTATCCGAACACTAAAGTTGTATCGCTCGAATACGATAAAATTGATTTTGGTGAACGTAATTAAGCAAGTAATTTTCGGCTTTCCGGAAAAATATGTATAAATTGTGTCGCTCAAAACAATTTGCATTCTAACCATCGATATTGTTATGCATATTAATACCGTCTGCAAAACTATCATTAAAATAGTTTTCCATGAAAATTTTCTGTCGCACATGTTGAACAAATCTTCTAGAGACGGGCCCAAGAGCTCCATGACCAAAGCGATGTATTGTTTTCCAGCCGGTCCGTAATAGAAAACTTTCGGTATGCCTTCTACAGTCTTCTCTTTATCTATATACAAAATAATTATGTACGCACGTACAACAATTCGAACTCGGGTCTTTGTTTTGGTTTTCGTCGTTTCATTCTCAAACAATAAATATTCGTAAAAAAAGGTTATTATCGAAACTTGGAAATTAATTTTCGATCATACGAACATACACGCACGAACAACGCGCACATAATATATATATACGTGAATTATGATATGATCCAGTGAACTGCGAGGATGGGGCAAGTCGATGAAAAAAATTAACACGGAGAAGTGAGATGAAATTAGCAATTAGCAAATCGATAATGTTGTCTCAACACAAAATTAAAAATTGAATCGAATGCACACGACGATAAAAAAATAATGTGCTCGTCTCCGGTCTGTTAACCGAACTGAACTGAATTGTGATAATCAATTGCGAAATGTTTGTACAATTCGAGTATAAACCAGTTAATTGATTAATGTTAATGTGTTTGTATTTTCTCTTCGATATATTATTAGTACGTGTAACTATGAAAATGACATAGGACCCCCTCCACCCACCACCGTTTTCCACGTTTCGGCGTAATCACTAATCAATACTATTGCGTACCTGTAGCTCCGAGAATTTTGTACATTTGATATTCGCACATGAGTTGCGGCACTTTCGCACTGCTGGGTTCCTGTAATTGCGGAAAACAATTGCACGTCATTATTATCGTACCGTAGTACTCGCATGACATTATTTAAACCTAACGGGATTAATACTGTATTTAGTATAACACGGCGGCCGTGATAATTATTTTCGAAATTGGAAACGATTGTAGTGTTTTTCTCCATACACGAATGGAAAATACACATTACAACATCAGTCCAAACGGTTTGTCAATTACAAACATTTAACGTGCCGACCAAAATTATGTTATTAATCTAGTCGTGTACTGTACTGTTTCTGTACACTGATGTATGTAATTTATAATTATAACTCGTCAACCGTATCGTGTCGGTGGGTTAATAAATTATCTAAACGTACATTTTATATTTTATAACTGATGTTGTTTTTAAGTTATTATTACGACATATTATCGACAATAATTTGTGTTATTATATATATATATGTATACTTTTCGTAATTTAACGCTAATTAATTATAAAAATCAAAACTGCGAAGTATTGTTTTAACATTTTTCAATTGATTTTCGTCCAGTTCATGAAACGAGCTAATGTGTAATGTATATATGTATATATACAATAACGAGTGAAATTGTGAATGTTCTAATTTGTAGACAAAAAATAATATTTGCAATACTGTTTTTATAGCCACGTCGTCGTTGGTGTTTATGTTTTTTCCGATCCGCACCTCTCCGAAATTTCCTTTGCCGATTCGCTTGCCGAGCTTGAAATGTGAACCGACAAGCAGGATGTTGGAATTACGGACGAGAGATTTTTGATTTTCACTATTACCTTGGCCACTACTATACTTCTGCTGTGACATCTCGAACGACCGTTCGCTATGAGATGTTTGGAATTTGAACGAGTGTATTATTGTATTTTTAAAACTGAAACCGAATTAATTTTTATTTTTAATAAACAATGTGCGACGAGATTATACACTCGAAAAATCATATTGTTGCTAGTGATACGCCAAACACGAAATCATTGACATTCTCAAAATTGATTTTTTTCAAGTTTTCATAATGTGGTTTGTACGAATGGCTGGCAAAAAACGTCAGATGTCCCGAAGTATTATTTTTGTAGTCGTTGTTCAAAAGGAAAACGAAATTCGATTTGTTACGCGTCGACGACTTGGCCGCCATTTTTTTTTTTCTGCAATTCGTCGGTAGTGTCTTTCCGCGCGTTTAGGAGACTATTGTGAACGTCGAAACGCACATATCGAATAAAACCAAAAATAAAACGGTTCGCTGCCGAAAACACATCGTTGTATACATAACCGATTCGCTTCGCACAGAACCCAAAACATTGTTATTAAATGCAAAAAAATTATCCGTTTTATCGTTTCGAATAGTTTGCGACATCCGGGGGAATCTTTCGGCAAAACGTAATCGAGACCGTAAGGGCTTTGACGGAGCAGACGAACGACGGCGCATTCCCGAACATTGGACGGAGCCGTTCGCCTCGGGCTAACTGCGCGACGTTTTTTTAACTGTAAAACATTGTTTGACGATCGGCCGCGGTGAAGTGTCGCGCCGCTCGGTTTTAGGTAATCATAAAAAAAAAAACAAAAAACAACCACAACGAACAATTTCATTTTGCGCCCGTTATAATATAAAAATGCGTCCGATAACGTTTCCGTCACGGGTCGGCGGCGGCTGCGAACCACCGGGCGAACCGTTCGTGCAGGCCGCCGCCGTCGCCGGACGACAGCCGATCGCGTTCCTCGTCCGCGTCGATCAGCTCTCTCTCCAGACGGTACACGTCGGCCAGCAAAACGGCCGTGGCGGGTATCGCGGCGCACGACAGCGACGACGACCCGACCGTGGCCGCCGTCCCTTCCACGGCCGCCGTGGTCAGGGCCACGCGCCTCAACAGCGCCGCGTAACGCGTCTCCACCGCCTTCCGGTGGCCGGCCGGCACCCGGTCCCGGGTCAGCGACTTGACGGACCTCAACGCGGACACGCGCATCCGCGCCAAAGCGCCGCGCACCCTGTTCAACGATCCGCCCGTCGGCCGCGTCCCCGAACAGGAACTGCCGTCGGCCGTCTCGCCGCGGGCCGCGGTTGTCGTACGCGGTCGTCCGCGTCTGTCGCGCGGCGGTGACATCGTGTCTGGTGAGCTCGCCGGCACGAGCTCTCTACGCGTTCGCGAATTATCGATCGTTATTAATTGTTGTTATTTCGCGGTTGGATGTGTGTTACCGTAACCATCGACGAACCGCAACAAACGTGTATTTCCACTAACGGCATTTTTTTTCGTCGTTCCGAATGTTCGTCCGTTGTGACGGGACGCAGCTGCTATCCGGGTTTCTTTACTCGGACATTTCAGAAAGCCGAAGTACCGCGTAGCCTCACAAGTTTTTATACACTTTTGTATCACAAAACGGGTGTTCGTTGGAAATAAACGCGCTATTTACAATATCAAAAAAATATGGTTATAAAGAACAATCATTAATTCGTTGCATGTTTTCTTTTGTTTTCAAAATAAAACATTTTTGGACATTTTTTCGCATCACGATTCTGATTAATTTAGTGTACAAAATATTTCCTAGGTGTCGAAATTTGTTCATCCGACAGCCCAGTTGCGCATCATTTACCGTAATTTTGTTAATAATATTCAATTAAAACGCATAGTAATAAAACGATAATAAAAAAATAAAATACTTAGGTGTAAATAATCGTTTAATATCGACAAAATCGATGTCCAAATCCTTATTGATTTATTATGTTTGTGTACAACTGAAATAAAATAAATAAAATAAAATACGTTCCTTTTACGTTTTATTAACGGACGTTTAAACCGGCCTTGTAATGTTGTGTACTCGGCGCTCGAAACGACCCGACCAAAAGGACTCCGGTTCCGTTTAATAACCAAAAAAAAAAAAACAAAAACAAAACACACGTCTTGTGCGGACGGCGTAATTGTTTCGTCCATGACGCGCCAGCGGCGGGAATCGTTTTTCGGGTCGGGTTTTCGGAATGAAAACACCGATTTTTCAACATTCCAATGCGTCGTACGTCGAACGGGAACGCTCCGGCGGGATTCGACGGGTTTTTAATTCGTAGGAACGTTATGTTTACGACGGAATTGTTTGTGACATAAAAATAAAATATTTCCCCCGATCGTTATCGGCAACGTGAACGCTTTTATTATGTCGCCGTAGTACGTTCACGGCCCTCGTCCGTGTTATTATTACGTTTATCTTGTTTACGGTCGTTATTGTGTTATACGATTTGTAATTACGGCCGCGATCGTACACCTGTCCCGGGGGGGAATTTTGAGGTAAATATAAACGATTGTTGGTGTACGCACGGCGTGTTCGATTCATTTTCCTTTACTTCGTTGCCCGCAAAACGGTAAAATCGTATGTACGTTTTTCGTCGTGTGTGCATTCCGAAACTCTTTCGACGGTTTTCTGTGTTTTTTTTTTTTTTTTCAAAAGCGTTTAAATTTTCATTCACCAACGAATAATACACGGGCCAGTTGGTTGTCGAGAGTTGAACCGTCTCCCGAGATCGTTTTCCCAATACGGTAAGTAATCTATCGTTGCTTTCAATTTCAAAACAACAATAATACAATAAAACAGCGAGTTCTGGTAAACACCGTCCACGCGAAAAATTGCAGGAACCGATGGAACACGTCGTCGACGCATTCGATTTGCATCAGATCGAAATTTCTTGTTTTTTTTTTTCGATTTTAATCTCATGAATAATAATAATAATTCGATACGTTTGAAGTGTCTACTTCTAATCGTCTGTTGTATAATCTTACGCGTACGAAGGAGGGGAAAAAATGTACAAACGAACGAAATTTGGAATTTTTAGCCCCGAAGACCACTGCAGACGTTCGCATGAAATGACGAAATGTTTTCCCGTTAACACGGACAATTGTTTTACTAAACATTTACAGCGTGAAAAGCGCTTTTGTGTGGAACCGCGTGAACGGCAGCAGAATTTAATGTTAGTTTTACTGTTCAAAACAAACATTGGAGTTATAATTTTTCGTTAAACGTCTACGGATAAAATATTTCAACTAATTTAATTTTGTACCGCCCAACGGAGTAAAACGTTAATACTTGTAAAACGGGTTCATTTCACGAGCAACGTAATTAGAATTTTAAATCAAATCGACAAACGAATAAATAATTTGGTTTTACTACGTTTGTGAACGATTGCTATTTGAATAAATCATAAATGATAATTGATGTACAAAACATAATACAGCCGTTATGCAAGCGTATAAAATCACGCATTTTTATACATTGGTACGCAAACCCGACGCTTTTATTATTATTATCGTATTTTCTTTCAATACGATGTGATATTAATTAATAAAGAGAATCGTCTTGCAAACCAGCTGCGGCGGCTGCGGCGGCGGCGGCGGCGGCGGCGACGACGACGACGACGACACGCATTCGATCGTGTCCGGTCGGTGTTCATCGGCACCGCTACGACCGTTACGTTTTGTTTGCGTGTCGAACGCACCGTAACGCAACGTTATCCGCACCGCTACCACCACCACGGTCGCCGTCGCAAAATTCGTTTCTATCTGTCCGTCGTCCCTTTGTGTGCCGTCGTTTGCTCTACCTACTGAATCTCGTCATTACTGATTGTCGAACTCGTTTTTGTCCGTGCCCGTCACCGTTCGCCGCGTTCAATGTAAATCCGTTGGCTATTACGATTTACCGTCGTGTTGTTGTGTCCGGTCACGGCGCTCTGTGGCCTGCGTTCCGTTTACCAGCGACCGTCGCAATACTAGTGATAACGTTTACGCGTTCGCCGCCGCCGCCGTCGTTGTCGTCGTCGCCGTGTGTTGTGCGTTTGACGCCATCTGTTGCTGTCCGTCGACCGCCCGTTACTCAATCGGCCCATTGTCGATTGTAAATATCCGAGTCTTTTTCCGAGTCAAATTGAATAGAAAAAAATACGTCGAAGGTACCAGAGTAAGTATTTATTTTTTCCCGTCGTGTGTGTCTGTAGAGTCCTAGCGTTTGCAGATTAATAACGTTTGCCGACGTAAATCACGTTCTTCGTCTCGTATTTGGAATGTGTCTGTCTGTTTGAGTCGGAATGACGCCGATTTCTCTCGTGTCGAGCAAAGATAAATTTGTTTGTAGTGTGCAGTCAACCCTGGTAATTGTTACTTAGTACAACGAGCAGTATTAACTAGTTCGTACATATGACAATGTATAGACAAAATAATTCTTGTAAATAGCATTGTTTATCCTCTCAGATATGTACTAAATATAAATCGTACTTAATACTGTGTCCTATTCAAAATGTTATTTTTAGTTTGGTACTTAGTATAATTTTGATTTCGGAATTAGGTACTATTAAATTATAGATTCATTATTAATTGCACGAATAACTACTTACCATGTTTTTTTATTGTAATTGTATTATAGTATTTTCATACCGATAATTTTTGATTTATATATTTATATGTATACGAGGTCTGTCCAAAAAGTACCAGGACAAATATTATTACAACTAATCTAGACACGATAACGCTTTGAATTATGAATATATATATTCTTCGCGTATTAGTGAACATTTTCATCTCATCTCATCTCAGTTTAATTTTACACATAGTTGAATCGAGTCAGTTTGTTTCGTTTGGCATTTTAGATATGTCCAAAATTAATAGACAACAATTTGTCAAGACCTCAAAAATCACTGCTGATTCTAATTTCATGAAAAATATCACAGTCTTGTCATGTGATGTTTTTTATGAAATTAGGATTTTTGAGGTCTTGACAAATCGTTGTTTATTAATTTCGGATATGTCACAAATGCCAAACGAAACAAACCGACTCGATTCAACTATGTGTAAAATTAAACTGAGATGAGATAGCGACTTCGGGTTTTGTTTAAAATGTTCACTAATACGCAGAGAATATATATATTCATAATTCAAAACGTTATCGTTTCTAGATTAGTTATAAAAATATTTGTCCAGATACTTTTTGAACAGACCTCGTATCTGTATATTTAAAGTTTTTGTAAAAGTTATAATTTTTGAAATGTGCACAACTTGACAGAAATGACATGGTTACTTACTTATAATAAAATGTAATTTCTTTTAATAAGGTACTTAGGTAGTCGTGTGTAGTGATGCACATTCATATCAATATTGAAAATAATACACTGTGATTTAGGTATATTTTATAATTTATTGAAAAATAATAATTTTGTAAATAACTATGATAACATTAAACTGAAATTATTAATTTATTTGTGTAGCATATTAAATAACAACATTATTTAATTTAAGAGTTTACAATTTTTCATTAGATAAATATACAAAAATATACAAAATAAAAAATTATTTTTTTAAAAAAATATACAGTTAAAAAATATACAAAGTAAATTTGTTTATATGAAATTATTTATGCATCACTACTAATTTATGATTTTATTTATTTTTTAAACTAATTATTTAAAAAAAGTTTTGGTCTTATAATAATTAATATATATGTATGTTATGGTTAATAACTGAGATTAGGCAAACTTCACTTTAGTTTCTTAATCCAGTTGTGTTAATTAATATCAGCGATTTGACAAGATCTAATTTGAGTGATTAAGAAATGATAATTATTTTTGTATCTATCAAAAATTGATATTGTTGCATGATATCAAATGATATATTTTTATTAATATAAAGTGGTGCTTGCATTGAATAATAAGACAGATGATTTCAGTTCAATTGAATTTTTTTTTAGTTATTTAGAAATAAAATTTTCTTGATAGACATTATCTATAAATTGAAGTAGTATCATTTTTATTTATCGCTATAATTTTTTGTTTTATAACATATTTTTATTTATATGTAAATATATCCATTATAGATTTTAAATATTAGTTTATCTATTATTGGTTATTAATTATTATTTATGTATTCATTGATAAAAAAATTTGTAATTCATTTTTTTTTTTACTTTTTTTTATGAGTGGATTTATAATGATGTGTGAGTTACAATTTATTCATACATTATTTAGTGCCATTTGCTAAATTGAATCAAAACATCTAAATAAAATTCATAACATTAATGTCAATACATTTAAAATGAATATTGTAAAATATGGGGGAAAAAAGCGACTGTTGAAAAGTGTTGATTGAAAATCTCAGATCAAATATAAGAAGCAAATACCTATATTTTCAAGAGAAAAAAAAATCAGCTGAGAATCATATATCATTTGTAATATAATACATTTATAATCAACACTATTCAATGTGTAACAATTCAAACTTGCAATTAATCGTTCAAACATATAATGATTTTTTAAAAAATGTTCATATACAAATAAAACTGTCTATGATCATTTATGAAATTTGCATTCTATGGTAGCAGAAAATCACTTTGTGTGTTTTATTCAGATTTAAGATGATTCATAAAAATGTGTGGCTTATTTATTATATTGGCTGATTGAAGAAATTGGAAGGTATATTCCAAAATTAGATGAACTATTTACAAGTATTTTAAATTCCGTGACTACTTAAATTAATAACTAATTGGTAAACACAACATTGGAGAAATATACATATCAATTTATTATTGTGAATAAAAGTTACTAAAAAAAAATTACAACTATAGTGTGAATTGGATGAAAATGATGTGTTTAATATACTTTTGGATGTTTGGAAAATATTAAATGGAGAATATACATTTGACACGATGCTGATATTTTTTATCTAAAATACATTCCAGTGACATCTGAGATTGTTGAACAAGGATATCGGCTAACCAACATTGTTTATTGTTTATTTGTATTCAAGAATTATATAATAAGAAAATTCTATTCCTCCTGATATTGTTAATATTGAAGAAAATTCTAGTTATCCTTATAGTTGAAATACAAGTTGAAAAAAACAATGATGTTGATCATGTTGAACAAAACTTTAGTAAACTGAGCGATTAAAAGTTTGATAATAAAGAAAATTCTGATCTACTTGATGATTTGAACTTTGAAGAAAACTAATAATCTCCTTAGTTAATTATCACCATAATGACAAATTAAATGTATTTTATTATAAATAATAGTATAAAATAATAATAATAATGTAATATTTCAACAGTTTTAAAAGGTTAAAGTTAAAAATCTTTTACTTTTGAAAACGTACTATTGTAACATTGTAAATTGATATATTTTAATTAGTTAATTTATATTATATATTTATATTTAAATTATATAAATCATGAAATTGGTCAATTTATATCAAATAATTACAAGATGTGACTTTTTTTTGTGAATCTGTTTATATAATTCTTGATATTGAGTTTTAGATCTATTTGTTATTAGTTTAGAATTATTGTTATCTAATTCAGAAAGCTGATATATACTTCAATGGTTATAAAACAGTATTTAGCTGTTTAAATGTTAACAATTCATAATGGTAAACAATCTAATTATAAATGGTTAGTAATTAAATGTTTTTTTTTTCAAATAAAATCCTAGTATCTCATATAAATGTTCTTGTGGAATTTGTGATCATGGGTAGTTAATTATGTTCATTTATGTTAATTAAAAACAGATAGTATTATGATATACAAGGATGTATTTATATACATAAGTAAGAAATTTGTGGTTAGATATGTATTTAAAACAATAGTGAAATAAAACAAAATACAGTGTTTAGATAATTAAGCAGTTATATATTACTACAAATCAGATTCTGTTAAAATATGCAATTAAATTACCTAAAATATTTTTTATAATGTTCACGAAAATTACTAAATATGCTTATGTCATCTATAAATATGAAAATATTGAAAAATATCAAGAACTCATATTTAAATGATTTTACAATTAATATATGTCAGGATGTCATGGTATATTGTATAATAGTATAGAATGATATAGATTTACATGCATACATTTTATGTAATATATTCTTTGTACAATACTGAATTATATATTATTAAATTTGTATACAATAGTTAGTAATTTACCATACCTTTTTTATTTGTTTTAGACATCCGGAAATTCCTGTAAGATGGAGTCTGAAAATGTCAAAAATATATCTTTATTTTCCACTACAAATGAAGATGAACAGCCTTTGTCAGATAATGACTCAACAGTTTCTGTTAACAATGAAGGTGCCTTAATTATAGACATGGATTCTAATAATGAAAAAATGAACAATGTTGTAGAGTTCCCAAGCCAAACTAAAAATGATTCGGAAGTTATTTATATTTCTGACTATGAATACGATTCTGATTATGAATATAGAAGGAAAACTAAAAGACCAGGTCCTAAGTCAAAGACCAGATACAAGCTTTCTCAAGATGAAAAAACCAAGGTAACAGCTAGGTATGGTGGCAAAAAATCGAAATTAGACAAAGAGTGTGCTGATAACGAAAAAAAGAATGATAATTTTCTTTTTCCTTCAATTAAAGTTGAAATTATTAAAGATCCTTCTGACTATTTTGCTAAAGAAGAAGCAAGAAGATTAGCGCGTTTAGGGGAAAACATTTCTGATCAACATGGTGTGAATAATAAAGACATTATTTCTGTTGGAAATTCAAATCAAATGGGGAAATATGATAACAAAGAAAAAGGCACTTTTAAAAAGATTGTTAAAAAAAAAACCAAAACAAATCGTGAAAAAACTTTGGTTGCAAAAAATAAAAAAGTTAAAGAAAGTTCTTCTACACCACTGGGTACCGATCCGAAAGCAGATTTAGGAAACAGTCTTGCTATATCATTGAAGGAAAAAAAAAAATAGTGAAAATCAGCAAGCCTACATCTCTAGGTGCAGACATTTGTCTGGAAGCAGATCTTAAGAAAAGTGCCATTGAAGAATGTAAAAAGCAAAAATAATTTATAAAAAACAAACTATTTAAAAAATTGTTAACTCAAAAAAAAAAAAGTTTATTATGTAATTTATGTATGAAATATGTATCTATACAAAAAATTTGACTGAAAACGCAATGTTTTTCCTATTATCAATTTTTAACAATACAAGTTTAATTTAGTTGTATAATTAATTTTTAAAGATTTTCTTTTTAATTTCAGTTTTTTATGCTGTACGTTTTTTTTCTAAATGATAACCGAAGAATATTATTTAAAAAAAAAAAAAATTAAATAATAATATTAAAAAAAGTGATTGTTTATTTTAAAAGCCTAACTTTTTTCACATTTATACAAATAATTTAATTTTACATTGAAATTACTTACCTAATTTATATTTATGGTTAATTTTACTTAATTTGCAGCTAACAGTTAAACTACTTATAAATATATTAATGACTTAATGTGCAAAAATTACAGGAATAATATTCAAGAAATGATGGAGTATGTTTTTTGCTGGTTTTTGGAATGCTCTTAGTTCTATTTTTTATTAAACATTGTTAAATAATTTGTAATAAAAATTCTCCTTATATATATCAACATATCATATAGGTTAAGTATTTTATTGCTATAATGAATTGTACATCTTTTTTATGTAATTCTTTTTATGATTCAAGTAGATTTATTTATATACACTTAAACAACAAAAGTTTTAGTATTTTGGTTTGTATTAAATATTTTCATTCACAAGTATTCAAACAGGTTAAATACAAATACTATTGAACACCTACTTATATTTTTGCCCTCATTCCCCTTTAGATTTTTCAACTTCCATAACTAATATACCTGAAAAACTTAATATTTTATACGAGTTTATTGAAAATGATTGCATTATGAATACAAGTATTATTTATGTTTGTAGAATATATATGAATAGTAAATTTGATTTTAAAATGTAAAAATAAATAAGTTATTTCTATAAGTCGTTTAAAATATATTTTCTATTTGCCTCAATTGGGATGGTATTCGATGATACTCTATTTATAGAATGTTTATATTATAAATTTGATAATTTCATTTGGTTTATTCAAGAAATTTTTCAAAAGAATATGTACTAAAATGTGGTAAACACTAGGAATCATCAAAATGATGGGTTAATTATCCTTATAAAAGTTAAAAAAATGACAAAATATGCATCATAATTATATTTAGCCTAAGGAATATTTTGTTATGCTAAATCGTATTGTTAAAATGGTAGGCCAATAACATTGATACCACCAAAATAGATCATACATTTTTAAATACCATTTTCGTTTGCCTATGACTTTGTATGAACGAATAATAATGAATATGAGTCACGACTTTGAGTTCAATAAAAAAATAATAAATATTTAACACTATTACTCTATTTTTATATAATTATTGTTGAGGCGAAATCAATTCACCTACATACCTACCTAAACGTATGATAATAATACTACGTCTCGAAATACCTGTGTATTTGATGTGAATCATCCGTGCCTAGACTAAAGTGTGACTGGTGACTTTTCGAATTGTGTACGAAACAAACACCAGACTTATTGGTGATGATTTAGCTGTTACTGACGGGAACCAATTTGAAATGAAGAAATATTTGTTTAAACAGAACAGAACCAAAAGTGCTATTACTTGGTGATAAATCTATTTCATCAATTGTTACAAATAATTTGAAAATAAACCTTTATTAATTTTTTAAATAAAAATTAAAAGTTTTGTGAATAGTTAAAAGTTGAAACCAGATTTCAGTCAATACAACATTTAATTTTTGTTTATATCTTTGATTCAAATAGATTTAATTTCGTACATGAAAAAATGAAGTTTTCATTAAAAAATATAAAAGAAAGTAGATAAGTAAGTAGGTATCTAAAACACGATTTGTCAATAATATATAATTACGATTTAATAAAAACAATTTTCATGACAAAATTCACACGAAGGTAAAATTAATCTACACGATTTCGACTTAAATCGAACGGTTTTATTTATTCATTATTATTATATTAATATCGTACTTTCGTACATATAATAAATAAATATCCTAAATAAAAGTAGGTACGTTGTATTAATTACTAGTAATTTTTCGTAACATAAACAAATCGAAATATGTTATCAGTACTCGGCGCGACAAACGTTATCACTTATCCATTGACCGCCGTCGACGGTGAAAACATCATTATCAGCGTAAGTCTACCACGACCACGGTCCGTGCGAACATATCCACGGTCGCGATGAAAAATCTTTATCCATTATCAGTAGCTCGCGGCCATCGTTTTTATCGCTTCGTGTAATATTTGCCAAATTCACCAAACGTTTTGTTTTGTCTCGTGCGTAGCACGTTCGTCGTCGTCGGGATTTCATCAGGTTTCTACCGGTCGTCGCCGGTCGAACGTGAAAACGGTCTAGAGGGTGCACGCTCGTACTCCGAACAGCGTCCGTCCCGAGAGTAGGTACCCGGAGCGCGACTAACGCACACGAGAGACGTTATTTGGGCAGCCCACCATGGAAGCGTTGATTCCAGTCATCAACCGTTTGCAAGACGTCTTCAACACTGTAGGCTACGACGCCATACAGCTGCCGCAGATCGTCGTTGTTGGATCGCAGGTGTGTAGTCGTTGCCGTCGACATTATTACAACAGTGGGTGTATTAGCGTACGGCGTACCGTCGTCATCGTAATGTATTGATATTATGATTTACGATCAGATATCGTCGATGAACTGTTAAAATGATGAGCTGTGAAAGTTTGATCACAGCGTCTAGGCTTGCCGTATCAAAACGTTTTCGTTCGTTCAGTATACTCTTGTTAAGTATATTGAAATCTTCAACTTCATCATAAATTAATTAGATCATAATTAATTTCTTATCTTTGCTCATTACACTGTGTAATTACACAGTGTGTTTCATACCTACCTCCTACCTTTGCAGTAACAATAAAAATCTTAGCTGAAGGGTCATAGTGTTTCCTAGTACGACAAATTTTTACTTACATTAATCTAGAAAAGATACTTCTTTTCTTTATTTTTATTTATTTCTAATATTTAAGTATTACGTATTTAAGTTTAAAATTAATAACACATTTTACAGGTATAATATACAAGTATATTGCTGCCATAAGTTATTAGATATTTTGATTTTTCTTTTACTAATCAAATATTTATACACGTTTAAAAAAAAAACAATTTAGATTAAACACTAAGGTTATTACTAGGTATAACATAATTATTCTTTATTTTAAAACTAAATTGTTTTATATTAGTTATAATAGATAAATATTAATATATCTTTATTAATTTAAGAAATTTAAATGTTTAATGAAAAATAATTATTAAATTTACCCATAATTTTTTTATATTAACATTAAATTTTGGTTTTACAAAAATAACATTTGTTTAATAAAAATATATTTTAAAATATATTATATATTAAAAAATAAATAAATATATTTATTTATTTGAATATATATATTTTTATTTTATTAACGAGTATTAACTTATAGTTTTTATTTTATTTCTATTCATTAATTCTTTTATTTCTATTCTTTTTTGTTTTTTTTTGTATATCCTTTTTACTCTTTATTTCTTTTCTCTTTTATTTTCACTACTTTATTATTTGTTTAATATTTAATATATATTTATATATATGATACATGTATTAATAATTAATAAAAAAAAAAATTAAACCATTGAATAGATAATTTGTTATTATTATTATATAACAAAATATTTTTAATTTGACATTCGTATTTTTTAAATACCTATATTTAATATCAATTATTGTATTAATATCATTTATTTTATAAATATCTAAACATAAAATACAATTTTTTTTTAGAGTTCCGGTAAAAGTTCAGTAATTGAAAGTATTGTTGGAAGATCTTTTTTACCAAGAGGCATTGGAATTGTTACAAGATGTCCTTTAATTCTTCAGCTAGTCAACTGTCCTTTAAGTGATAAAGAACATAGAAGCGCGGAAAATGGTATTAGTAGTACTTTTTATATACCTATTAATATTTAATTTATATTTTATAGGCAATAGAGCAATAATATTGAATAAATAAAATATTTTTATCAAAATAATATTGATTTTCAGAAATACTCTTAATAATTATTATTGTTTTTTATTTATAGGTACGGTAAACTTGGAGGAATGGGGTGAATTTTTACATTGTAAAAATAAAGTTTTTAAAGACTTTAATGAAATACGAGAAGAAATTCAATCCGAAACTAATAAGGTTGCTGGTCATAATAAAGGAATTTGTCCAGAGCCTATAAGTTTAAAAATATATTCCATTCATGTGTTAAATTTATCACTCGTGGACTTGCCTGGAATAACTAAAGTATATAATTTATTTAATTAGCGTCTAATATATAAACTGATTGATTGAGTGTTTTTAATATTATTGACTTTTAAAATGTAGGTTCCTGTAGGTGATCAACCAGAAGACATTGAAATTCAAGTGAAAAATTTAATCATAAAGTATATTCAAAATCCTAACTCGATAATTTTAGCAGTAAGTACTGCTAATACAGATATGTCGACTAGTGAAAGTTTGAAATTGTCAAAAGAAGTAGATCCCGAAGGAAAGAGAACTCTAGCTGTGGTCACTAAACTAGATCTGATGGATGCTGGTAATATATTTTATTTTATTATTTTTGGTTTTGTTTTTTCAATAATTTGATTTTTCCATAGGTACTGATGCAGTTGATATACTATGTGGTCGTGTGATTCCTGTTAAGCTTGGAATAATTGGAGTTGTAAATCGATCACAACAAGATATAAATGATAACAAAGTATGTATTTGAATAAATAAATATTTTTCAATATTTCATGTTTTTTTTTTCAGTCCATTGCCAATGCTCTTAAAGACGAATCATACTTTTTGCAAAGGAAATATCCTTCATTGGCTAATCGAAATGGTACTCCATACTTGACCAAAACACTTAACAGACTGCTAATGCACCACATTCGGGATTGTTTACCTAACTTAAAAGTAAATGCAAAGATAAATTATTGTTATGTAATTTTTGACTACTTTTATTGGGATAACCTATGCTTAATAGATTGAAAATTGTATGTAAAAACATTGCAAATTTTGCTAGAAATTAATTTATTAGTTAATAATTCATAATGTTAAGTATTTGTATACTTGAATTGGTTACTATACAATTTTATAAATGTGTAAATAACTAGGCTGTAAATCCAATGAAAAAATAATGCAATTTCATAATTTTTTAACCTTAATGATTATACCAACATATTTTGTTTTTATTTTTACATGTTTTACTAATATTTATCAGTTTCTAGATTTTTGTCCAAAAAGTTGACCACAAAATTATGTACACATTAATTTTAACATATATGTATTTAAATGTACATATCTATTCTTTCGGGGTTTAAGTTTTTCATAATGTATTGAACAAAATTAAATCTGCTGAAAAATAGGAAAATATAATTTCTTAAATATGGTCATAAGAATATCCAGACTAGGGTTATTAATGTATTAATGTTATTTATCTCGATAAAAATTGGTTTTAACATTTTTTTATTCTTAATTGTTTTTTGGCGTATAGCATTATGTTAATAACAAATTTTACTTTTAAAATTTTTGTTGGAAATATTTATGATGAATGTTTCTAATAACCTTTTAGTCTGGACATTGTTTTGTAAATGACAAAAAGATAAAAACAAATAATGTATTAAGTATATTATTTGTTGGTTCTTATTATAGATAATATTCATTATGTTATTAATTAATAACAGCTTTACATTTAATTTAACATAAATTGGTATTAAAGATGTATTAGTACATGTAATACTACATGCCATTTCATTTGAATTGAATATTATTGGTACTTTTTATTGTTTTGTTTAATTTTATGATAAAATATATTTATGGCTGCCTTTATAAAAGAGTTTGAGTCATTGAGAATTTGAGTCTGGTTGTTATCTGTATTATCTTACTTAATGCTCTGAAAACTACTCATAACTGATGAATATATGTTTATAGACAAGAGTGAATGTAATGGTTTCACAATTTCAATCGCTTTTGTATTCATTTGGAGAAGATGTAACAGACAAGAGCCAAACACTATTGCAAATCATTACAAAATTTGCTGCAGCATATTGTTCAACAATAGATGGCACTTCCAAGAATATTGAAACAACTGAACTGTAATTAAATTTAAAATTTTATTTTACTTATGTATACTAAGAAAATTATTTTATTTATAGATGCGGTGGTGCTCGAATATGTTATATATTTCATGAGACATTTGGCAAGGTATTGGATTCCATTCATCCACTTACTGGTTTGTCCAAAATGGACGTTTTGACTGCTATAAGAAATGCAACAGGCCCAAGACCAGCGTTGTTTGTTCCTGAAGTTTCTTTTGAATTGTTAGTGAAGAGGCAAATACGCCGACTAGAGGAACCATCCTTGCGTTGTGTAGAACTTGTACACGAGGAAATGCAGCGTATGATACAACACTGTGGCATTGAGTCTCAACAGGAAATGATCAGGTTCCCTAAGCTTCATGAAAATATTGTAGATGTTGTGACACAGTTACTGCGAAGACGATTACCCACAACGAATAAGATGGTAAATTTCGAAACAGCAACAACAAATATTATTAAATAAAATTAATTTTGTAATGTTGGGATAAATACTCGTAGGTTGAAAATTTGGTAGCTATTGAACTGGCATACATCAATACTAAACATCCTGATTTTCATAAAGATGCTGAACTTGTCTCTTTAATGATGAAAAGCGCTGAAGAAGATGAATTTTCAAGACAACGTATGTTAAGGAGATACAATAATTCGGTAAATGGATGTGATAGAGATGTAAGTAATAATAATAATAGTAGTTCTGTAATTGCAAAAAAATTTAATAATAAGTTAAGTGCTATTAAAATTCAATCACTATATTTAATCGTTAATGCCTGAATTTGATTTTTTTTTTTGAAAATTAAGTTTTAAATTAACTTCCTACGATATATATTATTTATCAATTTTAAAATTTTGGCTGTTTTGACAAGTTGACTGGCCGTATTTCGATGAAAATTTCTTGTGAATATTTACTTCTATAGGTAAACTATTACTATTGTTGATGGCATAATCCATTTCTATGTAGAATAAAATGAAATATATTTGTCATTTTTATGTTTTATCTTTTAATTCTATAATGAATGGTTAAAAACACTTATCCAAAATATATATGTTGACAATTTATCAGTTTTTTGCAATTTTATGAAAATTTTCTTTAATTTTTCTTAACGTTGAGATAATGAAAACTGTATATAAGTTTAACAGAGTCCAACTCTCTACATAAAAAAGTATTTACAATTAAAATTAAAAAAACCATTATTTTTAAAATAAACATTTTATTTTTTGCTTTGTCCCCAATATATAATGTATTTTATTATTTATATATTTATTTAATAAAGTTTGTCAACTTTTCAATGCATTAACAATTACATTTTTAGAGAACACAATTATAACGTTCAGATAGTTTAATAGTCAATCAATTATTGATTCACTTTCAATCATTTTTTATTACGAAATATTTTTTATTGGCTTAATTTGTGCAGTTTGACATTTAACATTTTTAAATTATTATCTAACTTATACAATTAGTTATCAAACCTTATAATAACATTAAATACACATATGTATATATTGTAATAAGTATTTTGTGTTTTGAAGAGTGTTACCAGCACGGGATCAATGAAAAAAACACCAAAACAACAGCAGGCAGACATGAGTAGTGAAGTTAATTCCGTTGAATCTTCACCAGCTACTACACCAGTGCACCTAGTAAAAAACGATATTTCATCTACAGCTGTAGTCAGCAATTTCAACAGTATGGATTTGCAAAGTCCAACTAACAGAAATTTGTCTGAGAAAGAATTACGCGATTGTGATGTAATTGGTAGGAATGTTTGTTTTTTCTCACAACAACAATTATTAGCTCAACATAAGGTGTTAATTTTGATTTTATTTCTTCCTCTGTTTTACAGAACGATTAATCAAATCGTATTTCTACATTGTGAGGAAATCGATCCAAGACAGTGTTCCCAAGGCTATAATGCACTTTTTAGTCAATTTTGTGAAGAACAATTTGCAGTCTGAACTAGTTACACATTTATACAAATCCGAACAAGTTTCTGAGTTGCTCAACGAATCTGAACATATAAGTAAACGTAGGAAAGATGCGATTGACATGCTTAAGGTATGTTGCATGAGCAGGGAAAGTCAATATTAATGGTGCCAAATATTGTTAAAGTGTGGGCTATAGATGGAATTTTAATGGTTGTTTTTTTTGTTTGTTTTATTTTTCAATAGGCCTTGCAGAACGCCAATCACATCATAAGTGAAATTCGTGAGGTACATGTCTGGTGAACTTAGCTAGCCGAAGAAGCTATGCGTAGTGAATAGTTTTTAAATTAATCCTTGATCTGTACATCAATACAAGTCCTTAATTATTATTATTATTATTATTATTATTATTATAAATTATAAACAATGGACTACAATGTCTAAGTGCGTTAAACAGTTCCATTAGCATTTACATGATTCTGACTAATGATAAATGCATTAGTTATGTAAGTTATATTATCTATGATAAATATAAAAACGCTCTGCTTCATCGTGTACATTACACAATAAAAAAAATCAGTGAGCAACTATCCAATACACTGTAGTTCTAATTTTTATTTTTTATCAATAAATATCCATGGCATTATTTATTTTCATTTGTCATTGAGTTCGACTTTTAATATTTCAGTTTTATAATTTATAATTAGTACTGTACAATTATTTCAAAATGTTTTAACTGATTATGATTTTTTATTGATATTTCATCAACGAAACTGCCATAATTATACTGAAAAATCATCGTTAAAAAGTTTTGCATTTTATTCATACATGTTTGAAACTTCATTAAACTAGTGTAACATTGTCAGTTAGTGTAATGCGCAATTCCTTTTTTTATTTTAATAAATGGGTTACTGTTCACATTAGTTTAAATTTATAAAAAGGCTGTAGAACACACTTTTTTGAAAATAATTTTTTTAGTAGTTATTAGTTTTAAAACATTTTCTCTTTTTTATAATTATCAATCAATGTCTGGATAACTATATATTATATGCGACAGTTTATTATTTCAATTTGTTGTTTTTTATATTTTTTATAGTCTCAATTATAAGTTAACAAGCGACTTGTAATCCATTAGTATAAGATATTTTTGTTTTTATGGGTTAATTTATTATCTCCGGATATTTAAAGTGTACAGTGTACAGTGTATACAGGTATACATATAGTTAATATATAATTATAATAAGTAATATATTGATGAAAAAAATATTTCCACGATGAAAGGTCTTACTAAGACAACATATAAAAAAGTCTGTTTAAAATTTTAAAACGTCTTTAAAGAAAATTGATTGAAATGACAGAGAATTACTTGAAGATACCAATAACCTGATTTTTTATAAGTATGCTTCAATCATATCGGTTAATTTACAGAGATAATTTTCTGTGTATATAAATCTACTGATCTACTTGATTGTTCAATCTAACTCTGGTAAAAATATTTTAATCAGTATTATAATGTGAAAAATTAAATCAATCTGTTTGTAAGAAGAAAACATTAAAACAAAGGATTTCCAGAAAACTGGTCATTTCGTGCTCTTATATTTTGTATATAAAAATATAATATACAATTGTGTGAATATATCTTTTTTGATATGAACATGTATTTTGGCAGGCGGTTAGTTAAACACTTGCAATAGAGATTTTGGTCACGTTTTCATTTCATACTTTGGTCATTGTAAACCACTGTTCAATATTACTGATGTACCTGATTATATGTTTTACGCTAAAAGACATATTTGTGATCCAATGTCTTTCTCAGTAGGAAGAAATTGGTGTGCGTTTTTTTTCACCGCTGTAATTTACAAAATGTAATTTTAGTTTTAATACAAATGCATTTTTTATCATCTCCACTGTTATCAAATATCTTACAAGCAAAATAAGATCAGGTTAGGAATAATCAATATATTCACTGCTTTCTTATGATTTACGGCTGTATTGAAATATTATTTTACATATATATATTCTTATTCTACTTACCTCCAGAAGTCGATTCTATTTTGCAAAACTAAATTTGGTCGTTTTGCTGAAATGCAATGCCACTTTGAGCGCGAGCATCTCCTTTCTGATTCTGAACACTATACTTACTATGCGCTGGAGGGCCACGTATAAACTGGCTTCTAGGAGCAGGTATGACAGGGGGACCTGAAGAATAGTGGTTTTGGACTCTAGGAACATCCCTTTAGTCAACTTGACAGAAAAAAGTCACCAAATAAACAATTTATTTTTTATTTTTGGTTAGCTTTTTTGGATTTGACCCCACTGTGAAACGGTGTCTCTTTTTAGTATTGCCCACATCAGACATCCATGAATTATTGTTATGTATTGATGTCTTAATTAAATAAATAAAAAAATATTTAAAAACTAAAATCGGGTACAAATACTTTTTTTATATTTGACAAAATGATCATTTTTGTACTTTTTTTGTTTGTTTTGGTTTTTTAAATTTAATGGACAAGTAGTTTTTAATTATTAACCTGTCATGAGTCGCATCACAGTCTAAAAGACCGTATATTTATTATTTTACAAACTACATTTTTTTGTTTTATTTAATAAATATGTTTTATTATTGTAACGTTTGGATCGTTTGATCACCCGATTCAGGACGATGAAAATAACAACAATCTTTTTAAGGACTTGCAGAAACGATACTCTCTTATTATAATAACCTGTGTGTATAACAACTAATGTTGACATGACAATGTCACCAATTAAAACTACACTCGTTATACTGATTATAAAAATTATATCATTATTACATTAATTAAATTACAATTATAATAGATAATTAATAGAAATACATAACAGGATTTGTGCATGAAAAAATCGCCTACAGTGAAAGCAGATTTATAATATTAATTGTGTAATATTTTACTTACTTAATAAACACTATTAACTATGTACGTATTTGGCATTTGACGATCTACTGTCTAGTAAAAAAAATCAAATAAATATAAGATATACAATAAATTAATATCAAACACACGAAGTCCGGACAACCGCTTGTGGATGCTGTTAATAATATTGTATAAGTACAACGTAAACATAATTTCTGAATTTGTTCAAAATCCGTTATTGATTTACAATTACGTTTCTAATTACGCAAAAACAAAATGTACATTATACAAAAGGTATATTATATATTTTTTATTATTATAGTAAATAGTTGTAGAATATTATGTAGAGATATATGTGAACGATAAGAAAGACCTTGTGCGGCCACATGTGTTATAATTAATGATGCGACTCACGACGGGTTAAAATCATATTCAAAATTATTTTTATGTTACTACAAATAGTTTTAACATACATAATGTTGATGAAAATAATTTATAAACATGTACTATATAATAAAGTAGTGAAAATAAATAAAGAGTAAAAAGGATATGCAAAAAATAAAGAAATAAAAAAGAAGAGAAATAAAAGAATAAAAGAATAGAAATAAAAATAAAAATTATAAGTAATTACTTGTAAATAAAATATATAATATATATGTATACTTAAATATACAAAAGGCAATGAGTAACTATACTATTACTAACTTAGTAATACGTTGATTAAAGAAAAATGAAAATATAAAAGTTGTTATATATGTGTGTTTATTTCATACACACACAATAAGTACAATGAAATAAACATTGAAATATATATTATACTTGATTAGTAAAAAATATCTTTACTATAAATAGTAAAATACTGGTAAAAAGAAATTTCGAAAACGAGAATTGTCAATGGCCTCACAGAATTCAATATTTTGGGAAATAATTTAACGCGCAAAGATAAAGTAAATGACAAATTATGTTACGAAATGATGGAGGTATATATGGTTTACGGTTTTATAATTAAGTAGGTAATTGTGTGATACATATTAAACAGTAAATACCACATAGATGTATAACTTGCTAGTGTTTAATTATGTCTATTAAAAGTGTTAAGACGTTTCGATTTCATCGTATTCCGCAATCAATTTTGAAATGTTTTCGTTGGTTGTACCAAACGTTTCTTCCTCCATACCCTCTCCGAAATAATGATGTAAGAATGCTTTTTTTTTTAATAATTTGTTATAGTTTTCTTTAATGTTTATCCAACAGTGTTTGACTGCAGTGTTATTGCACAACGTTGTCACTGTTTTGGTAGTTGCAAGTATTTCACTGCATGGCACAGTGACTGGCGGCCGATAGCATAGACCAAACTAAAGAAAATCAATACAAAACGTATGATGTTAAAATTTAAACGTACTGAAGTATATAATAATGACCTTAAATAGTGAAGAATTCATGTTTTGCGTCACAGGGACGGTATTTTCTCGTTGAATAAAAGCAATGGTTGTATTGATATTAGTTGGCGTTAGTTCCCCTCGAAACATCATACAAATCGATAAATATTTTCCTAATCTTGGGTTGACATTGTTCATTTGATAATTATGGTCGAAGCTCATTACACCCAATTCTGTACAAGCATACGTAATGCTGTCTGCATTATTCGTGATCGGAACATGCGCAATTAGTGGGAAATGAAGTCTGGGCTGAGGTATTAAACTTGCTATTAATTCTGAAAAACTGCTCATTATCGATCCTTCAAACCGGAGTGATGAAGTGATTCCTGACGAAACCTGCGATACAGCGACATTTAATTAAGAATTCAAACATATGATTTATAATAGTTGTACAGCAATAATAATATGATCGTACCAATGCTATAATACTATTGATACTTCTGTAGGTCGTTTGAGTGAAGTTCAATTTGGAACTACAAATATCATACAGTGACTTGTTATTAAATAGAAATGAACAATTAACCATGTCCAAGACGTGATGAGTAGCAAGGGCGGTGTTATACGGTTCCACAATAACTGGCGATTGCTGTAAAGGCATTATGTATATCTAAGTACAATGTATTTTATGTTCTTATACTAATGTACAATACACACGTGTCTGTTATTGTGCTATTTAATAGGTACACAAAATAATCAACACTAACTTTTAAAGTCGAGTAAATATTGAAATCGGTAATCATTTTGTTGGGATACGTATTTTTAATGGTTTCAATAATTCTTGAACCCAATCCAGATCCAGTGCCACCACCTATTGATCTAAACAAAATAATTCCCTGTAACGAATTACAGTCCTCTGCTAAACGTGCCAGTTGGTCCATAACCCTCGGCACGAGTTTCTTGCCGACACCGTAATATCCTGCAGCATAGTTATTCGCTGCATTTTCTTTTCCGCTCATCAGACTCTGAGAATCAAACAGGTTCTGGTATTTTCCGTTTTTTATCTCGTCTAAAAACAAAATCAATTAAGAACACATGACAACCTTAACACGAGTTCCTACAGTAATTTGTTTTCTAACCTATGATTGAAGGTTCAGTGTCTATTAATAAAGCCCTAGGAACATATGTATTCGATTTTGATGAGGAAAACATTGATGTAGAATTTGTTGTCAGTTGATGAACGGTTCCATCTAGATTGATTCCGTGTTCAAGACAAAATAATTCCCAACACACTGATCCCACTTGAACACCAGCTTGTCCTATATGTATGCAAATGAATTCACCTTGTCCTTGTGGTAGAATTGATGTTGGTTCATTCGTTTCCGGCGCCATTTTAGATACTTTTTTACTTTTTTTAATTTTTTTAATTTTACTTTTCTTGGTAATAGAACTTTTTTTACCGGTTTTCTAAAGTTATTTTTAGTACACGAATCAATTATTTACTTACATAATTATATTATTTACTAAGATTTACTTACCTTAATCTTTCCCATTTGATATATTTTTCTTATTTAAATTTTTAAATATAAAGTAGATAAATTCTAAAGCGTTTATTATTGTTATTGTTGAAATATTTTTATTTTCAATGTTACAAAGAACGTGTTTCATTGACAACCATTAATGACCAGAAATATTATTGCTTACCATTTTAATTTAAAAAAGCATTACAAATAGCTCCTTTTGAATATTATATTTAGTATTCAACCTTAAGATTGGTTTTGCAGTTTTCCATAGTTCTTCCATTTATATCTATTACCAGCTAACCTCTTCAATTTGTTTGTAATTTGTTAGTCCCGCATCGGATATCATCTTTTTCATGCAAGATGTTTTTGATCGTCGTCTGTCTCTTTTGCCATTTATCTTCCCTTCTATTATAATATGTAGAAGTGTTTTGTTTTTATTAAAATGATAATATTTCCGTTACCGATTAATGGAGGTTTCGCTTGAGAGAAATCATCTTAGTATGTATTTGAAACGGAATTGAGGTTATTTTTCGTTGTAAGGAGATATCCGTTCTATAGGGGGTCCGTTATAAGGGGGGTTTTACTGTATTAATTAAATTGTTATTATTGTATTTTCAAATTAATAATTTTTTTATTAATGAACATTGATTAATTTATAATGTTTTTTATGAAAATAACCTTTTATCGTATTATACAGTTTTAGTCTAATCAACGGAGAGTTTTAGAAATTCCACAGTTTTAATAATATTATTCTAATCAAATAATATATATTGCTTAGTAAAAAATTCAATTAAAAATGTCCTTTTACAATTGTTCTTAATTAATTTAAAAATCTGTGACGAAAATTAATCACCTGTTATACATTTTATATTTAATATTAGTATCTGAAGAACACAAATAAGGTAAAATATTAATACACATTTAATTAACATCATACAATTTAAAACTAGCTGAGAATAATAGGGTATAAATGTTTATAGGTATAAGAACATTGGTTACATTGGTATCAGAAAAACAAATTTTTTCTTAGGCAATAAAAGGCAGTCAAAACAAAGTAGCTGTTAAATATACATATGTATTTACAGTTATATACATTAATTGGTGTATAAAAGTATAACAAAACAAAATATTTACAACTATAATTCTACACTTTAATATTTACATTAACATTAACATACATTAGAATTTCTTACTAATATACTAAAAATTATTATAAATCTAAATCACAAATTTCAAATAATTTTGGTTAATTATTGGCCTCTAAATATGATGAGTTTATTATAGAATGATCTTAATGATAGTGTTTTATTTTGTTTTTTACATAAATATTTAATTTTGATGTCATAATATGTTGAAATTATAGATTTTATTAGATTAATAATATGAATACTATAATGAGAATTAACTGATGAAAATACGTTATTATTATTTTTAAAATGAGCAATTACTTTGTTTTTAATAAATAATTTATTTAATTTCATACCATCTTTGTAATATGATTTTAAAACCTTTTTAGTTAATATACAGATTTTAATAACCTCATTGCTAGAATATGAAAGTCCACTTCTATTTTTTAAATCGATAAGAGATATTAAAAATTCTTCTTAGACATAAAATAAAGCATTTTCACATAAATCACATTACATTTTTGAGGCTAATTTATGAGACATAAACCAGCAATATATATAGTGATCTCTTTTGAAAATGTATTTAAAGGTTAATGGATTCTATGATGTTCTATTTTATACTTTTCTGGTTCTAAATCAATATCTTTATTGAGTGTTAAATTAGTATTATTAATTACGCTTATTGAATTATTGGAAATAGAAGAACAATTTAGTAATGAAACATCTTCCAATGAAATACAGTTACTAAGGCCATTGTCTATAATTTGGGAATGTATTATGATTTTGTTGTATGCAGATTTAAATTGGCGTACAGTAGGGTTATTATTATATCCACTTTGTGCTCTAATTACCGAAAATATTTTAAGATGGTCTTGGCTGAATTTATAAAATGGTAAGAAATCTAATTTATTGTTATCAATCAACGTTTTTTTTAAATTTATTAATGATGAAAATGACACTAAAATCCTAAAAATCCAGTAGCCCTTTGCGACTTTAAAACTAATTGACTATCTACTTATTTTAATTTATTAACATTTTTGTATAAAAGATAATGTTTCATCAAAGTTATATTTATTAACTGCTCTTTTTAAACTATTTGAAATGACGAGGAGAGAATTGAGTATATCGAATGCGCCATTAAAAATATTTATAAAGTTTATGGTAGCTGTACAATTTCATAGTCTTCTAATTTTAAAACTTTCATACAAAACTCCAATGAATTAGAAACCGACCGAGTAAAAGTTGGGTAGCCAATTTTATCTTCATTTTTTTCTGAAATTTTTTTATTTCCATGTTTACCATGTTTTTTTACATGGTCTCTTTTAATTTTATTTTCCAAATATGTATGCTCAATTTTTCGGAGTATTAGTCATTTTTCAATATATTTAAATTTTAAAATTTCACCATTTAAATCAATAAATTGTCTTTTTTCACTTAAAGCGTTTCGTACTAACTTGATCATATGCGATGAACCTAAAATTATATTTACATTAGAATTATCAGCATTAAAATAAGTTAGTAATTGTTCAGGCTTTGGAATTAGTTTATAGTCATCAGTGTCAGTTTCAATTGCGTCAAACTCTAAAAAATAATTGGAAGGTAAAAAGAATACACGATAAATCGTCGGGATTTGTTATTACAGCCATAGGTACGATAAAATGTTATAACTGTAATGCATATACCATTTATAAGTATCCGGCATTTCTTGCGTTGTCCATCTCAGAGCGAATAAAAAGAGTAACGGACATTAAGCTTTGTAAAAATTGCCTTCGATGTCACAGTGGTGAAAAGTGTACTTCTCGGCGATGTGCTAAGAGTATGAAGTCTCATAATAGTTTGTTACATATTCACAATATTTACATATTCACACATACACATTTACACCTTATATGAACGTGGATGGTGGTACCGAAAAATCAGCTTCATCGTCTGTATTGTCGATATCCGTGAAAGAGTCATCTAACGAATATAGAAGCACTAACAATAACGATTCATCATAGTTATAATAAACTTATATTGTTGTCTACCGCCGTAGAAATTGCATACGATAATTTTGGTGAATCAGTCTTATGTCGCGTGTTGTTAGATTCTGGGTCATAAAATAATTGTATAACTGAACAAATGGTTAAAGTTTTAAAATTAAGCAAAAAACGTGTATAGTGCAATGTAATCGGTATTAATCAATCTAGTCAGAACACATCATGCATGGTGAATATAAAATTAATTAGAATTTTTAATTTTAGTAGTATATTTTATTGCGTTTGACGGGGAACATTCCATTGTTACATATAGATACATCAAAATTCAATATACCTTCAAATATAATATTGGCTGATCTGTCTTATAATGAGCCTCAAAAGATCGACGCCATTTTGGTTCTGAAGTATTTTACGAATTGATGTGTGCAAATCAAATTAAGCCAAACCAGTTTAATTTGATTTTTCAAGAAACATATCTTAGATGGATTGTTGCTGGATCAATGGTAAAAAACGAAAATGTAGATAATAAAACTACTATTGGTATTATGCAATATTATATCGTCGAATATTCTGAAACTTGAAGAACAGATTTCATGGTTCTGGCATACTGAGGAAATTTGTTTAAACACTGTACACAGGTTAGAAGTATGTCGCAAAAACCTTGAAAATACAGTTCGTGGAGATGAATTGGGGAGGTTCATCGTCTCATTGCCGTTCCAGGATGAAATATTTAATTTAAGGAAATCGAATGAAACTACAATACGACATTTTTGTAATAGAGAAAAAGTTATCTGCGAGTCCACAGTTAATAGCTGAATATGTTCAACTCATGAAAGAATACGAGGATCTAAAGCATATGACTCGAGTTGAATCAAGTTACGATGAAGATGAAAAAGACAGCTATTACCTTCCACATCACGAAACATGAATCAGATAATGACAGATTTAAGATATTGATAAACGTTGACCTGATTCTTTACATCTTACAGGTATAGAATTATTTTGTATTTTACGGAATATAAAAATTTACTGTAATCATTTATTAATTTGATATTTTAAAAAACCAAGAGTTCTAGTTAGTTTGAGGAATATTATACATTTAATATATTAACAAGTTTAGTTATCATAAGCAAATATTAATATGCGAATTGTCTGTTATTTATTCAAGTCCATATTTTCTTGAAATTCAAATAAAATGAGCTAAGTATTATAGTTGAATTATAATATAATTTTAGTTCAACTACAATAGTAAGAAAAAAACATTGATTATGAATTCCTCTAAAAATATTAACGTTTTCACTCTTGTAATATTTGTTATAATAATTGTAGTCGAAAACTCCATTGCTATGGGTATGTATTATTTATAAACTTAAATTACTTAGAAGATATCAAGATTTAGAAGTTTAGTATAATATAATACTTTTCGTTGTTTAATAATTTAATGTTAATAAATTAAGCATAATTTTTATGTTAACGTTATGTCTATTAGGAGACTATAATAAATTGTTTCATTTATTCTACAGATTAATAAATATTTCTTTTATACTTTTTTTTTTTTTTTTTTTTTAATGAAAAATCTGTAATTTATTTGTTAGAAAAACGAATTATCAAAAATAAATTCATTAAAAACTTACTTATTGTTTTTAATATAAATTTATTTTTTATAATTACAGTAGATTTGATACTGAATGGAATAAATTTATTTTCTCATAAAAATATTATAAGATACTGGAATTTTCATAAGCTAAAGTAAAATGTCTCAACATTTATAAAAATTCCAAACATACAAAAAAAAAAAAAATAATAAATAAAAATATATCTATAAAATGGTTATTCTGTGAAATGTATGCATTTAAAATATTTGTAAGTAATCAAAAAGTAATTTAAAATTCAAAAATTGTAGCATGAAAAAAAATGAAAGTGTATTATGAAAGTATAAAAGTAATGAATATAATAATAGTTGTTGCAGTTGGTATAACTTTGTGGAACATTCTGTGTATAAATAACCATTCAAATAACATACCAAATCATACAAAACATCGACCAAATATTATTAATTTATTTTTTAACCATAAGGATTCAAGCAAAACTGTATTCGAGTTCATTTATACAAACCCTAGGTATTAGGTAGAATAAAAACATGTATTCTACCTAATTATTATTTCTATATAATTTATCTTTTAACCCTTTATTTATATAATTAACTATATTACAAACATTATTATTATAATATATATAAATACAATTTGGATATTAATTTTGAATTATTGTTTCATTGAAATATTATTTTAGATTGCCGATGTAAGATTAATGATTACAAATTTCAATATTTAACTTTATAAGTTTAATTATAAGTTAATACTTATATTAACTATTATATTATATACTATACTATATTACTATTGTATACTATATATTATATAACTATTATATTATATACTTATATTAATACTTTATATTTAATAATAATATTATATGTATATAATGTGTAATGTATGCATGTTATATATTATGTATTTAGTATATTATATTAAACATAATATATTATAATAAATTTTATGCATACAATTTTTGCAATTGAAAATTGAGAATGCCGATTATCATGTAGTTACATTTTAAAATGTAAATACAATTGTGTGGTGAAACAAATGTTTTCCGTACCATATGATTTTGCTGTATTAAATAAAATGTTTGTATTAATGTAAATTGGACTTGTGGAAGGGGTATAACAATTATTCTTTGTCATCTCACACTTTTTTTAATTGTGTGGTCTCTTTGTTTTATTTAATTTTTCGTAATCGATACTATGAGTACTTAGTTAAATATTTAGCTATTTTATAACTATGTATATGTTTGGACTTTAAGCCAATTATTCATTTAACTTAAATATACTGGTACATTTTAATTCTTTTAAACTGTCATTTTCTTGTTTGTTTTTCATATCGCTAACTAGGTTTATTATTATTATATAAATTAATTTTATTTTTATTAATACGCAATACATGAATGCAATCATTATAATCATAATTTCAATTTAGCTTATATATAATATAATATAATATAATATACCTAACTATTTCGTTAATCATTTTAGTTTAAATGAGAAATGCTGTCCCCCTGTAACTGTTAACATCTTATGCGATAATTTGAGGTTATTCTGATATTTGTAATAATTATATGAAATAGATAAATAATTAATGAAAAACAGCAATTTTTCTGTGTCATTTTGTTTAGTATTTTTATTTCAATTGCCAAATAGAGTAAAGGAAAACAATTAACATTCTTGATTCATAGTAGATTCATTTTAAGTAGTTATTTCTATAAATGTTCCATTTAAGATTTCTTATTTAGTTTATAAACACAATAAGAAAATACAAAAGATAAATATTCAAATACAATAAAATACATAAATCGATGTCCGTATAAATAATAGATAGAATATTTCGAACCTTATATCACATACGCACAAACTGATTATTAAATCAGCTTATTAAAGCTCGTGTTGGTCTAGTTAAATAGTTAATCTAATATTAATATTTATTATTATTACATCAAATTATCATCTAGCTGCAATGAAAAGCAGTTCGATATTCAAATGTAAGTATTATCGTACTGTTATCGTTTGTTTTCATAATATTAAGAATAAAATACTTATGTAATTAAAATTATGAAATTCAATTATAATGTAATTGCAAATTTAATGCATATCTTGTGGTTTATTATCGAACATATACCTGTTATTTATAAATACTCATAAATAAGCAAAAAAGAAGAAAGAAAAATAAGGCAACAAAAAACAATAAATAAATAATTGTTATTATTAAAAATAAAACAGTTATCTATACAAGAATACTGAAGAAAATCAGTGTTGTAAAATAAAGTGAAAAATGTATAGAATTATGTATAAAATGTGTTTATTTACAACCAGCTTTGAATAAAATAACCAACACTATACATATATTATTTTCTGCGTTAAGTAACGTTAACGGGACCAAAAGCATTCGAATTTGCTTTTCGCTTGAGTGAGTAATTTTTCCCATTACTAACTTGGGGATTTTCGGTTAACGAACGCCTTGCTGTAGATGAATTATCTGATTATATAATTATAATTGCCATATTAAGTTAAATAAATTATAAATTTGGAATTTATATTATCAGTTGTATGATATCTTATAAAAAACTAATAAAGGGTCCGGCAAAAAAGCCTCCCGTATTTCAAAAAGTAGTTGCAAGTAAACAAACAAAGATACAGAAAAAATTCTTTTATTTTTGAATTACAAATACTATGCCATTTTACATTGTATAAAATAATTACTTAGTTTTGAACATAACGTTACTTTTACTAACCGTTACTTTTAGCCCATTTTCTTCAAAAAAATACGGACCTAACACACCAAAATCAGTAACTGCACATCAAACGGTTACATATGGGCTGTGAAGTGGCCGTTGATGAAGTTCCTGAGGGTTTTCTATTGCCCAGTAGCGGAAATTTTGTTATTTACAGTACCACACAAGTGGAAGTGGGCTTCATCAGACGAAATCAAAACACCACCAGCGGGAATGTTCTGGAGAATGTCTTCACACACAGCTCTACGAGTTTCAAAATCTCTCTCACTTAGTTCATGTGTAATCATCATTTTGTATGGGTGCATATGAGGATCTCTGTGCAGGATTCTTCTTACACTCCTATCAGAAAGTCCCAGGGCAGTGCCATGTTTAACTGCTGAACACCTTGGAGATTGCTGGATGGACGCCCTCACACGTGCCCACATTTTCCGGTGTTGTTATGGTCAAAGGTCGGCCAGACGGGTTTTTCTTCAGTGCAGAACCTGTTGTTCTAAAGTTGGACACCCAAACGAGTATTGTTTTTCTATCCGGAACAGAATCATGTCGGCCAAGTTGGAACCGGATACGAAATGTTCTCTGAGTAGAAATCGCAGAACCACCATTACGAATATACTCCTCTACAACAAATGCGCGATGTTCACTAGTCCACGCCATTGCGCCTACTAAAAATGGCCTGTACACCGCTATCGATCGATATCCCATCCATAGTTGTACCACCACCACAACTCACACAGCGCTATCTCTAAATACGGGAGGTTTTATTGCCGGACCTTGTATTAAGCAATCGTTGTGTAAAAATTATATTATATAATTCCATATCAACTGTTTAAAAGTTGTTAAATATATGCAATAATATTAATGTAAGTATAGGTTTCGAATACATTTATATTAAATATTCATTAATAGGGAATTTTGATTTTTTAAAACTATTATTTATGGTAGAGTTTTTTGCATTTAGAAATGATGTGGCTAAAACTATATTTTTCCATTTAGAAAAATCAAATGGTAAAGAATGCATTAGAAAAATGTTCATGTCAGAGACTTGTACTATATACAATTATATTTTCGAAATCGTTGATACAGACATGATGAAATCTATTTTTTTTTAAAATTATAATTCAATTATATTCTTTTTTGTGATATTGCGAATCCACATTCTTCAAGTCGAATCGAACTCGAACCGAACTTATTGAAATTATAACAAACCTGAACCGAACTGAATATTCAATTTTTTAATCAAATCGGAACTTGAACGCGAATTTCCTTAAAATTTTAAAGGAGTAAAATTAATCTAAATCATTAAAGTACATCAATACGGATTTTATTTTCCTTGGTTCGATTTTTAAGGTGAAATATTTTAAATTAATTTAGTTCAAATATTCTAATTATTAACCCTTGGATTCGGAAGATTTTTTTTATAATGATCCATCAAATTATACATATAGGAAAACATGAAAATAAAACGTATTAATTTGATTTTTTTAGTACATTCTAAAAGTTCCAATTGGTCTAAATTTCATATGCGCAAAGGTAAACTTGTTTATTACAATATTAATCATATTTTATTAAAATTACATCAATCAATATGAACATGGGTAAATAAACTTCATGAATTCCACATTTCATATTTCATAAATAACAATTACAAAAATATCATTATTATTATTATAAATAAATATAAATATGGCTCCTAATAAAAACATGAATTTTTTAGAAATTATACAACAGTATATCGAATACCTCTATAATAAATTTGCTTTGGGTATGTAACGTAATTACCGTTTTATTAACATATTCATTAAATGTTTTCAAAGTTATGAGATAATTACAACTATCACCCAAGATAACCAATGTCTTCAACTTTTCGTTAGGCGCGTAATATATTGTCACACGTTTAAGCGCGTGGTCAATGATTGTAGACCATTTTAATTTATGATTAATTAAACTAATTTTTAATAGTTTTTCAAATTAAGAATCTAGTATTTTAGTATAATCAAGGAATTATATAAGTATTGGAATATTCAAAAATACCTATACATATTTGTAAAAACAATTACTCGTCAGTAGTGAAATTTGTATTATTTCATTCTCGGCATTTCTATTTTTGGAACTACTTACTCAATTTTTCTTCAATTGTCGTGTTTACAGAGGACAGGAAACAAAAATAAAATGTATATTTATATTTTGTTAGAAGTTATCGTCAGACAAAAATAGGTATTAATTTAAAAAGAGGTATTATTTCTACATGAAAAATTATATAAGTGTATGGATTTCTGCCAATAATGAAGTAAACTTTTGTAATATGTTCCTGTTGTTAATGAAATGCCATAATGTTCATGTAAAGTATTATAATTGGTTTTATAGTTTATATGAAATAAAATATAATTAATACTTGGTAAATTGATGATCATAACAATATAACATAATACTATTGTTTAAAGAGGAGTGAACAAAACAATTACAATAATTAATTATACTTTTACTTTCATTTACAAAATATTACATTACAAATAGTATATTGCATTTATCAAATATACATAATAAAAATTAATAAATTATACTCATATAACTATTATATGTACAATATTAATACTTCCTTACCGATTTAAACAAAATGAACAAATATCTTTCATATGTTCTTTACACGCATATCATTGACATTGATTACAAAATCTTCTATTTGATTTATTTTTATATCGAGGACACACATAACATAGACCAACATACATTGAAGGATTTTCTATTAATATTGAAGTATTTTCGATACCTATAAATGCATGTGCGCGTAGTCATAATTCTACCGGTAGTTTTGTAATCATAGATCTGAACTCAATTTGTGGTTTAAATAATTCTCATGCGATATTTTCAATAAACTGTCTTCTTGACATTTTTAAATTTAAATTATTCGCTTTACAAATACAAAAAACATTTTAAGCAGATATGTTTAAAAAATACAAAAATTTATCATGGGCTATCTACGAGTATTTCTAGTTACATTATATTTTTGATTAAGTCGGTCTACTAAGATAACACCGATCTTAGTTGTATTATAGAAAGTAATTATTTCTGGTTTTTTTCATGGTTTCTTCGTCAATCGTGTCGTCATTATGCATACTGCACACAACTAATACTGCTTTGTTATTTTTGTGACAATAAAACACTAATATATAATTTTCTTAAAATCTAATAAAATAGCTTAATTTTATTTGGCAAAAACTCTGAAAGTAGTTCTCTTTTTTTATTATTGTACCATTATATGTTAACTTTTTACTGAGTTTTAAATTTTTGATAAGAGGTAAACTTGTGAACGAGTTGTCAGCAGTAATATTTCTGTTACTTCCTTCTACTGGTTGAGCAAGTTTAAGTACAATATATTCACCAGAATTTTTTTATTTATCTGGCCCTTCAGGCTAAGTACCAACATAAGTGATAAGATTAAATGTATACGCTGTTTAAACATCAACTAACGCAAAAATTTTTATTCCATATTTACATGTTTAAAAAGTATGTATTGTTTATATTAGGAATGTAGTGTTTGAATAGAAAACGAATAGACTAGAAACGCTAATAGTTGTTCATCCACTGTAAGGCATTTGCTAACAATAAAATTATTTTCAAAACTTTCAATAAAGTATTCAAAAACTTCTCTTGTAGGTGCTAATTTGTCGATTTCTCTTCTTTCATTTCTTTATTTATGATATCAAAACGGATACACCTTACTAAAAATCTGAAACGACTTTCACTCAACACTAAATAACATGCTTCAATTCCACTACATCTAGAATTATCCTAAATTTGATGAGTATTTTTTTTCGTACTTCTTAAAGCTCTAATCAGAAATAAAACTCGAATATAAGCATTTATTTTTTTTTCATCAGTCAATCTTGGTTCGGATTCTCTTTAAAAATTTGCTTTTATACTTTCAATATATATATATTTATTTATTTATTTATATATTATTCGAAATAGTAACTAAACGAATTATATTCTTGTTTATTAATAATTTTAAACAATCAATTTCAAATTTGGCATGCCGTGCATTTTGTTTGGGACACCGACAAGTGTGTAATAATATTATGAGATTATAAACGAATTTGCAAATTTGGTTTATTTTTTTTTCCCTTAGAGGGTTTTCCCCAAATAAAAGTTATTATTGTGATCATCACTTACATTTTCAACTGTTTCATTTTCCAAAATATCCTGTTCCGCTTTTGAAACGTGATTATTTTTTTCAGTGTCATTTGTTTCATTTTCACTTTCGTCCTCCGCTTTACTTATTTCTCACAACTTGAAAAATCATCAAGCTAATTGTTAACAATATTTAGATCAAGCGTAGACTCCATGGGTTTTTTTTTTGTGCAGACGTTAGTTACCTATAATATATCGTAATATTTCCGACTTGACGAACCACACAACACTGGTCGACAATCATAGTGATACTGATTATGCAGACTGATAGATTAGCATTATTTATTATAAAATATATGATCATACAAGTTCTTCATAAATACTAAAATTGTCAAAATGTATAGCTGGTCTACAACGGTAGACCACGCGCCGAACGAAGGGTTAAAATTAATTCAATTTTTAGTTTTTAGGGAAGATATGATTGTACGACCACTTGATTGGTGTGTGACTAATATATCAAGTTCGTAATCATTTTTAATACATTTATCTCATTATATATTAATATTTAGTGTGCATTATTATTAATGTAACAATGAACTATCAAACGATCATAAATTAAAATTTAGAGCATACGATAAGTGTTCATTGGTTATGAAAATTTTTATAGCTAAAAATAAATATAGTTTTAAAACAATAAAATACATTTTTAAAATTATAACTATTGATCATTGTGCACATGTTTATTTATAGAATCATTGTTGTATAATAATATGAAAGTAATTTTTAATTATGAAAATTTATAATGATTTTTTTTTATCGAAATTTTAACCAAAAGTTATTATATTTCAACAATTACAAGTATTCTTCACTTAAAAATTAAAACAACGTGAGACAAAAAACAAAAACAAACAAAAATTAAAATTAAAATCAAATTTTAAAAAAAGGAACAAAACAGAGCAAAACTACACATAGTAAAAAAAACACTATATCAAGAACCAAAGTTTAAATGCAAAAGCCTGTGCTCAAAATAAAGTTAATAAGTGCTCTATATATATCCACATTATTTGATTTAAGTAATTTAACATTCAGGCAGTTTATGCCATACATCTTTAAGAATTATAATAGTGAGCGTCTTTTATTATTGAGGGCTATGCAGTCTATAAATAAATGAGAGATGTCATACCGATCGTCCACACATCTAATTAGAAGACAACCGGAGTGCTCTTTAAGTTCTATATTGAAAACATGAGCGGGTAATAAGTTGTGCCCCATACGGAGTCTAGTATATTGAACAATTAAGTTCCTGTGAATATTTAAATTTGAAAAACAAGTTACGTTCAGGATGAGAGAGAGTAATCGTCTGAAAGTTGAGGCATATCCCGGACGTAGGTTGCTCCATCTGGAGTCCAAAATATTCTTAATGGCATTAATGCAATAAGGGAAAACAATCCGTGTATAGGCACGCTGCCACCCCTGAATAGGGGGCGACGCACGTTGACCTAGCCAAATGGTCCGCATACTCGTTGCCCATAATACCTACGTGAGCCGGGGCCCATAGAAATTTTAAAATTGGCAGAATGAAGAGTTTGAAGAAGTGAATGAATACTCAAAACTAAGTAGGAAGATTTAGAACTGAAAGGATAAACGTTTATGGCCATAATGCACGACTGGAAATTAGGATCAATAAGATAATCACCGAAATATAGAGATAAGATACAGGAAAATGCTTCCCTTATAGCAAAGCACTCGGCTGAAAAGGAGGAAACGATTGGAGGTAAAGTGACTGACGCCTGTAAAAACATACATGGATTATGAAAGGCTTATCCTGCAGAAAAAGTACTAACCGAGCTATCAGAGAAAACTAACGTATATTCTGAATAATGCTTTAAAATATAAGACTTAAACATTTGATTAACTAGCTTTGACGGAAACTTCGTCAAATCCGAAGGGGATAGAGAAAGAAAGTTATTAGTTACAGATACACTAGGTTCTAAAATTAATGCTGCGAAAGAAGTATCGTATAGGGGAAAGTGAGACAATTTATTAACATAACCTAATACAGACGACATTGACTGTGCCAAAGTTGAAAACAGAGGAACGAAACTGCGAACGTACCTCCATTGTAGTAAATAGAGTAAAAGATATCAACTATATCGTTATTAGAAGAAGAGTAACACTTTAAAATAAATTTGCCTGCTAGCCAACGAAATCTAATTCTAACGGTAGGCAAAGGGATTCAATATTTAGAATCAGAATATGAGTAGACCTTAATGCTCCCAAAGCTGAACGCAGGTAACTAGCTTGACTAAGTTTGGCCCAAATTACAGAACGATAAATGTGTAACAATGAAACTGGATGAGAGCCCCACCAGACTCTGCATAGGGACCTTAATTAATTAGACCATTTGGACGCAAGGTTTCCAACGTAAGTTACTGTTCAAAATTAGGCCAAAATAAGAGACTTCGGAAACTGTTAGGATTGGAATTCTATTCATCATAAATGGAAGAATTTCGTAACGACGTTTTCTCGTAAAATTTACCATTTTACACTTTTCTGGAATTTGAATAATCACGTAGATTCTATCAGAAAACAAATTTGAAAAGCGCTGTAGGTTGATATCATTGTTTTCTTGATTATGCACTGTACTTTGAATTGCATTTATGGTGATTACATACGTTAATTACATTGGAATCTAAATTCACATCCGTAGTATAGTTTTCGACGGCAATTGAATCATTACCGATGACCATTGAACTGTCCATATCTAAGTTATAATTACTAGCTTGGATATTAAATTGAAACTGCTAATCTGATTAAGGTAACTGCGGTTGATTGTCTATAATAAACTGGAGTTTAGAAGATACCGGGACCGAGTCAGAATTTTTAGAGTTCGTTTGTTTGTAACAACTAATCACACGGACGATTTGTTTTTCTGAAGATTAACTTTCATTTTAGCATTAGAACTGTTAGGTTTTTGGTCCGATCCACCCGAGGTGGACGACATCGTGGTTCGAAAAGCTAATTAGGCTAATTAATAAAAATTACGCACGACGGAAATTAGACGCTCGACATAATCGCAACAACGAACGATACTTAACCGATCGCTATGACGGACGGAACCGAACTACAATTTATAATGATATTAATATTAACCTTTCTAGAATTAGTAGAAACAACGTTGTAGGGTAATGACGCCAAAAATATTTATAATTCTAGGTATAAGGGGAACATTTATGGAAGAACACGTCAAAAGACAATCCTGTATTGGTAACTACAAATAATATAATTTCATATATTCAAGTTTGAAAATATTATAGGTTCATAATAAAATATTAGTAGTACACACATACCTACATTATATTTATGAGAGTAATTTATAACAAAACGAAATAAATATATGGTCATTGATTTCTCTTCTGCCTTTATATTTATACGTATTTTTTATTTTAAACGATATTTTTTGAAAAGTAAATCTACTAAAAATATAAACTATAATATTTAAAATTAGAAAAAAAAAACTTATACAAAAAGATAAAAATGATTTTCAGGTGAAATGTTTATTGTAATTGGTAATTGTAATTGTAACTATTGGTAATTGTTTAGTGACTGAGATTGTTTTATTGCTGGAGAAATATTTGCCTCAATGGATGTCAGTATCAGTCTTAAATTTCGCTGTTTATTTTTCCAATCGAATCGATTGATTTTGTGAGAAATTATTAAACTGCAATAAATACTATTATAATTATATAATAGTATAATTATAATAGTAATTATATAATAAATGTAATATAATTATATCTAATTATGTTAATGGAAAAGCTATAAAGGTTTACTCAACTTTATTTCAATGTTGAAGGTTTAATATTTGGTTCGAACCAAAATAATTAATTTTCATTTTTATTTAAACTCAAGTTTACAATTTCGTAATTATATATTTGTAATCACGTGTAATTTGTAATTTGTGCTGTTAAGAGTGTTCTGCTAAATAAGCAACATCCAATTCACTGAATTTTAGTGGTTTTTATGGTTGTTTGATAATGACTGATAAATACTGAAGGAATAAGTATACTTCGTGACGATTCTAATTTGACTTATTGTAGACTTGACGTTTTGATGATTTCGACTTACAACCGATAATTTAAAAAAAATGTTTTGTGGAAAAAAGAAGCATCGACTATCTGGGCTCGTATGTTCCAGTTTTTATACTGAGCTTTTTTTTTTTTGCAGATTTTTCGTGCTAATATGTAGCTGATATCCTCAGAGTTGAAATTCATTTAACTCCCTATGTCACATTAGAGCTATTTCCTGACAGCCACATAATTTTAATGACTGGGATACATATTTTCCTAGTATGTTTCTCATGTTTGTTCGCAACTATATTGAGTTGATTATTTATAGAAAATTGTTGTCCTGAAACTACAACACACAGATATTGAAAATTCAAAAACAATTTGTGTTATTTTTCTTTGTCTCGTGTGATTTAAGGTTTTTCGTGATGTTTTCATTTTTTAACGGTTGAGTGTAAAAGTGCCCAAGCAATTGGCTTCTTTTCCTCCTTATTTAACGCTCAATATGATTTTTCATACGTGAGGATCCGATCTAATTTATCCACTACAACGGGTCGTACGATTGTTGTTGTTTGCGCAATTGTTTGTTAATACATCTATTGCAATCAAGAAATGAGGATACAAACTTTTGACTCTCACTGGATTATATTATACAATTAAATAATCAAATACGCTTCCAAGTGGACTGTACGATTTAAGTGGTTTCAATTGTAACTTATATATCACGAATATGTTAGTCGACTACTGCGTTAAACAATCGAACACTGACTTGACGGGCCTGCCAACTAGATAGTACAATGGTCGGTGTTATCTGCATTATAAACTTAACGGCGATTCATTATTGTCTAAATATAAATAATATACATAATAACATAGAATGAAACAACATCTTTCAAGTAAATAAAGAATTAACAAGTTTTTGCCATTTAACGGTATGCGATTTCACTATGAGCAATACTTTGCTTTAGGTAGAGTAACCACCTCGTATTTTCCTTATACCTTTTTGAGGTTTAAACCTATTTCTGTTTTACATCCGATATTATTAAAAAAATATATTCCACTATTTAAATAAAATAATTCATAAAATGTCGCTGATACGAATACGTGTTGTGTAAGAATTATTGAATAGCCCGCAACGTTGAACGCGTTCACGGGGTGCGATGTTAATTATGTTGCGATCCGAAAAACGAATAGCGAAAAAAATCAGTCGTACCGTTATGATCCACTGATTAAAATTTTACGTTTATAAATAGAAAAGACCAGCTATATTATATACTCTATTAAATAAAATTATTTTATAGATTTATTAAAAACCGCATCTTTTGAAAGTATGTATTTTCATTGGACATTTACACTTTTAAATTTTTAATACAATCATAATAATAAGATTATATCAGTAAATTACATTTATTAAGTTTAAATATTCATTTATAACTAATTAGTAACACTGAGCAAATCAAATTTTAATTTATTTTTATTTTTTAGATGATAGTAATTCCAGATCAGCCTTACGACATTTATTTTTTGAAATACGTGAGTAATTCACATACACATATTTTCCTAAATAACTAATATTTAAATATAAATTGTAAATATTTATTTCTAATAACAACATTTATATTTCTCATTTAACTTTTAATTTATTAAAATATTAATATTCACATCGAAATCATTGTTAATTTTTTTTCAATACTCATTTCACTCATGTGTTGTATTTGTATGAATTAATCATATTATACATTACAAAAACAAATCATATCAATTTAGATTAAAACAATTCTCTATAATTATTAAGAATATAAGAATTAAGAACAATTATTATATATATATATATATACATATTTGTTATTATAATTCCTTTATTTTTGCTCGAGATGTAATTAAAATAATTGTGAATAGAGCATTTGTTCTGAAAACATGAAGTGATTGATCAATAAACGTTATAGTTATCTATTTACTAAAGGAATAATAATCATATATTAATATTCATACATTTTTATTTCGTTTTTTTCATCTTGTATATAAAGACCAAAATCACAAAAATGGTATGTTAAATTAAATGTAATATTTGGCTCTGAAAAAGAATAATTTTGATTCTGTATAGTAGTAAAAACTCTATCCTGATGAATGAAATTCAGTTTGATATTAAATGTTTGATAGGAAATTAAATATTATACTAAATTAAATAAATAATAATTAATCATTTATTCTTTTGATTCGATAAAATATTGATTTTTCATCAATATAAGAATATTTAATTTTGAACTCCTTAATCATATAAACTAATTGAATTCTAAAACCCTATATGTATTTTGAAATATTTCTGAATTTTAACTATTTAGTTATCGTAACTATCGTTTGTTATAAATTGTAAAATCAATATTTTTTTTTATTTAGTAAGATCCTAAAGTTTCAATATAATATTTAGCAGTAAAATTGTGTTAAAACAGTTTTCAAATGGAATTATTTTAAGCTATAAGTTTCTGTAAATATTTTGTAAAATGATCGGAACAATTAATAAAATAAAATATCATATACATCCTATTTTAGAAATAGCAAAAGGATATTTGAATTATGTAGCTGAAATAATTTTACCACATGTTGGTATGTAGCATTATTTAATATTAATTACTATGTAAGGTTAATATGAATTTTAAAGTTTTAAGATTATCCAAAGTTAATACATAAAATGAAAATAAAGAAAAACCTCAGATAACGGTGTTTAACATTCTTTTCCCACAAACCACCAAAATTTGTTCAGATATTTTTTAATTTAATTTTGTATAACTTGTTTATTATATTGCTTAGAAAATAATATCGAGCATAAATTATTTAAATTCACAAAAATATTATTAAAAAACAAATCAACATTGATTTTTATTAGTCATGTAACAAACTGTTCAATTTTCGAACCGAACTGAAACCGGAATATTTTTTTTTGTTCAAAAATAGAATACATAATTGGAAATATTCGAACTAAACCCAAAATACTTATTTGAATATCTTAAATATTTCTAAAAAAAATACTTGTTTGAATATCGAAAATAAAGTTTGTACCCAATTTGCCCTACGATATCCAATTCTTTGTTATGTCTCAAACAAATTTGTTATTTTAAATAAAAAAATAACTATATTATTCATTTTATAAATCCATAATTAATTATTAAGCATAACTAACTTTTGAATCAATCGAGTACATACATGTTTAATATTAGTATAAATTATTTTAACATTCAATGAAGTTCGGTTACGGGTTCGAAATTTAAATTGAATAGTTTAGTTTCAGTTCGTGTTAAAAAAATAATTGGTCGTTCGGTTTGGTTCGTGTATTGTTTTGATTTGAAAAATTTCCGTTAGATTTCGATTCATCAGTTTGTAACATCATTATCTTTTATCCAAATTCGTATTTAATAAACCTAGTTCCAGACTATCAAACATGTTCTGATTAAATTTGCTCAAGCAATGTATAATTTTTATTGCTTTTTTTAGCTGATTTAGATATTAAAGGACCACAATCGTATTGTGATAATCTTTACAAGCCTTTACAACCCGATCAACTTTACAAAAACTCATACCAAGGTAGTGATGAATAATAATAATAATAATAATAATATCTAATCATTGATAGCTTATTGTTTATATCTTAGAAATATAATAATAATTTTTATGGATTGTTGATAATCTTAGTCAATTTTTCATTTGGCCCAGAGAGAGAAATTCATCATTATCGATTTACACATTTATTGATCTAAATACGCAACTACACGATTAATTTCCATTTTAATATACACTATTCATTCCTTTATACATTTAATTGTAGAATTATAAATTATTGGATTATAATTTTTCATACAATTTAATAAATTAATAATTTACAATAAATCGTGTTATTTCCATGCTTTGACTTCCGTTAGAAATATAATTATATATTATATATTAAATATATCATTTAATTATTCTTGTAATAGTAATTGAGATTGAATGTAATAATCGTCGGTTCACTGTCAATAATTGACGTATAAAATAGTCGATGGTGATCGATGGTAATGTCTTGCATATTTGCTAGTTTAAGCTAGTAATTTAAACCAAACTCTACATAATCTTATTAAACTATAATAAAAATGTGTGCGTTCAACCAAAGAAATATTTAAGTTAATCGAAAATACAATGTAACGTAAAAAGGTATAAAACAAGTCGATAATTGAAATATATGGTAACTATAATATAATATGTGATACGAGATAGGTTCATAACATTCAAAGAATATTATGAATAGATAAAAATGAAAATGAGTGTGAAGAATGGGATACTGCATGAGGTCCTGAACGCTTGAACATAATAAACAACATATGACTAACGCAATGATATAAAAAGTCATCTATCTAAAATTAAACAATGCAAAGCCAATCTTAAACGATGCAAATACTTAAAAAACCAATTAACGCTGAATGTGGATGTGGCAAAGGGCAAACAACAGATTATCTATTGAAACGCTAAATATGTTAAATTACCTGCATTGAAATCCAGAACAATATTGTCATGGCTCAGTAATGCTCATATATAATACGTTGAAAATTGGAGCCTTATGATATTAATTCGAACAGAGAAGTAACAGTTTTATATGATATAATATAATATAATATTATACTTATAATTCTATGTAATATTACTATTAGTATTATTGTAATTATTATTTGTACACTATATAACACTAATTTAATTTATTTCATGTTGTTTTTATTCTTTAAAATATATAGAATGTACTATATATCGATTTAGGTTTATTCTATTACAAGTTCGGGTTTACTTGTACACAACTATCGTATACTTACTTCATAGATTACTTCATTAATCTGCATTTATGGGTAACTATTACAAGGGTAATTTCAATCATTTTATTCTTTATATTTTGTAGAAAACGCTGAAGTAATACGAGTACAGTACTGTTATGCAGGTCTTAACTTAGCATTATCCAATAAAAATGTGCAATATGCAACAATATTAAGAAAACTAATGACTAATAAATGATAATTTCAATTTGGTTTTAGATTGTATAAGTAAGATTATTGATGAACATTTTTTTGTAAATGCATATTTTTTGTAATCTATATGTAAATAAGCGAAAGGACACTCACTGACCAAACATGAAACCTCGAAATCTACTTGACCTATGGAGTTGAAATTTAGCTGATAGGTAGTTTATAGGTAGAAGACGTCTGATAAGAACGGATTTTGCGACAAGGCCGAATTAAGGGCGTCTAAGGGTATATACGCACGATACCTACTAGCTGTTCAGCTGACCACAATGTCCGGTTGAATCCTGTTTTAAATTAATTAAGATTAAAAACGGTTTTAGACATTGTAAAATTATTTTAATTAATAAATATAATTTTCTTAAAAGGCGATCGTTTTCAATATATTCAAAATTTGTATAGAAATATTTTATGATATAAAAAAAAGAAATATTAATTTGCTAGTCTGATGAAATATTCTAACTTCGACTGATTTATAGAATATAGTAAGACATGTACCAATTTAACTGTATATTGCTGTATATAAAAAACTGTTTAAATCATTATATCACATGCACAGAATTAATAGGATTACATAATTATTTGGATACACTTCAATATATTATTCTTATACGAATTTCACATTTCGTTTAAAAATTAAAAATAAATATAAAACTAAACTGTTAATAATAAAATACACAACTTTTAAAATTCTTGTCCATAATCATAATTATTCCAAAATTTTTAACTTAGTTTTAATATGTACAAAAATAATAACATAAATGATAATCTCTTACAGTTATAGTCAAAGATTTGTTCTATTTATATTAATTATTATTATATAAATATAATATCACCATCTAGATCAAATTATATCTAAAAAAATTCCTAGTAAGTTTTATTATACAGTCATTTGTTTATAATTTTTGTTTGTATTTTATTCTTACATCCTACACTATATAATATTATGTAAGTTAATCGGTTATATTATTTACAAAATGTAGTATACATGAATGGTCTAGAGGCATTCGAACATGCATATTATAACTGTGAGTGATTCAAAATCATTTTTCTCTTTATTATATTTCGCCAAACCGATTTTTGTTTATGAATTGGCCATTTAAATTATGTGAGTTATTGTGTGAGGTCATATTATCCAATATTTGATTATATAATTTTAGTTAGTGCATATCCAATATTGCAATAGTTGTAAATAGTTAATATAGTTAGTTAGCTATATTAAAATAAAATAAAATAAGTTGACAATTAAATTACCATTAAATAATCGCGTTAGTTAATCAATATGGACGATAAGCTTTGTGAGGTAAATATTTTTAACCTAATCAATTCATCAGATATATTGATATTTTCTCCACATGGCGTGTATCGTTATTAATGAAAAAGAAAAAAAATGTATAAATCATTTAAAGAAACAATTTTCTGTCATATAGTTGTATTACGTAATGTGCTGTTTATGAGTAAAAATGTATTTTCGAAAGTATGATATTCGTATTATTTAAGATTATTTTATAAATAAAATTTATTTTAAAATCGAATTTGTTTGTTTTTAAATTACAAAACTTTTAGTTTGAACATATATGTACCGCGGTGAACATTGAGATAAAATCATGATGACCAAATATATAAAGACTTTAAGTTCCCTGTAAATAAATGTTAAACTATAGCCATTTTAATAATTAGATTATTCAGTAAAATTAGTTTAACTAACTATTTATTGAAATAAAACACCCATTAATTCAAAAATATGAAATAAAAATGCATTATTTGGTAATAATCGAAACAGCCTATGATGTGTAAAAAATAAAGAACCATTCAAGACAATAAGAAAACAGTTATAAAGCAGTAAATGTAGAATTTTTTTCTTTTATGTCAAAATATTTAAAAATAGTTATGAATTTTTTCCACATTTCTAGTTTATACTTGGAATACCAAAGGCAGATGCAATGGTAAATGAGAGTAACAATTTTTTTTACCACAACAAATCCTATATTGATATTATGATTGTAATCGTCAGAAGTCCATATTTAAATAATGGAATTATTATGCACTAAGAGAATTGACAGACTTATTAGAAAAAAATGAATTTTTTTAGATATTGTACGTCAATATTTTATCGACCTCTTTTATACAGCTATATCGAGTATGTGACGTATTTTTCATTTAATTATTAAATGTAATAACTATTTTGTGAATATGCGATATTTATATACAAAAGCCATAAAATTAATTTATTCAATTTTTAGGTGTGCCTTATGACATTGATGGGCCAAAGGAATGGTGTTCGAGATACACAGGTTTGCATTTATATTTCCTATATAATTGTCTTTCAATGTTTTGATTTTGCTATTTAAAATGTATTATTATTACTCTAACATTATACTATGATAAATTTATTTGTAATTTATACGTCAAATCTAAATTGTTCAAGAAAAACGTAATCAATTAAAAAGGAATTATACTTATTAACATATGGTTTTTTTATGTTTGCGCCAACACTTGTCCTACAAATGTGGTGGTTGCCTGCGCTGATTCTTGAGTGTGTGGGATTTTTCTCAGGTGATCTATATAATAAACCACAACTAATTGACACGTGTCGCAATGATGAACATACAATTACGTTGTATATAAAAGAAAAGAACAATTTAATGTAATGGGTGCCCCGTTAATTATAATCATAATTATAACAGTGATGATAATACACGCAATGCTGGCGACTGTTGGACACGTGAAAAAAGCCCCGAATCCATGTGGTAGCTTGACGTCGGACTTCGACGACAGACTATTGGAGACCGCATGGAAACGTGATGACACTGATTTTGGCGGTAATCGCTCAAGACACGGGCGTGCTGAAAAAGGTGTGTTGGCGCATTACATAACGCGGTGAGCCGGTGGAAAGATTGCGATGCTTTATGAAATTTTGATAAGACTAATTCTATTTTCTGGATCCGTCGCAATGAACTCACCAATCGCAAAAGGTGGCAAATTTAACAGTGTGTGCGGTCCGAACATTATATCTTGCATATAAACTCGACATATTTATATATAACAAATCCGTTTAAGTATGATAATTTTATAATGTAGATAATACATCCAAAATCATATTTATCGAATATTGTTTTTATGTATATTTTGAAAATTATGGTGTTAAAATTAGGCATATATTCACGATATTTATTGTGAAGACTTTTGATGAAATTAATATTTATAATCCTAGATGATGATCTGAATATAAATCCCAATGTACTGGCGTCCCAATGTATAGGTAAATATACGCATAACAAAATATCATAAAAGTAACAATAGTGAACAATTAACTAAATTGTGCGTACTACGAGAAATGTAATATTATTTAATTGTGACCTTACTCTGAATTATTCAAATTATGTATAATCACAATGAAACACTTGTTTTCAATTTATTCGATCTATCATTTAAATTCTACAAACATATACATTTAATACGTAACAGAAATTATATTTTTACATCTATTAATTTAATAAATATACAATTATTATATTCTAGATTATTTGAATAAGGGTGCCTTTCCCAGTAAGTAATTTCTTTTATATTAACACTAGTTAATATTAATTGAAACGACAATTTTTAGTAAACGACAATGATGTTCATTTAAGCTTATAACTTACAATTAATACCCAACATTGTATAATAGAAATTCAGAGTAACTTTTTCTTTTTAGATTGTAACGATTTTCTGTCAGCTTTACATCATGCTTACTTTAAATTGAGTATGTAATTTACATTTCCATATTTCCCAAAATGGATAATCATATATTATTAATTTAAATTAAATATTTCTAAACAATGATTTATAATAATAGCTTGTTTTGTATTTTCTTTTTTTTTCACATGTTTGAAAATATTAGTTATAGTTGAATGCACTTCTCAGTTACCTCATTGCTTAATGATCTAGTGTAATTGTATAAAGAAGGGAATATACTAATTTGTAATCGTTGTTATTATTCCTTTTGAAGATATATCTCACGGAATGTTAAATTATAATAACCGTAAGTATGAACTGAAAAATTACAAATGTTGCACTAAATATAATTATAAAGTATTTTATTTTAAATAATTTCAATTTATTATAATATAGAATATTAGATTTTTATCAATGATAAATACAAGAACTTTGTAATTTGTAATTTAATAAAATAGTTAGTATATATTCATTTATAGTAGGGAGAATTATATAGATTACACAAAATTATGAGTATTTTATAGAATGTTGGTAATAATGAAATTAATAAAACAAAAATATTAAAATTCCTTTTTAGATATAGGATATAAATACTTTATCTACCTAATTGAAAAATTTATTCTACATGTTGGTAAGTTTTATAATTTTTAATAATTAAGATACCCTTCAAAATCGAATTTTCTCCTACATAATGTTTATTGTATACAATAACGATTAACATTGAACAATGAATTTTCATTTATAAGTGATTGATTTTGAAAAATTTAGATATTACCCGTACATTAGGACCACAACAGTATTGTCACAATACATCAATTGAATTTATATATACCTATGATCAAAGTACCGCCGACGGTCTCCTTGAATTTAATACCAATCTAAACCAACCAGGTAATTATTAATTACACATTAAATAATTGTTTTTTCCGTGTTACAACAACGATTTACATTCTTTGTCAATAGCAAGAATCAATCTGTCATTTTTTCCCAGGGAATAGTTGTTTTAAATATTTATTGAACCAAACTAAATTTGAGTGGTAAAATACGTAATTTTACTACTCGTCAGTTGATAAAATGTTATTTTAGTAGGCATGCTTGTTGTCGAAAATTATTCTTTCAAAGAAATTATAACATTATGTATGTTTATGTAAAACGACAAAATGTACATCTGCATCATTTTTTGGTTTATCCTTGCTAGTCTAGTAAATCACATTAGTGTCTGATATGAGTTGAGACGAAAAATAGAGCGTGTGGTTCGTACGGAAGGTATTGGTAATTAAATGTTTAGCAAAATGCCATATACTTTATCCGGTACACCGAGTACTTGGTTTTGTGGCCGAAGCCTGCCGACCATGCACCTTATATAATACACACGACGCTTGTTTGCCACTGGATTGCTTGATTGATTTTCAGCTCGGTCTCAAGCGAGTTGTGATATTGGTTGTTGTGTTGGTTTTTTTACGATGTTGGCATCACATGTTGCGTGTTTTTAGGCAGAAATTCTAGCTGGTTAGATTGTTATCATATAGTGACTATTTTGGCCAAAGATAAATATTTGAATTTCGAAAACATATTTTTAACATATCTAAAACATTTAAATTATAATTGAAGATGAACGTGGTTGTTGCCAAAGTTGTTCGTCGCCGACAAAATGCAATAAATATTTTTTTTAAATTGAAGAGTTAAAGTAAAGGAAGAAGCGCATCAGATTACGGGTTCTGTCGTGGTTATTGCGTCGAGACAAGCAACAGATAATTTTGAATATGATAAATTTCACGAGTATTTCAATACTGCAGGCAAAGTTCCTTTCCAATATACTGCTATCGAAATGGGCCGGCAACGAAATGGTGGTAATTCAGCCGGTTCGCAACCTTTGCCTGGCCCTCTCCACGGCCTCTCTTGCAGACATAGCCTAGTTAGTGTAGGCTTCATATTTATAACTTTACAAAACTTCCATCCCTGTATATTATTATAGAAAACATTTTTGGGTAGAAATGCAGTTTAGTACCCATGTACATTTTTCAAAACATGTTGAAAAAAAATATGAAAAATTCGCATAGGCACTGAACTGCATTTGTGCCAATTTTTGATAATAATTTGAAAGACAATATTATACAAGATTAAAACTTTAGTATTCTTCATTGTTTTAAATTTAAAATTTAAAATATTTACTTATCCAAATTCATATCCAAATTTCTAATCTTTCGTCATTTGGAAAACAATATATTTGTAAATTTGGAAACATTCTCTTCGATTTTCCAAAATTTAAATACTGACACTAATTACCAGTCATTTCAGAATATAATTGTAATATAATATTAAAATAACGAGTAAGCATCGACCAAAAATGTAAACAATATAATAATAATTCATAATTAAAATTAAATTTTGTAAGTGCGGCAGGGATTGCATTATATATAAGATAATGAGAAAAAAATAATAATCAGTATTCGTTTAATATTTAAAATTTTATTAACAAACATTACAAATATAATAAACATTCTATTAATAGTGGAGGGGGGTACCCTCTCTGCACCACACAGTAATCTATGGTGAGAGTACCACCTTCTTAGCGGTTGTTTCCAACGACCTTTCGCCATTTTACTATCATTGAATGGGCTATCTGTTTATTTCATAATCAATGGTATTAATTATAATTGTAGCGGCGGATAAGGAAGTAATAATAGTAGTAGCGGCAGCGGCTGTGGGCGTGGTTTTGCGCGAAATTTGCGGTGCGAAATGAGTCAGATAAAAAAATGTATCAAACCCAAAAACATTTATATGTTATAAACAGTAAAATAGATTTCCACATCGCGAATGATTGCCACAAGAAATCGTACTCTCTAGTTTCCCACCGAAAAAACATCACATTCCATGTGATGTCTACATGAAGAATTCAAGAGTCTTGTGACCTGCCCTTAGGAGACAATTGACCAACAAATAAACAATTTTATAAATCAATAGAGAGAGATATTTCCAATTTAAAGTCTCATTTTTTAAAGTCCTAGAACTCACTCAAGTAGCATCCTGGACACTATTCCTCAAAATTCCAAAATTTAATTTTTTTTCGGAAATCTAGCAACATATGGATGTGAATATAAATTTATTTCACATCAAATGTATTATCATGTATAAGCGATTGTATGTTTGATCTCAAGGAGTAACCGTTATAATAATAATAATACTAATACTGTGATTCCATCAATTTATACGGGAGCAAAACAATCGAATTTATTCAATTCATTATCAACTAAATTTGGTTCGATTTATGTTGTTGAGGGTTTAAGGACAGATGGACAAGTTATCGTAATTGTAGCAGCACATGTTTCTTTAAATGTTCGCTGTATATGCCTTCTTTTACATTATTTCAACGCAGGTGAAGGTGGTCTGTATTGTGATCCTAATGAAAATTATTACCTTCAATTACCAACAACTTTTAGTATTTTTCAAAATACCAAATTCAATTAATCTCTATTCAAATATAATTAACTTTAACAAATTTTGATATTTGATGTATATTTCTTCTTTTATATTATTCATATGTAGTAAGAAATGAACTTAACGTTGATTATAATACAAGTCATAACATAGAAAATATAATTGCTTATGAACAAGTTAGCAACGTCGGCTACGACTTATCCAATATCGACCAAAACCAAACAGGTAATAATTAATATTATAACGATAACTTGGTTTCTATATTTTGAATTACTACCTTATTAATTTTTGTCAATAACTGAAAAAAATATTTCAATTGTTCCCATGGAAAAAGTCTACTTCAACATTTTCTGCTTTTGTAATAAAAAGTATAAGCTATTTATCTGCTAGAGTACTAAACATGATTTATTAAACATTTTAACATATTTATGAACTAGAATATCTGAAAGGTTTTTTACAATAACAAAACAAATATAGCATAGTATAAAACCATTATAATCGTTATAAAAATTTTATTATTTTCAATATTCCTCGTTTGCAGTATTTATTAGATAAGTGTGATTTTGAAAAAATTGTTATTATTGTGTTACTAGAAAAATCAGTAATATAATATACACGTATATATTGAAGCGTAAGGTGTTTATAGTGTATATAAGGAACTCTCTCCTGAACTACTGAATTTATTTTCGAACAAAATCCTAACATTATGTATTTCTACAAATAAACTAAATTGCTAAAATAACTTTATTCCGACAAAACATATCTCAGTAACTTTTTTATGTTTACAAATAAATAAATTATATCATTTATTTCTATTGGAAATTGGCCATAAAATGCTCTGTATTTAGATAGGACATAGTCTCTTGATTCTTATCTTATTTAATTAACCCTATAAATTTATAATGATAGTTGTTTATTTCTTCTTTTACATTATTTATATGCAGCAGGAAATGATCAATACATTTGTCCTAATACAAATACTGATTTTCAATTACCAAATACATATGATGCTGGCCAAAGTAGCAACTTCGGCTTCGGCTTACCCAATTTCAACCCCTACCAAACAGGTAATGATCAATAATAATTAGTTTATAACTTGATCTCTAAATTTTGCAAGATCACCAAATCACTTTAAAATCTTTGTCAATAGTCATAAAGAATTTGTAATTGTTCCCAAAGAAAAAGTCTATTTCTACATTTTATATTATTAGTTAAGAATTTTGTATTGTTCTGAGAGGAAAAATCTACTTTTCCATTTTATATTACTGTTGAAACATTTATGTACCTATAAAAATAACGTCCATTGTAATAAGAAATATAAGATATTTATCCGCTAGAGTATAAACATGAATTATAAATCATTTAAACATATGTTTAAACTACAATATCTGAATGGGTTTTTACTCTAACAAAATAAATATAGTTTATTATAAAGCTCTTATAATAGTTATAAAAATTATATTATTTTCAAAATGTTTTTATTTAATATTCCTCGTTTGCAGTTTTTTAAAAAAAAATTGCAGTAATATAATATACTCATATATATAGAAGTGTCAGGTATTGACGGTCCCTCCGTCACTTTCTCATGAACTACTGAATTTAATTTCAAACAGAATCATAACATTATGTTTTTGTACAAATAAACTAAATTACTAAAAGAACTATATTTCAACAAAACATATCTCAGTAACTTTTTTACATTTATAATTAATTATTTATATTATTTATTCCTATTAAAAATTGGGCAATACATGTTTTGTATTTAGTTAAGACATACTTTTTTGATTCCTATCATATTAAATTAACCCTATTAATTTGTAATGATAGATGTTTATTTCTTCTTTTACATTATTCATATACAGCAAGAAATGATCAGCATGTTAATCCTAATATAAATCTTAATTTTCAATTACAAAGTATATATGATGCTGGCCAAAGTAGCAACTTCGGCCAAACCATAACCAATTACAACCCCAACCAAACAGGTACTGATCAATAATAATTAGTTTATAACTTGATCTCTAAATTTTGCAAGATCACCAAATCACTTTAAATTTTTTGTCAATAGTCATAAAGAATTTGTAATTGTTCCCAAAAAAAAAAAGTCTATTTCTACATTTTATATTACTGTTTAACCATTGACGTTATCTATAAAAATAACGCCCATTATTATATGAGATACAAGATTTTAATCGAACAAAACTCTAAACCTATAAACATATTTTTTAAAGAATTATAACTGAAATAATTTTTTTAAATTAAAAATTAAAAATTATATAAAACATACCTCCTATAGTTAATATTGAAACAACATTATTTTAAAAATTGTATCTATTCAACGAATTTTGTTTTCAGTTTTTATTAGATAAGTGTGATTTTATAAAATTTGCTATTATTGTTTTATTAGAAAAGTGCAGTGATATAATTTAATATTATATATTGAAGTGTTAGGTATTTGGCTCTCCGATACTTTCTCATAAATTACTAAATTTATTTTCAAACAAAATCCTAACATTATGTATTTCTACAAATAAACTAAATTACTAAAATAACTTCATTCCGACAAAACATATCTCAGTAACTTTTTTATGTTTGCAAATAAATAAATTATATCATTTATTTCTATTGGAAATTGGCCATAAAATGCTCTGTATTTAGATAGGACATAGTCTCTTGATTCTTATCTTATTAAATTATCCATATCAATTTATAATGATAGTTGTTTATTTCTTTTTTTACATTATTCATATGCAGCAGGAAATGATCAATACATTTATCCTAATACAAATCCTGATTTTCAATTACCAAATACATATGATGCTGGCCAAAGTAGCAACTTCGGCTTCGGCTTACCCAATTTCAACCCCTACCAAACAGGTAATGATCAATAATAATTAGTTTATAACTTGATCTCTAAATTTTGCAAGATCACCAAATCACTTTAAAATCTTTGTAAATAGTCATAAAGAATTTGTAATTGTTCCCAAAAAAATATCTATTTCTACATTTTATATTACTGTTTAACCATTGACGTATTTATAAAAATAACGTCCATTATTATATGAGAATAAGATTTTAATCGAACAAAATTCTAAACCTATAAACATATTTTTTAAAGAATTATAACTGAAATAATTTTTTCTAATTAAAAATTAAAAATTATATAAAACATACCTCCTATAGTTAATATTGAAACAACATTATTTTAAAAATTATCTCTATTCAACAAATTTTGTTTTCAGTTTTTATTAGATAATTGTGATTTTATAAAAATTGCTATTATTGTTTTATTAGAAAATTGCAGTAATATAATATAATATTATATATTGAAGTGTTTTTAAATTTTAATTTAATTTTTAAAATTGGCCATAGAATGCTCTGTATTTAAATAGGACATAGTCTCTTGATTCTTATCTTATTAAATTAACTATATCAATTTATAATGATTGTTGTTTATTTCTTCTTTTACATTATTCATATGCAGCAGGAAATGATCAATACATTTATCCTAATACAAATCCTGATTTTCAATTACTAAATACATATGATGCTGGCCAAAATAGCAACTTTGGCTACGGTTTACCCAATTTCAACCCCTACCAAACAGGTACTGATCAATAATATTAAATTTATGACTTGATTTTTATATTTTGCAGGGTCACCATATCAATTTAAAATGTTTGTTTATAGTCGTAATGAATTTTTAATTATTCCTAGGGAAAAAGTCTACTTGTACATTTTATATGACTGAACCACTGATGTATCTATAAAAATAACGTTTATTATTGTAAGAGATAAGATTTTAGTCAAACAAAACCCTAAATTTATAAATTTAAGCATATTTTTTAAACAATTATAACTAAATTGTTTTTTTTAAAATTAAAAATTAAATATGATATATTACATAACTCTTATAGGTATTATAGAAACAACATTATTTTGAAAAATTATCTTTATTCAATACTTTTTGTTGCATTGTTACTTAATACTGTGATAAGTGTGATTTTTTATAAAATTATTATTATTGCTTGATTAAAAAAATACAGTGATATAATATACATATTGAAGATTAGGCTAATGGGCATTCTGTTAGTCATTTATAAACCACAGAAAAATTTTTTGGTCATGATGAACATGTAAATTATAAAATAATTCGCATTCAAATTTAATTGTCTGATATAATTCTTTAATGAATTCACGAAGGTGGTTGATCTTATGTTTCAAAATCCATTGTTTTTTTATAATAAGTTTTCATTCGTTATTAGCGTTAAAATGTATGGATGGAAACAATTGTCACGATGATTATAATAAAATAACCATAAAATATTGTGTTATATCATATTTTATAAAGCTTTTAAGAACCTTAACTTTCATTCATAAATCTTGTTTTAGTAACATTATCACAATGTATATCTAATATTGCTTTCCATTCTAGATTTACCTGTTCTACCCAGTTCTTCCAGTACTACTGATACTAATTTTACACCATTTATGTTCCTCGCAAAACCGGATGAAGACGGTTATTATGACACCATTAATATGAAGAATAATGAAAATTCTGATAAAAATTAATCGGTGAAAACTCATGGGATATGTATTTATTAATGGTTAACAAAATGTTCTGCAGTAGTACTAAATTAAATATTTCTGAAAAGTATCAATAAATTGTAAATAATATGATTAATAACAATTGTGTTGTATATCAATTTTTAATTTGTGTACAATTGACAATTTGGTGACTATAACTTGTCTAATCATTTGAAAATGTTATAATTATTCTCATTTTCAAGATGCATCTAAACTTACTGTGATTCATTCCGATGTTACTTGTGATTTTTTCTTTATAAATTTAGATCAGTTTAGTGGTGTATTAAACGATTATAATTCTATCCGATATGTAGTTCATTCTAGTATCCTTAAAATTGTTGTCAATAAATCTAAATAGTTTAATAATTATAAAGTAGTTCCTTCATTTTTAATTTTCGTTTCACCTAGGTGAAATACAAATATGTGTCATCATATTATTTGTATTATATATGATTTCAATGATTGCGATAATATTGCAATTAGTATTTTAGCAATTAATAAGTTAATTTTTTATGATAATTTTGATATTGACACGTTGAGTTCTAATCTATGACATAAATTGTGTTACGGTCCACACAAACATTCTATTTTTGTAAAACTACAAAAAAAAAAACAACGGCTGTAATCTAAGATAATTCGCACATTTATAAAAACATTCAATTTATTACTCAATTGTCTAATTTACAATGTAGTGTACATTTAAAATGTACTGTTCCATTTTATGGTATCCCTATTTTAATGAATAAACACCTAAAAAATATCCAACACCGTTTTTGCATGTTTTTGAAAAAATAAATTGTTCATATTACGAGGAGCGGAATCTTTCCCGGGCGCTGGAAGCGGGCTCGTCCTCTCGCTTCTCAGCAAACCAGGAAAGCCCGAGGGGATTCCGTCTTCCTATCGACCGTTGTGTCTTCTTGACGACGCGGGGAAGATCCTGGAATCGCTGCTGGTGAGCCGGATGGAGGCTCATATGTCCGGAACGGGTATCGTGCTGTCCGACAGGCAATACGGTTTCCGGAAAGGACGGTCGACCGACGACGCGTGCAACGCCCGTCGGGTGGCGGTGGCCGTGAGTCTGGACATCCGGAACGCGTTCAACTTGGTGAACTGGGGGGTTATCCTTGCGGCGCTAGAGCGTATGGATTTCCCGCCATACCTCCGGCGGATCCTAGGGTCGTATCTGGGCGGCAAGGTTCTGCACCTGTGTGACGACGACCGGAGAGAGCCGATCACCATGGAGATCACCTGCGGGGTTCCGCAGGGCTCCGTGTTCGGTTCTCTCCTCTGGAACGTCGTGTACGACGCCGTGTTCCGTCTTCCCCTATCCAGGGGAACGATCACGGTCGGTTACGCGGACGACACGTTGATCGTGGCGGAGGGGACACGGTGGAAGCGGTGCAGAACCGCGCGAACGCCGCACTCTCGACGGTGGCTGGGCACATACGTGTGCTCGGCCTACGGCTGGCCGTCGACAAGACGGAGGCCGTAGCGTTTACGAGCTGTCGCGGGTCGGCGGAACCCCGGCTACGGCTTGAAGGTCAGGTCGTACGGCTAGGAGCGTCCCTGAAGTATCTGGGAGTGATCCTAGGGAATAAGGGGACGATGTTCGGTGCGCACTTGCGCGCCGCGTCGGCGAAAGCCAAGCGGATGATGTCCGCCCTGTGCGGACTCATGCCGAACGTGGGCGGCCCCCGGGAAAGCCGTAGGCGTCTACTGGTGAGCGTCGTGCAATCGATCCTATTGTACGGCGCCCCGACGTGGGCGCCTACGCTGGCTTATAACCCGCGGCGCGTAGAAACGTTGGCGAAGGTCCAGCGTAGGACGGCCATCAGGAGCGCCTGTGCGTACCGCACAGTCTCCCGTGACGTCGTGCTGGTCGTCGCACGGTTACCCCCTATCGACCTCCTCGCGGTCGAACGCGCTTCGGCGTACAACGCGAGGAGGGTGACACCGCCGGCAGCGGAAGGACGGCCTTCGGGAACTCCGGTAACGTCGGGCGACCCGAGAGCTGTGACCACGGACGAGCGGGCGGGGAGGGTAGTGAGATGGGAGCGGACGGGACTGGACCCGGACACTCATACCCCCCGCGCTACTCGATCGGTGGGTGAGGAGATCGCACGGTGAGATGACATTTCATCTCTCCCAGCTGTTAACGGGGCACGGTTGTTTCAACCGGTTTTTACACCGGATCGGCCGTGTTCCGGAGAGCGGGTGTTACCACTGCGGACCACCCGACTCTTAGAGCGAGGATGATGACGACACGTTTCACACGCTCGTTCGCTGCGAGGCGTTTGAGTGGGCCAGGAACGACCTTATACGCGTTATAGGTCGTTTCCGGCCGCGTGATCTCGTCGCCCAAATGCTGGAGTCCCCGGCCAAATGGGAAGCGGTTGCTCACTTCGCTTCGACCGTGATGGGTCTGAAGGAGGAAGCGGTGCGGGAGAGGCAGTCCCTGCAGGGGATTGCTCCATCGCGCGGGTTGACGAGAAGGAGGGTGGCGGCTGGTCGCCCCCTTGATATATAAGCTGTGAGGGGAGGAGCAGTAAGCATTCGCTTTATCGCTCCTCCCTGCTAAATTTTTATTACTTTTGTGAGGCGTGGCTTGGCCGGGGATTGTCCGGTCAACCACCCCAACGGAAAATTATATTTCTTTTATTTTTGAAATAAACGATGGAGACCCACTGCCCTAAGCACTGCTGAACAGGCATGCAGGGCAGTGGGTGTGTTGCCGATTCATATAAAAAAAAAAAAGGTGGATAAGGGGATTGTGATGCTCACGTCTCGCTCCATAGACCACCACTCGCTCGTGTTTTAGAATATTGGTAGGGAAGCAAATCCCCGAATCGACTCACCAACGTCAACTCAAAACCCAGTTGGTAAGAGGCTGTGCTCCCCGCGGTTTCGCCAGTTTTTCAGGGAATACACCAAATTCGACTACCGACCGGTGATCATTTCTACTCGTTCTGTTGTACGTCGTACAAGCTCTGACAAGCCTGACGACGCAAGTGTTCGACCAAACTCCATTAGCATATATGGGATGAAAAGAATGGTCGACGGAATGAAATGTAAATATCGATTAGCCGGACCGTCGTCGCGAAGGATAAGACCAAAACTTTATCCCAATTCTTATTCACGGCCTCGAGCTAATAGCAAAAAAATGACATGCCAGTGCACTCTGACAACGCACCTGAATTCCATCTGACAAGCAAATATTTAATAATCTTGTATTATCACTCAAACTAATTCTAAACTAATTATTAATCGAAAATTTTAGCTTTTGGGTTTTCTCACTTACGTCAATAAATGGTTTTCTTTGGAAGGAAACACGAAAATGTTTATAACAAAAACCCATGAATTCTCGCTTAAGAAAAAAGACAATACTTGGTGCAAAATAGATGAAGAAAAATCTGAACTTTTTCGCTCTCATTTATTTCATTTTTCAACCCCATCACGATATCTTCAATGATAAATTTGAAAACCCCCTAACCTATTTTTTTTTATCTGGCGCCTAAACCATTTACACTTGGGGAATTTCTATATTATTTAAAATTATTTATTGTCATAACTTCTCCTGGGCCGGACTTAATCACAGTTGTAGTTTCTCGACAGCTACATAAAAAAGTAATTATGCAACTCACTTATATATTAAATTCTATAATAAGACTTTCTTTTTTCCCTTTACAATGGAAAACTTTAATTATCATCTTAATCTTAAAACCAAGGAAACCATCAGACATCACACCTTCTTATCATCCTATAGGGCGATAGACTTATAAGTCTTTTACCACTCATTGCAAATAATGTAAAAAATTTATCATAAAACGTTCAATACTTGAATACTTGAATACTTGAATACTTGTTCAATACTTATATATAGACACCTTGTATCGGTGCCTCTTTGGTGATTCCAGTGAAAATCCACTGCCTCTTCATTTTTCTGTGGTCTGGTTAATCTCTGCGGTGCGGTTCATCCGTGATTTGGCGGTCGGATATCAACGAAGATTTGCCCCTGCATGTGTACTTGGGTGCCAATATACTTTGTATCTGTAAGTATTTTTTTTAACGAATATTGTTAGAAATATATTCAGCGGTGGCAATTTGCCCACTCGTTCGTTATTCATAATTGTGCTATTTACTAAGTCGTCACGTTTTGGTTGATAGTTGTGCATATGACGGAGCATATCGTGTTTTTATGTCCAAATTAACAGAATCGCAACATGATTGAGTACAATCATTTATTATGGCAAATATTTTTGTCGATTTGTAAGCTCTGAGTGAAACATACGTATATTTTCGCAACAACTTTCATAAATGATGAACCAACATACTATCCTACATAGCAAATTTGGATTTCGTAAGAGCCACTCGTCCATTTACCAATTACACCGTTTGCCCGACTCCATAACAAATTGTTTAGAAAAAAAGAATACTGCTCAACGGTTCTCCTTGATGTGGCCCAAGCGTTTGATAACGTTTCGTACCCTGGTCTTTTGTACAAATTAAAAAAAATCTTAACCCCACCTTTCTACCTTATTTTCAAATTATACCTCGAAGACCGCTATTTCGTAACAAAAGTAAGGTCGAACTCTCATCTATGGCCCCAATGTCAGCAGGTGTCCCCCAAGGAGCCATATACTCTCTTATTTTTTCAATCAATACTTAGGAAATCAACCGAGGATCTTTCACACTTTTATTGCCGATTTTGTGGATGACAAAATAATCTTTTCCACACACAATAAACCCAATAATTGTTGATTATAATCTTCAAAATCATCTAGATCTCATGTTATCCTGGTACATTAAATGGAAAATGAAAATTAATCACAAGAAGTTTTCACATTTGACTTTCACCTTAAAACCAGGAATAGTACCACCTGTTACTTTAAATAATCAAACAATTCCAAAATCTTCAATCTTTCGCTATTTAGGATTTAAACCATATAGTAAAATTTATTAAATAAAAACATCTGTAAGAATTATCCAAAAGACTAATGATGAGTAATTTGTACGATTACATAAACCTCTTATATTTTAAATTTGTGTTATATAGAATTAAAGATACGGTTTATACAAGGTTCAAGGTCAAATAATAGATTAAAGTATCAAACTCAATAGAATAAACTTCTATGACAATTATTCTTTGGATTTGGACCATTTTTCAATAGTAAAAATATAGTTGAAGATTTGGAACATCAGTTTTTCTAAATTATCTTTGTAAACATTAATAGTAAGTAATAAGTTGAAATAAAAACACGAATCAGATAATAAGGCCAACTTAAGATATTGAAAAAAGTTGACTCAATTCCTTAAGTCTCCTAGGTATAGCATTATATTGTATTTAACGGAATATAATAATTTATTATTTCAATTTTTTTAAAGACAAGCGTTTTAGTCGGTTTTGGTGAATCTTATACATTTAATATATTCACAATGTTCATTTACCATTGGTAAATATTAATATGTAAATTGTCTGTTATTTAGTCAAGACCATATTTTCTTGAAATTCGTATAAAATGAATTCAGTGTTATAGTTGTATTATATTATTATATTAATATTTTTGTTTTAATACATTAGTAAGAAGAAAATATTGATCATGAATTTTCCTAAAAGTATTAACGTTTTTACTCTTGTAATAATTTTTATAATAACTGTCGAAAACTCCAATGCTAACCATATACGTAAGTATGTTTTATAAACTGTGTATTAGTTAGAATATTTCAAAATGTATATGTTTAGTATAAACTAATATTTTCATTGTTAAATAATTTGTTAATAGTTAAAACTTAATTTATATGTTAACGTTATGTCTATTGGTCGATTATAATAATTTTTTTCATTTATTCTAAAGGATAACAAATATATCTTTAATATTCTGTTTGATTAATAAATAAGCCTAACTTAACCTTACCTCCAATTTTTTTATTAGAAAAGTAAACACGCAGAAAAAAATTCATTAAATAACTATTTATTGTCTTAAATATAATTTTTTTTATCATTATAGTAGAATTGATCATAACTGAATGAGACAAAGTCATTTTCTTATAGACATGTTGTAAAATACAAGAATTTCCATAAACGAAAAAAAAATATCTCAACATTTATAAAAATTCCAAACATACCAATTATAAAAAAACAAATAGATTTTAAAATGGTTATACACTATAGAACTAAAATCTGAAAAATAAAATTACACTTCAACTGCGTATACGTATTTCGACAACTACCTTGTCATTCTCAGCGTGATCCAATTACTACTATTAATAAGAGCATTAGAATATTTGTTATTTTTACCTTTATATAATTTGAGTTCTTTTTTGCCCCTTTGTTTTTTATTAAGCCATATTACAAAAAATATTATTATATTATGCATATAAAAAATTGATATTAATTTTGAATATATATTTTTTTGAAATATTATTTTAGGTTGCCGAGGTAAGATTTATGATTATAAATTAATATTTATTTAAATATACAATACAAAATATATTATAATACATTTTAGGCATATAATTTTTGTAATTCAAAGCTGAGGATAATGATTATCTAGTAGTTATATTTTAAAATGTAAATACAAATGTGTGTTGAAACAAATGTTTTTCGAATATATCTTTTTGCTGTAGTAAATAAAATGTTTATTTTAATGTAAAATGGACTTGTGCTAGGGTATCACATATATGCATTGTTTTCTCTTATTTTTATGAACTGTATTAATCTTTGCTTTTATTTAATTTTCCGTCATTTGAAACTATAATTATCGAGTTAGATATTTGGTTATTTTATAATCATGTATATGTTTGGGCTTTAACCCAATTATTTATTTTATAATGTATATAAAACATGTTTACTAGTATACTGATAGTATGGAAAGTAGTCTCCTTAAAATAACAAATGGACAAGGACAAATTAAGGAGCAAAATTATTACATCAGAGGTATTGGAGCCTCAGATACGGGCGGTTGATGGAAGGCACTCTCCACAAATGTCGACATCACCGTCCATTGTTGAAAGCGTAGTGGTTTTGAAGCAGGATATTACCGCTGACTGCGGGGTTGGTATCAGAACTGCTACTGGGGGTGCTACGCAGATCCCCATTGGTGTCCAGAAGGTCACCGAACTGCATCAGCTGAACCCATGACTCGGATAAAGGTGGAGGCGAAGTACTCCAAATTACTAGATAAAAAGCAATGGCCGATGGAATCTTTAGAAACATCGGTCCAAACAGCGCCCTACACAAAAACCGACATCAAGCTAGTACTAATGCGCTTTATTAGTATGTTAGTGAGTTTTTGAAGATAGCTACGGCAATTGGTGTGATAAAATTGCTCGATACTGCAGAGCAACGCATATAAGCCTTACAAAAGCAACAGCAACACCATAACACTACGGAACTAATTAAAAGCCTGCAGGTTACACAATTGGTACAACAGCAACACATACAGCATTAACTGCACGCATTATATTAATAACAGCAGATCGAGCACCAAGCATGGGCGCATACTAATGAGTAGCCCATCGTAATGCCAAAAAAACATGCGCTTAACGTTAGGGCAGACCAGACAAAAGACGAGCACGTCGTGGATATTGCGGAAGCAGATGATAAAGGCTTCGTAAGGTGATAAGAAGTCGAGAGAGGGGAAAACTACATCTAAGATCAGCAACCAAAAAAATGTCGGATGTAGCAAAGTAAAAGCGTAGAAAACCGACATCCCCCATAATTAAATCTGAAGGACTAACATATGCGGACTTGTTGAGAAGGATAAGGGAAGAGGAAAAAGCCTAGGAAATTCGTCAAAACTTCTACTCAGTAAGCAAAATGAAAAACGGACACCTACGAGTGGAGCTAATACGAGAAGCTAAAAATAACGCTGGCATAATAGATGTACTTGCCAAAGCTATAGGGATGGAGATTAAAACATCCAAACTTAGAGAAAATACCACGCTAGAGATAAGAGACATTGACGAGGAAGCCTCGGAAAAAGAAATCCTAGAATCTGTGATGAGAACAATAGAAGGATTTTCCGAAGAAGTTCAAGTATTTAAACGTCAGAAAGCCGTACGTGATGCACAAATAGCCATATTACGACTGCCGAATATGAGGATATATACCGCAGCACTGTCCAAAATAAGAGTAGGCTATGTAAACTGTAGGATTAGGAAACAACAGAAAGTATAACGTTGCTACAGATGTCATGGCTTTGGTTGCACTAGACACGGATGCACAGAACTTGATAGATCAGAAATGTGTTGAACTGTGGTGAAAATGGGCAAAACTCCAAGAAATACCACGGTGAATAAAAATCAGAGAGCTTATGAAAAAAATGTGGACATAGTAATTGCAAGCGAATTCTATAAATATGCACAGAACACTAAAGAGGAGCACTGGGTGGTACTGTGACACCAGCTGCAGAATAGCAATAGTCAATATTAACAGAGGCTATCCAATAGAGGGGATCGGGAATGCCGAAGATAGGTTCAGATGGATCACCCATCTGAATAGTTTTGACACCATATTTGATTAAATGTGGTTTTCTGATATTTGAAATATTTATATGAAATAGACGAATAATTATTGAATAATAACAATAATTCTATATCTTTCTGTTTAGTAATTTTCATTTCAATTGTCAAATAGTGTAAACGAAATCAATTAACATTCTTGTTTCATAATAAATTTATTTTTACTAGTTATTTTTTTAAATTTTCCAATCAAAATTAGTTATTCAGTTATGAAAATCAAATAAAAATACGATAGATACATATTCGAATACATTAATAAAAAAAAATATTTGTCCATATAAATAATAGAATGAATATTTTTAACTATGTATAACATATGCACAAATCATTTTAATAAACTCGTGTCAGTGTAGTTGAATAGTTAATCTAAACATAATATTTATTATTATTATGTTGAACCATCAAACCATAGATGAATTGCAATTCAATAAGATATTCAATAGTATGTATTATCGTACTGTAGTAGTTTGTTTTCATATTTAGAATAAATCATATGTGCACCTAAAATTAATAATTTTAATGATATTGTTATTTTAATTTTAATGAATACCTTGAAAGATAGTATCAAACAAATACCTCTAATATATAATTACTTAATTTATAATTTTATGTAATTAATACAATACTAAAATTATCAATCAATATTAAGAAAAAAAAGAAAAATGAAAAATGAGACGAAACCAAGAAAAAACGTTAAATTAATAATATCTATTAATAAAAGCAAAATAATCTATACAATAATCTATTACAAGTCAATGTTATATAATAAAATAAAAAATATAGGGTTATGTATAATATATGTTTATTTACAACCGGTTTCGAATAAAATAACTATCATTATTTTTCTTATATTATTTTCTACGTTAAGTAAATTCAACTGGACCAGAAGCCTTCGAAAGTGCATTTTTTATGGGTGAGTAATTTAATACTTTTTTCCCTTTATTAACTTAGGTACTTTCGGTAAACGAACGTCTCGCTGTAGATGAATTATCTGATTAAATAATACAATTGCCATATTAGGTTGTAATAAATTTTATATTTGGAATTCAAATCATAAACTGAACGATTTTTTTATAAACAATTAATATACTAAGCAATAGTTGTGTAAAAATTATATAATATAATTCCAAATCAACAACGTTAAAAATACAATCATTAAATATATGCAACAAGATTATCGTAAATATAGGTTTCGTATACATTTATAAAAAATATTTTTTTTTAGGGAATTCTGATATTTTAAGTTCATTATTCACGAAAGAGTTTTTTGGCGTTTTAAATGATTTGGCAAAAAACTGTAATTACAAACAATTAAGGTTAAAACCTCATAAGAAACATGTTCATGTCTGTGACTTATACTACATACAATTAAATACTCAAAGTTGTTGATAAAAATATGTTTATAATAGCATTTATTATCATACCATATATATTGTTATTCGTGTATTATTATTATTAGTTAGTAATGTGTTGTACATGACCGACGGACGTGTTCTACATCGTTCGCTTGATATGGTTCTAATGTAATAATTATTTTTTTTAATATTAAAATGCGATTATATATATATTATATATTTACACATGATATATTCTATAATATTTTTTATTATTATTCAATAGTATTATTTTTTCTGTGATATTGCGAAACCAGATTCTTATAGTCGAACCGAACCCGAACCGAATTTATTGAAATTTTAACAAACCGGATACGAACTGAGGTTCCAATTATGTAATCGAACCAAGACCGAATCGAACTGTTTTATTTAAAATAAACACCAACGTAAATTTCCTTAAATGTTTATAGGAGTTAAATTAATCTCATCGTTTTTCGTTATGAATTTCATTTACCTTGTGTCGATATTCGATATGAAATATTTTGTGTTAATTCGGTTTGAATATTTCTAATTATGAAACATTGAGTTTGGGAAATTTTTTCATAATGAGCCATGCAGTTATACATATAAGAAAACATGAAAGAAGAAAGTATTAATATACATTTTTTTTTTAGCATATGGAAGAAATATCTATATTAGTAAAAATAATAACGGAAAAGGTAAACTTTTCTATTATAATATAAATCCTATTTTATTAAAATTACATTAATCAACGTAAACATAGGTCATTTAATTTCATGATTTCCACTTTTTATTTATATATATATATATATATAAATGAATGTCTGTGTATCCTGATTAGAGCTTCTAATTAAACAGTGTACACACTTTCAAGTGTTAATGTGAAACTAAGATTTAAATTATAAGACCCTTTGCTTAAAATGTTTTATGAATTTATAGTGTTATTTACATGTATTCGTGAATTATTATATTTACGTAGTTACATGAATTTGTATAATCACGTGAATCAAAACCATTCAATCTAAAATCGTTCGTCGCTTACTTAATACTAAACCTTATATATATAATCCGATTGTAATGAAATTTTGGTGAATTGTTGTGCATATTCTCGCGAAGGTTTAATTAGTATAATATTAAAAACGAGGGTGGTAATGAATACGGGAAATTTAGAGTTTCCAGGCGTTAAACAGGTTTGGATTCCATGGCATGGTGACCATTTGAGTTGTAATTGAGCTTAAAATGTAACCAAATAGAACCAAAATAAAACATAACTATTTTATTTTGTTGAGTTTATTTTTTCAAACAGTTAATCAATCATACCTCATAAACTAAAAGCGAATAGACGAAGAATCATGAATCATGAAGAAAAAGAACATTTCGAACTTCAGAAACAATCGAACAAAGAAAATCAAGACTGAAAATTAATCGAATTGGCACTTGTCAAGTCTATTCGTCTGAAACAGCAACTTGATGCAAGACGGGAATCCGACTGAGTACGCACTGTACGATCCAGGTGGTCACTGAATCCTGAAATAAATGTTGCTGCATTCCACTATGATGCTCATTATAACTACAGTCTTCATCCAAGCGTTGTGATTGTAAAAATGGACAAAATGTTCGAATATTGCAATGTTCTAAAATTAAAAAATGATGCACTAGGAATGTGTTGCAAGTGTGGAAAAATAAAATTGCCAGAATAACATTCACCACCTAAATCATTATCAACGTTGATTTCAGGTGACACAAGCCTATCAAAACATTTTTTCTTTGACATACGAAAATACAACTCGTGTTTCTAATTGATATATTTTGGTGTGACAACTTATCGTGTCAGAAAACTACATGCCAACATTTAAAGTGTAAGGGCAAAATTATCATAGTTCTGGGTATCTACTACCATTTTCGGATGCAGATCACAAATTTTTGCAGATTTATTACATGGAAAGTACTGATAATGAAATTGATCAATGTGGCCAATTCAATACGGGCACAAAACGAGAATTTGTCACTGCATTGTAAACTTTATTTGATTAACAAAATGGATTAATTTGACTGTTATGAATAGCTCTAAAACGAATGCCAGCAAATGATTACAAAATTTTAGTTAGAGCTGACAAAACACCAATCTGCTAATACGTAAGACGATATAATACACCGACAATAGATGAAGTGACGATAGTTATAGTTGATGAAGAATTTGATCCGAGTGACATAATTCTCAATCGCAGAAATTGTGATGTTCAACGAGTCTCGGAAACTCATCGGTCATACGACGGTTTACAATATCCGATTTTATTTTACAGAGGAAAGAACGTATATCATTTCAATATCAAATTGAAAAATATAAAACATATGAGGAAATGAATAATGAAAGTTAATGTCATGAATAACTATTCGTCTTGATTATTGAATAAATAAATGAATGAATAAATAAATGAATAAAAATAAAAATCGTAAAAACACTAAATATCATATTTTGATATTTCGAAAATTATTCCATCAATGTATTGTCGATATATTCGCAAATATTGGAACAGAATAACACCTTCACATTAGGTTAAATCGAACCAAACAGCGTTCAAAAGAATATATACAATTATGTGATACAGTAGCCAATGATGGCAATATTAATCTCAATGCATTGGGGAAAAAGGTAATTCATCCGGACACATTTACAACGTGTTCACGGCACATGCATGAATACAAATGGCAATGCAATGACGTACGTCCCACTATATTGAGCTTATGACAAAAAATATCAGGTTTAAGATCATTTTCACCACCAACGTCATAACAACGTCAACTGTTTTTCTCACACCGTGCACGGACAATAAGTTTGCAAAGACGCTACTTTACTCTAATGTGCTAATATACATTATAAAGAATGCATTGGAAAAAAATTTCAACCTCGTAAACAAGGTAAAGAAATTGAAGGACATCCAAAATTATATTCATCTGACATGCTAGGTTAGGTTAGTCTGTCTGTACACTTTTCATCCAAACAATTCAGAATGCTTTTACTTACGATTACTTTTAATTAACATACGTGGATTAAAATCCTTCAAAGAATTAAGAACAGTCTATGGGCAAATATGTGCTAAGTAACGTGAGGCTTGCCAAAACTTAAACCTTTTTCGACAAACTCTCCCAGTAATATGACGTTCAACGCCTGCTGATAATATTAGTGTATCTCTTAAATAATTTTTATGGCAACATGTACAGTAATTGGCTTTGACGACGAATATGCGTTTACAAATACAACAAGATATTTCAGCTGAACGTTTTGTCAAACAATTGTTAGATATTAAATATATTTAAAATATCGTATTTAAATATGACAGCTGCAATTGATAAACACACACAATTCATAACTTTATTAAGAAATTTTTGTAAAATAACAACATCCAAAGAAGATTAATCAACGTAGTTTTCTCAAATATTGTACAAAACTTTAAAATCATGAGCGACTTAGTGCACCTGATATATTAACAGCCAAAAAATATGATGTAAACCTGATCAATTTCTGTATTCAAGATTCAATACCAGATGAAACTACAGCGAATAAGTCAATCGATACTGTAATGAATCAAGATGAAATAATCAATTATCCAACTGAATTTATGAATACGCTTGATTTGTCATGGATGCATTGTTCATGTTGACATTGAAATTAGAATGCTTATCATTCTCCTCCGGAACATCAGTCCACCACGATTTTGCAATGGAATCAGGTTAGGTTAGATTAGGCTAACCTTATAGTGAATATGAAAATGAACAATATCATCGAGGGAAGAATCTTAATTGGAAATTTTAAAAGATATCTTCTTCTTATGAAGTTGTGCACTAACTTTGGATTATACATGCATCTCACACAAAAAATTCTGTGTGGCATGATCACTCTTAGGTTAACCGTCAAATTTGTTCGTATACGCACCAAAGAAGTTTCCAAATATATTGTGTATCCTAAAGCATTTCAGAAATAAAATAAATTCTCTTGATATTCGATTTCTTTTGAAAGAGAAGCAATTCAATTTTAACTGTTTACGGCAAAGCCGGGTAATTCAACTAATATTTTAAAAATAACAGTTTAAAATACTATTATTATTATAATAAATAAATATAAATATGTCGCCTAGTGAAATCATGAATTTTTTTTAGAGATTGTACGCCAATATCTCGAATACCTCTATAATAAATTCGCTTTAAGTATGTAACGTAATTACCATTTTTTAATGTATTTATAAAATACTTTAAGGTTATGAGATAATTGCAACTATCACACAAAATAATTTATGGTTTTAAAATGAATTAAATCTTTAGTTTTTAGGGATGATATGATTGTGCGACCATTTGATTGGTGTATAAATAACATATCGAGTATGTAAACATTTTTAATACATTTATCTCATGAGATATTAATATTTATTTAGTTTCTATTATTGTTAATGTACCGTTGAACAATCAAGTATTACAAAGGAAAATTTATAGTATACGTTAATTATACATTGGTTATGACAATTTTTAAAGCTAAAAATACATATAGATTTAGTACAACAAAGTTAATTTTTAAGACTATAACTATTGCTCATTCTGCTTATATTTATTTATAAAATCTTTATTGCATATCAATATAATTTTTAGTTTAGAAAATTCATTTTAATATTAATATTTACCATTCTATAGTTAATAGAAATAACTTTTCATGGTTCTTCTCATATGGATGAGAAGTTATAGGACTTGTATTTTTTTGTCTATGTCTTTTATTTATAGCTAGATGAGCTATAAATCCGTTTCATAACCTAGCGACTTCATTTTGTGATTTTTTTGCATATTTTTGCATATTTCTGTAAATTTTTTAAGAATAGCATTTTTAACGTTTTTTGTGCACAAAAATGCATATTTAGATAATTTTTATAATACATATTATATAATTCGTTTATTTCCGAAAATTATACTTAAATTAAATATGTTAATCAAATATTATATTTAAATTGAAATATAATATAATAGAATAATACTTATCAAGACACTGGTGATTTTTGTCTTATCTGAGTATAACGCGATTATTTTTCCTTTCACGACCGATCGTTAAAAATAAAATTTAGTTTAATTTAGTGGTTTAGTCCGCCGTCGTATATACGCTCGTTATTTCTTGTGTTCGCTGTGACGTTTTATGTTTAATATATTTAAAATTAAAAAAAACAACAGTTATTTACAGCAAGTAATTCTAAAAAGTTTGAATTTTCAAAAGACTTGTGTAAAACAATGTTGTGTGCCAATATACCCTTACATAAACTCACAATTAATGAATTTTGATCATTTCTTGAATAATACACACTTCTTTGTATACCGATGAAATCTACTTTAAGAAAAACATGTGTGGGTGATTGTTACAACGATACGATGAACAGTATTAGAAAAAATATTACTGGAAAAAAAATTTGGGTCTCTATAGATGAGACAACGGACATGGAAAGCAGATTCATAGCAAATGTTATTGTCGGCACACTATTGATTGCTAGATCAGATGAAATATTCTTATTAACATCCGAAATTCCGGAAAAAGCTAACTTTTCTACAATAGTAAAGCTTTTTGATCAATCTATGTTTCATTTGTGGCCAGGCGGTATACAATATAATAATGTGCTTTATTTTTGAGCGACGCCGCTACATACATGCTGGTTTAGCTCTAAAAGCGTTGTACTCGAAAATAATCCATGTTACTTGTTTAGCACATGCAATACACAGAATTGTAGAGGAAATTTGTGGTAAATTTCCTAAGGTAGACAAGTTAATATCAAGAGTGAAACAAGTTTTTTTAAAAGCTCCATCACGCACAATGTTATTTAGAACCGAAGCTCTGGTATTCCACTCTCGCCAGAATCCATACTCACGCGCTGGGGGATTTGGCTACGTGCTGCTTCGTACTACTGTAAATATTTCAAAGAAATGCACGGTGTATTGCAACAACTAGATTCGAGTGCCACAGCTTCTATTAATGAGGCTAAACTTCTTTTTAGCGAAAATTCTCTAGAACCTAACTTAGTTTTTATAATCGCAAATGATGGATTTTTACCATTAATGATAAAGCAACTTGAAAGTCATCATACTTCATTAATTGATTTAATAACTCTGATAAAATCCGTGCAAAACAAATTAGATAAAGTAATTGGTGAAATAAGTATCACAATAAATCAAAAATAATTAATGTTTTATAAAAAAAATGTCGGATTTAGTATCTTACAAAAAATATCAAATATTTTAATCGGAGAGACCACATCTATGGACGGATTGCCTGAAGATTTGACCAGTGAAGACTTGTTTTACTTTAAGTACGCCTGTATAACTTCTACAGATGTGGAACGCAGTTTTTCGCGTTATAAAAATATTCTTTCAGATAATCGTCGTCGATTTTACGTTGACAGTCTTAAAAAAGCTCTACAAATTTACAGGTAAGAAAAATAAATGAAAAATTAAATATGAGTGTCACAATATTTACAAAAATGTATATTTTTTTTAGATATAGAGAAGTTGAACCCAGAAGTCGTCGATTAGATGTTCAATTATTATTATTTAAATTTCATTATATAATTTATATTATTATACATTTATAAATAAACATTGTTATGCATATTTTCGATTTTTTCGATTTTTTTTGCATATTTTGCCAATTTTTCCTCCTATAACTTCTCATCCGTAGTTATGATGTTAAAAAACATTTATTACTCTAGGTATAATGCAAACATTTATGCTTGATGACGTCAAAAGAACATCTTGTAAAGGTAATTACAGATAATATAAAATCAGATATTCAATGTTTTTAAACATTGTAGGTTCATAATAAAATATTAGTAATATACAAATACCTACATTGTATTTATGGAAGTAATTTATAACTGAATTAAATTAATATATGACCATTGATTTTTCTTCAACCCTTACATATATATTTATTTATTGTTTATTTTATACTATGTTTTTTAAATATAAATCTCTTAAAAATATAAAATATACAATATTATATCATAAAAACTTATATATTAAAATAAATATGTTATTCAGGTGATATGTATATTAATGGTTAGTGACTGAGATTGATGATTTGTTACTGAGAAATATTTGACTCAATGGACGTCAGTATCAGTCGTAAATTTTGTTTTTATTTTTCTAATCAAATTCTAAATCAATTTTTGAGAAATTACCAAACTACATCAAAGTGTTTATGTTTAATTTTGTTAATGGTAAAACCATAAATGTTTACTCAAATTCTTTGTTGAAAATTGAAGGTGTAGTATGGATCAAAATTAGTCATTACTATTCTATTTATAACCAAGTTTCAGTTCGAGTAAAGACTATTTTGCAATTATATTTTTGTTTGCAGTTCGGTTCCATCCGTCATAGCAATCGGTTGTGTATCTTTCATTGTTGCGATAGTGTCGAGCGTAATATTTATTAATTATCCTAATTAGCATTTCGAATCGCGATGTAATCCACCTCAGATGGTTCGGGCCAAAAGTCCAACAGTTCTAATGCCAAAATGAAAGTTAATCTTCAGAAAAACAAATCGTCCTAATGGTTAGTTGCTACAGGAAACGATTTTGTAGTTCCCGGTTCCGTTATCTCCTAATCTACAGTTTATTAGAGACTATCAACCGCAGTTACCTTTATCAGGCTCGCAGTTTCAATTTAATGTCCAAGGCAGTAGTTATAACTTAGATGTGGACAGTTCAATTTTCATCGGTAATGATTTGATTGCCGTCGAAAACAGTACTACGTATTTGGATTCAGATTCCAATGTAAAATACGTATGTTATCACCGTAATAGTGAGGTCGTAAATTAAAGCGCAATGCATAATCAAGACAAGGATGATATTCTATAGAGCTTTTCAGATTTTTTTTCTGGTATAATCTATATGATTATTCATTTAACGGACAATAATTTGAACCCGGATAAACTTCGCCCAATGATGTTAGGTAAATTGTTGTACAAGGCAGTGCATGGCATAGCAGAAATCAAATTTATAAGTGAACAAATCAGGATTATTTTCGATTTTATTATAAACGCATAAATCAATGATTTTATCATAAACAACTAGCGCTTGCCTCAAATCTAAATTAATCGCACCCTTTGGCTTGGAGGCCATGAGACCCGCGTCACTCATATATTGTTTTGGTGTAATTCGTTTAGATACGTCTATATCGGAAAGCGACTTTTTCGAGAGCCTAGAGAGCAGCCAACTCATTATTTCTTTTTGGCGTATATCATCTCGACGTGAGGACGGCTCGCTCGTTCCGTCGAGGCTGGTTGAATTAAAGTTTCTGTAATCCAAATTACCAGACCATATCGCAGTTTTTAAAGTTTTAAATACTAATTGTTCAATATACTAGACTCCGTATGGGACACAATTTATTACCTGCTCACACTTTCAATCTAGGTCTCAATGAGCACTACGGCCGTCCTCTAATTAGGCGTGGTGGCGATCGGTGTGACTTCCCTCATTTATTAATAGACTATCTAGATTTTGAAAATGAAAGACGCTCACTATTACAATGCTTAAAGACAAATAGCATAAACGGCCTGAGTGTTGATTTACTTAAATCGAATAATGTGGATATAATTAGAGTGCTTATTAACTTTATGTTGGGCACAGGCTTATGCATTTAAACTTTGGCTCTTGATATATTGTTCCGTTCTTCTTGCATCGTTTTGTTCTTTTTTTAAAGTTTAATGTAAATTTTAATTATTGTTTGATTTTTTGTTTTTTTGTTTGTTTTTATTTTTTGTCTCGCATTGTCTTAATTTTAATTAAGGTTTACTTGTAATTTCCAAAAAATAAAAATTTTTTGTTAATATTTCAAAAAAAAAAAAAAATATATATATATATATTATTTGTTATATTTTTAAAAATATTCTGCTAAATATACGACATCCGTTTCACTCATTTTTAGTTGTTTTTAAAGTTGTTTCTTAATAGCTGAATGAATTAAAGTATAATTATAGTTTGAAATAAATTTTTAAAGGGTATCGGATATATTTTCCATCCCCATCAGTATTAATTCATTTCAAAATTGTAAATTATACAATTATTATATATAATAATAATATATAATAAGTAAATTAAAAAAATGCATTTTTTATAACTATAATTAAGTATATGTCTACGGCAGCCGTAGAATGTTTTGTACTTTAATGCCTTCGAATATTATATTCCTTAAGTATTATACTTTCGTTGCGCGTTAAACGTATTATTTTGTTTCTTGTATATATGAGCAAATAATTAAACAACATTCCAATTCCATTATAATTTTCTGACATATAATATTTTCTAGATGAATTAGAAAAAACATATTTTGAAAGTTTGTAATTTAATTGTAAATTTACACTTTAAATTTTAAATACAACGACAATAATATGTCTATATCAGTAAATGATATTTATTAAGATAACATATTTATTTACAACTAATAAGAAAATTGTTTACATATACAAATCATTCACAGAGCAAATCAAATTTTAATACATGCTTATTCTTTAGATGATAGTAATTCCAGATCAGCACTGCGACATTTATTTTTTGAAATACGTGGGTAATTTACATATAAAAATTTTCTCAAATAAATAATATTTATTAACTATGTGATTTTCGGAAATATCCATGTGTATAATGTTTTTACTCTGACGTTTCGGAACCGTTAAATAATATTTAAATATAAATTGAAAATATTTAATTCTAATAACAAAATTTATATTTCTAGCTTAATTTTCAATTTATTAATATCATCACATCGAAATTATTGATAATTTCTTTTTAAAATAATTTCATTCATGTGTTGTATCAGTATAAATAAATCATGCCATATGTTACAAAAAAAAAAAAAAAATTATGCTAGTTAAGACTAAAATAATTCTCTATAATCATTACGAACAATTGTTTATATATATATATATATTAATAATATAATATATAATATATATATTTGTTATATTATATTAAATATTAATATATATATTATAAAATTATATATTTAACATACTTTATATTATAATGTTTCTATTTTTGCTCGAGATATAATTAAAATGATTGTGAATAGAAGCATTTATTTTGTAAACACGTAGTGATTGATTCTCAAATGTTATAGTTATCCATTTACCAATGGAATAATAATTGTATATTAATATTCATACATAATATTTCGTTTTTTCTATCTTGTATACAAAGACCAAAATTACAAAAATGGTATGTTAAATTATATGTAATATTTTGAAATTCAGTTTGATATCAAACTTCTGTTAGGGAATTATATGTTGTACTCAATTAAATAAACAATTAATAATCAATTGACCTTTTAAATCGATAAAATATTGATAATTTATCAATATAAGTATGTTTAATTTTGAACTCCTTACGTTTATAGACTACTTGCATTCGAAAATATACTGTTTTTTGAAATATTGCTGAATAATCGTTTCTTACAATTTGTAAAATCAGTATCTTTTTTTTATAAATAAAAGTTTCTGAAATATATATTTTATATTTAGCAGTAAAAAGTTGTTAAAAAAGTTTTCAAAGGGATTTTTTTAAAATTTTAAGCCACTTTTATGAGCCATTCTATAAAATGTTTTGAACAATTAATAAAATAAATCGTTATCAATTTTTAGTTGTAGCAAAAGGTTACTTAAATTATGTAGCCGAAATAATATTACCTCATGTTGGTATGTATTATTATTTAATCTGAATTAAAGAAGAAGATTACTATGAATTTTAAGAATTTAAGATTATACTAAGCTAAGACGCAACATAACTATAAGAATAAACATATTAGATAAATGAGTTTATCATTACTTTCTCCAAACAATCACATTTTGTTCAGATACTTTAAATCTAATTTTTTATCATAATTATGTTATAATTAGTTTGTTATGTACTAGAGAATAATAATATAGTACATAAATTATTTTTATTCACAAAATACATTATCAGAAAGGAAATCAATAATAAATTTATTATTGAATTTAATTCATCGATTTACGTATCGATCCGAACCGTGGTAATTTGTGCAGTTCAAAAATAGAACTCTCATCATTGGAAATATTCAAACTGAACATAACAACATTTTCGGTTTAAATATCGAACCAAGAAAAATGAAATTTGTATAGAATTTGTTCTACAATATCCAATTTTTTTTGTTAAAACTCAAAAAACATTGTCATTTTAAATTCTATATATTTGTATTATTTATTTTATAAAATCATTATTAATTATTAAGCGTAACTAACATTTAAATTAAACAAGGACGTAGATGTTTTTTATTAATTTAAATCATTTTAACTTTTAATGAAATTGGGGTTTGGGTTTGATATTTAAATTAAATAGTTCAGTTCAGTCGCGTTTAAATAAGAATTTTATGTTCGGCTCGGTTAGGATATCCTTTTGATTTGAAAAATTTTCGTTTAATTTCGGTTAGACGTCAGAAATCTGAATTTGTAACATCATTAGCTATTATCTAAATTCGTATTTAATATACCTAGTAACAGACTATCAAAACATATTCTAACTTAATTTTCTCGAGCAATGTATAATTTTTTTTGTTTTTTTTAGCTACTATAAATATTGAAGGACCAATATCATATTGTGATAATTTATACAAGCCTTTAGAACCCTATCAACGTTATGTCAACAACTACAATAGTAATAATGAATAATATTAATAATATTCAATCATTGACAGCTTATTGTTTATATCTAAGAAATACAATAATAATTTTTACGGATTTTTCATAATCTTAGTCAATTTTTCAATTGGCCTATGGAGAGAAAGTCATCAGTGATGCAGAACATGAGTGAATACAGATCCAAGAGCCAAAATACCTGTGATGATGTTATTCACCGGTTAAAACTTTAATTGACAAAATGTTTATTCAAAATTTCTAGTTATATTTTTTAAAATTTAACATGTTCAAGCTTTCTTTAATATTGAAATATGTATTTAATTAATTTTTTATAATAAAAAAATGGGTTATTTTTAAAGGTAATTTTCGTAGTTAAAAGACATTTTTTAAAGCAATTTTTGTTTAGTTTTTAGAGCATTTAAATCCGGCCCTTAGTCATCACTATCGTATTACACATCTATTGTTCTAAAAATGCAACTACACGATTAATTTCCATTTTAATATGAAATATGCACTATTCACTTCTTCATACATTTAATGGTACAATTATAAATAATTAGATTATTATTCTTCATAAAATGTTAAAATAAATATTTACAAAGAAACGTGTTATCTCCATGCTTTGTCATCCGTTAGCTATATAATTATTTATTAAATATATAATTTCACACTAACTTTGTAAAAGTAATTGAAATTCTATGGAGTAATGTATGATATCATCATATCATATGTATGTAATCATAGGTTCCCTGTCAACAATTGACGTATAAATTAGTCAATGGAGAAATTTAAAAAACGTATGTGTGAAAACGTACTTATACAGAACAATTATTTGTATATATATATACATAAACGACAAACCGATTTCTGAGGATAAAATTATTAAATTGTGTACGTAAATGAATCTGCAGTTGCAGTTGAAGACAAAGATCTTGAAATATTTGAACTATAAAGGGTCGCATATTTGCAAGATTAAGCTAATAATTTAATCCAAACTTTACGCAATCCTATTATACGATATTAAAACTGTGTGTATTCGATCGAAGAAATATTAAAGTTAATTGAAAACACCATGTAATGTGGGAAGATATACAACAAATCGATAAATGAAATATAAAGTAACTATATAACTAAGTAACTATAAGACAGATCATTCATCTACTTAAACGGTATAAATACTTAGAAGACTATTTACTGCTATGCGAATGTGGCAAACAATGGACCATCTATTGAAACGCTGAAAATTTCCAACTACCTGCATTGAAATGACAAAAAGAGGAAAACCAGAAAAATATGATCATAGCTCAGTATTACTCAAATGTAATATAATAATCTGAAAAATAGATGTTATTGATTTCAACAGAGATGTAACGTTACTATTATTCATATTATTATTATTAATATATTTGTATATCATATAACATTAATTTTGTTTATATTATGTTGATTTTATTTATTAAAATATATAGAATATACTATTGATTGATTTATGTAGGTTCTATTTTAATTACGGGTTTAATTGTACACCACTATCATAGACTAATACAGTAGTAATATTAATATGCATTCATGTGTAACTAACTATTACGATGGTAATTTCAATCATTTTATTTTTTATTTTTTGTAGAAAACACTGAAGTAAAACGAGTACAGTATTGTTATGCAGGTCTCAACTTAGTATTGTTCAATAAATATGTGATATATGCAACAATAATAAGAAAACTAATGACTAATAAATTATAATTTTCAATTTTGTTTAGATTGTATAAGTAAGTATATAAATATTTTTTTGTTTTGTAAATACATATCTTTTGTAATCTATATGTATATAAGCGAAAAGTCACTCACATAACAAACACGAAACCTCGAAATTTACTTGACCAATTAAGTTGAAATTTAGCAGGTAGGTAGTATTTCGGTAGAAGGTGTCAACTGAAAACGGATTTGACCGACAGGGCTAAATTAAAAGGGTTTAAGGGTTAGACCCTTTACATACGCACTATACTTACTAGCCGTTCAGTTAAAAATAATGTACGGTCGAATCCTGTTTTAAATTAATTAACATTAAAAACTATTTTAGAAATTGCAAAATTATTTTACTTGATAATAATAATTTTTTAATAAGGCCATCGTTTTCAATATAGTTAAAATTTTTATAGAAATATTTTATTATATACATATAAATTAATTTGCTAGTCTGTTGAAGTAGAATAAAGTAAGACATGTACCAATTTGACTGGATATTGCTGTATATTAAAAACCGTTAGGTCAGTTAATATCATATAGACCCAATTAATAGGATTACTTAATTAATTGGATTCATTTCTATATATATATTTTTTTTTTTTACGAAATCCTTAATTTGTTTGAAAATTAAAAATATGTGTAAAACTAAAATGTTAAAAATGAAATACACAATTTCTAAAATTTTAGTCCATAGTAATAATAATTTGAAAATTTTTAATTTAATTTTAATATGTTGAAAACATAGTTTCCTATATTCAAGGATGGGTACACACCCGTAGTTTCTCGTCTGCCAACGACCATGTACTCTGTTTTGGGTTCGTTTATCTGTAGTCCCACTTTCGACGCTATTCTTTGTAGACGGTCGAACAGTGGTTTCAGTGCATTCGGTGATTCTTCCATTAGAACTACATCGTCCGCGAATAATAATAATAAACTCGTGAAATTCTTGTCAATGAGTTTTTATATTTATATCAATTATTATTATATAAATATAAAATCATCATCTAGATCAAATCATAATATCTAAAGGAATTCCTAGTAAGTTTTATCATACAGTCATTTGTTTATAATTTTTGTTTGTATTTTATTCTTACATCCCACACCATATAATATTATATAAGTTAATCGGTTATATTATTTACAAAATGCAGTGTACATGAATGGTCTAGAGGCATTCGAACATGCATATTATAACTGTGAGTGATTCAAAATAATTTTTCTCTTTATTACATTTCGCCAAACCGATTTTTGTTTATGAATTGGCCATTTAAATTATGTGAGTTATTGTGTGAGGTCATATTATCCAATATTTGATTATATAATTTTAGTTAGTGCATATCCAATATTGCAATAGTTGTAAATAGTTAATATAGTTAGTTAGCTATATTAAAATAAAATAAAATAAGTTGACAATTAAATTACTATTAAATAATCGCGTTAGCTAATTAATATGGGCGATAAGCTTTGTGAGGTAAATATTTTTAATAATCATTCATCAGATATATTGATATTTTATCTATGTGACGTGTATCGTTATGTATTGAAAATAAAAAAAAATTATGTATAAATCATTCTAAGATACAATTTTCTGTCATATACCTAACCTGCAAATAATTGTCAATTTATCGCTGTTTTAATGATTAGATTATGTAGTAAAACTAGTTTGACGATCTGTTCATTGACTTAAGACACCCATTAGGTCAAAAATATGAAAAATAAAATGTAAAAATGGATAATATTCAAAACAGCATTTGATGTGTAAATATCCATAAAAATAGAAAACCGTTTAAGACAATAAGAAAATAGTTATCAAGTAGTTAATGTAAAAATTTTTCTTTTATGTCAAAATATTTAAAAATAGAAATTTTTTTCCATATTTTTAGTATATACTGGGAATACCAAAGGCAGAAATAATGGTAAATCTTTTTTATCACAACATATCTCATATTGATTAACATTATGATCATAAACGTTAGAAAAATATACTTAAATATTGTAAATATTATGCTCAAAGAGTATTGAGAGATTTATTGAAAAAAAAAAATGAAATTCTTTAGATATTGTACGTCAATATTACAACGACCTCTTTAATGATGCTACAACGAGTAGGTGACTACTACTAGGTGTAATATTCATTTAATTATTAAGTGTAATTACTATTTTGAGAATATGCGATAATTATATACAAAAGCCGTAAAATGAATTCATCCAATTTTAGATGTGCCTCGTGACCTTAAAGGGCCAATGGAATGGTGTTGGAAAAACACAAGTTCGTTTTATATTTTCTACATATATGTCTTTCAACGTTTTGATTTTACTATTTCGATTGTATTATTTTATTCTAATGTATTATTATTACTTCTACATTACACTATGATAAATTTATACGTAGTCCATAGGTCAAATTTAAATTGTTCAAGAAAAATGTAATCAATTAAAAAAGAAAAATACATTTTAACCAGCATAACAAACCATGACTTGTTGATATTTACATTTTACAATTAAATTGTATGTAAAAAAAAGAATAATTTAAAGTAATGAGCGCCCCGTAAAGAGTAGTTATAGTTTAAACAGTGATGATAATACACGCAATGCTAGCAACTACCTGACACGTGAAGAAAGCCCCGAATCCATGTTGTCGCTTGACGTCGGACTTCGACGATATACTATTGGAGACCGCATTGAAACGTGATGACACTGATTTTTGCAGTAATCACACAAGATACGGGCGCGTTGAAAAAGTGTGTCTGCGCATTACACAATGCGGTGAGCCGGTGGAAAGCTTGCGATGCTTTATGAAATTTTGATAAGACTAATTCCATTTTCTGGATTTATCACAATGAACTCGCCAATCGCAAAAGGTGGCAAATTTGAACAGTATGTGCAGTTCAAACATTATATCTTGCATATAAACATGACATATTTATATATATAACAAATCCGTTTAAGTATGATAATTTTATAATGTAGATAATACATCCAAAATCATATTTATCGAATATTGTTTTTATGTATATTTTAAAAATTATGGTGTTAAGATTAAGCGTATATTCACGATAATTATTGTGAAAACTTTTGTTGAAATTAATAATTATGATCCTAGATGATGTACCGAATATAAATATGCAACATCTGGTGTCCTATTGTTTAAGTAAATATATGCATAAAAAAACATCATAAAGTAACAATATTTAAAATTTAACTTCATTGTGCGTACTACGAGAAATGTAATATTATTTAATTGTGACCTTACTCTGAATGATGTAAATTATGAATAATCATAATGAAATATTTGTTTTCAATTTATTCGATCTATCAATTAAATTCCATAAACATATAACATCAATACGTAACATAAATTATATTTTTACGTCTGTTAATTAAATAAATATACAATTGTAATTTTCTAGGTTTATTGAGGAAGGTAGGCTTTCACGGTAAGTAATTTGTTTTACATTAACACTAGTAAATGTTAATCGAAACGACAATGACGTTTATTTAAGCTTATGGTTTACAATTATTACCCAAAATGGTGTTGTGAGCACGTTCAGTTAGTTCAGTTCTGTTTGTGCTCAAGTAATATATTGAATTCTCTCTTCAGATCCCAATCAAAGGAAGATGGATCGATTTACTCGACGAAATAAGAATAATTAACTTCACTCATTTTTATAAAACTTAAATAAAGTAAATGACTGGATACATGTATATTGATTGATAAACTACACACTACTGGTTACTTGTTGTCGTTGTACGGCGCCACCGTAAACTATCCGCTAATTAAGCATTTATTAATCAGGTGTTCTAATTATATAATACTTAAAAAAATAAGTTATGGTATTCATAACAATAGTTAATAAAAATTTACAGTAATCTTTGTTTTCTAGATCGTGATAGTGCTATGTCAGCTCTAAAACGTGCTTACTTTAAACTGAGTAAGTTATTTATATTTAAATATCAATTGTTGTTTCGACAGCCCCCAAGTCAAACGCGTTTAATTATGCTCTCCGAGTTTTTATTTCTAGTGCGTGTAAATTTGTTAATTGTTCTTATTATTTTATACTAAAAAAATTGTCGTCTTTGTGCAAACATAATTGTGACAAAAATAGTACAACCAGTGATCATCTGCCCCTCGTGGGCTCAAAACGTTGGATTTATTTTTGTCGTATGTACACTTTATATATCTCAGTGGCTAAATATATACTCAATTAAAGTTATTAAGTTTATCGAAAGGCCGCTGACTTGGTAGCCGACCTCTACATCATTATCATAATTACTTTCTGATAATATGTCATAAGCATAAATATCAAATTCTAATTCTGCCTTTTCTACGGTTACTATAAAGAATTTAAAATAAAGATCAATCGTTCCTCCTATCGAAATTAAACAAATACATAGTGGTAATTTTCATGTTTTAAATAATAGCTTGCCTGATTTATCATCGTCGGTAAATTCAGGTAATAAATTTCGATCACATCGAAAACCCGTCAAACAGAAAACCGTAACCAGTGCAAACCAAAATCGCATTTTCACCTATTATGTCTGAAGAAAACAATTGTTCAAATCAATTTGATCAATCTGCTCAAGATATAGAATCTCAATTCTTCGGAAATGTCAATAATCAACTAATCGAATTAGTAACAATCACTCGTCCACCACCTATTTATTTAAGTGATGTAATAGACTATTTCGGTTATCAAAATCAATTAAAAGAACTAATCGGGCTCAAAAAATTTTGCTGCAAATCCTCTCAACATAATCATAAAATTCAAACATCTATACTAGATGCGTATAGGACAGTCATAAAATTTCTAAAAGAACAGCCCAATACTAAATTTCACATATATCAACTTCAAGAAGATAAACCGCTAAGAATAGTCTTACGGGGATTATACAGTTCGACTGCATGTGACATGAATCTTTTTAAAAAACTATTTTATTACTAACGTATATTTTTAATGCGGCACTCTCTCATTTTTTTTTTCTCAACACAATTGAAACATGTTATGGTCAAACAAACCACTTGAACTTCTTTAATGTGTCCATTTAATTTTCTCCTCATAACAGGGTATCTGCCCTAACATAACTCTTAATAGTATACATATTTCGAGTTGTTCTAAAACCAAATATCTCGGTATTATTTTTGATAAACGATTCACTAGGATTTCTCATATATATGAAAAGAGATTATTCCTTTACAATAGGAAACGCTTATTTTACAGTCTATTGTCTAAGTCTTGAAAACTCAGTATTAACACCAAACTGAATATCTACAAACTTCTCAAACCTTTATAGATATATAGAATACAAGTTTGGTGATCTGTAAAAAAATCAAACCTGTCAAAAAATCAAGTTTTTCAATTCAAAATTTTCCGTTTTATTACCAATGTCCCTTTCTATGTAACAAACCAAATTCTGCATTCTGATTTGCATATGCATACTGTAGAAGAAATAATCAGTCGTTTGTATCATCGCTATTATTCCTTACTCGAGAACCACTTAAATCCACTAGTCGGGAAATTAGCCGCCGACACTATGTTACGACACGACGTTCCGTCGCTTTACAAGACGATGATGCCGTAATATTTTAAAATAAAAAAAAATGTTCATTTCCCGTTGAAAGTGTCATTAATGAGTGACTTCTTTCTTATGTTATTTATTGCCAACATTATTCTCATAACATACGCTTATTGTACATACTATTGTATAAATTGTGTATTCATTATATAAAATAAAAAAAAACATTTAAATATTTCCAAAAATGGATAATAATATAGTATAAATTTAAATTAAATATTTTTAAGCAATGATTTATTATTAAGTGTTTTGACAAAACATAACAAAAATAAATGTTTATGTACAGCATAATCAAATTTAGGAGCCAAAAAAAATTAATAATATGTGAGATTTTGGTAGTATTGTATTCACTAAAAACTAACCGAAATATTCATGACTGAATTTGGTATTTCTAATATGATTTATACATTTATTGATCATCGTTTCCCAATGTCGAAAATGTAATTCATAATAATAACTTATCTCGTATTTCCTTTGATTTGTTTTATGTGTTTGAAAATGTTGGTTGTAGCTCAATGCACTTCTCATTTATCTCATTGTTTAATAATCTAGTATAATTGTACAAGGAAGGGATATACTAAATTGTAATCGTTATTATTGCATTTAAAGATATATCTTATATACCATTGACTTATAATAACAGTAAGTATGAACTGAAAAATTTGAATTCTTGCACTAAATATAATTATCAGGTATTCTATTTTAAAAAAAATTGGTTCGATTTAATATAATATAGAATATAAGATTTTTATTAGTAACAAATATAAGAAATTTGTAATTTGTAATTTGATAAAATAATGGATATATTTTATAAAATATTTGTAATGATAAAATTAATGAAACGTAAATAGTATCATTCTTTTTTAGATGTAGAAATTGAATACATTAACTACATAATGCTTATGATTAAACCACATGTTGGTAAGTATCATAATTTCCCATGAATATTACAAATATGAAAAATATGGATTTTGAAAGCAAAATACATTGTAAGAAAATATTTATAGCAATAACAAAAAAATACGTAGTGTCATAATATTATGTTATATAGATTATAATTTACTGTAGTATCTACGACATTAATCTTATGTAAACCATATGATAATATAAAATTTTTAATATGTCTAGCTATATAATGGATGACAAAACATAATTTACAATTCTTTAAGGCAATACGATTTAATATCAAATTGTCTCCAAAATTATGTTTATTGTATCCAATAACAATTAACATTAACCAATGAATTTCCATTTATACGTGATTGATTTTGAAAAAATTTAGATCTTTCCCGTGTATTAGGACCACAACGGTATTGTCACGATACATCAATTGAATTTATATATGGCATTGGTCAAAATACTGCCGACAGTCTTCCTAAATTCAATATCGATCTAAATCAACCAGGTAATTATTACTATATATTAAATATTTATCTTTTTTACCAAATTACAATAACGATTTACAATGTTTGTCAATAGCAAGAAACAATTTGTCAATTGTTACTACGGAATGGCTGTTATTAATATTTTTTAAACCAAACTAAATCTGAGTGGTAAAACACGTAATTTTAGGTATGCTTGCCAGCGAAATATATAAATTTCAAAAAAATCACTAAAATTACATGTATGTTGTTCTAAAATGACAAATTATACATCTGCATCATTCTATACATCTACCTGGTTTCGTGGCCGAAGTCTACCGACCGTACACTTTATAGAATACACACGACGCTTGTTTTGACGCTGGATTGCGGAATTGATTTCCTGCTGTACAAATGAGCTGTTGTTGCGATCGTTTTTTTGCAATGTTGGCATTACATATGGCATGTTTCTAGACTAGAATTTCAGCTGGTTAAAATGTTATCACATAGTGAATGTTTGGGCAAAAGATAAATATTAGATTTTCGGAAACATATTTTTAACATTTCTAAAAACATTTAAAATTATAATTGAAGATGGACGTGTTTGTAGCTGAAGTTGTCTGTCACCGACAAAAGACAATAAGTATTTTTTTATTAAACAGAGTTTTCTGAATATGCTAAATTTTACGAGTTTTTCATACTGCAGGCGCGGTTTCCTTCCAATATACTGCCATTGAAATGGGCAAACAAACTTGCAGATAAATATGTTTTTCTTTAAATAAGTCATTAGTTTTCAATAATAATTTCAAATTTTTGGAAAAAGTTAAATATAACGTTGCAATTATGTCAACATAATCTCTCGCTAAGTTTGAGTATGTATAATTATATTTATTTATTTATTTATTTTTAGTGTGATTAAGTATGATTCGCCACGTTTGAATGTCATAATTTTTTGAACTCGACGAATGAATTAAAAATGTAAATGAGGTATCATTAATATGTTATGATATGGATTTTATATTTGATTTAATAACGAAGAATTAGTTCGCATTTAAATTAAACATAAATTATTCAAATTTTTGTATTGGCGGTTGCCTTAATATTAATTACTTATGTCTATAGCAATATGCAGAATAAAATAGTCCGTATCACACCGCGCATCGGACAGTCAATTTTGATACAAAAACGTTGCGCGCTATTCGATATTTTTTCAGCTGAACGAAAGAACAATGAATCATAAATAAGTTTTCGGGAGTTGCTCTTAGTTGTGACCCATTATGCTTTAAGTCAGCAAGATAAATCTATAAGTAGTAATCGTAATTTCCGATGTCGTGGGGTCGGAGTGGTGGTTGTTGCGATTGTAGAGTAGTAGCTGTGATAGCGGATTATGAAGTAGTATTATAGTATAGCGGTTAGTGTTAGCAGTGGGTGTTGTGTTGTGCAAAATCTGTCAAAAAAAAAAAAAAAAATTATATCCAACCCAAATACATATATATACGTATATGTTACGAATAGTAAAATAGTTCTGCACATTGTGAATAATTGCCACAACAAATCGTAATCTCTAATATCCCACCGAAAAACATCACATTCCATGTGATGTCCACGTGAAGAATTCAAAGACCTTGGACCTGCCTTTAGAAGACAATTGACCAACATATAAACAATTTTATAAATCAAGAGAGAGAGCTATTTCCAATTAATAGTTTCAGTTTTCAAAGTCCTAGAACTCACTCAAATGACATCGTGGACACTATTCCTCAAAATTCAAAAATTTAAATTTTTTTGGAGACTTGGCAACATATGGATGCGAATAATAACTTATATCATATCAAATGCATAATCATGTATAAGTGATTGTATGCTCGTTCTGCAGGAGTTGTCGTTATAATAATAATGATACAACAAATATTGTCATACCATCAATTTATGTGACAGGAGGGAAATCACAGCTATTCAATTTATTATCAAATACATTTGTTACGATTTATGTTGCTGAGGATTTAAGGACAGATGGTTAAATTATCGTAATTGTAACAGTATATACTACTTTAAATGTTTGTTGTTTATGCTTTATTTACATAATTTATACGTAGCAGAAGGTGATCTGTATGGTGATCCTAATGAAAATTATTACCTTTAATTACCAACAACATTTATTATATAAATCAGCAGTTTTACATTCTCTTATTCCCCAAACGCTAATATGCTTAGAGATTATACCCTTCACATATTATAGAGGTCAATGATGGTTCGTGGATTAGCTAAAAATGGACGGGACGGGTAATTTTAGCCAGCTTGCATCAGAGATCTGACGCAATCAACGCGAAAAATCTCGTTGACTACCCTGGGGATCAAACCGCTGATCTTGTGTGCCAAAACGTGTGTTTCTACTCACTCGACCACAGCAGATCCTTACCAATAACATTTAGTATTTTTTTAAATGCCAAATTCAATTAATCTCAATTTAATTATTAACATTAACAAATGTTAATATTTGTTGTTTGTTTTTTCTTTACATTATTTATGTACAGCAAGAGATGAACTGTACGTTGATCATAATACAAGTCATTACCAACAAGATATATTTGCATATGGCCAAAAAAGTAGCTTCGGCCACAACATACCCAATATCGACCAAAACCAAACAGGTAATATTTAATATAACCATAATGATGACGCGAACTCTATATTTGGCTGGGTCCCCTTATTAATTTACACTGTTTATCAAAAATTGGAAAAATATTTCAACTTTTTTTAGATATAAGTCTACTACAACATTTTTGGCTTTTGTTGAACTATTAATGTGTCTATAAGAATAAAATCCATTGTAATAAGAAATATATGATTTTAAACCACTAGAGCAGTAGTTTCCAAACTGTGTACCGCCGCGTTCTAGGGTACTTTTCAGGAGCAGTGTAAATCATAAAAAATTATTTGTAATTCATTGTAATTATTTTATTATTATTTTTTTGTTAATTTCAAATTTAATTTTATAAAAACAATATGCATTGTGTATTCTAATTTGGACCCCATAATAATCACGTTAATTCAGATAACATTATACAAAAGATTTTCCAGGATCAGCGTTTATCAGTATAATATTAATAGATACAGTCACCATATGGTCAACGTGATGTTTACCGATTGTAACTTTATTATCTAATTATGTCAGTCATATGTATTTAATTTGATAGGTATACAGATAATAATTTTTCTCATTTTAAATGTTTTATATTATTTTACATTATTATAAAATGTACTAATTTTAAGTTGGCTGATGCATAGAATGCTTACATTGTATTGTGTTCACTAAAATTATGAAAATTGATTATCAATGAGAATCAGTTTTCATTTTTTATTTTTGCTCTTCGTGATATTTACAACATTTCAATATTCCTGTTTTTTATTAGATAAGTGTAATTTTGTAAAAAACTTCGAATTTTATTTTCGAACTAAATCATAACATTATGTTTTTCTAAAAGTAAACTAAAATACCAAAATAACATCATTTAAACAAAACATGTCTCCGTAACTTTAATATATTTATAAATTAATTAATTATTCTATTTATTCCTGTTGAAAATTGGCCATAAAATGATCTGTATTTAGTTATTGCATTTTCTTTTGATTCCTATCTTATTAAATTAACCTTATACATTTGTAATGATAAATGTTTATTTCTTCTTTTACTTTATTCATATATAGCAGGAAATGATCGGCATGTTTATTCTAATATAAATCTTAATCTTCAATTACAAAGTACATATGATGCTGGCCAAAGTAGCAACATTGGCCACAACTTACCCAATTTTAACCCCAACCAAACAGGTAATGATCAATAACATTAATTTCATGACTTGATTTCTATATTTTGCATGAATACCATATAAGAATTTAAAATTTTTTGATAATATTAGTTAAGTTTTGAATATTTTTAAGGAAAAAGTGTACTTTTTCATTTTATATTACTGTTGAATCACTTATATATCTATAAGAATAACGTCCATTATTATAAGAGATATAAGATTTTAATTAATACAAAGCTTACATTGTATTGTGTTCACTAAAATTATGAAAATTGATTATCAATGAGAATCAGTTTTCATTTTTTATTTTTGCTCTTCGTGATATTTACAATATTTCAATATTCCTGTTTTTTATTAGATAAGTGTAATTTTGTAAAAAACTTCGAATTTTATTTTCGAACTAAATCATAACATTATGTTTTTCTAAAAGTAAACTAAAATACTAAAAAAACATCATTTAAACAAAACATGTCTCCGTAACTTTAATATATTAATAAATAAATTAATTATTCTATTTATTCCTGTTGAAAATTGGCCATAAAATGATCTGTATTTAGTTATTGCATTTTCTTTTGATTCCTATCTTATTAAATTAACCTTATAAATTTGTAATGATAGATGTTTATTTCTTCTTTTAATTTATTCATATATAGCAGGAAATGATCGGCATGTTTATTCTAATATAAATCTTAATCTTCAATTACAAAGTACATATGATGCTGGCCAAAGTAGCAACATCGGCCACAACTTACCCAATTTTAACCCCAACCAAACAGGTAATGATCAATAACATTAATTTCATGACTTGATTTCTATATTTTGCATGAATACCATATATAATTTAAAATTTTTTGTTTATATTAGTTAAGTTTTGAATATTTTTCAGGAAAAAAGTGTACTTTTTCATTTTATATTACTGTTGAATCACATATATATCTATAAGAATAACGTCCATTATTATAAGAGATATAAGATTTTAATTAATACAAAACTCTTAAGTTATAAACATGTTTTTTAAACAATTATAACTGAAATTTTTCTATAAAATTTAAAATATAATATAATATAATATAGAACTCTTATGATTATTATTATAGATACAGTGTTATTTTGAAAAAGTATTTTTATTCAATACACTTCTATTGCATTATTAATTAGATAAGTGTGATTTTGTAAATAAATCGTTATTCTAGTTGAATTAGAAAAATGAAGGAATAAAATACACATATTGTTGATTAGACTAATGGTCATTCCGTTACTCTAATGTAAACAAGAGATAATTTTTTTTGTTTTGATGAATATTAAAATTTAAAAAAAAAATTCACAAGCAAATTTAATTGTCTTATATAATTTCTTAATGATTTCATAAACGTATATGATGTTATGATACAAAAATTTATATTTTTTGTGATTACGTTCTTATTTGTTAATAATTAATAGCGTTGAAATACATAGAAAAAAACAATTTTCACGACGATTATAATTAATTATAATAATTAGCTTTATCACAATGTATATTTAATTTTCTTTTCTTTCTATTTTTATCGGTTTCAGCCAGTTTTTTCAATATAGCCGATAATTCCTATACACCACCTGTGTTCAACGCAAAACCGAATGAAGACGAATATTATGGCCCCATTGATATATCCTCTGATGAAAATTAATCAGTGAAAATTCATGAGCTATGCATTTTATTCATGGTTAACATCTTCATTAGTACTAAATTAAATATTTCTGGAAAAGTATCATTAAATTGTAAATAATATTACGATTAGTAATAATTGTGTGGTATATCATTTTTTAATATGTGTACAATTGAAAATCATGTTTATAACTTACCTTATCTTCCGGAAATAATATAATCATTTTCACTTTCCAGATTTATCTGAGCTTACTGTGTTTCATTCCGATATTACTTGCGATTATTCCTTTATAAATTTAGATCAGTTTAACAGAATAGTAAACGATTAAAATTCTATCTGATATGTAGTTTACAAATTTAATTACAGGCCACATAAATATTATATTTTTATAAAGCTATACGAAAAAAATTGTCGTAATCTAAAATATTTCGCATTTAATAAAGACATTAATATATTGCTCGATTATCCAATCAATACAATGTAGTACTGTTCCATTATATGGTCTCTCTATTATAATAAATAAACATTTAGAAAATATACAACACCGTTTTTGCATATTTTAAGGATAAAATAATTCGTTGGGCGTTTGACACAAACTTCGTATTCTCAATTTTTTTCAAATACTAGGAAACTTAATTTCTATACGAATGAAACACGATATTATTTTATTTTTTAATGTAAAGTAGGTATGTGACTTCTCAGAAATTTTAAATCGATCGTTAGTTTTAATATCTGTACAATTAATTTGATCACTTAATTTATTTTATGTCAAAACAAATAATAATAATAAGATCATATTTACTAATTTTTCAAATCATTACAAATAGTCAATTGTAATAAACCAGATGTTGATTCATTGATTTCTAATAGTTTTTTTTGTCTTTGCATTACATCTACATTACGGTTTTAATTATTAAGTTTAAATTGAGTTGACATTTTTTATATTAATATAGTATCAATATCAATATAATATAATTGCTTTATAATATATTGTGAGAGTTTGTATAATTGTAGATTAGAATTAAAAAATTAAGTATATTTTTTGTTAATATTATATTACTAATAGCTAATAGCTTATACTTCGGTGGTTTCAGTGCACGAAATAATACTCATATGTATATAATTTTATAATTGGCGGAGCAGTGATTATAAAAATTATAAGGATGAGATATTTAAAAAAAAAAACATGTTTTGAACTATTTTGTTGTCGACACATTATTGCCATTTAATATACACAACATAAGTACAATAAATTACAATGAATTATACAGTTTTCCCGGATTAGTATTGTCTGTAAGCCGGGGCAGCCGGGTAGGCAGGGGCAGCCGGGTAGGCAGGGGCAGCCGGGTAGGCAGGGGCAGCTGGGTAAGCCGGAGCAGCTGGGTAAGCCGGGGCGGCCTTGTACGCTGGATTGTAGCCGGGGCGGAGCCGTAAGACGGGGTGCCTTCCTTCCTGACTTCGGCGACGAACCCGTTGTAGTCGTCGGCGGTGTATTCGACGATCCTCTTGGTGCCGTCGGGCTCGACTAGGCTGTACGATCCCTTGACGTTGCCGTTGCCGTCGCTGTATTTGGACTGGCTCTTGATGTCGTAGGTGGCGTCATCGTGCACGCTGTACTCGAAGTTGTACGGGGCCGGAGCGTACGCGGGTTCCGCGGGGTAGGATTTGGGTGCAGAGTACGGGGCGGATGGCGCCGAGTAGAGTTTTTATAGAGTATGTTGTCATATTGAGTTTATAAATCATTTTATTTAATTTTTTTATTAAACTAAATAATTCATAGTTTATTTCATATTGTGTTTTATATATTTTTGAACACCATATTCTATTATTATTATTAAAACTATTATATGAAAATTATGATAGCTTTATTTACTTAAAATTATTTTTATATATCATAATAGGCAATATATATGAGTAGAGAATAACAGCACATACAAATATATTTACGAGTGTACTTGTAAACATACGTACATTATACATCTATCTATAATATGTGTTTGTATAATTTGTTGGTTATTTCCTTAAGGAATTAGTTGAAAAAAACCATATGAAGTTGAAATACTACACATGCACAAAACAATATAACTTTCAAAAATGTTAGGCTAAAATATATTAGTAGTAAAAAAATAAATAATCATAATAAGAATAATAATTAAAAGTAATAATATCGAGATAGCTTAAATTATATTTCGTTGCAATATGTATACGACAAAAAGCATTAAAAAAAAAAAAAAAATGGAATAAAATCTTTGTTGATTTAAAACGAATTATGGCACATGTGTTATTTTCAAGAATATTGCATGCACGAATGACTACTGCACATAAACCTCTTATATTTTACATTTGTGGTATATAAAATTAAAAACACAAATATATTAGCTTTACGGTCAAATATTAGATTACAGACAAGCGGATTACAGATTTACTTTAATTTAATAAATTGTATCAAACTCAATAATATCGAGTTCTAGATTTAGATCATATTTTTTTTAAAAATATCTTTGTAAAAATTAATCGTAAATAATAAGTAGAACTAAAAACACGAATCAGATAATAAGAAAAAATATAAGATACTGATAAAAATTGACTCGATTCCTTCTGTCTCATAAGTATAGAATTATTTTGTATGTTATAAAAAAGAATATTTTATCTGGTATTATTAATTAATTCAATTTTTTAAAAGACATGAGTTTTAGTCGGTATTGGTGAATTTTGTATATCTAATATATTGATAAAATTTATTTACCATCAGCAAATATTAATATGCGAATTGTTTGTTATTTACTTAAGATCATATTTTTTTGAAATTCATATAAAATGATCTCAGTAGTATAGTTGTATTGTAATAACATTTTTTTAAACTACGATAGTAAGAAGAAAACATTTATTATGAATTCTTCTAAATGTATTAAAGTTTTCACTTTAATAATAATTGTTATAACAAATGTAGTCGAAAACTCCATTGCTATGAGTAAGTAATATTTATTAACCTATGGTTAGTTAGAAAATATCAAAATTTGGAAGTTTAGAGTAATATAATACTTTTCGTTGTTTATTAATTTAATGTTAATAGTTTAAAATTAATTTTGAAATTAACTTTATATTTATTAAGCGATTATAATAAATTATTTCATTTATACTACAGGATAATAAAAATTATGATATGTTATGATAGAATATATAAGTATTTATGCCAAAAGTGATGATTTATTTTTTTTATGAAAAGTGATTAAATGTCTTGTATAATACTAAAAAAATTTCGGGGGAGGGGGAGTCCAAACCCCATGAACCCCCTCACCCCCAGATGCATATTTGAGTTGTTGTAGTTAGCAAAACTTCGTGTGGAAATTTATGTATGAATAACTTAGTTTAAATTTCATGGCCAAATACAATTAATTAATTTTTTAAATATATGAGTTTAAAAGTAAAACTGTATTCTGTGTTATTTATATGAACATTAGAAAATATGTTAGTATTATCTTTGTATAATTTGATTTTTTTTCAATCCTTTGTTTATATAACAAACCATATAACAAAAAATATAATTATATTAGGCATGTAAATTTGAATATTAATTTTAAATATATATTTATTTGAAATATTTTTTTAGGTTGCCGAGGTAAGATTTACCAATTTATATCTATTTAAATATACTTTTTATAATATATTATAATACATTTTACGCATATGATTTTCGTAATTCAAAGTTGAGGATGACAATTATCTAGTAGTTATAGTTTAAAATGTAAATACAAATGTGTGTTGAAACAAATGTTTTTCGTATATATGTTTTTGCTGTAGTAAATAAAATGTTTATTTTAATCTAAAATGGACTTGTGCTAGGGTATCACATATATGCATTGTTTTTTCATACCTTTATTAACTGTATTAATCTTTGCTTTTATTTAATTTTGCATCATTTGAAACTATAATTATCGAGTTAGGTATTTGGTTAGTCCATTGTTGAAAGCGTAGTGGTTTTGAAGCAGGATATTACCGCTGACTGCGGGGTTGGTATCAGAACTACTACGGGGGGTGCTACGCAGATCCCCATTGGTGTCCAGAAGGTCACCGAACTTACTGCATCGGCTGAACCCATGACTCGGATACAGGTGGAGGCGAAGTACTCCAAATTACTAGATAAAAAGCAATGGCCGATGGAATCTTAAGAAACATCGGTCCAAACAGCGCCCTACACAAAAACCGACATCAAGCTAGTACTAATGCGTTTTATTAGTATGTTAGTGAGTTTTTGAAGATAGCTACGACAATTGGTGTGATAAAATTGCTCGATACTGCAGAGCAACGCATATAAGCCTTACAAAAGCAACAGCAACACCATAACACTACGGAACTAATTAAAAGCCTGCAGGTTACACAATTGGTACAACAGCAACACATACAGCATTAACTGCACGCATTATATTAATAACAGCAGATCAAGCACCAAGAATGGGCGCATACTAATGAGTAGCCCATCGTAATGCCAAAAAAACATGCGCTTAACGTTAGGGCAGACCAGACAAAAGACGAGAACGTCGTGGATTTTGCGGAAGCAGATGATAATGGCTTCGTAAGGTGATAAGAAGTCGAGAGAGGGGAAAACTACATCTAAGATCAGCAACCAAAAAAATGTCGGATGTAGCAAAGTAAAAGCGTAGAAAACCGACATCCCCCATAATTAAATCTGAAGGACTAACGTATGCGGACTTGTTGAGAAGGATAAGGGAAGAGGAAAAAGCCTAGGAAATTCGTCAAAACTTCTACTCAGTAAGCAAAATGAAAAACGGACACCTACGAGTGGAGCTAATACGAGAAGCTAAAAATAACGCTGGCATAATGGATGTACTTGCCAAAGCTATAGGGCTGGAGATTAAAACATCTAAACTTAGAAAAAATACCACGCTAGAGATAAGAGACATTGACGAAGAAGCCTCGGAAAAAGAAATCCTAGAATCTGTGATGAGAACAATAGAAGGCTTTCCCGGAGAAGTTCAAGTATTTAGACGTCAGAAAGCCGAACGTGATGCACAAATAGCCATATTACGACTGCCGAATATGAGGATATATACCGCAGCACTGTCCAAAATAAGAGTAGGCTATGTAAACTGTAGGATTAGGAAACAACAGAAAGTATAACGTTGCTACAGATGTCATGGCTTTGGTTGCACTAGACACGGATGCACAGAACTTGATAGATCAGAAATGTGTTGAATTGTGGTGAAAATTGGCAAAACTCCAAGAAATACCACGGTGAATAAAAATCAGAGAGCTTATGAAAAAAATGTGGACATAGTAATTGCAAGCGAATTCTATAAATATGCACAGAACACTAAAGAAGAGCATGGGTGGTACTGTGACACCAGCTGCAGAATAGCAATAGTTAATATTAACAGAGGCTATCCAATAGAGGGGATCGGGAATGCCGAAGATAGGTTCAGATGGATCACCCATCTGAATAGTTTTGACACCATATTTGATTAAATGTGGTTTTCTGATATTTGAAATATTTATATGAAATAGACGAATAATTATTGAATAATAACAATATTTCTATATCTTTCTGTTTAGTAATTTTCATTTCAATTGTCAAATAGTGTAAACGAAATCAATTAACATTCGTGTTTCATAATAAATTTATTTTTACTAGTTATTTTTTTAAATTTTCCAATCAAAATTAGTTATTCAGTTATGAAAAGCAGATAAAAATACGATAGAGACATATTCGAATACATTAATAAAAAAAATTATTTGTCCATATATATAATAGATTGAATATTTTTAACTATGTATAACATATGCACAAATCATTTTAATAAACTCGTGTGAGTGTAGTTGAATAGTTAATCTAAACATAATATTTATTATTATTATGTTGAACCATCGAATCATAGATGAATTGCAATACAATAAGATATTCAATAGTATGTATTATCGTACTGTAGTTGTTTGTTTTCATAATATTTAGAATAAATCATATGTGCGCCTAAAATTAAAAATTTTAATTATAACGTAATTGCAATTTTAATGAATACCTTGTAATATATTATCAAACATATAACTCTAATATATAAATACTTAATTTATAATTTTATATAATTAATACAATACTAAAATTATCAATCAAAATTAAGAAAACAAAAGAAAAAAGAGAAATGAGATGAAACCAAGAAAAACTATAAATTAATAATTTCTATTAATAAAAACAAAATAATCTATAAAATAAGCGAAAGCATATCAGTGTTTTAATAAAAAATAAAAATATAGGATTATGTATAAAATGTGTTTATTTACAACCAACTTCGAATAAAATAACTATCATTATATTTCTTATATTATTTTCTACGTTAAGTAAATTCAACTGGATCAGAAGCCTTCGTAAATACATTTCTTAAGGGTGAGTAATTTTAATACTTTTTTCCCCATTATTAACATAGGTACTTTCAGGAAAGGAACGTCTCGCTGTAGATGAATTATCTGATTAAATAAGACAATTACTATTTTAGGTTGTAATAAATTATATATTTGGAATTCAAATAATAAATTGAACGATTTTAAAAAAAAAAAAAAATTAATATACTAAGCAGTAGTTAGTAGTAAAATTGTATAATATAATTCCTAATTAACAACTATTTAAATGTCGTTAAATTTATGCAACAAGATTATCGTAAATGTAGGTTTCGTGTACATTTATAAAAAATATTTTTTACTACGGAATTCTGATATTCAAATTCATTATTCACAAAAGAGTTTTTTGGCATTTTAAATGATTTAGCAAAAAACTGTTATTACAAACAATCAAGGTTAAAACCTCATAAGAGACATGTTCATGTCAGAGACTCAGTGGCATAGATACTATTTTTTTCTAGGGGGGTTTTTCAAAGGTACTTTTAAAAATTAGAATATTATTGAATAAATGAAATTTTCAATAAAAAAATAAATAATAAATATTTTATAATAATAATTTATAGTTACAATACATGTAATAATGAATATTGAATTTTAGCTTCGTGTGCACAAAATCAATGAAATGATATTTCAAAGGATATTTTAAAGGAAAAGAACAAGCTTCTTTAGAGTTCTGGGGGTGGTGTAAACCTCTATCACCCCCCCCCCTCCACCGTATCTACGCCACTGCAGAGACTTATACTACATACAATTACATACTTGAAGTCGTTGATAAAGATATGTTTATAATAGCATTGATTATCATACCATATATATTGTTATCCGTATATTATTATTATTAGTTAGTCACTTGTTCGCTTGATATGTGTCTAATGTAATAATTATTTTTCTTTAGTATTTAAATGCGATTATATATATATATATATATATATATATATATATATGTATAAATTATTTACACATGATGTATTCTATAATTATTCTATTTATTTAATACATATTTATTATAATTTTTTAATCGAACTAGAACCGATCCGAACTATTTCATTTAAAAATCAATCACCTATGCAAATTTCCAAAAATGTTTACAGGAGTTAAATATAATCAAATTGTTTTTTGATATAAATTTCATTTACCTTGTGTCGATATTCGATACGAAATATTTTGTGTTTATTCAGTTCGAATATTTCCAATTATAAAACATTGAGTTCGAGAAATTTATTACTAATGAGCCATGTTATTATACATATAGGAAAACATAATAGAGGAAAGTATTAATATTTTTTTTTTTAGCATGTCCAAAAAATACCTCTATTGATAAAAAGTATACCAGCAAAGGTAAACTTTTACATTACAATATAAATCCTATTTTATTAAAATTACATTAATCAACGTAAACATGGGTTATTCAATTTCTGAAATTAATTTTGCTGCATCTTATTATGATACTCACTATAACAACAGACTTCATCCAAGTGTTGTGATTGTAAAAATGGGCAAAATGTTCGAACATTGCAAAGTTCTTAAATTTAAAAATGATGCACTAGGAATGTGTTGCGAGTGTGGAAAAATAAAATTGCCAGAAATACATTCACCACCTAAATCATTATCAACGTTGATTTCAGGTGACGCAAGCCTATCAAAACATTTTTTCTTTGACATACGAAAGTACAACTCGTGTTCCTAATTGATATATTTTGGTGTGACAACTTATCGTGTCAGAAAACTACATGCTAACATTTAAAGTGTAAGGGCAAAATTATCATAGTTCTGGGTATCTACTGCCATTTTCGGATGCAGATCACAAATTTCTGCAGATTTATTTCATGGAAAATACTGATAAGCAAATTGATTAACGTTGCCATTTTAATACGGGCACAAAACGAGAATTTGTCACTGCATTATAAACTTTATTTGATTAACAAAATGGATTAATTTGACTGTTATGAATTTTTCTAAAACGAATGCCAGCAAATGATTCAAAATTTTAGTTAGAGCTGACAAAACACCAATCTGCTAATACGTAAGACGATATAATACACCGACAATAGATGTGTGGCGATAGTTATAGTTGGTGAAGAATTTGATCCGAGTGACATAATTCTCAATCGCAGAAATTGTGATGTTCAACGAGTCTCGGAAACTCATCGGTCATACGACGGTTTAAAATATCCGATTTTATTTTACAGAGGAAAGAACGTATATCATTTCAATATCAAATTGAAAAATATAAAACATATGAGGAAACGAATATGGAAGTTAATGTCATGAATTACTGTTCGTCTTGACTATTGAATAAATAAATGAATAAAAATAAAAATCGTAAAAACACTAAAATCATATTTTGATATTTCGAAAATTATTCCATCAATATATTGTCGATATATTCGCAAATATTGGAACAGAATGACATCTTCACATTAGGTTAAATCGAACCAAACAGCGTTCAAAAGAATATATACAATTATGTGATACAGTAGCCAATGATGGCAATATTAATCTCAATGCATTGGGGAAAAAGGTAATTCATCCGGACACATTTACAACGTATACATTGCATGAATACAATGCAATGGCGTACGTCCAACTTATTGAGTTTCTGAAAAAAAAAAATATAAGGTTTAAGACCTTTGTCACCACCACAAACAACGTCGACTGAATTTCTCACATCGTACATGAACAATATATTTGCAAAGACGTTACTTTACTCTAAAGTGCCAATATACTTTATATAGAATACATCAGAAAAATTTCAACATCGTAAACAAGGTAAAGAAATTGAAGGACATCCAAAATTGTATTCAACTGACACTCTTGGTTAGGTTAGTCTTTCTGTACACTATTCATCCAAACAATTCATCCAAAACAGAATGCTTTTACTTACTATTTCTTTTAATTAACGTACGTGGATTAACATCCTTCAGAGAATTAAGAACAGTCTATGGGCAAATATGTGTTAAGTATCGTGAGGCTTGCCAAAAATTAAAAAATTTTCGACAATACTCTTCCAGTTATATTACGTTCTACGCCCGCTGATAATCTTAGAGTATCTCTTAAATAACCATTTTTATAAATACAGTAACAGTAATTGGCTTTGACGACGAATATGCGTTTACAACTACAAGATGTTTCAGCTGAACGTTTAATCAAACAATTGTTAGATATTAAAAATATGACAGCCGCAATTGATAAACACAGACAATGCATAACTTTACTAAAAAATTTTTGTTAAATAACAGCTTGAATGCTGTTGCATTTTACATATAAATTTACAATTTAAATGATTGAATCCTCTCTTGAATAGAGGATTATAGGATCTCAAATATTGTACTAAATTTTAAAATCATGAGCGACTTAGTGCACCTGTTTTATTAGCAACCAAAAAATATGATTTAAACATGATGACTTTTTGTATTCAAGATATAATATCAGACGAAGCTATAACTTATAAGTCAATCGATACCGTAATAAATCAAGTTGAAATAATCAATTATCTAACTGAATTTATGAATACGCTTGATTTGTCATGGATGCATTGTTCATGTTGACATTGAAATTAGAATGCCTATCATTCTCCTCCGGAACATCAGTCCACTACGACTTTGCAATGGAATCAGGCTTACAGTGAATATGATGAAAAATATCATCGAGGGAAGAATCTTAATTGGAAATTTTAAAAGAGATCGTCTTCTCATGAAGTTGTGCACTAACTTTGGATTATACATGCATCTCGCATAAACAGTTCTATGTAGCATGTTCACGCGTCTGTAAACCGTCAGGTCTGTTCGTCAACGCACCAGAAGGAATTTCCAAATATATTGTGTATCCTAAAGCACTTCAATAATTTAGTAAATTCTCTTAATATTTGATTTCTTTTGAAAGAAAAGCAATTCAATTTTAACTGTTTACGGGCATAGCTGGGTAATTCAACTAATATTTTATAAATTACAGTAAAAATTACTATTATTAGTATAATTAATAAATATAAATATGGTGCCTAGTAAATATCATGAATTTTTTTTTAGAGATTTTACGCCAATATCTCGAATACCTCTATAATAAATTCGCTTTAAGTATGTAGCATAATTATCATTTTTTAATGTATTTATAAAATATTTGGAGGCTATGAGATAATTTCAACTATCACACAAAATAATTGATGGTTTTAACATGAATTAAATCTTTAGTTTTTAGAGATGATATGATTATGCGACCATTTGATTGGTGTATAAATAACATATCAAGTATGTTATCATTTTTAATACATTTATCTCATTAGATATTAATATTTAGTGAGTTTTTATTATTGTTAATGTACCATTGAACAATCAAATATTACAAACTAAAATGTACATTGGTCATGACAATTTTTAAAACTAAAATTGAATATAGATTTAATGCAATAAAATTAATTTTTAAAGCTATAACTATTGCTCATTATGCTTATATTTATTTATAGAATCTTTGTTGCATTATTATATGAAAATGATTTTTAGTTTAGAGTAATTCATTATAATATTAATATTCACCATTCTAGAATTAATAGAAACATCGTTATGATGCTCAATTATATTTATTATTCTAGTTATAAAGCAAATTCCAATGAATGATGACATCAAAACATCATCTTGTATTGGTAACTATAGATAGTTATAATCAATTTGGAGGAAATGAGGGGATATACCCCCATGACCTTTTTGTAATTATGTATTAGTTTTAACAGTATGCTATTTATTACCTATTTAATAATAATAATAAAAAAAATTTTAATATTAAATAATGAAAAGGAGCTCTGCGTTCTCCTTTGCTACAGGTGAAGTATTGGATTAATTGGCAAAGAAAATTTAATAATAATAACACTCTTTAATAATGTGAACTTAGATCCTTAATTTATGACTAATGTTTTCAATGATCAACGTTCATGTTAAAAAATCAGCCTCATACCTTCCATGACTGAATAATTTGAACGCCACTGGTAAAAATTAACATAAAATCATATATACAACATTTTGAAACAATGTAGGTCTAAAATAAAATATGAATAATACATATATACCTATATTGTATTTATGGAAGTAATATATAACAGAACGAATAAAAATATATGGTCATTGACGTTTCTACTATCCTTACATATATATTTATGTTAAGTATAAAATATACAATATAATGTCATAAATAAAAACTTATATATTAAGATAAAAATACTTTTCAGGCGAATTGTTTATTATTAGTTAGAGACTCAGAATGATGATTTGTTGCTGGAGAATATTTGTCTCAATGGACGTCAGTATCAGTTTTAAATTTCGTTGTTTAATTTTCTAATGGAATTCTGGATCAATTTTTTGAGAACTTGTTAAACTACATTATAACCATTTATACCTACTTATGTTAATGGTAAAGCCATAAATGTTTACTTAATTTTTTTCTTAAGTTGAAGGCTTAGTATTTTGTTTGACCCAAAATAATTCATTACCATTCTTTTTAAAACCAAGTTTCTGTACGAATAAAGACTATCTTGTAATTAAATATATAATATATAATTATGTATGTTAAATTGTTAAGATTGTTCTACTGAATATACAACATTCGTTTCACAAATTTTTAGTGGTTTTTAGGGTTTTTTTTTAAATACTGAAGGAATTAAAGTATATTTATTGTTAGAAATAAATTATTAAAGGGTATCAAATATGAATTTTCGATCCTCATCAATTTTTATTCATTTTAAAATTTCCCACTGTAAATTATACAAGAAAAATGAATTTTTTATTAACTATAATCTATATATATATATCTATGGAAATTGTAGAGTGTTTTGTTTTCTAATGCATTCGAATACTACATTCCTTAATTTGTATACTTTCGTTGCGAGTTCATCATGTTATTTTATTTATTGTATACATGAACAAATTATCAAACTACTTTTGTTAAAAAAACGACATTCTTGGCTCATTATAATTTTCTGGCACATCCAATTAGTGAATTTTAAATTGAAATTAATAATTCTGTGCACTGTATCTAAAAACACATTTTTATATTAACAATAATTGATTTTTCAACTGTCAATTTCGTTAGTTGTCTTATTAATACTAAATAGGTTATAGTTGTAAGTGCATGTGTCCACAATATTGTCACAAATATCACTATTATCGTCAACGTCTTCCTCACTCACACGAAATAATTTACACTTGATATCAAGTGCACGCAATAATAACTTGAAATATAATATATAAAATATGTTTATTAATTAGTCGTCATCTTTCGGTAGAAGGGGAGGGCGTAATTTGGAGCCTTTGGACAAGACTGTAAGGAATATCTCTTCAAACGTAGACACGTAGTGTTTAATCGTTTACGATCAATCACAAAACGGTGATCTAGCGCTTTCAATGAAATAATATGTTAATCAATTGGAGATTATAAGTTAAACCCATAAATGATATATTCTCATGTATCGTATTTGTTGTAATATATTATACAATTTTATGCGGGTGTTATAAAATAAAATCTTTGGTGCACTCAGGTTTTTTTCTAGGGAGAGATATTCTAGAAAATATGAAAACCCAATTTATAGAATAAGGATAAATTTTACCTAATCTTATCGTAGCTTCCGAAATCATATTAATACATAACTACAAGTTGATGAAGACCTGTTTGAATATTAGAATTGAATAATAATAGAAATCCAGATATTATTTTACCGGTGTGTTTGTTGTTTAGCTAGCCTGAAAATGTTGATTTCTATATTCTTTACATCAAATCTAATTTTATTTTTTTGTTAAACGTAATTTTAAACATCGACATTTTTACGAAAATTCATCAATTCATTTATAACACATTAATGTGTTCAATATTTTTCCATTAAACAATTTTGTTCAGTGAATTCATGATTAGAATTTTGACATGTATTGAAAGAATTTATTTATAATAATAAGACTGATATTAAATTCTAATATCTGTAAAACTAACAGTAGATAATTAGATTTTGATTATGTGTTTTTATCTAACCTTGTGATCATTTAATCTAAGCAATTAAAAATTACAGTAAAAAATCATAAATAAATAATTATAAAATTATAAAACATAAATAATGTTTACTTGTTCATGGCATTCAACCCATTGGGTTGGACAGAGTTTTAATTTTTTTATTTCACCTGCATTTTTTAAAATTTCTTTCCTTTTTACCATTCACGTCATAAGCTGGTACATATTTAAGATAGTCTTCACATATATTTTCATTTACAGATTAGTAGTATAAAAGGTTAAAATATAGTTAGTAAAAAATGTTTTGTGGATATCACTTAAAAACCATAATCAACTATTTGGTATTGTATGTTCCAATTTATATACTGAGTTTTTTTTTTTGCAGTTTTCTTGTGTTCATATATAGCTGGTATCCCTAGATAGTTGAATTACATTTAAATTCACTTATTTATTTAATTTTAGGCGACCTTGATCTTTATGTTACCTAGCTATTCCCAGATTTTCACATAACGTCAAAGATTGAATGACTGGGAAACGTATTTTCCAATTATGTTTCTCTTGTTTGTTCACATCTACATTAATTTGGTTAGTCACAGAAGATTGCCGTCGTGCAACTACAGCACACAGATATTGATAATTCAAAAACAATTTGTGTGATTTTTCTTTGTCTCATGCGATTTAAGTTTCTTCGTGACGTTTTCACTTTTTTAACGGTTGAGTGAAAAAATGCCCAAGCGATTAGCTTCCATTCTTCCTTGTTTAACGCAGAACACGATTTTTCATACGCAGGGATCCGATCTAGTTTATTCACTACCACGTACAATTGTTGTTGTTTGCGCAATTGTTTGTCAATACATCTATTGCAAGCAAGAAAAGAGGATACAAAATTTTAACTCTCACTGGATTATATTATATAATCAAATAATCAAATACGTTTCCAAGTGGACTGTACGATTTAAGAGGTTTCAATTGTAACTTAAGAATCACGAATATGGTGGTCGACTATTACGCTAGATAGTCGGACACTAACTTCACGAGCTTGCCAGCAAAATAGTGAAATGGTCGTCGTTAACTTCGTTACGAATTTATCGGCAATTCGTTATAGCTTAAATACAGAAAATGCACATATATAAAATTGAATGCAATAACATCTTTCATGTAAATTAAGAACTAACAAGTTTTTGCTTTTTAACGGTATGCGATATCATTTAGAACAATACTCTGCTATGGGTGGAGTAGCTACCTCGAATTTTCCTGAAACCTTATTTCTGCTTTTCATTGATCGATCTGATATTATTAAAAAATATATTCCACTATTTAAATAAAATAATACATATAATGTCACTGATACAAATACGTGTTGTATAATAATTATTGAATGGCTCGCAACGTTGAACGCGTTCGCAGGATTCAATGTTAATTATGTTGCAATCCGAAAACCAAATTGAAAAAAAACAGTCGTGTCGTTATAAGTGATCTATTAAAATTTCACATTTATTAATAGAAAAGACCAGTTTTATTATATTTTCTATTTATTTATTAAAAATATTTTCTAGATTCTTTAGAAAAAGCATCTTTCGAAAGTATGTTGAAATTATTCATTGTATATTTACACTTTTAAATTTTGAATACAATGACAATAATTAGCTTAAATCATTAAATGACAAAGATTACATATTTATATACAACTAATTAGGAACACTGAACAAATCAAATCTTAATTCATTCTTATTTTTTAGGTGATTTTAATTCCAGATCAGCCCTGCGACATTTATTTTTTGAAATAAGTGAGTAATTCGCATATAAATATTTTCCTAAATAAATAACATTTAAAATATTTATTTCTTATAAATTATTATTTTGATACATTATCACATTAGGAAACATAACGATAATGTATCCAATTTTTTGTTATTCATCTGTTTAATCAAATTTGCTACAGTGAAAATATTTATAATATTTTTAATATTTTTTATATATTCATTCTAGTTGAGATAATATAACTAGTGATATTGCTTCATACACAGTACTTTAAAAATGTCTGACCAAAAGTACCGAAAATTTATAATTCTATCCTAATTTTTTATTTATTAATATCATCATATCGAAATGAATGATAATTTTTTTTAATTAATTTCATTCATGTGTTTTATCAGTTTGAATAAATTATATAATACACTACAAAAAAAAAAATCATACTAATTTAGACTAAAACAATTCTCTACAATTATTACGAATAATTGTTTTTTTTTATATATATTTGTTATTATAATGTTTCTTTATTTTTACTCGAAATTTAAGTAAAATTATTATGATAATAATAGCATTTAATTTGTAAACATTTAGTGATTTGTAAAAACACACGTTATACATATCCTTTTACCTAAGGAATAAGAAACATATATTGGTATTCATATAATTTTAATTTATTTTTTTTTCCATCTTGTATGTAAAGACACAAAATACACAAATGGTATGTTCAATTATATGTAATATTCTGATTTTGAATAATAGTAAAATCTATTTTCTTATAAATGAAATTCAGTTTGATATCAAAGTTTTGTTAGGGAATTATATATTATTTTAAATTAAATAAATGATTAATAATTCATTAACGTTTACATTCGATAAAACATTGATCTTTTATCAATATAAGTATTTTTAATTTTGAACTCCTTAATCATATAAACTACAAATATTTACATTCGAAAACTATACGTAGTCTAGACATAAATACTGTTAATATTTTGTTTTTTATTGACATTTTGGTTTCTAAAAGAGACAACCTAACCTAACCTATAATTATTGCCACGGTATGATCCCACCACAAAAATTGCTGTAGTACCCTTAGTAAAGTTGCAGTGGGAAGATTATCACACGTATATTGCTATAATCGGTTTTCTTAAGTTAGGAAAATCCGCGTTACAAATTTTTACTCTCAGGTATGCATACATTACAACAATTTACAATTGCATTCAGACGATCGACAAAAATTTAAACAAATTTTATTCACCGATGAAAAAACATTTACTTTAAATGAAAAATATAACAAGTAAAATAATAAGGTATTGCCAGGTTTTTAATCTGATTGGCGCTCCGCAAACCCGGACTAAAACCACTCGTTTATAAGTTATGGAACATTTTAGAGGAATGAATTTGTAAAAAATGACAAGCAAAAAAGCGAAACATTGTGAAAGCAGCTGCAAATATTCGATTAGAGACAATTTGTACTTATATTGGGCAGTGGCCGAGGGTTTACATCAATGTTGGTTGTCAAATTTGGAAGGACAAATTGAATAATAAATATGTCGTTGGAATTGTAATTGTTTATACTATTAAAATATATTCATATTATTTTTGTACGATATGTTGTTCTTAAGTAGTATACGTTTTAAGTACTGACAGTATTTATGGATAGACTAAGTATATGTATTTGAAAATATATCTGAATGCAACAAATATCCGCTTGTTATAATTTACAAAGTCAATATCATTTTCTTATAAAATGAGTTCCTAACATTTCTATTTTATATTTAACAGTAAAAATTGTTGAAAATACTTTTTAAAAAAAATTTTTTAAACTATTATCCACCACTGTGAAACATTCTATAAAGTGATTGGAACAATTAAAAAAAATAAAAAAGAATATAATTTACATCCTATTTTAGATGTAGTGAAATGTTACATAAATTATGTAGCTGGAAATATTTTACACCATGTTGGTATGTATTATTATTTATCATGATTTAAAAAATAAGATTTAAGATTATGTGAAAATAAAACGTAACATGAATATAAGAATAAAAACATTAAATAAATGAATTCATCATTACTTTCTCCAAACAATCACATTCTGTTCAGATATTTTTAAATCTAATTTTGTATCATAATAATGTTATAACTTTTTTGTTTTATACTAGAGAAAAATAATATAGTACATAAATTATTTTCATTCGTAAAATACATTATCAGAAAGCAAATCAATAATGACTTATATTATTGATGTCACGAACAATTTGATTTACGAATCGAACCGAACCCGGGATATTTGGTTTATTTCAAAAATAGAACACATAATTGAAAATATTCTAAATAAATCTAAAATATTTCGGTTTGAATATCGATCCTAAAAAAATGAAATTCGTACTGACTTTATTCTACGATATTCAATTTTTTGTTATAATTCAAAAATTTTTGTTATTTTAAACACTATATATCTTTATTATTTATTTTTTAAAATCATAATTAACTATTAAGCATAACTCACATTTAAATTAAACGAGTACGTAAATGTTTTATATTAATTCAAATCATTTTAACTTTCAATGAAATTAAAATATTCGATATTTAAATTATATGATTCAGTTCAGTCGTGATAAAAAAAAATTAAAAGTTCGTGTCGGTTCTGGTATCGTTTTAATTTGAATAAGATCTATTCGCGTTCGGTTTGACTTCAAAAATCTGTCTTTGTAACATCATAAACTTTTATTCAAATTCTTATTTAAAATATCTATTTACAGAATATCAAACATGTCTAATTAAATTTTCTCGAGCAATGTGTAATTTTATTTGCATTTTTTAGCTACTTTAAATATAGAAGGACCAATATTATATTGTGATAAATTATATACGCGTATAGACCCAAATCACACTTACTTCAACCACTACCAAAGTATGAATGAATAATATTATAATATGCATTTATTGACAGGTTATTGTTTATATCTAAGAAATACAATAATAATTGTTGAAGATTGTTGATAATTTTAGTCAATTTTTCAATTGGCCAAGGAGAGAACGTCAACACTATCGTTTTATATATCTATTGATCTAAAAATGCAACTATACGATTAATTTCCATTTTAATATACACTATTCATTACTCAAAATATTTAAACGTATAATTTTAAATAATTGGATTAAATTTCTTCATAAATTTTAATAAATTAATAATCTTCAATAAATCGTGTTATCTCCATGCTTTGACTTTCATTAGCTATATAATATATATAATATATTACAATGGTCTTGAAATATTTGAAGTATAATGGGTTGCATATTTGCCAGATTAAGCTAATAATTTAATCTAAACTCTACGCAATCCTATTAGACGATATTAAAACTGTGTGTGTATTCGGCCGAAGAAATATTAAAGTTAATCGAAAACTCCATGTAACGTGGGATGACAAAAAATCGGTAAATGAAATATAAAGTAACTGTGTATGATACGAGACAGATCAGTCACCTACTTAAACGGTATAAATACTTAGAGGACCATTTACTACTAAGCGAATGAGGCAAACAATGGACCATGTATTGAAACGCTAAAAATGTCCAACTACCTGCATTGAAATGACAAAAAACGGAAAACCAGAAAAATATAATCATAGCTCAGTATTACTTTATAATATAATAATCTGAAAAATAGATGTTATTGATTTCAATAGAGACGTAACGTTACTATTATTCATATTATTGTTATTATTATTATTATTAATATTATTTGTATATCATATAACATTAATTTAGTTTATTTTATGTTAATTTTATTCATTAAAATATATAGAATATACTATTGATTGATTTATGTAGGTTCTATTTTAATTTCTGGTTTAATTGTACATCACTATCATTTACTAATACAATAGTAATATTCATATGCATTCATGTGTAACTTACTATTACGACGGTAATTTCAATCATTTTATTTTTTATTTTTTGTAGAAAACACTAAAGTAAAACGAATACAATATTGTTATGCAGGTCTCAACTTAGTATTGTCTAATAAATATGTGCTATATGCAACAATAATAAGAAAACTAATGACTAATAATTGATCATTTTCAATTTTGTTTTAGATTGTATAAGTAAGATTATTGATATTTTTTTTTTGTAAAATATACAGTATAATATACATAATAAATGAAAAATTTATATATCTGGCCTTTGAAAGTAAAACTCAAGAAAGTCGATTATTATATTTTATAAGTTTACAGTAGTAAGTGCAATGAGAATTTTCTATGTACATATCTTTTGTAATAAAAGTATATTTACAGCATTAACAAACAAATCATAAATATTATTCACCAAATCATTTTTGCTCTCATTGTTGGCTAAAGTACACACTATTTTAAAATATCTCATTTTTTCACATCACCTACGATTTCCCTTCATTTTATTTTATTTTAACGCAAACTGTTTTAGAAATTAAAATATTATTTTACATAATAAATATAACTCTTAAAAATATGTTTATTGTATATAAAATGTCTATAGAAATATTTAAATATATATATATGAAAAATGAAATTTGAATTTGTTAGTCTATCTAAGTATTCTAACCTCAACTGATTTATTGAATAGAGTAAAAAATGTTTCAATTTAATTGTATATTGTTATATATTAAAAACCGTTGGGTCAGATCATCAAATCATATGAACAGAATTAGTAAAATTACATACATTTTTGGATTCACTTCTAAATGTTTATTTTTATACAAATTACTTGTATATTACTTTGTTTAAAAAATAATAATAAGTATATAATTTAACTGTTAATAATGAAATACACAATTTCTGAAATTCTTGTCCATAATATTAATAATTCAAAAATTTTTAATTTAATTTTAATATGCGCAAAGAATAAAAATGTAAATGATAAATTAGTATATTTCTAGTCATAGAGTTGTTGTATGTATATTAATTGCTATTATATAAATATAAAATCATGATCTAGATCAAATTATAATATCTAAAAAAATTGATAGTAAGTATTTTCAAACAGTCATTCATTTATAATTTTTATTTTTATTTTATTCTTATATCAAACAAATTATATTGTATAATTAAACGGTCACATTGATTTCAAAATGTAGTAAACACGACTGGTCTAGAGGCATTCCAGTATGCATATTATAACTGTAAGTAATTTACAATAATTTTTTCATTATTACATGCAGGTCATTTCTTCAAACAGCTCTTTTTTCATGAATTAGCCATTTAAACAAATTCTATAGCAATTGTGTGATGTTATATTATCTTTTTTTTAAATTTAAGTCACTATAAATTTTATATCACAATATTTGAAAATAGTTAATTTAATAAAGTATCAATAATTAAAGAAAAATAACATGAGTTTACAATTAAATTACTATTTAATAATCACGTTATTTAATCAATAATGACAATAACTTTGGTCAGGTAAATAATTCTGAAATTCAAATCATCAGATATATTTATATTTTATCCACATGGCGTATATCGTTATTAATGAAAATGAAAAAAATGTATAAAATCGTTTTAAAAAACAATTTTATGTCATATAGTTATATTGCGTAACGTGCTGTTTATGAGTAAAAATTAATTTTGGAAAATATGATTCTTATTATGTAAGATTATTTTATAGAGAGAATTTTTTTTACAATAGATTTTTTTTGTTTTTAAATTACAAACCTTTGAGTTTGAACAAATATATACTGCGGTGGACATTGAGACTAAATCATGACTACCAAATATATAATGACTAAGTTTTCCTGCAAATGAATGTCAATTTATCGCCATTTTAATAATTAGATTATGCAGTAAAATTAGTCTAACGATCTGTTCTTTGACTTACGACACCCATTAATTTAAAAATATGAAAAAAAAAATATAATAATGTGTAATAATCAAAACAGACTTTGATTTGTCAATATCCAAAACAATAGAAAACCGTTTAAAAACAAAATAATTATCAAGCAGTCAATATAGAATTTCATCATTTGTATGTTAACATAAAAAATTGAATTGTATTTCTTCTATAATTTTAGTATATACTAATAATACTAAAGGCAGAAGCAATGGTAAATATTTTACAACATATGAATTATTGATTGACATTTTGATTATAAATGTTAGAAGACCATATTTCAATAATGCAAATATTATGCACAAATAGAATTGACAGACTTATTGGAAAAAAAAAATGAAATTTTTTAGATATTGTACGGCAATATTTCATCGACCTCTTTTATGCAGCTACATCGAGTATGTGAATTATAAAGAATATTCATTTAAATACATAATGTAATTTTTTTGTTGAGAATATGCGAAAATTATGTATAAAAATAATGTTTATTAAATGAAATCATCCAAATTTTAGATGGGACTCATGACCTTGAAGGGCCATTGAAATGGTGTTTGAATAACATACGTTCGTATTTATATTTCTTACATAAATGTCTTTCGACGTTTTTATTTAACTATTAGAATGTATCATTACGTTTTAATGTATTATTGTTACTCCAATATTATACTATGAGGAATTTATATGTAGTGCATACGTCATATTTTAATTGTTAAAAAAAAAAAAAGGAAAGGAATCAGTTAAATGGGAAAAATAAATTTTAACATATGGATTTTTTACAAACTACAAGTTTGGCGGTTGCCTGCACTGATTCTTGTGGATGTATGGGATATTCCTCCAGTGATCTTTTAGTTAATCGACTTATTGACATGTATCGCAATGGCGAACATACAATTACATTATATATATATGTATATAAAAGAATGGTTTAAAGTATTGGGCGCCCCGTTAATAATAATTATAGTTATAATAGTAATGATAATACACGCAGTGCTGGACATGTGAAGAAAATTTCGAATCCATGTGGTCGCTTGACGTCGAACTCCGCCCACATACTTTTGGGGACCACAGAGCAACGTGATGACAAAGATATTGTAGATAATCGCACAAGACACGGGTACATTGAAAAAAGTGTGTCGGCGCGTTACACAACGCAATAAGCCGATGGGAATCGGGCAAAGCTTTACGCACTTTCAAAGAGACTAGTACCGTATTTTCGGACCAATTGCAATGAAATCTCCAATCGAAAAGGACGGTAAATTTGAATAGTTTGTGCGATTCAAACAGTATATTTTGCATATAAACACGATATATATATATATATAAAATCCATTTTAATATGATAAATGGTAGATAATACTTCTAAAACCATATTTATTGCCTATTGTGTATATTTTGAAAATTATAATGGCAAAATTAAGCTTATATATTCTAGATATTTATTGTAAAAACTTTTGATGAAATCAATTTTTATGGTTCTAGAATTTGAATCGAATATTAATTTCCGACAACGAAGTAACCAATGTTATGGTAAATATACGCATAAAAAAATATCATAAAAGTTACAATAGTTAAAATTTAACTTCATTTATATAGTATGATTAATGTTATATTATTTAATTGTGACCATACTCTGAATTATATAAATTATGTATAATCAGAATGAAACACATGCTTTCAATGAAGTCTGTTTATTATTTAAATTCTACAAACATATTAAATGAATGCGCAACTGAAGTTATATTTTTATATCTGTTATTAAAATAAATCTATAATTATTATACTCTAGAAACGATGAAAAATTCAGGCTTTTCCAGTAAGTCATTTGTATTACATTAACACTAGTTGATGTTAATTGAAGTGACGACTTTTAGTCAACGAAAATGACGTATATTTAAGTTTATAACTTACAATTAATACGCAATGTGTTTTTTCATATACATGTAATTTTCGCTTTTTAGATTGTAGTGATGCCATGTCAGCTCTAACATATGCTTACTTTAAACTGAGTAACTAATTTATATTTAAATATTTCCCAAAATGGATAATAATATAGTATAAAATTAAAACAACAAGTTTTGACAAAACATAATGAAAATAAATGTTTTTGTACAGCATAGTAAAATTTAAAAGGCAAAAAAAAAGAATTATATTTGAGATTTTGGTAGTAGTGTACTCACAAAAAAAAAACGGTATTGGAAATAATTATTTAACCAACTTAAATATTTATTGAAATTTGGTATTTCTAACATGATTCATACGTATCTTAATATTATCGTTTTCCAATGTCGAAAATGTAATTCATAGTAATGACTTGTTTTTTATTTTCTTTATTTATTTTCACGTGTTTGAAAATGTATGTAGTAGCTTAATATACTTCTTAGCTATCCCATAGCTTAACGATCTAATATAATTGTATAAAGAAAGGAATATTTTTATTTGTAATCGTTGTTATTATTTCTTTTGCAGATTTTTTTCATACAAAATTAACTAATAATAACAGTAAGTATGATCTGAAAATTCACAGTTCTTTCACTAAAAATATTTATAAAGTATTTTATTTTAAATAATTTTGATTCGATTTACTATAATAAAGAATTTAAGAATTTTATCGATGATAAATACAAGAAATTTATAACTTGAAATTTGATAGAATAATGGGTTTATATCATTTATTTTAGATAAAGTTATATTGATTTTCCAAAATTTTGAATACCTTATAAAATGCTTGTGATTATAAAATTAATATTACGTAATTATTAACTTTCCTTTTTAGATGAAGAATATGAATACTATAAGTACATAATTCGAGAATTCAAACCACATATTAGTATGTATCGTAGTTTAACATGAATATTACAAATATGGAAAATGTGGATTTTTAAAACAAAATATTTTGCACGAAAATAATTATAGGAACTCCAAATAAATATGTTGTCTCATAATATAATATTATATAGATTATAATTTACTGTAGTGTTCATACCAATAATCTCACGCAAACCATATGATAATATATAATTATTAATATGTCTAGCAATATTATGGACAACAAAACATAATTTACAATTCATAAAGGCAATAATTAAAATATTAATTATCGACTTTTCTCTTACATTATGTTTATTATATCCAATAAGGATTAACATTGAGCAATAAATTTCCATTTATACGTGATTGATTTTGACAAAATATATTTATTTATTAATTTTATTATTTAGATCTTTCCCCTCATTTTGGACCACGACAATATTGTCACGATACATCAATTGAATTTATATATAACTATGGTCAAAGCACCGCCGACGGTCTCCCTCAATTCAATATCGATCTAAACGAACAAGGTAACTATTAATTATATATGAAATATTTGTCATCTTTTTCCGAGTAACCCTAACGATTTACACTGTTTGTTAATAGCAAGAAACAATCTGTCAATTGTGTCCAGGGAATAACCGTTTTTAATAATTATTGATACCAAACTAAATCTGAGTGGTAAAACACGTAATTTTGCCATTCGTCAGATGGTAGTTTTAGTATATGTTGTTTTAGTAGGCATGCATATCAGAAAAAATTATTGTTTCAAAAAAATCACTGTAGCTATATGTATGTTGTTCTATTTTTTTTTTTTTTTATTGAGAAAAAAAAAACAGAGCTTTGGCCGATAGGCATTGTAGCTCAACAATTACAATAAACAATGTTTAACAGAAAATTAAATGAAATTAGAAACAAAAATAAACAAAACAAAAGATAATATTAACAGTACTAATCATGCATTATGAATATAATAAGAAAAAGAGAGAAGAAAAAAAAGTGTGTATATATATATATATAATGAATAAAAAAATAAAATAATAGAAAAAATAAAAAAAAGGGTTTTAATATTAAATAAAATTAAATAAAAACCTGATTAAACAAGAAAGCCAACTTTGGAAAAATATTGTAGTACGGCGGAAATTACATTGGGCGAAGCGGATCCTAAAATCTTTTCCAGGTTCCATGGAACTCCCAATCCTAAGAGGGCTAAAAATAATTGTCTTCTTTCGACAGACAAGGCAGGACAATCAAATAAAATGTGTTGAGCATCACACTCAGCCTCCTCAACGTGTCTGGAACAAAGAGGAGAAGAATTTATGGATAGCCGGAAAGCGTGTAGAGGAAGCAAATTGTGACCAGTTCTTAGACGACAAAACGATTGTATACTATTTCTAGAGATACTTGTATTATAAAACCAAGGTTTCTTAGGCACAGAGGGACAAATTCTTTTATGCCAGGCTGCAACACGATTGTTTTGGTTAGACCATTTGTAATTCCAAGTATTCCAAATATGTTTATGAACATGAGGTATCATATCTGTGTATGGGATTTTTAACAACGGGGACCTCATTATTTTAGTTGTTTGCCTAGCTATTTGATCGGCAATTTCGTTCCCATCTATGCCTACGTGACCAGGAATCCACAGGTATTCAATTCTCTTGCCCAGGTTGGCTAATTTATGAGTCAAATAACGGATTTGTAATGTTAAAAAAGACATTTTGTTTTCAAAAGGATTCGACACTATGGCGTAAAGTGTAGCTTGCGAGTCCGTTACAATTAAAAATTTTCTTTGAGGAACGTTTGAAATAAGTTGAAGAGCGTGTACGATGGCCCAACACTCTGAAGTGAAAGATGAGGCGAAATGAGGAATAATATCTGAAAATCTAATGTTGTAATCTGGAATGAATATTGAGAAACCAGCCGACCTATTAGAAACCGACCCATCTGTAAAAACTAAACAAAAATCATCAAACCTATTAGCAACAGCTGATCGAAACATATTATTAACCGCGTGGAAGGGTAATCTTAAAGCGTCACTATGAGAAACCCCCAAAACCAGAGAATCAACATGTATTACTGGTTCGAATAAGAGAACCGAAAACGACACGTCAGAATGTGGGAGTCTTTGCTTGGGTTGAAACACACATTTTACATTTTCAATCAGACTACCAGCCATTGAAGCCAAAATCGGTAAGGTCTTTCTCACATATCGCCAAGAGCAACTTAAATTAAAGAAAATTTCAAAAATATTAGAAACAGAAGAAGAATAGTTTTTCAGAAGAAATCTGGTTGCTAACCATTTGCTTCTAATCTCCACTGGAGGACAAGCACATTCGGTTTCAAGGCTAATTATAGGGGTCGACCGTAAAGCTCCAATTGATGTACGTAGACAAGACGACAAAGTAGAATTCAGTTTATTTCTATGCACCTGAGAAGCGGATGCATAAAGAAATGAACCATAATCAACCTTTGACCGAATGACTGCTTTAAAAATGGTTAAAAGAGATGTGGGATGAGACCCCCACCATGTTCCTGAAACTGAACGTAAAAAATTAGACCATTTGGAGGTAATAGCTATCAAATGCTGAAAATGTGGAACCCATCTCAATTTCGAATCAAGGAACATACCAAGATACTTCACTATGTTGCCTATTTGCAGTGGCCGACCATCGAGTGTAACTGGAGGAATGATATTCATCCGCTTTCTAGTAAATATGATAACTTTACTTTTTTCAGGAGCAACTTCAAAGAATAAACTATCTAACGTACTAGATAAGGTAGATAAGGTTGTATTAAGAACGTTAATGGCTGAACCAAGATGTTTATTTCTCGCAAAAACCACTAAATCATCGGCGTAGAACAAACTATGAAAACCATTACTTTTTAGTTCTGAGCTGACGCTAGCCATGTATACATTGAATAAAATAGGACTCAAACAACTACCTTGTGGAAGTCCCCGGTATGTCAATCTTGTAACTATGTTCCCTGAAGGAGACACAAAAGATAAAGTCCGGCTCGAGAATAATTTAAAAATAAAACCACATACTTTCGAAGGAATGTCCATCTTATGTAATTTTTCGATTAAGACAGGGATATGAACAGAATCGTATGCCCCTTTGATATCAACAAATGCAGCGCTACAAAATTCTTTGCTGCAAAAAGAGTTATAAATCTCACCTACTAGAGATGTCAGACACTCCATTGTGCCAAGACCTTTGCGAAAACCAAACATATTTTTAGGAATCAAATCATTAGATTCCAAAAAAAAATCCAGACGGTTTTTAAGCATATGTTCTAGAATTTTACAAAAAACAGACGAAATAGCAATAGGTCGAAAAGAAGCTTTTGTAGTGCCTATCTTAGGAATAGGGATTACTCGAAACTCTTTCCAAGATTTAGGAATGGTTCTCGTATGCCATATACCGTTTATAATGGAAAGTAAAATGACTAACGCGGAGTCCGGTAAATATTTGAGTAATATTGGAGAAACACCGTCTAACCCTGCAGCTAACGATTTTCGGGCATTGATTGCCATCTTGATTTCACTTAATGTGAAAGAATTAGTCAAAAATTCAAGATTGGGCAAATTTTTAAACTGACCTAACACCATATCATGTGAAGACTCGCCGTAGCATGGAACATAACACGGCGTAATTTTATCACAAAAGTCAAGAAACCAATCCTCGTTCGTAACTCTAGGGGAATGGTCCACACAAGCCTTAAACCTTTTGGCAGTATACCATAGATCTGTCATCGACATATTAGGGTTCAATAAGAGGCAAAACTTTCTCCACGAGTCTCTTTTAGACCTTTTCAGTATTATTTTGGTTATCGCGCTAACTCTGCTATATTCAATAAAATCAATCACTAGTTTTGACCGTCTATACGTGCGATATGCGTCCGACCTCTTTCGAACTGCTTCGGTACAACTATCATTCCACCAAGGAGGAGATGAAAGTTTCGAAGAGTTATAATTCATTTTCTTAACTGGAATGGAAATTTTAGCAACATTAATTATAGTTTTGACAAACATGTCATATTTATCTAACAAATCCCCCTCCTCAGTACAAGCAATAAACTGTGTGCTGGCCATACTACTGAATAAATTCCAGTCGGCTTTATTAAAATTAAATTTCAAAAGTTGATTATTCTTACTAGGACCAGATGTATGGGGAGAGCTTGAGTTGTTAAAATAATCGATTAGGATGGGAAAATGATCACTACCATAAGGATCAGAAAGAACTCGCCATGTCAGTGACCAGAATAGACTTGAATGAGAAAAAGCCAAGTCTATGGCCGTGTTTTCAAATGGGGGGCGATTACATCTAGTGGGAGAACCTGTATTAAGCAAACATAAATTAAATGAAGAAAATGAGGTGTGGATTAAATCACCTCTATGGTCAATCCTTGAGCTGCCCCATGCTAAATGGTGAGCATTAAAATCGCCAGCTAAAATCGAACGAGGAGACATTATATTAAAAATCTCAGACAATAATGTCACGGAAGGGTTTGAAGCTGGAGGAATATAAATTGACCATATTTGAATACTATTTATAGAATTAGAAAAAATTTTCGACCCCAACTAAATCTATTGATGATTGTAACAATAAGGTTTTTAGGTGATTGTTTATAGATATAGGCCTCGCCTGAACAGATTGGTGGGAAGCAATAAGAACACCACCATAACCATCTAGCCTATCCGAACGAAAGAGGTTATATTGAGGGAGACTTATATTCTTTTGTGGGAATAGCCACGTTTCAGAAATTATAGCAATTAGACAATTATAGTCCGCCAATAAGAAGGACAAATCTAAGGCGCGGCTAACTAAACTTCGAACGTTCCATTGAAGGATTGTGAACGAAGGAATTGTGCTGGATGATAAATTCATAAAAATCAAAAAGATTCATTATCTTCCTTCGAGGAAGATAAAAAACTTATGACAGTTGATTCGATAGCTGAGTTACGAGTATTGATATCCACTAGGGAATCGGACGACATATTTCCTAAGCACTGAGATAGTTGTGAAACTAAAGATGAAATCCAAACCCTGTCAGACTCTCCTAAAGAGCGATTCTTACCTGCATAATCTAACATATTACCATTTGGAAGAGAAAAGTAAGATGGACCCCTATCCGCAAGTACTGGGCGACGAATGGGAGACAAAGGTCGTTTTTTTCTTTGCTTTGCTTTGCTAATTCCTCTGTCAAAGGAGCCGAGGAAGGGGAAATCATTCTTAGTACCACTCTCAAGAATATGAGAGAACCCGGAATCCTGTACAAGATTATTTAAATTGACATTTTTGTTTACAACCTCAGAATATGAAAATGCCTCGTTGACCATTCCTTTCCGTTTTATAATAGATGCCTCCTTGAACGACACATTGTTGAACGCCATGATTCTTTTGACCTCCTTCTGAGCCAACCATTCTTTACACGACCGATCTGTAGATACATGAGGTTGGTCACAGTTGACACATTTAGGTACTGATGATTCCCGAACTTCACAAGATGTAGAGTCGTGATTATTCTCACCACAATGATTGCAGCGTGGTTTACTTCGACAGAATTTTTGTGTGTGACCAAACCGCAGACATTTCAAACATTGTGTCGGAGATCTTATGCTGGGGGAAACGTTGAACAACACCTTGTACACGCTGATTTTTTTTGGAAATGACGTGGCTGAAAACTTCAGTTCTACAAACCGAGTAGGAACATATTCCCCATCCCGTTTGGAATTAATTCGTCTAAATGATACTATCTTTGACGGAGACTCATGCCCTTCCCAAAAATCTTCTTCAGTAATGTTAACATCCAATCGTATCACACCAAAACAATATAATAACGAACTAGGAATATTGGCCACCAAATTATTGGTAACCAAAATAGGCGAAGAAATACACGTATTGGCCTCAATAATTGACTCAAAAAGAACCTTAATACGCTGAGGACCAGCCGGCGTAATCGATACAATACCGCTGAAGTTCTTCGTCAAAAACTTTCCAATAGACACTGGGTGTAATTTACCCAAATTGTTTTCGTGACTGGAGCTAGCAACTAAAATCATTAGGCTACCCGAATAGTTTGCCGGGAAGCATACAGGAACATTAGGTTGCCTACTACGAGTAGAAGCGGGAGAAAAATTGTTATAATTGTCGGGCCGTATTGTTCCCGCACCAGACATATTATCCGTAATAACCTCACCCATTAAAACGTCTGGAGTATCCTCGGCACTTGATGTTTTAAATTTTTTCGGAGCATTCTTCTCAATTGGAGAAATTGAACTGGATTCTGTTCGATACTGCTTGCTGAGATCAGTCGAATTACTAGAAGTAATCGGACTGTCTTTTGAGTTTATGTTTTTCTTTGATGGAGTAGCCGATTTTATTGATTGCTTAGGAGATAAAGGAGCAAATCGATTACCTCCCCTTCGGGCCCCGTCAGGGGACCCGGACATGCCCTGTTAGGGCCGAGACGCGAAGATCGTTGAAATTAAACACTTAATAGAAAAAGAAAAACTTTTCATACGAACGAAATTAAACACAAAACAACTACACAGGCAAAACCCGAAGATAAGATAAACGTAATCGCTCTTATGATGCACAACCGTCACCGACTGTGGTTTGCACATAACTGTATGTTGTTCTAAGATGACAAAATATACATCTGCAATATTCTTTGCTTTATCCTTGTTAGTCTAGTAGATTGTATTAAATTTATAAATATTGTTTAAATGCGGGGAAAAAAAAAAAAAAAAGTAGATCGTATTAATGTCTGATTAAGTTAGGGTGAAAAATATTGTTTGTAGCTCGTACGAGAAGGTATATGTAATTCAGTGTTTGGCAAAATTCTATATACTTTTCATGTGACACTGAGTATCTGGTTTTATGACCGGAGCCTATTGACTATGCACCTTATATTAGCATTCAGCGCTATTCAAGGAGCACGACAAAGTTCACCACATTCTAAAGAAAGTCGCCGGGCGGGACGTTAACCTGCATAGAGCTGTTAAAGATCGAGCACTCCGAGAGATAATACCTCATTTTCGCGTCGAAGCGCGCCAAAAGTATCGTATTTGAACAAATTTCAGCTCGCACAGGATCACCCGACGAGATTCGCGAGATTGTTACCTCAAACCAGTTATATTGTTAGGTTTTAGGACATACCTCAATTAACATTCGCTTTAATGTTTTACCGTCATAAGAGCTTTCAGACAGCACTAGCCATCAGCTGCCTGTGCGCTAGACGTTATAATACTCGCGGTAGAATGTTACCCGGAACTTAATCTAAGAGGCTTCGACCATTAGGGTAACCTGACTCAGGTACCCACCGACGATATTAGTCAACCGACGGCGAAAAACATTCACTTTGATCAATTCCCATCGATCCCCAATGATGATGCTTCCGAGGGCAATTTATATTCTTTAGCAGCCTTTCCATAGCTAGGTGATGCCGTATTCCGCGGACTATCACTCCAGAAGTGGGATCGGAATCGCTCACAAAAGACGCTTGATTTGCGATTGCTTATTCAATATATTCATAACTGCCTCCTACTACGAAGACATCCCGTTATTCACAATCTACGACCGGAATAATTTGTGTTGGCCCACGCATGCTCGAGTTCAACCAGCAAGTCGGAGAAACTCGAGAAGCTCCTAGCATTGCGCTATGCACGATCTACATTAAAGGTTTAACTTGTTTCACCCGCGACAATTACATGTCGATTCTATACTTTATGTGGTACACCATTTACTAGTACACTTCTATTAAACAACTAACAAATATATACAACTTATTACCATTGTAATAGAATTTTACATTTTTGTTAAAACTTTTGTGCCAACAATGTAATTCTTGATTAAATTATATTATAATTTTATCAATATAATTTTAAATATTTTTTTCCATGGACCTACGTAAATGTTTATGGTTTCGTCACGTTAATGTCTAACCATTTTTCTGAATATATGCGAGAAAATAAATAATGATGTTACGATTTTATTTATTATATATTTCAAACTTTCTTGTAAAAAATGATTATTATAGATATTTTCGGAATTCGATCTCTGCAAGTTTTAGGATTTATTGAATACGAGCATGTAAATTCTGAGATTTTATGGCTGACGTTGAACCACTTAAGAAGTCACCTACATAAATATCAACATGCGCAACTTCTCGATAATTTTCTTTTGCATCCAGTTTAATTTGTTTCAAACATCATGTAGCAAGATAGGGCGCTGAAGTCGTACCATATGTTAATGTTCGTAGGTGATAGTGCTTCAGTTTTTCATGAGAAGTATTTCTCTATACGATTCGCTGTAAATCTCGGTGTTCAGTGGTCCAGAAATTATCAGTCCAATTAGAGTTTTCACAAACAATAGAACTCCATTTGAAAGTATCCACTTTTCTCCGTCTAACACTTCAAAAATCATTTCAGTAACCAACAATAAGTTAATTGATCCTGGGTCGATAAATTTTGGATCAGCAAGTTGTTCTTGTATTGTTATGGGAATTTGCTATGTATCGGCCAACACCTGTTCATTTAGTAACAATCTCAGCAAATAATCTACAACTTGAAAATCTAACGTCCATGAATATGACGTATATAACGATTGAATTTAATTGAAGTGAAATTATCTAAGAGTCTGTCTTTGTTCGTGTACTGCTAACTCCACGGTTTTTCAAATTTCTCGGTGTAGTAGCCTAATTCAACATTTTAACTACCGCAATAGATTATTTATTTTATATTTATATATATTTATTTGTGAATCACTGTCAAATATTGCACGTAGTTGATGACTTACTATATTCTGGTTACTAAGACAGTTTCATATCAATAGCACATACTAGTAACACAACCACTTAAATTTAATTCGAAAAATGAAGTGTGTGATAAAATGCAGGGTAAAAGATTTTTCGTTTCTTTCTCATAAATCGTGAAATATATATTCAAACGAAATCATATCGTTATGTTTTTTTATAAATAAACTTAAATATCTTCATTGAAGTGACACATATCTTAGTAACTTTTTTATACTTACAAATACATTAAACAAAACATTATTTTCTATTAAGCATTCGCCATCAAATTTTCTATATTTAGTTAAGTGATACCCTCTTGATCCCTGACTTAGATAAACGCTATACAATATTAATGTTCGTTGTGTATGTTTTATTTTACATTATTTACACGCAGCAGGAAGTGGTCTGTTTAGTGATCCTAATGTAAACTATTACCCTTAATTACCAAATACATTTAGTATTAATCAAAATATCAAATTCAATTTATTTCTGTTCAAATGCAATGAACTTGAACAAATGTTAATATTTAATGTTTATTTTTTCTTTTACATTATTTATATGTAGCAAATGATGGACTGTACGTCGATCCTAATAAAAGTCATAACATAGAAGATATATTTTCATATGGCCAAGATAGCAACGCTAACTACGATTTACCTAATTTCGACCAACGCCAACCAGGTAATGATTAATAATATTAAAATGATTACGCGATTTCTATATTTTGCATTGCCACCATATTAATTTACACCATTTGTCAATAATCGGGAAAAAAATAGTTCAATTGTTCCCATATAAAAAGTATACATTAACATTTTATGCTTCGTTGCACCATTAACGTATCTATAAGAATAATGTCCATTGTACTAAAAAATATAAGATTTTTATCCGCTAGAGTACAAACATGAATTATAAATCATTTAAACATATGCTTAAACTACAATATATGAATGGTTTTTTATTCTAAAAAAATAAATATAGTTTATTATAAAGCTCTTATAATAGTTATAAAAATTATATTATTTTCAAAATGTTTTTATTTAATATTCCTCGTTTGCAATTTTTATTAGAAAAATGCAGTGATATAATATATAATATATATAATATACTCGTATATATAGAAGTTTTAGGTATTGGTTTCTCCGTCACTTTCACATGAGCTATTGAATTTAATTTCAAACAGAATCATAACATTATGTTTTTGTAATACAAATAAACTAAATAACTAAAATAACTATATTTCAACAAACTATATCTCAGTAACTTTTTATATTTATAATTAATAAATTATATTATTTACTCCTATTAAAAATTGGCCAATACGTGTTCTGTATGCAGTTAAGACATACTCTTTTGATTCCTATCTTATTAAATTAACCATATAAATTTGTAATGATAGATGTTTATTTCTTCATTTACATTATTCATTTACAGCAGGATATGATCAGCACATTAATCCTAATATAGATCTTAATATGCAATTACCAAATATATATGATGCTGATCAAAGTAGCGACTTCGGTCAAGCCATAACCAATTACAACCCCTACCAAACAGGTAATGATCAATAATATTAAATTCATTACTTGATTTCTAAATATTGTAGGGTCACCATATCAATTAAAAATGTTTGTCATTATTAGTTAAGAATTTTGAATTGTTCTGAGGGGAAAAATATACTTCTTCATTTTATATTACTGTTAAACCTTTTATGTAGCTATAAAAATAACGTCCATTGTAATAAGAAATATACAATTTTTAACCGCTAGAGTATAATCATGAATTATAAATCATTTAAATATATGTTTCAACTACAATATCTGAATGGTTTTTTACTCTAACAAAATAAATATAGTTTATTATAAAGCTCTTATAATAGTTATAAAAATTATATTATTTTCAAAATGTTTCTATTTAATATTCCTCGTTTACAGTTTTTTTTAGAAAAGTGCAGTAATATAATATACTCGTATACATAGAAGCGTTAGGTATTGGTCCCTCCGTCACTTTCTCGTGAACTACTGTATTTAATTTCAAAAAGAATCATAACATTAGGTTTTTGTATAAATTAACTAAATTACAAAAATAATTATAATTGAACAAAATATATCTCAGTAACTTTTTTACATTTATAATTAATTAATTATATTATTTACTCCTATTAAAAATTGTCCAATTTATGTTCTGTATATAGTTAAGACATACTCTTTTGATTCCTATCATATTAAATTAACCCTATTAATTTGTAATGATAGATGTTTATTTTTTCTTTTACATTATTCATATACAGCAGGAAATTATCAGCACGTTAATCCTAATATAAATCTTAATCTTCAATTACAAAGTACGTATGATGCTGGCCAAAGTAGCAACTTCAGCCAAGCCATAACCAATTACAACCCCTATCAAACAGGTAATGATCAATAATATTAAATTCATTACTTGATTTCTAAATATTGCAGGGTCACCATATCGATTTAAAATTTTTGTCATTATTAGTTAAGAACTTTGAATTGTTTTCAGGAAATAAATATACTTCTTCATTTTATATTACTATTGAACCATTTATGTACCTATAAAAATAACGTCTATTGTAATAAGAAATATAAGATATTTATCCGCTAGAGTATAAACATGAATTATAAATCATTTAAACATATGTTTAAACTACAATATCTGAATGGGCTTTTACTCTAACAAAATAAATATAGTTTATTATAAAGCTCTTATAATAGTTATAAAAATTATATTATTTTCAAAATGTTTTTATTTAATATTCCTCGTTTGCAGTTTTTTTTAGAAAAGTGCAGTAATATAATATACTCGTATACATAGAAGCGTTAGGTATTGGTCCCTCCGTCACTTTCTCGTGAACTAATGAATTTAATTTCGAATAGAATCATAACATTATGTTTTTGTACAAATAAACTAAATTACTAAAATAACTATACTTCAACAAAATATATCTCAGTAACTTTTTTACATTTATAATTAATTATTTATATTATTTATTCCTATTAAAAATTGTCCAATTTATGTTCTGTATATAGTTAAGACATACTCTTTTGATTCCTATCTTATTAAATCACCCCATTAATTTGTAATGATAGATGTTTATTTCTTCTTTTACATTATTCATATACAGCAGGAAATTATCAGCATGATAATCCTGATATAAAGCTTAATCTTGAATTACAAAGTACGTATGATGCTGGCCAAAGTAGCAACTTCAGCCAAGATATAACCAATTACAACCCCTATCAAACAGGTAATGATCAATAATATTAAATTCATTACTTGATTTCTAAATATTGCATGGATAAAATCTACTTCTTCATTTTATATTACTGTTGAATCATTTATATACCTATAAAAATAACGTCCATTATTATACGAGATATAAGAATTTAATCGAATAAAATTCTAAATGTATAAATATATTTTTTAAACAATTATAACCGAAATGTTTCTATAAAATTAAAATTTTTGTAATAAAAAAGTTGACGATGATTATAATTATGTTACTATACAGTATTATTATATTTCATGTTTCATAAATATTTTAAGAACATTGTCGTTCATTTGTAGATATTGTTTTCGAAATTTCAATATATATCTAATTTATCTTTTCTTTCTATTTTTAACGGTTAAAAGCAGGTTTTCTAATACTGTTTATACATCCTTTACAGAATCTATGTTCAACGCGAAACCGGTTGAAGACGGTTATTTAAACCCCATTGATATATCCTCTGATGAAAATTAATCAGTGAAAATTCATGGGCTATGCGCTTTATTCATGGTCAACAAAATGTTCTGCATCATTACTAAATTATATCTGAAAATTACATTTTAATTATTTCTGAAAAAGTGTCATTTAATTCTAAATAATATTTTGATTAATAATTATTGTGTAGTAAATTAATTTTTAATTTTTGTACAATTGACAATTGTGTGGTTATAACTTGCCTATTCTTTTGAAATCTTATAATTATTCTCACTTCACAAATGCATTTGAATTTATTGAATTTCATTCTGATGTTACTTGCAACTTTTCCTTTATAAATTTAGATCAGTTTAATGGTGTGTTAAACGTTTATAATTCTATCCGTTTTGTAGTTAATTCTAGTATCCTTAAAATTGTTGTCAATAAATCTAAATTTTTCCTTGTTATAAAGCAGTTCCTTCATTTTTAATATTCGTTTCACCAAGGTGAAATACCTAAAATATGTCTCATCATATTAATTGTATTATATATAACTTCGACGATTGCGAAAATATTGCAATTAGTATTTTAGCAATTAATAAGTCAATTTTTTATGATAATTTCGATATTTGCCACGTTGAGTACCAATCTATGACACAAACTAGGTTACAGGCCACACAAACATTATGTTTTCATAAAGCTACATAAAAATATGCCGTAATGATATTTTGCACATTTCTAAAGACATTAAATTTAATGCCCAATTGTTCGGTTTACAATGTACTATTGTTCCATTTTATGTTATCTCGATTTTAATTAAGAAACACCTAGAGAATATTTAAAACCGTTTTAGCATATTTTATCGAAAAAATAAATCGTCGGAAGTTTAATACAAACTTCGTATTCTCAATTTTTATCAATTTCTAGGAAACTTAATTTCTATATGAATGGAACATGGTATTGTTTTATTTTTTAATGTGTGGTGGGGACTATGTGACTTCAGAAATTTGAAATCGATTGTTACTTTTGATATCTATACAATTAATTTGATAATTAAATGTATTCTATGTCATAACTAATAATAATAATAAAATCATATGTACTAATTTTCCAAATCATTACAAATTGTCAATTGTAATAAACCAGATGTTGATTCATTGATTTCTAATAGTTTTTTGTTTTTGCATTACATCTACGTTATCTTATTTTAATTATTATGTTTAAATTGAGTTATATTTCCCTTTAAAGTGTTAATAACAATTGTTAAACTTGTATTTGTATATTTGTTTTTCTCTCTATTTTCATTGTATTTTCATTTTTATCATAGGTGAATTACGGCAATAAATAATATGTTTAAAATGAAATTATTTCTTTATATATATATTATATAATAATTTTATAGGATATGGTGTGATACTGTGTTTATAAATCATTTTATTTAATTTTTTTAAAAAATAAAATAATACATCGTTTATTTCATATTGTGTTTAATATATTTTTTAAAACCATATTCTTTTATGATTAAAGCTATTATATGAAAATTATTATAGTTTTTTTAACTAAAATTATATTTAGATTTCATTATAGGCAATATACATAAGAAGAGAATAACAGCACATACAAATATATTTACGAGTATACTTGTAAACTTACGTACATTATACATCTATCTATAATATGTGTTTGTATAATTTGTTGGTTATTTCCTTAAGCATGTTGATTGATTTTTTTTGTAATTCAAAGTATAATATTACGATTTAATTTGTTGTGACACGAGGTTGAATATACCAATAAACATTTTCTTTTTATTATTATTATTATAATTGATAGAAATTTCGTGTCGCCACTGACACATACACATTTTTATTACTATTATTATTATTAAGTTTATAATCTAATTTGCAGAACAAAATTTATTAGTTCTTTGATTGGAGAAAGTATGATTGAGATGGAATAGAATTGAATACGTTAAGACTTTTTCGGACTGTGCACGGTTTGGTACAGTAAGCGTTGGTAAAGTGGGTTGGTAAGGGGATAGAACTCGCACATCTCGCTCCATAGACCACTATTTGCTTGTGTTACAGGATACTAGCTAGTGTCCCCCGAGGACCCATATTCTCTCCTATTTTTTTCAATCTATACTCAGAAGATTAACCGAGTCCCCTCACACTTCTATTGCCGATTTTTCCGATGACAAAATAATTTTTTTCTAGAGAAAAACCTAATAACTGTTGATTATAACCCTCAAAATCGTCTAGACCTCATGTTATCTTGGTACATTAAATGGAAAATAAAAATTAATCACAAGAAGTCAGTACATTTGACTTTCACCTTTAAACCATGAATAGTACCACCTGTTACTTTAAATAATCAAAAAATTCCAAAATCTTCAATCTCTCACTATTTAGGATTAACACCATATAGTAAAATTGATTAAATAATAACATCTGTAACAATTATTCAAAATACTAATGATGAGTAATTCGAATAATTTTTTCATTTTTAGAATTGTATTTGAGTTACTCGGAAGTTTATGTATCGACATATGACATTTTGTTTTAAATTTAATTAAAATTCACAGAACTAATCGATAGAAATTCATTCCAGAACACCAATATTTTGAGTTTGCAATGTTATTTAATGTTAATAACATTCGTTATAATTCAACAACATAAATACTGCCCTATACTTCAATTCAATGAATCGAACTTACTAATAGGTCAGAATGTTTTTAGTACGTTAATTAATGTTAAATTCTCACATTCGCATTTAATATTTTTTGATAATAAATCTCATTGAACCGATTACAATAACAACGTTCCATGTGCAGATTTAATGTAGTAAAAAATAAAACCAATAAAGAAAATATCAAAAAATATTTTTATTATGTTTATAGTATATACACTCCTCCAGAACTATATTATTTAAAACATTATACGCAAATAACATATCGCAAAAACTATGCCTGCAATCTTAAAAAAACTAAAAAAATCGTTCCTATTCACCCATAATTACGATAAGTATTAGGAAATGTATAATGACCACTAAAAATGAATAAAGTTTTATCTGATATACTATAAACGATGTTTTCCGATCATTGTGATTTTTGTCACACAATGTTAAAAATAAAATTTTATCATTTTATTATATAGTTATACAATTGATTACATAAATACAAAATTGATTAATTAAATGATATTTAATAATGAAAGTAAATCCTACTCAAATAAGACTCTGAAATAAATGTAAAACATACTATGATAATCAGATAATAGGTAATCAGATGTAATATCCGCTTTTCCAAAATGATGGGTACATAATCGTAGTTTGATTGCTCAGTAAAAATGGTTAGTAATTTAAGGGAATAAGTTGAAAAAACCATATAAAATTGTAATACACATGTACAAAACAATATAAATTTCAAAAATATTAGGTTAAAATATATTAGTAGTAAAAAAATAAATAATCATAATAAGAATAATAATTAAAAGTAATAATATCGAGATAGCTTAAATTATATTTCGTTGCAATATGTATACGACAAAAAGCATTAAAAAAAAAAAAAAAATGGAATAAAATCTTTGTTGATTTAAAACGAACTATGGCACATGTGTTATTTTCAAAAATATTGCATACACGAACAACTACTGCACATAAACCTCTTATATTTTACATTTGTGGTATATAAAATTAAAGACACAAATATACTAGGTGCACGGTCAAATAGTAGATTACAGACAAGCGGATTACAGATTTACTTTAATTTAATACATTGTATCAAACTCAATAATATCGAGTTCTAGATTTGGATCATATTTTTTTTAAAAATATCTTTGTAAATATTAATCGTAAATAATAAGTAGAACTAAAAACACGAATCAGATAATAAGGAAAATATAAGATACTGATAAAAATTAACTCGATTCCTTCTGTCTCATAAGTATAGAATTATTTTGTATGTTATAATAAAGAATATTTTAACTGGTATACTTTATTAATTCGATTTTTTAAAAAACATGAGTTTTAGTCGGTATTGGTGAATTTTGTATATTTAATATATTGATAAAATTTATTTATCATCAGCAAATATTAATATGCGAATTATCTGTTATTTACTCAAGACCATATTTTCTTGAAATTCATATAAAATGATTTCAGTGGTATAGTTGTATTGTAATAATATTTTTTCAAACTACAATAGTAAGAAAAAACATTAATTATGAATTCCTCTAAATGTATTAAAGTTTTCACTTTTATAATAATTGTTATAACAAATATAGTCGAAAACTCCATTGCTCTGAGTAAGTATTATTTATTAACCTAAGGTTAGTTAGAAGATATCAAAATTTAATGTTAATTGTTTAAACTTAATTTTGAAGTTAACGTTATGTTTATTGGGCGATTATAATAAATTATTTCATTTATACTACAGGATAATAAAAATTATGATATGTTATGATAGAATATATAAGTATTTATGCCAAAAGTGATGATTTATTTTTTTTATGAAAAGTGATTAAATGTCTTGTATAATACTAAAAAAATTTCGGGGGAGGGGGAGTCCAAACCCCATGAACCCCCTCACCCCCAGATGCATATTTGAGTTGTTGTAGTTGGCAAAACTTCGTGGGAAAATTTATGTATGAATAACTTCGTTTAAAATTGTTTGCCAAATACTATTAATTAATTTTTAAATATATGGGTTTAAGTAAAACTGTATTCGTGTTTATTTATACGATCATTAGAATATATGTTAATATTATCTTTGTATAATTTGATTTTTTTTCAATCCTTTGTTTATATAACAAACCATATAACAAAAAATATAATTATATTAGGCATGTAAATTTGAATATTAATTTTAAATATATATTTCTTTGAAATATTTTTTTAGGTTGCCGAGGTAAGATTTACGATTATCAATTTATATCTATTTTAATATACTTTACATAATATATTATAATACATTTTACGCATACGATTTTCGTAATTCAAAGTTGAGGATGACAATTATCTAGTAGTTATAGTTTAAAATGTAAATACAAATGTGTTTTGAAACAAATTTTTTCCGTACATATTTTTATGCAGTAATATATAAAATGTTTGTATTAATGTAAATTGGGCTTGTGGAAAGATATAACATTGTTATGTTACACCTTTTTTAACTGAGTGGTCTCTTTGCTTTATTTAATTTTCCGTCACCTGTACTATAAGTACCTAATTTGATATTTTATTATTTTATTACTATGTATATGAATTATTCATTATATATATATATATATATACTAGTATTCATGGCCTTTAAGAAATTTGTTCAATTTTTTTTTTTAACTGTAATTTTCTTGTTTCTATTTTTTACCGCTAACCAGGATTTTAATTATAATATAAAATTATTTTATTTTTATTAATACGTCATATATGATTGCAATCATTATATTTATAATTATAATTTAGTACACGGTTCATTTCAAAAAGTCTTTAATTTTATTATGTTGATTAGCTATTTCCTCAATCATTTTAGTTTAATTAAGGAGTGTAGTCTTGTAACTGTTGACACCTTATTTGATTACATGAGATTTTCTGATATTTGAAATATTTATATGAAATAGATAAATAATTAATGAAAAATAGCAATATTTCTATGTCTTTTTGTTTAGTATTTTTATTTCAATTGCCAAACTAAGTAAAGGAAAACAATTAACATTCTTGATTTATAGTAAATTTATTTTAAATAACTATTTCAATAAATGTTCCGTTTAAAATTTCTTATTTAGTTTATAAACAAAATAAAAACATACGAAAGATTAATATTCAAATACAATAAAATAAATATATCAATGCCCATATAAATAATAAATTGTATATTTCTAACCTTATATCTCATACGCGTAAAGGGATTTAATAAGCTTGTGTCGGTCTAGATAGTTAATCTAAGATTAATATTTATTATAATTACATCAAATCATCATCTAGAGGCAATACAAGATAGTTCGTTATTCAATTGTAAGTATTATTTTACTGTAATCGTTTGTTTTCATAATATTAAGAATAAAATACTTACGTAATTAAAATAAAATAATTAAAATATAATGTAATTGCAAGTTTAATGAATAACTTGTGGTTTATTATCGATTTATACCTATAATATTTATGTATTCATAAATAAGAGAAAAAATAAGGCAACAACAAACAATAACTAAATAATTACTATTATTAAAAACAAAACAGTTATCTATACAAAATACTGAAACAAATCAGTGTTGTAAAATAAAGTAAAAAATGTATAGGATTATGTATAAAGCGTGTTTATTTACAACCAAATTCAAATAGAATAACCATCACTATACATATTTTATTATTTTTTGCGTTAAGTAATGTTAACGGGAACAGAAGCATTCGACAATGCTTTTCGCTGGAGTGAGTAGATTTTCCAATTATTATCTTGGGTACTTTCGGTAAACGAACGTCTTGCTGTAGATGAATTAACTGATTATATAATTATAATTGCTATGTTAAGTTTAATAAATTATAAATTTGGAATTTATATTATCAACTGTATGATATCTTATAAAAAAATAATATATTAAGCAATAGTTGTGTAAAAATTATATTATATAATTCCATATCAACAACTGTTTAAAAGTCATTAAATATATGCAATAATATTAATGTAAGTATAGGTTTCAAATACATTTATAAGAAATAATCTTTATTAGGGAATTTTGATATTTTAAGTTTATTATTCACGGAAGAGTTTTTTGGTATTTTTAAATGATTTGGCAAAAATCTATAATTACAAACAATCAAGAGTAAAATCCTCATGAGAAACATGTTCATATCAAAGACTTGTACTACATACAGTTACATTTTCGAATTTGTTGATAAAGACATGTGTATGACAACATTTATTATCATACCATATAAATTGTTATCCATAATTTATAATTATTTATTAGTCGTCTGTTGTTAATTCGGTTCAAATATTTCCAATTATAAAACCATGGAACGGAAGATTTTTTTCATAATGAGCCACCAAATTATACCTACAGGAAAACATGAAAGTGGAAAATATTATTTTTTGTTTTTAGCATATTCTAAAAATACCAATTGGTCTAAATTTATTACACGCAAAGGTAAATTTTTTCATTACAATATTAATCATATTTTATTAAAATTACATCAATCAACATGAACATGTATAAAAAATTCCAAGAATTCCATAATTACATATTTTATAAAAAGCAGTTACAAAAATATCATTATTATTGTTATAAATAAATATATAATATGGCTTCTAATGAATATATGATTTTTTTTAGAAATCCTACATCAATATCTTGAATACCTTTATAATAAATTCGCTTTGGGTATGTAGCGTAATTACCATTTTATTAATCAATTTATTAAATACTTTAAAGTTGTGAGATAATGACAACATTCACACAAGACACCTAATGGCTTTTAACCTATCATTAGGCGCGTCACAACTACAATCATAGACCCTTTAGTTTATGATTAATTCAATTAATTTTTAATATTTTTGTTAAAATTAAGAATCAAGTACTCTAGCATAAAAATAAGTATTGGAATATTCAAAAATACCTATACATATTTGAAAAAAACTATTACTCGTCAGTAGTGAAATTATGATTATTTCATTCACGGCATTTCTATTTTTGGAACAATTAACCCAATTTTACGCCAATCGGTCTGAAAAAATAAATATTTTCAATTGTTATGTTTACAGACACCAGGAAAAAAAAATGTATATTTATATTTTCTTGGAAGTTATCTTTAGACAAAAATGGGTATTAAATTAAATATAGGTATTATTTCTATACGACAAATTATGAAGTGTATGGGTTTCCGTCAGTATTTTTTGTTGTGATAATTTCCACAACTAATATTGCTTTGTTTTTTGGGGGACAATACGACACTAATGTATAATCTTCTAGAAACCTAAAAATTGAGCTTTGTATTTCTCTATTTTTGTATAGCGAAAACTCTGAATGTAGCTCTCTTTTATTTTTTCTTATTGTTCCAGTATATGTTAGCTTTTTACTGTGTTTTAAATTTTTGATAAGAGGTAAACTTGTGAACCAGTTGTCAGCGGTAATATTTCTGTTATTTCTTCTACTGGTTGAACAACTCTAAGTACAATATTTTCACCAAAATTTTTACATTTTTATGGTCTTTCAGGCTGAGTACCAACATAATCATCAAGATTAAATGTATACGCTTGTTTTAACATCAACTAACGCAAACATTTTTATTCCGTAATTAGTAGGTTTAAAAGGAATGCAATGGTTTATATTAGGAATTTAGTGTTTGAATTGGCAACGAATAGACTAGAAACGCTCATATATGTTCATCCACTGTTAGGCATTCGCTAGCAATAAAATTACTTTCAAAACTTTCAATAAAGTATTCAAAAACTTCTCTTATAGGTGCTAATTTGTCGAGCTCTCTTCTTTCATTTCTATTATTTTTGTTATCAAAACAGATACACCTTACTAAAAATCTGAAACGTTTTTCACCCATGGTAAATAACATGCTTCAATTGCACTACCTCTAGAATTCTCCCAAATTTGATGAGTATTCTTTCTTGCACTTCTTAATGCCCCAATCAAAAAAAAAAATTTCAATACAAGCATTTATTTTTCTTTTATCAGTCAATCTTACGTCGGATTCCCTTTGAAAATTTACTTTTATATTTTCAATATATATACATACATATATTAGTTGAAATAGTAACTAAACGAATTATACTCTCATTTAGAAGTAATTTTAAACAATCAATTTCAAATTTGGCATGCCGTCCATTTTTTTAGGACCCCGACAAGTGTGTAATAATATTATGAGATCGTACTCGAATTCTTTCAAATTTGGTTTATTTTTTCTCCTCTCATAGGGTTTTCCCAACTAAAAGTTATTATTCTGATCGTCACTTACATTAAGATTTGTTCCGTTTTCCAAAATATCCTGTTCTGATTCTAAATCATGATAACTTTTTTCAGCGTCATTTGTTTCATTTTCACTTTCGTCCTCCGCTTCCCTCATTTCTCACAACTTGAAAAATCATCAAGCCAATTGTTAACAGTATTTGGATCAAGCGTGGACTCTATGCGTTTTTTTTTTTGTGTAGACAATATTTACCTATAATATATCGTAATATTTCCGACATGACGAACCACACAACATTGGTCGACAATCGTGGTGGTACTAATTACGCAGACTGATAGATAAGCAATAGCTATTATAAAATATATGATCATACAAATTATTTATATATACTAAAGTTGTCAAAATGTACCAGCTGGTTTACAACGGTAGGCGACGCGCCTATCGAAGGTCTAAAATTAATTCAATTTTTAGTTTTTAAGGATGATATGATTGCACGGCCATTTGATTGGTGTATTAATAATATATCAGGTTCGTAATCAATTTTAATACATATACCTCATTAAATATTAACATTTAGTGAATATTATTATTAATGCATGATTGAACTTTAAAACGATCATAAACAAAAGTTTAGAGCATACGTTAAGTGTACATTGGTCATGAAAATTTTTACAGTTAAAAATACATATAGTTTTAAAACAACAAAATAAATTGTTAAACTATAACAATTGATCATTGTGCACATATTTATTCATAGAATAATTGTTGTATAATAATATGAAAATAATTTTTAATTAAGAAAATGTATAATGATATTAATATTTACTTTTCTAGAAATAGTAGGATAATTTTCAGGTTAATGACGCCAAAAATATTTATAATTCTAGGTTTAATGCAAAAGTCTATGCAAAAATACGTCAAAATAACAGAATGTAATGGTAACTATGGACAATATAAAACCATATATTCAATGTTTGTAAATATTGTAGATTCATTATAAAATATTAGTAATACACACATGCCTACATTGTATTTATGGAAGTAATTTATAACCGAACGAAATAAATATATGGCCATTGATTTTTCTTCTAGTCTTACATATACGTTTATGTATTGTTTATTTTAAGCTATGTTTTTTAAATGTAAATTTATTCAAAATATAAAATATACAATAAAATATTATAAATAAAAACTTACACATTAAGATAAAAATACTTTTCATGTCAAATGTTTATTATTAATCAATCAGTAACTAGTTTATCACTAACCAGTAACTGAGATTGATGAATTGTTGCTAGAGAAATATTTGCCTTAATGGACGTCAGTATCAGTCTTAAATGTCGTTGTTTATTTTTCTAATCGGATTCTTAATCAATTTTTTGAGAAATTGTTAAACTGCACTAAAACCATTTATGTTTAATTCTGTTAATGAAAAAGCCATACATTTTTACATAATTTTTTTCTAAAATTGAAGGTTTAGTATTTTGTTTGAACCAAATTAATAGATTATCATTCTATTTAAAACCAATTTTCAGTTCAAGTAAAGACTATACTTGCATTTATATATTTATTAAATTGTTTAGAATGTTCTACTGAAAATACAACATTCGTTTCACTAATTTCTAATGGTTTTTAGGGTTATTTTTTAAATACTAAAGGAATTAATGTAAATTTATAATTGGAAATAAATTATTAAAGGTATCAAATATGAATATTCCATCCTCATAAGTTTTTATTCATTTGAAAATTTCCTACTATAAATTATACAAGAAAAATTAATTTTTTATTTAAATTGAAATTAATAATTCTGTGCACTGTATCTAAAAACACATTTTTATATTAATAATAATTGATTTTTCAACTGTCAATTTCGTTAGTTGTCTTATTAATACTAAATAGGTTATAGTTGTAAGTGCGTGTGTCCACAATATTGTCACAAATATCACTATTATCGTCAACGTCTTCCTCACTCACACGAAATAATTTACACTTGATATCAAGTGCACGCAATAATAACTTGAAATATAATATATAAAATATGTTTATTAATTAGTCGTCATCTTTCGGTAGAAGGGGAGGGAGTAATTTGGAGCCTTTGGACAAGACTGTAAGGAATATCTCTTCAAACGTAGACGCGTAGTGTTTAATCGTTTACGATCAATCACAAAAAGGTGATCTAGCGCTTTCAATGAAACAATATGTTAATCAATTGGATTAATTATATTATTTATAAGTTAAATTATAAATAGAATTATAAGTTAAACCCATAAATGATATATTCTCATGTATCGTATTTGTTGTAAATATATTATACAATTTTATGCGGTTGTTATAAAATAAAATCTTTGGTGCACTCAGGTTTTTTTCAAGGGAGAGATATTCTAGAAAATATGAAAACCCAATTTATAGAATAAGGATAAATTTTACCTAATCTTATCGTAGCTTCCGAAATCATATTAATACATAACTACAAGTTGATGAAGACCGGTTTGAATTTTAGAATTGAATAATAATTGAAAGCCAGATATTATTTTACCGGTGTGTTTGTTGTTTAGCTAGCCTGAAAATGTTGATTTCTATATTCATTACATCGATCGATCCGAAATTATTTAAAAAATAAATTCCGCCATTTAACTAAAATAGTTTATAAAACGTCACTGATACGAATACGCGTTGCGTAATAATTATTGAATAACCCGCAACGTTGAACGCGTTCGCAGGATTCAATGTTAATTATGTTGCAATCCGAAAACCCAATTGCAAGAAAAAAAACAGTCGTGTCGTTACGAGCTCTATTAAAATTTTATATTTATTAATAGAAAGTACCAGTTTAATTATATTATTATTCTATTAATTAAATAAATTTATTCTCTAGAAATGTTAAAAAGTGCATCTTTTGAAGGTATGTATTTTCATTGAATATTTACACTTCAAAATGTTTAATACAACTACAATAATAAGATTATATCAGTAAATGACATTTATTAAGATTAAATATTTATTTACAACTTATTGGCAACACTAAGCAAATCGGATCTTAATTCATGTTTATTTTTTAGATGACTGTAATTCCAGATCAGCCCTGCGACATTTATTTTATGATATACGTGTGTAATTCACATATAAATATTTTCCCAAATAAATATTACTTAAATATAAATTACATATATTTATTATCAATAACAACTTTTATATTTCTGTATTAATTTTCAATTTATTAATTTCATCACATCGAAATTATTGAAAATTTGTTTTAAAAATAATTTCATTTGTGTTGTATCAGTATGAATAAATCATGTCATACATTTCAAAAAAAATCATACTAGTTTAGACTAAAACAATTCTCTATAATCATTACGAAGAATTTTTTTTTTTTTTACATTTGTTATTATAATTTTCCTATTTTTGCTCCAGATGTAATTAAAATAATTGTGAATAAAAGCATTTATCCTTTAAACATGTAGTGATTGATCAATTAACGTTTCAGTTATTTATTTATTAAAGGAATAACAATTGTATATTAATGTTCATACATTTTATTTTGTTTTTTCATTATGTATATAAAGACCAAAATTCGAAAAATGGTACGTTGAAGTATATGTAATATTCTGTTTTAAAAAAGAATAATTCTGATCCTGAATAATAGTAAAATCTACTTCCTAATATATAAAATTCAGTTTAATATCAAACTTTTGAACTTTTTTCTTAAATTAAATAAATAATAAATAATCAATTGACCTTTTAATTCGATAAAATAATGAACTTTTATCAATATAAGTATGTTTAATTTTGAACTTCTTTGTCATATAGAGTATTTGCATTCATAAACAATATATGATTTTTGAAATATTGCTGAATGACAACGAATAATCGTTTCTTACAATTTGTAAAGTCAATATCTTTTTTTTAAAAATAAAAGTTTTTGAAATTTATATTCTATATTTAGCAGTGAAAAATTGTTAAAAAAGTTTTCAAAGGAATTTTTTAAGGTTATGAGCTACTTCTGTGAGCTATTCTATAAAATGTTTTGAACAATTAATTAAATAAATCGTTATCAATTTTTAGTTGTAGCAAGAGGTTACTTAAATTATGTAGCTGAAACAATATTACCTCTTGTTGGTATGTATTATTATTTAACCTGAGTTAAAGAAGAAGATTACTATTAATTTTAAGGATTTAAGATTATGCTAAGATGAGACGTAACATGAATATAAGAATAAAAATATTACATAAATGAGTTTACCATTACTTTCTTTAAACCACTAAATTGTTTTGTTCAGATATTTTTAAATTTAATTTTATATCATAAATAAGTTATAACTTGTTTGTTGTATACTAGAGAAAAATAATATAGTACATAAATTATTTTAATTCACAAAAACATTATTAGAAATTAAATCAATAATGACTTTTATTATTGATGTAACGAATTCTTCGATTTAATCACCAACTGAAATCGAGGTATTTTGTTCAGTTCAAAAACAGAATACATAACTGTATATATTCAAACTAAATCCAAAATATTTTGGTATGAATATCGGACCTAGAAAAATGGAATTCGTACAGAATGTGTTCTAAAATATTTAATTTTTTGTTATATTTTTAAAAAAATTGTTATTTTAAATATTATATATCTATATTATTTATATCATAAAATCATAATTACTTATTAAGCATAACTAACAATTAAATCAAACGAATACGTAAATGTATTATATTTAATTATTATATTATTATAAATCATTTTAACTTTTAATGACGTTCGGTTTCGGGGTCGATATTTAAATTGAATAGTTCAGTTCAGTTCGTGTTCAAATAAGAATTGGACATTCAGTTTGGTTCAGGTATCGTTTTGATTTGAAAAAATTTCGTTTGATATCGGTTCGACGTCAAAAATCTGAATTTGTAACATTATTTACTTTTATCCAAATTCGTATTCAATATACTTTGTTATAAATTATCAAACGGTTCTAATTTAATTTTCTTGAGCAATGTATTAATTTTCTGTACTTTTTTTAGCTACTTTAAATATAGAAGGACCATTATCATATTGTGATAATTTATACAAGTGTTTAAAACCCTATCAACTTTACACCAACTACTACCAAAGTAATGTTGAATAATATTAATAATATTCAATCATTGACAGCTTATTGTTTATACCTAAGAAATACAATAATAATTTTTACGGATTTTTTATAATCTTAGTCAATTTCTCAATTGGCTTATAGAAAGAAAGTCATCACTATTGTTTTACACATCTATTGTTCTAAAAATGCCACTACACAGATAATTTCCATTTTAATATGAAATATACACTATTTACCCCTTAATACATTTAATCTTACAATTATAAATAATTTGATTATAATTCTTTATAAAATGTAAAAATAATAATTTACAAAAAAACGTGTTATCTCCATGCTTTGAATTCCGTAAGCTATATAATTATTTATTAAATATATAATTTCGCATTAACGTTATAAAAGTATCTAAAATTCTATGGAGTAATGGAGTAATTATCGGTTCCCTGTCAACAATTGACGTATAAAATAGTCAATGGAGAAATTTAAAAAACGTTCACACACAGGAAAACGTACTTATGCAGAACAATTATATATATATATATATATTAGAAACAACAAACCGATTTCTGAGGATAATATTATCAAATTGTATAAGTAAGTGAATCTGCAAACGCCATGTAACATGAGGTGTACAGCAAATCGTTAAATGAAATAAAAAGTAACTATGTGTGATACGAGACAGGTTCATAAAAAGCATATTGCATGAAAGCATAAGCATATTGTGAATAGATAAAAATTTAAATGAAGATTGATAAATGTGAAGAATGGCATACTTTATGAGGTGTTAAACGCCTAAACATAATATGTAACATTTGACAAACACAGTGACGCCAAAAGTCATCTAATTCAAATTAGATAATGCAAGGCAAATTTTAAACGATGCAAATACTTAGAAGACAAGTTAATGTTATGTGAATGTGGCAAAGGGCAAACAAAACAGACCATCTATTAAACGCTAAAAATGTCCATCTGCATCCAACCTGCATTGAAATTCAAAACAATATAGTCATGGCTCACTAATGCTCAAATATTATATGCTGAAAAATGGAGCCTTATGATATTAATTCGAAAAGAGAAGTAACAGTTTTATATGATATAATTTAATATTATATTATACATACAATTATATGTAATGTTACTATTATTATTATTATAATTGTTATTTGTACACCATATAACATTAATTTAATTAATTTCATGTTGCTTTTATTCATTAAAATATATAGAATGTACTATATATCGAATTATAATGATTCTATTTTATATTCGGATTTAATTGTACACAACTATCGTAGGCTAAGACGATAGTAATATTAATCTGCATTCATGGGTAACTATTGAAATGATATACTCAATCATTTTATTATTTAATTTTTGTAGAAAACGCTGAAGTAAAACGAATACAGTATTGTTATGCAGGTCTCAACTTTATATCGTCCTACAAATATGTGCTATATGACACAAAAATAAGTAAACTTATCAATGACTAATAATTGATAATTTTTAATTTTGTTTTAGATTGTATAAGTAAGATTATTGATAACTATTTTTTTTTTGTAAATTATACGGTAGAATGTACAAAATAAATGAAAAATTAATTTACCTGCCCTTTGAAAGTCAAACTCAGGAAAGACGATTATTATATTTTATTAGTTTACAGTAATACGCGCAATGAGATTTTTCCGTATCTTTTGTATTCTATTTGTATTTAAGCGAAGGTCACTCACTGACCAAACACGAAACTTCGAAATCTATTTATCCTATGAATTTGAAATTTGGCAGATAAGTAGTTTATAGGTAGAAGACGTAAGCTGTGAACGGATTTAGCGACAGGGCCGAATTAAAAAGGTCTAATGGTACATACGCATTATACTTATTAGCCGTTCAGTTGACCACAATGTACGGCCGAATTCTGATTTTAATTAATTAAAATTAAAAACCAATTTAGAAATTGCATAATTATTTTACTTAATAAATATAATTTTTTAAATAGCCATCGCTTTCAATATATTTAAAATTTGTATAGAAATATTTTATGATATAAAAAAAAGAAATATTAATTTGCTAGTCTGATGAAGTATTCTAACTTCGACTGATTTATAAAATAAAGTAAGACATGTACCAATTAAACTGTATATTGCTGTATATTAAATACCATTAGGTCAGATAATATCATATGGGCACAATTAATAAGATTATTTAACTAAATGGATTAATTACTCTACTTCTATGTATTTTCTTATATAAATTCCTTAATTAATTTAAAAATTAAAAATTATTATAAATCTAAACTGGTAATAATGAAATACACAGTTCCTAAAATTCTTGTCGATAGTAATAAAAAATCGAAAATTTTTAATTTAATTTTAATATGTACACAAAATAATAATTATAAATTCGTACAATTTTTGTCAATGACTTTTTCTAATTATATCAATTATTATTATACAAATATAAAATCACAATCTAGATCAAACCATAATAACTAAACGGATTCGTAGTAAGTTTTATCATACCATCATTCGTTTACAAATTTTATTTGTATTTTATTCTTATATCCAACACAATAACATATTATATAATTTAAACGGTTATAATTTTTTTTTAATGTAGTGAACACGAGTGGTCTAGAAGCATTCGAATATGCATATTATAACTGTGAGTGATTTAAAATAATTTTTCTCTTTATTATATGCAGGTTATTTCGTCAAACAGCTCTTTGTTAGTGAATTGGCCATTTAAACTAATTCGATAGTTATTGTGTAATATCATGTTATCCTTTTTTTGAAATTTTATTCACTATACTATTCTATTTCGTAATATTTGTAAATAGTTAATTTAATAAAGTATCAATAATTAAAGAAAAATAACATGAGTTTACAATTTAACTACCATTAAATAATCGCGTATATAATTCAATATCGACGAAAATTTTGGTGAAGGTAAATATTATTAAAATTCAAATCTTCAGATATATTGATATTTTATCCACGTGGCGTGTATCGTTATTAATGAAAATGAAAAAAAATGTATAAAATCATTATAAGAAACAATTTTATGCAATATAGTTGTATTACGTAACGTGCTGTTTATGAGTAAAAATGTATTTTCGAAAATATGATACTCGAGAATATGTATGATTATTTTATAGAGAGAATTATTTTTATAATCGAATTTGTTTGCTTTTAAATTGTAACCCTTGAATTTGAACAAATAAGTACTGCAGTGAACATTGAGATAAAATCATGACGACTGAATATATAATCATATATAAGTTTTCCTGCAAATGAATGTCAAACTCTCGCCATTTTAATTGGATTAAGCAGTAAAATTAGTTTAAAGATCTGTTCCTTGACACCCATTAACTCAAAAATATGAAAAAAAAATGCAATAATGGATAGTAATCAAAACAGCATATGATATGTAAATATCTAAAAAAATAGAAAATCGTTTAAGACAATAAGTAAATAGTTATCAAGTAGTTAATGAAAAACATTTTTTTGTATGTCAACATATTTAAAAATTGAAATGAATTTTTTCTGGTTCTAGTATACATTGGGAATACCAAAGGCAAAAGCAATGGTAAATCTTTTTCATCACAACATATCCCATATTGATTTACCTTATGATTATAAAAGTTAGATTGCCATATTTAAATTTTGCAAATATTATGCACAAAGAGTATTGATAGACTTATTGGGAATAAATGAAATTTTTTAGATATTGTACGTCAATATTTCATCGATCTCTTTTATGTAGTTTTACCGAGTATGTGACATAATTTTTATTTAATTATTAAATGTAATAACTATTTTGAGAATATGCGATAATTATATACAAATGCAATGGTCATTAAATGAATTCATCTATTTTTTAGGGATACCTGATGAAATTGATGGGCCTGTCGATTGGTGTAAGCAGAAAACAAGTTCGTATATATATTTTCTACGTATATATGTCTTTCAACGTTTTGATTTTACTATTCAGAATGTATTGTTAAATACTAATGTATTATTATTATTCCAACATTATACTATGAGAAATTTATATATAGTGCATACGTCAATTTTAAATTGCTCAAGAAAAGTGTATTTAATTAAAAAGGAAAAATCGTTTTATACACGTGGTTTTTTTATGTTTGCGTATACATGGGTCCAACAAATATGGCGGTTAGTAACAATAATATCATCAATGGCGAACATAAATTATGTTCCCGTGTAAAAAAAAAAAAAAAATAATTTAAAGTATTGGACGCCCCGGAAATAATAATCATAGTTATAACAGTGATGATAATACACGTAATGCCGGACACGTGAAGAAAGCCCCGAATCCATGTGGTCGTTTGGCGTCGGACTTCGACGACATACTATTTGGATACCGCGTGGAAACGTGATGACACTGATTTCGGTGGTTATCGCACAAGACACGGCGGTGCTGAAAAAGGTGGGTCGGCGCGTTACACAACACGGCGAGCCGGTGGAATGCGCGCGAAGCTACACGAAATGACGACAAGACAAATTCCGTTTTCCGGACCGGTCGCAACGAAATCGCTAATGGCAAAATGCGGCAAATTTGAATAGTGTGTGCGGTCCGAACATTGCATCTCGCATATAAAAACGACATGTTCGTATACAAGAATTCTAAAATAAATAGGATAATTTCATATGGTAGGTAATGCGTCCGAATCATATTTATCGCCTATTATGTTTGTGTATATTTTGAAAATTATGGTGTTTAAATCAAACGTATATTCACGATATTTATTGTGAACACTTTCGGTGAAACTAATATTTATGATCCTAGATGATGAACACATTTTAAATGCCCAACAACTGGTGACCAAATGTATAAGTAAATATACGCATAACAAAATATCGTAAAAGTAACAGTAGTGAAAATTTAACTAAATTGTACGTACTATGAGAAATGTAATATTAGTGATTTTATTTAATTGTGACCTTACTAGGAATTATGTAAATTATGTATGATCGCAATGAAACACTTGTTTTCAATTTATTCGATCTGTCATTTAAATTCCACAAACATATAACGTCAATACGTAACAAAAATTATATGTTTACATCTGTTAATTAAATAAATATACAATTATTATGTTCTAGTTATGTTGAAGGAGGCAGGCTTTCAGGGTAAGTAATTTGTTTCACATTAGCACTAGTTAATGTTAATCGAAACGACAATTTTTAGTTAACGACAATGACGTTTATTTAAGCTTATGACTTACAATTAGTACGCAACATGGTGTTGTGAGCGCGTTCGGTTAGGTCCGTTTGAGCTCAAGTAACGTTTTGAATTCTCTCTTCGGATCCCAATCACAGGAATGTGGATCGATTTACTCGATAAAATAAGAATTATCAACTTCACTAATTATTTTAAAACTTTATTAAATAAAGTAAATGCCAAGATACATGTATGTACATGGATTGGTAGACTACACATTACTGGTTATTTGTTGTCGTCGTACGTATTCGTACAGCGGCTCCGTAAATTATTCGCTAATTAAGCAATAATTTAATCAGTAGTTCTAATTATAAAATATCTATAGTAATAAATTAAGGTGATCATAACAATGGTATAATAGAAATTTACGGTAATCTTTGCTTTCTAGATCGTGATGATGGCTATACAACTATAAGACGTGCCTACTTTAAAATGAGTAATTAATTTACATTTAAATGTTTTCCAAAATGGATAATAATATAGCATAAAATTTTATTAAGTATTTTTAAACAATGAATGAAAAATGAAGTAATTAATTTTTTGACTAACTTAGAAATTTATGACTGAATTTGGTATTTCTAACATGATTCATACAACTATTGATATCATCGTTTCCCAATGTCGAAAATGTAATTCATAATAATAACATGTCTCGTATTTTCTTTTTTTGTTTTCACATGTTTGAAAATGTTAGTTGTAGCTCGATTCACTTCTCATTTATCCTATTGCTTAACGATCTAGTATAATTGTATAAAGAAGAGAATACTAATTTGTAATCGTTGTAATTCCTTTTAAAGATTTATATCATATAGTATCGGCTAATAATAACTGTAAGTATGAACTAAAAATTAAATTCTTGCAAAAATATAATAATAAAGTATTTTATTTTAAACAATTTTCGTTCGATTTAATATAATATATAATAGAAGATTTTTATCAATGATAAATACAAGAAATTTCTAATTTGTAATTTGATGCAATAATGGGTATTATAATTTATATATAATACCTAATTTATATTAGGTAGATTTATATAGATTAAACAAAAATATGAGTACCTTATAGAATGCTTGTAATAATAAAATTAATAAAACATAAATATTATCATTCTTTTTCAGTTGTAGCAATTGAATACATTTACTACATAATTAAAATGATTAATTTACATGTTGGTAAGTATCGTAATTTAACTTGAATATTACAAATATGAAAAATATGGATTTTTAAAGTGAAATACCATGTACGAAATTATTTATAGCAATTACTAAAAAAAATACGTAATGTCATAATATTATGTTTTATAGATTATAATTTACTGTAGTGTCCGCGCCATTAATCTCATGCAAACCATATGATAATATTTAATTTTTAATAAGCCTAGCTATATAATGGATGACAAAACATAATTTACAATTCTTTAAGGCAATACGATTCAATGTCGACTTTTCTCCAACATTATGTTTATTGTGTCCAATAACGATTAACATTGAACAATGAATTTCCATTTATACGTGATTGATTTTGACAAAATGTATTTAATCATAAATTTTATTATTTAGATTTTTCCCGTGTATTAGGACCACAACAGTATTGTCACGATACATCAATTGAATTTATATATGCCTTTGGTCAAAATTCTACTGATCCTCAATTCAATATCGATCTAAACCAACCAGGTAACTATTTATTATGTATTAAATATTTGCCTTTTTTACCGAATTGCAATAACGATTTACGATGTTTGTGAATAGCAACAAATAATCTGTCAATTGTTACCACAGAATAGCTGGTATTAATATTTATTGAACCAAACTAAATCTGGGTTGGTAAAACACGTAATTTTAGTACTCGTCAGTTGATAAAATGTTTATTTAGTAGGCGTGCATGTTGGCGAATGTGTGTTGTTCTAAGACGACAATATATATATTTTCATCATTCTTTGGTTTATCCTTGCTGGTTTAGTAGATCATATTATAAGGTGAGACAAATAATAAAGTGCGGGGCTCGTACGGGAAATTACTGATAATTCAGTGTTTGGCAACATGTTATATACGTTACCCGCGACATTGAGTACCTGGTTTTATAGCCAAAGCCTATTTATTTCTATTTACATATGTCTTTTGAAAATATCAAAACATGCATATTTATTTTATCTAGGCCCTAAAAGTTAAAAAATGTAATTTAAACATAGAAATTAACATTAATCTACTATAACAATATTTTTGTATGAAAATCTCGTTTGTAACTAATATAACAGCAATTACCAATATAATATTAATTATAAAACTATTATAGACAATACGTTAAAACAACAAATATTATATTTATATACATAAACACTTTAAATAAGTACATGCATATTATAATTATCCAGCACTATATATTATCTTCTGGTTCACGCGAAAATCTACCAAAGGAACAAACACGGAAAACGGCACATGATTAATCAGCGAAATCCAGCACGTGTTCACGCAACGAAGTCAGCGGTGACGTAATGTTGAATCGCTACAGCCAACACAGTTGCCATCACAACTCCCCGCAAGGAAACCGTCGGCAAAACAAGTGTCGTGTGCACACGGGCTTAAAATCCGCCTCTTCTGCTTTATCTTCATATGGGTTAATCAACCGACGGTGTGAAGCATTCGTCTCCATCGATCGCTCGTCGTTCTCCAACAATTCAATCAATTCAAAAATAATCGCGACAATTTTCGTGGGTCCACGCATGCTCGGGTCCAACCGGCGAGTCGGAAAACACGAGCAACCCCTAACAATGCGCTATGATCTGTACTAGAAGCTTAGCTTATTTTACCCGTGACAGTAACATTTCAAATCCGCACTTACTATGCAATATATATATATGTGTGTGTGTGTGTGTGTGTTATGAACAGTAAAATAGTTTTGCACATCGCGAATGATTGTCGCAACAAATCGTAATGGATAATTTCCTGCCAAAAAACATTCCATTTGACGTCTACGTGAAGAACTCAAGAGCCTTGCTACCTGCTCTTAGGAGACAATTGACTAACAAATAAACAATTTTATAAATTAAAAGAGAGAGGTATTTGCAATTTATAGTGTCAGACGCCAAAGCCCTAGAATTCACTTAAATGACATCGTGGACACTATTTCTCATAATTCAAAAATTTTAAATTTTTCGGAGACTTGGCAACATACGGATACGAATATTAATTTATACCGTACCAAATGTATTATCATGTATAAGCGAATGTACGTTAGATCTTTAGAAGAAGCCATTGTAATAATAACGATACAACTAATATTGTCATCCCATCGATTTGTACAGCAGCAGGACAACCGCAGTTAGACAATCAATTCATTATTGACTTAACGTGGTACGATTTATAATCGCTATTGAACTAAGTGTTTAAGGGCGGATGGATAAGTTATCGTATTTGTAGTAGTACATATTACCTCAAACGTTCGTTGTATATGCCTTCTTTTACATTATTTATACGCGGCAGAAGGTGGTCTGTATGGTGATTCTAATGCAAATTACTACCCTCAATTACCGAATTCAATTCATCTCAATTCAATTATAATTAACATTAACAAAATAATATTTAATGTTCATTTTTTTTTTTTTACATTATTCTTATGCAGGAAGAGATGAGCTATACGTTGATTATAATAACAGACATAACCCACAAGATATATTTTCATATGGTCAAGATAGAGACATTGGCCACCACTTACCCAATATCGATCAAAACCAAACAGGTAATAATTAATATAACCATAATGATGATATTAATTCTATATTTGGCCGGGTCCCCTTATTAATGTACACTGTTTATCAATAATCGGAAAAAATATTTCAATTTTTTCCAGGTAAAAGTCTATTACAACATTTTTGGCTTTTGTTTAACCATTGACGTATCTATAAAAATAACGTCCATTGTAATAAGAAATATATGATTTTAAACCGCTAGAGCAGCGGTTCCCAAATTGTGTACCGCCGTGTGCTAGGGCACTTTTCAGAAGTAATTAATTTTTGATTTTCTTTTTTAATTTCAAATTTAATGTTATAAGAACCATTTGTTTCGTGTATTCCTCTATTTGGACCCCCTAATAACCACGTAAATTCACAAAACATTACACAAACGATTTTCCGGGATCAACGATATACAGCCATATGGTCAAAGTGATGTTTACCGATTGTAACTATATTATCTAATTATGTCGTATCAGTCGTATGCATTTAATTTAATAGGTATACCGATAATTATTTTTCTCATTTTCAATATTTTTAATTATTTCTCATTATTATAAAAATGTACTAATTTTAAATTGGCTGATGCATAGAATGCGTTCACTTAAATTATGAAAATCGATTATCAATGAGAATGAGTTTTCATTTTTTATTTATGTTCCGTGTGATATTTACAGCAGGGCACCGCCGGAAAAAAAGTTTGGAACCGCTGCGCTAGAGTACTAAACATGAATTATCAAACATTAAAACATATTTTCAAACTAAAATAGCTGAAAGATTTCTTACAAAAAAAAAAAAATAAATAAATATATTATAAAACTCTTATAATTGTTATAAAAATTATTTTATTTTTAAAATTTGTCCATTCAACATTCCTCGTTTTTATTAGATAAGTGTGATTTTGTAAAAAATTTCGAATTTTATTTTCGAACTAATTATGTTTTTCTAAAAGTAAACTAAAATACTAAAATAACATCATTTAAACAAAACATGTCTCCGTAACTTTAATATATTTATAAATTAATTAATTATATTATTTATTCCTGTTGAAAATTGGCCATAAAATGTTCTGTATTTTGTTAAGACATACACTTTTGATTCCTATCTTATTAATTAACCCTATCAATTTGTAATGATAGTTATTTATTTATTCTTTTACATTATTCATATACAGCAGGAGGTGATCAACACGTTAATCCTAATATAAATCTTAATCTTCAATTACAAAGTACATATGATGCTGGCCAAAGTAGCAACTTCGGCCACAACTTACCCAATTTCAACCCCAACCAAAATGGTAATGATCAATTACATTAATTTCATGACTTGATTTCTATATTTTGCAGGAACACTATATATAATTTAAAATGTGTGTCAATATTAGTAAAGAGTTTTGAATCTTTTTCGGGAAAAAAGTCTACTTATTCATTTAATATTATTGTTGAATCACATATATCTATAAGAATAACGTCCATTATTATAAGAGATATAAGATTTTAATTAATACGAAACTCCAAAGTTATAAACATATTTTTTAAACAATTATAACTGAAATGTTTCTATAAAATTAAAAATATAATATAGAACTCTTATAATTATTATTATAAAAACATTGTTTTTTTGAACAATTATTTTTATTCAATACACTTCGTTTGCATTATTAATTAAATAAGTGTGATTTTGTAAAAAAATCGTTATTATAGTTGAATTAGAAAAATGGAGAAATAAAATATACATATTGTTGATTGGGCTAATGGTCATTCCGTTACTCTAATATAAACACGAGACAATTTTTTTTTTGTGTTGATGAATATTAAAATAAAAAAAAAAAATTCGCAGGCAAATTTAATTGTCATATATAATTTCTTAATGATTTCATAAACGTATATGATGTAATGACCCAAAAATTTATATTTTTTGTGATTACGTTCTTATTTGTTAATAATTAATAGCGTTAAAATACATAGAAAAAATCAATTTTAACGATGATTATAATTAAATATAATAATTAGCTTTATCACAATGTATATCTAATTTTCTTTTCTTTCTACTTTTATCGGTTCCAGCCAGTTTTTTCAATAGAGCCGATAATTCCTATACACCACCTGTGTTCAACGCAAAACCGAATGAAAACGAATATTATGGCCCCATTGATATATCCTCTGATGAAAATTAATCAGTGAAAATTCATGAGCTATGCATTTTATTCATGGTTAACATCTTCATTAGTACTAAATTAAATATTTCTGGAAAAGTATCATTAAATTGTAAATAATATTACGATTAGTAATAATTGTGTGGTATATCATTTTTTAATATGTGTACAATTGAAAATCGTGTTGATAACTTGCCTTATCTTTCGGAAATAATATAATCATTCTCACTTTTCAGATTTATCTGAGCTTACCGTGTTTCATTCCGATATTACTTGCGATTTTTCCTTTATAAATTTAGATCAGTTTAACAGTGTAGTTAAACTGTAAACGATTAAAATTCTATCCGATATGTAGTTCACAAATTGAATTACGGGCCACATAAATATTATATTTTTATAAAGCTACACGAAAAAAATTGTCGTGATCTAAGATATTACGTATTTAATAAAGACATTAATATATTGCTCAATTATCCAATCAATACAATGTAGTAATGTTCCATTATATGGTCTCCCTATTTTAATAAATAAACATTTTGAAAATATACAACACCGTTTTTGCATATTTTTAATGGATAAAATAATTCGTCGGGCGTTTGACATAAACTTCATATTCTCAATTTTTTCAATTACTATTAAACATAATTTCTATACGAATGAAACACGATATTATTTTATTTTTTAATGTAAAGTGGGAAGTATGTGACTTCTCAGAAATTTTAAATCGATCGTTAGTTTTAATATCTGTACAATTAATTTGATTACTAAATTTATTCTATGTCATAACAAATAATAATAATAAGATCATATTTACTAATTTTTCAAATCATTACAAATTGTTAATTGTAATAAACCAGATGTTGATTCATTGATTTCTAATAATTTTTTTATTTTTGCATTACATCTTCATTACAGTATTTCAATTATTAAGTTGAAATTGAGTTGAAATTTTTTATATTAATATAGTATCAATATCAATATAATATAATTGATTTATAATATATTGTGAGAGTTTGTATAATTGAAGATTAGAATTAGAAAATTAAGTATATTTTTTGTTAATATTATATTACTAATAGCTAATAGCTTATACTTCGGTGGTTTCAGTGCACGAAACAATTACTCATATGTATATAATTTTATAATTGGCGGAGCAGTGATTATAAAAATTATAAGGATGAGATATTTAAAAAAAAAAAAAAAAACATGTTTTGAACTATTTTGTTGTCGACACATAATTGCCATTTAATATACACAACATAAGTACAATAAATTACAATGAATTATACAGTTTTCCCGGATTAGTATTGTCTGTAAGCCGGGGCAGCCGGGTAGGCAGGGGCAGCCGGGTAGGCAGGGGCAGCCGGGTAGGCAGGGGCAGCTGGGTAAGCCGGAGCAGCTGGGTAAGCCGGGGCGGCCTTGTACGCTGGCTTGTAAGCCGGGGCGGAGCCGTAAGACGGGGTGCTTTCCTTCCTGACTTCGGCGACGAAACCGTTGTGGTCGTCGGCGGTGTATTCGACGATCCTCTTGGTGCCGTCGGGCTCGACTAGGCTGTACGATCCCTTGACGTTGCCGTTGCCGTCGCTGTATTCGGACTGGCTCTTGATGTCGTAGGTGGCGTCATCGCGCACGCTGTACTCGAAGTTGTACGGGGCCGGGGCGTACGCGGGTTCCGGGGCGTAGGATTTGGGTGCAGAGTACGGGGCTGGCGCCGAGTACGCGGCGGACGGCGCCGAGTACGCGGCGGATGGCGCGGGGTAGGCGGGTATGGCGAGTGCGGAGGCCAGCACGCAGGCGAATACGGTGACAGTCTGTAAAAGAATCGACAAACTAATGACGCCAACGAAGATGATCGCATTTTCTCTGAATACTGTAGTTATTATTTGGTTTTTTTCGTGTTTAGTCTCAGTGAGTGAACTTTCGAATTTATATAGATAGATAGATTAATCTACTACGATTAATTTCACGTTCGGACACATTCGTATATACTTGATCTGCCTACGCCGTCGTGCAGTGATCGCGTTTGCTGGAGCGAATAAAAAAAAAAAAACCTCCGTTTTGAAGTATACGGATGAAATTGCGATACGAAAATCCGCAATCGGGGATTGAAAACAGAGTGTCCGTGGTTTTTTTTTTTTTTAAATTGAGTTAATAACGCGCGCGCGTTATCACGGAGACCGCGGCCGACGGCCTTTAAGCCCAGCGCGATGACAAGACGATTCGTTAGTCGCGTCGAAAACGTGTGAAAATCTTACGACCAAACGTGTACTCACTTTGAACGCCATGGTAAACAGCCAGATGGATAAATAAATAGACGAATGACAACCGTTGTTATCCGTTGACCGTGTTCGACTGGCCGGGCGCGCGTTGACTGTGTGCGAAGTGAACGGACGGCGGTCGGCCTTATATACGCCAGCCGGAACGCCGGGTTCGCCCTCTCCTTACGACGCGGGTCGCGATCGCCTGTCTCTGTTCGCCGAAACGTTCGTACGGTGGGACGTCGTCGGATGTTGCGCGACCGCGGGACGTTCGAAACCCAAACTGTTTATGTAAGCACGACAAAACGTGAATTATGGTTAAGGTCGCGCGTGGTGTCAGTGATGCGGCCGCGATCGGTCCAGCCCGCTGCTGCTGCTTCTACGTTTTCGTCCATGTTGAACACGAAAACGTAAAACGTCGGGTTACAATTGGGCGAGCGCTAATAAGTGTATAATGGTTTAGTGGTTCGGTGACCGATCGAGTTGTGAAAATCATACATAAAACCGGTGTCGGGTCTTATGGGTGGCGTGTTAGGAGGGAATCGCCGCGGCGTCTACCCCGATTCGAACGTTTTTGCACGTTTCTGTCGGCAGACTTGAAATTTCGACACGTCTGAATGACAATCATCAAGTCGGCAATTATCGCATGAAACAATGACAAACAATCTTCACGGACGTACAATTTTGTTAACATGAACATCATTCTTCGTCGTGTAGTTCGCATGGGGTACATTCTACATATAGAGTCTATGGCGTTTCGGTTATTATCTACAACCGCGTTTGTCATTCATACAACAAATAATATTGAGCAGTGATATATAATAATGTACGATTCGGTTGACTTCGGTTGACTTGGTGTCTTGAATTCTTAATAAGTGTTAATTATTAATTATGACATAAAAGACGGATGAAAATAAAAAGAACAAAATTGAGTATTTCACTCCCCCCCCCCCATTGACCATATCAACGGATTTACGTATTTATAACGTATTCATCAATTTGTTTGATAGTAACTCGTCAAAATGAATGTTATTAAATTCAAATATTTGAGTGCAAACAATTGTTATAAAAATAAATTATTATTGTCAATTGTTGATTATTTTTTTCGTACGTTTCGTATTTCATCGTACAGGAGGAGACGTTTTGAACGAGACCGCTTGTTTCTGATTTACACGTCGGGAACAAAACGAAAAGAAAAAAACTACACGCGGACGGCAACGATTTAATTTTCGTTTTTTTTTTTGTTTTCCTTTATATCAAACGAACTACCGGGCCGAACGGGCGAACGGCTGGAAAAAAGAAACACACCGATGACCAATATATGGCGATCTACTCGTGTTAAGAACCGCTTGTTTTAACATTAAGACGGTGATATGATAACGTATAAAATACGCGTATAATACGATATTGACAAAATGTAAATGCTTCGTACGCACTATACGACTGCGGGCGCCATCCGTCCGTCCGTCCGGCTCGTCGTAGTCAGTCGAATTTCGATACGTTTACACAATAGGTGTTCTATTGAGTTAATTGTTCATAAATAAAATCACTTTTGACTACTCAACCACGACTCACAAAATAAATGCTCTTCAGTGATAAAAGTGCGTGTATTTTCTTACGCTTAGAGTACCCACTACCAAATATAATAATAACCTATACAGGAAAACACCTATACAGGGGACATAGCACTCGGATCAAACGATATTATTGAAATAATGTTAATGAAACATTTTTTTTTTCATATACATACGAAACAGTGCCAGTGAATGAGTGTTATAAAATAAATAAAACAATATAGAATCGTCGTGTAAAATTTATTACTATCGATACTACAGGTTTCGACTAAAAGTCGGGTGTTATAATTATTGTCTTCGTAATTTTGTTTTCTCTCTAATCTCGAACGAATCCTAAGCGTTACGATATACCGATACGGTACGATAACATGTTGTTGGACTATTTTTTTTTTTTTTTTTTTTTTATGATTACGTGACGCTTAAAAGTGGTACTGAAACGACGTGGGACTACTATTTCTAAATGTCCGTGTGTACTGTGTGAGTGTGATGGGTATCGCAACGTGATTTAGTTCTTAATTACAATATGTCCTCGAAATAAAGTGATCGATTTTTTTTAGTATTTTTTATGGTTGTGATATTGGTTTTTTGTTTCTAAATATAACAGTCGTTGTTGTTCGAAACCGATTTAAACATTTCGAAATATTTTTGTTTTCACGACAACAAACCCGTATTTATGGGTTTTTGATAACGACAAGATCGGTAGTGTCGCGTGTGGATTTTATTGCATTTTTGCAGTTTTCATCAAAATCAAAAAACTGCTCCTTTTAGAGTATATTTAAGTAAACCAATTATTTTTAAAAACTTGACTCATTATTTGACCCATTCAATCACACGCATAGCGAGGTATAATGAGGATCGAGTAAATTAACAAAAAAAAACTTTGAAGTATTTTGCTGTTGTAATCAACATATCGACATTTTATTTACACGACAAAAATACAATAAATTAAAAGACGTTCATACGGTTTGGTTTTCAAACTAATATTGTTTGTACGCTGGGGCAGCGTATGAGGTTTTGTATGCTGGAGCGGAGTAAGCCGGGGCCGGTGCGGAGTAAGCCGGAGCCGGTGCGGAGTAAGCCGGAGCCGGTGCGGAATAAGCCGGAGCCGGTGCGGAGTAAGCCGGAGCCGGTGCGGAGTAAGCCGGGGCCGGTGCGGAGTACCCGTAAGCCGGGGCGGCCTTGTACGCTGGCTTGTAAGCCGGGGCGGAGCCGTAAGACGGGGTGCCTTCCTTCCTGACTTCGGCGACGAAACCGTTGTAGTCGTCGGCGGTGTATTCGACGATCCTCTTGGTGCCGTCGGGCTCGACTAGGCTGTACGATCCCTTGACGTTGCCGTTGCCGTCGCTGTATTCGGACTGGCTCTTGATGTCGTAGGTGGCGTCATCGCGCACGCTGTACTCGAAGTTGTACGGGGCCGGGGCGTACGCGGGTTCCGGGGCGTAGGATTTGGGTGCAGAGTACGGGGCTGGCGCCGAGTACGCGGCGGACGGCGCCGAGTACGCGGCGGATGGCGCCGGGTACGCGGCGGATGGCGCCGGGTAGGCAGGGGCGGCGAGCGCGGAGACGAGCACGCAGGCGAATACGGTTACAGTCTGTAACGAAAAATTAATAAAAAATATTTTTAAAAAAAAAACAGTCGACTGGTTCGTACGATACATATATACGCAATCGTGTCATAATATCGTACGAGGCCGTGGAAGGTTAGTGGATCGAAACAACTTTCACGCATAACCGATCGTTTTTCGTATACATACATATATATATATAATATCGTAATTACAAAACGTCGTTGCGCGGAGTCACGTCCGGTGTCGTTATTGGATCGAAAACAAAACACCCAGACAAAAACAGACAAAATATATACTCACTCGGAACGCCATCTCGCGTAAGAACGGACGGACGGTTCAGTCGTGTCGTCCTGCGTAGTGATCGGTCGCGCGAAGTTCGGCCGACTGAATGTGAAGTCGGTCCGACCGCTGCCCGCCTTATATACACGACAATCCGTCGTCGCGGAGGCCTTGGGGGGGGGGGGACACGTCGGTCGCGGCAAGGTCGTCGTCGCGCGTCCGTCTCGCGGGCGGAGTTTGCGGGCCAACGGCGACGATCCCGTCGGGCTTACACGACGACGGGTGACGAAATCGCGGGCGAGTCGTCCGAAAAGGACGCGTGCGCCGTCGACCACGTTCCGATCGGACGGAAGCGATACGATATCGCGGCAACGCGCGTGTTCGTTGGGCCCCGGCCCCGGGACGGTTTTATATATATATATACATACTGATACGACCTGTAATATCGTACGGGTATCGGAAATCTGGACGCTAAGGAAATCGGGTGAAAATAAATTCATGTTACTGGAAAGGAAAACATTGCGAAAGATTTTTGGACCGACAAAAGATGACATAACAGGAGAATGGAGACGAAGAAAAAATACAAAACTACGAGTAGTGTATGGCGAGAAGAACGCGATAGAGATTTTTAAGAAAGGAATACTGCGCTGGGCAGGGCTTCTAGGAATTCTCTAATAAGAGTGGTGTTGGAACAAGAAGACCCTTGAAAAGACCAAAATTGAGATGGGAACATAAGAGGGACATAGAAGCATTGGGCGGACCAAACTGGAAGGATCTGGCAATGAATAGAGATGGTTGGAGAATCGGCAGTGACCGGTCCTAGTTGACCTCCCTCAAAAAAAAATAGATATATGTATACAAAACGATTCAATGTTTTTACTGTGCGATATCCGTTTTGACGTTTTGCGTTCGACGTGTAACGGTATAACGGAAAGAAATTTTCGCTAGTTTTTCGAACACTCTGCGCGCCTGAACGGGATGTTCAGGAATTAAAGGAATTAACGCGCGTCATAATTCGTAAGCCGAACCGTTTGCCGAAACGCGAGCGTCGACGGTTTTACTCCGATTTTTCGTTCGTGACTTCCACTTCGGTAGCGTTCACGCTCGAGAGAATGCCGCCGAAAAACCACGTGAGACCTCGTGACTGCGCTCGTGACTGTGAAAAGCCCGCTCATCGATTCAACCGGTTTACTTCAAGCGTTCGTACGTGCCAGACACGCAGCTTCGCGTTTATCCGTCACGTCGTTCGCGTTGGGTCAGAGTTATGAATCGGCGGGTTTTTTCGGAAACTCGACGTCCACTAAACGGTCTTTCCGGAAATGTGTCGCACGTGAAAATCGCCGCCGTTCGATACCTCACGAAACGTCGAAACGTCGTGCGTGAGTTTAGCCGATCGTTCACAATATAACGTTGTCGTTATCTGTAATGTTCAAAAATAACATTTCGTTCTCGCTCGTCACAATAAGCAACAGAAAGAAAAAAACCCCATGGTGATTTATTACGATTTCGATAAATTCCACCGTCTCAGACGATAGAAACGAACGTTTAAAAACGTATATAAATGAGCAGCAATCAATACTAATAAGCCGATAATCGGGGGGTTTTTTCATTTTTTTTTTCATAGGAGATCCGACACGACCGTTCAAGTCTCCGCTCGCAAGGTCTGGACCGCGTGTAAATGTTTCTTGGCCGACGAAAAACGTACGTGTCGAAACACCGCGTAACGTTCTACGGATTCGAACCGATTGGGCGGATCCGTGCGATTACGTACTCGTACGTTCCCCCGGAGAGCAGACGAAACAAACAGAAAACGTGTATAAGTTCACGGCCTTGATCGCGCCGTGTAACGGTATAATTTATTTACTAGCGTGTTGACTATTTTTTTGGTTTCGTTTCAAAGCGCGCGATAAGTAACGGACGATTTTTTGTCCGCCACGTACGTGTCCGCGTAAGGTCTCATCAAGATTTATAGACGAAAAACGGGAAAAAAAAAGAACCGTCGTTTCGAATTTTTTTTGTTTTCTTTACGATGACATCGCGTTTTCCGTCCGTCCGTCCGTCTCTCTCGAATGGTTTTCGCGCTTTTCGATCGAGACGGTAAAAAACGACGACGGGGGTTTTTTTTTTTAATTTTTTCGAAACCTCCGGCGACGGGGGACACCGTTTACGAGAAGTCGTCCAAGGACGCTCGGACGTTACGCGACGTTTGAAAGGGAGAGGACGCGGCGGATTTTTTAAAAATCGTATTACACAACGTGACCGTTTCGTTTCGTTTACTCGAGAAACACTTTCGGTCCCCCCCGTCGTCGTCGGCCGCCACGAAAACCGAACGAGTTCGTACTCCTCGTCACGAGATCGGAATACCGTTACGTATTAAACAACAACGTTTGGTCATTCGCTCGCGCCCGTTTACGGGGGAACATTTCGACGGGCGAAACGAGACGTCGGAACGAATTCGTTTTTGCGGACGACACGCGATTGCTTCGCGCGTACACGTGGAAACAGACACGACCGCGCGCGCGTTCGTCTTTGTGATCCGCGGCGTACGTGAACGAGGTTCGGGGGCGTTTCGAAAAGCGCGTGGAAAAACGTGCCGCCGGGACGCCGAGACGGGGACGAGATCCCGTGCGATGAGACTCTGATCGGCCCGGTCTTGCCGTCGAGTACCGGTAGTTCCGGTATTCGAACGTACAACAGCGACGCGCGAAACACGAACGGTCGCGAACGTCCGGGCTGCGGCAGTTCCGTGATCGCGGTGACGCGCGAAAAAGGTTTTTATTTTTCGACGTTTTATGCGTTTACTTTGGCACGTTAAAGTAAAAAACCGTCACGAAAAAGTGTCCACGAGCGTAAGCGTTACCTAAATTAAGATACCCGCTGGGGACTGTCACGAAAGCGTTACAGAAAAAAACCTAATCTAAATTTTTATTTGCGACGAGCAGTGGCGTGGCCAGGATTTCTTCAAGGAGGGGGGGGGGGGGTAAATTTAAATAAATAACATTCGAACAACAGGGTTTTTAAATTTTCAAATGTTTTTAATAAGATTTTCTTCGTCCAGTCCAACGTTCGTATCTCCTTATTGGAGATATAAATCTGGTGAAATGTATTTTTCAATATCTTCGAAGTCTATAACATCAATAATATTGTCGTGTGTTATGGTAATTACGGTTGTAGACGGTTGCTCGAGGTATCAGATAAATTGTTTATCGCGTGTTCTCATCATAATATCATTTAACACATATCGTTGAATAAAAAAAAAGAAGCCAATTGGGGGAGGGGGGTGGTGGGCACGGTCCTTGGCTACGCCACTGATGCCCGTGTGACCGAGTGACTGTTATTGTAACCCGGATCACTCGGGTACGAGGAACGTCGTTTTTAAGTCCACGGTTACAAGACTCGTGCTGTTTTTCTACGTCAAATGACAATCATGCGGATTCGATAATAAAGTTTCACGGGCTCGACGCACGTCGAGTCCATCTGCGACTTAAACAAAAAACAAAAAAACGGGACAAATGACTAACGACCGTGGAAGCAGATGAACGCCTAAAAACCCGTTGACGACATAATGTTTGGAAACGGTAATTCGAATATTGTTTCGATAATTATTATTTTGTACGCGCGCGCAACGATTTCGATATTTCAATTGTGTTATGATGATTTGTCGGGGCCAGAGTCAGAACGAAGAAATACGATATATGAGATCATGTCTCGCGGACGAGTGACGAGATTTTCCCCGAGAGCGACGTCGGCTCGTGTATAGACTCCGGTAACTTTTTCGGACCGTTTTTTGTATTTTTTTTTTTTTTATAAAGTCCGCGGAAAGCGCCAACGTCGTTTTTTTATTCTCGCGGTGTACATTTCGTCGCGGTCGTTCGCGTTCGTCGGGAACCGCTCGACTGCGGACAACTAATAAACCGAACGAACCCACGTTGTCTGAACTGGAATTCTCGCGATTCTCGTGAAAACACCGTCCGGACACAGTCGTCCGCGTCATTTCTACTTGGCCGTTTCGAAACGGTTGTTGTTTTGCGTTTGCGTTTGTTTTTTTGGTACGCGACGAGGTCGCGCGACCGAGTGACGACACCGTGTTCCGTCGCGCGCGCCGGTTCACGTTCACGGCCGGCACGACACAACATTTGTGGACGGGCGGCAACTATGCGAAAAAATACAATATCACGATAAAAAATATTCTCGGATTTCACGAATTTGAATTGTGTTAGACACGTCGCACGTTTTCACTGGAATGCAATGTTACGATTTTCGACGAATGACAATAATTGGTCGGATGTATTCTGTGTTCAATTGAAATCATTGCCAGTCCGACAAATACGAGCGTGCGAGGTGACGGTGGTTTTTTAATTATTATTTTGAGTTTTGCGAAATTTCTTATATTGATTTCGTGGTTCACGTTACTTAAAACCGCAGCAGGTATCGCGAACGTAATCTAACGTTCGTTTGGATATCAATCACGGGACAATACGATTCACGTTTGATAGTTCACGTGAACATGTTCGACAAATAGGTCGAACGCGATTCGAATACATTTCTCGTCCGAATTAAAACAACAACAACAACAACAACAAAACCAAGTCAACGGCCGTCTCTCTCGAAGGTAAAAAAGACGAGAAAAATTCGACTTATCGATGCGAAAAAAAAATCACACCATTTACTCGCGCCGGTGTGTAGTGTTCGACGTTTTGCCGATTTCGTCTCGACGACACGGATGACTAATAACCATTAATCTCATTTTAAAATTTCAACCGCCGTCGAATCGAATAAACGCGCGACACTCTGGTCCCGTCGGAAGCCACCACGGGTTTTTTCGATTTCGTTTTACTGTCGGTTTTCGACATTCCACACACATACGCATTGATCGGCCGATCTAGACACGCACAATCATAACATTATGTTAATGTCGTTGAATATTACGTTTTAAATTCGTTACCATTAAACACGAACTAACAAATTTCGTAACTATCCGGCGTAATAGTGCATGGTACGTGCCGATGTCTACGACCCGACAGTATTGTCTGGATCATTGAAGACAACGCGTGACAAAACACAAACAATCAGGAATAACGTTTTCGCGTTTCGTAGGTTTTGTTTTGATTTTTTTGATTTCACGCCACGTTTCTCTTCTTCTCGTCTCGTCTTCTCGTCTCGTTGTAACGATCGCAGTGACAACACGGACACACGACGTCGAGACCCTCGCAACACCGATCGCGGTCGAAAAACAGAAGAAAAACAAAAAAAAGAGAGAGACAGAGAGCAAACACCGTCTGGGCGTCGTGTTTCATTTTGTGTAAATCAGATTTTATCGTCGTCCGGTCGGATGAAAAAAAAAAAAAACACTCGACGATTACCATCACTGGCCGACGTTATCATCGCAAAATCACGTCGAGTCCGTACCGGTCGCTACTAGTCGTCATCGCTAACCTAACCTAACCGACGAAATTGTTGTTGTTTTTACGGGCTCCGCAACTTGTCCTTTTACAGACCGAAATCCCAATCTTACGCAAAGCTATCTTTCTAGCCTGTGGAACTCCGAGTGGTCTAATCCCGCTGTCTCCTACGCTAGTAAATACAGAGACAACTGGTTTCATGTAAAAACCGGTTCATGGACCTACAACTTAGTTGGCGCATAACCGTCAAATATTCTAGACTACGACTCAGTCGTAATGAACCGCCTAAGCGTGCATTTAAAACGACGGTCCAGCCTGCATTTTTTCTAATTGTTTGAGGTATTCATGCGACTTCGACCGCCTTCTTCCACGCCGTCCGGCTATTATCAATGAAACGGGAGACTTTACGTGATATTCGTGCATACTTTCATGTCGATATGTCCTCCCGTAATCTATTACTATCCAACAATACTTCTATTATCATTAAAGCCGTAATAAATTTTATTTTATTATCTCTAAAACTTAGTCGTGTATAAATTGTTTAAGCCTTTGATCCGTAATTGTAGAAACGTATGACTGATTGTTAAAATTTCAATGTTGAAAAAAAATGTTGCGCGCCTTACCCGTTTACTGCGTCCGTGTTCGATCGGAGTCACGTGTGACGGCATCCCTCCGCTTGTTTCGTCCCAAAAACAACACGTTCCCCTCCTTATGATCCCGTACAAGGATCATCGACAAAAATTGTATTTCTATAATTCTACAGAACGGTGTTTTATTTTTCCATATATTTAAGGGACGCGTTTGAACTTGGACTCCAATACGACCCCGTCGAGACTAATAACGATGTCGAGTTAGTCCTGCCCACTCGGCGTCGTTACCGAACGACTCAACGGGAAAACGGCGGGTTTCCTCTAAAACATCCCAATGGCTCGTGATTTCGCGCCGCTGGAGTAGTAGATTTGTTTTTCTTTTGTGTGCTGAAAATCCGAATTCAATGTCTTTTGTCTTTTCCGTTGTCGTCGAAATACAAACGAATGGCGCTATTTATATATAAAAAAACAAAACCAGACCGAAATCACGGATAGTAAACGCACCTCGTACACGCTCTCGATTAACAACGAGCACTTGGTATCGTGTGGATTACGTATATTTCATATACCTGTACACGATAGGGCTCTGACGGACGACCGCCTAGTCCATTTTTATAACTTTTCGAGTCGTTTGGAATTTTTTTTTTTTTTGCTATGGACTCTCGGTTTTAAACGTCATAAATTTAATTTTGGTAAAAATGGACTGGGCCCTCATCGTGTTCGTACATTTACGGACCGAAGCTGGACGATTCGTCCGCTTTGGCCAGGAGGTAAACAATTTTTTCTCAACTTTGTCTCGCGAAACGAACATCGAATTTTGGATGGAAGTGCAACACTCGCGATCGACAATCGTCATTCGTTGTCATTCGTCGATTGCATTCAATGTTTCGGGGTCGGGTCAACGTAACTCCCACGGTACAGTTGTCCGGCCGCGTTACGCAACGGCAAGTCGTCGTTCGTTCAAACGCGGGAAGACACTAAGAACAGAATGAATAATGTAGGTAATACAAAATTTAAATTGCGTTTTATTTCTCGACGACCTACAGATATTTTGGCGCGCTTAAACAATACTTATTATTATAGCTGTATACAATACACGTTACACCTACGTCCGTGACTACACACAACAAGTATTAATACTAACATCGTACCGACTGGTTTATTTTATCGGAACGAAAATTTACGCGCAAACATATTGCATGTTAAGTGTATAATAAGGCGAACGGATTCCGACACTCCAGAACCGGGCTACGACGGAAACAAAGACAAGAACAATATTATAATAATAATAATTAAAATAATAATAATAATAATAATAATAATCTTATCGGCGTACGACGATACACGCGAGAACAACGACTAGTCTTATACAAATCAATAATCACAATTACGATAGAACAAAACGTGTCTAATAATAATAATAATAATAATAATCATAATCATAATCATAATCATAATGATAATAAAGATGACGACAAGTAAACCGCCACAAGATCGTAAACGAATGGTTCTCGGACCGACCGGGCACATAAAAAACGATCGCATTGAAAGTACCCGTGAACGTGTTTAGACGAGCGGTGACCGAGTGGGTTCGGGAACGATCTTTGTCGAAAACCCGCCTACGCCCATTAGCCGCGAGCGCACTGCAATCATTTGATATCATTGATCACACTGGATCCGTGTCATACGACCGTAAATGACGGAAACCGGTCGCGTGTCGCGTGCGGATCACCGTTTCAACACGCGTTTCGAAAAACAAAACAAAAAACCCACTACGAAAACAGCGCGTACGACCGCGTGAAATAATTATTACGGGGAGATTATTTTTTATTTTTTCGTCGTCTACGGATTTTCGATCATCTGAAATCCGTCTGGTTCGCACGTCTTGGTTCACGTGAACGAATCGCCGTCGGACGAGCGGCCGGGCCGGATTTAGATGTTGGCTAGAGGGGGCAGGGGGCTTCACGGTTTCGGAAATTTATTTTTCTGTTTAAAATTGGGATTTTCGTCAAACAAATCGAATAATAATGATGATGATGAGCGGAGTTCAAGAATCTAGATGAGACGGACGGGGAGTTCGCGCGGATAACATCATATCGTATTCGAGAAGTCGTAAAAAACGATTGGACCGGTTTTCGGGTGGTAAACGGTGTCCGGGGGCCCCCGCGTCACGTCCCGCACACACGCCCGAACCCGGGCCACGACGAGTGGGCGCCATATGATTGTCCGGACCTAAATGCGGCAGCGACTGAATACGGGAACGGGTGCCGGACCCTGCGACACCTAGGATAGGCGGGCGCGGCCGGTTAGGTTTCGGCTGGCGAGTTCGAAAAACAGAAAAACCAACGTCGCGCTTTGTTAGCCTGGATCGCATTATGATCTTCAGTCGGTACACGTCGTGGTACGGTATTTTCGCTTCGTCTTGCTACGGTCGAAACAATTGAACGACCGCGAAATCGAACAGATCAATCCGGTTTCGGGCGTTAATTAATCTTATTAAATCTGTTAAGCGAGAATAGTCTCGAGGGCGGGCGGTCTCGAAACGGGTTCGCACGTACCTCAGGCCTGAGGTTTTGAGCGCCGCCGGTCCTGCACGCGTCCCACAGAAGAATAAAAAGAAAGCGCAATCGCGTTCCGGAGTGTCGGGTTTTTTACGAAAACAACACGCGCGCGCACACACCTGTTATCGTTATCGTTCATACGAAAAGCGGCGTCGCGGCGGTCGCACACGATTCCGTCGACTCCCGCGTTCGCGTTCTAACACAACAAAAAACTACAATGCTGTGTGTGTGTGTGTGCTCGTAACATAATAATTTACTCGTTTGGTGAAATATCGAATTAAAAACTATTAATATTTACACGACGTTATGATCGTAACGCGCGTTTAACGGAAACAATAATCATAACGACACAATAATGTTTGGTTTTTTTTTTATTACATAGTAAAGAATATAATCGAATTAATGATTTTGGAAAGAAAAAAAAAACAATAACTATAATCATTAATCAATATTATTATTATTATTATTATTATATATATGTACACGAAAACACGAAATAAATATATTACGTTAAGTAAAAAAAAAAAAAACGAAGAGAAAAATTACGTTCTAAAAACTAACAAAACTAATCTCGCGTTGATCGTCGAAACAAACCACGCGCGTCGCCAACACGATACACGGACACGTCACGCGTTTGTCCGCACGGACGTTTTTCTACGAGGAGACGCGTTGACGAAATAGCGAATGAAAAACCGTTAAAATGTGTTTTCGTACGAATAAAATTAACGTTATGATTATTTGTTATATAAATGCAACGTCGGCGGCAGCGGTGTAAAAACGGGACGAACGGTGGCGGTGTGGGTGGGGGGGGATGAAGGGGGACGAGAAAACGGATTCCGTACGAGAGACAACAAACACGATTTCGTTCCCGTCGGACGAGATTTAACGTAAAAATAAACACCGCGTTTAAACAATAATAATAATAATGAACGGGAACGACTACTACACGGCCGTTTCGGTGTGACTGTGCGACGACAACCGTTCCACGTCGATGTGAGGCACTCCGATTGTCGCGTTGTTGTCGCCGTCCGCGTACTCGATTGACCCGCCGCCGCCCGTCGTCCCGGCCGTCGCGTTGTTGTTGGACGGAGCCGCCGACGTCCCGCCGCGGACGCCGCCGCCGGCAGCCGCCGCGGCCGCCGACAGCCTCTTGCTGAAACACGGCTGCTTGCGTAGGACCTCGGCCAGCGACTCGCCGTAGCTGGCGTCCAGGCCCTGCCGGAACGCGTTAACCACTCGTATCTGCGGGCACAGAATCAAAAGAAAGGACGGACGCGCCGTCGGCAAAAAAACAACAAAAAACAAAAACGTTCGTCGTCGTCGTCGTCGTTTTCCGTGTCGGTCGAATTCAAAGCGGTTCGCGTGAATAAACGGACACACGGACGAATAAACACGCGCGTCGACGTTCTCGGTTAGGTTAGACAACGTGAAATCATTCGATTTGCGGTACGAGAACCGGTTTACAAGGACGGGCTTAAACTACTTTATAACCGTCTCGTTTTGTCGCGTTAGGTTTTGACGCAACGAAATGAAAACAATAAAGTCCCGTCCTCGTGTCTTTATCGAATGTCGAATCGCGTGGCGGGACGTTCGAGGTGTTCAAGAGCCATCACCCCCGCGGGCATATCGAACCCATCGGTTTTTTAAGGTTCGCGGCGTATCGTTCAATAATTAAACACGCGTACACGCGTACACGAAAACAATTACATAATTTTTGATAAATCGTTATATTATTGGTTTGTCGACTTTAAACGTTGAAACCGAAAAATCCCATAGCTACGAGTTCGTCTCGAATCGTGTTTCTATGGCGTCACGGATAACAGTTAGAATTACAAAACGATACGAATAAAAAAAATTTAACGATCGCGCCTGTATTATAAGCCGGTGAGAACTCCATGCCGGCCGGGCCGCGAAGTTTAAACGTTATTAAAGCGGCGCGTGATCCGTCCGCATTCATCTGATATCAGCGCGACGCGAACGACGACGACGACGACGACGACGACGACATACCGAGTTTATAATCGCGGCGCGCGCGTTTCGCGTCCGGACCGGTCGAATCGATACTTACGTAGTGATTCGCGCGCGGCCACCGGTGATTTTCGTCACGAGCGGTCGGGACGGGATCGGGATGATCCCGGGGGGGGGGGATCGCGTGGTCTCATCACGAGAATCACGCACGGCGACAAAAACAAACGCGAACGCGACCGACAGACCGACCGACTTACTTATCGCGGGTCGGCTGGGAAGCGCCCGTCGGGGTTTGTTTTTGTCGTCGGGGAAGAGACGGCGCGGCGCGCGTTGCGACGCACCCCAAATCACCACCCCCGCGGATCCTCCTCGTCCGGAAACGACGACGACGACGAGCGATTTTCTACTACACGATATATACGTGGTCTACGCGTGTGTGCGTATGACTTGTTTAAGTACGTATGAGCGAAAAAAAAAAATGAATAAAATAAATAGAAATCTAAAAAAATAATAACAAACGACCGAGCTATATATGTGTTAAATTTCTTGTATGATGAGACTCTATACGTGTGTGTGTGTGTCGTTCTCGTCTATCGGAACGTTATACGGATAACAATACAAATCATAAGGTATGTGTGTGTGTGTGACGATGATACGTACCTAAGTATTACAAAACATAAAAACAAAAAAAAAAACAAAAAAACCAAAACGGATGTTAGCGAAAACCAAAAAAGTAAGTCAAGTAAATAAAATAACAGCGGAGGCGGAGGCGGCGGCGGCGGCGGCGGCAGACGAGATGATATAAACGAATGATAATTAATCGTTATCACAAAGCGATTTATACATACATACATACATATACGTATATAAAAAAATATACGATTGCTGTTTCGATGCGCGTGTGTGTATCGTCGAGTATAGATCCTATGCGATCCGTGCTCGGCGATACAAAAAAATATACAAATAATGCGGCGGCGGTGAATGAGATGATGATGATCTCTATACATTTGATCGCCCGGAGCACGTGACGATGACGTGGACGACTTTTGGGGTGGAGGGTGGGGGGAGTGGGTGAGGAGACGGCGATCCGGAACGCGTTTAAAAAACACACCGGTCGGGGTGAGAGACGGACGGACATGACGCGGGTGTGCGTGTGACGTGCGCGTGGTCAACTGACGGAACGAGACAGAATGCATGCAACGTTATCACGAGTCCAACAAGACGAATCGTGCGAACACTAAATGTATACTTAACAAGAAAAAAAAAAAAAATACCGCGCGTAATTATGATAAAAATTTTTTAAAAAAAAAATGGCGTAAGCGGGTGTCGAGTGTGCGACAAAAGCGATACGTCGTATATATATATGTATATATACACGTACGATAACAATAATAACTAATAACGATAGCGGTGGTAACGGTGGTAGTTAGTAATAGTAGTTAGTAGTAATAGTAGTTAGTAGTAGTAGTAGTAGTAGTAGTAGTAGTGCAGACGGGGTATAAAAAAATAATACGCGCTGCTCGTGGTCGTAATTGTACAATTTTTTTTTTCCCGTTCGCTTTACAGAACGCGCGGCGGCCGAAGACGATTACACGGGTACGTGGCCGGCGCTGACACGTTCTGCGTGTAAAAACATTTACCCAAACGAAACAAAAACCAAAAAAAAAAAAAAACGAACGCGTGCGTTATAATAAATACACATTACGTACAACGATCTGCAATAATAATAATAATAATAATAATAATAATAAGCGTGTAAATTATATGTTTATTTTTTTTTTTATCAAGTGAGTCGTAATCCATATTATATATATATATATATATATATAATCAGCGTAAAAGCTGAACGAAAAATCGTTTCTATACAATTACACATTTATACTATACATAATAATCGAATTAATACAATAACATAGTAATGAGAACACGAGAGTCGTGTAAACGTGTAACGGCGTGTTAAATTAATAATAATAATAATAAAACAATTTTCGAACGATGGCGAAAAAATAAAAATCTAACGGACTACGACGAAAAACAAAAAAAATAACATCGTCGATCGTCATGAACAGATTTCGTATACTAAAAAAATAATAATAATAATATTAACAATAATAATAATAATAATAAAATCCTACGTTAGAGGTAACGATTACGCGTATTATTATTATTATCATTATCATTATTATTATTATTATTATTATATCAACAACAACAATAACGATACTATATATATATAATAATATATTAAAACTAAAAAACTATATACGTATATATAAGTTACACTAAATAACAATAATCGTAACGACTCTATAGAAACAAATAATAATAATAATAATAATAATAATAATCAACAGAATAATATTATTATTATAGACTCGCGTGTCGAACGTGACTGACTGATGACGGCATGAGCAAAAATCGTATATAATTCAGACTCTAATATATAACACTACTGTCGACGGCTATTTTTGTAATAATTTTTGTTTTGCGCTTTTTGTCTAACACACACACACAATAATAATATAACAACGTATACGTGCGGACATAGTTGTCCGAGAATCACGATTGCAATGATCGTATTTAACGACAGTCAAAAAATAATAAAACCTATAATAATAATAATAATAATAATAATAACAATAATAATAATAATAGTAATAATAATAGTAAAGACGACGGCGAAGACCAGAGAAAACGGCATCGGCGAGATAACACGCGATAATACAAAATGAAGACGTGACGCGTTTTGGATTCGACACGTTGTGGTGCTCGGATTTTCGAAAATATATCCATACGGACACGGACCGAAACGGGGTCGTTTAAGCCGTTCGAAATCGGGAAAAGAAATCGCGCGTTTTTATTATCATTTTTTTTTTTTTGCGTTTGAAAACACCGAGCCGACGGTCAAATGATTACGGAGTCTGGGACGTTTCGGCGTGATTTTCGCGTTCGGCCGAGTGCCAATCCGTACCGGAGAGCGTTCAGAAAATTTCGCCCGGAACGGGTTTCCACGCGGCGGAACGTCCGAGAGAGTCCCCGACGGACTAAACGCGATCCGTCTTCGTATACACACTTGTATACATCGAAAGATTAAAAGAAAAACGATTTTTTATCTCTCCGAAAACAGATTTTCGAAATACCCGTCCGTTACGCGGTATTGTGTCCGTAGCGATCAACACGAAGCAGCGGAATGTCGATTATCGCGACGACGTCGTCAACTCTGCTGCGGCCACTCGTCTCGGGATTCGACCACATCATTATAATATAATATGATTTAATATGGTATTATGGCATTACGTACTATACACTATAACGAATTACCGTTACTACGTAATATAATCGTCGTCAGATCTAATGATAATAATAATAATGATAATAATTATAACGTATATCTTTACGGAATACTATAACGGCGATTGAAAAATTAGTACAAATGAAATATTCCGGGAACGTTTATGATAATAAACCACGTCGTTTCTAACGCGCTACACAACGATATCAATTGATAATGGACAGACCGAACGACGATAATAACACTAAATGATAATCTGATACGTTAACCGAATCCGCAGGTATATAATATAACGTTAGTGTTAACTGTTTCGTCGTTTTGAAATTATCGTATTCGTATACACCGGAGTGTAAAAAAAAAAAGGAAAACTCGGCGGCAGCCACGCGCGCGACACGCGTTTTAGAAAATGTAAATAGAAAAAAAAAAAAAAAACGTTTCTCTCGTTTCGTTTCGGGGTGAATTTTTTTTTTTTTTCCGGCGTCGGGGACGGGGGTTGGGGGTTGAGGGGATTGTACGAGTACGCGCGACGAGTGGCTACCGCCGCGAGCGCGGACACGCGGGTTTTCTCTCGATTTTTTTTTAGTTTTTCGTTAAAACGGCCCGACATTGTGTCCTGCGGCGACGCGTCAGGCGGATCGGCGGCGGTGTCTGCGGCGGTAGATTATGGACGGCCGGTGGTGTCGAGGTGGAAATGGTGGTGATATTGGTGGTGGTTGTGGTGGTGGTAGTGGTGGTAGTGGTGGTAGTGGTGGTGGTGGTGGTGGTGGTGGTAGTAGTAGTGGTGGTGAGTGGTGGTAGAGTAGTGGTGGCTGTTCAAACTTGTATTTTATTCTTCACGGCCACCTTCGAACAAAATCAATAATCGCCACAAAAAAAAAAAAAAAATTCGATTTGCGTAAATTATTATTGAACGAAAAACAAAACAATGAATTTTTTCTTTTCTAACGGACAACTGTTACGCTATATTCGTTAATATTATTCTAATAATAATAATAATAATAATAATAATAATAATAATAATAATAATAGTAATAATATTAAAAACAACGGGCAAGAGCAACAGCGGCCGGAGACTCAAGTTCAGAGCAGCATCACCCACCATAGCACGACATGCTATCACAAATATCGTTATTACCCCGATCGACATTGTCGCGTTCGTACGTGTTGTGTTGTACGACATTGCGGAGAGAAAAACGGGAGAAAAATCGAACAAACGATCCACGCGTCCAACGATCTACGGGATGATCTCCGGGGAGCGACCCAGAAGTCCGTGCGGCATTCACAGTTCGTGTGTCTGCTGTGATCGACGGCCGGCTTCGGCGGAACGTCCCGTCGGTTCGCGCGCGAGACCCGTCTCCACCGACCCGAGACAACGGGCCCCGACCCTTTCAAGCGGAATCGGCGCGAAACAGTCGCGGGACGGTGTACGTCTTATATCAAGTCTCTTAAGTCGTCGTTATCACGGGGGAACAACGGACAACGGGTTAGGCCGGGTTCAAACACGAACGTAAAAACACGACGGACGTTCGTCCCGTAACAACAACGTGCGGCACTCGACGATAGAACGCGGTCGAAAACCCGGTCCGTTCGGACGACGACACCCGCTCGAAATACGAATGAAGAGACATCACGGTCCGTGATCGCGGAAAAACATTCGATTCTGTTATGGGCGAAACGACATTTCATTTAATTTTTTTTAACAAACAACGTTCGTTTATAACATGTCGCGCCGCTCGCAAGTCTTCTAAACATTCAACACGCACACGCATTATACATATACATATATCACATACGAAAACACTACGTTACACATGCGCACACGTACCACGCTCGCCGACCACTATACAACACACGACTGCATCTACTACTGCACACGTCTACGCACGTTACCTATAAATATACATATATATATATTCATTTTTTTTCCCCTGTGCCATCTTCTTTTATCGAGAACACTTGTTAGGTACAACGTGATTTCAATAAGGAATCGACAGAGAGAGAGAGAGAGAGATTACGACGACAACGAATTTTACACGACTGTAATATACGACATGATGACGATGGGTCGTATACATCTCATTGTATAACGGCGAATTATTATTATAATGTACATATATAGGTACGAAACTGGGCAGTAGAGCAGCAGCAACACCGTTAACAAACAGATATCGACGAAATACAGTACCTATTGGGAGTAATTTGTACGAATATTATATACGCCGTCGCGCGCACGATTATATATATATATATACACACGTATTATACCGAGGTTGGGCTGAAATAAATAAATGTTTCTTTATGACCAACTCGGATTGAAATCGATGACGAAAGAGAGCCGTGGCCGACGTAGGCCGTATGAAAAGCGGTTAGAATTGATTAACGGGAATCACACGGAGGTCCGCAGAGTACACGACGAGACGGCGGCGGAGCGAAGAGAAAAAAAGAAATTATCGATGAAAAAAAATATACATATTTATTGAATTTAATACCGAAGCTTGCCCGTCCCACCTGCTCTGCCAGTAAAAACTGAAAAACGAAAATTAATTTCGATCCAACCTCGTATAAAAAAAAAAAAATATATATATATATAAAGTATGGATATAACCGAGCAAAGATCACGTTGTTCACGAAATATAATAAACTATATTACAAAAACAATGTCGCAAACACTCTAAAAAACGTACTACTACTGCAGGTTGCATCGTACTATATATATATATATATATATTCGAACGACGTTGTATAATATTCGAACAGATCGTCGAAGTCACACGCGCGCACGTCAAAGAAAACAACGTCAAATCGGGAGAGACATCGTCACGTCCGGAAACGGGCGTGCGCGATCAAGAACAAAAAAACGTATACACAACAGTTACAAAATACACACGCGCGCACGAACGATAACCGAACAAGCTATTAACACGCGACAGGAATACCGTTCTGGGCGAATAACAAAACAAACGGCGACGACGGGCCGCTGTTTTATCGTGTTTCTCGACACACGCACTTAGGTACCCGTCTGGGGGTTGGGTTTATACGTCACGATGTAGCAATAGAGTGTTGGCGAGTGAGGGGGACAGAGAGCGGGAGAGGAAAACGGACAAGGACGAAATGTAAAAAAATAAAAAACTATTAAAAAAAAAATCAAAATCAAAATAAAATCAAAAAACATACTCGGATCAAACGTACGAGCGCACTACCGGGTATGTGAACAGACAATGGTATCAAAATAATATTTACATACGAGTATAATAACGGGTAAGAATAACTACGGTACACGTTATCAAAACGACAGACGATAAATTCTAGCGGCGCTGCGACGGAGCTTTTCATCGGCACGGTCGTGTGCGTTTGGAATGTATATGTGTGTATATACGTATATACGCACGCGTTGAAAACCGTTAGACGACGACGGGGACGGGGAAATAAAAAACCCCCGAACAAAAAACACTACACGACAACAGCGACAGGCGACCGGGTGGTATTTCGACGTTTCGTAACCGCGACCGCGTTTTTAATCGTACGCGATGATACCCCGTCTCTTCGTTCCTTCCTCCCGTCCCGGACGGTGACCTGCGACGAAAGGTTAGGTTGCACGCTGCTCTCCTTGGGTTACTACGGACGCCTTCTTCGCGCGGTCGAATGCGTTTTCGTTTGGAATCGTTGAACGTTGAACGCTGCCGGCGACCGTCGTCGTCGAATATCTTGTTTGGAAACCCCGGCGCGGCCAATTGAAACGAGCACGTTCGATATGTTCAAGAACAGTTTGCGGGTGTTTCCGGCGGAGCGACATTTTTCCTTCTTCTTTTTTTTTTTTTTGGGGGGGGGGAGGGATAATACGCGCACTGTTTTTTTTCCCGTTTTGACGTTCACAATTCTTCCTCGTCGACTGTGTCGCGCGACCACGAACGGCGATCGGCCTAGGGAGCGTGCGAGTACGAAATCGCTGTACTATTACGATTCCGTCTCGCGCAGCGTACTTGTGAACGGCCGCAGTCAAACGTGAACGAAACGAACAAGCGGATTTTTGACGTGTTCGTGAGTACAACACAAGGCTGCCGTTTTCCATTCGGTTCGTCTGAAACCCGCGTCGCTCTATCGTCTCGACGGCACGTGCACGCGGTTACGAACGCGAGAACACGCTACCTAACACGGCCGTTCGTCGTCTATCTCGCTCCCGTTCCGTTTTTTTTTTTTTTTTTTTGGTCCGGCCGAAAACCGTTCTTAACAACTATTTCGGGTGTATAAATAAATAAAAACTAAAATGTCATTTAGACAAACTTAACGATAATAATATCGCCGTGCACTTTTTATTACACACACACATATATATATATATATATAAACATTCATATATATATATATAGATATATATTATATAGTAATAATATTCTTATTAAATTTTTGTCAATATAAAACAGAAAAAACAAAACAACGTCGTCTCGTCAACGTTATCATCGTAACTCACGGTAATCCGCCTATACACGCACACGCACACGCACATATATATATAATTTGAAAATATATTTAGGCAAGTAATTAATATCGTATATAAACACTAAATAAAGAAGAAGAAGAATAAGAATAAGAAGTATACACTAAATAAATAAATTTATATATATATATATATATATTCTATGGAAAAACGATAAAAACTAATAGATAATAATTATTATAATTAATAATACTATCATTTTGAAGAAAGAGAAGGTGTAGCATAGCAATTAATTATACATTTATATAATAATAATAATACGTATACCTATTACGTAAAATCTAAACAGCCATTTTGTATATCCTCCATTATTTCATCCTCACCGTCGTTACTCGTTATTTTTTCATATATATATATATATATATATATTATTATATTTTATAAAGGTGTGAACAATAACGTTTAATTTTTTTCGTTTTTAATATTGGCAGCGAGAACGTTTTTATATATATATATATAAAAAAAAAAAAAATGTAAAACGTTAATATAATATTACAATTAATAAAGCGTTATTTAAGTATTTATTTATTACAACAACAACAGTAATTATAATACGATGGATTTGAGCCCACGTCAATATATATATATATATATATATATATATATGTAATTATATAATGACTTTTGAGCGTCCGACGTCCAGAAATAATATCGGAATTACATCGGATCGTATATTTCACACATAACTCGTAACACGAAATCGGATTCGGCACGAACATCCTTTCGACCCCGTCCAAAGAGACGACCGAAAAGAGGAACGAAACCCGTTTCTCGTCGTCTACGTACCACTTAGCAGCAACGTGCAGTGGCGCCGAGTGCGTACTCTTTTGGTATGACTTCTTTCGTTCCGGCTAATTACTCTTATAGTAAAATGTTATACACATATTGTACGAACCTACGTATTTAAACACTATTTAAAAAAAAAATGTAAATCTCAGAAAAACGTCTACGGCGCAGAGGAGTATCGTTGAGGTAGGTAGGTGGATGGGTGGGTGTGTCGGTCTTGGTTAGAATTGAACCTAACCTCTTTTGACTGAACTCGACGCCACTGGCAACGCATTTGATATCACGTGACGGGAGCGCGCGATTCGTCCGGACGGTTCGCGATACACTATATATATATTATCATTATTAGTCGATCTTTATTGGCAGTATAGAAACGGAAAGTGACGTAACGACGCGAGGACGAAGGACGGAATAGATCCGACGAGAGGGTATGTCCCGTCAATCGTCAGACTCGGAATTTTCGAAAACGTCCCTCCGAGCGTTATACTTATAACATATATATATATATATAGTGTATAATACTACGATGTATTGTCCCGACGACGTCGAACCGGAAATAGTCGAGGTAGTTGCTATTTATTTTTGTTTAGTTTTTTTGTTTTGTTTAATTTTTCGGAAAGCTGCGTGATACTATAAATAGTTTATAGTAATAACGATGGTGATCATGACAATGATAATAATAACTATATGCTATTATACAGATATAACAAGAAGAACAACATAAAAACACCGACAGCGGCGGTTCCACATCCATATATGTATATATATATATATATATATAGACCGAGTGAAAAAAAATGTTCAACAATATAATCAATAAAACGATAAAACGTATAAATAAAGTATAAACAATACAATTATCGCGTTTGAATTTTGTTTTAAGATGTTTCGCGTCTATAATTTATATATATATATATATATTATAAAATTAATTAAAATTTTACATAATTAAAAATAACATGACGAAGATCATAATAATAATAATAATAATAATAATAATAATATGAATAATAATAATAATAATATCGCGGTATGTATGGTTTTTTTTTATCGATTATAACGTGTGTGTGGTGGTGCCTTGTGTCCGAGACGAACAACAACAACCGGTCAAACCATTTGACCTTGCCACATTCTCTGAAAAGAAATACGTGTGCGTTACAATCTTTTTTTTTTTTAATCAAAACGTACTTAAACGAGAAAAAATATTAAAATTAAAAAAAATCGAGTGCAAACCAAAATTTAAAAAAAAAAAAAATCGTCCACACACATAGTTCGGTACATTACTCATATCGCATCGCAATAAGCGGTCGCAGCGAAATTTATCTGTCCACTGGCAAAAATAATAATAGTAATAAGTAGACAAAATTCGTTTTTCTGGGAAAAACTTAAAAAAAAAAAATACGCGAAACAGCCAAAAAGTATAAAGTCACAAAAAGAAAACAAATCATTATCACACGTTATCGTTGTCGATTGTTTGGAAATGACAATAATATAATAATTATAATTTTACGAAAGCACATAATAAAGTATACGGAAGACCACGACGAGTGGTGCGTTATAAAACGAAAAAATAAAAAAAAATAATAAGAAATTCATACACACACACGGCACGCATAAAAAAAAAATTAAACAACTCGAGCACACAAAACTTACTGAAATACGAACACCGATCAAAAAGAAAAGGTTATTATTATTATTATTATTATTATTATTATTATTATTATCATTATTATCGACGTGGCGTTGTTGCGGAATTCACGACAAAACGGACGTCGATATAAATCCTAAAAAATCACGAGAATTTATAATATATATATATATATATGTAATACGCGCAATAAAATCACACATTACACAGCGGGTGGGAACAGTGGAAATATTTTCGCGGACGACGTACCGTACCGTCGGGGTTCCATCGTCAAGATTTGGGCTACGGGGTTAAGAGCGAACCTAAACTTTCCCGGTCCACACCGTCGACCCAGGGACTGAAATTTAGGAAGACGTGAAGTGCACGAGCGATGTTCGAACCGAACGGTCTTGCATTCGGAAAGATACGCCGAGCGTCGAGTCACGCGCGCTTAGGTTAGGTACCGAAAACACGGTACGTACCGGACGTGTGTATCGCGTTTGATTTTATTCTCGCGACACTCATGCGGTCCGTGATTTCGATATATAAATATATACATATATGTGTGTGTGTAAACCAGTGATGGGCAAAGTACGGCCCGCGAAAGGATTTAATCCGGCCCGCCGAGGGTCCATCGACATGGATAGTATATATGGCCCGTCATAATTACGTTTTGACAGTCGAGAAGTATACTATAATTCTGGCCCTCCTCTAGGATTTCTTAAACTTCGTGGCCCCCCATTAAAAAAGTTTGCCCACCACTGGTGTAAACAGATAGAAGAAAAACGGGGATGCACTCGCGCGATGACGTTCGGTTCGAAATCTCGGAAATCGAAAACTAACGGCAAAAGTATTTTTTTAGACACCCGGTCGTATGATAAAAATAGTGTACATACATACATACATATATACATATATATTATAAATTATTATTGTGTTAAAGGCGATTTCGCGTGTAAAATACATATTGTTATTATTTTAATAATCAAGCGACACCGGCGACACGCTATATATAGTATAGACATTACAAAAATTAACAATAATAATATTATAAATACAATACGATATATGTGTATATATACGTATACGTACCCTTACCTCGAGATGCAGTGTTCGTGACGGTTTTGTTGCGACACGTCCGTTTTTATTTTTATACACTGCGGCGGCCGGAATGTTTTTTTTTTTATGCTTTTAGTGTATCATATATATATATATGTATATGTATAAATAGTCGAGTGTAAAACATTAAAAGTTATCGGCCGAACAAGAAGAAATATTACTGTTCGAACGTCATTGACTCGTTTCGTTCACATGTACAAATCGATCGATCAATAAATATTTATATAAAAACGACGTCCGCAGCAAATCACCATAACGGTCGCGTTCTTTAGGTACGAGTCTCGCGTATATTATACACCACCCGACACAATGATAATAATATATGACATTATTACATTATTGAATTATTATATCGCACGCGCACGCGTATGATGTATACCCGACAACACTACTACTATTTAATCGTGTGTTGTTGTGTGTATTTTGTTTGGATTTAATAATAATAACAATAATAATAATAATAATAATAATAATAATAATAATAATAATAATAATAATAATAATAATAATAATAATAATAATAATAATAATAGTAATAATAATAGTAATTATCATCAATGTTATTTAATGAGAAGATGTCGAAGAAAAGTAAAGCACGCACTCGCCATCACAGCAATTATCGAGCGCGGCGCACTTTTAACGCGTCAAAGACGGGCGTACGTTTAGGTTCTTTCTCGTTGGAAATACTGTTCGGTCGTCGTTTCGTTACAAGTACGTCGCGCGCGTCGGGAGAACGCGACAACTCACGATACGTACACCTATACGCACGCACGCACACGCCGCGCCGTACATACATACGTACACACACACACACACACACATATATTTTATAAAACCAAAACGAAAAAATACACTCAAACGCAGTACCACACGGAAACACGTCGAACAAACGAAATACCTAATAAAGCCGAGCAAGCGGTATAACAAATAAATACGTACGTCAAAAATATAGAATTAAAACGACGAAAACCGATTGCTATCAAAAAAAAAAAAGCGACTTTAAGTACGTATTGGACAAACGTAAAAACAAAACTCTTCACCGCCGTCCGTAAAAAAAAAACACACGCAACGTGCACGAAAATACAAAACGAAAGAATAATTGACTAAAAAAAAAAAAAAAAGGGACAAGGATGGGTCGTCAGCAGCAGCAACAGCAATAGCGACGCAGCAGCAGCAGCAGCAGTAATTATAAATAATATAAAAATATTATATTATTTATAATTTTTTTTTTGCTGTTATTCTCGTTTTACACTTTTTCTCGACTACTGTTTTTTTTACTACTACTACTACAACACGATAACTACTAAATCGCTATACGTATCCCGTACGTGAATATCATCAAACACGATTAGGTTATATATATTATACTATCTGCGAGTACCGTATTCGTATGTGTTCAAACGGATCTAAATAGTGACGGGACGCGGCGCGGCAGGCCGCCTGCAACATCGAAAACACGACGAAAACATTGAGAAAACCTCAACGAGTGATCCGTTTTGTAACGGAGTCTCTTCGGTTTTGGAGATGGTTTTTAAAGTGTTTATTCTCGTGAATACACGTCTTCTGAAGGTAGACGCGCAACTCGAATTGTGAAGGTTCGGAATCGACTGTGGGATTTCGAATAGGTGATTCGAGACGATGACACACCATCTTCATTTGTGGCTTGCGTAATTTTTGCGTAACTAAGCTATTTCACCGAAACCCCGCCCGCCATGAACCGGGTCATACAACGCGCCGGGAACGAATGGGTCCGAACGGAAGTTCGTATCGCGTTACGTCGACAGAGGAGAAACGGTGGACTTGTGATGAAAACGACGAAGACCCCGAAAAAAAAATTAATATCTATTGTCGACCGTCACTATGTTTAAGCTCGGGAAACAAAAAATAAAAAAAAACCCGAACGTTTTGACGTTTTCTCCACACGTCGTTCCATTCAACGAAAACGGATTGACGCGTACACACGCTATATATTATCACCGTACGCCGATCGTCCGGCCAATATTATTCGTACGTTTTTTGTTTTCTGTTTTGCTTTGTACACGGGGTGAACAACAACAACACGACCAAGATTGCACGCGAAAATTTCCTGAACAAAACGTCATCGCCAAACACACAACACACAAACACTTAATATCACACACGCAAACACGCACACAGTCTTACGACACTAATACATACAATATATCTATATACACCAATATACGTTAACATACGGTAATCGACCGGAACACACCATGCACGACTCCTTATTTCTGTATACGTGTTTACAATAATGGAAAGAACGGTGACAGGGAAAGAGAGAGAGAGAGAGAGAGAGAGTTTTTTCTCCCGTTGGAAAAGTTTTCGGAAAAGACGGGTCTCTCAACGAAATCTCGAAAAATTGATACGATTATGCGAATCACGGAGTTTCGGTAAAAACGAAATAACGAAAAATAAAAAAAAAATAAAAAAAATTAAAAAAAAAAACACGCGTTCATTTTATGTTTCGTCAACGGCGATAAATAAATTCAAAAACTGTCGGTGACGGTAACCAGTCGTCACTGTACTCATAATACAATACTACCCGTTCGTCCAGAAGCCTGACGTTTTCAAACTGTTTTTCCGGATCAAGTACACGAGATTTACGTAACCGGGACGGCCAAAAGTCACTTGTCGGTGTCGAAGAAACTAGTTCTCGCCAGTACGTTCCGTTAGCTCGGCGCGTCCGGTCGAAGTGAACGTACCCGACCCCAGTTTCCCGCGTTATTACCGAATCGACATGCCGCATATCGACGGATGTGATCGGATTGCCCATCACCCCTCTCCCCCCCCCGCCCCGTGTTAAACGTACGAAATCTAACTCTGAAGTTTGTCCGAAAACATTTTCGATGCGTGCACGTCGGACGAATGCAATTTCGGCCGTCCCAGTACATTAAACCGTACAATTCTCTCGTCGCGTCTCGCACGAATACGATTTCCGAACTGACAATCACACACGCGCGCAACGACTAAACAACAACGACAACGGTTAGAGCGACGTCGCGTCATCGACGCAGTCGAATAACCGATGAAATGAGATTAGAAATATCAAACACGAAACGGACTCAATACCAAAAAATTTTACCACACGTGGTTAACAACAACGTGCGTTGATGAATAATCCAGAGTCGGAAATCACGTTTGAAATGTTAACGGCAACCGTTTCATACGCGATTCCTATACGCGCACAGGCTCGTGCACGACACTGAATATGTACATGTACCTCGTATACCGACCGTTTGAGATATACATTCCAGCGCACATAGCGACAGAATACAGGGTCAGTGCGCACGCGACAACATCGTGTCAATTGTCAGTCTCCGTGATCGAATCTGAATGAACCCGGACAACAAATCTTTCGGCTAACACAAAAACCCAGCGAAACGCTTTAAAACCGTTCCGGTCGACAGCTTCGCGGTTTGAATTCAACACGTACGTTAGCTTTTGAACCTCACTGCAATACACCGCCGGAATATCCGATCACTAGCCTGGCGACACGTCGATGATACGAAGCCATCACGAGTATAGTCTGTATAGTATGCACATATGTGTGTACGGGGCCGGCCGAGGGCTCGAATTTCATTTGTTCGAACGGTCTACGTTTGAAACGTCACGAAAGAAGTGGGGTCTAAAAATAATAAGAAATATAGATTAAAAACGTGTTCACTATTGGTCGCGGGGTATTTTGGGCGAGTGTAAAAGTGCCAGTGAAAAAACAAAATCTTATAATACCGTAGTCGGGCATGTTGTAAATGGAAACAAAACCAACAGAAATGAGAATGTCGAGATGGACGTGCGTGGGGTTCGTTAACTGGACGGAATCCCATACGAATACGTAAGCGGTAGTTTGTAAATTACGTAGATTTAGAAATTCGTACGTATGAAATTCGAACGCATAATATTCGGACACGTGTACCCCATGCATCCATATTGATATTTATACATATACACGCACACGTACGTATCGTTCGTCTTATTTGCCTCTTACAGAAAACATATTTCATCTGTTGCAAAAAAATTACACACATGTGCAATCGTGGCCGTGTCACTCTCGCCGTCATAAAACGTACGTTTTCAATGTCAGTATAGATATGAAAAAAAAAAAAAAAAATGATGATGAGACGATATACGAAAACGTTTCGACGGAATCGACCAACGACAAAAGACCAATAAACATGTGCGATAGCGCCGAGAATCCGTACGTTTTCAGACACGTGATATCATACATGCTATTATTGGCCGTAACAGTAATGAACAGCACTTCGTAGTATAGTATAACTATATTAACGATAACTGTACTACTAACTACTAATATATATATATATAAATATATTAGTAACAATAACGGCAACAACAGCAGCAGCAGCAGCAGCAGCAGTAGTAGTAGAAGTAGGTGTGTAGTAGTAGTAGTAAATATGATAGCATTAGTATTATGGAAAATGTATTATAGCAGACCAAAAATAGTAGTATAAAAACAAACAAATCAAATATGAAAACAAGAAAAATAAAACAAAAAAATCAGATTAAGGAAGAAAGCGGCTTACAGCTTGGTCAGTGGAGCTCTTGCTGTATGGGACCGGAATCAAACGTTCTTGCAATTCACCGCCTATCACCTTTAACGTTCAATATTAATTGTATTAGATTAACGAACAATTTTCATCAAAACCACGTTTTCAAACGTTTGTTTGCGCGTGTGTTTTTCTAATCGTTTCATTGTAACAAATGTCACACTACAAACGCATACGTATAATATGTGCATAAATATATGGTTATGTCCGCAGACCGGCCAAACATATATTCGGTGTATATTTTCGTGGCCACTTCCTGTTGGTAACAAATGTACACGTATATTTGCGTTGACTTCACGGCCCGTACGTGAAAACGATGTCGGGCCGCCGTAAAGTCACGACGACAACAAATAACAATGAAACACACAAAACGTCCGTTTTAAATAATAATAATAATAATAATAAATACGGCGTTGTCGTTACGGTACAGTCCGCGCACGCGGGGGGTAGTACGCGTGGGTTTATTAACAATCGACGATCCGAAACCGAATAATTGATTATGCCGACAAAACGTATACACATAGGCGACATTAGGAACCCAAAGCAATATCAATCACCCGTCAGCGTTAAACACGTGTTCCACGCGTGTGTCGAACAGAGATCACGTGCAAGTGTTGTGTTATCGACAAACATGGGTTTTCCATCCGCAAATTATAAGCAACAACGATAACGTTGTTATTTTGAAAAAAGTATCGTCTCATAAGTCCGACGAACGGTAAAAAAAAAAAAAAAAATTTACGTACATTACAACAAAAAAAAAAAAAAACCACCTGAAATATGAACGTGATTATTATGCGATGACTGATGAACATATGATTTTAAACCTTATATAAAAATTAATTATACAAATATACAATTGTTTCCGCCGTCCCGGTATAATAACGAGAACGTCTTGCGAATATATATATATATAATATAGATTACCTCCTACTGACGAGAATTTGGAAAAAAAAAATTACTCGACTTTGTGACGCGTAAAAAAACGTTATGTCGGAACACCGACCGCAACGGTCAACGAGACAACGAGACAAACGAGACATCGACAACAACAACAACAACAATAAATAACATAACATAATAATTGCTTAAACGTACATATACGATTCATCACGCATGTGCGTAAGAATTTTGTGATTTTTTTTTTAAATATAGTGTGTAAAAATGTATCATAAAGATACGCAGAGACAACAATTATTGTAGTAATAATAATAATAATAATAATAATAGTAATAATAATAATAATAATAATACATAGAAATACAGAGACAGACAGAGAAATAAGAGTGACAAGAGTGTGTATATAATATATACGTTTATATATATATAAAGAGTGAGTGAGCGAGAGAGCCAGACGTTAAAAAAATGTAGAAAAAATTAAATAATAGACGATATGAATATAAATATAGCTATTAGAGTGTAGGCGAATTTACCCGAGTATATACTTAAAAATAAAACGGGACATTAAAGTAAAAAAAAACAAAAAAATAATAATAAAGATAAAATAAGATCGCGAGACGCGTGATGACGTGTGTTAGTAAAAAACCCAATACCGTTTTGTTTTGTTTTTTGTTAGTAAACATAATACATAAGTACATACAAATAATCAAAAAAAAAACATTACTCATATAGGCACGCAGTGGCATGACATTACGTGTGGCGTGTGAGAAACAAAAGTAATAAAAATTGAAAAAAAAAAAAAACAGTCTAAATACGTTAAATATAACACGACCGTGCCCTGTTCACTTTTAAAGGTGTCGGAAGTCGGCCAACGGTCGTCATTCGATTTATTTATTCAAATTTTTTCTCCACCCGGTCTTTCGAATAAAAGAAAAAGTTACGGAATAACACGATCGAAACACGTTCTGATCGCACTAGTTGCTATTCGAAAGAAACGCGTCGGCTCCGACACCGTTGGTTAGGTTCAGGCGACCCGGCGGCGATTCCGACTCCACCGGCGGCGTCGCTTCGTAAAGCGAACGTAGGGCACGGGCGTAAAATGAAAATGCGTTGTATCAATACACATACACATACACATATACGTGTGTGTGTGTGTGTATAGAATATAAAGTATTTCCGCGATTCAAGCACAACGACAAGCGGTTTTTTTGTTCTCCGCGACCACTCGACCTCGCTCGGCGGCCGGAATGATCGGAGAGAAATAGAACAACAAAAAAACAAACAAACAAAAAAAAAACAAAGGAGAGAAAAGAAAAGAAATGAATAAACAACAGAAACAAAACAAAAAAACGCTTGGCCGACACGGCGGACCCGAAAACGCGAGCGCAGGGTTGATGGGGGGGATGGGGGGATGGGGGGGGTGGTGGTGGTGTTCGGGCGCTGCGGGGCGGTTTCGTACGTTTGCGTGGCGCGAGTGACACGAGACGACCCAACACACACACGCGCGCACACACACACGCACACGTCGGGAATACGAAACGCCGGCCGTGGCGGCGTACACAAAATGTCTAGTGTTTTTTTTTCCCGTTTTTTCGGTATTTTTACCGATTTTTCCCGCGTCCGCCGGACGTTCGTTAACGTGACGCCGTTCTGTATGCACGATTGTCGTGCGCGAAAACAAGAGCGAACACATAAATGTACCAAAAGAGCTCGAAAAATAATCGTAATATAATTGTGTGTATAGAATATATAATATATAATTTGTACGTACATTATATTAGGTTTTGTGTATATATTAATAAAGAAGTTAATAAAAAAAAAAATTTTTTTTTAAAAAGTGACGGTCGTATAAAAAAAATAAAAACTAAAAATAAATAAATAATAAATATAATAGGTAAGATAAAAAATAAGTAAAATAAAAATAACCGTGTTAACAATATTATTTATCCGTCGTTACTTAAAAAAAAAAAAATAAATAAATAAAAAAAATTTCTATATAATCGCTCGCGTTTTAAAAATACAGTCGTTTTTGTACGGTATAAAAATGTTGGTTTTATTTTTTTTTTGTTTTTTAAATGCGACGCACACACGCGATTTCTTATATGTATATATTAATGTGATTATTATTACGTATTTTATATAGGAATTATTATTATTGTTATTATGGTTGTAAGTAAGTTTTATGTATCGCGTTATTTGATTATTATTATCGTTTTGTTTGGTTTTTTAATTTTATTTTTTTATCTATCCCTCACTGAATGGTGTCTTGGTGTTAGTGGGAGGGACGGCTTGGTTGTGTTGGTGGTTTTGGTTGTGATTGTGATGGTGTTGTTCCTCGTCTATGTACGTGATGTTGTCGGACAGAGGACGACCCCGCGAGCTCGTGTTCGTCCGCAAACTATGTATGGAACGCCGTTCTTCCAGGTCTTCGAGCGTGGACTTGAATGCTCGGACGACACGCAGCTGCAAACACACAAACACAACACGCGTGTCATGCGAAGTGTGTTTTTTTCTGGTTTTAGGTGATGTGTGTATACGGGTATACATAATATATACATATATATATATATATTCAAAATCACACGATGACGACTTGTCTTTTTTCAGATTTGTTTTATGCGTCGTTATCATTATTATCGAACCAAACGAGAAAAAAAAAAAAAATCAAAAAACAAAGAGTTCAATTCGACTGCGTCGCGGCGAGTATACACATAAAAATACGGACGCGCGACGTCCGTACACGTCACACGCACACGCCCATGCCCCGTGACCGTAGAATGTCGCGCCGTTGTATTTACTTCGGGAAGCACTTCGAAGGCGCGCACAGCGAGTGTTTACATCGCGCCACCAACCCTCCTCCACTTCCCACCCCCGGCCACCAATCTTCCCGGGCCGATTTTCGCGGCGCGAACAGCAGCCCGTTAGAGCGGCATCACGCGATCGAGAACCCGCCGTTGGAGGGAACGTCGACGATGCGTGGGGGACACGCGGTCGTGGTCAACGCTTCGAGGTGTCTAGAGGGTCGGCGCGGCGAGAGAATCGGACGAAACCGATAAGTGTACCGTGATGGAGGGAGTGGGACGGCGGGTATCCGCGCGAATAATCGCTGTTAGTTTACAAATCACACTGCGAACACCGAGTCGTCGAATCGTGACGCGCCTGTATATAAGTATGAAAAACAAAAACAACACGTATTGTTTAAAACAAAGTACTAAAAAAAAAAAAAAATCTACAAAAAAACACGTTAGTATGAATAAAAAAAAAAAAATTAAAAAAAAAAACCGACCGTCTACTCGTAATACACGACACTAGTCGACTGTGTGTAAATTACACTACAATTTAACCTAAAACGGTATAATTGTATAGTATTATGAGCAATAATGCGATGACAATGTAAATAATAAGTACGTATTTATAATGAACAGTTAAAAAAAAAAAAAACCATAATTCTTAAATTATGTATAACGTCGTCATACAATATACTCATATACTTATCAACATTTTCGCGAGAAAATATTATATAATAAATATTATTGTCGAAGTTAACGTCGAATTAAACGTGATTTTAGGTCTTTTACATCACGTCGGTCGTTAGGATTTTTATTATTTTTGAAATACACATTATCTGCGGTAGTACACGGCTGGCTCACTCGCTCGACTAAAAATTATCGGTGATCGATTGGAGGGGAACGCGCGCGAGGTTTCTCTTTTCATACACGCATATATACATATATACATATGTATATATATGTATAAGTATTATTTGAGAAAAATATATTTCACGCTCTAAATAAACGTACTGTCCTCAAAAAGTAATGACATGCCTGTATGAATAAAAACGATGGTTTTCGTAAACGATTTCAGAAGAAGTTCGATCGGATTTAAGGGGTGTATGTACATAGGTGTATTATTATTATCATTATTATTTTTATATGAGAACGTATACATAGGCGCAACCGAAATTTCTGAAAATCCAAACCGAAACGACGGATTCGACGACGATAAACTAATGATGAAATCTTCTTCAAATAGATGACATACATTTTGTTAACGATCGCCGAGATTTTTTTTGCTTTTAGTTTCAAAATATTGGCACACGGCGTTCCGAATAGGCAATTCTGCAGCGTCACTGTAAGCGACAGAAACGGTATACGAGTACATCAATTTTCTCGAAAACTATTGAGAAACGGTTCACTTCTTTTTCCCAGGACTCGAAACCGAATCTAAATGTTTCTGTTTTTTTTTTTTTTTTTGGCGTATTTAAACTTGATTTTCAATTAATTAGTTTCATCATTCAATGTCGTTATATATTAAGATTAGGATATTTTTTATAATAACGGTAATACAGTCAAATCTCTGTAAATTTAAAATCTCGACATCAAGAGTAGAAAAAATTCCCCTTTCACATCGTCATCACATTTGATGTGAAAATGATCTTGTTGGCTCGACAATTAATCACGTTAGGTTATCACATTTTTTTCACTTAGCTTAAGAAGTTTTTGGGTGGAAAACATTTCTATGACGATGAAGATGTGAAAGAGACGGTTGAAAAGCAGTTTAAGAACGCGAATTATTAATATATATAAAAACTGATACACGCCTACCTATCGATCTGAACGGCGTTTATGTAGAACAATAACTATATTGTCTATGATAAAATCTGTGTACATTTTATGAAAACATATGCATTTTGGGATTTTTTAAAAATGTCGTAACTTTACTTTCTGGACGACTCTCGTAGTATGGATGCCCATCGGGATAAAAGTCAACTATCTTAATTCGTCGTACATATTACATGATTACGCGGACATCGAATGCCAATGTTATTTTTGTATTTTTACGAATTTCATTTTAATTGGTTTTTTAATTTTATAATTTTGTTTTCGATTTTAAGTATTTAAGTATATGTATTTATTTAGACGTTTAACGGTTTTTACCAACATATCGAAATCGATTTCAAGTCCTCCTTTTGTCTACACTATTATGTTAAACCAACCTAAATAGGAATTTACTACGTTACGAATATTTAGTATAAAAAAGAACCGAATACATTTTTAAGACTTAGTTAAATTCTATATATGTCAAAAAAATAAAAATAAAATAAATATCGCTTTGGGGTCGTGAGTTACCTACGAATTTAGCATTTTATTCTCCCCCACACAAGATCGAAACGTTTAGTTGCGCCTATTATACGAACGTATATTACACAGAATCTGAAAATATTTATTTAACTCGTGTAACACAGCTATTTCAATCGAATGATGATTTTCGTCCGTTTTATTGTATTGTTCTACAGTAACATATTTTATCACGTGTTAACGCACACACATAACAATCGCTATCGTTATCTGGTTTTACACGAACCCACTCCGGTTCACTTGTCGTAATAGTGCGTGACATGAATATTCAATATTTTTTGAATATTGTTCAAATATTACAACTCTATCTCCTGTCGTGATCACTATTTGTTTTTGATTGGAAATTCATCGAGAACAGATCCAACATAACGTACTCGCGAGAGTGGCTAAAAACATCATTTAGGTGATATAATCCGTTTATCCGAATACCATCATGTACATAGTACATCACTAGTAGTACGCCTTCACCGCCAATCCTAATTCCGTAAAAATGATAAATAACATGTATAGGTAATGTATTGTGTACATCGCGTGTTTAATAATAAACGTACGATTAACACGGGAACCTATCATCTTAATCGCGTATTTTGCACATGTAGATACACATACACGTATGTGTGTTAAATATTAATATACATTAACATATTATATACGGATGGTATATGATTGCGACGTTTAAACGAATCGTCGTGGAAGAATACGCGATTTTAAAAATAAAATGTAAAGAATAAAACTATAACTGAATATTTGAACGTATATATATGTCTACCGCACAAGAGATATAGAAAAGAAAAGAAAATCGCGAAATCAATACGATAGATAGACAGACAGATAGATAGAGCTAACGATGAGACCAATATAACGATATATCTAATCTGCACACAAAATTCGTTTAGAAAAACCAAGGCAACAAATGATGAAAAACGAAATAGAAAAGGATTTTCTTCGTACTTGTAGTCTATAGTACTAATAAAGAAGAATAGAAGAGATAAACGTTGAACGAAATAAATATTAGAGATCAAAAATATTTAAAGAGAAAAAATAAAGAAAAATAAACGGTTAAATTAAGTTTGAAAAACAAGAAGAAAGAGAATAAAAAGAAACGGACGTTGACAACAACGATGTAGGAAAAACGACGTGACAAGAAACAAGATAATTAATAACAATATTCGACCGCCCTATTTCGGCGGCAATAGCCAGTGATGCAGCCAATGATGCTCTAACCTGAGTCTGTAGCCTGGTCAGTCCACGGATCCACAGGATCTGGCCAGCCCGCGGCTTTTGCCCGGAATCGGGATCGTATCTGTTCTCTTCACCTAGATTTATGGCGTTCGTGTACTCCTCCGGATGTCCGCGTCCCCATCTGCAGAAAACAGAAAAACAAACACACACACATTAGGCTATGTTTGCGGAGGGGTTGTTAAAATACGATTTTGGAGGAGAGGTTACACGATAGTTGTGCAGACCCGTTATGGTATAAATATATATCATAGCGGGTTGATCGATGAACGTTGACTTTCGAAACTCGATTGTTTTCCCGAAATAAATGTGTACTTACGATAGAAGTTTCGGGATTTTCCTCGTGGGCACGGTGGTGACAATCTGTCCCCACAGCAGAGTGCCCAAGCCGAACAGCAGGCACCACATCCATTGTTCTAGTGAGAGGCTCTTTGTGCTGAACGCGTCCTTGCCGTACTCTATGATGAACACCTGGGATAGCATGGTGCCGATCCATATGCTGTAGAATATCGGGTTGGTGAAGAATCCTTGGAACACGTTGCGCTGTCCGTGGATCTTGCGAGCGTTGATCTCGTTGAACAGCGTCATCATGACGAACGTGTTGAAGATGACCGTGAAATGTTGGGTGGGCTCCGAACCAAACTCGGCGCCACGGCCCGTCGGTATGTCCAGCATCTTGTCGCCGACAAACAGCAGTGAGAAGATGACCGTCAGCTGGTACACGGCCTGACCGATGATGTTCTTCATCATAGTACGCGATATCAACGGCTTGGTGCGGCCGTACGGTTTGCGCAACAACAGGTCCGAGGTTGGCAGTTCAGTGGCCAGGGCCAACGAGGCCAACGTGTCCATGATCAGGTTCACCCACAACATCTGGACGGCCTGAAGAGTCACATTACACGTACATACATGAGTGTAAAATACAAAAAAAAAAAAAATTCACCGTCTATAAACTCGTCGTACTTACCTTCAGCGGGCTGTCTTGGACTGCGCACGCTCCGATAAATGCTACAATAACGGCCACCACGTTGACGGTCAACTGGAACTGTAAAAATTTCGCGATGCTGTCGTACACGTTACGACCCCACATCACCGCTTTAACGATACTACTGAAGTTGTCGTCCGTTAATATAATATCTGAAGCTTCTTTCGCTACGTCCGTTCCCGCAATACCCTAAAAAATACGAAAGAAAAAATTACATGAATATCACAGATGTTTTCAGCAATGAGAATTTCTATCCGTTAAAGTAATAAGTGTGTCAGTGTTGAAAGATGAAACTTTAAAGGAGATTAAATTAATTTAAGTTTAAACTGTGTATAAAGAAATTAAAATTCTGAAATTTTTTCGATCCTACTACGTATATTTATGTGACGATAAACCATACCATAGCAAATCCGACGTCAGCTTTTTTCAGCGCCGGACCGTCGTTGGTACCGTCACCAGTCACTGCCACAACTTCACGGCTTTCGCTCACTTTGCTGTCGATTATGCCCTTGACCAACGTGTATTTGTCCGTGGGCGACGACCGGGCCAACACTCTCAGTTTTGGCCAAACTTTGTCCAGTAAATGCTGTTGAACCTGCGCAAACACAAAACAAAAATAAATAAATAAATTAATTAATAATGATAATCGAATAAACTGACATCGCCGTTAGCATCACGGATCCGTTGATTGAATTCTTTGCCTTCCAAAACGAGCCAGTCTTCGCCGGGTTTGAATATGCCGCACTTAGTGGCGATGGATCGTGCCGTGTTCACGTTGTCTCCGGTGACCATGCGCACAGTAATACCGGCACGCTGACATTTTCTTATAGCTTCGGGGACCTAGAAAACCAAAGTATACATCGACTGGACATAAACGAATTCAAAATCATCTATAGCAAAACGTAAGCACGATAATGCAATTTAATCAAATGAGTCGATATGATTAATCCGAAATGTTAAGAGAACGTGATAATATTTAAAATTATCATGTTTTTTCAACTATGTATCATACACTTCACTATTGGAAGTGACTGAATTCTAAAATTTAGTTTCTTCTTTGGTTTAAAATTTACTACGTTCTTAATTTTTCCCCAAAACTATTGAATATAGAAAAAACATAGGTGTTTATTTAAGTTTTAGAAATAAATATTACATGATCACAATCCTGATGATCACATGAAAACACAAACTAGAAGATTATTTAAAATTCTCAATGCTCCAAACGCATCAGATTTAATTTGAAGTTGATGAATCAAAAATTATATATTTTGCGTTAAGCTTAAAAACAACAAATTCAGCGAATAGTAAAATATTAGAAAATTAATAAAAACATTTGAAATACCGACAGTTCTATCAAATAGTCGAATTTATTTATTTCGAATATTTATTTATCGAATACATTGCACATACGCCGGACTCCTCCAATATAAATATGTAAATATTTAAACGTGTAAATATGAAATCTGAGAATTCCCATAAAATCGTGCGCCTACGGTAGGTATACGTACACATGACATTATGTTTAAAATTCGGCCACCATCAAATCCTACTAAAAATAATTATTTTACAAAAAATATTTTAGGGTATTTAGTGTCTTACCTCTGGTCGGACAGGATCTTCTATTCCCACCACGCAAAGCGCAGTGAGGTTGCACACTATGTTTTCCTCGGTGTCCCAATCAGGCTCGCAATCGAAACCCACCTGGTTAGGGGTCTCGGTCTTGCCGGGTACGAAGTCTTTGTACGCAACGGAAATGGTGCGCAGACCGTCTGAAGCCATCGGCTCGATGACGTTTCGCACCAAACGATCTTGCATCTCGGGCGTGAACTTCTCCAGCCGGCCGTCACGACCGTAAATGTACGAGCATTTCTTCAACACTATTTCCGAGGCGCCCTTGGTGAACAGCCTGTAACCACCGCCCTCCCTCGGGATGACCGTGCTCATGGACTTGCGCACCGAGTTGAACGTGTACACACGCGTCAGCATCTCTTCGGGTATGTCATCGCGCCACGTCTGATAGTTTTTCCCCAAGGCCAGGATGAAGCCCAACAGTGCGCACTCGGTCTTGTTGCCCACCTGTTTGGGCAGTTCGCTGGTCGGATCATCGGGCGGCATGATTTTAGACGTGTACGCCGAGTTGATGGATATCGCCTGCACCAACAAGTTTCCCACGCTCGATGGGATCGACGCGAACTGAGGCATTGTCTTACTGAGCACCTCGCAAATGTAGGACTGAACGACCGTCATCCGGTTCGTTGTCAGCGTGCCGGTTTTGTCGGAACAAATGGCCGTGGCGTTGCCCATGGTTTCGCACGCGTCCAAATGTCTCACCAGATTGTTATCTTTCATCATTTTCTACACACAGTATTTGAGGGGGGGGGAGGAACAGACGGTTTAATAATCGTACATTATTACGAGACGGGGTAAAAAAAAAACAAAAAACGAACAAATGAAATAATAATTATGATTAGAAATAGAAACGCAATGATTTCTCACCTTGACCGAGTATGCCAACGACAGGGTGACGGCGAGAGGAAGTCCTTCGGGAACGGCCACTACCAGGACGGTAACACCGATAATCAGGTGCCGAACGAACTCTCCGGCATATTTGCTCTTCCACTCTTGATGGTTCAATACGAACGTTTTTATACAAAATTGAATGACCAATATGAGCACGGTGAGCACAGCGATGGTCGATCCTGTGACAACGGTGATAATGCGATCGTTTGAAACGGTTCGAGATGGTAGGAAAGATGAAGATCTAATGTTCATTTCGTCGATAACTCACCGGCGTATCCAATCTGAATGGCCAACTTGGTAAGCTTGGCTTGTAACACGGACTTGTCTTTCTTGGCCGGTTCTTCCGATTCACCAGATTGTCCTCCACAAGCGGCTGCGTCTTCGTCCGTGTCCGCGCCCTTGTCCATCTGTTTCATACCGATGTCGGCGGCGTGACTGTTGATCGTCGGTGGCACTTCGTCCGTCAAACTCTTCTTGCTCTTCTGTTTTTTCGCTTCTGTTCACAAAACGTTAGATTGCGATTGTACATACGGCCCGGACGTAGTATTTTTACCATGTGTTTTGGTACTACTGAATAACTCTCTTATAAATATTTTTATTCTCCAGTATATCTAAATAATTTGATTACTATTTTCTGGACTTAATATTTTCGTTCTACACAAACAGGCACTTAAAGTTAAACTTCTTAACCGGTAGAAAAACGTTGTTGCATTATTCTAATAAATCAATATCAAGTTTTCACTCCCTTAGGTATGAATATAATAATTCAAATATTTTAAAAGGCATTATTCCATCATATTCAAACGTTTAAAATAAGTATATAAAGTTAATGATATTTATTTAATAATTTATTGTAGCGAATATTGCGAATTTAATAAAAGTTAATAAGTAACAATTTTTAAATTAAATTTAACACCTAAATAATTGAAATATTTCAGTAAAAATAATTCAATATTAAAAAAAAAAATTGTACTTAACGAAAAGAAAATGTGTATTTCATGTGACTATCAAAATAATAACTGATGTTGATTTTATATAAGAACATCAATACTGTATGTTAATATTAAAACAGTTTGTTATATAAAGTCAAAAAAAAATATTTTGATAATAATTTATTTAATTATATGATAGTAGCTACGAGTACATATAAAATGTTAAAGTTTATATTATAATTTGCATCCTTATAACTACAATACATTAATTTATTTGCGGTCAATTAATAAAATGAAAGATTTTGGTAACTCAATTACCAATAGGTAAATTATATTTTTACTGTTATATTCTATAAAGTAAATCGGACAAGTCCGAATTGATCCCGTTTTTGGGCGGAATTATAAATAATCGTAACAGTACAACAATTCTATTCAAAATCAACGAAAATTCGTTATCTGAGAAATATTGAGCTTGCTTGTTTATAAGAGCAAGCATTTTAATTTTCTTGTTTGTTGGACTGATTATTACTCAAATATTTTTCGTAGATAAGTGTTTAAGAAGTATTTTTTGGTTTTCGATTTTTGGATAGAAAATACTACGCGGATAACGATAACAATAAATTTAAATAAATGTTGGATAATCGGATATAATTCGAGCAGCTTAAAAAAAACATATATTCTCGAAATAAACACACTATGTTTTTGTTATATTGGAGTTTCGATGTACACGAAAGTACGAACGAAGTCAAGAAAATCAATACCGAACACTCGACAAAAGCTATTAAGAGTTTTACGTCTACGCGCACGCGATATAATACATGTATTGTTTTAAGTACCGTATATATGGTACTTTAGAATGAAACGTAAAATTTCGTATTATACAAATGGCATGCTAATGAAACGACGCGTTTATCGGCGTATACCTTTTTTAATGACCTAAACCCTGCGAATACGATAAGATAATAATAATATAAACGAAAAACAAATTTACCTTTCCGTTGTTTTTTCATTTCTTCCTCTTGTTGATCGACTGCTGCTCCCAAAAGCGTGAATATTATTCCGGCCTGAGAGTTTATACCCACCGCAGTGACTAACATTTTTCCACTGCCTTCCATCACGTGGGTTCCTTAAATTTAAAAAAAAATTCACAAATTTTTACCACTTCTCGTTATTCGTCAATTTTTTGATACAGATTTTTGTAGGAAAAAACACCGTTCTCACCCGACAAGACCATGGGATCGAACGCTTCTCCTTTTTTCACGTGGTCAGACTCGCCAGTCAACGAAGACTCGTCCACTTTCAAATCGTTACTTTGAATGAGCACACCGTCGGCGGGCAACAAATCACCATATTTGATCTGCGTGTCAAACAAACAATTATGCGACACCCGATCAGACGCATGTGCTATTTACATGTTAATTATTACAGGCCGGTTGTTGTAAGGTGCATGAGTGCCTTTTGTTAGCATTTTGAAATAACTTTACCCTCGATCAAAATATTCGTTAATATTGGATTTTGAACTTTTTTTTTTTAAATACTACACTATATTTTCACTAATTTTTACGCGGTCCTACGCCGCGAGAATTAAAATACTTTTACGGGGTTTTCTAAATGAATTTAGGATCAAACTAAATATTGACTTCAAAAATTGACAAAAATCCAGTTTTCACAACAAATTATCGCCTTAGTATTTCTATAAGACACGGGTATTCTTATCATTATCAATATGTACCTGACAAATGTCACCGACAACTATGTCCCCGACGGAAATCTGTCGCAGTTCGCCCTGCCTAATGACATTAAACTTGTGTTCGCCTTCGATTCGGTTCTGGAGACCGCGGAACTGTCGTTCTTTTGTATAATCATTAAACGCCGTGACAATGACGACCACTATAACGGATATCAAAATGGCTAAACCCTCAATCCATCCATGTTTAGCCTCGTCGTCCTCGGCACTCATCGCTGTAATGAATACGGTAAACACAAATGATGACGTTGGAAAAAACTCGCACGAAAACCACGCGCACAGTCATTTCCGGTCGGAGAAAATAATTCATCCAATATGAAATATATTACCTTCTTCGTCTCCGGGTTTGTACAGGGACAAGCCCAACGACACGAGAGCGGCGATTTCTAAAATAATCAGCGTAACGTCCTGTAGAGCTTCCCAGATGAGTTGCATAAAAGTCTTCGGCGGTTTGGGTGGAATAGTGTTTGAGCTGAAAGTCTCTTTTCTATGTTCCAGATCGGCGGACGATCCACTTAATCCTATATCGCACAAAAAACAAAAAAACAAAAATGGTCACACTTATTATTATTATTTTTCTTTGATAGACCGCCAAGACAATGACACTTTTTCTATTTTTATAAACTCGATTTATCAGCATTTTAAATAACTACACTATTTTATCGGTAAGAAACACGGAAACCGTAGCTCGCACAAGGTTTGGCTTCTGAATAAGTATCGTGATAATAATATGTGGCGTTTTGAACATGCTGCAAGAAGACAATATCCGTCTTTCTACGGTATGCATTTTTACCCCGAAAAACCATATTTCCAAAATAATTTGCATTTTAAAATTAAACTTAAGACGAATAAACTAATAAAATACGTTACCTTCGCTGGGCGACGTGTAAAGCTTTTTGCATACATCCTGAACTCCGCCCAGTTCGTTCAGTTTTACAATGCCCTCTTGGCCTCGGTGTTCCATCAGTTCACGCAACTGTTTCAACGTCACCCCGTACTGAGCGGGCCGTCCGTCTATTGTGGCCATCTTTGTTTTGGTTTGGACTTCTTTTGCCGGGTGGTTTTTTTTTTTAGTCTTGACTGATAATTATTCGACTGCGACAAACTGCGCGCGGATCGTCGTCTTCCGCGAGATAAATGTGTAGCGGGTATACACGTAGAAGACGAGGATCGTCTCTATCCGCTTCGAGCCGTTATCGCCTTTTTTTGCGTTTCGGCAGTCTGCAGACAGAAGAAAAAAATTACATAAATAACTACATTTAAATCGTACTTGCAGCCTCCGCATTGGAGTCCCGTTTGTTGACAAATTATGATTACAAATAGAATAAAATCATGTGTCGACAGATAAGTTTGCAACTTTCGAGTGGATTAAATTACTAGATAAATCTTAAAATAAAAACAATCGTATCAAAATACCAACTTGATACAATTTAGTGTAGGAAAATGGCAAAGTCCGGATTAATATCCATGTTATCATATGGTATGGTCAACTTTTGTCGTATGATAAAGCGATGGAGAAACGGTTAAATATTTTTGGACTCCGATTTTCCGTAAATAATAATTATACAAGTGTATACAGCACGCTTGTGGGTACACGTTTAACAATATTTAGACGCGAAATTACAACATAATTACATCGTAATAAACTCGTAAAGACGGTACACTCGAAACCGCGGTCGTACATTTGTTTCCAGACGTCGTTCTATTTGCCCCGTCTCACCTCATCGCCGATGGATTGCGGGGAAGAACGAATGATTTCTGCACACGAAATTTCGTTTTCTTTTTCTCTCTCACGCCGATCGTTACGTTTGATCTGGTGACGTAGAGGTTTGTTTCTCTAAATTGCATCCTCAATTACGCGCGTGCGACCACCGGCCATACGGTATGCGCACTTAATTTCATTTTTATTCGTAATGTTAATCGTACACGACGTCCCACCAGTCGCGGGGAAATGACGCGGTAATTGTTTTTAATTGCCGCCGATAATGAAAACGAATTAACTTGTCGATTATCGTATTACATAGGAGACACGACGGAGGCGTAAGCATTACATTAACCGTCTACGTCAATACACCCACACCGCAATCAACACCACCAACAGCAAATTCGTTGCTCCGTAAGCGTTTTTTACCACCTCACTCCACCTCGCACACAACACATACTACACACGTTTATTAAAACGATACGTTAATACGCTAGTATTTTATAATCATACGCGCGCGCCGTTGTGTCCTTATCTCGTCGTCATCGTCGTCGTCGTCGCCGACGTCACCGGACGTCACTAATTTACACCTACTGTGTCCGTCCGTCGGAGAATATAATAATAATAATAATAATAATAATAATAATAATAATAATAATAATAATAATAGTAATAATAATAATAATAATAATAACACGCGCCCGCGCGCATGTGTGTGTTCGTACGGTATTTACTATATTACAGAGGACGACGCTTATACGTTTTCCGCCGTCGGACGATCCCAGATGATGACGATGACGCACACGACGAGAATGACGGACGCGCGCACTATTATTAATATTATTATAAATTATTATTATTAATTGTTAATGTTATTATTATTATTATTATTATTATTATTATCATCGATTCGTAATTCGTCAGGAAGGAATCATAATAACGCGCGTGTCGTCTTCATCTCGATACAAATAAACAGAAAAAATTGGCGCCAACCGTTTGGTCTGCCTGATTCGTTGCGATTACACATAACGGCATGCAAAAACATTTACCGTCTCCACAAAAAAATTTTAAAAATTTATACACATTATAAATGGAAATCGGACATTTTGAACCCCTTTATAGTGAACAAAACTACACGTTTATACATTTATTGTATTTTTTCTTCTTATTATTATTATTTGTTAAAAACATTCACTTTTGTAGTACACAATATACAATTGTGAGCGTTATTTCGACGTGAATGTATCATATATACAAAAACATAACACGATAGTATTGTAATTAAAAAACATTGAAATATATGGAATACGGTCTTCTAAAATATCTTATCTGCGTGGTGCGAATCGCAATACAACACGATTTGAAAATACTTTACACAGAGGGAAAACGAACTGTCTCTATCTCCTGTAAGAACATTGTCTAGATCCGATTTCGGAAATGTCAAAAACAATATAAAAAATTTACACAAAAATCGTTTTATGAACATATATAATACGCGTGTAAGATAATACTGATTCATAAGAATTCGCTTTTCTAACGTTTATCTCGATTTCTTACTTGTACTATAAGATTTAGAAAAAATAAAAAATAAAAATCGAAACATATTTTGAACTGTTTTGAGATTCAAGAAATTCGGTCGGAACGCGGAATTTTAACTTTTTTTTTTTATAATATAAGTACGTATATATACGTTGAATAGAACATGTGATAACGGGATTCCATTTGACAGAAATCAGTACGAGTAAAACGATTGTAGCAAATAATGGCAATAGGTATAATTGTGTTGTTATGTACATACTGTAATCGAAATCTAAAGGCTTATTGTTACATAATATAATTAACAAAATATTTTCAATAAAGGATTATATTATAATATTGTTATAAAGAACGAAACGTCACCGTAAACGTGTAAACATCGTTTTACCATTATTGTTATCTAAAATAACAGCATAATCAACGGCATTGAAAAACAAGAAAATAATGTCTCCCTCTTATATAAATAACATATCCGGCATTCAGTTTTATGCGAACCCAATGGAACCAACCATTTCGTCGACTTCGAATTATTACAATTATACAAGTCGAAGAGTCGTGTGAAATACATCGTTTAAATGAAAATATTGTTATGTTGTCGTATTAAGTGCGTGTTAACTTAGGTTAGTGTTTTTGTAGGCTATTATATATATAAAAAAAACGAGATAAGATTATTATTATAATATAAATTTAACATGAAATGCATTACGTTTCATTAAATTATATAAGTATATGCGCAAACATTGCAAACACAAAATTGTTTTCTATTGCAGATAACGTTATAAACATTATCACGTCGAACAATAAACTATTAACCGCGAGTCGCGTAATTAAAAACAATTTTTATTATAAAATAAAATAAAAAATTTAAAAACATTATTAATATATTAATAATTATATATTTATCTCAATCATTGTACGACGACGACGACGACCGTTTTGGGTATGGAATTTTCGTGCGCTGCTGTCGTTTTTATATATTATTTCATTTTATTATTAGAATATCATTTTATTCTTAAAAAAATTATTTTCATTAGTGCAGTGAAAAAAAAACATAGAAAACAACTTTTCTCGTTTGCACGAAAATAATTACACAAAACAGAAAAAGAATAATAAAGAGGTTGCATTTGAAAAAAACGACCTTAAAGCTACACTACAGCCTGTATATAATTTTTTCGTAGGTTTTTAAAATTCAAACTTTCCACACTTTTAAGTTTTTACTAAATGTTCCGCTCTTGAAAATAAAAAGCGTTACTTTTCGGCAGTTTTTCATTTTGATTGAGAAATTAAACTACCGAAAACCGTGAAAAGTCTTCATGGGCGAATGAATAATATACGAGTACATATACATCATTGCAAAACCAATAAAAAACAGTGTAAAAAGTTCACAGATCTTGGACGTAATGCAACTTACACATTTGAAGAAAAAACATTTTTTTTAATTGTAAAAAAATAAATTGAGATACCGAAGAAAATTGTGAAATATGCAAAACAAAAGTTACAAAATTGCTACAAATTCACATCTTAAAAATTATAATCGATAAAAATTTGTACTTTTTTACATTTCGTAAATTTTACAACATTTTTGATTAAAATATACAATTAATTGAAAAATGTAATTTTAAACAATATACTTGTGTTTGGGCTAAATTTCCAAGAAAATTTCGGAGTGTTTAGGATTGTTTTCAAGCTTTTATTAAACGACGATTTTAAAAGAATTGTACGAGTACGGAGTATTATTAAATTGTTTATTTACACGACACAAATTAAGATTTATTATCCTCGCGCATCAATCGTTTTAATTGAAGTGCCTGATTTAACTGGTTTTAAGATTTGTAATTATGTAAATACACATTATACCACGTAAAATTATAAAAAAAAAAAACAACACGAAAACCTAAATATACATTTTTCCGACACGTTTAGGACGTTCACTTTGAAGTGGTCCCGAATTAAACAACTCCGTCGTCTGTGTTGATGACGAAAATTCGCCAGGGCTCGTACTTTAAAAAAAAAAAAATTTTTTTTTTTATAAACATATTAAAAATATAATAATAAACTAAAAATAGTTAAAACGAAATTGGGTCATCTAAGCCATAATAATACAACGATTATGATATATAATAATACGTGTCACGGCTTCGCACCGAGGGTATCTGGAAAATGTCGAGATTAAACAAACATAATAATTTGTACGGTCCCTCTGGGTAATTTCAAAGTCCGTGATAATTCATTGTCTCGTCATTGTCATCTGGCGTGGTTTCTGGTACGACGTATAGTTTATACATTTGCCACTGCTATTCGTATAATAACGAAACATTGAACAATAAACCCATTTAAAACAATGATCGTCCAAACACACGCGTAAACCTAAATTTTTATATATACATATATATATAGAAACGAATTCGCCAAATTATATTTATATATAACGCGCGATTAATTTTCATGGTAATTATAAATCAATATATAACTAATACAATCATATATATATATTTATTTTTTTTTTAAATTCGTTTCATTATCGTCGCTAATAATATATAATAGTGCACAAAGTCCGTTTCGCGTACGTCAAACTATTTCGTTTCTTGGTTTTTGATAAATACTAAGCGAACATTAATTGTCTCTTGTTTCGCGCACGCGCAACACACTTAGCACCGCCACGTTAACGAGGTTCAAAGGGAAATGATTATTTCTATGACTTTTATTCTACGGCGAACAATAATAACAATTACCTGGTTGAAAAACTGTTTCCATAATTTCCGCGTTCGACCATTGATCGTTTACAATTATAACGTATTATGAAACATAAATATCGTTTTATATCGAAAACAGCGTTTATTGGACAATATCATCGAACGTTCGCTACCTACTGACGACGGAGGTTTTATTACAACACCGTCGACCCCAGAGATGCGAAAACGGTCCCGGTGGTCGGATCGCTCAACACACCGAACGTGAACTTATTGACGTGCAAATTTAATAATACCCGTCAAACGGAACGCGAAAACGGTTTCAAACGTTTCCCGAGTAAACCGGTTTTTCAAGCGTACCGTTGAAAATTAAAGAATTTGCCTGAAAAGTGTGAACACCGTTGTGGTCACGGTTTAAAACCCGTCGAACACGTTAAAATCAAGAACGAAATTCGTTTCTCGACTCACGTGGGTGCAACCTATATAGAACATTACCACGATTTAAGTTCTACGTAAATACGATTAAATCCGTTTAGCAGACAACAAACATAGACGCATCGCATTTATTTTTCTTATTTCTGAGCAAGTTTTCGAGAAGTTAACGAATAGCGCGGGTAAGACGTTTGGTACACTTTGCTACGTTTCTGAAATTATACCAATAGGGAAAAACTGTCGTTTCCGGATCGGTTTTTATTGTAAAATTCACGTCGAAAATTTCGTATCGTTGTGTTCAAACGCACGCGAATCCCGTCAAGTCTAAAAGTTGAAATTGGTCGGATTTTAATTTATTGATACGTCATTGCGCTCACGCCCTTGCTAAACGTTAATCTAAAAGAGAGATAATTCACGGTCAGGACAAAAACAGTTTTACGCGTATATAAACATTTTACGTAATACATATGATTTATCACAAAAGATGATTAATACTTATCAAACTATTCCGAATACCTTCGAGCGTGTTGTAAAAACGAAAAGTATGCATGAAACGTTACGGGCGAAAATAACTCGAGATTCTTAAACACGTAAATGCGCTTAACTTTGCACATATTTTATGTACAATGTATGAGTTACAGATTTTAATATTGTTATCTCATAATACGAATATAAATTCCGGTATCTTATCATATTATTTTCCTTGGCATTATTGTTTTATCAAACGTTCATTATTGTGCGACGTAATGTTATATGCGTTTGTACAGAACATACAAGCACGATATACGATTAGGTACGTTATATCATATACCTGTTTTATAGACGTCATGTCCGAAATCGTGAAACCAACACACGATAAATAGTCACGAAGAGGACTTAAAAAGTTTTAAAAAAATATGTACGTCCGTTGGACATTTCAAGGACATTCGCAATCAGATATCATCGTTGGCAGCAGGACGATCTCTGCAGCTCCTGCGTACAGAGACGCAGCCGCGGAAGAATTACATATTATAGCGAAAACGAGTCGTTTGTTCTGCGCAAATTGTTTCAAATAGACGTGCGGATTGATGTTAGTCTCGTCCTTATAAGCCAACATATTCTCAAGGACATAAAAAAAAATTCATATATAAATTGTACATTTTGCAAAAAAAAAAAATATATAATATAAATAGACACGATTGAAAAATTTCTATTTGATGTTTGCAATTTTATAAATAAAACTCTTGTAATAAAAGTTCGAATATAGGTATTTTTTTTTTAAATTTTAAACGCGCCTTAAGAGAATGTAACATTCTCTGTATATCATATATATATATGTATTATTTTTTTTTTTATAGCATTGTGTGCCATAGAAGTTAGAACAAGTTTTTTTTTAACATCCATAACTTCTATGTCAGACAATATATTACAAAACTAACATTATGCCGTTACTGGTTATATTATTTTACGCATCTCTGATAAAGCGTTTGGAGAATATAACAAATAGCGGTTAATAACGCGTGAAGTACATACTATAATTATAATTAATCATTACATTGTACACGTATTTCTTGAACGAACACGTTCGTACGTTCACGCGTTTCTGAAAATAAAAAAAACATTCGTCTTTTTTCTTTAATCAAGAGGTTTTTTTTTTAAATGTCTCTGCTGACACTACTCCGGAATACGTTTTGAAAATTATCGAACGGCCATAGAACATCCATGTGTTTTACGTTATCGCTGTAGTATACAAAGTGATTTGTTGTAAACATAATGCATTACGATTTTTAACATATTTAATCTAAGTGTTTTTGTTTTACGATTTAAAGAATATTTAGACCATTTTCTACACTACTAATTGTAACATAGGAAAATGTACACTTTTTATTTTAAAATGACAACCTGCATTTTGTTTTAAAAATAAATAGTTAGAAAATTATTTTTAATTTTTTCTTCTTTCCAAATTCCGCCTTTGAATATATATAGTTGGTCATAAGAATCGCTTTTTGTTAATATTGTTCAGGGAAAGCGATGAAACCTGTATCTGAGAAGCCAAATGTTTAATACATACTTACAGTACCTCTACACTTCACTGTATCTTAAATTTAACTTGGAAAATATATTAAAATTCACTATGTGTAAATTCCTTTCCCCCTTCCCCCCAAAAAAAATATTCTCTAAGAATTTATAATTCAAATCATAAGCATGCTATTTGTAAATTAAAATTCATTATAGCTGTAACAAATAAGCAACGAGGGTCAAATTTTTAAAAATTATGAAAAAATATGTAAAAAACATACTAAACAAATTATTTTTATTTCTTGAAACATAGCAGTGCTCACGTTAAAACAGACACCCTGTATTCCTGCATCCGCTTCTGATAAAACTGTAAAGCCTACACAGAGTAAATGCATATTATTTATAATATAATATGATAAAATAATTAACTAAAAAGTCTTTTATCAATATAACAAACGAAATCTCGATTCTAAAAACGATTAATCGTTTGACCTCGGCATAAAAAAAATCCTCAACCACGTTCGTTCTGCAGATAACAAAATTACCACGTAATTTCAGATATAATATTATAAACGTAATAGGTAAGCTAGATGAAGTAAAAAAAAAAACGTTATCCTATTATATAATATAATGTATATAAATGTATAATTAATAAAAGTTAAATCCTTTTTTGTTTTTTTTTATTTTACGTGGTTTTCGATTTTTCCAGTAAACTCCATAACCATAAATAAAAAATTACTGTACAAATTAAAAAATTTTTAATAAAACGTTATCGACATATCCGTTTTAGTCATGGGCAATTTTCGTATTTAAGAACTCGAAATATAATACATGCTTAGACTTATTATATACTTTACTAATATTCAAAAATATCTTTGTAACTTTTTTTAAAAATTATATCGTATTTTTTAATTGACCTTTAGCCGTTGTAATTCTGTATTTTCATTATATAGTCGAGAATAGTATGTTTACTTTCAAAACACGTACACAAATAAATTTCAACACAACACGTTATCTTATATTCGTAGATAAGCCAAGTCAAAATTATATGCGAGCCAGAGGAAAAGTCATCAAGTTTTTTTTTAAATGGAAATTCGTTTCAGAAAACTGGAGTATCGACCGCGAGCGATACTCGTTTGCGCTCGTATGATTATATTTTTACGCAAGATCTAACGACTCGAAATGACAAAAAATTAACAAATTTTATATACGCAAATACTTCAAAATATAGTAATAACGACTTATTCAAAACGTTTTGCATAGCAGTACGAGTATATCTACGGTATAGTTAATTTTATTATGAACATCTCTGATATACACGTAAGGCCTACTTTATTTTTTATATTTTGTTCATCATAGGACATAATTGCATAAATATTTACATGTTTTTGTCTTGTATATAAAATTTTGCATTTTTAATAAAAACATTAATGAATATATCCATCGAAACTAGATTCATGTAGAATTTACGTGATTATCATTAATGTCATTGTTCATTTGTGCGCTTTTAAGTAATTGTTTGAGTAAATTTGCGCAAAGTGGAAGTGGTCGTCGATCGCAACGTTTCACAAAGTTTCTATTATATGATACCGCTGTCGTATAAAATCGTCCTCGGTAAGAATACAGCATAGTTGCCAGATTTTTACTATTCTGATCCACACGACGTGTTCACTCTTACATTTGCGGCACTGTCCTGATACGGCCTATTTTTTTTTTTTTATAAGTATTACTGCAGACAGTCAAGGCTTTTCGCTGCCAAAAATAAATTATTCCGCTCCACACCAGGCGTTTTACCTACATACACAATGCATATTTATATGCACGATCCAAATCCTCGTTCTAATTATTTAGTCTATAACTATCGCATCCATCCGCATTTGCCTACTATAGTAATGTTTTGATTATACGTCACTCTTGAACATTTTAACCACTGAATTTTTCTCACTTAAGTACAATTTAGTATTATTTTCCCATACATTCTATGAATGTTGTCCTGTCAACTGTTGTTTATAAAATATTATCGAAACATTCCACTCGTTACACAACAAGCCGAAATGTCATGTCATTTGGAAAGTTTCAAAACTCTTTGGCGTAAGGACGTATTGCGCAAACAAACGAAAATATAAAATACTGGTATATTGTTAAATATTATACGTTCGGTTCACGTTTTTCTATATATACCAATAATAATTTCCACGTCTTTCAAAAACAAAAACAATAACCAACATTAGACTTTTGTCAAATCTAAAAGACAACAATGCATGTGGTTGGTTGTAAACGTTTTCCAAAATTTCCCCAACTTTTTAAATATTTAAAACATTTTAATTATTAATGGCGTGTGTAACACTTTCCACTAACCTATTGCCCTACTACTTTATACTTGGGAACACTTAGGGTAAGAAGTGCATTGTATGTAATTCCGATTTAGACTTTTCGCTCTAAAAAATTGCGAACCTCTGACTGGTCCGATTTTCATTTTGTAACAACCTTAATATTTCCGATATGTTTCGTAGAGAATCAAGAAGGCATTTTATCGAAATTAAAATTCCCCCTCTCCTATAGACAAGCTACACGTAAATTACGTTTAAAATAAGATCATTTCAACAAATTACACTAACGTCGGAAATGTATAACTCAAACATTAGTCTCCGTTATTCATAGAAGAGATATCAATGATTCTATCAATTTTCGCAGAACTATATTCGGGGACCAGCCAAAGTCGCATAAAGTCGTCGACAGAAAGAGGTCTCCAAACGTTGTTTTTATCACTTTACTTCACCTTAGCTATATTATTTCTTATCTTTTATTTTCCTCCCAAAGCTTGCGTCCGTTTTCTATCCACGTTACAGCGATGAAAACAACACTTTCACTAACGCCGCGGGAACATACTTTTAAGTAATTGATAAAGTTTCTTTATTTAAAATAGTTTTCAAAAACAATACGCCCCGTTGTAGTTAAACTTTTATCGGGTTATAAAACGTATAAAAATAGTAATAATAATTATAATAATTAAGTAGCTAAATTCGAATAGAGTATGATATACATGCATAATAGTTACCTATTTATTATCATTTATCTAATCCGGACTGGATCAACTCGGTGTTTTTTAATTAAAAAAAAAGTACTTGCGTATATATTATGATATTACATTAAACAATAAATGCTAATATACATTAGTGCACCAGTATGTAACAGTTTTTACTCGCAAAAGACTCGTGACGCGTTTTATAATTAACGAGACTTCTTAATAGCTGAATGAAGTTTGTGAAATACCTAAATAATTAAACGCGATAATACATTCCTCATATTCGAATGAGTCGAAAATGAAAAAAAAATACATATTTTCGATAACATTAAAATAGCATTAACTAAATGGGAATATATTTATATACACGCCATATTATTATATTTACATTTTCATTAAATATGTGATTTTCAAATGCGGCTATTGCGGAATTTAATTCGTTGTGTTTCAATTGGACAAATAAACGAATATCGTGATTGAAACGACGGTACAATAATTTTTAAAAATGTGATTTCGAAATTACGAATCTTGAAAAGTTGAAGATAAAAATAAGTAAAAAAAAAAACTGTTTTGAAAACTGGTGTGGAAGACGATAACAATTCTTCTGTATATCATACATTTATTAATGTAATAACGTATCAAATGAGACTAATTTTTTTTCTCCGAAGATCGACTTACCAAAACATATAGGTATTTATAATAATAAATTGTAATACAAAATTGTTTTTGTTATCTAGTATATATACTATTGTAATATAACCATAAACAATATGGTAAGTGGACATTTTGTTACGCTTACGGATAACTTGATCCATTTTACGATTGAAACTAAATTAAACGTGCATACGTTATTTCTTTACAATAACAACAAAATTAAATAATAAAAAAAACCCAAGACAGGACAAATATCTCACTAGGATTTTTTTATTCAACGAGAATTATATACGTCAATAATTCGTTAAACAAATGTAAAATATACCTAGGTATAGGTTTTACGAAACAATGTTTATGACTTAGATAAGTCGACAATAATCAACTGTGCATCACTGTTAAGCCGTTAATTCATCTTTGAATTTAATTATGTAATGTTATAATTTTATGGTCGCGACGTACATTTTTTCGCGAGAACATTTTACGTGACAAGCATACAATACATAAGTATACGTATTTATTGCGCGGAGCAAGAAAATCAATGCACAATTTCTGTACGAAAAACAGTTGACGATAAATATTGGTTTTGAGTTAAAAAAAAATAAAAAAATTCACAGAGAAAACATAAAACTTTGGATTACGTTATATTGTTTTATAATATATCATCACGTAAGAGATTTATGTTCGACGATCGTTATTCGGGAGGGGGAAACGTATATACGAACGCTAATAGTATCATACACAAGCGTTCAACAAACACGGGTTGGTGATGTCATCGATGTCGAAGACCTTCGCGCACTTATACGTTATACGAGAATATCATGTACTTACCACAAGATCATCTGAAGTGGATTAATAAACTTTGTGGTCATCAGCGTTGCGACGTTGGTGGATGCGGCGGTCGTCTTGGCGGCGACCGTCGTTTCGATAACTATTGTAGTGGCGGCCGTCGTGGTTGCTTTTGTCGTCAACAACGACTGACAATGACGACGTCGGCGGACTTACCGCCAGTGGCGGTAGTGGCTGCTGCTACTTCTGCCGCAGTAGTGCTAGTGATGTCTTTTGGACCGGCGGCGAAATATAATACGTCTGTTGTAACAAACCGAAAACAATGTTCTAAGTACGCGTCATCGTATAATACGATGTATACTACTACTACCCCTAGTTGAAACGATCGAAATGCATTCGAATTAACTACAGGACAGGACACCATTTTTGGCCAAGAAGAGCGAAAAATAAAACCATCATTTTATTTTATAAACTCATTATTGAATGAACGTTTTTCGAGAAATAAAGACTAAAGAGTAATTGATTAATTATTATAAATTATTTAAAGCAATAGCCGCCGGGGTAAATTAAAAATGTTTTTAAAAAACTTGTTCGACCTAATACGTAAGTAACTTAAATAGTTTTAATGAATTAAAACAAGTATACCGAAATCAAAACCGATAAAACTATACTCGTAGGTCAAAGTGGTTAGTTAACTGTATAAATATACTTATAAACGGTATATAGTGGTACTTAATATATAAATATTATTGTATGCGCATCGTTTAATTTATTGTTGTACATATTTACACCAACCATATAATATATAGAGCAATATAATTGACTTTGGCGACCGTGTGACCACACACAAGTAAATTTACAAACAGCTTAATTTTATTTTATTTTTTTAAATTAGTTAGCATATATATATACGAATTCCGTATCTACACACTATATATTATACTTCATAGCGTACAATAAAGATATACATACTTAGATGGTTAACATCAGTTATTATCAAATGTTCAAAAGCCTATTATTAACATATTAAGTTAATATATAACATAAGACGCCGCGTTAAACGACAAAAATCAATTATATATAATTGAACGTATATGTACGTGCATACTTTACAGAGATATCCTGTATATATACATCTCAATCGCAAATTAATAATCACCCGTTAAACGTTTTACATTTAAAGGTGTGATCGAGATTTTGTGAGGAATAAGCCCTATCAAAAAAAAAAAAAAAACAACAGCAAAAATGTGAAAAAACGGGATAATTTGGTCGTACCCGATATACATATTATAGTATTATATAAGGTATATTGTGCTAGAAAATAGTTGCAAAGGTATAAAACTATAATGAACTGTTGAATTGTACAACTTTGTTAATGTTGGAACTCCAATAGATCAATTATCATTTATCAGAATCATTAAAATTTGGATCCGCTATTCAAAAAATACATGAGTACGTATACAATAGATAATTGATAATAAAAATATAATCGTTATAAATACATTTATTTGAAATACGAAATACGCAGAGACTTTTGCGAAATAATCTTGGAAAAAACCACGGACATTTTTCTTTTTTTTAATTATTATATTTATTGTTTCGACATACTGAATGCTTTTTACAATGTTAAACACCCACATTTTGATCTCTGCCATTCAACGCATACGATTACACAATAAACGAACGGTTCGTATTGTTTTTATTCGTAACCGCGGTGACAGAGTTTGTAAAAAGGACAGGTTGGTGGTGGAGGGGAGGAATGTACAAACACGATATTTTAGAAATAAACAAAAAATATGAGCGAATAAGCGTAGTAGTTTTCGCGGCGTATAATAAAACAAAAACGGTATTCGTGTGTATAATAAATGCAAATCAAATCCGTATTATACCGTTTTCGTTTGCTATATTTAAATAATACACTCGAGTTGTGTAATTTATCTTGTATGGAATGACTCATTGCACGTACCTACGTTATCTATAAAAGATATTAAAAACAAAAAACACACCTATTCGCTAATATAAATAAAACAAACGTATACAAATCCACGAGAACGCGGCGTGAATGAATATTTCTAACAGGTAGAATCCCGTCATTGACTGTAAACACAAATTCATATTCATTCGTTTTCCTATCGAGGAAAAGTTAATATTATTATTCCGATGTTTGCATATATTACACGACGCACGAATAATATAAATCGTTAAAATACACGATAAAACGAATTGTTTTTTATTAACCGACACAAACAATTGTATATTTAAACTCGAAAAAAAAACGTTCAAGTAATAAAATACCTTTTTGTTTTCACAAGCAAAATCACAACGACGAATTCTAAACGAATTCATCGATCGAGTTTATCGCTAAATGTTTTACTATAGCTACGTATAATATATTCATTGGAAAAATCAAATATACGTTTCCCAATATTCAGTATACACACACCACTAACCTAACAACATGATTTTCAAAATCATTAAACAAATGCGATCATCACTATATATGTATTATGTATAGAGACTGACATCGATCGTTTTCGTTGTTCGTAGACGACGACAATAATTTAAAGAAAAAAATAAACATCACGTTTGTTTATCGTGAAAAGTAATTTAAAAACAAAAAGAAAACGATTTTCCTACATTTATCGCACGCCATAAAAATATTTATTTCAACTTTTATATATTTTTATGGTTATTAGAAAAACACATAGACTTCAGATTTTCTATACGTCACCGCCGAACGAGTCGGTATTACAATAATAATAATTTAAGTATGCATATTTTTTAGACGTGGGCTGTTTCCTTATACATAAAACGTGTTTTGTATACAAAAATTTTACACAACTCGTTTTGTCATTTATTTATCATAATTTTCACTCAGCCAATAAAGTCATAATACCGAACGGAAAACCGATCAATGCGATACATTTTTATCTATACATCACTTTAAATTTGTATTTTTTTTTTTTTTGTAATAATAACTAGAACTCAGTGCTATAATTATTGTATTTCATATTTATTTACATCTAAATAATAATAATATAAAAATTAAAATATCCATTTTGTGAACCTATTTTTAAAAAAAATTTCAATTTTTTTTGTTAGTAGAAGATGTCATTGTTACTAAATAAGAAAAATTAATTTGTAAAATATTTGAATTTAAATGTACTTAAAAATTAATGTTCATGACCTTATTACAAGTTTTATACACAAAGATTTTTTAAAATAATATTTATACAATGGGTACTTCGATTAAAAAATAAAATAAAATACAATACAATTTTTCATTTTTATTCAATTTATTTTGTAATTAAAATTAAATAAAACATGTTTATTGTAACACAGAAGTATAACAATTATTTGGAAAAAACGAAACTTTAAAATACTAAATAGAAAAATAGTTTAGTATAGTGTAGTTTAGTAAAGTTTAGTATATTTGAGCTGCTCTTGGTTTACAAAAAATTTCATTGAACTAGTAATGTGTTGTAATATACAAATTTATTGACTTTAAATTTAAACATTGTTCTAAGAAATTCAGAAATTAATTATATATATACCCTCCCGACAAATAAATAAAACGTCATTAAGTACGAAGAGGTATCATTAAAAAAAATTTTTGTTTAAATCCAAACAAATATAAGTATATATTAATGCTCAGAAGACAAATTGTTTTAAGCACCACTTTATTTTTTCAAAGTTTTGTAGTTTAATTTATTAGCGGCATGATTCTATCATTTATTATTATGATTATCTATCGATTACTATGTTTAGAATATTGATCATTTTCTTTTCTAATTTCCAGTTGATTTTCGACATTTGTGTAATAATTAAATTTTTAAATTTATTTTGTACATATCTCTCTCTCTCTCATTTTGTATATAAGTATTGCACATTTAAGAGAAACAATGTTTAATGTAATCCCATAAACCGTATTATTCACGCGTTGCACAACTGATACGAAATGTTTTGTTTTTAATTTAACAAATTATAAAAATAAAATAAGGTCATTCTTTAATTTTAAACAGAATGTCTTACGTCTGAATCGTCGCGATTGTCGCGTGTCTATTTTGTATAATATAGTTACATAGTTACACAGTCATGAGTATCTATAAACATATATATATATATATATATATATATTTATTTACTTATTTATTAGGCCGAATTACGTTATGTTATTAATACATTAATTGTATAATTAAAAAAAAAAAATTGATACTCGACAACATTTCTATACAGTCAACGACTACACGTCACGTGACAGTTCGCGATTAGGTATACAATAAAAGTAAAACAGCTGATAATTAAAAAAAAAAAACAAATTCGATACGATATTGATGACATTTTTGTATTGGGACGTTGCTGAGTGAGTTATAAATTCGTCTTGTGCATGTGTCAGTTTATATCTGAACGTTTTTAAAACGACATAATAAGACTTTCGATAATTTTTCCGTATTATGTAAAACATAATTTTTTTAATTTATTACGTAATTTTTCGCGTTTAAAACTTATCATTTAACGTTTCTATGAAAACATAATTATTGACTAGTAATTATTATTACACATTCCTCGAGTATTTACTAGGCATTACTTATATAGTAACATAGTATGAAACATGAAATAGTCTTAGATAAGCTATTATATACACATATTACAAAGACAATACAAAATATAAAACCACTTTAATATATTTTAAGTATAATAATTTATAACTGAAATTTTATAAGGTTATTAAAGTTTTCATGCGTTTGTACCAAAATACAATTAAAATTTTCAGTAATCATCCATGTTTGTTTTCGAAAAAAACTGACATTTCAGACAAGTTTCAGTGTCCATCTTCAGATAGTCTTGTTTCAGATGTAACTTTAGAAGGTGAACACTTTCATCGTAAGATATCCGAAACGAAAATTGTCCGGAATGTCAGTTTTTTCAACAAAAACATAACACGGATAGTACATAAAATGTTCATTGTAACTGAATATTTAGTGATTTTTCCAACGGATATTGTTTTTTAACATTACATAATCAATAATAAACATTAAGAGGAAGAAAATAAATAAATGTGTTTTTTTTTTTATTAACAGCGAGAGATGACCAAAATACTAAATCAAAACTGGATTTTATTATTCCGACCTAACGTTTTATTATTCATACTAGCGTATGCTAGTAAACCACTATTGACCGAAAACTATTCTCGAATACACTCGAAACGATTTTTAAATAATATTAACACGAAACAAAAAGTAAAAACGAATTACCTCGTAGCAGCACACAGTATTATTATTTTATATAACATGATGCAGGTACCATTACAATATATAACATACACATAAACGTAAACACTGATCAAACACGAAATATACTTTGGTATGTGTGTGTGTGTGTGTGTGTACAGGGCGTACTTATGTCGTATAATATCGTCGCTATGGCGGTCGATCGAATATCGAATATATATACGTCAGATTATAATGGTGTATTACGAAAACCATCGTTAAGGTGGACGAGGGGAGTGCGACGATGTAGATATATAGACACAGATGGTCACGAAAATTCATTTAGTTTTCAAAAATATTAATAAAACTATTCAAAATATTATTTATTTGTTTTGAACAACAGATTTTTTTTTTATTTGAAAATTTTGAGAAATAGACATAGTAGATAAAGGCACATAAAAAAAGTATACGTAAGTATATACGTACTTTAACCCAGGCTTAAACCAATTATAAACGTATATACGCTGAGAATTTAAAAATAGCTGCTTATCGGTACATAATTGTAAGACCTACAAATGGAATTTAATGTCCTAAGGATAATTTAAAAACAAACCTTATATAATTTAGATAATAACGTAACAAAAACAGCTTTAATAAAATATTATCAGGTTTTTCCAAAAAGATTTTTCTGCACAGTAAACTGTACATCATTATTTTTTAACGAAATACCCTATGTTTCTTAAATACAAACAAATATGTAATAAACACAAAAAATCAGTCAAAGCAAATGTAAATTGTCTAAAAACCGCAATAACAGTTGTATAATTTAAAAATTTGTTTTGTCGTTATTAAAAATAAAACAACATTTTGTTTAAAAATTTTCGCACGTTACACTATACATTTCGAAACAAGTGACATTCAGTTTAAAGAAGAGATAATAATTATTATTATAATAATACGATATGCATAATATTTGCTTTAAACAAAAATAATTACGCCCGCAAACAAACAAGACACTCGAATTAGTCTAAAAATTGTTAAGGAAAATTTTCGTTGTAATGTAATAATTTACGGAGCTGCATATATATTCTTCAGAACAAACGAATATTTACAAAATTAAATTAATAATATTTTCTTACGAATATGTAGATGAAAAATATGAGTTCGCGTGCTCCTGTATAACGACCAAAGTATTGAGTCAAAGATTCGTTAAAATTTTGCTAATTTTAATTTGTCAGCTTAACCCGCGACTACCTTGGATTCTATATTAACTGGGCTTAATTAATTTTTGTTCGATTATAAACACAATAATTAATTGAACTAGTCAAGTTTAAAGCAATTCTTTTTCTTTTTAACATTTAAATAAATAATTTTCAAAAAAAAATTAGCAATTTAGTTGAAATTCCTCCGGACTATTTTACAACCTAGTGCCTAGACTAACAAAATAAAGACCACATTCAGACAGTTTGTATGACTACTCTTCGGACAAAATTGAACTTCAATTAGTAGTGTATAAACATAACACGTTAAGTTTGAAATAAAATAAAAATCAACTTGACTTTTTAACTTCTCTAACATATGGTCTTCGCGTTAAAATCTATACGACTGAACTAAATTTCGGATCGTTAGTGTTTCTTCTTTTTTTTGTGTGTGTTAACTAAATTTTATAAGGTTCGAAAATAAACGTGTTCGTCGCCCAGCCTTGTACACGATGACGACGGGACTCCCAGAGAATATTAAGCAGAGAAACCATCGTCGATAGAAACACAACACAATAAACGCAGCGGAGAATCTACGACCGTCATTGTGTACAATGTATGTAGGTAGGTATTTATAATTGTACGTTCGGATCACGTATTAGAGACGTTAGGCGAAAACTATATTTTATATACCGTGTAACCGCATACCGGCAATACCAGTACTGTACTTACATATATATATTTATATATATACGCATAATGGAGTTTCATTCGCCACGCGCGTGCATATGTGTGTATGTACAATTGACGATTGATGATTTTGTTTCGTGGCTTTGAAATACGTTTGAAATCTAAACGCGGACGAATGTTTAGAATGATGAAAAAAATCAAACTACACTTCATGAGTACCGACACGTTTTATCTTAAAACATACTTCAAATAAAAATTATAAAGTAAAATGAATAGAAAATAAAAATCGCGAGTAACAAAAATCGAGTTTAATGCGAAACGGTATAGTAATGTTAAAAAAACGTCTCGAAGCTAATTCTGTCGTGACGTATAGGCTCAGTTAGCACACATCAATTGAAAATATAGCGAAAAAATGTGTAACACATCGTTAAACCCTTTCATAAACCTATATCCAAACTCCTCGTCGGAAAAATTCTAGCAACGCTTATAAGTCGTGATTTTATCGTATCATGTATTTGTTTATAAGCTTAAAGGAATCGGAAACGGCGGTTTTTTATAACTATTTTAAATCTGAAAGCTAGACGAAAATTTGATCATTAGCTTAAAAAAAGTTAGCTTTGAAACTCACTAACTTAAGAACCGATTTTCTTTTTTATATTTGATTGAAAACAATGTTAAGTTTCACGTTTTTGAATTGAAATGAAATGAATATCAAACGCTTTTGAATTATTGATGTTGTCCATTTACATACTTCTAAGAGTGCGTTCCTCTGTTTCACAATTTGCATTGTATTTCTATGCTAAGTTTAAATTACTAAGTAGTTCATGGAGTGAGAAGGGGAGGATAAGTTGACGGACGATAAATATCAAAAAAAAAAAAAACAATGTGAAAGAGACAGATTCCCACCCCGCCATGTCGACATTGATCGGTATAGACGCAATGAACATTTCCTGTCAAGTTTTCGACAAAAGCAAGACCCAATTTAAATATTTAAAAAAAAAAATTGAACGTAACTTCTTTTCCTTTCTTACTGGAATATTATATATATGTATAACGAACCCGCAAAACGGTACGACATCAATACGACGGATATATAAAAAAAAAAAAAAAAAAATATAATATATATAACAGTATTAGGAGGCGCATTATAATACATAATATAAACTTGTAGTCCCGGGTTACCCCGGGGACACGAAAATCAATATCGCACTACCCGTGACTTCATCGCGTGTATAGTATAATTATATCGAGGCGGTGGGACGGAGAGGAGGAAGGTTTGAGAGGGCGGACAAAAACCGAGCTTCGCGTTCGTATTTCGCGCCGCGAGCCGTGTATATAACAATGTACGTATTTATCATGTGTATATAAATTCTCCGCAGTTCGTTGCAATATCGTGTCCCCGGGAAAACGAGGCCGTCGCTTGGATTACACCATTATAGGTCATATTCCGCGTACTCGTAACTAGCACCGAACTATATAGGTCATTTGGAAATATTTATCGACGTCGATTTTACAACGTACAGACGACGTAGTGGTATCCACAGAACGAACGGGGAACTTTTAGTTTTTTTTTTTTTTTTTTGCACGATAATCGTCACATTTTTTTCAAACCTAAAACTCATTCAAATGCATTATACTACTAATAATAGCGCAATAAACGTACACTGAGATATTAAAAAAAGCATCTTCTGCGAATACAATAATATTTGATCAGAATATTGATTTTGAAAAACGTTATTAAATCAAACAAATAGTTTGTAACTCACAACCATTTGCCCTTTGACAGTCGACACGTTATTATACACTAATGTTTTATATTTATTTAAGAAAAAAATAAAATAAAATGTTTTATTACGCAAGTAGTTTACGGAGTAGGCAAAAGCGAGAACTGTCGAGACCACGGACGTGAAAGAATCGTATTATCATTGGGAATCTAACGATAATTATTCGAATATATAATACTCGTGTATAAATATTATAGATTAAAAAATAAAATGCAAACTGTCACGATTACTGTCGAATCGAACGTGAACGGAGAAATACGTTGACGGACGGGGTCATGGGGTCATGGTCGTATTATATTATTATTATTATTATTATTATTATTATTATTATTATTATTATTATTATTAATACGCTGAAGCGTCAATGCTGGTCCAAATTTCGTCTATACTCGAATACGTATTATGATCGCATAGAACAAATATTTTCATAAAATTCAACAACAAAAATTTGAAAAAACAGTGACCGATAAGTATAACACTATTTATGTAACAATGCTATTTTAATCCAGTCAACGTCTATCTATATATACTTAAATGACCGAACGCATCAATTAATTAATTTTATAGCATCTATAAAAAGCGTGTTTTTAAATATAACTAATTTTATTGTTATCCCACCCAAGTGGTCAAACAATTTTTCTTTAAACTTCTTATTAAATTAACAAATTTAAAAAGTAACTTCAAACTCAACTTGCTGAGTTTAAAATTAATCAAACAAGTACTTTGATTAGGTCATGTAAAAAAAAAAATCTAGTAGTTTTTAAGAAAAAATAGCCAATACTCAATTACAGTCGTGATGCTCTCTCTACTTAATGCGCATATTAAATTTATTTATTATTGGTTTTTAACGCTATGAAGACCAGCGTTAACGAGTTAAAAGATTTTAAAAATTATTTAACGCGTCAACATAATACAAAAGTATTAAAATTAAATTAGTGATGAAATAGGTCATTTATGTGGTATTTTAGCTATTTTGTAACATAAACACAATATTTATGATTATATAAAAGCGCTGGAGGTCTAAAACCTATAACTTTTTAAGTTAAAAAAATGAACATAGATTGTACTTAAGATAGTATTTTTTTTTCCAATTTTTCAATAATTTTTAGGAATTCTGACCACCCTTCGGTTATCACAGTCGGTATCTACTTGACGCGCGTTAGTGAGTCAAAGTCGTTAATAAAATTTATACAAACATGTCTAATTTAACAATGATATAGGTAACATTAAATACCATATTTTTTTGTAATTTGGTACTTATTTTTGGAAAAACTTATGAGGTAAACAAAAGAAAAACAAAAAACAAATATATAAGTAACTTTTTACTTAAGTTGAAAAAATTAATTTACTCGCCCAACCGTTCTTACGTATACATTTGTCCAAGATTAAAACTGTAGAGTTTTACTTTGACTCGATGAATCGCGTTTTCCCGGTTGTAAATCCGAATGAATACGTAAAAGTATTTAAAAATGGATTTAACTTGGGCGAAGCCGGATATGTTCAACAATAGTGTTATATATATACATAGGTTAGTGACGATAATTTTAATACATATCACCATCGAGGGCGCGGGACTATGACATCGACGCATTGTCAGACTTTTCGACATAACTCGGACGAAAGGTTGTGTTGTGTGGTGTATAATGAGAGAAACGAGAACTTCCATTAAATATATACCGTCTATATAAAGTATAATAGTCTATTAAAAGTTCTAATCCGTTCCCTAATGGTATAAACTAATTTCGTATTTTTTTTTAAATCGACAACACAGGGAGGGAGGAGAAAAAAAAACGGTTTTTGAATACACAAAAGAACGCAGCTCGTCGTCGCAAAAACATTTATCATCCTCGTGTCACAGGCCACAGCCAGTATAACAGAAAAAGAAATACGCAAGTACCAACTCCACGCTGAGCACGTCATAGTTGTTAATATTGTAGAGTGGCGAAATGAAGTCCGTTTTTTTTTTTTTTTTTGTTCACCGCTTTCCAAATCGAATGACCACACCCGATTTGTTTGGTTTTCGACGCGGTGCATTAGCAATATTTTATTAATTAATTAAATATTCAACAATTTACAAATATCATTCAAAATGACCCAGTTGGAGTTATATGATAAGCTCGTTAGGCTTCTATAGAACTGTGTTATATTGTATGTATAATATTTGTAAATTTCAGTCCCCCCTCACAGTTAATATTCAAAAAACAAACTTATCTCCAAAAGTTAGCCTGTTCTGATAATAAGAGAGTATTGAAAAATTATAGTAATAATATACCAATAGTTTTTTTCTGACAGACTTATTTGAATTTAAAATTAATTTATTAAAAAGAAAAATTTATTTTCTTTTTTATGTGATAAACTATTTATTTTAATTTTTAGATTTGTTACATAATTGATAAACGTTTAAAATTTATTTTATTTTAATAACACACACAAGTATATATATATATATAATATGAACTTTACAACATAAAAATTGAAAAAAATTTTTAATTAACCGTTTACACCAAATTTGTGGTAAATTAGCAAAAACACAAAATTCGATAACTTTTCATGTGGTTTAACAGGACTTAAAGCTCTGTGTTAGCTCATGTGAATGACAAAGCAAGTACTTGATGATAGTGATCAACAAAAACCAAAAATATTAATATACGTGTATCGAACATACTGTTTTCTTGTTTACTGGTTATGTTTCGATAAATGCATATAGATACAAACGTCTCCTATCCACACGCCTTCATTTGATTCATACGATATTTGAGTGAGAAAAACGCGTCGTTCAGAATACGAAACAAAATATATTTGTCGACGACAGACACTAAACTTACGACGGCAGTATAGGTAAATTTTTTTAGAACACCCGTATACACGCAATGGTCGAGATGGGGGAGTGAGAGTACGATCGGTGTATCCGTTCTCTTTGGTTAACGTTTTCCACGCTTCCAATTTTTCGCAATTAATGTTCATAACAACTTATATATTTTAAGTACATTCTTGTTTACTTTGAAAACAATAGGTATATTTCTGATATGAGGACGCTATACAATGCTTTCATGTTTGTTAAGAATTTGTAATAGTTTATATACCGGACAAAGATTTTATATTATTATTTGGCTTGCATTGATAATTGTTTATACACCGGATTTAATAATTACATTTCCTGTTTGTTTTAATTAAGTCGGCGATATACAATTGTTTAGAGGTAGTGGCAATTAGCTAGTAATTAAGAGAGAATCAGACTGGATAATAATTTCCTACGGCTATCCCCCTCTCCTCCGTTCCCGCTTACAATTCTGATCCACTTCGACCGAAAATATTCTCGATTAAAAATTTTTGGCCGTTCTGTGGGACCCCATTGTCGAGGAATCGACTGTTTTGATATTGTTATCATCATTATAACGTTTTATAATACACGGTCCGTAACACAGACACATCGCAGTCTATTACGCGACTTGTAAACACACATCCTGTCGCGGGCCACGAACCACGACGCGACGACATATGTGGCAAAACAAAAAAATATTGATACGGGTTTTTTGTTCGTTTTTCTTCCTCCCGTCTACTTGTCGTCGAAGAAGACAACGATTTTAAAACGGGCAACAACGCTTTTAATAACTGACCCCGGACAGTCGATATTTCTAACTAGTTAAGACTAGAATATTCGAAATAATACGGTACTTAATAGTTACTTATAATTTGCACGAAATAAAATAACTTGGTCGGATCAAGAAGTTGATCGATTCAAAAAACCAGTCGGTGAAAAGTTACTCGATAAGAATTTTACTCCGAAAACAAAATTATAATAACATTGTAGGTGATTAAATAATAAACGTTTGTCGAATAAGGTAATATATTTGATTAATTATTTATTATTTATATAAAATATTGATTTAATTTTAAAAGCATCGTCTTGGTTCTAGTTGCACTCTAGCACTGAAAACCGTAACACTGGAATATTTAATGTAAGATTATGTAAAAACGGGATAAGAAAACGTATTTATATCGTTTATAGGAAATAATTAGTACGTAATATACTGTAAAATGGTAATCAATTGTTCTCATTCTACCTGTACCTTGAACACGATCTAATGCATAAATATTTTTGTAAGAAACTTTTGAAAATAACTTTAATAAATTATTTAAATCAACGCCATCAAGAGAAAACAAATAAATAAAAAAGTTACCCCGTAAATACATAAGTGAAGTAAGTGGTTTTATTGAACGTTACCGAATAGAATAATTAGTTAATAACACCACGGTCGCGGTTTTATTACGAGAAAAAAAAAATGAAAATTCTCGACAGCACCCCATTATTATATTATTATTATTTTCTTTCTCCCCTTTATACATAAACTCTTGTACGGTGCCGGGGACACTTTAATTTCATTGATATTATCGTCCTCGTCGTCGACGAACTATTGTGCACCCCCTGTATCATTCTATACGGATATAATTTTTGTAGATTCGAACGAAACTGATTAACGGCGACCTCCCGTTTTACAATTGAATTATGCACAGAACGTCGTGGGACCGGACATACGTGGGACGCGGTCGAGAGAAACGGTTTTCGGATAACTTCGCGGAGGAAACGTTTCGAGAAATAAACCACGCCTCGCGAGATATCATATGAATCGTATGACGACGTATCGTTTAAGAAAGCAAGTTCCCAAAAGCTTACACTATCACGAAAATATTCCGACACGCTCGGTCAATACTGAAATTGATTAACTTAACTGCACAACAAAAAGAAAGTTTGTGAGATGAAATCATCGAGTCCTTTGTGGGTTTTAATATCGGATAACGACCAACGACAAATCGTATTGTATTCTGCTTTATCGTCGTTTAGTATTTTCAGGATTAATTTCGATCCCTGCAACACTACGGTCCAATGACGACCGAAATGGTTCATTAATTTCTCTCACGGCATGATTCGGATGTTAAGGGGACATCATTTCGCCACGAATACAATACAATCGGATCCCCTTTTTTTTTCATCGAAACTAAAATAAATACGGACGTTCCGAAAGAAAATAACTACTAAACTGCTATAAGACTTCAAGCCGGAACAAATCTTCTCACTAGACTTATTGATACTGGTCTCACACGATCATCCAACGCCGTTTGTTTGGTCCGATGTGTACAACAGTGGTTTTCAACCGTTTTTTTTATACATGTCACCCTTATCAACGAGAACCCGACCTATACTGCGTCGTCCAAATATCAAACTATTGAACAATTAAATACTGTACGTTTTATTTTAGTTGTTGTGTTGAATGAACGTTGACATTTTAAATTGAAAAAATAATAACAAGAATATTGAAAAACAATGATTGAATTGTATAGAATCCGAAAAATTGACGAGAAATTTTCCCCCCCGGTGGTTTTTACAAAGTTGGAGAATTCGAGGGACGACAGTGGAAAGACCGAGTGGCTTTGTCAATCGTTCTCTCTACACGTGTTTAGTGTTCCGACGGCTAAGGCAATAATACGATTTTATTTTTGTCCTCCTTTCTTCGAGGATTTCGTTACCCATGTCACCCCAGGGTTGAGAACCATCGGCGTACAGTTACCGATCAATGTTGAATACTATTAAACATATTAATTCATAATTATGTCGATAACGCACCCAGGATTTTTTCAATAGGGGGGAGGGTCCTAGAATTTTATCATTAAAATTAAAATCTACAGTTTGAAAAAATATATACTTTTTTGATACTGAAAACCATAAAACAAAAGGAAACCACAAAATTGATTATGAAACATCTAATCGACGTTTATCTGTTGCCGACAATTAAAACTATCGTACACAATTTTCCGCTTTAGAAATACTCAAGTGGTGGATAGGGGGGGAGAGGGAGCAGGAGGTCCATCCCTTTGGTTACGCCGCTGGTTTTTATGTGAAACAAACGTGGCGAGTCCAAAGACGGATAATGAAGTTAACCACCAACGGACTTCGTCTCGTCCCGGACAAAAGAACGGGGTAGGCGGAATAATATCGACGAAACGGTGCACGCGTGTCGAACTTTGACTAGGGTCGACAGCAGTAGGCAGCGGCGTATTTAGATGAGGGGAGGCAATTGCCACGGGCATCACGTTTTTGGGGGCAGCCAATTTCTTATGGGTTTTGTTTGAACAGTGTTACTACTTGTTTTCGAAATATCTGATGTTCGATGTTTTACTTCACGGTTCGCGGAAAATGAATATCATCCCGGCATTAACGTGTTATTGTTTTATAGTTATAAACGTTGAAAAAACATTAAAAACAAACATTCAGTGACACTAACACAATATCGATTTATATAATTTATGAATATTGCTAAACGCAATGTCGCTTAAAAGGGAAGGGGTTGTGTATGTGTCGGAAAATTGCTCGATAAAATATTTGTTTACATACGGGGTAAGGAGGTCGGAGGGGGAGGCGGAAAAAATTCTAAAACACGTCAGCGTGGCAGCGGGCCGCACGTGGTGTGGTCAGGGGCGGGCAAAGTTAGGTCAGGTAAACGGCGGGAAACCGGAGCACACGGATACGCGGTTATGGTTATTTGGTTTTTCTAGACGCGTTTGAAAACCGTGTTGTTCGTCCGGACTCGACCGGATGATAGGCGGGAGGGTGGCTGTCGAATGTGCGAAATAATGGCCCGGTCTGACCGGAGTCGTTCGCCGTCGCCGACTTGAAGGCACTCGAGAAGGACGGACGGAACGTACCGGACGTGCCGGCGGATCGACAATAAAACACGTGACGAAAAGAAACCGCGTAAACTCGGACGGGGTTTATTTACAGTGGAAACGGGCAAAGCGCCGGAACGGTGCGTGTGTCGACGGCGGACCGGACGCCATTACGTCTGCGGGAGACGACGTCTTCGCGCGCGCGAAACAAACGGCTTACGGGAAAAGAAAACGGTGAAAGGCGGCGGCGGCGGCGGGACAAAAAAAAAAAAAAAACCAGACCGAACCGAACGCGCCGGTGTACGCGCGAGCGCGCGCGCGCGCTCACGCTCACGGGCGCACGCGCACGCACGCGAACCGCCGCGATAAAAATACAACGAAAATCCGGTGCGACGTTTTATTTTAAACGCTGGCGCGGCGTGTGCCCGACGGTTCGGTTCGGTTTTCTCGCCGTTTTCCGCCGTTTTCGTCGTCCCGTCGGGCGGTTACACGCCGCCGCACATAATACACACCCGTGACTCGGATAACAACGCGCGTGCACGGACCGTCGCGGAACGTTTAGAAACACCGATAAAAAAACGTACCACGTCCGTGTGTGCTGCCGCTGGTGCTGGTGTCTATTTTTTACAGCACGTTCCGCAACGGCGACGGTGACCCGCACGTACTGGCCGACGAGCGCATAATTTATATATATCCACGGGAGACGACGGCGCGGCGGCGGCGTTGGCGGCGGCGGCGGCGGCGACGGAAAACGCGAACACGAACGGACGACGGGTAACGCGATACTGCCGTCGGCGGCCGGTGCCGTACTACTGCCGCCTGCGCGCAGTGTACCCCCGCCGGCCCGCTCGCCGACGGCGCGCGCGGAATGCGACGACGACGGAACCCGACGGCGCACGAACGGCCGACAAATCGGTCGACCGGCCGGCCGGCCGGCCGGTCGGCCGAGCGAGCGGCCCGTGCCGCCGCGCGCACCGCCCGTCCGGGCCGATCCGCGCGCGCGTCACGCGACCGACCCCGCCCCGCCGCGGCGTACCGCTCGCGCCGGCCGCCAGTGTCGCCAACGTGCGCGGCGCCGCGTGTTTACGTTCGCGCGTACCCGGGATCGGGCGAGACTGCGCCGCGTTCTCGTCCCACGGATCGTTCGATCGGAAACGGCGCCGGAATGACGTTCGAACGGTCACGTCGTAAACGTCAACCGGGCCCGGTTGCTCGACTACCGTAAAACACGAACGTTCGAAACGCGCGCTACACGGGCAAGGGTTCTGTACAAATACTTTCGCTTTTTCATTTCTTTCCTACCCAACCACTCCCCCACCACCATTCGACATGAATAATGTAACACGTTAACAAAAAAAAACGTTCTCTCATGGTTTTCAACTCGGTTTTGAGTGACTTTCGGATTTTATCGTTTGGATGTTTAACTGCAGCAACACAGCTATTCGGCGAGGAAAAAATTAAAAACACGATAATGCACGTGCGATTATTTCGCGTCGTATCGTGTCGGCGTCAACGCACCAATGGGTGTTTCGTTTGACTACGTTTTTTACGCGCTGAAAACGTAAAAAAACGTCAACCGTTTTCCACGCTGTTTAGTTGTTTACGTGATTGCCGTCCGCAATTCGACGACACTCACAAAAACACCGTGTGTATTATGTGCTCGTAGGACGCATAGGCGACGGAAACGTCACGTCCTTGGTACCGATGATAACCGTATGATATGAATAAACGATAATGATATAAATACGATCGAGACTGATCCTTCAGGCCGAGTTCACCGAATCGAACATGGACCTGGTTGTTACGTAGTTGGTCCAACGGTTGCAGATCGCTGAGGCTCGACAGAACAGAATCGGAACAAAACAATACATACATATATATATATCAGTGGCTCGACCAAGAGGAGGGGTGGTGGAGGTTTCCCGGATCCGGACCCCTCTTGAGTGTTTCTAAAGCGGACAGTTTTCGTAAGGTGATTTTAATCATTGTCTAATTATATTTTAATTTTGTTTTATAGCATTCAATGTCCTTGAACGAAATGTGTATGTATTTTCAAACTGTAGGTTTTAATTTTCATAATAAAAAGTAAAATTTATCATTAATGTGTAAATCGGGTTTCCATGTTATTCCGGTGTACCCCGTTGACGAAAATCCTGTGCGCGCTGCTGATATATACATGTATATATATAATTGTAACGGGCGGCCGGTGACCGTATTTCATTCGAAATTAGTATAATAAATTTTGTTTTCGAGTTCGGTAGCTTTTTTATCCCGCCACGGGTCGCGTCGTTATTCATAGGTCTTGTTGACCGTTCGCGTGCACCTCGTATTCCTTCAATACTTCAAACACGAACGCACTTATCGCTGTCGCACAAGTATCAAAATTTATTTGTTTATCAGATTTATCAAGATAATAGTTTACGTCATTATTAGAAACCATCATGCCCGTTTCTGTCATGAACCGTACAGAAATTTGTTCTCGATTCATAATATCCCGTGTAACGGCCAAACCAAATAAATCGGAAACGATTTGGACCGTAAAGTATAATTACTGCAATACGCCTGTCGCGTATATAACAAAAATACTGTTGTTCTCGACCGATCGATAAAGTGACTATCGGGGAGAAGTTAACGAAAAGCAATTATTGTTTTGGTTTGTTTTTCGTCTAAAATTAGTCACTGACGAATACAATGCCTGACGAAATCCATTACGAGTTTAGTCGCTCAAGGTCTTTTTGACAGGTTACCGATTATAAAAATAGCCATAAATTCAACAAACAACAGTTTAGTGTTCTAAATAGCTTTAAATTATAGCTTGCCATGTACATTAAAGGTATCCAAGCACACGGAATGATGTGAATTACTAACAACGAGTGAAACAACAAATACGCGGTCTATAAGGACGGTGACGCGCGACTCGTGGCGGGTTAAAAAACATTATCGTCAAGACGCGCGTCAAACGACGAACGAAGAGGACACGAATTGCGGAGTCAACTCGAATCGTTTTCCGACATAAACAGAAGGTAATGATTATAATTTATAGTTTGGCTGCAGAACGAAATCTCAAAAATAACATTTCGAATCACTTTAATCGTGACGGACAAAAGACGAACAGTTTGTTACCGTGTAAAAAAAAAAATTAGAAAAACCGACTGGTCGACAGACGGATCGATCGGGGTGGATATGAGTTCGCCTTTCTTTTGGAAAAAAATTCCGCATCGCGGCCCGTTGAAGTACACGCCTTACCCATACTTGCAAGTAAAAAAAAAAACGAAAACGAGTGACGATGGAAAATCTTAAACTCGCGTTTAAAACACAACGAATCTGTTGGACGACGTGTGTTCTAATCGTCCGTATTTTTATTATTATTTTTATTCAAACTAATGGCGTAGCCAGGATTTGAAATGGTGGCGAGGGGTGGGAGGACAAAGTCAAAAAAATGATTAAAAAAAAAATTACTATCAAGCACATTGATAAGAATAAAGAGAGTCTTTTGGTAGTGTCGATGGATGCTTTCTTCCCTCACGTAACATTAACACCTAGTTAATGTTATCATATTTACTTATTGTTTTTTTTTGAATAGAGATTATTAATTTTTTTTCTATTTATAAAAAGAAACTTATACTGTTCCTGAAAAAAAAAAAAAGATTTAAGAGCATTAATCCGTAGCAGGTTTTTCAAACGTATAAAATAAACTATATAAATACGTTGATATGGCCAATGGTGGTCGTGGGGGGAAGGGAGAGGGGTCATGGCCTACTGCCTCCCCCCCCCAATGACTACGCCTCTAATTCAAACGATTGCGGAGCGAACGGCGTACATTATTGACCAGAAAACCGTTCCGGGCACATTGCCTAAGTATAGGTATCATAGCGCATGCGTCTATCCAGTGGCCGAAATTGCTCAAAATAAGTGGAGGGATGTCTACATTTTTATTCTGAAGTCGTAATATTATTTGTGTACTTGAGTTCGATTCAGTCGACCAATTTAATAAACACGTGTTTACTAATACTGTAACTGTAAATAGCAAATAATTAATCGTATTGTGCACGATACACTAACTATTCGTAATATCTTCGTAACCTAATCTATTTAATATGTTGGTAAATTAAATATTAATAAAAGTAACATAATGCATTAATAAACGTAATAAAAAAAAAAATTAAAAAAAAACTACGTTATCAGAATTATTCATAAGTGATAACGTTATAAATTTATTGTTTTGGTCACGACTCACGATATAGTTTACCATCATGGAGCAAGTCTATAAATAACTGAATCACCAGAATTATTATATTCGTATTTACATTTTGTTATCAACATAGAATTATAAAAAATGACGTTTACGTTTATTAGCTCTAGGCGTCAAGTGGTCCAATTTAATATGAGATAAAACCACTTGTTTCATATCAAAAAAATAAACATCATTGTATTCTTGTAAAACTAATTAAAAAATCATCGTAAAAAAAATACGGTTTTTATGAAAAACACCAATATAAATCGATAATCTTTGTACATAATTAGAAAGAAGGATGTATTATTTTGAACAAAATAAACGAAGGGATGCCATCCCCCCCCCCCATTTCGACCATTGCGTTTGTCGAGTCCAAGCCTGGTGGATTTTCGCGCGATTTGTTTGCGACTTCCGTAATTAGTTGTTTCAGTGTTTTCATTTGCATCGCTTATTATTGCTCGTGTTGCTAATAACGGATGAAGACCAAACATTACGATTTACTGGATCGTGTAAAGCGCGAACTATTTTGTGGGACGCAAAACATACCGATCACCGCGGCGAAATGAAAAAAAAAATGATCCGTTGGAACGCATTGCTAATGAGTTTAACATTGATGCGTTTGGCGTGAAAGTCAAAGTTAAAAAAATTACGCCTTCGTTTTTCAAAAGAGCGCCAAAAGACGGTTAAAAAAGCAGCGTTTAGGGGTATTGAACACCCCCCCCTCCCACCAGACACTCTGTAGTGAATCATATTCTAGTACGAAAAATACTAAAATACTTTTCTTTTTTTTATATTGATTTGTTGTACTATTTTTTCTTTTTTATTGGACCTCCTCTCAGGAAATTTTTGAAAATCCTTTACTGAGTTCTACATAAGTAAATTAGAACGACGAAGAGCGAGTTGAAACGTAATGTCGAAGACATTGTACATCAAGTATAGGCGTACGCAATACGCGAACGGGTGCGACGAATATTTCAGATTAAACGACCGACACACGGAGGCGGATAAAAACATTTATTTCTTACCGGGGCGAACTAGATAAAACCACCTACTTACCCACACCCAAAAAGAGTTTTCTCGCTTCGCTTTATAACTTTGCGTGAACATTGAAACGTTCAGACATTTATCACCAAACTAGCTGAATCGCCCAGCTTCGCCCGTGAACAATCAAAACCGTAGTAACCAATACGGTAACTCAGGCGGCAGTGGGTACATTTTTAATTTTTTTTTTTTTTAATACCTACTCGCAAATATCGTGCGTCGAGACGAAGCAGGAACACATTTTCATGGGAAGAGGGGGGAAGGGGTTTATTGTAATAAATTCAATTCATTCAAACTACGAAAAAGATTCGGGGGTGGACGTACGGTCTTGGAGACGACCCGCGAAAAACAACAGAACGCGCGTCACACTATAATCTCACTCGTACGCGAACACATGTTTACGGTCGTGTAATATTTTTTTGGAGGGACGGAACGATAACGATAACAGAGAGAATCCGGTGCACACGGCGCGGGCACGATAATTGTTCGCAATATCAACAGTAAACGCGATCGTGCGCGAGACCCGTCGACGGTTTTAGCCGTTTTTTTTTTTTTTTTTGCTACCCGTCGGACGGGGGGTGGGTGGATGGGTGAGTCCGCGTCCAAGTAAAACGCGATAACACACACAACGTTTATGTTATTATTATTGTTATACAAGTAAATAATTGTTAAGTTGTTAAATGATAATCGATTAATGAACAAAAACAATAAACTAAACCCTTTGCTCGGCCAAAGCGCTTTTTGAAAACAAAATAATATATATTCGAACAAAGAGCAGACGTCATCGTAAAATAATATTTGTTATACTATTTTACGTTATATTGTCTCCGTGCAACGTTATCGTATCGTATATAACAAAAAACACGATAGAAATATAAATAAATAAAAATGATTATCAATTGTATTCGTGTTAAAATGATAATAATAAAAAAAAAGAGACCTTAAATGTTCGTGCAAAGTCAAAAGCGCGTACGGTTAGGACGGGAAAACGTTTTTAAAACGTCGAGAGAAAAAAAAAGAGAAAAGAGGAAACCTTCTCGCGAGACCGCATAACACCCCGTTTCCGGTAACGGCGAGGCAGACGGACGGTTTCGCGGCAAAGCGCGGCCGGGACGTTCACGTGGTTTCGCGACGTGCCGCACGCTGTCCGTCTCCGGCCGGCACAACCACGTGGTTTCGGAAGCCGCGGCGTCGGACCCCGTCGACGTGAGCTGGGGAAACCGTGTCGGCCTCGTACCCGACGTCTGCGCGTGTTGTGATTGCGGTTGGGAAGGGCGGAGGGTGAGGGGGGGGTGTCGATAAGAGACGCCGGAAACGAGAGACTACTACTACACGGAATTCCTTAAATAACGTTCTCTCCGTTCGTGTATACTCACGCGGTCGGTCGGCTGTCTCTCGCGTGCCGGCGACAGGAACGGCGGCGGCGGCGGCGGCGGCGACGACGACGACGATGACGGCGACGGTGTACGTTGGCCCCGTTCGGACGGTCGCGACTACACTGCGGCCACGGCGGCGGCGGCGGCGGCGGCCACGCGATCGTTACAACAGTCGCCGTCGGTCCGGAGCGCTGTCGCGCGCGCCCCGTACATTGTCGTCGTCGTTAACGCGGTAACGGCCGCGGGTGGGGGCGGGGGGGGGCGGGGGTACCGTTTTGGCCGGTCCGGGGCACGCTCGCTCGACGGCGATTGACCCGTCGGCGCGCCCCTCGTCGATCTAATTACCGTACGGTACCCACCCCCGACCGCGACCCACCGATTTCGGAGGGTGTGCGTGTGCGAGGCCGCGCGCCGCGCGTTGTGGGGGGGAGAGTTTTCTGTATTGCTGTTTTATTTGACGTTCGTTTAGAATCGCCGATGCGATTCCTTACGTTTACCCCGCCTACGGAGGCCACTAAACGTGTGCAAGCGAAAATCAGTAAAACGTTATCCACAACGTCACTTGATCTCAGAAATTTTAGAAAAACCGAAATCCTCTTCAGCTACAGACGATTGAATAAATCGATTTGCCGGAAAAAACGCAAGAAACGTGTATATCCGATTTGAATCGTTCGGCTAGCTCGATTTCCGGGAGGAAGCGATCACTAATAATCAATAAATATTTATTTTAATTTAACGCGAGCATTTTTGTTTCTTAAAGAGAAATCTTTACCGTTCATTTGGGCCCCCCAACTGATTTTTATACAGGGCCACTCCAAGGCACGCCACGCCATTGACTAATCCCGTCCGAGACGGTCGCGGCTTTTGATAACACCATACCGGTGGTAACAACTTTGTAGAGCAACCGTTGTGTAACATTTGCACGTCCCGACTCCGTGATCTGTGATTTTTTTTTAGTTTTTATACCGAGAGTGTATTAACAAAAACTGGGCCCCCCCCCCCCACTCCCGAAATATTTGTCTACGGGCGGCATTGTGCGTGTGATCGATCGATCTCGATCGATCCTACGCGGTGCGCGGGCTCCTCGTACAAGACTTGTTCGAACCGCGCGTAAGTACTAGGTCACTCGAGTTCGTTGTTCCGCTACGTACGGTGCCGGGGTCCAGTCAAGTGCGGGTATCCTCGTCCCCACCGGCCGATTACGGGGGGTGCGCCTAGAGACTGATCAAAAACAATAAAAAAAACGAAAAACGAAAAGTTTAAATACGTATGGATAAATTCCTTCCTTCCTTCACCATCTTCATTCGACGTTCATTTCCATAACCGTCCTTACGAATTTTCCCTCCTCGTAACGTGACCAAACCGTCCGAGTCTGTCCTCACTCATCTTGTCCACGACCGACGGCTACGCCTCCTATTACACGTTCATTCCTCATCCTATCCCCTCTTGTCACGTCCGCCTAAACGTTCTCATCTCTGCCGCGTTCATTATCTGCTCTACATTCAACACCATTTGAACCATACGGCACACGGCTTTCTCTTATCGCACAAAACACCGGACGCGCTCCATTCCGTGTTTCGTCTTCGGCTTCAGTTGCGCATTGTCCGAATCGTTTCAAACGTCACATCATAACTCCGATTAAACGTACGAAACGGGCCACGGCACGCCGGGTCGCCGCGGTTAGGTCGGTGTTCTTCTTGAAATACGCGACCGTGCAAAACCGTGCAATATCGACGTCGCCACAATACAACAAATGTACGTCGCACGTGACGAAACGGTTTCTTTCCCTCGAAACACCCGTATCCCCACCCCCCCCCCCCCCTACCCGACTGATGGTTCCGCGGGTCGTAAATCCGAGCGCTCCGGGATTACGTACGTGTCCCGCCGGCCCGATAGGGTTCCGAAACGTATCGGGTTTCACGGGCCAGGCGTGTCGTTTCGCGTGTTTCATGCCGTCCGACGCCGTCTCGTGGCCGCCTTGCGAATGCCGAACGCGCTTCACGATCGGTTCACGTCGGCCCTGCCGCAATACCATCGTAGACGGCACCCGGCCGGTGCTCGACGAATCGGAAGACATAATGTAGCGGAGCTCGATTGGAAATTTAAAAATATCGTTTTCCACATGAAATATTCTACGTTTATACACTTGATATATAACCTAATTTCTAACCGTATCCATTTCAATCGATCCGATCAATACGAAAATTCAATTAACCCATTGAAATCCAAGTAAGAATAATGATATGCAAACGTCAACTGTATGGTAATACGCTACGACAACTTACACGACTACACAGGGACACGACGATCGCTAATAGAACGGAATTTTCACAACGGTCGGCCAATTGACGACGTCGTTCGTCGACGATCCGTGCTGTCACAGACACACGGTTTTATAGGATATCTGTGGGTAAATCTGAAAATAGTTGTCGAATAATATTCTGTGATAAGTGATGTACGAGATAATAAATGGCCGTTATCGAGTAGGTGTACTCGACACTGCAATAAGGTATTGATGATAATATCGAATATAGAATTATTTCGTAGATTTTTTTCACCTACGGTCCCCAGGGTAAATCGGTTGTAAGCATTTCACCGCGTTCCGTTGAAAATTGTAATACGAGCACTGGATACGGTCCGACAAAACCGGAAGGGAAATGCCGGGTCGATATTTGCCAGGTTCAAACATGTGCTGTTCATGACCGTGCCGGGTCGCCTAATTCAACCGTATCATTTCACTACATTAATATTATTTTTTAAAAATATACATATATATAACAAAGTTAATGAGTGTTTTAAAACAAACATAGAATTGGCTAACGGTTTCGACTAAAAGTCGTCGTCGGGTATAAAGTGAAAAAGAAAACACGACGACAACAGTGAAAAATAAAAACGAACAAGAACGCATATTGGAAACTTTGATTATCGCAATAAAAATACGTAAAACTAAAAAGAAAAAAACACGTTGTCCTCCTTTCCCTGATTGTTCCCGATAATGTTTTCCGTTCGTTCATCCTGGAGTATGCTTCTTCGTGTTTAACTTTCTCTGTCTTTAATGTTTTGCCGTTTCGAATCGGCGCAAGAAGTTTAGTTAGAGTTTTTTTTTAGCATTTTATTGCAAAAGATATATATCGTATTTGAAAACGTATACGACATTGAATGCATAACAATTTCAAACTAGTATTTTCATAAATATAAATAAATATATATATATACACATTTGATACGTATGTAGATGTAACAATAAACGTCGGTATTGCATTTTCCGACTACGCCGGAATGTTTCGGGTGAATTTATTGTTATTGCGCAGAAACAATCATGTTCGTGTTCGCCCACAATATTTTTACGGTGTCTTGTTTGAACGATCGCGAAGACTCGAATTGGACGTTTTTAAGTCTTCGCGTTTCGGAACACGTTTTCGTAAAGAAAATTGTTCACAATACACATTAGGTCGTCTCGAAATTTCTTATCCTAATAATTATGATTTTCTTCCACAATCGCCAAGAACCGGCGTTGTCGAATATTCGAATGCATTACTTTTAGCCTCAAGCGTTTTAAATACGATTATTTTTTTTTTTATTTTTTTTTAGAACGCTGCATAAACCGACAGTTAAACGTTACGAAAACATCGTCGCGAATGACATAAGTCGATAATTGATTTTGCGATCAACTCCTTTTGTTCTTTTGTCAACAGTTCCGAACAAGTGACGAGAAACCTGGACGGAATCCTACGGAGACAAGAGCGGGAATGACAACGTCGTACACCGACCAAACGCGACCGGAACGCATCGCGTGCACACGGCAATCCCGTTTTGGCTGGTGACCGAGAACGATAACGTCCGCGTCGCGTGTTCGTCCGGACCGGTGTCGGCGAAACGAGCGGGGAGGGTTTTTTTTTTTCACGTCAGATATTTATTGACGTTCGTTAAAAAACTCGGCCGAAAACACACGGCGACACGGTTTTTCATACCACTCGTTAGACTAAAAGTTTCGTCCTTTCGCCATCCGCCCACCACCCCCTAAAACCGAAATTATTTGTCTCCGACTCGTTCCCGGGGAGAGGGGGGGGGGTATCGCGTTTTACGACGCTATATTTCCTTCCCCGAACGCGTGATCAATACTTCATGAACTTGCGGTACGATTCGATCAGTTACCGTCCGCTAACCCGACCGTCCGTCGCCGGACGACAAACAGCACGGCGGCCGGCGTACTTAACGTGACTCGTACGATTTCCGAATGTCCGCACACGAAATAACGAGTATCGAATATAACAGTTATCTCATATATCGGTTTGGGTTTTATTTTTGGTCGCCTTACAGAGCATAATTGGTACTATTACGCGTTTGTTCACGTCGATCTAAACGTTTATGCGGAATTCACATTTATCCCGTATTGGTTTCCCTTGATTTGTCATTGAATAACAGTTAACGTGCTGGGTTTTTATTTTCGATTTCATTTTAATGTAATTCGATTACTAATTGTAAAATTATGTAAGACCGTCCGTAGGACTTAGCTTCGAGTCCGAGTACACCTATAGGAATCGAGGACGTGCTTCAATGTGGGTTCGATTTAGTAGAAAAACTGTTGCCACGTGCACGTTATAAATACAAATGTAATTTCCAACATACATGATACCATTGTGCGAAATTTCCCGTGGATGATATAGTTTTTGTTATGAAATTTTTTTTTTTTATAGACGAACATAAACGGTATCAGGTTTGAATTTTAAAACGTTCGACGAGAGGTCGATAGAAACGTTCCTCCCACACTAAAAAAAAAAACAACTTTTTTTTTTGAACGCAATTTAGTACGTCACAACTCATTATAGTAATAAGCGCGAATATAAATTTCAAACGACTACGTAAAGGTTAGCCGACGATATTGATTTATTTCGCAGCGCATGAACCCGAGAAACACGACGAAAACGTCGTCGTTGCGCGAAACCTTTCTCTCGACCTGAAGGAAAATGACTCGGCATTCAAAACGATAACATTAGTTCGTAACTAATTTTTCTCTATATACTCGTCCACGTTGCCGTAGTCCCCCCTGGGTTTCGGCGTTCGAACCACCAAAAATTTTGTTTTAAATAAACAAAAAAAAATTACTCTACTAGAGAGTATGAAGAGTAAAAAATATAGTTGAAATATTTTAACGTGTTTGTTGCGTGTATTATTAGATTGTAGCTCGCACGAAGCTATGCGCGAGGGGGGGACTCGGGAGAATTACTTTTCTTTCCCCCGTACGGGGCCGTGATATTTATTTTCTTGGATAGCTAGTCGACCGCCGACGTTTTATTAGACGGTAATTTCGCGATGTCACACACCGCTAACCGGTATAACTGGTCGAAAACGCAGTTCAGATACCGTCCGAACACGTCCGCGGTGAAATCATTCCTGTACAACGTCCAAACACGTGACTTTCAAACATTATAAAACAGAACACGTCGTTAATTACGCATCTACGTACTGTACGGGGCTCGGCTGCGAGTTACGTTCCGACCGCGGTGAAATCGTTTCACTAGTTACGACGAAGAAAAACCCATTTGAATTGCATTGCACTCCGTACCGGTCATTAATAACGGGAGTCGTTGTTCCGGTCGACCGTCCGTCCTTCCCGACGACCGTTGTTGTTTAACCCGACCTAACCGCTCACGACCAATACCGCGCAAAGGCGCAACGGACCAAACCGACCGTCTCTGGCGCGTAAAACCGAAAATGACGAACCGGCCTTGTCGACGCATAAAAACGTAGACGACTTTCATCGATTGCAACGATCAATTATTATTCGTCGAGAACGGGCCCCGCCGTCGTCGACGCTGTGTACGCTGTACTCGTTTTCTGACAAATGAATCACGGAAACGACCGTCAACAGTGGCGTGCCCAGGAATTTTTAATGGGGGGGGGGATGTTATAAGCAAATAGTAATAATACATTTTAATGAATTGTCATGGTAATACCAAAAGCTCAAATGTTTATGTTTCAAGCTGTCCATAATCGTTTCTAGCTCATAATTGTGTACATTTGTATAGATTGTTCTATAATCAAAATAACACACTAATACCAAGTTGTTCAATTAACATAACACCATTAAATTGGAAAAAATGTATTACATGTTTAAAAATAAAATCAAAATACATGGAAAGTAGATTGCTTATTCCAAACGGAATTTCAACCGCCTAGCTTTTGTACTTTTTTACCATTAACCAATACAAAGTATTAAATAATGACTCTAAAACAGCTCTTATAACTAATAAGTTGTTTTCTGTAGATCAGCGAAATAGACAATGGAGGGGGAGGGGGTATAACTCCTTACCTCCCCCCCCCATGAGCACGCCACTGACCGTGAACGACGTCAAATCAAAAATAACGACAGACAGTACTCGTTCGGTCCGCGGCATGAACTCAAAACGGAATCACGCGACGCCGTGTCCACCGTAACTACCGTTTAGTGTCGATGGCAATCGTTCGTTTACGTGACCAAATATATGTACGTCGTCGTTAATCTACGCGGAGAGCAAACGTGACAAACCGCTGGCCACTGAACCGATGTTAAACTCGTATGTAACGAAACAAGTACGGAATTCTTCGACGATTCCGATTGTATGAAAATCGTTTTGTTGTTCGGACGACGCGACCTGTCGCGTTACTGAGTGCACGAAAACGCACGTCGGTCGATCGGATTTTCAATGACGTCCGAACGGAACACAAAAATAAGAAAATCGAAAAAATATTTCACGGTGCGACGATATTCGTCGGTCGCAAGCCTGACTAAGAGCCGCGGTTTCGTTTTCGTCCCTTCACTCGGAAAGCGCGGAGTCGGCCCGAAACTCGAAACGCGACGAGCACTCAGGGATTTCCGTTGTTCGTCTCGTCGACAGCCTATCGACTGTCGTTCCGATTCTTTTGTTCGCGCGCGACGTGCACGCAATAGCTCGACGAACACCGGAAACTCCGGCGCCGTCCGCGGGCTGTTCACGACCGGTCTCGTCTGTAGCCGTAGCGATATAAAATATGAATTATGATTGTCGAATCGAATCCGGGACGCGACGAACGCGCTAGACGAATACAATCGGTGTACCAAATAATCGACCTCCCCCACGCCGGTCCGCGGGAGTTTCCCGTATCTACGGGAAATATCCCGTATCTATTTCAAAGTCGTTGGCCGACGGTCGTGCGTTTATTTTCGTCTAGTCGGACTGTACCAAGGACAGTCATTGCGACGGCTTGATGGGTGGGTGGGAGACGAAGTCACCGGTCGCTACCGTCCACGCGTAGAAAATTTTGTAGCTATTTGTTTGTTTCGAAGTGGCAAGTGGCGATTCCGGTTTGTTTCATAATAGGCGATACGATCAGAAGACGCCGACGGGTATGGTTCGTAATACCCGGTTTCGTCATAACCGCGAGATAGCCGTTCGTTAATCGTGTCACGAGACCGAACGATGTTCTCCCACCCCACGCGATCGTACACGGAGAGAGACGGACCGCGTCCGGTGACCTATTGTTTGCGATGCTTTCGACGGCGTTCTGTTTTTGTTTTTGTTTTGTCTTCAATAAACTAATTGGACGTCGCGATACAATATAAATAATATGTATATAATGTTTCCGTCGCGATCACACCGAAACACCGGTTCGTTTGTTTGTTCTCGTCGTCGTCGTCGTCGTCGTTACGATTCCGCCGGGGACATTATAAATAGACGGTATACGACCGGACGTAAAAAAAAAAAAAAACGCGTGTCTCCGCGAGACGTTAGTTAGCGTGACAAGAAAACGCAGATAAAAAAAATAAATAAAACGAATACGCGTAATAACGAGCCTGTTCAATCATTACGTACGTACCGCGCGTGGAAGGTCGTACGCGATCGTTTGACACGTTTCGGCAGCGTTCCAAGTGTGATAGCGTACAGGTTAGGTTAGGTTAGGACACCGCGGGTTCGTTTCACGCCGACGGTCGGATATCAACCGAATCGGACGTCCCCACCGGAACCACGCCGACGGTTTCGCGCGATCTCGGTTCACGTACACGTTTCGCGGGGTCCGCGCTTCCGAACGACCGTCGCGAGACGGCGGACGAATTTCCGGAAAACAGATCGTGTCGATTTATTTCGTCGGAGAAATGTACCGTCCAAAAGGATTCGGCCCGTCCCGTCGAACGCGTTGCCGGCAGTGACGCGACCCCGTGGGGGGGTGGGAACCACGGGTCCGGACCCAACACCCCCCCACATTGAGTATTTCCGAAGTGGAAAATCGCGTAAGACAATTTTAATTGTTGGCGACCGTCGTTCGCGATCGATTTTGCGGGTTCTCTTTGTTCCGCGGTTTTCAATATCGAAAAAGTATGTATCGTTTTTCGACCGCACCGCGTCGCTGCGAACAAATCGCGAAAGGCGGGACATCATCTGCCGACGTTCGACGAAAGCTAACGGAGTGTCGAGACGAGACCGTCGTGCCGTCGGGACCAATATCACTCAAACGAATCACGAATTCGAATAAACGCTTTTTTTTTCCCGCAACCGAAGCAGAAGCAAATGCGCGTTCAAATTGTTCCGGAAACGACGTCTTCCCCCCGGTGACGTTGTACGTTACGGGCACGACGCCTATTGTCGTAAGTCCCCGAGCGTTTCTAGTTTCCCGTCCGCCGCGTGCATTACGTGACGAACGCGCGGTCTGTTATCGCCGCCGCCTGTCGTAAGGTCAGCGCGATTGATTGTAATAATGATGCCGCGGCGTTGTCGGGCAAACGGATTCGTTGAAATGTCAAATCCCGGTCCCGAATACGAACCTAACCTATAATACGTTGCCCAAACGCATTACCGGAAATTACCATTCGCGATCGGCTGTGTAAAACGTTTAACATTTAATCGCGCGTCGTCGGCGGCGGGGTGAGGGAGAAACAAACGTTTCTTTGGATGCGCTTTGAAATAGTCATAATAATAACTATCCATGCGACGGGTGTGAACAATTCGCCGCAAACCGTCAACTCGCGTCTACAAATGTTGGACCGAATTCGTTTATTAGTTGTGCCGTATCAGAAATATCCTTTGGGGGGAGGGGGTCCAAAATTAAATTTAAAAGATCGTATAAATAATAAAATGTAAAATTTGACAAAAAAATTATCCAAAACGACGTTTCCGAGTCGCCAAACGATATATATACGCGTGTAATACAAGAAAATGACAATATGTGATAACGATTTGTTATCTGTTGGCCAAAACAAAATTATCGTATTACCAAAATGAATAAATGAAACTTTTACTGTAAAATAGAATTAGACAATAATTAAAATTACCTTACACGATTTTCCACTTTGGAAATACTCAAGGGGGGGGAGGCCTTTGGTTACGCCACCGGCGATACCGTATGTGTACCCCGGACGGATTCTCGTACAAGCGAAACAAGTGCTTTAAAAACAAGGTTTTTAAAATACGATTGGCGCCGACAATTATTTTAGGGATTACATTGACGATACGAGTAGGGTGGCCGGACAAATATGTATTCTTCTATATTAAAAAATTGTATTCCGTGATAAAAACGAAAAAAACCTTATGACGTGTATTAAGTTTGATATGTCGTTATGGGGAATCGATCAGTTGTTGACAATATTGTCAGATACGATTGTAAAATACAGTGCGGACTAAAAAGCGAATAAAAACGCGGAAAACTATAACGATTGATAATGTCGGTATTTTTTTATTATTATAAGGAGAAAAGAAACGTGTTATATTAAAACACGGGATGGTTTAGCGTCCCGGAAGCATTTGACGGGACAACGGGACGGACTTTTGAGATACGGTGCTCTCCCGGATAACGCGGGACACGAGTGACGATTTACAATAAACGATAACGCGGTCGCGAGACGTCAAAACGAAACGGAACGAGAAACGACGGTTCGAACACAGCCCGGAACCGTTCGGCAAACGTGACCCGGTAACGCTTTGGAAGCGCCGCGGAGACGTATGATATCCAATGGCCCGTCGTCGTCAGGGACAGGACAGGAAAGCTATGAACAGAGAATTGCCTTTTCGGCGTTGGAACTGATTCGAGCTGCAAAGTGGCCTTGACCGTTGCCGTTTCTTTCCCCGACCGATTCGCGCGGACGATTCGTCGTGTACAATCCGCCGTTCATTCGGTTTCCACCGTAATTTTCCTTTTCTCTTCGTGTTGATCGCGTGCGCGAAAGCAACTAGGTTCACGCGTGTGTCTGTTCGTGGAGTTTACGGGTAAAAAAAAAAAACCACGATAAATAAATATTTCAATTACGACCCGGCCAATGTTTCTTCTGACTTCCCTCTTCTCCGTTCGTCCACAAAACAATGGGAAGTCCTCGACCACGACGTGTAATTGCCGTAAATGTCGAAAAAAAAACGAAAAAACTACGGTTTGTCGGGACCGAATCCAGTTTATTCACGTGCACGCAACAGGTTAGGCCCGTGTGATAAACAAGCGATGACGTTCGCGAGACGGCGACGGGACGGGATAAAAAACAAAAGTTCAAAAATAGACCGGACGGTTCCCGTGCCAGCCGGAGAAAAAGAAAGCAAAAAAAAAAAACAAAAAAACACCGACACACATTTATACGCGCGCGTCGTATTTTTACGGCGTTTTCCGTACGTTTGTCAGACGCGACTTGTCGCCGCCAAGTCCGTCCGGCGAAACGCACGCGACTTCAGACGACACGTCTTCTGTCGGGTGGAAGGGGGGTGGGGCAGGATTGTATTCGTTTGCCGAAGTCTCGCCGCGACTTGTGTCGTCCAAGTGGACGGCGTCCCTCCGCTCGTCACGGTCTACGCTTTTCATCCGAAATAATACGTACCGTTCCATAATTACTACGCGCAAAGAACACCGATGAAAATTGTACATTTTTTCTTTTTTATTTTACAATTCGTTTTACGAGATCACGACGATGTTTAATTTTTTTTTTATTTACCGATATGAAACGAGTATTTTCATATCGATCGGACGACTGAATTGAAAAAGAAAACGTCGTTTCATGTAATCCGTTGTCGACAAGAAAATGTAAATACGAACACAATAGTTCTGGTGATTTATATAGACTTGCTCGATAATAGATTAAAACGTTATGAATAACTCTGATAATGTATTTTTCATTTTTTTAGTACGTTTATAAACGCATTTTGTTACTTCTATTGGTGAATCAGTGATTTATTGACGACGACGTCACGAACGTCTAGTGTACCGTGGCACAACACGATTAATTATTTGCCATTTACCGACATTTACCGAAGCTACAGTATTAGTGAACGCGTGTTTGCTTATTTAACTTGACCGACCTGGAACCGAGCTGGAGTACGCAAATGATATTGCTGACTTCCGAACAAAAACGTAGGCCACTCATCCCTCCGCAGCCACTTGGACCGCCGAGGGTGCTCTCACGTACGCCAGTCGCGTTCGGTCACGGAAACACGGTAATCGAACGCGTGATCGAACCTGACCCGACGCAACATACGCCCCGGAGTATGCGGTTTTTTTTTTCTTTTCCTTTTACGCGCGAACAAAATAATATGCGAACGGTTCGAGTTTCCCCGGAAGTTCGCGTATCGACGACGTGATATGGATACATTGAGCGGTCTCGTTAAGAACGGAATAGAAAGAAAATCCGAAAAAAAAAAAGAAAAAAAAACAAAACAAACAAAAAACGTGCGAAGAATACAAAGTTAAAGCACAGAGCGATCGTGTTGTTATACGTATTTATGTTTTGGAATTGGTCGAACGCGCGCGCGGTCGTTGTGTAACCACTCCGGACGAAAATAACCGGTCGATAACCCGAAACCTCGTGCAGTGAATCGTCGGACCGCGACCAGAACCGGAACCCGGTCTGTCGAATGTCGCGAAACTCAGAAAAGTTATTCGCCATTTATACGGTTCGCCGAAAATGTCCCCGACATTCTGTTCTACTCGACCGTAAACCGTAAGCCTCCGAGTAGAAAACGAATAGAGAGAAAACAAACGGAAATCCAGCCGTTGCCAAAAAGACAGTTGGGCGCGCGAGAAAGGCCGTCGACGGTTACGTTTCCTGACAGTCGTTCTGTAGCGGAGTCGCTTCCGCAAATACGCCGGGCCGAAAACCACAGCAGACCCCGTCGGACCGTACGGGCTGTAAAACACCGTTTGGACGATTCGTGGCGTTATCGTTTTCGAATTGGCGGGTTTTCCGCGACAACGACTCGCACGGAGGAACGTGACGCGAAATCGTAAATAACGTCGACAGTGTGATACATGATATCTGTTCGTGTGACGTAACGTCGTAACCAAACGAACGGCACACGCAACAAATCTTTTTATGATGCGCTTATCGTCGCGTTTCGTCGGATACTTTTATCGCTGACGGACTTCAAGGTAACGTGACTAACGAAACGTACGCCGACACGCCATCGCACCCGGGGACATTCACGTGAGAGGGTATCATCGCGCTTCGATTTCGTAAAATATGCGTTTCGCACGTCGATTTCCGGAGGAAATCCGCGGAGTTTCGCGATTTCGTCGACAGGCGTCCCCAGACGTGATTGGGGGGAATTTCTTTTCGAATGTCCACGTTTCGACCCAACGGAACGTGTTACTTCGCTACGAAAACGACGTGAAATCGATCGGCGTTGTCACACCAGTCGGGCGAAAGTACACGTTGTCGCGTTTCGCCCGTAACACACTCTTTTTCGGCGATGACGTCGTTTCAGTTCGACGAAATTTAAATAATAATAGAAATTCATTGCTTTTTCAGCTATCAACAACGACTAGTAAATGTTCCCTGAGATTTAAGTTCAGAAGTCTCATCTCATCTCATCTTATCTCAAACATGTTATAAATGTTTTGTGAACAGCGCTGCCGAGTAGCTTGTTCGAGTTTAGTTCTTTTTCTCTCTCCCGTCGTAACTGCACCACCTTTCATTTTTATTTTTAGTTTTTACGTTTTTTACGCACGGAAAAAAAACGAAACAAAAACGGCCTAAACAATAATCGTGGAAATCACCACGGATGTATATATTGAATTAAGGTTGATAATTTACACGCTGCCTTTAATAATATAACCATGACCGTGTTAATTGAAAAAAACACATAACCACTATTCAAGACCTTGTAATCGTGGTTTTAATCATACTTTTGATAAAGTTTAACTGATATCGTTTTATCTTACATCCACCGTTTGCCATGAGGTTTGTTATTACTAGGATTGCGATTTATATGTAATTAAACGGTCGAAATATGTAGTAAAAAATGAAAAATATCTATACATGTTGAATTAAAATGCAATTTTTTTTATACTTGAACGAAATGCGTTAATTTTTATATCTACTTATATCCGTTATTTTTCAACTTAACCAGCATTTTTTTTGCGATTCTCGCATTAAAACCAATACATGTATCATAATTTTCACTTTTTACGTTCAAAAATTACTCCATTGTCCTCCTCCGATAAGGAGGGGCTCAACCCCGAAGGGATTTTCGCGTAAGTGATTATTATGTATTCTTTTCTAAACTCCGCGTTATCGGTAAATAAATGCTAATGAAACACCGCGTCGTGATTGTCTCGCCTCTTCCACTACAGCTTCTAAAGCGCGGCCTCTTATCTCTCAACGCAAATGAGAACAAACGTAAAACCGTTCCGTTGTATTATGATACTACTAAGCCACTAATTTTGACGATGTAAACTGACAAATTATCTTAATTTTTTGTATTATCAATGAAATGTAATATGAATGAGGAAATTTTACAAATAATGTAAACATTTGTAAAGTAAAATATGTCGAATCAATATGAAACGAATCTATCATTTGGACATAATTAATTCATCGTGTTTTAGTAGAAATATGTATTTACATATAAATCCCAGTTATTGCCTCGCGTCACGTATAACTGTAGAACATTGATTAAATACTACGATTGTATTTATTCAACAGGTAGGATTTGGATGACTCGTACCTGTTTAGTATTTACAACATGAGAGTCAATCGTATCGGCGGCCCATCGAAACCGGCTCGCCGATAATAACCCTCCCCCTCACCGCCGAATGACGCCGCTGTCAATCCGCGACCGTTATCGAAAGGAAACGACGTATCTTTTACGATATTTTTCACGTCGCGGTCGACACCCAGAAATCGAACAACACACGGTTTCTTGCCGAACAGTAGAACGGCACGCGTATACTCTCACGAGTCGTTCGCGTCCTATTTGCACGGGGTGTATTTTGATAAACTTTTTAAAAGTATTATTTTTATTATAATTATCCACGTAAGTTCTAAACGATATTAGTTTGAAATTTTGAACATTGTAATGATCTGTCACTGCAAAAATCGTTGTTCTTGACAAACGCGATTTCGAAATCATGATACAAAAGTAATGGTGATTTGATCGAAGACAGGTAAAAGTGATGTACGGTACACTTCACCCCCTCAACCCCTCCCACCATCACCTTAATTTGGCGGTAAAAACAATAATTTGATCATTCGATCATCAGTAATACCACGAGCACGTACATTTTATGAGATTTATTTGTTTTTTTTCGTTTTTTGTTTTTTTCAGTGTTCTCACAACCGACATCAAAACATAATAACAAATACACTAGGTAAATATTTGGTTTGTAATGAATTCACATTATACGCGACAAACAAATTAAAAACACTCGGCGTGTACGTTATTTCTTATGACACACATCTTCTTCTTCTTCCTCGGCTTACCTCACCCATTGAGGGCCAACGGTGCCTGTCACACGCCCCTCCGTCGTTCACCGTCTTCTGCAGTCGCGTAACCAACGTATTCATGTGATCATTTAGTATATTTTATACGTTCGAAAAACGTGCCACGGATCAGTGCTCTAAATTCTTATCGGTTCGTTTGACAGTGACTTGTCAAAATGAATGTTGTTAAATTAAAATATTCGAATACAAACAATTATTATAAAAACGAAAATAAATTATTATTGTTAACAGTTGAGTAGTTTTCTTCAATTCTTTTAATTCTAGTTCCCCCCACCTCCACCGCCACCTACATTTCTAAATCCTGGCTACGCCGCTGGACTTCTGCATTTCCCGCCCGCGTCGTGTCGTCTATGGTTCGTAAACCCTTTAGTACTGTGTCCAGCCATGATTGTCGTCTTTTATTTTACTTCCTTCTGGTCACCGAACGTGCCCCGGGCCATCGTGTCCGTAATACATTATGAGTATTATGCCGCACCCCCCCCCCTCCCTCACGGACTAACTTGTCCGTCGCGTTCACGTTCGTCCGATTCGTGCGCGCCGAACACATTCGGCCGTGACGACCGACGACATGGGAAAAATCGTCTACGAACCGTTTTTTTTCGAAATTTCACCACGAGACGGTTTCCGACGCGATTAAATTGCCCGCGGCCGTTGCCGGTGTCGTTGAGTTTTCGTCCTCGTTTCGGCCGACGTCCCGGCAACACGATTCCGACCGAATATAATTTTCCCCGAAGCCTAAAACCTGAAACGGCGACGAAGGACATTCCGCAAAGACGTGCGCGCAACGCGAGCGTACGGATCGCCGCCGCCGCAGCCGGCGAACGATAAAAATAACAATCGCGCGGTGAAGTTATTTTCGGTGTCCGCACGCAGACTCGGCGCGCCGTCGACGAACGTGAAATGTACCCGCCCCGGCTGCGGCGATGATTTTCGCGGTCCGTTCGCATCCGTTCGACCGGCTGTTCAGGCCGTGTACGTTTCTACAGCACCCCTCTCACCCCCCCTGGAAAATCTGTTTTCCGGCCAAACGAGTGGCGTAAAAATTTCAAGTATGGGCTTACGAATTCATACTGATTACGTACTAATTATCTGTAAAAAAAAAAAATTGAGAAAAATCGATGGGGGGAAACGTACGTGTTCGGGCCTGCCGGCGACGTTTCGCGTCTTCACGTCCGTCCCCCAGACGTATGTACGCGCGGTTTTTTTTTCCACACGCGCCGAACACCAGGTTCGGAAGACTCGTAGTAGTCTTGTACCTGGTAACCTAAGACGTTCGTCGTCTTCCACGTTTAACATTGAAACTCGTGACGTCAAGCCGTCGCTTGTTCGCGTACGATCGAACGTTAGTTTAACACTCACCCACCCGGGCATCCGCGGTCTCAAATCGATTTACGTTCCGCTTCGTTTCCGTTTCGTCGATGTCCCGCTGCCTCCGTCTCTCCTCGTCCGGAAAACGCCCGGAAGCTCAACGCGGATAACGTCTTGGCTAATACGATAACGACCACACGTGGTGATTCGCGGTGCCTCTGTCGGGATGGCGGGGGGCCTAGAATAATATGAAAACCCGATTTAGACAATAAAGATTAATTTTTAATTTTTATTACAAAAATGTACCGATAACAGAATATATATTTTTTTCATGTTGAAGACCATAAAACAAACAAAAAAATTGATTATGAAAAATCTAATCGACGTTTATCTGTCGCCAATAATTACAATTACCTTACACGATTTTCCATTTTAGAAATATTCATGAGGGGGACTGGACCCGAGACCACCCCCTTGGTAGCTCCACTGCCGCCTGTAGCACTCGTAATGCGCGCCAAAGTATTCGGGAAACAAAAAAAAAAAAATATATACAAAAAACCAACAAAAATACGCGCGTGATTCGCTACACGACCGTCCGAAACGCGCTTCCGAATTATTCGTCGGCCGTCCGGGATTTTATTTCCCCGTGATAAATCGAAGTTGGTTCTCGTCTCACGTATTCCGTCGATAGTCTGCTAGACCGAATGTCGTTTGTAAAACCCGCGCGCCCACGTCGTCCTAAAATAATCCGATGTAATCGAAAAAACTGAAGCCTCGTGGGAGCAATCGCGTTTTCAATACGATTGTTTTTATCATACGACACTGAAAACCTGTTGTTATAAAACAAAAAAGAAATACGCGTATAAGCAGGCAATCGATCATTGTACACAATCAAAAAGAAAAAAAACACTATCAAACATATTATTATTAAAATAAAAATATATATATTAAAATAAATAAATAAATATCTATATGTACACTTAAATATACAAAAATGAGTATTACGTTGATTAAAAAAAAAAAATATATAAAAGTTGTTGTATATGTGTTTATTACTACCGGTTTCGACAAAATGTCGTCATCAGGTTTAATACGAATAAAATGCAACTGAAGAATAAATTAGAAGTAAAGTTAATAAGAAAAAATTGCATAGAAAAATAAGACAAAAATTACATAGAGAATATTATGAATATAACAATAAAAAGACGTGGAGTTAGAAGAAAAAAAAATTATATAATAAAAATATATAAAAAACAAAGAAATTGTGTATATAATGAAAGCAACTATGGTGTGATGTTAATATTATCTAATATATATTGATATAGAAGGTTATTTTCAAAATCTATTTGTATATTTAAGATTATTTTTAATTTATTGTGTTTAATTTCATTATACATATGTAATTCTTCCAAAACGGTGATGATATAAATATTATGTTGTATATTTAAAATTTCTAAGTCATTATCTATATTAAAAGTAATAAGATGATTATTTTCTGAAACATGTTTTGCAAAATTTGAATTTGGATTAGTTTTTGTTTAATCTTATTTCAGAGATGTGTTTTTTATATCTTGTATTAAAATTTCTATTCGTTTTACCAACATAAAACGTATTAAGAAGACGTATATAAGATCTAAAAAATTAATCTTATTGTGTAATTGTGTTTCTAGGGTTAATTGAACATGTTCATTAATTTAATTTAATTTATAAACCTGTTCTCAATAGTGATTTTAATCCAAATGAAAATCGTGAAATTATTTGACGCGTTCCGATCAAAATTCACAAAAACATTAAACACTGCTGTCCGACAATGTTTTCAGATATATCCGTCTACTCCATCTACTCCATCTAACTATATCAGGGAGTACAGTTATAACACTCGACCAGTAACTACGCTCTGAGGACGGACTCTGAAACGAGTCCGAAACGTCAGCCCAAAACTACACACAAAGATATATCTGAAAACATTGTCAGACAATTAACAATTCATGAAAGTTTCAACACGTTCACTAAACGCTGCTACGAGATCGTTGGCCAACTCTCTCGGCAGTCCATAAATCGTACGTAATCCGGCCTAACGTTATCGCGGCTATTCGTGTTTAACGACGATTTCGCTGTACCTTTGGCGCGGCTCAATTTGGGGAGCGTTTGACGTCGGACAAAAATGAAACGACTTCAGAGTTAGTCGCTTGCGTTGGATATCGATGTCGGACGTTTGGACGGGCCACGCGTCATGTCAACGATGATTTCACAAGGGGACTAGTTTCGAAAAGGAAAGGGTCTCCTGTCAGGAGTACGTCGAGAACGGGACGAGCGCTCTGTCGCGCGAACAATTGGGGACGCATTTGAAGTGGAACGAACGTCGACCGATCGAACACAGAAAGACGGTAAGTAGCCGACGACGGATACGCACACACACACATATATATGTATACTTCGACGGAGGAGAAACGACGGCGGATAGGCGCGTCGCCAGAAGGAAATGCGATTCGGGCAGGGGACGGGTGGACGTGGACACCGGGAGAAAAGCGACCCAGGAGGCACGCGGTGAACGGAAGAAGGACATGGGTCGACCGGGACCGGGACCGGGACCGGGGGGGAACGCGACAATAGTCTGACACTGTGACACGCAACACACAATAACGCGAACGTCAGTAACAGTGTTTCGCGAATCGTTCGATTTGTGCACGTCGCCATTGTGTTTTGATTCTCGTAGAAATGCCGTTCCGTTGATATTCGTTCGGAGGATAATTCGACTTTGTAAGCGCGTCGTGAATAAATCGCCGAGTCGTGATAATATATACACACACATATATATATATATAATCGATATGTCGACGAACAGAATAAAAAATCGCAAAAAAAAGACAAAACGGTATTAGAACGATGGCCTTTGACGACGTAAATATTTGAATAAAAATTAAGGCTCGTTTCACGATTTCCGTACGGCCGTAAGTCAAAAAAGTATGAGACACGACGTGTAGGAGCTGAGTCGACTTCTCTCCCCTCCCCACCCATCCTGCCACGTGTGCTTGTGGTCCATTCGTTGCCGAAAACGCGAAACCCCCGGGCTACGGTGTCACGCCGAGCTAGCCGCGCGAAAACGATTATTCGTTACGTACGAGAGAGCACGTGCGCGAACTCGACTCGTACGCCGCGGCGGAATATTAACTGTTCGACGGGGACGGCTTATAATTTCTCGGACGTTTCACACGGAACGGATTATTTCGTGTGAACGATTGTCATGATAGTAATGATTATTCGTCGTAGAAAATACGGATCCGCGGTGTTTTCGTAGACGACGACGCGAAACGCGCGGATCCGTTGCCCGGCCGGAGGGTTGGTTTCGGCGACCGACATCGGCGGCGGCGGCGGCGGCGGCGGTCAAACACGAGCGCGGTGGTATAGAGGCAGTCGTGCGACCCGGCGACGGGCGAAGTGAAGGCTGCGTGCGCGCGCGTGTCTGCCTCTAAATTTAGAGGCTACGCGGCCGGCGCCGCTAAATAATATTATCGTCGCCGTGGCCGCGAGCCCGTCCGCGCCGTTTAAAAATAGCGTTCCGGTCTCGGCCCGGAGCTTAACGGACGGGACAGACGTCGAGAAAACGGGAGTGGGAACAAAAACTGAAAACGAAAAGAAAAAAAACACAAACAAACGGATAATCGATCGTCGTTCCGTTATCGGCGTATCGGCGTAACGTGCGTTTGGCCAAATGTTTCCCTACCGAGGAGAGATAGGGGAAAACGCTCGCGGACCGCCCGGCGAAATCAACACCGACAATAGATAACGATTTCACAGTCAATGAGATGAACGTACGTGATTCGCACGACTGGTAAAAAACGAACGAAAAACGTGTGCTTTCGTATCTACGTTGGACAGGTGTAAAACTTCTTAAAGCAGCCGTAAGGCAGACCGGGGCAGGTTCATTATGACTAATGACAAATAGAACACACGTGGCTCAGTGAAAAGCCGCACACCGAACGGGTCATAGTGAAAACAAAACTTTTTTGCCCTCTCGTCACCTCCGGTCATGACTGAATCGTGTTTTATCGAAATAGAACGTACGCTATTCGATCGGTCGAGACCAAACATCAGTTGTTGATGGCTGACCCGAGACTGACGAGTCCGAACTATTTTAATACCGGCGAGGCGCTCGTCGCGCTACTAGTTTTTATGCGTTTATCGTTGGTTATGTCATGCACATCGTTGTACGTTTTAATACTCGTTGTGAATTCGGTATCGGCTTCTTGAATTTCTTCGGAAATCACGTTCAATATTTAATCGAATGTTTCGGAATTCACGCGCGTAAAATGTATTTGATTTTGGCTCGTCGTTACGAAGTTCACACGGGAAAAACTTTTGATTAGATTTTTTTTTTTTTTGTAAGTTTTCGATTTGTGGGACGTACCCACATTCTTTTTAGTTTTTCATTTTTTTTTTTTTCAATAATCGACAACAAAGTTCACAAAATTGGGACGATAACGTCTAACCAAACCTGTTGTCCAAACACGATTTGACTTTTCTTGCTTTTTTTGGTGTTATGTATTTTTGATGAATTTGACGTATTTTTGTATGAATTGTATTATGACGATTAAGTCAGCACTTTTGGCGTGCGGCCGGCCTAAATCTGATTCCACTCGTAATCGATTTCCACATTGTTATTCTCGGCATACACGCGAGTAGAAAATCAAGTGTTGAATGAAGCCTTCGTGGTCTTATCGCTGCTCTTGTCTCCCGTTCGACCAAAGTGGACGAAGAAGATTCTTTAAAAGTCCTTTTCGAATTTGAACGGAACAAAATTCCAATGAAACCGGAACGACAATCTAACGGTGTGTTCTCCAGCGTGATACGAACGTGATCGATATCAACTGTTTTGATGTTTACTGACGAGTTTACAGAGTCAGGTACACTTGCCGACCACAATTTTCAGAAACGCTGGTCCAGGACGTCCGTGCGTACACAAAGCACGCGCCGCACCGACGCGAATTCAGAACGAATCGTGATAATGTCACGGTCGTCCGAAACGGAGGCTTAAATCCGACTCGTAGTGGGGGGGTGGTAGGGGGGGATGGTAACAATAAAAAAATCCCGTTCTATATTTCGTCTACACGGCGTCTCACGTAAATACTGTACCCGCTAGACGAACACGATGAATATACATGTATTTTTCGGAAAAATCCTCGACGGGCGCACGACGTTATACGAACGGATAATTCGTCGTTTAATTTATATCTCTCGATATTAGTTTGTACGGACGTCGAACCGAGGCGAACGTAATTCGCAGCCGATGCTCTTTGTTATGAGTTCACAGAACGTTTCGATTTTCAATACTAAACGTGTGCCCGTGTTTGGGCTAACCGACTTATAAATCGAACGAGTCGTTTGGAACTGGTTTTTCGGTTCGCGTTCGGTCTGACCCCGAAAATCTGGCTAAAACGGTATAATCGAAATTCATCGCTTTTTTTTTGGGGGGGGGGAGGGATATTTCCATGGCGAATGTCGGTAATACGGTCGAACGGAGTCGTTGTTGTTTTCGCATATATTTCATACCGTTTTTGTTTTCACGCGCAAACCCATGTTAGGCTATTGGCAGACGATAAATACGGCTTTCGAACAAAACACACGAAGAAAGTTTAAAAAAACATTTAAAAAAAACCGCCCGTCGACGTTCGCTTTCGCACGTACGCGCGTCAATCGTGTTCGTTAATTGATCCCGTCCGATAATCACAGTCGCGGTACGTAAAAAAGCGAACGTGGACGCGATCGAACGTTACGAGTGTTTTAGGAGACGGAACGACTGACCGTAACGGTCGAGCGAGAGAGGCCACGGAGGGGCGTGCGCACGTAAAAAAACAACGATCGCGTTCCATTAGGTTTTAATAACGTTTTTACGCCGTCGCGAGCAATCCGTCACGATCACGATCGAGCGTACCGATTACGACGCGATTTCGCGACCCTATCCGTCAGCAGTTGTTTTTCTAAACATACGTACGTTTTCGGACTGGACATAACTCTATTACCGTCGTGACCGCGTACTTACGTTACGGTACACTCACACCCACGCCCACGTCCCGAAACGGACGCTGAACTAGTTGTTGGTGTCTGTTGCGCGTTTATTACATTCATCGACAGCCAGGCGTTATGCCGCGACCATTTTTGTACACGATCGTATTTTAAGAGGATACGAAAGAGAGTTGCTATTGTGTTATACGAATCATTAACATTTGATTATTAAATAATTACGTTGGAAGTTACATCGACATATTTGTAATTGTGGACGTCTTCGCGCGGAAGGCGAACGTCGAGAATTCGAGCAGTTCGTCATCAACAAAAGTACGAACGATTTCCTATCACATCGTCAGACACCGATGGTGGACACGAGCGTACACGCAAACGTGGGACAAGTAAACAAGATTTATTAGAAATAGCTCAACAACGTTCCGACCAATTTGACGACAAGAAACCGTACGACCGTCGACCCTGCGTTCAGTCGTCACATTGACCATGAGACATTTTACGTTTCGTACATTTGCTGATTCTACTGATTCTACTGATCAATTTGTAGAAATCTCGAATTGTATTGTACTTTTTTACCGTCAAGAACGGAAAAAGAAGATCGTTCGTCGTCATTGCGTTTGTTTATTATTTAAGCCGTTAGCAGTTAGACGCCTCCAAAAAAATATATATGATTCGTTGTTTTCCCGTGCAGCTTAGAAAATATCAAAGAGTTTACTTTTTATTTTATTTTTTTTTTTTTGTGCATGGTATCTCGTTTCGCCCGAAGGTTTTTTAAAAATTAATTTCGATTTTCAACGACGAAATAACTCGATTTCCTGATAGCGTCTGATAATACGACCACGGAAAATGGAAAACGTTTTCGTTAACTGATCGTTTTCTCGTCCGTGTTTTGATCATTCATTTATTTACCGTGTTCCATTAGCTTAAAACGATCAAATTTAATGTGTAAGCGTCGTTTTAAACGATTTGACACGTTTGGCAGTCTAAACGCAAATTGGTTTCAAATATCATTTGCTACATTGCGAAGAGCACATAGTATACAAACGCCTTTTAAAATCCCATTCAACTTTTTAAGACGTGCGTTTAGAACAACAACGAATACCGAAATATCGCGCAATTACTACACACGTACTTTCTACGTTCTGTAAAAACGATTTGTGCCGTTTCATTTGTTTTAATTATGGCGGCGTGCGTAAATTTAGGCGTGAAACGCCATAAGTCATCTATAAATGTATTTTTTCGCGCCGCGTTTTCATGTCGAAATGTATACTCCACAAAAACCATACACACTTTATTCTGATGAGTCGTAGATAAAAAAAAAAAAAATTATCCCGAACGAATAATTAACGTACCATTTCACGCACACTCGTTACGAAACGTAAAAAAGAAAATTCGTAAAATAAAAGTCGCGTGCATACGGTTTCGTTAAATATTCAACGATGTAAAAATAACGACAACGAGGCTTTTTGATTATTCGGTTTGGGCCATAGGCGGTGTTCGCGAGGGACTCGACGAACAATACGCGAGGGGGCGAGCGAAAGTATCGTTTTACTCCATCTCGAAACTGAAGTGTTTGTTTGAATATCATGACGATTAACTGTTGTTTATTCGAACGTCGCCTTTCACTAAAACGGTACCTGAAAGCCAGCATTTAAAACGTAATGCCCGGCAACGTGTGCACGATAATCGAGAATTGCATGTTGTCATTGTACGCCGTTCAAAAGATACCCTAGCATCGATTATTCCCGTTCAAATGACAAATAAAGAACTGGATCGACTGGGTCGTACGATAGTCCCCCGGAGAGTCTCCAAACGTTTTCGTACCGTTTTCTAGAACGGAAACCGTTTGTCTTCGGTGTCATGAAATTTCGTTATAAAAAATGAAAAAAACGTAAATCAAATTAGTTGAAACATTTTTATTTCCCGACGGTATTAAAAAATTCTTTTTATACCACAGTGTTTATAGTGTCTGAAATTCGTCGCGACCGTTATTGTACGGTAATCGTCGAAAAGAGTCAACGTCGACCGTAGAAAAGAATTTTCTTTCCGGGGAAATTTTTTTAAAAAAAAAAAACGATACAGAAACGAGAAACTCGGCCCGGAGCTTGATGGCAATCGGGAAATAGGAAGAAGACCGGCAGAGACGGCGGTTACTAGGCGTCGTTCGCCCGGCGCAAGGTTAAAAAGAGTCAACGTCCGATTTTCTTTCCGGGCGAAATTTTTTGTTTTAAAAAACGATGCAGAAACGAAAAATTCGACCCGGAGCTTGGTGGCAATCGGGAAGTATGGAGAAAGACCGGGACAGGCGGCGGTTACTAGGCGTCGTTCGCCCGGCGCAAGGTGAAAGCGGCGGCGACGCCGAGCTGGGTCACCGGGCGACGGCGAATCGATAGCGACGGTCGCGGCGTGCGATGGGGGGGGAGGGGGGGGAGGTGACGCGCGCGCGTGCGGTTCGGGTTTTCGCGGCTCGACGGACGTTTTTCGTTTTCGTTTTGATCGCGTTTCGGAAATCCATCGACTGCGTCCAAGTTTAAGCAGGTAAAGCGGGCAACCGGCAAACGTGACCCCGAGAACAACTTGGACATTCGAATGACCGTCCCCTGTCCGGAGGAGTGCTCTTCAAACCACTTGTGTCGCGTGCCCTCCCGGGAAAATCCTTTTAGTACTACGAGCACTATTCTACGAGTAAGAGACGTGTTTAACGTCGTCTTAGAGTGCGCGAAGTGCCGGACTGATTATGGCGTCGGATATTAACCGCGTGTAAAACAAACCAAAAAAAACCAAACAAACGCGAAAACAATCGGGTCGAATTGAGCGTCGGTCGGCGATAAAAACCGAAAGCCATTTTTTTTCTTCTTCTAAAACAGCTCTTAACGATTTTGATGGAGGAAAAAAACGGTTCCTTTGGTATCGGTCGTGCTCCTCCACGAAACAACGCGCGCACTCGCCTCGCACAATGAACGGACACGAACGAGTGGACACGAGATTTCACGTATAAATGCGATTTCGGTTTTGACGTTTTTATTTTTCCTTTTATGGTTTTTTTATTTGCCCGTCGTCACGTCTCGGTAATTGTTAAGAATATTTACACAGTCGGCGCGTTGTTTGTAATCATCGTCTTCAAAAAAATGTAAAATACCAAGTCAACAACTTTCGGGACGTACTAATTACTCAAAGGAACATTAAAAAAAAAGATTACGACTCGTTTACGGCGCGATGGTCGTCAAATCCGAGCTGTAGACTTATCCAATTAATTATGTTTACGAGAAGGGTGTTCCCACGGCGTCGTCGATTACAGAACCGTTTAGCAACGTTACGAACGGATTTACTCGGTTCGTCGTGACATTAATCCGACGTAAATAAAATTAAAAAACAAAACAAAAAAAACCGAGTAATTGAATGTTTTCGAAATTTCCAGAGAAAGGAAACGCGGCGTGCATCTTAGTAATTATAATCTCTCCGAAATACAAAAACGGCAAGTCCTCGATAAAAACAAAACAATTGTATATATGCGTATGAATTATATAACCGTATTAGTGAGTAAAGTCGTTTACTCAACTAGTGACTTCAGCAATACGTTGTTAAACACTCCGCGTTTCCGACGATAACAAAACAATCCCATTATTACGTTTTAATCGACTCGAGTTTCAGTTGAAACGGCGCAGAACGCGTTCTGTTCTAAGAAGTTGTAACCGACTTGACGGACAGAAAACGATGGTTTCCACGCACGAAAATCGTCTGGCGATAAGAATGAACGTTGTCTTTGACGGGGGAACAACGGTCGCGGTTTCGACAACGGACGGGGTTACAACCGCGTGGTCGACTGAGTACCCCTTTCTATTTTCGTTTTGTTTTAAAGATAGGTTCCGTAAGTTTGGACGTTTCTCGAATGACGAATGGAAGCGGCCGCGATCCGTGTCGAGGGCGAGAATAACAAAAGACGATAATCCTCGATCGGTGTACTACGATCAAGAGAATTGATTTCATTTCGACGTCTAACGTATACAGAAGAATTGATATTAATTTGTTTTCCTATATAATTTTAATAAACATTCATTTTCTTAAACGTTTTTAAAATATTCCTCGAAATCAACCCGTTACGTTTCGGTATCCAGATAAATTCAAATTACACGTTTATTCGTCTGACAATTTCAACTGTTTCGTGAAACCGATTTGGTGTACGATATTTTAAACGATCGGCAAAAGTACAGCACAGTTTGTTTCACGGTGGTTTTATGACCACGTGTTTCGTGCGTCTATTGACGAAAATTCCATTTGCACCATTTCAAAACTGACGGTTTTCCAAATCAGAAATTATAAAATTAAATAAATAAATAAAATAAAATATCGGAGTCGTATGCAAGAGTCTCGTCTGGAAATCGAAACATTCGCGAGCGTGCTTTTGAACGGACAATATTTTCGATATCCAAAAAAATGCGAATCGCATCGATAACATTTAATCGCAGCGATACGCGAGCGCGTCTTTGTCCGAAATTTCTATTTCCAAAAACATGATGAATACATAATCGTTTTATGGAACGCTTAGCGACGTTACGAACGCGGGTTATCGGGGACGAACCGAACTATTCAATTCAAACGTCGAGCCCATAGAAAGTTCAGAGGATTTTAATTAATTTAAAACATTCAAGTTCCATTTAAACCCTAAGTAATTGATCGTGAGTTCGTTAAATCGAACAGCTCGGCACTTCACAGCTAATAAGCATGGCCGGGATTGCCATTTAAGTACGCATTGCGTGCGAAATACAATATTCGAGATAAATCCGTTTCACGTGGTCGGCAACGAGATTAATAAGCTACGTTCGATTCCGTATATTTTTTTGCAATATTTTACGACACGTTCCGTGTTATCGGCACGTTGTCGGTACAAATTAGTCACCGATTTATTTTTACTAGTTTTCCGTATCAAGTTGGATACGTAATGATCGTGACCCGCGAAACGATTTGTTGCTCGTAGTGTTTTGCTTTCCGTTATAATTTGTGTCGTTTTTTCAAATTTATCTTTATCAAACGCCGAAAGCAGCGTACATTAAGGCAAACATATCAAACTTGTTACGCGAATATTCGAATGAAACTCTTATTGGCGATGACAATGCACTTTGTTTAGTAACACGAAATTCCAGATACAAATAATATTGTTGTTATTGAAATCTTATTTCGGATTCGTTATTATTATTTTCTATTTTTTTTTTTCGGTAACTCGACATATTTCAATGTCGAAACACGAGAACGTTAAAGAACGTCGCGAATAAAAATGATCGTTTCATTAATATTACGGTTTTATTAGTTTATTAATTTACATATTTTAGCTAACCTGAACACGTCTACGCGCGTATTTCGGCTTTTATATTGCACGTTGAATCCCGACGAGTATTAAACATTAGTGTGAACACCGCCGACGGTAATTATAAATTAATTTCGAAACGCGCACAAACGAGAAACGACCCCGTTGCGAGTTATGTCTTACGTACGTGTCCCTTATATCGCTTATCTCGGCACAAATAAAAATCCGAGGTGTCCGATGCCGATTTCCTTACACCCGTCAAACGTTATCAGCAACCGATGATCGTGGTTGTGTAGAAATATATGGTACCGACGATCCTGTCTCTCTCTCTCTCACACACATATATATGGTTTCTTAATTTATCTTTGTATCCTCATGTCGTGCACGGTTTTCCCCGATTTTGAATATAACTTATTGCGGGCGCGTGTCTGTCCTCGAATCACTCCACCTGCCGCACGCACCACAACGACGGGGTTAGGTGCGATTCGAACCACGTCGTCCACACAATGGGGTCGACGTTGTCCGTATCTCGCCTCCGCGCGTCGTAATTTATTCCGATCCGTATCCCTCGACAACGTCACTCTCCAGCAGACCGTCCAATAAAATGTTCTCGATTCTCATTCCACCGGTGTGATCTCAGCGGTTCAAACATTTATATAGACATATTAGTCAACATGCGACTTGATGTGAATCGTTTTTCGTTCGACGTTTGCGTGTCTTTTTTCGTGTAACCGTATCGACTAACGTTTAAAGCAAGTAAAAAAAAAACCCCCATTTTAAAAATCCCCCACGCCGTCGTCCCGGCGTCCGTTGAGAGGCCTCCGCGTGGTGCGACGCGCCCATACCGTACAGATACCGTTCACAGTACAAATGCGATATTTCCGGTGTTTCGGAAACAGTTTGTCGGCCGAGTTTCCGTTTGACATTCTTCAAGACGCACACGTATTCCTCTACCGACCGAAATATCGGACCGAGCCGAGTCGGTTCTCTCAGAGACGTTCACTTTGTCGGTGTCGACGGACGACCGCGGGACGATTTCTCGTTCCGTTGTCTTCGTCGCTACCATCGTTTTCGTATTGTTATCATTTAGAGATCGAACGTTTAAGAATCGTTCGCTTTTAACCGCGTAGAGTCACGTTTTTTTTTTATAAAGTTGATTTTTAAGTTTCAAAGCTGACGAAAGAGATATCGTGTAACTTTTCTCTCGACTTGAATTGATTTGTCCGTTAATTGACGTGACGATTTAAGGAGAAAACCGACGTGCGCCCGAAATCGTTTCACCCGCAATCTCAATACGGCAATTCACACTAAGTGCTCGTGCGTGCCGACGAAAATCCGCGATCGCATCCCGAAAAAATAACTCACACTTAACGACCCGTACGAAAAGACTCGGGTTGGAGACGAAAACCGTATTGTCGACGCGCACAGAGTGTTTCTGAAATCGTTTTCTCGCGGCGACGGTTTAGGACAAAGCCGTGATCGTATACGGGAATTCGTGTACAGCATATTATTTGAAATCGTTCAGAGGACTATTTTCTCTCTCTACATCTCTCTCTCTCTCTTGCGCGCGCGCGATGTACTCGAAAACAATAATAACATTATTATTTAACAATTTAAAAATGTCGCGCACGTATTATTATAGTATTTTACACGATGACCATTTACACGTCGTTTGCGTTGAATATTGCGTTTCACTTTAAACAAAAACGATTTCGCGCGGTTGGGTTGCCGTACGTATGTTGTGGTTCGGTGTCGTGTCGGGCCGCAGACAAGTGCAAGACATTCGAAATGCACAATAGGAACGAAAAACGAATAGTATTTCTGTGTTTGGGAACGATGTCGCGTTTAAGTGAGAGCGGATCGAGTGGAGAAAACCGTTTTGTGCTGTAAGAGCAATCCGATGACGCAGAAAGGTAAGTTCTATAATAGTGTATAGTGAGACCAGCCGTGTTGGGCGGTCGACAATAAAATAGAACGGCGATGAGAACGCTTAGAGATGGATGAATGGAGTGACAAGAAAAGGACAAGGAGTGAATACGTAAGAACATGCATAGGAATAGCGTCGACGGTTGGACGAAGAGAGAAAATCGAACGTCGAAGGAATAAGAGGAAGAAGTGGATGGATGCGATCAGGTGTGATTACGAGAACTGCCGGTGTGCGCGTAGATGACGCGTGATGACCGTGTGAAGTGGAGAGGTTTAGGACGCGGGCGGTCGACCCAAAAATAGCTGAGATTCGCAAAACGTCACTAACCTAACAGTAACAGAACGGAGGACGGGCGACGATCACGGGAAATGGGAATTCCGTCTCGGGGCCGTTGCACACTTTCCGCTCCAAAATGAACCTGCACGTGTACGTTTAACCCCGCCGGTGGATCGAAGAGAAGTTTTTTGTAATCATACGGACATCAATAAATTCACATGGTTTTTAAATATATATTTTTTTTTCTATCCCGTAAGACCGTGCGGGTCGCGGTTCTAAAACGCGGTCGACGACCGCCGGTAACGACCAAGAACAACGTGTCGGATCCACGTCGGATCGTTCAACGTGTAGGCGTTCGACGTCGACCGGGACGCTGAGTACGGAAAATATCGATTCAAATACGCGACGAGGCCAAATGAATGCGAACGAGCTCGTTATTTCGCCGTTTAAAATCAGTTACGCCGTTCTGGACGTTCGTCGAATAATGACGGTGACGACTACGAGCAACACATGCACGCAACTATGGAAACTTGTATTTGCCGATTCAACAAACTGTACATTGTGATAAAAATAAATCGGGTTAGTGTGTTTTGGATCGACGATGTTTTCGCCAACGGCAATTGAATCGGAGTACATGTTCGACTTACGGAAGGATAGTATATCGGAAATGCCGTATTCGTGCGAGGTGTGTTGGGAATCGTTTTGCCGAATCATCGAGTTGATCGTCCACAAGAGTACGCACGCGACAGAAGAGCCGTATTCGTGCGAGCTGTGCTTGGAATCGTTCCCGTCGGCTTACAAGCTAATCGTCCACAAGAGAACGCACGCGGCCGAACGGCCGTATCCGTGCAAACTGTGCTTGAGATCGTTTTCCGGAACGTTCCACCTAACGAACCACATGGAGGCGCACGGCGAGGACAAGCCGTATCCGTGCAACGTGTGTTCGAGATCGTTTTCCAGAAAGGGCAAATTGAGAGCCCATTCGAATAAGATGCACGCCGTGGATAACCTGTACACGTGCCACGTGTGCCACAAGTCGTTCACCAAGAAATACCGTTTGGAGGACCACGTGAGAACGCACACGGGACAGTGATTCGGGTGGCCGACGCGGCGGTCGCCTTTGCCGGGCAACGGACGGGACCGAAGACGCCAGAAGACGAGGACGAGAGAAGATGAACGGCACCAGACGGACGACGTCAACCGAACGTCACGACGTTATTACTCGACGTTTTGTTGCGTTAATACACGGGTGCGTTCACCGTTTGTCGGCCGTGCGCGTTAAAAATACAAATAAGTTAGGTGCGCGCCAACCACTAGTCGGGCATTTATTCGGTTTGAAATACGCGAGAATCGGGTTTTCGACGCCGTGGCTGGCCCGGCGTTATGGACGAGCGACATAGCGCTCCACGTTTCCCGCACCGACCGGACACCAACGCCAACCACCGACCCCTTATGTGGCGAGTTGCTGGGCACCCCAATGTCGGTCGCTCGGCGCGTGGCGTTGTTTTCACGATCTGAGGAAAACGCGAACGTATCGTCGGCGTGTCCCGGTCGTCCGTTCGGGCCGTCGACACGTGTCCCTCCAGACATTCGAGAAATCAGATCAACGGAAAAAGGCATTTCGTTTTACGGCGGTATCGTGCCGTCTCGTGTTTTTAATACCCGAAAACAGGCGTGACAAGCGTTTTTAAAAAAAAAAAAAACCAATTGTTTCTATGTGCGTCGAGTGCTCGGGTTTAACGGAAAAACGAAACGAAACTTTCGAACGTAACGGGCCGTCGAATCGAACGAGTGATACTACACGCAGCATCCCCCGACTCGTCGTTATCGTCATCGTCGTCGATTCGTATTACCGTTTTTTGTTAGCCTACGGATCACGGTTGTTCGCGCGTGTTGCAACGCCGTCGTCGCCCCGACAGAGGCATGAGCGGACTGACACACCGAGGGGCGGGTAAGTTTTTACGAGGCCTTAAACTTACGTTATCGACACGAACGAGCGACTTGGCGTTACGGTTTTCATTGTCGAATAAAATAAATAACTTGACGGTGTATAAAATCAAAAAAAAAAAAAGAAAAAGGAACGGAAAAGTGTGAAATAATTCACAAAAATCTTGTATCTTTTCAGTATCTTGTTCATAACGTTGAAGATGCTTTATATTTAATTTTCAATTCCGCATCACTTAGAAAGTAATTTAATACTTGAAAATAACGCCGGCTTCGACAAGAAATTTGTGAATTATTTCACACGTTTGAGTGCAATTTTTTTTTTTATTTACAAGTTTTTAGTTGTAACGGTTCGTGATTCAATTTATATGATAACATAATATACGAGGGCTGATCAAAAAGTTCCGGAACTTTTTTTGAATTTACGCACGAACGGAGGGTCGCAGAAACTCCTTGGTGGTGTCAGCTGTTAACGTTACTCTACCAGTTAGTCACGTGATTTTTTTGTTTATCGCTGTAACCTTCTTAGTTCTCGAGTTATCGCATTTATTGTGAAGCGCAATTTTCGTCCGCGGTAATTTTGACAATGAACGCGAAACTGGAGCATCGAGTTTGTGTGAAACTTTTGACTGATGCCTACGGGGATGAAACCATGGGTCGTTCAAGGTGTTACGAGTGGTACCAGCGGTTCAAACAAGGTGGGATGTCCGTCGAGGATGATCTTCGTTCTGGGAGACCCTCAACGTCAATACTGAGGGCGTTGTCTACCACGAATTCATGCCACAAGGTGAGAAAATTAACCGATTTCGTTATTTGGAAACCCTAAGAAAATTGCGTGAAGCTGTGAGAAAGAAGAGGCCAGAAATGTGGGCGAACGGCGAGTGGGTGCTTCACCACGACAATGCGCCCCGTCACACCGCTCTCCTGATTCGCCAGTTTTGAGCGAAAAACGCGATGACTGTCCTTTCCCAGCCCCCGTATTCACCTGACCTGCCCCCCCCCCAGACTTCTTCCTGTTTCCCAGGCTCAAATACCCAATGAAAGAACAGCGTTTCGACACCGTAGACGTCCTGAAACGAAAATCGCTGGAGCGATAATAATTATAGTATAATTACATGATAATATTATCATAATCGTTGCGAGAATAAATTAAGGGTTGGACGTGATTTTTCATGTACCACGGTATCCGTGCAATAAATCGACCGGCGAACGACAGCGTAACGTCAGTAAAAACGTCGTGACTCGGGTTCCTGTTTTTCAAACGGATTGCGTACGTTCAACTCGTTTCACAAAGAATCATGATCGATCGAGATGATCCAATTCGGGTAGGCGGATAACACGTGTACGCGCCGTCATGGATTTACAAACGCCGTTCCTCGCACGCGTACACGTTTGTCACTACTGAACGGACACGTTTTCGCCTCTCGAAACGTTATTGTTTCTATGTAACTGTTTGTTGGTAGTGTACAGTTTCTCGTTCTGTACCAATATTGACAGTCACGCAAGTCGTTATACGTCAATGTTAGTTTTCTATGATTTGCACCGTTCTCGTTCCTTTCGTACATCGCGATATGATCGGCTCGTATAATTTGAATCGTGACAACTGTTATTTATTAAATTCTACTATAATTCGTTTATAATCATTCGAAAATATGATAAGTCCTCCGACTGGTTCTCGAACATTTCAATCGATTTCAATTTTCAAACATCACTTATGAATAGAACGATTCCAGATATGAGTCTTCAAGAAAGACAGATATATATACATTTAAAAAAAAAAATACGTTTTTTCGTCCGAAATACAGCATTTTAATTAAAAAAAAATACGTCTAAAATATGTGAGTTCACTGTTCCGATGGTTTGTTGACGAATCAACGTTGTAACCGCGTTTACGAGAATTTAATTACGAACTTAACATTAATTTCAATGTAAACTCGGAAACTGTGACGCTCGAGACAGTATAAAATATTATTAATGTTCGTAACAAACGGACAAGACGAGTAATTTTTATTTATACATTTTTCGGCGTCGGAATGGTAGCGCCGAAATATTTCAGACCATATAATGTGTTCGCGCAATGATTAACGACATTGTTCGGCAGACAATTCGGACGAATATTTTATTTTATTTTATTTCTTATTTCGGGGGAGGGGGAAGAGGGGTTGAAAATATGTACTATTTCAAACACCGTATTCGAAATTGGCGGAAAACACACATTTAAACGCGGTATAAAATAAAAAATACAAATAATAGTCGAAACGGACGTTGATTCAAATGCAGTACGATTTGGAATATTATTATTATTTCGAATTTCAAAACGACAATAAATCGTTGCAGTCGAAAAAAGATTGTGAACGATGCCGGCAAGTTATTCATTTTCACTATATAATAAAATGATATACGATAAGGACATAGAAGCTTAGAATTATGGTTCCCGTTCGATTTATTTTTATTTTAATGCGGACACGTATAAAATCGGAGGATTTCACAGTAAATTAAATCATCACCGTTAAAATATTACATTTCTTCCGATTAAATTGATATTTATGAAGTTCGAATTTTTTCACGAGAGAAATCATTTGATTCTCAGCTCTTAAATACAAATATTTGAATTTAAATTAAATACATTTTGTCGTCTAACCGATTGTAATAATATGAAAGTTATTCGGATAAATCGCACGTGCACGGTCGGACAAAGAAGCGCGGCAAATATGACAATCGATAAGCGATCGAAGACTGACGTGAAAATCCGCTGGATTTCGTCTCAAGTGATTTCGTTGCCAACTGCGGATTCCGTCCGACAATGGTTCGGATCGTCGTAGAAACACGATCGAGACACGTTCTGTCACGCGAGAGAATCGCGATCATGGGCCGCCCAACCAGTATACAACGCAAGAAGCAACGTGAAGTCCATAACGCGTTTGAAACGACAACAACGAGAACCACGTCGTGTATAATTTGTTTTTACGAGGTTTCACCAGTATTATGTGTCAACGCGCAACTTGTAACGGACGTTCCTGTTCCGCGGTGACTGGTCACACTCCGAATTGTTAACGTCCGAACATACTCGGTTGATGGCCGAGTCTCCCATGCAAACGGTAAGACGAACCGTTCAAATAACCAAAGTCGAAACGAGAAAAAGTCGGTGCCATCAAAAGTCGAATTGTGAACGAAAACATTGTGTACACACGTTAATCATGCCTGTAAATTATGTTTTCGTGTAAACGAAAATGATTTTAAAAACACAATTCTTAAGATATTCGATTCCCTCGAATCAATTTTCCTGTGCAGCTCACTATTTTTTATTATTGCAATCAGAATTTTCACAGAAATTAAATGATAGTACAACGAACAAAGAAAGAAAAAAGAAAGTAGTATTTCAACATCTTATTCGAAACTAGCGGAAAATATGCTTTTACAAGCGATACAATATATAGTGATTATACTTTACATTTATAAAAGACAGAATTTTAGATTTATGGTTCTCGTTCAATCAGTTTTTATTTTAAAACGGAGACGTATGAAATCAATGGATTTAACAGTTTATGAAATCGTAAAGTTACAATATTACATTTTTTCAGATTAAATCGATATTTATAAATTTCGAATTTTTTGACGAGAGAAATTATTCGAATCTCAGCTCTTAAATACAAATATTGGAATATAAATTAAATACATTTTGCCGTCAGATCAAATGTAAAAATATGAGAAACCCAATATTTAAAATGTTGATTACAACAATTCTGCAAACCCTGTTCACAGCATCTCGTCGAGAAAAATTAAAAGGGGTGAACTAAAAAAATTTAAAAAAAAGAGAAGGTATTTCCGTTCCCCATATATTGCAGTGTATGTATTAAAAGTGAGTAGTCACAATTTTCTCTAACGTAAAATTCTAATATAGTTCTACAATATTCTAATTTAATGAATCCAAAATCACAAAAATTAATATAATTTAATTGCGAATCGTATTTCAACAACTACGTTATCATCATCAGAGCGAACTACTAGTTTTACAATAACAATGAAATATGTCAAGCCAACTGAGCAAATACTAATGTACGAGGTTTAATTAATTACTTAAGACAACATATACGATTTTTTTTAAAAAACATATAATTACACTTATTCATGTAGTTGTACCTATCGGCTAATATACGAGTAATATAATATTTAAATACTAAACGGCATAATAATGGATTGTAACATACTCATTTTTAATGCTGCATTTATTGCGATTATATTTGGAAACGTTTATGCAGGTATGTATACTCCATATTATGACCAGATAACAATATGAAATGTTTAATCATTAATTTCCAAATGTTATATGATTGTAATTTATTGTATTATGTATGTGCTACGTCCTATTCTTCACATTGGTGATATAATAATGTAAATGTATATTATTCTTCGAAAATAGATTTAATATCAGGTATGAATTTTTAATAAGTTATTCATTACATAATTTTATATCAACGAAATATTTATATTGTTCGTTATTTGCTCAGAAATCTATACTCGCGTTTCGCTAAAGATGTCACACAAATTAAACCCCATAAATGATCCATGTCCGATTAACTATAAAATTTTAATACAATTTAAAGAACCACTATCAAATACACTATGCTATTCATAGATCTACATATAACATGTCAGTCACATTAAGCATCGTTAAACGAAATTGTGTACATAAATAATTTTTGAATTCTGACTCATGGGCGAGAAATTAAATATTTAAATTTTAGAAATTCGTTATAGAATTCAAATTTTATTCAAATATTTAAGAACATAATATTTTTAGATAATAATTTTTTTTTAGTATGTGCATCTGTTAATGAATCAGTAACTGAATAGTGTTTGTCAATCTCTTTTTCGTGTAATTACGTATATACATTTTACTAATAAATAATTATAAATTATTTTTATTTCACAATTCAGATTGTATATGTAAGTTTTTTATTGTATGTATATAATTATATATTTAGAATTATTTAAAATCAAATATTTTATTTAATATTCAACTAGACCAACTCGAAATAATTGGAAGGTATACTAGTAAGTAATTACAACTATTTATTGATTTGTATAAAATGTTTTGGTTGATGAAAAACATGTAGACGTGTTAAATAACCTAATCAACTCTCCAGTATTATCAACGGGGTAAAATACATAAATAATAAACATTATAAACTATTGTAATTTTATTTTGCAGTGGATTGCTCTAAAATTCAAGCTTTCGAACACACAATTAGCAGTATAAGTGAGTAATTTAAAAACTATCTATTCTAAATTACTTGAATAATATGTTAATGTCAAAGTATGTCATATATATTTCGACAAACAAAATATATGGCATTAATGATGAATTCGTAATTTCAACAAGTTCAGTGTTGTTATATTATGTTTTTTAAGCTAAATTACTGTTTACTATAACACATGAAAGTAATGAAAACTTAAATAAAACGATAGTTTTAAGTAAAATTTGAAATCGATACACTACTACGACTAAATAATTTGTAATATTATACACGGAATTATATTATAATTAGTTAAAGGAACATTTATTTTTATTAACAAAAGAATTCAGCACAAGAAGACCGTGTCTCGATTGATATTATCCACTCTTTAATCCGTGCATTGTCAATCACGCTTTAATATTTAAGTAAAAAAGATTTATTGAAATATTGTGATCATTTGTGATTTTCGATAGTCTTTTGTCACATTTTAGATTGCATTATGGGATATTGAGATGTTTAATATACGAATCATTTCTAACACCTGTGCAAATGGTACTACCTAACATACAGAAAAGTAACCGCATAGCGCGTATAACACCCCGTTAGGCTTCTATGTTATACTCTAATAGACACTCAGAATGACCTATATATATATATATATTAACATTATATGATAAATCAGTAAGTTTAGTAAATGTTAAATAATTTTAATTTATACTTTAATTTAATTTAAGTAAACATTAGAGGTAATTTCGGATTATATTGAAATTTACACAATTACATTTTATTCAATTTCTAATGAAAGGAATAATATAATTATTTTAAAAAAACGTTAATTTTTTTTCTTTGAACACGTGTAAATAATTGCGCGAAGAACAAAGACATGTTATACGCCAACAATAAATTTTATTTAAGTGGTAGTTTAATTGTTGCATATTTTATTATTTTCAATTAATAAATATTTAAGACAAAAATTACATCAAAAAACTACTCAAATAGTAGATTTATACGTTTGGACATGAGGAATTTTTGTAATATTTAAGAGCGCGATATATAAATATTATGAGCTCTGTCCCAAAAAATATCTCAAAAATATCTATCATTTGATTAATTAATATGTGATAGAAGTCTCAACTCAAACTCCTACAAACTATGAATATAAATCTACGGCTTCAACCATCATCAGATTTAATGTGTTTTGCATTCTGGTCAATGCGGTATTCAATCAAAGTCTTATTTGTTTATATTTGTATATGCTTAAGTAAATTGTTTATCATCATGTTCAAGAGATTTATTTATACCAACTTCTGCATCCTTACACTGGGATTTGTGAATTATACACTATATACTTTCATGTTTTTACTATTATTCATATATTAGAAATAGTGGTAGTAAATTATGACTGAATATTTTTTAATTTACTAGAATATAGTGTGAAACAATATCACTAGATAACGATCCGACCACAAATAGCATGACTGCATCAAACAATAAATTAAAATACGCCATACAAACTAATCAATAAATGCCCTAATATTAACATAATATTTCATATTAATTAATTGTTGATCATCATTAGTTTTATATTTATTAAAAAATGTTTCTATAAATTTGAATATACTTTTTTTATTTAGTCCCTTACAAGGAAAGCTATGAATTTAAAATATCGAACGGTACTTTTCTTTCTTAAAGAATTATTATATTTATGTAATATATTATTATTTAAATAAGTAAAATAATATTTTTCATAATTACAGAATAATCATTACATTAAAAACAATGACTTTCAAATCTTAATTTTTCAGTGTTGATAAAATTGTTTAAATATATAAATATTAATTTTGCAGTGATATTAATGGAATATTATGCCCATATGTTCACCGAAGCTTCTAGTGGTATGTATTTATTATTTTGAAGAAATTATAGTACATTATAAATTAATTTATAGTTGAAGGTATTTACATTTGGAAACATAGATCGTAGAATACATTACAAAATTATGCAATTAAAAAATTTTAAACAAAAATATTCCGTTTTCAGTAGTCGAATTAATTGACGCTCCAATGAAATGGTGTATAAATAACATAGGTAATTTGAATTGAATTGTGATAAATACATTTTGAAATTTTTATTTGTGCTTTAAATGTAATATAAATGTTTTTGTGTATTAGTAGAGGCAATATAAAAAGAAAACCAAAATACACGACAATAATAATAAGTATTATTATATAATGGGCTTTAGTTTGTTAGATTCCACGTCATTTTTCTTGTATACACATTTTTACACGTATGTCATATGAATATGAACTCGAGGCGCCCATATCCCGAGGATATGCACCGCTTTATATTGGCGTATACTAAATTCGAAATGACAAACGATTGCCAGGACGGCACTATGCACTTGTAGAAACCATATCCAGAATCCTAACGTTATAACGATCTATTTGAGTTTACTATAGTTATGATGCACGAACGGCATAAATGATTAAACTGCTCACAACGTCTTCGATGCCGAACACCGATTACGCGGTGAAATGTCACACACGTGAGTTGGTACACGGACAACCATTGTCAAACACGAACGAACTACAGTAAATGTGCACACAAGACGAAAAAACAAGTCACAATAAATGTTAATAAACTACATATGGTGTAAGATACCCACAACAAAAATAATATAAAAAAATAAATATAATTAGAAAAATTATTCAAAATATCAATTCATATAAAAATCATATTAGTTTATTTTAATAGGTACATTCTTTCATATCTCATGAGTCATATTTAGCAGCTTGAACATTAAACCAAATGTTCAGAATGAATAAAAGTAGAAAATGAAAACATTACACAGCATACCTGCCACAATTTGTACCCACACGATGGCGGTAGTTAGGAAAAGGCCAGATATCACTAAAAAATATAATAAAAAAAAAAATTTCACGTAGCGATAACCACCACGACGGTATGTAAATCGAAGGTACATACCCAAAGACGGTCACCAGAGAACAGCGCTTATATAAACACGGAGATTGTGAAAATGGAGTGAACGATTCCGAAAGTGGAAGAGAGGAGCTGTTGAGAATCATCTAGAATGCTTCACATCAACCTAGTGGCGGTCAAATGATTTAGTTTTGGAGAGGAATGAGGCATATTTTTTAACATGAACTTTGATCATTGAAAATATAAATCATAATTTAAAGACATAAGATAACTTTATTAAACAATTTTATTATTATAAAATCAATTTTTTTTTTACTAATTTATCCAATAATTCATAGGTAGCAGGGGCAAATGCTGAGGGGGAGGTTGTAACTCTAGTTTGTATTTTAGAGAGTTCATTTTTCGATTTTTTCATAAGCGCTGAGAGAATAACAGCATAAGAACAATTAAAAAAAGTTGTAAATTTTTTCCTCATATCCAATAAAGCAGGTCAGGTTTTAAAGCACCATATATTATCATCGTACGTGAGTGCAAAACAGACGCGAATTCCTAAATTCTGTGAAACACGTAGGGTTAAGCACTTGGATTATCTAATTTATTTAATTTACGTTGTATACGAATATATTTGTTTATCGTTGGTGGATTTGGATGAAAAAAATATTAACCTTGATTGAATGAAACCCCACACCCATCTAGATAATATAAAATATAATAACTAAGTGAAAACTATGAATGTAAAATAGCTGCAGCTGTAAGTAAGCAGTTAATTGTTTCTATCATCACAAAAAAAATTCATAACAAAATATGTAAATTGTTTAATCCGATGATGGTAAACAAATATTATCTATATGATATCATTTTTTTTTGCATTAATAATAAATATGTGACAAACATCATACTGTTAAAACCAATGTGTAATAACGAAATGACTGTTTTGGAGCATTACAAGGAAGTATAACTGCCAGTGTCCTTCAGTTTTCATTAAAAAGTGATTGGAACTTGGGCGAATCACACAGTTCTTTTTTATATATTTATAGTTTAATATAAGGAATTTGAAAGGACAGTTATCAACGTTGGACCATACATTTTTGTCTATATAATATTACATCTGTTGTTATCATTTTAATAATAATTATAAAAGTATCATAGCATTGAATACGTCCCGGGGCAGATTGGGCTAAAAATTCGACTCGTGAAAACAGTAAGAAGGCGGTAAATTGCAAAAATAAATATATTTGATTTTTGAGAATAATATAATAATTAATATTCAACAAATTTAAATATAGGAATATTTTAGAAGTATATCTTCTTTTTAAATTTACCACTTTCTTGAATGCAATACATTTTACGCTGTCCAACCGGCTGATTTCTTCCCTGAGTGTGTTAAAATATAATATCATAATCGATGAATACACACGACTAATGTCTTATGATAATTTAATTTAGAACGGAATTTATCAATGAAACTAAGTTCTGAAGAACGTACGAGAATTTGCATTAGTAAGATATCAGTATTATAATGTAATTGATTTATGAATTATCATACATTTAAAAATAACTTATAAATGTTGACTTGAAACAATTTACATATTATCATACAAATAATCAAACAATTATATCTAGATGAAATGAGCAAAATTCAAGAATTTAGTGAGTAATTTGCACGTTTATAAGCAGAACAGGAGCAAGATCTAATGGCGTCCGACGCATATTTAAATATTTACCACCAACCGCAAAATTCTTTTTACATTTCTTGAAATATGACAATTTCTATACTTGTTATACTAAAAAATATTAGTAGTATAAAATGTTTCTCTATGTTATTGCCCCCATTGCGATGACGCTTAAGGAAAATACCTCAGTCGTCACACCTTTGCTACGGCTCTGTTAATACGATTATAAACTGCATAATTGAATATGCTCAAAGTAAATGAATATTTTAATGAAAGAATATTTCTAATATACGACAATCAAATGTTTTACATAAATATTTACAATCATTCAATACTAAATGGTATTAATCAAAAACCTAATTTTTCCTTAAAGAAACAACTGTAGGTGCTCTAAAATATATAATTGATAATAACTGTAAGTAAATAATTATTTTAAATGTTCAGATATAAATTTCAAATAATATAAGTTTAAATTTTGATAATAAATAGTACTCTATCAATTTTTACCACGTAAGTCACATATTTGTAAACTTTTTACAATGAAATAATCATTATTTCTAACTCTAAATAAATGACTATGTCATGTTTTGTGATAAATGATTTACAGCCAGAAATGAAAATTAGTAGATCAGTAATTGAAATATTTATGATTCTGGTTGCGAACAGTTAATTCATTAATCTTAATTCATCTTCATTTTCTTAATAATAATCCAAATACACAAAAATTGACCTTGAACGAATTATATTTGTGTACAAGTCTATTCGGTTTTATATAACTGAAAAATGAATATATTATTTCGTAATAAATTGAAATAAAAGTATTAATCATATACTAAGTACAAACTACAATCAATAATTATATCACACGTCATATTTATATTTCGATTTATATCATTGACTTGTGGTTTTTTATAAAATACTTGAAAATATAAAAATAATAAAGTATAACATTATGTGTTTTCATAGCGCAGATATTAAATTACATTGAATACATGAAAAAAAAACTTCCGATAAGTATGTAATATAATATACACTTCATATAGAAAAAATTGTTCCAAAATAATTTAATTGCAATTCGGTCTTCAAATAATAGTTTAGTATTTATATAATGTCATATGGTGTATTGGTACCATTTTATTGACCACAATCATGTATGCTCATTAATCACGACTGACAGAGTTTATTAACACACGGCCAAGCTAATTTTTATTTTTCATGGCAATAAATCCAACTTAAAATATCAAATAAAGTTATTTTAAGTTATATTAGGTTTATTTAAAGATTATATTATTGTGATCTGTCTGGTTGAGCAGTGTGTGATGGTTGATGATTGCTGTCGATATTAGTATTAGTATTAGATATTAATATTAGCTGTATTAATATTTTTTCATTTTAGAGATCTCAATTTGACTACTTAAACACTACTTTTAGTTCAATTTAATTAATAAAAAAACAATGATCATTTATGTAGTGAAAAAAAGTTCGAAGTCTTCGGTTTACGGTTATTAATTGTGACCTATAAAATAATAATAGGTTTTTGGTTTTCTTGACGTTTCATTAGACGGTTGTGATTCAATAAAGAATAATCCATTTTATAAATATATAAAAGAACCAGGAAGCTTAATCGCTAAATTAAACTGACCTACAATTACTTGTTGAAAATTAAATATAAATTTAAAAACTGTTTCTATTAGTTTTCATATGTATACGAATGGATAATCGATATAATAAAAAATTGTAATTCATTATATTATAATAATTATTTTTTTATTTTTTTTACATAGCTGTAACAAAAGTATTAGGTCCGCAGGATTTCTGTGATAAGTACAAACCAGTCACGCCTGGATATTCATCTATTGCCGATCCCGGACAAACATCTTCACCCAAATATAATACGGATGAAATAACAATGTATCAATTTATACTAAGCAAAAAAGAAGAAGAAGAAGAGCTCTACAATTATAATCACAATACGAGATTGCGTTGAATATGAGTACGATCCAATTTTAATGATTTTTAGTGTGCTTTTATAAAAGGTCACCATAATATTTGAATTTGTAATAAAATTAATTTTTATGGATATACTTGATATCATATTAAAGACATAATTTAAAAAGTAATCTATACACTTGATTATCCATACAAAAATATACTACGTATTGAAAGCATATGATATGCGTATTATCAAATATCACTGACATAATCATTTAGATCGAACAATGACGAACGACTTTAATAACATATAATCACACTATCGATCTACTAGATCAGAAATTTACGATCGGGACAGTGATATCACCTATTTAAATAGTACAACAATAACCAATTAATAATAGCTTTTGGGTCGGCAATCAAACTATGAGTACTATTTGTCTTTTGTGAAAGTATAACCTATAAAGTTCTTTAATTATTTCAAACATAATGAATATTTTAACTTGTTATGCTTTTTATTGTAATGTATAAACATTTTTCTTTTTATTTATTTATTTTAAAAAAGGCGATTCACACACAATTTTGCACATTAAGTCATAATGATTATAATAATAGTAGATTGTACAGTAACATGAATCATTTGATATGGGAAATCACCTATTGGTAATACACCACATTATTAATCAAGGTGTAGAAAAAGACAAATACAATTTCGTATTCATTTTTTTTTTTTCAAAAAAATAAGTCGCGATTCCAATTTTTTTTTACTACATTAGTACTGCTGGTGGCCGAGGGTGTTTTAGAACCAGGATTTTCATATTGCTGTCAGTAGACTTCTAATCCGGGTTCATTATTAGATCGATCTCGTAAGTAAATATCTGTGCTGTATCGTGGATATCATAAGGTCTTAACATAAATACAAAATATAGCTGGAATAGAACAGGATTCCGCGCAGCAAAAGGGCGAATGTTTTAAGAACTTCTTTCAAAGACTGCTAAATTAAATGTATAAGCCATAGAAATAATAATTATTCATCCCGTATAAAGATGATATGGATTCGTAAAAAATTCGGACGAATAACTATCTGTTCACTGTACAATTGGAGATAAGTGTGCAACTCAACATAAAACTGCAGCCGATCATAATCACGAATGTATATTATTAGCATTGATTCTCATAGTTTGTTAAGAAATTCAACATTGGTACCTAAATTGACTATTCATTAAATGAATTCATTGCATCTCTAAATAATCGGTAATGATACCTAATACTTGCCCCCTCTAGATCTGGCACTGGTTATACTTTGTAGAATATAAGAAAATATCGATTGTCAAAAAAAGCAAGTTTTTGATTAGGTATATCAAACTTAAAGTTAAAATAGATTGTCTAAATCCTATCATAACGTAAACGAATTTTCCAATTTTCCAAAATATTTACTTTCGACATAAAAGAACGATGGTGTGTAAAAATACATTCGAATAATATACATAATCTTTTAGCGCTTTCACTCGTTCGTATATTACGTTAAAACAATCTGAAAATTATTTTTTCTATTTCTTTTTTTTTTTTTTTGGACACAATACTTTTATTATTATTATGTGCAGGTCACATAAATATCATTTTATCACGTTATATATCACGTTAATGTCGAGAACGACGATGCATCGCGTACTAGCATATAAATTCAACAGCGCGTTCCGGCCAAACTAAATCCCTGCTGTGAGCTCGACAGTCCGATAAACCACGGGTGTACGGTTGGACAAAGAACCTCAACAAATATGACAATCGATAAGCGATCGAAAACTGACGTGGAAATCCGCTGGATTTCGTCACAAGTGATCTCGTTGCCGACTGCGGATTCCGTCCGACAACGGTTCGAATCGTCGTAGAAACACGATCGAGACACGTTCCGTCACGCAAGAGAATCCCGAACATCGACCGTGCGACCAGTGTACCACGCAAGAAGCCACGTGAAGAACAACGAGACCCGCGTCGTGTTTTATTTGTTTTAACGGGGTTTTCGCCCGTATTATGTGTCAGCGCGAAACTTGTTACGGACGTTCCTGTTCCGCGGTGACTGGTCACACTCCGAATTGTTAACATTCTCGGTTGACGGTTGAGTCTCCAATACAAACGGTATGACTTACCGTTCAAATTACCAAAGTCGAACCGAGAAAAATTCGGCGCCATCGAAAGTCGAGTTGTGAACGAAAACATTGTGTACACACGTTAATCATGCATGTAAATTATGTTTTCGTGAAATCCAAAATGGTTTTAAAAACACAACTCTCAAGATATTCGATTCGCACGAATCAATTTCCCTATGCAGCTCACTATTTTTTATTTGTGCAATCAGAATTTTCACAGAAGTTGAATGATAGTACAACGACCAAAGAAAGAAAAAAGTAAGTACTATTTCAAACATCTTATTCGAAACTAGCGGAAAATACGCTTTTATAGGCGATACAATATATAAAAGACAGAAATTTAGATTTATGGTTCTCGTTCGATCAGTTTTTATTTTAATACGGAGACGTATGAAATCAATGGATTTAACAGTTTATGAAATCCTAAAGTTACAATATTACATTTCTTCTGATTCAATCGATATTTATGAATTTCGAATTATTTTACGAGAGAAATTATTCGAATCTCAGCTCTTAAATACAAATATTGGAATAAAAATTAAATACATTTTGCCGTCAGATCAAATGTAAAAATATGAGAAACCCAACATTTAAAATGTTGATTACAACAATCCTGCAAACCCTGTTCACAGGCATCTCGTCGAGAAAAATTTAAAGGGGTGAACTAAAAAAATTTAAAAAAATAAGGGGTATTTCCGTTCCCCCTATATTGCAGTGTATGTATTAAAAGTGAGTAGCGACAATTATCTCTAACGTAAAATACTAATATAGTTCTACAATACTCTAATTTTATGAATCCAAAATCACAAAAATTAATATAATTTAATTGCGAATCGTATTTCAACAACTACGTTATCATCATCAGAGCGAACTACTAGTTTTACAATAACAAAGAAATATGTCAAGCCAACTGAGTAAATGCTAATGTACAAGTTTTTACTAATTACTTAGGCCACTTTTACGAATTTTCTTGAAAAACATATAATAACACTTATTGTATGTAGTTGTACCGATCGGCTAATATACGAGTAATATAATTTTTAAATACTAATCGGCATAATAATGGATTGTAACAAACTCATTTTTAATGCTACATTTATTGCGATAATTTTTGGAAACGTTTATGCAGGTATGTATATTCCATATTATGACATAATAACAGTATAAAATGTTTAATCATTAATTTCCAAATGTTATATGATTGTAATTTATTGTATTATGTATGTGCTACGTCCTATTCTTCACATTGGTGATATAATAATGTAAATGTATATTATTCTTCGAAAATAGATTTGATATCAGGTATGAATTTTTAATAAGTTATTCATTACATAATTTTATATCAACGAAATATTTATATTGTTCGTTATTTGCTCAGAAATCTATACTCGCGTTTCACTAACGATGTCACACAAATTAAACCCCATAAAAGATCCATGTCCGATTAACTATAAAATTTTAATACAATTTAAAGAACCACCATCAAATACACTATGCTATTCATAGATCTACATATAACATGTCAGTCACATTAAGCATCGTTAAACGAAATTGTGTACATAAATAATTAGTGAATTCTGACTCATGGGCGAGAAATTAAATATTTAGATTATAGAAATTCAATATAGTATTCAAATTTTTATTCAAATTTTTTAGAATATAATATTTTTAGAAAATAATTTTTTTTTTTAGTATGTGCATCTGTTAATGAATCAGGCACAGAATAGTGTTTGTCAATCTCTTTTTCGTGTAATTACGTATATACATTTTACTAATAAATAATTATAAATTATTTTTTTCTCACAATTCAGATTGTATATGTAAGTTTTTTATTGTTTGTATATAATAATATATTTAGAATTATTTAAAAATCAAATATATTATTTAATATTCAACTAGACCAACTCAAAATAATTGGAAGGTATACTAGTAAGTAATTACAACTATTTATTGATTTGTATAAAATGTTTTGGTTGATGAAAAACATTTAGGCGTGTTAAATAACCTAATCAACTCTCCAGTATTATCAACGGGGTAAAATACATAAATAATAAACATTATAAACTATTGTAATTTTATTTTGCAGTGGATTGCTCTCAAATTCAAGCCTTCGAACACACAATTAGCAGTATAAGTGAGTAATTTAAAAACCATCTATTCTAAATTACTTGAATAATATGTTAATGTCAAAGTATGTCATATATATTTCGACAAACAAAATATATGGCATTAATGATGAATTCGTAATTTCAACAAGTTCAGTGTTGTTATATTATGTTTTTTAAGCTAAATTACTGTTTACTATAACACATAAAAGTAATGAAAACTTAAATAAAACGATAGTTTTAAGTAAAATTAGAAATCGTTACACTACTACGACTAAATAATTTGTAATATTATACACGGAACTATATTATAATTAGTTTAAGGAACATTTATTTTTATTAACAAAAGAATTTAGCACAAGAAGACCGTGTCTCGATTGATATTATCCACTCTTTAATCCGTGCATTGTCAATCACGCTTTAATATTTAAGTAAAAAAGATTTATTGTAATATTGTGATCATTTGTGATTTTCGATAGTCTTTTGTCACATTTTAGATTGCATTATGGGATATTGAGATGTTTAATATACGAATCATTTCGAACACCTGTGCAAATGGTACTACCTAACCTACAGAAAAGTAAACGCATAGCGCGTATAACACCCCATTAGGCTTCTATGTTATACTCTAATAGACACTCAGAATGACCTATATATATATATATTAACATTATATGATAAATCAGTAAGTTTAGTAAATGTTAAATAATATTAATTTATACTTTAATTTAATTTAAGTAAACATTAGAGGTAATTTCGGATTATATTGAAATTTACACAATTACATTTTATTCAATTTCTAATGAAAGGAATAATATAATTATTGTAAAACAACGTTAATTTTTTTTCTTTGAACACGTGTAAATAAATGCGCGAAGAACAAAGACATGTTATACGCCAACAATAAATATTATTTAAGTGGTAGTTTAATTGTTGCATATTTTATTATTTTCAATTAATAAATATTTAAGACAAAAATTACATCAAAAATCTACTCAAATAGTAGATTTATACGTTTGGACATGAGGAATTTTTGTAATATTTAAGAGCTCGATATATAAATATTATGAGCTCTGTCCCAAAAAATATCTCAATAATATCTATCATTTGATTAATTAATATGTGATAGAAGTCTAACTCAAACTCCTACAAACTATGAATATAAATCTACGGCTTCAACCATCATCAGATTTAATGTGTTTTGCATTCTGGTCAATGCGGTATTCAATCAAAGTCGTATTTGTTTATATTTGTATATGTTTAAGTAAATTGTTTATCATCATGTTCAAGAGATTTATTTATACCAACTTCTGCATCCTTACACTGGGATTTGTGAATTATACACTATATACTTTCATGTTTTTACTATTATTCATATATTATAAATAGTGGTAGTAAATTATAACTAAATATTTTTTAATTTACTAGAATATAGTGTGAAACAATGTCACTAGATAACGATCCGACCACAAATAGCATGACTGCATCCATCAAGAAATTAAAATACGCCATGCAAACTAATTAATAAATGCTCTAATATTTACATAATATCTCATATTAATTAATTGTTGATCATCATTAGTTTTATATTTATTAAAACATGTTTCTATAAATTTGAATATACGGTTTTTATTTAGTACCTTTCAAGGAAAGCGATGAATTTAAAATGTCGAACGGTACTTTTCTTTCTTAAAGAATTATTATATTTGTGTCATATATTATTATTTAAATGATAAGTAAAATAATATTTTTCATAATTACAGAATAACAATTATATTAAAAATAATGACTTTTAAATCTTAATTTTTCAGTGTTGATAAAATTGTTTAAATATATAAATATTAATTTTGCAGTGATATTAATGGAATATTATGCCCATATGTTCACCGAAGTTTCTAGTGGTATGTATTTATTATTTTGAAGAAATTATAGTACATTATAAATTAATTTATAGTTGAAGGTATTTACATTTGGAAACATAGATCGTAGAATACATTACAAAATTATGCAATTAAAAAATTTTAAACAAAAATATTCCGTTTTCAGTAGTCGAATATATTGAAACTCCAATGAATTGGTGTTTAAAGAACATAGGTAATTTGAATTGAATTGTGATAAATACATTTCGAAATTTTTATTTGTGCTTTAAATGTAATATAAATGTTTTTGTGTATTAGTAGAGCAATATAAAAAGAAAACCAAAATACACGACAATAATAATAAGTATTATTATATAATGGGTTTGAGTTTGTTAGATTCCACGTCATTTTTCTTGTATACACATTTTTACACGTATGTCATATGAATATGAACTCGAGGCGCCCATATCCCGAGGATATGCACCGCTTTATATTGGCGTATACTAAATTCGAAATGACAAACGAGTGCCAGGACGGCACTATGCACTTGTAGAAACCATATCCAGAATCCTAACGTTATAACAATCTTTTTTGAGTTTACTATAGTTATGATGCACGAACGGCATAAATGATTAAACTGCTCACAACGTCTTCGATGCCGAACACCGATTACGCGGTGAAATGTCACACACGTGAGTTGGTACACGGACAACCATTGTCAAACACGAACGAACTACAGTAAATGTGCACACAAGACGAAAAAACAAGTCACAATAAATGTTAATAAACTACATATGGTATCTTACAACCCTCAACAAAAATAATATAAATAAATATAATTAGAAAAATTATTCAAAATATCAATTCATATAAAAATCATATTAGTTTATTTTAATGGGTACATTCTTTCATATCTCATGAGTCATATTTAGTAGCTCGAACATTAAACCAAATGTTCAGAATGAATAAAAGTAGAATATGAAAACATTACACAGCACACCTGCCACACTTTGTACACACACGATGGCGGTAGTTAGGAAATGGCCAGATATCACTAAAAAATATAATAAAAAAAAAAATTCACGTGGCGATAAGCACCACGACGGTATGTAAATCGAAGGTACATACCCAAAGACGGCCACCAGAGAACAGCGATTATATAAACATGGAGATTGTGAAAATGGAGTGAACGATTCCGAATGTGGAAGAGAGGAGCTGTTGAGAATCATCTAGAATGCTTCACATCAACCTAGTGGCGGTCAAATGATTTAGTTTTGGAGAGGACTGAGGCATATTTTTTAACATGAACTTTGATCATTGAAAATATAAATCATAACTTAAAGACATAAGATAACTTTATTAAACAATTTTATTATTATAAAATCAATTTTTTTTTTACTAATTTATCCAATAATTCATAGGTAGCAGGGGCAAATGCTGAGGGGGAGGTTGTAACTCTAGTTGGTATTTTAGAGAGTTCATTTTTCGATTTTTTCATAAGCGCTGAGAGAATAACTGCATAAGAATAATTAAAAAAAAGTTGTAAATTTTTTCCTCATATCCAATAAAGCAGGTCAGGTTTTAAAGTACAATGTAATTTCATCTTACGTGAGTGTAAAACAGACACGACTTGCACTTGGATTATCTGATTTATTTAATTTACGTTGTATACGAATATATTTGTTTATCGTTGGTGGATTTGGATGAAAAAAATATTAACCTTGATTGAATGAAACCCCACACCCATCTAGGTAATATAAAATATAATAACTAAGTGAAACCCATGAATGTGAAATAGCTGCAGCTGTAAGTAAGCAGTTAATTGTTTCTATCATCACAAAAAAAATTCATAACAAAATATGTAAATTGTTTAATCCGATGATGGTAAACAAATATTATCTATATGATATCATTTTTTTTTGCATTAATAATAAATATGTGATAAACATCATACTGTTAAAACCAATGTGTAATAACGAATTGGCTGTATTGGAGCATAACAAGGAAGTATAACTGCCAGTGTCCTTCAGTTTTCATTAAAAAGTGATTGGAACTTGGGCGAATCACACAGTTCTTTTTTACATATTTTTAGTTTAATATAAAGAATTTAAAAGGACAGTTATCAATGTTGGACCACACCTGTTTGTCTATATTATATTACATCTGTTATCATTTTAATAATAATTATAAAAGTATCATAGCATTGAATACGTCCCGGGGCAGATTGGGCTACAAATTCGACTCGTGAAAACAATAAGAAGGCGGTGAATTGCAAAAATAAATATATATGATTTTCGAGAATGATATACTAATTAATATGCAACAAATTTAAATATAGGAATGTATTGGAAGTATATCTTCTTTTTAGATTTATCACTTATTTGAATGTAATAAATTTTACGCAGTCCAACCGGCTGATTTCTTCCCTGAGTGTGTTAAAATATAATATCATAATCGATGAATACACACGACTAATGTCTTATGATAATTTAATTTAGAACGGAATTTGTCAATGAAACTAAGTCCTGAAGAACGTACGAGAATTTGCATTTGTATGATATCAATATTATAATATAACTGATTTATGAATTAACATACATTTAAAAATAACTTATAAATGTTGACTTGAAACAATTTACATATTATTATACAAATAATCGAACAATTATATCTAGATGAAATGAGCAAAATTAAAGAATTTGGTGAGTAATTTGCACGTTTATAAGCAGAACAGGAGCAAGAACTAATGGCGTCCGACGCAAATATAAATATTCACCACCAACGCAAATTTTTTTTAAATTTTTTGAAATAAAACAATTTCTATACTTATTATACTAAAAAATATTAGTAGTATAAAAATGTTCTCTAAGTTATTGCCCCAATTGCGATTACGCCTAAGCAAAATACCTCAGACGCCTCACCATTTCTACAGCTCTGTTAATACGATTATGAACTGCATAATTGAATATGCTCAGAGTAAAAGAATATTTTAATGAAAGAATATTTCTAATATACGACAATCAAATGTTTACACAATTATTCAATACTAAAAGGTATTAATCAAAAACCTAATTTTTCCTTAAAGAAACAACTATAGGTGCTCTAAAATATATAATTGATAATAACTGTAAGTAAATAATTATTTTAAATGTTCAGATATAAATTTCAAATAATATAAGTTTAAATTTTGATAATAAATAGTACTCTATCAATTTTTACCACGTAAGTCACATATTTGTAAACTTTTTACAATGAAATAATCACTATTCTAACTCTAAATAAATGACTATGTCATGTTTTGTGATAAATGATTTACAGCCAGAAATGAAAATTAGTAGATCAGTAATTGAAATATTTATGATTCTGGTTGCAAACAGTTAATTCATTAATCTTAATTCATCTTCATTTTCTTAATAATAATCCAAATACACAAAAATCGACCTGGAACGAATTGTATTTGTGTACAAGTCTATTCGGTTTTATATAACTGAAAAATGTATATATTATTTCGTAATAAATTGAAATAAAAGTATTAACCATATACCAGGTAAAAACTACAATCAATAATTATATCACATGTCATATCTATATTTCGATTTATATCAATGACTTGTAGTTTGCTATAAAATACTTAAAAATATAAAAATAATAATGTATAACATTATGTGTTTTCATAGCACAGATATTAAATTACATTGAATACATGAAAAAAAAACTTCCGATAAGTATGTAATATAATATACACTTCATATAGAAAAAATTGTTCCAAAATAATTTAATTGCAATTCGGTCTTCAAATAATAGCTTAGTATTCATATAGTGTAATTCTTGGTGTATTGGCACCATTTTATTGACCACAATCATGTAGGCTCATTAATCACGACTGACAGAGTTTATTAACACACAGCCAAGCTAATCTTCATTTTTCATAACAATAAATCCAACTTAAAATATCAAATAAAGTTATTTTAAGTTATATTAAGTTTATTTAGAGATTATATTATTGTGACCTGTCTGGTTGAGCAGTGTGTGATGGTTGATGATTGCTGTCGGTATTAGTATTAGTATTAGCTATTAGTATTAGCTGTATTAATATTTTTTTCATTTTAGAGATCTCAATTTGACTACTTAAAAACTACTTTTAGTTCAAATTAATTAATAAAAAAACAATGATCATTTATGTAGTGAAAACAAGTTCGAAGTCTTCGGTTTGCGGTTATTAATTGTGACCTATAAAATAATAATAGGTTTTTGGTTTTCTTGACGTTTCATTAGACGGTTGTGATTCAAGTAAAGAATAATACATTTTATAAATATATAAAAGAACCGGGAAGCTTAATCGCTAAATTAAACTGACCTACAATTACTTGTTGAAAATTAAATATAAATTTAAAAACTGTTTCTATTAGTTTTCATATGTATACGAATGGATAATCGATATAATAAAAAATTGTTATTCATTATATTATAATAATTATTTTTTTATTTTTTTTACATAGTTGTAACAAAATTATTAGGTCCGCAGGATTTCTGTGATAAGTACAAACCAGTCACGCCTCGATATTCATCTATTGCCGATCCCGGACAAACATCTTCACCCAAATATAATACAGAAGAAATAACAATGTATCAATTTATACTAAGTAAAAAAGAAGAAGAAGAAAGAAAAAAAGAAGAAGAAGAAGAGCTCTACAAGTATTATCAAAACACAAGATTGCGTTGAATATGAGTACGATCCAGTATTAATGATTTTTAGTGTGCTTTTATAAAAGGTCACCATAATATTTGAATTTGTAATACAATTAATTTTTATGGATATGCTTGATAACATATTAAAGACATAATTTATAAAGTAATCTATACACTTGATTATCCATACAAAAATATAGTACGTATTGAAAGCATATGATATGCGTATTATCAAATATCACTGACATAAACATTTAGATCGAACAATGACGAACGTCTTTAATAACATATAATCCCACTATCGACCTACTAGATCAGAAATTTACGATCGGGACAGTGATATCACCTATTTAAATAGTACAACAATAACCAAATAATAATAGCTTATGGGTCGGCAATCAAACTATGAGTACTATTTGTCTTTTGTGAAAGTATAACCTATAAGGTTCTTTAATTTTTTCAAGCATAATGAATATTTTAACTTGTTATGCTTTATATTATAATGTATAAACATTTTTCTTTTTATTTATTTATTTTAAAAAAGGCGATTCACACACAATTTTGCACATTAAGTCATTATGATAATAATAATAGTAGATTGTACAGTAACATGAATCATTTGATATGGGAAATCACCTATTGGTAATACACCACATTGTTAATCAAGGTGTGGAAAAAGACAAATACAATTTCGTATTCATTTTTTTTTTTTTCAAAAAAATAAGTCGCGATTCCAATTTTTTTTTACATTATTACTTTGCTGGTGGCCGATGATGTTTTAGAACCGGGATTTTCATATTGCTGTCAGTAGACTTCTAATCCGGGTTCATTATTAGATCGATCTCGTAAGTAAATGTCTGTGCTGTATCGTGGATATCATAAGGTCTCAACATAAATACAAAATATAGCTGAAATAGAACAGGATTCCGCGCAACAAAAGGGCGAATGTTTTAAGAACTTCTTTCAAAGACTGCTAAATTAAATGTATAAGTCATAGAAATAATAATTATTCATCCCGTATAAAGATGATATGGATTCGTAAAAAATTCGGACGAATAAATTTCTGTCCGCAGTACAATTGGTGATTAGTGTGTAACTCAACATAAAACTGCAGCCGATCATAATCACGAATGTATATTATTAGCATTGATTCTCATAGTTTGTTATGAAATTCAACATTGGTACCTAAATTGACTATTCATTAAATGAATTCATTGCACCTCTAAATAATCGGCAATGATACGTAATACTTGCCCCCTCTAGATCTGGCACTGGTTATACTTTGTAGAATATCAGAAAATATCGATTGTCAAAAAAAGCACGTTTTTGATTAGGTATATCAAACTTAAAGTTAAATTCGATTGTCTAAATCCTATTATAACGTAAACGAATTTTCCAATTTTCCTAAATATTGACTTTCGACATAAAAAAATGGTGTGTAAAAATACATTCGAATAATATACGTAATCTTTTAGCGCTTTCACTCGTTCGTATATTACGTTAAAACAATCTGAAAATTATTTTTTCTATTTCTTTTTTTTTTTGGACGCAATACTTTTATTATTATTATGTGCAGGTCACATAAATATCATTTTATCACGTTATATATCACATTAATGTCGAGAACGACGATGCATCGCGTACTAGCATATAAATTCAACCGCGCGTTCCGGCCAAACTAAATCCCTGCTGTGAGCTCGGCAGTCCAATAAACCACGGGTGTACGGTTGGACAAAGAACCTCAACAAATATGACAATCGATAAGCGATCGAAAACTGACGTGGAAATCCGCTGGATTTCGTCTCAAGTGATCCCAATGCCGACTGCGGATTCCGTCCGACAACGGTTCGAATCGTCGTAGAAACACGATCGAGACATGTTTCGTCACGCGAGAGAATCCCGAACATCGACCGCGCGACCAGTGTAACACGCAAGAAGCCACGTGATGTCCATATCGCGTTTGAAACGACAACAACGAGACCCGCGTCGTGTTTTATTTGTTTTAACGGAGTTTTCGCCCGTATTATGTGTCGGCGCGAAACTTGTTACGGACGGTCCTGTTCCACCGTGACTGGTCACACTCCGAAGTGTTAACATACTCGGTAGATTGCCGAGTCTGAACAGTTCAAATTACCAAAGTCGAACCGAGAAAAATTCGGCGCCATCGAAAGTCGAGTTGTGAACGAAAACATTGTGTACACACGTTAATCATGCATGTAAATTATGTTTTCGTGAAATCCAATATGGTTTTAAAAACACGACTCTTAAGATATTCGATTCGCACGAATCAATTACCCTATGCGGCTCACTATTTTTTATTATTGCAATCAGAATTTTCACAGTAGTTGAATGATAGTACAACGACCAAAGAAAGAAAAAAGTAAGTACTATTTCAAACATCTTATTCGAAACTAGAGGAAAATACGCTTTTATAGGCGATACAATATATAAAAGACAGAAATTTAGATTTATGGTTCTCGTTCGATCAGTTTTTATTTTAATACGGAGACGTATGAAATCAATGGATTTAACAGTTTATGAAATCCTAAAGTTACAATATTACATTTCTTCTGATTCAATCGATATTTATGAATTTCGAATTTTTTTACGAGAGAAATTATTCGAATCTCATCTCTTAAATACAAATATTGCAATATAAATTAAATACATTTTGCCGTCTAAACAAATGTAATAATATAAGAAACCCAACATTTGAAATGTTGATTACAACAATCCTGCAAACCCTGTTCACAGCATCTCGTTGAAAAAAATTAAAAGGGGTGAACTGAAAAAATTTAAAAGAAAAGAAGGGGTATTTCCGTTCCCCCTATATTGCAGTGTATGTATCAAAAGTGAGTAGTCACAATTATCTCTAACGTAAAATTCTAATATAGTTCTACAATACTCTAATTTTATGAATCCAAAATCACAAAAATTAATATAATTTAACTGCGAATCGTATTTCAACAACTACATTATCATCATCAGAGCGAACTACTAGTTTTTCAATAACAGTGAAATATGTCAAGCCAACTGAGCAAATACTAATGTACGAGGTTTAATTAATTACTTAAGACCACATATACGATTTTTTTAAAAAACATATAATAACACTAATTATATGTAGTTGTACCTATCGGCTAATATACGAGTAATATAATTTTTAAATACTAAACAGCATAATAATGGTTTGTAACAAACTCATTTTTAATGCTGCATTTATTGCGATTATTTTTGAAAACGTTTATGCAGGTATGTATACTCCATATTATGACTAAATAACAGTATAAAATGTTTAATCATTAATTTCCAAATGTTATATGATTACTTTATTGTATTATGTATGTGCTACGTCCTATCACTCACATTGGTGATATAATAATGTAAATTTATATTATTCTTCGAAAATAGACTTGATATCAGGTATGAATTTTTAATAAGTTATTCATAGGATAATTCTATATCAACGAAATATTTATATTGTTCGTTATTTGCTCAGAAATCTATACTCGCGTTTCACTAACGATGTCACACAAATTAAACTCCATAAAAGATCCATGTCCGATTAACTATAAAATTTTAATACAATTTAAAGAACCACTATCAAATACGCTATGCTATTTATAGATCTACATATAACATTTCAGTCACATTTAGCATCGTTAAACGAAATTGTGTACATAAATTATTAGTGAAGTCTGACTCATATGCGAGAAATTAAATATTTAGATTTTAGAAATTCGTTATAGTATTTAAATTTTTATTCAAATTTTTTAGAATACAATATTTTTAGAATATAATTTTTTTTTAGTATGTGCATCTGTTAATGAATCAGGCACAAACAGTGTTTGTCAATCTCTTTTTCGTGTATTTACGTATATACATTTTACTAATAAATAATTATAAATTATTTTTTTCTCACAATTAAGATTGTATATGTAAGTTGTTTATTGAATGTATATAATTATATATTTAGAATTATTTAAAAATTTAATATTTTATTTAATATTCATCTAGACCAACTCAAAATAATTGGAAGGTATACTAGTAAGTAATTAAAATTATTTATTGATTTGTATAAAATGTTTTGATTGATGAAAAACATTTAGAGGTGTTAAATAACCAAAAGACGTGTAATTACCAAGTGGTAAATTACATAGATATTAAACAGTATAAACTATTGTAATTTTATTTTGCAGTGAATTTCACTAAATTTGATGTTTTTGAACATACAATCAGTAGTATGAGTGAGTAATTTAAAAACCATCTTTTCTAAATAACTTGTGTAATATGTTAATGTCAATGTATGTCATATATATTTTGACAAACAAAATATATGGTATTAAATGATGAATTCGTAATTTCAACAAGTTCAGTATTGTTATATTATGTATTTTAAGCTAAATTACTGTTTATTATAACACATAAAAATAATGAAAACTCAAATAAAACGATAGTTTTAAGTAAAATTAGAAATCGATACATTACTACGACTAAATAATTTATAATATTATACACGGAATTATATTATATTTAGTTAAAGGAACTGTTAATTTTATTAACAAAAGAATTTAGCACAAGAAAATTGATAATATCAACTGTTTATTCCGTGCGTTGTCAAATACGCATTTATATTTAAGTAAAAAAGATTTATTGAAATTTTGTGATCATTTGCGATTTTCGATAGTTTTTTGTCACATTTTAGATTGTGTTATGGGACATCGAGATGTTTAATACATGAATCATTTCGAACACCTGTGCAAATAGTACTACCTAACATATAGAAAAATACACGCATAGCGCGTATAACACCCCATTAGCCTTCTATGTTATATTCTAATAGACACTCAAAATGACCTATATATATATATATATTAACATTATATGATAAATTAGTAAGTTTAGTAAATGTTAAAACATTTTAATTTAAACTTTAATTTAATTTAAGTAAACATTAATGGTAATTTAGGATTTTATTGAAATTTACAGTTACATTTAATTCAATTCTTAGTGAAAGAAATAATCTACTAGTTGTAAAACAACGATTATTTTTTTTCTCTATGTCGTATGTCTATATTGTAGTTTAATTGTTGCATGTTTTATTTTTTTTTAATTAATAAATATTTAAGACAAAAATTGCAACAAAAACTACTCTAACAAATAGTAGATTTATACGTTTGGACATGAAGAATTATCGTAATATTTAAGAGCCCGATATGTATATAGTATGAGCTATGTCCCATATAATATCTTAATAATATCTAATCATTTGATTACTTACATTTTGATAGAAGTCTCATACAAACTCCAACAAACTATAAATACAAATTTACGGCTTCAACTGTCATGAGATTAAATGTGATTTGCATTCTGGCCAACGCGGTATTCAATCAAACTCTAATTTGTTTATATCTGTTTGTATAAGTTTAAGTAAATTGTTTATCGTCAAGTATAAGATTGTTATTTATACCAACTTTTACATTCCTACACTGGGGTTTGTGATCTATACACCATATACTTTCATGTTTTTACTATTATTCATATATTAGAAACACCGAGGTCCTTTGGGGTTTTCTCCCTCTATTGCGGGGGCTACAAGCGACGGATCTTTTATTAGCTACGTGGAGCTACTCAACGGCCGCTAGAGGAAAACGTTCCCAACGTATGGGTAACGCCAACCGAAAAAGCGCCGATAAAGACCGAGGGCTCCGAATCCTCGTACCGTATTTGCACGTCGATGCGCGCTCGCGGGCGCGGTTTGTCAATAGGCTATACGACCTTTGTGAAACCCAGTCCGTACGAATGCAACCCAGAACGAACCAGGTTCAATCCGTGTCGCTTACGGCCACAGGGTGGTCCCCGTGACGTGGCTTTAGCGACACCCGTACTCCTATTCGTACTCGCATCAATAGTAGGATATGCACCGAGCAAACCTTCGCCTCAGCCACTCTACCGTCTCATACGTAATATGTGACACCAGACATCAGGCGCTCCGACTACTCTCAACGAGGGGCGTCCCCGGGCTGAGAGGCCAGGAGTCCTAATTCTGAGACTCTAACCCCCATCGCTGAGCAAGAGTCCTGTAGTACTCTCACTCACCCGAGCCAGTACGGTCAATCTGACCCGGGTACCCCCGCGCGTTTCGACTGGCCAAGCACAACGTCTCGCCGGACCAGCCGTACCCAGCCGGTTAAGACCATGTTACCCACGGGCAAGGATTTTATCCTATAACCTGGACATGCTCTCCCCCCCCCCCAGCCAGAGAGTGTCCTCGTCACGCTTCGACAACCCGTCCGACGGCTGGGATCGTGCCTTAAGTTGCCGAAGCGAGAGACCCATTGTCAGCGGCCACTTATTTCAATATATTCAGTAGCTATCCACGCAACAAGGACTTTCAGTTTTCGGCCAGCTACTGACGCCATCTCGTGGCTTGGGTCCGTGCCTCGAAGTACCCCGTGAGGGGCCCGGCTCGGAAACCCGGTGAATCAAGCCTGCTCCAAATCAGTGGTTTCGCGAGATCAAATATTAGAAATAGTAGTAGTAAATTATAACTGAATGTTTTTTAATTTACTAGAATGATGTGTGAAACAATATCACTAGATAACGACTTGACCACAAATAGCATGACTGCATCCATCAATAAATTACAATACATCATACAAACTAATTAAATTAATGCCTTAATATTTACATAATATTAATTATTAATTAATTATTGATCATCATTGATTTAATATAATTTAAATATGTTTCTAAAAATTTAAACACACTTTTTTTTAGTCCCTTTTAAGGAAAGAGAAGAATTTAAAATTGCGCACGGTACTTTACTTCTTTAACGAATTATTATGATTGTATAATATATTATTATTTAAATAGAAAGTAATGTAATATTTTTCGTAATTACGGAATAATCATTATATTAAAAATGATGACTTCTAAATCATCATTTTTCCAGTGTTAATAAAATTGTTTAAATATGTTAATATTAATTTTGTAGTGATATTAATGGAATATTATACTCATATATTCACCGAAGCTTCTAAGGGTATGTATTTATTATTGCGAAGAATTTAAAGTACATTATAAATTAAATAATAATTGAAAGTATTTCATAAGTTTTATTATAGTATAAAAATAATTTGTAATTTCCATATGAATAATAATTACCTCTTTATCAAATTTTCGTGTAGAATATGTGATTAAAAAATTGTCTATCATGTTATACATATATATATATATGTGTGTGTGTGTGTGTGTGTGTGTGTCAGGACATTAATATCTCACTTGAAATTCGAGTTCTAAAGATTTTTTAATAACATAAATACATACTCCTATAATTCCAATAATACCACATAAACAAACAAAAACAAACATAAATTTAACAAAAACATTTAGGTACAATGAGAAATAATTATTTAGGTGAATAATGACTGCGTCGGGTTAGGATTTGCGCGTGTCAAATTTTTAAATTTGGAGACATATAACGCAGAAAACATTAAAAATATAATGCAATTAAAAATTTTTAAACAAACCTATTCCGTTTTCAGTAGTCGAATATATTGAAACTCCAATGAATTGGTGTATTAATAACATAGGTAATTCGAAATAATTTGTAATAAATACATTTCAAAAATTTTATTTGTGCTTTAAATGTAATATAAATGTTTTTGTGTAATAGTAGAGCAATTTAAAAAGAAAACCAAAATACACGACAATAATAATAAGTATTATTGTATAATGGGCATGTGTTTGTTAGATACTGCGCCATTTTTCTTGCATACACTTTTACACGTATGGCATATGAATAACTAATATAAACAAATACTCAGACTTTCTGAAATCTAGAAAGAAATCTGCATTGAGGGGAGGTGCAATGAATCGAAGACCTGAAGAAGCGGGTCCGAATATTGTCACTTAACGCTCATTTATTTTTGTAAACTCGTGTTCGTAGACAAATTTAAATATTAATTTTATTATATTAAATAATGTATTATCAATTTATAGTAATGACAACTCTTATTGTTTCACGCATAAAACTACGATTTCGTTAAGCGTTTTTCAAACTCATGCTTTTACAATTAATCAATATTGCTCTCTTGATATAGTACCTATCCGAAGTACGGATCACTGATACCTAATCACAATTGACACCGGACACGATCGGACTCTTCCTAGATGACTGGGTTTTCAATGACTAGACAAGCCAATCACGATGCCCAAGGATATGCACCGCTTTATATTGGCGTATACATAATTCGAAACGACAAACGAGTGCAACGACGGCACTATGCACATGTAGAAACCGAATACAAAATCCTAAGGTTATAACGACCTTTTTCGATTTTACTAAATAGTTATGATGCACGAACGGCATAAATGATTAAACTGCTCACAACGTCTTCGTTGCCGAACACCGTCGATTACGCTGTGAGATGTCACACACGTGAGTTGATAAACGGACAACCATTGTCAAACACGAATGATCGACAGTAAACGTACACACAAGACGAAGAACCAAATCGCAATAAATGTTCACCTGATCGCACAACGTGGGAAAGACGAAATCGTAGGACACGCGTACAACAGCGCAGAACCGGTCACGGAATATAGCCGTGCGAAGACATTTAATATCTTACAACCCTCAAAAAAATTAAGAAATAAATAAATAAAATTAGAAAAATTATTCGAACCATCAATTCATACAATCAATTCATATTTATTGGTAACATTTTTCGAATTTCTCATAAGCGTGTAGAGAAAAACTGCATAGGAACAATTATAAATTGATGTAAATTTTTTCCTCATATCCAATAAAGCAGGTCAGGTTTTAAAGCACCATATAATATCATCTTACGTGAGTGCAAAACAGACACGACTTTCTAAATTCTGTGAAACACGTAGGGTTAAGCACTTGGATTATCTAATTTATTTAATTTACGTTGTATACGAATATATTTGTTTATCGTTGGTGGATTTGGATGAAAAAAATATTAACCTTGATTGAATGAAACCCCACACCCTTCTAGATAATATAAAATATAATAACTAAGTGAAAACCATGAATCTGAAATAGCTGCAGCTGTGAGTAAGCAGTTAATTGTTTCTATCATCACAAAAAAAATTCATAACAAAATATGTAAATTGTTTAATCCGATGATGGTAAACAAATATTATCTATATGATATCATTTTTTTTTTTTGCATAAATAATAAATATGTGATAAACATCATACTATTAAAACCAATGTGTAATAACGAAATGACTGTATTGGAGCATTACAAGGACGTATAACTGCCAGTGTCCTTCAGTTTTCATTAAAAAGTGATTGGAACTTGGGCGAATCACACAGTTCTTTTTTATATATTTATAGTTTAATATAAGGAATTTAAAAGGACAGTTATCAACGTTGGACCATACCTGTTTGTCTATATTATATTACATTTGTTGTTATCATTTTAATAATAATTATAAAAGTATCGTAGCATTGAATACGTCCCGGGGTAGATTGGGCTACAAATTCGACTCGTGAAAACAGTAAGAAGGCGGTGAATTGAAGTATATCTTCTTTTTAGATTTACCACTTTCTTGAATGCAATACATTTTACGCTGTCCAACCGGCTGATTTCTTCCCTGAGTGTGTTAAAATATAATATCATAATCGATGAAAACACACGACTAATGTCTTATGATAATTTAATTTAGAACGGAATTTGTCAATGAAACTAAGTCCTGAAGAACGTACGAGAATTTGCATTAGTAAGATATCAGTATTATAATGTAATTGATTTATGAATTATCATACATTTAAAAATAACTTATAAATGTTGACTTGAAACAACTTACATATTATTATACAAATAATCAAACAATTATATCTAGATGATATGAGCAAAATTCAAGAATTTGGTGAGTAATTTGCACGTTTATAAACAGAACAGGAGCAAGATCTAATAGCGTCCGACGCATATTTAAATATTCACAACCAACCGCAAAATTCTTTTTACATTTCTTGAAATATGACAATTTCTATACTTATTATACTTATTATTAAGTTATTGCCCCCATTGCGATAACGCCTAAGGAAAATACCTCAGTCGTCATACCTTTGCTACGGCTCTGTTAATACAATTATAAACTGCATAATTGAATATGCTCAAAGTAAATGAATATTTTAATGAAAGAATATTTCTAATATACGACATTCAAATGTTTTACATAAATATTTACAATCATTCAATACTAAATGGTATTAATCAAAAACCTAATTTTTCTTTAAAGAAACAACTGTGGGTGCTCTGAAATATATAATTGATAATAACTGTAAGTAAATAATTATTTTAAATGTTCAGATATAAATTTCAAATAATATAAGTTTAAATTTTAATAATATATAGTATTTTATCAATTTTTACCACGTAAGTAACATATTTGTAAACTTCTTACAATGAAATAATCATTATTCTGCCTCTAAATGAACGACTATGTCATATTTCGTGATAAATGATTTACAGCCAGAAATGAAAATTAGTAGATCAGTAATTGAAATATTTATGACTCTGGTTGCAAACAGTTAATTCATTAATCTTAATTCGTCTTCATTTTCTTAATAATATTCCAAATATACAAAAATCGACCTTGAAAGAATTGTTTTTGTATACAAGTCTAATTGGTTTTATAAAACTGAAAAATGTATATATTATTTCATAACAAATATAAATAAAAGTATTAATCATATATCAGGTAAGAAGTAGAATCAATAATTATATAACACGTCATATTTATATTTCGACTAATATCAGTGACTTGTGGTTTTTTATAAAATACTTGAAAACTTAAAATTAAAAAAGTATAACATTATGTGTTTTCATAGCGCAGATATTAAATTACATTGAATACATGAAAAGTAATCTTCCGATAAGTATGTAATATAATTTACTGTTCATATGAAAAAAAAATTCAAAAAGAATTTAAATGCAATTCGGTCTTCAGATAATAGCTTAGTATTCATATAGTGTAATTCTTGGTGTATTGGCACCATTTTATTAACCACAATCATGTAGGCTCGTTAATCACGACTAACAACGTTTATCAACAAACGGCCAAGCTAAACTTAATTTTTATGGCAAAAAATCAAACTTAAAACCTTAAATGAAGTAGTTTTCAGAAATTTTTAAAGTTATTTTAAAGATTATATAATTGTGACCTCTATGATTGAGCAGTTTTGGATGGTTGATGATTGCTGTCGGAACGGATGAGATATGTCAAACGGATAAATTCGTTAACGTCAGAGTTATGGCGATACGTATTATACGTACATTTTAACTCCGTCAGAAAATCATAAGTACTAGTTTATTCATGTCGGTAATTAAATAAACATATTTTGCAATAAACTTAAGTAAAGTAAGTCGAAAAACCAACTGACGCATATTCCAAGAAGTTTAATAAGCATTAAAATGTTTTGGACATAGTTGGTTTCGTCTCGATATTATTAAATATTTTGTTCAACTTTAGTGGAACTCTATTTTTACTATGACGTCTCAATTTAACTTATACAACGTATTAGTATTTTTCCATATTAGAGATATCAAATTGACTACTTAAAAACTACTTTTAGTTCTTTTTAATTAATAAAAAAACAATGATTAATTATGTAGTGAAAACAAGTTCGAAGTCTTCGGTTTGCGGTTACTAATTGCGACCTACAGAATAATAATAGGTGTTTGGTTTTCTTGACGTTTCATTAGATGGTTGTGATTCAAGTAAAGAATACTTAAATTTTATAAATATATAGAAGAACCAGGAAGCTTAATCGCTAAATTAAACTGACCTACAATTACTTGTTGAAAATTAAATATAAATTTAAAAACTATTACTAAAAACTAAAACTAGTTTTCATATGTATAAGAGTGGCTAATCGATATAATAATAAATTGTTTTTCATTTTATTATAATAATTTTTTAAATTTTTTTTCACGTAGTTATTTCAAAAATATTAGGTCCTCAGGATTTCTGTGATAATTACAAACAAGGCACGCCTGGATCTTCATCTACTGCCGATCCCAGACATTCATCTTCACCCATAAATAATACAGATGAAATAACAATGTATAAATTTATACTAAGCAAGAAAGAAGAAGAAGAAAGAAAAGGAAGAGAAGAAGAAGAAGAGCTCTACAAGCATCATCAAAATACGAGATTGCGTTGAATATGAGTACGATCCAATTTTAATGATTTTTAGTGTGCTTTTATAAAAGGTCACCATAATATTTGAATTTGTAATACAATTAATTTTTAAGGATATGCTTGATATCATATTAAAGACATAATTTAAAAAATAAACTATACACTTGATTATCCATACAAAAATATAGTAAGTATTGAAAGCATATGATATGCGAATTATCAAATATCACTGACATAAACATTTAGACCGAACTATGAGGAATGTCTTTGCTAACATTATAATCTCACTATAGACCTACTGGATCAGTAATTTACGACCGGGGCAGTGATATCATCTATTTAAATAGTACTATAATAACCAAATAATAATAGCTTTTGGGTCGGCAATTAAACTATGAGTACTATTTGTCTTTTGTGAAAGTATAACCTATAAAGTTCTTTAATTTTTTCAAGCATAATGAATATTTTAACTTGTTATGCTTTATATTATAATGTATAAACATTTTTCTTTTTATTTATTTATTTTAAAAAAGGCGATTCACACACAATTTTGCACATTAAGTCATTATGATAATAATAATAGTAGATTGTACAGTAACATGAATCATTTGATATGGGAAATCACCTATTGGTAATACACCACATTGTTAATCTAGATGTGAAAAAAAAAATAAATACAATTGCGTTATAAATTCTTTTTTTCAAAGAAGTAAATCGTGATTACAATTTCTCCTTTTGTTATATATATATATATACAGAGTGGAGCAGTGAAATGAGCGATTTTAAAATAACTATAAAAATACAAACAAATATTTTTTTAACAAGTTCACTTATACCATCTGAAAATAAATAAAATAGCGTTACTGAAAAAGGTTTTTTATTTAATTTTTATAAAGAATATCTGGAATTGCGTCCATTTCCAAGTAAGCTTTCCTCGAGGCATTTTTTAAAGCTGCACATGACATTTCGCAACATTTCTGTAGAAATGTCTGTGATCTCGTCTCTTATTCGTTGTTTAAGATCATCAAGTGTCCTAGGTGTTGTTTGGTATACTCTACTTTTAATGTACCCCACAGAAAAAAATCACAAGCCGTTAAATCAGGCGAAAGGTTAAATGGGTGGCCATTGAATATTCCGGGTTCGATTCGATATTTTGTGGAGTTCAAATTTTTCTTTCACTTCCACCTTTTTTTTTATTTGTTGCACCACTCTGTTCAAAATTGTTCACCCATAATTTTATTGCATTGTCTGATGACATGGGGTGGTTTCGATTTATACCGAAAGGAGCACGGAAAACACGCTGCGTTATTACGTAACTACAACTGTTTAGATAAAATGCTTTTACAGCAAACAAACCTTGTTGCGCGGTCCAACGATTCGTGATTATTAAATGCTTAGATGTGTAGAACATAATTTTAAAATTACAGTTCGCTAATATGAAAACAAGGGTTTTCCTAGTTATTTTTAAATCGCCCGTTTCACTGTATCATCCTTCATATATATATATATATATATATATATAGATATTGATTTAAATACTAATAGACAAAGGAAAATTTTTGTCGGAAAGTAAACTCCAAAGCCAATCGATCGGTTTAAATGACCGTAACATGAATGAATTCGTAGTGATAAAATAAGTGATTAGATAGGATAGGAATGTATTACAACGACAGTGTAATAGTACTTAGCTGGTGGTGGAGGAGATTTTAGAACCGGAATTTTCATATTGCTGTCGGTAAACTTCAAATCCGGGTACGTAATTAAATCGATCTTGTAAGTTAATACGTAAATAAAAAATAGCGAAAATCGAACAGATTTCCGCGCAGCAAAAGGGGCGAATGTTTCAAGAACTTCTTTCAAAGGCTGCTAAATTAGATGTATTAATCATAGAAATAATAATAATTAATTTCGTATAAAGATAATATGAATTCGTTAAAAATTCGGACGAATAAATTTCTGTCCGCAGTACAATTGGTGATTAGTGTGAAACTCAATATAAAACTGCAGCCGATCATAATCACGAATGTATATTATTAACATTGATTCTCATGGTTTGTTAAGAAATTCAACATTGTTACTTAAATTGGCTATTCATTAAATGATTTCATTGCACCTCTAAATAAACGGCAATGATACCTAATATTTGTCCCCTCTAAATCTGGCACTGGTTATACTTTGTATTATCAGAAAAAATCGATTGTCAATAAAATGATCGAACTAAAACATGTTTTTGCTTAGGTATATCAAACTTAAAGTTATATTCGATTGTCTAAATCCGATCTTAACGTAAACGAATTTTCCAATTTACCTCGGCAATCCGATAAACCGCGGGTGTATGGTCGGACAATGAACCGCGGCAAATATGACAATCGATAGGCGATCGAAAACTGGCGTGGAAATCCGCTGGATTTCGTTTCAAGTGGTTTCGTTACCGACTATGGATTCCGTCTGACAACAGTTCGGGTCGTCGTAGAAACACGATCGAGACACGTTCCGTCACGCGAGAGATTCGCGAACATCGGCCGCGCGTCCAGTGTACCACGCAAGCCGTGTGAAATTAATTTAAATACATTTTTCCGTTTAACCGATTGTAATAATATGAGATACTCTACATTCAAAATGTTGATTACAACAATCCTGCAAACCCTGTTCACGGTATCCCGTAAAGAAAAATTATAAGGGGTGAGCTAAAAAATTTAAAAAAAAAAGGAATGGGTACTTCCGTTCACTTCATATTGCAGTGTATGTATTAAAAGTGAGTAGTCACAATTATCTTTAATGTAAAATTCTAATATAGTTTTACAATACTTAAATTTGATGAACCCAAAATCATAAAAAACTATACTTTAACCGCGTATCGTATTTCTACAACTACGTTGTCATCATCATCAGCGCGAACTACTAGTTATACAATTACAAAGAAATATGTCAAGCCAACTGAGCAAATTCTAATGTACAATGTTTCATCAATAACTTGAGGTCGCTTTTACAATTTTCATCAAAAAACATATAATAGCACTTATTATATGAGTTGTACGTATCAGCAAATGTACGAGTCATATATTTTTAAAACACTAAAACACTAAACGGCGTAATAATGGATTGTAATAAACTAATGTTTAATGCTGCATTTATTGCAATTATTTTTGGAAACGTTTATGCAGGTATGTATACTCCATATTGTGGCCAGATAACAATATGAAATGTTTAATTATTTATTTCCAAATGTTAAATGATTGTAATTTATTGTATTATGTATGTGCTACGTCCTATCACTCACATTGGTGGTATAATAACATATATGTATATTATTCTTCGAAAATAGACTTGAATATAGGTATGTATTTTTAATAAGTAATTCATTAAATAATTCTATAACAACGAAATATTTATATTCGTTATTTGCTTAGAAATATATACACGCGTCACCCTAACGATGTCACACAAATTAAACCCCATAAATGATCCATGTCCGATTAACTATAAAATTTTAATACAATTTAAAAAACCACTATCAAATACGTTATACTACTCATTGATCTACATTTTATATGTCATTTACTTGAAGCATCGTTAAACGAAATAGTGTACACAAATAAATAGTGAAGTCTGACTCATGGGCGAGAAATGTAATATTTAGATTTTATAAATTCGTTATCGTATTCAAGTTTTTAATGTAATTATCCAGAATATAGGACTTTTAGATATTTTTCTATTTTTATTATATGCGTCTTTTAATCAAGTAGGCACTAAATAGTTTTGTCAATATCTTCTTCGTGTCAATGCTTATATAAATTTTACTAATAAATAATTATACATTATTTTTTTCTCACAATTAAGACTGTAAATGTAAGTTTCTCATTGTATATATATATTTAGAAATGATTATAATTAAGTGCGTAAAGAATGTTAGTTAAATCAAACACTTAACGTATTATTGTGTTTATAACGTTATTTTATAGAGTATGATTTCGTTCTTTAATTTCAAATTGGAATTCTGTTAAATCTATATGAATACATATATAATATTATATTGCTAATTGTCATAAAAGTCACTTTTTTCAATAAATTGTATAAAATGCTGTAGAATTCTAATAATTAATATGAAACAGAAATTACAATCATAAAAACATCTTAAATTATTGTACACAATCTATTTAATTAATTGTATATATATCAATAAAGTAGTGAAAATAAAAGAGAAAATAAATGAAGAGTAAAAATGATAAGCGAAGAAAAAAATTTATAAATTAAAAAAAGAGAAATAAGAGAATTAACGAATAGAAATAAAATAAAAATTATAAATAAATATTCGTAAATAAAATAAAAAAACATATATAAAAATAAAACAAATAAATAAATTTATATATATATATGTATACTTAAATATACAAAAACGCCAAAGAGTATTACGTTAATTAAAGAAATAAAACAATATTAATATTGTTGTATATGTGTTTATTATTATTGTTTTCGACAAAACTTTATCAACATGTTTAAAACAAATAAAATATAACTGATAAATAAATTAAAAGTAAAATTATTTAGACAAAATTGCATAGCAAAATTAGATAGAAATCACATAGAGAATATTCTGAATATTATAATAAAATTACTTGGAGTTAGAAGGAAAAAAAATTAAATAATATATCAAAAAGCAAAGAAATTGTGTATATAATTAAAACAAATATGGTATGATATTAATATTATCTCATATATATATTGATGTAGAATGTTTCTTAAAAACGTTTGTTTATATGTTTATTACATATATAATATACATTTTAACTTTCCATTTAATAATCATCTAGACCAACTCAGTGTTATTGGAAAGTATACAAGTAAGTAATTACATTTATTCTTCGATGTGTATAAAATATTTTGATCTTTGAAAAAGATTTAAACGTGCTAATAATCATATTAACCTTCTAGTATTACCAATGTGGTAAAATACGTATACATAAAATGTATAAATTATTATAATTTTATCTTGCAGTGAATTTCACTAAAATTCAAGCTTTCGAACATACTATTGACAATATTGGTGAGCAATTTAAAAAATATTTATTCTTAATTACTTGAACAATATGTTAATGTCAAAACATGTCATATATATTTCACAAACAAAATCCGTAGTATTAAATGGAGAATTCGTGATTTTAACATGTTCAGTGTTGTTATATTATATATTATAAAACTAAATTCCTGTTTATTATTACACATGAAAATGATAAAAATTCAAATAAAGCAATTGTTCTCACATTAAAATTCAAGTAAAAAGAATTATTGCAATTTTGTGATTATTTGCGATTTTCGATAGTATTTTGTTACATTTTAAATTGCATCAGGGAATAACAGAATGTTTGTTATATGAATCACTTCGAACATTTGTACAAATGGTACTACCAAACCTAGTGAAATCTAAACGCATGGTGTATGTAACTCGCACTATTCGTAACACCCCATTAGCAATCTAAAAATATTCTAATAGACAATCATAATAACCTAGTGTTTATACGTTGGTTTAAGAAATGTGAAAGTTCAACTATCACAGCAAGAGTTCTTTAAGTTATGATAATGATTAATTATCATATAATTTTTTTTTATTTGTATTATTCGAGAATTTAACGGAGTTAATTAAAAGCCAAAATAAAAATTATTATATAATAATAGAAATAGTCTAGTTAGTATAACTAGTAAAAGTTAACAAGATAAATTTGAAACTATTTTAATAGTAATTTTTAAATTAAAAAATTTAGTCATCTTAAAATTATTTTGTTTTAAAATTTAATTTAATTTAAGTAAACATTAGAGGTAATTTCGGATAATACTGAAATTTACTCAGTTACATTTTATTCAATTCCTAATGAAAGCAATAATGTACCAATTGTATGAAGATATATTTATTTCTGTGAACACGTGTAAACGAATGCTCAAAGAACAACGGCATGTGTAATGTGCAAACAACAAATTGTATCTAAGTGGTAGTTTAGTTGTTGCGTTATATTTTTTCCAATTAATAAATATTTATGACAAAAAATGATTAACGCATACGAGTCCGCGTTAAGTGAGACATTTTATGTCTTATGTGTGTAAATTTTTTTTTCAAATTCAAATTTAAATTTTTTCAAAACCCAAACAATGGTTGCCATGGAAACAATGGTTGCCATGGAAACAAACCATAAGGGAGATTCAGGTTTTTTTTTCTGTAACGCTTTTTCGTGACAGTCCCCAGTGGATATCTTAATTTAGGTAACGCTTTTCGTGGACACTTTTTCGTGACGGTTTTTTATTTTAATGTGCTAAAGTAAAGACATAAAATGTCAAAAATTACAACAAAAACTACTCTAACAAATAGTAGATTTATAGGTTGAACATGAGGAATTTCGTAATATTTAAGAGCCCGATATGTATATAGTATGAGCTCTGTCTCATATAATATCTTAATAATATCTATAATGATAGATTACTTACATTTTGATAGAAGTCTCTTACAAACTCCAACAAACTATAAATACAAATTTACGGCTTCAACTGTCATCAGATTAAATGTAATTTGCATTCTGGCCAACGTGGTATTCAATCAAACTCTAATTTGTTTATATCTGTTTGTATAAATTTAAGTAAATTGTTTATCGTCAAGTATAAGATTGTTATTTATACCAACTTTTACATTCCTACACTAGGGTTTGTGATCTATACACCATATACTTTCATGTTTTTACTTTATTCATATATTAAAAACAGTGGTAGTCAATTATAACAGATTGTTTTTTAATCTTATTTGGCCACAAATAGCATAATTGCAATATCTAATAAATTAAAACTACACCATATAAACTAATTAAATTAATGTCTTAATATTTACATAATACTAATTAGTAATAACTTATTGATCATTCTTGATATTATATCATTAAAACATGTTCCTATATATTTTAAAACACATATTTATTTTTGTAGTCCCTTATAAGGAAAGTGAAGAATTTAAAAATACACACGGTATCTTTATTACTTTTCTTCCTTTCAGATTTTTTACGACTGTATAATATATTATTATTTAAATAATAAGTAAAATAATATTTTTCGCAGATAGGTTATAATCATTATACTAAAAATGTTGAATTCCTAATCATTATATTTCCAGTATAGATGAAATTGTTTAAGCATATAAATATTAATTTTATAGCGATATTAATGGATTATTATGCCCATATGTTCACCGAAGCTTCTAAGGGTATGCATTTGTTATTGTGAAGAAATTAAAGTACATTATATAAATAAAATGAATAATTGAATAAAATTGATAAATGTGTAAATCGTATTAAAATAATTTGTAATTGGATTATGGAGAATAATATTGAACTTATTTTTGTTAAGAAAATGTGATTAAAATACGTTATATCATGTTATATATATAAGTTACAAGACATTAATATTTAAAATAACATAAATACATATCACTATAATTACAATAAGAATATATATCTTAAAAGAAATATCTTTACATTTCAATGCAACGCACTGTTCCATCACATAGAATATTAAAATGGTATATATAAACATTAGTAAAAACTTTAATTTCGAGAACTAATTAGTCAAAAATTTGTTATGAGCTATAATCCAAACATCTCTTATATTAAATTCGTTGTTATTCTCTTTTAAATTCAGATCCAAGTCTAAAATTCAGGTTATCGAAAATCCAAGTCGAAAATTCAGGTTCCTAATTATTTTTCATCTAACTTTAAACCAATTTTGATGTGTCTGGTGTGTATATTAGTAAATCTGCCATTGGAGAGCGCTTTAATATCGGCTTTGTTACTCTACTCAAGACAACGCGAAACGTAAAGATTGATGTCCTTTGTTCATTTACAATACTTTGTAAAGAAAATATATTTATCGATCGCCACCACAATTCTTTCCGACTTTAACAGACCTTCGTCAAAAATTATTAACGTGTAAAGTTGTGAAACAAACAATATTTTTATCACTTAGGCGAATGATGACAGTCTCACGTCAGGATTCGCGCGTATCAAATTTTTGCATTTGAAGACACACAACGTAGAAAACATGAAATTAAATAATTTTAAACAAAATTATTCGATTTTTAGTAATCAAATATATTGAAGCTCCAATTGAATGGTGTATTAATAATATAGGTAATTCGAATTAATTTTTAATGATAACATTTCGAAATTCATATTTGTGCTTTAAATATATTATTAATATTTGAGTGTATTATTAGAGCCATATTAAAGGAAAACCAAAATATACGACAAAAATCATATGTATTATTGTATTATGGGCATAGGCTTGTCTGATACCGCATCATTTTCCTAGCATAAACGTATACACGTACGTCACATGAATAACTCGAGGCAGATTATTTCAATATTATACATACACAAATACTCAGACTTTCTGAAGTCTAGAAAGAAATCTGCATTGACAGGAGGTGCAATGAATCGAAGACCTGCAGAAGCCTATCCGAATATTGTCACTTAATGCTGATTTAGTTTTGTAAATTCGTGTTTGTAAACAAATTTAAACCTTAATTTTATTATATTTAATAATGCTTTATCAATTTATAGTAATGTATAACTGTTATCGTTTCACGCATAAACCTACGAATTCGTAAAGATTTTTTCAAATTTTTGCTTTTCCAACAAATCAATATTGCTTTCATGATATAGTTTACATTCTGGCTGCACCGACGGGAAACTTCGGTATTGAACTAATACGTTAAGATAGTATTCAGTTCGTCCCACCGACTCGTGCTACGTCGAGATAGGATAAAAAAGGCGACCCAATTGACGTACATACAAACAGAACAGGCGGATAAATGCTGAATATGTACAGTGTTCACAAGAATACACGTCAATAACATAAACATAAACCGAAGTATGGATCACTGATAACTAATCACAATTGACACCGATCATGATCGGACTCCTCCTGGACGACTGGGCTCTCAATGACTGGACAAGCCGATCACGATGTCCGAGGATATGCACCGCTTTATATCGGCGTATACATAATTCGAAACGACGGCACTATGTAGAAACCGAATCCAGAATCCTAACGTTTTAACGACCTTTGCCTAGTTAGGTATAGTTAAGATGCACGAACGGCATAAATGATTAAACTGCTCACAACGTCTTCGTTGCCGAACACCGATTACACGGTGAAATGTCACACACGTGAGTTGATACACGGACAACCATTGTCAAACATGAATTAACGACAGTAAACGTACACAACAAACGAACAAACTAGTCACAATAAACGTTATTAAACTACATTTGGTATCTTACAACCCTCAACAAAAATTAATTAATTAATTAATTAAATTAGAAAAATAGTTTAAAATATAAATTCATAAAAAAATCATATTAGTTTATTTTATTAGGTACCTACATTCTTTCGTATCTCATGAGTCATACTTTGTAGCTTGAACATCAAACAAAATTTTCAGAGGAGTAACTAAGTTAGTACTTAGTACTAGGAGTAGCTCCCACTGATGATGATAACGTAGTTATCGAAATACGTATACGCGCTATATCATAATAATTTTTGTGATTTCGGGTTTTAAACATTTGTGGATAATATCATAATCGATGAATACACACGACTAATGTCTTATGATAATTTAATTTAGAACAGAATTTAAATATGAATCTACGTTCTGAAGAACGTGAGAGAATTTGCAATAGTAAGATAACAATATTCTAATATATTAATTTACGAATTATCGTAAATTTAAAAAAAAACCCTATGAATGTTAACTTAAATCAACTTACATATTATTATATAAATAATTAAACAATTATAACTAGATGATATGAGCAAAATTAAAGAGTTTGGTAAGTTAAATGCACGTTTATAAGCAAACAGGAACAAGCACTACTGGCGTCCGAGGCATATTTAAATATTCACCATCAACCGCAAAAGTTTTTTTACGCTTCTTAAAAAATGGCAATTTATATACTTTTAATACTAAAAAATATTATATGTATAAAAAGTTTCTCAAAGTTCATTGTCCCTACTGCGATGGCACCTGAGGCAAATTCCTCAGTCGCCTCACCTTTGCTACGGCTCTGTTAATACGATTATAAACTGCATGTTTGAATACGCTCAAAGTAAATGAATATATTAATGGAAAGAATATTTCTAATATATGATAATTAAATGTTTTGTTTAAATATTTACAATCATTCAATACTGAATTGTATTAATAAAAAATCTAATTATTCCTCAAAGGAACATCTGAGGGTGCTCTAAAATATATTATTGACAATAACTGTGAGTAAATAATTATTTTATATGTTCTGATATAAATATGTCATATAATATAAGATTAAATTTTGATGATTAATAGTACTTTATCAATTTTTACCAAGTAAGTAAAATATTTGAAACGACTTACCATGAAGACATACATATACAGTTAATTCATTAAACATTTTCCTTTTATTAAGAATTCTAAATATACACAAATCGACTTTGAACGAATTGTATTTTTATATAAGTTTTCGGTTTTATATAACTGAAAAATGTAAAAATTTCATTTTTAAAAAGAAACAATTTTCGTCTTAAATTTATATAAAAAAATTAATCATATACCAACTAAGAACTACAATCAATAATTAAGTAACTAAGTTTTTTATAAAATACTTGTAAGCATAAAATTAATAAAGTTAACATTATGTGTTTTCATAGCACAGATATTAAATTACATTGAATACATGAAAAATAAACTTCCGATAAGTATATAATAAAATCTATTATTATTATAAAAAAAATGTTCAAAAGTAATTGAAATGCATTCATTCGGTTGTCAGATAGTAGCTTGGTATTCATTTAGTGTAATTCTTGGTGTATTGATACTATTTTATTGATTACAACCATGTAGGCTCATTAATCACGACTAGTTTATTTAAGCCGGTAATTACATAAAAATATTTTGCAATAAACTTAAGTAAAGTAAGTCGGAAAACCAACAGACGCACATTCCCAAGAAGGTTAATAAGCATTAAAATGTTTTGGGCATACATGATTTCGTTTTAATATTATTAAATATTTTGTTCAACTTTAATTGAAAATTACTCTATTATTACTATCACGTCTCAATTTAATTTATACGACGTATTAGTATTTTTCCATATTAGAGATATCAAATTGACTACTGTTTTTAGTTCTTCTTAATTAATAAAACATTGATCAATTATGTAGTAAAAACAAGTTTGAAAACATGTTTCTTCGGTTTGCAGTTACTAATTGTGACCTATAGAATAATAATAGGTATTCGGTTTTCTTGACGTTTCATTAGACGGTTGTGATTCATGTAAATAGTACTTAAACTTTAAAAATATATAGAAAAACCGGGACGCTAAATCGCTAAATTAAACTAACCTATAATTACTTGTAGAAAATTAAATATAAATTTAAAAACTGTTTCTATTAGTTTTCATATGTATATGAATAGGTAATCGATATAATAAAAAATTGTTATTCATTATATTATAATAATTATTTTGTTGTTTTTTTACATAGTTGTTACAAAAGCATTAGGTCCGCAGGATTTCTGTGATAATTACAAACCACGCACGTCTGGATCTTCATCTATTGCCGATCCCGGGCAAACGTCTTCACCTAGATATACTTCAGATGAAAAAACTATGCATAAATTTATGCTAAACAAAATAGGGAAAGAAGAAAAAAAAAGAGGAGAGAAAAGAGAGCGACGCAAATATTATCAGAATACAAGAATTCGTTGAATATGAGTACAATCAAGTTTTAATGATTTTTAGTGTGCTTTTATAAAAGTTCACCATAATATTTGGGTTTGTAATACAATTAATTTTTAAGGATATGCTTGATATCATATTAAGGAATTCATTTAAAAAATAATCTATACACTTGATTATCCATACAAAATTATAGTACGTATTGACAGCATATAATATGCGTATTATCAATTATCACTGACATAAACATTTAGACCGAACTATGAGGAATGTCTTTGCTAACATTATAATCCCACTATAGATCTACTGGATCAGTAATTTACGACCGGGGCAGTGATATTATCTATTTAAATAGTACTACAATAAAAAAATAATTATAGCTTTCAGATTGGCAAACAGAATATGAGTACAATTTGTCTTTTGTGAAATTATAACCTATAAGGTTCTTTAATTTTTTTTAAGCATTAAGAATATTTTAACTTACTATATTATATATTATAATGTATAAACATTTTTCTTTTTTATTTAGTCATTTTTAAAAAAGGCACAATGAAAAAAATACAATACAAAAAATACACAATGTTGCACGATAAGTCATTATGCTAATAATAATAGTATATGGTACAATAACACGAATCACTTGGTAGGGGAAGTCACTTTTTAGTAGTACCCCTTATTGTTAATCTAGGTGTGATAAAAAACAAATACAATTTCGAATTCATTTTTTTATCAAGGATTTAAATTGCGATTCCCATTTCTTTTTAATGTATTAACGTATAGATATTTTTTTCACATAATATTTCCTATACTAATAGACAGAGAATAATGTTTTCGGATGGATTCAAGGTAAACTCCAAAGCCAATCGACCGGTTTGAATGATAGTAACATGAATGAATTCGTCAGAACCTGTAGAGTGTAATAGCTGATGTATAATTTTTTATCATATATGAGAAACACAAAATTAATGGTTTACTAACCGTTTGTCATTATGTATAATTACTAATCAATTAGATACTAGAGAAGCGTTGGCAAGTACGCTATAAACAAATCTAATGTATTTTGTAAGATCAATGAGAATCTTGACTATGTTCCATTTTAAAAAAGAGACATTTTTTTAGTTATACATTCTGTTTAAAAATAGTTATTTCGGAAACGTTACTTTTTAAATTTTAATTATAGAATTCCTGAAACTCCCATTCTTACCATTAAGGAAAATTAGAAGGGACACTCTAATTTTTATTTCTAATAGGAAGTACTCCACTCCATCCCTCACCAGTTCAATTACTGCCTATATATGTATAAAAGTGAGTGGATTGATACTAATAAAAATCGTTTCATTACACAGACAAATGTCGATGATGTATTATCTCACGTATTCATAGACATACGTACTTGTTCGTGATAGCCCACCATATTTTTGTTGTGGGAAATTAATAGAATAAAAATGAACTCTTGAAGTAATGGACCGTCTGCTTACAATTTGATATTAAAAAGTAACGCATTTAAACTATCCGGGCATTTCTATACGAAAAATTTTACTTTCAAAATAATAATAATAATAATAAAATAATTTAAAAAATTCAACATTGTAAAAACAATTTTCGAAAGTATTTCTAGTATATTTCTTGATGTATACTTGAATTTAATAACCAGCAATATAATATATATATATGTTATATTTATTTTAAAACATTATGATACCATATATATTACATTTAATATATATTATCAATAGCATGAGAATCTGATTGGTAAAAATATATGAAGTCCAAAATATGAAGTATAAAATATGTCAAAAAAAAAAAAAATAGTATATCCAGTTCGATTCGCATCCAGATGATTTTTTGAACCATACAGGTATTATATCAGATAAATTCAAATTTCGATTATAATATTCTATAATATGTTATAATTTATCTTTTTAGCAGCATTAGCATTTATTTCTTACTATTAATATGGGAACATACCGAAAATTACATAATACACGCGTACGCATATTGTCATAATCGTATTGAAGTATAATTTTTAAAAATAAATATATATTAATATAAAAGTAACATGGAAGGGGATATACGTATATATTAAAAAGTACCGACGGTAGAGATAGATGTTGATGATAGTTGGGTTAAAATAGATAGGTTACGTATTATATAGATAATATGATGAATAACGATGATAAATAATATACAATTGTAAATAATATGGAAGGGATATATATATATATATATCTGTATGGTATGTGGCAGTGGAAAATATTGATAAAAATTATTTTTAATGATAAAAATATCACCATTTGTTAACAAGTGATTGATTTTGGGCGATGAATGAAATGAATATTGGCAAGTAGTGATAAAAGAAGTGATTAGATATGCCAAGTTATCGATAAATGTTAATAAGAATGAATCACAACGACCGTGTAATAGTACTTTGTTGGTGGCGGAAGAAGTTTTAGAACCGAGATTTTCATATTGCTGTCGTTAAACTTCTAATCCGGGTACGTAAATAAATTGAGCTAATAAATTAATGTCTATGCGGATCCGCGTAACGCGGATAACCCGAGGTCTTGACATAGTTCAAAATATGGCTAAAATCGAACAGATTTCCGCGCAGCAAAAGGGCTAATGTCTTCACGAACTTCTTTCACGAGCTGCTAAATTAAATGTAACAATCGTGGTAATAATAATAATTCATTTCGTATAAAGATAATATGAGTTCGTCGAAAAATTGAAATCGGCGATACGGGAACGAGACGTGCTAGGATTATCATCCCTCTCATTATCCCCCCCCCCCCAATGGTCACATATGGTTACGTAAACAACGAACACTATATGAATATGTCTGTGTTGAATCGCGTAGGCGAATAAACAAATCGTTTTCCTCGTTTGACGGACTAATAACATTTTCAATTACTATTACGTTTAGTAATACCGATTCGACAATTGAAATGGACGAATACGAAGCGTTCACGGTTTTCCGGGTGCCGGTAGAAAACACGATGAACGATAAGAAGGAATGTGATCGAAAGAAAATATCGGAAACAAATGTTGTAGTCGACGGTAATTGTAAAAGGATTATCATTGTTCATGAGACGCGATCTTTTTTTTCTTTTTCAACATATCACCGTTCGTAATAAAATATTTTTCACATTGATGTTTTTCAGACCGTGTTACCTCCGAATCGATGATCGGAGATGTATTCAAAGGACTGCATAAAATTAATTATGGGGCGAATAGCGTTTCGGACGGAAATATAATGGCTATGAAACGGAGAGAGAGGAAAACACTCAGAAGATGTAAAATGTGGAGACGCGAACACATCGATGAGTAAATTGGATAATTTCGATTACGTGCATTACATTATAGAACACGAATTTTTCGATTAGAGTTGAACACGAGTTGGACGTACAGAAATCCAAAAATAAAATGATCTTACCGAGCACAGTCGTCGAGGAAATTAAAACGAGCAAATTCGATCTGGAAAACATGGTGGAAGGAACAGTCAACGCGTTCGAAGGAAAATGCTTGGTTTTCGCTGATAGGGATTGCAAGAACGAATCGTACGACGCTAAAATAAATCGGAAGTTATTGTTGGAAGTTAGTGATCTGTTGAACACAGTTAACGGGTCGTTCGTAGAAATCGTAGATCAATGGGAAGAAAACAGTAAGAATGATGACCCGTTAGTGGTGTGCGACGGCTTCGTTGAATTCAAAAGTAAATAATGACCTGACCCGGGTGCAGGTAGTCGCCCGTTCTGAAGCGAGCTTTTATTCCGAATAAATATAATTTTTCTTTGGCCAGCACGAACTCATGGTTTTCTTGGACAAAAGGACGCCATGATCGAAAAGCTGGTTGAGAGACTAGAGGAATTGAACCTGAAATTTGAAAAACAAATAGAAAACAATAGCGACGAATTAGTTCTGTTGAACGAATTCGCCGAAAACAATATCAGATCTACGGAAGAAGTGCACGAAAAACACTTTGCGACCATCGCCGTGAGTAAGAAATAATAATTATGATGATGGTGATAATAACAGCCAAACGATGAGACGTATCAGAAACTGCCGTGTGCTCATACGTTACTATACGTGCCAGGAACTGATCGATAACGAAACGACGAAAAAGACTAATACGGATTCGGCCAAGTGGAAAACTTTGTTTGACAGCACTATTGCTGAAATAACAAGTGAGGGATCGAAACGTTTGGAGACGATTGAGAAAAACGATATTGAGTTGATACGACAATACGAGACACTAGAAGACGACATACTAAACATAAAAGTATCAGAGACCGAAAGAAACATTGTAAGTATAAAACCGACAACGATACATTTAAATTGTGCGGATAAAAGAATACGATAAAAGAAACGTCGGAAAAAAGTTCCATTTTGAGTGTTCTTGTAGGTTAGAATCATCAACTCTATGGATTATTCAGTATAATTAATGAATTTCTTTTTCATTTTATATACGTTACTATTTTAGTGTACATCGCATACTCGTATTTGATTGTTTACAATTTCGAACTTCTTATGTTTCTAGATCATTTAATAATTATCGCATTGTTAATTATTGGGATTTTCGTAAATTTCTGTCTTATTGAAATGTAAGACACACAACTTTTACAGTTTCTACACATTAATTTTTTTTTTTTTTTTAGTTGATTAAACATTAATTTGATAAATCGTACTTATGTATGTTAATTAGATAAATAATAAAATAGGTTATACTGTGTCTAGCTGTAATATTCATAGTTATCTTTTGGATTGTCAGAGATTCTCAATTATTAGTTTATATGCATATTGCAAATTCCAATTGACATTCGTTGGTTTGGTTTAGATCGGTTTTCGGCTATTATCGTTCATTCAAACCATCCTTGCGTTGGCAGTTGACCAAGAAATACGCTTACTTTAATTTGTATTTGTTGGTCGCTGTGATTCACGACCGTGATCATTATCGAAACGTACGATTAAACACGAATCCCAGATCCCTTACTCCCCCTTATCCTTCCTTTGCGTGCGTAATCCCGCTGTGTGCATCACGCGTAATCACAATGCCGTCATGAACTTCGGTCACGCCAGGGAGTGGAGGCCGATTTGGAAATGATAAAATTGAAATACGCGCAAAAAATCGAAGAATATCGATACAGCTGTCACGATTTGCAAAACCGAATCGACCAAAGCCATTTCAGATTGGACAGCCAAAGGAACCAAATTGCCCTGTAACGGTCGTATGACGGTCGATTGCATAATTTCATCTCAATGACTTGTCGTCTCACGTAGATTTCAAGAGCGTAAAAACGATCTGAAAGAACGACGCAAAAAGACGGTGCCCGACTATCAGGTCCAAGTGCCGTCCATCGAGAAACAAATCGCCGATACGACCAGTTTAATCGAAAAGAACACGGCCATGATCCGTGCCGTCCAGAAGAGAAATTGCGTGAACTACATGAAAATGTGGAACATAGACGAGAACCGTATAACGACCAACATTAAGAACGTAACGGCCACTGCCTTTCTAAAACCAGAGAAAAATGCGCGCGGATTTCGAAGATTTCGAATTTTTTTCTTAGCATTTTTTTTTTTTTTTATTCGTACGACGGTCACACGGTAACGGGAATGTAAATTGTTAAATTCGTCGACCGAAACATCGTACACGACAATAAACGGAGTAGACACCGCATATTTCCCAAGTAAACCGATTCGTCAATTGTGCCGAAAACAAACGTGACATCGTAAAAGCATTTTGGGTGGCCGGGATGTGTGAAAACCGACCGCCAAAAGGTGTGTATCGAGGGGAGAAACCGAGTGAATGTCGGGAGTACGGAGAGGAAGACGTGGAATAAATTGGGTCTGACGATATGAAAATTTCGAGTAACGTGGGTCGAATACAGAACGGACATCCGGGGAGAACATGCACATGAACGGAGGAGAGATTTGAACGGACGATACGATTGCATTGTTGTCTAAAAGACGCGAGAAAAGGTTTATAACGTGTCTGGCTTTGGCCCGAAGAAACGTGGGATCGGACGGAGATGGAACGGGTAATGTGTCCGGAATAGATTTAGATTTTCGCACTCGGCGCGCAACGCTGGTCGGTAGCTAGGGAACGCGGTACACCTAACCTAACCTAACCTCGTCCGCGACGCCGTCGTTTCAGCTGCTCCGGTTGGACCGGGCGGTACACGAGTACCTGGGCGCCGGCCGGACGTTGTCTTCGTGGGAGACCCCGACTGCGGCCGATCGCACGCCGCCCGACCCGAGGCCGGTGGACGGACTCGCGTTTTGCGACCGCGCGGTGGAGAACGAGAACTCGGAGAACTCGCAGCCGTACGAACGTGCTAGGGACAGGGCGTTGGACCGATTGCTGTTGGATTTCGTGGGGAGAAACTCGAGTTTCGTGTTCGACGGCGATTCGCACGGGACGTTCGACGCGGCGGACCCGACGCGTAGGCCGTCATGTGCGTACGGCACGCTGGCCGCGTTGAAACTGGACGACCAGCACAGTTGGGACCGCATCAAGTCGGAACTCAGACCGTTCGTCACGTGCGCCGTCTGTAGGACCGAAGTGAACTGGGTGTCGGACGCGCCCGACGACGCGGACTTGAACGCGCGCAGCCGGTAACCGTCCGAACACCGTGCCTTAACACACACAGCCCGTCCCGTCCGCGTCGACGGTTCAGGGTCCCGGTTGTGGGGCTTCGATCTCAACCACGTGGACCCCGGGGCGAACGCGGTCGGCGTTTAACTTTTCGTTTCACAGCCGCAGGGAAACGGATTTGGAGAAAACCCTACTGGAGAAAATAAGCAGTCACGTGACGCGGCACAACGAGAACATCGACAAGGTCACCGGACCGGACGCAAAGGAATCGGACGACCGCACGTACGTAAGCCGTGCAAAACGTACACGCCTTAGGACAAACGTTTGCGTGTGGAACGATTGTGTTTTCGAGTCTCGTCTGTCTAACTTGACGCTGTATTCGTCCAGTGACGCGTCGTAGGAGAAAACAAAACGCGCCTGTGAGTTTTCGAGTTCGCCGCTGTAGGCGGTTTCGTTCGTCATTTATCCGTAACCGCATAATCGAAAAATGTTCTACGACGATAGTTTTGAAAGCAAAAAAAAAAAAAACGAATGGTCAACATTTCAGACTCTCGGTACGATAAGGTGGGCCGTGGCGGTGTATCGGACGCGGACGATCGCGGACTTTTTAAATCTCGCGACGCAACCGAGTGTAGCCGACACACAGGTGTCCGCGCTTTTACACGCGGGCGGTGGAGAGATAGGTGGTGTTTTGTGGTGGTGTACTCGACGTGATTGACGCGGTCATTCGACGAATTCGGTTCGGGGGGTTTTTTACTTTTCGTGAAAAATGAAAACGGATCGAATATTCGTGAATAACGCGATAATACGACATTTCCGGCCGCCGCGCGTTCAAACGCAATGGTTGAATTGGGGTGGGGGGGGGATGGTCACGTCCATCTAACGCGTTTTTACAAACGGCGAAGGCAGTCGAAAAGTTCATCGCCGCCGCCGTCCGTCACGTTTACCAATACAATCGGAGCGTGGAAAATAAGGCGACGGGTAATGTACTAAAACTGCGTGGAGTGTATCGTAATTCAAACAGCGACATATTTATGGGCCGACAGTCGCGTTTGTGGACCGACGAACAGTGGTAAACTCCGTAGGCCGTAATCGGCGTCCGCTGGCGCGTTATGGTGACTGTCGACCCCCCCCCCCGTTCCTTTTAAAAAAAAAAAAACGAAAAAAATTTAAAAAAACAGTATAGGTACGCTGAAATACTTGGGGAATGGGCACTCCCCGCCATGCCAATTCGACCATTGGTCAAACGCGAATCCGTCTCGGCGATTTGACCGTTTCCCGTTTGTTTGTTGCGCAGTGGCCGACTAAACCCGGACGGTTCCGGATACGATGACGACGCCGATGACGTTCCGGTAGACGGCCGTGAGTAATCCGCATCGTGCAGGCGCGTACCTAAACGGCGGGTAGGACGTCCGGTGCCCTCCGGACGTCTGGTGCTTGGGCCTCAAAACCATATTTTCTTATCGCGGCCTGATCGGCCTGCGCGAAACACGTAGACATACCGCCCGACAGGAAAACCGTTGCCGACGACGTTCCACTTCGACGCCTGTTGTCTTTTACGCCGCGGTCGTTGCCGAAGTCGAGTGCCAAAACGATTTCCGTTGTTTCCCGAAGTCGGTGTTTCCCCATTCCGTCGAGTCGCTCGCGTGCGTGGACCGCGCTCGTCCGAGGCGCTGTGGGTACCTCCCCGCCCGCCTTCGGGGTCTCGGTCCGGCCACTTTGGGTTGGGACCGATCGACGTGTGTGCGATTTACAAGGACGCGGCGGTCCGACGGCGGTCGCGGCGTGCACGAACGCCGAGCACGGACTGTTCGTGGACGACGGACGTTTCTGGCCCGTGATGACGACGGCGGTCGGCGCGAAGCGAACGGCCGGACGGCGGCCGCCGGGCCCGGCAAACGATCGCGGCGGCCGGTGCGCGCGATGGGAGCTGAACGACGACGACCTGACGCGGTACTGGTCCCGATTCGCACGACCGTTGCCCGCCAGCAGCGTCCGGCTGTGGGACGTGTCGCGCGCCGCGCTCGAACGTCTCGTGAACGCGCTGCGAGGTGAGTGGACGGCGGCAGTAGCGGCGAAACGGCCTTTCCGGCGGACAGCCTGGTCCGCTTGGCGGCCGCGCGGGTTCCTCCGTCCGTGGCCGAGGCCTAAATGCTCGAGAGGTTGTAATCAGTTGCGTTCGTTATCGTCTACAGTTTTATTTGCAAATGTTCATTGAACCGAAACGGTTCCGATCCGCGTCCTTCAACCTGGTAGGTTTACTTCGGGAGCTTCGTGTTTTTAAAAATTTGTATTCGTCACGACGATTTTAAAACAGATTTTTTAACACTTGACATTAGTTCGTCTACTTTTGACAGCATGTCACGACCTATTATGCAGCCGCGTGAAGACCACGAGCCGAACACGTGACATGGACCACATTTCGGAATAAAAAAACTTTTATCCCGATTTAAGTTGCTCGCGTCATTTACAAAAAGTAACACATCGTCATGCTGAACACCGTTTGGCCATAATAAAGCCATCGATTTATCAAATAATTTTGCTATTGTTGAGTGATTAACTTTTTCCAACACCTTGGATGTCAACAACATAATTTTTCCACGACAATCAATTTCTAGTCTACCAATTATTACATTAACTATGTGCCTTCCATTGCTTTCGGTGTAATATAGTCAATGGATACCCATATTTTTTTCTATTGGACAGTGACCCTTATTTTATTCGTCATCTCGTTGTAGCAATCGTTTATTACATAATATTTTCGACTCGTTGGGCACATCTCTTTGCATATATTTTTCTAAAAAACTCTTAAAATTAGTGTTTATTTTAGTTTATAAAGTGGTATGTTTGCAGATAACAAAGTTTATATTGAATTCCGATAGTTTTGGGTTGAGGTTTTTAACCAATCGTTGCACATTATTTGTTTTTTGTTTTCTAAACGTGCTGTACTTCTGATGTGTATGATACTAAGACGGTTTTCACTTGCTACTTTTAGGTTACAGATTTTACAAAAAAAAAAAAACTAAATTATCCGTTGAAAATACTTATTCGCCAAATCAACTACAAAATTACGCAAACGATAAACTTTTGTCGATTTTTCTTTTGCAATATTTATATTGTTAATACAAAAATTAAACATACAATAAAACGTAATACACACACGGCGAATGTTCTAGAACTAAATAATTATTGTACCACGTACTATTCGTAATACAAAAATACACGCAATAAATAATTTTATTTCACTATATTGTAATCTAATTCACCCACTGACCATTAAAATGAAGTTATTAGTCTCTATCGTCTTTATAAAAATTCACAGTTTAATGTAATGATTGCTTGATTTTGATTCATGAAAAATTTTCATCGAAGTGCTTAATTTTCAATAAACCATCAAAATATGCACTAAAAACTTAAAATATGCTCTTATAATCAAAAATATGTCCTTCAAACGAAAAAATGTCAACATACACAAAACAGCGCACTAAAAACTTCGAGTATTTGATCACAAACGTTGTGTACTTACTAAGCATGCGATAAAGTAAAACAGAAAATATATGCAAATGCATGAAAGTCCTTGCTCTAGATATGAACATAGAGAGCGAGAGAAAATGCATACAACTTTATTCGTACCGGCGGGAGGTACTTCTAAACCGCCAAATGATGCCCGACACGGTTTATTTATTATTGTCGAGTACGTAAATTGGCGATTGTCGTAATCAAACGTCGATACCACGTGAATCGGTACGGTGTTTTCGTTGCATTTGTATAAATATATATATATATACGTATATGAAATAGGTACAGCCGACACAGCCGACGAGTTATACAATTATAATTGTTGTCAATAATAGCTCATAACTGGCGTTTGCCGTGTAGGTCGGGAGACAATTATTGTTTTATTTAATTGATGGACGACACGGAAAATGGATAGCGTGTATATTAACCGTGAAAGTCTTCTGGACATGAGCCGGGAACAACGGGGATTACGCTTAGGCAAATCACAACGTGAATCCGAACGACACGGACCACGTGGGAAACGAACGAGTATTAATTACACGAATAAGGGACATTGTCGTTGACAAACGTTCGTTAACACGTAATCACCGTAAACTACTGGCGGGGTCGTATATAAAACCACGTGAGGTTTAATTAATGATATTTGCCGAGAACTAACGTTATTGTCCCGTTTGTCGTCTCGTAACGCAGTGCTTCACAAACTTTTTTATCACGGGGCCCACTAAGTATAATGTAAAATTGTCAGGACTCTCCCTATGTTCTAGAATTACATTTTTTCCACATAATAATTCACACAGTTTAAGTTATTAAAATATATAGTAAATGCATAAATGTTTTTTAATATACTTTTGAAAAACTTTATAATTGTATTAAAAACTTTAAATATGTATAAATAAAAATAAATTAGCAATCGCTATAAAACTATAAAAAAATGTACAGAAAGATTTTGAAGATTAATGTGATGGGCGGGCTTATATATTTTTGCATAGTACATTAATTTCCGGTGTGATATTTGAAACAGCGATGCGCAAGTTTCCTTTTAATGTCTGTTGTGAAAGACGCGATCTATGTTTGTTTATTATTATTTGAAGTTGTAAAAATGCAGTCTCATAGAAATATGTCGATGCAAAAGGAATTAATATTAGTAAAGCCTCTTTTGAAATTAATGGATACTATTGCTGTCGTCTTAACCAAAATTCAGTTCGTTTTTTTTCATAAACGCTTAAGGACTTAAAAAAGTAGTTAAAATAAAATAAATATATCCAAATATTTCACGGTTATCCAGTAATATAATCACGGCTTCCAGTTTGAGAAGCACTGTTGTAACATACGTAATGAAAAAGAAACTGACATTGTTCACATTTTATCTGCGTTATACAAACACACACGGAACGAACACATTAATCGCCCGTCATTATTGTCTGTCGAGGAATTATGTGATATAATTATGTAACTATGTAATTATGTCTTTTATTAGCCACTAAAAATTATTATGAAATAAGTGAAAAAAAAACAAGATATAATACTGAATCCCAATCATGTTCGGTACGCTGAACGACTTCCAATTACAGAAAAACGATATCGTAAAGCAAGGGTGGCCAACAGGTCGATTATTTTTTTTTTTTTACAAAAACTAAAAAAATAATTTTTTAAAAAGTTTTTTATCCAATTAATTCTCGAATATAAAAATTAATTACAATTACACTATTCGATTAATAATATTAATAAGTAAATAAATAATATTCTTTATATTTTTGTTTCGCAATAAATACTTATGAAAAACACGTTTTCGTTATCGACCCAGTTCGTATCGATTGCTGCTATGATAAGTCATATCGTAAATACTACTGGTCTGCAACAGCGACCATTGCCATACGTATATATTGTATTATACAAATTGGATGCTCAGCTCAAGTACCATTGCAAGAGCTCTGTGACCCAAATCAAAGAGCGGGATTCAAATAATGTGTTTTCAACTCCTCAACTCGACTCAATGGAATCCTAAAAATTAATTTTATCTAATAGCATCAATTTTTTTTTTTTTTTACACAAATGTTTAAAACCCGAAATCACAAAAATGTATACACAATATCCGCATATACGTATTTCGACAACTATGTTGTCATCATCAGCGCGAGCTACTCTTTTTTTTTTGTCATTTAATATATCGAAATGTCGATGTCGATCGCAACAATCCAAAAAATCTCAGAAATCAATCTCAAGTCCATTAAAGTTGGCTACCTCTGTCGTAAAGGATTCACGATCGGATAATAAAATACGAGTTTGAAGTCAGACATTTTGCTATAGTCGTCGACGATGTTCATAAATACTGTTGACCTGGGCAGTGGCGGTCGACCGGTAGGCTTTGTGACTTATTGCGTTTGCCGGTTTTTCCATTACGATACGATTTATTGTTAAGTAAGTCTATAAATTCCATTTACAATTTCATTAAACGCGATTTATTTTACTCATATTTGTTGTGCTGTATAATTTTTGAAAATCCCATTTATGAAAAAAATTAAATCCACAAATTCAATACGTCGCCAAATCGAATTGAATGTAAAACGATCAACTAAAAAATGAATCATTTACATATCATTTGTTCGTATACAAATATTATTGTGGCTAACAAGTAATTGACAAATATTTTGAGGAAACTTGTGTTTACGTTATGATATTATTCCGACAATTGATAGAAAATACGTTCATACTGTATATAGGCACACGAGGTCGACAATTGGTGAGATATACTCGTTTTTCAATCAATAACGTTAAATACGACCGCCTCTTACATAATCAAAATATCTGATGATTATTGTAAAATCGTTATTGGTAAATGATTGCTAATACCGGGTTCACACTATTATAATTTCTTGCATGCTTTTTCAAGCACACGTATTTTTACTGATGCAAGAACAAGATTGAACAAATGTGAACTTTGATAATACGCATGCATGTTATTGCATGCTCAAACTTGCAAGTAGTCCGACATGTTGGACAATAATAGAATGGAATTTGTCAATTGTATGTCAGTTTATTTTCGATCACCAATAGTGTTCGACGTAATTTCGAAAATATCAGAATATATTAACATATTTTTCAAAGTGATTGTATGTTATTGTTTCTGTTAATATTATTACCTTTAATTCATATTATATTTTCTAATTAATATTTATTTTCAAAACACCGAGATATCTCCAAAACCAAAGTATATTCTGAATGAAGAAAGCGTGTTGAAGTAAACTATTTTGATCGTTATCATGAAATACTTTGGAATGTAAAACTAGAACAGTATAAAAATAAAGATACAAGGAACTAGGCGTATAAAATGATCACTGAAGAAATGAATTTAGTATTATATCGGACCAATTGATGTTCCAACTAAAATCGAAAATTTGTGTACGGCCTACCAGCATGGTTATACTACTATATACATATACAAGGGCAGGCTGATAAGTAATGCCTTTTATCGCACAATTATTTTTTTAATTCGGATAACATTTCCTTTTCTTGACCATTTCATAGCTAATGTTGTTGATTCAGTATATGCCAAATCGTGATAGTATATAGTTATTAGTTAAAAATTTACGTAATTTAAAATGACGGCCTTTTTAGATGTGCGGTTCAAACAGTGTGCTGTAATTGAATTTCTTGTCACGAAAAACGTTAAACCTATAGATATTCATAAATGTTTACTCGTGGTTTATGGAAACGAAACTATTGACGTTAGTTCTGTTCGTCGTTGGGTATTACGGGTTAAAGGTAGCGAAGTCGGAAAGACCATTATTTCCGATCAGGATCAATGTGGGTGGCCGATAACGGTCATTGACGTAAGCCACAAACAAAAAGTTGACGATTTGATTCGAGCAAAACGGAGAATTAAACAATAAATTAATAAATAAAGGTCGTTGTGTTTACTATACAACTGTTTTTGTTTTATTAATTTAAGTTCAATATTTTAAAAGTTATAGGTGAAATGGCATTAATTATCAGCTCACCCTCGTAGCATATGCATATAGTATGTAAATATAAAATGCATAAACTTTTAATAGTGTGAACCCGGCTTAATGCTCGGATTTTGTAGCAAACGCTTTTTTGGCATGGAGTGTGAAAAAAAGATAATTCCTATAGATAAATAAGTTTCGAATCGTTCGGATAACAATGAAGTATTTTTCTTTTTTTCTCATTAGGATCTTTTCTTGCCAATTTTTTCGTAATCATTTTTTTTTATCAATCATTTTCGTAAAACTTTCATGTATTTCTATAATTATATTATATTACCCTACTATTTTATATATAAATATTGTCGGATAATCAGTGAAATCGTCGTAATGTAACATCAGACGGCCGATCGAATAATTACCGGAGTGGGCGCCACGGAATCGTCGTAGGTTTATTTACGACAAAAGGGGAAATTGTTTGTCGTTAATACAACGAATTCTTATAGCAGATCGGTAAATGCGCCATCGTAATGTAATCGACCGGAAAGATACGTCAATGACGTCGTGCAACGCAACACGCAAACATTTGTCGATTATAGTGTGTTATAGTGTGAAAACGCCCGAAGTAAAAACAACTTCGAAATTACAAGAAAAGTTTGGCGAAGGGTTTTTTTTTCAACCGATTGATTCGAATTTTATATTGTAAACTTTGTGAAATCAAAGTATCGTGTGAAAAAAAGCTTTTTTCGCTTTTCTTTTTTTTTTTCTTTTTTATTTTGTTTCGAACTCTGAGCCCTAACGATTCCCATAAAATGTTGTCTCGTCCGTTTCGTTCGGCGTTCGTATATTCACGTTACCGGGACATCTCGTCAACGGTATGGGAATTTTCATTATTCAAGCGCGTAATTTGTATAATTTATACAAATTTTATTTAGCACGATTTCGTGTACTGTTCGCCGCGATCAGTTTTATAAGCGCGACCCAATCCCACTATTGATCAATGAAAACCAATGGGAACGTGTATGGCTCGTGTGTTTTTTTTCAGCTCACAAAAGAAAATGGCTACGTCTCGCGGAGCTCCGGAACGAAAACGACAAGTTGAAAGAAGAGTTGCGTACGAAAACGGGACGAAATCGATGCACAGCATCCGAATAAATTCAATTTTCTCAGAACCGATCGGTTCCGCGATCGCGTGTATTTAATTTAGTTTTTTGCAGTGTTTTTTTTCTCTAGTTTATGCGCGCGACAACATATCTTCGCCAGTTTTTTGGACAGCACGCGTTTCGCAGACCCGGAAACCGATCTCACAGTACACACACACACACACACACATACACACGCACACACAGAAAAAGGTCATTCTATTCGATTTTTGCTCGTCGGACGTTATCCCGGAAACGTGGAAAACATAACTGTCGGAAAAAAAATAACCGTTGAAATTTACGAATTTTTTAGAAAAACGAACGAACCCCGTCGGCTTTGTCAAATCGAAAAACCGACGATTTTATTATTTGAATAATATTCAACGGCTATTTACGTTTAAGTACCGTTTCGAGTTACGAAACGGTTTCGTGTTTCTTTTAAAATAAATTCGCGTCCACGATACGTTTTACTGGGCATTTTACGATATTCCGTACAACCCGAGTCTTGAAAATATCTTGAAATTCTCGACCTACAATTTTTTTTTTACGAGCACTTAAAAAATTTACGCTACAGCAGTTATTTACGAGAAAATATATACCGACCCCGTACGGAAAAAAACACAGTATTGTTATAATGGCATCCTATACACATAAATTACGCTCATAAAGTATTTAAAATGCACTATAAACTTTAAAGCGCTTTCGTTCTCGTCAATAAAACTAACGAACACATTATATATATACTTAATGGAAACGTTTTGCAAAATTTAACGGAACTCTGACGAACGCATTTAAAATATGACGCAGCGGACCGAAATGACATTTTTGGACGATATTAGCTGTTCAGAATTTTTTTTTCCGTCCGAACCGCTCAAATCGCAACTAGGTTCGTTCGCAGAAGCAATGTTTGGCAGCTCTTTAAGAGATTGCACACGCGTTTGTCGGTCGGTTTTGCCGCCGGCACACGCCTCTATTTCGTTTTAAACTCGACAAAATCATTATATCGCTTAGAGGAAATGAAACGGTTCTAAAGTCACCTTATAATTACAAAAAACCAGGTCATGTCCTATTATTTACCCGATTATAAACAGTGTTATAAAAAATTCAAACGCTAAAATAAACTTTGTCGTCGATGAACAAACTTCAATTTTTATGCGACCGTTTAGTCGTCAGTAATTGACGAAGTAAATACGTACTATAGTACACTACTGAAAATTAATATGATTCTTGACAAGTTACGTGAAGAGTAAAACGTAAGCTATTACGTTATTATTAGATATATAGTATATATATGTGCATGTGGAATCGCGTAATAACTCGTATCTTTCACGGTGGTCACAATAATAATAAATTTATTAGTGTCTCGTATTTAAAATGAATGTATACGTAGTACAGCGATTCGATGATAATTTCGCTCTATAGTTGAATGATATTTTCCATTAACGTGTATTTAATTTTAAAGTTACTATATGAACTTTTCACGTTGTTCAAAAAATATATAAATAAAAATAAAGTAACGCTTTCACAGTCTTTCATATCATTTCGAACAAAATTCTTGTCCGTCCAAAACGGCAATGCGCAAATAATAATAATTTTTCGACTAAAACGATTTGATAATCAAACAATACGCTCGAAAAATACAAACGTTTTAATTGTTTACAATACGATGAAACAAGCGTTCACTGGAAGTACCGTGTTTTGTAATCGTCTTCTTTCTGTCCACCTTTATATCCCACGCAAACAGCACCATCGTGTTTTCACTCTGCACACCGGAATCTCCCCGTTTACGATCGTCTCATTATCCACCCCAGACCTATATTTAGCCAACCCTCGGCTTCTTTTTACGACCAGTTCATTACCCAGTTCATTACCCAGTTCATTAACTCGGGTATAGATAAATTATATCTGTAATCGCGGGAGAGAAATCGACCCAACATATTCCGTTCGACCTTATGAACGGGGTCATATTATTAGCACGCATTTTTCTGTCGGTCGGCGTTTTTTTTTTTTTTTAAGCCGATGCGTCTATCATAACGTTTGTTCCAAGACGAGTTAAAAAAATACAATCGTTCGATAGCTTTTGAAATACGTGGTATGCAAGTACTTACGATAATAACTCGAATACTTCACAACGCCGCGTATCGGAAACGTTTCCTCCGTAGCGACATCCGTACTGCGGTCGATTGGAAACTCGAACGGTTGTGCAGTTCGAAATTTTCGCGACCGCTTACGCGCGTACCTGCGCGTACCTATACATAACAAACGATAAAACGATGGGGAAAACGTGTTCGGATCAATTAAGTTCGTTTTGCGTTGCACGAATATTGCGGAAAACTAAAACAACGCGTTTGTCCAACGGTGAGTAGTCCGCGGATAACATGCCCCGGCCCCGCACGATGGCGAGGCGAAAATACGAAAACGTTTAGAGCCGTTTCTTCGCATCATGACCGACTGTCGTGAAAATAAGTATATTAGACGTTTCGTGCTTTACCGATAAATATCGTTGTCGTGTTTAACGGTTAACCACTGTCGTCGTGCTATTGCAGTGAGAAGCCGATTGCTTCCACCACACCGGCCGACTGTCATTATCGTCTAGACGATAAGAATGTAATAGTGGCAACGGGCAATAAATATATGGAACGGTACGCATCTAGCCCCGGCACGTGTCGAACTGTCGTTTCTAAACAATAATGTTTCTTTTCGCATTTCAATTCACGTGCTATTATATAATAATCTACAATAACTAGTTGTTTTAAATAGTTATATTAAAGATATTAATATTAGTCATGTTTGAGGTTTAATGCTTTCGACGTGTACACACTTGGGATATTGCCGCGCCACTATCGCGTGAACATCGCGTTTACGTGAAATGCATAACAAAAAAAAAAGTGTCGATGTCGGTGTCGGCTAGATCAGCGTTTCTTAAACTGGGTTCCGCGAAGCTTAGGTAATTTTTTGCAAAATGTTGAAAATGAAAAAATCAAAAAAAATGTTTGTATACTAAATAATAATGCATATGGTATGGTGACTATACTTTTATAATCTATTGCGTATGCGTAGTGCTGATACAGTAAACGGTAATCATATTTAACGTCGTTGATAAAAATACTAATCGATTATGACCGTCTGCGATAACGTGCACTTCTGAGAAACGACCGTCGATAACGATAATAGATACTACTAGTACAATGACGGTTTAGTTTCAATACGACGGGTCCGCCGTGTCTTGTGATACCGTGCGTTGCGTACGAGCGCGATAATATGATATAATTATAATTTTTGTCGCAAACAACGCTATAAAACGATAAAATGCTAAAAAAAAAGAAAGTATGGGTTCCACGACAAAAGCGGACATCGACAAGTGTTCCACGGATAAAAAAGTTTAAGAAACGCTGGGCTAGATAACGTTCGGACGACAGTCGTCGTAACGTGAAACGTTACTCTTCACGGTTGCTGAAACTTCGTCTCGTCGAATTATTTATTGATTCGGTCACGATTGGTCCGTCCGGCCCATTTTACGCGCCGTGAAAAGCAAGATTTCCCGTTGTTTTCCGGAATGGAAACCACGCTGAAAACTTGAAAACGTTTCCGGAATCGAACGACGAAAACCGTTGGAAGTATACGCGACTATGATTCGCATTGTCGAGCGTTTGTGTGACGAAGGGAACTCGAACGCCAGCGGTTGAACTGTGACGGAGTGGCGCATGGCGACTGGGTGACCAGTCTACGATTTTTTTCAAAAAAGGAACGCGCGCGGGCAAGAGTTTTCCGCAGCAGCCGACGAAATACGCAATTGTACATTGTTCTGTCGACGAAATATATATTGTTAATATTACCGGCGGTCGCCATGATTATGGCCCGCGGGGGGTTTCCCACCGTTGGCCGGTCCGCAAACGCGACCGTCGGCCTATGTAAATTACCCACACTCGCATTTCATATTGTTCTTCGAACTACGATGAACTCTGCGTTATTAGTAATTACTCGCCGCCCGTGTTTTTCGCGCTCGAAATGCATTGGCGTGAACTCATAACGAATAATACATGGCGATGAACTTTTCGAGTACTTACACGGTTCATAAGATAATGTATTTTGGGGACGCGATTAATTCAGTAAGCGTTCAGAGTACGCCTACTATTTCCCCACCACCCCCACCCGTCGTTTTTGTAAAAACCGTCGAAACGAAAACCCGCACGGTGTTACGAGTCCGGGAACGCGCGCGCGCGCGCGAGCGATTCGGCGCAAAACGTCCGCGACGAGCAAACCGTCCGTCCGGCGACACGACGTCGCGCGCGAATAAACGCAACCGGCTGGCGCCGTACAAATCCGGGCGGCACGTCGTTCCCGTGGACCGTTTACGCCAACCGGCAACGGTGACGGCAACGTTTATCGAAAACTTGTTTTCTGACGCGTCGTCGCCCGTCCGTTCTCGTCCATTCGAACAGTGTGAACGTTTCAAATTCAAAAAACAAAACAAAATATATATGTATATATATAATCGTGGCGCGTGTTACGAGTGCGCGCGGATGAAGACTTTCAGAGTCATTCGACCGACAGAGTATCACAGGTTTGTATTGGAATAGAATAAAATGGAAGTTACTAGATATTCTCAATTCCGTTATGTAAATAAATCAATAAAATGCTCACTTGGTCACCGCGGCTAGATACCTTGAAACGGGTCATTCGGTTTACGTCCGACCCGCCTGGGTGTACGTAGTAATGTAAATTTAGCAACGAGAAGAACACACAAAAAGTGGGCAACGCAAATAAGACGGCCGTGAACGGCCATTTTTGTACGCATTATTTGGCTCGGCGCGTGTACGTGTGTGTGTGTGTGTGTGTGGACGGCTAATGACGCGATCGCGGCGAGTGATGTTGCACGGACGGTAGACGCGGTAAAACTGATGGGGACGGCCAAGCGGTATTGGCTGCAACAGAAACTTTACGCACGTGCGCAACTAGTCTCAAGAAAACCGGTGGGACACAGTGGAGCGGGTTTACTCGCACGCCATTGGCCGCAATTAAAATCACACGACGTAGTTACTGATCTCGAGTTTCATAACAACAACAACAACAAATATATATATATTGATATGAACGGTTATTTTTAAAATCTGTTTGTTTATTTCAGTCGGCGTCGACGATCGACACGCATAAATAATATTACCTAATCCAAATGCACACATCGTTATATTCGTTTTATATTGTTTCGTTTCATCGACGAAATGAACGTCCGATAAACTTATCGCTGATCAACCTAACCCGGTGTGTATTAAATAAATAAAATAGGTCGCGCGGTTAGGTGAATATGGTAACTTCGTCGCAACGGGTGTCCGCGCACTACAGAAGTGTAGGAACCCGCATTCAATCGAATGTAAACTAATATAATCGACAATATCGTACGGACTCGATTGTACGTCCAAAGTCTCAAAGAACACGTCACTCGGGACGGGACGACGTGTTTTGGTGGTTTGCATTTGTTTCTTTTTGTCGAAACTTTGTATCGGCACGGTTCTGTTTCGACGTGGGGAGACGTGCTTAAACACTGGATCCCGTTGTCGTTGGTTTTACGCGGGGTCGTCACTTACGTTACGGTGTACGCGCACGCCGACGGGAAGGCGTACGACGATATTATTGTTATTGTTATTGTTATTGTTATTACTATATTATTATTATTATTATTATTATTGTTATTGTTGTCGCGTGCGTACAACACGGTCGGGCGCGTTTGCGCGAACAGAGAGCCCGGCCCCGTAGTCGGCTCGTGTAGTCGGGGACGCGTCGTATCGACCGCCGCACTCACGGCGCGTGCGTGTGCATATCAGCGGCGTGCCCGACGGCGGGGTACACCATTTTTTTTTTTTTTCATATTAAGTATACTAGCGCGACAACGTTAGAACTGAAAACCCGTCTACCTTACGCGTTATAAAAACCCGTAATGACCCGTAACCCGTAGTCCGACATGATCTCGTCGGTTCGCGGGCGGGTTAGGTTGAATTCGACCCGTGACGTACGTGACGGAAACGTGTATTTTTGTTGAAACTTTGTACGATTTGTACGGCTGAAAGGATGCCTTGTCGGTGTTACGATTGTCATTACGTTATCGCGTGTGTCGGTGGCGTGGGCGAACCTTTCAAAGACAAGGAGCGTGGGGGGGGGGACTCATCGATAAAAACGACAAACCAGTAAAAAATAAAAACACGTATAGTTTCCTGGCTTCTGTTTTCCGGGCCACGTTCCGTGTTCCGAATTCGGGCCGAGATTTTTCACTAACAGGTCGCGAGTCAAACAAATAACGCATTCGTAATCGTCGACCATCACCCCGCCCACCGCGGCGAGACGCATTGACGGCGGCAACGTCAACAACCCGCGGCCCGCAGCGTTCGCCGGTACGATAACGAGAACGGTCGTTGTCCGGAGAGACGGGACGCACCGTTACGGACGGCCGGTAAAAAACCGGGATCCCGAAGACGACGGGACAGGCGTGTGGGTTCGCGGTCGGACCCGACGCCGGCCCGCGGCGGTTATCGAACGTACGCGCGACGGGAAAACCGTACCGTCGGGCCGAACCGCGTCGTCGCGATGACCTTTGTCGGCGGCGCGAGAGGAACGGGCGCCCGCCGGCGGCGGCGGAGCGGGCGACCGCGGAAAAGCTCGACGATCCCCGGCCCCCGAAACCGATGTTTCGCCCGTTTGGGTTTTCCCGGGAACGCCCGACCGACTAGGCGTCGCGCGGCCGGCTCCGCCGACGGTCGACGCCCCCGGCACGCGTCTATCGATCGGCCGGTCCGCGTCCCCGTACCCGGGGTCGCCGGTCACCGGTCCCCGGTCGCCGTCCGACGCGGCCCGTAGTGCGGTAGGACCAAGGTCGTCGCCGGACGTACGACGAAAAATACGGAACGGACACGCCCCTCGTTCGGCACGCGATCGGTCCCGGAGCCGCGCTCGTTCTTCGGTCGTCTTCGGCCGTCCCGCCACAAATCGTACAGCCAACCTCCCTCCCCCCCACCACCGCCCCACCGACCCACCGAGTGTTGGACGGAGACCGGTGACGTCGTTCATTTCGGTTTTTGAAACGGGGTAACAAACGTTTTAACCGGCCAATTTAACGACATTGAAATGATCACAGGAGGAAATTCATTGGTTTTTTCAGCTTCAATCATTATGATCAACCAAATCAAAGTATCACCCGACATTCTAGTGCTGAAGTCGTTTAACTCGTCACATCGAACGTGTTCGAGTTTAATTCTTGTTTTCTTCCTTCGTTTTTATTTCTAGTTTTTACTAGATGTGATCGGCTCTCCCGCGGATGTATCCTTTGAATCGGGATCAATAATTTACACACTGTCTTCAACGGTAACCCGTTAACACGTTAATTGACATAACCACGATTTAAGACGTTATAATCGTGGTTTTGATTAAGGTCTAACCGATATTATTTCATTTTACGTCCATCGTCTGTCATGGGGTTTGTTATTATTATTATTACATTACGTCGCATATTCGTCTAGAACATCGATTAAACAATACAATGTACCTGTACTCAATGGGTAGAATTCGGACGACTTACACCTAGTATTTACACATCAAGCACGAATCGTATCGGCCGCCCACAACTGGGTCGAAACCGGCCCGCTGACAATAAGGAGGACAAATTCCCCCACCACCCACCCCAAAAAATGACGCCACTGGCCGAGACGGTTAGCCGGTATGGTAAAGGATGCTTTTGAAAACGATTGTGACACTACCTACGGTCCACGTACACTGCGATGAAACAAATGGTGTTTACCAAAAATTACCGGTTGTTGTTTAGTTGTGTGTGAGGAAAAGTAGAAAAATTTGTAAGTTGGCCTCAAAAAAAAAAAAAAAGTCCCGAGTGCGCGCCCGAGTCCACGATCGATACGCTTTCTCGCGGTGTTTCTTGGTTCTTTTTTTTAAACAATAAATTATTGAAGTACCACAGACGTGGTTCATGGTACATCTTCTCCTCCTGTGCCTGAACTCTGGGAAAAATTTTTTTTTCCATATTTTATTTCGGAAACTACCGCGCGTAGAATCAATTATATTCCTGGCCGTCTGATCGTTCCACCACTTCGCACGTTTTATCAAGTAAACGAGCGTATGTTTTTCATATTTCTATCCCGCGCTATCCGTCAGCCTCCCCCATACGCTGTAAGACTATTTTAATTATTTTGGATTTTTTAAATAACCCGTCATATCACCGGATGGCTGATTGGAGTGCAGTGCACATTACAAAGAAATATGAATCTACACGGTCACTTTTAGTGTAGCGTACGGCAAATCGAATTGTTTCAGAGTACAGAATCAAAGCTATGAGTAAGATTGATCAAAAACCATGATTTTGTTGGCTTTCCGACGTTCAAGAACCCAATATGTATAATTTAGATACAAATTTTTTAACATCAAAATATTTAACAAACAATTGTACACTAGTTTTATGTTTTGTAAATAAATATATTTAAATAAATAAATACCAGGTGATGTACTCGTAATGTAAATGTTTGCCAAGCGCATTTTCCTCTTGGAAACGGAATGAAATACCTACTTTTTTATTCAACAGCCAGTCATCATTTATATAGTGATATTTGTGTTATGGTTTAAGTAATAACATTATTTGCTTACTTGAACACCCAACAACATGAATCATTGTTTCACACAAATTTTATGTGATTAAACATTGTATGAATAGACTCCGCATTAATTACGATTTTGTACCGGTTGTTTTTATATTATTGTAATGTAATTGTACATGGGATTGGTATACGAGTTTGCCTTTGAACCAACGATACCCGAATAACAACACGTTGCAACTGTACGATAACAAGCAACATTCGAAATCTGATGACCGTTCTATCGCAGAAAACGGGTAGACTGTTAGTCAATTTTAGGACTGTTAGCCCGCGGTGACTGTTGTTTTCTACAGTCGTTACCGACGCGTGCCTACGGAGCAGGTCTAAGATCGTTCGACCACGACGAAGAACAGGACGACAAATATGGTTTTGCATCAGGACGTTCAACTACTATCACGGCTCTGTTCTGTGCCGGCGTTTTTGCCAAACTTTACCTCCGACGGACCCGTTTGCGGGAACCACTCGGCAACAATGATCGACACAAATGATCACCGTTCGCAAAAACAATTCGCATTGCCGTGTTTTCCCGGCCGGATGCACGTGCTCTTACGATACAAAATCGAACAATAATAACAATAAAACACGCACAATCGAAAGAAAGAAAAAAAAAGCGTGACGCGAACGGCGTGGTTCGTACCGAATCGGGTGTGTTGGATTGTACACGCGACAGAATCCACGCGACCTATGCACCGTCAGGAAAACGCGGCGAAAACTCTCGTACGCTGTAGAAGTCGGGACGGACCGGGTGCGGACGTGCGCGGAGAAAGGGCCGAGGCACGTGGACGGCGGAAAATCGCGCGGTCGTTCTCGCGTGCGTGCGTTGTATTGTGAACGATCGGAACGATCGTGACGGTTGCGATTGCGAACGTAACGGAAACAAAAACGCGTTACGCGTTCGAACACGGCCGTTAATTTCGGAACGCGCGCGCGGGTCGAACGCGAACGCTATATTTCTCGGCCAGTCGTCGGTCACGTACACGCGGATAAAACACGCGAACGCGAGCGGTGACGTGGCGGTGGTTTTCGGATGACCGCGTGGCGCGCACGGATTATTGTCGCGCGACTTGTCGGTGAAGAGTGTCGGTCGGAACACGGAAAGTACGGAACAGACGCGTGCATATTTTTTCTTGACTTGTCCACTGCCGTTTTCGCGGACGGCGGCGAGTGATTTACTCAATAGTCATTGACGGGTTCGCGCGAAACGAGATCTACCCGGCGAGTCTACGCGGCAACGGGTGTTGAGTTCGTTTTGTTATCTAGGACGACCAAAAAGAAGAGAAAACGCCATCAAAAAATGACGCATAATTTTTTTTTTTGTTTTTTAAACGTGCTCTCGGTATATAAACTAAATACTATAAATCACAGATCGCGGAGCCGGGAGTGCGAATGTTACGGCGGCCGTTCTATAAAGTTGTTTCCGCGGACACGGTTATCGATGATAGGCCGCGACCGTTTCGTGGGTAAAAACGATAATCGATTATTTTATCAACACGTACGAAAAACAAAAACGCTGAAAATTATTTGACGTCTAAAAGGAATTACGTCGCCAATCCAAACAAATATCAAATAAAACAGCCGGGGGCGGAGGATAGGAGTCATGGACCCTCTCGTCACCCCCCCGTCCCCGTTCTGTCGCCATATTATACGATATTGGTAAATAAATAGTTTAATTTCTTGTTACACAATTTTTTTTTTGTAACAATCTATGTGTATTATATTTTTATTTCATAGGATCGGTGGCGTGCGGAAGTTTGAAAATAATAATAATATTTTTTTTTTCATTATTATTCATAAATACTTAAAAAAAAATGTTGAATTTTATATTGAAATAAGTAACGAGCAGTAAATCGGCTTAAAACTCGTGTTTAAAACTTGATTGTGCGGTAACTAAAATAACTGATATTTTACGGATATTATCACGTTTATGCGGATGTATAACGTACGGGTAAACACACGTGTGGATAACAGAAACGTAAATAGATTCGACGCGGTAGGTAGTCGCGTTTACGACACGCCGGCGGAAACGACGACGCGAGCACGATGTGAACAGCGGAAACTGCGGCACGTCCGACACCGGGACTAACCTACGCGCATCACGGCGGTTCCCCCGCCCGGCAACCTAACGCGCAATAGGAAATCGAATGAACGGCGGGAACCGATCGGAACGCGTGGCGTTGTACGCGCATTATTTTCCCGGGATTACCTCCGGAAGACGCCGTCGGGAAACCCGGCGAGACGACGCACCGCGAAAATTATAAATAACGTCGGTCGGCCGCGCCAGTCGTGCGCGCGGCGACGCCGGCCGTTCTCCCGTGGCCACACGTCGGAAGGTTTTCGGTTGTTTCTCGCGACCGCGTACGGACCGTGTTCTCCGAATTATATCCGACGCCGTTGTACGTTGCGCGAACCTAACCGCGACGGTGCCCGATCGGCCGGCCGACCGTTGTTCAAACGCGGCCCCGTACGGCTCGCGGGCGACCGACCACGACGAGTGAACACCACATGAACCGGGGCTCGACGACCGCGTACGGAACCGTACCGAATTCGCGACATCGGGTTCCGGTAAGAAACCGTCGTCCGACAATCGAACGTATCGCGCGCGCCCGTCACGTCACCGGACGCGAAACAGGTAAGATCACTTGGACGTGGTCCGAGACCGTTCCCCGTAAGACGAATTCGTACGGTCGTCGAGTTTTTTTTTTTTATTTTTTTATTCGATTTTCTCAGTTGTCCGTCGGTTAGTACGGTTTTGACGGTCGGAACGTATTGCACTATCCACACTTGACATGAAGACGCGAAACCGTGCACGTTCCAAACATTTTCGTATCCCTTTCTCGTCGTCGTACAAACGCTTGTCCGTTCGTTTGCCTCATCAACAATGACGGATTTCCTACTTGAGGAGTCGACAAGTACAAATCGTGTTGAATTGCGACTATTCCGAACCGGGTAGGCGACCTTGTACACATTACATGACCATTTTTTTCAAGCGCTAAGCGTTCGGTGTCTGCTTTGAGTACGTTTCTATTGAAACTGAATTTACAGTGAACAGACATATCGTAAATGCCGAATTAATTTAAACAATTCGCTTCTTGATCAAGCTTGTTATATGTGATTTCAATGTGGTAACGTCTTGCCTAAACCGGCAATAGAAAATACATATTCACAAACCATACTCAAAATTGACTTAAATTGTGTAGAAATACACCTAAGCAAGTCCATCATTATGGCAGGTTACAAATATGAAATAATCAATGAAATCCATCCTCCTTATTGATCAAATACAATTAAAATTATTGAATTTTTTATATTTATGTTTTAATACATATATTTTGTATGATATGAAATATCTGCATCCATCTACATATTTTTAACAGCGACAGTATATATTAGATTTCCGCTTATTAGAATTAAAAGATACTAACCATTTTTTCAACTACAACAAAACTGTGATAATACAAAAATGTGCTACACATATCTTACTTGATCTATATGTCAGAATATTTAATGTGAGACACATTAATTTAATATAAATGTCGTCTAAGGTATAACTTTCGTTCTAATTTCATAGTACAGTAGTCACTCGATAATTTAAAATTCAGGGGACTGAGCTAAAAATTCGATTTATAGGTTTTTCGATTTACCCAGTGTTCGAATAATTGAGGGAAAAAAATTAATTCGAATTAAACAGAGTTGAAAAATTGTATGTATTACATTTATTTTGACATTTATTTATTATACATATTATTATATCTTACATTTATTTATTATAGTATTATTATACTTTATATATTAAAGAAATCTGTTTTTTTTTTGTGATAAATTGTTGGCATAAATCCGGTAAACACTTGTAAAAAAGTCCGGTCTCATCGGCATTAAAAATATCCCTAGCATCATAATCAACCAATAAACTGGTTAACTCATTTTTCCAGTCTAATGAAATGCTGGGGTCGACACTTGCACTCTCTCTTCATACTTTTTTGAAAGTCAAATCATGACGTTTTTTACATTTTTCCAACCAACCCTCACTAGCTTGAAAATTTGTGATACCTAAGTTGATAGCAAACAACTTAGCTTTTTAGGTAGGTAAGGTACGATAATATTTATAAGCTATGATAATATTTAATCGCCATCGTTATTAGTTTCATTACGAGTACGTCAAATAGATTGTACATGATCTTTATACATATGAACATACATATAATCGCGTTTAAGGAAATTCGAATTATAGAGGTTCTGGAAAAAAAAATTCGAATTGTAGAGTGTGTCCCACCGACAGACATTTCGAATTATCGAGTGACGACTGTAGTTGTTTTATTTTTGACTGTATATAAAACTAGAAATATGATCTTACTTTTTATATCCAGTTGATCACAAAATTTGATTTAATCACTGAATATGCATTTAATAAATGCCGATTTAATACTATTATGATGGATGCCCAAAAAGTAACATTGATACAGTTTTAAAAATCAAACTTTGTTTTATTTTCTTTACAAGAATTATAAGGTATTTCACATATATATTCCACTATTTTTCAACATAGTCTCTGTTCCGTTTAATACACTTTTCGTATCAAAATACAAGTTTGTATATTTCCTCTTTGAAGAATTTTCACACACATAAGAATTACAATATTTATAGACATATAAATTTATATAAACTAAATTTATAAAAATATTAATGGTGAACATTTCATTTATGAAAATGATTGAATATTTGAATTATTCAGTATATTAAACTATTTCCTTTTAACCAAATTTTCTATATATGATTTCAATCTGATAAACTAATGCTCCAACCAGAAATCACAAAATAAGTATTCACAAACCATATTTAAATTAACATAAATTGTGTAGAAATATACCTAAAGGAGTTCTTTTTCATAATAATATCTGATTCTTTTCATTATAGCAGGATAAAAATATGAAATTAATTGTAAAACCCACTGTTTCAATTGATCAAACACAATTTAAAAAATTTATTTTTGATTTCCATATAAAAATGTTGAAAGTGACCAATTATATTTTTACTTTTTTTTTTTTTTTTTTTTTTTTTTTATTTTTTTTTTTTATTTTGAAAATTTACAATCTGTATTATACAACACAATAAGTAAAAGAGATGACTGACATAACACATATGTAATAAAAATGACACATGAAGCACATGATGAGGGAAAATCATCCAGCGATGGTACCCTCTGGAAATTTTTTTTTTTTCATATTAATTTAACAGGTCGCGGCACCAGTTCCTCTTAAGGCGTCGTGGAGGGTTGTCGGGAAGAGTACGTGATGATAGGTGGGATACTAAAGGATTGGGATGGTGATGCAGTTTAGAGTGAAATTTGTTATAGTATAGTTTGGCTAGTTGATCAACTGTGGCAATTTTTAAGTCTTTGTGTAGAGTTTCATTTGATACGTACCAGGGGGCCGAGGCTATTAGCCGAAGAATGATGGACTGGGAGGCTTGGATGGTGCGGACTTGGGATAGTTTGGTGCATCCCCAGATTTGCATACCGTACGCCCAAATAGGTCTGAGTAGAGATTTATATAGTGTAGATTTTGCGTGAATTGAAAGTTTAGATTTGAAAATTGGTCTAAGCAGATGAAGGCGTTTATTAATGATTTTACGTTTAGACTTTAAATGTGGACCCCAGGTTAATCTTTTGTCTAGTAAGATACCTAGATATTTTACCTGAGTCGTTGTAGGAATCTCGACTCCTTGGAGCTGAAGTGAAGGAAGGTTGTTTTTTCGAAGTGTAAACGGCACAAAGAAGGATTTATCGGGATTTATTAGAATTCTACATTTGGTTGCCCAGGTATTTATTAGATTAAGGTGATTTTGGAGATAGGTTGAAGCTTGAATTGGGTCTGAATCGGAGGCGAGTATAGCTGTATCATCTGCATACATTGCTATGGTCGTATTTGCTGTTATTGGAATATCTGACGTATATATATTAAATAAATCTGGCGACAAGTCACTTCCCTGTGGAACACCGGCAGAGATTGGAAAATAAGATGATATTGAGTCACCTTGTCGAACTGCAAATGTACGATCACAGAGGTAAGATCGGATTATTAGATAGTATGGTGCTGGGAGAAATAATTTTAATTTGTAGAGAAGGCCATCGTGCCAGACTCTATCAAACGCTTGGGCCACATCTAGAAAAACCCCGGGGCAGTATTCTTTATTTTCAAATGAAGTTTGAATTTTATCAGTGAGTCTATGGATTTGTTGTACTGTCGAGTGAGAAGATCTAAAGCCAAATTGCATGTAAGGTATTATATTTTTTGAATGTATGAGTGGTCTAATTCTTTTAAGGATAATTTTCTCGAATAATTTTGCTAAAACTGGTAAATATTTTTACTTACAAAAAGAACTGAGGAATTACAAATTCCATCAAATCTTTATATTTATATATTAAAACAAGATTCATTACTTTCACAAAAATACAGTATACGTAATTTTTTCTTTAATTATCATGTATTGTGTTTATTTCCTACATTATTATATACAATATATACATCTAGAAGTATGATATACATGTCTGCAATCAGTTGATGGTCACATATTCATTTCAATTAAATTAAGTATTGCACATGTATTTAAAGGTGCTAACATCAAAATTATAAATTCATTTTCACTATAATTCATAACATATATTATACTGTTCATTATATCTATTTTATATAATCATAGCCATGATACATGAATTCATTTTGTAACATTAATTTAGTAATTAATATTATAATTAATAATACATTTTAAAACCAATATTTAATGAAATTTAAATTGGAGTGTATATTTACCAAAAGAAGTTACAATCATACATCATAGTAATTACTACATACATCATAGTCATAATTCTATCCTATCATCCTGACAAGTTAAAAATATGAAATTAAGTATGGAATCCATCCTCTCCATAGTCCTAAAGCATTTCAAATGATATTACATTTACATTTAGGTTTTTAAGTAATATATTATAGCATAATATGATTGCATAAATGTAAGATACATTTGTATTCATTGAATGATTTTCAACAGAGAGAATTTGTTTTTTAATTCTAGATATGTAAGTTCAATATAATTTCTTATAATGTTACCTAGAACAAAAACTGCAGTGAATTTCAACTTGTATACTCAATTGTTATATAAACATGTTATACCAAGATTTATTCATTACACATAAATGCAGAATACTGAAATTTTCTTCAAGCATACAAAATAAGCTTATTAATGTATACATATAGGAGTAGAATTATGATTATATAATTCTGAGTACAGTTAATGATCACCGATTATATCAAATCAAATTAAATCCTGTACATACATTTGAAAGGTGCTAACTTCATTATATTACATTCTTTATCATTGTAATAGAATAATTAAATTATTCTGTTCTATGTATCTATTTGTTATTATCATAGGTTTGATATAAGATTACTTATTTAAATGACATCTGGATCAATCCTAGAATTAATAATACATTGTTAAAACCAATATATAATGATACAGAAACAGTGTGTATATTTACCTGATTCAGTCATTGATCTTAGTAATAAATCGTTTCCATCATCCTGTTATGTTATTAATATGAAATAATGTATGGAATGCATCCTTGTTATAAATCTATAGCATTTTAAATGATATTAATTTTACATTTAGGTTATTAAATAAATTATGATAAAGTAACAAGAATGCATACCAGTATGGTACTTTTGTATCAATTGAATGATTTTAATCAGTGACAATTTGCTTTTAATTTCTAGTATTGAGAGTTGTGTACGCTTTATTATATTTTTACCTAGAACAAAAACTGTAGTGAATTTCATATTTCATACACATTTGTTATGTATACATTTTTTACCAAGACATATTACTAACACATTTATGCATATTATGGAATTTTATTATTAATTATTATGAAAAGGAATTATTATGGAAAGGTGCCAACTAGATTATATTACATTCTTTATAATTGTAATAGAATAATTAAATTATTCTGTTGTTTATTGCTATTTGTCATAATCATAAGTTTGAAATATTATTTCATTTGGTATCATATGATTTAATCTTAATATTAATCAGGTTATTAAATAATATATGATAATGTAACAAGAATGCATACCTCTATGGCTCATTTGTATCAATTGAATGATTTTAATCAGTGCAAACTTGCTTTTGATTTCTATTATTGAGAGTTGTGTACGCTTTATTATATTTTTACCTGCAACAAAAACTGTAGTGAATTTCAAATTTCATACACATTTGTTATATAAACATTTTATACTATGACTTATTACTAACACATTTATGCATAATATGGAATTTTTTTTCAAGCATCTTAATTGGTGTTTTTTATTGTGTAAATATAGGAGTAGAAGTATGATTTTATTATTCGAGAACAGTTGACGAAACCTAATTATTTAAAATCAACAAACATCTTGTACATACATTTGATAGGTGCTAACTAGTATATATTACATTCTTTATCATTGTAATTAAATACTTAAATTATTCTGTTTTATATAACTATTGGTTATTATTATAAGTTTGAAATATTATTTCATTTGGTATCATATGATTTAATCTTAATACTAATCAGGTTATTAAATAATATATGATAATGTAACAAGAATGCATACCTCTATGGCTCTTTTGTATCAATTGAATGATTTTAATCAGTGCGAACTTGCTTTTGATTTCTATTATTGAGAGTTGTGTACGCTTTATTATATATTTTACCTACAACAAAAACTGTAGTGAATTTCAAATTTCATACACATTTGTTATATATACATTTTCTATCAAGACATATTACTAACACATTTATGCATAATATGGAATTTTTTTTCAATCATTTTAATAGATGTTTTTTCATGCATACGTATAAGAGTAGAAGTATGATTTTATTATTCGAGAACAGTTGACGAGACCTAATTATTTAAAATCAACAAACATCTTGTACATACATTTGATAGGTGCTAACTAGTATATATTACATTCTTTATCATTGTCATTAAATACTTAAATTATTCTGTTTTATATAACTATTGGTTATTATTATAAGTTTGAAATATTATTTCATTTGGTATCATATGATTTAATCTTAATACTAATCAGGTTATTAAATAATATATGATAATGTAACAAGAATGCATACCTCTATGGCTCTTTTGTATCAATTGAATGATTTTAATCAGTGCGAACTTGCTTTTGATTTCTATTATTGAGAGTTGTGTACGCTTTATTAAATATTTTACCTACAACAAAAACTGTAGTGAATTTCAAATTTCATACACATTTGTTATATATACATTTTCTATCAAGACATATTACTAACACATTTATGCATAATATGGAATTTTTTTTCAATCATTATAATAGATGTTTTTTCATGCGTACTTATAAGAGTAGAAGTATGATTTTATTATACGAGAACAGTTGACGAGACCTAATTATTTAAAATCAACAAACATCTTGTACATACATTTGATAGGTGCTAACTAGTATATATTACATTCTTTATCATTGTCATTAAATACTTAAATTATTCTGTTTTATATAACTATTGGTTATTATTATAAGTTTGAAATATTATTTCATTTGGTATCATATGATTTAATCTTTATATTAATCAGGTTATTAAATAATATATGATAATGTAACAAGAATGCATACCTCTATGGCTCTTTTGTATCAATTGAATGATTTTAATCAGTGCGAACTTGCTTTTGATTTCTATTATTGAGAGTTGTGTACGCTTTATTATATTTTTACCTACAACAAAAACTGTAGTGAATTTCAAATTTCATACACATTTGTTATATAAACATTTTATACTATGACTTTTTACTAACACATTTATGCATAATATGGAATTTTTTTTCAAGCATCTTAATAGGTGTTTTTTATTGTGTAAATATAGGAGTAGAAGATTGATTTTATTATTCGAGAACAGTTGACGAGACCTAATTATTTAAAATCAACAAACATCTTGTACATACATTTGATAGGTGCTAACTAGTATATATTACATTCTTTATCATTGTCATTAAATACTTAAATTATTCTGTTTTATATAACTATTGGTTATTATTATAAGTTTGAAATATTATTTCATTTGGTATCATATGATTTAATCTTAATACTAATCAGGTTATTAAATAATATATGATAATGTAACAAGAATGCATACCTCTATGGCTCTTTTGTATCAATTGAATGATTTTAATCAGTGCGAACTTGCTTTTGATTTCTATTATTGAGAGTTGTGTACGCTTTATTATATTTTTACCTGCAACAAAAACTGTAGTGAATTTCAAATTTCATACACATTTGTTATATATACATTTTCTATCAAGACATATTACTAACACATTTATGCATAATATGGAATTTTTTTTCAATCATTATAATAGATGTTTTTTCATGCGTACTTATAAGAGTAGAAGTATGATTTTATTATACGAGAACAGTTGACGAGACCTAATTTTTTTTCAAGCATCTTAATTGGTGTTTTTTATTGTGTAAATATAGGAGTAGAAGATTGATTTTATTATTCGAGAACAGTTGACGAGACCTAATTATTTAAAATCAACAAACATCTTGTACATACATTTGATAGGTGCTAACTAGTATATATTACATTCTTTATCATTGTAATTAAATAGTTAAATTATTCTGTTTTATATAACTATTGGTTATTATTATAAGTTTGAAATATTATTTCATTTAGTATCATATGATTTAATCTTAATACTAATCAGGTTATTAAATAATATATGATAATGTAACAAGAATGCATACCTCTATGGCTCTTTTGTATCAATTGAATGATTTTAATCAGTGCGAACTTGCTTTTGATTTCTATTATTGAGAGTTGTGTACGCTTTATTATATTTTTACCTGCAACAAAAACTGTAGTGAATTTCAAATTTCATACACATTTGTTATATAAACATTTTATACTATGACTTATTACTAACACATTTATGCATAATATGGAATTTTTTTTCAATCATCTTAATAGATGTTTTCTATTGCGTACTTATAAGAGTAGAAGTATGATTTTATTATACGAGAACAGTTGACGAGACCTAATTATTTAAAATCAACAAACATCTTGTACATACATTTGATAGGTGCTAACTAGTATATATTACATTCTTTATCATTGTCATTAAATACTTAAATTATTCTGTTTTATATAACTATTGGTTATTATTATAAGTTTGAAATATTATTTCATTTGGTATCATATGATTTAATCTTAATACTAATCAGGTTATTAAATAATATATGATAATGTAACAAGAATGCATACCTCTATGGCTCTTTTGTATCAATTGAATGATTTTAATCAGTGCGAACTTGCTTTTGATTTCTATTATTGAGAGTTGTGTACGCTTTATTATATTTTTACCTACAACAAAAACTGTAGTGAATTTCAAATTTCATACACATTTGTTATATATACATTTTCTATCAAGACATATTACTAACACATTTATGCATAATATGGAATTTTTTTTCAATCATTATAATAGATGTTTTTTCATGCGTACTTATAAGAGTAGAAGTATGATTTTATTATACGAGAACAGTTGACGAGACCTAATTATTTAAAATCAACAAACATCTTGTACATACATTTGATAGGTGCTAACTAGTATATATTACATTCTTTATCATTGTCATTAAATACTTAAATTATTCTGTTTTATATAACTATTGGTTATTATTATAAGTTTGAAATATTATTTCATTTGGTATCATATGATTTAATCTTAATACTAATCAGGTTATTAAATAATATATGATAATGTAACAAGAATGCATACCTCTATGGCTCTTTTGTATCAATTGAATGATTTTAATCAGTGCGAACTTGCTTTTGATTTCTATTATTGAGAGTTGTGTACGCTTTATTATATTTTTACCTGCAACAAAAACTGTAGTGAATTTCAAATTTCATACACATTTGTTATATAAACATTTTATACTATGACTTTTTACTAACACATTTATGCATAATATGGAATTTTTTTTCAATCATTTTAATAGATGTTTTCTATTGCGTACTTATAAGAGTAGAAGTATGATTTTATTATTCGAGAACAGTTGACGAGACCTAATTATTTAAAATCAACAAACATCTTGTACATACATTTGATAGGTGCTAACTAGTATATATTACATTCTTTATCATTGTAATTAAATAGTTAAATTATTCTGTTTTATATAACTATTGGTTATTATTATAAGTTTGAAATATTATTTCATTTGGTATCATATGATTTAATCTTAATACTAATCAGGTTATTAAATAATATATGATAATGTAACAAGAATGCATACCTCTATGGCTCTTTTGTATCAATTGAATGATTTTAATCAGTGCGAACTTGCTTTTGATTTCTATTATTGAGAGTTGTGTACGCTTTATTATATTTTTACCTGCAACAAAAATTGTAGTGAATTTCAAATTTCATACACATTTGTTATATAAACATTTTATACTATGACTTTTTACTAACACATTTATGCATAATATGGAATTTTTTTTCAATCATTTTAATAGATGTTTTTTCATGCATACGTATAAGAGTAGAAGTATGATTTTATTATTCGAGAACAGTTGACGAGACCTAATTATTTAAAATCAACAAACATCTTGTACATACATTTGATAGGTGCTAACTAGTATATATTACATTCTTTATCATTGTCATTAAATACTTAAATTATTCTGTTTTATATAACTATTGGTTATTATTATAAGTTTGAAATATTATTTCATTTGGTATCATATGATTTAATCTTAATACTAATCAGGTTATTAAATAATATATGATAATGTAACAAGAATGCATACCTCTATGGCTCTTTTGTATCAATTGAATGATTTTAATCAGTGCGAACTTGCTTTTGATTTCTATTATTGAGAGTTGTGTACGCTTTATTATATTTTTACCTGCAACAAAAATTGTAGTGAATTTCAAATTTCATACACATTTGTTATATAAACATTTTATACTATGACTTTTTACTAACACATTTATGCATAATATGGAATTTTTTTCAATCATTATAATTAATGTTTTTTCATGCGTACTTATAAGAGTAGAAGTATGATTTTATTATACGAGAACAGTTGACGAGACCTAATTATTTAAAATCAACAAACATCTTGTACATACATTTGATAGGTGCTAACTAGTATATATTACATTCTTTATCATTGTCATTAAATACTTAAATTATTCTGTTTTATATAACTATTGGTTATTATTATAAGTTTGAAATATTATTTCATTTGGTATCATATGATTTAATCTTAATACTAATCAGGTTATTAAATAATATATGATAATGTAACAAGAATGCATACCTCTATGGCTCCTTTGTATCAATTGAATGATTTTAATCAGTGCGAACTTGCTTTTGATTTCTATTATTGAGAGTTGTGTACGCTTCATTATATTTTTACCTGCAACAAAAATTGTAGTGAATTTCAAATTTCATACACATTTGTTATATAAACATTTTATACTATGACTTATTACTAACACATTTATGCATAATATGGAATTTTTTTTCAATCATCTTAATAGGTGTTTTCTATTGTGTAAATATAGGAGTAGAAGTATGATTTTATTATTCGAGAACAGTTGACGAGACCTAATTATTTAAAATCAACAAACATCTTGTACATACATTTGATAGGTGCTAACTAGTATATATTACATTCTTTATCATTGTCATTAAATACTTAAATTATTCTGTTTTATATAACTATTGGTTATTATTATAAGTTTGAAATATTATTTCATTTGGTATCATATGATTTAATCTTAATACTAATCAGGTTATTAAATAATATATGATAATGTAACAAGAATGCATACCTCTATGGCTCTTTTGTATCAATTGAATGATTTTAATCAGTGCGAACTTGCTTTTGATTTCTATTATTGAGAGTTGTGTACGCTTTATTATATTTTTACCTGCAACAAAAATTGTAGTGAATTTCAAATTTCATACACATTTGTTATATAAACATTTTATACTATGACTTTTTACTAACACATTTATGCATAATATGGAATTTTTTTTCAATCATTATAATAGATGTTTTTTCATGCGTACTTATAAGAGTAGAAGTATGATTTTATTATACGAGAACAGTTGACGAGACCTAATTATTTAAAATCAACAAACATCTTGTACATACATTTGATAGGTGCTAACTAGTATATATTACATTCTTTATCATTGTCATTAAATACTTAAATTATTCTGTTTTATATAACTATTGGTTATTATTATAAGTTTGAAATATTATTTCATTTGGTATCATATGATTTAATCTTAATACTAATCAGGTTATTAAATAATATATGATAATGTAACAAGAATGCATACCTCTATGGCTCCTTTGTATCAATTGAATGATTTTAATCAGTGCGAACTTGCTTTTGATTTCTATTATTGAGAGTTGTGTACGCTTTATTATATTTTTACCTGCAACAAAAATTGTAGTGAATTTCAAATTTCATACACATTTGTTATATAAACATTTTATACTATGACTTATTACTAACACATTTATGCATAATATGGAATTTTTTTTCAATCATCTTAATAGGTGTTTTTTATTGCGTACTTATAAGAGTAGAAGTATGATTTTATTATTCGAGAACAGTTGACGAGACCTAATTATTTAAAATCAACAAACATCTTGTACATACATTTGATAGGTGCTAACTAGTATATATTACATTCTTTATCATTGTCATTAAATAGTTAAATTATTCTGTTTTATATAACTATTGGTTATTATTATAAGTTTGAAATATTATTTCATTTGGTATCATATGATTTAATCTTAATACTAATCAGGTTATTAAATAATATATGATAATGTAACAAGAATGCATACCTCTATGGCTCTTTTGTATCAATTGAATGATTTTAATCAGTGCGAACTTGCTTTTGATTTCTATTATTGAGAGTTGTGTACGCTTTATTATATTTTTACCTGCAACAAAAATTGTAGTGAATTTCAAATTTCATACACATTTGTTATATAAACATTTTATACTATGACTTTTTACTAACACATTTATGCATAATATGGAATTTTTTTTCAATCATTATAATAGATGTTTTTTCATGCGTACTTATAAGAGTAGAAGTATGATTTTATTATACGAGAACAGTTGACGAGACCTAATTATTTAAAATCAACAAACATCTTGTACATACATTTGATAGGTGCTAACTAGTATATATTACATTCTTTATCATTGTCATTAAATACTTAAATTATTCTGTTTTATATAACTATTGGTTATTATTATAAGTTTGAAATATTATTTCATTTGGTATCATATGATTTAATCTTAATACTAATCAGGTTATTAAATAATATATGATAATGTAACAAGAATGCATACCTCTATGGCTCTTTTGTATCAATTGAATGATTTTAATCAGTGCGAACTTGCTTTTGATTTCTATTATTGAGAGTTGTGTACGCTTTATTATATTTTTACCTGCAACAAAAATTGTAGTGAATTTCAAATTTCATACACATTTGTTATATAAACATTTTATACTATGACTTTTTACTAACACATTTATGCATAATATGGAATTTTTTTTCAATCATTATAATAGATGTTTTTTCATGCGTACTTATAAGAGTAGAAGTATGATTTTATTATACGAGAACAGTTGACGAGACCTAATTATTTAAAATCAACAAACATCTTGTACATACATTTGATAGGTGCTAACTAGTATATATTACATTCTTTATCATTGTCATTAAATACTTAAATTATTCTGTTTTATATAACTATTGGTTATTATTATAAGTTTGAAATATTATTTCATTTGGTATCATATGATTTAATCTTAATACTAATCAGGTTATTAAATAATATATGATAATGTAACAAGAATGCATACCTCTATGGCTCCTTTGTATCAATTGAATGATTTTAATCAGTGCGAACTTGCTTTTGATTTCTATTATTGAGAGTTGTGTACGCTTTATTATATTTTTACCTGCAACAAAAATTGTAGTGAATTTCAAATTTCATACACATTTGTTATATAAACATTTTCTACTATGACTTATTACTAACACATTTATGCATAATATGGAATTTTTTTTCAATCATTATAATAGATGTTTTTTATTGCGTAAATATAAGAGTAGAAGTATGATTTTATTATACGAGAACAGTTGACGAGACCTAATTATTTAAAATCAACAAACATCTTGTACATACATTTGATAGGTGCTAACTAGTATATATTACATTCTTTATCATTGTCATTAAATACTTAAATTATTCTGTTTTATATAACTATTGGTTATTATTATAAGTTTGAAATATTATTTCATTTGGTATCATATGATTTAATCTTAATACTAATCAGGTTATTAAATAATATATGATAATGTAACAAGAATGCATACCTCTATGGCTCCTTTGTATCAATTGAATGATTTTAATCAGTGCGAACTTGCTTTTGATTTCTATTATTGAGAGTTGTGTACGCTTTATTATATTTTTACCTGCAACAAAAATTGTAGTGAATTTCAAATTTCATACACATTTGTTATATAAACATTTTATACTATGACTTATTACTAACACATTTATGCATAATATGGAATTTTTTTTCAATCATCTTAATAGATGTTTTTTAATGCGTACTATAAGAGTAGAAGTATGATTTTATTATACGAGAACAGTTGACGTGACCTAATTATTTAAAATCAACAAACATCTTGTACATACATTTGATAGGTGCTAACTAGTATATATTACATTCTTTATCATTGTCATTAAATAGTTAAATTATTCTGTTTTATATAACTATTGGTTATTATTATAAGTTTGAAATATTATTTCATTTGGTATCATATGATTTAATCTTAATACTAATCAGGTTATTAAATAATATATGATAATGTAACAAGAATGCATACCTCTATGGCTCTTTTGTATCAATTGAATGATTTTAATCAGTGCGAACTTGCTTTTGATTTCTATTATTGAGAGTTGTGTACGCTTTATTATATTTTTACCTGCAACAAAAATTGTAGTGAATTTCAAATTTCATACACATTTGTTATATAAACATTTTATACTATGACTTTTTACTAACACATTTATGCATAATATGGAATTTTTTTTCAATCATTATAATAGATGTTTTTTCATGCGTACTTATAAGAGTAGAAGTATGATTTTATTATACGAGAACAGTTGACGAGACCTAATTATTTAAAATCAACAAACATCTTGTACATACATTTGATAGGTGCTAACTAGTATATATTACATTCTTTATCATTGTCATTAAATACTTAAATTATTCTGTTTTATATAACTATTGGTTATTATTATAAGTTTGAAATATTATTTCATTTGGTATCATATGATTTAATCTTAATACTAATCAGGTTATTAAATAATATATGATAATGTAACAAGAATGCATACCTCTATGGCTCCTTTGTATCAATTGAATGATTTTAATCAGTGCGAACTTGCTTTTGATTTCTATTATTGAGAGTTGTGTACGCTTTATTATATTTTTACCTACAACAAAAACTGTAGTGAATTTCAAATTTCATACACATTTGTTATATAAACATTTTATACTATGACTTTTTACTAACACATTTATGCATAATATGGAATTTTTTTTCAATCATTATAATAGATGTTTTTTCATGCGTACTTATAAGAGTAGAAGTATGATTTTATTATACGAGAACAGTTGACGAGACCTAATTATTTAAAATCAACAAACATCTTGTACATACATTTGATAGGTGCTAACTAGTATATATTACATTCTTTATCATTGTCATTAAATACTTAAATTATTCTGTTTTATATAACTATTGGTTATTATTATAAGTTTGAAATATTATTTCATTTGGTATCATATGATTTAATCTTAATACTAATCAGGTTATTAAATAATATATGATAATGTAACAAGAATGCATACCTCTATGGCTCCTTTGTATCAATTGAATGATTTTAATCAGTGCGAACTTGCTTTTGATTTCTATTATTGAGAGTTGTGTACGCTTTATTATATTTTTACCTGCAACAAAAATTGTAGTGAATTTCAAATTTCATACACATTTGTTATATAAACATTTTATACTATGACTTTTTACTAACACATTTATGCATAATATGGAATTTTTTTTCAATCATTATAATAGATGTTTTTTCATGCGTACTTATAAGAGTAGAAGTATGATTTTATTATACGAGAACAGTTGACGAGACCTAATTATTTAAAATCAACAAACATCTTGTACATACATTTGATAGGTGCTAACTAGTATATATTACATTCTTTATCATTGTCATTAAATACTTAAATTATTCTGTTTTATATAACTATTGGTTATTATTATAAGTTTGAAATATTATTTCATTTGGTATCATATGATTTAATCTTAATACTAATCAGGTTATTAAATAATATATGATAATGTAACAAGAATGCATACCTCTATGGCTCCTTTGTATCAATTGAATGATTTTAATCAGTGCGAACTTGCTTTTGATTTCTATTATTGAGAGTTGTGTACGCTTTATTATATTTTTACCTGCAACAAAAACTGTAGTGAATTTCAAATTTCATACACATTTGTTATATATACATTTTCTATCAAGACATATTACTAACACATTTATGCATAATATGGAATTTTTTTTCAATCATTATAATAGATGTTTTTTCATGCGTACTTATAAGAGTAGAAGTATGATTTTATTATACGAGAACAGTTGACGAGACCTAATTATTTAAAATCAACAAACATCTTGTACATACATTTGATAGGTGCTAACTAGTATATATTACATTCTTTATCATTGTCATTAAATACTTAAATTATTCTGTTTTATATAACTATTGGTTATTATTATAAGTTTGAAATATTATTTCATTTGGTATCATATGATTTAATCTTAATACTAATCAGGTTATTAAATAATATATGATAATGTAACAAGAATGCATACCTCTATGGCTCCTTTGTATCAATTGAATGATTTTAATCAGTGCGAACTTGCTTTTGATTTCTATTATTGAGAGTTGTGTACGCTTTATTATATTTTTACCTGCAACAAAAATTGTAGTGAATTTCAAATTTCATACACATTTGTTATATAAACATTTTATACTATGACTTTTTACTAACACATTTATGCATAATATGGAATTTTTTTTCAATCATTATAATAGATGTTTTTTATTGCGTACTTATAAGAGTAGAAGTATGATTTTATTATACGAGAACAGTTGACGAGACCTAATTATTTAAAATCAACAAACATCTTGTACATACATTTGATAGGTGCTAACTAGTATATATTACATTCTTTATCATTGTCATTAAATACTTAAATTATTCTGTTTTATATAACTATTGGTTATTATTATAAGTTTGAAATATTATTTCATTTAGTATCATATGATTTAATCTTAATACTAATCAGGTTATTAAATAATATATGATAATGTAACAAGAATGCATACCTCTATGGCTCTTTTGTATCAATTGAATGATTTTAATCAGTGCGAACTTGCTTTTGATTTCTATTATTGAGAGTTGTGTACGCTTTATTATATTTTTACCTGCAACAAAAATTGTAGTGAATTTCAAATTTCATACACATTTGTTATATAAACATTTTATACTATGACTTTTTACTAACACATTTATGCATAATATGGAATTTTTTTTCAATCATTATAATAGATGTTTTTTCATGCGTACTTATAAGAGTAGAAGTATGATTTTATTATACGAGAACAGTTGACGAGACCTAATTATTTAAAATCAACAAACATCTTGTACATACATTTGATAGGTGCTAACTAGTATATATTACATTCTTTATCATTGTCATTAAATACTTAAATTATTCTGTTTTATATAACTATTGGTTATTATTATAAGTTTGAAATATTATTTCATTTGGTATCATATGATTTAATCTTAATACTAATCAGGTTATTAAATAATATATGATAATGTAACAAGAATGCATACCTCTATGGCTCTTTTGTATCAATTGAATGATTTTAATCAGTGCGAACTTGCTTTTGATTTCTATTATTGAGAGTTGTGTACGCTTTATTATATTTTTACCTGCAACAAAAATTGTAGTGAATTTCAAATTTCATACACATTTGTTATATAAACATTTTATACTATGACTTTTTACTAACACATTTATGCATAATATGGAATTTTTTTTCAATCATTATAATAGATGTTTTTTCATGCGTACTTATAAGAGTAGAAGTATGATTTTATTATACGAGAACAGTTGACGAGACCTAATTATTTAAAATCAACAAACATCTTGTACATACATTTGATAGGTGCTAACTAGTATATATTACATTCTTTATCATTGTCATTAAATACTTAAATTATTCTGTTTTATATAACTATTGGTTATTATTATAAGTTTGAAATATTATTTCATTTGGTATCATATGATTTAATCTTAATACTAATCAGGTTATTAAATAATATATGATAATGTAACAAGAATGCATACCTCTATGGCTCTTTTGTATCAATTGAATGATTTTAATCAGTGCGAACTTGCTTTTGATTTCTATTATTGAGAGTTGTGTACGCTTTATTATATTTTTACCTGCAACAAAAATTGTAGTGAATTTCAAATTTCATACACATTTGTTATATAAACATTTTATACTATGACTTTTTACTAACACATTTATGCATAATATGGAATTTTTTTTCAATCATTATAATAGATGTTTTTTCATGCGTACTTATAAGAGTAGAAGTATGATTTTATTATACGAGAACAGTTGACGAGACCTAATTATTTAAAATCAACAAACATCTTGTACATACATTTGATAGGTGCTAACTAGTATATATTACATTCTTTATCATTGTCATTAAATACTTAAATTATTCTGTTTTATATAACTATTGGTTATTATTATAAGTTTGAAATATTATTTCATTTGGTATCATATGATTTAATCTTAATACTAATCAGGTTATTAAATAATATATGATAATGTAACAAGAATGCATACCTCTATGGCTCCTTTGTATCAATTGAATGATTTTAATCAGTGCGAACTTGCTTTTGATTTCTATTATTGAGAGTTGTGTACGCTTTATTATATTTTTACCTGCAACAAAAATTGTAGTGAATTTCAAATTTCATACACATTTGTTATATAAACATTTTATACTATGACTTATTACTAACACATTTATGCATAATATGGAATTTTTTTTCAATCATTATAATAGATGTTTTTTCATGCGTACTTATAAGAGTAGAAGTATGATTTTATTATACGAGAACAGTTGACGAGACCTAATTATTTAAAATCAACAAACATCTTGTACATACATTTGATAGGTGCTAACTAGTATATATTACATTCTTTATCATTGTCATTAAATACTTAAATTATTCTGTTTTATATAACTATTGGTTATTATTATAAGTTTGAAATATTATTTCATTTGGTATCATATGATTTAATCTTAATACTAATCAGGTTATTAAATAATATATGATAATGTAACAAGAATGCATACCTCTATGGCTCCTTTGTATCAATTGAATGATTTTAATCAGTGCGAACTTGCTTTTGATTTCTATTATTGAGAGTTGTGTACGCTTTATTATATTTTTACCTGCAACAAAAACTGTAGTGAATTTCAAATTTCATACACATTTGTTATATAAACATTTTATACTATGACTTTTTACTAACACATTTATGCATAATATGGAATTTTTTTTCAATCATTTTAATAGATGTTTTTTCATGCGTACTTATAAGAGTAGAAGTATGATTTTATTATACGAGAACAGTTGACGAGACCTAATTATTTAAAATCAACAAACATCTTGTACATACATTTGATAGGTGCTAACTAGTATATATTACATTCTTTATCATTGTCATTAAATACTTAAATTATTCTGTTTTATATAACTATTGGTTATTATTATAAGTTTGAAATATTATTTCATTTGGTATCATATGATTTAATCTTAATACTAATCAGGTTATTAAATAATATATGATAATGTAACAAGAATGCATACCTCTATGGCTCCTTTGTATCAATTGAATGATTTTAATCAGTGCGAACTTGCTTTTGATTTCTATTATTGAGAGTTGTGTACGCTTTATTATATTTTTACCTGCAACAAAAATTGTAGTGAATTTCAAATTTCATACACATTTGTTATATAAACATTTTATACTATGACTTATTTACTAACACATTTATGCATAATATGGAATTTTTTTTCAATCATTATAATAGATGTTTTTTCATGCGTACTTATAAGAGTAGAAGTATGATTTTATTATACGAGAACAGTTGACGAGACCTAATTATTTAAAATCAACAAACATCTTGTACATACATTTGATAGGTGCTAACTAGTATATATTACATTCTTTATCATTGTCATTAAATACTTAAATTATTCTGTTTTATATAACTATTGGTTATTATTATAAGTTTGAAATATTATTTCATTTGGTATCATATGATTTAATCTTAATACTAATCAGGTTATTAAATAATATATGATAATGTAACAAGAATGCATACCTCTATGGCTCTTTTGTATCAATTGAATGATTTTAATCAGTGCGAACTTGCTTTTGATTTCTATTATTGAGAGTTGTGTACGCTTTATTATATTTTTACCTGCAACAAAAATTGTAGTGAATTTCAAATTTCATACACATTTGTTATATAAACATTTTATACTATGACTTTTTACTAACACATTTATGCATAATATGGAATTTTTTTTCAATCATTATAATAGATGTTTTTTCATGCGTACTTATAAGAGTAGAAGTATGATTTTATTATACGAGAACAGTTGACGAGACCTAATTATTTAAAATCAACAAACATCTTGTACATACATTTGATAGGTGCTAACTAGTATATATTACATTCTTTATCATTGTCATTAAATACTTAAATTATTCTGTTTTATATAACTATTGGTTATTATTATAAGTTTGAAATATTATTTCATTTGGTATCATATGATTTAATCTTAATACTAATCAGGTTATTAAATAATATATGATAATGTAACAAGAATGCATACCTCTATGGCTCCTTTGTATCAATTGAATGATTTTAATCAGTGCGAACTTGCTTTTGATTTCTATTATTGAGAGTTGTGTACGCTTTATTATATTTTTACCTGCAACAAAAATTGTAGTGAATTTCAAATTTCATACACATTTGTTATATAAACATTTTATACTATGACTTTTTACTAACACATTTATGCATAATATGGAATTTTTTTTCAATCATTATAATAGATGTTTTTTCATGCGTACTTATAAGAGTAGAAGTATGATTTTATTATACGAGAACAGTTGACGAGACCTAATTATTTAAAATCAACAAACATCTTGTACATACATTTGATAGGTGCTAACTAGTATATATTACATTCTTTATCATTGTCATTAAATACTTAAATTATTCTGTTTTATATAACTATTGGTTATTATTATAAGTTTGAAATATTATTTCATTTGGTATCATATGATTTAATCTTAATACTAATCAGGTTATTAAATAATATATGATAATGTAACAAGAATGCATACCTCTATGGCTCCTTTGTATCAATTGAATGATTTTAATCAGTGCGAACTTGCTTTTGATTTCTATTATTGAGAGTTGTGTACGCTTTATTATATTTTTACCTGCAACAAAAATTGTAGTGAATTTCAAATTTCATACACATTTGTTATATAAACATTTTATACTATGACTTTTTACTAACACATTTATGCATAATATGGAATTTTTTTTCAATCATTATAATAGATGTTTTTTCATGCGTACTTATAAGAGTAGAAGTATGATTTTATTATACGAGAACAGTTGACGAGACCTAATTATTTAAAATCAACAAACATCTTGTACATACATTTGATAGGTGCTAACTAGTATATATTACATTCTTTATCATTGTCATTAAATACTTAAATTATTCTGTTTTATATAACTATTGGTTATTATTATAAGTTTGAAATATTATTTCATTTGGTATCATATGATTTAATCTTAATACTAATCAGGTTATTAAATAATATATGATAATGTAACAAGAATGCATACCTCTATGGCTCCTTTGTATCAATTGAATGATTTTAATCAGTGCGAACTTGCTTTTGATTTCTATTATTGAGAGTTGTGTACGCTTTATTATATTTTTACCTGCAACAAAAATTGTAGTGAATTTCAAATTTCATACACATTTGTTATATAAACATTTTATACTATGACTTATTACTAACACATTTATGCATAATATGGAATTTTTTTTCAATCATTATAATAGATGTTTTTTCATGCGTACTTATAAGAGTAGAAGTATGATTTTATTATTCGAGAACAGTTGACGAGACCTAATTATTTAAAATCAACAAACATCTTGTACATACATTTGATAGGTGCTAACTAGTATATATTACATTCTTTATCATTGTCATTAAATACTTAAATTATTCTGTTTTATATAACTATTGGTTATTATTATAAGTTTGAAATATTATTTCATTTGGTATCATATGATTTAATCTTAATACTAATCAGGTTATTAAATAATATATGATAATGTAACAAGAATGCATACCTCTATGGCTCTTTGTATCAATTGAATGATTTTAATCAGTGCGAACTTGCTTTTGATTTCTATTATTGAGAGTTGTGTACGCTTTATTATATTTTTACCTGCAACAAAAATTGTAGTGAATTTCAAATTTCATACACATTTGTTATATAAACATTTTATACTATGACTTTTTACTAACACATTTATGCATAATATGGAATTTTTTTTCAATCATTATAATAGATGTTTTTTCATGCGTACTTATAAGAGTAGAAGTATGATTTTATTATACGAGAACAGTTGACGAGACCTAATTATTTAAAATCAACAAACATCTTGTACATACATTTGATAGGTGCTAACTAGTATATATTACATTCTTTATCATTGTCATTAAATACTTAAATTATTCTGTTTTATATAACTATTGGTTATTATTATAAGTTTGAAATATTATTTCATTTGGTATCATATGATTTAATCTTAATACTAATCAGGTTATTAAATAATATATGATAATGTAACAAGAATGCATACCTCTATGGCTCCTTTGTATCAATTGAATGATTTTAATCAGTGCGAACTTGCTTTTGATTTCTATTATTGAGAGTTGTGTACGCTTTATTATATTTTTACCTGCAACAAAAATTGTAGTGAATTTCAAATTTCATACACATTTGTTATATAAACATTTTATACTATGACTTTTTACTAACACATTTATGCATAATATGGAATTTTTTTTCAATCATTATAATAGATGTTTTTTAATGCGTACTTATAAGAGTAGAAGTATGATTTTATTATACGAGAACAGTTGACGAGACCTAATTATTTAAAATCAACAAACATCTTGTACATACATTTGATAGGTGCTAACTAGTATATATTACATTCTTTATCATTGTCATTAAATACTTAAATTATTCTGTTTTATATAACTATTGGTTATTATTATAAGTTTGAAATATTATTTCATTTGGTATCATATGATTTAATCTTAATACTAATCAGGTTATTAAATAATATATGATAATGTAACAAGAATGCATACCTCTATGGCTCCTTTGTATCAATTGAATGATTTTAATCAGTGCGAACTTGCTTTTGATTTCTATTATTGAGAGTTGTGTACGCTTTATTATATTTTTACCTGCAACAAAAATTGTAGTGAATTTCAAATTTCATACACATTTGTTATATAAACATTTTATACTATGACTTTTTACTAACACATTTATGCATAATATGGAATTTTTTTTCAATCATTATAATAGATGTTTTTTCATGCGTACTTATAAGAGTAGAAGTATGATTTTATTATACGAGAACAGTTGACGAGACCTAATTATTTAAAATCAACAAACATCTTGTACATACATTTGATAGGTGCTAACTAGTATATATTACATTCTTTATCATTGTCATTAAATACTTAAATTATTCTGTTTTATATAACTATTGGTTATTATTATAAGTTTGAAATATTATTTCATTTGGTATCATATGATTTAATCTTAATACTAATCAGGTTATTAAATAATATATGATAATGTAACAAGAATGCATACCTCTATGGCTCCTTTGTATCAATTGAATGATTTTAATCAGTGCGAACTTGCTTTTGATTTCTATTATTGAGAGTTGTGTACGCTTTATTATATTTTTACCTGCAACAAAAACTGTAGTGAATTTCAAATTTCATACACATTTGTTATATATACATTTTCTATCAAGACATATTACTAACACATTTATGCATAATATGGAATTTTTTTTCAATCATTATAATAGATGTTTTTTCATGCGTACTTATAAGAGTAGAAGTATGATTTTATTATACGAGAACAGTTGACGAGACCTAATTATTTAAAATCAACAAACATCTTGTACATACATTTGATAGGTGCTAACTAGTATATATTACATTCTTTATCATTGTCATTAAATACTTAAATTATTCTGTTTTATATAACTATTGGTTATTATTATAAGTTTGAAATATTATTTCATTTGGTATCATATGATTTAATCTTAATACTAATCAGGTTATTAAATAATATATGATAATGTAACAAGAATGCATACCTCTATGGCTCCTTTGTATCAATTGAATGATTTTAATCAGTGCGAACTTGCTTTTGATTTCTATTATTGAGAGTTGTGTACGCTTTATTATATTTTTACCTGCAACAAAAACTGTAGTGAATTTCAAATTTCATACACATTTGTTATATAAACATTTTATACTATGACTTATTACTAACACATTTATGCATAATATGGAATTTTTTTTCAATCATCTTAATAGATGTTTTTTATTGCGTACTTATAAGAGTAGAAGTATGATTTTATTATTCGAGAACAGTTGACGAGACCTAATTATTTAAAATCAACAAACATCTTGTACATACATTTGATAGGTGCTAACTAGTATATATTACATTCTTTATCATTGTCATTAAATACTTAAATTATTCTGTTTTATATAACTATTGGTTATTATTATAAGTTTGAAATATTATTTCATTTAGTATCATATGATTTAATCTTAATACTAATCAGGTTATTAAATAATATATGATAATGTAACAAGAATGCATACCTCTATGGCTCTTTTGTATCAATTGAATGATTTTAATCAGTGCGAACTTGCTTTTGATTTCTATTATTGAGAGTTGTGTACGCTTTATTATATTTTTACCTGCAACAAAAATTGTAGTGAATTTCAAATTTCATACACATTTGTTATATAAACATTTTATACTATGACTTTTTACTAACACATTTATGCATAATATGGAATTTTTTTTCAATCATTATAATAGATGTTTTTTCATGCGTACTTATAAGAGTAGAAGTATGATTTTATTATTCGAGAACAGTTGACGAGACCTAATTATTTAAAATCAACAAACATCTTGTACATACATTTGATAGGTGCTAACTAGTATATATTACATTCTTTATCATTGTCATTAAATACTTAAATTATTCTGTTTTATATAACTATTGGTTATTATTCTTTTTTTTTTTTTTTTTTTTTTTTAACTTTATTATAAAACAAACAATCTGTAATTCAAATTATTACAATAAGCATGTGTGCGGATAAATATATATAATTTGCTTGAACACTTGATAAAAAAGCAGCCACCCAATGACGACACTTCATAACGGGATTTGTTTAATTAAGACTAGTATTTATAGGGCTAAGTCACGGCACCATGTTCTCTTAAGTCTACGAGGAGGATTTTCAGGAATGGAGTCAGAATTTAGCGCTGATATTAAGGGATTTGGATGGTTTGTTAAACGGGAACGGAACCGTTTATACAGGGCTTTTGCTGTTTCTTCTACTGTGTTTATTTTTAAGTCGGTATGAAGGGTGTGATTTGAGATATAGATTGGTGCATTTGTGATTATACGGAGAGTTATGGATTGAAAAGTTTGAATTTTGTAGATATTTGATTTTTTGGCTGCCCCCCATAGTTGGATGCCATATGTCCAAATGGGCATCAAAAGAGTTTTATAAAGGAGTATTTTAGTTTTTATACTGAGTTTAGAATACTTACCGATTAGGTATTGAAGGGATTTCCGCCTCGAATTGAGAAGGATCCGTTTACTTTTAACATGATCTGCCCAGGTTAGGCGTTGATCTAGCATTAAGCCTAAGTAGCGAGAGCTTGTGGATTTTGGGATATAATGATTATTTAAGGTGACAGGTGGAACAATTCCGTGTCTTAAGGTAAAAGTCAAATGTGTAGATTTATTCTGATTAATTTTTATTTTCCATTTATTGTACCAGGAAGACATGAGATCTAAATGATTTTGTAGATTATAACCGGCAGTTATTGGATCTTCGTTTGACGAGTAGATTATTTTATCATCGGCAAAATCTGCAACGGAAGTATGTGGGGTCGTTGGCTGGTCTGCCGAGTATAGGTTGAACAAAATAGGAGATGATATGGCACCTTGGGGGACTCCCGCTGCCATTGGAGCTAGGGACGAAATTTCAAATCCTACTTTTGTTATAAAATAACGGTTTTCGAGGTATGATTTAAAAAATAAATAGTAAGGCGGGGGTAGGATTTTTTTTAATTTGTATAAAAGGCCGGGGTGCCAAACTTTGTCAAACGCTTGGGCCACATCAAGAAGAACGGCTGAACAGTATTCTTTTCTTTCTAGAGAGTTAGCGATTGAGTCTGTCAACCGGTGTATTTGATGGATAGTCGAGTGACCTTTACGGAAACCAAATTGGGTTTGTGGGATGATTGGTACATCATTTATTAAGGGTGATATACGCTTTAAAACTAATTTTTCACAAAGTTTCGCAAAGAGAGGCAGAAGACTAATTGGGCGATATGAAGAAGGGATGTCGGGTGGTTTCCCTGGTTTTAAGATTAAGATTATAACGGAGGTTTTCCATGATAGAGGAAAGTAAGAAAGCCTTAAAATAGAATTTAATATATGAGTAAGGTGAATAATTGCTTTTTTGGGAAGCTGTTGAGCTACTTCAGCCGTGATTAGGTCCAGTCCAGGAGATTTTTTGCGAGGGAATAACTTAATATGATGTTGAAGTTCGCTAGGTGTAAATGGTTTAGGGGCTAGGTAGAGCGGAAGAGGGGACATTAGAAAGTTTTCAATATATTCTTCAAATGGGTTGTTGACAATGTCATGATGTGGTTGGAAAACTTTAAGCAAGTGGTCTCGAAAGAGTTCTGACTTTTCTGCATCTGTTTTACACCAAGTATTATCCTCTTTTCTTAAGGGACAATTAATGGGCTTTAGTTTTAAACAATTCCGAGTTGCCCTCCAAAGAGAACCATTTTTTGACGATAGAGAAGAAACCCAAGAACTAAAATTATCGTTCCTTAATTGGCTCAAGATACGTTTAAGTGAAGATGCAAGATTATTAAATATTTGTTTATCAGATGGAAGTCTTGTTCGTTGCCAGAGAGCTCTGGCACGTCTTTTTTTTGCTATTAGTTCACGGACGTGAATAGGAAGGGGGAAAAAGTTTTGGCAAATAGGTGGTTTTTTAATAGTTGAGTTCCAAGCGGCTGATTGAATAATATCTGTAAAGTTTTGAACGGCATTTCTATGTCGTTTGGGCATTTAAGTCGAGTTTTCAGATTAATTTTTTGTTCAATGATTTCGCGGAAATTTTCCCAGTTCACGGAGCCATCTGTGAGACTAGCTTGGGTAGGCCGATGGCGAGGCTGAGCATCTAGGGAAAGGAGAACTGAAGTGTGGTCTGAGCATAGTTCGAGTAAGTTTTTAATGATATTATGAAAGCTGGTGGGGATATTCATTACAAATATGTCTAATATATCAGGGCGTTTGCTTATTGATGTTGGCCAATAGGTTGGTTCAGGGGGAGCTAGGACAGAATATTTTTTTAAGTTAACTAACTGAAATAAGGTGCGTCCTTTAGGATTTGTGGTGTGGCAGCCCCAAGATTGATTTTTGGCGTTCAAGTCCCCTCCTACTATGAAATAGTGACCGATTGAGGTAAAAAAGTGTTCGTATTGTGTTAGCGTGATTTTATGTTTAGGTGGAAAGTAAGCTGCTGCGATGGTAATAGGTATATGGTTCAGTTTAATAGTTAAGATTGCAGCTTGTAGGTAGTCTTCTTGTATACTAGGACAGGAGGTGTATAGGAGTGAAGATTTGATGATGATAGCAGCACCAGCGTGAGAAGTGTTGTCTGGGTGGTTTGAGGTAATAATGTTGTAACCGGGTATTGAAAATTTAGTGTGTGTTGTGAAGTGTGTTTCAGAAATCAGAGCTATATCTATTCTTTTTTCATTTAGTGTTGTGATGAGTTCATTTCTATGGTTAGATAAGCCGTTGGCATTCCACATGAGGATGGCTAAAGATTGAGAAGTAAAAGAGTTATTTGACATTTTGGTTTAAAAGACGGTCGAGAACTGTGGTGAGGAGAGAAAGTAATGGATTTATAAGTGATTTAAATTCGTTAAGGAAGTTAAGGAGTGTATTGTCGTTTATAGGATTATTTGATGTTTGGGTTGAGTAATTGGAAGCTGTAGCCTGTGCATATGACTTAGAAAGTTTTGGAGATGTATTAGTGTTGAGTGTTGATTGTTGGGTGGCTTCACAATTGGAATTTTTAACATAATTAGTATTATTTACAACAACATTATTAGTTGGATATTTACTATTCTTATTTGAAGTGGGTTTACGAAGCTGTTGGAGATTTTTGTATGTTTGACAACCTTTGTAATTGGCGGGATGGTCTCCCTTACAATGGACACATTTGGCCGGCAAGTCCCTAGTTTTAGTACAATGGGTAGATGGATGTTCTTCGCCACAGCGCACACATCTTGGCGAGTAGGAACAATATTTTTTTGAATGACCATAGTCCTGACAGTTTAGACATTGTAATATGTCTCTACTTTTATGGGGTTCTTCAACTTTTATTTTAGTGTGAAGAAGCGATGTCACACTGAATATTTCTGTATTAATTGTCGCAGGCTCAAGATCGACAAAAAATATTGGAAGATTATTTTTCGTGATTTTTTGAAGGACGTTCGTAACTTGGCGCACCGAAAAACCTAATTCTTCTATGGCAATTCCTATCTCAACAGTCGGTGTTGACGGGTGTAGGTTACGGACTACTACTCTGAATGCTTTATCTTCTAATGGTTGATAGGTATGGTACTGTGCGTTATTTTCTTTTAAAAAGTGAATTGTTTTGCGATAAAATTCAGGTTTGGCAGTTTGAATTTTTAAATTATTAGTTGATGATTTAAATACGAAATTTTCAGAACCGATCAAATTTATAAGTTGATTACGAAAGCCGACAAAATCTAGTATTCCGCGAACAAATATTGGTGGTGGTAATTTTATTTTAATAGGTTGATCTTCTTCATTGTTTATAATATTATTATTAGTAGGAAGTTCGGGTGGTACATATCTATCATCATTCATGGCCAGTGGAGAGTAGCGATTGACCGTTATAAATAATGGTTTATTTTTCTTAGACTCTGGTGTGTCAGATTTCGGTGAAGAGAGAAGACGTTTTTGCTTATTTTTAGTTTTTGGAAGTTCGAAATTTGTTTCGTCCATTTCAACTGAGGAATTAAAAACATCACTTGACACACTCTGTGTACGCTCAGAGTGTAAGGTACTTTGATTTCGGGTTGACAGCTTATTTTTAGTTAATTTTGTTTTATCTGAAGGACAGAACGTTTTGTTGGGTTTCATTGCGCGTGGCGCCTTATTGTATCGAGATAGCGTTCACTAATGACTGTCCGATACCACGCCGGCAGGCCGAAGCCCGTAGATACTGACGTTACTCAGTATTTTAATTGTAATTATAATTACCAGTTTTTTAGAAATGTACAACAAATCCGAAGTTGGTTGCTCGGCGTGTGAGTTGCTCCTAACAGATTTTTTCGTTGCGCATTCGATGGTATGAAATTTAAATTTTTTTATTAAAAGAAAAAACAGTGTATAACACATTCAGACAGACTGGATCTAGAGACGTGTGTCGTGAACGGCGTCGTGCACGAGACTGTGGGTTATTATTCTAAGTTTGAAATATTATTTCATTTGGTATCATATGATTTAATCTTAATACTAATCAGGTTATTAAAAAATATATGATAATGTAACAAGAATGCATACCTCTATGGCTCTTTTGTATCAATTGAATGATTTTAATCAGTGCGAACTTGCATTTGATTTCTATTATTGAGAGTTGTGTACGCTTTATTATATTTTTACCTGCAACAAAAATTGTAGTGAATTTCAAATTTCATACACATTTGTTATATAAACATTTTATACTATGACTTTTTACTAACACATTTATGCCTAATATGGAATTTTTTTTCAATCATTATAATAGATGTTTTCTATTGTGTAAATATAGGAGTAGAAGTATGATTTTATTATTCGAGAACAGTTGACGAGACCTAATTATTTAAAATCAACAAACATCTTGTACATTCATTTGATAGGTGCCAACTAGTATATATTACATTCTTTATCATTGTCATTAAATACTTAAATTATTCTGTTTTATATAACTATTGGTTATTATTCTAAGTTTGAAATATTATTTCATTTGGTATCATATGATTTAATCTTAATACTAATCAGGTTATTAAATAATATATGATAATGTAACAAGATTGCATACCTCTATGGCTCTATTGTATCAATTGAATGATTTTAATCAGTGCGAACTTGCTTTTGATTTCTATTATTGAGAGTTGTGTACGCTTTATTATATTTTTACCTACAACAAAAACTGTAGTGAATTTCAAATTTCATACACATTTGTTATATATACATTTTCTATCAAGACATATTACTAACACATTTATGCATAATATGGATTTTTTTTTCAATCATTATAATAGATGTTTTTTCATGCGTACTTATAAGAGTAGAAGTATGATTTTATTATACGAGAACAGTTGACGAGACCTAATTATTTAAAATCAACAAACATCTTGTACATACATTTGATAGGTGCTAACTATTATATATTACATTCTTTATCATTGTCATTAAATACTTAAATTATTCTGTTTTATATAACTATTGGTTATTATTATAAGTTTGAAATATTATTTCATTTGGTATCATATGATTTAATCTTAATACTAATCAGGTTATTAAATAATATATGATAATGTAACAAGAATGCATACCTCTATGGCTCCTTTGTATCAATTGAATGATTTTAATCAGTGCGAACTTGCTTTTGATTTCTATTATTGAGAGTTGTGTACGCTTTATTATATTTTTACCCGCAACAAAAACTTTAGTGAATTTCAAATTTCATACACATTTGTTATATAAACATTTTATACTATGACTTATTACTAACACATTTATGCATAATATGGAATTTTTTTTCAAGCATCTTAATAGGTGTTTTCTATTGTGTAAATATAGGAGTAGAAGTATGATTTTATTATTCGAGAACAGTTGACGAGACCTAATTATTTAAAATCAACAAACATCTTGTACATTCATTTGATAGGTGCTAACTAGTATATATTACATTCTTTATCATTGTCATTAAATACTTAAATTATTCTGTTTTATATAACTATTGGTTATTATTATAAGTTTGAAATATTATTTCATTTGGTATCATATGATTTAATCTTAATACTAATCAGGTTATTAAATAATATATGATAATGTAACAAGAATGCATACCTCTATGGCTCCTTTGTATCAATTGAATGATTTTAATCAATGCGAACTTGCTTTTGATTTCTATTATTGAGAGTTGTGTACGCTTTATTATATTTTTACCTGCAACAAAAACTTTAGTGAATTTCAAATTTCATACACATTTGTTATATAAACATTTTATACTATGACTTATTACTAACACATTTATGCATAATATGAATTTTTTTTCAAGCATCTTAAGAGGTGTTTTCTATTGTGTAAATATAGGAGTAGAAGTATGATTTTATTATTCGAGAACAGTTGACGAGACCTAATTATTTAAAATCAACAAACATCTTGTACATACATTTGATAGGTGCTAACTAGTATATATTACATTCTTTATCATTGTCATTAAATACTTAAATTATTCTGTTTTATATAACTATTGGTTATTATTATAAGTTTGAAATATTATTTCATTTGGTATCATATGATTTAATCTTAATACTAATCAGGTTATTAAATAATATATGATAATGTAACAAGAATGCATACCTCTATGGCTCCTTTGAATCAATTGAATGATTTTAATCAGTGCGAACTTGCTTTTGATTTCTATTATTGAGAGTTGTGTACGCTTTATTATATTTTTACCTGCAACAAAAACTTTAGTGAATTTCAAATTTCATACACATTTGTTATATAAACATTTTATACTATGACTTATTACTAACACATTTATGCATAATATGGAATTTTTTTTCAAGCATCTTAATAGGTGTTTTCTATTGTGTAAATATAGGAGTAGAAGTATGATTTTATTATTCGAGAACAGTTGACGAGACCTAATTATTTAAAATCAACAAACATCTTGTACATTCATTTGATAGGTGCTAACTAGTATATATTACATTCTTTATCATTGTAATTAAATAGTTAAATTATACTGTTTTATATAACTATTTGTTATTATTATAAGTTTGAAATATTATTTCATTTAGTATCATATTATTTAATCTTAATACTAATCAGGTTATTAAATAATATATGATAATGTAACAAGAATGCATACCTCTATGGCTCTTTTGTATCTATTGAATGATTTTAATCAGTGCGAACTTGCTTTTGATTTCTATTATTGAGAGTTGTGTACGCTTTATTATATTTTTACCTGCAACAAAAATTGTAGTGAATTTCAAATTTCATACACATTTGTTATATAAACATTTTATACTATGACTTATTACTAACACATTTATGCATAATATGGAATTTTTTTTCAATCATCTTAATAGGTGTTTTCTATTGTGTAAATAAGGAGTAGAAGTATGATTTTATTATTCGAGAACAGTTGACGAGACCTAATTATTTAAAATCAACAAACATCTTGTACATTCATTTGATAGGTGCTAACTAGTATATATTACATTCTTTATCATTGTAATTAAATAGTTAAATTATACTGTTTTATATAACTATTGGTTATTATTATAAGTTTGAAATATTATTTCATTTAGTATCATATGATTTAATCTTAATACTAATCAGGTTATTAAATAATATATGATAATGTAACAAGAATGCATACCTCTATGGCTCTTTTGTATCAATTGAATGATTTTAATCAGTGCGAACTTGCTTTTGATTTCTATTATTGAGAGTTGTGTACGCTTCATTATATTTTTACCTGCAACAAAAATTGTAGTGAATTTCAAATTTCATACACATTTGTTATATAAACATTTTATACTATGACTTTTTACTAACACATTTATGCCTAATATGGAATTTTTTTTCAATCATTATAATAGATGTTTTCTATTGTGTAAATATAGGTGTAGAAGTATGATTTTATTATTCGAGAACAGTTGACGAGACCTAATTATTTAAAATCAACAAACATCTTGTACATACATTTGATAGATGCTAACTAGTATATATTACATTCTTTATCATTGTAATTAAATAGTTAAATTATTCTGTTTTATATAACTATTGGTTATTATTATAAGTTTGAAATATTATTTAATTTAGTATCATATGATTTAATCTTAATACTAATCAGGTTATTAAATAATATATGATAATGTAACAAGAATGCATACCTCTATGGCTCTATTGTATCAATTGAATGATTTTAATCAGTGCGAACTTGCTTTTGATTTCTATTATTGAGAGTTGTGTACGCTTTATTATATTTTTACCTACAACAAAAACTGTAGTGAATTTCAAATTTCATACACATTTGTTATAGATACATTTTCTATCAAGACATATTACTAACACATTTATGCATAATATGGATTTTTTTTTCAATCATTATAATAGATGTTTTTTCATGCGTACTTATAAGAGTAGAAGTATGATTTTATTATACGAGAACAGTTGACGAGACCTAATTATTTAAAATCAACAAACATCTTATACATACATTTGATAGGTGCTAACTAGTATATATTACATTCTTTATCATTGTCATTAAATACTTAAATTATTCTGTTTTATATAACTATTGGTTATTATTATAAGTTTGAAATATTATTTCATTTGGTATCATATGATTTAATCTTAATACTAATCAGGTTATTAAATAATATATGATAATGTAACAAGAATGCATACCTCTATGGCTCCTTTGTATCAATTGAATGATTTTAATCAGTGCGAACTTGCTTTTGATTTCTATTATTGAGTGTGTACGCTTTATTATATTTTTACCTACAACAAAAACTGTAGTGAATTTCAAATTTCATACACATTTGTTATATATACATTTTCTATCAAGACATATTACTAACACATTTATGCATAATATGGATTTTTTTTTCAATCATTATAATAGATGTTTTTTGAGTATATAAGAGTAGAAGTATGATTTTATTATACGAGAACAGTTGACGAGACCTAATTATTTAAAATCAACAAACATCTTGTACATACATTTGATAGGTGCTAACTAGTATATATTACATTCTTTATCATTGTCATTAAATACTTAAATTATTCTGTTTTATATAACTATTGGTTATTATTATAAGTTTGAAATATTATTTCATTTGGTATCATATGATTTAATCTTAATACTAATCAGGTTATTAAATAATATATAATGTAACAAGAATGCATACCTCTATGGCTCCTTTGTATCAATTGAATGATTTTAATCAGTGCGAACTTGCTTTTGATTTCTATTATTGAGAGTTGTGTACGCTTTATATATTTTACCTGCAACAAAATTGTAGTGAATTTCAAATTTCATACACATTTGTTATATAAACATTTTAAATTATTACTAACATTTATGCATAATATGGAATTTTTTTTCAAGCATCTTAATAGGTGTTTTTTATTGTGTAAAAGAGTAGAAGTATGATTTTATTCGAGAACAGTTGACGAGACCTAATTATTTAAAATCAACAAACATCTTGTACATATCATTTGATAGGTGCTAACTAGTATATATTACATTCTTTATCATTGTAATTAAATGTTAAATTATACTGTTTTATATAACTATTTGTTATTATAAGTTTGAAATATTATTTCATTTGTATCATATTATTTAATTATACTAATCAGGTTATTAAATAATATATGATAATGTAACAAGAATGCATACCTCTATGGCTCTTTTGTATCAATTGAATGATTTTAATCTGTGCGAACTTGCATTTGATTTCTATTATTGAGAGTTGTTTACGCTTTATTATATTTTTACCTGCAACAAAAATTGTAGTGAATTTCAAATTTCATACATTTGTTATATAAACATTTTATACTATGACTTTTTACTAACACATTTATGATAATATGGAATTTTTTTTCAATCATTTAATAGATGTTTTTTCATGCGTTATAAGAGTAGTATGATTTTATTATTCGAGAACAGTTGACGAGACCTAATTATTTAAAATCAACAAACATCTTGTACATACATTTGATAGGTGCTAACTAGTATATATTACATTCTTTATCATTGTCATTAAATACTTAAATTTTCTGTTTTATATAACTATTGGTTATTATTCTAAGTTTGAAATTATTTCATTTGGTATCATATGATTTAATCTTAATACTAATCAGGTTAATAATATAGATAATGTAACAAGATTGCATACCTCTATGGCTCTATTGTATCAATTGAATGATTTTAATCAGTGCGAACTTGCTTTTGATTTCTATTATTGAGAGTTGTGTACGCTTTATTATATTTTTACCTACAACAAAAACTGTAGTGAATTTCAAATTTCATACACATTTGTTATAGATACATTTTCTATCAAGACATATTACTAACACATTTATGCATAATATGGATTTTTTTTTCAATCATTATAATAGATGTTTTTTCATGCGTACTTATAAGAGTAGAAGTATGATTTTATTATACGAGAACAGTTGACGAGACCTAATTATTTAAAATCATCAAACATCTTGTACATACATTTGATAGGTGCTAACTAGTATATTATTACATTCTTTATCATTGTCATTAAATACTTAAATTATTCTGTTTTATATAACTATTGGTTATTATTATAAGTTTGAAATATTATTTCATTTGGTATCATATGATTTAATCTTAATACTAATCAGTTAAATAATATATGATAATGTAACAAGAATGCATACCTCTATGCTCTTTTGTATCAATTGAATGATTTTAATCAGTGCGAACTTGCTTTTGATTTCTATTATTGAGAGTTGTGTACGCTTCATTATATTTTTACCTGCAACAAAAATTGTAGTGAATTTCAAATTTCATACACATTTGTTATAAACATTTTATACTATGACTTATTACTAACACATTTATGCATAATATGGAATTTTTTTTCAATCATCTTAATAGTGTTTTCTATTGTGTTTATAAGAGTAGAAGTATGATTTTATTATACGAGAACAGTTGACGAGACCTAAATATGAAGGCAACTTATTCCTTTATCATTGTCTTAAATATTGTTTTTAATTGTATTTTAAATTTGAATTTTTTATTTTTTAAAAAAAAATTTTTTTTTTATTTTTAAAAAATTTTTTTTTAAAAAAATTTTAACTTTTTTTTTTTAAATTTAATTTTTTTTAAATTTTTTTTTTTTTTTACTTTATAAAAAAAAAAAAGAAAAGGATTTAAAATAAGAAAAAAACCTTTTATTTTTTTAATTTCTTTTTTTTCATTTAATTTTTTTTTAAAAAATTTTTATTTTTTTATTAAAATTTTTTTTAAAAATTGTAAATTTTTTTTAAATCTTTGAAAATTTAATTTAATAGATTTATTAATTTTTATAGTAAAAAATATTATTTCGTTAATTAAATTTTTAAAAATTTTTTTTTCTTTTTTAATTTTTTTTTCCCAAAAATTTAAAAAAATTTAAAAATTTTTTTTCCCTTTTTAAATTGTTTTAAATTTTAATATGAATTTTTTTTAAATTTAAAATTGGTTTTTTAAATTTTTTTTAAAAATTGATAAATAATTTTTTTTTTTAAATTTAAAATTTTTTAAATTTACAAACATTTTTAAAATTTTTGATTTAAATAAAAATTTTTTTTTATTTCTTTAAAAATTTAAATTTTTTTTTAAATTAAAATTTTTTTAAAATTTAAAAATTTTTTTTTTAAAATTTTTTAAATTTAAAAAATTGATAAAAAATTTTTTTTTAAAAAAATAAAAAATTTACCCTTTTTTTTTGTATTTAATAGTGGAATTTTTTATTTTATTGGATTTTTTTATTTTTTAAAAAAAATTTTAGTAAAAATTTTTACCAGGGGTTTAAAATTTTTAATAATTTTTATAAAATTTTTTTTAATTTTTAAATTTTAGTTTTTTCTTACTTTAAAAAAATTTTTTTAAAAAAAACCCCCAAAAATTTTTAAAAAAATAAAAATTTGAATTTTTTAAAATTAAATTTTTTTCTTTATATTATTAAAATTTTTATCTTTTTAAAAATTTTTTTAAAAAAAATTTAAAAAAATTTTTTTTTATAAATTTTTAACTTATTTAATGGTTTTTTATTTTAATTTAAAAAAATAAATTTTTTTGTTTATTAATGTTTTTAATCAGTGGAACTTTTTTTTTTATTTTTAAAAATTATTTTTTTTACGAAAAAAAATTTTTTAAATCAATTTTTATACTTTTTATCAAAAATAAAAAAAAAAAAATTTTTTTTTAAAAAAATTTTTTTTTGGTTTTATAAAAAATTTTTTAAAAAAGGGAAATTTTTCAATAAAAAAAATAAAAATTTTTTAATTTTGAAATTTAAAATTTTTAATTTTTTTTTTAAATTAAAATAAAAATTTTTTTTATTTTTTAAAATTTTTAAAAAAATTTTTTTTTAAATATTTTTTTTAAAAAAAACATTTTTAAAAAAATTGATAGTCAAAATATTATCTTTATAATTAAAAATTTTTTAAATTAATTCTTTTTTTTATTAAAAGGGGTTTTATTTTTTTTTAAAAAAAATTTTTTTAAAAAAATTTCCCAATTTTTAAATTTTATAAAATTTAAAAATTTAATTAAAAGGGAATTTTTTTTCCCTAATAATGATGTTTTTATGGTTTTTTAT